>OY728123.1:1019821164-1024821164 GCA_963277665.1 Viscum album
GTAATTGAATCGTTTCTATACAGAATTTCATTTTTGTTGCTATGAGAATATTGTAATCCTGAATTTATGTGTAATTCCTTTGTTTAATTCTTGTTTCTATTTTTCATAGATCATGTGTGTCCAAGGGGGAGGTGTCCAGGCAGGGGGGAGGTGTCCAGGCAGGGGGAGGTGTCCAGGAGGGGGGGGGGGGGTGTCCAGGCAGGGGGTGCTGCGGGGCAGGGGGGTGCTGCGGGGCAGGGGGTGCAGGTGGGGAGGGTTGTCCGGGGGGGGGGGGGCTGCAGGGAAGGGGGAGGGTGAAGGTGCGGTGAAAGGGGGGGTGTCCAGGTTGGGGGGTGGGTGCGGGGGGGGGGGGGGTCCAGACAGGGAGGGTGTCCAGACAGGGGGGGGTGTCCAGACAGGGAGGGGGGGTGTGCAGACAGGGAGGGTGTCTAGACAGGGGGGGAGGTGTGTCCAGACAGGGGGGGGGGGTGTCCAGACAGGGTGGTGTCCAGACAAGGGGGGGTGTCCAGACAGGGGGGAGGTGTGTCCAGACAGGGTGGAGGGTGTCCAGACAGGGGGGGGTGTCCAGATAGGGGGGTGTCCAGACATGGGGGAGGGGACTGGTAGTCTACACCTACCCATATCATCCTATTTGAAACTAAGTGGAAGATGTTTGGCATATTTTATTGTACATGTATCACATACTATTTGTTCGGTAATTCTTATTTTTCCTCATCCTCTTCACATGTTGTCTGAACCAGATCATCCTCATCCTCTGCAACATGTCGTCTGAACCATGATCAGATTATTGTGATGGAAATTCAATGTCTGCTTTTGGCTGTTTTAGATGAAATTCCTTCCATAATTCCCTCATCTCATGTAAGCACTCATTGGAGGAGGATGATCACTGCCAAGTTGAGGGGGTGGGTGCGGGGGGGGGGGGGGGGGTCCAGATAGGGAGGGTGTCCAGACAGGGGGGGGGGGTGTCCAGACAGGGAGGGGGGTGTCCAGACAGGGAGGGTGTCCAGACAGGGGGGAGGCGTGTCCAGACAGGGGGGGGGGGGTATCCAGACAGGGTGGTTTCCAGACAAGGGGGGGTGTCCAGACAGGGGGAGGTGTGTCCAGACAGGGGGGGTGTCCAGACAGGGGGGGTGTCCAGACAGGGGGGGGTGTCCAGACAGGGGGGTGTCCAGACAGGGGGGAGGGGACTGGTAGTCTACACATACCCATATCATTCTATTTGAAACTAAGTGGAAGATGTTACCCTGCGGATGTCGCTGGACCGGGTCAACACGTTGTGGTCACGCTGCGGTCACGCCGCGGTCAGGCCGCGGTCAGGCCGCGGTCACGCTGCGGTCACGCCGCGGTCACGCCGTGGTCACGCCGCGGTCACGCCGCGGTCACGCCGCGGTCACGCCGTGGTCACGCCGCGGTCACGCCGCGGTCACGACGCGGTCACGCCGAGGTCACGCCGCGGTCACGCCGCGGTCACGCTGCGGTCACTCCGCGGTCACGCCGCGGTCACTCCGCGGTCACGCCGTGATTTGGCCCTGCTCCAGGACGACACCCTGCGGTGGTTACTCCTCCTTAGAAAAAACATTGAATGGTTAGCTCTATAATTTTTTCATATTTCCTCATTCCTAAACTAGTATCTCCTCTCAGTGCTACCTCTCATCCATCTTTCCACAAAACGTGCATAGCAGGTGGTACAAAGGCTCAATTCAATTGAAAACATTGGTTTGAAATTGTCTGGCATATTTTATTCCTCTAGGTATTCCTACACATTTCTAGATCTCCAAACCTCACCGAATTAGGTATATCAGGGGTCATCAATCCTCTAGTCATCACAGATTAGCATTCATTTCTTTAAATATTCTGAGGAAAACATCCTCTCATGCCATCCATATCATCCTATTTGAAACTAAGTGGAAGATGTTGCCCCGCGGATGTCGCTGGACCGGGCCAACACGATTTGGTCACGCAGCGGTCACGCCGCGGTCACGCCGCGGTCACGCCGTGGTCACGGTGGTGTCCAGGGAGTAGGGGGACTAGCAGGGGACTCGCAGGGTGTCTGGCAGGGTGTAGGGGGGGACTGGCAGGGAGGGACTGGCAGGGGGTAGGGGGACTAGCAGAGCTTCTTTATCTTACTATGGCCTTTTCTTTTTTTTTAATTACTGAATCCAACATTTTTAATTCAGGTTTTATTACTTATTTCTCTCATGTATATCTCTGTTTAATTTGTATGAATTTAATTCATTTCTACTTGTTATTGAAATATTTCCATTCAGGGGGGCGGGGTGTCCGGCAGGGGGGAGGGGTGTCCTGCAGGGGGGAGGGGTGTCCGGCAGGGGGGAGGGGTTGTCCGGAAGGGGGGGGAGGGCTGTCCCGCAGGGGGGGGGAGGGCTGTCCAGCACGGGGGGAGGGCTGTCCAGCAGGGGGAGGGCTGTCCAGTAGGGGGGAGGGGTGTCCAGCAGGGGGGAGGGGTGTCTAGGCAGGGGGGAAGGGTGTCCAGGTAGGGGGAGGGGCTGTCCAGCAGGGGGGAGGGGTGTCCAGGCAGGGGGAGGGGCTGTCCAGCAGGGGGGGAGGGCTGTCCAGCAGGGGGGAGGGGTGTCCAGGCAGGGGGAGGGGCTGTCCAGCAGAGGGGGAGGGGCTGTCCTTGAGGAATGTCTAGTTGAGAACGAGCATGAATAGGTGTAACGGCAGGTAGAGTAAAATGTGGCAGCCCTATTAGTATATGTCATGTGTAACCTATAGGGTGAGGTCTGTAATGATGCTCCTAGACATGTTCTGGTTGTGTAAAAAATGTTGGGAACTCTCTATTTTCTATTTCTTGATTCATGTATGTTGGTTGTTGGTAGCCCATGTTGATAGGATGTTTCATCTTAATTCTAGTTGTGGTAGAGAACCCTCTTTGATAAGGTGCTCAAGTTGGGAGTACGACGTTGACGATCTGCTTATAGAATATATCCAGCAGAATTGTGCTTTACGAGTTTCAGCATGAACACATCCTTGGGATTCTTATTCCTCTACTAAGTCTTCCTAGGATTTACTAGTAGCAGAATTGTTATAACAGGTGACCTCTTTTTAACCTTCTTTGTATTTTTTTCTAACATAGTGTTTGGTATTAATATTTTTCCCTTTCAGATCATCTTTCAACGAAGTATTAATAGAGGATGGATTGCAGAATTTTTGTACCATTCTGCACTTATTAGTGGCATGGCCTATCATCCTGTAATGCTCATTGTACTTTGGTATGTTTTATAATAAAAAACATACCTCAATAAGATGATCATTTATATCAATAGAAACACATTATAGGGGGTGTAGAAAGGGGAAGGGGAAGGGGTGTCCATCAGGGTGGTGTCCAACAGGGGGGAGGGGTGTCCAGGGGGTGCAGGGGGTGTCCAGTGGGGCTGTCCAGTTGGGGCATGGGGGCTGTCCAGTGGGGTACAGGGGGCAAGGGTGTCCAGCAGGGGGAGGGGTGTCCAGCAGGGGGTGGGGCTGTCCAAGCAGGGGGGAGGGGTGTCCGGCAGGGTGGGGAGGGCTGTCCAGGGGGTGTCCAGTGGGGCTGTCCAGTGGGGGCTGTCCAGTTGGGGCATGGGGGATGTCCAGTGGGGTGTGGGGGGGGGCATGGGGGACTAAGGGGGGCATGGGGGGTGCAGGGGGGGGGTGTTTTCTTTCATGTGGATTTGTGGCCTCACCAGATTGGTTGTTCCATTTTGACGGTACTATAGTGTAAGGGTAGTTGATAACCCCCTATGACCCAAGTATCTTCAAAATATTGATCATTTGTATTTCTCATCCTCTAAGATATTTCTATAGGTTTCCTCTGGTGAAAACCTTGATTTCCATTGCTGCTTTGCTTCATCAGAGCTCTTTTCATACCTATCTCTCCTTGAACTCATATCATTTCTTGTTTTATAGTGGAGATGACGTCCTTCCTTCAAGGAAGAAGTGAAGACCCTTCTTGGTGATAGTTCCACAAGTGCAGAAATGAGAATATGAACTTTTGGATCCTAGTGCATCGTGCATCAAGCTTTCATCATGAAGAGAATGGGAATGTTGGACTACTACCCACTCTAGTACTGTGATTTTCATTTTTGTTTCATTTATTTTGAATCCTGTGAGTCTTGTATACTTATGTTATTATCCCTCATATTGCGATTCTTTCTAGTTTACAGTTGTAGGGTTTTTGTTTTCTTTGACCATAATAAAATGTGTGAGTTAGGTTTTGTTATTTTTATGCACGTAGGTCCCCATGGGACTAAATTATGTTAAATAATAGTGTATGTTATATTTCTTTTACTTTCTTGCATCTTGTTCTTATAGTTCTATAAAATTCAACTTCAAATTCAGGGGGCAGGGGGGGCTGGCAGGGGGACTAGCAGGGGGGACTGGCAGGGGTGGCAGGGGGGGACTGGTAGGGGGCAGGGGGGGGGGGGGGAACTAGCAGGGGGAGGGGGAAGGGGGGGGGGTGGCAGGGGGGTGGCAGGGGAGGTGGCAGGGGGGGGACTAGCATGGGGCAGGGGGGGAAAGGCAGGGGGACAAGCAGGGGGGGGTGACAGGGGGGATGGCTGGCAGGGGGGCAAGCAGGGGGTGGCAGGGGGGGGAACTAGCAGGGGGTAGGGGGCAGGGGGGGCTGGAAGGGGGTGGCAGGGGGGACTAGCATGGGGAAGGGGGGAAAGGAAGGGGGACAAGAAGGGGGGTGGCAGGGGGGTGGCAGGGGGGGCTGGCTGGCAGGGGGCAAGCAGGGGTGGAAGGGGGGGGACTAGCAGGGGGCAGGGGGTGTACAGTGGAAGGTGTCCAAGGGTGGGGGTGTCCAGTGGAAGGTGTCCAGGGGGGTCTAGGGGGTGTCCAGGGGGGTCTAGGGGGGTGTCCAGGGGGTCTAGTGGGTGTCATAGGGCACAACAATGTGAGATTTTTTACTTTTACATCACTTCACACCAAGATTTTACTTATTTGCAGTTTACTGTGCTACTTATGTTTTATCTTGTTTCACCCCCCTAATGTGTAACGTGAATACGTAGATCGGAAGTGGTAAGACTTGCACAATGTTGGGAGACATTGAGAGAGGAAGTAAAAGATACAATGTACTAGAAAAATTCTGGTCAAAGTGTGCTAGTTCTGTTTTCCTTTGCATCTCTTTTCCTTTGTCTCTAGTTTTGACCAAGGAAATTCTAGGAGGAAAAGTAGCATGGAGGGGAGTTTATGATAGCCCCTATGTCACTGCATAGTTCTTTTATTGTTATTTGGTTAAGTAGAGTTTTGGTTTTTATCTCCATGGAGTTCCAGGTCAGAACATGGAAATTTTTGAGGTTTCCATACTCTTCATGGTTAAGGTGCATGGTTTGAGGAAAATAGTATGACCTCCCTTCGTCGAGGATAATTTTAAGTTCATTTTGAATTGCACACAATTTTTTAGCATGAGTTGTGCATAGCCAAGTCTAAACCATGAATCCCCTTGGTGAAACAATGTAAGATCCTTGGGCCAGTGCAGGGGGGGCTGGGGAGGGGGGACAGGTGCAGGTGGGATGGGGTAGCAGGGGGCTGGGGGGGGGGGGCTGGTGCAGCTGGGGGCTGGGGTTGGGGGCTGGTGCAGGGTGGGCTACGAGGGGGGGGGGACTGGTGCTGGTGGGCTGGGGGGGTGGCAGGGGGATGGGGGGGGGGGGGGCTGGTGCAGCTAGGGGTTGGGGTTGGGGTTGGGCCTGGTGCAGGTGGGATGCGGGGGGGGGGGGGGTAGAGGTGGGGATGGGGGGCTGGGGGTAGTAGGTGGATGGGGGGGGGGTGGTGCAGGGGGATGGGGAGGGTGGGGGAGACTGGTGCAGCTGGGCTGGGGGTTGGACTAGTGAAACTGGGGGCTGGGGGCTGGGGTTGGGGGCTAGTTGCAGATGGGCTGTGAGGGGGGGGGGGGTGGTGCAGGTGTGCTGGGGGGGTTGCAGGGGGCAGGGGGGACTGGCAGGGGGTGGCAGGAGGGGACTATCAGGGGGATGGGGAGGGAGGGCAGGGGGGGACTGGCAGGGGGAAGGGGGGACTGGCAGGGGGGATGGAAAGGGGGCAGGGGGTAGGGGGGGGGGACAAGCAGGGGAAGTGGCAGGGGGGGACTAGCAGGGGGCAGGGGGCAGGGGGGAGGATGTCAGGGGGTGGCAGGGGGGACTTGCAAGGGGCAGGGGTGGGAACTAGGAAGGGGGCAGGGCGGGCTGGAAGGGGGACAATGCAGGGGGAAAAGCAGTGGTGGGTGGCAGGGGGCAGGGGGGGACTGGCAGGGGGTGGCAGAGGGGGACTAGCAGGGGGTGTGGGGCAGGGGGGACTTGTAGGGGGCAGGGGGACAAGCAAGGGGGGGCATGCAGGGGGCAGGGGGGACTGGCAGGGGGTGTCTGCAAGGCAGTGGGGAGGAGGGCAGGGGGGGGGGGTCTGCAAGGCATAGGGGAGGGGTACAGGAGGTGTTCAGGGGGGTGTCTAGGGGGGTGTCCGGGGGGTTTCCAGGGGGTGTCCAGGGGGTGTCCAAGGGGTGTCCAGGGGGTGTCCAGGGGGTGTCCAGAGGGTGTCAGGGGGGGTGTCAGGGGGGGTTTAGGGGGGTGTCAGGGGGGTGTCCAGGGGAGGGTTTCCAGGGGGGTGTCCAGTGGGGTGTCTCGGGGGTGTCTAGGGGGTTGGGGGGGGGGGTATTTTTTTTATGTATGTGCACACCCTATAGCCACGGTTTTAAAACCGTGGCTATTAGTTTATTGCCACAGTTTTTAACCGTGGCTATAGACCTAACTCCACTGTTTTCCAACCGTGGATATAAAGCCTGTCCGGCGTCTAATATAGCCACGGTTTGAAACCGTGGCATTAAGTATACATCCACGGTTTGAACCGTGGCTATAAACCTATAGTCGTAGTTGAAACCATGGCTTTAGGTATATAGCCACGGTTTGGAACCATGGCTATAGGTCTGGGCCTATAGCCATGCCAAACTTAGCCACTGGTTCCTCAAACCGTGGCTATTACCTATAGCCACGGTTTGAGGGCCTATAGCCACGGTTTAGAACCAGTGGCTATAGCCCGAATTTTCAGTAGTGATTGTTTATGTGTAAGTATTTACTGGGAAATATTTATCAACCATGTACATGTTTCATAAAAATGTTTTCAAAAGAAATATTTTATGTTTTTGTGGAAGGGACTCTTTAGAAAGACCATCATTTTAAATTTTTTAATGATTTATTTTTCTAAATATTTTTAATTAATGTCCATGTTTTCAAAAATGATTTTAAGGATTTATTTATATGGACATGATTGTTTTAAAATGTTATTTCCTTTCAAAAGTTTCAAAGTGGTAATGAGAAACTTTTATTCAAAAATATATTTTAAATTAATTCCTTTACAAATGTGTGACTTTTAAATGATTTCACAAAAAAGGATATTTCTCTCAAAGGTGTTTTACTGATCATTTTCAAATATTTCAACATCCTTTACTAGATATTATTCTTGATTGAGGTTGAATTATTATAATAAAATATTCCATATTGTATTAAATTAAATTTTATATGTTTAACTATGGGTGTGAAATTTTTATACCATTCACAGTCTATGGTTAAAGTATTGACATTTTGTATGCTAGTTTTAATACATATGTTTATGTTATGTTTCACCTTTTTCATATGATGAATGCGTTGAACGTAGTAAGTGATGGGCGGAGCCCGCTATAACCCCTTGATGCATCGGCATGTCTCATGATACAAACTAGTGTCTTGACATAATGCCTTGAAAAAATTTATATTTAGGGTCTTGGCAAGAGGCCTTGAATTTGTGGTTAAGATGTCCAACGTTATGCATTCTATTATTATGAGATACGTTATTAATGTTACATGTGATTATTCGACTAGTAAAATATCTATGTGAATAAGTATATGACATTATTTGATATATCTTTTCCATATTATCCATAAGTTTATGTTTAAAGGGCTTGTGTTTCAATTTTATACCTTGCCATAAAAGTTTATGATTATTTATGATAGCTTCTACTATTTTGTTTTTCATTTATGAGCATCTGAGCTCACCTATTTCTTATGTTTTATTTTTCCCAGGATGCCAAGAAGTGTATTATGATTTATATATAGGTTTAATCTAGAAGAATAGTGGAATTCTCAAAGGATTATCTATGTTGTATTTTATATTTGAAATTGTAATGTGTAGTTCATGTATGAAATCTATTTTCCAAGACTACTAAACTAATCAGTCCTTTGGGACTTGATTCCTTGTAATCATGCCAATGTATTAAAATAATGCCCCAGCTCTGGTATTTTGTGGTAAGGGTGTTACACAACAAAATTGTATGAGGATTCACTTCTGATCACCCTTCATCAGAAAATCCCAATAGGACCATTGAAGAAGAGAAAAAGACCTTATGGTGGGAGAAAACAAAATAAATCTATCGTGGAGGTTGATGAAATGCCTGTAATGCATTATGCATCAGTGAACATCATTAGTACCACCCTTGCAGACACTACAAAACACAAGACCAATACAAATGATCATGGGGAGAAAGTTTCTATTTTTAATATAGTCCACATTGAAATGATTGAAGAATATGTGTGTACCCAAAACCAAAGTCTTTATATGAATTTGGGGATCCCCTTTACTACTTCACTACTACCTCCTCGATGAGCATCTTCCAAAGAAAAGGGTAAAGGTAAGGCTGCACACCACCTGCCTCCTGAAGAGGTTAAACCTCTCACACTTGAGGAAAGATTCTCCCACCGGGAGGAAGAGATGATGGAATTGAGAAGACTCAATGCTGAACTACTATAATGAGAAATCCCTACCATATATGTTCCATAAGATGAGCCTCATACAAAACTCACAACCGACACATCTCAGCAAATAGGGCTCATCCCAACAACTAAAATGGATCCAAAACATCCTCTCAATGTGGGGTACCGACAAAAAATAAACTTGGACCCCTCTAAAGCACAATATTTGGAGTTCCCTTCCTCATGTACACAACCAGGGCTGGGTCAGACACATCCTCATAGACTAGCCCCTACAGGATACCCACAGTGGGAAAAAATAGAGCCTCCATAGATTGTCCCACTAGTTTATGCCCCATCTCCATCTCCTATTCAACCAGATATCCCTCAAGGTCTCATCAATACCATTGAGTCATTGATAGCTCGATTAGAAGCTATGGAAGAATGACATGAGCTAGTACTGCCAAAAAGTAATCCTTACCATAAATGTGTAGATCTGACCCCCTGCTAAATTTTGAGAACCCCACATTTCCAATTTTTAATGGATCAGGGGGACCTAGAGAAGCATTTAATGCATTTTGTGTCTTGTTGTGATCTCATTATGGGTACCCCCACATAAAAAGAAGTATTTAAACTCAGGTTATTCATGCAAACACTACAAGGGCCGACCTTCGTAAGATACACTAGTTTGTCAGTTCGGTCAATTGCAGGATGGGAAAATCTCTGTTAGCAGTTTCTATTTCAATTTATCTCAACACTACAAAAGACAAAAATCCTAAACCTCTCAAACCACAAACAACAGGAAAATGAGAGGGTCTTAGATTTCATTACTTGGTGAAAGGGGTTGACTTACTCCCTAAACCTACAACTTCCCAAATAAGATTTTCTATCCATATGTATAGAGAATCACCATGACAAATTCTACATGTTGCTCATCCCTGTGAAATACATAGGAGGGTTTCAATATCTTTCTGCAATTTATAAAATATTTGAAGATTCAATCTTATGAAACAAATGCAAGTCCTGAGTAATTCCACCAGCTAAGGGGAAGAGAATAGAGAAATTATAAGCTGTCGTCGTCATGCTTAAGACGGCCTCTACACCAGATATAGTTCCAAATCCCACACCATATCATGCAGAACCCCTCCTTAACATCAACAAAAATGATTGACTCATTAGGACGAGTGAAGGGAGAAAATAAAAAACCATTTTATGGAACTAAAGAATAAAGTTTATTTGTTCCAATATGAGAAAGTTACTGGATACTTCATCACAAATTTGAAGAATAACTCACTCAAATTTTCAAATCCCAAGAGGCCTGATTAGGATGTTCTCAAGGATTACCTAAACTATTTCTTCTACCACCAAAAATTGGGGTACACCATCTAGGAATGCTTTTTTTTCAAATAAATGCTGCAAAAAATGATGTACTCTGAGTTGGTGAAGCTAGGAAAGCCACCCACATAGGTAGCATGAGTCTCTACTACCGATATGGAGGAGGAGGGTGAATGGAAGGAAGTTACCAAAAAAGATGTGTATAAGTTAAGTGATTAGATGACTTGAAATATAATCAACTGAACTCATGATATATTATGAGTGAAATTGAAGCAACCAACTATTCCCCTAGCCGATTTCATTGTGGAACAACTGACTACGTTGGAACCACAACCCTCCAAAATCCAAGCTTCTAAAAAAACATGGAAAAAAGGGAAGGAAAAAAACACATGATGATGAACCTTTACTAAGGATGAAGTTGGATTTGAATCTCTCAGAATTTATCCCTTAAGTCCCAAAATCACAGGCACCATCCCACTAAATGGTTCAATAAGAGTTGAATCACTCGATGGAGTCCTCATCAGATGAGGAATTGATATTTGGTTTCATTAATTTAATTCAATTAATGGATACCTTTTCTAATGAAGAGTATGTACATGAACCTGAGTTCCCTATATCCAATTAGAAAATATGTGGAAGAGGCCACAAGGGCCAAGGATATAGGGGAATACGTGGTCGTGATGGAAATCAATACTCTATCCATGTCCCCGCTCAGACTATTTATTCCAATGAAACTTGTGAGATCTCTCTCTAGTGAGTCTTACAAGAGTAAGAAAGTTCGCCCACATATGCCAGGGGTCGTCCTGACCCGATTTTCTTGGAAGATTGATTATAGGGGAAATCATCATTGAATCAACCTCAATATGTAGGAAGACCTAGTAGACCTAACCCACCAAGGACACGAGGACCTTCAATTCCCATTCCAAGGGCCAATTGCTTATTTTAAGTACTTCAGTTCCTAAAGCACCTACAAAAGAATATCCTCATGTTGGGAAGCACATACCTTTATCTCAGAATTATGAAATTCTAAATAAATTGTTCATGATTCCAACTAAGTTTTCAACCATGGATGCTCCAAGTATATCAAAATACCTCTAAGAAGCACTCATAGAGGCTTTACTAAGCCCTCAAGAGTTTGAAGCTGAAGTTAGTTCTACTGAAATATATCGTGCAGAGATTGATCCCATAAAATTCCATACAATCATCTCTTTCATAGAGAAAGATGAAGGTTCTGCCATATAGGGATACATCATACCCTTATATATATCTGTAAGAATAAATGAAGTTGATATCTGATGGGATTTCATTGATAATGAATCATGATTCAAAATCATTCTAGTCTGAACACTTTATCGACTAGGTTATATCATGAACCACTTGTACCCTTCTGCTCCAACACTGTAGGGTTCTGAAAAAAGAGAATAGAAGTCCCTTAGTAGAATCAAGATTAGAGATCATTTTGGCGACCTTGTATCCGAATCAGAATTACTAGTTGTATGACAAGATACAACCTTTAACGTTCTACTAGTAAGGCCTTAGTTGCATCAATACATGATAGTCACCTCATTATACAACCAATGCCTTAAATATTGCATTAATGGTCAAATTGGGATGTTTCATGGTGATAAAGACCCTTTTGAATCCTAAAAATCACAATAAATTGATGCATGATTCCATAAAAGGGAAGATAAACATCCCATGGATGACAACGTCGCCTAGGTCACTTCCCCAAATGGTCTAGAAAAGACCCTTCCCAATCCATTAAAATAGTTCAGTGAAGAATATGTGTTCCCCATTTATTAGATTGAAGACATGGGTAAAAATTTAGGCATATATTCTGTAAGCTTAATTATATCAGTTGAAAAAATATATCTTGACATCACTGATAAGATCTATAAATCTCTAGACAATGGTAAAATCATGGATGAAAATGTCCTCATTTCCATCCCCTGAGCTTCAAAAGATCCCCACCTCATCAGCTGAGTCAGAAGAGGTGGTCATGGCACTAATAGAAGAGAATATACAAACTCTCTATCCCTAATATCACCTTTGAAGCTTAAAAGAAACCCCATTTCATCACCTATAATATTCTAGTTATGATAAAATAAAACAACATTGTGGTTTCCCCCATGCATGTAGGAAAAAAGTCCCAAGCACATTAAAAATTTGTGTTCTTTCTATGATTTCTAGTATTTCCATTTTATGTTTTACCATTGGTTGTTTTAGTACATTTTTTATACTGAGGTGTGTATGAGAGGAAAAGTTTGTATAGTGAGTAGGGTGCAGTGACTACCTACTTTCGGTATAATCAGTCATGGGAGAAGCAAAATTTCATAAATTCAGTTTTCTGCTATGCTATGACAACATGAAGATTTCTAGTGGATCTTTTGATCATACTTTTAGTGGTATATCAGTAGTACATGGAAAAATTATTCATTCTATAGTTAACAGACCAGGTTTCAGGATCCTACCCCCATCAAGTGGTATTGTAGTTGGTTCTGAAGATCATGGTTTAACACATAAGGATCAACACAGAAATGGAATTAGATGAAGGAAATATCCGAATTAAGAAATTCAATGGAATGGATTTTGGATTCTAGATAATGCATATCAGAGAATATTTGATTCAGAAAGACTTGGAGGTTCCCTTGTCAAGAGTGAAGCTAATGTTGATGGAGAAATATGAATAATAATGCTTGGATGGAAAATATCTTGCACTAGTGAGAATGTCTCTCGTGAGGAATGTTAAGTTCAAAATTTAGGTGCAAAACACTATAATGGATGTTCTAAAGGTATTGGCAGACATGTATAAAAAAATGATGGCCCTGAACAAGGTATTCATATTATGATGGTTGTTCAACTTAAGGTTTCAGAAGGAAGACTAGTGGGAGATCATGTCAATGAATTCAATTTGATTTGTGGGAAGCTCTAATCAGTAAAGTTAACTTTTTTATAATGATAGTGATTTTATCTTCTCTTCCAGAGAGTTGGGATGGAATAGTTATTGTAGTTAGTAAATATAGTGAAAAAACTAATATGGTGTTTGATGGTATCATAAATATGAAACTCAATGAAGAACTTCATCTAAGGTAAAGTTCATGCATCATTGGTAGTTTGCTTAATACCAATGAAAGAGGTAGGTCATTGATGTGACCTTTATTTCACATGCTTTTCCACATCATTTTTTGTTGTTAAATTGTGTTGCAAATGCTTGTTTTTTACATTAATTTGGTTAATTATCACTTTTGGGTTAATTTATAGTCTTCTTAGTAAATTAATGGTTTTTATAATAATAATGTTTTTTATTTTTAATTCATTATTTTTTCATTCTTTAAATTATTTTTCAACATGTGTTTTATTTAACAAATGTTTAAATATTTTTTATTATCATTCTATGTTTTTTTTGTATTCCATGCCTTTTAGTATCAATTTATTAATTAGTTAATAAATGTTTTCCTTTTAATTTTATTTATTTAAACAATTTAATAGATTATTCCTTTTAATTTCACTTATATTCTCTTAGTTTTTATATTATCATTATTTTGTTTAATAATTATCTGCTTAATTATTTTTTGCAATTTATTTTTAATATTTAAATTTTTATTATTTTAACAAATTAATTATCATGAATTCATTTTATTTAAATGTTAAAATGTGTTAATAGTTATAATATGGATTAATTTTCGCATTGAATAATTTTTAATTATAATAATTTTTTATTTAATAATTTAAAATGTGAGTTTTATTGTTAAAATATTAATTTCATTTGTTATGTCATTTAATTGATTAATTTATAGTTAAATAAATAAATTTACGTTAGCCATAGTTTTTTGATTCTTTGTTGCATGATAAATTTTATACCGACATTAGTTTTATTTTTTAATTAATAAATTGGGATTTTAATGTATTTGTTTTTTTTCAGGGTGCTACCAGTCTCCATCCATCGATGCCCAGTAGTAGCAGAATTCTACTACCACCAGCACCCCACTCCCCTGCTACCATTGGCAGAACCCAACGACAGTACTTTCCTAGTGATATCACACAATCCATAGTTGTAGTCACCTCCTGCTACCATTGTCCCTCACCACTCATAGAATATATCCAACAACAACAGTCCTCTACCTCATCCATCGGCAGCACCGACATCCTCTGATAGCACTACATCCACTGATATCATGGATCTACCATTACCATGCTGTAACTGTTTCCCCTTCTCCACCTTATTTTCTACTAGTGAGCAGCAAATCAATAGAACCCACCATTGAAGGATGAATCAACCACCATCACGATTTGAAGAAGACAAGAAGAAATGATCTGCCGATCTGAAGCCTCAGTTGAGGCTTATGAGCCACCCACCATCAAACCGGATGAAGAAAACCAAAAAATCAATGAATTTTTTCAGATCTGAGAAAATTGAACATACCACCGTGCCTCTATGGAGACCTGTGACAATCGAGAAAGACCCACTGTCACCCGAACCACCGGTTCCACCTTGCTGATGAATGTAAGCCAAACCCACCACCGCACACCACTGATTGAAGATCCCAAATTAGACCCTCCCCTCCACTCCAGCCAAACCAACCTCGCATTGGATGAATCCTGAATATCCGGTGACTGAAGAACCATAGACACCACCCATGCACGCCAGAAGAGTCTTACCGCCCTATGTTGATGATCGTCGCCACTACGGCTGCCTGTTGGCTCTCCATGGATGGAGGTTGAGCCCCCTTATCCTTGACAAAGACAGAGGCCCCCTCTCCCCAAATTTATATTTTCTTATATATATATATACTATAATAATAATAATAAATAAATATATATCTATATATAATAATACTGAGTACATATTTTTATCTTTGATACTAATAATACTACATTATATATTTACGTAATTTTAAAAAAATGCTCAGACGTCATTAATGCCCGAGCCCAAAAAAATGGGTGAGGATTTGGGCCACTGGCTGATCACTACAGGTACCATTCAATTATTTCATGCTCGTAGCCTATGATTCCAAAGGGGAAATAAATTTACTAAATTTGAAAATTTTAATGCCAGTTATTTCTATTGAGTCACGTAGATTTGGGGAACATTGATAGTGGGGAGAGGAAGATGATCATGGGCACGAAACTTCGCAAGGAGTGCATTTTGTTGAAGGAAAAATGCTCAAGTCACCGAAGGATGGAAATTCATAATGACGTATGCAACACATGGTAGTTAGGCACTGGTTTCCAAGTGGTGTCCGTGAGTGCATTTGAATGATTCACGTAAAATTTTCTATTAAATGAGATAAGAGGATCCCAGGAGGATGTGAGACCATCCCAAGGACACATATCGGGGGGGGGGGCATCCATTCCAGAACCATCTCCTGATCATCATATCATTCACACCCATTCACCATAGCACAAAATAGGGAGGAGACTACTGATCTTGGAGTAGGAAGTAGGATCTAGAGGAAGAAATGGTCTCACCAGTGATGTTTCTTCATTTCCTATCTCTCTATTTTGTATTTATGTTTTCATGAGTATCAAAATTGCTTAGGGGAATCAGGTTTCGATGATCCGATTATCCATTTATCCATTCATATTTTGTTAAAATAATTGTTAAGTGAAATTTTTAAGTTTGGTTTTCTTTTCTTTTCATTTATGAGTATCAATTGACACTATCCAATAACCAAAAAATGATAATAGTGAATCATTTCACCTTTGATCATTGATCAAAGTACCAAAAATTTGAAAAGATTAATGTATCTCATCTCTATAATGAATAGATTAATTTAGGGGCTAATATTGAAAGATCAAAGCTCAAGAAGGTTTATAGAGCTGTGGAACTTCACTGAAGTGGTAACTCAGCGAATCTCCACCATTTATCAAGCACTAGATAATTGGATTAATTTGAGTAGAATATGAGACCATCTTTTCATTAGTTCAAAATAGTCCGAGGACCCTAATTCATCCATTGACTATCTCTACTCTCTGTTTTTTCTCCCTGTCACTTCTCTCATTTCACCCTATACATTGCTTGTTTTTTTTTTGTTTTTTTTTTTGTTTTTGTTTTGTTTTGGACTACAAAACCATCAATCCTTCCTTGTGGTTCGACCCTTCTTACCACAATACTAGAGTAAGTAGGTTATAAATATTAAATTTTCATAAGTTCAACAACATCATGGTAAAATTTTGTCACCATTGCTGGGGAAAAAATGTGTGACCAAGTTTAAACAAAAACACAAAAAATATATATAATAAAATCTAAAAAAATTATAAATCAGAAAATATATAAAAAATTCAAAACATAAAATCTGTATAAAAAAATCATAAATATGTTTTTGCTAAAATAATATACACAAAAGAACCTATAAGTTAGAAATTATACATATAATTCTAGAAATCAATCAACACTATCCTACACTTAGAAAATAAATAAAGTTAAAAATGGAAAATCTGGAAAATATAGCTGAAAATAAAAATTTAAATGTTCCACAACCCTTAGTTCCTTCCCCTAAGATACCTAGACTTAGGGAATTCCAAATTCCAATTGTATCAATCAATATTTATTTCATAAGATTTCCCCCCAGGTCTAGGATCTATGAGATAAAACAGTATTATCTCTCTCATCTTCCTTCATTCAAGGGACTCCTTACAGAGGACCCACTTAAGTTTATTAGATACTTTTATGGTTCTGTCCAATAATTTCCACTATGAGATCTAAGCGAGGAGGAGTTGAGACTGGGGGTATTTCCATTCTATCTTAAGGGGAGGGATGAGTCTTGGTTTTATAACCTCGATGAAGAAATATTTCAAACCTGGGATGATGTGTTCAATTTATTTGTATCCAAATTCTACCCTAAGAACACCACAATAGAAGTGAGGCATAGGATCACCGAGTTTTTCTAGAATGAGGGAGAATTGCTTCATGAGTCCTGGGATATGTTTAGAAGTATTCTTAGGCAGATTCCCAACCATAAATTATCTCCCCATCTTATCATGGATACTTTTTATAATATACTCACCCCTTATAACTAGAATCTAGTTAACCAAAATTGTGGGGGTGACTTCTCTGATTCTAATACTGATGAGCTTTTTTTTGATAAATTTTCTCAAAATTACTAGTACAAGTGCACAAGAAATAGAGTCATCTGTAGAGTTGAAAAAAAAACCCTAATATATTATTGTTAATGAACAAAAACTTAGGGATCAGTTCTTTCACTGTGTGATTTTTTATCACAGTCAAAGATGTTGTCTTAATTTTGACCTCCCTGTCCAACCTAAGTAAAGTCCCCAGTTTGTGGATTATAGAGCTAGGAATCAGGGTTTCCAAGATCCCTTCTCAAATCAGTATAATTATTGATAAGAAAATCACCCCAACATTTATTGGAAATAATAAGGTGTAATAAAACAATCGACTGCCCCAAACTACCAAACCCATCCCAAGACTAACTATTTAAATCAATATGGGGCTAAATCATCAAATTCTCAATGGAAACTTAAAGGAATTATATATAAGGTTCTAGGTAAAATTGGTTATTTGAAAAAAGATACATATATTATAATTCATATTATGGAAATTCAAATGAAAAAAATTGATAGGGATCTAGGAGGAAGAGACAAGGGAAAACTACCCAGTACAATTGAGTCAAACCCAATAGAGAATGTGATAGTAATAAAAACTAAGATGAGTCTTAAAATTCAAGAACCAGTTAGGGAATAATCTAGGTATAAATAAATTAATGTTCAAGCTAAATATATAACTAAAAACCTAGAAAATCAGAAATAAGGAAATTTGGACATACCTGAAGAAGCTGAGAAAAATGATAACCCTTCACATGAAAAATTCTGAGAACAAAGTAAAATAAAGTGGGAATTGATAAAATAGGAAAAAAATAAGGTGAGGTCTGAGGATGAGTAGAATAACCAACCAATTTTGAAGAATTACTCCCCTTCCATCCCTTTTCCACAATGGATAAAAAAGAAAAATGAAACTCATTACCTCAAGTATCTTAAAATGTTTAGGATCTTCAATGTTAACATGCCCTTTTTGGAAATTTTGAACAAAATCCATTCATACTTGAAATTTATAATGAGGTTATTATCTAAAAAAATTGATTGGGGTGAGAGAGTAACTGCTAGTTTAAATGGGGAGCGTAGTGCCATAGTCCAAAATAACATCCCCCCAAAACTGAAAGATCCTCGAAATTTTTTCATATCTTGTAAAATTGGTCAAAGTGAGGATATTAGGTACTTGTGTGATTTAGGAGCTAGAATCAACATTATACCCTACCCCCAATTAAAAAATTCAGGCCTTAGGGAGTTGAAACCAACTTTAGTGACATTACAACTAGTTACTTACCCACCCTTATGGGAGGGTGTATGATTTGTTAGTGGATGTAGAGAAAATATATTTTCCCATAAAATTCCTTATTCTGAACATGGAGTGTGATAGCTCTATTCCAATCATTTTAGGATTACAATTCTTAGCCACAACTGGGGCCTTCCTTGATGTCTCAAAGGGTAAGCAGACCCTTTAAGATGGTGAGGACCAGGTGGAATTTTAAGTATACAAGGAGTCTTTACTTTAGGTGAGTTGTAAGTTGATTTATGTTATAAATCAGGTGTTTAGAGCTGAGTTTAGAAAGAAAAATCATCACCCCTTTTATTATTTTATCACTGAGTCTGTTGGTGAATATTTTGAAGAAAATTTTGTTAAATCCTAGTCTAGAAAAGAACTGGAAAATTGGGGAGAATTGAGAGTCAAATTAGGAAATAATTTGTTTAAAAACATGAAGTGATTCTTCCTAGACCAAGTTATCTTGATGATAATTTACATCAAACTGCTGAGATCAATCCTCAACCCTCCAAGGCACCCTAACCTCATTCTTCTCTATGTTCCTACCAAATTGTGAAATGTGAGTTTGTTCATGATTCTACTTCAGCTGAAAATCATGATTATAAAATTTAGGCTGTGTCTTTAGTCATCTCTATTCAACTTAAATTTTAAAAACGAATTTTCTAAATATTTTAGGAGTGATTTGGAGGAGTTTTTGGGATTTTTACTAAATTTGGACAGTAGGTTTTCCCCTTATCCTTTGCACCACTTGGATGATGTTTTTTTTCATGATTTTGAGAGATTATTAGAAGAACTTGATGATTCCCCCACTGCATCATGCAATGAAGTCACCTCTAAAAGTTATCTTATTGTTTATAGTGAGCCACCTACAAAAAATTTTGTTTCTTTTTCAAAATTTTAGAAACTCTCAAGCATGGGGGAAAATGTGATGGATCCGTTTTAGAGTGAAGTTATTCATCTTGGATATCATACTAATATTTTTACTGCTTTACTTAGTTCTTTGAGTACTATTATGGATTCTGAAGCTATTGATAGATGGAGGCTTAGTCCTAGAGTGATGAAATTTTTGACCAGAATTATTCAGGCTACTGAGTTACATGAGGTTTTGTGTAAACTTTCTGAAATTTAAAAATATAATACCTAATCTAAAATTACTAATATTTATTACTCATTGAATGACCATGGATAAATTCTTTAAGGGATAAAGTCTGGCTAGGGACTTTAAACATAGCACTTCATGGGAGAAACCCATGAATTTTCTTGTTATTTTGCTTTAAATTTCTGTTTGAATAAATGTTCTATGCTCAGTTGTGTGTCTCCTTAGATTGATAAACAATTTTAAATTCAATTTTAATTGAAAGATTCTTCATATTTTCTGAATTATATCTATTTTAAAGTGTCCCATTTGAGTTACCATGAGGTTTAGATGGTGTGCGGCTAGTCAAGTGACCATATAAATAGGGTGCAATTGCTTGTGAGATTTTATTACAAGTGGTAGAATCTGTTTGAAATTTAATTCTAGAAGGATATTCAAGTGGAGAAAAGAGGATAAAACTTCCCTCAACTCAAACCCTAGTCAATTTTAAATTATGTTTTAAATTCTCAAATGTCTCATGTTAATCTATTCCATTTTTAAGAGTTTTAAATTATCAATTAGAGGATTATTTTCAATTGTTGTGAGAGAGGTTACAATTTTGTTGTTCAAAATTCAATAGATATTCTATATATATGGGGATTAACCATTTCAATTCTTTCAATATGTTATATTGATGCATCTAGTTTCATTTAATTCACTATTTTCCAACCATTTATGATGATTGTCTTGCATGGTACATTTTTGAATTTCTGAATAGTCACTATGAATTTGCATGTTAAATTTTTTCCCCTTTGAAAGTCATTCATGAACTCATCTGATGCATACAACCTTTTAGAAAACAATTTTCTATTCCTGATTTCTTGGTAGTGGCTGCAAGGCTGCTATGTACATTTTTTTTCTACTTATTGTGTGGACAAAACTTTTTTTGAACTTCCATGATACCCTTAAAAATAAAACATTCTCTCTACTAATTTTTAAATCTATTTAAATCAAATTTTTAGATGTTTCTCCCACATTTAGATTAAAAAATAGGGATATTTTTTAGTTTTAAGTGTGTGTGTGGGGGGTCTTAATTAAGCTAAATCTATTTTCACCATGAATACATCACAAACCATTTTTTTTTCAAATTTCCTCCCTATCAAGCTATAAATACATGTTGTATTTGTAAATTGAATCTTTTTAATAAAACCAATATAAAAAAAACTAAAAAAGTGAATAAAGAAAAGAAAAATCAGTGCATCCTGCTTAGGTGATAATTGAATTCTATATTGAGGGGTTTAAAAGAGTTTAAAATTGCTAGAATTTCATGATTTCCGAGTGTTATTCCCCATTGTTTTTATGGAAGTTCACTCTAAGAACTAGGGAAGATAGTGTGATGGGAGAGATATTTGTGGAATTTTTGTCTTTAAATTTAAAAAACTATACATTTTAACTTCAACCTAGGGGGAGCTCTATTTTTGAACAAATACTTTAGGGAGTCAACTCAAATGATAATCATATAAGTCCTTTGAATCCAGAGTAAAATGAGAAAATGAGATCCTATGATGAGTATCCGAGATAAGGGAATTGGGTGGGTATATGTGTTTAAATAAAATACATTTTCGAATTCAATAAGTGTTTTGCATAGTGTTTTTAACAAGAATTATGACTGGAAAAAATAAAATAAATGGTCCTTATAAAAAATGAACTCATTTAGGTGAGGAGAATTTTAAACCCAAATAAAGAAGGGGACAATTACCTTATTTAATTATCATTTGAGTTGAATCAATAAAGTGGTGAAAAAAGGACCTTCAATTTATGTAACCTAGGGGAGAGTGATAATAAATAGCGTTTCTTATTAAAATTTGAGTTCCACTTTTATCTAACCCATTTTATGCCTAAAATTAGAACCCATTTTGAATTGAAATAAGGAAATTAGTAACATTCATATAGGAGGCATGATTTTTCAATCTGTGGAAAGATTTTTTATCTCCTTAGATTTGTAGTCACTTTGAGTATAGACAGGATGTCATTTCATTATACTAGTCTTATTTTTAAATAAATAATGTTCATTGAATAGCCTGAGAGTGAAATTGATTAAATGTGAGAGAATTTAATGTGACCTTTATTTCATATGTTTTTTCAGATCATTTTTTTGTTGCTAAATTATGTTTCCAATGCTTGTTTTTACATTAATTTGATTAATTATCACCTTTTGGTTAATTTATAGTCGAACTAGAAAATTAATAGTTTTTATAATAATATTGTTTTTTTATGTTTAATTTATCATTTTTTCATTCTTTAAATTATTTTTCAAACTGTGTTTTATTTAAAAAATGTTTAAATATTGTTAATTTTCATTCTCTATTTTCATATCTTTTTTTTGTATTTTGTGCCTTTTAGTATCAATTTATTAATTGGTTAATTAATTTTTTCCTTTTAATTTTATTTCTGTAAATAATTTAACATATTATTCCTTTTAATTTTATTTATATTCTTTAAATTTTTATCTTATAATTATTTTGTTTAATAATTAATTACTTAATTATATTTTGTAATTTCTTTTTAATCTTTAAATTTTTATTGTTTTAACAAATTAATTATTATGAACTTATTTTATTTAAATGTTAAAATGTTTTAATAGTTTTAATATGAATTAATTTCTTCATTGAATAATTTTTAACTGCGATAAGTTGGTATTTAATAATTTAAAATGTGAGTTTTAACATTAAAATATTAATTTCATTTGTTATGTTAGTTAATTGATTAATTTATAGTTAAATAAATAAATTTTCATTAACAATATTTTTTTATTCTTTATTTTATGATAAATTTTATATTGACGTTAGTTTAATTTTTTATTTAATAAATTGAAATTTTAGTATATTTTTTTTCAAGGTGCTACCGGTCAATATATACCACCTCCCATCAGTAGAACAATTCTGATACTACTAGTACCCCACTCCCTTGCTACCACTGGCAACACCCACCGATACCACTTTCCTAACGATAGTACACAATCCACCATTACATTCTCAATAACAACCCTTCTCTTTATTTCATATTTAAATATGATTTATTACATAAACTTGAATTTAATAAAACTTAGAATTTCAAGAGGTCTTGTGTCTTTGGGGCTTACAAACATTATATAACAACTTAAAACATTAAATACAACATATTTATTGAAAGCTTCTTTTACATTACCACAACATTCCTTCGTACTTAACACTGCATGGGAAAACATGAAAATATACACAAGAAAGGGGTGAGATATAAAGCCCAGCAAGGGTGTAAAAAAGGCATAAAATGTAGAATAGAATAAATGTTAGGAAATATACATATCAATAGAGCATAAAATAAACATGAACATAAAGGCATGATATAACACGATCATCATAACATGGAAATGTGGAAACAACTTAAAAAACTGCATCATAAACATAAGGGAATCAAGTAACCTCTATCCCAACATGGTAGAAAAATGTTCTAAAAGGAATCAGGTAAATCCCTATCCCAACATAACATATCATGATACTAAACATTACCCAATGAATTAAAGTTCTATCTAGGCACACCCTTGATAATCATTTCAATCTCATGCTTAAGTGTGCCACATAAATCATATAACATGGATTCATTTAACATCATCATTTATTACACGATAAATTAATGTGGAATAAATACATGTAAGTCTATAATCAATAAGTATATATGAATAAAGGTGAATACCCTTAATAGATAAATGGGCATGGTATTCACTACATGATGATTTTGGTATGGAAAATCACGGTGCAATTTCAGTAGCATAACAGCATCACATGAGGATTCATAAAATGGGCTGATGAGAGAGAAATGGGTCTCTCATCATTTAGACATAAAATGGGTAGTATGGGGATCATGGATCATAATATCCCAACATATTAAATGGAATTTGAGATGCATAATATAAAATAAATGCTTGAATGGAAATGAAGAGAAAGAAACCCCTTATGGAATTTTGGCATGGTAACAAGTGTAAATGGGAGGGATTAATGAGAGATAAAGAGGAATCTCATCATACAAAAATAATAAGACCAGTATGGGGGTGGTTCGAAAACATACCCCATTATTTTTAATTGAAAAATTAAAGGGTATAATAATATAAGGAAACTTAGACAAAAATGAGAAAGGAACCCTTACTTGGATGTGTGATATCAAAGGCTTGGGAGATGCTTTTTGGGAGCTTGAGGGTAGATTAAGAGGACTCTAGGAAGTGGATATAAGAGTGAGGATAAGATTTAAGGAGTTTGAGTGAAGATGAATGTGTGCTTGGGTGGGTTTATATAGGAAAAGAGGGGGAATTATTTATTATTTAGGGTTTAGACACTACACACTAAAAAATCCAAAACCACAAACCAACCCATGGTTTTTGCCCCTGATTTTTGGCCAAGGGAAGTTAAAAACATTATTTTATTAGGAAAAGGGACGAAGATATTAAAATATTATCCTTTATTATGTGGAGGTGAGTCACACTCTCAAGTAAATGATTTAAAATCATAAAATATATTATAAATTTTGGAGGATTCACTAAGGCATTGTAGAATAAGTCAAATAAATATAAAATCACATTATTTTAAAGTTAAAAAATATATTTGGTCTAAGATCCCTTTTATGGAATTTATTACATAACTACTGGGTCATTATGATGTCATAAAACATACTATATATTTATATATTATTTAATTTTTACCAGAAAATTCATTTATCTCAGAAAATTATGAAAAAATCACTGTTGGATAATTTTGACATCCTAATTCCAAAAATAATATTAATTTTATCTAAATATATTTATAAATATGTGAATTTTTACTTTTAAAATGAGAACAGACATTTATTGAAATTGACAAGTTTTGACAAAAATAGTTTTTAAACCTTAATAAAAATTACATTTGACTTCATAAAAATAATATAATAATTTATTATTAATAAAATTAATTTAATAATAATATTTTATTTAAATATTAATTATTTCAAAAATTCATTAATTACTTCAAATAAGTTCTTTAAAAATACACTTTCGGTTTTATTCTATAAAAATATAACTCTTATCAAACTGATTAACTAATCATTTATAGATAAGGAAATGATATAATCATAATTTATAAGAATTATTTTTATAATATTATTAATAAAAACTATAGTTTAATATAATAATGTATATATTTCTCAAAAGCACTATTTTTACCCAAAAAATCAATTTATCAAATTCATCATTTTGTAAGAAAGAATATTATCATAAAGAAATTTATGGAATAATAATTTTATTTATAAAAAGGGATTACACAATAAGTAACTAATACCTTGTTACATAACCCATTATAAAAACTATATAAGACCTAAGGGTAAGGTGTGTGATGGTGACAGACTCTTGGGGCGGCTCAGATAACATCGCCCAGGTGGTAATCTCTATTAACTTGAAATTCTCCTGTAGAAGATTCTGTTCAAGATTAACATATTGAAGTTTGGATTGGTTTGGTCAAGAGTGAAGCCCATTGATGCTACCAAATTTCAGAGCTTCTATAAATGAGCTTCGTACGACCTGAGTCTACTGGATAAGGACATCACCTCCTTTATATGTGTCAACAGGATTTGTTAAAACCTTATATTTATGTTAGTTGTGTGGTCAATGTTTAATGGAAATATTTTCAATGGTAATGATACTTAATGGACATTTAAACCTAATAATAAAAAAAGAGTTCATGTGTTTTTTATATCCATAAGACATTAAGAGAAAGGTAATTTTATTCTTAAATGATTGGGTCATTACACTCACCTCTGTTTACTGTTTTCCCTCTCCATCGACATCATAGATCCTACATGAGTAGTTATATGACCCATCCACCAGTATCACCAACATCCATCGATAGCACTGCATCCATCGGTAACACAAATCTAACATTTCCACACTGCCACCATCGCCCCTACTCCACCTCATCTGTTACCGATGTTCCTCAAATCAACCAAACCCACCATTGAAGGCCGAAGCAACCACCACCACGATTTGAAGAAGACAAGAAGAACCAATCTACTGATCAAAAGTCTCAGTTGAGGCTTGAGAACCACCCAACATCAAAACAGATGAAGAAAACCCCCAAATCAATCAATTTTTCTAGATTTGAGCAAATTTAACCTACCACCGCGCCTTTTTGATGTCCTGCGACCACCGAGAAAGACCCATCGTCTCCCCAACCACTGGTGTCGCCCTACTAATGAAAATAAGCCAAAATCACCATCGTGCATTACTGATTGAAGAACCCTAATATATATTTACATAATTTATAAAAAAAATGCTCGAACGTCATTAAATTATGAACCTAAAAAAATGCCTTAGGTTTTGGGTAGCTGGATGAACGATGTAGGGACCATTCAATTATTTTAAGCCCATGAACTATGATTCCAAAGTGGAAATCAATTTCCAAAATATGAAATGTTTAATGCTAGTTATTTCTGTTATGTATGGAAGATCTGGGAAAATATGATAGTGGGGAGAGAAAGATGATTGTAGGCACAAAATTTCATGTGGAGCATAGTTTGTTGAAGGATCAATGCTCAAGTCACTGAAGGATGGAAATGCATAATGATGTATGTGACACATGGTAGTAAGTAACTAGTTTCTAACCAATGATCACGAGCACGTTTGAATGATTCTTGCAAAATATTCTACTAAATGAGAGAAGAGAATCCTCAAAGGAAGCAGGACCATTCCTGGGACACTTATCAGGTGGGGGGGACCATCCATTGTAAAACCATCTCCTGGTCATTTGATCATTAACATCCATTCACCAGAGCATAAAATAGGAAGGAGACAACTAATCTTGGAGAAATAAATAAGATCTAGATCTAAATATGGAGGAAGGAACGATCTCGTCAGAGATATTTCTTCATCTCTTCTCTCTCACTTTTGAATTTCTGTTTTCATGAGTAGCTAAATTTCTTAGGGGAATCATGATTCAATGATCTGATTACCCATTTATCCATTCTTATTTTGTTAAAAATAATGTTCAGTAAAATTTCTAAGTTCAATTTTCTTTTCTTTATCATTTATGATTATCAAATAAAACTACCCAGTAATCGACATGTGAGGGAAGTGGATCGTTTCACCTTGGATCATTGATCGAAGTACCAAAAATTTGAAAAGTTCAGTTCATATCTTCTCCATAATTAATGAATTAATTTAGGGGTTAATATCAAAAGATCAATGCTCAATAAGGTTCATCGAGTTGTGTAAGTTCACTAAAGCGACAACTCAGTGCATCTCCACTATTTCTCAAGCATTGGATAATTGGATTAATTTGAGTCGAATAAGAGACCATCTTTTCATTATTTCAAAAAAGCTCGAGGATGCTAATTCATCTATTGTCTATCTCTGCTCTCTATTTTTGTTCTCCCTATCACTTCTCACATTTCACCCTACACATTACTTGTTTTTTGGTTTTTTACTTTTGTTTTTGTTATTTTATTTCCGACTGCACATTCATTAATACTTAAATATGGTTTGACCCTTCTTACCATAGTGCTATAGTAAGTAGGTTATAAATATTATATTTTCACAAGCTCAATGACCTCACGGCCAGTCACCCTATCATAATAAGGATTATTATAAGAAGTAATCAGGAGATAAATATAAATAAAGGAAATTAGAGAAAAGACGAGTAAAGTTAGATGATCCTGGTCCCACCTATTGGAAGCATGGAAGGAAATAACATCTCAAGAAATATTGAAAAAATCACATGGAGAAAACTTAAAATTCACCATCCATTAGAAGTTTAGACCCCATTAATGTAATTTAAGTTTATAACGGATGATTTCTAAGTTAGAAAACCCCAGTAGAAGCTTGGGTGGTTGACTCTGAATTGTCTTTCCATTTAACTGGTGGCCAAATATTCATATCAAAATATGTATCTAGGAATTTTGGTAATTCCCATATAGATGATGGTAAAGGACCAAAAGTTTTTGGAAGAGGAGATTTCAACATCCAAGTGAAGAATGAAGGATTCATAGAACTATCATAAGTTCTACACATCCATGGATCGAGGAGGAATCTAGTTTCCATTGTGAAATTATATGATGTTGGATATGGAACTAGATTTTAAAATGGGAAATAGAAGGTCACCTAGGGTTCCATAATGATTCCAAAAGGTGTAAATAATGAGACCCCTTACATGATTGGAAATTCATATGGAAATACAATTATCATAAGTTCAACTTCAGATGATCTAGATTTATGGCACTTAAGGTTTAGTCACCTTAGTGATAAGAACATAAAGGTTATAGAAGCTAAAGTAACACTGAAGCTTAATCATAAGGAAATAGGGAAGTGTGCATGTTGTGTTTTGGGAAAGTAAAATAGAGTTTCATTCAACTTATATTTTCATAAGACTATAGACTGGAAGTTGGATCTTGTACACTCAGATATATAGGGACCTAACCCTATTCAATCCAATGATGGTTGTATTTACTTTATTAAATTAATTGATTATTCTATAAGGAAAGTATGGATTTACTTCATGAATCAAAAATCTGACGTATTCTAGGTGTTTATTTAGTGAGAAGTGTTGGAAAAAAGGGAATTTAGCTAGAAGTATAAGTGAATATGATCAGATAATGATAGTGAATACATCAAATTCAACTTACTAAATTTATGTAATAAGGAGGGTATAAGTCATGAGAAGTTGGTGCCCAAAAATCTATAGTAGAATGTAGTAACTAAGAGGATGAATCATACTTTGAAAGAGAAAACTAGGAGTACGAGATTACACTCAATAATTCCTAAGGATATTTGGGCTGAGGCACTCAACACACCATTAGGAGTCCAACATCAGTAATTGGGAATGAACTTTCAAAGGATTTGTGGTCAGGAAAAATACTGCAAGTTAATTATATTAAATCCTTTGGTAGTTGAACATATGTACATGTAAATGAAAATTACCTTGAAAAACTTGAATCAAAATCCAAAATATGTTTTTACTTGGCTAAGAAAATGAAAATTTTGGATATATGGGATGGTGAAGGAAAAATAATAACCAAAAACAAGGATGATTTTTTGATGAGAAGGTTCTATAGAAGGACTAGAACTTAGTGGAGTATAAAGTTGAAGGATAATAAACTATAGAAATATTAGATGATCAGAGTATTAGTAGTTTAAAAAAACTAGAGAACTCATATGTAGGTGCTTAAGGAATTGGAAGTCAAGATGTAAGAAAATCAGTAATATCAGAAAGTTCAAGAGCAGCTGAAGCTTGAGTAGAAGCATCTAAATCATGTGCATCAAAAGTTAAAGTACCAAAAGTTCAGGTAGCAGTAGAACGATCTAAGCAAAGTATCTATGAATAATTGATTTAGTTGATCATATCAACTAGAATCAGGTGATCATTATAGATATTTGGGAATGATCTAAAATCTATACTTCTAATAGATGTAGGAGAACCTAAAAATATTAAGGAGACAACTCTTCTTAGAAACTATAAGTAGTAGGAGTCAATCATGAATGAGGAAATGGATTCATTAAAGTTCAATGGAACTTGAGAACAAGTGGGTTTACCCAATTAAGAAAGAGGGTGATGGAAAAAATAGATATACATTATGGTTATTAGTGAAGGGATTTCAATAAAAGGAATGAGTACATTTCATGAAAATATTCTCATCGGTAATTAAAATTTCTACCATTAGAACATTAATAATTTTGATTACATCAGAAAATCTATATCTGGGGCATATGGATGTCAAGGCAGTTTTCCTTCATGGTGATTTGGAGTAGTATATTTGCATGGAATAACCAATAGGTGTACCATAAGTTGGGAATCAAATTTTTTTATGTAAAATGAAGGAAATTATATATGATCCAAATAAAGACCCATTATAGTGGAATCATAAATTAAATTCATTTATGTTAGAATAAGGGTTCAATAGGTGTAATACAGATCACTGCTGTTATTAGAAGTAACGAGAATATGATACATTCACCATGTTGTGGATTCTATATAGATTTCTAGATAAGAAGTTAAAAAAATAAAAAAATTGAAGTGTGATTTGTCTATAATATTTAAGATAAAATATCTTGAACATGAAAGAAAGATTTTGGGGATGAATATCGATAGAGATAGTAAAACCAGGACTTTGGTTCTATCTTACCAATATTATATTTGGAAAATTTTGGAAAGGTTTGGGATGACTAGAGGTAAGCCAATCTCAACCTCTTGTGTGGATCACTTTAAGTTGTCCAATTAATAGGATCCAACAACTAAAATTGAGGTCAAGTACATGGATAATGTACTATACACATTAACTGTCATAAGTTTGATGTATGTAATTGTTTACACTCATCCAAACATTGCCCATGTAGTGGGGGTTATGAGTTATTATATGGTGAAACCGAGGAAAGTTACTAGGAATCTATGAAGTGGATCCTTTAGTATTTTATAGGATCATAATATCAAGATATTTTCTTTGGGTAGGGAGATCCATTATAAGGCTTTTTGGACTCAGAATTCACTGGAGATTCAGACACTCAAAAGATCACAACATGTTTCATGTTTATATATGGAGGATCTATAGTTATTTGGATGTCACGACTTCAAAATATTTTTACATTGAGTATAATTGAATAAGAGTATGTAGCTACAATGGAATCTAAGAAAGAAATGGTATGATTGAAGAGATTGATACAAGATCTTAAAAGGATTCAAGAAGGAGAAGTTATCACTGTGATAGTCAATGTGTAATCCACTTGGCTAAAAATATGGCATTCCATGTATGATAAATCATATCGACCTAAAGTATCATTTAATTAGGAATTTGATTAAGGAAAAGGATATAGAGATATTAATGATAGTAGGAATCCAAAATATGGTGGACATATTAACCAAGGTGGTTGTTTAAGAAATTCCAAGGCATTATCATGCCTTACTGGGACTTGGGTGAATGAAGGATGAAAGAAACGATAACACTGCTGAATGATGAATGTTGGAGGGTTGTTGAGTTTTCCATAGAACAAGTCTTCAAATGGTATATTTTTGGGATGTTAATACTTGTTCTAAACATCATAAGTTCAGATCATCAGTAGTTTAAAACACCGAATATTTAAGAATCAGAATTATATTCATTAGAACTTTGGTCAGTAGTAGGTGGATAAGATCGATGTGAAGGAAAATAAAACAAACCTTCTCCAATGAAAACAAGTATATCAAAATTTCTTATTTACCAATGGTTCTATAATGGTGAAATGGGAGGCCTATAAGTTCAAAAAAGTTGATGGATCATCTGGTTGGTAAACTTTCTCAAGTAGTCATGTATTTTTTATCCTAGTTTTTAAGAGGGAAGGTTTAAATTGTTTGATTAGATATGCTTAGTATTTAAGTATGTGATACCTTCAGTGAATTGTGTGGGATTAAAACAATGAAGAAAATAGTTCAACTAGTCACTTTATTGGAGATCTGAGATGTTGATAAGGATTAATTATATTTTTAATCTATCTTTCACCTGTAATCATTCAATTATAATAAAAGAAAGCAGCAGTGTGTTTTCCCCAATGCATGTAGGATAAAAGTCATAAGCACATTAATTTTTTTTGTTCCTTATATAATTTACTATATTTACATTACTTATTTTACTATATATTTTTTTGGTACATTTTATGTTTGTACTGTGATGTGTGTGTGAGGATGACTTTATGTGGTGAGTTGGGTGTAGTGACTACTTACTTTCAATACACAGTTGTGGGGGGAGTGATCCTCAGAAGATTTAGTTTTCCACTACACTACTACATCATGAATATTTATATCAGATCTATTGATAATACATTTAATGGTATATTGTTTTTATAGGGAATGGTTTTTCATACTATAGTTATTGTATCAGGTTTTAGGCTCCCATTATAATGATGTTTCCTACAAACATAGTTATATACAGTTAGAAACATAGCTAAATTTATCCAAATCTCATATATAGACTTTTTTTAAATATGAGTAATCAATTTAGAGATGTTTATAATTTTAGATAAAACGAAATATAAATGTGTCCAAATTCATTTTTTTGTAGTGGTATTGACACTCATCTAGTTTAAATGATGGCTCGTCTATGAATTTTGGATGGCGATGCAACAGAAAAACCATCTAGGCCCCAATATAAATATGGGGTGGGGTTACTTGTAAAATAGGTGAGTGTGATGTGAAAAATAGGGTAATAAGTTATCAGTCAATATTATGAATTATGATTGAAAACTTTCTATCATTTGAGTAATCGAAGATAGCATCAATGTTCTCATGTAGATATGAGACTTCATATAAAATGAAAGTGTTATTTTTTTCTACTAATATTGAATGTATGTGTTTATTTATTGTGTACATTCCATGTAAAACTTGGGTTAGTGATTAGGGTGTGTAATCTTCACAACTTTTGGTACATCAGGATCACAAAGTGATGTCCAATTAGTGGATCACCTAAAGCTTGTCCATCGGTTATGCCTAAAAGGTTCGATAACTTCCACATCCACCATCAAACTCAAAGAAAGTTCAAATTCAAAGGGTCCATCCTTATAAAAATACACTTATAGGAGTCTTATAAATATCTAGAATATATCCCTTGTATTATATTGAAAAATTAAACTTAGAGGAAAACCATGAACTTGAACCCAGAACCATACGGATGAGAAATCAATCTCATCCATTATGAAGTGAGTATGTTGTTATTTGAAAAAAATAGAACCCCAATATTAATCATTTTCTTGTAAAAAAATATTCCATTTCATTTCTTTCCAACTAAACTAAAGAAGTATTACCCCCATCTGATGTGATTTTACTGTAGAGATCTAGATTCCAGACCTAATAAAGAGCGGCTAAATCCACTACAACATTTAAGATCTTGTGAGATACTATCCTTCCAACCTAACTATGATTATAAAAAAGTGTATCCACCCACACTTAATCTTTTATAATTAAATTTTAATCCTTGTAGGAATGGGAACATGTCTTCGTGAAAAATTCTTCTATCCAAAACCACTAGAAGAACCCACCATGAAAGAACTCTATTGAAACCACAACTCCACCCACACACATGGAGAAAAGTGAAACCCTAAAAATACTTAGAAATACCATCACAAAATAAATAATCCAAAAATCCATGGAAAAAATGAGAAAATATTAGATCCACATGAGAGTAGAAAGGGATATGAAATGATGCTCTCAAAAATGAAACTTTGTTTAATTTTTTTTTATCTCAGGATCATCACTAAGACAAAACATGCGATTTGATTTATGAACTTCTCAAATATACAATCAAAGTGATATATTAATGAAAAATTTAACAAGTTAATATGTATAGAAAATAGTTTCTAGAACCTAATATGGATAAACACTTTAAACCTAACAATTTTTACAAGGAAAGATATAAAATAATTAGTTTAACTTAGAATCTAGAATGAATGGACACTTAATTTTTTTTGTATAAAATATTAAATTATAGTAATGAGACCACATCTTGATCTCATGAGTTTACCCCTTGGATAAGTTATAGTGAATTGATGTTATTAGTTTCAGGTATAATATTACAAAACTTCTTAGTCCACACAAATGAAAGATACATGATGTTGGGACACAACCCCATGATCCTACTATGATCATTATGGTGGAAAATGTCTCCATATTCCCCTCGAACTCCCGGTTCTCCCTATCCTTCCATTCCCTTTCTCTTACATTCCCCTCCCTCCTAGGATTCTTGTGAATTGATTCGATGGTGATGGCACTCCTCACTTTTCTTATTCTCTATTTCTCTTTCCATTATCATTTTCTCCTTTCCCCTTCATGGCTGGAGATGTTTTTTAGTGCGAATATTGGATGCCTCACACCACCCCTCTTTTTGTCTAACCCTGCACATCATACCTCCACGTCGGGTCTATGTGGTGGTGCTTTAGATGGTTTGGTTCGACATCAATGGTGGAATTTTGTGTTTTTCCTCTCTGATTCCATTTCTAGCCAAACCACCTTGTTTGAACCCATTTTGGTCGGGTTCGATGAGGCTTTCAGGTTATCTTGGTATGGTGTTGGATGGGGACCGAAAAAGGTTTTAGACCTTGTTCTCTTTTGGTTTTTTCTTCCTCTTCTTGTCTGGTTGGATCCTTTCTCTTCCAATATTTAAAGGTTTTTTTGTGACGTTTTCCAGTTTGATTTAGGATTTTTTCTTGGATGTTATTGTTTTTTTGGATGGTTTCAATTGAATTGTGTTCAGTTTTGGACAACGCATTTCTAGATTCATTATTGGTGAAGTTAATGACTCTATAGAGGATTTAAGCTGCTTAAACTCTACCATGGATTCGTGTTCCATCTCCCCTCTCCAAGTCAGTCTAGTGTGGTGGATACCAAAGAAGATATGGGATATGTTTTTTGAGTGGCCAATGGTGACTCAGGAGGCAAGATATTCATTTTTTGTTCTGTTGCGATGGAAAAATATGTGTATGATGATGATGCAATGTTGGTTCAAGCAACCATTATTGGAAGAAATCGTTTGTTTCTGATTTGTGCGAAGTTGTTTATCTTGTTTGGTGGTGATCCTGTCAGAATGGTAATGATTTTGATTGGATCGAAGCTTGGAGCCATTTCTCATGGGTGGCTTATGGGTCCTATATGGTAGTGGTCATGTGGAGGTGTTGGGTTCTAGGGTGCTATTTTCGTTTCAAATTTTGAACTTTGGTTTCATTTTGGTAGATTTTTTGAACTTAAAATTTGAAATCTGGATGCTGTTTGATGTACAATTACCACAATACCATAAAGTGGATTTTAGAAAATTCAACAAAAAAGGTTTGAGGAGACTATTATGAAGGATTATATAATAAAAAACAGTTTTCATTATATTTGTGGGATCTATTCTAAATAGTTTTAATTAATCTATTATATAGTTTCATACATGATTCAACCTTGTTGGGATCCCACTTGGGTGGTTGATGATGATAAAAGTGTCTCTAGAAACCCATTACCAATAGGTTTTGGATTAGTAATTAATATCGATGGTTAAATGAAAAAAATGATGTGGGACAACTCAATATTAACTTTATAGGGTTCTCTCTAATATGTCTCCATACAACAAATTTTGTAATATAATCGATTTTCCATTAAAAGTGGTTGCTGCATAAGTTGATGTGGCCACAAGTGTAACACCACTAAAAAAGAGCACGACTTAAAAAATTCAATTGATATTAAACTTATCAACAAGGGGAATCATCCTTTTTGAGATTTTATCTGGTAATGAATTTACTATTTCAATTAGGGCAATTTCAAAATAAATGATCTCTTAGTAACTTTTGTAAGGGACAATTTAAAAGAATATGCGTTGGCTTATATGGAAAACTGTTAGTATGAAAAGTGACTCCAAACATTATACATATAGGTGGGTAATGTGAGGCTTGTCATGATCCTTAAATCACTAATAATATTTAGTTCTCATAGTGTTGCTAGTGGCTAACTAGGGTCATTATCCAAAAATAGTTGACACTCAATTTAGTGTGGTTCCTTTTTATTATCTCCATTTTAGATTTTTATTTAAAAGAATGGTAAATCAATAAATATAGGGGTTGGTGTGATTTAAAATCTATATAATATGTAATTCAATGCATTTAAACTAAACTAGCATATGTTAGAAAGAAATGGCATGATCCTAGGTTCATCTCTATAGAAGCCCTCATTGTTATTCTCTATTTTACTTAAATAAAATAAATAGATAAATCAATTTTATTCACTATTAACCTACCTTTTTTTATGTTTTTTTAAAACCTAGTGTACCTTGGAGATCTCCTTAGAATTCCATATTCCACTTCCTCCATAGTGAAGTGTTAATGGAAAACCACAATCACAGTAACTCACAACCTCAACACCCAACTCCATTATATGTTTTTAATCACTTAAATCTCCTAATTCCATTGTAAATTGGTGAATATAAGTGAAGGGAGGTGGAAATTATTTTTCAGAAGAGTAAATAAGGTTTTTTGTATGGAGAGATTATTGAAAATCTCTAAAAAAAATCCTCACACCCAACTGTATCACCAAGAAATGAAATCAAAACATATAAATGAAGACTAAAGATCATGACATGACTACCTCCATTAAGATAAAGTCCTTGGGTTAGTTCACCACCATCGTGGATCTTGGATATCTAAGTGATAAAATTGAAAATGGGGGAAGAAACAGAAATGAGAAATAGAAATGAATAGAATAAATCTATTATAAAATTAACTAGTTATAAAATTGTAATCTAAAATCCTTTTATAGAAGGCCTTAACTTATATTTATAAGAAATAAATAACACCATAATAAATGTGTACTATGTTTATTTCTCCTTACTCAATGGTCAAGGAATATTCTTCTCTTATTTTACCTTATTGAGGCAACAATAGTGAGATAGCTTCAGCATACCAACGTAGTCCCATAATGGTTTGTGAGAGTGCATTGGGGTGAGAACATAATCTCAAGCACTAGATTAAGGTTACATTAATGGGTGGATTACATGTAAAGGTGTAATATAAGTAATCTTTGAGTGGAGAATGGATTTTATCATTGGGTATTGATACTACACTAATAACAACATTGGCTTGATATTATGTCACCAGGGTAGAATAATTGACCAAAAATAGATAATCACAATGATGATTATGTTTTGATTAGAATGTATGATGTGTTGTGAATTGAGGTTATATTAAATGATAAACATAGTTTCATGGATGATACTGAGGTGGAATTAAAGTTCATAAGTATTGTCATGGTACATTATGAGACTTGGTGCACTGACACAATATGACGGTACTCTGAGAGGATAATTTAAAGCTTTGTGTTTCTTGAGGGTGGATCATGGGAATATGTTGGTGAGTTTATGCCTTATTAATGTACTTTTATGAATACTTTAGAATTTTGATGGTATGTGGGGACCCTCTGCAGGATAATTTTCGTGGCGTAGCACCTCCTTGAGGCTTTTCGCATGGTATCATTGGCAAAATGACACAACGTTAAGTCCCTTAAACAACCCATGTGAATCTATATTATCTTCATGAATTACTTGATCAAAATTTATATAAAATCATCAAAACATTTACTTAATGGTATAACTATGTAATTAAAAAAAAATTATGAAATAAATCATCAAAATCATGATTTTAAGTCATTTTCAAAATAAATTATAATTTAATCCTAATTACTAAAAATGTTGTAAATTACCTTATATTATGAATTTCAAGGGGATTAAATAACTAAATTATATACTACAAATGTGAACATTTTTGGTTGAATCACTCCCCCACAGTTATCGCTTTTCACTCCTGAGAAAATACATGCATCTAGAATCACTTCAACACTCAAGTCTCAACAAAGAGTTCACTTACTCCCAAGTTTATCCCCATATCAATAATAATTAAATTAAAATAAATTAATTAAATCATAATTAAAACATGAAAAACCTTTTTAAATACCTTTCTCTTGAGTTCCTCACTTATTTCATATTTTCACACTTCCTTGACACAACTTATGAAAGAATCCGATACACCAATTTCACCATGTTCATTTGAGTTAAAAATTCCACTCATTATCTATGTACTTTATTGATAAGGAAGTTATTGAATATTTCCTAACCATGTTTCTTCAAAGAACTTATTGAATGAGTGTATCTAATATAGAGATAAACCATCCTACAGTAGCATACATCCCCCAGGACTAATTATAATGTTCAGGTCATGGAAGCAATGTTTGGACAACTGTATATTAGATTGATATTCTTTTATTGATGGTTTTTATTTTTTACACATGAACACATTATTCCAAAGTTATCTCAAGAAACTTTTAGTTATATCCCAACATACATTTTACTCTAATTAATACGAGTTATCATATTTCCATTTAAGTTGGATCCTCAAGGTGATACTACTTCACAAAAAATAATTCACACAATCTTGAGTAAAAATATATGGTGTATACATATAAAAAAATTCACCTAAAACCTTTTCAAGTAAATTCCATCCCATTAATTTTTACAAAGCATTTAATTACATAAAACTTTTTATCTTGGGTGTGAATTATGACTCAAATTATATTTTATTTATATTTCTAACTAAAAAAACTCCAAAAATAAAAATAGAAAACAACAATGAAATCCTATAGTATATTAACGCCTCCCTCACATATATAGATTTTACTACCTTTCATTTTTGTTCATGAACAATAAAAAAAGTAGGGTGGATAAATCTAGGGATATGGATGGACATAATCTGGTTATTGGGAAGTTGAAGCTCAAGCTAATTTCCCACATACAACCTTATGAATTCCTATAAAAGAAAAATAGAACATAATAAATTTACTGAAAATATAGAAAATAAATAAAAAAAGAGAAGAAATATTAGTTTGAATCCCCAAGTGGACACTGTGTTTTTACTGCACCCAGCTAGGAAATACTAGTTGTTATCACTAATTTGAAGCAAAATTTGGAGTATGTGGTAGGAACCACCATATTGTCTTTATTATAGTGTTCCCCCCTGTGCTAGATGCAGAGGAACCTATAGAGACAATGTTGTTCCTATAAATCCCTTTTATATGGAAATTTAGCTCGGTTTGTAAGGTTGGAAGAAGGTATTGGTTCTCCACTTCTATTACCTATTCTATGATCCCATAATTTAGTTCCTACTTCATGTGTGTTGCATCAAAAGTTTCAAAAATAGAGTTAGTGAACAAATTAATTTGGATGAAAAAACAAGATGAATTTAAATTTAAATTTTCTCCCCCAATGCGATTAGCTTGTGACCCTATCTCTTTATGAAAGGCCAGTAAGTATTACTATTCATTTTCTCCCTTAAATAAATGTCCTAAATATCTAGTGAGCTTAAAATGTTCCTCAACAGGTTCATCTTACTCTTCAGCAAAATTCTCCATAAAAATCCATGGGTTGGACAAATCTACAATTTCTAATACGTGGGAGTTAATTTTCAAATCACTTTCAATAAAATTGTATAAAATGAGTTTAAGTATAAATTATTATTGAGTTGAAAGTTTTAATTTCTACACCTTATATCCTTTGTTTTTAATATTACAACACACTTTCTTAAAAACTATGTTTTTCTAACTTTACATTTCCAAATTCTTTGAGAATTTTTTTATAGAAAACAATTTGTTTTACTAGATGTAGAAATATTTCTAACCTAGTGAATATAAACTTTCTACACAAAGTTTAGTCCATCAGAATGAGTAAATATAGTCTATAGAACAAACAAAGTCTAGTTCACCAGGCTGACTATATCTAGTTGATTATACTAAAAAAATCCAGTTAATCAAAATGAATAAGTCTAGTCTATCGAACTAACGAAGTCTATTCCATCAGACTGACTAAGTTGAGTCCATCAGACTGACCAAATATGATATATAAAAATAACATATTCTGATTCATTGGACTAAATTTTTTTTCCATTAGAATAATGCTTATAATCAGATGGTTATAATCTTTTCTATCAGATAGAATAATTATTAACAACATTGTAATGGTGCCATAAAAATGACATCAGATGAAGATGTATAGAACATGCTGAGATGTCAAGATAGAGCTCATCCAAGGTCATTGAAACCAACTCATAGAATCATAGAATATGACTATTGAAGGTGTACCTATAAATAGAGTTGTATTCAAAGAGTTGGGAGCTAATGATTTTGTGACTCAACTCATCTAAAGTTTACTCTACTGTAAATTCTTATTACTCACACTCTGTAAAATTTTAGAGAGTTTTTATTATATATAATCCAAATGAGGATTGTAAATTCCTTAGAATGTTTTTAATTTGTATTCTCTATGTTTGATATGGGTTTAGATCAAGGGATTCTGGGGATAGAAAGACTACTATTTCTGATCAGGCTAATCAAGGGATTTCGAGGATAAGAAGACAGATTTGATTCTAATTTTTATGATTGAGGTCTTTCTTGCTATAAAAAGACAGACCTTACAGTTAGGTTAAAAACTAGGGATACCTAAAGTCATGGTTCATGGATTCCTTAACTCTTAAGGTTAAATATTAGAAAAACTTTTATAAATATTTTTAGTAATTCATTATTAATTTTGTATTAAGATACATTTTACTTATTTCTACAAGTTATTATTTTCCACTATGCATTTTTTTTATAAAGTTTTACTTTTTTTAACTTTATAAAATTCTAATTTTCCAAAATAACTATGTGTCAAATTAGTAAACTTTGATATTGGATGATATTTATGCCCAATAAATCTTAATTAATAGGTTTAGGTTTTAGTTAGTTTAAGTTTTTAAACTAAAATTCACCCCCTCATGTAGCCATTATATACTATTCAATCCTATAATTGGTATCAGATAAGGTTCTACTACTTAACTTGCTGGTTTTTACTTTTTTTTATTTTAAGAAAGTTTCTACAGTTTTATAACTTTTGTTTATAATTATGTATAAATTATTATTACACTAACATGTATTATAGAAAGTGTTTTTATTTTATAAGATGACAAGTCATAATGTTGGTATGATTGAGAATTTAAATCCTAGTAGACCACTAATTTTTGATAGTCTTGAATATGAATTTTGGAGAGATATAATGAAGACTTTTGTTATTAACACCATAGTTGACAACTTTTTCATGTTGACTGAAAGTTATAAAATTCCAAATAAAGAAGTTTATACTTTTACCAGTCAAGAGAAATTATAATATCAACTGTATTATCATGTGAGTAATACTTTTCTTTGTTCCATGATAAGAAATATATATAGTAACATATATTCTTATGAAGCTGTAATCAGTATATAGAAGAAGTTAGAAATTACACATTTTGGAACTTCTAAAGTAATTGAAACCATAAGATCCATGCTTCATGCATATTATCAAGATTTAGATTTTATTCCTTGTGAATATTTTTCTATGATTCATCATAGATTTATAAAAATTGTGAATATTTTACAATATCTTGGTGAAATTATCACATAAATTGACTCTATTATCAACACTTATTCTTTATTCAATGCCTCTTGGAGTTGTATTTTCATAGATGGAGGTAATTAGTCATTGTCCTATATTTGTTCTTCAAATTTCACCACTAGATCAGTATAAAAACCCATAGCTCATACACACATTATTACATCATTTTTAGTATACATATCCATGTTATACTCCCATAAATCAATATGTACATGTCTTTCGGGAATTAGGTACATCATAAAAAACCTATTAAACAATAAAATGGTCTTTTATTCCTATCTTTGTACTTTATCCTAGATCTCACCATAATCTTACTACTGCATGGGATATCCTGGAGACATATATAAAAGGAAAAAGGTGATCTATAAATCCCAGTAAGGGAATAACAAGATAATGTGGGATGCAGTATCATGATAGTTAATAATCATAGCATAGAAATATATGAAAATGAACATAAAAATTCACTTAAAAACAAAAAATTAGTATCAAATATTATAATATCATGGTTAACATGAGATATCATAATGTATGTCACAAACATAATACATTTCATCATAAACATAAGACAATGATCACTACTAAGACATCACGACATTATGTTCATAGAATATTCATTAATCGTGAGAAAATATATCATCATTATCACACATAATATATGTTAAAAATTATCATTTCATAAATTGTGAACAAAGATAGAATTATGTTCATGCATAACATTATAGACAAAGCTTACTTTATATGACCCATGTATAGTGATCTCATGAGATATTAAGCATTACCCAACACATTGGAGGGATATATTAGACCCACCCATCACATAAATTTAAACCATAAATATTTGTTTCATATGAATTCAATCATATATATTATCATGAAAACCCCATGTAAATAATATGGGTTATATAATAATTTCAAATGGTATCACATAAGATAAAATCAAGAATTAGAACGATTGATACAAAAAATTCAATCATCATAAAGGATTATATCATAATAGAATTTAGAGGGTAATCCATGAAACATAAATCCAAAAGTGATAGATCTTTCATAGATATATTAAAGTGAAATCATAAAATTAATCTTGTTAAAGTTCCTATAACGCTGTCATAAAAACATGGTTATATGTCACTTTGAAAATACATTTCAAGGGATGGAAGGGGAATTTGAAAATAATAATTTCAAAAGAGGTATAAATATTAAAAACTTAAAAATAACTAAAGGAGAAGAGAATAAATGTGGAGTGGAAAATAAAAGATATATAGATGTGTTAAGACATACCTTTTAGGATTTTTAAATAGTTTTAAGGAAACCCACATTAATAAATGAGAAATACCATTACCTTTTGAATATATAAAATGTAAAACATTAATGGTTCAGAATAAATTAAATATACATATTTCAAAATAATAAAATAAAACATTTTTTGTAAGAGAGAACATGGACCATGGAGGAGAAAAATAATAAATAAAAAGAGGGAAAATATTCTTAACAACATTATATTTTATAAAAAAATTCATCAAATAAGAATAACACGAAATTAAAATGTAATTTACCTAGATATAAAGATAAAATACCATTTTATAAGTATAATTATAAATTATAACAATCATATAATAACATGTTAGAAGTAAAAATATTATGAATCATAGAAAATTGATCATGTCAAGAAAAACCCTTACATCGAGTCTAAATTTTATTTGGAAGCACCTCTAAAATTATGAATTATCACGACCCCCTTCCCCCAAGGTGTACCCCTCCTGGGCCAACAATTTGAGAAGGGAGATAGTGACCACTTAGTCCCGCCTCCAGTAGGCCCCAGGTTAGTGACTGGCACCGAGGGTATAGTAAACACACAAATGGGAGGAATTACCCTCTAAGAGAACACATGTGAAAGAGAGAGATAAGACAGAAACTACCAACTCATACTCAAACTGCAATATAAAAGAAATACCAAGTACACATATGTAATGTCAGGAAAAAAATACTACAACTGAAAGGGGAAAACTAAAAGTACCCAAAAGAAAGTAAAAACAGCAGCAAAAACAAGCCCAAACAGCTCCTACAAACCCAAGCTAGTAGAAACTAGCTTGATCTCCAACCTGATCCATGTTACTTGAAAAATAGTTTATATATACATAGGGTGAGTATAACATTATACTCAGTAGGATCCTCACCAGAGCCTCTCATGCAAAAGTAAACAAAGCATGCTAAAGCGCAATGAAAAACAAGTGAAACTAACTCATCACCTAAACAGGTATACTAAGTTCTGATCCTCACCATGGATACTCTCACCAAGTATCACATACAAGATTATATAATATAATAAATAATATCAGGGGTACCCCACTACTACTTCCCTACTAGCTTTCCACTTTTCCCCAATGTCGCACGTCCTAATCATCTCTCTCCAAAAAGGCTTGCCCGCAAACACCTGGGCGAAGCACCACAACATGCACCTCGTGCAACAAAACCACCACGTCCATGTAAGAAAAGCAACTTGGTAGTTTCTAGGAGCCACCAAATATCGCATAACATGTATCATATGTCGGGAATTGTAACTCAAGCCATTACAACTCATACATCGAGTAAGGATCCTCAATCCATCACAGCCTATAAAAAATACACCTACAGTAGTCTATATAAAACTATATCCATAATATATGTGTGTGAATAACCACAAGCCATTACATCCCTCTACACACATATATGGGGAAAACTAACCACTGTGCCTACCATCACAAGTAACTACCAAGAGAAGAGAGCGGGGCCAAATGGGGTAGTCAGCCATCCATCCTCCCCCCAGAATGTTGGGGAAAACACCCCCTAGGGCTCAAAATCCCTGGGGTGTCAGTTTCCATAACTAAAGGGGTGGAGTAACGTATTGAAACATAAAAATTACAGAATATACCATAGCTCACAACCACACTATGAGAATGGCCTAGTATTAGACTCAACTGCCGCTAACGTCTCTCAAAATCCCAACTGCCACTTCTAATACTAGGTATCCTATAAGCACACAACCATTTAAAGAGAATTATTACATTACTTCATTCCATTTTTTTATCAGTTACACTTTACGTTAATTAATTATTTAAACATTAATTAACCATTAGAAATTTCCACATTATATTTCATTAGCACCACACCCAATGTCCATTGTTCCATTAAATTGAGAGCTCAACATTGCGTTCCAGCAAGCTTCAACCCCATGGGTTAACATCATTTATTCAATAATTTATTAATATAATTACTTTCCCATATTCCCAGGCATTCTAGAAAATAATTCTAAGCTACTAAACACAAGGGGATCTACATGATGAGTAGGTTAACTACCCATCGAGTATTTTCCACCTATAGTAAGAACATAGACCCATCCTACCTCAAGAGGTTAAACACAGAAAGCACATGGCATACACCATGTGTATTTTCCTCTTTTGGAAGAAGGGTAAGAAAACTAGATTCCTTGAGTAGTGGGTAAATTAAGGAAGATAAACAACCAATAAGAAACAACAAGCATACAAACATTCACATCCAACCCATTCCATCATCTCTGGTTTCCTCTCAGACACCCACATGCATAAACCGATGCATCTCGCCACTCTAGGTGTCAACTAATACCACAACCAATGGGCCTCCTTGCCCCCACATATCACAATAGTCATATAGACTCACATCACAACACAAATAGTATGAAAAAACATTATATAAATTGGGATCTTGTCCCTTAAATAAGGAATTATGCCTTCATACACAATGAGCTCTCACAACTCCAAGCATAAGGCTCTTGGACTTTATAAGAAAGAGGGTAACTCAGAACTCTACAAGGAATTATCTTTTTATCAAAAAGTCAGTTCTTTAATCCATATGGAATTAACTGATTTATTATTTATAGGTTCCAACTATGGGTAACCTAAACAACAAGCTATCATAATTATAAAAAATTGATTAAACATGCTTACTGCATCAATTTTATTAACATCAAATTACAAAACAAACAACAAGATTCATTTACATGCCTCTTTATATTTATCCAAACAATTATCAATTAATTCCAGATTTACGTTCTTTACCAATTTCCATCATGAATGAAAAGCTAAACAAAGAAAGCATAGATATCACACTATCTAGAAGAACAAGAGGCAAAAACATACAATTGATATTAATTTATTTATTCAGTTTAAATATTTATTATGTCAATTATATTTTGATCTAGCGGGATAAAACATGCTAACCCTATAGTTTCACATAAAAAGAAAAGATAATAAATGAATCCCCTACCTCAAAAGGTTTCCGATGCTCTTTGAACAAACTAACAAAACAGATCACGATCACCTCTCTTAGAGGACTTCATCCACCCAAGGATGCAGAGACACCACCACACCGGCCAGCACCCAATAAAAGTCCATTGGGAACATGGAGATAACATTCCATAAAAATATAAATGAGAAACAGAGGGAGATGAACCCAAAATAACGATGGTAGATCATAACTTATATCAAATATTGATCGATACTGCTTGGTTGCACCAAAAATAGAGGGTGCACTTGCAGTAAGAAGAAATTCAAGGGGAACTAATCTAAGGAGGAAAGTTTGATTTCATAAATCCAATGGTAAGGAATAAAGTTTCGAGTGTCTCACACCAGAGAACAAGGAGGAAGAATAGGGGAGGAAGATATACCACCCCTTTAGAAGATTTAACGGAGCATCGGTTTAAGATACGATGGATTTTACATTAAATGCGGATCACATTAAACCATGTAGTTTGACCACATAAAATCATCCCAAGCCTTAGAAAAATTAATATAGGAGTTACAGGCTTTGAATTAGCCTTTAATCCCTTAAAACAAGGCTTTTAATTTGTTTAATGTCAAGGAAAATGTTAAATCGGAAAAATTGAAAAAATATTGAAATTTGGAAAAGGAAATATGAAATAGTTCTGGAAACACTGTTCATGAGCTGTGACACTGTTTCAATGACACCGTGATTGTGACACCGTGAGGGTGACACCGTTTCGGTGACACCATGTATGTGACACCATGACAGTGACACCGTTTTAGTGACACCGTGGTTGTGACATCGTTTTCGTGACACTGTTTTCGTGACACGGAAACTGTGACACCATTTCTGTGACACTGTTTCTGTGACACCATTTCTGTGACACCATGACACTATTCTTAAAATTGAAAACACTATTCAAAGAAGTAGAATATTGGAAAAGTGTTGGGGATGAGTCACCTTGACCTCCCAGAACACCTCAAACACTAGATTTCAGTAAAGGAATGGACCAGAGAGGTCTAGGACATTACATCAGATACCTATCAAAACATTCTTATCCTCAAGAATCCAAAACCAAACCAAAAGGAAATAGAAAAGGGGTCTGAACAAATACTCATAGATATACCTATCAAAAGTGAGGAAGCCATAAAAATCAGAAAAAGAAAACCATCTTATATACATGAAAGGTCTATAGCCACAAAGCGAACATCATTACATGAAAAGAGTTAAACATAAAAAAAATCTAGGTACTGAGCACATATCTACCAATAACATTCCCTGGTACCCTCCTCCCCGCCACTGTGTTGCTACAAGAAACGAAAAAATAGAATATAATACCTACGCAACAACTTCTCCTTGCAGTCATGGATCTCCACCTGTCGCTCCCCATAGGTCGAATCATCATCAACATCGATCTATCTCTAATTGATGATGTGTGAGTCATCATGAAGATAATGAAAAATCTGTGATACATGGAAAACATCATGTATCTGGCTCATCTGTGGGGGAAGTGCTACTCGATATGCCACGACTTTAACACGATCCAACACCTTGAAAGGCCCAACAAACAGGGGAGAAAGCTTACTCCCATGACCAAACCTTCACTGCCCATGACAGGGAGTCACCTTCAGAAACACATGATATCCAACATCAAACTCCAAAGGTCTCCACCTTTGATAAAAATACGATTTATGAAGATCCTACACTGTTTTCATCCTCTCACTAATCACCTAAACCATCTCTGTCGTACTATGAACTAGTTTCGGTTCGAGAATCACCGACTCTCTGACCAAAGTCTAGCACAACAGAGAACGAAAAGGTCATCCATAAAAGGCTTAAAATGGTGCCATACTGATGGTGGATTGAAAAGTTTTGTTTTAAGAGAACTCCACCGAGGGTAAGTGCCTCATCCATGAACCTCTAAAATCCAGGGCACAAGAACGTAACATGTCTTCAAGAGTTTGGATAGTCTGCTCTATCTGACCATCCTTTTGTGGATGAAAAGTAGTGATAAGGCATAATTGAGAACAAAAATCATGTTGAATATCTATCCACACCCTAGTGGTAAAATGAGGATCTTGATCGAAAATGATCATCCTTGGGACTCCATGAAGTCGCACCACCTCCTCTAGATACTACCTCGACAAAACTTCCACTGAGCTTAACTCCTTGATCGCTATGAAGTGGGTTGATTTTGTTAAATGATCCACTACCACCCAAATAGCGTCATGTACTCCTTAAGATCGACGTAAACAAGTAAAAAATTCCATTGATATGTACTCTCACTTCCACTGAGTAATATCTAATGGCTGGAGAAAACCACCGGGGACATGGTGCTCAGCCTTGACCTTCTGGCAGACCAAACATCGAGACACAAACTCTGCAACTGCATGCTTTAACCCAGGCCACCAAAACCGACTCCTCAAGGATCAGTACATCTTTGTCACACCCTGATGCACTGCTAATGGTGAACTATGTAACTCTCTGAGAAACATCTCACACATTTCCAAAGGAACAAATATCCTTCCATGATACAATCAGTGTTGTTCATTCTCAGACCAACTATGAGGGGCCTCCCCACAAACAACTCGATCTCTCCAGAACTCCACCTCTATATCCCCCAACTGGGACTCTTCCACCTAATGCACTAGAGATGAATGCATTATCATCTGAAATAGACAACCTATTCCCCCAACTTCTACCATATTAAGATGTAATGCTAACAGTTCTTCCATTACTCTCCAGGAATCACCAGATTCATGCACTGCATCACTACGTGACTTCCTGATCAGTGTATCAGCTAAAAAATTCCCCTTTCTAGGGGTATATGATATTTCAAAGTCATATTCCTGTAATAACTCAATCCACTGATGCTGCTGCAAGTTTAAGTCACATTGGGATAAAACATACCTCAGGCACTTATGATCAGTGAAAACCACAAAGCGCTCTCCAATGAGGTAATGTCTCCACAACTTCAGAGCAAACACCACTGCTGCCAAATCAAGATCATGGATAGAATAGTTATGTTCATGGGGATGAAACTACTGAGACCTATAAGAAATGACTGATCTCTGCTGCATTAAAATACAGCCTAACCTCAGATGCAAAGCATCACAGAAAACATCAAATGGAACTCCCTCTACTGGAAGATCAAGAACTTGATCACTTAGCAACTTCTCATTCAGATACTTGAAAGATGCCTGACACTGATCAGTCCACACAAATGCCCGATTCTTCCTATTAAATGCTGTTATAGGAGTCACAATCCAAGATAAATCAGCTACGAACCTCGGGTAGTATCCTACGAGACCAAGGAAACTTCAGACCTCTACCACTGTATTGGGGGATTCCCAAGACACAACTGTGTCTATCATTGATGGATCCAAAGCTACTCCCTACTGGGACACAACATGCCCCAAGAAATGGACCTCTCAAGCCCAAAAATCATACTTTGAAAACTTCCAAAACAACTGATGTTGACGAAGAACTCCCATAATGGCGCGTGGATGCTCTGTATGATTCTCCTCAGATGTGGAGTACACAAGTATGTCATTGATGAAAACCACCATGAACTTATCCAGGAAATCATGGAACACTGTGTTCATCAATCCCATGAATTTAGCTGAAGTATTCGTCACACCAAAAAACATTACAACGAACTCATAATTCCCATGACGACAACGGAAAGCAGTCTTCGGGATATCCTCATCTTTCACATGCATATGATGATATCCTGACAGAAAGTTGATCTTTGAGAACCAACTTGCACCCTTCAGTTGATCAAATAAATCATAAATCTACAGAAGAGGATAGCGATTCTTCACTGTCACTTTTTTTAAGCCATGATAATCGATACACAACAGTAAATTGCCATCGGCCTTCTTCACGACCAAAATCGGTGCACCCCGTGGCGACACACTCGGTTGAACAAAACCGTACTGTAAAAGACCATCAATATGTATACATAGCTCTCATAACCCAGAAGGGGCCATCCTATATGGAGACATAGAGATACGAGACACTCCTGGTTGTAGCTCGATCCCAAAATTGATCTCCCGTCGAGCGGGTAATGCTATAAACTCTTCTGAAAAAATATTAAGGTACTCTTCTATGAACCTAAGAAATTCCAACTAATGAACCTATGAATTACTAAACATTAGCTCAACCATCAAGGATGATAAAGACAGAACATGCCTTTAACCCATTCGAGGGTCTCGCTCACCAACAAACACCACTGGCTCTGCATCCTCATCAAAGAACACAATCTGCCTCCTGAAGAAATCCACGATAGCCTTCACCGAATACAACCAATCCATGTTGAGGATGAAATCATATGGTTGTATCTATAAACATAGGAAATCTCCCCAAGATAGGTGCTACCCCAACACTAGCTCACAATCTCTACATACTTCAAACAAGTTAGCTCGACCTCCAACTGGCATAGTCAATGCCAAGGGCACTGGAAGCCTATCTACCTCAAGCCCCAAACTATGGACAATGGTCGGTGATATTAAGGAGTGTGTCACTCCTAAATCAAACAAGGAATACACTAAGGTAGAAAACAAGAAAAGGGTACCTCGAACGATGTCTGGATCGCATGGAGTTGACAATGCTAAATCATGAAGCTGACCACGACCTCCTCCACAACCTCTTTGACCCTGATAATGACCACAACCATGATCGAGATCTTCTCTCTAAGTACGAGGAGCATCATGAGGCTATCCTATTCCTACCCCATATACCCTATCCTGATCCAAAGCTGGTGCAACCTGCTGCTGCCGCCTCAAATGGAACTGCCTCAACAGAGGAACTTGGAGCAGAACACCTAGTGCACGATTACTGATCTGAAAGATTGGGAACTATCACTGCTGATGACCTTGACCACCATAAGAAAAACAAGTGCCTAATTTATTAGTATAGCCCTAAGAGCCGCTACCTCCGGAGAAACGAGATGTGGAGGGCTGAGACCTACCCCCAGCCAAACGAAAACTCTTCTGCCCTGAAAACTGGAAACCCCAGACCACAGCTCTACTTCATGAGGAATCATGATGACTCCCCTCTCGTGACGATCCGGTTCTATCCAATGTCCTCTCGATGACCTCTTCCCTCTCCAACACCTCAATATATGTCTTCAACATAAATGGGGTGACTTGGAGCTGGATATATGGATGCATGGCCTCCTCGAAATGCCTCACCCTGGCCTCCTCATCTAGAAATAGGTCTGAAGCATTTCGTAAAAGGTTCCTAAAACAGATTCCAAACTCTCGCACACTGGATCTCCCCTATCAAAGGGTAAGAAGCTTCTGGCGACTATACGCCTTCGTGGTCAAAGAAAGAAACTCGACTCTAAAATTTTCTTGGAACTCCTCCCATGAGATCACTGAATCCTCACAATCCCCAAGGAACAAGAACCACCACTACCTTGCTGCTCCATGTAACATCCTTACAACCAAAGACACCCAATGCTCCTTCTGAGCATGGATTGAACTGAAGCCTATCTCGACCTCATCCAACCAGTCTTCCATGAATGTATCTAAAACAGATCTCTCATACATCTGCAAAATATGGCATTGAAACTCCCAAAGTGTCCTCCTCCATGTGTCATCATTGTCAACCTCCACCCTACGATGATCTGCTGGCACAACCTGCTGAACATCTTCTGCGAAAACCTAATGAGGACATCGACCTGGAGCCATACCTGAAAAATAAAAAATATTTATAGCTACTAAAATTGGAATATGGAAGGCTCAACATAAGTTAATTAATTGTATTATTTTATTTATTTTAGGTTAACCTATCCCAAGGTCTATCCATTCAAACACTAGAACAATGAAGAATGATGCGTGATCATTTCTTAGGTCTCTACCCTGAAACTAGTATCACCTCGTTTAGTATCCATTTTAAACTTAAAGGTCCGTGAATCAGATCATAGGGGGCCCTGAACACCAATGTCTCAGCTGGTCTCTAGTGTTTACCTCACTTGATACACATGACTGACACAGTTTCCCTACCAACCCATGAAACCTCACCTGTTCCTAACACCAAACTCCATTCTATCCCTCAACTGGAACTTTGATACCACAATGTCACGACCCCATCCCCCAGGGTGTACCCCTCCTAGGATGAAAATGTGAGAAGGGAGATAGTGACCCTTGAGTCCTGCCACTAGTAGGCCCCGGGTTGACGACTAGCACCGAGGGTACAATAAACACACAAATAAGAGGCATTACCCTCTAAGAGAACACATGTGAAAGAGAGAGATAAGACAAACACTAACCAATTATAAATCATATTGCAATATAAAATAAATCCCATGTACACATATGTAATGTCATGTAAAACTACTATAACTGAAAGGTGAAAACCGCAAGTACCCAAAAGAATGTAAAAACAACAGCAACCATAAGCCCGAACTGCTCCTGAAACCCTAAACTAGTAGAAACCAGCTTGATCTTCAAACTGCTCCAAGTAACCTGAAAAACAGTTTATATATACATAGGGTGAGTATAATAGTATACTCAGTAGGATCCTCCCAGAATCCTCTCATGAAAAAGTAAAGAAATCATACTAAAGCACAATGAACAACAAGTGAAACTAAATCGCCACCTAACAGGTATAATAATTTCCCAACCTCACCATGAATACTCTCACCAAGTATCGCATACAAGAGTATATAATATAATAAAGAATATAAAGGGTACCCCGCTACTACTTCCCCACTGGTTTTCCGATTTTCCCTAACATCGCACGTCCTAAGCATCTCTCTCCAAAAAGACTTTCCCGCAGACCCCAAGGCTAAACACCACAACACAAACGTCATGCAACAAAACCACCATGTCCATGTAAGAAAAGTAACCAGCCAGTTTCCGGGAGCCACCATAGCTCGAAAAATGTGTATTATACATCGGGCATTATACGTCAATCCATTATAGCCCATACACCGAGTAAGGATCCTCAAGCCATCACAGCCTATACATGTTACACCTATAGTAGTCTATAGGAAACTATATACAGAATATATGTCTGTTAATAACCACAAGACATTAAAACCCTCTAAAAACATATATGGAGAAAACTAACCGCTGTGAGAACCAGCATAAGTAACTACCAAGATAAGAGAGGGGGGCCAAAGGGGGCAGTCAGCCATCCATCCTCCCACTAGAATGTTGGAAAAAAAACCCCAGGGCTCAGAATCCCTGAGGTGTCAGTTTCCCTAAATGATGGGGTGGAGTAACGTATAAAAACACAAAAAGTACAGAATATAATATAGCTCACAACCACACTATGGGAATGACCTAGTCTTAGAATCAACTACAACTAACGTCTCTCAGACTACCGGCTGCCACTTCTAAGACTAGGTATCCTATAAGCACACAACCATTTAAAGATCATTATTACATTACTTCATTCCATTTTTTTTATCAATTACACTTTACACTAATTAATTCTTTAAACATTAATTAACCATTAACATTTTCCACATTATATTTCATTAGAAACACACCCAAAGTCCATTTTTCTATTAAATTGAGACCTCAGTATTGCGTTCCAGCAAGCTCCAACCCCATGGGTTAACATCATTTATTCAATCATTTATTAAGAGAATTACTTTTCCATGTTACCAGGCATTCTAGAAAAACATTATAAGATACTAAACACATGGGGTTAAAAAAGGTGTGTAAGTGAACTACCCGTTGATTATTTTCCACCTATAGCAAGTGTGTATACCCATCCTCCCTTGGGAAGATAAACACGAAAATAATGTGGAATACCCTATGCCTCTTTCCCTCTTTTGGAAGGAGGGTAAGAAAACCAGCTGCCTTGAGCAGTGGGGAAAGTAAGGAATATAAACAACCAATAAGAAACAGTAAGCATCCAAACATTCACATCCAACCAGTTCTATCATCTCTGGTGTCCTCCCCGACACCCACATGCATAAACTGATGCATCTTACCACTCTAGGCGTCAAATGATGCCACAACCAATGGGCCTCCCTACCCCCATATATCACAACAGTCATACAGACTCACATTACAACACAAGAAGCAGGAAAACAACATTATATCAATTGGGCTCTTGGCCCTTAAATAAGGAATTCTCCCTTTATACATAATGATCTCTCACAACTCCAAGCATAAGGCTATTGGCCTTTACAAGTAAGCGGGTAACTCAGAACCTTACGAGGCATTATCTTTTTATCAAACATCCAATTATTTAATCCATCCAGAATTAACCAATTTATTATTTTTAAGTTACAACTATGGGTAACCTAAACAACAAGCTATCATAGCTATCAAAAATTGATTAAACATTCTTACTACATCAATTTGATTAACAAAAAATTACAAAAAAAATAAAAGGAATCATTTATATGACTCTTTATCTTTATCCAAACAATTATCAATTAATTCCAGCTTCATGTTCTTTACCAATTTCCATCATGAATGAAAATCTAAACAAATCAAGCATAGATATCACACTATCTAGAAAAAAAAGAGGTAATAAAATACGATCAATATCAATTTATTGTGATATAGTAGGATAAAACATGCTAATACTATAGTTGTACGTAAAATAAAAGAGAAGAAACGGATCCCCTACCTCAATATGTTTCTGATGCTCTTTGAACAGACTAACAAAACATATCACGATCACCTCTCTTGGATGACTGCATCCACCTGAGGATGCAGAGACACCACCAAACCGGCCAACACCCAATAAATGTCCTTTAGGAACATGGAGATAACATTCCATTAAAGGGAAAGGAGAAACATAAGGAGATGAACCCAAAATAACGATGGTAGATCATACCTTATATCAAAGATTGATCGATACTGCTTGGTTGCACAAAAAACAGAGGGTGCACTTGCAGCAAGAAGAAATTCAAGGGGAACCAATCTAAGGAGGAATGTTTGATTGCACAAATACTATGGGAAGGAATGAAGGTTCTAGCATCTCACACTAGAGAATAAGAAGGAAGAACAAGGGAGGAAGATATCTCATACCTTTAAAATATTTAACAGATCAACGGTTTAAGATACACTGGATTTTCCATTAAATGTAAATCGCATTAAACTACATAGTTCAACTAAGTAAAATCATCCAGAGCCTTATTAAAATTAATATAGGATTTATGGTCTTTGAATCGGCCTTAAATCCCTTAAAACAAGTCTTTGAATGCATTTAACGTCAAAGAAAATGTTAAATCAGAAAAAATGAAAAAATATGGAAATATGGAAATGGAAATATGAAATAGTTATATAAACACTGTTCATGAGTTGTGACATCATTTCTATGACACCATGACTGTGACAACGTGATGGTGTCACCATTTCAGTGACACCGTGTCTGTGACACCATTTTGGTGACACTGTGTCTGTGACCCCATTTCTATGACACTATTTCTGTGACACCATTTCTATGACACCGTTTTTGTGACACCGTTTTTGTGACACTATGATGATGACACCGTGTCTATGACACCATTTCCGTGACACCGTTTCTATGACACCATTTCTATGGCACCGTTTCTGTGACACCGTTTCTGTGGCACTATTCATAAAACTGGAAACACTGTTCACAAAACTAGAAATTTGGCAAAGTGTTGGGGATGAGTCACCTTGACCTCCCAGAACACCTCAAACACTAGATTTCAGCAAAGTAAGGGTTCAGAGATGTTCGGGATATTAAATAAATAATCAATCAATAATCATTAATTACTTGATCTATAACCCTTTTTATATTTATTTTATCTCCTACAATCCATTTTTACCTTGTTTTATTCATTTATTAAATTAATATCATCTACATCAATCATTTTGATGTCGTTCCATTCATAGTTCCAAAACCACTATTTTGATATAAAAAAAATTATAAAAGGTTACTATACAATAGTTCCATAAGATATATAAATTTAAAGGTATATTTTTTATTTCATTACAGTATAAAAGGAGTTAAATTAGTCATAAAATAGTTAACATTTAGATAATCGCCCTAAATACGTTTATTTTTTATGGTTAAAAATGACTATGATTGTTTACTTTTTTAATTTCATTATTACGATGAATATTTTACCATTATAGAATCATAATAATGAAATTAATTGAATATTAATTTCATATTTAATAAAAAAATAAAATTTTAATAATATCCATGAAATAAACAAGTTTATTAAAACATCATCATTAACTAAGGTAGCATAAAACTACTACGACGAGCAATGTTTTTCAAAATATTTTAAAAGAAGAAAAAACCTAATAAATATTTGAGTGTTATATAATATTATATTATAATTAAAATAATTATTTTGGGTTAATTTTAAATATTAATTTTGTTATTTAGAATATTATGAGAATTTAAATGAGAAACATAGTTTTCGAAAAACCCACATTTTGATTAGAAATAACATATGAAAAAGGGTTCAGTGAGAAGTAATAGATGGCCTATCATCATTGATGGATCAAAATTATGATCATACCATGATAATGGAATTATTTTAGTAAAATAAGTGTATTTTAAAAATATTTTTAAGAAAAATAATCACAAATAAGGATGGAGAAAGAGGCTTTGAAGCCCTTACCTTAATCTTAGAGCTGCCACCTTCAGATTGAGTTCAAAGCCTTCAAAGGAGGGGATTTCGGATAGAAAATAGCCTTATGAACATGTAAAGGTAAGTATATAAAGGTATTTATGAATAATATATATATATAAGCAAAATTGATATGTATTTTGGAGAGGTTAAAATGAGTCCCCTTTTATAGGAAAAATTCAATGGCATTTTTGTAAATATTCAGTATTTAAGGGTTAAGAAGGTAATTTTCAAGTAGTAAGTGACTAATAAATGTAAAATAGATGATAATATCAACCATAAAAACCTCACTTGAATTTTGGTAAGGTTTTATTACCTTTTATTATTTTATAAATCACTTTTAACATTACCATTTAAAGTCATTTTGAGGGTTATTTTAGTAAATTTACATTAAAAATAACTATATAAATTTATAATTAAAATTTAATAATTTAAATAATCCATTATAGATTATTTTTATCCTATAAAATCATCAAATGTCACAATTCATCTAAATTGTATCATTTTAACCATCTACCTTGAATTTTCTCTTATTTGCACAAGCGTTGAGTTGACTTTGTGTTAGCGTTTTGGATAATAATGCTATTATTAAAATTTAAAATAAATTATTAATATAAATATAATTTATTATTAATAATTATTATCATATAAAACTCTTCATAATATTTTTTAGTCTCATTCATGTCATTATAACATTTTTAGAATAAGAATTTTGACTTGTTTTGCAATATATAAGCACCGCGTAAGTGTTTGGATAATTATCTTGTTATATAATTTAAAAAAATTGATAAATATACTTAAAAATAATTTATTAGTAATTATAATTTTCTATTAAAGTATATAAAAAAATTTCAAAAATTTTAATTAATATTTATCTCACGATCATGTAATAAAATTTAGGGTATTTGTATACACTCTATTTTTTACAATTTACCAAAAAATAAACTTTTTAAGAAAAATTAAAAAAATTCACCATAATATAATTTATAATTTATGATTAAAAAAATGAATTCAATTTTATAAAATTTAAATTCCAAAAATTTATATATTTAACTTCTAAATAAAATCACACAATACATGAAAAAACAATTTATTTAGAATAAAAATTATTTCTTTTACTAAGAGTGATCACATGCTTATTCATAATTATTATTTATAGTTATTATCATGTATCATTTATAATAATAAAGTTTTCAAAATAATAATATATACTTTACTAGATTCATTATTAAAATTGCTACCTCAAATATACTATATAGGGGTTTTTTCATATATAAAAAGTCTAGGTCATTATATTCTCCCCATTTTGGAGATTTCATCCTTGAAATTTCAAATAAAACCCTATTAAATAAATATAAAAGATTAATTTTGTTTCATTATACCCCTAAATTTAATTTTCATCTCTTCGTACTTATGATTCTCCTATAGTGCTTTGATAATAAGAGCGGCCTTGTTTCATAGCACTTTATCTCTATGATACAAGATTTCCACTAACCACTGTTTGTTAGAGAGATCATTATCCAAATATAACACCTTTGGATTTAGTATATGTGAAGGATGTGGTATATAATTTTTTATAAGAGATACTTGGAACACATCTTGTACTTGATACATGTTTGGTGTATGGTAAAGTCGATAGGCTACAACTCCAACATAATAAAAAAATCTCAAAGAGATTTATATAACTAGGAATTAGATTTCCTTTATTAAAAAACCTCATAAACCTCATACATAGAGATATTATGAGGAATAATTTATCCCCAATCTCAAAATCTTGGTCCCACCAATTATTATTAGCATAATTATTATTTATACTCTGAGTAACTCTGATGTGCTGTTGAATGAATTAGACCTTTTTTGACATCTATTCTACCAGTTCTGGTCCCAATAGATTTATTTCTCTATATTATTACTAATATATTAGATTTATATATTTATTACCATATATGGATTCATATGGAGTCATCTAAATGCTTTAGTATAATCTATTGTTGTTTGAGAACTCGATTGTATTAAGGTATAGTTCCCAACATCATTTAAAGTCTATAGAGCAAGATTTGGGAATATCCTTCAATGTTTGAAGACTAACTTCAAATTAAATATCAATATAATTATGGGTTGTTATATTGAATATTAAATCCATGTTTAATTAATTATAAAGTCTCCCCCAAAAAATTTAAGTGGACCTCAAATCTCAATAATATATAATCAATAATGGTGTTCCATGAAACCTCACTACTTCCCCAAAATATATATCTTAAAATGTTGATCAAGATAGAAGTATTACCAAATATAGATGAATTGGTAAGTATTTATAATAAAATTTTCCATAAACCATATGGAAATTTTCCCTTATATGTCTCTAGATGACCCATGAAAAATTCCAATGTGATATTCTCTCATTTCCATGTTGATATGGATAAAGATTGCATCATCCCCTTATACTTATGTCATTCTACCTTAACTTTTTGGAATACCAAGAAATTGGATATATATTCAATAACATAATTATTTATTTTATCCCAACATAAGTCTTATTTTAGATCTATATACATCGTTGTGTTTCATGTGTGGTTGGAGAATGTTGAGCTTTGTGCATCATCTAATTTCTTATTTTTTATCACAAGATCATTTATTATACATAATCTTATCACATATCATACAAATCCATTTTTATTGATGTTTAAATATAATATTTTTCCATTACATATTACTTCCACCTTCTTTTGTATATGCATATCACCCCTTTCACTTACTTACTATTCTAAAAAATAGATGGCTGAGCAATCATTTTAGAAAGTATGATGTATTACCTTCATTTATGATTCCTATATCTATCCTTTGAAAGTTTATTTAGATTGGACCCCATTGAGTCCTAATCATGGATATGGTTTCATGATCATTTTAGGTTAGAGAATCTACCAACTTATTTTCTTTTCTAAGTTGATAATTATTGAGTAGTCATAGTATTTGATCAAATCTAACCATTTTCATTGGTTCATATTGATCCATTTCTATGTTAATATATACATTAGTCTTTTATGATTAGTATATATGACACAATTTTCTCTATATAGATAGTGTCTCCAAATATTCAAGGAAAATATTACCACTATTAACTCTAGATCATGAGTTAGGTGACTCTGCCCAGGTTCCTTCAACTATATTTAGATATAGGTTATCAATTTATCATTTTTTATAAGAACACAACCAAGACATTCTTTGAGATGTCACATTATATAAAAAATTCTACCCTAATTAAGTGTTGTGTGAATATAGGTGTTATGGATATATTTTTGTTAAACTCATTGAAACTATCTTCATATTTGTTTGTCCAGAAAATTTTTACTCCATTTCCAAGTTATCTTGGTTAATGGGTTTGAAAATTGTGAAACAGTTCTCACAAACTAATGATAATACCAGCCAATATAAGTAAACTATGAATCTACTTCATTATTTTTTAGTCCATCCATAAATTATAATTATATTTGAAGGATAAAAAACATTCCATCTCTCATGATAACATGACATAAGAAAGTGAATTTTTCCTTCTAAAATACACATTTACCACAATTTTTCTAAAAATTCTTCTTTTGAAAAATATTTAACACAATTATAAATTTTTCTTCATGATCTTCCTTAATTTTAGAATATACTAGAATATAAATTATAAATTCCATAAAAAAATTGTTAATGTAATCTCTAAAGAATCTATTCATCTAGTTCATAAATACTTCTAGGTAATTAGCGATCTTAAATAGAATCACTATAATATCATAATGTACATATCATATGTGAAAACTAGCCTTGTAAATATCCTCCCTATTCACCTTAAATTGATGATATAATGATATAAGATCAATCTTTTAGAAATATTTATACACACATAGTTGATAAAACATGTCATAAATTTTTGGTTGAGGACACTTTTCCTTTATCATGATCTTATCAAGTTCATTATAATCAATATAGTGATGCATTAAACCATCATTTTTATCAATAAAGAGGATGGGGGTACCCCATGGAGATAAAAGAGGTTGTATAGAAAACTTATCCAATTGTTCTTGTAGTTTCTATTTTAATTATTCCAGTTCAATGGGGGATATTCTATAAGGAATCTTTGATATGGGAAAATCTCTAGGGATAAGTTCTATAGAGAACAAAACCCCTCGATTAAATAAGAAAACAAAATAACTCTTTTGGGAATACCTCAACATATTCCCTTATAATGGGAACATGCTCAAGTATAATCCTCTATTTTTCCTCAACAATTTGGGATAGATATTATTTCTTATAATAAAAAATATCCACGATTGAGAAAAAATTATCGAAGGAGTTTGATAATTCAATTTTCACTTGTATGAGATCAGAGGATGGTTTAAGATATAGAAAGTTATTTCTGTCTCCTAATAGTTGATATTTTCTCTATATAAGAAAAAATAGCACCTTCCTAATAAAACATACAAATATACCAAATGAATAATAACTAGATTTTTAGAAATATTCTTCCCATAAATTTTAACTAGAGAAAAGTAATATATTTTAGATGTAAGGATTGTATCTCTTGGTGTATTCACTGCCAAATATACCTACACATCTCAAGGTAGTTATTGAATATTTATAGATAACTCACATGAAATAAATGAATGTGTTGAGCTATAATTGAATAACAAATTCACTATTCTTTAATGAATGACAAGTGCACTTGTCCCCACTTTTTTTATTCTTCACCTTTGTGGTGTTCATAGTATAAGATCTTCTTTGTTACCTTGGATTTGGAGATTGTGGCCATTGGATGTATTAAATTACTCTTAGATAAGGGAATTGAGTTTAATAATTCCCATATTCCTTTCATTTGAAACATTGGAATATAAGGATAGGATTGTGCAAAGCCTTATTTCTATCCAGCATATTGATTAGCTTCTGCATATCCCTTCGACACTCATTAGTGATATAACCTACGTTTCTATAGTTATAGAATATCTTCATTACTTTGAGATATGTTCTCAAGTTCTTATTCCAACACCTTTGACATGTGGGTAATTTTATCTTCCTTCCTCCATGAGGATTAACAATTGAACCCTTAGAGTTAAACTATATTCTTCTTTTTCTTATCTCTGATCTAATGAGACCATTGGGATTCAATGATCTTCATCTCCACCTTGATATCACATCAAAACATTTCCTTATAGCTATCAAATTATCTAATTTATAAATATTTTCCAAGTCCTGGTTTTAAGACACTAAATAAGCGATCAACCTTGATTTTGGTGTCAATGAAATAACTAGAAGAAAACCACGAAATCCTTGTAAAGTTTACCTCATATAACAAAAAATACTCATCCTATCTTTGATTAAGATCTAGAAATTCCATTCCCATTTTATTATAGAGATTGTGAGGAATATTTTTTGAAAAATATTTTATTGAATCTATCCCATTCCATTGTATTGACCTAGGAATTGGTATTCTTGATCAATGTATAACAATTATCAACATCTCTTTCCAAGATAAAAATGTCCAATATCACCATATATTTTTATAACATTGAAGTATGAATAATATTTTTTCAATAAATTTTGTACATTTATCTAAAATCAAGGGATAAAAATATCGACCAAAAGGGTAGTTGATGTCACATAAAGGAATCAAATGAAACTTGATTCTTATTTAGAGGAGTCAATCATTCCACATGGTTCAAAGTAAGGTTCATAAATTCAGATAATTGAGCAAGAAAAACCATTAGGTTTTTTAATCCATCATCCATTTTATTAGAAATATCATTAGATAAATCATCACATTACCCATAAAATTGTTTATTTACACAATTTATCCCTTTTCCATACATTTACTAAAATAAGGATAGATGTAGATGAGCATACTTGAATTAATGTGCATATAAAAGTAATTTTATGAACTTAGAAAGAATAAATAATATAAAATTACAAACTTATGGATTACTAAGGTTTTATATTTGTTATTTAAGGTGTATTTACTATTATATTTTCTAATATAATCCCAAAAAATGACTATATTTATCTTTGATACCAACTATAATAGACTATAGCCCGTACACACATTATTACATCATTTTAGCATAAATATCTATATTATACTCCTAGAAATATAGAGGTAAATATCTTTGGGGAATTAGGTACATTGTAAAACACATCTTAAACAATAATATATTATTTCCTTCCTATCTTTATAATTTATCTTAGAGATAAACATACTCTTAATACTACATGAGATATCTTGGGGACATACATAAAAGAAAAGGGTGAGCCACAAATCCCAGCGAGGGTGTAATAGGATAAAATGGGATGAGATATCATGAGATTGAATAATAATATCATGGAAATAATAATAACATGACTATAAAACCTCCCTAAAAAATAGGGCATTAGATTCAAATTTCTCAAGATCATGATAAACATGAGTGATCATAAAGTGTAGCATAAACATAAGGCATTGATTTATAAACATAGGTCAAGTATCACTGCAAAGACATTATAATATTATGGTCAAAGACCATGAATAAATTATGATCAAATAGAGAATCATTCTTATGCATAACTTATGTTAAAAACCCATTATTTTAAATTTTTTGAACAAAGTTATAATCTTGTTTATACATAACATTATGGACGAGGCTTACTTCACCTAGCCTATGCATAGTGTTCTCATGAAATATTAATAATTACCTAATGAATTTGATATATATATCAGCTACACCCATCATATAAAGATAATAATTACATATATTCTCTATATGAATTTAATCATACATCCTATAATAAAAAACTCATGGAAATAATATGGGTTAAATAACAAATTCAAATTGCATCGCATAAGATGAAATCAAGACTTTGACTGATTGATACTAATAAATCAATATCCCAAAGTAAATAAATCATAAGAGAATTTAGAGGGTGATCCATGAAATATAACTCCACATAAGATATATCTTTTTAATATATAGAGAAAAATGGAATCTAAATCATAAAAAGAATCTTCTTAAAGTTTATGTAACATTGTTATAAAAATGTGGTTATATGTCACTTTAAAAATCCATTTCAAGGTGTGGAAGAGGAATTTAAAAACCATAATTTAAAAATAAGTCTCAATATTAAAAATTTGAAAATAAATAATGGTAAAAATAAGAAATGTGGAGTTAAAGATAAAATACATATAGAGGTGTCAAGACATACCTTTTAAGGTCTTTAAATAGTTGTAAGGAAACCCACATCGATAAAAGAGATATAAAATTCCCATTTTAATAGAGACAATGTGAAATATTAATAGTTCAAAATATATTAAAAATATATATTTCAAAATAATAAAAGAAAAAATTTGTGGTAATAGAGAACATGAACATGGAGGATAAAAATAGTGAACAAAGAGGATGAAAATTATTCTTAATAACATTGTATTTTATGGAATAAGAAATTCATCAAAGAAAAAAATTATGATATGAAAATTTTATTTCCATATACATAAATTTAAAATTCCATTTGATAAATCAAATGAAAAATTATATTAATCATAGAAGAATATAGTTGAATTATAATGACTCATGGAAAAGAGATTAAGTCAAGAAAAACCCATACCTTGAGATGAGACTTGCTTTAGAAGAACCTATAAGATTTTGAAAAGTTAGTATACATTAATTAATTACTCACTTATTTTTTTTCATATTTATTTTATATATAATAATAAAATTTTATCTTGTTTTATTCATTTATTAAATTAATATCATTTGCGTCAACTGTTTTAATGTTGTCCGATTCATGATTCCAAAACCGTTGCTTTAATGTAGAGGTAATGATAAAAAGTTACTATATAATGGTTACATAAGTTCCATAATTTTCATGGTATATGTTTGATTTCATTACATAATTAAATGAGTTCAATAAGTCATGAAATATTTACCCTTAATAGAATCATCCTCGATAAGCTTGTTTTTTATGGTTAAAAATATCTATGATTTTTTAATTTTAATTTCATTATTATGATATAAAATTTAAAAATATAGAATCATAAGAAAAAATTAATTTATTATTAATGATATATTCAATCTTATAATAAAATTTTACAAACATCCATGGCATTCATGAGTTTATGAAAACATCATTGTTTACTTAGCTAGTATAAAACCACCACGACGAGCAATATTTTTTGAAGGAGTTTAAAAGAAGGGAAAATTCAATAAATATTTGAGTTTTATAAAAAATTATATTTTAATTAAAATGATAATTTACGGTTACTTTTTAATATTACTTATTTTATTAAAAAGATTAGTAGGATAATTGAAATGAGAAAACATAATTTTTGAAAAATACATATTTTGATGTAGAAATGAATTATGACAAGGGGTTTAGTGAGAGGAAATGTATGATTTGTCATCATAAATAGATCAAAATCATAGAGAACCTATACTTTTACACATAACATTACATGATTTTAAGCATAATTATACATCAAAGTACAAGCCAATGATCGTGAAGTCTAGTGTCTTTGAAGACTAGGTACATAAAACCAAAAACACGAGATTAAAAAAACACTTTATTTAATCATAAAATTGATCTCATAACTTTAATTTGCTAAAATATACACATAGGTTACCCTAGGGAACACATGAACAAAGGGATGAGCTAAATAGCCCATTAAGGTAATAACCATAAGAATAAAGCATTAACACAAGGAATAGAAGACACGACATGATGATATAAAAAGGAATTGAACATATTAAACCTTAAAATATAAAAATGGAATCATATAAACATGGAGTCATAGAAATGTGGTAGCAACATAAAACATGACTTAAGTATGAGTAAAGGCTAACCGCCAAGATTGTTTCTCATAGTAGCACAAGGCAAGGCTAACCGCCAAGACCACCGCACATAACATCTCATGAGACTTAACTTTACCCAATGCATTGGAGAACTATTTGGGAACACCCATATTAACATTTCATAAATATTTTCTCTACATAAATAATCATATATAATCAATCTTACATAAACATAAGGATAACCCATAGAAAGAATTGGGTACCATAATCATGACACAAAGCATAACAGATGAGCGTTACACAAAAGTGTCCATGAAAGAAGGGAACTAAAGTATACATTGGAATTCATAATGGAAAAAAGTTATCTATAATGGTGATTGATTTCAAGTATAAGTGATAACATGTAAGAAAATTATTCAAGAAACTTTGGTATAAAAAAATTTTCAAACGGTTTTAAGGAAAATACTACAGAGACTTTAAAATAGAAAAGAGAATAATCCTTTATACAAAACCAAAAATGAACTAAGAAGGTTTTAAAAATAAAAATAATTATTTTAAAAATACAATGGTGGATTAAAACAGAAGATAGAGTACACTTGAAATCAGGTAAGAATTTGGGAAGCTCCCTCAAAATAGTTTTGTTTAGCGAGAAGTATTGAGGAGGGAATCACTTAAAAAAATGCATATCCCAAAAAAATAATGATGAATGGAACTTGTTACATGATTTTTTAACATTAAAATAACATTTATAATATGAAAATAATAAGAATATATAACCTCATTTAGGTATAAAGAAAGATAAAGAAACCCAAAGGAATAAAGGAGGTTCGGGTTGAATTCCTCATGAAATATCGGCATGGTATCGGGTGCAATTAAGAGGGATTAATGAGGGAGATAGGGGTTTATCATCATTTAAAAATCATGAGGAAATTATGTGTGAGGTGATTAATCATACCTCATCACTATGAATTACACATAAAAGGGCATAACATAGAGTGCAATCTTGAATAAAAGTAAAATATAGATGATCCCTTACCTTCAGTCCGTTGGTGTTCTCTATTTGATATCAATGATCTGAATAGTCAAATTAGGTTCATTAATTAGTAATTAAAAAACCTATTCTATATTTAGAATATTTAGTATAATATTTTTAAGTTAATTTATAACCATTTTGATTGGTTATGAGGTTCAATTTCATTGTTAGGGTCCATTTGCTTACTTGGTTTTAATGATCAAGTCACTTATATTCATGTTCGGATAAACATGTATGATGAAGGGGGTTGTACAGAATTGAATTTATATTTTATTATTGAACAACCACAAGTTTACATGGTTAAAAATTTAATTTGTTTACTTTGAGTGAAGTTGAATCATTATATAAAACATTAATGATAAATTCTTGAATTAATTTGGCTATTATTCTCATAGTTAACTTGTTTTTCATTATTATTTTACGTAATGTGTGAAAGAGGATTCAATAACAAAACATAAGAAAAAATAAATATTTAATAGTCTATTTCAACTATAAAAATGGTTTCATGACCAGAATATAATATGGTAAATGAAATTGATAAATAGTCATCCTTGAATGTGATAAACTAACACATCTCGAATGGTGTTTTCGTGTCCTTCGTATAAAAGAAGGGGAAAGGAGAGATGATAATGAATTATACCTATAATGGACTAGACACTCCTGGTCCAGTACTTTCCCAAAGCATGGTTCCATCAAACGGTTCCACCAAAAAGGTGGCACCAGTCACGACCCACACCGAAACGGTGGCACCGTGAGGGCGACACCGTGATGGTGGCACCATGAGGGTGGCATCGTGAGGGTGGCACCATGATGGTGGAACCGTGACGGTGGCCTCATGAGGGTGGCACCGTGACGATGGCGCTGTGAGGGTGGCACCGTGACGGTGGCTCCGTGAGGGTGGCACCATGACGGTGGCACCGTATCTTCACCAAGCGGTCTTTGTTCTTTTTCTAGTTCCTGACTTCTTCCACTCCCACAACATGTCTTTTGACATAAAATGATTTAATGCCCCCTTTCAAAGCCATTTAAAGCCCATAAATAATATCTAAAATCCCCCAAGAGCCGGGCGACCCTTAACTTACCAAAACTCACGGCTTTTCCTCGATGTCACACCCTTTTCCCCATACTTTCAATTCTTCCCCTATTGTGCGATTTAAGGGAAACCATTTAAACGCACAACTATTATGGCCACCTCACTAATGAGAATTATTAAATTACAATTTATTTCATCGTGTGTAACCGCCCAACCGTGTGGAAAACCATGATCCGAATTCAAAGCCACTCAAAATTCCATATCTCGTAACAACGAGATCTCATCTTATATCATGCTAGATTTTATCCTTATTATTCTTGGTCGGTCTCCTTTTTCTTTCCATATGTGTTTCGAGCCCCCCTTCCCAAGGCAAGTGGTGCACCTGTGCTAGAGCTTTCTTACTCATTCTTGGAGTCCTTGGATCTCTTCCCCTGAAAGTCATGCATCCCCAGCTCTTGGCGTAGGGAGGAGAAACTCCGATAGTTGATCATCCAGGTAGGGTTTTCCTTCGTCTCTCTTTACTTTGTATCATACGGGGTGGGTATGCTACTGTTTCTGCGGGGATGTATGAGACCAAACTTAATGAAGATAATAAACGGACCTTTAAAGAATGAAGGGGGGGGGGGATACCAGACATTTCTTTTGTACTCTTATCCTTGATTATGTGTTGTGAATTGTATGGGCTTGTGCCCCCTGAAAATCATGGCCGTTGGTGGTTTTTTGTTGTGAACTAATTAACCTCTGTTTCTTCCTGGATAGATTATTTTAATAAATGGTGTAACATGGAAATTTGTTAATCATGTAAACTCATCCAATTAAATGGATTCCCAGTGAAAAACGATCCTTGTGTGATCACCCCGGTTAACCAAATAGTAAGGGGGAAAACTAAATGAATGATGTTCTTGAATCTGGAAACTTCCTTACTCTGTCTTGGTGGTATGTGTGTTTGTTCTATGCTTATGGGGTGATATGGATGGGGATGGGATCCTTTATTGTTGCGGTTCTAGGTGGACCTAAGGTCGTGTGGGGTTGTACCTTGAGGCTTAGTTTGGTTCCATTACTTTGAGGGATCTCAAGGATCCCTTTTTTTATGTGACTTTACAAGAGAACCAGGTGTTTAAACCGTGGCTATAGGTCCTCAAACCGTGGCTATAGGTAATAGCCATGGTTTAAGGAACCGTGTCTAAGTTTGGCGTGGCTATAGGCCTAGACCTATAGCCACGGTTTGGAAAAGTGTCTCTAGATTTTTAGCCACGATTCGAACCGTGGCTTTAGGTATACATCCACGGTTCAAACCATGGTAATATCACTATAGCCACGGTTTAGAACCGTGGCTATAAAAGAGGAGAGACACACTTTATTTCCACAGCTTTAAACCGTGGCATTAGAGCTATAGTCACGGTTAAAAACCATGGAAATTAACCAATAGCCACGGTTTAAAACCGTGGCTATAGGGTCTAAAAATCCATAAAAAATACCCCCAACCCCACTTCACAGCCCCCACCCCTCACCCCCTTGAAGCCCCCTCCCCCCTGCAGGCCCCCACCCCTTGTAAAGCCCCCCTGGAAAGCCCCCCACTCCCCTTGCAGTAGACAACCCCCCCTGTAGCCCCCCTCCCCCTTACAAAGCCCCCCTGGACAACCCCCTCCCCCTGTAAAGCCCTTCCTAGACAAACCCCCCTTCCGGTAAAGCCCCCTCTCCCCCAAAAATAGCCCCCACCCTCTCCCCTACACACCCCACCCCCCTACAGCCCCCCCCCCCCCTACAAAGCCTCCCCTGGACAGCAACCCTCCCCCTACAAAGCCTCCCCTGGACAGCCCTCCCCCCCTGCAAGGCCTCCCCTGGAAAGCCCCCCCTCCTCCCCCTGCAATGCCCCCTCTAGACATCCCCCCCAATTTAATAATAGTTTAATCATCTTATGCCAACAAGGGAGATTGATGAGTGGTTTTAAAAAGTTCAAGTCATAATGATATTTAAGTTACAGTGGAGCTGAATAGAACTATGGTTCCCAAAAATTGTTATGTACTGATTGATATTGAATGAAGAGATATATGATGTCATTACAACAATCAATATATGTAGTTAAGAAGTTATTCTTAATGGAATGGAGAAATCATCTAATGTGGTAGCCCACCCCCCCCTACAGTACCCCCCCTCCGGGACACCTCCCCCCCTGCCTGGACAGCCCCTCCCTCTTGGACACCTCTCCCCCCTGCCCGGATAGCACCCCCCCTCCTGGACACCTCTCCCCCCTGGAAACCCCCCTTCCTGGACAACACTTCCCCTCCCTCCCTGCTGGACACCTCTCCCCCCTGCCTGGACAGCACCCCCCTGCTGGACACTCCTCCCCCCTGCCTGGACAACACCCCCTCCCTCCTGGACACCTCTCCCCTTTCCTGGACAGCACCCCCCCTTGCTGGATAGCACCACCCTTGCTGGAAACCCCTCCCCACCTTCCTGGACAGCACCCCCCTGCCTGGACAGCCCCCTCCCTCCCTCCTGGACACCTCTCCCCCCTTCCTAGACAGCACCCCTCCCTCCCTCCTGGACACCTCTCCCCCCAGCCTAGAAAACACCCCCTCCTGGACACCTCCCCCCTGCCTGGATATCCGCCTCCCTCCTGGACACCTCTCCCCCTTTCCTGGACAGCACCCCCCTGGACACCTCTCCCCCTGGACACCCCCCCTTCCTGGACAGCACCCCCCTCCCTCCCTATTGGACACCTCTCCCCCCTGCCTGGACAACACCCCCCCCTGCTGGACACCCCTCCTTCCTGCCTGGACAGAACCCCCCTCCATCCTGGACACCTATCCACCTGCATGGATATCACCCACCCTACTGGACACCCCTCCCCCCTTCCTAGACAGCACCCCCTCCCTCCTGGACACCTCTCCCCCCTGCCTGGACAGCACCACCCCTGCTAGACACCCCTCCCCCCTTCCTGGAAAGCACCCCCCTCCCTCCCTCCTGAACACCTCTCCCCCCCTACCTAGATAGCACCCCCTCCCTCCCTCCTGGACACCCCTCCCCCCTGCTTGGACAACACCACCCCTGCTGGACACCCCTCCCCCCTACTTGGAAAACACCACCCTTGCTGGACACCCCCCTGCCTGGACACCCCCCCTGCCTGAGAGAGGGACTCTGCCGCAAAGGAGCCAAGCCACACTCGGCGGATGACATAACATATCAGACCTCCTACACACAACCCTCCTGCACCAGCCCCCCATACATTTAGCTGGTATACAAGTTTCAATTCATAACCTCCTCTACCATGTCCTACAATACCCACATATATAATATACAATAATACCACTACTCTATATGTCTAATCATGAAATAACAATCATTAATATTTTATGGTATCCTATAATCATGGAATAACTAGAAATAAAAATATGTGACAACATGTAACATGATATAATAACCCAAGAAGGTCCATGGAATGGGTTAGAATACCCATTCACATCAAATTTATTAAAAAAAAGTGGAGATACAATAAATAGAATTTAGAGATATGTGTAGACATCACCCTTTACATTAGAGTGATAAAGGTGAAGAAATTCATCATTGAGATAAAAAACCAAAATAAAGTCCCATTCTCTAAAAAATTCTTACAAAGTGCATTGAACACTATATTAGCCTCCCTACATATGTGATATTCCATGAAGTGTATCTTCTCTCAATAATAATCCATCCATTCCTTGTAGAGATGCAGTGGGAACAATGTAGATTTACACCTGCTTTTGTTGACCACCAACAAGAAGTCAATTTCAATCCATAACTTATTCCATCTATAATGCTTACATATTTAACTGCATGAATTACCACCCAAAGTTCAACTTCAAGAGTAATAAAGCTGCCAACCAATTGTTAGAATCATCCCTTGATGAATCCTCAACTGGTTTTGAAAATTCCACCACAACTTGAGGGACTAGGTTCTCTAATATTACCTATCCTAATGATTAGAAATTTTCAATCACTATCAGACCAACCCACTTCCCATGATCATAGGAAATGCATTGAATCCAAGTGGCATGTGTGTGCAATTCCGAGAATGAGAGAAGAAGCAATTAAAAGAAAAAGAAAGTAGAATCCTACTAATGATTATGAAATTAAAAACAACCAGAGAAGTAAGCAGGAGGGTTAATAATTAATGGGTATAATTAAACAAGGATGATGGGTTGATTATATTTAGTGTGACCAAAAATGGCCTAATGTTCCATAATCAGAGTATTACAGAAGAATGAAATAAAATATGGTAGAGAAAAGCAGCAAAAGCATGATTGATCTAGTCTTGGAAGCGCCCCCACCTCTATTGAACAGTGGTCCCACTTATAGAAATACTCAAGGTTTTTCAATCCTCCATTATCTTCCACAAGATTAGCATGAACTTTAACTTCAATGAACCTAGAAATTCTGAATTATTCCTCAAATTCCAAGCTCGACTCCCTTTCTTTAAATTGACACCTCATGCAAAGCTTGATGGTCGAGATTTCTTCATGAGAGAGCTTCATTCCAATTGTCCTTGTTAAATCATTCCCCTCCCACGATCGAGCTATATACTCTTTCATGAAGTATTAGAGGGTCAAATGCTTTGGTGCATCATGGCTATGGTGAAAGTCTTACTCTGCTCAGCGTGCTCGCATGATGAGGAACCTTACTGATTCACCTGCTGCTGGTATTCAGACCTAGTTCTGGACAACTTGGGCCTCTTGGGCCTGAGAAGTTGGTCCATGGGCTTCAATATTGGGCATGTAAATACTTCTAGTATTCATCAAGCTAGCTTCCTCACACTTGTGTAGAGCTTGACACAGTCACCTTCATTTTCAACTGAACACTTAATTTGTGGAATCTCTCTAACCTGGGTCCAGGCTTCAATAGGAAGGTGTGGCTCAGCAGGTTGGAACTTCATTTGAGAATGTTTTTCGCGCACCTGGAATGGGTTGGCTTTTCTCCTAATTTTTTAATGTTGAAGCAACTGGTGTTTCAAGCTGTGAAGTCAACTAAGCTCACTGAGGCAATTTGTCAAACACCTTCTGTGCATTCTCTTTCGGAACAATGTCATCTTCTTCAGTGCCATCGCCTTCAATGGGAACTTCGTTGGAGCATTCAAGTAAGCACCTGCCATGCAGGTTCCTTCAAAACTGAAACCACAGTGGTAAAGAGGGAAGAGGTCCCCACCATCTTCGTTACTGATTTCAGACAAAATCAACTAACGATTTTTCTTCAACGAGAAATCTTGATCAGGTTAACACGTAGAAGTTCATATGAGATACAGACTCAATCAGTTGATTTTGGAATTCCTCAACCAGCGCAATGAATTATCATATCTCTTCAACTCTGGTCGTGGAATCAGCGCGCCTAACCCTATCATCTTCATCGATTCAAACATCTGACACGGTGGTCTGATGCTCAACCAAATCTTGATTTAAGATCTTTTTTGCCTCGTTTCTCTGAATTAAAACTTCAATTTTGTTTCTTATGCGCCGCTCCGAAACCCAAACAGTCACCAACACTTCAATTGAACCAACATCATTATGTACACAACGGTCTTCAATTCTGTACAGCTGGTTTATCATCATCCTCCCGATCCAACTTACTTCGGTCAAATTCGACTGAAGTTGCAGACTCACGCTGTGTATAACTCGATGAATCAGCTTCATCGATCTCTAAGCTCAAGATTTCCAAGCTACAAATTCCATCATCACCTCGAAATCTGTCCAACTCATTGTTAGGTATTCTACACCTTGGGTCGAATTTTTCCTTCAAACGTGGAAAATGCTGGGACTCAGTTTCATTGACATTTGTTTGTGCTCCCCCCTAGGTCAGAGTTTCAATTTAGTTTCGTCTTAGGTGGAATTTCTCAGCGACATTTCAAGGCAGGAATCAAAAGCAAGACTCATGGAATACTATCATTGTGAACTTCCATGGGGTGTCGTCCAGGAGCAGGGCCAAATCACGGCGTGACTGTGGCGTGACCCGACGTGACCATGGCGTGACCGTGGCGTGACCGCGGCGTGACCGCGACGTGACCGCGGCGTGACCCTGGCATGACTACGGCGTGACCGCGGTGTGACCACGGAGTGTTGGACCTGTCCAGCGACATCTGTGGGGCAACATCTTCCAGTTAGGAGCGAAGGGAGCGGGAGGAGGCGGGGCAACATTTCGGCCATCACCCCGCCGACATAAATTGTGATTAGTCAGTCTCAACATTGATCACAAGACTCATGTAATACTATCACGGCAAACTGCCACGGGGTGTCATCCTGGAGTAGAGAAAACTCACGGCGTGACCGCGGTGTGACCGTGACGTGACCGCGACGTGACCATAGCGTGACCGCGGCGTGACCGCGGCGTGACCGTGGCGTGACCGTGGCGTGACCGCGGTGTGACTGCGGCGTGTTGGCTCTGTCCAACGACATCTGCGGGGCAACATCTTCCTGCCAGAAGTGAAGGGAGGCAGGAGGCATGGCAACATTTTGACCGTCACCCCTCCGATAGATGATAGAACAGAACAACTATTTAATATGCTATAACAAGGGATCATCAGAGACACAATGTCTAAAGGGAAAAAAATGACGGAAAAGAGTAATACACGCCTACTGACACTTGAGTGTTCGCTGTCATATATGCAATGTCTTAATGTGATGCGAGAACAACTAGAAAGTGGTAAACTGACACTTGAGTGTTCACTGTTTGATGATGATGTGTTACAATTTTATACGAGTTATAGTCCTTGAATCATTTGGTGAATATTTTATGAGATACTGTCATACCTCTATGGTTTTTGAATCCTAGAGAGACAAATATGGGTGATAAATTTGGGTGTCCGTTTTGGTGGCCATGGACCTAGTAGAAAATATAGGAATGTTTTATATCTGTGAAGACTAATACTATCATGGAGTTTATAACGACCCGGCCTTTTATTACATTACTATTACATCATTTAAAAGATAAAAAACATAATAGTATTACACATGGAGGATCCAGAGGTTTAGTGTCTTGGGCAAACTAGGACTACACATAACAAGTACAACATCAAGCATAAAAATTCATTTAATCTCTTCTTCTATAGCTTCTTAGTAGCACTTGTCCTCTCCTTAGTACATGTAGCCACCTGAGGATATACATCAAAAGGGGTGATCTAAAAGCCCAGTAAGAGGATATATAAGAAAAATATAGCATGGGGTGAGCATAATCATGACATAGGTAGAAGATATTGAACATGAGAGGAGCATAAACAATAAACTTTAAATGTGGCAAAGCATAAAAATGAAACATCATGTATTAGTGGTTAACTACCACACATACTTGTGAAAAAAGCTAGAATCATGTTCACGTATAATTTAACATTTACTCATGATATTCATCACTTTACCCAATGCATTGGAGCGCTATATAATTCCGGGCGCACCCGTCACATTTAAACATTCATATTGCGCTATATAATTCCGGGCGCACCCGTCACATCATAACATTATCATTATCATGCTTGCCACATAGAACATACATCAAACATGTACGTAAATAACCCATGGAAAGGAATTTGTTTCATCTCATAATAACACATTCATAAGTTTTGGGTTCCCAAAAGAAAGAGGGAACAACATACTTGATATAAGAACCATCAATCTTGAATGAGAGGTAAAAGGTGAGATCTTGAAAGAAGAGTTCTTTTGGAAAACATTTTGATGAACATAAAAACCAATGACAAACATTTATATCCCAGAAAAGTAAGGTAAAAGATGAAAAAAATACCTTTGAGGAGTAACCATGTCAAAAATGGAGTGAAAGAGGGAGAACCCGAAGGAAGAAAATTGGGTTCGAGATTTCCCCTTACCTTGTACTCGAATGCCTCCTTCTCTTTAATGTCCTGTATAATGACATTATATTCATTAATTAGAAATTACATAACCTTTTATACATTAATAGGGTTCATTATGGTTTCATTATTTCATATTATCTTCCTTTGGATGACTTATAGAGTTTAAAAACATTGTTCGGTGATGTTCGTTTTTATGGTTTTCTGGAACAGTCCACTTGTATTCTTAAATTGATGTTTGTGTAGATCATGGGTAAACATACAGAACTGATATTACATGTAATTAATGATGATATAGAAGCTTGAATGATTTTATAATGAGTTATATTACATCCAAGTGGATGAATCATTAGATAAAAATTTAATGATGGTTATTTGGGTTAATTTGAGCGGTTTTTGGATCACAACGATCTTGTTTTAACATTTAACTTAGTAATAAGGACATAGGTTATTTCCAGAACATAAAATAGAACATAATACATATAAAACATTTTTGTTCAACAATAAAAATGGTTTCATGACCAGATTGAAGGTATAAATTGAAGAAGAGAGCATGTTGTTTTTGAAGGTGATAAATTATCACCACATGAACAACGTTCTCTTTAATAAAATAAAAGGAAGGGGGAAAGGGTGTGGGGTGATATAATATAACATTAGAATCATAATATTACAGTATAAATATAATAATGGATTTAAAGAACAATTTGGATGAATATAGATAGAGAGAGATCAAGAGAGGAACTTGAACTTGAAAGGAAATTAAAGGAGAAGAGAGGGAGAAATTACCTTTAGAATCCTTCTCTTGAGATCCTCTTTAAGGAAGCTAGGCTTGGTCTTTTGATGGGACCAGAAGATTTTGGACGTGGGGGATGAGCTAGGGAAGGTGTTTGGTCAGAATTTAGAGAAGGCTTGGAGATTGAGAGGTGTGAGGAAAAGAGGGAGTGAAGGGTGGCTTTTATAGTGGAGGGGAGAGGGGTTTCCATAATATAAAATTGATTAGTTTATTAATTTCACCCAAGACAAGGAATAGTGAGTCTTGGATGACTAAGAATAGTAAATTTGACTTGTGAATTCGGGATTTGGGTGCTTACATCACTTGTGATGTCAGGAATAGTGGGTTTTAATTAAAATGTATTTATATGATAAATTAAGGTATTCTACTATTCATCAAAAATTCAAGTATCTTAGAAAAATCCCAAAATTTTACCCCAACCATTTTTCGACGTGTAGAATCCAAAAATGAATTCCATTTTTCAAAAATAATTTTCTAAATATTATTAATTTAATATTTAATTAAAATCATAATTTACTTAAAAAAACAGTTTTTAAAATTAAAACTGATTTTGCAGTTCTTTAAAAAATTACTTAGGGTCTTATAAAATTATCTAAAAAACTATTAGACATTGATTAAATAATTTATGAATATATTTCAGGAAAATAAATATTCTTTTAAATTAATTAATTAATTATAATTATTTATTTATGACTTATAAAATACCAAAAACGTTTACTAAGGTCAAATTATCACTTTCTAAGATGTCTAAATTTTATTTTATTATTAATAGGTAATGTTACTCTTATTTACTATTCATAAGGTTCATATTACTATTCATAAGGTTAGGTTACTATTCATAAGGGTAGGTTACTATTCACCAAAAATTATTTTTGTTTCATTGGATTCCAAAAACTATCTTGAACACAACAGTGAATGTTGGATTTTTAAAATTCCAAACATAGGGGTGAAAAAATTATGTTTAAAGGTCACTTATCACTTAGTAGTTCATTATTTTGTGTTTTTAGGAAATAGATATAAGAAGGGAATTTTCCATTGAAAAACTTGGGGTCGTTACATTCTTCCCCCCTTAAGAAATTTCGCCCCTAAAATTTCACTTTACACAAACAGGTGAGGGTACTTCTCCTTCATTGCCTCTTCCGGTTCCCAAGTTGCTTCCTCAAACTTTTGATTCCTCCACAACACTTTGACAAGGTGGGTTGTCTTGTTGCGTAGAACCTTATCACTTCGGTCTAGAATTTTTACCGGCTGCTCCTCATATGAGAGATCATCTTCCAACTGTACCACCTCTGAGTTTAGTACATGTGAGGGGTCTGGAATGTACTTCCTCAGTAGTGATATGTGAAACACATCATGAACTTGAGACATATTTAGTGGAAGTGCCAGACGGCAGGCCACGGCTCCTATATGATTAAGGATCTCAAAGGGGCCAATGTACCTTGGGCTTAGCTTCCATTTCTTCCCAAATCGCATGACTCTATTCCATGGAGATATTCGAAGAAAGAATTTATCTCCAATGTCGAACTCCAATTCCCTTCGACGATTGTCAGCATAGCTCTTTTGCCGACTTTGAGCAGCTTTGATGTGTTTCTGGATGACTTGAACCTTCTCTGTCATCTCTTGAACAAGATCGGGACCAAGTAGTTTTCGTTCTCCAACTTCATCCCAACAGGTTGGAGTTCTACATCGCTTCCCATAAAGAGCTTCATAAGGAGCCATCAGAATACTCGAGTGGAAGCTATTGTTGTATGAGAACTCAACCAATGGAAGGTGCTAATCCCATCCACCTTTGAATTCAAGAGAGCAAGATCTTAGCATATCTTCAAGTGTCTGAATAGTCCTTTCAGACTGGCCATCAGTTTGGGGGTGATAGGCCGTGCTGAAATTTAATTCAGTACTCAAAGCATGTTGAAGGCTCCTCCAGAATTTAGAAGTGAACCTTGGATCACGGTCAGAGACAATCAAGAGCGGAACAACGTGCAATCTCACTACTTCCTTCACATATATCCTTGCAAGTTGTTCAAGGGAGATGTCTTCCCGAATAGCGATAAAATGGGCAGTCTTGGTGAGTCGGTCAACCACAACCCATATCGCATTATTTCCTCTTGAAGTTTTCGGGAGACCCATGACAAAGTCCATAGTAACATTTTCCCATTTCCACATGGGTATAGGCAATGGCTGCATCATACCTTTGGACTTTTGCCGCTCAGCTTTAACTTGATGACATATCAAGCACCTTGATATATATTCCCCAATCTCCTTCTTCATGTTATCCCACCAGAAGTGTTCTCGGAGATCACGATACATCTTGGTACTTCCAGGATGAATAGAGAATGTTGAGCTATGTGCATTATCCAATAGCTCCTTCTTTATTTCGAGTGATGAAGGCACACAAAGCTGCGTTCCAAACCAAATCACACCATCACCGTCGATATGGAACTCTTGCAGCTTCCCTTCCTTTACTGCATTCACCCTCTTTTGTATCTCTACATCATCCCTTTGTGCTTCCTTAATCTTATGTTGGATGGATGGTTGCGCAATCATTTGGGAAAGGTAGGATGTATCCCCTTCCATTACGATTTCCAAATCCATCCTTTGCATATCCAAGAAGATAGGGTCTTTCTCAATCCTCAACATGGATAGAGTAGCAGGTTCTTTCCTTCTTAGAGCATCAGTTACCTTGTTCTCCTTTCCAAGATGATAGTGAATAGAGCAATCATAATCCTTAATTATCTCTAACCATCTCCTTTGATGCATGTTGAGCTCCGTTTGTGTGAATATATACTTTAGGCTCTTGTGGTCGGTGTATATGTCACATTTCTCACCATAAATGTAGTACTGCCAGATTTTCAAGGCAAAAATCACGGCTTCCAGCTCTAGATCATGCGTCGGGTAGTTCTGCTCATGGATCTTCAACTGTCGTGAGGCGTAGGCTATCACATTATCATTTTTCATGAGTACACAACACAAGCCTTTCTTTGAAGAATCAATGTATATGACAAAACTTTCTCCACTTTTTAGTAGTGTGAGTACAGGTGCAGTGATCAGCCTTCTCTTTATCTCCTTAAAGCTTCCCTCACATTCTTCCGTCCATACATACTTTACCCCTTTCCTTGTTAACTTAGTTAGCAGTCTTGACAGTCGTGAGAAGTTTCTCACAAAACGTCGGTAGTACCCAGCTAATCCAAGAAAACTACGTATTTCTGTGACACTAGAGGGCCTGGGCCATTCTTCAATTGCCTTTGTATTTGAAGGGTCCACAGAAATTCCCTTTCTTGTGATCACATGTCCCAAGAACGTGACTTGATTCATCCAAAAGTCACACTTTCTGAACTTGGCATTCAACTTCTCCTTTCTCAATGTCGCCAACACTAGTCTTAGATGTTCTTCATGTTCCTCCTTGCTCTTGGAGTAGATGAGAATATCATTGATAAAAACTACCACAAATTTGTCAAGGTAATGTCTAAATACTCTATTCATCAAATACATGAATATTGCAGGGGCATTAGTAAGTCCGAAGGGCATCACAAAAAACTCATAGTGCCCATACCATGTACGGAAGGCAGTCTTCTGAATATCTTCCTTCTTCACCTTTACTTGATGATATACAGAACGAAGATCCACCTTTGAGAAGTATTGAGCTCCTCTTAACTGGTCGAACAAGTCATCAATCCTTGGGAGAGGATACTTGTTCTTTATGGTGATCTTGTTGAGTTCCCGATAATCAATACACAGCCGCATGGTACCATCCTTCTTCTTCACAAAGAGAACTGGCGCACCCCAAGGTGATGCACTAGGGCGTATGAACCCTTTGTCCAGATGCTCTTGCAGCTGCTTCTTTAACTCCTCCAGTTCGATAGGAGCCATCCTATAGGGGCACTTTGAGATAGGAGTAGCTCTGGGTATGAGTTCAATTGAGAACTCTACCTCACGATCCGGGGGAATTCCGGGTAACTCTTCGGGAAATACATCACCGTATTCCCTTACGATGGGCATTTCCTCAAGGTTGGAACTTTCCCTTGACTCAAACATTTGGGCAAGGTATGCTTCTTCATAGGGAATCATGACCCACACCATTGAAGGATTTCTCAAAGGAGATTCATGATCTTCCTTGCATTTGTAGAGGAGCATGGGATGGTTCGGAATATGAAAATATATTTCCTTTTCCCGACAATTGATATGCTCTCTATATAAAGAGAGCCAATCCATTCCCATTATAGCGTCGAATTCCACCAAGGGAAGTATTACGAGATTTGCCGGAATAATCTTCCCACCTACGTCAACATGAGAAGAATCAAACACTTGGGTTGCAATGATTGCACCACTTGGTGTTTTTACAGATATCTCTACTTCAAGGTTTCGGGGCTTCAATTCTATAGTTCTAGCAAACTTGATAGATATAAAGGAATGCATAGAACCAGAATAAAATAAGACTTTTGCCATTCTTGAGTGAATATGAAGTGTACCTTGTATGACTTCATTATCATGTTCCACCTCCGCAGTAGTGATGACATAAGCCTTCCCTTGTTCCTTTGGCTTTGGTGGTTGTTGGCGCTGATTACCCTCAAAAGCTCGAGGTTTAGTGCACTGGTTTGAATAGTTCCCTAGCTCCTTACAGTTGTAGCATTGAACCACGAGTGGTTCTCTCCTTTCATCGGCTACATTATCCTTCCTTTTCATGTCTCTTCGACACTCGTGAGCTAGGTGTCCTTCTTTCCCACACTTGAAGCATTTCCCCGTCCCTTTGAGGCAGTTCCCATTGTGCAACTTCCAACATTTTTGGCCAGTGGGTCATTGTGTTTTCTTCCCATCTTTATCACTAGATCCACCAGCATGAAACTCCATATTTCTTTTCTTATCACCATAGCCATGGGACCATTCTCCAAACTCCATCTCCACTTTGAGAGCACACCGAACAACTTCTTCATAACTCCCAAAGTCTTGAATTGCAAGAGCCTTTCGAAGATGTGGTTTTAATCCACTAAATAATCTATCAATTTTGCTATCATTGTTGATCACAAAACCCAAAGCATACCTTGCGAGCCTTGTGAAATTTGCTTCATAGGTTGTGACAGATTCTCCTTCTTTTTGCTTGAGCTCTATGAATTCTCTCTCCATCTTCGTGTGAAGAGTTCTTGGGAAGTACTTATTAAGAAACATTATCTTAAAGTCTTCCCATTCCATCTCTTCAATTTACTCCCTTGGCTTGGTGTTCTTAATCAAATCCCACCATTGATCAGCTTCTCCATCTAGACGATAAATGGCTAGAGTCACCTTCTCCATCTCGGAACAGTGAAGAACAGAAAAGATCTTCTCCATGGAGTTGACCCACTATTCCGCAACTAGTGGATCGGAAGATCCACAAAACGTCGGTGGTCATTGCCGCATAAAACATTCGATAGCTAGTTGCTCCCTCTTTGGTGAAGGAGGACGTTACCCATTATTATGGTTATTATTCATAACCCGGGATAATTGGGTAAGCATCTCCATGAATTTTTGAACCCCACCTCCAAAATCATTGGGGATGTCGTTCGGGCAATCGTTGCATTGGCCTTCGCAAGAGTTGTTGGCCTGATTTCTCCTGGTTCCCACCATTTTCTAAAATAGAAAAGGTTATAACAAAACATAAGTAAATAAGTCATGAATAACTTATCCTTTTAAACAATTATACCAAAAACATAACATATGGGATCCCTAGGTAAATATCCTTGTGTGCATATTTGTACTTAGTCTCATGCTAGAGGTTTTCTTTAGGGTTCACTAATCCTAATTCCCAAATTAACTAAACCTTTCCTTTGATACCAACTATAGCGACCCGGACTTTTCTTACATTACTATTACATCATTTCAAAGATAAACAACATAATAGTATTACACATGGAGGATACAAAGGTTTAGTGTCTTGGGCAAACTAGGACTACACATAACAAGTACAACATCAAGCATAAAAATTCATTTAATCTCTTCTTCTATAGCTTCTTAGTAGCACTTGTCCTCTCCTTAGTACATGTAGCCACCTGAGGATATACATCAAAAGGGGTGAGATAAAATCCCAGTAAGAGGATATATAAGAACAATATAGCATGGGGTGAGCATAATCATGACATAGGTAGAAGATCTTGAACATGAGAGGAGCATAAACAATAAACTTGAAATGTGGAAAATCATAAAAATGAAACATCATGTCTTAGTGGTTAACTACCACACATACTTGTGAACAAAGCTAGCATCATGTTCACGCATAATTTCACATTTACTCATGAGATTAATCACTTTACCCAATGCATTGGAGCGCTATATAATTCCGGGCACACCCGTCACATTTAAACATTCATATTGCGCTATATAATTTCGGGCGCACCCGTCACATCATAACATTATCATTATCATGATTTCCACATAGAACATATATCAAACATGTACATAAATAACCCATGGAAAGGAATGGGTTTCATCTCATAATAACACATTCATAAGTTTTGGGTTCCCAAAAGAAAGAGGGAACAACATACTTGATATAAGAACCATCAACCTTGAATGAGAGGTAAAAGGTGAGATCTTGAAAGAAGAGTTATTTTGGAAAACATTTTGATGAACATAAAAACCAATGACAAACATGTATATCCCATAAAATTAAGGGAAAAGATGAACAAAAGACCTTTGAGGAGTAACCATATCAAAAATGGAGTGAAAGAGGGAGAACCCGAAGGAAGAAAATTGGGTTCGAGATTTCCCCTTACCTTGTACTCGAATGCCTCCTTCTCTTTAATGTCCTGTATAATGACATTATATTCATTAATTAGAAATTCCAGAACCTTTTATACATTAATAGGGTTTATTATGGTTTCATTATTTCATATTATGTTCCTTTGGATGACTTATAGAGTTTAAAAACATTGTTCGGTGATGTTCGTTTTTATGGTTTTCTTGAACGGTCCACTTGTATTCTTAAATTGATGTTTGGGTAGATCATGGGTAAACATCCAGAACTGATATTACATGTAATTAATGATATTACATAATCTTTAATGATTTTATAGTGAGTTATATTAGATCCAAGTGGATGAATCATTAGATAAAAATTTAATGATGGTTATTTGGGTTAATTTGAGCGGTTTTTGGATCACAACGATCTTCTTTTAACATTTAACTTAGTAATAAGGCCATAGGTTATTTCCAGAACTTAAAATATAACATAATACATATAAAAAATTCTGGTTCAACCATAATAATGGTTTCATGACCAGATTGAAGGTATAAATGGAAGAAGAGAGCATGTTGTTTTTGAAGGTGATAAATTATCACCACATGAACAACGTTCTCTTTAATAAAATAAAAGGAAGGGGGAAAGGGTGTGGGGTGATATAATATAACATTAGAATCATAATATTAAAGTATAAATATAATACTGGATTTACAGAACAATTTGGATGAAGATAGATAGAGAGAGATCAAGAGAGGAACTTGAACTTGAAAGGAAATTAAAGGAGAAGAGAGAGAGAAATTACCTTTAGAATCCTTCTCTTGAGATCCTCTTTAAGGAAGCTAGTCTTGGTATTTCGATGATACCAGAAGCTTTTGGACGTGGTGGATGAGCTAGGGAAGGTGTTTGGGCAGAATTTAGAGAAGTCTTGGAGCTTGAGAGGTGTGAGGAAAAGAGGGAGTGAAGGGTGGATTTTATAGTGGAGGGGAGAGGGGTTTCCTTAATATAAAATTGATTAGTTTATTAATTTCACCCAAGACAAGGAATAGTGAGTCTTGGATGACTAAGAATAGTAAATTTGACTTGTGAATTCGGTATTTGGGTGCTTACATCACTTGTGATGTCAGGAATAGTGGGTTTTAATTAAAATGTATTTATATGATAAATTAAGGTATTCTACTATTCATCAAAAATTCAAGTATCTTAGAAAAATCCCAAAATTTTACCCCAACCATTTTTCGACATGTAGAATCCAAAAAGGAAGTCCATTTTTCAAAAATAATTTTCTAAATATTATTAATTTAATATTTAATTAAAATCATAATTTACTTAAAAAAAAACAGTTTTTAAAATTAAAACTGATTTTGCAGTTCTTTCAAAAATTACTTAGGGTCTTATAAAATTATCTAAAAACTATTAGACATTGATTAAATAATTTATGAATATATTTCAGGAAAATAAATATTCTTTTAAATTAATTAATTAATTATAATTATTTATTTATGACTTATAAAATACCAAAAACGTTTACTAAGGTCAAATTATCACTTTCTAAGATGTCTAAATTTTATTTTATTATTAATAGGTAATGTTACTCTTATTTACTATTCATAAGGTTCATATTACTATTCATAAGGGTAGGTTACTATTCATAAGGGTAGGTTACTATTCACCAAAAATTATTTTTGTTTCATTGGATTCCAAAAACTATCTTGAACACAACATTGAATGTTGGATTTTTAAAATTCAAAACATAGGTGTGACAAAATTATGTCTAAAGGTCACTTATCACTTAGTAGTTCATTATTTTGTGTTTTTATGACATAGATATAAGAAGGGAATTTTCCATTGAAAAACTTTGGGTCATTACAGAGTTCCCTTAAGAATTATATCAGAGATAGATACACATATTATGCCATGATTTTTGGAAAGGGTTTAATATGACCTTATAGAATCATCTAATATTGAGCACAACGTACCATCAATATATAGACAGACACTAAGAGTAGATGATACATATATTGGAGGATATGATTCAAGATTGTGTTCAATAAATCGATGGATCTTGGGTTTAATATGACCTTAGGGAATCATCTAATATTGATTGAGAGATGCGATAGCACACCAGTGGGTGAAACCAAGAAATTTCAGGAAAATTCATCTAGAGGAGAACGAACTGGTGTTTTTCATGGGGTTGGATGAAGTGAGCTGAAAACCGCATTGAGATCATTTTTCAAAATCCAATTACTAGGTCTATAGATCGTTGGAAGATCATTCTCAGTTGAAAATTCATATGGTTAGGAGCACCATTATGTTTAGTTGAGGGGTGAACCCCCCTATCTAGAACATTTCCGGATATGAACCTCAGTTCAAGCCATGAAATTCCCAAGGGTAGGAATTCATGGTGTGAAACCCCTGGTCATAATGTGAATAATTCCTAGGTGGATTTATTTTAATAGGTTAAATTATGTATTTTTCTGGGTCAAGTGTTTCACAATGATGTTACTGAAAAAAGTATCAAGTTTTCAAAGCTGGTTGTTTGTGTTTGATGAAATGAAAACAAATATTTTCTTTAAGTTTTAGATTTTTATGATAATGCTCGGTTGATGTTTTCTCAAAATGAGGACACTGTCATATCTAAAGTGAAGGAAATTTCATTTTCTACTATTGAGTTGGCTGAAACTTTCTACTAGTCCATGTTGAAGGCTTAGGGAAATCATGTAAAAAAGGTGAAAATGTCATTATAAAGATCCACAACCAATTTGAATAGAATATACACATTATATAATAATGAAAAAAAGTTTTTAAAATACTCAAGCAATTATAGAATTCAAATTAAAGGGTTAGGCAAAGGAAACTTACCTCAACCTCAAGGAGTTGCTTTTAACGACAACTCGAATATTCCTTTTTTTTCCGCTTGCACGCATATGAAACTTCACATATATATAAGGAAACCTATCCCCTATGTACATATTTTCATGGCCAAATATGCACAAGGTGATCCTTAGATATATGTTTATACTTGCATATATCCCTTTACACTTACACATGTATGCATTTTTCATATCTATATATAAGCACACCTAGACCCAATATATATATTCATATTACCATGAGTGAATATATATAAAGGGGTAACTTATATATTTATATGCCTACCTATGCATACACATGTAAGCCTTCATTAATGGAAACTCGAATCCACCTCAACGAGATCCAGAAAGCACTACAAAAATATAAAGAACCCAAAAATCACAAAAGCCCTAATTAAAATTTGGCCAAAGAATAAAAATGAAATAAATATTACCCAAATCCAATGTTGAACTCACTGTCATCGATGGTGGTGGATAGAACCATCCTCATCATAAGATACCACCTGCAAGAAAATAGTGGGAAAAGAAATGAGATATAACAACTTCTTATATACATGTGATCAGTGATGATAAATGATACATGAAACCATTACCATTATAGATTCTATAATTCCTTTCTATTATTACCACAATATCATCATTTAGTCACTCCCATTGGAATGATAATTTATGGTGGTCATGTCAACAAAAAATATCTACAAACACACATTGTTAATCCTAATATCAATAATCATTGCATTAGTACATGCATAAAAAATAGAAATAACACATCCATGAAGCATTCCCCACCCCCATCTGAATTGGAATCATGTATTGAGAAGAACACAAAACTCATGAAGGAGAATTGGATGCTAATGAAATTATTTGAAAAGATGATCGAAGGAAAGGAGTATATCAAGTGGTAATGTACTTAAATTAATGAAATCAAAAAATTCAAATTTATTGTGTTTGATGAGGATAATATGGTGAGTAACCTTGAAGAGAAAATTTCTTTGAGAGAATAAGTACTAAGAAAGGCATAATCAAAGTATCTTGAAGTTTAGAATGATTTAAAGAAGATAAGAGAAACAAGGTAGTTGAGATTTCTGGTGAAAAGAAGGGTCCAAAAAGGCAGGTTAATTCATCTCCTAATAAATCTCAAAATAAACATGTTTTATCTAATAATGCTGGTACTAAAACCAATTCTGGACCAGTTTGGACCAGAAAGACTAATGGGAAACATTTTTGCATCAAAAGAAGAGAACGATATCTCAAGAAGATTACTTCTGTATAAGTGAAGACAAACATGGTTTGTGGCATGACATTGACAACAATATTCTAGAAAAATTTATTAACATTATGGAAGATCAAGGTTCAGAGACTATTGCTGGCGCTGTGGAGCTTTTGGACACAAAGCCTACTCATGCTAGTTCAATTTTTTACTCCTAGAGAAGAGGCGTGAATCAAGGGGGAGTTATTCTGAGAAAATGGAAAGAGAATCTCAAAGGAAGCAAACTGTGACCAGGAAATCATCTCTTCTTTAAACACATAACCAATTTTATTTCTTAGAACAATTTTGTGGAAGATGTGATCAATAGGGTCATTGTGTTGAGAAGTACATGACTAGCCTACCTGGACATATTTCCTATGGTGAGAAAGGAAAGATAATTCATATGGACAAGGAGAAGTCTTTCTTTACTGAGGTTTTCATTAAAGGCTTTCAAGAGAACCAAGTCATGGATTCTTGATAGTGGTTCTTCCCACGTGATCGGTGACACAAGAATTTTGAATAAAATTGAAAAGAAAGTAGCGAAAACATTTTTCAATGACTTTTATCTAAAAATAAGGGGATTTGGCTCGCCATGAACTGCTCTTCATTTGAAAAGAGGGCAACCCCCTATAAGGATATAAAAAGGGTCAAGTACGATGTGTGCTTTACGACTAACAACGACATTAAGTATAAGGAAAACATCGATGCAATAATGTCAAACAAGGTATACCACTGTGAGTTTTCACAGACAGCGCACCTCTGTTGGAGGGGTTTTATTACAAAACCATGACTTGTTTATCAAACAAAACAATTATCTTAACTAACACTTATTTAAGAATTTCAATTTAATATAAGCAGAATTAAGAAGGCAACTAAATTCAACATAAAACATTCTTGAATTAAAGAGGCTAGGAGAGGAACCCTACCTCAAAGGAGCCAAGCCACACTCGGTGCTTGAAACTTTTATCAGCGAAAACTCTAAGCTGCTTCATCCATCCTCCGGGCATATGCACCTTTGCATATACATAAAGATGCCCTAAACCCTATGTATGTGTCCGCATGGCCTTGAACACACACAAGAGGATCCTTATATATATGCTCACATGCATAAGCCCATTATCACCCACACACATATGCATTTTCCATATATATACATAAGCACACCTATCCCCTTATATGTAATCGTGCTTCCATGGGTGGATATACATATAATGGGAGAACTTATTATATATATGCTTACCTATGCATACACGGTGAGTCTCCTTTGACTCTGGTTGCCGCAACACACATGGACAGATCCTGAGAGACTTCAACAAAATGTCAGTGACATGATGAATCGTCATTAATTGAACCTAAAAATTGATTTTGGAGGAACATGATTAGCGAGAAAGGAAATAATAAAACAGATGATGATGATAACAACATCAACATGCAACATCATCAGCAAGATTAAGACATTGGGAAAACAATATCTTGTTGAAGTCAACACACTTTCATGCAAACACATTGGTGAAATGAGAGATTAACATAAAATAATACAACCAAGAAAAAAAGTAATAAAACAAGTGCATATTGATCATGCTGATAAAGGTTGTGAAACCATGGTTATAGCCCCCCCCGGACATCCCCCCCACACCTGCACCCCCTCTAACCCCCCCCCCCAAATGCATCCCCACTCACCCCCCTCCACCCTTCACCCCAACTCATTTGAACCACCACTTCCCCCACCACCTGAAACCCCACCACCACCACCCCCAAATGCACCCCCACTCACCCCCACTCACCCCCTCCACCCCAACTCATTTGAACCCCCAATGCCCCCCAATGCACCACCCCCACCACCTACACCCCCACCACCCCCACCCCCCGACTGCACAATGCCCCCCAACCCCATTTACAGGTTTGGGAATAGATCATTATATTGTTGGTATAATCTATCAATTCTTGAAAATTTGAAATTGCCCAAGTCAAGGGAGATAAAATCAAGATCATTTCAGAATTTAGAAAGTAAACTGAAAGTATTTATCTACCTATAACATATTTAAACATCTTTAAGATCGATATTTTATTTTAATTGAGTGTGGTCACTAGAATGGTGCATACTCATCTAAGAATGTGTTAAAAATAAATGGATAATGAAGACCACTGATGAGGAAAAATGGAAGAAAACTTCCTTTGGAAAATTTTAAAAAAATGAAGTTGGAAACACTATTCCCAAGAAGTTTTTAAAGAAGGCAGATCATACTTCCTTGGGTAATAAACCTAAGAAGTCTAATCCAAGTGAAAAATATAAAAGGATCAGTTCTTCTATCATGGAAGGAGGAGAAAAACTTAGATTTATGCAAAAAATCCTTGCTTGTATGTGAAAATAGAGGCAAGAAATAGAAGAATGGAAGATTTGTCCAAGGAGAATACAAATGAACTGGTTTGGTGAAAATAAATCATAAGAAGCCGTGTGAAAATTCTAATGTGTACCTAAAGAGTTCATGTTAGTATGTCCCGTCTATTTGGAAAAAAAGAAATAATTATAAAGGAAGCACTTATAAAATATGTTTCCAAAGGAAATGATGAAATTCATTATGAAGAAAGTCAAATTTCTTGAGAGGTGTTCAATAAATAAAAACCCCAAAGGTTTTATAAAACTTTGAGGAACATGTAATATGGATGGATATAGTACCAACAATTGCTTAATCAGGTTACTGGTATAAGAAAAATCCCTAAAGAAGATAAATATTAAATTATGTGATGCATGTGCCTTAAAGGTTTATGAAAATAAGAACATCTCACATAAATAAGTTGAAAGTGAAGAACTCCATGCTCCAAAAAGAAAAAAAAATATCGAATAAAAATGTTCAAGCATTAAGAAAGGGGAAACTTGGTTAAGAAAACATTCTCAACCTTGTTGTTCACACTAAGGAACAAATAGTAACACCTTATTCTCTTTCATATTATATTTATGCGCTAACCATGAATGGAATTGAAGGTGAAGCTAGATCTCAAAGAGAACTCAATAAATTGTACAAGCTATAAAATCTAGAATGTTACTTCAAGTAATCCATTTTAGTGAATTCTCAATATGGTATATCCTAAAATATATCTATAAAAGAGATCCACATTGATGAAGATAATTTACAGTTTCTCCTTATGGGGGAGAAATGTGTAGAAAACCTTGAGAAGCTACCATAACCTATTAAAATCATGTAAATCAGAATTCTAAACGGTGCTCTGAAAAGCTTCATTGAAATGGTATGGATTCATATTCTCTCATTCTTGAGTGAGAAAATAAAATCCTAACATTAAGTGGGATATGTTTATTTTAATCATTGACATGAATGAGGAAGTTTAAAGAATCCTTGAGACCAAGGTTACCTAACTCGGGGCTCTTTGTCTTGAGAATCCATGAGCATTCAGGGAATGAACCCGTCATTCACATAATGAGTTGCTACAGTAGCAATGTTGTATCTCTTTCAAAGATCCAAAATTCCCAAAAGCTGCAAATTATCAACCAGATGATAAAAAACATAAACAAAAATATTTTCCATACCTGAAAAAAAACCTAAGATGTTCTATAACACAAGTGAATGAACCATTATACTGCATCCCACATTCTTCAAACTAGCATCACACTAGCTCATCATCTCAAATTCCTTCCATCATTGGAGTAGATCATAAATACTATACAATATGTCACTATATCACAAAAATAATCTTCTTCCACAAACAAAGTCTTCAACTAATCATAAAGAAACACTTCAAACTTGGTCTCTATTTTTATTCTCACTTACCAATTCTTCAAAACTTATCCACTGGCTTCTCAAACTCAAAGGAAAGCTTCCTCTTATCGTTCTTATTCTCTTTATCTTCTTCATCGAAACTAGGTAGGTTGTAACTCATCATCACTATCTCAAAACACTCTTCTTATTACTTTATATAGTATGTAGTGGATCATGATTCATATTATTCAAAATCCTCAACTCACTCAACCAACTCTTCTACAACACTATTGGCTCCTCTCACTGCTCACTTGGCACACCCAACATATAACAACATTTTTTTTGTTTATTAGTTTTTTATACTTTCAAGATATTTGTTACCTCAAGTAGTAAAATATATTTTTAAACCCATTCCCACTATACTATAATCTGAAACAAATCAGGTATAAATTGGTACACCAACTATATCTTCTCATGAAACTATTTTAACCCATTTGATTTGTTGTTTGATTTCTTTAATGGTTACCTCTACTAGGTTTCCACAAATACCCTTTTCTTTTTATTTTTATTCTCTTCTTGGCCAATTATGTCTCCCAATGAGATCAATTATTTCTTCATATCAAAATACTCTTTATACAACAAATTCGTATTAATATTCTTGGCTATTTCAAAACAAAGTATCAGTAACTAGAGATTATCTCATCATTTTGGCTTTGATGCAATTGTAATTTCAAAACAATAATTATTTTTAGTCATAGCCTGGCATCACTGCCGGATCATCTCTTCATCCTTCTTCTCAATAATGAATCGCTAGTTCTTTTGTGATCTATTGATCATTGGAGTTTAGCATATGCATCCTCTGAATTCTTCACTTCCATATTTAAGAGACTTATAATATCTCTCATTTGAGGATTGAGTTAATTCCTAGACTTCCATCGCATGTTATCTTTATCTCAGTCATTAAGATCAACGACTCAAAAAAATAGCTCCAATCTCAATAATTTAGTCTTAATAACTCAATCATCGACCCAAATTCTTGTACATTGTTCTGGGAAAACTCATTAGGTTATTTCATTTATCAAGAAGTTCATCCTCGTGATATTCTCATCCCCCTTTAATTTTATTTTACTCAAAAAAATCTTGTACTAAGGATTAACTAAGAATTATTATGTTTTGAACATGATAGAACAACTCAAGCATCATCATGATTAGGATATGAAACTCCTGATAATATTTAGAAAACCTAGGACAAATGTAATCTAGGATTTAACCCATTATATATGGAAGAAATAAAAATCTAAATTTAGATTATTTCCTTACCTTAAGATCATGAATTAACACCTCATCCTACAATTCAGTGTAAGAACGATGAAAGTAAAACAATAATTCAAAACCTTGACGATTGAGGAATTTAGGGACTCACTCCCAGTTCACATGAAGAGTAGTAAAATAAAGAAAACAATGGATTCCCAAATTTATATCTATTATGTTATGGGATTTTTAGAAACTCAATTATGAATTTAGATAAGAATCAAAGGTAGGTTCAATGGGAGATGGAGAGCGATGAAGGATCGCCTCTCAAGGGTGTTAAAATATGAGAATCACAATGAAATCTCAATAAAGGGTGTTTTAGGGGTTAATTATCTAATGTAAAATTACTATTTTAATCCCTATTTATAAAAACTCATATGTGTCTTACTAGGTGCCTAGTATAAGGCACTAGGTATATAGTGGTTACACCAGTAGTTACCGATGATTATACCTAACACCGCTAAATACTCGGTATCAGACAACTAGGTATTTATTTCTACACCTACATCAAACACCTTACCTTTTTAACACCAAATTCCTTTTACCCTTCTTAGATCCTTCTTAAACCCCATAAACATCCATGTTTATACATTTTAATAATATCACACTTCAAATTAATGGAATTAATAACTCATCATGATGAGATTCCTTATAAATTTCTCATCACTAGGCTTCCCCTCACCAAGAATCATTAATGAGATTCCTGAGAGAAAAACTATGTACATTGAGAAAGAATTAAAAATACATGTTTATAAGTTTCATTATGAAGCTATACAAACAATCGCTATTCTTTAACTATCAATATGAGCATCCCTTATAAAACCTTCTCAGATTAGTTGATGATACAAACTGATCATTCCATATAGGAACCAATAGCTTCCAACTCAAAATTATCAAACTGAATAACATGAGTAGGATCAAGTATACATCTCCTCAGTTTTAAAATACGAAACACATTCATCATAGAACTGAACTGAGGAGAAAAATCCAATATTTAAGTTTTTTCTAGAATATGATCTAAGATCTCGAAGGGTTTAAAAACGTAGCAGTTGACATACCTTTATTTCCCATCCATCGATGTCCCAATCAAGGGGATATCTATAGAAACACATCATGATGCGGATTATGCTATGCGTGAGGATAGGTCTATGGGATAGAATAAAAATCTATGATGAACTGAAGTTGGTCAAAATTGTGTTAGGGTTTTGTGAGGCTGGATTGGTCGGCGCGCTGAAGGAGGAGGTGGGGAGGCCACCTAGGAGCAGCGTCGACGGGGAGGTGGAGCGGCCGTATTAGATGGTAGCGTCGGGGGAGGGTCACAGACAGGAGAGCTCACAGAGTGGTGGCCACATTGGGAGGCAGCGTCAGGGGAGGAGGGCCGCCGAGAGGAGAGCTCGTGAGGGTGGAGGAGGGCCGTGGAGAGGAGAGCTCGTGAGGGTAATGGGAGGAGCGCCGAGCGAGGAGAGGTCGTGGGGGTGGAGGATGGTCGTAGCGAGGAGAGGTCGTGAGGGAAATGGGGAGAGGGTCCGGGAGAATAAGAGAATCCCGTGACGAAATGAAGTTGGTTCGATGGACCATGGAATCAAATAACTATATAGCCACGATTATAATTGAAGTGTGGCTAGAAATTAAGCTATAGCCATGGGTTTATAAAACTGTGGCTATAGATCCGTGGCCATAGATCATTTTTCTAGTAGTGCGAATGCTTAAAAGTGGTGTTTGGATATTATTTTTCCTTTCCAAAGCTTGTGGTTATTCCTGTTAGTTTCCCAGTAGTGCAGGATTTACTTAAATAGAATCACTTGAACATGAAAAAAAGAATGGGTTCAATGCAGAATTGATTCTGGGAATGAGTTGTGACTTGGCTGTGAGTGGTGTTCCTTTTTATGAATGAACAGTAATGAGGGTGTTTGTTCTTAGGTTGGTTTTGGAACCCAAGGTTGGGATGAGTGATTGTTACCTATACATATAATTGTAGTTCTTATGTTTCTTATTCGCGCCCCAACCATGTTGAGCACTTTGTGTCGAACACCCCCATTTCACGGGGGAGGGTGTTTTCCCAACACTCTTATGAGTGGATGGTTATTAGATCCTTTTCTTCTCCCTTTTCTGAATAGCCCTAGACTTTTTGGGTAGGTTGTGATGGCCTGAGGTCCATTATAGCCCATGATTCTTCAGGTAGGTTAGTTGTGGTGGTTGGCCTAGGTGTGTGCGGGAAGGTTTTTTCCCAAGTGTTTTCGGGATGAGGCCCAGGTGTCTTCGTGATTGGCAGTATTTTTTGTGGCCGAGGTGTTTTCAGGAAGGATGTGTAGTAGAGATGACCCAGGTGTTTGCGGGCGGGATGTGTGGTTGTGGTAGCCCAGGTGTGTGCGGGTGGTGGTATAGTAGTGGGATTGAAGAGAGAATGGAGGGAGAGGTCTGATGCGTAGGATGTCTTCAATAACCATTGGTAAAGTGGCACGGGGTACCCAAATATCGATGTTCTATTACTATTATGTTACTTGACTTGCATTATTTGGGGAGTGTGCCTTGGTGAGGCTTGGGTGGATAGTTTTCATTGCTAGGTGCTCTGGTTATCTCCTTTTCTCACGGGGCATTAGAATGCCTCCCCACTTGTGCACGAGAGCTTCTGGTTTTCCCTACTGAGTATACTCGTATGATCACCCTACGTATACAAAACTGCTTTCAGGTTTTCCAGAGGACTTCAGGGACCGTGCAGTATTGTACTGGTTCAGACATTGGGAAAGTTTCTATTGTTGTTTGTTTTCTTGGTACTTTCATTTGGGGTTTTCTTGTACTTTTTCAGCATTTACTTTTGGAACATGCATATGGGAATGGTTTGTTTTGGATTTACTTGTACTTCCACTTTCGGTGTTGTTGGGAATTACTATCTTATCTCCCGATCCTATTAAATAAAAAGGGTAATGCCTTCCATATTTTGTGTGATTCTATACCCTTGGTTCTAGTCGCCACTCCAAGACCTGTTGAAGGTGGGTCTCGGGGGTCATTATCTCTCCTTCAACTTAAAGAAGGAAGGTTCTAGAAACCTGTTGTCCCTTATCTCATCTTGGTGAAGGTGGGTCACGAAAGAATGGTATCAGAGGAGTAGGAGGTTGAGAGATATGATAGAGTTCGAAGTTAGGCACAGTGAGGATTTCATGGAATGGTGGGGCAATAGGGTTGGACAATCTTGGTGCGTGAAATAAGCCAGAGAAGATTGGCTAGGACATGGGATTTTAGGTCCCCCTTTATCTGGTGCAAGAACTCTGAGCCTACCGAATGACCAATTGAGGCTACACTGATTGTAGGGTAGAGACCATAGGAAAGGTTCATGCATCATAATGACTTGTGTTCTTGTGTTTTTTTGGGTATTTTGGGGATTTAAAATGAATAATAAGTCTAATAAAATTTAAAAGAAATATTCTACACTACTTGAGCTTAGTCATTCCCTGTTTACCTTGCAGATATAGAACTCAGACGGCGACCAAGGGTAGTGCGGGCGATAGAGGCCCAGGAGGTTGATTTGGCTGATCGACAGAGAGCTGACCGAGAGGAGGAGGATGATCAGTGGTCGAAGACACTTCATTCCTTTTAGCGGCAGACCCTCGGGAAGTACGAGGGCAACATCTCAGATGTAGAGACAGAGAGCTGTCTAGAGGAGCTAGTGATAACTTTCAGCTTAATCTGGGCTCCGACGGAGTACTAGGTTCCTCTGGCAGTAAGCCAGATGTGTGGAGCAGCATGTCAGTGGTGGACACTTTATCTTGGGGAGAAGAGGGAGGATGAGGCGATGTGGACTGACTTCTAAAGGGAGTTTCAAGTGTAATTCCTCTCTTCCATGATGAAGTTTGAGAAGAGGTAGGAACTACTCTCCCTCCAGTAGGGGGGTATGTCAGTGAGGGAGTTGGGGATCAAGTTCAAGGATCTCCTTCGCTTTGATTCGAAACTCTTTCCGGATGAGGAGTCTCAGGCGAGACGTTTAGAGGAGGCACTACGACCTTCCCTTTAGTATGCGGTTACCCACTTCACTCTACCGACGTACTTGGAGGTCCAGAAGAAGGCTAAAGTGGTGGAAATTATGCACACACTGGGAGGTGTATCGTGAGAGGGAATCCAGTTGGGCTCATCGAAGGGGAAGGCCGTTAGCAGCAGGCCTCCAACATCAGGGCCCTCGGTTTCGACCAATAGGGAGCATGACTTAGCAGTTCCAGTTCCGATCACCCGGTCCTCACCCTTTCCTTTCAGGCTCAGGACTGAGATGCTTCATCAGTGGTAGCCGTGGGCACCTTCAGAATCAGTTTCAGGACAGAGTACAGTACGGTGGGGGTGGTTCGGTGCAACACCCGCCTCATCCGCAGTAGTTTCCAGCCTGGACCTTTCAATAGAAGCAGCGGGGACAATGAGCTCCCGCTTCTCCAAGGGCAGACGTTGTAGGAGGAGACTGAGCTCAGGGAACTCCTCAGGGATTTCGACCAGGGCATGGTCGGGGGGGGGGGGGGGTGGTGGTGGCCGACAGCCGAGGGGAAGAGGAGATGGGCGTGGTCAGTTACACGCTGCAGAGGTAGCAGTTCCAGCAGGTCCAGATGTCGTTCGAGGTATGATCAGTTTTTTTAGTAATATTTCCATGCCTTGTTTAATACAGGAGCTTCAGAATCCTTTTTTACACCCATTCTGGCCCGTGCTCTGGGTATATACGCTGAGAGAATTTTAGTTTGCATGGTGTTGAGTACGCTAGTCAGAGGTCATACCGACTTGTCTTATGTTTTCCGAGGGTGTAGACTGATTATAGGGCCACATCAGTCTAGTAGGGATCTTCTATTATTGCAGATACAACCATACGATGTCATCCTAGGCATTGAATGGTTGTTCTCTATATGTTCCATCATTGATTTCTTCCAAGGAAGGATCATGTTTTCAGATTCGGGTAGCCGACGTGTGACTTTCATCGGTGAGCGGGGTTACTAAGAAGGTAACCGGTGAGTGGAGCCCCTCATTTCCTTGTTAGCTGAACTGTCAGTGCAGTCGGTAGATATAGAGATGGTGGAAGTCCTGGGGATCCTCAGTGAGTTCATGGATGTCTTACCTAAAGAGTTGGTGACTCTACCCCCTCGACGTGATGTTGAATTCAGGATAGACTTGCAACTTGGTGCTTGTCTAATTTTGATGGCCCCCTACCAGATGGCGCCTTCTGAGTTGCGAGAGTTACAGATTCAGATTGACGATCTGATGAAGAAGGGTTTTGTTCGACCAAGTGCATCACCATGGGGTACTCTAGTGTTATTCGAAAATAAAGCAGATGGTGGTCTCAGACTGTGTATAGACTACCTGAGACTGAACTAGGTAACGGTCAAGAACCGTTACCCTCTCCCAGGAATAGATGACCTTTTCAACCAGTTAAAAGAGGCAGGGTGGTTCTCCAAGATCGACCTACGGTCAGGATATCACCAGTTGAGGGTGAAGAAGGATGACATCTCAAAGACTGCCTTCATGTGCATATATGGTCACTTTGAGTTTGTAGTCATGACATTCGGCGTTACGAATGCACCAACAGTTTTCATGGGGCTCATGAACTCTGTATTTCGGGAATACCTGGACTGGTTCGTAGTCGTGTTTATTGATGAAATCCTAATCTACTCAAGATCATAGGAGGATCACGCTGAACACCCGAGTATGGTTTTAGAGGTCCACCGACATCACCAACTCTATGGGAAATTGTCCAAGTGCAAGTTATGGATGCAAGAAGTGAACTTCCTTGGACACGTGGTGTCTGATCAGGGAATAGCGGTGGAACCAACAAAGGTTGAGGTGGTTGTTTCTTGGGAAACACCCAAGAACGTGGCAGAAGTTCTTAGGTTCCTAGGTCTGGTAGGTTACTACTAGAGGTTCATGCCCAAATTCTCCCGAGTTGTAGCACCTTTGACAGCCTTGACCAAGAAGGATCAGGCTTTCGTGCAGAATGGGCAGTGCGAGGCAGCCTTCAGATATTTTAAGGGGAAGTTGGTTAGTGCCCCAGTGCTGAGGTTTCCAGAAGAAGGGGTAGCATATGAGGTGTTCTATGATTCTTCAGGGCAAGGACTGGTGTGTGTGCTGATGAAACAGCAAGGGGTGATATCCTATGGGTCTAGGTAGTTATGTCCCCATGAGCGTAACTACACCACCCATGATCTGGAGCTTGCAGTAGTTTTGTTCGCACTAAATTCGTGGCAACATTACCTCGTCGGGGAGCACTTCGTAGTCTTCACAGATCACAAGATCTTGAATTATATCTTCTCCCAGCGGGACCTTAACTTGCGACAACGAAGGTGTATGGAGTTCCTTCAGGACTACGACTTCGAAATCTCCTACACCCCGGGAAAGGGGAACGTGGTGGCTGATGCCCTGAGCAGAAAGTCGCAGAAGGACGTGGTTCGAGAGTCAGCAGATGCTTGAAAGGCAATGGAAGAGTTGGATGCCCTACACCTGGATGCAAGGATGGATGGTGGTAGAGGTTTCCTGTTTTAGATGATAGTGCAGTCCTCTCTGTTGCAGTAGGTAGAGGAGTCTCAATGGAGAGACTCAGAGACTGAAGTAATGATCGATCGTATTAGCCAGAAAAATTCTCCAGAAGTATGGTCAGAGGATGGTCAGAATCAGATTCTATTCCAATGGTGGATTTTTTTCCCCAAGACGAATCATGGGAGAGTTCTTGGTGAGTTCCGAAACTCACCCCTAGCGGTTCACCTGGGAGTTTCCAAGATGTACCGGGGTTTGAAGAGTTAGTTTCAGTGGCCTGGAGTGAAGCGGGTGGTGGTAGAGTTCGTAGAAAAGGGCCTCATGTGTTAGCAGGTGAAGGCTGAACACCACGTCCCAGGAGGTCTTCTACAACCTTTAAATGTCCCCGAGTGGAAGTGGGACGACATCTTGATGGATTTCATCATGGGACTACCCAGAGTTCAAGGGGGTTGCGATGCTATCTAGGTAGTGGTGGACTGACTGACGAAATCAGATCACTTAATGGTGATCATGGAGTTGGGTATGGTGGATTCCCTAGCACAGAGTTACGTGGATGAGGTGGTGCGGTTGCATGGGGTTTCGAGGTCCATAATATCAGATTGGGATACCCGGTTTACCTCACGGGTCTGGAAAGGACTGCAACATGCTTTTAGCACCCAGCTGTGCCTCAACACTACTTTCCACCCCCAGACAGATGGGAAAATAGAACACACCATCTAGATGATGGAGGATATTCTACAGGCATGTGTGTTGGACTTTGGGGGATCATGGTTATGACACTTGCCTTTGGTGGAGTTTTCCTACAACAATAGCCATCACTCTGCCATTGGCATGGCTCCATTTGAAGTTTTTTATGGGAGGTCGTGTCGCTCACCCCTGTGTTGGAAAGAGGTCGGGGAGATAGGTATTCTTGGCCCGAAGGTGGTGCAGAGCACGACAGAGAAGGTTCAACTTATACGGGAGAAGATGAAGGCGTCCTAGTACCGACAAAATTCATATGCCAATAATAGGAGGAGACCCTTGGAGTTCGAGGTCGGGGACCACGTGTTCTTGAAGGTCTCCCCACGACATGGGAAATGGAGGTTCGTCAGGGGAAGTAAGCTTTATCCTAGGTTTTTCAGACTGTTCTAAGTGCTACGGCGGGTTGGTGAAGTGGCTTATCAGCTAGCACAACCACCACCGCTACTGAGACTACACGAAGTCTTCCATGTGTCTCAACTCCGACGGTATCTACACAGTGATTCACACATCCTCTAATGTGGAAATCTGGATTTCGAGGCTGACATAATGTTTGTAGAAAGATCAGTGAGGGTTGAGGATCTCGAGAAGAAGGTGTTGCATGGATGAACCATCCCATTGGTTCATGTGTTATGGAGGCATAATGGGCTCTAGGAGAGTACCTGGGAATGGGAGGCACATATGCATGCCCAGTACCCAGAGCTGTTTTGAGTTTTATTCTGTTTTTATTGTACTTGTTGGTGATGAATAATTTTACCTTGATAACTATGTAATGGATTGTTCCCTTGTTCTCTAGATGTTTTTGTGAAGAGTCTTGACTGTGGGGAAGGGAGGACCCAATCCCTAATCAAGATGATTTAAGGTGGATGCGATTAAACCCGTGCGGGCGAGTCATTGCCTCCCAAAGTAGATAGTATCTTGACATGGAGGAAGGAACTCTCTAATACCTATGTCTGGATGGTATGGCCCATGAATATTGGTGTTCTTACTTGGGGGTGGGGGGAGAGAAGAGGTAGTGTATCCATAGTCATTTGAAAGATGAATGAGGTTTACTCCTGAGAGGTATCTTCAAGGTGGTAGTTTAGACCCCAATACTTTCTTCTGGTCTAGTTTTGATTCTCGAGGGTGAGAATAGTTTGAGAGGTATCTGATGTAACATACCATACCCTCCTAGTGCAGTACTTTCCCAAAACATGGTTCCATCAAAAGGTTCCACCAAAAAGGTGGCACCAGTCACAGACCACACCGAAATAGTGGCACCATGAGGGTGCCACCGTGACGGTGCCGCCGTGGGGGTGACACCGTGACAGTGGAACCGTGAGGGTGGCACCATGATAGTGGTGTCGTGAGGGTGGCACCGTGAGGGTGGCACAGTGACGGTGGAACCATGAGGGTGGCACCGTGACGGTGACACCGTGAGTGTGGCACCATGACGGTGACACCGTATCTTCACCAAGCGGTCTTCATTCTTTTCCCAGTTCCTGACTTTTTCCACTCCTGCAACGTGTATTTTGACATAAAATGATTTAATTCCCCCTTTCAAAGCCATTTAAATCACATAAATAATATCTAAAATTCCCCAAGAGCCTGGTGACATTTAACTTACCAAAACACATTGCTTTTCCTTGGTGTCACACCCTTTTCCCCATACTTTCAGTTCTGCCCCTGTTGCGCAATTTAAGGGAAACTGTTTAAATGAAAAGCTGTTATGGACACCTCTCTAATGAGAATTATTAAATTACAATTTATTCAACCGTGCGTAACCTCCAAACCATGTGGAAAACCACAATCCAAATTCAAAGCCATTCAAAATTCCATATCCCGTAACAATGAGATCTCATCTTATATCGCGCTAGATTTTCTCCTTCTTCTTCTTGGTTGGTCTCCTTTTTCATTCCATATGTTTTTGGAGCCCCCCTTCCCAAGGAAAGTGTTGTGCCTATGCAGTAGCTTTCCTACTCATTCTTGGAGTCCTTGGATCTCTTCCCCTACAAGTCACGCATCCCCAGCTCTTGGCGCAAGGGGGAGAAACTCTGATCGTTGATCATCCAGGTAGGGTTTTCCTTCATCTCTCTTTACTGTGTATCATGCGGCGTGGGTATGCTACTATTTCTGTGGGGATGGATGAGACCAAATTTAATGAAGATAATAAATATACCTTTAAAGAATGAAGGGGGGGGGTATACCCGATGTTTCTGCTGTACTCTTATCCTTGATTATGTGTTGTGAATTGTACGGGCTTGTGCTCACTAAAAATCATGGCTGTTGGTGGTCTTTTGTTGTGCACTAATGAACCTCTGTTTCTTACTGGATAAATTATTTGAATAAATTGTGTAACATGGAAATTGGTTAATCACGTAAAATCAGCTGATTAAATAGATTCCCAGTGAACAACGATCCTTGTGTGATCACCCCGGTTAACCAAACAGTAAGGGGGAAAACTAAATAAATGATGTTCTTGAATCTGGAATCTTCCTTGCTCTGTCTTGGCGTTATGTGTGTTTGTTCTATGATTATGGGGTGATATGGATGGGGATGGGATCCTTTGTTTTTGTGGTTGTTGGTGGACCTGAGGCCGTGTGGGGATGTACCTTGAGGCATAGTTTGGTTCCAGTACTTTGAGGGATCTCAAGGATCCCTTTTGTTGATGTGACTTTATAAGAGAACTGGGTGTGAATGCTTAAAAGTGTTTTTTGGCTATTCTTTTTACTTTACAAAGATTTTGGTTATGCCTGTTAGTTGCCCAGTAGTGTAGAATTTAATTAAATGGAATCACTTGAACATGAAACCAATAATGGGTTCAATGGGGAATTTGTTCTGGGAAGGAGTTTTTACTTGGCTGTGAGTGGTGTGCCTTTTTATAAATGAACAGTAATGAGGGTGTTTGTGCTTAGGTTGGTTTTTGAACCCTAGGTTGGGATGAGTGATTGTTACCTATACATATAATTGTAGTTCTTATGTTTCTTATTCGTGCCCCACCCATGTTGAGCACTTTATGCTGAACATCCCCATTTCATGGGGGAGGGTGTTTTCCCAACACTCCTATGAGTGGCTGGTTATTAGATCCTTTTCTGATCCCTTTCCCGAAAGCCCCAGAATCTTCGGGTAGGTTGTGACAGACTGAGGTCCATTATTTCCCAAGATTCTTTGGGCATGGTAGTTATGGTTGTTAGCCTAGGTGTGTGCGGGTAGGTTGTTTCCCAAGTGTTTTTGGGATGAGGCCTAGGTGTCTTCAGGCTTGGCAGTATTTGTTGTGGCCCATGTGTTTCTGGGTAGGATGTGTAGTAGAGATGGACCAGGTGTTTGCAGGTGGGATGTGTGGTTGTGGTAGCCCAGGTGTGTGTGGGCGGTGGTATGGCTCTGGGACTGCAGAGAGAATTGCAGGAGATGTCTGATGTGTAGGATGTCTTAAATAACTAGTGGGAAAGTGGTGTGAGGTACCCAAATATCAATGTTCTATTACTATTACATTACTCGACTTATGTTATTTAGGGAGTGTTCCTTGGTGAGGCTTGGGTGGATAGTTTTCCTTGCTAGGTGCTTGGGTTATCTCCTTTTCTCATGGGGCATTAGAATGCCCCCCCACTTGAGCACGAGAGATTCTGATTTTCCCTACTGAGTATACTCGTATGCTCACCCTACGTATAAAAAACTACTTTCAGGTTTCCAGGAGGAATTTAGGGACCATGCCGAATCGTACTAGTTCGGACATTGGGATCATTGCTGTTGCTGTTTCTTTTCTTGGTACTTTCATTTGGGTTTCTCTTGTACTTTTTCAGTATTTACTTTTGGAACATGCATATGTGAATGGTTTTTTTTGGCTTTACTTGTACTTACACTTTTGGTGTTATTGGGAATTACTATCTTATCTCCCGATCCGATTAAGTAAAAAGGGTAATGCCTTCCATCTTGTGTGTGATTCTATACCCTTGGTGCTAGTCGCCACTCCGAGACCTATTGAAGGCGGGTCTCCGGGGTCATTATCTCTCCTTCAACTTGAATAAGGAAGGGTCTAGCAACCTGTTGTCCCTTCTCTCATCTTAGTGAAGGAGGGTCATGACAATACCATTAGTATAAAAACATTCTAGTACATGTATGATACTGGAGTTATCATACCATTTGGGTGAAGGGAGGTGAGTAAAGAAAAAAAATAAAGAAAAAGAACTCGAAAGGATATAAAATAATTGGAAAGAGGAATTTACCTCTTGAGTTTTCCTCCTTTGAGAACCTCTTAAGGGGAGAGGTTTTGGTCTTTTGAGGAAACAAAATACTTCTGGACGTGGGTAAGGATGTTGGGAAGATATTTTGGTATAATTTAATTAAGTAACAAGTATTGAGAGGAGTGAAGAGTAGATGGGAGTGTTGGTGGTTTTTATAGTGGAGGAGAGGAGGGTTTTCATAATATTATAATCATTAGTTTAACATTTTTCCATAAGAAAAGAAATAGTGATGATTCCATGAACAATAATAGTAATAATTGCATGTGAGTTCAATATTTGGGTGCTTACATCACTTATGATGTCAGGAATAGTGGATTTAAATTATAATGTATTTATACAGTAAATTAATGTAATTTAATATTCAAAAAAAAAGTATTTTAGAAAATTACCAATAATTCACCCTAACCATTTTTAAACTTGGATAATCAAAAAATGAAATTAATTTTTCAAAAATAAATTTCTAGATATGATTAATTTAAATTTTAATTAAAATCATAATTAACTCGGAAAACAACAATTTTAAAAGATTTATTTTCTTATTCCCAAATATAGGTATATCGTAATTACACTTGAATCTTATTTATATAATATCATAGGTAAGGTTACTATTCATTAGTGTATTTCACTATTCATAAGGGTAAAATTACTTCTCATAAGGGTATGTTAATATTCACCAAAACATAAGTTGGTCATATTAAACTCCAAATAACTTACTGATCGCAACTGTGCATGTGAGATTTTCAAAATTCAAAACCCAAAAGTAAAAAAATTATGTTTAAAGGTCACATAGTACTTAGTATTTCATTGTGTTGTGATTTCATGTGATTATATTACATAATTATAATAAATTAATTTCCATTGATAAAACATTATTTCGTTACATTATTCCCCCCTTATGAAAGTTTTCCCTGGAATGTTTTTTACATTCTAGGTCATAAAGAGGTGCAGGTACTTTTCCTTCATTTCCTCCTCCAGTTCCCATTTTTCCTCTTCGTACTTATGATTCCACCATAGTACTTTGAATAGGTGAGTATTCTTGTTACGTAGAACTTTATCTTTATGATCCAAGATCTTCACTGGATGCTCCTCATAAGAAAGATCATCCTACTACTATTCCACCTCTGAAGAGAGTACATGTGAAGGGTCTGGTATGCACTTCCTTAAGAGGGATACATAAAATACATCGTGTACTTTGCCTATGGTATGTGGAAGTGCCAGTCGATGGGCCACAACACCGATACAATAAAGAATCTCTAAGGGGATGATGTACGTGGGAATTAACTGTCCTTTATTCCCAAACATCATGAACTTCTTCCACATAGATATGCATATAAATACAATGTATCTAACTTTGAACTCAAGGTCTCATCGACGATTGTATGCATAACTCTTATGTCAAATTTGGGATGCCTTGTTATGATGCTAAATGGTTTTCACCTTCTCCACCATTTATTCGACCATTTCAGGTCCTAAAATCTTACACTCTCTAACGTTATCCCAACAAAATAATATTCTGCACCTTTTCCCATAAAGGACTTCATATGGTATCATTCAGATGCTCGAGTGGAAACTGTTGTTATAAGAGAATTCAACCAGTAGAAGATGTTAGTCCCATACTCCTTTTAATTCCATATAACATGATCTCAACATATCTTCTAGTTTATGAATAGTTTACTCAGATTGGTCCTCATTTTTATGATGATAGGTCGTAATAAAGTTTAGTTTAGTGCTTAGAGCATGTTGGAGACATTTACAGAACTTCTAGGTGAATCTAGAATTACAATCGGATACAATATATAGTGGTACTCCATGTAGCCTTAACACTTCTTTGATGTAAATCCATGAAATTTGATCTAATGAGAAGTCCTATAGAATTTCAATAAAGTGAACCGTCTTCGTAAGATGATCCACAATGACCCATATAACATTGTTCCCTTTGGATGTCCTTGGAATTACAATGAGAAATTCCTTTGTAATGTTTTCCCACTTCCTTGTTGGTATGGGTAGTGGTTTCATCATCCCCTTAGACTTATGTCTTTTTGCCTTCACTTGTTGAAAAACCAGGCACTTTGATGTATGCTCAGCAATCTCCTTCTTCATATTGTCCCACCAAAAGTTCTCTTATAGATCTCGATGCATCATTAAAAAGATCATTCTTTATCTCTATATAGTATGGTACACATAATCGTGACCCAAATATTACAACTCCATCCTTTTCAATTTTGAAATTAGAGGATTTCCCATTTCTGATAGCTTCCAGCCTTTTCTGAATTTTCAAATATTTTATTTAAGCATCCTTTATTTTCTCCGTGACGGATGGTTGAGAAATCATTTGAGAAAAGATTTATTATGTTCCAACATTAATGATTCCCATGTCCATCCTCTTCAAATCTAAGAAGATCATATCCTTTTCAATTATCATCATTGATAAAGATGCATGATCCTTTCTACTTAGATCATCCTCCACCTTATTTGCCTTACTGGGATGATAGTAGATTGAGAAGTCATAATCCTTGATGAGATATATCCATATTAATTGGAACATATTAATCTCTTTTTGTGTGAATATATATTTGAGATTCTTGTGATCAATATATATTTCACACTTTTTCCCATAGAGATAATGCCTCCATATTTTCAATGCAAAGATCACAACTGCCAACTCCAGATCATGTGTGGGATAGTTTTGCTCAGAGATTTTTAGCTGACTTGAGGAATAGGATATCACTTTATCATTTTTCATCAGAACACAACCTAATAACTTCTTTGAAGCATCACTGTATACCCCAAAGAGTTATTCACTTGTTGGGAGTGTGAGTACTGGCATAGTGATTAGCCCCCTTTTCAACTCCTTAAAACAGTCTTCATATTCCGGTGTCCAGAAAATCCTTACTCCCTTCCGTGTCATCATGGTCATTGGGTTTTAAAATCATGAAAAGTTATTCATAAATATTTAATAATACCTAGCTAGACCTAGAATGTTCAGATATCTGTTACAGATGTTGCCCTGATCCACTCTTCAATTGGATTTGTCTTAAAAGGCTCCAAAGATATCCCTTTGCTGGTGATAAAATTCCCCAAGATTGATACTTACTCAATTCAGAACTCACATTTACTATACATTGCATACAAATTCTCTCTTCACAAAGTCATTAACACAGTATTAAAATGCTCCTCATGTTCCTCCTTTCTATTGGATATATTAGAATATCATTGATAAAGACCACCACAATTATTTTGAGATAATCTCTAAAGACTCTATTCATTAAATCAATGAAAATTTCTAGAGCATTAGTGACTCCTAAGGGAATCACTATGAGATCATAGTGTCCATACCTCGTTTGAAAGTAAGTCTTAGGAATATCTTTCTTTCTCACCTTTAATTGGTGATATCCTGATCTAGGGTCCACCTTAGAGAAATAACTGACCCCACGAAGGTGATCGAACAAGTCATCTATCCGAGGCATGGAATAATTGTTCTTTATCATGATTTTTTTGAGCTCATGATAATAAATGTAGAGGTGAATTGAACCATCCTTCTTCTTGAAAATAGAACTGGTGCTCCCACGATGAAGCACTCAGGCATATAAAACCCTTCTCCAGATTCTCCTGTAGCTACTTGTTTAGCTCTTCCATATCTACGATGGCCATTCTATAAGGTGACTTTGATATAGGAAGAGATCGATGAATAAGTTCAATTGATAAATCAAACTCTCTATTAGCAGGAAGACCAAGAAACTCTTCAAGGAATACATCAGTGTAATCCCTTATGTTGATAATTTATTCAAGCATGATTCTCTCCTTTGTCTCAATAATTTGAGATAGAAATTCTTTCTCATAAGGAATTAATATCCACATTTGAGACACTAATTCTAAAATAGATTCATCTTCCACATTACACTTATAAATAAATGGAGGATTCTTTGGGATGTAAAGAGTTATCTCCCTTTCCCAAAAGATGACATTGGATTTGTATAAAGATAGCCAATCCATGACCAAGATAGCATCGAACTCCACAAAAGGGAGTATGATGAGATTTTTTGGGAGGTTCAGTCCACAAATGTTAATTAGGGAGGAGTTATAAACCATTTATGCAATAATTTCCCCATTTTCTATTCTCACAGATAAATTATCCTCCAAATTTTGAGGTGGCATTTGAATATTTCTACTAAATTTTCAAGAAATGAAAGAATGCTTAGAACCAAAATCAAATAGTATATTCACTATTATTGAATGAATAACTAGTGTACCTGTCACCACATAGTTTTCTAGATCTACCTCAGTAATAGTGATAGAATATGACCTTCGTTGTTTCCTTGGAGGCTATTGTTGATTGCCTCCAATAACCCTTGGCTTAGAGAAATTGTTTTCATACCATGCTCCTTGCAGTTTTAACATTGCACTACAGGATGAGTGTTGATCTGAACCTTCTTTTATTCTTCCAAATTAACAAAATTCTTCATATCCCGTCATTAGTTTTTATCCAGATGTCCCAACTGTCCACATTTGAATCTATTCTTGGTTCCCTTTAAAAATATCCCAAGATGCTTCTTCCCAAAAATTTTACAAGTTGGATAGTCAGGCTTCCTTCCACCATGGGATTTGTTTATTGAACCACCCATGTTGTTCTCCATTTTCCGCTTCTTGTCACTAGGCCCACGAGACCACTAAAATTATCCAATCTCCATTGCAAACTTGAGGGCACAAAAAACAATTTCTTCATAACTGTTGATGTCTCGAATCTCCAACGATTTTTGTAGACTCATCTTTAGTTTGCTAAATAATAGATCCACCTTACTTTTGATGTTCATGATAAAGCCAGAGGCGTAACTTGAAAGCCTTGTAATGTATTCTTCATACACCCCGATGTACTCAACTTCCTTCTTCTTGAGTATGAGGAACTCTCTTTCCATCTTGATATAGAGGGTTTGAAGAAAATATTTATTGAAAAACATTCTCTTGAATTCCTCCCAATCCATGGAATCAATTTCCTCTTGGGAATTTGTATTCTTGATCAGTGTCCACCACTGATCATATTCCCCATCAAAATGATAGACTTCCAGTACAAATTTCTCTTCCTCTGAGCATTGGAATATGAAGAATATCATTTTAATGGAGTTAATCCACTATTCCATGAGGAGGGGATCATAAGATTTTCTAAACATGGGAGGCCTTTTTCGCATGAAGGATTCAACAGAAACTTGTTCTTTCCATGGAGGAGGAGGGTGTTACACACGATTCAAACTATTATTAATAACTTGAGCTAGTGGAGCAAGTATTATCATGAATTTTTGATCACCCATTCCCATAATATTCGGCATAGCATTAGGTAAATCATCACATTCCCATCCACGTTGATTTTTGGAACACATTCTTCTATTTCCCGCCATTAACTAAGAAAAAGAACGTACAATCAGAGGGATTGAATACTTATATATTGAGAATAAAAAGGAAACTTTGAACATAAAAGGATAAAATTGTAAAGGTGAATTATATCCTAACTTATGATTCCTCAGGTTTAAATCTAGGTTATCCTTGATCTATTTCTTAATTTATATTCTTATGGGCTTTTTTATTCCCTTAATAATGGTTTGTACTAAGCTCATTAATTTAACAAAGAATATCCCCTGAGAATGTCAAACCAAGAGTGAAACAAGGCCTCTTGTTGTGTACCAGGATACCCTGGGTTAGGCCTGAAACTCCTTGTCAGATTTTTCACTCCAAGGTACATCTGTTCCAGATCCACCTCTACCTTTTTGTATCCAGATAGGGATGTATTTTTTTGATAAACCACTTACTCTATACTTACCAAAATTTAGAGATGTTTTCTTATAATTCATCTCATCCTAAAGGTTCTTACTAAATTTCTCTTTTCATAATATAAAAAAATAACTAGACCATCCTTTGTTACCAACTACAACAACCCTATCCTTTTACACATAACATTACATGATTTTAAGCATAATTATAATCAAAGTACAGGCCATAGATCATGAAGTATAGTGTATTTTAAGACTAGGTACATAAAAATAAAAACATGATATTAAAAAAACACTTTATTTAATCCTAAAATTGATCTCTTAACTTTCATTTTCTCAAATATACGCATAGGGTACCCTAGGGAACACATGAACAAAGGGATGAGCTAAATAGCCTAGTAAGGGAATAACCATAAGAACAAATCATTAGAACAAGGAATATAAGACACAACATTATGATATAAAAAGGAATTTAACATATGGAACCTTAAAATATAAATATGGAATCATATAAACATGGAGTCATAGAAATGTGTCAGCAACATAAAACATGACTTAAGTATGAGTTAAGGATAACCGTCAAGATTGTTTCTCATGGTAGCACAAGCCAAGCCTAACCGCCAAGACCGTCACACATAACATCTCACGAGACTTAACTTTAACCAATGCATTAGAGATCTATCTGAGAACACCAATATTAAATTTTCATAAATATATTCTCTACATAAATAATCATACATAATCAATCTTACATAAACATAAGGATTACCCATAGAAAGAATTGGGTACCATAATCACGACAAAAAGCATAACAGATGAGTGTAACACAAAAGTGTCCATGAAATAAGGGAAATAAAGTATACATGGACATTAATAATGGAAAATATGTATGTATCATGGTGAGTGATTTCAATTATAAGTGATAACATTTAAGAAAAGTATTCAAGAAACTTTGTAATAAAAGCATTTTCAAGTGGGTTTAAGGAAAAGACAAAGATCCTTTAAAATATAAATGGGAAAAAACCTTTATAAAAAACCAAAATTAAACTAGGAAGGTTTTTAAAATAAAAAGAATTATTTTGCAAAGACAATGGTGGATTAAAATAGAAGGTAGAGTGCACTTGAAATCGGGTAAGAATTTGGGAAGCTCCCTCAAAACAGGTTTGTTTATCGAGAAGTATTGAGGAGGGAATCACTTAAAAACATGTATATCCCCAAAAGAGAATGATTAATGGAACTTGTTAAATGATTTTTTAACATTCAAATAGAATTTATAATAGAAAAATAATAATAATATATAACCTCATTTATGTAGAAAGAAAGATAAAGAAACCCAAATAAATAAATGAGGTTCGGGTTGAATCCCTCACGGAATATCGACATGGTATCAGGTGTACTTAAGAGGGCTTACTAAGCGAGATAGGAGATTATCATCATTTAAAAATTATAAAGATATTATGTGTGAGGTGATTAATCATACCCCATCACTATGAATTACACATAAAAGGGAATAACATAGAGTGAAATCTTGAATAAAAGTGAAATATAGATGATCCCTTACCATCAGTCCGTTGGTGTTTTACATTTGATATCAATGACATGAATACTCAAATTAGGTTCATTAATTAATAATTAAAAAATCTATTCTATATTTATAATATTTATTATAATATTTTTATGTTCATTTATAACTATTTTGATTGGTTATGAGGTACAATTTCATTGTTCGGGTTTGTTTTCTTACTTGGTTTTAATGATCAATTCACTTATATTCATGTTCAAATAAACATTTATGATGAAGGTGGTTGTCCAGAATTGAATTTATATTTAATAATTGAACAAATAGAAGGTTACATGGTTGAAAATTTAATTTGTTTACTTTGAGTGAAGTTGAATCATTATATAAAACATTAATGATAAATGCTTGAATTAATTTGGAGATTTTTCTCATAGATAACTTGTTTTGTATTATTTTTTTAAATAATGTGTAAAAGAGGATTACATAATAAAAAATAAGATAAAATAAATATTTAATATTCTGGTTCAACCATAAAAATGGTTCCATGACTATAATAAAATATGGTAACATAAATTGATAAATAGTCGTCCTTGAATGTGATAAATTAACACATCTCGAATGGTGTTTTCGTTTCCTTAGTATAAAAGAAGGGGAAAGGAGAGATGATAATGAATTATACCATTATCATAAAAAAATTCCACTACATTTATGTCACTGGAGTTATCATACCATTTGGGTTAATGGAGGTGAGGAAAGAAAAAAAGAAAGGAAAATAACTCGAAAGGAAATAAAAGAATTGGAAAGAGGAATTTACCTCTTGAGTTTACCCCCTTTGAGAACCTATTAAGGGGAGAGGTTTTGGTCTTTTGAGGGAAAAAAAGGCTTCTGGACGTGGGTAAGGATGTTGGAAAGATATTTGGGTAGAATTTAAGTAATTAACAAGGATTGAGAGGAGTTAAGGGAAGAGGGGGGTGTGGGTGGTTTTTATAGTGGAGGAGATGGGGGTTTTCATAATATTATAGTCATTAGTTTATTATTTTTCCATAAGATAAGAAATAGTGATGATTCTATGAATAAGAATAGTAATAATTGCATGTGAGTTCAATATTTGGGGTGCTTACATCACTTATGATGTCAGGAATAGTGGATTTAAATTATAATTTATTTTTATGGTAAATTAATGTATTTTACTATTCACAAAAAATAGAGTATTTCAGAAAAATACCAAAAATTCACCCTAACCATTTTTAAACTTAGTTAATCAAAAAATGAAATTCATTTTTCAAAAATAATTTTCTAAATATGATTAATTTAAATTTTAATTAAAATCATAATTTACTCAGAAGGAAAAAATTTTAAAACATTTATTTTATTATTCCCAAATATAGGTATATCATACTTCCACTTGAATCTTATTTATATACTATCATAGGTAAGGTTACTATTCATTATGGTATTTCACTATTTATAATCGTAACATTACTATTCATAAGGGTATGTTACTATTCACGAAAAATTATGTTGGTCAAATTAGACTCCAAATAACTTACTGATCGCAACCCTTTATGTCAGATTTTCAAAATTCAAAACACAGAAGTAACAAACTTATGTTTAAAGGTCACATAGTACTTAGTAGTTCATTGTGTTGTGATTTCATGTGATTATATTACATAATTATAATAAATTAATTTCCATTGATAAAACATTATTTCATTACACTATTCTCCCCTTATAAAATTTTTCCCTTGAATTTTTTTTACATTCTTTTCCATAAACAGGTGTAGGTACTTTTCCTTCATTGCCTCCTCCAGTTCCCATGTAGCCTCTTCATACTTATCATTCTGCCATAGTACCTTGAACAGGTGAGTATTCTTGTGACGTAGAACTTTATCTCTAAAATCCAAGATCTTCACTAGCTGATCCTCATAAGAAAGATCATCCTCTAACTATTCCACCTCTGAAGAGAGTACATTTGAAGGGTCTGGTATGCACTTCCTTAAAAGGGATACATAAAAGACATTTTTTACTTTTCCCATGGTATGTGGAAGTGCCAGTCGATATTCCACAACCCCGATACAATCAAGAATCTCTAAGGGGACGATGTACCTAGGAATTAAATATCCTTTGTTACCAAATATCATGAACTTATTCCATAGATATATGCCTAGAAATACCATGTCTCCAACTTTGAACATAAGGTCTCATCAATAATTGTCAGCATAACTCTTCTGTCGACTTTGGGCTACCTTGATATACTGCTAAATGGTTTTCACCTTCTACACTATTTCTTCGACCATTTTAGGTCCTAGTAGCTTATGATCTCCAACTTCATCCCAATACACTGGTATTCTGCATATTTTCCCATAAAGGGCTTCATATGGTGTCATTCAGATGCTCGAGTGGAAACTGTTGTTGTAAAATAATTCAACTAGTGGAAGATGTTGGTCTCATACTCCTTTGGAGTCCATAGAACATGATCTCAACATATCTTCTAGTTTATAAATAGTTCACTCAGATTGGAAATCATTTTGATGATGATATGCAATAATGAAGTTCAGTTCAATACTTAGAGCATGTCAGATACATTTAATGAACTTCTAGGTGAATCTCGAATCACAATCAGATACAATATATATTGGTACTATATGCATCCTTACCACCTATTTGATGTAAATCTATGCAAGTTGGTCTAATGAGAAGTCCTATCGAATTGTAATAATGTGATCTTTCTTTGTAATACGATCCAAAATGACCCATATAACATTGTTTCCTCTGGTTGTGCTTGGAATTCCACTGACAAAGTCCATGGTAATGTTCTCCCACTTCATTTTTGGTATGGGTAGTGGTTGAATCATCCCCTTAGACTTATGTATTTTAGCCTTCACTTGTTGAAAAATGAGTCACTTTGATGTATACTCAGCAATCTTTTTCTTTATATTGTCCCACCAAAAGTTCTCTTGGAGATCTCGATACATATTTGTGCTCCCTGAGTGAACAGAGAAGGTCAATCTATGTGAATTATTCAAAATCTCATTCTTTATCTCTATATCTCATGGTACACATAATCATGACCTAAATCTTAAAACTCCATCCTTGTAAATTTTGAAATTGGATGATTTCCCATTTCTGATAGCTTCCACCCTTTTCTGAATTTTCACGTATTTTATTTAAGCATCCTTTATTTTATCCATGAGGGATGGTTGAGAAATCATTTGAGAAAAGATTTATTATATTCCTCTATTAATTATTCCCATGTGAATCCTCTTCAAATCTAAGAAGATCAGATCCTTTTCAATTATCATCATTGATAAATATGTATAATCCTTTCTACTTTGAGCATCCTCCACATTATTTGCATTACCAGGATGGTAGTAGATTGAGAAGTTATAATACTTGATGAGATATTTACATCTTCATTGGAACATATTAATCTCTTTTTGCGTGAATATATATTTTAGATTCTTGTGATTAGTATATATCTCACACTTCTTCCCATAGAGATAATGACGCCAGATTTTCAATGCAAAGATGACAACTGCCAACTCCAGATCATGCGTGGGATAATTTTGCTTAGGGATTTTCAGATGCCTTGAGGTGTAGGCAGTCACTTTATCATTTTTCATCAGAACACAGCCTAATACCTTCTTTGAAGCAACACATTATACCACAAAGATTTATTCACTTTTTGGGAGTGTGAGTACTTGCATAGTGATTAGCCCCATTTTCAACTCCTTAAAACAATCTTCACATTCCTAAGTCCAGACAAACCTTACTACCTTTAGTGTTAGCTTGGTCATTGGGTTTTAAAATCATGAAAAGTTCTTCATAAATCATCAATAATACCTATCTAGACCCAAAATATCGAGGATCTCTGTTATAGATGTTGGCCTCGGCCACTCTTCAATTGCCTTTCTCTTAAATGGATCCACAAATATCACTTTGCTGGTGATGAAATTATCCAAGAATGATACTTCCTCAATCCAGAACTCACATTTACTATACTTTTCATACAAATTCTCTCTTTGAAAAGTCTTTAAGATTGTATTAAAATGATCCTCATTTTCTTCCTTTTTATTGGAGTATATCAGTATATCATCGATAAAGACAACCATTTTTTCAAGAGAGTCTCTAAATACTATTAATTAAATCCATCAAAATTGTTGGAGCATTAGTTAGTCCTAATGGAATAACTATGAGATCATAGTGTCTATATCTCGTTCGAAAGGCACTCTTGGGAATATCTTCCTTTCTCACATTTAATTGGTGATATCCCGATCTAAGGTCCACCTTAGAGAAATAACTAGCCCCATGAAGATGATCGAACAATTCATCTATCCGAGGCATGGGATAATTGTTCTTTATCATGATTTTATTCAGCTCATGATTATAAATGTAGAGGCGCATTGAAACATAATTCTTCTTGACAAAGAGAACTAGCTCTCCCCATGGTGAAGCACTCAGGCATATAAAACCCTTCTCCAGATTCTCCTATAGCTGCTTGTTTAGCTCTTCCAGCTCTATGGTGGAAATTATATAAGGTGTCTTTGATATAGGAAGAGATCCAGAAATAAGTTCAATTGAGAACTCAACATCTCAATGAGGAGAAATACCAAGAAACTCTTCAAATAATACATTAGTGTAATCCCTCATGTTGGGAATTTATTCAAGCATGATTCTCTCCTTTGTCTCAATCATTTGAGCTAGAAATGCTTGCTCATAAAAAATTAATATCCAAACTTGAGACACTGATTCTAAAGGATATTCATCTTACTCATTACACTTATAAATAATTAGAGGATTATTTGGTATGTGAAGAGTGATCTACCTTTCCCAACAGATGACATTGGATTTGTATAAAGGTAGCCAATCCATGCCCAAGATAGCATCGAACTCCACTAAAGGAAGTATGACGAGATTTTTTGGGAGGTTAAACCCACAAACATTAACTGGGGAGGAGTTATAAACCATTTATGTAATAATTTCCCCATTTTCTATTCTCACAGATAACTTATCCTCCAATTTTTTGGTGGAATTTGAATAGTTATACTAAACTTTCAAGATATGAAAGAATGCTTAAAACCAAAATCAAATAGTATGTTTTCTATTCTTGAATGAATAAGTAGAATACCTATCACCACATCATTGTATGGATCTACCTCAGTAATAGTGATAGAATAATACCTTCCTTATTTCCTTGGAGGTTATTGTTGATTACCTCTAATAACCCTTGGCTTTGGGAAATTGTTTTCATAATTTCCATGCTCCTTGCAGTTTTAACACTACACTACAGGATGAGTGTTGATATGAACCTTCCTTTCTGCTTCCACATTAACATGATTCTTCATATCCCGTCAGTAGTTTTTAGACAGATATCCCAACTATCCACATTTGAAGAAATTCTTGGTTGCCTTTAGAAATCTCCCAAGATGATTCTTCCCAAAAATTTTACAAGTGGGATAGTCAGGCTTCTTCCCATCATGGGATTTGTTTGTTGAAGCACCCATGTTGTTCTCCATTTTCCACTTCTTATCACTAGGCCCACAAGACCATTGAAATTCTCCAATCTCCATTTCAACATTGAGGGCAAAAAAACAATCTCTTCATAACTATTGAAGTCTCAAATCTCCAATGCTTTTTGTAGACTCAACTTTAGTATGCTAAATAAGAGATCCACCTTACTTTCATTGTTCATGACAAAGCCAGAGGCGTAACTTGAAATCCTTGTAAAGTTTTCTTCATACAACCTGATGGACTCATCTTCCTTCTTCTTGAGTCTGAGGAACTCTCTTTACATCTTGATATAGAGGGTTTGAGGAAAATATTTATTGAAAAACATCCTATTGAATTCTTCCCATTCCATGGAATCAATTTCCTCTTGGGACTTTGTATTTTTGATCAGTGTCCACCACTGATCAACTTCCCCATAAAAACGATAGATTTCTAGTACAACTTTATCTTCTTCTGAGCACTGGAGGATAGAGAATATCTTTTAAATGGAGTTAATCCACTATTATATAAGGAGGAGATTAGAAGATTTTCTGAATATGGGAGGCCTTTTCCACATGAATGATTCAATAGAAACTTGTTCTTTCCTTGGAGGAGGATGGTGTTACACACGATTCAAGTGATTATTCATAACTTGAGCTAGTGGAGCAAGTACTATCATGATGTTTTGATCACCCGTTCCCATCATATTCGACATATCATTAGGGAAATCATCAAATTCCCTATCACATTGATTATTGGCACGCGTTCTTATATTTCCCACTATTAACTAAGAAAAAGAACATACAATTAGAGTACTTTAATACTTAGATATTGAGCATAAAAAAACTTTGAACATAAAAGGATAAACTTGTAAAGGAGAAGTATATCCTAACTTATGATTACTTAGGTTAAAAGCTAGGTTATCCTTGATCTATTTCTTAACTTATATTCTTATGGGATTTTTTTATTCCCTTAATAAGCTCGTGAATTTAAAAAAGCATATCCCCTGATAGTGTAAAACCAGGAGTGCAACAAGGCCTGTTGTTGTGTACCAGGATACCTTGGGTCAGGCCCGAAACTCCTTGTTAGAGTTTTCACTTCAAGGCACATCTGTCCCCGAGCCACCTCTACCTATTTGTATCTAGACAAGGATTTATTTTCTTGATAAACCACTTACTCTATACTTACCAAAATTTAGAGATGTTTTCTTATAATTCATCTCATCCTTAAGGTTCTTACTAAAGTTCTCTATTAATAATATTAAAATATAACTAGACAATCCTCTGATACCAACTACAATAACCCTATCCTTTTACACATAACATTACATGATTTTAAGTATAATTCTACATCAAAGTACAAGCCATGGATCGTGAAGTCTAGTGTCTTTGAAGGCCAGGTACATAAAAATAAAAACATGAGATAAAAAACACTTCTTTATTTAATCATAAAATTTAGCTCCTAAATTCCATTGTTCTCAAACATCTGTATAGGGTACCCTGGGGAACACCTAAACAAAGGGATGAGCTAAATATCCTAGTAATGGAATAACCATAAGAATAAAGAATTAACACAAGGAATAGAAGGCAAAACATGATGATATAAAAAGGAATGTAACATATGGAAACTTAACATATAAACATGAAATAATATAAACATGGAGTCATAGAAATGTGTAAAAAACATAAAACATGAATTAAGTACGAGTCAAGGCTAACTACCAAGATCATTTCTCATAGTTTCACAAGCCAATGCTAACTGCCAAGACCGTCGCACATAACATCTCATGAGACTTTACTTTACCCAATGAATTGTAGAACTATATGGGAACAACCATCTCAACATTTCCTGAATATGTTTGTCACAAAAAAAATCACACATAATCAATCTTACATAAACATAAGGATTACCCATGGAAAAAATTGGGTACCATAATCATGACACAAAGCATAACAGATGGGCATAACACAAAAGTGTCCATGAAAGAAGGAAACTAAAGTATAAATGGAAATTAATAAGGGAATATATATATATATATATATATTCGTATCATGGTGAGTGATTTCAAGTATAAGTGACAACATGTAAGAAAAGTATTCAAGAAACATTGGCATAAAAATATTTTTGAGCGGTTTTAAAGAAAATACTACAGAGCCTTTAAAATTAAAAAGGGAAAAATAATTTATAAAAAACAAAAATTGAACCAGGAAGGTTTTAGTAATTAAAATAATTATTTTATAAAGACAATGGTGGATTAAAATAGAATATTTAGTGAACTTGAAATCCGGTAAGAATTCAGGAAGCTCACTTAAAATAGGTTTTCTTATCTGGAAGTATTGAGGAGGGAATCATTTAAAAACATGTATATCCCCAAAAGAGATTAATGAATAGAAATTGTTACATGATTTTGAAACACTCACATAGAATTTATAAGATGAAGATAAGAATAATAGATTACCTCATTTAGGTAAAAATAAAGATAATGAAACTTGAAGGAATAAAAGAGGCTCAGGTTGAATCCATCACTGAATATCGACATGGTATCATGTGTAATTAAGAGGGATTAATGAGAGATAAAGAGGTTTATCATAATTTAAAAATAATGAGGAAAGTATGGGGGAGGTTTTTAATCATACCCCATTACTATGAATTACACATAAAAGGTCATAATATAGAGTATAATCTTAATTAAAAGTGAAATAGAGAGGATCCCTTACCTTAAGTCCATTAGTGTTATCCACTTGATATCAATGACATGAATAGTCAAATTAGGTTAATTAATTAATAATTAAAGAACCAATTTTTTCTTTATAATATTTAGTTTAATCTTTTTAAGTTAATTTACAACCATTTTGATTTGTTATGAGGTTCAATTTCATTGTTCAGGTCTGTTTTCTTACTTGGTTTTAATGACCGGTTCACTTATATTCATGTTTGGATAAACATGTATGATGAAGGTGGTTTTCCAGAATTGAATTTATATTTTATCATTTAACAAATAAAAGGTTAAATGGTTGAAAATTTAATTTTGTTACTTGGAGTGAATTTGAATCATTATTTCAAGCATTAATGATAAACGCTTGAATTAATTTGACGATTTTTCTCAGAATTAACTTGTTTGGCATTATTATTTGACATCATGTCTGCAAGAGGATTCAAAAACAAAACATAATATAAAATAAATATTTAATAGTCTGGTTCAACCATAAAAATGGTTTCATGACCAGAATAGAATATGGTAATAGAAATTGATAAACCGTCATCCTTTAATGTGATAAATTAACACATCTCGGATAGTGTTTTCGTTTCTTTCGTAAAAAATAAGGGGAAAAGAGAGATGATAATGAATTATACCATTAGAATAAAAAAATTCTAGTACATTTATATTAATAGATTTATCATACCATTTTGGTGAAGGGAGGCGAGGAAAGAAAAAAAAGAAAGGAAAATAACTTGAAAAGAAATAAAAGAATTGGAAAGAGGCATTTACCTCTTGAGTTTATCTCTTTTGAGAACCTATTAAAGGGAGAGGTTTTGGTCTTTTTAGGATACCAATGGCTTCTGAACGTGGGGAATGATATTGGGAAGAGATTTGGGAATAATTTAAGTAAGTCAAAAGTCTTGAGAAGAGTGATGAGAAGAGGGTAGTGTGGGTGATTTTTATAGTGGGGGAGAGGAGGATTTTCATAATATCATAATCATTAGTTTATTATTTTTCCATAAGACTTGAAATAGTGATGATTCCATGACCAAGAATAGTAATAAATGCATGTGACTTATATATTTGGGTGCTTACATAACTTACTAGGTCAGGAATAGTGGATTTAAATTATAATGTATTTTTATGGTAAATTAATGTATTTTACTATTCATAAAAATCAAGTATTTCATAAAAATCCCAAAAATTCACCCTAACCATTTTTTGAAGTGGAGAATCCAAAAATAAAATAAATTTTTCAAAAATAATTTTATAAATATGATTAATTTAATTTTTAATTAAAATTATAATTTACTCGAAAAACAACAATTTTAAAACATTTATTTTCTTATTCTCAAATATAGGTATATCATACTTCCACTTTAATCTTATTTATATAATATCATAGGTAATGTTACTATTAATTAGGGTATATCACTATTAATAAGGGTAAAATTACTATTCATAACGGTATGTTACTATTCACCAAAAATTGATTTGGTTATAGTAGACTCCAAATAACTTACTGATCACAACCGTGTATGTCTGATTTTTGAAATTTAAAACACAGAAGTGACAAACTTATGTTTGAAGGTCACATAGTACTTAATAGTTCACTGTGTTGTGATTTCATGTGATTATATGACATAATTATATGAAAGGAATTTATATTGATAAAACATTGGGTTATTACAAAAATGATTCTAATAACATGATAATGGAATCATTAAAGTAAAATAATTTTAGTTTTAATATATTTTAAGGCCAATAATCACAAATAAGAATAGAGAAAGAGGCTTGGAAACCCTTACCTTGATCTTTGAGTCAGGTCCTTCAGATTGAGCTTAAAGCATTTAGAGGAGTGGCTTTGGATAGATCAGAGACTTATAAACATGGAAAGGGAATTATAAAGATGAATTTTTCTAGAATATTAAGATAAAAATGAACTTGAGATGTGTTTTGTAAAGGTTCAAATGAGTCCCATTTTATAGACAAAATTAGATGTCATTTTAAAACATATTCAATCCTTAAGGGCCAAGAATGTAATTTTAAGTGGAAAGTGGATTATAAATAGAAAATATATGATATAATAGACCATAATCTTGATATTATTTAATTATTATAAGGTTTTATGTTCTTAATTAATTTATTAATGTTTTTAACATTAAATATGATTTAAATTCATTTTAACGGCCATTTTAGTAATTCATCATTAAAAATATCTATATGACTATAGAATTCAGATTTAAACATTCAAATAATTACTTAAATATATTTTTTATCCTAAAATATCATGAAAAACCACAATTCATAAAAATATTATCACTTAATCCCTTTACTTTGACTTTTCTCCTCCTTGTACAAGCGTTGTGTTAATGCTATGTAAGCATTCTACATGGTTATCTTATTATTAAATTTTAAAATAAATTTCTAACATAAATATAATTAATTATAAATATTATTATCATATAAAACCTTTCATAATATTTTTTTAGTCCCATTAATTCCATTATAACATATTAAAATAAGAATTCTGACTCTTTTTTGCATTCTATAAGCATTTGAATAATTATCATGTTATATAATTTTAAAAAATTCATAAATATACTTATACATAATTTATTGGCCATCATATTTATCTATTTAATTCAAGATTTTTTTTATAAAATTTCAGGTCATATTTATATCATGACGAAGTCATAAAATTTATCAAATTTCCAAAAATTTTATTTTTTTACTATTCACTGAAAGATAAAAATTTTCAGCAAAACATAAAAAATTAACCCTAATATTAATTTTAAAATATTATTAAAAAAATTAATTTCATTTTATTTAATTCAAATTCTAAAAATTTATAAATTTAACTTTTAAATAAAACCACACGTGACATGAAAAACCAATTTATTTCAAATTAAAGTGATTTATTTTACTAAGAGTGATCACACTCTTATTTATAACTGTTATTTATATTTATTTATTATATATCCTTTATAAGAATATATGTTTAAAAAAATATTCAATAATTTAATAGATTATTTATTAAAATTCATACTGTAAATATACTAGAGTGGGTTTTTTTCATATATGAAAATTCTAGGTCATTAAAAGTAGTGTCTTCTTCTTATTTCGCCATATAAAGGTACAATGGTTTTGATTTTTCATTTTAAAAATAATGATAAGATAAATTATCATTCCACTCTTTCAAAATTACTCTATAAGTCATCAAAATATTGTTTATCTTCCACAGTGATATCAATTGGTATGTACTCTTCAGTGATCTCTTATAATAGGGGAAAAGTGTAGACAAATTGGAGATCTTCAATTTTTTACCTATAAACCAACTCAATTTATGTCCTCAAAAAAATTAGTGGGGCACCTTCTTCCACTACCAGTTCAAGTTATTATTTTTCCATCTACTATTTACTTAGTTCTTGGAAATGCTTAGTGATCATTATTATTTTTTAATTTTTCTCTAGTATCCCTCCATGATATTTTTTCAACTTGGATTATCTTGAATGATTCACTCCATCTAGTACTTGAGAGTAATGTTTCCATAAATATTGTCTATCCTCTAAAAAACCCTTCATGGAAAGTATGTTTAAAAACAAGTACAGTGAAAAAATGAGGAAAATAATGAGGCACACCCTAAAACTAATGCCAATACAACCCTAAAAATAATTCCAAAGTGATGTAAGGGCCATCATGATCCTAAAATCACTTACAATTTCTAGTTTTCATAGTGTATCTAGTGGAAAACCGAGGTTGTATCCTAAGGAGGTTTAAAAAAATTCTTAATGGTTTGATTTTATTATATTTATTTTTATGTTTTTTATTTAAATGAATATAAATCAATAATCAGGGGGCCAATGTGATTTTAGGTAATAAAGAATGTAATTCATGTGAACTAAAATAACATATGTTAGGAAGAAAGGGAATGATCCTTGGTTCAACTACATAGAATCCTTTATTTCCATATTTTTTTATTTTAAATTTACATAATGGATAACTCAATTACATTCAATATAAATTTCCATTTTCATATTTTTTTGAAAACCAAGTGAAACTTAAAGATCTCTTTGGTATACCAAATTCCACTCCCACCACAATGAAGAGTTACTGGAAAACCACAATTATAGTAACTCACCACCTCACCACTACCCAACTTTGTATTATGTTCTTCCTAAAATTACACCCATAATCGCATCATGCATTGGTGATGATAAGTGAAATGAGGTGGAGATAATTAAGAATATTAATAAATCAGGGTTTAGTCTTGGGGAGATGATTTTGGAATGAAAAAAATGAGATCATCACACCCCACTACCTCACCAATAAATGAAATCAAAACATAAAAATAAAGAAAAAGGATTGGGATACCACTACCCACCCTAGGATTAAGTCCCCTAGTTAGTTATACAACATTTTTGTGTTAATATATCTGTGTGAAAAAAAAAGAAAATATGGGGAAGAAATACAAACATGAAATTATGATGAAAATAATGAATCTATTATAAAATAAACTAGGTATAAAACTTCAATCCAGAATGATTGTATAGAAGGCCTCAATATATATTTATATGAAATATAAAACAATATATAATTCATTATCCCCAATTATGAATAGATTCTATGTGGATTGATTCACTTATAGGAAATTATAGGTTTCAGTTCCCATGATCACATTCCCTTATATAATTTGGATCTCCCTCCATAGGGCCTTATTGTTATGGAATTTATTGATATGATTAAGAAATGAGGTATGAGGAATACTAGATGGTACCTTAAGTTATAAATGTGTGATACATGTCTTCCTACCTCATCAATGGATGCAGATGGTCCTACAGTTCTCTTACCTTGAGAATGCATCATGGGTGCTTAAGGAGGAAACTATGGTGATATCATGTTGGGATGCGAATGTAGTCCTGTGGTGGGTTTTAAGAGCATGTTGGAGTGAGTAAATAATCTCAATAATGGGACCAGGATACATTTATGGGTGGATGATATGTTACAGTTCTATGAGAGGTAACATTGAGTAGATAAAGGATACTGGTGTTGGGACTTGAGGCTACATTGATAACAATAATGGATTCACATTATGCCATTGAAGTGTATGAATTAACCAAAATATCAAGCATCAAAACATTTATTATGTAGTGATGATAATGTATACTACATTAGGAATAAAGGTTATGTTTTATCATGTATGTATTTCCATGTTTGATTATAAGGTGATATCAAGGTATGGACGTATTTTCATGGTACACCGTGAGATTCCATTGGTGTATTGATTCTGTCTGAGGGTACTCTGTGAGGCTACATTAATGATTTGTGTATCATTGTGTTCATTAATGTTATAGTTTTGAAAAGCTAGTTCCTTACCAAATTCCTTCATGAGAATATTTTGGCATTGTGAATGCATGTGGGGATCCTCTATGAGATAGTGTTGGCAGTGTAATGTCTCCTCATGGCTTTCTATGCAGTGTCATTGTCCAACTAATGTAATGTTGAGGCCCTTACATATACTATATGATTCTCTGTTATCTTTGTGATTTACTCAGTCCCTTATTCTATAGAATCATAAAAATAATTACTTAATGGTTCAACCATGGAATTTAAATACAAATTATAAAATAAATCATTAAAATAATTATTTTAGGAAATTTTAATAATAAATTCCAATTTATTCCTAATTAATAAAAATATAGTAAATATCCTCACATCATAAATCTTTTGGGAGATGAAATCACTTAATTATAGACTAAAATGATATAAATTTTGGGATGAATTAATGGGTCATTAGGAATCCATGTGTCTATGAGGATGGTCTATGGTGGGAAGATCATTATATACTGATACCTAGTAAAAGTGAACTCTTTATGATTGAATAATTGTTTAATGGTTACAAATGATATAATATTAAATACCTAATTATAAATACATTGAAATTTCATGTTTTTTATGTTTGGGTTTTATAATGAGGATGTTTCATTTTAATCAGGGGGAGTGTAACACCTCTAAAAAAAGGAATACTCTAAAAAGAAACTTATTTCTACCCATGTCAATAAGGAACATTTTTTTACTTTCAAGAAATTTATTGACAAGAAATATAAAATTATGTATGTTTGGATCAAAGTAATTTCATGATGGGGACCTATTGGGTAATTTTATCAAAGAGTGTGCAAGTGAGGATAAAAAACTAAAATAACATGTTTTGACCTGTGTAAATAATCATTGGTATGATAAGTGAATTAAAAGTAAATGAGAAAACACTATGATGGTTTAGGAATGTAGGTGGGTTATAAAAAAATAATGTGTTAGTGGGGGTGGTATGTAGTGAGTATATCCATTGGGGTTTATACTTTGTAATAGTGAGATATATAGGGGTGGAAAATAACCCATCTATCACAAATGATATCAAAGTTAACACACAATCAAAAGTGTAATGACCCTACTTAGGTATAAATTATAGAGTCCACTATGATAACATTGTTTTATAATGGGGAGAATATATCACCAAAAAATAAAGGATTTATAAAATATTAATTGGTGTTACTACTGTTAAGAAGGTGTGAAGAAAATTGGTTTGGGATATGTTATACATTGAGAGGGGGGATCAGTGTAGATATCCAATTATCACATCTTTAATCCATTATTTAAACTTTTAATATAATATACCAATATTTTAAAACATAAATATTGGATATTTTTGGATTAATATTCAATATATTTCACAAAAACATGTCTGAGGACTATAAAGGTTTAGTGTCTTTGGTGACTAGATACACAATCTTATTATTTCATGAAATGTATTAAACATTTACCAAAAATATCTCCCCATTTAGTAATTTTCATAGACAGATTCTACTTAAAAACATTCTTTATAACCTAGGGAAAAGAAAAATAAGAAAGGGTAAGGGTGATATTAGGTGCTCAGTAAGGGTAAACATGTAAGATATCGATCAATGATCATATGAAAGAATAAGATAATCATAAGGGTATGATATCATGACCATAACTTACAAAGTTTATAACCAATATTTCAACGACCATAAACATGAATCATGACACAAGGTTTTATCATTTAAAAATACATAAATCATAATATTGTGAAATTATTATAAATCAATCACGAAGTATAATTTCATGTCAAAAAATTGTGGCACCATCATTAGTATAGAAACAATTTCATATGTCAAGGTTAAGTAATGAGACCATCAAATCATAGTAGATCTAGAATCCCTAACCATTTCCCATATCATAATTAATTGGGAATCTCCACCAACATACCATAGTGGATTAAGCACATCATCTTGTTTCCCATCATGGATCAAGCACATATACTTGCATCCTATAATTATCTCATGGGATATAATACATTAACAAATGAATTAGAGTGATATATAATTATTTTTACACCCATCTCACAATAAAACCATACATATGTGTGCCAAAAGATCATAAATAATTCATTATATCATAACCCATGAAAAATAAAAGGGTTTTTTAATCATTTTATCATGGCATGACTTATGGAAAAGAAATGAGTTTCATAAACACCTTGTTATCATAATCATAAACCATATAGAGAAAGATTAAGGATGATATTCCTAGATAATATCCCTATTATATCATAAGTAAATTAAAGTGTTGTTATCATTGATGAATATAAATACCATTAAAATATAATTAAAATATAATTAAAATATTCTTGAGTAAAATAAACTTTCCTCTTTGAAAATCATGTTTTTAAACCTACAAATTCACAAAACATTGTGAAAATCCTTTTTATTTGAAAATAACCTTATAAACATTTAAATTAATCTTCAAATAATTGAGTGGTCATGATGGGTGGAAATTTATTTCATACCATATAAATTAAAACAAATATTCCTTTGACATTTTCGGTAAAAAGTCAAAAGTATATCGTTTATAAAATGACAAGAATATTTTTTTAATTTTTTTTCATAAAAATTCAAACAGGGGTAAAATTGACTTTAAAAAATCATTAGAGAGTATAATTTTTTTTTAATTTTTTTATAAAACATGGACATGGAATAGAAAGTATTTTCAGCTGAAGAGAGAAATGAAATCAGTTTTCCCTAAAAAAATTATTTCATTCTATTGAGTTCCTAAAGAGAGAAAAATGAAATGGAAAATTTTAATATCCAAAAATAACCATAGTATAAAAAATTCATGAGTTTATTTAGATATATATCATAATATTTTATCAATGAAACTTAATCATAAACAATCCCAATAAACTATGAGATTATAACAGAAAATCCTTACCATTTGGTAAATTTAAAATAAAAAAATAAATAAAGAGAGAAACATATATGGATATGTATATAAAAATAATTTTCATTAATATAATCATAAAATACATTAAAGGGAATTATATACACCATATTAAAGAAACAAGTGTTTAATATGACATGTGTCTCATATAAGTAAAATTGAGATGAAAATCCATTACCTCAAGTCTAGACTTTATTTGCACATGTTAAAACATCCTGTATAATAAATATAGGTTTATTATAAATATATTGAAGAAACATAATCATATATATAATACCATATATTATTTACTTATCACATTTATCACCTATTTATTATATTCTTTTTATTAAAATAACTATTTCGGGTGATAACTGCTTCATTTTTCATGTATGTTTTGGTTTGAAAGTTTTAGTATATCTACTTTGATAATGGAAACATAATATAAATAATATAAATAATTATATAAATATAATATATATTCATTATATAAATGTTTTTATTCATCCATAAAAGTTATAGACTAAAACATGAATTACACTATTTGTGGAGATGGTAGGCCGTACGTACACATGAACATTGTTTTCATTTTCTGACAAATAGAATTAAAGAAAAGTAAATAATAATTCCCAATTATAGAATAATTATTATATCATATAAATAATATATACACATAAAATAAATCCTTATTACCATAAATTTAAAACATAAATTATAAACAAATCCCATCACTCTGTGAAGACGATAGTCCACACGTATACACATGTGATGTTATTGTTTTCCAAAAGGTTGGAAGGTAAAAAGGTATATGTAAATTAAATAAGTATAATTATTTCATAAATAATATATATATATATATATACATTAAATACATAATTATATCCATCCATTATAGGTGGTTATGGAAAACAAATTACATTGGTTCGCGAGGCGGTAGTCCGCCTTACACCCGATCGATGATTTCATTTCCCACTCGATGGAAGAGGAGATGGATATAGGTTATGAAATTAAAATAATGGAATATAATTATATGATATATTTTTTTATTTAATCATAGTATAATAATATTTTAATGAGGTAGGGGAATAAATATAATGAAAATTCATGGTTAAGAACTATACCCCTTTTTTGGAAAACCTCTTTAGGTTTATACCTAAAGCATTCCTAGGATAGTTTTTTGATAAAAAACTACAGGTTATGGTAAGGGATGTAAGTATGGTATTTTTGTAGGTTTTTGAATAACCAAAATTCTATTTAAGTGTAGATATTAGAGGATAGGGGGTGCCCTTTTATAATTGAGGTGAGTGGAACACTTGTAATTTTTCGAAGTTTTTTAAACAATTCCTTGTTAGTTTCTTGAAAAAAATGGATCCAAAATAGACCATTAAAAAAACTTATATTATATAAGCTCTAAATATGTCTATAAAATATAAATTAAACACATTTTTTTGGTCATTTAAACCCTTATATATTTATTCTAACCCCTCGTAAACCTGCTTTAACCTCAACTGTGGTAATAGATTTTTACTATTTTTACTATTCATTATGAAAAAAAATTAGGTTGAACTTGTTAAATAATATTAATTATGAATATTAAAAATATGTAATCCATTTTATCAAATTTAATTCATATAATTTACATAATTTAATTTAAAATTAATCCCACAAATGCATCAAAAAGTGGTTTACCAAAGAAACATATTTCTTCAATATAACAGATTTTTATATAAAAATTCAATATAAAATTAATTAAAAAGATCCAAATTGGATTAATTATAACATAATTGATCTAATTTTACTTTTAAAACCATTTTCAAACAAAAATTTTGCTTTTTAAATGCGTTAAATGAAATGAAAATTTTAATAAAAATCAATATTTTTCACTATTTATAGAAAAATCAATCTCTTTAGAAAATTATCAAAAAATCATCATAAGATAATTTTGAAATTTTGATTTCAAAATTGAATTTATTTTTTTCTAATAAGTGTTATAAAATTTTTAGAAATTAATTTTAGAATATGTGTGAAAAATGTGACGAGATCACTTTTTTGAAAAAATACATTTCTAAGCATAATACTGGATTTATTCTTATTCCATGCCTAGAAAAAATTTTGGATGATAGTTAATTTTTTTATTAAATATGTAATTTCATTATAATCATTCACAAATAGTTATAAATTTAATTTATTAATATAAACACACATTGCGTGCATCAAAACATTTTTTCAGATAAACATCTCTATTTTCAATTTTTTTTATTTTAATTTCTAATTAATTGATAACTAAAAAATTATTTTTATACATATTTAAACCAAATTATTTTCATAATTTAGTTATTTTTATTTATACCCTTCAGTAAAATGTCTTGGAAATAACTTCCATATTAAATAATAATATTTTTATAATAGATCGCAATTCACTTAAACATAGTGTTGCATGTAACATAAGTTATCAAAGAAATTAAATTTATTTTTTAAAAAATATATTTTATAAAATATTGTGGCATACATTATACCCCCTTAAAAATAATTTCACCCTTCAAATTATATAACTATGACACATACAACTGATGATACTTCTGCCTCATTATATTCTTAGGTTCCCATGTAACTTCCTTAAATTGGCGGTTTAACCACAAAACATTTACCTAGTGAGTGGAATTTTTTCATAGAACGTTCCCTTTAAGATCCAAAATCTCTACCAATTATTCTATAATATAGGGATATTACTCTAGTGGTATAAAATACGAGTTTAGTACATGTAAAGGGCTAGGCATGTACTTCCTTAAGAGTGATACATGGAACATATCATGAACTCGAGAGACTTTCAATGGAAGTAAAAAACAATAAGATACCTTCCCAACTAGATCAATAATCTTAAAGGGGCCAATATAACTAGGTATCAAATTTACTTTCTCCTTGAATTTCATAGCCTTTTTAATGGAGAAATTCATAGAAATTCCTTGTCACCAACTTCAAACTACAGATCTTTCCGAAATTTATCAGAATAACTTTTTTGTCATTTTTTTGTTTCCCTTATGTTTTAATGAATGTATATAACCTTATATTCCTTTTATTTATCTATATTAGGTCCCAATATATTTGTTTCTCCAACTTCATTTCTACACGTTGGAGTTCTACACTTATTTCCATAGAGGGCTTCATAAGTATCCATCTGAATGCTCGAGTGAAAGCTATTGTTGTAAGAAAACTCGACTAAATGAATAGGATGATCCAAAAAACCTTTAAATTCCATAGAAAATATCTCAAAATATCATATAGGGTTTTAATGGTTCTATTATACTAACCATTTATCTGAGGATGATAAGGTGTTTTGAAACTTAACACCGCATCCAAAGCCTACTGTAGACTTCTCTAGAACTTCTATGTATCCCTCAGATCCCGATTAGATAAAATAGAATATGGTACTCCATACAGTCCTACCAATTATTTAATATATATTCTGGAAATATTATCAAGAGATAAGTCTTCCTATATATCAATGAAGTGTTATGAATTTTCCAGGTGATCGACTACAACCCAAATATCATTTAGCCTTTAGATGTTTTGGGGAGTCTGAAGACAAAGTCCATGGTGATGTTTTCCCATTTATATTTTGGTATGGGTAGTGGTTATAAAATAACCTTATAATCTTTTCTGTTAGTATTAACTTTTTTATATAATGAGCATCAAGATATAAATTCTAGAATATCCATTTTCTAGTTTTCCCACTAGAAATACTCTTTCAGATCTCTATAGATCTTCATACCTCCAAGATGAATAGAGAATGATGAAATACGAGATTCATCCAAAAACAATTTCTTAAAATTTAGTATGAATGGGATGCATACATGGTTTCATAACCTCATCATTACATCATAATTAAGGTTGAAATCAAGTACATTTCTCACCTTCTTTTGTAGTACTAAATTTTCCTTCTGTGCCTCTACATTGATAGATGGTTGAACATTCATTTCAACAAGATAATATTTATCCCCTTCCTTCAAAATTTCTTGATCCACCCTTTTATAATCCATAAATATAATATATTTTGTGATCCTATTCATAGATAATATAACATGATCCTTTCGGCTCAAATCATTAACCACCTTATTCAATTTTCCAGGGTGGTTACGTATTGAGCAGTCATATTCATTAATCTTTTCCAACCATATTCTTTGTCTCATATTCAACTATTTTTGAATGATTAAATACTTAACGTTTTTATGATTATTATATATATATAAAATCTTTTTATATAAATATAATATCTACATATATTTAATGAAAAAATTACCACAAAAAACTCCAAATCATGAGTTGGGTAATTTTTCACATGAACTTTCAATTTTCATGATACATAAGCTATAACCATATCATTATACACGAGAATACATCCCAGTACCTACTTCAATGCATCACTATATATTACAAACCATTCTATAATACATGGTAATGTAATCATATGTGTGCTGAGTGATCTTATCTCCAATTCCTTGAAATTTTCCTAGAATTCATCTATCCAAAGGAACTTGGTTTCTTTACGAGTTAAGTTGGTGAGTAGATTATAAAGTTATAATAAATTATACAAAAAACATTTATAATATCCATTAAAACCAAGAAAATTATAGATCTTAACAACTATGGTTGGTATGGTCCATTTCTTAGTAAATTTAATCTTTGAAGGATCCATAAAAATACCCTCACATGAGATTATATGACCCACAAATGAAACATACCAAATCCAAAATCCACACTTGTTAAATATTTCATACAAATTATACTTCTTGAGGATATTAAATACAGTTCTCAAGTGATATTCATTCTCTTACTTTATATTTTAATATATAATAATATCATCTATAAATAGAACCACAATATGATTAAGGTAATCCCTAAAGACTATTTATTAAATCCACAAAGATAATAGGGGAATTTGTAAGTCCAAATGGAATCTCTATAAATTCATAGTGCACATACCTCATATTAAAGGATTTATTAGGTATGTATTCACTTTTGGATCTTAACTAATAGTACCCATATCTAATATTAATGTTGTAAAAGTATCGATCTCCTTATAATTGATGAAACAAATCATCGATATGGGGTATAAGATACTTTTTCTTGATAGTAATCTTGTTAAGTTCTAAATAATAAATATAGAGTCACATTGATCCATTTTTATTCTTAAAAAAAGAACTAATGAACCCCAAGGTGACACACTTGGATGAAAAAATACATTATAAAGTTTCTTTTAGAGTTTCTTCTTAAATTACTACAACTCAATTAGGGCTATTCTATAAGGAGTTTTTGAAATAGGTGTAACACTAAGTATGAGTCCTATTGAAAACTAAACATCATGTCTTGGTTTAAGAATAAAAAAATATTCTAGAAAGACAACAAAAAAATCCCTCAAAATAAGAATATCATTGATTTTGATTTTATCCCCAAACATCTAAGATAAAAACCCACTTTTAATAGGAATAAATAACCACAAGATAGAAGTAATTTCCATTGAAACTTTGTATTCATATTTTCACTGATAAATGGGCATGGGTTTATTCGGAATACAAAATGTGACTTACCTTACTCATAAATTGATATAGGATCCACATAAGGAAATCATATACATGCCTATAATCATATCAAATTCAACTAAATGGAGAATCACAAGATTTTTAGGAATTACTTTCCCAAAAACATCAATTAAAGAGGAACTATAGACTTGAGATAAAACCATCCTAACATTAGGAGTTTTCACTGATAAATCAATATATAATCATTGATCTAGTAATTCAACCCTTTTCAAATTCCTTAGATATAAAAGAGTGGGTAGAGCTATAATCAAATAAGACATTACCAATTCTAGAGTGGATAATAAGTGTAACTTTCACCACATCATTCTCGTAACCCATTTCAGCAGTCACGATCACATGATATTTCCCTTTGTATTTGGTTTTAAGAGTTTGATAATGATGATCATCATTATAAACCTTCAGATTCATGCGCTGGTTGGCATAATTTCCATACTCTTTTCATTTTAATCATTAGATCATGGGTAGTGCATTGGTTAGAATATTATTCTCTTCCATTGTATCAACTAGTACATTCATTTCCTTTTGATATTAATGGGATTTATTACCCACCTTTACACACTTAAATAAAATCCTTATTCTATTCAATAAATTTCCTTGATGTTTCTTCTTGCATTTATGGCATGTAAATGGATGAAATTTATTTCCACCTTGTGAATTATTTGAGTTTTTATGAGACTTAATCATCATTTTCTTATCAAAACCATGAGAATGGTGGAAATCTCCAATTTCCATTTTTTACCTTGAGTGAACATCAAATGATTTTTTTACTAAAGTCTATTATAGTGAATTCATTTTAGAGACATGGTTTTAAGACACCAAGGAATCAATCAATATTTATTTCATGGTGAATGATTAAACCAGAAGAATAACTTGAAAGTCTTGTAAAATTTTATCATCATTTTTCATAATATCATGTAATTCCTTCTACATATTTATATATACATATAAAAGATAAGTACTTATTTAAAAATATCATCTTAAAATCACCATATTATATAGATTTAATTTCTTCATCTTATCTCATATCCTTAATAAGGTTACACCATTGATCTGATTCACCTTCTAAATGATAAATTACTATGATAACCTTTTCATGTTCTGAGTATTGAAGAACATAAAATATATTATCAATGGTACTGATCCACCACCCAATTACTATGGATTAGAAGGCCCACTAAAATAATGTGGATGTTTCCTCATGAAAGACTCAATAGTATATTGTTCCCTCCTTTGATCATTTGGAATCTTGGTATGATTCATGGTTTAAGAATGTTGTGTGAGCATAACAACAAGATTCCAAATTCTACATCCTGAAATATTAGGTTTCTCAGGTGAAAAATCCTCACATTTTCCTTCATATTTGTTGTTATCATGATGTATTCTAGTTCCAACCATTAACTTAATCCAACGAGTAATGTGTGAGAAACATTAATCAAAGTGGAAAACCACATAGTCATGAAAAATTTATTGGATGCCTAAATAATGACTCATTATTTTCATCATAGAAGACCTTAGGTTTATCCAAGGGTATACATGGTCATTATTTAAGAAAATTAAAATTAACCCAATCATATCCCTCGATATTTCTAAATCAGACGCACAGTAAGTACACACTCACCATGCATTAGAATGATGGGTGAGATATACTCAACCATATCTTTTCATGATTTTAACCCCTAGATAGATCCGTGAAAAAACCACATCCATTTGTAGTATCAAGATAGAGATTTATTTCTATAAAAACTACATAATATCTTTCTTACGCAAACTTTAGGATTTTATCAGATACTTAGACTTATCCCTAGGGTTTTCACCAAATATTTCTAAACCTACTCTCTAAAGATTTACTAAACCTATCTATGATACCAACTATAGTGACTTGGGATTTTCATAAATAAATAATACATAGTTTTAGATTTATATTCAATAAATTTTACAAATACACACTATAATATTGTAAAGGTTTAGTGCCTTTGGATACTAAATACAAAATATTATTATTTCATGAAATATCTTCAACATATCCCATAAATATCTCCCCATTTAGTACTATTCATAGACATACCTTACTTAAAACCTTTATTTATAACCTAGGTAAAGGAAATATGAGAAAAAGTGAGATCAAATACTTAGTAAGGATAAACATGAGAGATATTAATTGATGATCATATGAAAGAATAAGATTAGAATAAGGGTATGTGATCATGACCATAACTTACAAAGTTTATACCCAATCTATCAAAGATCATAAACAGGAGTCATGAAATAAATATTTTTCATTTCAAAATTCTTGAATCATAAGAGTGATAAATATTCCGAAATCAATCACGAACCATAATTTTATATCATAAAAGTGTAGCAAAATCATAAGTATAGAAACCTTTTCATATGTCAAGGTTAACTACTGAGACCATAAAATCATTGTAGATCAAGAATCCCAACCTATTTCCTATATCATAACAAATTAGGCATCACCACCTACATACCATAGTGGATCATGCACATCAACGTTTTTCCCATAGTGGATCAAGCACATCGACTTGCATCCCATAATTATATTATGATATATAATATTTTACCCAATAAATTGAAGGGACATATAATTATGGGCCCACCCATAAGATAATGAAATCCATAGATATGTGTTACATGATATCACAATACATTCATAATATCATAACCTGTGAAAAAGAAATGGGTTTCATAAACATTTTATCATGGCATGATCCATGAAAAAGAAATGGGTTTCATAAAAAACTTTTAATCAAAATCATAAACCATATAGAGAAATAATAATTATAGTTTTCCTAGATCATATCCCCGATATATTATAATTAAATTCAAGTGTTGTTGTAATTTATGAATATAAATACCATTAAAATATCAACAAAATATTCTTAACGAAAATTTCCTATACACTTTGAAAATCAACGTTTTAAAACTGAAAATTCAAAAAAAAGTGAAATAATTTTTATTTAATAATATCCTTGGAAACTTATAAATTAATATTTTAATAATTGATTATTCATGATGGTTGGAAATTATGTTCATGCTGTATGCCTTAAAATAAAGATTCATTTCACATTTTTGGTAAAAAGTCAAAAATACCTTGTTAAAAAAATGATAAGAAGATTCATTTTAAATAATTTTTTTTAAAATTAAAAAATGGGTAAAAATGAATTTAAAAAATAATTATAGAGTATTAAAAACATTATTTAAATCTTTTTTAGAAAATATGGACCTAGAAGAGAAAGGATTTTTGAACAAAGAGATAAACAAAGCCAGTTTTCCTTAAAAAAATATTTTGGTCTCTCAAGTTATTAAAGAGAGGAAAATGAAATAAAAATATGTAATATATATAAATAACTAAAATATAATAAAATTTATGAGTTTATTTATAGATATACCATAATATTTCATAAATGGAACTTAATCATAAATAACTCCGATAAACAATGATATTGTAACATAAAACCCTTGCCTCTTTAGTAACTTTCAAATCAAAACGTCAAGAAAGAGAGAAAATTAGATGGATATGTATATAACCAAAATATTCATAAGTTTTATCATAAAATAAATTCTTTGGGATTATTTAAACCACATTAAATAAAAAAGTGGTGAATATGGCATGTGTCTCACAAAAGTAAAAGTGAAATGAAAATCCCTTACCTCAAGTATCAACTTTATTCACACACATTTGAACCTTCTATATAATTAATAGAAGTTTTTTATAAATATAATATATAAACATAATCATATATATAATACCATATAATATTTACTTAAAACATCATATTACCCTTTTATAAAAAATTATTTATTAAAATCACTATTCTGTGTGATAACTACTTCGTTTTTCATGTATGTTTTAGTTCAATAGTTTTGGTCCTTATAATTTGATAATGGTTAAATAATATCCATAAATTTAATAATGATAAAATATAATATATATTTATTATATAAATTTTTTAATTCATCCATAAAAGTTATATATTGAAAAATAAATTACACCGTTAATGGAGACGATATGCTGTACGTACACATGAACATTGTTTTCATTTTTCGACCAATGAAATGAAATAAAGGTAAATAATTATTATCATTAACAGAATAATTATTATATCACATATATCATATAAATTCATAAAATACGTCCTGATTCCTGTCCATGTAAAAATTAAATGAAAAATGAATCACATCGCTTTGTGGAGGTGACAGTCCACACGCACACACGAGCGACATTTTCATTTTCCAAACAATTGGAAGGTAAGAAGGTAGATGTGTTTTAATAATTTAAAAAATATAATTATTTGATAAATATAATATATATAAATTAAATACACCATTATATCCAGTCGTGAGAGATATTGATGGAAAACAAATTCTATCAGTTCATGAGGTGGTAGTCCACCATGCACATGATCGATAGTTTTGTTTCCCATTTGATGGAAGAAGAGATGGATATAGGTTATGACATTAAAATAATAAAATATAAGTATATTTTATATTTTTTTTAATTATTTAATCATATTTTAAGAATATTTAAAGGAGGTATAATAAGAAATAAAATGAAAACACATTGTTAAGAACTATATATTTTCATTGGACAACCTCTTTTAGTTATACATAAATCTTTACTAGGAGGATTTTATGATAAAAATAAGAACCCTAGGTCATGGGGAGGGATGTATATAAGGTATTTAGGTATATATTTTTTTATTCAAAGGATATTTAAGTGTGTATAAGAGGGGATATTGGGTGATATTTTATAATTGAGGTGAGTGGCACAATTGTAATTTTTCAACGTTTTAAAATAATGACATGTCACTACCATGAAAAAATGGATAAAAAATGGGACATTACAAAATATTATATGATATAAGGTTAAAATATATCCATAAAATATAAATTAGAAAAAAATTTATGTCATTTTTACTCTCATATTTTTAGTTTAACCCCTAATAAACCTGTTTTTATCTTAACTGGGTTAATATATTTTTACTATATTTACTATTCATTATGAAAAAAATTAATATAAAATTATTAACTAATATTAATTATTATGATTAAAAATATTTAATACATTTTTATAAAATTAAATTAAAAAATGTGGAAGAATTTAATTTAAAATCAAATATGCAAATGCTTCGAAAATTTATTTTCCAAAGGAAAATATTTTTAATTATAAAAAAATTTAATAAAAAAACCAATATAAAATTAATTAAAATTATATAAAATAGATTAATTATAAAATAAATATACTGATTTTAATTTTAAAAACATTTTAAAACAAAATAAAACTTTCTAAATGCTTTAAATTAAAAGGAAATTTTAATAAAAATCAGTATTTTTCACTATTCATTAAAAAATTAATCTATTAAGATTATTCTAAAAAAATGTAACACTCTATGATTTCATAACACATTATCTCTTTAATGTAATTCAATAGCTTGCGCTACACGCAACACTGAGTTCGAGTGCACCACGACTTACCAAAATAGCCGTTCAAAAAAGAGGTTATGAATAGTATTAACTGCATTTTGAATTTTATATACTCCATATAATTTTAACATCCATATTATGTGTTTCTTAGACATAATATAATAACAAATTCAATTTTTCAGATAAAAGAAGTATTTTTCAAAAAATACAAATTTACCACCTTTTAATGGAAAACCCTTTTTATATCCAATATTTGACACTTATATATTCAATTTGAAAAAATACACTTCTTCTTTAGAATATGGATATAAAAATTTAGTTTTGATAAATTTTTGGTGTTTTTTTGATAACTTTCATATTTTGATGAATAGTGAAAAATACTAAATTTTAATTGAATACAACTTTTTTAATCAAATTAATTTATAGTGTTAAATTATAAATATGAATGGTTTTGAAGTATAATTAGTTTATATATTTATCAATTAATCAAATTTTGGTCATTGGAAGTAATTTTACATTTAAATTGGACATAAACACATATTAATCTTTTGATAGTTTTTACTTCTCAAAAACCCACTTTCAGGTTTTGACAACGAGAATTAATTTTAAATTAATTTATGAAACTTCTGTACTTTGAATTTTGTAAAATAGGCATCATTTTTTAATTTGGAATATCAAAATTAGCTTAGGGTGAATTTTTTGTATTTTTCTGAAAACATTCAATTTTTGATGAATAGTGAAAAACACTCTGTTATTGTTTAAAAGCGACTTTTTATTTAAATAATTATTTATTTTATTTAAATTTATTTTAGGTAAAAATATATAAATAAAACCTATATAAGTTCAATTTAATTAACTGGAGTCATTTTATAATAAAATTATATGTACAAAATTTTATTGAAGATTTTAACGTTTTTTACCCACCTTCTAGGCACATTTACAAATTTGCATAAAATGTAATTTTTCCGCTTCTATGAATTGAATTTAAAAAATACGAGAGACATGGTTGACATCAGTAAGTAAAATGTGGTTTAATAGGATGAAAATAATTTTTGGTGAATAATAACTTTTGAATTTTATTTACCATAGTTAAATGTAAATATGGTAATTAACGGTAAAAATGATTGTATAATTACCCTAACACATGTCCTAATTATATTGTATAAGTGTTTTTCGACCAAACAAAACCTTAGGAATAAAATATGATCCTCTTTTATCCACTTGGATTAGATTAGTACATTTATTATTATTTTATTTAAAGAAGAGTTGAAAGTGTTAAATTCAATGTTTAATAACTAAACCATTTTTAATACAGAGCAATACAAAAGATAAATTTGACTATAAATATTCATTAGAAATATAAAAATATTTTATACGTAATGGTATTTTATTTATAATATTTAGATACAAAATAATTAAATTTATTTATGAGATAATAATGATGTTGTAATTACCTTATTAATGAAAGATTAAAATAATTGATATTATAAATATCTAAATAAATTTAAATTGAGACTTTTGATGCATTAAACTAATTTTATAGGTTAATATGAAATTTTAGGATTTATTTCATTTAGTTTTTTCTAAGTAATCATGTTTTGTTCACTTTCACAAAAACCAAATACTAAATAGTGTCAAAATTGACATAAATGAGTTTTTAAAACAAATACTATATTATTAATTGATATAATATTCCTAAAGGTCTAAGGTTCGGAAAAAGGACTTAGATAAGGTTATATATGTCAATAATGAACCACTTGGGGTTTTCTTGGATTTTTATAGTAATTTGATTAACCATTTATTATAATAATACAAGAATACATGGTAAAATTTAAGCTATTTAACTAAGAGTTAAATCTAAAAGATAAGGTTAATATGGAGACCTAAACCTATCTAAAACCTATTTGTTGAGAGGTTTTCGACCCATACCCACCTAAGCCTAGAAATAAATCTTTTTGGAGAAATTATAAACTTAATATGATTGCATAATAAATTAATATTTCAAGCTTTTCCTAAAGTGACCCTCACCTCTCTTATAAAAGGGTACTCCCCTTATCTTAATATCACAACTCCAAATCCTTTTGTATCATCAAAAACCTGCTCAAATATTCTCCCAACTACCATAAATTAAAACTAGAGGATTTACTTTGTTCATAATCCAACCTAAGGAGCCCTTTTGATCAAACCAAAACGAAGCACCTGAAGAGGAGTTAATAATTTCATCACCTCTTTTAAAGTTTTTTTCTTCTTCCACTTCCTCTTTCTTTGTTGTTTCAATACCAAAATAATAAATCCCATACCTTATACATAATGTGATGTTATTATAAATATGCAACAACCATATTCATTATTCTATCCATCTTATGAATGACAAAGTCACCATTCGTGCGTACGTACAGGTTACCCTTTCCACGTCGTGGTGTAGGTTGTTATTCAACACTTAATTATTTATATGGGTATAATAATGAGTATAATTGATGTAAATAATAAATATAACATTTTAATTATTATTTATATATGATATAACATCCAATTACATACGATTTCACCATCAATAGAAAGATATTTTCACTTGTGCGTACATTCAGATTACCGTCTCCACGAACATGATGAGATTCATTACCCATCATAACCATTCAAGAATAATTTTCATTTTATGATTAAAAACAATGTTTAATAAAATAATATCATTATGGATATGAATCAAATACATTATATCCATAACAAAAATGACTTACATAATGAAACATATAAAATAAAATGAATCGGTTAACACCCAAAACAATGATACTACTGAAATTTCATTAACAAAAGAATATGAGATGATCATATATGATATAATATTTATGTATATGGTTCTTTTATAATTTAATAACAATGATATAACTATTATACATGAGGTTAAATTACCCTCTACTAAGGAAAAGTTCAAGGTAAGGGTTAATTACTCAATCTCATTATTATTCGAGATTGTTTATGTGTATGTATTTACTGGGACATATTTATCATCCCTGTCCATGTTTCATTAAAATATTTTCAAAAGGAATCTTTCAAGGTTTTACAGAAGAGAATATTTAACTCTATTATCATTTTAAATTTTTTAAAGATTTATTATTCTAAATCTATTTAATTAATTTCCATGTTTTCATAATGATTTTAAGGATTTATTTATATAGACATGATTGTTTTAAAATGTTAAATCCTTTAAAAAGTTTAAAAGTGGTATGGGACACTTTTATTCAAAAATATATTTTAAATTATTTATTTTATACATGTGTGACTTTTAAATGATTTCACAAAAAAGGGATATTTCTCTCAACAAGTTTTTACTGATCATTTTCAACTATGTAAACATCCTTTACGGGATATTATTCTTGATTGAGGTAGATTTATTATGATAAATTCTTCCTTATTGTATTGAACGAGTTATGATATGTTTCACTATGGATGAGCTATTTTTATACCATTCATGATTTATGGTTAACGTATTGACATTTCGTATGCTAGTTTTAATACAAATGTTTATGTTATGTTTCAACATTTTCATATGAGGAATGAATTGGACTTAGTAATTGATGGACGAGGCCCACTATAGCCCCTTAATGCATTGGTAGGTCTAATGAGACAAACTAGTGTCTTGGAATAAGGCCTTGAAAAAATCTTATTTTTATTCTTGGCACGATGACTTGACTCTGTGGTTGTAATGCCCAACATTATACATTCCATCATTATGAAATTAGCTATTGATATTACATGTGATTATTTGACTAGTAGAATATCCTTATGAATAATTAAATGGAAATATTTGACTTATCTTTGCCATATTGTGCTGAATTTTAAGTTTAAAAGTCTTTTGTTTTAGTATTATACATTGCCTTAAATGTTTATTCTTATTTATGAGAGTTTATGCTATATTGTTATCCTTACTGAGCATCTGAGATCACCCCTTTATTATGTTTTATTTTTCCTAGGATGTGAAGAAGTATATTATGATTATCCTGCATGAATAAGCTAAGGGATATGAGTGTGTTCAAAGGGTACACAATTTTGTTGTTTTTACATTTCATAATGTAATGTAAAACTTATGTATGTATACAGTACTTCCAAGGTTACTAAAATAATCGATCTTTCGAAACTTGATATCTTGAGATCCTGAAAATGTTATGTAATAATGCACCGACTCTTGGTAACTAGGGTTGGGGAATTACAGTTGGAATCAGAGTAAGTTTAGTACAAACCTTGAAAACTAGATTTATTTAAACTAGGACTAGATAACATTACACTAATATAGAATTTGAGGATTAGTATAGAAGAACATTCAAAAAATTTATTAGTGTAAATATTATGTGGATTTTCCAAGCAATACATCCATATCTAGATATGAGTAGGTAGAGGCGGCTCTGGCACAGATGTACCTAGGAGTGAAAACTCTGACAAGGAGTTTCGGGCTTGACCCAGGGTATCCTAGTACATGAAAACGGGCTTTGATGCACTCTTGGTTATGACACTCCTGGGGGATATGCTTTGGATAATTCACATTTTCTTTACAAACCATTATAAAGGATTTATGAGTTTATATGTCGGTAAAGAAACCAATGTTATGATTATAAGACTAGATGTGTGTAAATATTCAATTAATACTGAGAATTTTTATAGTTTTTGGATTATAAATTATGATATGATCTAACCTAGTGTATGTCATTATTTAGAAATGGTGCCCAGTAGAAGGAATGTGAACTCCAGCAATATGCATGATCTAAAGAGTCAGAAGGATCATATCTTTCAGGGCATTAAGCCAACATTTAGAAGGGAAATAGTCTCCCACATATTTTCTTCATATGAAGAAATAATATCATGTGTTAATAGGATAAGTAAATAATTTTCCGAGTCATATGGATTTGAAGGGAATCCAGAGAAGAATAGGATGGTATAGAGAAATATGGATAAAGGGAATAAGGGAAAGAAAGATTTTCCCATATGTTATAACTGTGGAAAGAATCATCCTGGGAAGTGCATGAAAGGAATGTGAGTTTGTTATATGTTTGGAGAAAAAGGCCACCAAGATCATGATTGTAAGGTTAAGAAAAAGATTTCAAATATACAATGCTTCATTTTCAAGGAGTTGGGACACTACACGAATAAATATCCCAATCATCAGAGTATACCCCAAATGATGCTATTGGATAATAATCAAGTTATGATACTACCAAAGATGAAGTGGAACAATTATTGATCTTATGTAATTATTAAATAATTGTGTCATTTGAGTATTGTATTACTTATGTACAAGTTATAAGAATTATACAGTATATAAGGATTATATAAAAATATTATTTCATTAAGGATTTGAGATTGTATGGTACCAAGTAAAGTGACACAGTTTCAAGTTAAACATTTTGGAAAATATATGGTTGGGAGAAATAAAACCCTTAATATGTTTCTAAAAAAGAGATAATGATTTCGGAATAAGATATGATTGATTTGGATAAATTATATTCGATATTATTGACTACCTTGAAACCAATTAATTGTTTGTTTATTCCATCATTGTTGGAGTTTACAACATTTTTGGATATAAGGAGTATATCGAGTATTCTATAAGGAATAAGGGAGTATGAATGTAATAATTAAGGTTTTATGGTAATTTAAGGTGTTACCATGTTTTAAGAGAATACATGATGAAGGTATTCACATGTTATTACGTGGAAAAAAAGATCTTCATTATGTTTACCTTCTTTATACATTTTGGACTGTGAGTTTGGACAAAAGTATTTTGGATAAGTCTAAAGGTGGGAATGAACTAAATTGGACATTGGATACTATTGTTGAAGGTTAAAAAATTTCTTAAGATTATTTTTGTTTTGTTATAAAAGGACAACCCAGTGGTCGGGCGACAACCCATCATGTCCGGCAAGGCCATGAGACTAAAACTCACAACCAAAGGGTGATAAGGGTGCATCACCTACCATTGGCCTATATGATGTCCTAGTTTGTATAATGTAATTTTATTTTTTTTATGGTCTGGAATATGAATTATAAATTCATTATTTTTGGAACCCTATACTATTAAGATAAATAGAATATTTTTGAATTTTATTATCTTTTTGAGTAAAATATGAGTTTGTGGTAGAAGTTAGTTGAAGGATGGAACTCTACTTGTCAAGTAATTTTTTTCTCTTATTCTATAAAGAAATTAATTATTAAATTTTAGAGAAGGTATCTTAAAACAAAAAATGTGTTATCCTAATACCTTATGTTTTGTTGAACCGATGATATTTAAATCATCAAAGATTTATGGATTTGAGGCCCTCAATATCCTAATTATTGTTAACGTGTTTATGATTGATGGCCTCAATCACTCCCTATAAATATTTACATTTTGCCTCCAATTATGTGTCTCTAATTTTCACCAATGTTCTCTTATTCTTGATCATAATTTGGTGGTGACTTTTTCATTTCCCTTTACCTCTTATTAAGACTAAATTTTATTAACCCTATTTCTGATGTGGGTTTTACACAAAGGTATTTTATATTTTTAACCTTTTATATTCTAAGAACAATTTCGAATTGCGAGGAATAAATTTATTAAAGTAGGGGAGAATGTAACACCCTAGGATTTCATATCACATTATCTCTTTAATGTAATTCAATAGCTTGCGCTACACGCAACACCGAGTTCGAGCACACCACGACTTACCAAACCAGCTGTTCAAAAAGAAGTTATGAATAGTATTAACTACATTTAGAATTTTATATACTCCATATAATTTTAACATCCATATTATGGGTTTCTTAGACATAATATAAGAACAAATTCATTTTTCAGATAAAGTAAGTATTTTTCAAAAAATACAATTTTACCGCCTTTTAATGGAGAACCCTTTTTTAAATCTAATATTTGACACTTTTATATATTCAATTTGATAAAATAAACTTCTTCTTTATAAGATATACATAAAAATTTAGTTTTGATAATTTTTTGGTGTTTTTCTGATAACTATCATATTTTAATGAATAGTGAAAAATACTAAATTTTAATTGAAAACAACTTTTTTAATCAAAATAATTTATAGTGTTAAATTATACATTTTAAAGGTTTTTAAATATAATTAGATTATATTTTTATCATTTAATTCGATATTTTTCATTGTAAGTAATTTTACATTTAAATCAGACATAAAAACATATCAATCTTTTGATAGTTTTTACTTCTCAAAAACCCGCTTTTTGGTTTTGACAATGGGAAATAATTTTAAATTTATTAATTAAACTTATATGTTTTGAATTTGGTAAAATAGAAAACATTTTTTAATTTTTAATATGATAATTATCTTAGGGTGAATTTTTGTATTTTTCTGAAAACATTTAATTTTTGATGAATAGTGAAAAACACTGTGTTATTATTTAAAACTATCTTTTTATTTGAAAAATTATTTATTTTATTTTATTTTATTTTAGGTCAAAATAGATACATAATTACTATATAAGTTCAATTTAATTCATTGGAGTCATTTTATAATAAAATTAGATGTATAAAATTTTATTGATCATTTTAACGTCTTTTACCCACCTTCTAGGAACATTTACAAATTTGCATAAAACGTAATTTTACCACTTTTGTGAATTGAATTTAAAAAATCTAAGATACATGGTTGAAATCAGTAAGTAAAATGTGGTTTAATAGGATGAAAATAATTTTTGGGAAATAAAATCTTTGGAAATTTATTTACCACGGTTAAAAGAAAATAGGATAATTAAAGGTAAAAATGATATTATAATTACCCTAAAACATATCATAATTCAATTGGATAAGTTTTTTTCGACCAAAATCAACCTTAGGAATAAAATATGACCCTCTTTGATCCACTTATATTATTTTAATATATTTATTATTATTTTATTTAAAGTAGAGTTAAAAGTGTTAAATTCAAAGTTTAATAACTAAACCATTTTTAATATAGGGTTATACATAAGATAAATTCAACTATAATTATTCATTAGAAATATAAAACTATTTGATAGATAATGGTATTTTATTTATAATTTTTATACATTAAATAATTAAATTTATTTATGACACAATGATGATGCAGTAATTACCTATTAATGAAAGATTAAAATAATCAATATTATAAATATCTAAATAAATGTAAATTGAGACTTTTGATGCATTAAACTAATTTTATAAGTTAATATGACATGTTATGATTGATTTAATTTATTTTTTATAAGTATTAAAGTTTTTTTTGACTTTCACAAAAACCAAATACTAAATAGTGTCAAAATTGACAAAAATGAGTTTTTAAAAAAAATACTATATTATTAATTGATATAATATTCTTAAAAATATAAGGTTCGGCCAAAAAACATATATAAGGTTATATATGTCAATAATGAACCACTTGAGGTTCTCTTAGATTTTTATAGTAAGTTTATTAACTATTTATTATAATAATACCAGAATACATGGTAAAAGTTAAACTATTTTACTAAGAGTTAAATATAAAATATAAGATTAATATGGTGACCTAAACCTGTATAAAAACTATTGGTTAAGAGGTTTTTGACCCCTACCCACCTTATCCTCAAAATAAATCTTTTTTGATCCATTATAAACTGAATATGATTGCATAATAAATTAATATTTCAAGATTTTCCTAAAGTGACCCTCACCTCTCTTATAAAAAGGTACTCCCACTTATCTTAATATCACACCTCCAAAGCCTTTTGACTCAGACAAAACCTACTCAAATATTCTCCCAAATACCCTCACTTAAACCTAGAGTCCTTACTCTGATCATAATCCAACCTAAGGAGTCCTTTTGATCAAATCAAAAGGAAGCACCTGAAGAAGAGGTAATAATTTTAGCACCTCTTTCAAAGTTCTTTTCTTATTCCACTTCCACTTTATTTATTGTTTATATTACAAAAAAATAAATCAAGTATCTTATACGTACTGTGATGCTATTATAAATGTCCCGACCCTTCCTCGGGGCCTGTGTCGTGACTACCCCAAGCCTGCCTTCAATAGGACAGGGGCTGGCGACTAGAACCAAAGGCGTAAATCCCTAAGCTGGGAAGGCATTGCCTTTATAAAAGTAAACAAACACAGCAGTGTATGAAACTGAAGTAAGCACTAAGAAAGAATAAGTAAAAAAGTTAGTTCTGAAAGGAAAGGGGCCAGAAATACAACACCAACAGTAAAGTACAGTACAACTGAAAAGAAAGTATAACTGAAAAAGTGAAAACAGCTAAAAAGGGTAGCTCCTGGAACGTCCTCCGAGAATCCAACCTGAAGGGTAGGTACACATGTCCACCTCAACACTCCATATCTATCGGTCTACTCTGTATACCATCTCGCCGTGTGGTCCACCTCCAAGTACCGTCTGGTCCTGGATCACTCTCGGCCTCCGTCAACACTGTCCGTCATCTGCAACCAACACAACGAAGTGCAAGCATAACCCGTGCAGGGGTGAGTATAACTATACTCAGTAGGGACCCTGAGACCCCCAAAGGTCTCCCAGAATCCACGAATGATAAACCAAAAAGGAAATATACAATCATGAAGTATCAACCAACTCTACTTAGGTATATGCCCATACATATACCTAAGTCATCAATCCCAGTTCGGCTCCAACTCTCGAGCCCAAGCACAACCCAGTCCACAGAGGAAAGAAGTCAATCGCATCGATGATAATGATTGAAAGTCAAGACTCAGCTCACACAGGTATATATCTTTCGTATAGTGATATAGATGATCAGATGTAATTACTGATTCATCTAAGCTATCGTACCCACGTAGGATACTAGACCAGCTAAGCTGTCGGACCCACATAGGATACTAGACCAGCTACACTGTCGGACCCATGTATGATACTAGTACATAAGTCAAACTGTCAGACCCACATAGGATATAAGAAAAGTAGTCATCACTATCGAACCCATGGAGGATTACAGTATAGATTTATTTGTCGTCGAACCCACAGAGGATTCCAGTACGGTAGTCGTCGTCGTCGAACCCACAGAGGATTCCAGTACGAAAGTCGTCGTAGTCGCAACCAGCTCTAGGGTTCCCGCACACAACACGCTCGATTCTAGGAGGGTCCGCTCCTCAAGAAAAGGGTTTGGTACATCAACTATCATGAAGTCTCGAGTTGATGTAACCCGAAGTTCCATCTTCTCAAAAGGAACCCAACGCGACAGACGACGCGTTAATCAGATGCCCGATCTGAGAGTTATTAGCATTTTCTTTCCCGGGGCCCGGTTGGAAATACTCTCGTTCCAAACCTGGTCATTTTCCAAAGTCATCCAAATCTCACTTAGATTATCGCAAAATGACCTTCACGTCACAAGGATCCTATTTTCGTAGAGGGCGCGTCGATCGGACGCGCGGTCTTAAAGTTATTCACGTTTAAGTGAAACGGGCCCATCCCGTTAGCCCAGTGGGCTAGCGGGTCGGCTCGACCCGATTTGGCGGATCTGACCCGGCAGAGGGTCGGACCGGCCCGATGAAGCACACAGTCCGGACAGAGGGGGCACAACACGGTTGGCCACGGCTCAGCCCGGCTGGCCGAGTGTCTCGGCCCGGGTGGTCGAGCGCTGCGGGGGGTCTCCTGAACCGGCGGCGCCAAGCGACGCCGCCATCCTACTGGACGAATTCTTCAGTACGAGCAGCCCATGCAGCCGCTATCCTTCTGGGCGGCACCTACAGGTGCCGCACCTTCTCCAACCTGGCCGGCTGACGAGCTGGCTGGTTCTCCTGCCGAAGCGGCCCGCAGAGCGCGGGCCACGGTCCTCCGCAGCGCGGTGCCCCTTGTGGCGTTACGGTCTCTTTGGTCCGGCCGTCTATGGCCGAACTATTCTTCTTTGGACAAGCAGGCCACGGTTACGGGATGCAGTTCTTCCGCACGCGGCCGGCGTGCGACCGCCGCCATTTCCCGTCGCCGCCTCTTCCAACACACATTTATTGCGAACCAAAACAGGAAACATCGGAGGGTCGTCGGGCCATGTTCGTTCGGCCCACGCCTCCGTGTTAGGAGGTATCATAAATCCAAAGACAAACTATGATTCTCAATGAAGAATGGGGTACAAAATATTCACTTTAAATTGTACAAACCCCTTCCTCGAAATAAGGTTCGCGATAGTCGGGAGTCACGGAAGACGGTGTCGCGGGGAGTCAGCGTCAACTCACTGACATTGGGGAAGAAGGAGCCAAGGATGGCGCATCATCGGCGTTCCTTGCAGGTGGCTCCTTCTACTTTGGCTTAGCTGAATATTGAAGGAGACGATCGTCATTTTTCAGTGGTTCTTCGTTGGAAGGACAATGTTCTTCATTGAAGAATGAAGATCTTCTAATTCTCCAGAGGTTCCCCCACCAAAAATATTTTCTGTCCAACTATTAAATTAGACTTCTCCAACTTTAAATAAATTCCGACCAATTAAAAAGAATTCAAAAAGAAGATATGTGCCAATTAATTAATAAGGATATTAATTAATTGAGTTGGCAAACTTAATGATAGGGAGGTGGAGAGTTTAAATTTAAAATAGAGGAGTTAAAAAATTAATTAAAGGGGGGTTTAAGGGAGTTGAGGGGAGTTATGGGGAGATGAAAGGTTAGGGATCGTGTTGGCCCCACCTCAAAAATATCCTCTCATGGGAGGTTATGTGGGTGTGGGACCCACCTCTAACTCCCCTTGGGAGGAAATAACCACAATCCATAAATAAAATTGTGTACTACAAATTTTATTTTTTTTATTCTAAATCCCCAAATATTAACTCTCAACCCGCATAAAACCCAACTGCGGTAAATGCCCCCTTAAGTGAATACTGGCACAACGAGTTCATCAGTGTCCTCATATTTCAATTTCGAGCACCGGTTCAAAAGATATAAAAATCCGCACGTACGTTTACTGAACGTACCTGAACAAAACTTCAGAAATTGATTCTCGGTACACCGGGCCTCAGAATCAGGTGTCGTCAGAAACTACGTAATCGTAAAATCCCAAAGAATTTAAGAAAAAATTTTCCTTGAAATTTCCAGGTCTTTACAATAAATATTCTACAACCATATTCAATATTCTATCCATCCTATAAATGAAAAAGTCACTATACGTGCGTACGTACAACTTACTGTCTCCACATCGTGGTGTAGTTGGTTATTCAACACTTCATTATTTGGATGGGTATAATAATGAGTATAATTTATTTAAATAATAAATATAACATGTTAATGATTCTTTATATATGATATACCATCCAATTACATACGATTTCACCATCAATAGAATGTTATTATCGCTCGTGCGTACGTACGGATTACCGTCTCCACGAACGCAATGAGATTCATTCCTCATCATAACCATTCAAGAATAATTTTCATTTTATGATTAAAAATAATGTTTAAAAACTTAATACAATTATGTATATGAATAAAATACATCCTATCCATAAAAAAATGACTTACATAACAAAACATATAAAGGAAAACAAATCCATTAACACCCGAAACAATGATACTATTGAAATATCATTAACAAAGCAATATTAGAAGATAATATATGATATCATATTTATGTATGGGGTTCTTTTATAATTTAAAAACAATGATTTAACTATTATATAGGAGGTTAAAGTACCCTCCATTAAGGAAAAGTTCAAGGTAAGGGTTAATTCCTCAATCTCATTATTATTCGAGATTGTTTATGTGAATGTATTTACTGGGACATATTTATCATCCATGTCCATGTTTCATAAAAATATTTTCAAAGGGAATCTTTCAAGGTTTTATGGAAGAGAATATTTAACTCTATCATCATTTTAAATGTTTTAATGATTTATTATTCTTAATCTATTTAATTAATTTCCATGTTTTCAAAATGATTTGAAGGATTTATTTATATGGACATGATTGTTTTAAAATGTTAACTCCTTTAAAAAGTTTCAAAGTGGTATGAGAAACTTTTATTTAAAAATATATTTTAAATGACTTATTTTATAAATGTGTGACTTTTAAATGATTTAAAAAGGGATATTTCTCTCAATGAGTTTTTACTGATCATTTTCAACTCTATCAACATCCTTTAATGGATATTATTCTTGATTGAGGTAGATTTATTATGATACAATCTTCCACATTGTATTGAATGTGGTTTGATATGTTTGACTGCAGATGTATTATTTTTATACCATTCATGGTTTATGGTTAATGTATTTAAATTTATTATGCTAGTTTTAATATGAATGTTTATTTTATGTTTCAAATTTTTCATATGAGGAATGCATTGGACTTAGTAAGTGATGGGTGGGGCCCGCTATAGCCTCTCAATGCATTAGTAGGTCTCATGAGACAAACTAGTGTATTGGCACAAGGCCTTAAAAAAATCTTATTGGAAGTCTTGGAACAAGGCCTTGACTATGTGGTTATGTTGTCCGACATTATACATTCCATCATTATTAAATTAGCTATTGTTATTACATGTGATTATTCGACTATTAGAATATCAATGTGAATAAATAAATGGAATTATTTGACTTATCTTTTCCATATTCTTCTGATGTTTAAGTTTAAAAGGATTTTATTTTAGTCTTATACATTTCCTTAAATGTTTATTCTTATTTATGACAGTTTATGCTATATTGTTATCCTTATTGAGCATCTGAGCTCACCCCTGTCTTATGTTTTCTTTTTCCTAGGATGTGAAGAAGTATATTACGATTAACTTACATGAATAATCTAAGGGATATGAGTGTGTTCAAAGGGGGCATAATGTTGTTTTTTCCATTTCATAATGTAATGTAAAACATATGTATGTATCTAGTACCTTCAAGGATACTAAACTAATCAGTTTTTAGAGAATTGATCTCTTGAAATCATGCCAATGTTATGTAATAATGCACCGAATCTCGATATCTAGGGTCATGGCATTACAAAAATTCACTATAATATACTTTTTACATTTTAATTTCAAAATATATTTTCATTTTTTTAAATAAAGTTTCTAAAAGTGGAAAAAATCAATTTTTAAATAAGTGAAAAAAACTCGACAATACTTCTTTTTAGAAAAAAATGCATTTTTAAGCACAATATTGGATTTTTTATTATTCTATGATAGAAAAAATATTAGATTAAAGTTAATTTTTTTTATTTAATATAATGTTTTTTTAAAATATTTCATCAATAGTGATAAATTTAATTGATTAAGATAAAAACACATTATGTGCATAAAAATAATTTTTAAGGAAAACATCTCTATTTTCAATTGGTTTTTATTTTCATTTATAATTAATTGATAACAAATGAATAAATTTTATATATATTTAAACCATAATTTTTTTTATAATTTAGTTAGTCCTATTCATAACCTTTAATCCAACGACTTGGTGATAACTATCACATTAAATAATAATATTTTATTAATATATCACCGTTTTCTTAAATGTGGTTTTGCATGTAAAAAAAGATATTAAAGAAATTAAATTTATTTTAAAAAATATATTTCATAAAATCTTGGTTTTTAACATTGTACCCCCCTTAAAAAAAATTTCCCTCAAAATTATACTACTTTGATATAAAAAACTGAGGATACTTCTACCTTATCATATCCTCAGGTCCCCATGTAGCTTCCTCAAATTGGTGGTTTTGCCACAAAATCTTGACGAGTTGAGTTTTATTATTTCATAAAACCTTATCTATATGATCCAAAATATCAACTGGTTGTTCCTTATAAGATATATCATGCTCCAGTGGTATGAAATCAGAGTTCAGTACATGTGAAGGGTAAAGTATGTTCTTCCTTAGGAGAGGTATATGAAACACATCATGATCTTAAGAGAGTTTTAGTGGAATCACCAATAAATAAGCCACCATACCAAATTAATCAAGAATATTTAAGGGTCCAATATACCTAGGTCTCATATTTCTTTTCTTCTTGAATTTCATAACCTTATTCCATGGAGAAATTTACAGAAACACCTTGACACCAACTTCAAACTCCATATCTTTCTGATGATTGTGAGTATAACTTTTTTATAGACTTTGTGATGCCCTTATGTGTTGTTAAATGATTCTAAAATTATCTACCATTTCATCAGATATATCAGGTCTCAATTTCTTTTTTTTCTCCAAATTCATTCCATCACATTAGAGTTTTACACTTATTTCTATATAGGGCTTCATAAAGAGCCATATGAATGCCCGATTGAAGGCTATTGTTGTAAGATAACCTGACTAGAGGAATGAGTTGATACCAAACACTTTTAAATTTTATATAAAAATATCGTAGCTTATCCTCCAAGGTTTGAATGGTTCTCTTAGATTTACCATCTATATGAGGATGATAAGTAGTGCTGAAACTTAACTCCATATCTAGATCCCACTAAAGAATTATCTAGAACTTTGAGGTAAACCTAGGATCTTGATCAAATAAAATAGAATGCACTACTCTATAAAACTTTACCACTTATTTAATTTATATTATAGAAATATGATCAAGAGATATGTATTCTATAATATTAATGAAGTGTGCTGACTTCATAAGTCGATTGAATACAACCCAAATAAAATCATGGCCTTTAGATGTTTTGGGGTGTCTGATGACAAAATCCATGGTGATATTTTCCCATTTCCTTTATGGTATGGGTAATGTTTATAACATACCCTTATAATTTTTTCTCTTAGACTTAACTTGATAATATACCAAGCATCGAGATACATATTATCCAATATCCTATGTCAAGTTTTTCCACTGGAAATACTCATTCATATTTCTATAAATCTTTATACTTATAGGATGAATAGAGAATTATGAAGTATTTAATTCATCCAATAACTAATTCTTAAAATATAGTATGGTCGGGACACACAAATGGTTTCTAAACATTATCATTACATCATAATAACGGTTGAACTTCTCACCTTCTTTTGTAGCTCTACATCTTCCTTCCACACCTCTTTAATACTTATATAGATAGATGGTTAAACATTAATTTGTGAAAGATAAGATTTCACACCTTCCTCCTAGATTTCCAGATCCATACATTACAAATATAGAAATATTGGATCTTTTGTGATCATCATCTTAGATAATATATCATGACCCTTTCAGCTCAAATCATCATCCACCTAGTTCTCTTTCCGATGGTGGTAATGTATTGAGCAGTCATAATATTTAATCAGCTTCAACCATCTTATCTAGCACATATTTAGATATTTTTCAGTGAATATATACTTTAGGATTTTAAGATCAATATATATATCACATATTTATCCATAAAGATAATGCCTCAATATCATTAATGAAAAAATTACCAAATCCAAATCTAAATCATGAGTTGGGTAATTTTTCTCATGAACCTTCAATTATCACGAGTCATAAGCTATAACCATATCATTATACATGAGAAAATATCATGATCCATTTTTCAATACATCATTATATATTACAAACCCTTGTTCACTACTTGTCAATATACTCACAAGTGCGCTAACTAACATTCTCTTCAGTTCCTTGAAATTTTCCTCACATCCATCTATCCAAAGGAACTCAAATCCCTTTTAAGTTAACTTAGTGAGTGGATTAGAAAGTTTTGAAAAATTATCCACAAATCATCAATAATATCTTTCCAAACAAAGATAATTATGGATCCGAGTAACCATGGTTGGTCTAGACTATTTCTAAATAACTTCCATATTTTAAGGATCCACTAAAATACCCTCACATGGGATTATATGACCTAGGAATGAAACTTTATGAATCCAAAATTTACACTTGGTAAAATTTTTAAACAAATTATCTTTCTTCAAGTTCTTAAATATAATTATAAAGTGATATTAATGGTATTACTTACTCTTTTAATACATAATAATATCATCTATAAATACTACTATAAACTAACCAAGGTAATATCTAAACACTCTATTAATTAAATCTATGAAGATATCAGAGGAATTTGTAAGACCAAATGAAATTATTATAAATTAATAGTTTCCATACCTCATATGAAAGGATATATTAGGAATGTATTAAATTTTCACCCTAAAATAATAGTACCCATATCAAAGATCAAACTTGTAAAAGTATTTCCCCCTCATAACTGATGAAAAAAATCATCAATATAGGGTAGAGGATACCCATTCTTGATAGTTATCTTATTAAATACTCGCTAATAAATGTATAGTCACATTGATATATCTTTCTTCTTAACAAAAAGAACTGGTTCACCCAAGGTGACACACGTGGATAAATAAGTCCCATATCAATACTTTTATGGGGTCACTTATTCAATTCCTACAACTCAATTGGGTCCATTCTATAGGGAATATTTTAAATAGGTGTAGCACTAGGTATTAGTTTTATAGAAAACTTAACTTGAAGACTTAGAGAAATACCAAGAAATTATTCGAGAAATAAATCAAAAACCCCCCCACATAATATGAATATCATTTATGTTGAGTTTCTCCCTGAACATCTGATATAAACACTCCTTTTGAATTGGAATCAATACCCATAAGATATAAGTAATTTCCATTGGATGTTTTTATTCATCCTCACACTGATAAATGAGAATGGGTTCATTTGGAATATTAAATGTGACTTACCTTACTCAAAAATTAATATGGGATCCATATAAATAAATCCAATCCATGCTTAGAATCATATAAAATTTATCAAAAGGGAGAATCAAAATGTTTGAAAGAATCAATTTCCCCCAAACTTCAATAGGAGAGGAACTATAGCCTTGAGATGCGATCATCATACCATTAAGAGTTTTAACCATTGACTAAAGATATAATCATTAATCTCACAATTAAATACCTTTTTTATATTCCTTAGATATAAAATAGTGGTTAGAGACAGAATAAAATAAGACATTATCTATTCTAGAGTGTATAATAAGTGTACCTTTCACCACATCATTCTCATAACCCACTTTAGTAGCCATGATTATAATAACCCTGCTCTTTTATTACACAATTAAACATAATTTATTAGATAAAATTCACTTGATAAAACATAGAAGATCGAGAGGACTAGTGTATATGGGGATTAGGATCATTATATAACCACTTAAAACATGAAAAACAACATCTTTATTGAAAACTTCCTTTACATGACCACTACATTTCCTCGTACTTAGCATTGCATGGGATAACCTGAGGACATGCATAAAAAAAGGGTGAGCTACAAAATCCAGTAAAGGGAATAATCATGGAATAACATGAGGAATAAAATAAATTTTATACAATAGGTATATCAATAGAGAATAAGATAAGCATAAACATAAAGGCATCATAAAGCATGTTAATCATAACATGGAAATGTGGCAACAACACTTAACATGGAATTAGCATGAGCTAAGACTCATTTCACATAGAGCATGGGTAAATCCTCATTGCACATGAAGCACGAGTAAAACCTCGTTTCACTTGAATTATCATGAGTGAACACCCATTTCACATGACGTATCATGATACTATACTTTACCCAATGCATTGGAGCGCTATAAGGGTGCACCCTTCTTAAACCTTTTATTTCATGCATAAGTGTGCCACATGGAACCTATAACATGGATTCATAAAACATCATCATTTATTCCTTGATAAAGGAATGTGGAATTCATACATGAAACTTTATAATCAATATGTAAATGTTCATAAAGGTGAATACCCTTGATAGAGAAATGGGCATGGTATTCACTACACAATGGCATTGGCTTGCAAAATCGGTGCAATTTCGGCAGTGTAACGACGTGATGTAAGAATTCATAAAAATGGTTAATGAGAGATAAAGGGGTGTCTCATCATATTTACATGACATGGATAGTAAGTGGGTCATATAGATACATGTCCCAAAAAATGTAATGTAAATTAGATTCATGATATAAAATAATTGCTTGAATGTAAATGAGGAGATAGAAATTCCTTTCGGAAATTCGGCGTAGTAACGGGTGTACATAGGAGGCATTTAATAAGAGAGAAAGGGGTCTCCCATCATTCAAACATAAATATAGAAGTATAGGGGAGGTTTGAAACCATACCCAAACATTTATAATTGAAACTAAAAGGGAATAACAACATTAAGAAAATTGGACAAAAATGAGAAAGGAAGAAAAAACCCTTACTTGGAAGTATGCTTCCAAAGGCTTGAGAGAGGCTTGAGAGAGGCTTATTGGGATATTGGGGAACATTTGGAGGATTATAGAGAGAGGATTTCAAAGGTTGGACTAACTCCAAAGGCTTTTAGTGAGGATAAAGTGGGTGCTTGGGTGGGTTTATATAGGAAAAGTGAGGAAATTCTTTATTATTTAGGTATGGGACCCTCACATTTAACTAATCCAAACCACAAACCAGACCATGGGTTTTGACCATAGTTTTTGGAAAAGGGAAGTGTAAAAAAATATTTTATAAGTCCAAAGTACTAAATTCTTAAAATAATGGGGTTGCTTATGTGGAGGTGAGTCACACTCCCAAGGAAAACAATTTAAAAGACAAGATGCTTAATAAGTTTTGAAGGGTCCATTAATGCTTTGTAAAATAAGTCAAAAAAACCCAAAATTACATAATTTTAATGGTAAAACATATATTTTCCGAACATAAGGCTTATAGTATTTTATTACATCACTATTGGGTCATTATGATGTCATAAAACACATTATATATTTAAACGGTATTTAATTTTTACCCAAAACATTGACTGTCTCAGAAAATTATGAAAAATTCACCATTGGATAATTTTGACTTCTTGATTCCAAAAATAATATTAATTTTATCTAAATAATTTTCTAAATATGTAAATTTTCACTTTTAAAATAAAAACCGATATTTATAAAAAATTCTTGGGTTTTGACAAAAATGGATTTCAAACCTTAATAAAAATTACAATTTAATTCATAAAATTATACGATTATTTATATTTAATAAAAATTAATTTAATAATAATAATAATAATAATAATATTTTATTAAAATATTATTTAATTCAAAAATTCATTAATTCGTGAAAATATATTTCTTAGTTGAACATTAACTAAAAATACTATTTGTGCTTTTAAAAACTATTTAAAAGGTAAAAATAATAAAAATAAAGTATATTAATTATTATATACAAAAATAATGTACATAACCATAGTACTAGGGATTTGTTACATAACCCCTTAAAACAGCCGCATAAGACCTAAGGGTAAGGTGTGCGATGGTGGTAAACTCTTGGGGTGGCTCAGATAACATTGCACGCGTGGTGATCTCTATCAACTTCCACTTCTCCCGTAGACGGTTCCATTTGAGCTTGACATGACGAATCTCGGCTTGGGCTTGGTCAAGAGAGAAGACCAATTATTCCACCTCTTTCCGAGCTCTATAAAATGGGCTTTGTATGGAGCAATTCTACTGGATGAGGCCATCACTTCCTTTGTCTGAGTAAATTTGGATTTGTTAAAACCCTATATTTATACAAATCATGTGATCACTATTCAACGACTATATTAGCAATGGTAACAATTCTTAAAATAAAACCAAATAAGTTAACATTTTATATAAACATTTTACATAAAGATACATTTAATTTGATCAATAGGTATTTCCATTAATGGAAGTTTGGGTTGTTACAATGATCACATGAGATTTCCATTTTTATTTTATCTTAAGAGGTTTCAAATTCTAATCATCATCAAAAACCTTTGTATTCATGAACTTCATGGAATAATACCCATATTTTCTATATTTTAAGCATTGAAGTGTGGGTGGTTCATTTGTGGGCATCTTCTTCTCATCCATTTCCTTAAATAGAAAATTCACTTCCTTTTTACATTCAAAGGATCTATGACCGACCTTTAAATATTTAAATCAATCCCTAGTTCTATTCAATTAATTCCCTTGATGTTTCTCCCCACATTTCTAGCATGTATATGGAAGTAATTTATTTCTACCATGTGATTTATTAGAGTTTTCATGGGACTCAATCTTTCTTTTCTTATTAAAACCTTAGGAATGGTAGGAATATCTAATTTCTATTTCTACCTTGAGTGCACATAAAATGATTTCTTCATATCTACTAAAGTATCTTATAACTAATGCCTTTTAGATAATTGGTTTTAATCCACCAAATAATTGATTGATTTTTATTTTAGGGCTAATGTTTAAACCAGAAGCATGCCTTGTAAGTCTTGTAAAATTTTCCTCATAAGTACAAATGGATTCATCCTCATTTTTCTTAAGATCAAGGAATTCCTTATCTAAATTTATATGAAGAATACAAGGGAAGTAATGGCTAAAAAATATCCTCTTAAAATCATATCATTACACAGAGTAAATTTCTTCATCTTGTCCCATATTATTAATAAGGTTCTACCATTGATTTGATTCACCTTTTAAATGATAAACAATAAGGAAAAACTTTTCATGTTTTGAGAACTGGAGAACATAAAATATCTTCTCAATGGCGGTGAACCATCTCTTAGAAACTAGTGGATCAAAAGACCCACTAAAAGAAGGCGTATTTTTTCTCTTGAAATAATCAATAGTAAATTTCCATTATTTGATCATTTAGAAGTTCTGAATGATTCATATCTTGATAAAGCTATGTGGGAATAGAAACAAGATTCTATATTCTGTCTCTTACAAAATTTGGTTTCTCAGGTGGGGAATCATTGCATTGTCCATCACATTAGTTGTTAGAATGATGTCTTCTAGTTCCATACATTGAATAAAACCAAAAAAAGTGTGAAAAACAATAATCATAGTTGGAAACCACATAATCATATAAAATTTATTGAATGCATAAATAATGACACGTTTTTTCATCATATAACACCTAAGGTTTAACCTAGGTCATCCATAGTCATCATTTATTCAAATCCTTTATAATGGTATATAAAGAAAATGTGAATTAACTCAAGCGTATCCACTGGGAGTTCCAAATGGGGTGTAGAGTAAGGGAACACTCACCATACACTAGAATTATGGTCATGATATACTATACTTACTATTTTTAGAGTTGTAACCCCTAGATGAAATTGTTCGAAAACCAAGTCCACTTGTAGTATCTATTCAGGGATGTATTTCTAGGAAAACCACATAATTTATTTCTTACCAAAAAATTAGGATGTTATCCTATACTTAAACTTATACCTAGGGTTTTTACCAAAGTTTTATAACCCCAATCTTAAAATATTGACTAAACCTAGATTTAATACTAACTATAGTGACCTAAGATTTTCATACATAAATATTACATCTATTTAGATTTTTTAGAGGAAAGGACATGAATTTGTTTCCAAATTAATACCCAGAGAAATTTATTAAATCAGAAGTTTTACAGTAGGAAACTTGAGGTGTAATGAACTCACTACATCAAAAAATTATAGAAACTACAAATGAAACATTAAGATAAAAACAGAGATGGAACCTGCTTAACCTATGCTCCAAGAAATGCGTATGCCTCAAGAAATAGCCTCATTTAGATATGTGGAAAGTCCACAGTGGCATCCAACATTAATTCTATCAATTTAACATATCCTTCATCATATCCCAAATTCCCCTTAAAGAGATAACATTCTGTGAAAGCAGCGCATAGAGTATAAAAAAAAAAAGAAAAAACAGACTAATGAGAATGCACATAGAGGCACACACATCAATGGTAGAATAATTTGTTGTGAATCATCCCAATAAAAAATACCCATTCTGATGAACCAAAATTCCAACTGAAGAAATAGTCTAGGGGTCCTATACATGTGCTGGACAGTGCAGTCTAGACACACAAGGACCGTAAAGGTTTTGTGTATTTGGAGACTAGATACACAATCATATAATTTCATGAAATATCATTAAAATATCACAAACATATCTCCCAATTTATTACTTTTCATAGACATACCATACTTAAAAACTTTCTTTATAACATGGAGAAAGGAAACATAAGAAAGGGTTAGATCAAGTGCTCAGTAAGGGTAAACATGGGATATATCAATAAATGATCATATGAAAACATAAGATAAACATAGGGGTATGAGATCATGACCATAAATTAAAAAGTTCATATCTAATATTTTATAGATCGTAAAAATGATTCATGGTATTATGATTTATCATTTCAAAATACATAAATCCTAAGATTGAGAAATCATCGTAAATCAACAGCAAACCATACATTCATGTCATAAAATGATGATACCATCATAAGTATAAAAACCATTTAATATATCATGTTTAACTAATGAGAACATTAAATCATAATAAATCAAACATCTCTACATATTTACCATATCATAATGAATTAGGCATCACCAACTGCATCCCATTGTGGACCAAGCACATTGACTTGTTTCCCATAGTGGATCAAGCACATCAACTTGCATCCAATAATTATCTCACGAGATATAATACTTTACCCAATGAATTTGAGAGATATATAATTATAGGAACACCCATGAAATAATTAAAACCATATATATGTGTTCTATGAGATCATAAAGCATTCATCATATCATAACTCTTGAAAAAGAAATAGGTTTCATAAATATTTCATCATGGTATGGCCCATGGAAAAGAAATGGGTTTCATAAACACCTTTTCATCACAATCATGAACCATACAGAGAAAGAATAAGGTTAAAATTCCTAGATAATATCCCCATTAGATCATGAGTATATTCAAATATTGTTGTAATTGATGAATATAAATACCATTAAAATACCATTAAAATATTCTTGAGGAAAATAACCTTTACAAATTGAAAATCACTTTTTTAAAACAGAAAATTCACAAAAAATTGTGAAAATAATTTTTTTTGAAAATAAAATTTTAATATTATAAACTAATCTTTAAATCATTGAGTGGTAAATACGGTGGGAAATTCTGTTTATAATGTATATTCTAAAATAAAGATTCCATTAATTTTTTAGGTAAAAATTCAAAAGTACCTATTTCAAAAAATAAAAAGAATATTCCTTTTAAAATATTTTTTTTAAAATTAAATCTTGGGTAATAATTAATTTAAAAAATAATTAGATAGTAGAAAAAATATTCTTGAAAACATTTATTGAAAACTTGGACATTAAAGAGAAAGTATTTTCGACCGAAGGGTGAAATAAAGTCGGTTTTCCTTAAAAACAGTCTTTCGGTCTCTTGAGTTCTTAAAGAGAGTAAAATAAAAGGAAAACATGTAATATATATAAATAAACATATTATATTAAAATTAATTAGTTTATTTAGATACATACCATAATATTTTATCAATGTAACTTAATCATAAACAATCTCGATAAACAATGAGATTGTAACATAAAACCCTAACCTCTTTGGTAACTTTCAAATCACAACCTCAAGAAAGTGAGAAAATTATATGGATATGTATATCCAGATAATATTCGTTAGGATCATCATAAAATACATTAATTGTAACTATATACACCATATTAAAAAAACAAGTGGTGAATATGGCATGTGTCTCACAAAAGTAAAAGTGAGACAGGAATCCTTAACCTCAAGTCTCAAATTTATTCATACATATTCAAAACTCTTGTACAATAAATATTGTTTTATTATAAATATATTATGTAATCATAATAATATATATCATATCACATATTATTTAATTATAACCTTTTATGACCCATTTATTAATAATTCTTTATTAAAATCACTATTTTGGGTGATAATTGATTTGTTTTTCTTGTATGTTTTGGTTTGAAAGTTTTGGTCCTTGTAATTTAATAATTAGTAAATAATATAAATTTTTTTAATCGTGGTATAAAAATTATATATATTAATTATATATATATTTATATTCATCCATAAAAGTTATAGATTGGAAAATAAATTACACTATTCATGGCGATGATAAGCTGTATGAACGCATGAACGTTGTTTTCATTTTTCAATGGATGGAATGAAAGAAAGTAAAATTATAATTAACATCAATAGAATAAATATTATATCATATACATCATATATATTCATAAAATATATCTTTATTAATATCCATGTAAAACAAAAATGAAAACCGAATCACATCGCTTCGTGGAGGTGGTAGTCCACACGTTCGCACAAGCGACATTATAATTTTCCAATAGATTGAAAGGTAAGAAGGTATATGTGATATTATAATTAAGTAATTATAATTATTTCATAAATATAATATATATTCATTAAATACATCATTATTTCCAACCATGATAGTTGGTGATGAAAAATGAATTACATAGGTTTGCGAGGTGGTAGTTCACCACACACACGATCAATGGTTTTGTTTCCCATTTTTGGGAAGAGGAGATGAATATATGTTATAAAATTAATATAATAACATATAATTATATTTAATATACTAGTTTTATTATTTTACAATAGTTTAAGAATATTTTTAGGAGGTATCATAAGAATTCAAATGAAAATGCATGGTTAATAACTATACAACTTCTTCGGACTACCTCTTTAGGTTTATAACTAAATCTTTCCTAGGATGGTTTTATGATAAAATCAGGGAATATAGTTTATGGTAAGGTATTTTATGAATCAAAAGGATATATTATTTTGGAGAGGAGAGGATATGGGGTTCTCTTTTATAATTTAGGTGAGTGGAACACTTGTAATTTTTCAAAGTTTTAAAATAATGTCATGTCACTTTTTTGAAAATGGATCCAAAATGGACCATTAAATATTATTAGATGATATAATTTTTAAACATGTACATATAATATGAATTATATAAGTTTTAGATCATTTAACCCTTATATTTTAGTTTAACCCCTAGTAAACCTATTTTAACCTTAACCGTGGTGACATAGTTTTACTATTAATTATGACAAAACATTATGTTGAAATTTTTAACTAATATTAATTATTATTATTAAAAACAAGAAATAAATTATATAAAATTAAATTTATATAATTGGCATAATTTAATTTAAAATTAAAACCAAAAACGCGTCAAAAAGAAGTTTTCTAAAGAAAATGCTTTCTTGAGTATAATTTTTTTTATATCAAAATTCAATATAAAATTGATTAAAATGATATGAATAGGATTAATTATATAATAATTTATCTAATTTTAATTTTGAAAACTTTTTAAAAGAAAATTTAACTTTTTAAATGATTAAAAAAGACAATTTTAATAAAAATGGGTATTTCACTATTCATTGAAAAATTAAACTTTTCAGAATAATTATCAAAACATTATAGTGATATAATTTTGACATGTTGATTTAAAAAATGAAGTTATTTTTTTAATATATTTTTTCTAAAATTTGTAAAAAATTAATTTTAAAATACGTGTGCAAAATAAGATGAAACCTATTTTTAGAAAAAATACATTTTAAGCATAACACCGAATTTATTCTTATTCCACACATAGAAAAATATTAAATAAAAGTTAATTTTTTTATCAAATATATAATTTCTTTTAAATCATTCAAAAATAATGAACAATTTAATTTATTAATATAAGCACATATTTCATAGATAAAAATTGTTTTTAGGAAAATATCTCCATTATTTTCAATTAGTATTTATTTTCATTTATAATTAATTGATAACCATGGAATTAATTATATATATATGTGAACAATAAATTTTTCATAATTTAGTTATTCCTATTAATACCCACCAATATAACAGTTATACGACAACTGTCACATTAAATAATAATATTTTAATAGTATATCACAGTTCACTTAAGCTCAGTGTTGCATGTAACGTAAGCTATCAAAGAAATTAAATTTATTTTAAAAAATAATATTTCATAAAATATTGGTGTGTTACATTTACCAATTTCATTGTTAGGTGATGATTCTATTGGCCCACCCACATCTCTCTCTATTTTTCTTTTTTTCTTTCAAGCAACACTACCATCACACACACATAAGAGATATAAATATTTAAAAGGTTCACCTTTCAGAATGAAAGGATAGTCCTTGGTATGTTTTGGGTTTGAACAAGATCATACAATCCACTAGTATCAACTTATAGATCCAACTGGGCTTGTTTTATCCTTATACCCATGTTTTTTAATATTTCACTCTATTGAATCCCTCTGCATCTTTATACAGTAATCCCAATAGCTGGCCATTTGTAGAGATAAAAACTAAGGAGGCTTCTTCAAAACTGCTACATGGTTGTTAATTTGTTGCTTCACTTCTTGTTCCTATTATTTCACTTGAACATCAGAATGAAATGGCCTTCAATTCTTTTGTATGATTACAAAAATTCACACTACTTTTCCTTAAACACTTCACTGCCCAAACCTTTTTGCACAATAACTCTTCTTCATCTTTTTCTTATTCAACTTCAGTGAAAAAAAACCTACACTTGTTCTTATTCAGGATTCTATACCCAAAAATATTCAAGTTTAGTTCTATATAGGATCACTTTTAATCTTTAAAATCAAAAAGATTCTTATTTTTGAAATCATAGTGCCAAAATACCTCTTTCCTTTGAATTAAATACTATCTATTATAAATTATAGTTCCAAAATTCCTATATTAATATTTTTTATCCACTATACTATATTTATATAAATTTTTTGAAAAAAAAACTTATTTTAGAATTAGAATTTAAAATTCAAATGTTAAAGCTTCATTCAAATGATTTTACAACTTCTTCAATTTTAATTAGATCCATTAGACCATGTTAATATTATAGATGCAATTGATGATGATAAAAATGAAATTATAGATCAGGTTAGATATACCTTGAGTCATCCAAGATATAACATCATCAAAATTGATTGAAACTAAAACAAACACCCTAAAACAAATTTCTCCACAACCCAGTGAAAAATACTTGGACGTTTTACCTTTAAAATAGTGAGCACCATGGGCATAGTCCTCTAGAATCTAGATATTTTGGCTTTCTTCTCTACCAGTTGACCATGAATTGTTCAACCATGGAAGTATTCACTTATATTGGCCATTTTTTTACTACAGATACACCTGTTGAACATGACCTATTTCAACTATCACCGTGGGTGTAGTTCCATGCTTGTTTTATATAGGTACAATGGTAGAACACCATGGGAACCACCGTGAATATTTTGGACTTGGTTGTTTTTCACAATCACATTGGAAGATCACCACATGGACCACATGGACCACCATAACCATTTTGTACTTGGATGTTTTTTCAGATTCACATTGGAAGGACACCATGGGTACTACCACGAGTGTGGTCCTTTTATTTTTTCCCATTTGGGAATGTAATTCTTAATCCAACCTCCACCATGGTCATTTCCTTGCTAGCTTAGCCTTACTTTTTTACATGAGCATTCATCACTTCATAAAATTCCCGAATCATAATGAGCCAATCATGTTATTTACTTCAATGAGTAAAATATTACTTGGAATTGACTAATATATGTTTCATCCAAACATCTATGGATGAACCTTAAAAAACTCCCTCATCATAGAGATTAATATAATCTACATGGAACTTAAAATCTTCCAATAATTATTATAATCATTAAGCACTAAACAAGAACCACAATACTTAGGATTTCATTCTTCTCGAAGATTAGGATATTTATTAATAATAATAAATACATCACAATCACCAAGATTATTCTTTAATTCAATTACATCTTCAGGATTCTTCAACAAATTGAAATTAATGAATTATACTTATTAATTAATAATCTCATGGACTACAAATACAAAAATAAATTATTCTTAACAAACTCACACTTTGTATTTATTATCAATACCATATTACAATTATATGTTAACATGTTCTCATTGAATCTTATTAACTTTCAATTCAATTATATCCCCATTTATCATTATTATTTTCATTAAAATTTCTATCCCCCTTATTAAAAATAAATAAAAAGTATTTGGGATTTTTTTTTCAATTTATACTTAGTAAAGTTTCATTAACCATTCCACTCTAAGTCTATTTATCCATTCTCAATGTATAAAACAATAGGTTTTGATTTAGATAAATAATAAATCTACAATCAATTGAACTTGATACCAATCATAAATGAAACCACTTACAATCTATCTTCATGATATTTTCAAACTATATCCAGGATGTGATGAGTGATAGATATCAATTGATATAAATATTTTCATAATATATATCATTCTTGAATTTATTTCATCACTTGAATACACAAATTAGAACATTTTAAACATACTAGGATTTGAAAAAAACCTTATAATTTCTTCAAATTTCCAATTTTGGACATTGATTATAATTTTTTCCATTTTTATCATTATCAAATTTTGATTATCAAGGATGAGAGATTATGATAACATACCTTTTTAATGACACCACCTTCAATCAATTTCCAGAAAATTCATACTTGCATGGGATAATATTTTTTGGCTACTTCTTCATCATTATTCACATGTGTCCCCCTCAAGGGAAACACTCCTCAATATATTTATAATAGTTAATATATTCAATAATGGATTTCAATATATTCTAATATTAATAATACACTAAAAGTGCTTCCTTCACATGTATATCTAGATTTTATAACTTCCACATCTTTATGAATGAAAATATTATTTAATAAATTCTATTGAGAATAAATAGATCATTGTAGGATGGAATATTAAAATTTATTTCTATAAATTATTAGAATTACACACTCTAAATTTACCAAATATGATCCTACATCAGATTTTTATTTGAATAAAAATTGAGAGGGATTACTAGGAGGGTGACTTCCTCACCATTATTGTTCAAAATTGGCAGTAATTTTATTTTATCAGGTTCTCCTTAGGTGAAATTGTTTCACCTTCAATTCCCTATATTTTATGTATAAACAAAATACAAAAGTGTTAAGGGAATAAGTTGGAGATTCTTTCTTATTCAATTTGAATTAAATTTTGAGATTTTTTTCAACCAAGTTACTCTATTTCCTCCATTATTCATGATTTCATATCCTTTCTTTAGATCGGATTTTCCCTTTATCCTCATGAATCTTATCACTTATTCCATTTTTTTATGAGATAATTCTTATCTATTTATCCATAAAACCATATGCATATCTTGATGCAATATTCATTCTCTTAAAAGATTATCCTTGTATTGGAAACATGGTTAAACATTGGTTGGAAATGTTTCTAGATTTATCACAATTCACACATAGAAATTATATTACACAAGATATTTCAATGGTTGAAAAACTCTAATTAAATACAAGATCTTCAAGTGGAATTATTTTCTCCTTTAGAAATATATTTTTCTAATTCCTCTTCTAACTCCCTTTCCTTATCTAAATTTTCTAGCCGAATAACTAAAATATCATTGGGAACAACGACATAATTTTTGAATTTTCCACATAGATTCTCATGAGTGATATTTTCCACATCAATTTATTTATATGGGGTACTCACGCTTATTTTCTTTTACTTCTAGGAATTTCTTTCTATCTAATATTTATTTTACATTGTGTCCAAGAATGAATTCTTTTGAAATTTCATGCGTAATTTTTTTCGCCTTTTTCAAATTTATACCCAAGGAAGACTCATCCTTATTTATCACAAACTCTTATGGTATTATATTACCATTTTTATGAATACATGTTTTAGAGAACATGCAACAATTTTTTAAACACCTTCATTATAAAAATCACTGAAATTATAAAGGATATTATGAAATATCCTGACCTTTCAAGGTATGTTATTGTTTAAATTTTCAGATAATCCACTTCAAAATGGTTAATGAAAGGTTTCATGAGATTATAAGGGGTATTAAGGGTGTATCTATGCTTCAATACATGAAAGAGGAACAAAAAAATCCATACTATGTAGGACACACTATTGACACATGGTTAGTACTAACTGTGCGCCTTAACCACATAGCCTGTAGGGGGATGGTGCATGGTTAAAAAACTATGCAAGGGGATATAGGAAACTATATGACCTTAGACATATCCAAATTCATGGCCTCTACATGGTTTTAAAAAACATGCAGCCCCCCCTAAAAAACTATGCAGCTCAAGCCTCCTCTTGGATAGAGGGTGCCACATGGTTGACACATGGTTTGGAAAAAACTACATCCAAACCATGCACCTAATTTAAAGAGGATAATTTCATATTTTACCACCTTGGGATTAAATGTTTTTTACCCAATTTTTCCCTCATTTTCACCACTAGCATCAAGGGTTATGAACCATTCCTCCCAATATTTCCAAGGATCAATCTCCTTAGATTCTTTGTCATTTGAAATGCCATTGGTTGTGAATCAAAGCTCCGGGTGAGTTTACCACTCCTCTTCCTTCTATTTTTTGAAAGAACCATGGAATGTTGTTTCATGTACTTCAAAATCATATAAAACCATATTTACCATTATATTATTAGTTTGGACATTGAAAATGGTTTTGGCTTGAATCTGTTGGAATCGGGCATGTAGCGGAAGCCCCAAACAAGTGTTTTTTTAAAATTTCCACTAAGGACCGACGTAAACTTGTTGACATTGGTGAAAAGTAGCCTGATATTTTCTAAGGACCACACATGAAGGATTTTAATCACATAAATTAACTGTAAAGTACCTGGTTTAATTCTGAAGTCGTGCACGACATCTGCTCGTCGTTGGTGATTGTTGCTCGAAGAATCCGAAGTATAATTCCTCTAGATCATCCACACATGCATCAAGGAATCTGTGGGAGCACTGTTCATTGTAATTCAGGTGCTAGCGCGGAATACTGATGATGCCTTTGATGCTCCAATGATCACTGCATCGCTTTGACTTACGATTCCCGAGATAGATCTCCATCTGAGCTCCTTGGATCCATAGAATCTCTCTCTATATCTTGGGAGAGAGGAGAGGAGAGACAATCCCCATGAATATTTATTGGAAAAATACCCTCCTCTTCTATTTATAGTGATTAATTAAAATACCCAGTATCTCCTCGCTGACCCTGAATACTTAACTTACTATCAACGACATTTTATGACTACTAAAATGAGTCATAAATATTATTATCATTTACTTGTAATATATTAAAATATATTACATGATAATAATTGAGTCATTAACTCGACTCGTCACTCCAATAAATGTTAATTAAACCTTGAATAATTTAATATTCGTCAATTAATATTTTTTCATGTATTTACTAAAACTTGTAAATACATTTAATAAAAAAAATTCAAAACTTGTTATTCTAAACTCGATTAATATGAATTTATTTATTGCATTGGTGATCATTTAAATTTGGACAAATCTCGGACCCCTGTGGTAGAGTCCACTATGTCCAAAACTCTTATTCAACTGAATATGGAATATTATTGAATACACTATTGTGTGTGACCCTCTAGGCCCTTATTTTGACAGTAGTGAATAGTATTCATAGACCAAGCGTGAGATCTAGCAACCCATCATGACCCCTAAAGAAATAAGGATTGTCACAGCAGTGACAACCAACCTATAAAAACGCACTGTGTAATATAATCTCTTTTTCTATAATATCTTATAAAGAATGATGCACACATGTGTCATAAACCTTTTCTTACTTTATTGTTTGTTGATTTAATTGGACTGATTTTCCCTTTACTGCCATGTCCATGGTCTTATAAAGGTACTGCCATCCATATCAACATGGCCTGAGATATATTACTTTCATAACCTGGAAGTGAAAAATCATTTCTTGAACATTCAACCAATGTAATTCCACCAATGGTGCACCCAACACAAACTACATTGCCATGAATTCATTACCATGGCTTTTGTCTAGCATAAAAGTACGCAATCAAATGACATACATTGGTAATGATCTCAATTTAGGAGACCATTACCCATTATTATATATAGGAATATCCAATGACACCCAAAACATGTGGTGTTCCTATTGGCAGGTCAGTACTCATGATCTCACAACTAGAGATCACCAAGTGAAAACTTCATGAGAAGAAGTCTCAATGCTAATTATCCCTCAAAACCTGATAATCAAACATCTACTGTGTCCAATCAGTAAGATGTGTCTAGACCATAGAAAATATATTTAAGATTAATGTCATAGTATCTAGTGGTTCTCATTATAGCCTGGGAACTGCTATAATCTTTCTATATAACAATTAATCTTTGGGCATTACCATTTCAATTGTGGGCGCAGAAAAGTATACACTATAATGGTATGATAACACCATGTATAGATAACTGTATACATGATATGGTAATCAATAACACTGAATAGTTGGGTCTAGGTCACCCACTATTTCAACAGAATCAAGGGATAAGGTTGAGTGATCAGTTATATACGAGTTTGAGGTAGGTGTTACACAAATTATATCCCATAGTATTGATGTTTTCTATGTATATATGGTTCTGTATTTGTTTCTTTGTGTTTTACACTTGGTTCTTTAATGGGAAATGATAAACTGGGTGTCTAATTGAGGTATTGGACATTTCACGGACCTCTTTGGATCTGTTGATAAAGTTTAAACTGAGACTAAGGCCACCAATGGGGTGCACCACTTCCTTGTACATGGAAATTAAATTACTAAATGTTGAATTAAAGGGTTTATGAGATTAAACCAAATTGAACTGTGTTTAGTATGTTAACCTAGAATAAATGAGTGTTTGTCTTAACTTGAATGAGTTACATGATTAATTTTTGGTAAGTGGTAAAATGTGATAAATGGTTAAAGAGTCATGTCTATTTAGTTAAATGGTTTAAAGGGATGAAAATTGTTATAATGTGCTTAAAATGGTGAAATGGACTTATTATGGGAATTTAGAACAAGTTAAATGTAATGGTAGAAGGTATTGTGATAAAATGAATTGGTACACCCTTGTTATTATTATTTAGTAAAATGAACACTGATGATGACCTCTAGAAATGTGACTAATTGTTGGTGGGATGTTGGACTGATGATCCTATCCCTTGGGCAGGCCAGAATAATGCTCCAGGCACCATGATGCACCATAGTTTCCAAAGGATGGAATGATGTTGCTAACTCCAATGGTATGGGCATGGAATTTCATATAGTGGGTGGGATGGTCAGACATGACGTTACGAATCCCGGTTGGATACTTGGACTATATTTCCTTATTTTCTAACCCATGTCGCCCAAAAATATATGGCTAGTATGGTTGGACATAACATTCAAAATTCTAGTTAGATACTTGGACTGATGCTCCTTGTATACCAACATGTGACCTTTGTGATATATGGTTCAGATGTCCGACATGGTCTAAAGAATGCTTGATGTGTATGGGTATCACATGGAACTATGATCAAATATGGTTAATTTAAATATTTTTAAACAATGAAACCTATTTTATCTACTATTGTCTTTGGGTATTTTAATTCTGAATACACTGTTATAGACTGGATATTTTTTTAGACATTGTTTGTTGGTGGCCTAAAGAGTTTTACTCACACCCTGCTCAGGCCACCTTTTGGTTCCTGAGCAGACTTCATGGCTGTAGATCGTGATAAGGTAAAAGTACCAATATTAGGAGGATGATATGGGAGTTGGGTGAGATCTTGAATAAGGGGACCAGAATTTATCTTGGGACCCACTTTAGGGATTTTTTAGTGTATTATTTCATTTTTCCTTTGGAACATTAGACTATGATGACATGGAACATTTATTATATTGGAGTTTTGTTACATACCCAGATATGGGAGTTGGTTATGTGATGCTTGGTTATATATTTTTATTATTATTATTATTTGATGTTTATTTTTATCTTTATTCTGCTACTGATTTAATCTAGTAAAGCAGGTATAGTCTCCCCACATGTTCCATTAGAACCTCACTACTAGTCGGTATCCTCTAGCATACTAAGAGACATGCTTGAGGTAATGTAGGACACTAGATCGGGGGACTGATTCAATGGCACTCAGTCCAAGATGTTACAAAGTGATATCAGAGATTCTATTTTCTATTATATTACTATTTTGGAAAGGAATAAAAGGGATTAGAATGTTTTTGGCCTTGGAAATAATCTGGTACATAGGAGTATCTAACCTATGTGTGAAGAAAAACCTAAGTTCCTAGGGTGGGATTATTGTTCTTGAGTTTTTCTATTACAGTTTGTTGTTATTTCACCATAGGTGATGCACTTGTTATGTGATGTTATTGTTTTCTAAAGTTTTATTCATGGCCAAACATGGTATGAGGTTTGTACATACATTCATCATTTTAGGAACTCGATATTTATATGCAATGCATCATGTTAGACACTCATAGAAAAGTAGGTTATAGTGAGTTGTGGGAAATGAAAATTCTTTTATGTTTTTCTTGTGGTTTTAAGAAAATTTTGCCTAATAAGGAAGATGAAACCAACAAAATTTAATTTGAAAAGTGAAAAATTGAAATGATTAAAAATGGTTCCTAAATGAGAAATATTTAAGATATTTGAAAGTTAATTTTTTAAAAATAGTGTCTAATGAAATTATTGTGAGTTGTAAGTTGGTTTAAACTAAGTTAGACATGGCCCATGATAGGGATGGTTGAGGATAGTGATAGATATGTGATTATATCTATTGGGATAGTGTATGAAGAATGGGTTGGTTATATCCAGTTGCGGGCCTTACTTTATATAGAACTTTGTAAACTATATGTTATGTGTTTTGAGATGTGTGTTTGGAATTATAGACATATTCCACCATAATGATGTTTACCAGTTGGAAAACAAGTGGACATCACTGATAATTGTCGTCCAGTAGTGGGACATGAACCCCCATTAGTTCTGAGTAATAGGGGGACTAACAGTTTTGTGAGAAATTCATCCGTTTTATGTAGATAATGGAGAGACACCCATGGCAGAATACACTGAGTATGTTTTATCTAATGAGATAGTTTCAACTATATGACCCCTACAATGTTTGCTAGCGATGGTGGTCCTGAGGTAGTATAGTTCTAGATTGAGTCGATCTAAAATATATTAGACCACTTAGAGACCCCTCTAGAGAAAAAGGTCAACCTGGAAGCTTATATGTTATGAGGAACAATGATGCACTAGTGGGATATTTAGGTTTGGGATGATTAGTTGGAGGGAAGGGCATAGAAGGAATTCAGGGATAATTTCTTTCAGCACTTTTCCCCCAAGACCTCGTGTCAAAAGAAAACTGAAGTGTTTATGCTTTTGACATGGGGAGTATAACAACGATGGATTATGCTAGCCTCTTCACAAACATGCAATGTTTTTCTCTAAATTTGATAGGAGATGAGGTAGATATATCCATACATTTTTAGGAAGGACTTAAATGTGATATAAATTCCTAAGTAAATTCTTTTTTTGAAGAGGTTTTCTAAGGTAGTGGATCATGATCTCATTTATAAGGGGAACCTAAAGAAGGATTCTATAGGTGGGAAGGTAGTTTTTGTTGGTTGATTTAGTGGTACATATTCTGATATAAGGAAGTGATATTTCATAAACTTCTACTAGGGTAGTATCAGACAAAGTAGCTAGGAAATATGATCAGTTTCACATGGCAGTGATTGAGTTCTCTGATATCAGTGTGGAAGACTAATCCACAAGAGTGGTCAGTTTCCACGACCACCAGTGGAATAAAAATATTGTGGGATGATGGTTCATATACATAGGTTATTTAGGAATCCTCGATATGTAGGTGGTGATGTAGGACTTAAGCTGATACAGAGCACTAGAAGGATGCTACCCATTACTAGTCGGGCAGTTATAGTTCCACTAGCCATACCTCTTGGGGCGGTGGATGTGGTACTTAAAGACAATAGAGTCCATATCACCAGGGTAATGTGACCTAGGGGACTCATGCAGGATTACATGGTAGAGGAATATGCCAAATGCATACACTTCAGATTACACCCATCGACGGTGAAGTTGGACCATTGAGTTTGAGGTATGATTTTTATACCTTCTTCTCTTGTTAATGCTTTTTTTTGATATAGTATCCTTGTATTATTTTATATTTTCCTAGTTTTTAGGTGGTTTGGGTCTGGAATTGGAGTATATGGTAGGGGTTACGTCGATCAACTTGTCATTGAGGGTGAGATTAGAGGGTATTCATCAATATAAAGAGTGTGACCATGAGGGTGGTGGGTAACATCTCCTTTGGGAATTGTACATGCTTGGGATGATAGGTTTTGACCTAATACTAGGGATTAACTATGTGTTTACAAACCATAATCACATTAAATGTTACCATAGGATAGTGAGCTTCACATCTATTGAGGGTGAAACATATATCCATCATAGGGAATGGAATATCTAGGTAGGCCATGTAGGGCCAATTCATTGGAAGTCGTGTGAGCAGGAAACTCAGGTGGAAGGTATTATGCTTAACTATAGGGAAGTGGAGCATGGAATATTCCGTCATATAGTGGATCAATTCAAGGATGTGTTTCTAGAGGAGTTTTCAGGGATTTAACCAGAGAGAGAGGTGGATTTTATAATTGAGTTGATGGTAGGGGCTAAGCCATTATCAATTCCACCTTACAGAATAACACCAGTATAACTCCATGATCTTAAGACTCATTTAGAGGATTTATAGGACAGGGGTTTTATCCATCTGAGTACATCTCCTTAGGGATCATTGGTTCTTTTCACGAAGAGGGTAAATGGAACATTGCCATTATATGTCAATTATCGGAAGTTGAACCAAATTATAGTTAATAATTGATATCTACTTCCACACATCAATGATATTTTTGACCTATTAAAGGGTGACTAGGTATTCTCTAAGACTGATTTGAGTTTGAGATATCATCATTTGAGGGTCATACCTTCTGATATATCTTGAAATAATTTTAGAAGCACGTATAGTTTGTATGAGATCATTGTGATGTCTTTTGGACGGATGAATATACCGGCTATGTTTATGGATTTGATAAAACAAATATTCCATCCTTATTTAGACTAGTTTGTAGTTATCTTCATAGATGAAATATTAGTGCAATCCCAGGCCCATGGTGACCAAGCCAAACACATTGATGTCATCTTGAGTACACTGAGAGAGCATGGTCTATGTTCCATTCTATATAAGTGTAATTTTTGGATCAAAAAGTTAAATTTATTAGGCCACATAATCTTGGAGGAAGGTGTGTCAGTGGATCTAGGGAAAGTTAAATTAGTGGTTTCTTAGGATTAAACCATGAAAATTTTTGATATTCAAAGTTTTTTGGGTTTAACAGGTTATTACCAAAGGTTAATCAAATAATTTTTTCTTTTAGTAGCATTAATTTTATGCTGGCCTAGAAGGGTGTCAAGTTTTAAGGGTTCTAAGTATTTTATAATGATTTATATGATCTAAAGAATCATTTTACCTCTATACCAATTATGATCTTACTCAAGTCAAGTAAGGAGTATACCTTATTTTTTATGAATTTATGATTTGAATTGGGTCAATGTTGATGCAGGGAGACTGAGTCATGGCATATAGATCATGTAAATTGAGTCAACATGAATGAAATTATCCTACACAAGATTCTGAGTTGGCCACAATAGTTTATTCCTTGAAATGTTGGAGGCATTATCTTCTTAGTGAGATGTTTTTCAATTATAAATATCATAAGATCCTTAAGTACATATTTTCCCAGTGTGATTTAAATATTTCATAGTAGTGATGGGTTGAGTAGATAAAATATTTTTAATTTGAGCTAGATTATATGATAGGGAAGGTAAATAGTGTTTCTGATGCATTGAGTCTGAAGACACAGGCTCATGTAGTTCAAGAGTTGAGTTTTGAGAAGAAGATGATGAATTTTTGTGTTGAGATGCATATAGTAATCTAGGAGAACCATGAGTTAATAAAAATAATTTAATTTTCTATGTGTCCCTCTATTATAAACCATTTTAAGAGGAATAAGACTGAGGATTAAGAATATCTGTCTTTGAGAGATATTTTTGAAGGTGGGAATCCACATTATGATTGGAATATTGATGAGGATGAGGTTATACATGTTTGTCGTCATGTTGTTGTGCCTACTTGTATATGGAAATTATTGATGTGATAGTTTCATTCCTTGAAGTGGGAGTTACACCCTAGTTTGACCAAAATGTACCATGATTTTTAGATATAGTATCTTTGATCAGGAATGAAAAAGAAGATTATAGGTTTCATGGACTAATTCTACACCTATCAGTAGGGGAAGGATGAGAATTAATGACCCACTGAAATTTTACTAACATTTCCCATTATAGAATGTAATTGAGATGACGTTACAATGGATTTTGTGGTGGCAATTCTAGGGACACCTTGGAAGAAAAACATAATTTGGGTTATTACTAATCAATTGGAAAAGGTTGCTTATTTATTATTGATTCGAGAGAATTTCACCATTGACCAGTTGGGTGACTTGTATGTTTGTGAGATAGTACATTTTCATGCGGTTTCACAGACTATAGTCTCAAATTGTGACCCTTATTTTACTTATTACTTTTGGTAATGGTTGTTAAAGGTGCTTGGTACTGAATTTATTTTGAGTACAAATTGTCACCCGTAGAAATATGGGCATTCAGAATGTACTATCCAAGTATTAGAGGAAATTTTGAGGGAAAAAGTTCTAGAATTTGGAGAATTTTGAGAGAAACACTTAGTGATTTTTTTATTTAACCTATAACAATAGTTATTAGTTTACAATTCACAAGACACCATATGAGGTTCTATATGGTAGGCCTTGTGGACCTCCATTATGTTGGATAGAAATGGGAGAATCCGAGTTGTTGGGACTGAGTATCATGTAGGAGATGTCGAAATAGGTTCAATGAATTTGGAAGCATATGTATACATATTAGATCAGAAAAAAGTCATATGATAATCAACGACATCGACCTCTAGATTTTATAGTGGGTGACCATGTGTTCCTTTGGGTGTCTCTGATATTGGGTCACCATCAGATTCAAAAATTGGGTGAGTTAATGCTTATATATTTGGGTCTGTTTGAGATTATAGAAAGGATCAGACTGGTAGTGTACCTATTGGATATTATATAGTGGTATAGTGGTATTCACAACATTTTTCATGTGTCATAGATTCAAAAATATCACCTCTACCCTTCTCATGTGATATATATTGATGATTTTAGACTTTAGGCTAATACGTCTGTTGAGGAGCATCCGATTCATGTTATGGATCATAATGATAAAGTTTTATGGGGTTAGATCATGTCGTTAGTCTAAGGTCTATGTAATAATGATCTAGTTTAGGAATAAACTTTGGATAGGGAGGCAGATATATGGGGATGGTGTCTTGATTGTTTTACCTTAGTGGAATAGTGATGCTTGGGAGTGTATCTTGAGGATGATCTGTTATAAGGTGGGGAGGTTGTAAGATCTCAACCTTTCAAGGAGGTACATTATTGTTTAAATTTTGAGTTATCTCTCTTTGAAATGGTAAATGAAAGGTTTATCAAGATTATTAGGGGTCTTGGGGGTGTCTCAAAGATTTGGGACCTAAAAGAAGAATAAAAGAGTCCATACTGTGTAGAGTGCACGGTTAGAACTTGGTTGGTACTTTTCATGAACCTAAACCATGCAGCCTATAGGGGGAGGGTTCACTATTGAAATACCATGAAAGGGGAGCCCATAAAATGTGTTAACATATACATATCTATATGAACTTCCTCTATATGATTTGAAAAAATCTGTGGGCTCTCTAGAAAACCATGTGACCCAAGCCCCCTCTTTTACAGATGGTGTTGTATGGTTGGTTCATGGTTTGGCCAACCGTGTGGCCAAACCATGTGCCTCATTTAAATAGGGAAACTTTACATTTTACTCCTAAAAATTAAATGTTTCTTACCCAATTTATCCCATAATTTATACTTCTAGTAACAAGGATTAAGAATTTTTCCTCCCAAGCTTCCCAAGGATCAATCTCCTTCAATTCTTAGTCATTAGAAGTAACGTTGGCTAGAAATCAAATCTCTGGGTGAGTCTATCCCCCCTCTTCCTTATATTTCTAGAATAACCATGGTGTGTTGTTTCTTCTCCTTTTAAATTATCTAAACCCTCTTTTCCAATAGATTCATAGTTTGGGAATTGATGGTGGTTTGGGATTGAATCAAGGGCCAAGGTTGAGTGAGCTGTTGTCTATGAGCTTGAGGTAGATGGTCCACAAGTTATATCCCATAGTATTGATGTTTTTTTATGTTCACATGGTTGTGAATTTGTGCCATTGTACTATGAATTTGATTCATTTATGGGAAATTATAATTTGAGTGTCAAATTATGGCGTCGGACCTTTCACGAGCCTTATTGGATCTATTGATGAAGTTTAGATTGTGCTTAAGGTCACCCATGGGGTGCACTACTTCCTTAAACATGAAAATTGATTTTTTAAATGATGAAGTAAAGGTTTTATGAGATTAAAACAAATGAAACCATACTTAGTATGTCAACCTAGAATAATGGGGTGTTTTTATTAGTTTGAATGAGTTACACAAGTAATGGTTAGAAAAAGGTTAAATGTGATAAATGGTTAAATAAGAATGTCTATGTGGTTAAATGGTTTGAAGGGGGTGAAAATGGTTTTAAAGTTCTTGAAATGGTTATATGGACTTGTTATGGGAAATTGAGAACATACTGAATGTAATGAACCATGGAATTGTGATATGATGAAAATGTGCACCCTTGTTGTTATTTTTTGGTAAAAATTTCACCAATGATGTCCTCTAGAAATGTGAATAATGGTTGGTGGGATGTTGGACTGATGATCCTCTCCCTTGAGCAGGCCAGACTGATGCTCCAAGTACCCCAGTGAACCATAGTTTCAAGAGGATGGATTGATGGTATTAACTCCAAGGGTATGAACATAGCATTCCATATCATGGGTGGGATGGTCAAACATGACGTTCCAAATCCTGGTTGGATAATTGGACTAATTTTCCTTATTTTTCGACCCATTACACCCAAATATATATGTCTTGTATGTTCATACATAAAATTATAAATCCCATTTGGATACTTGGATTGATGCTCCTTGTATGCTGACCTGTGACATTTTTGATATATGGTTCATAAGACAAACATGGGCTGAATCTGGGTTTATGTGTATGGGTATCACTAGGAACTATGAACAACTATGGTTAACATAAATGTTATTAAATAATGAAACCTAGTTTATCTAACGTTTTCTTTTGTTTTTGTACTTTTTCATACATTTCTATAGATGTGATATTTTTGTTGGCACCGTTGGTGGTGGACTACAAAGTTATACTCACATATTCTTGGGATGCCTTTGGGTACTTGAGTAAAATTCATGGTTACAGGTCAAGATAAAAGAAAAGGCCCAATGTTAGATGGCTAATATGGGAGTCGAGTAGGATCTTGGATGAGGGGACTATAATTTCTCTTAGGAATCACTTCATGGATTTTTGTTAGTGTTTTATTTCATTCTTATTTTTAAACATTAGATTCTCAAGACATGTAACATTTATTATGTTGGATTATTTTACTTACTTGGATATGGTAGCTGGTTATGTGATTCTTTTTTATGTATTATTACTATATCATGTTGATGTTTATCTTGATTCCATTATTGGTTTACTATTGTAAAGAGGTTATAGTCTCCCGACATGTTCCATTATACCCTAAATGCTAGTTGATCACCTTTGGAATATGGGGAGGTGAACTTGTGGTCATGTAGTGCATCAGATCGAGGCACTGGTTCAGTGGTATCCGGGTCGGGACATTACATATCAAATCTATTTGAAGAAAATAAAATTATATTCTTATGTGATTTTTTTTATTTAGATTTTTTCTCCTAAAATTGGCTTGCTTTGTGATTTTGAAATTAAATTATTGTACCAAAAATCCATTTTATAATTAACAATTCGATTACACCACTATCATTTCCCAAAAAAACTTTATTATTCTCTTTTTTAGTGCATACTATCAATATTTTTTAGATTCAGTAGCATGCTATTTTTGGGCCTTCTTTATCACTGGTTTAACATAAATTTACATATTATTTTATCCATCATAGATATGTTGGTAGACTCTTTATCACTTCTTATCATCCATAAGTGTATAGATTTTTCATTAAAAAATTCACTTTTTATAGAGACTATAACACCCCAATATTTCATAGTGTGTTACTTCTTCAAAATAATTCAATAACTTGCACTACACACAACACCGAGTTCAAGCGTACCATGACTTACCAAACAAGACGTTAACTAAATCTTGAACTTTATATAATGCATATAATTTTAGAATCCATATTATGAGTTTCTTAGAAATAATTTAAGAACGAATTCATTTTTTTCATATAAAAGAAGTATTTTTCAAAAATGCACTTTTACCAACTTTTAATAGTGAACCCTTTTTAAATCCAATATTTTAAACTTTTATATATTCAATTTGACTAAATAAATTTATTTTTTTTGAATGGGGACATCAAAAATTTACAATGAAACACCCCAAGCTTCCACGGTACGCTTATCTTTGAATAAAACTATAGTGTGTGTTGTACACAACTTCGAGTTCTAACACACACCACAACCAATCAAACTAGCCATTATGAATAGTAATACCTAATTTTTGAAATTTTATAAATTTTATCTCTCAAAATGGACTGCATTTTTGGATTCAGAATATCTAATTTATCCTAGGGTGAAATTTTGGTACTTTTCGGATATCTTTTATATTTTGATGAATAGTGAAAATTACTAAATTTTAATTAAAAACAAATTTTTAATAAAAATAATTAATAGTGATAAATTATGAATTTGAGGGGTTTTAAAGTATATTTATAATATATTTTTACCATTTAATACAATTTTGGTCATTGGACATAATTTCACAATTAAACCGGACATAAACAAGTGTCAATCTTTTGATAGTTATTATATCTTAAAAACATGCTTTTTGTTTTGATAGCGGGAATTAATTGTAAATTAATTTCTGTAACTTCTGTGTTTTGAATTTGGAAAAATGGATTCCATATTTGGAATCAGTATGTCCAAATTGTGTAAATAGGTAACTTTTATTTTTAGACATTTTGAATAATTACTTCGGTAAATATTTTATTTACCATGGTTAAAGGGTAAATCCGGTAAATAAGGGTTAAAAAATAATATTATAATAATAATAAATCACCCTAAAAAGTGTCCTAATCTTATTGGTGGATACATTTCCAACCATGGGCATCTTTTTGTTGATTTTTGGGACCCCATGGAGCCACTTTTAGGTGATAGGGACACTTTATTTTAATAAAGATAAAGTAAATAAAAAATGACATAAGCTTATATCTTTTAGAAACAATTTTTTACATAGGGTTATATATGTTATATTTTCGATTATAAACATTCATTAGAAAGATAAAAATATTTACTACATAATAATATTTTATTTATAATTTTTAGACATTGAAACATTAAAAATATATATGACACAATAATGATGCAGTAATTTCCATATTAATGAAAGAATCAAATAATTGATATTATAAATGTTAAAATGAATATAATTTGAAAGTTTTGATGACATACACTAATTTTATTGGTTAATATGATATGTTATTATTTATTAAATGAATTTGTTTCGAATTAATAAAGTTAGTAAGACTTTAAAAAAAATCAATTATTGAGTAGTGTCAAAATTGACAAAAATGAGTTTTAAAAAAAAATATTATATTATAAATTTATATTCTATTCCTAAAAACCTAAGGTTCGGCCAAAGTACTTATATCATTATTGGTGTATCATTAATGGACCACTTGGGGGGTCTCTTGGATTTATATATTATGTTTATTAACTATATATTATAAAAATACAATGTGACATGGTAAGTGTTAAACTAATTAACCAAGAGTTAAAACTAAAAGATATAGTTAATATAATGACCCAAACCTGTCTAAAACCTATTGGTTGAGTGATTTTAGACCTATACCCACAATAAACTTTAAATAATCCACTTTGGAGCCATTATAAACCGAATATGAATTTATTATAAAATAATATTTCTAGCTTTTCCAAAGGTGCCCCTCACCCCTCTTATAAAAGGGCACTCCCCCTTCTCACTAATTCACAAATTAAAAGCCTTTGGGATCGACCATCCCCTGCCCAAATACTATCTCAAATTCCCTCACTTCAACATATAGTCCTTATTTTGATTATAAAGCCAACCTAAGGGGCCCTTTTGATCAAATCAAAAGGAAGAACCTGAAAAAGAGGTAACGTCTTCACCACCATCTTTAAAGTTCCTTTCTTCTTCAACTTATTATTTCCTTGTTATTTCCATTATAAAATAATAAATGAAGTACCTTCTATATAATATGATGTTATTATAATTATGGAACAAACAAATTCATTATTATATCCATCCTTTTAATGACATGTCACCATACATGCGTACGTACGGCCTACCGTCTCCACGTTGTGGTGTAATTGTTATTCAATATACTATTATTTAGATGGGTATAATAATGATGTATAATTCATGTAAACAGTAAATATAACATGATAATTATTATGTCTATTTGGTATACCATCCAATTATATATTATTTTAATATCAGAATAATGATATTTTCTCTCGTGTGTACGTACGGATTACCGTCTCCACGACGCGATGAGATTCATTTCCAAGTTCACCATTCATCGACGATTATAAAATTATATATATTACTAATAAGTATGTAATATATGAAATAATAATTCTACTGGAGATATATATATTTATATATATAGGTATTTATGTACTTACATATATCTTATTCACTTACTTCCATTCAATAGTATATGAAAACGGAAACAACGTTTATGAGTACGTACGGACTACCGTCTCCAGAAACAGTGTTTTCCATTTCATATATGTGTCTATTATAAATATTTATATTCCAAATATATATGATATATATATAATGTTTTATATTCTGGATGTATTTAAATCATGATCTATGTGATACAATCAAAAGTAACAATTTAAAACACGCATGATAAATAAAGCGATTATTACCCGAAATATTAATATACCACGGAAATTATTATTAATTGGGTAGTATAAATTCATAAATGAATAATTTATGATATCATAAATATTAATATGGTTCTGGTATAATTTAATAACATACTATAGTCTTCATACATGAGGTTAAACGTACCCTCGACTAAAGGAAAGTTCAAGGTAAGGGGTTTTCATCTCACTCCTTATTCCCATGAGATTCATGCCATATTGCCACTATTACCTTTTGTGTGGTGTATGTACTTCCCATAATTGTATTATTTATGTAATACACTTTAATTTATGTGTATTTACATATTCATTGTATGATACCTCTTTCATGGGGTGTATGTTTCGTAAGTTACCAAATTGGTAAGGGTTAATTTCACAATCTCTTTATTATACGAGGTTGTTTTTACGTAAGTATCTACAGGGTCATATTTATTATCCATGTCCATGTTTTATGAAAGAGTTTTCAAAGGGATTATTTTAAGGGAATTTTACTAAAACATCATTTCAAATGTTTTAAATATTTATTCTTCTAAATCTTTCTCTTTAATGTCCATGTCTTCAAAATGGTTTTTAAGGATTTATTTATATGGACAAGAATGTTTTTAAAATGTTAATTCCTTTACAAAGTTTCAAAGTGTTATGGGACACTTTTATTCAAAAATATCTTTAAATAACTTCTTTTCTAAATTGTGTGACTTTTAACTTTTTTCATGAAAAGGGGTATTTCTCTCAAAGATTTTTACAAATCATTTTCATATATGTCAAAATTATTTAATGGATTTTAAACTTTTTTTGAAGTTGATTTATCATGATACAAATATTCCATATTGTGTTGAAGGTTTTGTGATATGTTTGACTGTGGATGTGTTATTTTTATACCATTCATTGTTTATAGAGAATGTATTGACATTTTTTATGCTAGTTTTAATATGAATGTTTATGTTATGTTCAAACCTGTTCATATGAGGAATGCATTAGACTTAGTAAGTGATGGGTGGAGCCCGCTATAGATACTCGATGCATCGGTAGGTCTCATGAGACAAACTAGTGTCTTGGCACGAGGCCTTAACAAAATCTTATTTGTAGTCTTGGCACGAGGCCTTGGCTATGTGGTTATGATAGTGTGGCATTATGCATTCCATCATTATGAAAGTGGTTATTGATGTTGCATGTGATAATTTGACTAGTAGAATATCCATGTGAGTAAGTAAATGGTATTATTTCATTTCATTTTTTCCATATTATGATGAAGTTAATGTTTAAAAAGGCTTCTGTTTTAGTTATACATTTCCTTAAATGTTTATGCTTATTTATGAAAGTTTTCGCTGTATTATTATCCTTACTGAGCATCTGAGCTCACCCCTTTCTATGTTTTATTTTTCCTAAGATTCCAAGAAGTGTATTGTGATTGATATGCAGTTTTAAGAAAATGGAATAATGGCATTCATAAAGTGTTATTTATGTTGTTTTGTATGTCATAAAGTGTAATGTAACATTCATGTATGTAATCTATTTTCCAAGACTGCTAAACTGATCAGTACTTCGGGACTTGATTCCTTGTAATCATGCCAATGTATTAAAATAATGCACCGACTCTGAGTAAATGGGGTCGGGGCGTTATAGTTGGTATTATAGGAAGTTTAGAAATAACCATGGAAACTAGATTTAGATAAAATATGATTAGAGAAAATTACCCTAAGATATACTTTGAGGATCATTATAGAAGAACTTCCTAGAATTTTGGTATTTTAGAGATTTTGTGAGTTTTCCGAGCAATACATCCCTATCTGGATACGAGCAGGTAGAGGTAGCTCTAGCACAGATGTACATAGGGGTAAAACCTGAAAACACTGCTTTGAGCTAGACTTGAATGGGAACTGGGGCACGACAACGGGCCTGGCTGCACTCTTGGTTACGAAACTCCCGGGGGATATGCTAAGGATAATTCTCATTTTATTTACAAACTTCTATGAAGGGTTTATGAGTATATATCTCATCAGAGAAAACATTTTTGTGATTATGGATTATATCCATAAACTATTCAATTTATGTTAGGTATTTTACATGTTTGGAATTATTCATTACAATTCATAAACAGACCTAGTCTATGCTATTGTATAGAAATGGCGCCCATTAGAAGGAATGTGAACTCCAGCAATACGTTTGATCCAAAGATTAAGAAGGATCATATCTTTCATGGTATTAAGCCATTATTTAGAAGGGAAATAGTCTCCCACGTATTATCATCGTATGAATAAATAGTATCATGTGTTGATAAGATAAGTAAAGATTTCTCTGAGTCCTATGGATTTGAAGGGAAGTAAGAGAAGAAAAGGATGGAAGAGAGAAAGATGGATAAAGGGAAGAGGGAAAAGAATAACTTTCCCATATGTGATAACTGTGGGAAGAAACACCCTAGAACTTGACTGAAAGGAATGGGTGTTTGTTATAAGTGTGGAGAAAAAGGACACCACATTCGTGATTACGAGGGTAAGAAAAAGGTTTCAAATGTACAATGCTTCATCTGCAAGGAGTGGGGACACTACGCGAATCAATGTTCAAATCATCAGAGTATGCCAGAAATGATTCTATTGGATAATAATAAAGTTATGATACTACCACATATGAAGAGGAATGACTAGTGTTCCTATGCTGTTATTAAAGAATTATTTCATTTTGAGTTTTTTATCAATAGGTTACTAGTTATATGAATTATGGAGATAAATAAGGATTGTACTGTAGTACTATTTCATTAAGGATCTAAGATTATATGGTACTATGAAAAGTGACTCAACAAAAAGTTAATTTTTTTTGAAAATACATGGTTTAAGGAAAGGTAATCCTTAATTTGGTCTTGATACTGAGGTAGTAATTTTGGAATAAGAGATGGTTGATTTAGATAAATTATATTGGATATTATTGACCACCTTGGCACTGATTAATGGTTTGTTTATTTCATCATTGTTGGAATATTCAAAGTTTTTGGATATAAGGAATATATCTAGTATTCTATAATGAATAAGGGAGCATGAATGTAATCAATAAAGTTTTATGGTAATTTAGGGTGTTACCATATTTTAAAATAATACATGATGAAGGTATTCACATGTTATTACATGAAAAAAGGACATTCATTATATTTACCTTCCTTATAAATTTTGGACTGTGAGTTTGGACAGAGGTAATTTGGATAAGTCTAAAGTTTGGAATAGATTATATTTTACATTTGGTACAATTGTTAAGGTTAAATCATTTCTGAAGATTATTTTTGGATTGTTATAAAAAGGACAACCTCGAGGTCGGGCGACAACCTGTCGCGTCTGGCAAGGCTGTGAGACTTGAACCCACAACTGAAGGGCGAAAAGGGTGTATCACCTACCATTGGACCACAATATGTCATGGATTAAATAAAGTAGTTTATTTTAAGAAGGTCTAGTAGATGAATTATAAATTCATTTTTAACCCCAAACGAATAGGATAAATAGAATATTTTTTTAGGTTCTATTATCTTTTAGAGTGAAAGATGAGTTTGTGGTAGAAATTAGTTAAAGGATGGAACTCTACTTTCCAAGTATATATTTTTCTTCTCCTCTTATTCTATGAAGAAATTAATTCTTATACTTTATTGAAGGGATCTTAAAACCAAAAATGTGTTATCATAATACCTTATGTTTTGTTGAACTGATGGTATTTTAAATCATCATAGATTGATGAATTTAAGGACCTAAATTTTAAACTTGTTTGTGACTGATGACCTCAATCACTACCTATAAATATTTATGTTTTTCCTCCAATTATATGTCTCTAATTTCCACCAATGTTCTCCTAATCGAGATCATAATTTGGTGGTGACCCTTTCATTTCTCTTTCCCTCTTATTAAGACTAAATTTTATTAACCAAATTTCCGATGTGGGTTTTCCCACAAAGATATTTTCTATTTTCAAACATTATTTTCAAAAAAAATATCAAATTGCAAGGATGCAATTTATTGAAGGAGGGAAGAATGTAACACCCCAAGATTTCTTAGTGTGTTACTTCTTCAAAATAATTCAATAACTTTCACTACACGCAACACCGAGTTCAAGCGCACCATGACTTACCAAACAAGCCATTAACAAAATTTTGAACTTTATATAATCCTTATAATTTTATAATCCATATTATGAGTTTCTTATACATAATGTAAGAATAAATTCATTTTTTTCAGAGAAAAGAAGTATTTTTAAAAAATACACTTTTACCAACTTTTAATAGTGAACCCTTTTTAAATCCAATATTTTAAACTTTATTATATTCAATTTGACAAAATAAATTTATTTTTTTGAATGGGGACATCAAAAATTTACAATTAAACACCCCAAGATTCCACGGTATGCTTCTCTTTGAATAAAACAGTAACGTGTGTTGTACGCAACTTCAAGTTCTAACACACACCACAACCAAACAAACTAGCCGTTATGAATAGTAATACCTAATTTTGGAAATTTTATAAATTTTACCTCTCAAAATGGACTTCATTTTTGGATTCGTAATATCAAATTTATCCTAGGGTGAAATTTTGGTACTTTTCGGATAACTTTTATATTTTGATGAATAGTGAAAATTACCAAATTTTAATTAAAAACAAATTTTTTAATCAAAATAATTAATAGTGATAAATTATTAATTTGAGTGGTTTTAAAGTATATTTAGAATATATATTTACCATTTAATACAATTTTGTTCATTGGACATAATTTCACAATTAAACTGGACATAAACAAGTGTCAATATTTTGATATTTATTATATCTTAAAAACACGCTTTTTGTTTTGACAGTGGGAATTAATTTTAAATTAATTTCTACCACTTCTGTGTTTTGAATTTGGAAAAATGGATTAAATATTTGTAATCATGATGTCCAAATTGTGTAAATAGGAAACTTTTATTTTTAGACATTTTGAATAATTATTTCGGTAAATATTTTATTTACCATGGTTAAAGGGTAAATCCGGTAAGTAAGGGTTAAAAAATAATATTATTATAACAATAAATTACCCTAAAACGTGTCCTAACCTTATTTGTGGATAAATGTCCGACCATGGGAATCTTTGGGTTGATTTTTGGGACCCCATGGAGCCACTTGTAGGTGATAGAGACACTTTATTTTAATTAAGATAAAGTAAATACAAAAATGACATAAGCTTATATCTTTTAGAAAAACAATTTTTTACATAGGGTTATATATGTTATATCTTAGATTATAATAATTCATTAGAAAGATAAAAATATTTCATACATAATGATATTTTATTTATAATTTTTAGACATTGAAAACGTAAGAATATATATGACACAATAATGAGGCAATATTTTCCTTATTAATGAAAGAATCAAATAATTGGTATTATAAATGTTAAAATAAATATAATTTGAATGTTTTTATGACATAATCTAATTTTATTGGTTAATATGAATTTTTAGTATTTCTTAAATGAATTTTTTTTGAATTAATAAAGTTGTTAAGACTTTAACAAAAATCAATTATTGAGTAGTGTCAAAATTGACATAAATGAGTTTTTAAAAAGATATTATATTATTAATTTATATTCTATTCCTAAAAACCTAAGGTTCGTCAAATGTACTTACATAATTATTGGTGTATCATTAATGGACCACTTGGGGGTCTCTTGGATGTATATAGTAAGTTTATTAACTATATATTATAAAAATACAATGTGACATGGTAAGTGTGAAACTAATTAACCAAGAGTTTAAACTAAAAGATAAGGTTAATATAATGACCCAAACCTCTCTAAAACCTATTGGTTGAGTGGTTTTAGACCTATCCCCACCTTAAAATTTAAATAATCCACTTTGGAGCTATTATAATCAGAATATGAATTTATTATAAAATAATATTTCAATCTTTTCAAAGGTTCCCCTATCCCATCTTATAAAAGGGCACTCCCCATTCTCACTAATTCACACATTCAAAGCCTTTTCTCTCGGCCATGCCCTGACAAAATACTCTCTCAGCTTCCCTAACTTTAACCTAGAGGCCTTAGTTTGATCCGAAAGTCAACCTAATGGGCCCTTTTGATCAAATCAAATGGAAGAACCCAAAGAAGAGGTAACGTCTTCACCACCCTCTTTAAAGTTCCTTTCTTCTTCAACTTCTTCATTCCTTGTTATTTCCATTCTAAAATAATAGATCTAGTACCTTTTATATACTATGATGTTATTATAATTATGGAACAAACAAATTCATTATTCTATCCATCCCTTGAATGACATGTCACCATACGTGTGTACGCACGACCTACCGTCTCCACGTTGTGGTGTAATTGTTATTCAATATACTATTATTTAGATGGGTATAATAATGATGTATAATTAATGTAAATAATAAATATAACATGATAATTATTCTTTCTATATGACATAACATCCAATTATATATTATTTTAATATCAAAATAATGATATTTTCTCTCGTGTGTACGTACGGATTACAGTCTCCACGACGCGATGAGATTCATTTCCAAGTGCACCATTCATCGACGATTATAAATATATATATTACTAATAAGTATGTAATATATGACATAATAATGCTACTGTAGATATATATATTTATATATATAAGTACTTACATATATCTTATTCACTTACTTCCGTTCAATACTATATGAAAACGGAAACAACGTTTATGCGTACGTACAGACTACCGTATCCATAAACGGTGTTTTGCATTTCATATATGTGTCTATTATACATATTTATATTCCAAATATATATGATATATAAATCATGTTTTATATTCTGGAAGTATTTAAATCATGATCTATGTGATACAATCAGGAGTAACAATTTAAAACACGCTTGATAAAGAAAGTGATTATTACCCGAAATATTAATATACCATAAAAATTATTATTAATTGGGTAGTATAAAGTCATAAATGAATAATGTATGATATAATAAATATTAATATGGTTCTGGTATAATTTAATAACATACTATAGTCTTCATACAGGAGATTAAACGTACCCTCGACTAAAGGAAAGTGCAAGGTAAGGGGTTTTCATCTCACTCCTTATTCCCGTGAGATTCATGCCATATTTCCACTATTACCTTTTGTGTGGTGTATGTACTTCCCATAATTTTATTCTTTATGTAATACAATTTAATTTATGTGTATTTACATATTCATTTTATGATACCTCTTTCATGGGGTGTATGTTTCGTAAGTTACCAAATTGGTAAGGGTTAATTTCACAATCTCTTTATTATTCGAGGTTGTTTTTACGTAAGTATCTACTGGGTCATATTTATTATGCATGTCTATGTTTTATGAAATATTTTTCAAATGGATTCTTTTAAGGGACTTTTACTAAAACATCATTTCAAATGTTTTAAATATGTATTCTTCTAAATCTTTCTCTTTAATGTCCATGTCTTCAAAATGGTTTTTAAGGATTTATTTATGTGGACATGAATGTTTTTAAAATGTTAATTCCTTTAGAAAGTTTCAAATAGGTATGGGAAACTTTGATTCAAAATTGTTTTTAAATAACTTCTTTTCTAAATTTTGTGGCTTCTAAATGTTTTCATGAAAAATGGGTATTTCTCTCAAAGAGTTTTACAAATCATTTTCATCTATGTCAAAATTATTTAATGTATTTTAAACTTGTTTGGAAGTTGATTTATCATGATACAAATCTTCTATATTGCGTTGAAGGTTTTGTGATATGTTTGACTGTGGATGTGTTATTTCTATAACATTCATTGTTTATGGAGAATGTATTGACATTTCGTATACTAGTTTTAATACGAATGTTTAAGTTATGTTCAAACCTATTCATATGAGGAATGCATTAGACTTAGTAAGTGACGGGTGGAGCCCGCTATAGCTCATCGATGCATCGGTAGGTCTCATGAGACAAACTAGTGTCTTGGCACGAGGCCTTGACAAAGTCTTATTTGTAGTCTTGGCACGGGGCCTTGGATATGTGGTTATGATAGTCTGGTATTATGCATTCCATCATTATGAAAGTGGTTATTGATGTTGCATGTGATTATTATACTAGTAGAATATCCATTTGAGTAAGTAAATGACATTATTTCATTTCATTTTTTCCATATTATTATGAATTTAAAGTTTAAAAAGGCTTTTGTTTTAGTTATACATTTCCTTAAATGTTTATGCTTATTTATGAAAGTTTCTGCTGTATTATTATCCTTACTAAGCATCTGAGCTCACCCCTTTCTATGTTTTATTTTTCCCAGGATTCCAAGAAGTGTATTGTGATTGATATGGAGGGTTAAGACAAGGGAATAATGGCGTTCATAAAGGATTATTTATTTTGTTTTGTATGTTATTAAGTGTAATGTAACATTCATGTATGTAATCTATTTTCCAAGACTGCTAAACTGATCATTCCTTCGGGACTTGATTCCTTATAATCATGGCAATGTATTAAAATAATGCACCGACTCTGGGTAACTGGGGTTGGGGTGTTACTGAGACAGATCTAGAAAAATCATCACAATGAGATATAGATGGAATCTTCTTATTTGGTCTTTCTTGATAGAGATCATAAAATGTATTTATGATCTAATTTCATAAAAAGAGAGGTCTTTTTACACTAGAATTATACTTAGATTTTTTGGTGACAATAACTTCATAATTCTTTGATTATGAAGTCTCAACTTGTGTCTTTTCATGTTTAGAAAATTTCATTTCCAATTATATATAAATAATATTGTGTTCATTCTTTTGATCTTTAAAAAATTACATTCTATATTCATAGTCTTTATTAATCTTCCAAACACCTTCATCATGCATTTAGATCTTATCATCAAACAAAGTGTCAAGATCCTTGATCCTCTTGGATTTGATATTTAATTGTGCAATATTGACCTCAATGATATTTTTCATATTTTCTTCCAATTAATGGACCTTATTATCAAATTATATAGTGTCTTCATCCTTCTCTCAGATTGTGTTGAGCCACTTCTCTTAAAATTTGGATCATCTTCCATCAAGCTCCTTATACCATTATTCTTTGACAATAACTTTTTTAGAGAGCTTTATGAAAGTTAAAGATATTTCTCTAAGTTATCTATTTCATCTTCAAGCTAAGTGAATTATTCATACCAACCTTCAAAAATCACATAGATAAAATCAAAAATTTCTTATGGAAAATAATACAAAATATCTTTCAATATATCTTCCATAAAGCTCCTTATACCGTCCTTCTTTGATATTAACTTATTTAGAGAGCTTTATGAAAGTTAATGATCTTTCTCTAAGATATATATTTCTCTTTTTACTATAGGGACATCTTCCTCATCATCATCTTATTTTTATTTTTATTATTCATCAAAGTCTTGGTTGAAACTAAATTCTGATCTAAAATAGTAATAAATTATCCAAAACTTCACATCATTATAGTTTCAATAAATAAACTTCAAATATTCAAAGATAACAACTTAAACTTGAGTATCCAATAATAGGTGAGTTGGGATCTGATACCAGATAAGAATCCAATAGAGGCTAACATATCCCTTTGACACTATTTGAGGAGAACCAGTTTGGGATATGTTATACCTTGATGGGAGGGGTGGTGAATTAATATAGATATATAACTATCTTGTTTTCAATCCCTTCATCACACTTTTACCCTATTAACCATTAGGTGATGATTCGTTTATTCTCTCTTACTCTCTCTTGTTCAGTTTTCCTTCAAGAAAAACCACCAAACACACATACCTAAGAGATTGTAGTTGGGATTTGGATTAGTGGTAAGAACCCTATAATCCTACATGAGAAATGAGGGTTCAAACCCCATCAAGTTTAGGTTACTGTAGTAGTATTGTAGTGGTACTGTAGCAGTAGAGGCACTATAGAAACGACAAGCACTGTAGTGGAGGAAGTCACTATAGCAGTGGTGGCTACTATGTGGTACTATAGTAGGCGGGTATTGTAGCGTTACTATTCACAAAATGGGCCTTGGGCCAAAAAATTTGGGCCTACAGGCCATGTTATGGGCTACATGCGCACTGGGCCTTCGAGATATGTAATGGGTCTCCCTCTACCTAATCAAAAGAAGTCTTTTATTTTCTTTAATAATAAAATGAGGCTTCAAACCCAACCGTAAAAAAACACATACATAAGAGACATTAATATTTATAAGGCCCACCTGTAAAAACAAAAGGCTAAACCTTGGTAAGTTCTCGGTCCCACGAAGATCATAAAATCCACTAGTATCAACCTAAAGATACAATTGGGTTAGGTTTATCTTTGTACCCATGTTTGGTGAATCTTATAATCTATAAAATCCCATTGTATCTTTATACCAGAATATTTATAGCTAATCATTTTTAAATATATAAATATAAGAGTCTTTTTCAAAACCAATACAAGGTTTTTAATGAATTTCTTAACCCCTTATTTTTCTTCTTTCATTTACACAATAGTATACAAGTACCTTCAATTATTTTGTATGAAAATATAAATTCACATTGCTCCTCCTTCAACACATCACTAAAAAAGTCATTTTTCACAACACCTCTTATTCTTTGTTTTCTTTTTCTTATTCAAATTTATTACACAAAAACCTATATTGGTTCTTATTTTTGGATTTTATACACAAAAAATATTCTAGTTGAGTGCTTTTTTAGGATGACCTAAAATCTTGGCACACACACACAAAGATTATTATTTATGAAATGATATTTTTGGGATCCCTTTTTATTGAAACTAAATAATATCACTTCTATATTCCATTTTCATACTTCCTATATTCATACATTTTTCCCACTATACAACATGTATATAAACTACTTTTCACCACAACCTTGATTATGCTTTAATTTGAATCTAAAATGCAAATGATCAAACTTATTTAAAATTATTATATAATTTCTTCCACTTTAATTTGATCCATGAGACCATTTTGATCTTCTTAATACCCTTGATTCTTATATAAATGACCTTATAGATCAATTTAGAGATCCCTTGAGTCATCCAAGAGGTCACATCATAAAAACCACTCAAAACTAAAGAAAAATACCTAATACATATTGCATCATATCTAGGTGAAAAATATATGTCCATTTTCCCTTAAAAACCATGAGTACAATGGTTGTAGTCCTCCTGTATTTGACTATTTTGGGATTATTCTCTAATTGTTGACCACATATTGTTCAGCCATGTGCGTGTTCACTTTTTTTTGGCAATTTTTTACTTCAAAAGATCCGATCAACTATATATTTCTTCAACCATCCACATGGGTATATTTAATTTATTGTTTTTCACATGTATAATGGGAGAATACCATGAAAACTACCATGACCATTTGGCCTTGTTCATTTTCCACAGGCACACTAGAAGATCATCATAGGGGCTACTACAACCATTTTGGCCTTGACCATTTTTTATAGACACAATGGAAGACCACCACGGGAACCACCATAAGTAGAGTCTCTTTCCTATTGTCTATTTTGGGCATGGACTTCTCAACACACCCTCCACCATGGACATTTCATTTTTGGCTTGGACATTATTTATTATAAGAGCCTTCATCACTTCATGAAATTCCTTAATTATGATGAACCAATAATTATGTGTACTTCAATAAGGAACAACTTACTTAGCATCGACCAATTTAAGCTTCATCCAAACATCCATGGATGAACCTTTTACAAACTCCTATATCATAGAGATATTAGGATAATCTCCATAGAACTTAAAACCTTCAAAGCAATATTCTAAAAATTAAGAACTAGATGATTACCCCAATACTTATGATCTCATTCTTCTTTAATCTTGGATTTTTATCATTAGTAATCAATAAATCATAACCACCAAGATTATTTTTCACTTAAATTTCTTATTTAAGCTTATTAAATACATTGAAATCAATTAATTCTACTTATTCATTAACAACATCATTTAAAATAAATACAACACACACAAAGTGGTATTAAAAAGGTGTAATTTGTTTGGGAGACAGTAAATAATAACTTAATCATTAAACATTCTTATCTTAATGAAATTCCAAGATGGGTGACCTATAAATAAGTTATTTTATAAGAAATTTGAAACATACCAACCCTAACCATTGTCTTATAAATATCTAAGGTTACACTAACATTAAGTGGCATCCCCAAAACACCAAAGGCTGAAAATAAATTCCAAGGGATTATTAAGATGTTGGGGGATGATTTTCCCTTTTTGAACAACCATAAACTGCAAATAAAAAAATAAAACCAAAAAAAAAAAATATATGATGCATGAAGTATAAATATTATAATACAAATTAAATACCAAAAAAATAAAAACATCAATGTAATAATGGAAAAAATAAACCAAAACACCAATACACTAAAGTAATGCATGATTTAGGCACCACGGTTATAACACCCAAGCTTCAATTATAGTAAGCAAATAGTTTATCTAAATGAAACTATAATACATGAAAATTTTAATATTATATGTTAAATAATAATCTATTAATTGATTTAAAATAATAAAATATTGAAATTGGACAAGTTTTATGGGATATAGTTTAAAATTTCACCACTTAACCTTTTTTATTCTGTTTTTACCTTATAAATGATTTAAATTTCATATGAATTTTTCATCTCAATTTAGACTTAATTGAGACATATTTTATATTATGAACCTATTTTTTCTAATTTGGTGTCTATCCTACCCCTTTGATGTATATAACCTGAATATCTATTTGTTAATGGTATTTAATTTTTTAATTCAATTTTACTCTTTCAAGTGTTTATAATTTAAAAGTTATCAAATAGGTATGAATTTATTTATACAATCTAATTTTGTGGTTTGATAATATTTTTATTGAAGGAATATTATAATATTGAATTCATAAACAACTTATATATTTTTATCCTTTTGATATTTAAGGAGTTTATGTGTTTTCTTCCAATTTTTCCTCTCTTTAGAACTTAAGCCAAGTAAAGAAATGTTTAAAATAAAATATGGTCTTATTTATCTAATGTCTAGGAATAATTTTATTTCATACCCATATTTTTTTTATTTTTTTAAAAAGAGACTTTTATTTAATTAAATAATTTATTACGCAAATAATATATCATCTTTAACTTCATATGTAAGGTTTGAAAGTAATCTTTCAAATATTCTATGAAAGGATCATTTTATACTTTCTTTTCAGAAATTTGAAAGGAAGGTTTCTTTTCAACATTAATGAAATTAATTTTTTTCTGACTACTATAACCATTTCATGCTATTTAGTTTCCTCTATATGTTTCCCATGGTTTTACAAATAATTTTTTTAATGAAAATTTATTTTGATGAAAATTTATTTTAAATATTTTTCTTCAATTTTCTTATGTTATCCAAAATACTTGAATTTATTACAAAAAATATATTTATGATGAATTTATGGTCATATTTTACCTCTTATTCATCTTGTGGTCATTAAATTTATCTTAAAACATCCACTTTATTGTGATCATGTTTCATCATACATTACATTTATTTTACGTATCCATATTTTTTGTATCATGGATATTCTTATTTTATAAACCTTATACCATTTATATATATGAAATTTTACTATGATATTTATTTGATTAGATGTGAAAATATTGATATTTTGTATTCTTTACTCAATAGTAATATTTTTTGATAATATATATTGTTTATGAATTAAATTTATCATTCAATATATGAGGAATGCATTGGACATATAATTATTGTTCATGCATAGTTATAGATATCCCCTTGATAAATCGACCAGTCTCATGAGAAAAATTAGTTGGATAGACTTATTAAATGGGTTTTAGTTTATACCTACCCATATTTGAAAGTATCTTGGCACAAATCCTTTATCAAGATGTCTAAAATTATTCATTTCCCTCATTGTGAATTTAGTTATTGTTATCCACGAGATTAATACATTGATATTATCAATTGATTCATTTTAAGATAAATTTATTGATTAAATGACATGTATTTTAAGTTTTCTACCTTTCCATATTGATTATTCCATATTTAATCATGATAGATTCCACTGTACATAACCCTTACTAAGTGTTTTTTCTCACCATTATTTTATTTTCCTTTCCCTATAGTATGAAAAAGGAATATTTGAATGAGTTTTAGGGATGAAAAATATTTACATTTACTATGTTTTATATTTTATTTCCAATATAAAATGGGAATCATGTATGTATTTTGTTATTTAAGACTACTAAACTGATTAGTCCTTGATGATATGATCCCTTTTATATTATTCCAATGTAATAAGGTATAAATCAACTTTGGGTTATTATAGTAGATTTTCACTACTGGAAATTCAAACTATAGCCACAGTTTAAAACCGTGGCTATAGGTCCTCAAACTGTGGCTATGTTTGGCATGGCTATAGGCCTAGATTTATAGCCATTGTTTGGAACCATGGCTATAGGTATACAACCACGGTTCAAACCGTGGTAATATCTCTATAGCAATAGTTTATAACCGTGGCTATACTATATGAGGGACACAACTTATTTCCACAATTAAAAACCGTGGTATTAGACCCTATAACTACGGTTAGAACCTGTGGAAATAGAACTATAGTGATGGTTAGACACCGTGGCTATAGGGTCTGAAAAACCATAAAAAATAGCCCCCACCCCCTGCACAACCACCCCCTGTAGTAGCCCACCCCCTGCAGATGCAACTATAGGTAACAAACCTGAGGATACATCTAAGTATAAGTTAATATCACAAAGTTTTTTTAAATTAGATATTATATGGTTTTCCTATAAAATACATCCATGTATAGATACTAGAAAGTGGATGTGGTTGTGGCATAGATGCAATTAGGGGTAACAACTCTGAATGGGGTGGACTGGGTATTAAATCAATTATTTCCAATGCATGATGGGTGGGCCTATGAATGCACACCTAGCTAGAAACTTCTTAGGTATATTCTTTGGTTGATTCACATATTACTTACATAGTATTATGAATTATTTGAAAATATTTGAAGGATTTTAGGACATTACCAAAAAAACCAAGTTTATGATTATGTGATATTCTATTCATAAATTTTCAATTTATGTTATGTGTTACAACAAATTTAAAATTATATACCATGATTTAGATAACATAATGTTATGAGATTATTTAATATATTTTATTGTTTAGAAATGGTTCCCATTGTAAGAAATAAAATTAATACTCATAGAGAATGTATAGATTGTCCTACTGATCAAGACAATACATATAGTGATGGAGTTGAGAAGATCATGGCCATTTTAGGGTAGATAAACTAGGTTATGACTGATAACATTATATATATAGAACAACATGATGTTACATGGAATTATACATCTATATTTGAACATTTAATGTGATATAAGCCTCTATATTTTAATAAAAGCACTAATCCACCAGTAGCTAAATAGTGGATTAAGTCCCTTGAAAAGATTTTTTTTGAATTAGGATATAATATAAGGGTAAGGGTTATTATGATAGTGTATTTTCTCAAAGGTTATGATGATCAATGTTTTCCATTGATCTAAAATACTAGGGTGGAAGAATAAATAGAAAATATAAAACAAATATCTTTTAAAGTAACATTATTTGATAAATATTTCCCCCATGAGTAATGTACTAAATTGAAGAGAAAGTTAGTTAACTTATAGTAAAATAAAGAGGAAAGTGTAATAGAGTTTTAGGTTAACTTTATAAGAATATCCATGTATACTATGGATTACACACATAATTTAGAAAGAAAAAATGACCATTTATTTAAAGGGATTAAGCTAATCCTTTGAAGGGCTTTGGATTCTAAAACTGTTTCAACATATGATGAAATAATATTATGTTCCATTAAATTAGATAAATAATCATCTATTTCCTATATCTTCAAGTTAAATAAATATAATAAGAGTTCATCTAAGAATAAAAAAAGGAATGCATCAAATAAGAATAAGGAAACAAATAAATTTCCATCATGTGAAAATTATGGAAAGAAATATCCTAAAAATGATTGAAGGGCATGAGAGTTTGTTAAAAGTATAGAGATAAGGTTAATAAAGATAATGAAATTAACAGAAAGAATGAAACAACTATTATCCAATGATTCAACAGTATATAAATGGGTAATTATTCAAACCAATGCTTCATGTGTCAAGGGAACCTACCACAGAGGAGTATATGGGGAGAAGCTAAGCTTATACGATCACTAAAGTTGAGTTTTAAGTTCCTAAATATATGGTGGTAGGTACTTAACTCATAAAATCATATTTATACAATTATTTATTTGAATTTGTAACTTCAAACTCTTTTATATCTCTCATGTTTTCTAGGAAAATTAGATATTTATATAGCACCTCAAGAAGGGAGTTGTTAGTTAAGAATACTAGTATAAATCTTACTACAATAAGGATATGTAAGCTAGTTACTATTATGAAACATAGACATACCCTATTTATAGAATTGATTATTATAACTATGGATGACTTTGATATAATCCTTATTATGTATAGGATTTCAAATTACAATGAAAAAATTATTTCCAAGAGAAGGTGATTATGATTCATGATGGAAATATAGAATCTCTTATCTTTAGAAGGGATACTTCATCATATGGGTCATGTATATATTCATATCTAGTAGATTTCTAAATTATATTCTTGGGGAATAAGATAAAACATAGTCTATGGATGTTAAAGGTAATATTCAAATTGAATATATACCTATTGTATATGATTAAATTGATTCCTTTCCTAAGAAATTACTTGGACATATAAAAGAGTGTGATGTTGAGTTTCTTTTTATAGACATATTGTCACTAAGTATGGAATCTAAATTAATCCAATTAATAAAATGGAAGTAACATAATGACCTAAACTAATGAAAATAACCAAGGTATATAGTTTCCTTGGTTTTTAAGGCTACTATATGCAGTTTTTTGAAAACAATTATTGATTGTATAATTGGTTAACCATGTTAAAAAATAAAGGGGTTAAGTTTATATGGAAAAATGAATGTGAATAATGTATTTTAGAATTAAATATAAGATTTATCAATGCTCTAATATTAAATCTACCATCATAAATGGTTGAATTTTTGATATATAGTGATGCATTAAAGAAAGGACTCATGGTTGTACTTATGTTGAATTATAAATTTATCGACTATACATAAAGGTAGTTAAAGTTTCATGAATAGAACTATCCAACCCTTGACCTTTAGTTGGAAACCTTAATACTTTCTTTGAAGATGTGGAGTAATTATCTTGATGGTGAAAGATGTGAGATATACACATATCATAAGAGTTTGAAATACATATTTTTTTAGAAAGAGATCAACATGAGGAAAAGGTGATAACTCAATCTACTCAAGGATGATTATTTCTCAATACACTACCACCCAAATAAGAAAAACAAGGTAGCTAATGCATTATGTGGGAATGATCATGGAGTGTTGACTAAAATGAGGATTAATAATGGTCATATGTTCAAGGATTTAGTAAACATTGATATGGGATTTATTAGGGAAGGAGAAACATCAATTTGTTTTTTCAAATGATTGAAAAACCATATTTATTAGAAAATTTAAAAAGTTCTTAGCCTGATGATGACAATTTTGAAAAGAAAATTAAATATTTGAATGTTGGGAAATTGGAAGACTTATGTTTATGAAGATGGTGTTCTCAATTTTGGAAAGAGGCTATGTGTTCCATATCTAACTAAGTTGAAAAGGGAATTATTAGATGCTTCTCATAGTTAAAATTTATATATACACCCAGGTATAACCAATATGTATAAAGATATGAAGGAACATTTTTTGGTGGGATAATATGAAGAAGGAAATTACTAATTATGTATCAAGATTCTTGGTTTATGAATAGTTAAATAGTGATAAAAAGTATCATAAAGGGGTCATGAAACCTCTAGACATTACTATATGGAAATGGGATACTATCACTATAGAATTTATTACTAGATTTGCGAATGATCATAGAAATAATGATTCCATATGGGCTATTATTGACTGCATTAGCAAATCCACACATCTCCTTACTATAATATAATATTTAACTCTTGAGAATATTGAAAAAAATATATATTAATGAATTTGTAAGACATCATGTTGCACCTATTTTAATTATATATTACTGGGATCCCTGATTTACATCAAAATTCTTGAAAATTATCTAGAAGGATCTTGATATTGAACTTCATTTGATCACCACCTATGATCCTCAAATTGATGGAAAATCCAAAAGGACTATTCAAACATTAGAAAACATGTTGAAGTCATGCCCACTTGAATTTCAAGGTATATGGGATCATCATTTATCTTTAGTGGAGTTTAACTATAATAATAGCTTCCATTCATGTATTAAAATGGAATTTTATGAAGTATTATATTTCAAAATATTTCATACTCCAACTTTTTGGGATGAAGTTGGTGAACGAAAGCTTGTAGGACCAACTTCTTTTTAGGAGACAACAATGAATGTAAAGAGTATTCAAACCCATATTAAATAAGATCAATGTAGGTAAAATAACTATGAAGATAATAGAAGGAAATATTTGGAATTCCAAGTTGAAGATCACATTTTCTTGAAAGTATCTACATGGAAGGGTGTTATATGGTTCAGTAGAAAAATGAAAATGAGCCCTAGGTAAATCAGATATTTTAAAATTCAAGGAATAATTTGAGTTATAGATTACTATTTGTAAATTACATCAATCCTCCCTAAATTATATTACGCATTCAATATCTCATTATTAATGAAGTATATGCCAAAACTAATTCATGTTCTCACCTCTAAAGAAATAGAATTAGAACTTTATCTATCTTACTTTAAAGAGACTATCTAGATTATTAACACAAGTGAACAAGTGTTGTGGAATCAAATGACTAAACTAGTAAAGGTAAATTGGAGAGTGGATGTAATCTACAAACATAAGGAATTTATGATGAAAAATCACCCTCATTTTTTTAGAAAGTAATATACTTGAAAATTTTAAGGATGGAATTTTTGAAGGAAATAATAATGTGACATTTGAGATTCAATTATAGAAAGTGTATTTTTTGACTCAGTGAAACTAAAATAAAATATAGATTTTAATATTTTATAGCACACAAATTCTAATTTTATAGGATGAATATTGATTTTGAGCATACTATTTCAAAATAATCCTAAAATGAATTTTTGAAATTTTTCATTTGAAATATGTTTTTATATATAATTGAAAATTTAATATTTAGATAATACTTATTTTGTTTATAAATTTTTTCATAATATTTATAATTAATCATATATTTATGATCAATTTGATATAAATAAATAGAATATAATTTGGAGGTAAAAAGGTATATTTTAGGAAAAATATTTTTAAGTGCATGGTGATTTTCTATTTTAATTATTTAAAGTGATACCTAATGATGAATGATTTAAATAGATTATATATCTATATATATTAATTTAAATTCATGTAATTATTATTACTAGTAATATTGTTAATGTAAGTTTATCTTATGCTTGAAAAATGGATTTTCGTAAAAAAATATTTTTTCATCATTTTTTGCGAGTTTATTTTTATATTGATTTATTCCACTAATAAAAATTGAATTCAAAAAAATGGATTATATATTTATAATTGGTAGTGTAACACCCATGTCTTAACCACTGGGTCCATACTATAGATCCACAAGACCTCATTCATACCTCCTAGTATACAAGAGGCTGCCGACTAGCAGCAAGGGTCAGAAAACCATCAATGGGGTGACTATATCCTCAATATCATGTCATAGAAATACAGAAAAACATAAATATATATATAATATAATAAGAAAAGTAACACATGTAAATAAATAAATAAATTTATATGTTATGGAACACAAGTCATAGGAATAAAATAATTATCTCATAGTGTGTCAAGCCAAACCAATTTAATCATGACAATAATGAGATATAATAAACATACATCATCAATAGTTCTGAGTGTGTCCCAACATCACCTTAGACTCCAAGACTATGTATCCTTAGTTCCCATTTATAGGTAACTTTCCCTTCATTAGATCCTTGGTCATGAAATATGTACATGCACGGAGTTTCTTGTATAGGGTGTGAGTGATAAACCTAGTAGGACCCCACCAATGTTTCCTTAACATAAGTGAAAATAATATATAACAATTCAAATCATAAAATAATTAAATTACGAAATAAAAAAAAACAACCATACATGTTATTATTCATCATTCACTAACCATTCTACCATGAACCCCAACCTTAGTTGCTTTGGCATGATTCCAGTAAGGATGTTGATGTCTATCAAACCAAGTACCACCTTAGAGAAAAAACCAAAAAAACCACCTTGACAGTGGTCATTATCATGAAAACCACATAACTGACCCTAATGATGGTCATTATTAAGAACACTACACACCCCAACCTAATGGTGTTTTTTATCAATAAATCTATATGACCCACCTAGATGGTGGTCTTTATCCTCAGATGATGGAAAGTCCCACTTGAGATGTTTGATGTAAATGGATAACACATCACCATTGAATATAATTAAACCATTTCATCCAAAAGATGTTGTATTCTAAAACATTCATGGTCTAACCGTTCATCAATATGTGTTTCCATGATATTACCCACACCATTAAATGATCCATAGTCCATATCCATTGTCACATCACTAAGATCCACCTATAAGGGGTCTTCTAACTGATACTAAGAAACCTGATCATCATGATACATGAAGAAAGGTTCCACCGACTATAAAATACCATAAAAAACATGTATTATAGGAATGAATGAAAGGAATATCAAGAAAAATTATCAATAGGATACAAAAAATGCATATGATCCACATATCAAGATCAGTCTCAAGGGCCACTCACATACCCACAAGAAACAACATTAATAACGGTTATCATGAATAAACCATAAATCCTGAAAAATCATATACACATCCATAAATGGAAATGAACTTACTATACCATGTTTTTTGATTGCAATATCAATTTTTATCAAGGAATCATCACTCAAAACTTATCCATAAATTAGTTTATTCAAATTTCTCACCAAGGATTTATAGAATTGATTCCAACTATTTTATTTCCAGAAGAAATAAAAAAAACTCTACATGTGATAAAATATTTTTTTCTCTTGGATAATTTCTAAATTAAGCATGATAATTATTTTATTAATCCTTTTAAAAATTCAAGGCTATTATCATTTGAATAATTATTTATCAATTTTCTATAAATCATAGGAATTATTAATCCATAACTATCCAAAGAAAAGAAACGATAATGGATATTATAAAATTACCACTTGGAATTTTATCCTTTCTCAATACTAAATTCATAAAAGAGGGAAGCAAGAGGGTTATTACTTGACTAGAAACCAGAATAAGAATTTATAATAATTTATAAAAACTTCATAGATCTTGGATTCAGAGTTTTGGACTTCTTGAACTTCAAGAGAATACCAAATGTTGAAGGAAGAAAATATTTGGGTATTTAAAAAAAATACCTAGGTGTTCTGGTTCACATAATTTGTAAACCTCATGATTAAATTACCATTTAACTCATTCTTCACATGGATCTTGAAATATGAGTGTTTAAAATCTTTAAAATAGGAGTTACATACCTTAATGGGTCATAATAAATCAATTACCATGATTTATATTTTTAAATTCATTAAAGTGCATCACAGAATCAAGTTGAAAGAAGGAAATGTAAAAATAGGATTTAAAAATATCTATTTTCCAAAAAGAAAAGAATGTATGGGTAATATGATTTTATCCTTATGAAAATCATATTTATCACTTGAGAGTAAGGTTTATTACCCTTAAACATGTCTTAAGTTCTGATGTACCCTTACAAAGCTCTATATTACCCTTATTCATCCTTTGGGAATTCATATATAACCTTATGCAACACCTAGTTTACCCTTATGTATCCTTTAAAAAATTGGGAATACCCTTATGAAATGTATAAAAAATAAGAGTTAACTTTACATAAATAGAGAACTACAATCACATAGATAATGGTTACCTTTAAACATCCTTTAGTAATTTTGATTTACTCTTACACAATGTAAGAAATAAAACATTTACCTCTACAAAACTAAGGAAAAAATCTTCTTTCCTTTAATCAACCTTTTAAATTCATGAGTTACCATAGCACAATGTATATTTCATATGTAAGGGTAAATATTACATTGAAAATTATTATTTTTTCCCTAAAATTTTTAACAAATAAAATAAAAAAGGGTCTTTGTTTATTATAAAAATGAGGATGTTACAATTCTATCCCTCTAAATAATTCTCATCCCCAATAAGTTCTCTTAATTGTCCTACTCAAACAATTTATCCATTAAGCCCAAACATCAGGCTCTCACTCACAAGTTTCCCTTGGATCCATATATGCCTATATAGAATCTAGAAAATTTGCACCATCATCCCTTATAAGACTTTCTCACTCTGATCTATAGTCCTCATCAGACATTCCTTATAAGATGCATCTGGCTCCAACTCAACATACTCACAGTCTATAATATGAATGAGGTTATGCATGTTACTAAAAAATTGAGAAACATATAACACATTATTCATGACTCTATAAAATGGAGTAAGGTCTAGATGATAATACACTATCAAAACCCACACAGTGATCTCAAAATATCCCATAAACCATAACACTAGTTTCCTTTTCTTACACAAACATCAATTCTCTAACCCAAGAGTCACTCTCAGGAAAAACTGATCACCAACAAAGAAATACAAATTTATTATCCTACAATATTCATTAAATAAATTCTTTCTCAAAGTGATCACAATATATTTCTTAATAAACAACACACTCTATATGTTATCATTTACTATACTAGGCCTAAAGATTTTTACCTCACCTGCATCATTCCAACACAACGGTGAACTAAATGACCATCCATAGAGATCCTCAAATGAATCCATCTAAAGATATAAATAGAAACTATTATTTTAAGAAAAATAAACTAGATAGAGGTGATTATCCTGGGCCCCAAATAAGTCTAGGATGTAAGATCAAAGCATATCCTCCAATATCTGAATCATCTACTTTGATTTGTCTGTCTATTTGAGGATGATACAGTATGATCAATCTCATTTGTGTCCCTAGGTCCTTCTACAAGCCCTACCCAAATTTTTATGTAAAACATGCATCAATGTTAAATACAATGCTCAATGTAACTCTATATAAGTGTATAATATCACATAAATATACCTTTCCCATCTCATCTATTGAGTGATTCTAACAGATCTGTATGAAATGAGTATCTTTATTTATTTGATCAATAATTACCTAAATAAAATCATAGATACTAGGGGTCCTAGATAAAACCATGAAAATGTCCATCGTGACATCCTACCACTTCCACATGGGCACATGAAGTGGCTAGATTAGTTCACCAGGATGCTAGTGCTCTACCTTTATCCTCTGGCTAGTAAGGCATCAGGAAAAAAATCCATCAATGTCCCTCTTCATCCCTGGACACTAGAACTGTCCCATGAAGTCATGATACATATTCATTTCTGTTGGATTTATATCCCACTTATATGTATGAAAGTCTCTAATAGCATGGGAAATAACTCTTCCATGCATAAGGATCACATATTCATTGTCTAGAGATCACCCAGGCATCGGGTCACCACCTTCTAGTTGTTTCTTCATCACAACACACTCAATGTTAGTCTCATATCTATCCTTTACCCAATATAATTCAGAATATGTGAACCCTAAAGGGGAACATATCATCGATACCTAATTCTTAGAAGCATCCATCCTCTAATCATCCAAAAAGCTCATCATATGCCATTGTTCTTCTGAAGTTCATTCACCAAGCTCTTGAGTTACTTTAGTATTATACCTAAGAGCATCTGCAAATATACTACCTTTACCTGGAGTATAATCCATATCAAATTAAAACATATTTAGATACTCTACCCAGTGCCTCTACTTCAATTTCAAGTCCCATTGTGTGAATATATAAAAGAGGCTCTTGTGGTAACTATAGGAAAAAAACCTCTCACTGAAGAGATAGTGTTAGTAATACTTAAATGCATAGACCTCAACTTCTAGCTACAAGTCACGAGTATAATTGTTACTCTCACATGTTCGTAGCTAACATGACCCATAATATAATACCTTATCCCTCTACATCATCATTTCTCCTAAACCAACACCTTATGCATCAAATTAAATTAATTAACCAATCCCTAGATCGAGAAGTATCAACACTGGAGCTATAGTTAACCTCTTATACAGATCAAGAAAATATTATTCACATTGGACTGACTATCATAACTTTTCTACCTTCTTCATCAGCATAGTTATGGGTACTAATAAATGGGATAAGTCTTGGATAAAATTTCAATAGTATCCTGCTAAAACCCAAAATATCTTGATATTAAACTTGTTCTGAGGACATGTTTAGGATATGAATGCATCAAAAATATATGGTTCCATGGATATACTATTCATAGAAACCACATTCCCCAATAATTTCACATCATGAATCTAAAAGTTACACTTTGAAATCTTTTCATAAAGATGATGTGCCCAAATTGTACTCAGGACTATCGTGAGATGTCTGGAAAGCTATTTAGGGATCAAAGAGTAGATAAAGATGTCATCAATGAAAAACATGATTAAAAAGTCAAGATATGGGTGTAATACCTTATTCCTGAGATCCATGAACATTTTTGGAACATTAATTAATCAAATGACATCACCAAGTACCCATATAGCCCATACATACTGTGAAACACCATCTTCGAGATGTCCTCCTCTCTCACCAAAATTGGTGCTAACTCAATTATACTTTGATATTAGAGAACCACCAACATCCCCATAATTGATTAAAGAGATCATCAATCATAATTAGAGGATATATAATCTTCACCATCACTTGATTTATCTTTTGGTAGTATACATTGATTCAAATACTACCATACTCCTTCTTGGAGAAAAAATTACTTTTCCTGATAAATCCGTTTTTCTTCAATTCCTCAAGCTGTACGTTGACCTATTTCAACATAATCCAAACCATATAATAATAAGGTATCGAAATAATCTATTCACCTAGAATGGTATATATCTAAAAGTCAATTCCTATATCTGGGGGAAGTCTTGTGAATTCATCCGAAAAGGCACCCTAATAGAGATCCATAATTGGAGGGAAAAAAGAGAGGGCTACCAATGATCCTGGTGAAAGATCAAATCTTTCAATATGCACTATAATTATACCAAGATGGATCAAGTTTGGACTAGATCTACCTGATCCTAGTTCCCACTCACCGGTAATCATGAACTTATCTCCCTTTGGTGAAAACTTCTTTATTAATATGCCGATCCTTCAGAACCTCTACTAGGTTAAAGATTCTCCAAATGATTCAACCCATTCCTCGACATCCTAAGGGAATATAGTACACTAGAAGTATGGAGAATTTTGTAGTTGAAATTCAAGACATATTGTACCATATTTATAAAATTTTATGCACAAGATAATTACTAAAAAAAAGACTTATGGATGAAGCAACCCTGCCGATGAAACCGTAGAGTAGGTGCAAGAGCATTCTTAACTACATACTTCTACACATCCATTGGTAGAGAAGGAAGATCCTAAATTATGGGGAAATTCAATCAATTATTCAGAAGTAGTCCATAAGACAATTTTGAAGTGGCATTATCCAAAATGTAAAGGAAATATTTAGAAAATATGAAGCCATTAGGACAGATCCTAATCTATCTATCTTATCACAAAAAGGTTATCATAAGAGTCCACCCATAACCCAAGGTATAACCCTCTAAGAACTAAAAAAGGTAGAAATACCCGAAAATTAGTCATAGTCACAAATATATAAAAATATAACAACATACTCAAGTTCAAATAAATAATTTCATTATAGATATATCATAATATAATGATAAAATAGATATATCACTAATAAAAATAATACAAGTCTATCCCAATTAGATAACAAACATTAAGGTATTAAATTAAATAACTTGTATTCAACACAATATATATATATATATGTCATGTGATCCTACATTCCTATTCATGATGCCTGAACATACCTAAATCTCATAAAATATTAAAAAACATCCTGTCAATGGTAACTCAGAGGTTCGTTATAATGATTTGGCTAGGAATATGGTAACTACCCTTCTCGAGTCCCACAAAAGATATCTAATTTATACCATTTACTAGGTTGATCCAAAATAAAAAAATGTGTCTTGATACTATTTTGTAATTCCCTATCCAAAACCACCTGGTCCATGCTAGATAGCCACAAGATGTCATACGCTCTTCCCCATATGCAAGAGGCTAATGACATGTATTAAGGGTCTGAAGGCCATCTGTGGGGAGACTATACCCTAAGTATCATTTCATATCCATAAAAAACAACATAAAAATAAAAATAATATTATAATTAGAGTAAAATGTATAAAAAATAAAGAAAGTGATATTTCATGGAACATACATCATACAAATAAAATAACCGGACCCTAGTGTGGCAAGACAAACTAATGCAATCATAACAACAAGAAAAGATAATAAAAATAAAACAAAAAATTTACCAAAGTGTCTCTCGACACCACCTTTAACTCAAAGCCTCTATTTAATCAAATCCCTATCATAGGTTCCTTTCCCTTCATTGGATACCTGGTCATTAAATTTGTATGCGCACCGAGATTACTATCCAAGGTGTGAGTAATAAAACCAGTAGGACACCAACAATGTGTATTTAACATAAGTACACATAATATATAACAATATATTTCATGAAATAAGTAAATTATAAAATAAACATACAACCACACATGTGCCGATTCATCATGCACTAACAAATCTGCCACAAACCCCAACCCCAACGTTTTTGAAATGATTCCAACCAAGATGTTGATGTTTGTCAAACCAAGTTCCACCTTATAGGAAACACTTCACACCCCACCCTAACAATGGTTATTATCAATAACACCACATGCCTCACCTTGATGGTGGTCATTATCAGGAACACCATACACCCCACCCTAATGGTGGCCATTATTAAGAACTCTACATGACCCACCCTAATGGTGGTCATTATCCTTGTATGATGGTAAATCACACCATAAATGTTTGACGTAAATGGAAAACACATCACCCTTGAATATAATTGTCCCACTTTGGCCAAAACATGATATATTTTCAACCCATGTATGGTCTACTCCCATGTCAACAAGTATGTACGTGATCTGAGCCATACTATGAAATGATCCACAGTACATAGCTATCATCACATCACCATGATCCCCCTACAAGGGATTATCTAATTGATACTGAGCAACCAAATCATCCTGATACTTGAATTAAGGTTCCACCAACAATATAATACTACAAGAAACATATATTATAACAAGGAAAAAAGTAATATCAAGAATAGATATCACAATACTACACACAATACATATAATCACATATCAAGCTTGGTCTTAAGGTTCACTCACACACACAACAACAAGGGTATAAATCAAGGGTATTAGAAATAAACCATAAATCATGAAAATATCATATACAAGGCTTTAAATTATAAGTAACTTTCTACCTCAAGGTTATCGATGTCAAAGTCAAGGTTCACTAAGGAATCACCCCCTGAAATATGTTTTCATATTAGTTGGTTCAAACTGCTCACCAAGGATTCCTAGAAATGATTCTAAATATTTTATTTCTAAAATAAATAAATAACTCTACATTTGATAAAATATTTATTTTTTTCTAGAAAATTTACAAATTAAGTATAGTAATTATTTTGTTATTCCTTTTGATAATTCAAGGTTATTATCATTTCAGGTTTTTTTATCAATTTTCCATGAAGCTAAGGAAATATTAATTCAAAAACATCTAAGGAAAATAAAAGATAACAGTGATTATAAAATTACAACATGGTATTTACTCCCTGATCAATGCTGCCCTCAGAAAAGATGGAAGCAAGAGGGTTCTACTACACTGAGAAACCAGAAGAAAAATTTTGACTGATCGATAAAAACTTCACATATCTTAGAGGAAGAATTTTGGAATTCTAGGTATTCAATAAAATACCAAAAGTTGAGCATGTCAGGGGTTGTGGTATTTTAAGAAAATACCTAATCATTATGCTTTACAACATTTGGAAACCCCATGATTAAATTTCAATTTTATTCATTCTTCACATGGATCTTGAAATTAGAGTGTTTAAAATATTTAAAACAAGAGTTATAGACCTTAATTAGTCAAAAGAAATCAATTATCATGATTTTTGGATTTTGAAGGCATAAAAGTACATTATAGAATCAATCTGGAAAAAGGAAATGCAAAAAAAGGTTTTAAAAACATCTTTTTCCCAAAAAGAGTACCATGTATGGGTAACACGGTTCCACCCTTACATAGCTCATAGATATTACATGAGGGTAATAAGTATTACCCTTACATAGGTCATAAGTTTATAATTACCATAAAAAAGATCTAGAAAACCCTTATATATCCTTTATAAATTTAGATTTACCCTTATGTAGTGCCTAGGTTACCCTTATATATCCCTTAAAATCTAGGTCTTACACTTACATAGGGTATAGAAAATAGGAGTAACTTTACACGAATATAGAACTACCATTATGAAGATAAGTGTTACCTTTATGAATACTTTAGGAATATAGAGTTACCATTATATAACACATGAAATATAAAACCTACCGTTATGAAACTAAGGTAAAAGCCCTCTTAACTTTACAAACCCTTTGTAATTCATGAGCTACCCTTATGCAAAGCATAATTCCTATACAAGGGTAAATATTACATTTAAAATTATCAAATTTTCACTAAAAAGTGTAAAAAATAAAAATTGGTATTTATTTATCATTAAAATAGATATTTTAAAAGGAGTTTTAAATTTTGTAAATAATACCCTTTTATTTTTAGGCATTATGAATAGTAATCATGGTAAAATCTATCACCTTGATAAAGGGTAAAATAGGATAAAAAAAGTTAAAACTAATAAGGCTTTAAAAGATTTTATACACTTTATTATATTTTATTTGATGATTATAATTCAACCAAACCCTTCATATATTTGAAAATATAGTATCGTGGTGCCATTTTTCTTTTTTAATGACCTTTATATTATTTTAAAGAGAGGAAAATTCCAAAATTTTACTATATTTCATTTAATTTATCTTATATGTTCACATAGGGATATCAAGATGTTATAAATGAATATAAAATTTTATTTTTAGAATAATTAATTTACAATTTTGATGGTGATTTATTTTTAATTTGTAGTGATGGTATAATTACTTTAATGACCCCAATGCTGATACAGTGCTTGTGTAAGTAGTAGAAAAAAAAGTAAATAATTTTAAAAATATAAAAAGTGATATTGTTTGGATTAATTATGGTGTCAAATTTATTTTATTATTTATAATAATTTATAATTTATGGTTAAGGATTTGATATTCTAATTCCATTCCAGCCTTGATGTCTTTAAAGGAAAAATATGTGAATAGTTCTTAAAATGAATTTAATGGTATTTTTTGTTAAATAATATTTTATTAAATGATTTAAAAATCATAAAAATATTTAAATTGGACAATAGGGATGGTATATTTTCTAAAATTACATCTATATATCCTTTTTAAAGCTAATTTTTACCTTATAAGTAAATTTACAACCATTTAAGAATGAAAAAGTCATTACCATGGTTAAGGTAAAAATTAGTTAACGAAGGGTTAAACCAAAATATAAGTTTTAAAATAAAACATAAATCTGTAAAAAAATTATTTTTTAAAAGGATTTAAACCTTAAACATTTTTATATTTGAAATTGTATCCACTAGGTTTGACTTTCACATGAATTTTTTTATTATATTTAAATCTTTTAAGTAATTCCAACTGTATCCTTTCCTTCACTATAAAAAGACACCAAACCTCCTATATTCTTCACACCAAAATGTGAAAATTATATTAAAAAAACCCTAAAAAATATTACTAACATCCTTAGATATGTTATATAGGTTATTTTATTCTCGAATGATCAACCATAGGGTCTTTAAGTGAATATCTAAAGGAGGTTCCAAAAAGAATAGGTAATCATATTAACTGATTTTTTCAAGTTAATTTCTTCTTATACATAATATAAATATTATTTTACCATAGAAATATAATAAAAATAGTATAATTATATTAATTTAAGGTTATTATATTTTTAGTATTATCCTTTTTCATATAATCTTCAATATAATGAAAAATAGAAACATCGCTCGTGTGTATGTGTGGACTTGTGCCCCACAAGTTGATGTATTTTATTTTTCAACACAGAATAACATAAATGTTATATATATGTGGATTTAAAGAAAATAAAATTATAATTATGATATAATTTTCATTCTAAATTTATAGAATAATATATATATATTTTCTCATAAATCTATTGGAAAACGGCAACGTCGCTCACATGTATGTGTAAAATACCACCTCTACAATGAGATGTGATTATTATTTTTAATTAAAAACTTATATGTATGGTTATAAAAATGTATCTAATGAATAAATGTGATATTTATAACATGAATATCATTCTAGATGTAATGAAACTATAACCTATGCACAAGAAATGGAACTTCCATGATGAAACATGCATGAAAAAACTAAACAGTTAACACCTGATGATGGATGTTACCAAGAATTAGTAATGAATGGGTAATGAGAATATATATAAATTTAGATAAATATTAATGTGGTTCTTTTATTAATTAATAACAAATTTAAAACCATTATACATGAGTTTAAATTATATTGAACTAAGTGGAAGTGTGAGGTAAGGAGCTTTCATCTCAATTTCCACTTCATTGAGATATTTTTTTTATTATGCACATATTTTCTCTTACAAGGTGTATATAAACCCCCTTTGATGTATATAATATGAATATATATTTATTCATTCTATTCAAAGTTTCAATTAAAGTTTACTCTTTCATTTGGATATAATTAAAAAGTTGGTAAAGAGGTATGAATTTATTTTTTACAATCTCATTTTTAGGATCACTTATATTTTCATTAAAGGAATGTTATAATATATCACTCATAAACCCCTTATATATTCTTATAATCTGGATATTTAAGAATTTTCCATGTTTTATTCCAACTTTTCCTCTCTTCGTCGCTTGAATAAAGAAAAAAATGTTTAAAAGAAAATATGATATTATTTCTCTTCTTGATCAGAAATACTTTTCTTCAATAACCATATTTTTTGGAAAATTATTTTACAAAATAATTTTTTATTTAATTAAATAAATTATTAAGGAAATAATATGTCATATTTTACTTCCTTTACAATGTTTTAAAGTTATCCTTAAAATATTCTCTTAAAGGGTCATTTTCAACTTTCATTTCAAAAAATATAAAAGGAATGTTTCTTTTAACTTATATAGTGTTAATGAATTTTCCTGCCACTATGACCATTTTACACTATTTAGATTCTTCTACAAGTTTTTCATGGTTTTAAAAAGAAACTTATTTCGCAATAATTTATTTTAAATGTTCTGATTCCATTTTCTTATATTCTTTAATAGACATTATTTTATTAAAAATCTTATATTGATGATGAATTGTTGGTCATATTTTATCTCTTATTAATTTTATGTTCATTAACATTCACTTGAATCATTCAATTTCTTAGGGCCATCTTTAATCAGATATTAAATTTCTCTTCTATATCAATATTCTTTGTATTATGGATATTCTTATTGCCTAAATCATATACCATTTATACATACAATGTTTTACTTTGAAAGTTGTTTTATTGACTGGGGAAATCTTGATATTCCATATTATTTATTCAATACAGATATTTTTCAATAAGGAACATTGTTTACGAATTAAATAGATCATTTAATATATGAGAAATGCATTAGACATGTAATTACAGGTGGGTCTCGGTTATATATAGCCTCTCAATTCATCAACATGTATCATAAAACAAACTAGTTGGCTAACCATATTAAATGGGATTTGTTGTATACCTACCCTTATTTGAACATATATTGTTACAATACCTTGATCAAGATATCTAATATTATACATTTTATTCATTGTGAATTTAGTTATTATTATCCATGAGATTACTATATTGATATTATCCATGAATTCTTTTCATGCTAAAGTTATTGATTAAGTGGGATTTTTTTTAGTTATCTACCTTTCCATATTGATTATGCATTATTTAATCATGATAAAATTCAGTTTACGAAACTCTTACTAAGAATTTGATATTAACCTTATTTTTCCTTCCCAAGATATGAATAATTTTATATTTGAATAAGTTTAAAGTGTGAAAAAATATTTACTTTTACTACATTTTATATTTTACATACAATGTAAAATGAGAATCCTGTATGTTTTTGGTTATTCAAGACTAGAAACTGATCAGTCCTTCGTGATGTGATTCTTTTTATGTTATTATAATGTAATAAAGTAGACACTAGCTCTTGGTTATTGGAGTTGGGGTTTTTTCAAAGGTGGAACTGCTCTAGACTCTAAGGTTATAACTAACTAAAAATATTTGAATCCAGACATCTACATCAAGAGACATCACTAGAGAAATGAAAAATCTCCCGCTTTCCCATATCATGGAGAATAAAATATATACATGCACTAAAGTACATATATATAATATGAGTAAACATACCAAGTATGAAAATAAACTAGAATATTCCCACACCCACCACTTGGAAAATAACATGTTAGCTTACAGGTTAAAAACCAATTTAAAATAAAATAATGAAACATCAAACCAGTTTACCAATTTAAATAAATTTAAATTAAAAATAGAAATATTTTACTAATTCTCCATCTAATTACACTTGGCATAACCAAACCACATCCTCTTTCTTATACACACATGCATTCTAGGTGACAGTCTCATACTCATGATCTATTACTCTTTGATCCACCAAGTCATCATTAGGTAACCATTATTTAGGATCCTCTAGTATAGAACCTCACAAAAAGTATATAATGGGAATTTCATGTTCAAGGAAAAGATGATCACATACAACCCATGTATTCCAAGTTCTCACATCGACTGATTTCATACAAATCAATAGTTTTCTTTAATACATTTAGTCGAACATTTTACTTACGTTAAACCAAAACCACACATGAAATTCATAAATCAAGGGGTTTTACAAAAAACAATAAAATTACAAGATTTATAAATTAAAATGAGTTTCCTTTGATATTCAAAGAAATTAATTTATATATTCAAGAATTCAAGTTCAAGAATAAGTGGATAAGAGAGAGAAGCCACCTACCTCACAATGGGTGAAGATATTGAATAACAAAACAAAAAATCCACTAAATCCAGGATCAAAACTAATTTCCTTCAATAGATCCAATAGAGATACCATAAAAAAATCAAATATCATAGATATATCTGTAATAGATATTATCTTACATTTTGTTCAAAGGAAAATGAGCAGATCTATATGATAGAGAAGAATAATGAGAGAAATGGGTTATTACCTTGAATATCTTAGACCGAACACAATTTTAACCATTGAAAATAGCTTTTTTAGGGTAATGAGATGCCAATAATTCCAAGAGGAATCCTCAGGATCAAAACCCAAGGTAAATATGAGAGAAATGAGAGTTTTTTTTGAAAAAAGGAATAAAAATCCAAATTTTAGATGTATTAATACATGTTGCGTAGATAGGCTTCATGATTTAACAAAACATGAACCAACCATGTTTGTGGTATATAAAAATTACTAGGTGGCCACATGATTATTCCAGATGGTTTGAAAAACCATGGGCTAACCCTGAAAAATTTCTATATCCCAAAAATTTCTAGATTGCACAGTTTTTTCGTGGTTTTCCTAAACCACACATCAACCATGGGAGTACCCTGTAAATACCATAATCTCTTTTAAAATTTAATAGAGAAGTTTTATGGTTTCCCCTAACCATTATCAAACCATGAAACCATAAAATAACTTCCAAAACACATGGAAAACATTAAAAAACTCTTAAAACTCAACCCAAGTATTATATAAATTGAAAAAACATAATAAAAGGGTAAATTACCTCAAAATGTGGGTGTCATATTCTCCCCACCATTAATATATTTATCCCTAGAATTTTTGAGATTAGTGGTGGTGTGGATGAGTTTTTTCCATATTTCTAGTATCTATTTCTCACATTCCATTTTCTCCTATAAAATTTCACCTTGTTTTCCTAAAAATTGTATCTATAGAATATATTTTTCATATAAGGATTTGTTTTGTCTATCCAAGATACATACTGAAAAATGAATAAATTTAGAATTTGGTTTTAGATCAAAATTATCCATTTGAATAAAATGTATAGGATCAGGCTAGTATTTCCTTAGTTGAGATACATAAAAGAAATTATGAATCAAACTGAAATGTGGTGGTAAATACAATTGAGATGAAATATCTTCTACTCATTTAAGAATCTCAAAAGATCTAACATACCAAGGAGATAACTTTTCATACTATGTTGATCGATGATGTCCTAGTCTTGTAATTTTTTTAAAAACACATGATCTCCCATAATAAAAGATAAAGGGAAACATATAATATTGGTATAATATTTTTGATTAATTTGGTATGAAACCATTTATTTTATGATTATCTGATTTTTCCTAGTCATTCGTTAAACAAGGCTAGGTCCCAAAAGTAAAATTCCTTTAGCATATAATAAAAAAAAGTAGAGAGTGAAAATGATGACCATACAATTTATCAAACAAGTAAATCTGTATCATTTATTGGTAGCTTTTGTTATACAAAAACTCCACTAAGGTAAAATATTCCTCCCATGATCCATAGATATCTATAACATAATCCCACAAAATATATTCTAGTGTCAGAATATTTCTTTCTGAATTCCCGTACGATTGATTATGATATGTTGTGTTCATGGTCAATTGGGTACACAAATCTTCTTAAAGTGATCACTAAATATGAGAGGTGAAATGAGGATTTCAGTTTGAGACAATGAAACTGGAATTCCATGAAATTTTACCACTTTTTGAATGTAAAGATTTTCCATGTTTTCTACTGTATTAGATTCAAAAATTAGAATGAATTGGGATGAATTTGTAAAGACCCAAAAATTACATATAATTTTTTTAATTAAATGGAATTATTATGAGACTGCAAAAATTGATGGCACATGATTCCGAGCTCCAGAGAGCCCGAAAAAAAATTTTCATCTTTTTTTAAGGTACATTCATTAAACATGCGGGCCCAGATTTTTATATTTTGAACTGGTGATTGGATTAAAAATCCTAGGGAACCATTGAATTTGCAGCGCCGATATTTCCATAGGCAAATCTTAACTTTTCTCGGAAAGAGTTGGCCATAAAAGTTATTTTTTGGACTTTTAGAAAAATAATAAAAAAATAACTAAAGGTTATTTTATATTTTTTTAAACCGTTGAGTGAAGGTGGAAGTATAGAAAGGTAACTGGACATTAAATAAAATCAGTTAATAACCTATTACACTTGGTTATGTAACTGCAAGCCTAATTAATTAATTTATTCATTAATTTTGGTTAATTAATGAACCTAGAGTTAACCACCTTAACTTGAAGTTAAATAAAAAGGTTGGAAAAGGGTTTTAGGCGACCGTAGGAGAACTCTCGATGAAGTGCTGGCAGAAATCCTCTATAATAAATAATGAACGACACCATTGAGGATTCGATTCACAGATCAACAAATGCCGATGAACGTCTTCGAACAACGGTTTCTCTTCCTTCATAATCAATGGAATCCAATGTGTTCATGATAGTGGTTTTTTTAGTAAAAGTGAATTATTGATTCAACCTAACAAATTCTTTAATTATATGATGAACATAGATCAACTAACTAACGGGTTGATCTGTGGTTTGTTTGAATCTGCAGGTGGTTATTGCGGGAAATTAAACTAGGTATTGATTTGATTAGTTTCCCTTGTTAAAACACAAACACAGATGGCATGAGCCAAATAAAAAGGACAAAATCCTCCACTTCTCTCAGTTTTGATGAATTCTTCATGAGATAATGATCAACTTGATGGAAATGTGAAACCTAGTGCCACACAGTGAAGGTGGTGTCCTAGGAGGCCCGTAGGTGCAGACAGGGAGAAAATCGGACCACCAGGGCTTTACTAATGGCTTGTGAATGTGCTTCTAGTGCGGCACCATCGATGCGATGGTTGACTATTTCTGACCGTGAGGTGGTGGTGGCGCCCACAGAAATTGCAGAAGACAGGGGCCCGACCAGCTAACATTGGCTGCGTTGATGGCGGGCGGTGCACCATGGAGGAGACACCGCAGCTCTGGTCACGGTGGTGGTGGACCGGTGTCTGTTTGGGGGAGCTAGGACCATTCCTAAATGGTAGGTTGTGCCTAGCTGGCGGATCAGACTAGGTCCATCCAGACTGGGCCTGGTCGAGTTGGGATGGCCCGACCGGTTTGGATCGGACGCTGACCCAATTTGACCCAATTACGTTTAAAGGGCCATAACTCCTAAACCAGACGTCCATTTGATGAACCGTCTATGGTGCTAGAAACCTTGGAACAAGGAGGTCATTTTGGGATACTCCAGTTATGTTTTGGAGAAAGTTTGAGTATGACCAGATTTTAATCAATCTCAAATCCAACCGGGCCCTTAGTTCAAAAATTCCTATAACTTACAAACCGAGCATTTAATCGACACACCTTCTATTACGTTGAAACCCTTATGACATAGATGTTCTTTGGGTTACTTATTCATGGGAATTTGTGGAAATTGAGGTATGACTGAAGTCTTGAGGAACAGAATCTATGGAACTCAATTGCACCAAGGGCGGAAATCCTATGGCTGACTGTCAAGTGACATACGACCCTTTGTGGATCGACATTAGATTGAACCTTTGTGGATTGAAATCAGAATGACCCTATATGGATTAGCAGTAGTATGACCCAAAGAGGATCATCCTTAGAGTGGCCCATCATGGATCAACAAGTTACGAACCAGTGTGGATCAATTACTTATGAACCTGTGTTGATCAATGATTTACGACCCTATATGGATTGACGAATTACGACTCTGTGTGGATCAGTAGTAGCATGACCCAACGAGGAAAAGACCTAGAGTGGCCCATCATGGATCAGTGACTTACGACCCTATGTGGATCGATGACTTACTACCCTATGTGGTTCAGTAACTTACAACCCGGTGTGAATCAGCTATAGAATGAATTCTTCATGGTTCTGCAGTGAAATTTATCAAATGAATAAGATGATTTAGCTTTACAACTAATCATCATTATTACTATTATTTAAGTTGTATACCTGGGGTGAGATGAGTCTTTTTTATTTATTCTTTTTAATTGAGATCATGATTTTTGGTTTTCTTTTGTGGAGTTCTGGGAGACCTTTGGGGGTCTCGGGGTCCCTACTGGGTATTGTTGTACTCAACCCTGCACGAGATTCGCCTACACCTTGTTGTGTCTTGTGCAGATGATGGGTAGCTTAGACCGAGATATGGGATCCTGAACTAGATGGTGCACATAGGTGACGTGTTGATGTGGAGAGCCGTAGTGATGAGCTTTACCTAACCTTCAAGTAGGATCCTTGGCGGACAACCTCAAAAGATTTTTTTCACTTTTTTACTGTACTTTCTTTTAGTTGGGTTTTTATATTGGCCCATTCTTCTTCATTTCACACTATTTTACTTTCAACAGTTATACTTCATGGTTTTCTCTTGTTGTTTAACTAGTCTGTGTGTTTACTAGTTTAAAGGAAATGCCTTCCAAATTTTAGGGATACGCCTTTCCAGTGCTAGTTGCCAACCCCTGGCCTATGGAAGGCGGGTTTGGGGTAGTCACGACACAGGCCCCGAGGGACAGGTCATTAAAAAGTAGTATCAAACGAGTTGGTTCTACTGAAGAACTAAGACTCTCATCTTTTCAATGGGGCAATAATGTTAAGTGTTTTGAGTATGGTATTTAGTTTTTGGAGTCCAGTGTTGGTGCGGTGGTCAACTTATCCATACACCATGACCCTGAGTTTTGATTTCCATATCAATACAATAAAACACTGATTGCATGTGTTTTAGAATGTTTTTATTTTGATCTCTTTTGAGTCAGCTCACCAGGTATAACTTATTGATCATGGTGCATCTGTTTTTTTTAGAATGCTACCGCGTAGATAGCCAGCCAGGATACCAATGAGAGATCATAATGACGGCCCAATGAGTGATGAGGCTTCAGTGCAGGGCCCTCTTACAATGATGGTACCTTTGGGTGGTGTACCAGCAACACCACTACCTGTAGGGAATAAGTTTACACCATCACCACTAGTAGATAGTGCACGTCGACTTAGCATGTTTCAAAAGTTCCAGCAGTAGAGACCTCTATGGTTTTGAGGAAAGATGGATCTGCAGGTGGCTAAGGAATGGTTGGAGGCTGTGTATAGGGGTTTCCACCTAGTTGGGACACCAGAAGACCAGAAGGTGATCCTAGCTGCTAGCCTCATTTAGGGAACAATAGGGAGATAGTGGATCTTGGCGCTCTAGTTTCATGATGAGACAACCCTCACCTGGTTGGACTTCGAGAGCCTCTTCAGGTTGGATTTCATACCAGTGACATGACGCTCTGTGTGTATTCAGGATCTCATGCACTTACAACAGAGCATCTTGAAAGTAGCCCAGTACTTGGCGAGATTCACTGATCTCTCCCGATACTCCACCGACATGGTATGCGACTATTTATTCAGGTCCCAGACCTTTGATAAGGGTCTCCGATGAGAGACCATAACATCAATGATATCTCTCAACATACCGACATAGGATGGAGTGCTAGAGCGAGCACTTCTGGTGGAGAGCTTCTTAGCCGAGCAGACACCGACAATGAGAGCCACCACCGAATGACATGTAGCCGAGTCATCTATAGTAGGTAGTAGGTAGATGACGCAGAGGCCCAAGTGGGCCAGACCTTCAGGTGGATGACCCCAGGATGTAGGGTTGAAGGCATAGAGCTTACGGGACAGAGGAGGTCAGTTGAGGAGCAGAATGTACTCATGCATCGGGAAGGGTCACATGGCTCGCAACTGCCCGACCCACCGCACCGACGATCAACAGACAGTCGAGGGACCACTGAGGTAGAAGCAGAGATTTGAGTGGGGAAGTCTATAGGGCAGCAGACATGGTAGAGGAGCTGGCTGTGTAGTAGGCGGTGGGATTTGATTTGAGGTTCTACTGCCACCACCTGTAGGTGGTCCACCCCGACCTCACGGATCAGGTGGATAGGGGCGAGCTCATATTCAGGAATCTAAGGCCTATGGCCATAGAACTCTAGATATTATTTGAGGAATGATCTATGTCTACTCATTCCTAGCTACATTTTTTATAGACACATGTTTCATTCACTCTGTTATTTCCATGACTCTTGTTCGGAGCTTAGAGATTCTGGTGGAGTTGTTGGATCAATCCTTTCGATTAGAGACTCCTATAGGAGAGGATTCGATGATTACACACTAGTGTAGGTAGTGTGAGATTACTTTAGGAGGCAAGAGCTTGGGATGAGATCTCATAGTAATAGTGTCGAGGCCTTACGATGTCATCTAGGGTATGGACTGATTATCCATGGTCCATGCCCAGATCAACTATTTTAGGTGAAAAGTGTGGTGTGTCCGTGAATATGGAACTAGGTTTTCCTCCATCGGAGAGAAGAGAACCTTTACAGCTCAGTATGGAATTTCTTAGAGGAGGGTGCAGCCGATCACTCATCAGTTGTCTAGCTTTACCCTCAGATTAGTTGATGAGAGGAGTCTGAACTGTCCTGTAGTGGTGGAGCAGTATGATGATGTCTTTCCTGAAGATGTTTTGGGATTACCTCCTCATAGAGAGGTAGAATTCTACATCGACCTATACCCCAATACGACATCGATATCTACACCAACATATTGTATGGCTCTTTCAGAGCTTCGTGAGTTGAGGGTACAGCTGGAGGACTTGTAGGGGAAGGGGTTCATAAGGCCCAGTGTTTTTCCATGGGAAACCTTGATTTTGTTCTCCAAGAAGGAATATGAGAGTTCGAGGATTTTCATGGACTATCGACGCCTGAACCAGGTGACCATGAGGTACAAGTATCCACTCTCGAGGATTTATGATCTCTTCAATTAGCTGAAGGGAGCTTGGTGGTTTTCAAAGATAGACCTTAAATCAAGCTATCATGAGCTCAGTGTACAAGATTAGGATGTACCGAAGACATCCTTCGGATACCGGTATGGCCACTATGAATTCTTGGTGATGGATTTCAGCGTGACAAACTCCCTAGAAGTGTTCATGGGACTCATGAATAGGAAATTCCAACATTACCTCGATCGATTCATGGCGGTCTTCATTGATGACATCTTGGTGTACTCAGCATCGGAGGAGGAGCACACCACTCATCTACAGATTGTTCTAGATACACTCTGAGAGAACCAGATTAATGTTAAGCTCTCGAAGTTCCAATTTTGGATATGGGAGGTCCAATTTCATAGACACATTATCTTGGAGGCTAGAGTTGTAGTGGATCTGAAAAAGATAGAGGTTGTGCTTGCTTGGGATCCACCGAGGAGTGTGACTGAGGTGAGAAGTTTCCTAGGGTTGGCTGGGTACTACCATAGATTTTTACCCTAATTTTACAAAGTAGCATCACCCTTTTCATCTTTGACAAATAAGTGACTACATTTCTTGTGGATAGATATATTAAAGCATAGTTTCTAGGAGCTGAGGAGGAGATTGATGAGTGCCCCCATCTTGACGCTACCAGAAGATGGCCTTGGGTATGTATTATACTGCGATTCATCAGGGACTAGACTAGGATGTGTCCTGATGTAGGAGTGAGATTTGATCGCCTATGGCTCACAATAGTTGAGACATCATGAGAAGAACTACGATAACAATGACCTGGAGTTAGTAGTAGTGGTCTTTTCCTTGAAGATGTGGAGGAAAAACTTGATGGGTGAATGGTTTACTATCTACTCTGATCACAATAGTCCCAGGTATATGTTCTCACCGAAGGGCCTGAACCTGAGATAGTAGCAGTGGATGGAGTTCCTCTAGGACTATGACTTTGAGATAGTCTACACTCATGGGAAGGGGAATGTGGTGGCAGTTGCACTCAGTAGGAGGTCTGGTTTACAGTTTCTGAGTAAGGTGACTGAGCATCTAGCTGAGTTGCAGTTATCCTTCATGGATAGTGATGAAGCAGCTTACCTCAAGGCTATGATAGTCACTCCCCCACTCCTTCAGCAAGTCGGGGAGGCACATCTTGGGGATGTTGACTGTGAGACCCGATAAGCTCATATATCCTCAGGACATCCTGCTAAAGGAATTTATGAATGTGGGGAGCATGTCATATTTTTCAGAGGACACACCATGGTACCTGTGACTTTATGAGAGTCGGGGTTGAAGGAGTTCCACACATCCCTTTTGGAGGTACATCCTAGTGTGGCGAAGATGTACTAGGATCTATAGTGTTAGTACTGGTGTCTAGGGATGAAGACTGCATAGAGGAGACAAAAGTTGTATGCTGACATAAGATAAAGACCCTTAGAGTTCAAGGAGGGAGATCACATTTTCTTTCAGGTCTCCCGTTGATGAGGTTTGAAGAGATTTGGAAAGGATAAAAAGTTATCACTGAGGTTAATTGGTTTTTTCTAGATTCTCAGTAGAGTTGGTGAGGTGGCATTCCATCTAGCTCTTCCCCCACAAATGCGCAGGGTGCATGATGTTTTCCACGTGTCATAACTGAGGAGATACATGCATGATCCATCCCACTTCATAGACTATGGAGAGTTGGACATTGATGATGGGGTGAAGTTTTCAAAGTTTCCAGTGGAGATAGAGGATCGAAAAGACCAACTCCTTCATGGACGGTCTATTCCTCTAGTGCGTGTTCGGTGGCAACACGAGAACCTCCAAGAGAGCACATGAGAGCGAGAGGCTTCGATTCGTTCTCAGTATCCCCATTTTTTTCTTATCCATTTTTGTGGATTTTGGGGACAAAAATCCCTATGGTGGGGAGAATGTAAAGACCCTGAAATTCCATATAATTTTTTTAATTAAATGGAATTATTATGAGACTGTGAAAATTGACAGCACGTGATTCTGAGGCCCAGAGATCCAGAAACCGAATTTTAATTTTTTTTACGGTAGGCTGAGTAACCGTGCATGCGCGAATTTATATATTTTGAATCATTGCTCGAATTAAAAATCTATGGGCACCATTGAATTCGCAGCATAGGGATTCACTTAGGCAAAGAATAATTTTGTTTGGAAAGAGTCAGATGGAAAAGTTATTTTTCATACTTTCAAAATAAATAATAAAATAACTAAAGGTTATTTTATCCTTTTTTAAATTGTTGATAGATGGTGGTGGGTCCTCAAGGTAACTGGATGTTAAATTAAATCATTTAATAAACTGTTACACTTGGTTGTGTAACCGCAATCTCGGGAAATTAATTGGTTCATTAATTTCAGATCATTAATGAAACACATTAATGATCTGAGAGTTAAACACCTTAATATCATGTTAAATAAAAAGGTTGGCCAAAGGTTTTTGGTGTCCATGGGATAAATCTTGATGAAACACAAACAGAAATCCTCTCCAATGAAGAATTATTGAATCTGTTGAGGATTCGATCTGGAGATCGACGAATGCCAATGAACAACTTCGAACAACGGATTATCCTCCTTCATCATCAGCGGAATCAAAAATGTTCAAGGTAGGGGTTTTTTATTCAAAGTGAATTGTTGATTCAGCCTACAACATTATTGAATTATATGATGGACACAGATCAACCAACTAATGGGTTGATCCGCGATTCATTTGAATATGCGGGTGGTTATTGCGAGAAATTAATGTGGATATTAATTTGATTACATTACCTTGTTAAAACACTAACGCAGAGGGTGTGGGACAAAGAACACCACAAAAAATGAGGATTTTAAAATCACTATAAACTTCCTTTAACAGTGCAAGAAAAGCAGTATTAATCATGACAAATATACGAGGGGGGGGGGGTCTCCATTAATAGTGTTAAAAAAGCACCGATAAATGTCTCCCATTATCAGAAGTTTTTTAGCGCGGATAAAGGGACACCTTTATCAGTGTTTTTTTGAGAGCTGATAAAGGACCAATTTATTAGTGCTATTTTGAGTGTTGATAAAAGACAGAATAGTCAGTGCTATTTTGAGCACTGATAAAGTTTCAATTTATTAGAGATTAATTAGAGCTGATAAAGGCCATGTTTCCTGTGATGTGTTGTTTATTTAATAGCACAGCTAGAACCTGCACAACACCTGGACAACACCCGCACACCTATACACATGAACACAAATAACACCTACACACATAGCACAAAACAACACCTGCATACAAAACAACTGCACAAAACAACACCTACACACAAAAAAAGAATAGAAGAATGAAACAGCGCACACAAGAGTTTCAAAAACAATGCTATATATATTTACTTGAAATCATGAATACAAAAAAACACCCTACTATATACATTTCAAACAATGTTTTATATAGTAACAATTACAATTATCTATCAAAAAATTAAAAAACATTAATGTTTCATCCTTTTTGGCATCCATGATCCCCTCTGAAAAATTGTCGTGCATGGTATTAGTTGCTGAAAAAAGAATCCTAACTTATGAAAAAAAATCCCACCTATATAAGAAAAAAACATTATGTTAGTAATATAGTAATGAAATAAATTAAACATTAATATGAAAAAATACATTAATAAAATGTCAATTCTTGAATAAAAAAGACACATTTGGGTAGGTATGGCGCCATAAGACTAGATGATACTTGATACCTGACGTTGATATGGGTAGGTAAATGGCCTTGAGGCTAGATGTTGAGTGACATGGTGTGGTGAGTGAGTGTAAGGGTGTTGATATGTGTTACCTATTACAACCTTTTATATTGGTGATATTTGTATATATACAATGATATGGTTGTTTGACCATCATGAGATGTGTTACCTGTTGCAACCTTTACATATCCATATTTACTTAGATTGAATTAATATTTTAAAAGAGTATCAACATGATTCATTGAATTATAAATATTTTTTTATTAATATTACATGGATGTTAAAATAATAGGAAGAAATGTCAACAATAACATGGAATCCAAAAGGTTTAATTTATTGAAATTAAAAAAGGGAGGTATCTCCATAGTCTAGAGTCTCTCCCATAACTCCCCAAATATGGGGGTAAGATAAAGTTAGAATACTCAAAATAGTATGCACTTAGAATACCCCCTTGAGCCCTCCTAGAAAATGCTCAAGAGTAGCTATGGATTAGTACAAATGATCAACTGATTTAGTTTCCACATATACACCCTATTATAGTACCTCTTCCCTACTAGCAGCATCAAATCTGGACTTTTCTTCCACATTGATAAGATTATGATGCTCTATCACTATTTTCTCTACAACATTGATAATTTATTATAGATGATACAGTTCATGTTAGAAGCTATCTATCTCATACCTACCATCAATGAATAAATTTTTTTGAGCTTCTACTTCTATTGTACACGTGGATGCTTCATTCAAGTCCTCATTGTGATGTTTAATATCCTAATTTTATGCCTCCACCTTCGATACTATCAGCTCGATGAACTTATTTTTCTCCCTCATGGTGACCACCTCCTTTACACTATCATAGAGTTCTTGAAAATATAACTCAATATAACTAAGGGTTGTAAACATGTATCAGAGGTGTATAAACTAGTATTTTAGCTCTTTTAAGGTTCCCTCCATGATTATATTCCAAATATCCCCACACTTGTCACCGAAACTATTTATGAAATACAATGTGTTCCGAAACTCAACTCAGGACTAGTCTAGAAATAGAAATATACTACAAGACCTTGTTTCTAAGTGAGGTAGTCATACTCACATACCTTTATGTGAATGAAAATAGAAAGACTTGTGTCCTAGTTATTATAGCAGGGAGAGATAAAAAGTGGAATGGTTTGGGACTTTTGAGCTCTAAGGTGGAGTTACTCTGATAAAGAATATAAATATTATTAGTCAATAGAAAAATAATTCCATCATAAAATCAATAATCATGATAATAACTGAGAACATACCTCTATCAACCACATTATTAACCACTTCCATCAACTCAACATTGAATTGATTGGTGATAATGAAATATTCCTATAACAAATGACCCCGAGTCACATATAATGTCCCTTATATCAATACTAACTATTATTCACCATGAAGTTCTCAAGTGTAAATAGAGGTTATACAATATGACACATACATGATGATGTATTCAATTTCATAAGAGTATTCAATTTTAGAATAAATTATAACACTTTCCTAGGGATACCACCATCCTAGACAGGTTATAAATATAATAGTTACATATATCAGGAGCCTATAAGAGTGTACTCTACCATTCCAGGTCAAAGGGAATGAGTGCTAGCACGTTCGCATCAGACATCGGGTCCAACCCTTCTTGGACCCTGACCACTTATGCCTCTCCAAGGACCCCATACAATCTATAATATCCCATTGAATGTATTGAAGGAATTTATTTCTTAGTTTTAGAGAGGGCCTGATGAGAACCGGCACAATTAAATAGGCCATGATAAGCTACTAGAGTAATGAAAAGGAAAAAAGTAAACAAAGTACAACAATTAATGATTTTTAGAGGTTTCTTAGTGTATGGAATTTCCCACTTTCTCTTCTTAGTCCTTTTAGAGGAAGGAACTTCAAAAGATAACTTGAGGTGCCAAAGGTGGTGCTGATAGAGGCACAAATGGTGTTTCCATTGGATCAGAAACAACCACATCCATGAGCTCCATTTGACTTGGAGAGCCCTGATTATAACCCTCTCAGTCACTTTTTGAACCAACTTTGGCCACCATGTCCCTAGGAAATTAAACTAGAGATGTGGGAGGTGACCAAAATTTACCAGCCTCTTGAAATATCCAATATATAAGAAAGTTCACCATAGCCCTAACAATATCAAATAATATATGAAAGTGATGATAAAAATTATCTTACCTCTAAACTAAAGCCATACTAGTCTCCCTTATCTTCACTAGTTTCCATTGTGCTAGGAATTATTATTTTCCAAGATAGGGATGTGTAATGGACATGACCTTTGACAGAATGAATCACTTCACTATGTTATTGGAGAAGTGATTTGTCTTCAATAGGTTGTTGTTCATAGAAGATTCCTTTGGGAGTGATCACACTCCCAAATCCCTCTAGCTCCATTAAAACTTGACACAACACTCTCCAAACATCTATGGTCAATGTATTCCTCCTCTAGTTGTCCTAGTATTGGAATGAGATGGGAAACACCACAATAATTAGTTCATACCCCCCCACCGACTGGAACTTCTTTCACTGGAACCCCATACATTGTTACCAAATCCGTTGGCACCCTCCTTGTTGATGGTGTTGGATCTAAGTTCCTAATTTTCTTATAAGACATCTAGAGAGTTGTGGGTCTTTTGGAAGATGAGTTTTTTTTCTAGAATCTAACTTTTTGATGATTCCAAAGCCCTTGTGTCCTCATCCTCATCCACTATTAGAAGATCTATGTGCTTTATCACCAATGGATCCAACTAACCATTCAGGTATGATCAAACAAAGGTATAAACATAAGCCTTAGAGAGGCCAAAACCCACACTATCCAGAGGGAAGGTCATCCGAACCTAATTTTCCTATCAGGTGAACATTATCCACAATTTGTAAGCCACCATGGGATGCATTTTTGAACAGATGTGGGGAGGTGTGGGTAATTTAATCTGAATGCACTAAACTATCTCCCAAAGTGGTATGATGCATACCACTCTTAGAATATATTTTAGTTAATCCAAGTAGATAAAATACCCTCACATATGGCTAAAATATAGTCTTAGGCTACATGATCAGCCTTTATATTATTGGTAATTTCATAGGTTGGTGCTCCGTATGGTATAAAAAAACTGATCATACCAGAGAAGTTTTCTCTTGATCTCATAGTTATTTAGTGTGATTATCTAGACCCCACTGATACTTTATATAAATTTCCTAAATTGGTAACTTGGAATGTTATGAGTATTGAGTAACTCATATCCACCAATGTGGGCCCCCATCCAACCCCACCACAGTTGGAAGGAGCTGAATATTCTGAACGGGGCATACCCTTATAGATGTGGTGAAGTTGGAAATATAACTTAGCCAACATGGGAACAAACAAGATGATAATCGTACCACATGCAATCACTTATACCATCATTAAGATATAGAATATAAATCCACCATTTTTCTGCATTGTGAATAAGTACCCGCTTAGGTACATTGCTAATAAGCTTACTAGATGAAGAAGGTGATGGTCCTGGGAGGTGATTGACCATCCCTAGTCATTGAATTAACACTCTTAAACTATTTTAAAGTGATAAACATATTACCCATAGGATTATCATGATGGCCAAGCCTTGGGATTCTTATTCATACACTCATACTGAGTCTTCTTGATGAACAAGTCAGCCCACTTCTTGACAGGGATGTCAACCCCTGGATATGGGTCCTTCCTAAGGGATATTCTATCCAGATTGATGAGATCCTTCATAATGGGAGGATTCTATTCCATGTCATCCTGAGTATATGGGATATTAATTTACTCATCAAACTTGTATCCTAAAATCAATGCACCATAGATCATCTTAATTTCCCATATACTAATTTTGAACTCACTATACATAAAATGAAACATGTTCATGTATTGACTCTATAAACTGAACAAGTCTACCATCAGAATTTTGTTGCAATAAGTAAGGTTTTGGTAAGCCTAAATGGATTCACAAATCCTATCTTTTTCAGCTCAACCACAAACTTTGTGGCAGTACACTGAACCAATAAGGGACAACCCCAGTTCATCCCAAAGCTTCCACCAAACCGAATAACCCAGCCAAATAACTACCCAAATATCTAATTTGATATAGAATTATACATTTTTTATCTTTAAATATTGGGTTTAATCTCCAAATCACGTTATAACCCTTTAAAATAAATCTATATAGGATTCAAAATTAACTGTTAGAGATGTCTTATTTGGAGATAAAATTACCCACATATGAGATGTTCTCTCTGAACATATTCTTAGTCTTAAGGATTTAAGAGGGAGGCGTGATACTTTCATGAGGTGGAGAGATCATTGTATCATTTCAAATAAAAAACCCATATAAGGGAAACTAATTAGAAAATTGAAAATCCAAGATATTGGTTCCCATCAAGATTTTAAGATGCTAATGAGTGGACTGAATGACTATGCATTGGTCGACTTCCACACTATCGACCATTGTAGTCCAATGAACTATAGACTCCTTAGCTTCAATTATTGAATTCATTTGTATCATAAGAAAGGAAAAATTTAGATTAATTATGAAAATGGAATATTTTTGGTTAAAAAATGGACTTAAGTAAGAAAGGGGAACATGACTAATTTGAAATATCATATTAAGTTCATGACTTGTTCAAAGTCATGTGATCACATGACCATAATAGGATCATTTGATCAAATTAACCTGGGAGATTTATAGGATTAAATGACCCTTAAAGCTTTATGCGATCATGTAAATAAGACAAGAATACACGAATCATGGTTCAAGTGAATTACCTTAATTGATTATGTGATTTGTTTATGTGATTTGATCATGTGATGAGATCACATGATCAGTTCACATGAGGCATTCATACAAAGGAGCTTATGTGACACGATCACATGAAGAGGCTTATGTGAAGTAGATCAAAAACTGAAGAGTTCTCATAGAGATATGAAATACTAAGTCATTAGTGAAATAGATTTCCCATTACTCTCCTATCTATAGGAAATTTCATGGAATACCAAGAGTATCTTAGAATACTAAAAGAAAAATAGAAGAGTAAGGGAATCAGTTAGGTACTCACTTCCTTATAACAAACTCCTTTTTTCTTCTTCTGGAATTTGAATGTGAGGTGTGTATGCATCTGGGCATTGATGTGATGCATGTTCTATATGAGGTGAGTAGGCACCCATAATTTGATGGGCATGCATATGTATATATGATGTGAGTTTATTTGAGAAATTTTTGAGATGAAAGATATATGGACAATGATTTTACTGTGCAAACATCAAGATTACCTCTGTGATTAAGCAGACACAACATTGTGGATCTTCCTGCAAAGGCATGTCACATTGATAGAAATCTTCCAAAATAAACAAAACCTACAAGGAATAATGAAAATAAAATAAATATTTCATTATATAATTTTTCCTTAAAATAGACATATTATATCATAACATTACCTTTAAATCTTTACAAAGGGTTTCTTTGGTCCAGATATAAGCCAATAGCAAAAATAATGATTCTTTTTGCACTTTACTACTGTTAGTTAACTACCACTTAGCATCGCATCTGATCTCAACTTCCAATCCGGAATCCCTATGATGCTCTCATATGACACCATAGAGGTGGTGTCAGATGAGAGAATCATTGGGACATCGTATCAGATGTTCAGATCAGATGCTATGATAAGTGGTAGTTAACCAACAGTAGTGAATAATCCTTAGTTTTTTTATTAAATTTTTGAGTTCTGCACAACCAATATTATTTCAACACACTACATCAGTATAAAAAAAATGCATAAATGAACAAAATACAGAATATAAATGATCCATGACATAATATTTTAGGTCTAGTGATTTTAGAAACATGGAAACATAAAGAACTAGTTTATAATAATCTCTTATTAAGTTATGCATTACTAGAAAGAAAAATCATTTCTAAAACCATTCTTCATAACCTAAGGATACAAAACATAATAAAGGGTGATCATATAAGCTCAATAAGTGTAAAAAAGGGAGATATCAATGATCATATATGAATAACATAAGTAGTAGGAATTCACCTTCATCATATTTGTGTATAATATTCCATAGGGTGTACTTCCCATTCGTTTCTAAACACATCTATATCATCTTGTGAATATGAGTTTTTGTGACAGTCCTAGTAGTACTGAAAAAATATAAATACACAAAGGATTAATAAATATTTTAAATGAACTCATAATTTTTTTTTCAAAAATACCTCTTCTGGGATGATAGTTTTTTGATGAAATATGATTTCCTTCATAAATTTACAAACATAATAACCACAGTCCTTTCCATTTGTTTGTTTTGGAAACTCCAGGAACATCAATAAAAATATGTAATTTGTTTTGATATGTGTTTGGATAGTGAAATATTATTATATATACCAGGATACTTGTCTATTTGTAGATCTTGTGGGCATTCTGTTCCTTTGTCCCTGGATTCATTCCATGAAGTAGACACTATTGATTCACCTTCATATCATAATAGAATCCTTGTTAAAAGTTAATATAAATTATATAACTAGATGTATAGTTATAAAATGTTGGATCTAGTGTTTTACAAATTGAAAAATGACATCATGTGTGGTCGGTTTGTTGCATATCCATGCATTGAATCTAGAAAATAAATCTTTGGAGTATCAAAATTGACTACAATCATCATCCAATGCTACCTAAAAATACAAAAATGAATAAGTTATGAATGAAATAAAAATATAGTTGATATGATTAAATTATAGATTTCTACCCTTGCATCATTGGTATTAAAAAGAGTCTATCATCCATAATTTTGTTTTCAAACAATTTGAATAGGGATGAAATTATTTCAGCCTATTTATCAAAATTTATTTCTTCTTTTAAAGAGGTGATGTGAGGACTAGAAAGTCCAATTTTTTTTCATGGGGAAATCCCTTCAATTGTTTTTCATATATATTCTTATAAAAAATATAAAATTTATTTAATCACGATTATTATAGTATATCATATTTTGTAAAATCAAATCATAAAAACATACCTTATGTATACATTTACAACTTAGGTGGTTAACCATTCATACTTGAAGATTTCATTTAGATTTTTAGCACTAATGATATATGATTTTTCCTCTCCATATTTATATTTTTAAAAGTCAACTATGTGATAATTTTAGTCTATCAACTTTGTATCCACATGAGCCTGCAATGATATTAAATGTGGATATAGAATGGGTGGGGTGAAGGTTCTCTCAGAAGATCGTTTCAGTCGGTTGGTTGATCCTTGAGATAGTTTTGAGTTGATCTTTCATTTCACCCCTTATATTTGTCGTTATGTAATAACATTCATCAGTTCAGACCTTTTTTCATTAAATGTTAATGTTTTATCTTGAAAAATAAATTAGAAATGATACCTCCTTGTCGACATGTTTTTTTACAAGAATTAATGGCCATGCAATGAATGTTCCAGAAGTTTGTTCGACCGTATGAATGTCATAATCATCATTTGGAATAGGTAGCTTGACACTCAGTATATTATCTACATTAATCGACACTTTGACATGATCTTTTGGAAGTTGTTAATTGGGTAGAATGTCTTTCTTCATGTTGAACACCATAGTCCTCGCTACAAGGCGATAAGTGGGAGTTGATAGATATAAATCACGGGAATGCCTAGCCGAACAGCCATGCGAAGGGGGAGAGCTGATTTTACGATGAAGATGTTGAGGAGGAGTAGTTCCAAGTAGTTATTCTGGGTTTTATGTAATGTTTGAAGCCTACAGGCAATGAATTCCTCTAAGGCCTACGGGCCATGTAATACTTACACCTATGGGCCTTGTAAGGGTTCCACCTCACCCCTTGAAAGGTGAGTTATCAAAATCCATAAAAAAATGAAGGCCTTCAGGCCATTGGATGGATAGATATAAATCGTAGTCATTTTCACCCTATAGAATATTAGTACAGGAAATGTATCAATGTCTATATGATTCAAATTTCACAAAAACAATTATTATAACATTGATTAACTTACCTATGTCACGTTTTTAGGGGAATGGAACACCTCAAAGCTAGTGGGGGGTGGGGTGGGATCTTCATGCACGAGTTTTTGTTTAGTTGTTTATTCTCTTTGACTCCCACATCAAACTTGCTATCTTTGGTATTGAAATTATTCTTGAAACATAGTTATTGTTTATATAATTATTTTTATTTCCTCAGTTTGATCCTTTGCTTGTTTTTTCTTTCTGAAAATATGTTCGGGGTGTCACCTCAAAACCCACACCTCTGACACGACCATACTGTTCTGGCTACTTCAAGGCCATTGAAAGTATGTCTGCATCTAGTGCGGGTGTTGTTTATTCCAATGACTATGTCAGATAGAAAATATAGGAAAATAAGTATCCATTGTTATGTAATAGTGATTTTAATCAAATAAAATTTATATTATGTCATACTTACACATGTTTCGCATACTTTATGCATGTTTTTATCTATCATGATCATCTATTTATTTATATGATCCTCCTTCCATAACACATGATGTGGTATGGAAGTGGCTTTCAATTTCGATTCATCAATCTACATATAAATAGAGGAATATGGTTATTGTGTTGTTTTATGTCACATAAAATTATGCTGGTAGATTTAAAATATGTACCAATTTTTTCTCAAGTGAATCATACCCCATCCTTGCTTTATGGTAGGGGTATGCTGGTTTTGTTTCTTGTTCTTTATTTTCAGAACTCAGTTGCTATTTCATAAATAAAAAAATGTCAATCAAATTGATGAATACAAGCAACGTTAAGCAATATATTACTAGACACAATGTACCTGAAAATTATGATGTGCATGACTATTGCTAAACATGTCCCATGCTCCTTGGGATATCCAGTGTGCATAAAAAGGAGGTGGATGTGTCTTGATTTTCCCTTAAGCATCTTTAAGATTACATTTCGTTAAAATTTTGTGGAATCCTGTATGAATCCTTCCTAGAACTCTTAATACACATTCCTTGTGTGAGGAATCTACTATAAATAAACTCTGAAATGGATGATGAAGAGTAATTCAATGTTTTAGTATGTTATTTTATTTTAATAAATTAAATAAATGGTATCATAATGTTACCGTAATATCTTCCCACATTAGTGTCTTAATTCTGGTGACAAAATAGTGCCACAACTGTACACTGATCGGCACGCATTTCTGAGTGACATTTACAATATAGCTACTAAATATGAATTTGTTTGAGTTAACATGTTGGCCTCAATTATTCCACCCCACCTCAAATTTGATTCCTTTTTATTTTGCCTAAAGTATTTTGGATAACACTATCAAATTGCAGGGCTCTTGTTTTCTTTGCACCGTTAGGTTTTCATTTCCTACCATTTCCTTAGAAGCATCATGATTATGTTCCTATGGAGCACTAACATCGTCACTAGGACCAGCAACAAAAGGTTTAGAAAGTTGTTGTACCTCAAAACTAGGACCAGCAGCAACAAGTCGAGGAACCTATTGTTGCTCTGCACTAAGACCATCAATAGCAGGTTGAGAGACCTGTTGTACCTTGGTATTAGGTGAATCAGCAGGTTTAGAAGTCATTATCTATAGAAGTGGTTTAAAATTTAATTTATATTACATAAAAGCAATAAAAGATAGATAATAAAATAACGTAACACAATGTATATTATAGTAAACAAATAACCAAATTATTGAACTCTATTTTTAAAGGATGGAGAGATTTGACCCCTCTATCGACTATGTAATTTCCTTTATTGTGGTATCATATGACATAAAAAATTCCATCTATATTGGGACCACTATGAAATGATTGATAAGTCCCAATGAAAGGGTCATCCTCTATTGAAATTTCAACCGACCCTTCAGTTGTTTTGGTCGATAAGAGAGCAATTGAACAATTTTGATTTGTGGGATCTGGAATATAAAATACTTGTACTGCATATGATGCCATTATAAATTGTTATTCTTTATACCTTTCCTTATTGAAATCAACTTTCACGAATCCCAATTATCTATTTTAATAAAACTCCTATTATCAACCCACTTTTATTGAAAAATTGGCACTTGGAATTTCATATAATCCAACTTTCATGTTTGTTTGATGATTCCAAAGTATGACATATTCACATAAATTGGATTTATATCCTTAGAACAAGAAATATGAATCGCTTCAGCCACAAGTGTAAGCCCACTATTTTTCATGGTTCTATCTTCATCATGTTAATTAGTATAGAATTTATAGACATTAACTAGATAATAATTGTAAGATAATACATACACACTTTCTCCTATAGCTATCCATAGAAGTTATTCTGAAATTGATTCTAGATTTTCATCTAACTTCTAAAAAATATGGTCCCAAAACCATCCTATAAACTATCAATTATGTGTATCTAATATCCATTTTCATCCCTAGATGGATTCAAATGCCTAATAATTTTTTTTGGGTTTGAACATATGGATCAACATCAAAACTGTTATGAAAAACGTAAAGGTGGGCATGCTCCTGATCTGTAATATTGATTGTGACAACCTATCTTCTAGAAATTACTTCACCCTCAAGCTGCCCAGTGTGATGAGATTTTGGTAGGCCAATGTTTTCCACATTATAAAGGTATTCAGTATAGAATTCAATGTCTTACTCAACAATATATTGCTCCGCAATACAACGCTCTGGCCGACTTCGATTTTTGACATACCCTTTCAAAATATTTATATACCATTTAATGGGGTACATATTTCTATAATATAAAGGAACACGTAGTCGAATCTCTCTCACCAAATGAACCATCAAATGACCCATCATATCAAATAATTTTGGCAGGAATAACAATTCTAATTCACATAATATGATGACAATTTATCTTTCCATAGTTGGAAATTTCTCCGAGTCTTTAACTTTGCTGCATGTATCTTTAAAGAAGAAAAAGAAATTTGTTAATATATGTTGGAAATTCTTGGAAAATATGCAACATAAATCTATAAGAATTAGATCTTGCATCAAAACATGGAAACCATGTGATTTCATACCCTTTAACTTTAAATCTCTCATTGACACTATGTTCTTGATATTTGATGAATACTTCTCTAGAACATTTATGTCATTCAAGAAGTTTAAAAACTGATATCTCTTCTACCTAGAAAGAGTGTAAGAAACAAGAGAAAGACATGTTCTTTTTTGACCCTTCACTAGTACCAACTCTTCTCATATTCTTATCTCAACCATGTCCAATCTAGACTTAATTCCATCCCTTTTTTTTCCGAGTGCATTTAGAAACGTGCCGATGACACTATCACATAAATTTTTTTCAATATGCATAACATCAAGAAAATTTATGACATACAAACAATTCCATTATGGTAATTAAAAAAAAATAATGATTTTTTTTCCAACTGGTTTTTGTAAGGTTTTTCAAAAATGGTTTACCAAAAGTAGTGTCCACATCTTTTACTTTCTCAAAAAACTAATCACCTATTAGTGGAGACAATGTTGTAAATTCTTCTTAACTTCTATCGAATGATGTCGTCCAAGACCAGTACTTATGCCATCAGGGTAGAAATATGTGATGTCCTAGAAATATGGTTTTCAATGAATGTTTCAACCTAATTGAATATGTACCTTGTTCGCAAATAGGGCACCCTTGAGTTCCTTTAATGCTATATCATTTCAAATTTACATAAGAAGGAAAGTCATTTATTGTCCCATACAATATGGCTCTCAAATTGAAATCTTTATTTTTGTAAGAATCATACAATGTAACACCTAAATCCCACAATAATTTCAAATCCTCGATCAATGGATCAAAATAAACATCAATATCATTACCCGGTTGTTTTGGTCCTGATATAAGCATAGATAATGTGATGTATTTTTGATTCATGCATAACCAAAGTAGTAAGTTATAATTTACCAACATGACCGTCCAAGTACTGTGACTACTGCTTTAAAAACCAAAAGGATTCACCACATATGTATATAACGCAGGATGAAGGTTTATTGGATCGTTTCCAAATTCAGGATACTCATGATCAATTTTCTTCCAATAAGGAGAGTCTGTCGGGTGACGTAGTTTTCCATCTTGAATTATTGTGTTTGCATTCCATGTCAATTGTCTTGTAGTATCCTCACATCCATATAGGAACCTAAACCATGGAATGATGGGAATGTACCATACAAATTTCTTAGGATAGGATTCATCTTTCTTGTATCGAGAAACACCACACTTTGGGTATTATTTAAGTGATTTATGGTCCTTATAAAACAATATACAGTCATTCGGGCAGGCGTGTATTCTTTCAGAGATCATACCCATCGAGCATAGTATTCTTTTGGAATTGTATATTCGGCTCAGGAGCTTATTATCTTCTGGGAGCACGTCATTAAGGAGAAAAAGTAGTTCCGTAAATCTGGAATCACTCCACCTATTTCCTACTTTCAAATTATACAGCTTCAGTATGGTTGACAATGCTATATATTTAGTGCAACCAACATACAATGGTGTATTTTCACAAATATTTATCTTCTAAAACAATTTTGGGAAATCACAATGTTTATATTCAACTTTTATTTTCATTTCCTCAATACGATCTTCATCTTCATTCATATCTATAATCACATCCTCTATATGATCGTCTTCATTGTTCATGCTTGTAATCATATCAGATGATCCATAAAAAAGTGTTATCCCAGCCACTACTACATTCTTTTTTTCCTTGTGTTTATTACAACATGTATAACTTCGATCTATTCCATGATAGATCAGGTGTTCTTCCAACTCCAATGGACTAATTTGTCTTGAATAACAACAGCATAAACACAGACAAAGGATTTGAGAAGGATCATATGCATGATCTTTTGCAAACTAGATAAATTATTTCATGCCATCTTCATACTCTTTTTTCAACTGATTGGTATTGATCCCTTTTTATTCATATTCATCCTATTTGATTTAGTAATATTAATATTTTATCAAAATAATTACACAAAAGATGTTCAACTAGGGTCATAATCCAACTATAATCAATGGAACTAGCTATGGTAAACAACACCCTTACCTCTCTATGCATTACTCAGGACCAAAGTAGATCACACCCATCTTCCCAACCACCTGATTAATGGAACTAGATATGAGATGCCCTTGCACTATAATGTTTTAGTATCCCACATGTGATCTATATACATTTTTGTAAACCAGTTTTTTAGTGTTTCTCTAGAAACAAAATGTCTCTAGTCAAGAACTATGGTACTAAACTAATATATGGTATAATTTTCAATAGAGTGATTACGGGTTGAAGGATTTATTACATGTGTTGTTATGGTTATTTGACTAGGGTATCCAGAAAGTGTTTGATTGAGTCCTTTAGTGAAGTGGTTTTCTAAGATTCAGTGTAATTTCACTAGTAAACAAGTGGTGGTGCCATTGAAATGGGTAAAATTTGGATTGATATTCAATGGTGTAAGAACTAAAACATGGAAAAAATGGCATACCAATCATGAAACAACTGCAAAACCATACAAACACACAATCGTGCTCACAATCACAACACCATACAATCCAAAAAATTACTATTTTAGATTTTCCAAAGAATCCCTTATTAAATTACTTTTGTTAATTCAGGGGTTATCACAGAAGTTTTATCATCCTGGGGAATTCATTAATTAGTCAAGTATACAAAAATTACTAATTTTTATATTCAAATGTTCAATAGGAACCAACCAACATGCAATTCATTTAGTGCTCAAACACGGACCACCAATGACCATGATTTTTAGTAGGGAGTTTATCCCATATATTTCACAAAATAACTATCAATATAAAATAGTAATAACCTGAGAAAAAGAAGAAACCAATGAGTAATAGAAGAAAAATCACAATGAAGGTATCGTTCATTGTGCGGTAGAGGTGCGTTCGCGGTAGAGGAGAGGTGCGCGGAAGAGAATATTTCCAACTGAAAATAAAACATAAAATGAGAACTCATATGTTATACATATCCAAAATAGGTAAAATGATATTTATGAATGTGACATGTATGGTTAAACAATTTTATTGGTAAATAGTGGGATTTTATTTTCCATCTATGATATCTACTTCCTGTTTATTTATTTTTTGTGTATCTACTATTTTCCCAGATGTTCAACTTATGAATGGGGAATGTCTGCTTTTCAGAAGAAAGATAATTTTTAATTTACTCTAATTTAAGGGTAAAATATTCCACATTAATTGTATCTTTTTCCCAGGGGGTCATTTCTATCCCATAAGGATCATGAATGCCTCTTAGGTTAGTGGAAATTCAGGCCAGTTGTTGGTTATGATACCATCCTGGGCTGTATCATTACATTTCCAATTTTAATTGACCCATGTCCATTTAAATATAGGATTTGGGGGGGGGGGGGTGGGGGGTTAGACACTAATATATAGAAGGAATAAGAGAGTTAAAAATTATCCTTGGATCTCCAATACAAGTGCTGAAAGATGAAACATACACCGGGTGAGGGAGAACCACCCACGAGGAGAGGAGGGGTAGGGTGGAGTAGCGCGGATGGGTTTTGGATGAGAAAAATCTGAAAATTCAGTAAAACATAAAAGGTTAAAAGGGGAAGGGGGTGGTATGTCTGGGGGGTAGGGGGTTTCAAGGGTGTGGGAGGGGGGATGGGCTGCCCAGGTGGGGTGGGGGGGGGCTGTAGGGGAGGTGGTGGGATATCCAGAGGGGGGTGTCCACTGTGAAACTACCATTATGGATCCTAAAGAGTGAATTATGAGAGGGGAAAATTATGGGGAAGAGGGGTTTGGGTGATGGGGTCAAGTGGATAATAAGGAATAGGGGAACTTGATTAAAAAGGCTAAAAGAATCTCTTTTCATTTCAAGAATAGGGTACATTAGGGTGTAGCCTAAGCATCTATTGCATAGTGAACCCTATGATGTCACATTGTTTAATTACCACAAGGTATACACTACAACACTCACCCCCTAGGAAAAACCATTAAATCTTGATCATGAATTGTGATGTGACTATATGCCTTATGGAATAACATCCACCCTTTAAAAAATAGTATGGAGGGAATAACATAGCCAACCTCCCACATGATCCAAACCATTAACAGAAGGTGTTTCCCATGGATAAACTCACATAAATAAAGGAGTAAATAAAGAGGAATAAAAAATCTAACATCTAACACAATCTAAATCACTAATACAAGGTATTCCACATGGCTAATAAGATATACTATAAGTGGATCGTGATAAGGTCATAAAAGAGAAAACTTACTGCCTGAGAAGGACTACCAATGTAAGACAGATCCCTTGGATAAATGAATATACATAAAGCATATACTAGGTATGGTATAACATAGCTAACATTCAAAACAATCCGAACCATTAAAATAATTTATGTCTTCTGGAAAACCGCATATACCCCATGATGTATAGCCAAACATAAACTTTAAAAAATTTGAAAGAATGCTTACCTTGGTGGAGTATCTCTACATTGAAATCACAAGGTCTCTAGGCCTTATCCTCATCATAGATATATAATAATGATTAAGATATAATGAACAAGAATAGAAGATAAGCCTCATCCTAGATCTTATCTAGCTAATGATTAATATCTTGCATCGAGCAAGAGGCTATTATATAAGAAGCTCATACATGACCCATCCTAAGTAGCCTCACTAAACGTATCCATCATTAGCATATCCCATAGTTAAAAAATATATCATGATGGTCCCAAGACCTATAGGTAACAATATATCAACAAGAAATATCTTTATTCATATTTAGTTACCAACCTACACCACCCCATGTGCGGATTTCCCTACCCTTAAGGTCATAAAAAATCCACATTATCATTTCCACTAACATCATAATCAACCCATTTCCATGTACTGTACCTATAAGGGTTCTAAGAGAGATGTCATAATTTCATATAGCCATGATAAATATTTTCTGTGGGATAATCAAAACAGACCATGTACTCAACATGATATAAGATTTAAAATAATACTTGATATATCTCACACAACAACCTACCCACTGGTTATTCCATCACTAGTACCCACCCAGGCATCCCCCCAATCACACTATGCAATACTATCACAAAGGCCCACAACTCAGGATAGCCAAATCTCTAGTAAAGTCATGGTATTTACCAATAATGTTGACATAAATATCACTTGACCCCAATTAAAAATCCATATAAAGACCAGTTCCATGTGATTACCATAATTCTTCACTCATAGAAACCTCCACCCATGACCCTTACAACATGATTGATTATAATTCCATTCATACTGTTTCAACCTAGGCTATTAGTAATTAATAACATAAACCAATACCACTATAAGGTCCATTATACCTAACTCTTCACACCAACTATCTTTATAATGTAGAAGAGTAAAAATTCATTACATAAGAGACTCACTGGGGGAATCCAAGCACTCTAGAGGAGGCCGCTGGGACAGTCGTCGGATGAGGAGGGCACACCAGAGCAGGTCACGTGGACAAGGGGACCGCACAAGGAAGAGGAAGAGAAGGAGGCGGAGGAGGAGGAGGAGGAGGAGGAGGAGGAGGAGGCAGTCACGACTGAGGAGGATGAGTCTACAACCAAAGGAGGAGAAGGATGAGGAGGAGGAGGAGAAGGTAGTGTCATCATAGAAGGAGGAGAAGCAGGGTCGTGGTGGAGGAGGGATCGTGACGGCGGAGGAGGAGAAGGCAGCGATGACTGAGGAGGAGGAGGACAGTCATAACAGAGGAGGAGGAAAAGGTGACTGTTGTGGCAGAGTAGGGGGAGGATGGGTTGTAGTGGAGGATAGGTCGACAACACAGGGTTCAGCTTCCGCGAAGGCTAGAACGGGTGTGAGGGAGGAGGGGTCTATTAGGGTTCTTTTTTAAAAGCCACTGGTACCTTTAACAATGCTAGTTAAAATTGCTGATAAATGTATGTTTTATCGGCACTACAATAAAAGCACTGATAAAACACACTGTTATCAGCATTAAAATTTTAGTGCTGATAAATAGGTTTTTTAACAACGATTTTTTTAGCACTGATAAATATATGCCTTTATGAGTGCTAAAAAATCATTGATAAAGGTATAATTTTAATAATTTATTTATATTGTTATATATTTATTTAAAATCATATATAGTTAATAAATTCTTAATAATTTATTAATATTCTTAATAATTTATTTATATTCTTATAATTTATTTATATTCATAAATATTAAATATTTAAAAATATTGGTATATATTTTTTAATATATTTATATTAATAAAATTATAATTACAAATGTATTTGAAAAGTATTTATATATATCATTAAAAATATAAAAAAATATATTTATTATTGAAATATATTTAATGTAATTTTATACGTACATTTTTTAGAACATATATAGTTCATATGGGTAACATAATGAATTAATCAATATACCACATCATGTAATGTACAAATGAACATCCATGCATATGATACATAACATATATGCATATATTCGTTGACCAAATTTATTGGAAATCACACATATATATTCAATAATTTTAATTATAAATATATATATTAAAATGTATTATTTATTTATAAATAAAAAAAATAAAAAAATAAATTAAGTATAAAAAATATAAAAAATACAAAAAATATAAAAAATATAATGAATTAATCTAATAAATATAATAAATCTCTAATAAATCTAATAAATATATTTATTATTTAATGTAATTTATTATAATCTTATAGTTATTTAATTATATATATATATATATAATTATAATCTTAGAAATAATTTTTTTCAATTAAAGCATTATATATATATATTTGAATTATTAAAAAAATATTAATTTTAAACATCTGTTTTTTATTTAGTGTATACAAATAAACATTATTTTTGAATATAAAAATAATAATTTTAAATAAATTAATAATAAAAACTTTTATCAGTGCTAATAAAAGAGCTGATAAAGGGTACACCTTTATCAGCACTTGTTTTAGCGCTGATAAAGGGAACATTTATCAGTGATTTTAGCTAACGCTGATAAAGGTCCACCCCTTTATCAGCGCTTTCTGTATAGCGCTCATAAAGGGTATCCCTTCTCTGGCCCTATTTTGTGGTAGTGGAACAAGGCACATACCCTCTGTCGCTCTTGGTTTTGATGCATTCTTCATGGGTGAATGTTCAACTTGACGACAACATGAAACCGAGGACCACACAAGGAAGGTGGTGTCCTGAGAGGTTTGTAGGCACAGACGGGAAGAAAATAGGACCACCAGAGCTTCACCGGTGGCTCGCCGATGTGTCGCTGCTGCGACACCACCAGCGCGGTGGCTGCGAGGAGGTTGCGGCGCCCACAGGTGTCGCGACGGACAGGGGGTGGCCGGACGACGCTGGATACGTTGATGGGAGGAGGCACACCACGACGGTGCGCCACAAGAATTGAATCTGCGTATCTGGGTTCGGCTGTGGTGGACCCCCATCCGCAGGTCCCGCTCTTGACTGTTCCACGAGACTGGTCGGCAGGAAGGGCGGCGCCAACATGGCGCCGCTATTGGATGACCTGAATGGACCTGCATCCGTTCAGGGGAGCTGGGACCACGCCCACCTGGTGGGTTTCACCCAGCCGGTAGACCAGACAGGGTCACTTCAGACCCAGGTCTGGTCCGGTCAGACCCAGGTTGGGTCGGGTTGGGTCAACCTGACCAGGTCAGACCAGACCCAGACCCAGTTTGACCCAGTTACGTTTAAAGGGCCATAAGTCCTAAACCAGACGCCCGTTTGACAAACCGTCTATGGATTTGGAAACCTTGTAACGAGGTGGTCCTTTTGAGATACTCCAATTGAGTTTTAGAGAATGTTGGTGTATGACCAGGTTGGATTGAACTCAAATCCAACCAGACCCTTGGTACAAAAATGCCTATAACTTATAGATCGGACGTCCGATTGATGCGTCATTTGTTGCATTGAAACCCTTATGACATGGCGGTTCTTCGAGTTACTTCTTTTTGGGACTTCTTAATAGTTGAGGTATGACTGGAGGCTTTAGGAAAAAAATCTATGGAACTCAAGCACACAATGTTCTGAAATCCTGTGGCTGGCTGTCAAGTGACATACGACCCTTGGTGGATCATCATCAGAACAACCCTTTGTGGATCGACATCAGAATGAACCTGTCTAAAACATGAGTAGCATGAACCGATGAGGATCAGCCTTAGAGTGGCCCATCGTGGATCAACGACTTACGACCCTGTGTGGATCCACGACTTACAACCCTATGTGGATCGATGACTCTCGACCCTATGTGGATCGACGAATTATGACCCTGTGTGGATCAGCAGTAGCACGACCCGACGAGGACCATACCTAGAGAAACCCATAATGGATCAATGACTTAAGACCCTATGTGAATCAATGACTTATGACCCTATGTGGATCGGTGACTTATGACCCTGTGTGGATTAGCTATATAATGAATTATTCGTGGTTCAACAGTGAAGCTTCTCAAGAGAATAAGATGATTTAGATTTACCACTAATCATCATTATTAATGTTCTTTATGTTATATACTTGGTGTGGGTTGAGTATTTTTGGTTATGCTTTGTGATTGGGATAATGCTTTGTGGTTTTCCTTTGTGGAGTTCTGGGAGACCTTCAGGGGTCTTGGGGTCCCTACTGGGTATTGTTATACTCATCCCTACATGGGATTTGTCCGCACCTTATTGTGTCATGTGCAGACGATGTAAAAATTTTACCAAGATCTGGGATCCAGGACTAGATGGTGCACAGAGGTGACCAGTTGACATGGAGAGCTGCAATGACGAGTTGTACCTACTCTTCAGGTATGATCCTTGGTAGACGACCTCAGAAGCTGTTTTCCCCTTTTTCCGTACTTTCTTTTAGTTGGGTTTTTATACTGGCCCATTCCATTTCAGTTCACACTTTTTACCTTCAACATTTATACTTCGTGGTTTTCTCTTGTTATGTACTGGGTATGTGTGTTTGTAGGATTAAATGAAATGTCTTCCCATTTTTAGGGATACGCCTTTCCGGTACTAGTCGCCAACCATTGGCCTATGGAAGGCGGGCTTGGGGTAGTCACAGAATGAGCCCCAAGGGACGAGTCATGACAGAATTTGTGAGCTGGTCTATAATCACTCAAATTAAATCATTCTTCTGAATAGTTATTAGTAAACCGATGAAATATTCCATAGTGATATACTCCCATTTCTATAAGATTATAGGTAAAGACTGTTGCATTATATATGGTTTTCAATGATCATCCTTGTCATATTGATTGTTTAGACATTTTTAACACAATCAACCACACTTTCTTATAACCATTGCTCTCAAAAAAAATTCTTAACACAATATCTAAATTTTCTTTATGTTCTTTTCATGTTTTAGAATACATCATAATTTGATCCGAAAATACTATCACTAAAGATTCTAGGTACCATTAAAATACATGATTCATCACTTCTATGAAAACCTCTAGCACATTTGTTAGACCAAAGGGAGTGAATAGATATTCATAATGAATATAATAACTCTTGAAAGATATTTTTGGAATATCCTATTTTCTAACTCAGAGTTGGTGATACCAAGGTTGTAGATCAATTTTGTAGAACCATTAGTATCCATTAAATTGATTAAATATATCATTAATCCAAGGAAGAAGATATCTATTACTTATTTTAATCTAGTTCAGTTTTAGATAATCTATACATAGTCATAACAAACCATCCTCCATCTTGAAAAAATAATTAGTGTAGAACAAGGCTATGTACTCGGTCTTATGAAACATTAGCTTTAAAATTATTATAATTAGACATTCAATTACTTAAATTCTATTGGTTATATTTTATATGATGGAAGTGAAATATAATTTGATCCTAGAAGAAGATAAATCAAAAATTATAGTTCCCATTTAGGTGGAAAATTAGTGAAATTCTCCAGAAACATGTCTGTAAACTGATACAAAATGGTAGGAATATTTATACTCTCGATAATTTCATCAGTACCTAACGTGACTGCTTCCAATTGATAGGAAGTAGTTCTAACCATTATTTCTAATGGTCCTACTTTTCTATTACTCAAATCCAAGCCTTCTATATATAGATTCTCCATCCCTTATGAAGATGTAAACTTTACTCATCATTTATAAAAATAAATATGGGTCTTTAAAGCAATAAATAAATCTATTCCAAAGATTAATTCAAATTCATACATTTCTTAAATAGAAAATTACCAAAAAAACTAACCTCTATCAACTATTATAAAACAAACTAGGCTTTTAAATCCCCTATAATCTCACTACTTAAGAGGTGTCTAGATACCCATCACACATGGTAGTATCTTGATAATAATTCTCATTTGTTCAATGAAATGTGAAGAAATGAAAGACTGGGATGAAGCCTTATTAAATAAAACTTACATTAAAGTCAAATTAAGATGAATTGTTGTATATTATAAGTACCTAACTAATACTCTATGATTAATTACTCATCACAATATAAAAACTTACTTTCTCCCCCTTGTTCCTTGTTTCACTACTATGGTTGCATTGTATGAGGAGTTTCGGTGTTCCTAGAATCACCCAGAGTCACGCGGTTTTGAGAACTAGAATGGTTGTGATGTGATCATATCATCAAAGTATAAGATGTTTGAGACACATGATATGTATTTCAATCAACTGAGTTTGTAGAATTATGGAAATAATGCCGAAAATGTCTCAATTTATTATAGTTATGACATGCTTTTGGTGGTTCCATACAATTTCACTTATTATTCTCTAATGAACCACATTCGAAACATTTGGTTTTACTAATGGGATATGGAGAAAAGTTTACTAGTCTTGTGGTTTGATTATATAATTCCCTAACACCTTGGAAGTAGGTATCCCTCTTCCACATGTTCCCAATATTATATTTCCCACCTATTCCTATGTAGAAAAATGTGCTACCCCATTAGGATTCCTAGTAATGTCCCTTTCTAAAACTGCCTCTTTATTAACCATATTTGTATAACTAATAATATAGAGCACAACAATCTTATAACGAGTTTATGGTCATAGCATAGAATAAAATATGGAGGCCTTCAAGGATTCACTAGCTACTAATTCTGGATAAAAACGAACCAACTTCATAAAATTATGTTCATATTCCATCAATAATATATTTTCTTACTTTAGAATGAAGAAATCTATCATTATGGCTATCTTGAAGGTGTGTGAGTAGAATTTTATATTGAATAATTCTTCAAATCCTTCCCACATAAGTCATTAGTCAAATTTATCTTGGATAGATAAATCCTAGTATTGGTGTGTAAGATCCTCTAGTATATAGACTGTTAACTAGAACTTTAGATTATATAAGGTTCTAAGTAAATAAAAGATCCAATTCATTATGTTAATCCATGATTCTACCTTTTTTAGGTTCCAAATCTCCTCAAAATATTTATGGATCCCATTTTTGAAACTAAAAAAATAATATACTTTTCATAGTTAATCATTTTTATTTCCCTTATCAATAAATTTAAAATCATGAACAATTCTCTAAAGAATATCTTGGTTCACCTATGGTTTAAGTGGAGACATATTCTTTGCTGCCTCCTCTAGAGGGTTTTTAGGCCATCTAACTGGTTCTATTTCTCTATAGATAGAACACAACACCACTAAGTCACCACTCATCAGGAAACTCAAGGTTTATAATTTTTTTATTTATAATTAAAAACAATTTTTTTATAACCAATGTCTAAAAATTATCAGACATAATATGAATAATTCACTCCTAGTTGAAGTCTAATTACTAATTCATGATTTTATACACTCATCAATTAAACCCATTATGATGAGATGAAGAAACTCCTATATATGTTTTAAAAAAACTTTTTAACTTAAAGTTCATCATAAATAGGTTAGATATATATTTGTATGCTATACATTTCAATTTACCACATATCATTTCTTCTTGCTACCTTCCCAATATAATAGGCCAACCAAAACTAATACCATTTGTAATATACAAAACCTAATCATTGGTTTGGAAAGTGATGAGGGTCCACTAACCTTAGGTGAAATCCACAAGACCCCAAAGGCTATCAATAAATGATAAGGTATTTCTAAGTCATTGGGTGATGATTTTATCTTTTTGAACAACTATAACCTATCAATTTAAAAAAACAACAAAACCAAACTATATGATGCATCATCATCATCATCATTAAATTTATTAAAATAATAAATAAAGATATAGAGGACCTTGAATAAGGAAAAATGAGGTTTAGGGGGGGGTCTAAAATGGTGGATACCAAGGGAATCCCCAAGAATTAAATTGACACCCTCAAATTTAAGGGAGGTGACATTAGAAGACAAGAGATATTGGAGTCAGGGAAAACTAGAGAGTATAGGTGATCAATGACTTTTTCCCTTCTCTCCATGTGTGGGTGACCTAAATATTTATATTGAGGATTCGTTTACATTTCTTAATGATGTAAGTAACTGACCAAGGAGTGTAGCCAGTGCCTAGTAGGGAGTTACATATGATCTTTGAGTCAGTTTCAACTTGGGATATAATAATGTTATTCTTATTTCATAGGTTGAGCCCTATCAGGATTCCATTAGCCTTTTCCTAAAGTGCATTGCCAACACCAAAGTGAGTAGAGAAAGCTAGGAACACAATCCCTTTCAGATTGTGAACCACTCCTCCAAATCGTATGTCACCCACAATGCAAGATCCATTATTATTTAACTTTAAGACAAATGTTTGAGGAATCCAAAGTATCTAGTGACCCCGCATTCTATCAAAGGGGGAAGTTTCCATAGATGAACTTTCCAGAAGAATATGTAGTGGGGGGGAATCATGCCAGTTCTCGATGAGGGTGACTATATCAACTAGTAGACACTTGGTTCTTATAATTATAGACCCTCCCTTGGGGGAAGTTCCCTCAAAGCATGCCTTGTTGAAGGCTTTCCATAGACACCAACATCTAGAACTGAGGACACCAGACCTCACCACCCTCTCATGACCTTTCACTGTTTTTTCCTGAAACCACCTCTCAAAAAATTAAGTATCACATATATTGGAAGATGAGATAGCCGTGAAGTCTCCTAAAAACTTTGACATGTCTTGAGCCTAATATCATTCAACGAAGAAATGCTTTTTATTTTCTTCCCTCTTGTTTTTTCAACACTAACACTAGGAAGCCAGACTAATACCCATTTTCTTTACACTCTCATCAGACAGTATCGTGGAGTTCTGAATTATCCATACAAGGAAGTTGTATTTGGAAGGGATTTTGTTTCACCACATGATATCATTCCATCCTTCCTACCACATCTATGAAAGAGAGATCATTTGAAAATATTTTGAAGTGAACTTCCCCGATTAAGAGGGGTGAAGACACATTTTTTCAGATTAGAGTTGATGAGGATATAATTGAAAATTTCCTACTGGTTATTTTCTATCACTTCCTTGATAAAATTTAGATACAGACTCACCTCCTTGAATGTGATTATAGTAGATGGGAATCCTAGAAATCCAATCATATAACCCACCCAGTTTTGGGTCTAGAATATTATTTTAACCTCTCCCATAATCCACCGGGAGTGTTGAAGGAGACTTGGGATGAGGGTGATCACCGATTTCCACATAGAGAATACCTAAAAATTATCTTCTTCCAAGTTGTTGTCATAACTGAGGGACATAATCCTCCCCCAAAGAGTCTGATTCTACAAGGTTTCCCATGAGATTTTGGCATGCATGAATTGCATCATGGACCCTAGAATAATCACATTAATACTCCCATCACGAATAGGTCGGGCCATCCTATCCCATGACACCCAGTGTATCTTCCCTTCTGACATCACATCCTATAATAAGTTATCCAACACCTTGTCAATCGATTTGATCACTCCATTTGGAACATAAGAGGAAGCCAATGCATGCATCAGAATGGAAGATAATACACTGTTAACCAGAGAAATACACCCCAAACGGATATAAAATGGTTCTTCAAGTTGAGTACATGACTCGTGATCCTTCTAACCACATGGTCAAATTCCCTATTTCACATCCTTACTGATGAGATTGGGGGTACCGAGATAATCCATTAGGAAATGATCAGGCTTTATGTTCATTCTAGTGCATAAAATTTTGGCCCAAATTGCCACACATTTTTTTGATATGTATAGGTTTATTTTGGAATGGTTGATAACCTAAACACTCTAGAAGAAGTATTCTTCTAGAATCCTATTAATTCCTTACACAAATATCTTCCCTGCATTAGAGAATATAATTATGTCATCTACAAACATCAGGTGGGAGATGGATTGAAGGTTTATTTTATTTCAGTAGGGAAGAATGTTTCCATTGGATACCCCTCTATTCAAGAGGCATCTTAACATTTCTTGCATTAAAATGAAGATATATGGGGATAACGGGTCACCTTGATGTAAGCTACGGGTGTCCTTGAAGAAGTAATGGGATTTCCCCATGAAGGAGAAAACCATACATAAAGAGATAAAGAATCCGAATAGAATATCTGAGGCTTTGGGAGATAATCCCATACTAGTGAGGACCCAGTTGATGAAACCCCATTCCATCCTATTTTACACCTTATTCATTTCAAATTTAATGCCCATGTTGGATCTATGAGTCTTGTTGTTAATTTCCCTCAACATTTCCTGCACCAGAGAAATTTCCCGATGTATTGAACGACCCCTCACAAAACTGTGTTTCTCCTTGGAAGTCCACCTGGGAAGATGCATGGGCATCCTCATGTTGATTTTACTTATAAGGATATTTTATGGGAAGTTCCACATGCTCATGATGCGGTAATAGAGAAAGGAGGAGGGTTCATTCACCTTCAGTATGAGCCCCAAGGTCGTGGCACTTGTAACCCACAGAAGGGGTCCTCCTCAGAAAAAGTCCTGAACAACATCCACAATGTCATCTTTAACCACCTCTTAAGAGGCTCTATAAAACAATCCAAGAAAACAATCTGGTCCTCACACACTCTATGGATTAAGATTCATTATGACCTCATGAATATCAGGTTCATATGGAACCTCTTCCAAGCAAGCATTATCCACGGCTGAGACAATGATGGGAATTACATCATAGATACCGACACTTGCATTTGGGTACCCTCCGAACATCATTGTGTTTGGTCTTACAAGATAGTCATTAAAGAAAGAGTATTCTATACCAACCAACACTTATCTATCTTCTGTGTATGTGCCATCTTCCAGTATGATTTTGGGTTTTATGGGGTGTTTTTTCTACCTTATACAAGAATGGAAGTATTCCATGATATTATCACCCTCATGCAACCATTTTATCCTTGACTACTCCTGGTCTATTCATTCATGTATAAGGATCAGTTCCACTGGGATATTCTTCTTGATAAAAATATTTTTGAAGTTATTATCATTCCAGATTTCCTCCAGGCTAGCTTCCAATCACTTGATGTCCACTTTAAGGTCCTCTATCTCCTGGTCAATAAGGGGGAGGTCCCTTAACCATACCTGGATCCCCTATTTGAGCCTCCTAAGTTTGTTTTGAATCGCCACCCAGGAGTAACCTTGCACCAGTTACTTCTATAAAGCCATCACCAGACGAGTGAACTCTAAATTTCATGTCCATTGGTCATAGAACCTGAACCTTTCTTGATAAAACTGGATGGAGATCAGAGAAATTAGCAGTAAGGAATGATCAGAGATACCACATACCAAGTGGTTAAATTTGGCATTCGAAAACATGGTGATGGCCTGCATGCTATCGAGGCATCAATCAAGACGGCTCCAACATCTCCTATTCCCTCTTCGGTTGTTACACCGAGTGAACAAATCACCTGTGTACCCCAAATCCATTAATCCATCATGTTCTATGAATTGTACAATGTCCATTCCAGCTCTCCTATGGAACAATCCCCATCCTTTTTTCTCATCTAGTTCAGTGATGATATTAAAGTAACCTCCTACAGTCCAAGGATCACCTCATTGGTTAAACACACTAGGATCCTACCATATATATTCCCTCCAACCATTGTCACAAATACCAAAAACAAAGGATACCAATAAGTTTAAGGATCCCTTTTTCACCCTCATCATGATGAACTAGTACCCCTCTTACACTAGGTCTACCGAGATGTAACTATTCCAAAAGATCCATATATGACAGTTAATTGGAGATACCTACATAGACACATGTATTTTGATTCTGTTGGTGAACTCATTCAACCTGGTTGGGTTTTTTTTTCTTTAAAACAATAGCAATGAGAGCCTTGTTTTTGTTGATCTCTAAAGCTATGAAATCTATTTTGACCCTCTTCCTAAGTCCATGAGAGTTCCATATGAATATGGGTATCTTTGGGGAACCTTCGTCCAAGATTTGACATACCTAGTATGAAATCCACTAAAATATTCTCCCTCATTACACTAAAAAAGAACACATTATCTCCTAGTTTAAAATAAAACTTACAACAAAATAAAGAAACATAAAAGCAGTTTACCAATTTATATAAATTTAAATTTAAAATACAAACAATTAATACATTCATCATAAAATTCCACTTAGAATACCCAAACCAAATCATCTTATTTGTACACACATGCATTATAGATGAGCATCCCATACTAATGAGTGGTTACTTGTCGATCCACCAAGTTGTCACCAGGTGACCATTCTCCCGGTGCCCCTAGTTTGGAACCTTACACTAAGTCCATAATGGAAAGGAAAAATTAAATGAAAAGTTTAACACACACCACCCATGTATTCTAAGTTATCACACCAATTCATTTCACATAAATAAATTATTTCTTCTAAATCATTAAATTTAAAATCTTACTTTCATTAAACCAAAACCATACCTTAAATCCATAATCAAGGGGTTTTCCAAAAACCAATCAAATTACAAGATTCAAAAATTATCAAGAAAAAGGGTTTCCAAAAAGTAATAAACATGAGTTTCCTTTGATATTTAAAGAGATTAATTAAAATATTCAGGCCTTTAAGTTCTGTAATAAGTATAGAAGAGATATAAGACAACTTGAAAAGGCAACAAACAATGGAACACCCAAACCTCTAGATTTGGGCTTAAAACTCATTTCCTTCAATAGATCCTATCAATATATCATAAAAACAAATCTAGGACCATATATCTATCCATAGCCAATCTAATTTAACATCATGTTCTATGGAAAATTAGAGGATGTAGAAGTAAGAGAATACCAATGAGAGAAAAGGGTTCTTAACTCAAATATTATAGATCCAACACACATTGATATGTTGAAAATGGATTCTAGAGGGAGAATATATGCCAATAACATCAAGAGGAATCTTTAGGATCAAGAAACTAGGTAAAAGAGAGAAAAATGAGGGTTTTTAGGTGGAAAATATTATAAAAATATGATTTTAGAAATTATTCATACACATTCCAATATAAGACCACACATTTTAATAAATCATGAACCAAAAATGTGATTATTACTTTAAATTACCAATTGGTCACACGGTTGTGCCACACCATTTGACAAACCATGTTCCAACCATGAAAAATTCCACTATACAAAAAAATGTCATAATTGTATGGTTTTTCCAAACTTTGCACCATGAAAGTTCCTACTCCATAACTCCCATAATCTCTTGTGTAGTTTTCTAGAGAATTTTCATTGTTTCCCCTAACCACTCTCAAACCAAGTGACCTTAAAAACACTTAAAAAACACACTAAAACAACCTTGAAACTCTCAAAACTCAATTTAAGTCTTATATAACTTTAAAAAACCTAATAAAAGGGTAAGTTACTTCAAACTAGGGGTGATACAAAATTTGTGAGTAATGATACAATTATTTAAAATAATATGTTTTGACCTGTAGAAAAATCATTGAATTGATAAGTAATATTGGAGGAAACATACACTAATTTTCCAATTTATGAACATAGGTAATTTCATGAATTACCCTCCACTAGTACCTCTCTTAGGATGGAGGTGAAGTGAATGAGTTTCCCCTAAAGTCTGCTTCTAATACGCATTAGGTTAGCGACTAGTTCTAAGGTATAAAATATATAATGGGAGGAATTACCCTCAATATTATAAATAAGGATAATAGATAAGATGAAAACCACCAATCAACAACATACCACATAAATATAAAAAAACCATCATCTAAAAATTCATGTCAAGTAATAGAAATAAAATCTCCAAAATAAAATACTATTAAGGGAAAATCCTAAGGTAGAAACAACACATCAACTCCAACCTCCAAGATATTAGTGTACATATCAGTCTCTGAAACCCTCTTAGAAACCAAAAAATAGGTTATATATAGGTAGGGTGATAATAACATGTTCACATAGTAATATCATACCCATGGTATCTCATGAAAATTTGATAAGATCATACTAATGATCCAGTGAAAAAACGATAGAACTATTATGCACCTAAACAGGCCAAATAATCAACCAAAACCTCACCAAGGATCACCCCCATGTAACACATCCAAGGAAGTAAAATAATATAATGGAAAAATATTTAATGGTTCCCTACATCCACTCCCCCACTAAGTTTCCTTTATCATTCCCCAACATCAAACATTATGTGCTCCCATCCCTACTATATATACCAGCAATCACACATCAATCCAAGTCTGATGTGAGTCAAGTTGCAACCCTACCTACCCTATCCTATACTGGCATCATTTAATATCGAAATATCACTTTTTTATGCCAAATCATCCTCCATATTAAAAAATATCTAAACAAAACCTCATAACTAGTACATTAGGGTACATGAACATGAAAGACATCAAACTCATTCACTCCTTCAACTATACATGACCCTCACTACATATCACCTCCTCTCATCATCAGGTATCACCACCAACTGTGTCATAGTTGGATGGTATTTTACATCAATTGTGTAACTTCACCATGTAATACTACTAAAGGGAGACTAGTTAAGAGAGGGAAATTATCCATAGTTACCTCACCATTTTGGATATTAGGAAAACACCCCCCGTAAAAAATGTTTGGTTTCTGATACATAGTACTTAATGTGGGTAGGGGAATATAAAAGTAACATAAAAATACAAGGATGTTCGATAACACACAATACTCAAACTAAAGATTGACATCAAATGGAACTATCATAAACCACATCACTACCACATCACCTCACTACATCTTCTATTAACTACTTCCACTATTAAATGAAACCCACAAGACAAAAATGTCCACACACACAACCCATGGTTCCTTTTTTATTTAAAAACTCAACCAGTTTATAGATTCCTAACCATGTTTTGTTTGATTAATCATTAAAAACTATATTTAATGAAAAATCACTCTCAACCACACCCCATGTTTAATTTTAGTTATTTTCATCTCATTCCAACATATATATCAATATTTAACTCATTAATCAATTATCACATAATTAATTTCAGCCTATAATTATTTAATTCCATCCCATTCCATTACAGTTTCATCATTACTAACTTCATATCATAACTACCAGGAAATTATAACACATTCCACAACATAACATCTCATCCGTATCTTAGAAAACACATCACATATCACTCTAATGTCATAAAAATATCTCAACCACCACACATCAAAAACCATCAACTAACCTCTCTAAATCATCCCTCAATATAACCCATGCCAAAACAACCATAGCTCGATAGCCTTAACGTATTCCACATATGAACTATTCAACACCATCCCTGAATAAACCCATACAAAAACTTAATAACTTAAAAGGGAAATTTAGAAAACACATAGACACACATAATAGTAAAATTTATCCTCATTAATTACCAAAATTTCAATTAAAAGTGGGATTTCAAAACATTACATCATCTATTTCATGGGTATTTTAACAGAATTTCTATATTCGCACACAACCGCTTCATATCCATCTTCATGAGATTAACCTTTCATGAATGTATAGTTTAAAAAATCAATAATAAAAAAGTTTCTCAATTCACATCAGCTACATCACACAAAAGGCTTCAACAATAATATTTACTTTTAGCAATTATAAAAATAATCATAATATCATTAAAAATATCACAAAAGAAAGAAAACACATGATAAAACATACCATAAATTTAATTTCATTAGTTTCAATAGATTACCTTATTTATTTAGTCATTACCATCCACCCAAAATAAAAAATCTTCCTAATATCATAGTTTCACTAAATAGGGAGGCAAAAAAGATCCCCTACCTTAATTGGAAGCTTTAAAAATTACTGTGCAAGAATGAAGAAAAGGAACATAGATCACCAAAACATACCACTTATGGAAAACCTCAATCAAATTGAACCACAAATATCCCCATAAATATCCTTTTATAAAATCACATATAATGATCATATTCAAAAAAATTACCTCCCCAAAATGAAGGGAAATGAAATCACCAAGAATTACTGATATTCAATCCCCCAATTCCAAGGATTAAATCCAAAAAGAAGGTGTTGAAAGTAATCCTAAAATATCCTGGAAGATTACCAAGGATCAAGGTAAATAAGGGAAAATGATGGAAATTGGAGGGGCTCTAAAATTTGTACTAGGTTTGGAGAACTCACATTCATGAAATGACATACTGCTTCATGCTGTGAATGATCAAGGGAACCACAAATTAACAATGTGAAAAGATTCCTCATTCCATGAACATTTCACGTTAAAACTCTATTAAAAATCATTTTACCAAATACTACAAAATAGGGAATCATGGATGAAATGAATGAGGCCTTTCACATTGTGAACCACCCTAAGACAGAACCCCCCAAAAACCATCTTGAAAACTTCATGCTATGAATCAAGGGTTTATTCCATGAACTACACCTAGAAAACCTCTAGAAATACAACTTAAAAAACTTAATTCCACAAACCACCTTCATTCCTTGAACCAATCCTCCAAATCTATCAAGGCCTCATTAATTTTATGAACTAAATGTTCACATTGTAAACCAATATCCAAACTAAAATATAAGATCTATATCCAAATGTTCATACTTGAACCTCCCCCCAACACCTTCAAATCTCAAAACTCGCAAAGTAAAAAGTTATAAATTTCTAGACCATTACATTAAATACCTATCAAATTATTCTCATCCTATATAATTAAAACAAAACCTATAAAGTAGTAAATAAGGGGAATGTCTAAACAACTATCTCCCAAGATACCTATTAGGAATCTTTCCACCACAAAAAAAACCACCATAAAGGAAGGACAATGTACTTAAAATAGGTAACCCCAATTTCTAAAACTGCATTATCAGAGTAGATAACTCTCAAAAAAGAGTAAAAAACTACAAATACATAGATAATGGAAGAAGATAAATTATTAATGGATTTCTCAAAACCACCATAAAGTAAAAAAATAGTATAAGGTCAAACATCCCATACACACCTAGAAAACTAGTCTCATCCTCGTGGACCTATACATCTTAGTACCCAACCTTCCATAAAAAGTTCCCAATTAAAGTCACAAGAACTACATAAAAGGATATATAGATATACATAGAAAATATAATTAACAAATCATATTAATCAATCACCTTTTTATCATTCTTTTAACACAAATTAAGTGTTTCTAGAAATAATATCATAAACTAATTTTAGATTTACAAACAACCATTTTCATCACTAAATTTAAATGATTGTCATTTTATGTAATATGATTTCATCAATAAAGTCATAAAAACAATATAAACACTACATTAGGGAACACTTAAAAAAATCACTCCAAATTGATTTCAAACAGAAGACATAGAACTTCCACATATGAATTTTATAAAGGGAACACTTTATATTATCCATACTATTTATGGTTTAGATAATATATTTTCAATAAAAACATACCAATGATTCAAGTAAATCATTTACAAAATAGTAAATCATGACCCATTCTTAATTTTATTAAATTAATTTAGAGGAAATCATTATATTCAGTACATCAAAAATTTTACATAGGTATTCTCTCAAATAAAAATATGTACATGATTTATCCTCATGTATCATTCTTGATATTCTTGAACTAAAAATTCATTAAATATCTTACCACTAATGAAATATGATTCCATGTTATAATAAAGGGAACTTGTTTTTAATTCAATATTTTTTTTATGAAATTCTCAGCATAAAACATGCTTGGAAAAATTTATGCTAGATTCTTCAGAATAAATAATATAAATATTCTTTAGCTTTAAAATTTATTCTCACAGTAAAAAATATATACCCTAATCTTACACGTTATTATATAATTTTAACAACTATATATGGAATGGAATTAAAAATTTGATGTAAATCACATAAATGATTTTGAATCATGAAACATTGGCCATGCTTGAAAAGAAAAAGTGTGTCTATTTCTAGGAAAGTCTTTAAATTATTGATGGGTTAATAATAAAAATGCATGTATTATTTTTAGAATTATAGAAATAATTGACCAAAACGTAGCCTCATGATAAATAATTGAAACATTAATATACATCATGAGTGGAAGGTAACACATTTCGTAACAACTTGTGAAAGAATAAAGATGCATCTAATCATGGATCCAAAACAATTCATCTTAGTTCAAAAACTTCAAAAATATTAAGGGATATTTTTTATAAAGGATTTAAAAATCAAAAAACATAAACACTTTGAACATAAATTACTATCTTAAAATTAGTTCAAGACATTAAAAATTTCAACAACCATAAGGGAATTCAATTTAAGAGGAAACATATTATGGAAACCATAGTATTTATAACTAATACACACCATTATAACTAAATACCATGAGAGGTGCTCCTAGCATGTTTCATGTCCAATACTCATATAATTATCACATACTTATAGTGATTAAATAAAAATATTTACACCATATTACTTTGTTAATTAATGTCTTATTATGATTTTAATTTATACCTTATTTTTTCTACATGTTTCCATTTTATGATTTATACTTAATAAAAACATAGAATACTAAATCAGGTAACAAATTTAATACATAAAATTCATAACTTATCATGATTAAAATAGAATAAACAATATTTCTCAAAAGATAGAATGTTTTCATTAAAAATTAATTATAGTGTTCATTAATAAGGTTTAGTACATCATTTCTCAATTCAAATTCGACATCATTAATTTATTTTTAAAGAAAACATATATTAGAAATGCATTTTGACTATTATTTAATCCACAAAAGCTAACCAATAAGGACTGATAACTCTTATAATGTTATTTAAATAAATGAATCATACTTACAACCTATAGTTAAATCTAATCAATTTAGTCTTAGAATATGAAATAACATATCATAATAAGGAATTCCAAAATATTAATAATTTTGTCTAAGCATTACTTCCAAAATAAAAATTTTACTATCAAGGAATATTTAATTAACATAAAACTCATAGAAATGTTTTTCATGGAAATTTTAATCTTTTAGACATGCCTATTAATTAATGGAAATGCATTAACATTAAACCTATATCATTTTTAAATTGTGTTTTCAATTTCTAACATTATCTTATAATTTTTTTTATTAATATTTATAAATTTTAAAACTAACATTATATTTTATTAAGTAGAAATAATCGTCTCATCATTTCATAAATTTTAAAAAAGTAGGTTTTTAACTACAAAAAATCAATTTAAAATGAATGTATCCTAATTATAAATACCATATCATATTAATGCACTTTATCACAAGTAAACACTCAACATATTCACAAATAAAATTCAAAATTCAAATAGAATAATTATAACGACCCATACTTTACATACATTGTTATTACTTCAAAATTGAAGCACACTTATTACAACATATAACAAAACCATAAAGGACCGTATAGGTATAGTGTCTTTAGAAACTGGGAAACATAAACAACTGGTTCATAAATTGTCTACACTATCTCCCATTTATTTCATCATATCTATAGTCCCTTTTGGCATATCTTACTTAATAAGCTTCTTCCTGAACTGGGGAAAGAAAACATATGAAAGGGTGAGCTCAAATGCTCAGTAAGGGTAAAATAAATATCAATCACATCATATTCATAAGAACATAACATTTTGGAAATCTTAACCTGCAAAAGAGAGCATAATTTCATAACATGGGATAAATCATAGTAGTGAAATGTAATCCCAATAATCATAACTTAAAACATGAAAGTTTGTGGCATACACACATAATCATAGAGAATCATTTCTTGTTAGTCAAGACTCATTGCCAAGACTATCTTAGTGGAAAAAGTCCATTTCTGAACCGAGTTCACTCCTCGTTTCAGTCCTGTTTCACTGAACCGGTTTAACCTGCTGTTCCAGCCATGTCTATCTCATGAGATATAAAATCTTTACCCAATGAATTGGAGGGAGATATAGGTCCCACCCATCTCATAATGATACCATTATTATATGTGCCACAAAATCATAAACCATACAACATAGCATAACCCATGTAATAAAAATGGGAATCTTAAACATCATGACTTCATAAAACAATTCATATAAGATAAAGGAATTCATAAAAATATTTCCATCACAACATAATCAAATCACTATAATAATAGTGATAGAAATAGAAACCTATATTATCTTTGATGGAAAATAATTTTGATAAAACACTTGATCTCCATTCTTGAGGAAAATATCCTTTCTACTTCAATTTTTTTTCCTTTCTTAACATGTCACACAATTTTAAACTAAAAGAAGTTGATTAAAAATAATCTTGAAAATTTGTAAAGTAAGATTCTTGGAAATAATTTTTTAAAAATATATTCATTCCATATAAGTTAAAAAAAACATTCTTCGTACTTTTGTCGGAAAAGTCAAAAAGTACCTCGTACGAAAAACGACAAAAGATTCCTTTCATATACTTTACTAAAAACTCACCGAAGGGTAAAATTGGATATAAACTATTTTAGCAGGATTTAAATATTACATATTTAGGAAACATGGATGTGGATGATAAAATGCACCCCAGTAAATTCCAAAGTATAAACAATCTCGGATAAAAATGAGATTGTGATATTTCCCGAACCTTAGGTCCGATTTGCCTCGTAAGTATCCGAACCTCCTGTATAATGATTTAAATAATGTTATTGACTTATTCCAGAATCATAATTATTGTTATGATATCATATATGGTCATATTCTTAGCTTATTAGTAGTAATATTTCATTGCTACTTGTTATTCGGGTGTTTATAACTTTTTGTTCTTATGCGTGTTTTGTCGAATAAATTCTTATTCTTCTCTTTAGGTTATAGATAAATCATTTCCAGAATGGTATTAATGTACTATATATCATATTTATTCATTAAATTCATTTATATAATCATTATGCAATGAAGATCATGTAGAACAAATCACATCACATCATGGAGACGGTATTCCGTACGTACGCACGAGCGATGATATCATTCCCATGATCGTGGAATTTTATTGGAGTGTATGTATACTATTTCAGAATCAATATAACTTCATAATAATAATATATAGTAATTATTTACACCATTATACCCATCCAAGTATGGTGGTGGTGGAAAATAGATTACACCACGGCGTGGAGACGGTATTTCGTACGTACGCACGCGCGGTGATTTCGTTTTCCGTAGGATGGATAGATGTTGAAATAGGGTTGTTTCATACTTATAATAAAATATCATTATATGAGTGATACTGATGTTATTACTTCATAATGAAACAACTAAATAAGAATATGTTTAAGAAGAAAGAATTTGGAAAGGATCGGTAATGGATATTACCTCTTTTTGACGCGCCTCTTCTTAACCTCCTCTTAGGGAACTAGGTTTGGTCTTTGAAGAATAACAGAACCTCTAGGATGATTCTAGGTAAGTGGAGAGTGGATATTGTCAGGGGTTGGCCGATCTTGAAGGCTCAAAGTGGTGTGAGGAAGAGAGGGAGGAGGTTCCCTTTTATAAGGGAGGAGAGGGGCACCTTTGGAAATCTTAAAAATATTAATTTATAATAAATCTAACCCCACTTAAAAACCTCCAAAAATGACTCATATCCGAATATTAGATGATATAGGGTTGTAATATCATCATCCAATAAAATTTAGACATGTTAGGAATTTATTTTAAACATTATCAACTTGATTTATCCTTATTTATCAATTTAATTTTATTTGTGGTAATAATATTCTAAATTTTAAATTATTATTAATAATTACATATGTGTAGTTAATTTTCCATAATTTGACACTTTATGACATTTTAGACCATATAAAATTTAATTTATAATTTTTAAATATTTTTGTGATTTTTAAACAATTTTATAATATGTTATTTTTATAAAATAACAATAGTGTCAATTTTGACACTATTCATTTATTTGAATTTAAATAAAATATATACAGAGGATATGCTCAAACTAAAATATTTAATAGATTATTAAAATGTCATATGTATCTAGAAAATTAGTGGAGAACATTAAATAGTGCATATAATAATTATTTTAATATTTTTAAAACCATTTATTTGATACTTTAATTAATAAAATAATTTCAACATTACAATTGTGTCATAATTAATGATAATTATTTAATCCCTAAAAATTCTAAATAAATTCATATAATGTCGATAATTGTATTATATTTCTGGAGACTATTCATGTTAGAAGTTTCATTAAGTTAATCACCAAATTAAAATTATTATACTTATAAGATTTAAGAAAGTGAAATGTTGTCACATTCTTTGGTTTTAATAATAATTAAATTATTTTCATGGAAAAAAGTCTATTAAATGAATCTAATCTTACCCTTAAGTGTTATGGGTAGACTTTTAGTCATCCAACAGGATTTTGGTAGGTGTTAGGGTAATTTTATAATCTTATATTTACCCTTAATTACCCGATTTACCTTTAACTATGGTAAATAAAATTTACCGTGGTTACTATTCATAATGCCCAAAAAATAAAAAGTAGCCTATTAACATAATTTGGACCCAATGATTCGGAATATGGAATCCATTTTCCAAAATTCAAAACATATAAGTTGCAGTAATTAATTTAAAATAAATCTCGTTGTTAAGAAAACGGGTTTTAGAAGTTAAAACATTCCCAAAGATTGAAATGTTTTTACCTATGAATTCAACGTGAAATTAATGCTAATGACATACATTATATTAAATGGTAAAAATATATTCTATATATACTTTAAAACCATTCAATATTATAATTTAACCATATAAATTATCTCAATGAAAAAAGTTGTTTTTAATTAAAAATTAGCATATTTTTACTATTCATCAAAATATGAAAGTTATCAGAAAAATATCAAAAATTTATCCAAAGTAAATTTTTATATCCTGATTCAAAAGAAGAATCTTATTTTTTCAAATTGAACTTATAAACATGTTAAAAACTAGATTTAATGTGGGTGCACCATCAAAAGGCGGCAAAACTGCATTTTTTGATAAATACTTATTTTACCTAAAAAAATTTATTTTGTTCTCCTACAATGTTTTAGAAAATGTGTAAGATGAATAATAATGTTGTAAAATTTAAAATTCAGTTAATACTATTCATAATGATTAGTTTATAATATTATAACAGTTTATCGCTGTTTAGTGGAACTCGGTATTGCGTACCACACACGCTATCGAGGAAGGTTGTGATTGCGTGTAGCGAAAGATTCCTTTGAGGATTTATATAACGTGAAAACAAAATATTTCTCATAAAAGTCTCAGGTGTTACATTCTACCCCCCTTAAAATGAATTTCTCCCTCAAAATTTGTCACTTTGTAACAAACAGATGAGGATACCTCTCCCTCATCATATCCTCAAGCTCCCATGTAGCTTCTTCTAATTGGTGGTTCCTCCATAAAAATTTCACCAAGTGAGTGGTCTTGTTTCGTAGGAATTTTTCACTACAATCCAGAATCTCTATCGGTTGTTCTTCATAAGAAAGATCTTGCTCCAGCGGTACAACTTCTGAGCTGAGTACATGTGAAGGATCAGGTATGTACTTTCTCAGGAGAGATACATGGAACACATCGTGAACTTGAGAGAGATTCGGTGGAAGCGCCAATCGATAAGCTACCTTCCCAACATGATCCAGTATTTCGAAAGGATTGATATATCTAGGGCTCAACTTCCCATTCATTCCAAATCTCATGACCCTCTTCCAGGGAGATATTCGTAAAAACACTTTATCACCCACTTCAAACTCTAGGTCTTTTCTTCGGTTGATGGAATAACTTTTCTGTCGACTCTGAGCTGCTCTAAGGTGTTGTTGAATAGATCAGACCTTTTCTGCCATCTCATCAACAATATCAGGTCCTAATAGCTTTCTTTCCCCAACTTCATCCCAGCAAGTTGGAGTCCTGCATTTCTTTCCATAGAGAGCTTCATAAGGAGCCATCTGAATACTAGAGTGAAAGCTATTATTATAAGAAAATTCAACCAAAGGTAGGTGTTGATCCCAACCACCTTTGAAATCCATAGAGAAAGCTCTCAACATATCTTCTAGAGTTTGAATTGTTCTCTCAGGCTGACCGTCTGTCTGAGGATGACAAGCAGTGCTGAAACTCAACTCTGTATCCAGAGTATGCTGAACACTTCGCCAAAACTTTGAGGTAAACCTCAGATCCCGATCAGATATAATAGAAAGTGGTACTCCATGCAATCTTACCACTTCCTTTACATATATCCTGGCAAGCTGATTCAGAGAGAAATCCTCTCTAATAGCGATGAAGTGTGCAGACTTTTTAAGACGATCAACAATGAACCAGATAGCATTATTGCCTTTGGATGTTTTAGGAAGTCCTGTGAAAAAGTCCATAGTGATGTTTTACCATTTCCATTCGGGTATGGGTAATGGTTGTAACATCCCCTTAGACTTCTGTCTCTCAGCTTTAACTTGCTGACAAACCAAGCATCGAGAGACATATTCAGCAACATCTCTTTTCATGCCATCCCACCAGAAGTACTCTTTTAGGTCCCTATACATCTTCGTTCTTCCAGGATGAATAGAGAATGAAGAAATATGAGCCTCATCCAGTAGCTCCTTCTTTAATTTGGGGATGGGAGGAACACAAACCCGATTCTTGAACTTTATTATCCCATCACAATCAAGGTTGAATTTAGGAACATTTCTCACCTACTTTTGTAACTCGACATCTTCTTTCTGTGCCTCTTTAATCTTCACATGTAGAGATGTTTGAACATTCATTTGGGAAAGATACGATTTCCCCCTTCCATTATAATTCCAAGATTCATCCTTTGTAAATCCATAAATATTGGATCTTTTATGATCCTCATCATGGATAAACTAGCATGGTCTTGTCGACTTAATGCATCTGCCACCTTGTTTGCTTTCCCAGGGTGGTAATGAATTGAGCAGTCATAATCCTTAATCAGCTCCAACCATCTTCTCTGGCACATATTCAGCTCCTTTTGTGTGAAAATATACTTTAAACTTTTATGATCAGTATAAATATCACACCTTTCACCATAAAGGTAATGCCTCCAAATCTTTAATGCAAAGATTACCGCAGCTAACTCCAAATAACGAGTTGGGTAATTTTGCTCATGGATTTTCAACTGTCGTGAGGCATAAGCTATCACCATATCATTTTTCATAAGAACACACCCCAATCCCTTCTTGGATGCATCACTGTAGATCACAAACCTTTCTCCACTACAAGGAAGTGTGAGCACAGGTGCACTGGATAACCTTCTTTTCAACTCCTTGAAATTCTCTTCACATTCCTCCGTCCAGACAAACTTAACTCCTTTCTGAGTCAACTTGGTGAGTTTATTAGATAATCATGAAAAATCTTTCACAAAATGTCGATAATATCCAGCCAAACTAAGAAAACTTCGGATCTCATTTACTGTTGTTGGTCTCGACCATCTTTCGGTGACCTCTGTTTTTGCTGGATCCACAGATATCCCCTGTTTTGAGATTATGTGACCCAAAAATGAAACGCTTTGAAGCCAAAATTCACACTTGGTAAATTTGGCATAAAGCTTCTCCTTTCTCAGGGTCTTCAATATAATTCTCAAGTGATCTTCATGTTCTTCCTTGATCTTTGAATAGACAAGAATATCGTCTATAAAGACTACCACAAACTGATCAAGATAGTCTCTAAAGACTCTATTCATTAGATTCATGAAGATAGTAGGGGCATTAGTAAGACCAAATGGCATCACTATAAATTCATAGTGTCCATACCTTGTACGGAAATCCATCTTTGGTATATCCTCCCTTTTGACCCTTAATTGATGATACCCTGAACGAAGATCAATCTTGGAAAAGTATTGAGCTCCTCGTAGTTGGTCAAATAAGTCATCAATGCGTGGGAGAGGATATTTGTTCTTGATATTGATCTTGTTAAGTTCTCGATAATCAATGAAGAGTCTCATTGATCCACCTTTCTTCTTAACAAACAGAATAGGTGCTCCCCAAGGTGACGCACTAGGGCGTATGAATCCCTTATCAAGATTATCTTGGATTTGCTTCTTCAATTCCTGCAACTCAATTGGGGCCATTCTATAAGGTGACTTTGAAATAGGTAAAGCACCCGGTACGAGTTCTATTGAAAACTCAACTTCACGATTTGGTGGAAGACCCGTCAATTCCTCCAGAAAGACATCATTAAACTCCCGTACAATGAGAATATTCATAATTGTGAGTTTCTAACCAACAATTTGAGATAAATAGCCTTCATTAAGTGGAATCAAGACCCATAAGATGGAAGAAATGTCCACTGGAAGGTTATGTTCATCCTTGCATCGATAGATGATCATAGAATGATCTGGAATATGAAATGTGACTTCCCTTCTTTGGAAATTTATATGAGCTCCATATAAAGAAAGCCAATCCATGCCAAGAATCACATAAAATTCCACTATAGGAAGGATCACAATATTTGTAGGAAGCACATTCCCACAAAATTCAATCAGAGAAGAATTAAAAACTTTTGATGCGACTGTTGTGCCATTAGGGGTTGTCATAGCTAACTCAACATCTAATTGTTGAGGTAATATAGTGATATCCTTAGAAAATTCTTCAGAAATAAAGGAGCGGGTGGATCCAGAATCAAATAAAACATTTGCTACTTTAGAGTGGATGGTAAGTGTACCTTTCACCACATCGTTATCGTACACCACATCGCTGATAGAAATTGCATGTGACTTTCCTTTGTCTTTAGCCTTAAGAGTTTTTTGACGTCGACCATCATCATCAACCCTTGGATTTGGTCATTGATTGGCATAATGACCCATCTCCTTGCACTTGAAACATTGAAGTGTAGTAGGTTCATTCTGTGTGTCCCTTCCTTTGTTTACATCATTAGACATCTTCTTCCCATCATTGCGGCATTCAAATGCCCGATGACCTTCCTTTCCACATTTGAAACATTTACTTGTCCCTTTAAGACAACTCCCTCCATGTTTCTTTCCACACATTGATCATAAGGGAAAGCTCATCTTCTTTTTAGTGTGCTCTTTAGATTTTCCTTTCAATTCCATTTTCCTCTTCTTATCAAACCCATATGACTGATGGGTTACTCCAATCTCCATCTCGACTTTGAGACCACATAGAACGATTTCCTCGTAACTATTGAAGTCCCTTATGGCTAACACCCTTCAAAAACTTGGTTTTAAGCCACTAAAGAATCGATCGATCTTACTCTCAGGTTGGATAATAATACCAGAAGCGTACCTTGAATGTCTTGTAAAATTTGCTTCATAGGTACCAACAGATTCATCATCCTTTTGCTTCAGTTCAAGAACCTCTTTCTCCATCTTTTTTCGGAGAATACGAGGGAAGTACTTATTGAAAAATAAGTTCTTGAACTCATCCCATTCCATGGACTCAATTTCATCTCTTTGCCTCATATTCTTAATAAGATTACACCATTGATCAGCATATACTTCCAAACGATACACCGCTAGGATGACTTTATCATGTTCAAAACATTGAAGAACTGAAAATATCTTTTCAGTAGTACTAATCCATTGTTCAACAATTAATGGACCAGTAGACCCACTGAATGAAGGTGGACACTACCTCATGAAGGATTCAACAGAATTTTTCTCCTTCCTTTGCTCGTTTGGAAGTCCTGCATGATTCATAGCTTGAGAAAGTTGTGTGAGCATGGCTACAAGATTTTACATTCTAGCTCCCATAACGTTTGGTTGCTCAGGGGGACAATCATTGCATTGCCCGTCACATTTCACATTAACACGGTTCCTTCGGGTTCCAGCCATTGACTAAAACCAAGAAGAATAGTGTGAGAAACACTAATTATAATAGGAAAACCACATAATCAAGAATAAAATTTCACACTTAAGGTCTTATCATAGGTTTTTCATGGCCCTTTATAAAACACTAAGATTGTGTTTTATGCTTAGAATTATCCTTAGGATTCTTACTAAGGCTTTCACCTCGTAGTTTCCAAAGTTTGACTATACCTTTCCTCTGATACCAACTATAACGACCCATACTTTACATACATTGTTATTACTTAAAAATTTAAGCACACTTATTACAACATATAACAAAACCAGGAAAGGACCGTATAGGTATAGTGTCTTTAGAAACTGGGAAACATAAACAACTGGTACATAAATCGTCTACACTGTCTCCCATTTATTTCATCATATCTATAGTCCCTTTTGGAATATCTTACGTAATAATATTCTTCCTGACCTGGGGAAAGAAAACATACGAAAGGGTGAGCTTAAATGCTCAGTAAGGGTAAAAGAAATATCAATCACATCATATTCATAAGAACATAACATTTTGAAAATCTTAACCTGCAAGAGAGAGCATAATTTCATAACATGGGATAAATCATAGTAGTGAAATGTAATCCCAATAATCATAACTTAAAACATGAAACTTTTTGGCATACACACATAATCATAGAGAATCATTTTTTTAGTCAATACTCATTGCCAGGACTATCTTAGTGGACAAAGTCCATTTCTGAACTGAGTTCACTCCTCGTTTCAGTCCTGTTTCACTGAACTGGTTTAACCTGCCGTTCCAGCCATGTCTATCTCATGAGATATAAAATCTTTACCCAATGCATTGGAGGGAGATATAGGTCCCACCCATCTCATAATGATACCATTCTTATGTGTTCCACAAAATCATAAACCATACATCATAGCATAACCCATGTAATAAAAATGGGAATCTTAAACATCATGACTTCATAAAACAATTCATATAAGATAAAGGAATTCATAAATATATTTCCATCACAACATAATCAAATCACTGTAATAATAGTGATAGAAACAGAACCCTATATTATCTTAGATGGAAAATAATTTTGATAAAACACTTGATCTCCATTCTTGAGGAAAATATCCTTTCTACTGCAAAAACATTTTCCTTTCTTAACATGTTATAAAATTTTAAACTAAAAGAAGTTAATTAAAAATAATATCGAAAACTTGTAAAGGATGCTTCTTGGAAATAATGTTTTAAAAATCCATTCATGCCGTATAAGTTAAAAAAAACATTCTTCGTACTTTTGTCAGAAAAGTCAAAAAGTACCTCGTACAAAAAACGACAAAAGATTCCTTTCATATCCTTTACTAAAAACTCCCCGAAAGGTAAAATTGGATATAAACTATTGTAGAAGGATGTAAATATTACATATTGAGGAAACATGGATGTGGATGATAAAATGCACCCCAGTAAATTCCAAAGTATAAACAATCTCGGATAAAAATGAGATTGTGATATTTCCCTTACCTTAGGTCCGATTTGCCTCGAAAGTATTTGAACCTCCTGTATAATGATTTAAATAATGTTATTGACTTATTCCAGAATCATAATTCTTGTTATGATATCATATATGGTCATATTCTTAGCTTCTTAGTAGTAATATTTCATTGCTACTTTTTATTTGGGTGTTTATAACTTTTTGTTCTTATGCGTGTTTTGTCGAATAAATTCTTATTATTCTATTTAGGTTATAGATAAATAATTTCTAGAATGGTATTTATGTACTATATATCATATTTTTTCATTAAATTCATTTATATAATCATTATGAAATGAAGATCATGTAGAACGAATCACATCACATCGTGGAGACGATATTCCGTACGTACGCACGAGCGATGATATCGTTCCCATGATTGTGGAATTGTATTGGAGTGTATGTATACTATTTAAGAATCAATATAACTTTATAATAATCATATATAGTAATTATTTACACCATTAAACCCATCCAAGTATGGTGGTGGTGGAAAATAGATTACACAACGGTGTGGAGACGGTATTCCGTACGTACGCACGCGCGGTGATTTCGTTTTTTCGTAGGATGGATAGATGTTGAAATAGGGTTGTTTAATACTTATAATAACATATCAGTATATGAGTGATACTTATTTTATTACTTCATAATGAAAAAACTAAATAAGAAGAAGTTGAAGAAGAAAGAATTTGGAAAGGATCGGTAATGGATATTACCTCTTTTCGACGCACCTCTTCTTAACCTCCTCTTAGGGCAGTAGGGTTGGTCTTTGAAGAAGACCAGAAACTCTAAGATTATTCTAGGGAAGTGGAGAGGAGATATTTACAGGGTTTGTATGGTATTTAAGGTTCAAAGTGGTGTGAGGAAGAGAGGGAGGAGGTGCCCTTTTATAAGGGAGGAGAGGGGCACCTTTGGAAATCTTAAAACTATTAATTTATAATAAATGTAACCCCACTTAAAAACCTCAAAAAATGACTCATATCCAAATATTATATGATATAGGGTTGTAATATCATCAACTAATAAAATTTAGACATGTTAGGAATTTATTTTATACATTTTCAACTTGATTTATCGTTATTTATCAATTTAATTTTATTTGTGGTAATAATATTCTAAATTTTAAATTATTAATAATAATTACATATGTGTTGTGAATTTTCCAAAATTTGACACGTTATGACCTTTTCGACCATATAAAATTTAATTTATAATTTTTAAATATTTTTGTGATTTTTAAACAATTTTATAATATGTTATTTTTATAAAATAACAATAGTGTCAATTTTGACACTATTCATTTATTTGAATTTAAATAAAATATATACAGATGATATGTTCAATCTAAAAGATTTAATAGATTAATAAAATGTCATATGTATCTAGAAAATTAGTGGAAAACATTAAATAGGTCATATAATAATTATTTTTAATATTTTTAAAACCATTTATTTGATACTTTAATTAATAAAATAATTTCAACATCACTATTGTGTCATAATTAATGATAATTATTTAATCCCTAAAAATTATAAATAAATTCCTATGATGTCTATAATTGTATTAGCTTTCTGGATACTATTCATGTTCGAAGTTTCATTAAGTTTATCACCAAATTAAAATTATTATACTTATAAGATTTAAGAAAGTGACATGTTGTCACATTCTTTGGTTTTAATAATAATTAAATTATTTTCATGGAAAAAAGTCTATTAAATGAATCTAATCTGACCCTTAGGTGATATGGGTCTACTTTTAGTCATCCAATAGGATTTTGGAAGGTGTTAGGGTAATTTTATAATCTTATATTTACCCTTAATTACCTGATTTACCTTTAACTATGGTAAAAAAAATTTACCGTGGTTACTATTCATAATGCCCAAAAAATAAAAAGTATCCTATTAACATAATTTAGACCCAATGATTCTGAATATGGAATCTATTTTTCAAAATTCAAAACATATAAGTTGAAGTAATTAATTTAAAATAAATCCCGTTGTTAAGAAAATGGGTTTTAGATGTTAAAACATTGCCAAAGATTGAAATGTTTTTACCTATGAATTCAATGTGAAATTAATGATAACGACATAAATTATATTAAATGGTAAAAATATATTCTATCTATACTTTAAAACCATTCAATATTATAATTTAACCATATAAATTATCTCAATGAAAAAAGTTGTTTTTAATTAAAATTTAGCGTATTTTTACTATTCATCAAAATATGAAAGTTATCAGAAAAATATCAAAAATTTATCCAAAGTAAATTTTTATATCTTGATTCAAAAGAAGAATTTTATTTTGTCAAATTGAACTTATAAACGTGTTAAAAACTAGATTTAATGTGGGTGCTCCATCAAAAGGCGACAAAACTGCATTTTTTGATAAATACTTATTTTACCCAAAAAAATTTATTTTGTTCTCCTACCATGTTCTAGAAAATGTGTAAGATGAATAATAATGTTGTAAAATTTAAAATTCAGTTAATACTATTCATAACGGTCAGTTTATAATATTATAACAATTTATCACTGTTTAGTGGAACTCGGTATTGCGTACCACACACGCTATCGAGGAAGGTCGCGATTGCGTGTAGCGAAAGATTACTTTGATGATTTATATAACATAAAAACAAAATATTTCTCATTAAAGTCTCGGGTGTTACAATAATGGTTCATGTAACCTATAAACTTGTAATTATTTAGAGTATTCTTGAAAGGAATTTAAAACAAAACATCAGTTTTAAAATATTAAAATTCTTACTTGAAACCCACACATTTAAAAATTTATGGATCATTAAAAACATATAAAACTTTTTAAAACAATTTGAAATGTAAATCTTTAAATATTTATTTCAAATAATGTGTTAAAAAAAATCTTTGTAAAACACTCTCAATCCATTCTACAAGAGAATTTTTTAAATAAACACATCTAAAAAATCAGGTCTGCCATTTATTGAGGAAAAATTCATTACTAACAAAGAACACCATCATTCAAAAAAAACAATTAATCATTATTAAAAATAAATTTACACATTATAACACAATAATGGAAAAAGTTATAAAGATTAGAATTCCCAAATCCAAGTCATGTTTTCAGAAACATTTCATTAAAAATAAAAAAAATCAACTGATCAATAATTAATCCAGTTTAAATTATCATGCACATTAGGGTATTTAACAGTTCAACCATTTCTATATCAAAAATTTACTCATGATTTTATCATACTTTTTCTATTCAAAAAATGTAGTCCTATCATGCTATTTTCCAATTTAATATCAACATGTGTAACTTTGGAAATAGATAATTCAAATAAATTATTAAGAGGATTAATTAATTATGAGGTCAATGTAATTTACTTTATCAAGTTTAAAGATCTTCCATGGTATTAACATGCTGGTAATTACCAGAAACACATCAATATAATCACTTAAAAATCAATATTTTCATTTTATATTTACTTCTAGTGGAATTCATTAGTCCTGAAAGGTTTAATTCAACAACACATTATGTTATTAAAACAATACAAGAACACATGTTAATATAAATAGAGTTGTTTCCAGCATACATATGAAGGGAACCCATCCACCACACTCTAATATTGTTCTCTTTAGGAAGCCCTGACTCAACTGTATGGTTTTAAAACATGTCAGGAAAATAATAAATCTTGACGAGGGAAGTTTCCCCCCTCTTCATATTCTTTAATACATAACATACACCACTAGATCAAGAAAAACCCCTAATCCTGATAGCATGAAATTCATTAAATCTCATTTAATTAGGTTTTCTTAATTCCCAAAATCACCCCATTCATTCACAAGTTCAAACTATCATGATGAGTGTATCTTTAATATTTCTCTTCCCTATCATAAATATACTTCTATTAGTATGTTTAGAAATCTTAATGTTCTTACATCAGATCATAGGGGCCCTTATAATCTTGGGACTTAACCATTATCCCTTGATCATGTCATGAGATAAGCTCAATTTACACTATTTACCTACCAATCCACACAAGCCTAAAAAATAACTAACCTGAGATACATCCCACATCTTAACCAAATTCTTTAATACTAATCTATTATGACCTCCGAAATCCCATCTTCAATATGCCCCAGGTTTGAAATTATCACCAATGGTATAAAAAACACCATGAGAGGAATTACCCTCACTATTATAAATAGGGACAAAGGATAATATAAAAATCACTAATCAACACCATACCATATAGATATGAAATAATAATCACCAAAAAATTCAAGCCAAGAGATACAAATAAAAACTCCAAAATAAAAGAGTAGCAAGGGAAAATCCTAAGGAAGAATATCCACAACTCCAAACTCCATGATAGTAGTGTTCATATCAGTATCTGAAACCCTTTTGGAAAATTTCAAAATAGTTTATATATATGTTGGGTGAGTATAACATGTGTACTCAGTAGGATCATAACAAGGTCTCTCATGACAATTAAGGAAGATCATACTAATGCCTCTATTGAACAAACAACAAAACTGACATATACCTAAATAAGATATCTAATCTATCCAAACCTCACCAAGTAATGCAACCAAGGTAGTAAAATAATATCAAGAGAAAGTAAATAAAGGTGCCCCACATCCACTTATCCTCTAATTTACTGGTATCATTCCCTAATTCCAAACATCTTGTGATCCTATCCCTTATATATATTCCAGTGATCACACATCAAGACGAGTCTGATGTGATTTGGATCATGAAACTAACTAGAACAACATCCCATAGGGATCAATATCCTATGATTACACCATTAAATATCAATATATCACTTTCTACGACTACATCATCATCTATACCAACACATATCCAATTGAAACCTCATAGTTAGTGAAACTTGGTATCATGAACATAAAGGACATCAACCTCACACCCTATTACCACTCTGAATGAACCCCACTATATATTACATACTCCTATCATCAGAAAATTACACCAACTATGTCATCATTGAATGATACTTGCCACTAATTAGGTTCCACCACCATGTACTACTGCTAAAGGAAGAGTGAAGAAGAGTGGGTAATCATCTATCAATTACATTATATATCATCCCAATCCAGATTACACTTAGAATGGTTCTATGAACCAATTGGCCACTAGGCCTCAAGTATGCCTCTATGTATTCCAGAGGCTATCAATTAGCAGTGATGTTCTAATGTAAGTACAATGGGGTGAGTATACCATATGGATCAAAAATAATTATAGTAGAAGAACAAATAAATAAAGGCATAAGAATAAAATAATAATTGACAGTCAATAATAAATGGAAATTATCATGAATGAACATGATCTAACATATATATACACACACACACACAAAAGCATTTAAACACAGTACATGGATATACTAAAAATAGAAGTAAATGAATAAAATACACAACAATTATCCCCAACAACATCATGATCACAATACATTTCCACTAATCCCATGATCTATCCCACCCTAGAAGAATAAAAAAAAGTAAAGAACAACCCAAGAACCTGATCCTGTAATCATGAAGTTTTCTTAGTTTCCCCAGTGCAACAGAGGCCTGAACTAAGTGTGATATATACTCAATAGGTCACAAAAAATGGTGTACAATGAATAACCAAGTCTATGTATATAAAATAATGTAGTGTGCATTTATATCAATATAAGGTGAGGAAATGATATAAATAAAATAAAATAAACCAAGTTTGGATCAAGTTCCCCAAGGACACATGGCTGACCATACTTTATTCGGCCTAATATGGAATATCTCTACACACATTCCATCATGTATATAAATGCATACATCAGACAATAGTTTTCATAGATATACATGTACTAGTGTGGACCCAATGTTTAATACCAAGGTATCCACCTAACAAATAATAATAATGAGTTTCATATTCTAATCAAGGGATGCCCTGCCCAGTATCATAAAATAAGGGATTCCTTGCCCAGGTATTCCATTCTTAGTATCATAAAGTAAGGTACACCTTGTCCAATATCATAAATTAAGGGATTCCTTTACCAGGGACACCATGCCTAATATCATAAAGTGATTCCTTACCTAGGGATGCCATGCCCAGTATCATAAAGTATATAGTAATCCACCTACCCTATGATCCCTTATCCCGATGATCCATAATAAAGAAACCAACAACGTCTAAGGGAATTAGACCCTTAGTATGACTCATTTAATATTAATTAAAATCCATGGGGTTATTCAGGACATAACTTACTAACCCATACTATTGTACCTTTCTTAATTTATGCTATTACATTATTACATTTCATTTAACAATAATTATAAAGGCCATGGGGACCACCCATTACATAGTATAAGCTATCAAGTCACTTTTTAATTTATAAGACAACTCACCTCAGAAGGCAGTTTTATTATAAAACGTGTAATCAACATCATTCCATTCATTTAATTTCATTTTACCATCTCTCTCAAGATAAGAAAATTAAATCACCTTATAAGGTGATCCAAACACAAGAATTAAATATTTTTATAATAATTTAAATCATCATACCCTAAGGGGTGGTTGAATCATCCCATATATTGAGTATTTTATATGGTGAAATAAATGAAGAAAGGAAGTAATAAGAGTTGTAGACTTTCCAATACGCTTCTAATGTGATGAAAAATGTTCAATGTTGTCACCAAAAGAGGGATATACTTCTATGAAAAAATAAGATGAGGAGGAGGGAAATATCCCTTGCATAAGGTAGGTGCTCTGTATAGCTAGGAAAAAAGGGAGGAAATCCCTTTAAAGAAGATAGGGAAAAAATAATCATTTCCCCATTTTTTAAAAGCTATATGGTTTGGATGCACTATTTAAAAAATCATGCGCCAACTGTGCAGTGCTACTATCTAAGGAACAAGCACCTCACATGGTCTAGCTGAATGGTTTGAAAAACTGTGTGCCTTATCGTGCATAACTACATATTAAATGGAAATAAGTGTGCGGGCAAGACACATGATTTGGGGAAACAATGTACAACCCATGTGGGTCACCACACGAACACCTACACCAAGCTTCATAGTATCATAGGCCACTCAAATGGTTTAGAAAAATCATGATCCTCAAGAAATGGGGTTGTGCCATTATCCCTCATAGTTAAACTAATCGTTCTCTAACCACACACCTCATTCTGCCTCTCTAAAAAATATATATTTTAGATCATGATGCCTTTGAAACTCAACTAAAATCCTGAGAAACCTTCTGAGACTTAAACATAAAAACACCTTTATGTGTTCCAACACATTGATTCACCATCCAAATCTCATCTTAAAATCCAACTAGTCCACTAAATGAAAAAAGTTATAAACTCTTAGAAAATTTTAACCAATTGAAAATAAGAGACATTACAATATCCCTTCCTTAGAACTTATTTACCTTGAGAATACTTGGTAAATAAAGAAAATAACACCCAACCTACTTGGGTCATGATGTTTCATTCAAACATCCATGTTACTTTTCCAAACACCCAATGCACCTCTATGAGTCATTCCAAACATACGGTACGTAAACTATTTAAACTTTAGTAAATGATTGTGAATAGAACTGAATCATCAAGATGGATCTTACTTGAGTCTGTCACATTTGAGACATGATTATTTCATTATATCTCTTAAAAATTAGCCTAAGCTTCTCCCTACCTTAGGTCCTAAACTTTGATTGGTCAATTCCAAGTCATGAAACCTAAAATATTATAATTTTCCACTGAAACACATATTTATCATTCTAATGATGCTCCCAGTATGTTTCTCAAAATGATACATGCAATTAAAGGTTAAAAAAATACTCTTGGTCCTCATTCTGATCTCAACTATCAAATCCACTTGACCTAGTCGAAACTGGAAGCTCTGTATTTTGTTGAAAGACCAAGATGAACCTTAAAAATAACCTGTCTCAACCCATGATGTGAATGAAATGGTTTCACCATGACCAAATATCCCCTTTTATAGATCAATAATCGAACTACCCCCAAATGAATATTCTTGAAAACTTTCATCGTAGATGGATAACAAATTTCAAAAACAATATCCCAATTCCTTTAACAATAGGTATCTTGAGATCACATAAAGCACATTCCCCAAATCTTGTAACCAAATTCTAGTGATGTCTCATAATCAAATCATTCATAATTCTTTTTATCAAATAGAATACAAGTTCCAAAATGTCTATCCCACAACAAGTCCAAAATAGCCATGACCCTTATCTCACGAGGGTCATCACTGACTTCGTAAGGCAGTATCCAAACCCTAAGGCTTTTTAAAAACTCTCCTTGAGTAGAAATTCCCATGAGACCATCCATAAAAATAGATAGGCATTTGATTTCAATTTTTATTGGTGTATAACTGATTCTCTCTCAGTATACTCAGAACGACGTTAAGATAGAGTCCATACTCATCGCTAAAACATGAGAACACCAATATGTCACTAGAAGGTGTGTATCTATCCTTTAGATCCACGCTCACATTTAAAACATGCTATAATATCCTTACCCAACACCTGACACCACATCACTTGAACATGAGTTTCTAGTTCCAACATAGGTCAAGAACCTTACGTTGCCTAATTTAATTATTGGATAGCCTATATCATGGGAACTCTCTTTAATTTACTAAATATATGGGTCTCCATTACCAAAAGAATCAAGAGGAAACCATTGATCCTCAACTCATATTCGACTGCTCACTGACTGGTTATCCAAATAGTACCCCATGAATTTGGTGTGAACCAAAATTGCCTACTAAATTGGTGTACGCTCATGTACCACCCAGTTCTAGACTCGACTCATGATCTCATGGGTCTTTCATAATTAAGGAAAATATAACTGTTCTACTTGGAACATTAGTCTTATTAAGGCGAGAGATCCCTAGGAACTAACCTGAAAAACATATATACACAAGTTTCATTAAGTATCTAAGCACATTATGACCATTTAGAATGGTCCCTTATGATCATGTTCCTACTTGGAAGGATACACTTCTTATGAACAAAGTGACACTCCCCACATTAGGAGTGTCCTAGTCATTGCATTATTGATAATGGGAAACCATATATTCATTAACACACTAGAAGAGTGGGAAACCAGCTACTCATTAATGCACTAGATAAAATTCACTTTTAGACATGATGCTCCTCTCAAGTCAAGTCCAAAAGTATTATTAGTATCATGTGTAAAATCTAAAACTAATTTGGATATTCCATGAAACAACACATGATACTTTGTATAACATCATCCTAAATCACTGGGACAACTCAAATTTTTATTTCCAACTAAAAGGTACAACACTCATAATAAGATCACAATTCCAAGGTCACTCTACCCCATAGATGACCCAAAAATCTAGCCTTCATGTTCTTATGACATTTTCCAAGAAATCATGAGACCACACAAAAAAATTTTAATGTGTCTTTTCACTCAAAAATCATTATTTTAACATAACAAATTTATATTGAAATGTCCCAAATATAACTGTGTGTTCTACTATGATATTAGAGAAACATAACTGGTGTTATGCATTCCTAGAATGCGATGGTCCATAAGAAATAAGGAAGGTTACATGACTAATGAAGCAGTCGATCATACCTAAGGTGTGTCTAACCTACTGAACTAGAGCATTATGCGATCCTCACATGTTTAACAATGTTTAAATAGTCAAATTATTACCCATTTACTTAGGGTAATCACTTCATTAATATGAGTCATACTCTAGAAAAACAACACCCAAATGACACCTCTCATTGGAAAAATTATCACAATAATTTAGAAATGCTTAAAGTTTTTGAGGGAGATTCCTAAGCCAGGATATCCCCTTAGTTTTAAATTAGGAATTGATCCTAAAACTAGAATCATTCATGAAAAAGAGTTGACTAATCCATACTACCCTCACATCAAGATATTTTTTTGTATTTCCCAAATAAATCACTTTATGGTTAAGTGAGATCCGTACAAGGTAGAAAAAAATGAGGCACCATGCCCAAGGGGATCCACCATTACAGGCATAAGACATACCAACCCTACACCAAAAAATAACACTAGAACAGAAAAGACCAAAACTGCCTTAGGCCAAAAGAAACCAATAACATGCATGGTACATGAATGGTCGCCCGCTAGAGCCGCCCTGTACACCACCCACAAAACCTCTCCTATCACTCTTCAGAATGGTGCAAAGGACCACCTCAAGCAATGACCCGGCCACACGAAACCCAAAAAATGATAACTAGGTCGCAAAGACCTCCAACACCGACCATGATCACTAGAAAGCACCAGAGAGAATCGTCAGATTTCGTCAAGAACACCAGAACACATGTCGTCTGCACTGCCAGAACTACAACCAGAACAGTCAGGCTACTGTGAACATTGACACCAAGCTTGAAGAAGACCACGACAAATCTACCACTACCAAAACCTCTCTCACAATAAAAAATGAAACATGGCCAAGAATGAAAAGACTAACAAGTACCAATTATAAGGCATACTTAATTATCATATTACCTATAAGATAGAATGAAATAATAGGAAAACTATCTCATAATTATTTTTAATTAATTTGATCATTTAGGCGTAAGTAACATAGTTGGAATGGTTAAAGAAAATTTCAGTTGCCAAGATATAGGGGAAACATCATATATGTTGTAACTGGAATTTTAATTAACCTAATTTTTATTAAAAAAGACATAAAAATACTCAATAATCTTTTATCATTAAATGGGGGATCCATTATGTAATATTCCACCGTACATTTATACATAGTTGTATAAGTGGTTATAAAAAATTTAAATAACCAACCCATTGGCATAACCATACCTCTATCTATTTAATTACTAAGTCATACAGTGGAAAAGGCAACCTATGAGGGTCACATCATGTCAATCTAGGCTCAATTATTTGGGCATTAATTTTAATTTTTGGAGTCAATGCTCTATAAATTAAAATTAGAATCCCTTTTAAATGATACCTGTATTAGTTTATAAAATTGAAATTTCAAAATAGCCTTAATGGGTTTATTTAATAAGCAACATTCCAAGACCGACCCACCTGGGTCAAGTCCAATTTATTTCATAAGCTACATGCCCCAACTAAAAAACTTGGTTCCAATTGTGAATTTAAGGATTTAGTCACATAGGTTGTCAAGCCCAAAAGATAGAGGTACAAGAATTGATAAATTATAGTTTATCACATATTCAACTAACATTAATAATTATTGGTTTAAATTTATAATTTTTTAACTTTCTTATAATTGAAGGTACCAACTAGGTTAACTCTATAACCGTTCATTTATGATCCAAGATTCAAAATTTCTTATTCCTTATAATGGTTCAGTTAGATAAATCATTATTCACAAATTATTGTGGTATGTGCCTTAATAATTTAAAATTGTAATTTCTGTAACTACAACCAGATTAACACTCTTAGTCTCAAAGAATAACAAACCCATATATGATGGTTCAATTATATAGGTTTCCATTCCCAATTTATAAGGTCCTATACTCCTTATAAATTGAAAATTTGGGATCCATTTAATTAAAACCATTAATGTTTCTTCCCATGAAACCAATGGTTCTTGAATCAAACATAAAGTAATTGGTTGACTAAATAGGATAATACCGTCAATCTATGTAAGAAAACACTATTTATATTGATGAAAAAATTTTATTTAATCAATCATATATTATAAATAAAGTGGGAATGTAATCATGAGTAATAAATACCGATAAGAATAGTAAAAATCATGGATGATTACTACATAATCAAGAAAAAATAAAGCATGGAATATATATAGGTGTGATAATAAAGTAACTAATATGGTATACATATAATCATGTTAAACAATCACCAAGCAGGGTATACAAATCATCACGCATCAGGAAATCTATAATGCAGTCTACATGTACTGGAATATTGATGACATGTGAATCTATAGGTTACAAGAATGATGCATGAAACAATACCCCATTTCCATACCTACACAAGGGTATAATCCATAAAATCCATAAATAAATAACCAGTGGAAGTACAAAAGTCACCCAAGGTGAAATAATGGTTATCTATAATAACAAACAACATGAACAACATCCCCATCCATATAAAATTGATCATTATCTCATGTGTGGGTTGGATAAACCTAGAAACAAGCTATTTATAAAGTGCTGACACATTTATAGGCTCTTTTATACCATACCAAAATATTAAGAAAAACGTAATATAAACTAGCTTTGATACAAATTATAATGTCCCAAACTGAATGGAAATTAGAATGGTGCCCGAAGTTGGTTGGCCACTAGACCTTAAGCGCACCACCCTATATGCTAGAGGATTCTGAATCGAAGTCAGGTTCTAATCACTAATACAAAACACACCTTTAATAGTGCTAGAATCGACCTTTATTAGTGCTAGAAAAGCACTGGATACCTTAGCACAGTTAAAATTACATGGATTTTATTAGTTCTAAAAAAGCATTGATAAATTATATATTTATCAACTCAAATAAAATCATTAATATAAGACCCCACTTATCAGTGATATTATTTAGCGCAGATAAATAGAACTTTTATTAGTGATTTAAAAAGAACTTATAAATGGTGTCTTTTATCAGTAGTTTTAAAATCATTAATAAAGATAGACTTTATCAGTGCCTTTATTAGCAGAAATTAAGGTATACTTTATTAGTAATTTTAAAATCTTTGATAAAGGGTAGATTTATCAGCGCATTTAGTAGCACTGATAAAGGTGAATATTGTAGTGTAATACTAAACCACACTGAATCTCTAGAAATAGGTGCAGTGTGCTGCAATAACACACTACATCAGTAGAAACAACAAAAAAATACCAAAATAAGATAAAAATACTGAATTTAAATGAAATAAAATTTCTAACACAAATACAAGAAAAAAACACTATTATAGAGTATGCCAGCTATTTTTTTACTAAATTAATGTAAATTTTGAATAAAAAGACACACTTGGAGTCATACTGGTCACACTATGAGTCGAATTTAGGTGTGACTAATTATTACACATCACAAATGACTTATAGATCATTTTTCGAATGTAAAAAAATAATCGGAATGAGTTTTCTCAGTTTTTAGTATGTCAGTTGTTTTTTTTGATAAAAATTAATGCCAATTTTGAATAAAATGATGTACTTGGAGTCATACCAATCACAATGTGCATCATATTGAGCTGTAGATGATCCCTACACATCACAAATAACATATGGATTGTTGTCCTAAAGTACCAAAACAATATTAGTGTGTTTTCTTGGTTTTGAGTATGTTAGTTTGTTTCTAACCAAAATTAATTTCAATTTTGAATAAAAAAGACACACTTGGAGTCATAACGGTCACACAATGCATCAGATTAAGGAAAATATGAATGTTACATGTCTCAAATACTCATGGATTGCTGTAATAAAGTATCAAAATAATCCGAATACTTTTACTTGGTTTTGAGAATTCCACCTGCATTTTTTACTAAAATTGTATTTTAAACTAATAACACACACTTTGAGCCATGAAAGTGGAATCATGTGTGGGTTTTCCATGAGAGTGATTCAAACATGTCACAAATGAATAATGAATTTTTGTGCCAAATTATCAAGACACTCTGAGAATGTTTTATCGGTTTTTAGTGAGTGACACTTTTTTATATTAAAATGTCAAATTTAAACTGATAACAGACAGTTGGAGTCATAACTGTCACACTGTGCATCAGATTGAGGTATAGGTGATCCCCACACATCAAAAATTACATATGGATCATTTTATTAATGTATAGAAACAACACAAATTAATTTTATTGGTTTTGAGTAGGCCACATGTGTTTTTTTACTAAAATGACATTTTAAACTAGAAAGACACACAATGGATCTTATCTTAAGTGAAAAGTGTTGTGTGAACTTTTAAACAATTAATCTAAAAAATAATCATCATATGATCCTTATTCTAATTCATTTACCAACAATTTTATAGTTTTCAAGACAATGATTTTTATCCGCCTCTGTCTCTATCTCCACCTAGGTCTTCACCTCTGCCTCCTCCTCCACATTGGTCTCTGACTCCGACTATGCCTTCTCCTTCGCCTTCACCTCCACCTATACCTTTTCCTTCGCCTTTACCTCTACCCATTCCTTCGTAATTTCCCAACAATTTTATTGTTTGTATATCAACACTTCTAAATAAATTTATTTCCTCCATTAATTTTCTCCTTGAGAAAGAGATAAGAAATAACATATAAGCATTATGACACTAATTCTCCACACCCCAAATATCTTTTGATGGTTATAACTTGCACAATATCAAAAACATAATAGGTAATCACCTGAATTTATTGTCAGCATACATTCCAACAAAAAGTGCGCTACCCACTCATCTCTGAAAAAATTGATTTCTTCTTTTGAGTAATTATTTTTTCAAAAAATGTGATAGTATTGAGAAAATATAGACAAAAAAATTAACTGTAATTACCTTTGGAAATTACCTATTGGGGGATTCTAGTCTTTTCATTCTTTATGATTTCTCTCATAAGTTTTCAAACATAGTATCCACAATCGATTGCATTATCTTATTTCAGACACTACTGAAACATTGAACAAAATAATTAAATTGTTTTGAAATGTTTTTATAGTTAAATATATCTATATATACCTTAATTTGTTTCCATTTGTATAAATACACATGCTTTATTATTTTATACATTGACTTCATTCCACGATCTAGCCTGTGTTTAGCTACCGCCCTATCATAACAAAATCCTCATTAAAACACATAGAAAACATAAAATTTTAAGTTTATCTATAAAATTTTGATTTTACAATATTAAATATTCATAATACAGATCATGTGTGGTTGTTTGGTTGTAAATCCATGCATTGGATCCAAAAAATAAATATCCGGGTTGTCTATATTGACTGTTATCAACATACAGTGATTCCTAAAAAAACAAAAACAATTAAGTAATGAAAAAATTAAAAATATATTTTATGTGATTAGATTATAGAGTTTTACCCTTCCATTATAGGGATAAAAAATAGTCTACCATATGATGCTTTTTTGTTAAAAAATTGAGTAACTCATCTTTTTTATGCTTACTCTCTTCCTTATTTAAAATAATTTCTAGCAAAGAAATTATACATGGATTAATGAATCAAAATCGTTCTTCACACAATCCTCCCTTTATATAGTTGTAATATAAATGACTATACAAAATATGAATATTTATTAACTTTAATAGACATATTTATGTCACTATTTAGATAGAAGTATTATGAAAATGTACCTTATGTATGTATTCACAATTGAGATGCTTATCCATTCTTACTTGAGAATCTCATTTAGAGTCTCGAGACAAGTTCTGTATATCAAGTAATATCCATATATTTATTATTCATATTCAATGTAATATATAGTTTTATATTTAAATGTGGTCTATACATGAAGTTGTAATGATAATAAACATTGTTCTGGAACTGGCGGGGAGAAGGTACTCTCAAAAGTTTGTTTTGTTTTCTTGGTCGATTTACTAAATTTTATTGATTTGAACTTTCATTTCTCCACCATTTTATCCATTTGTAATATCATATATCACTTCAGACCTTTTATCATCTACTATTAAATGTTTTTAATATGAATAAATTTGTTAAAGACTCACCTAATGTATCTTTATAAGATTAGACATCCATGCTATGAAAGATCCAATAACAGCTTTGACCATTGTAATATTTGGACCATCTAGTGTAATAAAAAAACAGTAGTTAGATCATAAAATACCTTAATCCCCACTATCATGTTATTTTTTGGGAAGGTTTTATTATTTATCTATTCTCCGAAGATATTATACACTATACCCATTGCAACATAGTAGTATGTGGGGGTTTATAGGTAAAACTCACATACAACTATAACTTACATAATTTTAGTAATATAAAGTCATCAGAAGCTGTTTGATTTACATTTAGGATAAAGAGTAATGAAAAAATTGATTACCTTTGATAAGGTATGTAGTTGGGGGAATTAATAGACTCAAAGATAGTGGGATTATTTGGTTCATGTTTTCATATTTTCTCCACCGTCAGTTCTCTTTGATCCTTTCTTATACATTGGTCCGCCAAACCAGACCACAAAATAATATCTTGTAGTGATTCTATTTGTGTCTCCATTTATATCATTATATTATACATATCTTCATGTGGTTTTATCATCTCGAAATATGTTTTAGGAGAGAATGTGAATCCTAATCCTCTTACATAAACATATTGTTCAAGCCGTTTCAAAGCTTCTAAAAGTCACTTTTATTCTGGTACAACCATTTCTGATTATTATTTCTAAACCTTATAAAAAAATAGGAACATATTTTTTTATTTAATATTGTTATAAATCATGAAGAATTAAAATTATTTCATATTTACACAATCTTCCCATAATTCTTTTGTGTTTTCATCAACTAATATACAATCTTGGTTTATAGGATCCTCCTCCCATAACACATGACATGGGATGAAAGTGGCTTCATATTTTGATTCATCAATCTGTATATAAAAAAAGAACATATGTTTTTTCATATCACCTAATTAAACTTTTATTGTTTATTTAAAATACATATCAATTTATTCTCTAATGAAGCATACCCCATCCTTCCTTTGTGATAGGGGTATCCCGGTTTTGATGCACATTCTTTATTTTCATCACTCTTTTACTGTTTCATAAATTAACAATTTTGAATTAATTTAGATAAAATAAATAATGTAAAATAATATATTATCGACCACAATGAAACTGAAATTATTTATTATTATGAAGATTGCTAAAAGAAGTACATATTTATTGCTTTATAATGTGGGTATAACTAAGTGGTGGGTGGGTCTTTATTTTCCCCTCAGCATCCCTAAGATGTAACTTTGTCAGAAGAGTCCACAAACCTCTATGGGATTTTCAAGTGGCCATTAAGATAAATTTCTTATGAAAATATTATAAAATAAATGAATTCTAAAATAAATAATGAAAACTAAATCAATATTTCATTATATAATTTTTTGGTAAAATAGAGAAATTATATTGTAACATTACCGTTATATCTTTCCAAATGATTTCCTTCGTTACAGGTTGAAAGTGATGCCATGAGTCAATATCAATCGGTACATTAATCCTCATTATAACCCCAATATAACTAATGAATGTTGGCTTGTTGGGGTCAATAGGTTGTCCAAATTGATTCCAATAAACCTAAAATTTTATACCATTACTTCTTTCCTTGATAATTTTATTCAAAATGGCGATGCTGTGTCATTCTTGTTTTTTTTCATTTTTTTCATCAACATTTTGTTGATCCTATAATAATTTTTCAATTTCATCATTAATAGTTTTTTATTCCTCAGTATTGGAAACATCATCATGTTTAGAAGACATTGTCTACAAGATTAGTAAAATATTTAATTTTTCTTGAATAACAACAATAAAATACACTTTATGCATAAAATACCACAATTTCATGTATCTTGCATAAAAATTCTCATTGCCTTGAAAAAACATATAATACTTCAATACTATAGTACAAATAACCTTCACTAACTTTATTTAATTCATCCTCAGATGATTAATTTCCTTCTATCGCTTGATAATGGAATTGAGGCTACTCATTCCCTCTTTCAAACTAGCCTTCCTCCCATCAATGTTCGGGAGGTATGTCATCAATTGACTTTGGAACCACATTGATGGGTGGAAGTCTAGTTTGAAAGAGGGAGTCCAATCCATCATCAGGAGATATAAGGCAATCAGGAGTCTAAGGATTAATGTTTCATAGGAACCTACTCTAATAGAATCACTCAAAAATTACCCTCAATTGAAGAGGAATTAGAATACCACCACTCTAATGGTATTGAAGAAGTGAATCTCACCCCACCTACATTGGACTTAACTTCTGTCTACTCAAGGATTCCTCACCTTATAATTTTAAATATTTTTTTAACGACCATAATATTCTTCCAATAACATACATCCCTTTAAAGGGTGAATTTTTTAACTTATGCTCAATATTTATCTTTAACTTTTTACTCTTATTAATGAAATTAATTTATTCAATGAATTATTAAATTAATTATTATGATATATTACCATAAAATCTTATAGGAACTATATATACTTACCATCATTGAAAATTATACCACATAGCTTGAATTATATCTACAATTACCTCTAGGAATATCCAAATTTATGACTGATAATGATATTATCGGTCATAAAATATAATATTGGAGAGAAGTATACCTACAAATCAATAATATTCTATGATGAAACTTTAATCATATTTCATGACTAGTCTCACCAAATATGATAGGAGATATCATATTTCTTTTATCATATTTAAAAATTGAGGTGATATTGTATTTGTGCTTTGATCCTCTATTTTCACACAAATCACGGATAGAGTCATATTTTATGATATCATAAATTGTATGAAAAAATGTTGTAAAAATCCTTAGATTTTCTATATGTCATACCATATGATATATATTATCCATATACTATGGGTTAATAAATAAATCATTCATATAATAATATATGATATTTAAATAATATAACATGACACTTATTTATTCAAGAAACTAATAGATTAATGCATTGTGTCCTTTAAGATCAAGTCTTTGATACCACTTCTGAGTTTTAGGGTATCATCCTATAATCATTAGAGGGATAAAAAACCTAAAAAGGGCTAATTTATCTCAAGGATAAATGTTAATGGAAGCAAATAGAAAAAAACCTATGACATAATTGTAATATGGTATTACTGGAATACCTATTTAAGATTTAATGGAATATGTTTGATTTATAACACTGAAGTAGCAAATAATGTATTCTAGCATTTGAGGAGATTGCAGTAGCCTTAAATAACAGAAATATTCTTGAGGACCCTTAATCCTCGAAAAGGTTATAGCAAATTAACCTAGTGATAAATAGTGAGCAAAGAATAAGAGAGGTTTGGTTATGGAATGCAACAAAGGGTTAATTACAACAGGGGGATCATATCCCTTTATATAGACTCTATATTTAATTAAGATTGCCTTGATCATTGACCACCATCTCATAGAAACTGACAATTTATTCACATTAAAGTAATTCTTTCATTGAGTGTTTCAATAATTGTTTCAATCCATATATGATGCTACTTATGATTTATAATTGATGAGAAACCATTTGGGAAAATTAGAAAAATTCATTCATACAATATCATATATTTAATGCCCCACCAAAATCTACTTTGGTCATATGTCGTAGCCTCTGATAAAATTTTATATAATCTTAAATTTATATTTATGATTCAATGATATAAATAAAATGATATCTCTATTTTTTTTCTTTTTAAAATGGATAAAAAATTACATTAATTATAGGAAATAAAGATCCAAACCATTAAAATTATTTTTAAATTATTTTTTTATATCTATGGTTATTCACCATGTTAGATGAATTTTTAAATTATTTTTTTATCCTATGAATTAATTATCTCTCTATTTTCATTAGTAAATCATAAATCAAATCTCCTAGTCACATTGATCACTATCCAACCATAGATAAATCACTTACTTTTGGGAAATAAGCTCTTTATATGTTGTTGTGTATTTCTAATTCCATTTACCTAATTATTTATCAACTCTATCCAATATAATTTTTTTAAAAGAATTTTTGATCATACCTTTCTCACTAAAAAAATTCCCCACCACTCTTTATAACCCATTGTTAAATTTTAATAATAATCTTTAAATAATTTAAAAAAAACTCTCAAAACATGTATCACTAAAATAATTTTTTGAATGTGACTAATTAATTAAATATTTATTTAAATTAAATAAAAAGTTATTCATCAAAATCATAAATCTAAATAACCCATTGCAAGGTTGAATAATTTACATGAATAACCTAAATCCACAAAAGATGTTATAATGATTTTTACACTTACTTTGGTCACTATATGTTCATCACCCATAAATTAGGGCCACCAATTGGAATCCCCTAATCCTTAAAAACCCTCATAATTATGACTTTATAATCTATAATATAGTATATACGATGAATTAAATTTGAAAAACTGCCTAGATTTTGGAACCCTATATTATTCAAATGAAGAGAAAATTGAGGAGGGATGAGAGGTCTCCTTATTATTCTAAGGAGGAGAGTAAACCATCTATGTGTGTCTCTAGGAAAAAATGGGTTGGACACTCAAATACAAATAAAAAGAGAAAAAATATGAAATAAAACCACACTCACTGTATTTCAGTAGTGACGAGAAGAGATGTAGGGTTTGTCTTGTTTAATAACATCACAAAAACAAAAAAATGGAACCCAAAACATCAAACAATGATATATGAAGAGTAGAAAATAACATACATTGGATTATATCCTTGATTAATCCAAGGGAACATTGAGGAGTCACGTTAAAAGTAGAAGAGATCCTCAAAATCTTGAAAATCACAAGTGACTGAGTCATGGCTAGGGTTTTTTTAAATAGACCAGGGACACTTTTAACTGGACTTTCAGAAAATCACTGACAGATATTCTTTTTATCAGTGCTAAAGGTGATAAATCTCAAGCATTAGCAGTACTGATAAACATATCTTTTAAAATAATTTTTTTAGTGATGATAAATGTTTTATAATTATAATTCTTTAAATAAATTTATTATAATTTTATAATTATTTAAATACATTTAATATAATTTTATAACTATTTTAATATATAAAATTATTTATTTATAATTATATAAATACTTATTTAAAAAATAAAATTTATTTATTTATAATAATTATAAATATAGTAAATATACATACATACATATTTATTTATTTATAAATATTTTTTAAAAATATATTTTTAACATTATTAATGGATATATAATCTTAAAAACATGCATTTTAAATATGAGTGAAATTGAATAATTCAAAATGAGTACACTTTAAAAAATTTGAAAAAATGATAAGTTTTATTAATTAAATATAAGTTATTAAAAAATATGGATATATATTGAAGTGGATGATTACATATTGAAAATACTAAAACATTGAAAATATATAAATATAAATAAATAATAGAAAATGTTCAAATTCAAATATAAAATAAAAAATAGAAAATATTAAAAATGAATACCCTAACTATAATATTAAAAATAAATAAGTAAAATTGACCAATTAAAAACATAATAAATTTTAAATTTATCATTTTATAATGAAATTATAAAATATACTAAAATTTAAATAAATTAAATAAATATTAGGTGAATTCACTCTTTTTATATATTGTATAAATATATTTGTGTCTGTATTTGTGTATAAAAATGCATTAACACACACACACACACATATATGTATGTGAAATAAATGCAACACATGATGTTTGATATAGGTTAAATTGAAAAATCAAACAAAATTAAAAATTAATATGACATTAATATGTTTTTAACTAACATTTTATATATATTATACACATTTTATATATCTATATTTAATATATACTATTTATTAATATTTATAATATATATATATGTATACTAAATTTATTCATTTTTATCAATAATTATTTAATGAATAAAATGTTTCATATTTTTCTTAATTTACTCATTTTATTTTTCTTGGATTATTTTTTGATTTTATTATGTACCATTATCAACACTAAAAAAGTACTAATAAATGTAAACTTTTATCAGTGCTAAAAACGTGATGATAAAGGGAACCTTTTATCAGCGCTAAAAATAAAGCACTGATAAAGGTTTCCTTTATCAGAGCTAAAATAAAGCATTGATAATGGTTACCTTTTATTAGTTCTATAAAAAGTGCTGATAAACAATGACCTTTATCAGCGGTTTTTTTAGCACTGATAAAGGGATTCCTTTTTGAGGGATTATTTTAACAATGATAAATATGAACTTTATTAGTAAATTTTTCTAACACTGATAAATGTCATTGTTGTTATAGGAGTGTTTTGTAGTAGTGAATAGAGGAACAATGGGGAGACTATATCCTCTAGATCAGAAATAAATATAGGGGAAGATGAAATAAATAAATTTAGTGGAATAGAATAATAAATGATATCCAATAACAAATAAAAATTATCATGCATAAACATGCTATGATATATATATATAGGTAGGAATACATAGTATATGGATAAAGTAACAAAAAAAGTAAATGAATAAAAGACACAATGAATATCTCTAATATAATCACAAAAACATGCTCGATCCTCTACTTCTATACTCAATCCTACCTCAGAAGGATAACAACAAGCATGTAAAATTCAGGAACTCGATCCTATAATCATGAATTCCGTTCAGGTGGCCCAATGCAATGGATGCCAAAATAGGGTATCAGATGTGATCAATGGGACACCACTAATAGTTTCTAAGGCATAATCCAGTTTGTGTATATAAAATAAAGTAGTATATAGGTATATCAATATATGGTAAGGCAATGATGTAAATAAAATAAAAGCATCCAAGCTAGGCTCAGGATGCTCAATGACACCTGACCGAACATACCTACTTTGGCCCAAGCAAGAATATCTCTGTGCACCTTCTATCATGTATATATACACATAGGTTAGACAATAATTTTAATAAAAATACATTAATTGATGTTGAACTAAGGTTTAATACAATGTTATCGACATGATAAATAATATTAATGAGTTTCATGTTATAATCAAGGGACGCCATGACCAATATCCTAAAATAAGGGATTCCTTGCCCAAGGACACCATGCCCAATATCATAAAGTAAGGGAAAAATTTCTCAAGGATACCATGCCTTGTATAATATTGTAATATATTCATTTCCTAGGGATTTCATTCCCAGTATAATAAAATATTGAGGAATCCACCTAATCTATGATCCCTTAGACTAATGTTTTGTGATAAAGAAACTAACATCACCCAAGGTAAGTGACCCCTTAGTATAACTCATTTAATAATAATTAAAATCCAAGGGGTTATTTAGGCTATAACCTACCAACCAATAATATTTACATTTATTAATTGATTCGATGATGTTGGGTCATTTCATTTGACTAAAATTATAAAGTTCATGGGGAGCATCCATTCCATAGTATAAGTTAGGAAGTTAATTTTTAATTTATAAGAAAATACACCTCAAAAAGAAGTTTTATTATAAAATTTGTTATCAATATAATTCAATTAACTTAATTCCATTTAACCATATATCTCAAGATAAGTAAATCAAATCAGATTAGAAGGTGATCCAAACATAGGAAATCAATATTTTTATAAGCATTTAAATCATCACACCATAAGGTGTGGTTACAACATATGGTGGAATGATCATTTTTAATAAATTATGATAACCCACTAAAAAGGAATGTCTTGGGTTTAAGTCACAACCTTACACTATGAAATAGGTTCTAACATCATCAAGTTCAATATATAGACATTTAATTTAATGAATTTCTTATTTTATGAGCGACAATCAAAAAGTCTGATGTGTGGAATAATGAAAATATTATATAAACAAGATATAATTTATGTAAAATAATATAACCCAAAAAAATAATTATTAGGATGGTCCAATCATCCACTATAGGGATTTTATTTGATCTAGAATAAGAGAAAACATAATATTCGACAAATTCCTTGAAAATCTGGAAAATTAGCTCGCACTGATTTAGCATTTTGTATGAAAAAATAAATGAATAGAGGAGGGAAGAGGAGTTATAAAATTACCAATATGATTCCAATGTGATAAAAAAATATGATTTTAATACCAAAATAGGGAGATAATTTCATGCATAGAGAAGATGTGGGAAACCTCTCTTATGTGGGGGAGATGTTGTGTGTAGTTGGGAAAGAAAATTGGAGGAAATCCCTTCATAGAAGGCAGGGGGAAATCATAATTTTCCCCTATTAAAATTAGCACTATTTAGACACATGATTTAGAAAACTATGCACTAACTATTCAATTCTACTATCCAAGGTACAAGAATCTTGCACGGTTTAGCCGCACAGTCTAACAAACAGTGCACCTAACTGTGCATAGCCACTAGTTAAGTGGAACTAGGGGTGCATGATTAGAACTTGTTTTGGGAAAATTTTACCCAACCCATGCAGGTCACCCCATTCAAAACTACACCAAGATGAATGACCTCTTGGGCCCCTTGTACGATTTAGAAAAACTTTTCTCCTCAAGAAATGGGGTTGCACAGTTGACTTGTATGGTTAAACTAAATGTGTGTCAACCATGTGCCTCATGATACCTCTCTAAAAATCGAATATTTTAGAGCCTGATGCATTTAAAACTCAAACAAAGTACCGAGAAACCTTTTGAGACTTAAACCTCAACCAAAAACAACACCTTTATTGTTTAGAAACTTAGATTCATGATCCAAAGCTCAGTTTAAAATCCACCTCATCAAATAAATGAGAAAAGTTAAAAAATATTAGATTTTTAACCCGATCCAAAATATGAGATGTTACTCCTCACCATCCTATATGTTAATAAAAACACCCCAAAACATTTGGTTGTTGGTATGTAGTACTCAAAACAGGTGCGGTGCATATATAAGTAACATGAAAAATACAAGGATAGTTGATAACATAAAATACCCATTCTAAGGGTTCAAATTAAATGACACTAGTATAGCCCACACCACTACCATATTACCTCACATCATTCGTCACTAATTACCGCCTCTACTAAATGAAACTCACCCCAAAAAAACAACCACACACATAACCCATAGTTAATTATTTATTTATAGACTCAACCGATTTTCATATTTCTAACTAAGACTTGTTTAATTAACCATCCAAAACAATATTTATAATGACTTGAGATTTTGGATCCTTTAAGTTAATATGATATTCAATAGATTTTGTCACACACAACATCAGAATAACACAACACCCACCTAAAAAATCATGAAATTTTAAAATTAGGTGAATAATATATTCATTTGTACATAAAAATGTAATAATCAATTAAAATAATTACATATTGTTATTTTTACTTGATTAATATATTAGAACAAATGTTTTTCAATGAACCATTTTAAAAATGGGGTATTCTATTTTACCTTAATAAATTAAATTGATCATAGTTAGAAGTTTATTTTAATATATAATATTTAAAATTATAAACTAATATATCAATATTCAATTATTTATTAATCTATATGTAATTATATTATAAAAATTTGAATTTTTATGAAGTTGTTTTTTAATAAAAGCAGTTTTTATTTATATATTTTATTTTCATTTAAAATATAATTTATAAAATTTAGAATTTGAATTTGAAAAAAATAACTTTATTTTTGGATTAAACATGTCAATATTATCTTAGGTTTAATTTTTGAGATTTTTCTAAAAAAAATGATTTTTAGGTTAATAGTGAAGTATACCATTTTATAAATACCATGCCTTTTATAGAACTATTAGTTTATAAGAATGATTTATAAATTTATGAAACCATTTTATAAAAAAATATTTATTTTGTGAGTTATATTATAAATTTAAAAATATTTATTCTAGTTTGTGAACTTATATTTAATACATTAGAACTTAAGTAATATTTTTCTCAAGAAACTATTTTTAATACATTATATACATATTTTTAAAATTATGATTTATAAATTTTATAAATTAATTTAATTTAATATTTTTAATTAGTGGGTCCAAATTATATAAAATGAACCATTTTATTTTTAATCATAAATGATATTTTAATTAGGTAAGAACTAGTTATAGTAATAAAAACTACAATGGTAAAAGTAAAAATATAAGATAAAATGACCTCAAACTTGTTTAAAATTTTTTCTTAAATGTGTGGTAGGGGAATTTATGTACCTTATCACTTCAAATTTCAATTATTTCTCAATTTTAGAGCCATTTTTCTTGATGGTAACTTCCCATTATTAAAAAGTTATGAGTATTTATAAAAATTCCACCCCATTTCAATTATAAAAGGGGATTTAATATCCTCACTTCCCATCATAGACCCCCTAATTTTAGACAAAAATATTTATGAACCAATCCTAAAAACATCTATCCACCTTAAATATATTTTATTTTTTTAAAAATACTATTCCTCAAAGTTTAAACCCCCTCCATGAAGAAGATAATCCAAGAAGTGAGGTATAAATTTATAACTACTTCTTTCTCATTTTTATTTCTTTATATTAACTTATTCTTATTTAAATAACCTTACAATGACTTAAAATGATAACATTTGTATCCTTATTATATTGATAAGTTATCATACTGATTTTAAAATCATTAACCACATTTTCCCTTTTCCATTAAGAAAAACAAAAAACATGGAATATGCGTATGTGTGGACTACCATCTCCTCAAAGTAACATGTTAGTTTTACTTCACATCATATAATGGATAGTTAAAAGGTGAAATTAATGTATAATTATTATATTTATGTTCTATTTAATATTATTAAATGATAAAACATTTTATTTCTCCCTTATGTTTTATGAAAACAAAATCTCATTCCATGCATATGTGTAGACTATCGCTTCCATGGATTGATGTATTCTATTTTTCATTACCAATTTTAATGGATAGTACTATAAAAATTTTTAAAGGATAAATAATTTTTTTAATATGAATAATGTTTTTTAATAAAAATTTAATAATCTATTAATTATATGAACGATAAACAGTCTTTATAAAATTAACCATCTTAAACAAGTTAATTATGAGGGGAAACACTTTATTAATACTATGTAATTGCTTAATTTCCATAACTTATTATACCAATTTTTATATAATTATGAAATATCACACTAATAAACACTAAATTATATAATTATACAACCACTATATTTATATTTTAATTTAATCACCTCATAATCATCTATTAATCATGATCTCTTCATGTTTTGGGCCGGTTTGACCCCCTAAACGAACAATGCTATGAAATTATATCTTGGATAAATATGAAAACATAATTAGTTTTATAATATGATATAAATATTTATATAATGTTTTTCTGGTATTGTAAAGGATACATCAATTTTTAACACAATAATTCTGAAAAACCATTTGTCGGTTAAGAAAATCACTAAAGTGTGCTTATAATTGATTTCATCTTCAAGGATAAAGGGTAAAACACTCATCAAAATAAATTTAAACTAAATAAATGTGTATAATTAATAAATTATATTAAATTTAATGATATTTTTGTTATTAAATTTGTAAAAATAATTGATACCGACACATCTTCTATGATACAAGTACAAACAGTCAAAACTATAAACACCTAATGTGATAAAATAGGTAAAAACTAATTAATATAAATGTAGATAGTGATTATAAATAAAAGTTTCAGGTAGTTTTATGTATTAATATAGTTGTTAAATAATTTATTAATATATATGTGTGTTTTTATATATGAGGTTAGATTGAATTTTTGGAATACATGATCAAGGTAATGGTTATTGTCTTAAATTTGAATTCCTCAAGACATGTTTATATTATGCACCATATTTTCTTTTTCATGGTGCAAATACTACCCCATTATCATTTTTATCAATGTTACATTATATTTTGTGATTTTCAATGTTATATTACTATTTCATTCTCTTATGAGGTTTTGACTTATTGATTACAAAAGCTGTAAGGGTTTCTTTGTCTCATTTTCAAATCCATGATAGATGATTTCTATTATACACCATAATTTATTTTATATTGTGTGTTAACTACCCTATTTAAAAAAAGTAAAATGAATATCTTTCATATTATTATATTTCAATTTCTATTTAAAGGTAAATCTATCATTTTATTTTAATTCTTATGTTACACTCACCATAAGGATTTTTTCTAAATCAACTCCCTTCACTATGTTAAAATACTTATTCATGAACTTGTTTATTAAAATATTGATTTATTACACTATAATATTTTTTTAATGGTAATTTGTCTTCCTATTTGCTGGGAAATTACCTTTTATTTCAAATATTTTTCAATGATAAATTTTCTTTCTCAAAAGTATATCATTGTTGAGAATAAGTCCCCTTCTCTTTAATGATAGTTTCCCCTCCTTATCCAAAATTTCGTTTCCTACCCATGTTAACCTTATAATTGGAAACCTAATTTCATGTTATATAATTTGGCCTCTATATTTTTCTTCTCCTATTTTAAAAATTATTTTTTGATACTTTTTTGTGGTGTGGGTTTTCAACAAGGGTAATATATAATAATTAAAAAGGTTTTCCAGTATTTCAAAGAAAATACTTTATCTTACACCAAAAATATATTTAGATAGACGTTATATATATTTTAAGAATATATTATTGATATTTATTTTCCCAAAATAAATGTTTTAAAATGTTTTCACTTCACCTTTTTAAAACCCTTATTTCAACTTTTCAAGGATCTGTTAGTGAGGAATATTTTAAAAAGTATTTTTTAAAAAGTTTCCAAATCACATTTTTTAAATATATTTATATATTTAAATTGAACCCAAACTTAGACATTTTATGATAATGTTAAAATTATTTTAAAATCTATATAAGGTAAATGATCCATATACTCCATTATCTTTCCTAATAATCCACTATAAATAAACCAAACTTTTCACCTAATTCCTTTCCTTTGTGAATAATATATTTTCAATTCCTTTGATTAGAGGGTGTTCACCTAGATTCCTTTAATTGAAAAATTGTGGAAATTATTATCTTAACTGTATACCCACTATCTGTATAGTGTAAATACGATATGAATTATTATCTTGATTGAATGGAATTTACCTAGAAATTAAGAAAATATCATTGGATAGCAATTTATTTACAGGGGTATATCTTTTTATGATCATTAATGATTTATTTATATAGTTCAATTAGAAAAGAAAATGAAACACATTTTATTTCCATTGGTTATTTATCCTATAAGAAGTTAATGATTTTTATTTGAAAGTTTTATTAAATCCATTTTATTTACATGGGTTCTTTATTACGTGACAAGTGAATTATTTTTCATGTGGAACTCATATGTATGTATAATGATATATGGGGTTATATATCATCATACAATACATTAGTTAAATGTTTAATTCACATGATATATTTATATGCAAGAATAATTTATTTTTTCACCAGAGTGGGTGAAAGTACATGACTCACAAAGATGATGTATATGTGGCTACAACTAAATAATCTCACAAGTATAAGTGTAAGTGCGTGAATACTGAAATTAATGTTTCTTTATTCCAGCGTTTGTGCCATATTTGAAATATTTCATACTTTTATGCTTATTCTCATTCTTATGTTATTATCCTATGGATCATGTTTATTGACTAATGATTCCACACTATTTTAATTCATGTGTTATGTTATTCCAATCTTTAATCCATAATGTACAATTTATGATTTATTACATATAAGTTTATGATGTATATTTATTATACCCATTTTCTCAGTAATGATATTCGATTGTTATCTCTTATGTTTATCCTTAATGAGAATATGAGCTCACCCTTTCTCATTATTCTATTCCCCAGGTTATAAAGATAAGAAAAACATGTTATATATAGAATAGTTTCTTATGTGAAGATTTTTTTGGAGATATTAAAGACTAATTCTGGATTAATCAGTTTCTCATATAGTGGAAAAAATCCCATTATTTAAAAATACATGTGTTTTGTTAGTTAATGTTTTGTCCTATTTTTATAAAAATAAAAACCTAAAGGATCATCAAAATGTATTTTAATGACATATTTACTTTAATTCATGTAATTAGATGATAACTTCCATAAGTTTCCCCAATTGTTATTAGAGAAATGTTTAAATAACTTTATAGATTATGATGTTATCAGTTGAGGATAATTTTGGACATTTTATTTTTAACAAAGTTTGATAATTTATGGTAGATCATAATTTCAAAAGTATAGATAACCCTTTAGTTTATTTATGGAAGTATTGAATATTTAATTGATTATGATAATAACAATTTAGTGAAAATCCTAGGTATAAGTATAAGGGATAAGTCTAAGAATAGTTTATCATCCCAAATTTTTCATAAAGTAGATATTGTGTGGTTCTCCTAGAAATTACATCCCTTTTTGGATACTAGAAAGTGGATGTGGTTATGGAATAGATGCACCTTGTGTTAATCACCCTGAAAAAGTTTGGTTGATCATTGTCTCGATCTTCACTCTGGTGCACGATTAGTGTACCTAAAAATGAACACCTGGCTAGACAGTCTCGAGGGATATACTCTGATAAGTCACATTCTCTTTCCTAACCATTATAAAGGATTTATTTCCAAATCACTTAAAGGTATTATGTAAATAAGTATGATAGAATACAAATTAAAGTAACCTATTTAGAACCAATAACTTTATAGTATGAACCATGTGTGATATAGTTAAAATGAATGTGTCATAGGTTGAAATGAATGTGTCATTGTAGAAGACATCATGGGATTGATATTTCATATACATATGATTATTTAATCCAATTTTATTAGATATTATCATAATAATTTTGGTTTTTGTATTTGATTGAAATACGATCAAAAAAATAAAGATGTTAAATGTATGTATCCAAAAACCACTCTGTCTTATAATTAAATAAGGGAGAATACATAAATGGTTGAGAATATTATTAAATTCCTGCTATATAGGAAAATGTGATTTTTCTAGTCTTACTTAAGGTAACGAGGTTGATATATTTATAAAAATTAAATCTTGATACTCTTATAAATTTTCATTAGTGAGTGATATTTATCAATGATATTGTGGTATATTCCAAAATTTATGAGGATTATATGAAGATTTTAATGATTATTATTCATTTTTTTCTTTAAAGGTTTGAAAACATATATTAAATGGTATCAATGTCCTTGAAATGTTATTTTATGATAGGATTTCATTTTTGAGAGTAACTATTGAATGAAACATGACTGAGAGTTATATAACTATTAGGTTTAATGTACTCTTTATGTGGATATAATAAAGTGTTTATTGATTTTGAGAAAATTGGGTTATATAGTATTGGTAACCTTATAATTGATTATTGATTTAATAAAAAATTTATCCATGGTATTTTTTTCTAATTTTATCTCATTTTTTTGATTATGATATATATTGACTAGTGTGTGACTTTATGAACTTGTGGTCAATATATTTTAGGGTTAACAATAGAGTTACATTGTGGAATAATATATGATTTCACTATGATTTAATGTCTTGAAAATTAAAATCGTATTGGGAAAGGTATTTTTTGGAGAACATATTATTAGGGTATATACATACTTGGGTATATGATTTCATAAAAGATTAATGTCATTGAAGAAAGATAAATAACCTATATACTCTAATCTAGTAAGGTATATTTCATACTGAAAGTTATATGCTAAATAAATAATATGTTAAGAATAAACACACCTACTTTAATTAGTGAGTAATAATTCAAATTGCAAAGATGTAATTTAGTTAAGGGGGTTGAATGTAAAAACCCTAGATTTTGGATCATTTTAGTTAATACGAACTCTAATAACCTTTTTCACACACAACACCTGAGTAAAAAAAACACAACACATTATAATTAAATGAATAATATAATAATTTACAGATAAAAATATAATAATCAATTAAAATAGTTAAGTATTATTATTTTTCTTTGATTAATATTTTAAAAAGGTTGTATTTCAATGAACCATTTAAAAAGGGGGTAGTGTATATTAACATAATGAATTAAATTGATCATAGTTAAATTTTTATTATAATAGCTAATATTTTTATTTATAAATATATATGAATTAAGATTAAAAAAACTTGATGTTTAGAAAGGTTATTTTTTAATAAAAGTAGTTTTTCTTTATAAATTGTATATTCATTTAAAAGATAATTCATAAATTTTAGAATTTTATTTTGAAAAAATAAATTATTTTTTGGATTAAAAATTTCAATATTATGTTAGGATGAATTTTTAATATTTTTTAAGAATTTATTTTTAGGTGAATAGTGCAATATATTATTTTTTAAATACCATGCCTTTTACAGAATTATTAGTTTATAAGAATGAATTGGAAATTTATGAAACCCTTTTCTAAAAAAATACAAATTTTATGAGTTATATTATAAATTTTAAAAAATAAATTCTAGTTTACAAACCTATATTTCATGTTTTATAACTCATGTAATATTTTTCTCAAGAAATTTCTTTTAATATATTATATATATATTTTTGAAATTAGTAATTATACTTTTAAAAAAAATTGAATAAAATTGAATAAATTTCAAATTTATAATCATTAGTTAAAAATTATATAAAAATAATAACTTTATTTTTATTTATAAATGATATTTTAGTTTGGTTAAAGCCAGTTACCGCAGTAAAAGATAAAATGGTAAAAGTAAAAATCTAAGAGTAAATAACCTAGAAAATGTTTATAAAATGTGTGGGAATACATGGTTGAGTAATTATAAAAATTATCACTTCTCCTATACATTATTTCTAAAATTTTTAGAAACTTTTCTTGAGAGTGACTTCCCATTGTTAAAAAATTATGGGTATTTAAAAAAATGCCATCATTTTTCACTTCTAAAAGGGGCTCTCCTCTTCTCAATTTACCTCAAAAAAAATCCCATAATTTTTTATAAAACTATACCAAAAACCTCCTCAACACTCTTAAACCCATTAAATATGTTTTTTATTCTCAAAAAAACACCCCTCAAAAGTTTAAACCCCATCACAAAGAATATAATCCAAGAAGTAAGGTGTAAATTAATAATCACTCCTTTCACATTTCTATTTTTTATGTCAAATTAGTTTTCATAAAATTTTATTAAACCATTTTAAAATGATAACATAAGTATATTTATTATAATGATATGTTATTATAATTATTTTATAATCTTTAAACACATTTTCTCTTTTCTATTAAGAAAAATGAAAATATAAAACATGTATATGTGTGGACTACCACCTCCACAAAGTAACATGTTTGTCTTATTTAATCACTTAGTATGAATAGTTAAAATTTTAATTTAATATATAAATATGATAATTATTACTTATTTAATATTATTTAATTATAAACCATTTTACTCCTCTCTCCCATTCTATGAAAATGAAATCATCATCCATGCAGACGTGCAAACTACTACCTCTATGGATTGATATATTCTATTTTTCACTACTGCATTTCATGGATGTTTCTAAGAATGGTTTTAAAGGATAAATATGATGTCTATTATTTGAAAATTTTTCTATTAATACAAATTGAATAACCTATTAATGATATGAACAATAAACAATCATTATGAAATTAACCATCCAAAATAAGCGAACTAAGAGGGGAAACAATATATTCATACGATGTAATTATTTTTTCGATAAATTATTATTATATTTTTTGTAATTATGATATATAAGACTAATAAATATTAAATTATATCATTATTTTACTGGTATAATGATATTATAACTAAATCACCTCATAATCATCTATTAATCACGGTATGTTCATGTTTGAGTCGGTTTGACCACCTACTTAAAAAATGGTATGAAATTATATCATGGATAATTATAAAAAATAATTTATATTATAATATGATATAAATATTTAAAAAATTATTTGGTTTTGTTTATAGAAATGAGATATTAAAATTTAACTCAATAATTAATAAATCACCTTTTGTTGGTTAAGAAAATCACTCAAGTGTACTTATTATCTATTTTATCTTCATGGAGAAAGAGTGAAAAAATCATTAAAAAAATGAAAATTAATAAATCACTATAATTAATCCATTATATTAATTTTAATTATATTTTAATTATGAAAATTTTAAGAATAATGAATACCAACAATGCTTCTATGAAACTGGTATTAATGGTCAAAACTATAAACATTCGATGTGGGAAAATAGGTAAAAACAAATTAATATACATGTAGATAATGATTATAAATGAAAATTATAAACATTTTTAGGTATTAATATGGTTATTAAATGATTTATTAAGATATTTATGTTCGTTATACATGATTTTAGAGCACATTTTTTGAATACCAGATTAATTTAATGGTTCTTTGTCTCAAATTTGAATTCTTTGAATCATGTTTATGTTACACACCATGTTTACTTTTTCATGGTGAAAATATTTCCCAATTATAAATTTATAATGATTAAATAATATTTCATTATTTTTAATTTTCTATTCCATTTTCATTCTCTCATGGGGTTTTGAATCAAGGATTACAAAACCTATGAGGTTTTCATTGTCTAATTTTGAACTCCATGAGACATGTTTTATATTATGAACCATCATTTATTTTATATGGTATATTTACTACCCTATTTACCTCAATTATAATGAATATATTTTATCTCATTATATTTAATTTATATTTAATAGTAACTATATCATGTTCTTTTTATTCTTATGTTACCTTCACTGAAAGTGTTTTTATTAAATTAACTCCCTTAATTGAGTTAAAATACTTTTTATTGAACTTATTACTTCCAATATTGATTTATTTAACCATAAGATTTTATTTAAAGTTAATTTATCTTCCTATATGGTGAAAAGTGAACTTTTATTTCAAATATTTTACCTAGATAAGATTTCTTTCTCAAAAGTATATAATTGTTGACAATAATTCCCAACCTCTTTAGTGAGATTTTCCCCTACTTATCAATATTTTCCTTTCACAACAATGGTATCATTTATAATTGGAAACATAATTATGTTTTATCTCATGTAGCATCTATATTTTCCTTCTCTTATCTTAAATTTAATGTTTTGATACTCTTTTTATGACGTGGGTTTTCAAAATGGGTATTTCAAAATATTTAAAATGGTTTTAAATTCATTCAAATAAAATGTTTTGTCTTCCACCCCATATTTCTTTTGATAACCTTTATGTATTATCAAGGATATATTATTGAAGTTTATTTTTCAAAAATAAATGATTTCAAAGTTTTAACTTTATCTTTTTGAAGACTTTATATATTATTTTCAAGGATCCATTATTGAAGAATATTTTAACAAGTAAATGTTTTCCAAAGTTTACAAAGAACCTTTATTTTAAAAAATATATATTTTATAAATGACCTATAAATTCCTACTTTTATGAAAATGTTAAAATTGTTTTGAAATTTTTAAATGGTAAATAATCAATAAATTTCATTTTCTTTCCTCATCATCCACTATGTACAATATTTACTTTGTACCCAATACCTTTTCTTTGTGAATATTTAATTTTTGATTCCTTTGATTAAAGGGTGTTCACCTAGATTATTTTCATTCATTGATTAGAGAAATTATTAACTTAACCATATATATTATATATATATGCTATAAATACCATATGCACTATTATATTCATTGAATGAAATTTACCTAGAAAGTTATTGAATATGTTTGGATACCCATCTATTTCCATGATTCTATCTTATTATTATGACACATGATTTATTTATGTGATTCCATTTGAAGAGGACATAAAACCCATTTTATTTACATGAGTTCATTTGCGGGGCATGTATTGTCTCAACAATAATCTATAAATATTATTGATTTTGATTCTCACAAATAACGTTGTTTTTTTACTAATGATATTACTTTAAGTGTATTTTAGGAAATTAATATTCTTTATAATCCTTATTTTGGAATTATATATAAGATTATTATTAGTGTGGAATATTCATCAAAGTGTTAGAAATTCTCTTAAGCGTGTTCTGAAAACACTGTTTATATCATATGTTAAAGAACGTAACATAAAGACCAAACCCTACGTTTTTTATTTTTTCATTTTGTGAATGAACCTTAAATTTGAATTTTCTACACCAGAGATTTGAATTTATGATTTTATTGGAGTTTTGTGTAATGGTATTTGTGGAATATCAAGCCGATTTAAAGATTGTTTTCAAATGATTCCAAGCTCATTATAGTTGATTCAAAGAATCGTATTAAGTGAAGAAATTTTATCCTATTCTTATAGGAAATTATGATTAATTTGTGTTGTCTTGTGAATTTGAATTATCATGATTTATTAGAAAATTTTCTTGGATATGGAATTGCAAAGAAGGATCTTTTATTTATTTATTCTATCATTTTATTTGTTAGAATATAAATTCATGGTGTATGATGAAAAGGAAGTTGTGATATATTGAGCCACATATTGTGACACATATTCACAATTTAAATTGAATTCTTGTGCATATCTTTTACAGATCTACTGCAAAAATTGATTGGATAATATTTTTACAGAAAAGGCTAAAATTTGGAGATATACATGTTTTGAATATTTTTTTTTAATTATGCTACTGCTAATCGTTGCTTCTTTTATTTCAAAGATCTATTGAGACTAGATCACTTTGGAACTCCTATTTCCTAAAGAAACTATTTTCTAAAGAATAAGATCCATCTACTGTCAGTTACTATTACAATTGTGAAGTTAAATAGAAACCTTCTTAATCAATATCTTTTTATTGAGAGTTCCAACTATTCGAACTCAATTGTGGTGGAGTATCATATTATCGATCTAAGCTGTGGATTTTTGGTTCTCTATTAAAGAACCAGAAGGCCCTCTTTTTATACTTATTTGTAATGGTGTCAAATGCCTACACTTAGTTGTGGATTGGTCTTATTATATGTGTACCTAACTAGTGAAATTCACCAAACATATAGAGAGAGTAATTCATGGAGTGGAGTAGGGGATCTTTATGCCCTAAACAACTATAACCAACTATGTTCTTTATTTTTTTTATCCACTGCTCACACTTTTATTCAGAAGATAAACAATGCTTATTCACATAATCTATAGTTGAAATCAAAAGGAAAAATTGTGAAAGGTTTTGAAAAGACACAATTCACCCCCATTTTGTGTATATTTTTATATTCTGACCTAAAAATTGGTATCAGAGGAGAGATTCTGGAAAAAGCTATAACAAGATAAAAGTATAAGATCTATACATAGATGGGAATGAATGATCAAAGAGAATGAATGTCAATGGTTCATGCAACTTATTTCATTGGAGAAAATTGTGGATGTTCTAAATCACAAATGATTATCTATTTGAATAATGTGGGATTTAAAGTCTACTCAAAGATCATTAATCTTTATATAATTCATGAAAAATACTACAACTTGGACTGCTACTACAGAGGCTAAGTATGACACGAATTCTAAAGTTATGAATGTTATTATCTGTGTTCTTGGACCAGATGAATTCAACTGCATCTCAAAATTTCCTAATTCTTATGAAATGTGGAAAACCATTTTAGTTGCCTATGAAGGAATAGATAATGTAATAAAAATAAGGTTTGCGACTACAAAGCTAAAATTTGATACTTTTAGAATGTTTGATGGGGATAGTATCACTCAGATGAATGGAAGGCTTACAAATATTATAAATAATATTACAGCCTTAGGTGATCCTATCAAAAAAGAAGATCTAGCTTTGAAAGTACTGAGAGTACTACCTACTAAATGGAATGGTATATCAACTACAATTTAACAATCATCCCCTGTCAAAAATCTGACAATGAGAGAATTAATTGGGAACTATTGATGTATGATGCTGAAATTCAAGATAAAGCTGAAGATCATAAAGTCTTAGTGAAAAAATAAAATATTACTCTAAAGGTAAAATCTCATAAGAAAATAACAAGAATAAAGTAATAAGTTAGAGAATAAAAGATCTTAGATACATATGATTATGAAACAGAACTGGTTCAATTATCCAGAAAATTTTGAAAGTTTTATAAGAAGAAAATATTTTTCAAAAAACCCTTCAAAATGGATGAGAGATACTCAAGAGAAGTCAGATGCTATGAATGTAGGAAATTAGGTCATATAATACCTAATTGTTCTCATCTAAAAAGTGAAAAGAGAATGACAGAAAAAATTATATAATAAAAATGATGATTTTGAACAAAAAGTAAAGAGTAATGAAGGCTACATGGAGTGTTTCTAAATACTCCAATAGCTCATAAAAATCTGATCCAGAAAAGAAAGAATCAAATTTTATATCAAATATGCGCTTTATTATAGAATAAGAAAAGGTACAAATATATTATTCATATAATTCTAATTATGATTCCAGCTATTTAAGTGATAAATAACTGCTTACTGCACAATGCTAGAAGAAAAATATAACTCTTTATTAATGAATAAAAAATATTTAAAGAATATTCACAATGATATTTTAGGAGAATGGTATACCTTACTTAAATAACTTCATGAGTTAATTGAAAATTTTAACTTATCTACCACAAACAGTGATGATCATGAAAATAATATTAAAGCATTATAAGATGAAGTAGAAACTTATAAAAGTTATTATTTCCACTTTAAAAATTGAGAAAATATTCTGAATGAAATTCTGGGTAAAAATATTATTAAAAAGGAAATATTTGGTATAGGAAATAAGGGTAAAAAATCTAAAATATATTGGAATTATTTTGTTCCCAACTCAAAAAATAGCTACTTGTTATTTTTGTGGAAAATAAGGTTATATAACAAAAAATTTCTATTTTAGAAATCCTTAAATAAGTGGAATTAAATGATATTTTATTTCAAAAAAATTATCTGGATAAAATGAAATAATTTATGAAAAAACAAAGCAGATATAGATTCCCAGATCTCTGCTAGCTAACACTACCAGAGCCAAGTGGTTATGGGTACCAAGACAAATTTTTTTCTAAATTGCCTTTGTAGGAAACATGTCTTAGTAAAAGAAAAGATATATGATATATGGAAAGTAAATTCTCCAGGAATATGTGTTGAAACTCATCAAAATTCAACACACTAACTCAAATAGATGGAGGACTAGTCACTTTTGGTGAAAATTCCAAATGAAATATAATTGGACTTAAAACTATTGTGGATCAAATAAATGTCTCAATAAACAAAGTAATATATGTACATGGGATAAATAAAATCCTAATAAGTATCTCTTAACTTTGTGATGATGGAAATTATGTTTATTTTCTAAAAATTTGCGTTCTATATTTAAATATAAACTTCTTATGTTTAGAGCACCTAAAAAGATGATAATGTTTATAATTTGGATTTAAATTCCTCATGTAAAAAAAAGTGAATTGTTTAACTAATAAGATAAATTAGTCATGGATCTGGAATAGGAGAATTGGCCATTGCAATATTTATTCTTTATATAAATTTTCATGGAAATAGTTAGTTTTTTATTTACCTAGTCTTAAATTTGGTGGTGATAAATTTTGTGATGCGTGCCAAATTGGTAAAAAACACAAATCTTCTTTCAAATCTATTAACAAAATTGCTACATAAAAACCACTAGAAATTATCCACATGGATCTATTTTGACCCTCAAGATTAGCAAGTTTGGCTAGAAAATTATATGTATTTGTTTTTTTGATGATTATTCTAGATTTACATGAATCTATTTTCTAAAACATAAAAGTGAATCTTTTACCGTTTTTGAATTTTTTTATAAAATTGTTCAAAATAAAAAATATTTAAGACAATTTCATTAAAAAGTGGTCATGGTAGAGAATTTGGGAATCAGAAATTTAATTCCTTTTATTCAAATCTGGATATTAAACACACCTTCTTTCCACCAAGAACACCTCAAAAAAATTGAATTATTGAATGAAAAGATAGAACTATTCAAGAAATGGATAGGACTATGATAAATTAATATAGTCTTCTAAACTACTTATGGGAAGAATATATAATAAAAACCTACGATATCATGAATAGAGTTTTACTTCGGCCTATTTCCAAAAAGATACCTTATGAATTTTTTAATGAAATAAATCCTAATTTAAATTACTTGGATGAAAGGTGTATATCCTGAACACCAAGGATAATATTGTTAAGTTCAATCCAAAAGACGATGAAGGAATGTTTTTAGGATATTTTGATACCTCTAAATCCTATAAAGTGTTTAATAAAATGTCAAGGATTGTTAAAGAATCAGTTCATGTGAATTTTAATGAAACTAACCCTTTTATTAAAGATAAAGATTAAACTGGTGAAATTACAGACTCTTTTGACAACATGAGACTTGAAAACATGAAAAAGTATTTTGAAAATAATATTAGTAAAATTCAATCTAGTTTAGAATAACATGATACTGATGTTAATAATTTTTTTTACCTAGATAGTCTATAACCCTAAAGAATCATCTTTTAGAAACTGTAATAGGAGACCTATACATAGTAATAAGAACTAGAAGAAATGCACGAAACCTAGTTGAATTCTTTTCCTTTCTATATCAATTAGAACCTAAATATATTGAATAAGCCTTAGAAGATGAATGTTGGATGTCATCAAATCAAGATGAGCTAAACCAATTCAAAAGAAATAAAGTTTTTGAATTAGTTGAAATGCCATCAAATTATCCAGTTATAGGAACTAAATGATTCTTTAGAAATAAACAATATGATCTAGGGATTATAACTATAAATAAATCAAGATTATTAGATAAATGATATAATCTGGAAGAAGGTATAGATTATGAAGAAACTTTTTCCCCTGTACCTAGATTAGAAGAAACTATAATATTTTTTGCTTATGAATCTCATACGAAATTTAAATTATATAAAATGGATGTTAAATGTGATTTTTAATGGATATTTAATGGAGGAAGTTGATGTTGAAAAACCTCATGGTTTTGAAAATTCTAAAAAACCAGATTCTATTTTTAAACTTACTAAAGCACTCTATGGCCTTCAACAAGCATCTAGATCTTGGTATGAGAGATTAAGTTTTTTTTCTTTTGAAAAATGGATTTAATGTTATATTGGAAGATCTAACTCTTTTAAAAAAAACCATTTGTTCTAATAATTTATTAGTTTAGATTTATGTTGATGAAGTTATTTTTGGTTCTTCTAATGAAGAAATTTGTAATGATTTTTTAGAAATTATGAAAAAAAATTGAAATGAGCATGATGGGAGAATTAAATTTTTTTTAGGACTCAAATTTATTAAAAACACTATAGAAATGTTTTAAACCAAATTAAATATATTGTTGATTTACTAAAAAATTTTGTTCTTGATAACAAGTTATATAAAGGTTTGATTGGTAGTTTATTATATCTTACTACTAGTAGACCATATATTATGTTTTTTGTATGTTTATGTGCTATATTTCAAACAAATCCTAAAAAATTCCATCTTATTACCATCGAAATGATTTTTAGATACATAAAATGAATTGTTATTCAATATCATATTTATAAAAAAAATTCAAATTTTAATTTAATATCATATTCAGATGATGATTATGGAGCTTCTAGATTAGATAGAAAAAATACCTTAGGAACCTGTCACTTTTTAGGAAAATATTTAGTATCATGGTCATGTAATAAAAAACACTTAGTTTCCCTATAAACAGCTGAAGTAGAATATGTATATGCAGTTAGTTGCTGTGCACAAGTATTGTGGATAAAAAACTCACTAATGGACTTTGGATTAAATTTTAGTAGTATGCCTATTTTATGTGATAATATAAGGTCGATAAATATTTCAAAAAAACCTATAAGTCATTCAATAACTAATCATATTGATATTAGGCATCATTTTCTAAGAGTTCAAGTTATTAAAAAGGATATATCTTTATAATTTGTTAATATTGAATATTAACTGGATGAAATTTTCACTAAACCACTTCCAACTGTATGTTTTTATTTTATTAAGGGGGAGTTAGGTTTATTTAATTTTTAAATAAATTTTAATATTTTAATATTTTATTTTATTTTATTTTATTCTATTTTACAATTTATTTATGTTAAATTTATTTACTGGTTACTTTAAATTTAGTTTATATTAATATTTTTTGTATATATTTTAGTTAATTTATTTTATCTTAGATTTATTCATGCCATGTGTTTTAAAAAATTTCATAATTATCTTACATAATGACATGAGAAACAAGGAACTATCAGAAACCTTTCGAATACCTAACCTTTTGGTTTCTCAAACCCTTTTTGAATACCGAACCATTCGTCTACCTTCGTCTACCTTCAATTACCTCTATTTTCTTTAGAAACCCTAGAACCCAAGAAACACATAGCTTTTGTTTATCAAAAATGATGAAATCCAAGTGAACCAAATAAGGTGAAGCAAGCGATCCAAAGCATCAATGAGTTTATAGAAGAAATATACTTCAAGTAAATTCAGTCGATTTTGAATGGCTCTACTAGATGAATATTCTCCTGAAACAGGCGTTAGATTTTCAAGGTCTTGAATCTGTATTCAATGAAGCGAACTCAGAGTTCATTTATGAGGTAGAACTGAGATTTTTCTATAACATAATATAGTTTAGTTTGGGTGATATTGAAGACACTATATTTGCGAGAATAGAGGATAAGTATTTTTATATTTCTTCCACTGAAATTTCCCAAATTATGAACTATCCTAATGAGTTAGTGTTTCATTTGGATCTACTGTCTATTGGATATAAAGATCATAAGTCTGAAGACATTATATCTTTTCTTTTTGGTTCAAAAAATATTAGGAAGTTGTTTTCAAGGATCTCAAGGCAGATCATAAAATTTTGGTGAAGTTTATTAAAATCGATATTTCTCCAATTATGGACGAAATGGAAAAGATTCTATATCTAGACAAGTATATTATTTTTCTATTTATGAGTGAAATAAAGCTCAATTTTCCAAGAAATATGTTTAAATATCTTCACTACTGGTGTCAGATAGATGCAAGGATAAATTTTTTATCCTTATGGAAGGATAATTTTTCAAATTATGTTTATGAATAATATGATTCGTTTAATAGATTCTTGAATAAAATTTCATCACAACAATGTACTCAATGCGAGAAATTTGAGGTTTCTATGTTTTTACTGGAGTACAGTAAAATGAAAACTCGTGATAGTTGGTTTAGATGACCAACAAAGATCAGGATCATTTGTTCAGGGGGAGAAAAGTTCTATTGGAAATGAAGGAATTGGTGAAACCTGAGGTGAAGGAATTTCAAACCAACCCAAAGAAGATTGAGATTTTTTTAATAAGAAGAGTAAGAATAATCTGTTCTAGAATAATTGGTTATGAAACCAAGGAAAAGAGTAGATACACCTACCGAAGAACTAGTGTTGGGTTTATGTGAGGATACTAGGTCAGTTCATTTGGAAGAACCTTTTATTCAGGAAGATCAACATGTTGAAATCCAAATTTGAGATCTGTAGAATTTTTATTTACCAGTTCTCCAGGAGGAAGATCTATCTATTTAGGAAGAGTAATAGATGCTCAGATAAGAAAACGTGGCTACTAAAAATGTTGAGAATCTAGTTTTATCTATTTTTTATCATGTGTGTGGGAGAAATAAATCTAAAACTGAAGACAAAATAGAATTTATTGACAGTTTATCTTGTTCAATTGAAAAGTCAATTGAAAAACTAGTGGAGAAGTATATGGAAAATTCTCCTTCAAGGTATTTATAAGTTATGATAGTTGGTCATTCATTACATCCAGATGGATGAACATATAATTTCATGAATAATCAGGTTGAAGATATTGTGATTAAGTTCTATAAGTCCAAGGGAGAAAATGTAAATATTCATAACAAGATTTAATTTTTAAGAAAAAAGTTACAGGATCTTAAATAAAATTCTGTTTCCAAGAAAGAATTTGATGCTTTCAAGAGAGAGATATTGAATAAAGTTGGAAAGATTAAGTCTAAAGTTGTTTCAATGTCATAATTTTCTGATCTCATGTGGTATTTGAGGAGCCAATTTGAATAAATCAAGAGTAGTGTCGGTTAGTCCAGTACATTTACCTATGATCCTACTACCTCTCCAGATCTGATTCGATGATTTCAGGAAATCACCTCTGTCACGACTGACATGAATGATTGTCTTAAAAATATCTAGTGCAAAAGTACACCTATATCAGTTTTGTTAGGAAATTATAAATTTATTATTGACCAAATGACTCCGAATGAACTAGGTATCAGATTTCAACTGAACAAATTCATAGAAAAATTAGACCAATTTATGCAGTAAGAGGAGAGTTTTCATGAATTTTTGAAATTGAATCTTGTTGAAAATTTTCACATAAGTTGAGATTATAGAGTTCTGTTCATGAATTTCAGTGACAATATTATGAGAAAGTTGAGGTTACAGATAGAATAACTGAAATTCATGTTTGAAGCTTCTCATAATCCTATAGAACCATAACCGAGCCAAATCCTACTTAACCTTTTGTACCCTATCGATTTCAATTGACTAAACTTTTTTTGTAGTCCCACAGACTATTGGAAATTTACAATTTTTGATCAATAATTTTTTTTTATTTTCAATTCATTATTTCATAATGTTTTATGTTTATGTCTCCAGCCAAAATTATAGTTTTATTTATTTAAATAGATTATTACAACATTCACTTACTGGTCTGTGCAAAAAATAAATGTATTTTTATCTTTTTATATAATTTCGTTTTGATCTCACAAAAAGGAGAAGAGTTTTGGATAAACACAATAGTTATTTTTATCAAAATAATTCTATCAAATAAAATTTTGAATTATTTTCTTTTAATTTTTTGAAAAATTCTAAATTCTGTTATTAATTTTATTGGTTTTGTGATCATAAAAAAGGCGGATATTGTTGGGCATGTATTACCTAAAAAATACTCTATAAATCTTATTTATTTTTATTCTCACAAATACCCTTTTTTATTTTATTAATGATTTTACTTTATGTGTATTTCAATAAATTAATATTCTTTATAATCCTTATTTTGGAATTATATTCAAGCTTATTATTCATGTGGAATATTCATCAAAGTGTTCAAAATTCTCTTAAGAGTGTTCTGGAAACACTGTTCATAAAATATGTTAAAGAACGTAATGTAAGGAACAAACCCTACATTTGGTATTTTTTCATTTTGTAAAGGAATATTACATTTGACTTTTCAACACTATAGATTTGAGTTTGTGATTTTATCAGAGTTTCATGCAATGGTCTTTATAGAATACCATGCCTATTTAAAGATTGTTTTTGAACAATTCAAATCTCATTATGATTTATTTAAAGAGTCATATTAAGTGGAGAAATTTTCTCCTATTATTAAGGGAAGTTATAACTACCCTGACCTACCTTGTGAATTTGAATTCTCACAATTTATCATGCAATTTTCATGGATCTGGAATTGGAAAGCAGGATCTATGATTTATTTATTCTTTTACTGTATTTTTTTGAATATCTATGCAAGGTGTATGATTAAAAAACAAGATGTGATATATTGAGCCATATATTGTGACACATATTCACAATTGAAAATGAATTCTTGTGAAGATATTTTATAGATATACTGAAACAATTTATCAAAATATGTTTTCTATAGAAAAGGACACACTTTGGAGATATACCTATTTTGAATCTTGTATTTGCTGTATGTATGCTATAGCTAGTGGTTGCTGATTTTAATTCAAAGATCTATTGCAACTAGATCACTTCAGAACTGCTATTTCTTGAAGAAAATATTTTATGAATAAGAAGATCCATCTACTATCATTTTTTTTATAAATGTGATGCTCAATCAAAAACTTCTTAATCAATATCTTTTTATTGAGAGTTTCAACAACTTGTACTCAGTTGTGGTAGAGTATCAGCTTCTTGATCTAAGATGTGGATATGCAATTCTCTATCAAAGAACATGAATGATCTCTTTTTAGCCTTATTTGTAAAGGTATCAACTTCCTGTACTCCATTGTGGATTTGTCTTATGATATGAGGAACCGAATAGTGAAGTTCACTAAACTCGTAAATAGAGTAATTTGTAGATTGTACTAGGGGATATTTATTCCCTAAACCACAATAAATAGTCATGTTCTATATTTCTATTTTATTTTCTGTTCATACTTTCATATAAAATATAAAAACTTCTTATCTTCATAATATATAGTGACCTCAAAAAAGAGAAATGTGAAATATTTTGAAAAGTCACAATTCACCCCCCTCTTTTGTATATTTGTATATTCTGAACGAATATCTTTATGCTATAAAAAGTGAATGATTTTCATTTTAATGTTTTATGAAGCATATTTTATTTCTATGTATTCTTTATAATGTGATAATTGAATTATTTTTCAAGTGTCACTCATATATACATATAATGACAAATGGGGTGCTATATTTTTCTTCAATATATTTGTTAAAAGGTTAAATGTCATGAGATATGTATATACAAGTGAAAATTAGTTGTTCCAAATAATGGGTTCAAGTGTGTGACTCATGAAGGTGATGTATGAATAATAAAAATTTAGTTTTCTCTCAAGCATCGGTGAAAGTGTGAGACTCATGAAAGTAATGTTCACTATACTAATTTTTGTACCATATTTGAACGATGACAAAAATTTATTATTATTTCCATTATTATGTTATTATCATAGGTCTCATTTTTATTGACTCATGATTCCACACTCTTTTGATTCATGTATTATGTAAAGTCTTATTCCATGATTTATGATCCCATATTTATTGGGTATAAGTTTCTTCTGTATCTTGATTATACCCATTTTCTCACTAATGATATTAGATTATTATCACTTATATTTAACCTTATTGAGAATTTAAGATCACCCCTTCATATATTTCCATTGAACATGTTCTGAAAATAGGAAAATTCTATGATATATAGAACATTTTCTTATATAGAGAATTTATGGGAGATGTTGAATACTTATTATAGATTAAGAATTTGTTCAAATAGTGGGAAGAAATTGCATTAGTTAAAAATACATAAGTTTTGTTTGATAATGTTTTATCCTAATTATATAAAACTCTAAAACTAAAAGATTTTGGTAATGTATTGTAATTAAATTTTTTCTTTAATTCCTTTTATTATATAGTTACATCTATAAGTCACCATAATATTTAATTAAAATCCACTCTCAAGAAAACCCCATGTTTAATTTTATCTATTTATCATTTCATTCCCACACATTTATCAACATTAAATTCATTAATCAATTACAATATAATTAATTACATTCTATACTTATTTAATTCTATCCCTTTCTATTTACAGTTTCATCATTACTAACCTCATCCCATAATTATTGTGAAAGTACAACACATGCCACAACACAAAAACCCACCCATCTAATACCAACCACACCACATCTCAATATAAGGTAATCACTAAAACACAATAATCACACACCAAAAACCATCAACCAACCTTCTAATACTAGCCATCAACACAACCAATTCCAAACCAAACATATCCCCACTGCCTTAACATATTCCACATTCAAACTGGTCACCAACATCACCTTAAAACCCCCCAAAAATACACAAAACATCAAGGGAGATTTAGAAATCATATCAACGCACATAGAGATAAATTCTATCTCTCATAATTACCAAAAAATCAATTAAAAGTGTAATTTTATAATATTACATCATCTCTTGAAAGGGTATTTTCACATAATTTCCATATTCACTCATAACTTATTCATATCCATTTTTACATGATTAACATTTTATGAGTGGTGAGTTAAAAAATTATTCAAAGAAAATTTTCTCAATTCAAATTTGTCACATCTCACACAAGGCTTCATCAATAATAGTAACTTTCAACAATAGAAGGGAAAAACATAATCTCATATACAATATCCCAATCAAAAGTGAACACATGAGAATACACCCATCCCCGTCAATTTTATTAGTTTTGGTTTATTATCTTATTCAGTTAGTCTATACCATCCATGTGAAGGAAAATCCAAATCATACTAATATAGTTGTTACACCAAATAATGAAAGAAGAAGGGACCCCTACCTCAATCAAAATATTTCTAAATCACTACACAAGAATAAATAAAAATAACATTGATCAACAATACAAAACATGAAAAGAATACCTTGGTCAACCTAAATCATGGAAATACCTATAAATCTACCTCCATAACATCACCTGTATTAGACATCTTCACAACAAACACCTCCCCAAAATCAAGAATGGGTGGGGGATTGGATGGAAAGGAAGGTAACTCAACTTGATTAATTGATATATGACCCAAAAATACCAAGGATCAAATCCAACAAGAATGAGTTTAAAGGCATCCTAAAAGTACCAAAAATATTCTCAAGGGTCAATGTAAACAGGGTAAGAATGATGGAAATCATAGGGGGTCCAAAATTTATACCAGGGCTAGAGAACACCCATTCATGGCGTGGGATACTACTTCACATTGTGACCGAACAAGAGAATCACCCATCCCTAATGTGTAAAAAGTATTCATACCGTGAACATTTTTAAGTCAAAACTCAACTAAAAATAATGTTCTTAGATTTTAAAAAACCAGTAAGTGTTCATGTCATGAAAGGGTATTTCACTCCATGGACCACCCTAAGATATAACCACCCAAAAACCATCTCAAAAATTTCACACTGTGAATCATGGGTTCACGTCATGAAATACCCTAATGAATCCTCTAGAAATTAAACCATGAAAACTTCATTCCATGAACCACCATTACACCTTAAACTAAACCTCAATATCTATCTATTATTAATTTTCATTGTGAACCAATATAACACACCATGAACCACTCTCCTAGATAAAATCTCAACTCTATCTCTACAAGTCTTTCTTAAAACCTACTTACGACACCTCCCAATCCCAAAAATATAAAATTAATGGGTTAGGAAGATTTTTAATATTATAGGTGTGATGTAAGAAGTCACATATCTAAAGGGGTTGTCTATGGTGGGGAGGACCCTGAGCATCAATACATAATAACAGTGAGGTCCCTATAGGTGGAAAATTGACCTGTTATTATGAAAAAGTCATCTTCCAGACAGGAACCATAAAATGGAAATTGTATCCACAAATATAAATAACTAAATATATTATAGAATATCCCATAATTAATATCCCATTTCATCTATACATCATTATTAAAACTTTAAAAACATTAAATAAACCTCTATTATTAGTCAAACACACCACCTTAACCATCCGTTCTAATAGAAAAACTATAAACTACCAATTCTAAGGTTAATGTTGGAATGTATTTGAAATTAATAACATCACACCATCAAATAATCATATCGAACTATTAAAAACATCCAATATCAAGCCTATGAACCATAAATAACCATCGTTGGGAATATAAGCTAGATATGATAGACCGACCCACCTATCCCATAAAAATACACTAAAACCCCTTAAATTTATAGTATATATAAAAACCATCTCATTTAAAATAGTTTCATTAAGATCATATCCCATACAGACTATCTTATATGACATAATTTTAATATTTCTAAATATTTTTTTAAAATAAAAATTAATAAATAACTCAGCTTAAAATATATATTTTATGTCATATAATTAATAAAATAAAACATTAAAAATTTATATGAATACTTAACATTGATAATAAAATATAATTTAAGTTAAGAATATATTTTATCTCCTGGTAGGGCATACGAGGAACCTTGGGTTTCCTTGTTTTATATACTTATTCATGGTAGTGTATTCAATTCACCTTAGTGTGAATTTTTTACATTACTATTTTGTAGTCCTTTTCAATGATGATTATTTATCTGTAAGTGGATTTGTTTAATAAAAATGTTAGTTTTTATATATTTTACTTTGGGTTTTCTTATTAGACACTGATAGAGGAGTGGGGGATTGAAGCTAAGTGATAAATAAGTGGAATTTGGGTGGCATAGTGTAAGTGGTTATGGAATTTATGTATATGGGGTAGAAGTGTTTTTTCAACTTGATCATAGGTGAATTTGGTTTTATTTATATGATGTTGTTTTTCTTTTCTTGCATTTTTCAAGGTTTTTAGTTCCTTTTTCATGTTTTTTAAATCTATTTTAGTTGTTTATTTTAGTCTTTTATTTTTGGTTATTTTCTTTTCTATTAAGGGAAAGATGTAGTTAGAGGCACATTCTCTATTTTTTTGATATTTTACCCATGAAATTGTTTATAGTTGTGTGATGGTTGAAGGTAGAACACTGGGCAGTTTTGAGATACCCCATTTATATGGTAATTTTATATCCAAGTGATGATTTAAACAATGTTTGAGACTTGGTGGTGGATGATCTAGGGGATAAAAATATCATAATGAGGAGTTTTTTCCACTATAAGGGTGAGTGGTGTACAAAATGGTTTGTATTTTCCAAAAATGTGTTGTAGTGAGTTTTGGGATGATTTGAAAATAAATTTAGAGTTATTCAATTGTTTTTTACCTTATACATTAATTTATTTTTTATATAATGGTTTTTTTCTTAATTAGTCACAAGGATGATTGTTTAATTTCCATTTGGTTAGGTACGAATTGTGGTGTGTGATGATTTTATATCTTTTTCTGTTTTCTACTTGTTCTACTAGGGGTGTGTTGTTTTTTGTATTATAGTTTATAGTGTCAAGGCTTGGTGTTACTATTTTATTTAGTTTTCCATTTTGACTATGTTATCTTCTTATGTAATTGTCATTGTATGTTTATTTTTTATAATCAATAAAGTAATAGTCCTAGGAGAGAGTATAACACCACCTGGAGGGGGGGGGGGTGAATTAGTGGTTACCAAAAACAAAAAACCACAATAAATATTATCTTTATCCTCAATTATAGTGATTAGATCTTAATATAGATTATGTGTTTACTATATATAAATTAATAAAAACATACACATTACAAGTGTGAATACAAGGTTCACCAACACTTTTTATGAAGAGTCTAATAGCTGGTGAGAAATGGTTGTGGTCTAGATACTTATATTTATATTTTATTATCAATAAGAACAATGAAGCAGGTACATAGACATGAAATCCAATTAAAATAAAGAATAAAGAGAATCGATAGATCAATTTATCTTTACATCCCACAATCTCAAGTCCATATGAGATTTAGATCACTCGTGTACCCTTATTTTTCTCCTCAGTCCCAACCAAAAGCCTCCTGAAATGGCAATTTGATTATCTTAGAGACTTATCTCTTTTATATCACAAAAAAAATTCTAAAAAAACTAATAATTTATTTTTATGAATACTTTACAACAATATGGTGTCCTCTAAAATGAATTTTTTCTAGATAACATTATCCAAATCAAATATTCTTGACCATGTATCCTTTCTATAACCCCATTATTTCATGATGTTTTAGATATAACTTCAAGTCAAAATTATTAGTACCATAACTAATTATATCCCTGTGTCCCGCCTCAATAACTACTTCTAAATCCTAGTTCCACTATTCTATGCTCTACTAGTTCATAAAATGGGTTTTCACGTTAGTTTTTTTGTTTTTTAACATTGATCAGTACATGATGTTATTGCAAGCAATACTATAAATAAAATTTTAACATCATTTTAAAAAACCGACATTGTAAATAAATTGTTGGATTGGTTTTTCATGTCAATTATAAGATAACTTATGTGAAACAACTTTTATCACATCAATATTTAAAAAAAAAGACATGATAATGGATTTTCACCTCATTCATTTGATAATCAATGTGAAAAACCTACTCGATAAAGGGGTTTTCACATTAGTTATTTGATAAGAGAAGTGAAAACCCATTTTTATGTGTTTTTTCACACCGGTTATCAAACAATTGATGTGAAAAGCCAATTTTTTTAATAATTTTATTTCCAACCCTCCTCTCCACAACAGAAAAGAAGAGAAAAATAACAGAAAAAACAATATAAACTAAGAAAAAAATAATCAGAAATGGCAGTAGAGCAACCAGAAATACAAATTTACAACTATAACTTTGAAGATTACAATATATAGTAAAAGGAATCTAAAATAAAATCATACTTATAAAATTATTTTAGAATTCAATTTGTAAATGTCTTAACTCATTTTCACTATAACTTTGAGGGTTATAAAAAAGATAAAAATAAATAATAAATAATTTGACATGTATTATGAATAAAATTAATGGAATATTAATGAAAAGTTCATAAAGAAACATAACATGATGGGACTTCATAACTATCCCAGTTAAAATTATTTCATACATAAATCTTAAAACGTAATATCCACATTCTTTTATGCCTTCTTGTTTATGAAAGGGATATTTGAAAGAGTTTTTTCATTCAAAATAATATTATTAAGTAATATATTCCAAAGTTACTAATTGTAAATGAAAACTAACCTTTTATTTTAAATATTTTATCTTGGAACTCTTCTTTCTTATAGTCTCTCAAAATAAATTCTATTACCTATTTGAAAATAATATGAATGAAATAAATTTAAAAGTAATTATAATATAAAAAAGTATTAAAAAAATTAAAAATTACATGTCTAATACATTCTTAAAATTTTATCTCACTTCACCATGGATAGAGAATAAATAGTAAAGTTCCTTCTCCATTGAAAAAAACACCAAAAATCCAATTAACATTGATATAAAATAAAATTTAATGTTATTAGTTATTATATTAAAAGATATATAACACTTTGTGAGATATATATTACATACTCTTGAAGATAAGGAAACATCCAACACTAAATAATTGCATTCTTTTGAAATATTTCAGAAATATAAACTATTATTTCTGTTTCAGTCATTATCATCCTTATAGGTGAAATAAACTATGGGCCCATAAATCCATATACATCTGTCTTGTTATGCTCCTTAAAAATTGTATAAATATACATAATACAAAACAAACATAAGTATAAATTTCCAATGAATTAAACGTATGGAAAGATTTATGTTGAGACTTACGTGGAAAAAACATGAATCATATTGATGCCCAACTTCTCTCAAGTTACAAGCTCCATGATATCATTTTTTAAAATTTACACAGTCATTATATTTCCACAAATGGAAGATTCAATTGGAATATCATAAACATCTGACGGGAAATTTTAATATGTTGAAAATATATCAGAACTACTATAATTTGTATCTAAAGTCATAACACTTTGTATTTTTTATTATCTATACAATATTTCTTTACCTTTAAAGTATTCCTATAAAAAATAGATAAATATATAAAATTTAAAATGTTAAAAAAATAATAATACCAAAATTAAACAAGGATAAAATATATGAATACCTCTCTATAAATATGTCAAACAAGTCTGGATGGACAAAATAAAAAGTTTCTGATTGTTTGTCCAACTGTACTCACCCCATTTATAGGTAAAAACACTCCTACTGATCTATCAATAATATCTTCTACAATGACCCTATGATGATCTATATCTATCTATTGATGATGAATGGTATATACAATATAAAATTTCATCCCATATGAAATAATGTGATACTAGGTATCTTCAACATATAAATCAAAATAACTGGGAAGATATGGAGGAGGGGTTATAGAAGTAGGATAAGAAGGAGTTGGGCCAATAAGTAGAGGTGTAGGAGTGAGAGATAATGGAGGAGGTGTAGTGGGAGCTGTAGTCTGAAATTGTCTTTTCATGTATAAAAAAAATGACTATACCTAAGCCCAAATCTCATCCTCCATCATCACATGAATATCCTAAACTTCAAATTCCAATGATTATATTTTTTTATAAACATTATCCATTGAATAATATTCTGAATGTGTAAATACTTTTTTCAATGATACACTAGCTGTGTATCCTCATACATGACCTAGGTGTTTGGGATTTCCCAATGTTTTAGCTAAAATATCCTTCCTACCCTCATTAATAGAGACCCCCATCTGATCTTATCATCAAGAGAATCTTGTACGAAATATTTAAAAATATCCATAATCAATCACAACATATAAATAATTGAATTAACCTAAATAAATAAATAATGTAAAAATATTGAAATCATCTCAGGTAAAACCCTCAAATCTTCCATAAGATATTTTCCTTTTTTTCTCATCTGACCCCTCTTCTGTTTTTCTTGTCTAGCAGGGTGGGTTAAGAGGAAACCTATCTAGAGCCTTAAGACCCTGATCTCAGTTTTTGAAAAACTTTAGCCATCATATGTTCTTCTAATAATGTATACTCTCCACAAGATATAGTATGAGGGTATACATTTCTAGATTGAATCTCCTAATGATATCTCCTCAATTACTATAAATTAAGAATAAATAAATCATTAATAAGATCATTAATATTAAAAAAATTCTAAAAGATATCATTAAAATTATCAAAAAGGATTCTTGTCTTCAAATTTCAACATATTTCTTCCATGTATCTTCATTTATAAATGGATATATATATCACTTGTATTATGGTGTTTCATATACCCAAAAACAAAATCAGATGTGATGGTTGATTTAAAATCCCTCCATATATTAGCAGCAAATGATAAACATTTCCTCTTAAATCCTATAGTATTAGGTATATCATATGTCATCTGATAAGATGGGGGAAAACATATATTACTATAAACATTTCCAGATAAGTAAAATATTAACAAAATAGCTTACCAAATGGTCTCCCACAAGTGAGATATTGTCAATTTGTCCAAAATTATTTTATCATCAATATAAATGATAAATTTTCTTTTATCATGAAATGATATAAAAGTCTTAAATTGTTTTAAATTTGGACCTCTTTGAATATCATTATCATAAAAGTCTATTGGAATCCTTTGTTAATGGCTATGGGAAACTAATAATTTTGGCAAACGTGTTCTACCATGTTTACCGACACTAAAAATCTTCTTTGTCCTTGTGGGAGTAGTTGTATCTTATAAATAAGGATGAGTCTCATTAAGAGGAGAATGTATACATTCCTACCTAGAGGTATGTGTATGATCATATCTATAAGTATGTGGTGGATTAGTTTATCGATAAGTTATTATCATACAAATCAAAGTAATAAACAATTAGTACACAAATATATAAATTCAACTATTGAATACTAATGTAAATAAAAAATGGAAAATTATAAAAAAAAGTAAACTAAAATTAACTTAAAACATTTTTATTCATATGTTTTATATTTATATAAAATTATAACAAAATTAATCAGATATGAAATGATATATAAACGAATGAAACCAAATAAAAAAATGGTGGGTGAATTGTAAAAGTTCTCCGACCTAATAAATAATTTTTTTCACCTAAAAGAATATTTTTTGAATAAAATATTATAAAATATTTTCATTTTGATTTAACATTTTAGATTTAAAATAATTTGTTTTCAAAAAAATCAATTAATAGATAAGTTACATAAGGGTAAACATGGAAAGCTAAAAAAACCAAAATTATATAAAAAAAGATAACTTATTAGTTGTAATATGTGTTTTAATAAAGAAAATAAAATTAAAATATCTAATATTTGATAAGATCTAAAAATGTAAGAATGAAATAAACATAAGTTACCTGTAATATTAGGAATGTACTAAAAGATTTTTTCCCCAAATTCCTTTGTCATGATTGTTACTTATGGAACAAACCACATCTACGACATGCTCATCAATATTATCTATTAACATTTCCATAGAAGTAGGGATCCCACATAAATCATCATCTTAGTATATTTTATCATCACCGATATATATATTTTTCCTTGTAAACAAATATACCACTGAATATCAGATTGATGAAGAACATAAAAAATTTGTTTTTCATGTGTTGTCATTATAAAAGGACCATCTTTGTATTCTAATCTATTCAAATTAACTAATTTCATTCCAAATTCATAATATATGACATTTTTTTACCGTTAAAACATTTTTAGTTAAACAATTGAATGATAAATTTAACGTAATCAACCTCCCATATTTCTTCAATGACTCCATAAAATTCACTTGATAAGGAAATTGGGTTTTTGTCTTTGGCACTTAAAAAATGCATTTCTTCTACAAACACCAATACACTACTATTTTGAACTGCACTTATATTGTCCTAATATTTCATATGAAATGTATAGACATTAATTTCATACCCAAAAAATGTTATCAAATTAAAACTTGGACCTCCCACTAACCATTTAAATGATTTAGACACATTTGATCTACCAAGAATAATCTCTTTAAACCATGGGAAAAATATTTATTTATTCTTATTCAAAATCCACATATCTTTATTCTTTGTATAACAATGTTTCAACACATTAATATGCAATGTTATATATGTATTTGCTACATCTATGTTATTAAAGATTTATAAATAGACCTCATTTATCTATTCACTTGTCAATGATTTGACTTTCAATCTATAGATCCCCTTTCCACCATAATTAACTCATTCATGGTGAGATGTAGGAAAACCAATTTTCTCCACTTTAGAAAAGTAGCTTGTAAAAAACTTGATAAACTTCTCAAAAACTACTTCTCAAGAATAGAGGCATTGGATCGATATAGATTCTTAATACAAATTTCAAAATTATATATCTAACGTAGATATATAGGTCAATAAATATTTATTTATATCACCAAATTAACTGTTAAATGAACCATGATATCAAAATAATATGGAGTAAAATACTTTTTCAATTAAAACATTATAGAAACCGATTCATTCTCCAAATTGTTCAAATAATTCAGATAAATCAAATTATTACAAATTAAATTGAAAAAATAACACACCTTTATGATAGTCATTCTAATAGGAATAGGCAATATTCCATGAAATTAAACCGGTAGGATCTGTTTCATCATGATGTGACAATCATGAGATTTCATACCTATCAACTTAAAATCCTTTAAAGACACAAATTTTTTACATTTTAAGAATAACACAATGACACTTTGATATCATGAATAAACTGAAAAAATAATAATTTTCTCCCACTTGGATAATGTATGACAAGCTGGGGGTAGGAATGTTCACCTTCTATCAAGAGTGGAAGATAACCCCAAATGTATTCCCATTGAGAGTAAGTCTAATCTTACATTAAACACATATTTAGTCTTTCCTTTAATATCTAACAATGTTATAATCAATTTTTCATATATATTCTTCTCCATGTACATGCCATCAATGTTATGGTTGACCTCATGATATCTCCAATGTGGTAGTTCAAAAAACATTGGCTGTTTATTCGAAATATTCATATCATTGCCATATTTTTGTGTCTTTCTGAATATCACATCATTGTTTTTCACCCTCTAAAAATAATGATTAGTGGATAAAGGTTTTGGAGATATATCAAATTATTATGAGCTATGAGATTCCTTTTTTAATCTTTTATAAGAGTGATCTATAGGCAAAAACTTTCAATGACCCAGGTAAAATATTTTTCTCCCATGATGTAGTTGATAATATTAAGATTTTTGTTCACAAATTGGGAAAGCTTTATGACACTTAACACTGTATCCAAATAAAATTCCATATACTAGGACATCATTTATTGTGAACATAATATGTAAATATAGTTGAAAATATTCTATTTTATAAGAATCATACAACCTAATGCCATCCTCCCATAAAATTTTTAAATCATCAATTAATGGTGACAATAAAAATTAATTATCCTTTTTAGGCTATTTTGGTACAAAGATCATTAAACTCAACAGGACATACCTTTCCTTATAAAACATTTTGGAGATAAGTTGTAAAGTACCAATAAAATAGGCCATAAACTATGTGTACTACTAAGGATTAGATATAGATTCATTCTATCCGTGAATAGTATGAGTATAAGATTTCTAACTTCATTTCGAAATAAAAGAAACTGGTAATCAATTTTATTCCACTGGACAATAAGTTAAATGTTTTAATCTTACATCACATATTCAATCATCTTCATTTTATTTTAATATTTTTGCGTCATGTCAATTTTCAGATAAACATTTCAAATGAGGAATTATAGTAAGACACCAAAATTACTTGACAAGGGCCTCTATAACTTCTAAATCAACCAATGATTTTTCTTTTAACTTATATCGTGATATCCCACATTTAGGACACCCATATATAAATTCACATTCCTTCCTATATTGTACACAATCATTTTGGAATACATGTTATTTGTACCATAACACATTAGAGTATAATATTTTCTTCTATTTATAATGCGTGTTTGGAAGATCATTGTATTTAAGAAAAATATCTTTCAACAAATTCAGAAACTCTATAGAACTCTTATCACTCCATTCATGTTTCACCTTTAAGTTAATCAACCTTAACATAGTCAATAAAACTATAAATTCCATAAAACCCAGATATAATGGTTTTTCAGAATCACCATCCAGACACTCAATTGTTGGTTCTTTCTTAATTGCCTATACTTCAATATCATAAACCATTTCTTAAATTTGATTAGAGTTATCATCTTGCAAAGCATCATAATCAATATATGTGAAATTCTAGCCAGCTTCACCCTTCCAAATACAAGGGTTATAACTCATATTAAAACCATTACAAATTAAATGATATTTAATCTCTTTTCTTTTCAAATTTTTCATATTTAAATTTTTTTGATATGGTTATAAAAATATGTCATTATTTGGAATAATTTTTTTTATAAAATTATAAAAAAGGATAAATACCTTCCTAAAATTCGTAACTTATTCAAAGTGCCATAATACAACTTTGACTCATTATTATCTATAAGAAAAATAAAAAATAAATATCTTTTCAAAAGAATATAGTGGTTATAAAATTGAGTAATATGGAGGAATAGTAGATTATTTCATTGATAATCAACAAGACACACTTGTGGAAGAATTCAATTGTAAAATGTTGATATGATTTTAAATAATATTTAATATGATTTTTAAAAATTCAATAAAATTAGAGATGAAATTTAATGTTAGTTGGAATGATTATCCAATAATAAAAGTAAATAAAGTAAATTTCTATCAAATATGTCATAATTTAGAAGTAATAAATTTTTTAAAATTAAAAAAATATTTGTATTTGAAATGTATAATTATAAATTCTATAAAATAATGGAATATATGTTTAAATATTATTGGTAAATCATAAAAATAACTTAATGGAAGTAATTTAAAAAAGAAAATATAGTTAGAACATTCTCCCATTTTTTATTTTCTTCTGAATGGAATTAGATGAAACTTGAAATTGAATATTATTGACCTGAATCCACTTAGATAGTTTGTATAATGGACCCACTTCCTCAATTGTTTCCCATTATATGAGTAGAATTTCATTGTTCCAATCAACAAATAGTGATTTCATCAAGTGGTTCATAGAAAGGTATATTATCCCTTGTGATTTGGATGAGTGAGTTATTTTTTTTGTTTTTTAATTCTTAATGATGTTCTTATTTGTTTCAATTTTAAATAGGTATTGGTACTTAGTGTTATTTAAATGGGAATATTGAATCATGGAATATTGTCTTCTATCAACCCTCTAAGTTCTAGTGCTTTGGATTAGTGTGTGTAGTGGAATTCAGTTCAAATCCTTGGTGATGGTATAATTTTTTTGGAATAAATTATTTGTGCTCATCTTCATAATATGTGGGTTGATTATTCCTATAGCATAAGTGAATTAATTATTGGATTTTGATTAATTTTTCAATATTTTATGGATTATGGTGAATTCAGTTTATTTAATTTCTGGGAATATGATAAACTTTAACCTCACAAATTATTCCTAAAATTAGCATATACATTATAGAATTATTTAGATAAGAATCTAAAGGTTTAGAATTTAACCCAAACCTTAACTAGGATGTCAATCATAATATGATATCATTCATAAAAGGCATAGTAATTCACGAATAATTGTATAACTAGTTTCAATAATCCATGTATTCTACATAAGTATGTAGATATTTCAGTAGCCCATGACATATCTAATTATTTTTCACAATGTTAATTTTTGAAATCTTGATTCAGGTAAAGCTCTCAGCCACCATTATTTCCAATTTTATCGTAATATAACATAGATACGTAATGGAATCAATTGACAGTTTCTATTATGTGGTAGTTACTATTGTATATTCACCAATAATGTCAACATTATATTGATAGTAACTCATAATATGAAAAATTCATATTTAATATATAATTTTTAAAGATAAGAATATACTCACATCATAAGAAATGTGTTGATATGCATATACACTACTTATATTATATTGTATATAGAAATTCATGAAAATTGAAATATATGTATATATTACATTTTAATATTGCTATGTATTTAATAAATTTATAACGCTAATTTAAATTTATCCATATAAATAGAAGTGTATGCATAGACAATGAATAATTCACAAAAATCATCCAAATAAGCAACATTTAGAGATTCAATACAGAAATATAAGATGTGATGGAGTATTAACATCTAGGAAACAATTCAATGAAAACACATTCAGATATTATAGAAACAACATAACATTAATACATAATGAGTAAATTTATAATCTAACATAGAACATTAATATAAAATGAATTAAACACATTTTTATACTTAAATCAACACATACCGAAGGTAAATGAATATGGTAAAGTGAGATATGAGATGAGAAGTTTTATATTTGAATGTGTAATGATGAGGCCAAAAAACCTGGGGGTTAATGAATATGATAATATGAGATTTGAGTCCTTAGAATCGAACAAAATTGAGATTTAGGGATTCCACTCCATTGAATGACTGAAATATAGGTTTGATGTGTGAGGCTTACTTGAGAGATGAGAAGATAGAATGTGAAATATTGAGATAATGAAAACTGAGGATGTATACATATAGAAATACAAGATTGGAGTGAACTAGATCTAATAAAATAAGGCTAGGGATTCCGCATGAGAGAAACAATCCTTCATTTATTAGAATGAATAACCTCGAAATAATTAATATATAAAATTCTTAAAATTTGAAAGGGTATATAATTTCAGTTATACAATAACCAATGTTAAAAATATTCCCCTTGATGTTGGTTATATGATAACCAACATGAAAAATCTCTTTATCACATCGGTTATATAACAAATAATGTGATAAAGAGGGTATCCCACTTTATCACATCAGTTATTATATAATTCCTTTGATAAAGTGATATATCCGGCTTATTCATGTTGGTTATATAAAAACTGATGTCAAAAAGAAGAAGTGACAAATACTTTTTGTACTAGTTCTCACACTTGTTCTTCTATGTGGTTACCTCAGATATAATTTCCAATGACTATATCTTATGGTTTTTTTCCTTCAATCCATTTCACATAAGAATTTTTCAATTACATAACATTATCCATAATGACCATTTTTATGTGTGATTCCCATGGTTCATCTTAGATCCATCTATTCATATTTAAGGTACAATACTTGGTACTATTCTCACTCTCTCTATGATCGTTTACATGGTTGAACATGATACTCAAAACACCTATATTGATAGCCACCATTTCATGGAAACTGCCTTCTCAAAATTTCTCCATTCCTTTAAATTCAACCCATCTCAAATATACCTCTCGATCATCCATGAGCATGTTTTCTACAAACATAATAAGAAAACATATTCATAACTCATGGATGAAGTGTATTATGAAGAAATTCATAAAATGCCTCCAATGTGAAGATAATTCAAACACCAAACCAGATGAAAAAATGGTATTTGTGAGAGTAATCCAACTCTTGGTGAATGATTAATGCTATATTGATTATGTATTAATTTTAAACAATTCACAACTCCCCCTTTTCAGATTATATTCATGAGGGATCTTAAAACATCAAGGATCATCAACTCCCCCAATCATCAAGGTCTCTTCAGAAAGGAATGAGTCTTGAGCTATCATGATCCTGAAAATTTATTAATAAAATTAAATGTCTATAATGAGGGATTAGAAACATGGGTATATAAAGTAACCCTAGAATTCGAGTAAATAAAATGGATACAAAAATTTTCTATAGGAAAATAACATAATGAATTAGATTCTATCACTAATTTATTTAAAATCTCACCCACTTAGTTTTCCTCCCTATAAATGTGAGTAATATGTAATTGAATACCCTCAATTAAATGAAGATATCTTTCCCAATTCAGTATTATCCTCTAGGGTAATAGTGTCAACATCTTCTTTATAATGTAAAAAATATAAGTTTAATCACTTTCAATCCAAATCTCATTGCAACCAAAATAATTTACATACTCTATAACATAAATTACTACCCATAATTCATCATTGAGATTAAAATAGTTACTAAGAAATTATTGAAATCACCCTTTCATGAACCCTCTATAAGCATGGAAAGCACCTCCATAACCTATAGGACTAGGTTCACCAAATTACACTCCATTAAAATTAAATTAAATTTATGATTGAATTGGTGGTATCCATCGAAACAATTCTAGTACAATCACATTTATTCTCTTAGTAAAAATACCAAGCACATGTAGAGTATTAATATCAAACACATCATTATTCATACACCCCTATAGATATTAGTAGTATCCTAAATCCCCATATAAAAAATAAGATAATGGATTTGATTTGTGAAAATCCCTAATAAAAATATATAAAAAAATCTGGTATTTTATACGTAGTAAAAAATAGGTGCAATTATAGCCAGAATAAATTCAAACAGTTTACCACTCAGATCAACCTCTGTCTCTGAGTTCGTGAAGTAGGAAAAGTCATTTTATATGAAAAATTTAATATAAAACTTGATTTGAATATAGTTTGAGAATTGATTAAAAAAATTAATATTTTAAAAATATATAATCAATAGAATATGAGAATATTTTTCATAAAAATTTGAAAAAATGGGATACCAACCCTCAATATATGATCATCAACTGGTAGATTATTTCATCAGAGCTTCTACGAAAGAAAGAATAATCTTGGAGCAATAAAGGGGTTTTTTAAAACTCATCAACCATTATGGAAACTCTGAGATCATAATAGAAAAAATAGTTTTTAGTAGTGGATTAAGCCACTATAAAAAGTGGGGTCATGAAATATTTCATGATGGTTTTGGAAAAGCATCATAAATTTTTTCTTGGTAGTTTTCAAAATCACCACAAAATGTTCAGTAGGAGTATTTTAATTTTTTTTAAATTTTTGTAAATTTATTTATTTATTTATTATTTATTTATTTATTATTTATTATTTATTCACTACAATAAAATCACCACATAGTGGGAGTTTCAAAAAACCATCGCTAAATTGTGTTTCGGCATACAATACGTGGCAGTTTATTCAATTTAGCTGTGATTTATAGTAACCGTCAAAGTGAATGCATTTCATGGTGGGTTTTTGTGATTTTAGAAGTTGTTTTATGAAAGTAAAATTATTTTTTTTCATGGAGGTTTAAATTGATGCTAAAAATAATTTCATTTTCTTCAGGAAAACCATAGCTAAAACCAAGATAACTGCCGCAAAATGATAATGGAAAATGAAAAATATGTAGCGGTGGTTTTAACCGCCGCTAAATTATTTTATGTAGCGGTGGTTTTAACAACTATAAATAGTAAAATAAAAAATTTTAGTTGTGGTTTTAACCGCTTATAAATATGATCCATTTACTTAGTGGCAGTTTAAACCACCACTAAAGCTATATTGACAAATAAAAACACAGTTGATTCTACGGCCCTAGTACCAGTGCCCTAAAAAAACCATTACAATTTAACATGTACATACATCCTACATCCAAAAGAATACAATAAAAAAACATTTTCATAAGAAAAAGAACTTTCAAATCCACACACACTTTCCTGAGTATCACTCATTTCATGGTGTAATAATATTTCCACTGAGCCCATCCATGTGTTCCCCCTTGGGAACTAGTGTTACTCATATGAAGGTAAGTAACCCGAACAGTGTGGTCATACAAAAAATAACATATATCACCACTGATGTACAATGTATCAACAACCTATGATCCCATCCTTAGTATTTTGTAAAGAGTAAAACAAGTGTCTTTAATGGTGTAACTAATACATTGATTTTGTTTAAGTTTTAAATACTAATGATTCCATGTGTAGAGCCATACCATCTTATAAATCAAGTGGATTTAATTAGGTTCATTCCCATAAGCCATTTTAATTATAAATTCATAAGGGACATGTAGTAATAAAGCTACAACTCATACCATTTAATTTAATTAATTAGGTAGTCCATTCCATAATTAATGGTTTTTAAAAATTGAATAAAAGTAATAGGTCTATGTGGACTACCCATGACAGTTATCACCATACATGCAAAGGTATGTTTTAGGCCATGCTAGCATGCATTCCATAATCTAATATCTAGTTATCTCAACAATACTTAGGCCTTAGACACCTAAAATAGGGTTTAGTCACTAAGGAATACATAGGGGGTTGTCACAACCTCCCACAATTTATTTGAACTTCAATTTTATAGATTAGAAAGCAATATACTTAAAAGGGGTTTTTATAGAAAAAAAAAATTATATTAAGTCATTCAAGGATTACACTATTATGTGTGGTTCAAATTTGAGGTTTATAGTCCTTAACATTTATAATTTAATAAACAAGGGATACTAATCCTAATGAACTATGTTCAACAAATTAAACAACAAATTCACAAGTCACTGCATGGAAGTCCCTCCAGAAATCATAGTGACACAATTTATAAAACATCAAGACAAGTAAATGCTATAGACCCCGTACCAAATACCATGTATGACCGCATGAAAAATATGAAGGAATGTTTCTATCCATACTGAGAGAAATTCTGGAAACAAATGAATTCCTTGTTAATATGGTGAATTTAGTTGCACCAAAATAATGCATCTAGAGAGGATATAAATGTAGAAAGAAGGGAGGAAAATTCCTAGACTCACTGAGTGATATAAAAATCACTTGATAAAGGTTAAATTCAACCCCAAATTATAGGGATCAATACAACCCTTCAAGATGAGAGGATAGGATGAGCATGGGTGAGAGCCCCCTTGAGCACACGAAAGAGAAATAAAGATAGGGTGAAAAGAAATAAGGGAAAATGGGATTTTTTTTGTAATTTTTAGTATGTTTAATGAGAAACACAGTTGTTCTACAGGGTTATCCATACTGTGTTCCAAACATTCTCATTCCACTGATTATGGATGGTGTTCATAGAATTCATTAGAGAAAATTGGGAAATTGTGCACAAACAATTCATTCTACCTATTTTCAATACATGCATCATGTTGTACTGGTGAAGGGATCTTTGTTTGTTTTATCTAAAATTATGAAACCATTATGATGAAAGTATAATGATCCAGTGGGATTATGTTGAGTGTGGTATGAACCATATATGGCTACATGTAAAAACATTTCCCTATTATATTCATAGCATGACACTGGTGGATCATATAATCTTGGTGAAATTATAGATCATGTTGATGACTAGCATTTTGTTTTGAAAGGTGAAACATGTAAATAATTTTTTCTCTTGTGTGTGTATTGGGTTGTGTTGATCGAAATAAAAAAGATAAAGTGAGTGAGAAAATAATTGAATCACTCACCTAAATGAGACAAAGTAGAAGTTAATAGGGATTAAAAATTATTAATTAGACTCCAATTCCGATTCAATCCCTCTCTCAGTATTGATCATATCACTCCACAGATCCAATAAATTGGTATTAGAGTGTAGGTTCATATATTATTGGGTTATATATTATAATTTTATTTACTTTTTAATGTTTTAAGTTTCTTTCATGATTTATGATGAATTTTAGTTTTAGATAAGAATCATTTGACTTTGATAAGAATTTAGTTTTTTATATTACTTTGATAAATAGAAAAAATAAAGAGAAGAATAAAATTATACATATGTCATTATTGAGTAAGTAAGATTTTTCTCAATAATAGAATGATAAATATGATAGATCTAGTTTATAAGGAGAAGTGATGGTGGTTTATTCTACTACTAATAAAGTGGACGATCCCTCTACCTTAACAGGGTAAAGACACTCAAGTGGTCCACATATATTTCTAAATTATTTTAAAAACTCTTTTTAATAAGATGAAATCATAAGTGAGAGTGATCACATGCCAACTGTAAAACTTGAGAAGATAATACTATAAAATTTGACGAAAAAAGGGCTATCCACTAAAAACAAGTTTAAGGGAGTTACAAAACTAGATATTCCCATGAAAATCCACAAGAAGGTTGATCGTTCATCCTTGGGTAACAAACATAAAAATTTTAGGAAAAATGAATCATAAAAAATGATTCATGACAATAAAGAAACTTAGAAGATTCCATGTGATAATTCCAAGAAGGCTATAAATATATCTGAATACATTTTAATTATTTTAGTAATAGCACCAAAAAACTCCTCCTGATCCTCTACACCATAGATATAACAACCTATAAATTTTTACACATTATTATATGATTCATAATAAAAAATATCCATTAATACAACATAAGGATAGTAAATTCCTAGTGTCTTTGGATGACTATGTTCATAATATGTAAAAGGAAAGATGAGAAATCAAGAAAATGTCAGGTCATGAATTTTTTTGTGAAAACTCTGTGCCACACATGATACATATACAAACCTAATGTTACCAATTTTTCCAACATATCAACAATACAACTAATAACTATCTGATGATGAACATAGCTTGTTACCCTCTCCAACTCCATTTATACTTCCTACTACTTCCTGTAAGGATGTTATATTGAAAATTAAATACTATTGAATGTTTATATTTAAACTTAAAACCAATAAATGTTTTCAAACTAAATGATTTTGAATTTTTGTGATTTACCTTCTCACTACCAGTCGATGCAATAACACTAGGGGAAGATCTGATCATCTTCTGATATAAATCAGTCAACGCATTCTGCAAAGCGAATATCTGGCCCCCCTGTTCTTGAACTGTGTTTCATAGAGAAACAATATCTCTATGAGTATCTTGGGGTATGGAATGACTATAACCAAGTATATATGTAGCTACAATCCCTGGTGGCCTTCCAAAGACCTAAGATGGTACGGGTCCCAAACCCACCCTGTACACTCTACCCGGATGCTCCTTCCTAAGGACTTTAGCAACTAGGTCATCCTGGGAGACTGGGTAAGACTACGTAGGATTGACATCCCATAATTCATTAATTTTTACCTATAAATAAAATATCAGTCATATTAGAAGAAATATATATTAACATAGTGACAACTGATAATAAGTTATTATATTGAAAAAATGAGTTCATACCCCAACTTCTATGGAAGACTTATTAATAAAACATCCATCAAATTTTTTCTGAACATTTAACCACACATTAGTTTAGTATTCTTGGTTCCCTAAACTCTATGACTGCATTAAAAACATCAATCAAAAATTTAATATATTAAATAGATAATATTGTCTTGTAAATATTTAAACTATTGAAAGGATTACCAGAGCTTATTAGCTTCTAGAAAAAATCTTTGACCCCACATAGTGAGGGATGAATTGCTTAACCCAACTTGATGCATTCTTCCTTGAAATATCCTAAAATAAATAAAATTAAATTTAATAGTAATGTATTCAATGTCTTTTTTTCTTCATATACATGTATAAATTTAAAATGAGATTACTATAATAATATATATTTAAATACCATCTACTTCTCATCATGATGACTATCAACAAAAACGTTCCATTTATCTTTGGTTATCACATAGGGTAGCTTGTAATACATCTGTTGGGAATTCAATGAAGTATCGTTGACATCATTACACAATCTCAATTTAATTTCTTTCCATTTATTGCCTATATTTTTTAGTGTTCACTTTCGTGCTAGCACATCAACAACTGTAAAGTGGAAAAACATATGTACACAGAAATTCATTTTGAAAATATTATAATTTAATAACATGACATTGAATTACACCATAATTTAATAAAATTAACTTTATTTGGGAATAAAAAACTTCATTTTTCCATGTCTAAGGAATATGCCTCTACTCATTATACAAAATAGGAAGGGAAACCGACTCCGCAGCCAGCTATCCTATAATCTATCCAAGTAATCATGCAGCATCATCCATAGGGACCCTATATGAATCAAATGGGAAAACTATCTTATCTCTGGTCAGATTCCATACATATGAACTGTTTATATTTTTCTCCATACTTTCATTGTTTCCATCATTAATAAACAAAAATTTAGTATAAAAAATTGTAATAAATTTATTCATATTATGTGTACCTATAATAGCCACCCTCTAGTATCCCCGTGAAGAACTAGATGTGGCCTGATGCTCCCTCACTATTGAGGCTCCTGAAGGGGGAGACGATGACTGAGATGCTAGATGGATGCTCACAGAGGGTGTGGGAGATGTTATATGGGGAGATGGTGCAGGGGGTAAGTGGATGGTGGCTCAAATACCGTAGGGAGCGAGACAGATGGATCGTCATCTATCGCAGTATTCCATGAAACAATATAGCTCTTCCTCCTTGTCATTACTGTCATTTAATCAAATAAAATTAAGTTTAGAACATATATTTCAAAATATTTATATAGAAAAAAAAATGAAAAATGATAACAGATGCACAATACTAACAAAAAAAATATACATAACAGTGATAATGAATAACTTCACAAATGAAATAACTGGTTTCTAAATGAATTAATAACTATACATACAATAATTTTCACCTTAAATCATACAAGTTTCCTAATCCATTATTTCATCCAATTCATCCACTTCATCTATCCTTGCTAGACTAATATTTTTAATATCATGATGGAAAAATAAGTCCGCTTCTTTCTGTTGATGAGATTCAAAGTCAGAGGTCAAATATTTCACTTCATCCCCCATATCATTCAAATATCTTTATTTTATATGAGAAACTACACTTCAACCTTCATACACAACATCATTCACATAACATACCATTTTTTCTTGAAATAATAAGATATACATATCATGTAGTTCATGATCACCAACATCTATCAAGTGAGAGAAGTTCACAGAAGTAAATTACAAGGAATGTCTTTTAACACCCTTGATAACATCGACCTAATTTCATTTGAGAAAACAACTAAAAAATTCCCATGGTAGTTTAATTAAATAATATCAATAATCTTTCTCTAGTATCAAACTTTAGAAAATTGAAATATACCACTATTCTGCGTTTTCAAACCCTCTTCCCGGTCGACTGTATGAAATCTAAATCCATTCATGTTGAAAGCATCAAACTTTCTAACTTTTTTTAGAGGAACTTGAGAAATAAACTTCAAATCTTCTCACAAATAGGCTTGAGTATCAGTATTCATGATCTTAAAAAAAATAAATTATTAGATTTTCAATATATATGTGTTAACCTAATATCTGTATTTATTACAGTATTTATGAACATACATGTCATGCAAACCATTCTACAAGCTCTTTATTAACAGATTTCATTATATTTTTCCCATTTCATGCTCATCCTCTCATTAGTATCTTTGTTTGTATCCTCAACTCTTCAATAAATGGATCTGCAATTTCACTATCAAGCATCACATATCTATGTGCCTATAATAATTCCATTTCTGTTAGTTTAACATTCGAGGTCCTCCCAACTGATCAACCAACAACATGAAATATTTTTGATTTCCCATGTATTTGAGATTCAGTTGATGAGTCTTCAACACATCCAACTCAATTAAATATTTTATCAATATCATCCAAGTATCTAGAACAAAAGATAAGACACTCCTCTTCTAAATATCATTCCGCAATAGAGCCTTCAGGTTGAGCTTTATTTCTCACGTATGATTTCAAATTCCCATGATATCTGTGAAATAAAATAAAAAAAACATAATTATGCATTTAATTAAGTGACAAGAATTATTTAATTAACTGAAAAACATATAAATAAATTACCTCTCAATTGGATACATTCATCGATAATGTATGGGCCCTCTTAATTTAGCTTCCTCAACCAAATGAACAGTTAAATACATCATGACAGTAAAAAACGACGGTGGAAAGATCATCTATATTGCACAAAGTGTCAATAAAAACCTCTACTAAAGGTTTTTAAGATCAAATGAATGTAGATATTTCTCACATAGTTTTCTAAAAAATGTTCAGAATTGGAGTAAAATAGAAGTAATATTTTCAGGTAATAATGTATGCAATGCTAATTGTAATAACTGCTACAACAGAATATGTAAATTGCGACTTTTAAATCCATGTAACCTATGATTCATTAATTCAACACACCTCAAGGTGGTACTTGAATACCCATCATATACCTTCACATTCTTTAATATTCAAAGGAATCCATATTTATCACTATTTTTCATTGCAAAAAATGTCGGAGCATACATTCCATTCTCATTTGGCTAGAGATCACATTTTATATTCATTACTTGTAAGTATTTCTTAGCATTGAGATGATCCTTCAAGTTTACTTGATCATTCAGCAATGTGAAGATAAAATTTCAACAAAAATTATTTTTCAATATACATGACATCAAGATTATTTCGCAACAAATTAAATTCCCAATATGAAAGTTTTAAGAATATACTTTTTTCCTTTCATTGTTGCATTCTGATTTCACATGACAATGCAGTTTGAATTAGTTTCCCACTATCATTAAAATGATGAACCTTCCCAAATTCTATTGCAACCTTTCAATGTTGTTCCACTATTTTAGAACTATTTAACAACTTTGGAGGTGGTCTATGATCAATGAAACCATTAAATTTTGATCTATTCAACTGAAATCTATGAGATGCATCGAGAAATCTTCGATGGCACAAGAAGCACAATTTTTTACTGTGAGGTATCCATTTGGGCTCAAAGTCAAAGTTAGAAATAGGAAAATTCAAACCCCTGTAATCATTCCAACTAGATATATTCCCAATTCCAGGAAAGTCACTAATGGTCCACATTAATGTAGCATGCATATTGAACATTGTTTTAGAAGAAGCATCATATGTACCAACACTGTTGCTCCATAACTCTTGTAATTATTCAATTAAATACTAAAAGTATACATCAATATCATTTCCATGAATTTTTTTCCAAGAATAAAATCAAAATTATAAAATAATTTTTTTCCATACACATCCAAAGAGGCATATTATAAGGGATCAAAATAACTGGCCAAATGTTATAACTGGTACTCAAAGTCCCAAATGGGTTGAATCCATCAGAAGTCAATCCCAATCAAACATTCCTAGGATCAACTAAGAAATCTGGATAAAATTAATTAAATGTATTCCTCAATTTTGAATCTTGTGGATGTCGCATTAACCCATCATTTTTATTTTCTACAGAATGCCGCTTCATGTGTTATACAATTTTTGATGACATGAATAATCTTTGCAATCAAGGCATTAAAGGAAAGTAATGAAAAACCTTTGTAGGTGTGTTCATTTTCTTCTTCTTCATGGTAGTATATTGATTCAGACATCCAAATTCACCTATTGATTTCCATCTAGAAGAAGAACATTTTTTGAAATCCTATCTATGTGAATACTCACACCAATAAAGCATGCAATAATTAGGACACATATGTATTTTTGCATAAGTCAGAGCATGCCTATTAAAAAAATCATATCCTAAAAAGACTCGGGAATGTTTTCTTTAAGAAATTCATCACACAAAAATTCCAATATCATGAACATTTCCTTATTTGTAATTCCACACAGACATTTGATATGGTAAACCTTCAGCCGAAAATAATGTTTTTAATATTTCAAACATCTACTACGAAACTACTGATTTACATCATCAACTAAACCATGAAACTTAATTTCCTCTGTGAAGTTTTCTTATACATTAGTCTCCATAGAATCAAGAGGTGGATCCAATGATATGTTACAATCTTGATCTGGTTATCCCATAGTCTCAAAAAGATCACTTGTCATGTTGCTATTTTTAGCACCCTCATATGGTTGTTCTGATATTTTTTTGATGTTGATAGTGGTGTCTTTAAATTCTAAATGTGTTATTTATAAGGTTTTGCATATCATTTTCCATTGTCAACGATGTTGGGAGATTATTATGTGGATTGAAATCAGTGATCAACCTTTTTGTAACATTATATTCACCATGCCAAATCCAACACAAATATTGAGTAGGGAATTTCTTCAATATTTAATGTTCATAAACTTCATGTCTCTTCAACCGTATTCTAAATTTATATTTAAGACATGGAAATTTTATTCTCCCTTTAATGAATCGATTGGAAATTGAAAAATATAAAAACTCCTCCAAACCCTTAGCATACTGAGGTTTGTTCCTCAGTAATGTGATCCAGCTTTTTTCCATGTATATCACAATGTGCCTACACAATATTAAAAAAAATTAAAACACATAACTATTAGTAAAAAGGGAATTATATTCATATATACTAGTTAAAAAAATATAAATATGTTAAATAAGTTTTTACTATATAAATACATATGGTAAATAATGAACCCACCCACTAGAGAACAAAATCATGAAAATTAAAATGATCCATAAAAGAATAGAGAGATAATAAAAAACAAACTGTGCTATCACAGATGAACTATATACTTCATGTTAGGAAATGAATACATCAGTATAATATCATATACATTAGAAACCAAAATTCCAAATGACAAAACTAGGAAAAACCTTGAAGATGGTTCGTAGTCCAATCCTAGTCCCAAACTCTCAATATTTTTCCTAATAATCCAATCATCAACCATTGGGCCTTGCCCAAACCCAAGCCTAAAATCAAGTAACATAAACATGGGTACCAAGTTCCATGGTATCTTAAGAAAGGTGTGACTATAATTAAGTAGTACACCACCAGTAATATCCCTAAATATATCCAGACTGTAATAATATACATATAGAAGTGGTACAAATAAAAAAATTAATAATTTAATTAAAAGGTAGTAAATAACCACTATTTCTTGGGCTCTACGATGACACCTGAGTCTCGTATCTACCACTATCGATCCTTATGCTTGTGACCCCGATCAACCACACCTGATTTAACCAATATTGGGGTTTCTATGAGAACATTGCAAGGATTGTGCCAACCATGGTATCATATCCTTCTTTATGTGTATTTTCTTTAGTATCTCAAGACCGCCTTTGAGGAAATTTTCATGTAGTAACTAAACACTGCATACAAGGGAATTTTCTTTTAGTAACTCAACACCTCCTATGAGGGTGTCTTATTATAGTAACTCAATACCATCTATGAGATCATTTTCTTGTAATAACTCAACACTTCTTAGGAGGGTGTTTGCATTTTTATAATCAAGACTACACGATGAGAATTTTCCAAACTAATACATATAACAAAGTCATTTCATAAGAGCAATTCCAATCTACCCCTTTAACATCCTTTTACAATATTGATCCCATTTAACATTTTTAACATTTACTAATTCAGTTTAAAATTTCATTAAAATTCACAATCTATCCATTCAAATCATAACATCTATCTCTAACTTCATAACCCAAGGATTAACAATTTTCTATGTCAATATAAAATCATAATCTCACCATTTAATTTAATAATAACAGGTAAATCATAATTCATAATTTTGTAGTTTAACACTTATCAATTTATTAGGCCCAACATAAGGGTAACATACCAATATTAGAATTATCCTTAGATTCACCATTCATTTCATAAAAAATTATAATGCTTTTAATTCCATTTACAACATTGATGATTTTGAAATTCCATTTCATAACCATTGATTTATATCACAATTTATTTTTAAACCCCATAAACATAGTGAGTAATATAATGATACCAATCCAAAACATGGTCAATGTGTGAACTAGAGTTATCCCTTTAATATTATCCACTTACTTTTTATAAAACATGGTTTTCCATTTTATTATCCAATTCCTGGTTCAATTCATCATTATGGAATTCCATTGGGAATTTACTTTTTCTAAGGTTCAAGCTATGTGAAAGGGGTGTTTAACTAGGTAAAATAACAATTAAAACTTTAAATTGAAACTAGGTCAATACATGGATAGGCTAGTATGACCACAAATGAATCACTCAAAAAAATTCAAACAATGCGTTAATTTTAAGGACTACCTACCTTATCCTCATAGAATTCCACTCATCTAAAATCATCCTTTGGTTCAAGATAGAATAGGAAAAAGTGGTAAAAGGCTTGTAAATAGGTAATATTAGACATAAATGGAAATATCTCTCTTAACAGTGAGATAAGAGAATAAGGGAAGGATACATAGTTGTATATTTACCTCAGGCTCACCAACACCTCAGACGAAATTCGATTCAGGGAAGGGATGAGTAAGATCTCACCATGGAAGAGAGGGAGGAGGGGAGGGTTTAGAACGAGGGGATACTAGAAAAAAATGGGAGTAAAATGAGGGGTATTAGAATATAAAATCATACGGAAAAATAGTAGTATTATACTTTTTAATGGTTGCATGGTTGGGATTCATAGTTCACCAAATCATGCATCAACCATGTGACATGAACTATATTAAACACCCCTCCTCACATGGTTAGTCTAAATAATTTACCAACCATGCACAAAACTAACACTATCCATTGTGATAAGAACTGTATTTAACTACATGTTGTAATGATTGAACTATGGATAAATCTATATAAAATAAATGATATGAAATATAACATAGATATCAAGACTAATAACATGGACATATTATTCCTTCTAATGGTAACCATAACTGTATCATATCATATAATTTGATTTTTGAATGCAAGTTGTATAAGTATACCATAAATTGTATCTATATCAATAAAGTTTTAGGTTCATAATCAATATCATTTCACACCCCATTAGAACATATTATTTCATTGAACACTCCACTTGAACAAAAACCTCACAAAATTTTTGAACATATGTAATTATGTTGCATCACATGTAAAATGTTTTGAAATAATTCAGAAAATACCAGTGGTGATGGGCTGCGAGGCATGATGAGGGGAGATGATGTGCAGCGAGGTGCGGTGAGGGGTGATGAGATGCGTCAAGGGCTTCAGGGGGTCTCCGTTGTCGCGAGGGTCACCGGGGTCGTGAGAATCTAGGGATTTGAGGGGTTGCAGGGGTCACGATGGGCGGCGAGGCGCGGTGAGGGGTGGCGAGGCGCAGTGAGGGGCGGAGAGCCGCGGTGAGGGCTTTAGGGGATCGCTGAGGTCATTGGGGACACGCGAGTCACTGTAGTCTTAGGGTTTCAGGGGTCATGGGGGTTGGGGGGGGGGGGGTCGGGGGTGTCGGGGGAGTCGGGGGGAGAAGTGTCTCTACTGTAAAAATACCACGTTTCGCGGTGGTTTATTAAAAACCATCACAAATTTATTTAAAAAAATTGGCATCGGTTTATTAAACCGCCACTGAAAAGGTACCACTAAAGGCTAATAATGTTGTAGTAATTATTTAAGACTATATATTTCTTGGAAAAATTTAGCATATATATGTATTGAGTGATATATGAACCCCTTACAAATTGGGTATTTTACAAAGAGCAAATTATTCATGAGGTGAGTAAATAGAATTTAATATACATACATATATAGAAATTAAATACATATAAATATGTATACATAAATAATAATATTAAATAATAATAATAAAAATAGAAAATAAAAATAATACCTAACAAATAAATATGAGATAAATAGTAAATAATAAATAATAAATAATAAATAAATAATAAACAAAAGAGTGATAAATAATAAATAATAAATAATAAAAAATAAATAATAAACAATAAAAAATAAATAATATATAATAAACAATAAACAACAAACAACAAACAATACATAATAAATAACAAATAAATAACAAAAAAATAATAATAATGATTAAATAAATAATACCTTTATAATAAATAAATAATAAGTAATAAGTAATAAGTAATATGTAATATGTAATGATATACAATAAATATAAAATAAATATAAAATAAAGAAATAATAAATAAACAAAGAAATAATTTTTTATAATAAATAATAAATGAATAAATAATAAGTAGTAAATAAAAAATAAAAAATAAAAAATAATAAATATTAACTAAAAAATTGTAAATAAATATATTTAATTACATATAAATTTATTTAAATACATTTGTATATATCTTACTAAAATATATAAATATAAATAAATTTACATAAATGTATATAAATACAAGTATGAAGACACACATACATACACCAACCTAAAAGATACATATAAATATATATGCCCAAATTATTTATATAAATACAAAATAATGCATTTAAATATATGTAAATGGATATAAATATCTATAAATGTATATACATATAAAACAATTATATAAGTATATTCAAACACACATTTATATTACCTAAATATATATAAACAAACACACATATATATAATTTTACATTAATATATATATATATACATAAACATAAGTATATATATATATATTCCCACACAATATTAAAATATATATAAATATTAATACCTGTACATATTTAAAAATGTATATAAATATTGAAAAATAAGCATAAATACACATAAATATATATGTATAGATGTAGTTATATATAATTTTAAATAAATATTGATAAATATATATAAATTATAAATAAATATACATAAATGTATAAAAATATATGCATATATCTATATACATATATACATATACATAATTGATAATAAATCACCAAAAGAGGAAAAGGCACAATAATTGCAGTAATATCAAATCAATAGAAATTTAAATAAATGGAATAAAATCATAGAAACCCAACAATCAAATGAATACCCCCTTAAAGGAGCCTAAAATTCAATAAATCTTATAAAATCATGATACCCCAACTAAAAACTCTATTTTGGAGTTGGATTCCTTTCATGACTTTTTTGAACTTATAGAAATAATTTCCAGGGTCTCCCTAATCAACAGGGTGTATATATTTTTGCAGAATTCAATTTGACATGTGGTAGAGCATAAACGAAGACCCAAATAAAAAGTTATTTGCATTTGAAGTTGATTCTTGATTTTTAACTTCTCTTTAAATGTTAATAAATTTTAATCTTTTAATTATTACCTAATTATTATCAAGTTTCATTGTATTTAGTTTCATAAGCATTGATTTGACTATTTATAGATCTAAAACACACACCAAGATCAAAAGATATGGTTATTTTTTACTAAATTCTGATTTTGAACTGATCCTAGATTTAATTTAAGTTTCAAATAATTACTAAATAATAAATATAAATAATTAATAACCAAAAAATAATTAATTAAAATTGTAAATAATAAAAAATAAATGATAATAAAAAATAAATAATAATGATTTGTAATATAATTATTAATTATTTTATATTTTATATTTTCTTATAATATTTTGATCAGTGGTTTTTAAGAAACTATTGCTAATTTGCAATGTTTTTTTAAAATTCCAACAATAATAAATTAAATAAATTTAAAAACAAATTTTTTAGTGTTTATTGAAAAACAACAGATAAACATAAATTTAAAAAATAAATAAATAAATAACATATTTAGTGGTGGTTTTTAAAAATCCACTACTAAAAAAATGCTGATGAAATATTTTGTGATGGTTTTGAAAATCGTTGTTAAAAAATTTCCATGGAATTCAGTTTTTCATGTATTCATTGATCGAAAATTAATTTTTTATTAAAGGATTGGAGAGAAATCCATAAAAGTAAAAATAGAGTAGTTCATAGAGGTATGAAGTGATGAAGTCTAGGGGAATCCCCCTTGAAGACATCCTTACATTCCTGGGGAAGAGAACCTACCCTGGAGAAAATAATCATTGGCTCCTCTTCTCTTCCTACACGAGCAAGATTATCCGCAACAAAATTTTCTTCTCTCCAAACATGATGTGACTTGGATAATATCATATTTAAATATATAAAATTATTTTGTACTTATCATTCCCATGGTACACAAATTCTAAATAAGTGTGTCTTTATCAAATAATGAATAATTCAGGAAAACAAAAAAAAAACATAAGATGGAATAATCTTTGAAACCCTGTCGTTCTTATTCAAGGATTCTTGAATTTTCAAGGTCTGAAATCTGTGTGGAACTAGAGTTAGATCATTTAGCTATTTATTAGGCCAGGGTTTTGTCAAGATAATAAGATCAGGTTCTCTTCTATGAATACACTTGGAAGATATCATAATGTTAGAATAAGATTGTTTTAATTTTGGAAAAATAATGGATAACAAGTAAAAAAGGATAACTGGCCGTGTTTTCATGACACGTAAAATTTATTATGATTTTAAGTTTTATTTATAGTCTAGGGTAGACCCTAGGTCATCTCTCAAGGAGCATTGATAGGTTTAGAGCACGTGTTTTTAATAAAAAGTACTTAAATTGGGGGTGGCTTTGAAAACAATTTCTAAAACAAAATGACTTAATTTAAATAGTTTAAGAGTTAAAAAACAAGTGTATTTTGTAAAATATAAGTTAGTTATGTGATCATTTCTAATTTACTACATCACATGAAGAGTTCCTCATTCTAAATTTATTATTAGGTTTTAGTGTAATCCTTTGCTTGAGGGTTAACCAAGATCTTGGGTACCCACAAGCCTCTTAAAATGATGCGATTAGAACTAAAAATTGACACAAAAATCATGTAGTCAAGTTCCATCCCCATAGAATGCTTTATGGTTTGTAAAGGAATATTGAAATCTCAAATGTATGGGAAAGAAAAGGGTTCTTATGTTTTCCAATCGGAACAACACAAGACACACACTTAAAATTGCACACCGATCGATTATGAAATAAAAGGTGTTTCAATTAGATGCATCAAAATAAGTTAAGATACATATAAAATAACAATTCAAATCCAAAATATACACAAAACCAGTAGGTAATTATGTGCCGAAACTCCCTCTTCACATGTGTAGCTCCCTCGCAATGATCACCCGCCGCTTAGCTCGACATTGGGAGGAGGAGGAAGCTCGAGTGGAACTCCTTCTTCATCCTTGATCCCCCTATGAGGATATGGGCCTCCAGAACTTATTTTATGAGTATAGGACTCCTTTGGTACTCCAAAATGGCAGAACTTCACCTCTAGTTCGAACTTGCAAATGGGTAGCTCAAGGTTCCATTTTATAGAAAAAATGGAAGGTGATTTTAGGCACACAGATTTCTTCAATCCACTTGTACCACACGTTTCGGCCTTCAGACAGCCTTATCTCGCTTTGTAGAAAATATAAAAGTTGTATCCACACCTCTTGGGTGTCTCCAAAGAAAGTTTGGCATCATTGGAACAAATAAAGCTCTAGATATTAATAAAATATAGAACACCGCATTTGACTTAGTCGATATTCGGTGGCTTGGACAGATCAGTTCGTATGGTCCCTTTATAAGACGAATAAAAATTGGTTTCTTTCATATTAAATGTAGAATATTAAATTTTTTACATTACCTCAAAATTTCAGACCATTTGGATACACAGATTTCGTGTACTATGCAAAACAGTGTACAGATGTCCATGGATCCATGCAATTTTGGCCCATTTTTCTTCCACTTCATCAAGGGCCCTCCAAATCACCTCCACCTACATTGAAATAATAAAAACAAGTAACCGTTACCTTTCTAATATTTATTAAAATTAATTAATTGATTCAAACATAAAGTGAAATTTATTATTATATTTGGAATATTCATTACAAAACTAGTTTAAAACAGTGGTGTAAGGGTGGAATAAAACAGTGAATCGTGGTACGATCACACCCCCACACCTAAACATTTGCACTCCTGGAAAAAGTCAAATATCTGAATAAAATGATGCATATATATATATTTCCAACATCATAAAGATTTAACATTTGAGGAAATTTTAATTCACCAAAGTAATGTGATCAAAGCATGAACCACACCAAAGATTTCTTCCTAGTGAAAATAGAAAAAGATGTCTCACAAATAGTGAAATTCAAAAAGATTCATGATACCAAATTGAGCACGGAAATAAAAAGTCAAAAATGAAACTAAAACTCCATGTGTGTGTGTGAAAACCATTCCATTCTATTCTTTCCACTTGTTAACAAATAAATATATGTTATTTTAACATTTTTCAACTTAAATGATTTTGTCCACTGAACCTGCCCTATATCCTTTGCAATCATATTTCAAGACCCACTCACTTAAGCATTCCCAGAAGTCAAACCATAAGATTTTGACTTAGATATCCTCATATGTTTTACATTTCATCACTCTCCTCATTTATTGTATTTTTTTGAAGTTTCATTTGGAACAAATCTCAAACTCATCTCTCAACCCTTGTTTCATCTCCTCACGACACTAATTGCAGTAGTTATAACAAGATCAAAGGTTGAAGTGGGGTGGTTTTCGACCTCCTCAAGACACAACCAATTTTTTTTGAGGGCGTACAATGTTCGGAAATTCGGTATACACACATAGGTCAATCTGGTACAGTAATGAAATAGATCGGATAAGGAATGAATGTATGGAAAATCATTTAAAGTTTAAAAATATTAACCCAACATATATTTACTTATTATTAAGTAAAAAATAATCAAACTTTGTGGTTTGGTGAAATAATTTGTGGAGATATTAGTGACATAGTTTTACCAAAAACTACTCACACAAAGAGGAGAAATCATCTCAAAGGTTTCACATAGATATGACCATTTATATCATTGACAAAAAACCAATTCACTAAAAGAAAATCACTCCCTGATGTTAAATTCATACAAATATTCTTTTTATCCTTAGTTATGGTATTTTTACATTCCCCCCTTTATGGTCACCAAATCATCAAACTTCGAAATTGTAGATGGGGAAAAATGAAAATACCATAAAGAATGCTAAAAAGAGAAGAAAGGAGAAAACAATGAAAATTCCTAACTAACCTAGGAATGTACCCATCCCCCCAAACCTAGAGTATACAGTGTCCTCAGTGTAATAAAAGAGAATGTGGTAAGGAAGGATAAAACCTGGTGGATGTCATTCATAGTTTTCTTCTTGAACTTGTAGTTCCTCCATTGGGGACTCCAGAATGCCTTCATGAAAGTGATTCAGCCGCTACCCATTGACAGTGATGGTTTTTGTGGTTTCTTCATTTTGAACCTGAACAACACCAAATGGAGAGACATTAGTAACAATGTATGGTCCAAACCAGTGGGAACAAAGCTTACCAGGATGCAATCTCATCCTTGCATTGTAGAGGAGGACCTTCTGCCCAATTTGGAACTCTAGATGAAGGATAAGGCAGTCGTGGACAGCCTTGGTTCGCTCCTTATAAATCCTGGAGTTTTCATAAGTATCTCTATGCATTTATTCCATCTCTTGTATTTGTATCTTCCTTTGAGAACCTGCACCAGAAATGTTAGAATTTCATTTTTTAATGGCCCAGTAGGCCCAGTGCTCAATCTCAACAGGGAGGTGACAACTCTTTCCAAAAACAAGCCTATAAGGTGAAATTCCAATGGGAGTTTTAAAAGCAGTTCGGTAAGCCCATAATGAATCATCGAGTCTAAGAATCCAATCTTTACTGTTGGGTTGGACCGTTTTTTCATGAATTTGTTTTATCTCTCTATTTGAAACCTCACCTTGATCATTAGTCTGTGGGTGTTACACAGTAGATACTCGATGACCGACCCCATACCGATGCAAAAGTGATTTCATTGTTCGGTTGTATAAATGAGAACCCTGGTCACTGATGATGAACCCAGGTAATCCAAACCTACAAAATATCTGAGTTCTCAAAAATTCTACAATTGTTTTGAAATCATCTGTCCTTGTGGCTCGTTCCTATACCCATTTTTATACGTAATCAACGGCTAAAAGAATGTACAAGTTTCCAGATGAATTTGGAAACATCCCCATAAATTCCACACCCCAAACATCGAAGATGTCATCAAAGAGAAAGGGTTGTTATGGAATTTCATTCCTTTTAGAGACATTCCCCATTCATTGACAACAAGGAAAAGATTTACAAAATTCACGGGCATCCCAAAAAAGTGTTGACAAAAAGAGACTAGAATCAAGAACATTGCGAGCAGTTTGTTGGGGACCAAAGTGGCCCCCACAAGCAAGAGTGTGGCAGAATCTAAGGACAGACTGAAACTCACTATCGGGAGCACAACGCCTAAGGACCTGATCGCTACATGTACGCCAAAGGTAGGGGTAATCCCAAATGTACCAACAAGACTCATGTTTTAAACGACTGGCTTGGTTTTCGTTGAAATCAGTAGGAATACAAGATGCTACTAAATAATTTACGATTTCAACATACAAGGGAATAACATCTTGCACTTTGTACAATTTCTCATCAGGAAACATGTCATTAATGGGAATATAGGGGGATGAGACAGTGTATGAGGATGGGAGGATCCTACTGATATGGTCTGCCACCACATTCTCTGCTCCTTTTTATCTCTAATTTCTAGATCGAATTCCTGAAGGAGGAGCATCCAACGAATGAGACGTGGTTTGGATTTCAGTTTCTTTAGGAGATACCGGAGGGCTTTATGGTGTTAGAACAAAATGGATTTGGACCCTAAAAGGTATGACCTGAATTTATCCAAAGAAAACACTATGACAAGGAATTATTTTTCAGTTGTGGTGTAGTTTTCTTGGGAAGGGTCCAGTGTACGTGAGTCATAGGCTATGACATGTGGAGCTCGGCCGACCCTTTGTGACAAGACTAACCCAACTTCATAGTTAGAGGCGTCACACATGAGCTCAAATGGTTAATCCCACTGAGGTGGTTGGATTACTAGGGGTGATGTGAGACTCCATTTTAATTTATTAAAATCTTCTTCACATTATTTATTAAAAACAAAATCTTTTTATTTTTGGAGTAAGTGGGAGAGGGGAAGTGCAATCTTACTAAAATCACGAATGAAACGACGGTAAAACACAGCATGACCTAGGAAATACCGCACATCACGTACATTTTTAGGGAATGGTAGGGAAGAAATGACATCCAATTTCGATTTATCTACTTGGATACCATCCCCAGAAATGACTTGTCCCAAAACTATACCATGTCACACCATGAAATGGAATTTCTCATAATTTAATACAAGATTCTTTTCAATACAGCGACGTATGACGAAAACAATACTACTTAAACATTTATCAAAAGAGGATCCATAAACAGTAAAATCATCCATGAAAACTTCCATGCAATTCTCCAGGTAATCCGAAAAAATACTAACCATACATCGCTGGAATGTACCCAGAGCATTGCACGGGCCAAATGGCATCCTTCTATAGGAAAATGTGCCAAAGGGGCAAGTGAAGGTTGTCTTTTCCTGCTCCATAGGGGTAATATGGATCTAAAAGTATCCAGAATACCCATCAAGAAAACAATAATGGGACTTCCCTACTAGCCTCTCTAGCATTTGGTCAACGAATGGCAAGGGGAAATGGTCCTTCTTAGTGTGTTGGTTTAGTCAGTGATAATCTATACAGACACGCCAACTATTCTGCACATGAGTTGGAACCAATTCATTGTTTTCATTTTTAATTACTGTTAGGCTAGTTTTTTTTTGAACTACTTGAATGGGACTGACCCATTGGCTGTCAGAGATAAGGTAAATGAATGCAGTAGCCAATAATTTTGTTACTTCCTTTTTAACTAATTCTAAGAGGTTTGGGTTCAGTCGATGTTGTTCCTGCCTCACTAGTTTAGCCTCATCAGTTAATAAAATATGATGTGTACAAATTGATGGGATAATACCAGGAATGTCTGCAAGTGTCCATCCTAATGCTTGTTTATACTCCCTCAAAAGTTCAAGCAGTCACAATTTAGTCTCAGGAGGGAGTGAACTAGCAATGATAACGGGAAACTTGTTTCCATTCTCAAGATATGAATATTTTAAATCTTGAGGCAGTTGTTTTAGTTCCAATTCAGGTGTATTTTGGATTGATTGGAGTGTGTGTGAAAGTGAGAGGTCACTAATCTCATCTAATTTCTCAATGGTATCATCCTCAGATGAGGAATTAGCTTTTACAAGCGTAGCAGTATCATCGATGGTCATCTGATCCTCCATGTTCAAGAAATTATCAATTAATAAACATGCATGACACTTTTCTAGAGTACTAAAACAATCAACACATGATTCATTACCAATAATTTCAATCAAAGAAGAAAATTCAGAAAGGGGATCAGGGGAAACAAATGAAGTGATTTTAGGGGAAGGGAGTACATCAATTGAATTTACCGAGAGAGAGGAATGTTCTTCTGAGGGGTGCTTCATGGAATAAAGGATGTTGAAATGGACTATGTCACCAACAAATTCCATAGATAATGTACCATTATGGACATAATTATGGATTTGGCAGTTTTCAAGAAAGGTCTCCCCAATATAATTGGGGCATGTCCATTCATCCTATCATCTTCTATTTTTAGCACATAAAAATCAGCAGGAAATATTAAATTTTGAACCCTCATAAGAACATACTCTAACACACCAGAAGGGAGTGATGTACTCAGATTTTCTAGTTAAACAACTATTCCTATTGGATTTAGTTCGCCAACCTGCAAAGAAGAGTAAATAGAGTGAGGAATCACATTAATAGAGGCACCCAAATCAAGCATAGCATTAGAAAAAGAATACTCCCCTATGGTACATGGAATTGAGAATTTTCCAGGATCATTGCACTTAGTTGGAAGCGATGATTGTATCAATGCTGAGACATTCCTCCCCAAACTTACCTTCTCATCACCACGAAGTCTCCTTCGATGTGTACACATCTCCTTTAGAAACTTAGAATAACGTGGAATTTTCTTCATGACATCAATCAATGGAATGTTAACCTGCACTTTTTTGAAAGTCTCCAAGATTTCTTTATCAAGTTCAGTTTCCTTTTATTTCATTGTTTGGGTGGCTCATTGGGGAAATGGAATAGGAATTATTGGTCTTGGTAACTCATCAATAGACACACTCTTTCCTTTGGTAGGACTTCTCTCAAGACAAGGTTCCACCTCATTTGAACCTTTTTCAGTGGTTGGGATGGTGGTTTCCTTAGGAGAGGATGAAGCTAATGGAGGGTTTATTTGAATTTTAAGTTGAGTTCCACTTCTAAGGGTAATGGAACTAACATTTACCTTATCCCTAAGGTTGAAAAGTGGTTGAGATGGTAGTTTACCAGACCCATGGCTTTGGATTTCACCCAAGGAGTTATCTAGTTGGCCTAATTGGGTTTTGAGGTCTTGTATGGCTACTTGGGTGGTTTGTTTGAACTAGAGATTATTAACAACCATTTGTTTCATCATATATTCTAGTCTAGGCTTGGGTTTTGGAGGGGGTTGTTGGAATGGACTTTGGGGTGGTTGAAAATTTTGGGTGGTTGTGGTTGATGACTACTTTTCCTTGGTTGGTTCCATGGTTGATGAGGCTGGTTTGAATACCCTCCTTGCCTATAGGATTGGTTGTCTTTCCACCCAGGGTTGGATGGATAGTAAGGTTCTTGCCTAATGGGTTAGTTATAGGGGCGTCCTGGGAATATTTCCTCACAACTCATAGAAGTTTCTCTCAATTGGGGGAATTGGTCAGAATAATGGGTATTAGAAGAGCATATACCACAATGTATGGGAGGAGGAGATTGGAATTTACCTTGGGAAAGAGAAAGTTGTCGTAGAAGGGTACTTACCTCTTCAAACTTTGTGTCCACCTTCTTCTCAAATTCAGTACTTTTCACCTCATGGACACCTCGAATTGGTACATTGGACCTTGAACTGAATTGTTGAGTATTCTGTTCTATGGTGTCAATTAGGTTCCTTGCAGCGATTATGGTTTTATCCACTAGTGCACCACCTGCAGCAGCATCAATCATGTTATGATCTATTGGAATTAAACCTTCATAAAAATATTATATTAAAAGTTGATCACTTATCTGGTGGTGTGGACAACTTGAACATAATATTTTAAATCTTTCCCAATATTCATGAAGGGTTTCTCCTTGGGATTGTATTATCCCACATATTTTTTTCCTTATTGTTGCAGTTTGAGAGGCTGGGAAGTATTTTTCACGAAAAAGTCGTTTCATGTCCGCCCAAACTCTAATAGGTGAATTAACATAATACAACCAATCTTTAGCCGTGTCTTCTAATGAAAATGGAAATTCCCTAAGTTTTACTTGTTCTACATCCACATTAGCAGGTTTTAATGTTGAACACATAGTATGAAATTATTTTAAATGCTTATGTGGATCTTCTCTAGGCAGTCCATGAAATATTGGTAATAAATGAATTCAACTAGATTTTAGTTCAAAATTCGGTCCCTCGCCTTGTAATTGAATTTAAGTGGGTTGGATATAAACATCAAGTGAGGTTAGTTCTTTTAGTGTTCTATTATTTTCAGCCATGTTATACAAGTTATGTTCAGTTTTAACTTTGGTTTCAGAAGAAGAAGAAGGATCAAGAAGAATTTTAAGATGTGATGTCTCCTCCTTCAAAGTGATGTCTTGTGTGTCTCAGTTTCGTTGATGTAGGATCCTCTCCGGTTCGGGTTCAAAAGGTTGTAGGTCTCCCAGAGTAGAATGCGTCATAAAAAAACCTACACAATAAATAAATTATAACACAAAAATAAATGTAAAGGTAGAAGATAAAACAAACGAATATTCACAAAAAGTACAAAAATTTTATCAAAAACACGCACAAAAAACTAAAGCGCTCCCCTGCAACGGCGCCGAAATTTGACCATGTTGTTGTGACACGTCACATTGATTATGATTTTAAGTTTGATTTATAGTCTAGGGTATACCCTAGGTCGTCTATCAAGGAGCATTGATAGGTTTAGAGCGTGTGTTTTTAATAAAAAGTACTTAAATTGGGGGTGGCTTTGAAAACAATTTGTAAAACAAATTGACTTAATTTAAATAGATTAAGAGTAAAAAAACAAGTGGATTTTGTAAAATATAAGATAGGTATGTGATCATTTCTAAGTTACTACAACACATGAAGAGTTCCTCATTCTTAATTTATTATTAGGTTTTAGTGTAATCATTTGCTTGAGGGTTAACCAAGATCATGGGTACCCAAAAGCCTCTTAAAATGATGTGATTAGAACTAAAACTTGACATAACAATTGTGTAGTCAAGTGCCAGCCCCTTAGCATGCTTTAAGGTTTGTAAAGGAACATTGAAATCTCATATGTTTGGGAAATAAAAGGGTTCTTATGTTGTCCAATCGGAACAACACAAGACACACACTTAAAATTGCACATCGATCGATTATGAAATAAAAGGTGTTTCAATTTGATGCATCAAAATAAGTTAACATACATATAAAAGAACAATTCCAATAAACAATATACACCAAACCAGAAGAGAATTATGTGCCATAACTCCCTCTTCACGTGTGCAGCTCCCTTGTAATGACCACCCACCGCTTAGCTCGACATTGGGAGGAGGAAGCTCTAGTGGAACTCCTTCTTCATCCTTGATCCCCCTATGAGGATATGGGACTCCATAACTTCTTTGATGAGGATATGACTCCTTTGGTACTCAAAAATGGCAAAACATCACCTCTGGTTCGAACTTGCAAATGGGGAGCCCAAGGTTCTATTTTATAGGAAAATTGGAAGGTGGTTTTAGGCACACAGATTTCATCAATCCAATTGTACCATGAGTTTCGGCCTTCAGAAAGCCCTATCTCGCTTTGGAGAAAATAGAAAAGTTGTATCCCCACCTCTTGGTTGTCTCCACAGAAAGTTTGGCACCATTTGAATAACTAAATCTCAAGATATTAATAAAATACAGAACACCGTATTTGACTTAGTCCATATTCAGTGGCTTGGACAGATCAGTTGGGATGGGTCCATTAAAATCCGAATCAGGATTGGGTTCCTTAATATTAAATGTAGAATATTAAATTTTGAACATGCCTTAAAATATTTAGCCCATTTAGATGAACGGATTTCGTGTACTATGCAAAATAGTGGACAGATGTCCATGGATCCATGCAACTTTGGCCCATTTTTCTTCCACTTCATCAAGGGCCCTCCAAATCACCTCCACCTACATTGAAATAATAAAAAGAAGTAACATTTCCCATTCTAATATTGATTAAAATTAATTAATTTATTCAAACATAAAGTGAAATTTATTATTATATTTGGAATATTCATTAAAAAACTAGTTTAAAACAGCGGTGTAATGGTGAAATAAAACAGTGAATCGTGGTACGATCAATAACCACCCAGAATATTTTCAAGAAATAAATTTATTAAAAATATCATAGTAGTATCAGTTCTACTCAATCGATTCCAATTTAATTTAGAAAACAAGGCATCATTTAATTTATAATGATTCTGCAGACCCATCTCCCTATGGAAATAGGTTTAATACCTTACCTCCAAATAATATTGACCAATATTTTTTTGTATATGTTGCCAACCCAAATACATTTTTTGAAAAAATAATTGAATTTTTTTTATCAAGATAATTGGCCATATATATATAGGGAAGGAATATACAAACATTGAAAAAATATCATAATTGATAAAGTAGACTCTCCATGCCTGAGACATATATTTCCATTTTCAACTTTCTAAATATCCTATGATATTAGAGTAGATTCCATCATGATAAAATCTCTTCACATTTTATTAAAAAAGGAATACCCAAATATTCAAATGGAATTTATATTTTGGTAATATCAATGCATTTAATAATTTTTTGGCTGGAGATTGGAATCCCCATTAACAAATACAATATATGATTTGTTCCAACTAATACATTGTCCAGAGTCCTCCCCATACCACCTAAAAAAACATTGACGACATCCAATGTTTCCTGAATTATCTCTCTAAAAAAAGGATACTGTAAAAATAAGATTTCATATATATATATATATATGTATATACACACAAACACCACATATATTTAAATTAATTTTATTTTTATTTTACTTTTATTTTTAAATAAAAAAATTATAGAATAATAGAATTGATAATCAAATTAATATTATAAGATAAACATATTTTCATTATATAATTAAAGTGAAATAAAAATATATAATATACACTAAACATATTTAATTTATAATAAAATTAGTAATCAATGAAAGTAAATTTTATGACTAAAGGATGTAATTATCATGAAATTGTATAAAAATATAGATATATAATATCCAAAGAACAAACATTTCTCTATTTTCAATAATGGATGAAATAAAAATTCCCTATAAATACAAGAAGTAAAAGTAGATAAATAGTGTATCCCAACTTAATGTCTCCAAAAAAACATTGAACTTATAATAAGTATGGTTCATAAGAAAAGTAGAATAACATATGAAATATATATTTATATATATAATGAAAAACACTATTTTAGAATTATAATATGAAGGTGTATGGGTTCTTTATTTTTTACATAACCATTAAGTATACATTCATTATCATTATGTCATTATTAAGTGAAACCATTTTCTATATATATTTAAATATCATTATAACTTATATATATTAATTATATTTAAATACCCAATCTTATGAAATTCCTTTAATTGTATAAAAATATCATTCATCATTCATCATAATTTTATAATGTATTATAGATTTTATTTCTCATATTTTTATAGTTATAATGAATCTACATGTATCCATTGGTAAATTTATAGGTAATAATAAAAAATAAGGTTTATTATTATATATGTTTAAATGAAATTATATTTTTATGTATTCAAAAGATAATAATATCTAGAAATGGTTTTATAAAATATATTTTACGTAATTCTTCATTCTTGGATAGATAAATATCTCATATTTGAATCTTTATTTTTATATGAAAATATTAATAGCAATGTATTCATAGGGAATCTAATTACTATCATAATGTTTTAAATATTTTAACAGCATTTGTATCATATGACCATTGAAAATAATGTAACAAATCATTATATAAATTTTAATACCATATATTTCTTCAATTTCATTTAATGATAAAATATGATATTTCTTTAAAGGATAAATAATTTATTTTAAACTAAAAGATTATTTTATGAGTAATTTATAAATTAGTGTTTACATATTTATAAACTAAAAAAACATTTGTTGTGAATGATTATATGTGCTAAAAATTCACTTTAAACAATTAATTAAAAAGTTTTATACATAAATGATATTTTTTAAATAATTTTTAATTTTCATTTAAAAATTATCTTTACACATATAAAATATTTATAATATAAAATTTATATTAATTTTGGATAAGGAATTCATTTGAAAAGTAACGCGGTTATTGGAATAATAATGTAGTTGTTTTAAGTAATTTGTTTTGCATGTAAACTGTTTTTAGAAGTATTTATTTAAAATATAAATTTACTATAATATAATATTAATTGGATAAAATATATTAAATATTTGGAATCAAGATATTAAAATAATCCAAGTGGAGGAGTTTTTTATTTTTGGTAAAAATAGTAAAATATGGTAAAAATGATGAAATGTGATAACTTACAGTAAATATGAAATAATATATATGTAAGCATGAAAAAACTCAACCAAAGTGGAACCATTGACCTAAATTTAGAAATAAAAATATAGTGGAGAATTAAGGGAGTTAATGGGGAACTATGGTGGTTGTGGATCACTTAAGATAATGGAAAAGTAAAATATTCAATACATTATTTCATGAAATTCCACTCACCACCCCTATAAATATCCACCCTCTTCTAATTTCTCACACACCTAGTTTGGAGTTAACTATCCATATACCTTTCAAGGAGTCTCTACCATATCTTTATTTTCAATATTTAAGTGTTTTTTGGTTAAAAGGTTCATATCTAATCCAAGAATTTTAAGTAAGGTAAGGGTTTCTATTCCTCTCATTTCACTTTCCTATTATAATCATTTTTGTAATAAACACTTTTAAACTTCCTTTTAATTTGATCATATATTTTTTAATAGTATACCATTATCCCTTTAGTCTTTTTTCCAAGATATATTATCTAGTACCTCTCATATTACCCTTTTCATAATACATTACCATGCCGATGTAAGGGTTCCTATTTACCTTTCTTCTTTTCCAATTAGGATTATATTATTGTAATATCTTTTTAAATTTATTTAATTTGATAATAAACTTTTATTTATAGTTCATTATCATAACTTAAATTTATTTTAAATAATATATTATTCATTCAGTACCATTAATCTCCTTTTCTAAAACCATTACCATATCGAAGTAAGGGCCCATTTCCCCTCCCTTTTAAATTACTATTTACGTTTCCTTTATTGTAACCTTTTAAATTACCAAGTTATCACTCTAAAATTGATGTAATATCATTGGAATTATTTTATTTATGGTATAAAATGAATGTTATACCCCATTTATATCATATTATACTCCATTACTATATATTTTAAATCCATAAAATTTTCTAAGATGAATTAAATTTTATAAACCCAATGTTTTTATATAGATAATTAGTGATTATTGATCCATGTTTATGAAATAGTTTCCTTTATGAATATTTTTATTGTATTTTTTGTACTATAATTTCATATTATGAAATAATTGGACATATTATGTGATGGTTGTGACCCCTAATTATATATCCCATCAATGTAGTGATTGGTATCAAGTGACAAAATAGCTAAGGTATTTGGTTTATAACCTCCCTTTCATATAGATCTCTGGGCATAAGGTATTGATAGTGTACCTATAATGTCCAGAATTATGCATTCTCTCATGATGAGATCATTTATTTTTATCCATGTGATTATTTATTTCTATTATCCTTACATTATTATTTTATTATTATATATACCCTTATATGTAATCAATTGTTAATAATTATCACTATATTATTCATGCCAATGACATGTTAGAATCCGATTTATTATATCTATTATTAAGGGTTTTATCTCACCCTTTCCCTATATTTTCCATTTCCGTAGTAAATTTGGAGGAACAATATTTATGATTGTCTCTGTGGATAACATTAAAAAATTGTGATTTGAAATCAAATGATGTAATATATAATGTTGTAATGTAATGTTTATGTATCTAGTATTTTAAGGACTAATAAACCTTTATCTTGGGAATGTATTCTCATTTAATCAAATTACCTTATAATAAATGACCCAATAGCTCTAGGATACCTGTGTTAGGGGAGTTAAAATCGGTATCAAATTAAGGTTTAATATAAACCTTAGGAATTATATTTAGTAAATTAGTGGAAAAGAACATATATTTTATAGTGAAACCTTAAGAAATAATAGAAAAAATATATTATGATTTTAATAATTGATTTGTTTCTTATATAAAATACGTATGACATTAATATTATGGTTTAACTAAATTTTACCTTACTAACAATAAGAAGTGTTTCTTAATAAAAAATTATGATATTATATTTATTTAAGAACACATGTTGGAAGAAATGGAATTTTTTTAATTCTTATTGAAAGTTGTAGGGATTGTCATAATAAATAAATTAAAAAAGGTAATGTTAATGTGATATTAGTGTTTAGTTATTTTTTGGGATTTAAGATGTTATTTTGGGATTTTGGAAGGAAATATATAAAATAGAGAACCCAATGTTTCATAAAACTAGTTCATGTATATGTAGTATTGAACTAAAGGGATAACATTTTACCTATATTTATGATAATTAATATTATTACCTAATCATGATTAGTTTAATGATTAATGTTTTGGTTAGTTAACATAATTTTAAACCATAATAGATAATATTAAGATGAATTTAACATTTCATAATTTTTGAAAGTAATTATTTTAAATCAAAATTATGAAGATAAAATTCATTTGTATGGGGGGTGTACTGCCCCAAATTTAATATATATATATATATATCACATATATTTGAATTATGATTATATTTTTACATTTAATTTTATGGAAGAAAACTTATAGAATAACATCACTGATTAAGAAATTAATATGATAAGATAAAAATATTTTCATTATATAGTTAAAGTAAGATAAAAATATATAATATATTATAAACATATTTAATATGGAATAAAATATGGAATTAAAGAAATTATATTTCATGAGTAAGGGATGTAAATATCATTCTCTTCCACAAAAACAAAGAAACACATTATCCCTATATTGACACTCATTTTTGTCACATGGGGATGAAAATATTTAATGTAAAATACCTCAAAATATAAATAGGAGAAGGGAACCAACAAGATCCAAAGAACTCACCTGAGCTGACCTATGCGTATCAAGACTACACGCCAAGAGGCTCATGTAGGCTTGGACTATGTGGCTGAGAATGAGTAATTACACCCACACGGAGAACATTCATGAGACACCTATATGTTGGACCTGTGCGGATGGATTCCTTTTCCCATGGTCCTAAGATTGCCTATAAATTGGACCATGGAGCTCCTTATTTCACATGATGAAAAAAATTGGAGAAGCCACAAAGTTCTTATCACCCTATTCCTTCACTGAGGCCCTTAGGACCATCTAGGTAGCTCTCCAAAACCAACGAGAATAGGGAATTAAGGGGAATGGTTGGATCAAAGTCCCTGAAGTGTGTGAATCACAAAAACACCCATACATGGAACCAATCCCCCCTAATTAACAAGAACTAGTGAGAAGGTCTCCTCCCAAACTCATGACCTACATGAGGCCCTTTTAGGGACACCTATGGAAACCCTTGGATCCTAGAGAAATTCCTTACCCAAGTGTTTTTTCATAGAGTATTCTTAATCCAAAAGTAACTTCTATCTTGTGTAGTGTCACGACACTACCCAACGGGGCTTGAGCTGTGACTCCCCAAGCCCACCTCCAATAGGCTAGGGGCTTGCGTCTTGCGCCGAGTTGGATATCACACACATGGGAGGCATTAGCCTAAGGTACCTATACACATGCACCCACATACACCTCCATAAAACAGTGCATAGATATATGACTGAAAAAGTAAATACATGCATAAAACTATCCCAAAACTAGAGTACAACATAAGTACAAAAAGGAAAATAGGACCCACAAAAGGAAAACCACAAAAGCATCCAACCTGCTCGGAAGAAGTGGTACACTACCAAAATCACCACCGGAAAACACCTCGGCACAGCTCCAGTAAGAATCCACGGTCCGTCCCGCTCACTCAGCTCCGCCTGCTTCGGGTCCTCCTGGGACACCGTCAAAAGGCCTATGGTCTGCACAAGACACAAACATGTGCAGGAAAATCCCATGTAGGGGAGAGTATAACAATACTCAGTAGGCACCCTAAAAACACAAACCAAAAGAGAGCAACTGAAAGGAAACTGTCCACTCATCCCAGCCAGATGGAACCCAAACGAGAGAGAAAATCCCTCTCGTGACCATCCTTTGCTAAACACAACTAGTCAGCTTAATCCATGTGTATGCCCATACATACACCTTGAACATCCAGATATACTCATCTCACGCACCAAACCACATGAGGTACCGATTTCATCACCCAAAACGATTCACAACCAGGAGAACTCACTCCACGATCACTGTCATCCCAGATGACACCCATCTGAGAGATACACTCCATCGGGTCCAACACAAACATCTTAGACGCTTACCCGAGAGATCATGATCATCGGATATCGTCACTCACATCGCAATGAAACAAAATAAACAACAAACTCCTTGAATATAGGATCACTCCTAGGGTCCGCTAGAGGTTGCCATAACCCACACCGATAAACAGAGATCTCATAGATAGGGGATCACTCCTAGGGTCTGCTAGGGGATACCACAACCCGATCTGGCATTCATAGAAACATGTCACTTAGATAGAGGATCTTCACCCATGTCACAACGATCATGACAATACCAGAACCCTATCTGGTACATCTCACTCTATAGGGGATCGAACTGACGATGCCACAACCCTATCGACACCATGTGCTGATTAGGGGATCGTATAACAAACGATGTCACAACCCCACTATAATCCTCATGCTGAGTAGGGGATCGTATACCCGATTATTCCACAACCTTACTGAGCACATCCCACTGCATAGGGGATCATATTCCCGATAATGCCCCAAACCCTATAGAGTTAACCTGCTAGATAGGGGATCGCCGCCTGTGGATAAGTAGTCACAATGATACCAAGACCCTATCTTGGGAAAATGATGCTAGAGGATCCTACTCCGGGCCCACCGAAGGGATGCCACAACTCTAACAGATTAAACAACCCATCGAGAGGATCACAAACCTATAACAAGGTTGTGATGCCGCACGATCCCTTGTAGGAACGAACCAAGGGAGTACCCTCAACCACTGCTGGTCCAAACGTCGATAAACCGAATGAACCGCCACAACGCCACACTGCGCACCTCCAAGGCCGATACCGAGGCCACAATCGTGATCCACACTGAAAAACATGTAGGATAGGCTATTTACTTTCCTGAAATGGACAATCGTTGAAAAAGTCACTATTCATTGTAGCTAGCCCGTGTGGGGCCCACACTAAGATCCCGAATCTCATCAATAGGATCATACCACTGCGATCCCCTCAGAAAAACACACGGGATCCACTACTCATTCATCCGAAACGGACCCCAGGTGAAAAAGATACTATTCACCGAAGGCACCCCGGGTAGGACCCACGCCTCAATCCCAGAACACATCGAACGGATCGCACCATTGAGATACTCTTGGAAAAACACATAGGATCGACTTTTCAACCGCCAAAATCAGACTCCTGGTAAGAATTTTGCGTTTCTCCAAAAACACCCAAACCGGGCCTCGTGGGGCCTACACCCCGAACTTGGCCCCAACAAACGAAAACCAACAAGAAAAGTCTATCGTACCATCAGGACCTCAACACCACTGACGACATTTCAATCAAATGCTCTGGGTAGAAGATATAATAGCCCGAAGTCGAATAATAATAAAATATTAAATTTTATTCGACGTTTCAAGCTCTCGGGCCACGATACCGAAACATAGAAATCCCGAACCCACACCAAAGGGTTCACCTCATCGCTAGGGTCAAATAACTTTATATGGAACACGAATCCAACCCCTGGATTGTAAGAAACATGGATTTTAAAACCCCCGTGTACCAAGAGGGGCTGGACCGCGTCGCCGCAACGTGGCCGACCCCCCTTCCGGAGATCGCCGCTAATTGGCGTCGGACCGCCATAGGGGGCGGTGGTTCGTTCTCCTTCCCATGACCCGCTGCCACTGCCCGCCGCCAGCGGACCTTCCGAGGGCCGTCGGTGGCACCCCAGAGGTCCAAACGCGCATCCCAAGACATCTGTGCGCCCCCCGGGACCAGATCTACGCATCTGTAGGCTCAAAACAGAGAAAAACAACCAAATCAGGATCTGAGATTTTGAAACTCAAAATTCCTAGTTGTTGGCGGATCACCGAAGCTTCGGGTACAACACGACACCCGTGACGCCCTGAAGCTCGATCTGCTGACGATTGGCACAGAAAACGGATGGTTGCGGCTCGATTCAGAAAATAATGGTGGGGGTGGGGGAGGGGTTCGTCGCCTGCATAGAGAGGGAATGGGGGGGGATGATTGATTTTATATTTTTTTAACTAAAAACTTCATTTCATCTCCCCGCCAACCCGCCTCCAACCCAGCACCTAACGCCGACTAAATCTATGTCGCGCCTAGGGTAAACACGATGTTCTGAATGCAACGACGCACTCAGAATTGCATTCTAAGACTCTTTTCAGGAGTTATTTGATCCAACACTCATAAATAAACTTTTCCATTTATTTACGATAATGCCCCGGGTGGCTTTTCTTACAGCAGGCCCGCGGCCGCAAAGTTTACACCCCGCCCAGGGTAAACGGCATGCTCCAGACACAACTGTGTCCTCAAATTCTCGTTCTGAGCTACCGTTTAGGAGTTATCACACCCCCCGACACGTGCATAGCATAAAAATACTTAATATTTTTATATAATTAATTCCAGGCACATCGGGCCTCAGAATCCCCCGCCGTCTTCATGCCTAGATCTAGAATTATTAGTAGGATTATTCCAAAGTCTGATAGGGCCAAAACCCGAGTCACTATATCCTCCCCACCCTATAACTTTTCATCCCCAAACATCCCTAAGCACTAGAGAAGCAACTAGAATCTCAACTGGGTCTCCCATGCCAGTGAGTTCACCAAAAAACACCCATGCTCGAACACATAAGTCAGAGGAACTCATCCACCACAACTCAATACTATACACTTTGGGCGGCACTGTCTCGCCCGCATAGTTTTAATCACGTCACAAAAACACGTCTCAGTGGGGGAAGGATCCCTCTTCCTCACGCATTTGAAGCATGCTGAACAACAGGCACACGTGGTCTTACCAATGCCCTGAACATAACTCGAGCAAGAAACGGAAAGGGAAGGGTACTGCTAAACAATGTCTAACAAGCTACTGCATATAGTAGAAATGACACAAGGCATACCTCTATCCATCGGCAGAGCCTCAGGGTCAGCAGCCTCTAGGGCATGCAGCTATCCTCTCCCTCTTCCCCCAGCTCCCTGAGCTCGGTGTGGACCACCTAGGGGTGGGGGTTGTGGCAACTGATACCGCCTACCACCTCCTCCTACTGCACCAGCTCCGTCGCCTAGTCTGCCGGCCTATGGACTGCCATAATCCAGACACTGCCTCTGCCAAGGCGGTATGTCGACTGGCTCCCTCTCAATAGCATGATGTGTTAGACAATCTCTAGAAAGACGTCCCCGACCATCGCAAGAATAACACCGCCTCTCCTACGGCTTCCCAGAACTGGCATGCGAGCTCTATGGGCCCTGAGCCTCAGAGCCTCCATCTAGGGGTCGCCTCCTGAAATTTCGACCATACCCAGACCCCGACGTCTGTCATCGGCTACCAGTTGCCGATGTCCCAACTGCCACATGCCCAGCAATGACGGGCTGAATTTGCTAATCTAGAAATCTCTCCACCACCAAGGCTCACTCCAGCACTCCAGCATAGGTGGGCAGACACAAGGAAACCACACCTACCCGGATATACCTATGTAGGCCCTAATCGAAGGTTCGAGCCCTAAAAAATGAGTCTCAAACCCTATTCAGGGAGTAGCGCTATAGGTATGTAAACCTCAATGAGGACTCCGACACATTCATTCCCCCCTGATAGAGCTGCATAAGCTCCTGAATCAGCACTGACCTCAACGTCACCGAATAGAACTCTTCCCAGAAGAGTCGCTCAAACTCTGCCCATGTGAGCATCTCTTATACATGGGAATGCGTCACTAGGATCCACCATCTCCTGACCGAACAATGCAGAAGGCTTGCCACTAGGACCACCATCTGATCTGGAGGTGTCCTCACTAGGCGGAAAACAAGGGTGACTGCTTCGAGCCAGTCATCAGCTGCTAGAGGGTTTGGATCACCCTGGAACCTCAGAGGTCGCTGCCTTTGGAACCCATGCAGCACACTCAGCCTGTGCCCAACCTCATCCGGCACTGCCGGCACAACCATCTGCTTGACAGGTGGTGGCACAACAAGCAGACCGCCTGGAGGTCCAGCCTTAGAACCTGTACCCTGGTCCACAACCTCTAGACGAGGCGGATCATTACCACAATCCTGCAGTAGAACCCTCACTGGCTGTCGTCGTGGATGCATCCTAAAATACATTCAAGACACACCATATTCAAAGAGTATATCTAGAGAGATGACTCAGGAAGAACAAGGGAAACCCAAAAACCTAATCCTATTTGATGCATGTCCCATTATTTTTTTCCATGTGACCAGTGTACGAACATCCTGAGTTGAAAGGTAGGTTATCAGAGTCCTGGTGAATGGATATGTTGACCACCGTACCAACACTGGAGTCCATGTCCTGAAATCTGAACTCAAAACATCTTGAAACTACCGCTATGCAACCGAAACCCAACTCATAGATAGACCAGCTACGCTCTGAGATCCCAAAGGTGGAACCTCCTCTGATAAAACTCTGTCATGACCTGACCCAATGGGTCTTGAGCCGTGACTCCCCAAGATTTCCTCCAATAGGCCAGGGGCAAGTGTCTAGCACTGAGTAGTGTATCAGACACATGGGAGAAATTAGGCTAAGGTACCTATACACACGCACCTACATACACCTCCATGAAATAGTGCAGAGATATATAAAACTGAAAAAGTAAATACATGCATACAACTATCCCAAAACCAGAGTACATCAGAAGTAAAAAAAGGGAAAAATAGGTCCCACCAAAGTAAAACAACAAAATCGTCCAACCTTCTCGGAAGAAGGGGTACGCTTCCAAAATAACCACCTAAAAACACCTCAGCATAGCTCTAGTAAGAATCCACGTTCAATCCCTCTCACTCAGCTCTGGTTGCTCCGGGTCCTCCTGGGACACCGTCGAAAGGCCTGTGGTCTGCACAAGACACAAACATGTGTGGGAAAATCCTGTACATGGGTGAGTATAACAATACTTATTAGGCACCCCAAAAACCCAAAACAAAAGAGAAAAAATGAAAGGAAATAGTCCGCTCATCCCAGCCAGAGGGAACCCAAGAGAGAGAGAAACTCCATCTCGTGACCATCCTTGGCTAAACACAACTAGTCAGCTTAATCCAGGTGTATGCCCATACATACACCTTGAACATCTAGATATACTCAGCTCACACCCCAAGCCACATGAGGTACTAACCTCATCACCAGCAACGGTTCACAACCAGAATAACTCACTCCATGATAACTGTCATCCCATATGACACCCATCCAAGAGATACACTCCATCGGGTCCCACACAAACATCTCAGACGCTTACCTGAGAGATCACGCTCGTTGGATATCGCCACTGACATCGTGCTGAAACAACATAAACACCATACTCCTCGTATAGGGGATCGCTCCTAGGGTCCGCTAGGGGATGCCAGTACCCCAACCGGTAAATGAAGATCTCACTGAAAGGGGATCACTCCTAGGGTCCACTGGGGGAATACCACAACCCGATCTGGCATTTTTAGAAACACGTCTCTTATATAGAGGATCATCACCCGTGTCACGACGATACTGAAACCCTATCTAGTACATCTCATGCTATAGGGGATCCAACTGACTATGCCGCAACCCTACCGACACCACGCGCTGAGTAGGGGATCGTATAGCCAATGATACCTCAACCCTACTATAATCCTCATGCTGAGTAGGGGATCGTATACCTGATGATGCCACAACCCTACTGAGTACGGCCCACTGCATAGGGTATTATATTCCTGATGATACCACAAACCCTACGGTGTTAACCTGCTAGATAGAAGATCATCGTCCGTGTATAAGAAGTCACATCGATACCAAGAACCCGATCTAGGGAAAATGATGCTAGAGGATCCCTCTCTGGGCCCATCAGTGGGATGACACAACTCTAACAGATTAAACATCCCATCAAGAGGATTACAAACCTATAACATGTTTGTGATGCTGCGCGAAGCCTCCTAGGAACGAAACAAGGGAGTACCCTCAACCTCTGCTGGTCCAAACATCGCTAACCCGAGAGACCCACCACGATGCCACACCACACACCTACAAGGTGGATATCAAGTCCGCCATCACGATCCACGTGAAAAAACACACAGGATAGGCTGTTTAATCGCCCGAAACAGACAACCAGGGAAAAATGCACTCTTCACCGTAGCTAGCCCGTGTGGCGCCCACACTATGATCCCAAAACTCATCAAGAAGATCATACCACTACGATCCCCTTGAAAAAACACATGGGATCCACTACTCATTCGTCCAAAACGGACCTCCAGTGAAAAAGGTACTATTCACCAAAGGCAGCCCGAGTGGGGCCCGCGCCTCGATCCCAGAACACATCAAATAGATTGCACCATTGCGATCCTCTCGAAAAAACACACATGATCGACTATTCATCCACCAAAATTAGACTCTTGGTGGGAAAGTTGCGTTTCTCTGAAAACGTCCAAACCCAGCCTCGTGGGGCCCTCACCTCGAACTCGGCCCCACCACCCGAAAACTGACAAGAAAAGTCCATTGTACCATCAATCCCTCAATGCCACTGACGGCACATCAATAGGACGCTTCGGGTAGAATATACAATGGCCCGAAGTCAAATAATAATAAAATAATAATATTTTATTCGATGTTTCAAGCTCCCGGGCCACGATCCCGAAACATAGAACCCCTGAACCTACACCGATGGGTTCGCCTCGTCGCCAGGGTCACGTCACCATAGACGACATGCGAATCCGACTTCTGGATTGCAATAAATCGGGGTTTTAAAACCCCCGTGTACCAGGAGGGGCCGGACCGGCCCGCGCCAGCCGACCCCCCTCGCGGGAGATGCCGCTAATTGGCGCTGGACCGCCACAGGGGGTGACGGTCTGATCTTTTTCCCGCGGCCCACCGACGGCATCTCCGTGCCAGTGCCGTGCCGGCAGACCTTCTGAGGGCCATTAGGGGCACCCCATGAGTCCAAATGTGCATCTGAAGACATTTGCCCCCCCCCCCCCGAGACAGGATCTACACATCTGCAGGCTCAAAACAGAGAAAAAACAACCAAATCGGGATCTGGGATTTTGAAACACGAAATGCCTACCTGTTGGTGGTTCGCCGAAGCTTCGGGTGCAGCATGACGCCCGCGACGCCCTGAATCTCGATCCGCTGACAATCGGCGCAGAAAACGGACGGTTTCGGCTCGATTCGGCGAAGAACGATGGGAGATGGGGAGGGGTTTGTCGCTTGCGTAGAGAGTGAATGGGGGGGGGGGATGGGTGATTTTATATTTTTTTAACTAAAAAATTCATTTCATCTCCCCGCCAACTCGCCTCCGACCCGGCACCCAACACCAACTAAAACTATGTCACACTTATGTTAAACACGACGTTCTGAACACAACGGTGCACTAAGAATTGCGTTTTGAGACTCTGTTCTGGAGTTATTCGAGATGATGCTCATAAATAAACTTTTTTCATTTATTTAAAAAAACACACTTAGTGGATTTTCTCACATTAGGCCCATGCCCTCAAAGTTTACATCCCTCATTGGGTAAACAACATGCTATGGACGCAACCGTGCCCTCAGATTCCCGTTCTGAGCTACCGTTTAGAAGATGTCACACCCCCTCCATGTGCATAGTATAAAAATACTTAATATTTTTATAAAATTAATTCCAGGAACACCGGGCCTCATAATCACACGCCGTCTTTGCACCTAGATCTGGAATTATTTGTAGGAATATTCCAAAGTTTGACAAGGTCAAAACTCGAGTTGCTACATGTAGATCCATCATGTGAGAAGAAAATCTAGTTTTCCCCAGAACACCCTATGTGAGACCTATTTAGATCACCCAAGACTTACCAACATGAGCCTCCATTGAGACCACTTTTATGACATCAATGGAGGGACATGTCTTCCCTAGGATCTCTTGTATGAGAGGGACCAATACAATACCTCTCCCAATGTCTACAGATATGGGTGATTAGAGCATAGGGAACACTAGCATGTCCTGTCGATTATACATTCTAGTGGTAATGGAAGTCCCATATTTAACTTCCCTTGTAGGTAGGATACTTGGAGTGTTCTCAATTATACATTTTCATGGAAATACGGCTCCCAACCTTAGGGGTTGTTATAGGGACCTACATATTTTAAACATGAGGGATAAGGCCATGCACTACTAGAAAACAAGTCAATACCCATGATTTTTTCCAAAATTATGGGTATAGGGTTTAGTTTATACCTATACCCATAGTTTTGCAAAGACCATGGGTATAGGATTTGGTTTATGATCTATACCCATGGTTTTTTTGAAAATACGTTCATATAGTTTTTGGTTCAAGACTTATACCCATGATTCTTCAAAAAATTGTGGGTATAGGTCATCCCTATAGCCACCATTTTTGTAAACTATGGCTATTTCATTTCCCACATATGTGTTGGAAAAAACCCATGACAATATCTATTTACACATTTTTTCAACCTATAGCCACAATTTAAAATAATATATATAAGTAAATAAATATTTTTATACCAATAATTGTATGTGGTGTAGTGGTTAGTGGATTGGATTCTATGGTGGTGGTCCAGGGTTTGAATCAGATGATAGAATTTTTTGAAAATCCTATAGCCATAGTTTTAGAACTGTGGGTATAAGGATATTGACACGGTGGACTAATCTATTACCACAGTTGGTAACCATGAAAATATATTTTTCAAACCATGTGTATATCTCATATCTATACTGACGACTTAAGCTCCTATGGTTCTTTGAACTATGGGTATAGTCTATATCCACAGTTTTAGTGGCTATACCCATGATTCCAAACCATGGGTATAGGGTAACATTATGGTAGTGATTTCCACCCCTTGTCATCTCTAAGACTATAGACCTCACCATTTTAGATGGTGTAGGAGGATTATTACTTTTCCATTTGATGAGTGTTAGTGTTGGGTCATCCTCTCTTCTCTAGAACTGGGATAAGGTAATCTATCCTAGAGTAAGCCCCTAGTCCTTCTTGTAGAAGGTCATACCCCTCCTTCCTTTAGTCTATCGTAGTTATGAAAAAAGAGGAGATAAGAACATAGAAGGGATTTCTCTCTCCCATGGCCACTACCTCATTCACTAGTGGATGAAGAAGATCAATCGGTTTGTCAGGTCTTACACTTATTATTATTTCTCATACTGAACATGACTCACGTGGGCTTAGTGGTTAGTGACAAACATGAAATCTGCATGATCAGATGCATGTATTGGAAAAGATCCCCTTTCTAGATCTTCCTCTAGCCTTCCTTCAGAGGGCCTCCATAGGTGCATGTACTCAAATTAATGTATCAATATAAAATGGTGATTATCCCTTAAGAGACAAACCATTATAGAGACTCTATATGTGTGAGTCCTCAACCCTAACCGAACTAAGTGGGATTTAATTCCCATCCAAATGGGATATGTAGGAAACCTCCTTAGTCACCAAACCCAACATCCCAAATTCATCCAAATTTTCACTGGGCCACATTCCCAGCAAGGTCATACTCAACACGAGAGGTCATATCTCCACCAGGTTACCTAATACACTTAGGTTTAAGTCCCAAACCATCCATTGACTAGGCACCTTTCTCCTAGATGTCCTCATTTCATGACGTTAAACTGTATGGTTTAGTTCTCCTCACATGACCTTAAAAGGTTTGATGTGCCCTGATAAGTGGCATTGAACTAGGTATGTTCAAATTAATTTCAGAAGGAAATATAGAAATCTCATCTCATGGGATCTATCTGGAAATAAAAAAAACTCCCATATACCTGGATGATGACAAATTCCAGAGCACCCCACTATGTGGATTAAAGTCAGCATTATAATAATAAATTACATAATAATATATAATCCATTTAAAAAAGGGTACCATCGATTTGGAACTCATATACATATATATATGTTTCCATTTATGAAGAACCTTAGATACATATAGATGATTCTAGAGTTTATTCATGCTAATAATTGATTATTAATTCAAGGGAGACCCATGTCATACTAGGGATTTAATAAAGTATTCAAGAATATGTATTAAATATTTAGGAGAGTCCTAGAGTTGGAAATAACCCCCCCAAAGGGTATGATGATCTCGAACACCCACCCACTCGACCATTGTGAGTCCCTAAGCATTATTGGATCCATTTCTCAATGACCACCTTCCTTTGAAAAATAGGTTCATGAAACATCTCCAATAAAGGAAATGTTGGGTTTTTTTGGCTCCATGAACAAAACCCATTAGAATTTGTTTGAGAAAGGAAAACCCAACATGAATTATTGGAAAAAATTCCAGCCCCCACAATCAGACATCAAGGGGATTCAGATTTTTATCAAAAACAAAAAACGGCGAACCTAACGTGAATCCTTAACCAAGATGTCTCTATCGCCCACATGTCAGGCCCCTTTCACACTCAAAATGAGAGAGGAATAAAATGGATCTAAATACAATTGATTTAATATGTGTTTTTTTATTGAGAAGATACTTTTTGTGTGTGTTCTTATTTGTGTTTTTCACATATATTTTAGGAACTTTCATGTAGAACTCCATTTGATCTAAATGGCATCCTTATAGTTATCACAAACATATGCATCAGCTACCACACATGTTGGGTTTTTTATTAGAGAGAATACATCATCACTGAACTAGAAACATCAAAATCAGGTCTCAAAAATATTTTTTGGTAGTACCACCTAAAGGGTACCATACCAAAAATGGAGGAAGCTCGACAATCCCTCCATCTCATGAAGCCCCACCAACCGTACACTCAATGATGGTTGGTGGTCCTAAAGTAAATGACACTAGATACCATCTCAAACCATTTTGGGAGCCTATCCCTAGAATATAGAAATTAGATCCTCCCTTATCTTATGGAGGCAGATAAAGAGGTCACATATAGCCTCACCGAGATGACACAATGGTCCCTCTAAAGGGATCTTGTAAGCATCCACCACTGCCAACTCCATGTGGTGACAAACCCTAATCATTATAGTGGTGTTTCCCTAGAGATTTTTACCCATGTCACTTAGATATGGGAATTCAAGATTACCCATAAAGGGTAGCGACCATATAACAGGGAACATGGTCATACCTCTGTTCCCTCTGAAGAAGTCCTATAGTCAAATTCAATGGAAAACCACAACAGGAATAAACACTTGCTCACACCAGCCAAGCCTACCGACACAGTTTGATAGCATCCATAGAATGACTATAGTAAAATTTAGCGGAAAAACAAGAGTAGGAACAAAAACATATCCTTATCTAAAAATCCATCCAATCAAATATAGTGGAAAACCACAAGTAGGCACATACACATACCTATATTTATTAAGCCTTCCAACACAGTTTGACAACATTCATAGAAACCAGTCGACAAATCAAGAAAAAAAATAGGGGTTAGGCCCATATCTATGCCTCTTCAACTAAGTACTATCATTATATAATCATAGTAAATGGAGGATAGGAGTAGGAACACACCCATTATCTAGCCACAGAATGGGAATATATCCTCGTTACAAATGTTGATATTACCCATCACATTTGGAAAATGGTGAAATGGAAGACATAAATTCCTAACCAAATCTTAGAAACATACTATAATATAATTAAAATAATTACAATTGTAGAGGGGTGGAACAAAACTCTATCCCCACAATTGAGGTGACTCATCAACCCAAAATGAGGATCACTCTGGAGAATACACACAACTTTTCTCTTGTCTAAGAGGGTTGTGGGATAAATGTCCCTGTGATATAAGGAAAACTAGACCAGGTCTATATCCCTATTATAATTATAGGTAATTGGTATATCCCAATGGAAACTCTAGGTAAGGAACAATCCCATTACAAATTTCTGGAGACCTGTCAAAAATTACTACAACAGAACAAGAGCTAATCAAACAAGATTTGTATATGAAATTCGTTATCCCAGTAATCATCCCTAGTCTCCTACAAGAAAACATCCAAAAGGAAGCCTCAAAAAAGGTGATTGGAAAATGAATAGTTGATCTATGACCCCTGTCTACTTAATTGTAGAATTATTGAATACCTCAGATGCTTATCTATGGTGGATCAGTATTATACACTTCCATTACCAAATTATGGAAATAGTAGTAGTAGTTCCAGAGTTCCTCCCCAAAAATATTACTATAAAGTCTTGCTTCATGTCAATAATACGATAAATCTTGAGATATTATCTCCTCATTAGATCCATGAAAGCCTACTGTATTTCTATAAGATCAAACAACAAGGAGGTACTCCCCTTTCTATTATCCCTGAAGGTCCTCCCTAGGGTACACGTTGTAGGAATTATCTTACATTATAATTTCAAGCCATGATGGTAGTCCTAACCATGATTACATTCACTATGAAGGTCTTCCCTGCAATTAAACTTCACTTCGATAAGAAGGTCCTATTTTTTTCTAATTTAATTTAGAGAAATCCCTCATATTGCGATGAACTTTGGAAAATGAGGCTAGTCATGCCTGATGCCTCATCATTGACAAGTAGAATCCTTTATCAAACAGAAGATAGACCCATACAATTATCATTCTACCAAACCACCTTTGGATTTTAATTCCATTGAATATGACATAATAAATCCCCACTGATCTAACTATTAATAATAAATTAGTAGGGAAGTGTCTACTTTGGTCAGACCATGTAGAAGAGACTTTGTCAAAAGATTAATAAGGCATGTTTAACATGAGGAAATAGTAAGCCAGAGAAAATATACCATCCATGATATGTTCTTAAGCCACTCCATAATACATAATTTCAAAGTAATTTTCAGAATATTGTGTGCACGACATCTACCTAATGTATGGAAGACTCTTCATCACATAAATGAAGAATTATTTCCTTATGATGAGTATCCAAATAATGTCAAGGTAATATAAGGGACACAACATCAAATTGACTTGGCATATCTCTTAGACGTAAAACACCCTAAATTAGGAAAATTGAAAAGATACCTTCAATGCACATGTATTGACATGTTAAAAGGGATGCATTAGCTAATCATTGATGCCCCATATTGTGTTCATATTAGTGGATGGGGAAAACATGGGTCATTTCTTTTCACTTCACTCCCCAATAAGCAAATCCTGCTGAAGGTGAAGTCATGAAATGTCATAACATCAAGATGGCTTCAAGAAATGTGATCTATCCGCAAAAAATGGTACACTCATAGAAAACTATCCTTGACCAACTCCCAAAAGCTTTGGGCTAGAAGAGAGAGAGGCACCGAAAAAATATTATATAAATCATCAAAAAATATTAATAAATCCTCTCTCCTAAGGGATGTCAATCATTAAGAATCACAAATATATTTGGAAGAAGGTGGATCATGTAAAAACCATACAATTAAACCAACCCATTTTTGAACAAGGATCTATAAAATAAAGAAAGTAGCCATGATAGCATAATCCATGACAACCAAAAAGCAACCCCAACACACAGGGCTAAGGATCATTTTAACACAACATTAGATGTCAAAAAATAGGCACAAAAGATTATGGAAAAAAAATAATAACAACCCCATACCATAGGGATGAAGGTTTTTTACCCCAATATACACATCTATAATGAAAGGAAGTATTCTCTCAATTAGTTAAATAGCCAAAAATTGAATCCTCCCAGTATTTCCCATCCAGTAACTCAGTGTCCTCATTGGGAGCATGCATGATTTTTTTCCAAATATTCCCTTTATATCACCATTTTCTAAATGGTTCCAAATGGACTAGTAAAAGAGAATATGATGCCTCATGGAGGGTGAATGAAAATTAACTCTCTCATGGAGGCTGATGAAATCCATGTAATTCATTATGAATTAGTTAACATCATTAACACAACCCCTATAGACACTGCAAAACAAAAGACCAATATAAAGGAACATGAGGAGTAATTTTATGTTCATAATATGGTCCACAACAAAGTGATTAAAGAAGTTGTATATACCCAAAACCTAAGTCTTTATATAAATATTGGGGTTCCCTCTATTTCACCACTACTACCTCCTCAATGAGAATCCATAAAGGAAAAGGGTAATGGTAAGGCTACATACCACCCACCTCCCAAATAGGTCAAACTCCTCACACTCAAGAAATATTTTATTAATAGGAGGAATAAATGAATATGTTTAGTAAAATCAATACAACACTACTCTAAGGAAACATCCCTATTGGATATGTTCTATAATCATAACCTTAACTTATGCTCCCAACTGATTCAGCTCATCAAAGAGTGTGTATCCCTATGGATAAAAAGGAGTTAGAACATCCACTCAACATGGTATAACAACAACCGATATACTTGGACCCATGACAACAAGATATTGGTAATTACCTCACTTGGGTACACAGCCAAGGCTGGGTCAAACACATCCTCACAGAACAGTACCTGAAGGCCACCCATCACGGGTAAAAATAGAGCCTCCATAGATGGACCCACCTATTTCTACCCCTGATCAATCTCATTTCAAAAAAATATAACTCAATGGATTATCAATACTATTGAGTCATTGATAGATCAATGGGAAGCTATTGAATAATGGCATGCACTAGTGCAGTTGGAAAGAAAGACTTACCCTGAATGGGTTGATCTGATCCCGCCACCAAATTTCAAGATCCTTACGTTTCCAATTTTTAATGGGTTGGGGGAACTGGAGAAATATTTTATGCATTTAGTTTCCCAATATGACCCCATTATGGGAACCCATACACAATAATAAGCATTTAAACTCAGATTATTCATACAAATGTTACAGGGTCCAAAATTCATGTGGTACACTAGTTGCTAGAATAGTTAATCATGAGATGAAAATATCTCCATTAAAAGTTTATCTTTTTAATTCATACCGATGCTGTAGAAGATTATAGTACTTAACCTCTCAAACTGAAAAAAAAGGATAATGAGAGAGTCTTAGATTTCATTTCTCAGACGAAGGGGTTAACTTACTACCTAAATCTACAGCTTCACCAAGAATACTTGTTATCCATCTGTATAGATAATATTTGTGATGATTTGAATAAACAACTCGTCCATATGAAATATACATGAGGGTTTCAATATCTTACTATAGTTTCTAAAATATTGGAATATTCCATCATGTGAACCAAGGACAAGTCCTGGGTAATTTCATCAGATTAAGGGAAGAGAATAGTGAAATAAGAGGCTATTGTAGTCATGCTTAAGCAAGCCCCTACACCAGATCCAGCTCCAAATCCCATGCCATATCATGTTACACCTCCTTCTGAGAATAGAAAAAAATGAATGACTCATTAGTAAGAGTGAAGAAAGGAAGAACAGGTGAAACAAGTTTGAGGAACAGAATAACAAATTTTATTCATTTAAAGATGAGCCAATCCCTTGATACTTTGTAGCAGCTCTAGAGAAGAAATTATTAAAGTTGACAAAGCCTAAGAGGCCCAATTAGGATGCTCTCAAGGATATCCCAAATTATTTACCCTATCACTGGACATTTGGTCACACAATCTAGGAATTATTTTTTTCAGAGGCATCCTATAAAAAATGGTGGACTCCAAGCAAGTGAAGTTGGAGAAACCACCAACACATGCAGCGAGTGTTGTTTCCACTAATCCTCATAAAGAGGGTGAATGAAAGGAGGTTACAAAAAAAATTTCATATAATTTTAGTGATTATATGACTCTAAATAAAATAATCTAGACTAATTCCATCTTCTAATAAAATTTGAAACAACTAACTATTCCCCCATCCACTTTTATGGAATAATCGACTCCATTGGCACTGTAGTCCTCCAAAATCCAATCTTCTAAAAAATGACATGGACAAATTGGGTGGAAAAAAATATAGGAATATTAACCTATTCCAAGGAAAAAGTTGTAATTGACACTCTCAGACTTCATGCCTTCAGTCTTAGAAGCACGAGCACCACCCTTTCAAATAGCACCACAAGACTGAACCTGTAATAAAAAATCCTTATCATAAGAATAATTGATCTTCAGTTCCAATAATGTCATTCAATTAACGAATCCCTTTTCTAATGATTATTATGGATATGAAATTGATTTCCGTAAACCATTTTGGGGAATTAGGGGAAGAGGAAACAAGTACCATGGATAGAGGGGAAGATGAAATTGCGGTAGAAATTAGTATTCTGACAATGTCACCACTCGGACCATCTATACTAACAAACCTCATGGGAGATCCCTATAGCAGTCCCAAAAGGAGTAGAAGAGTTCCCCCAATAATTACAAGAGTTACCCTAACCTAATTATCTTGGAATATTTACTAGAGGAGATGTTATTTCCAAATCAACTATGGTGTGTAGGCAAACCTAGTTAACATAATCCACCAAGTATAGGAGCACCTTCAAATTTTACTCAAAGGGATGATTTTTCTACATCAATTAATTTAGTCCCTAAAGAACCCATGATAGAGAATCCCTATACTAGTAAGAATAGAACTTTATCCAAGAAATATAAAAATATTAAGAAATTATCCCCAGTCTTATCCATCTTTTCAATCTTGGATGCTCTACATCTATCAAAGGACCTCTAAGAAGTTCTCATAGAAGCATTGATGTTCCCTCAAGAGTTTAATGCTAAGGTTTATACTACTAAAATATATCATTCATAGATTGATCCTAAAAAATTCCACATGATCATATATTTCATGCATAAAGATTGAGATTATGTTATATAGGGAAACAACATACCCTTGAATATATTTGGTAGAATAAATGATGTTGATATCAAATGGATTTTCATTGATAACAGATTAGGATTCAACCTCATTCCAGTCAAAACACTTCAGTGAATAGTTTATAATGATGTGCACTTGTCCCCTTCCACTCTAATGATATAGGGTTATGAAAAGAGCAACCAAAATCCTCTTAGAATAATCATGCCCAGGGATCAGTTTGGGGACCTCTTATCTTACTCAAAATTTATGGTTGTTTGAAAATAATTGGATTTCAATGTTCTTTTAGGAAGATACTGGTTTCATTAACATGAAACAATCCCCTCTTCATACCACCAATATGTAAAATATTAAATTAATAGAAAAATTGAGATGTTGTATACTAAAAAAATCCCAATTTAAAAAAACACAGTATATTGATATTGGATTCTACTAGAGGGAAGGGAAGCAAACCATAAATAGAAGTGTAACTCTGATCATTTCCATGAAAATTCTAGAAATTACCTCAACCAATCTCTTAAAATAGATCAATGAATAATTTTATAGGAACATCCATTAGATTGATGGCATGGTCCCAAAGTCAGGCACATATTCACCAAGATTCATGATTTCAGTTGTGACAACTGATCTTGACAGTTCCAAGGAGGTCACTGACTATCCAAATTGTTATAAATTCTCAGATGAAAATTCCCTCATTACATCCCCTAAGATTCAATAGATCCATTCCTTATCAAGTGAGTTAGAATAGTTTTCATGTCATAAGAGAGGATAAAGATACACATTATGTTCTCCTTGTATCCCCTTTGTGACATTAGAGAAGCCCCACATCATCATTTGAGTTGGAGTAATTAACATCACCTTTTGGATGTCAAAATATCGAATCCTACACCGAATATGAGAATTTTACTTCATCACCTGCTCCCCCTAAGAGTAATATTGAAGAATAAATGGAAGAGGAATAAGAAGAGGAAGAGGAAGATGATAAAGTCATGGATTTACCTCTATTATTCAAGGAAGGTATCTCAACCACCATTAAAAACTCAGAAAAATAATTGTGGGTATAGTAGAGGACCCACATCCCACATTGATTAGTGTGTCCATTTATTTCAAATAAAAATAGGTATATAACTCTTTAATGAAGAAACATTGGGATTTTTTCACTTATAATTACACATAAATTTCAGGTCTCGATCTTGAGGTGGACACTCACCACTTGGACTTTCTAGAAAACCATCAATGATACAAACAAGCAACCAGAAGGACACACCTAACTCACTCTACCAAAATCGAGGTTTAAGTTGACAATATTATCAAAGATGATTTCATTCAAGAAGTAAAAAATTATAAATGGATAGTAAAAACAGTCCTATTAAAGAATAATAATTGAATAATTAGGGTTTTCATTAACTTAAAAGATGTCAATCATCACTACATGGAAGATGTTTTTTCAATTCCAATATTGAAGCTACTGATTGATTTTCGGATTGTATATCCGTCCCTTTCCTTTATATATGGATAATAAAGGTACAATTAGATTCAAATGGACCTAAAATATGAACAATACACTACCTTCATGGACCCCGTGGATTATTCTACTACCATTTTATTCCCTTTGGCTTGAAGAATTCCAGTGATACATGTCAACATGCCATGCATCATATCATCAAACCCTTATTGGGACGGTTTTTCAAATGACACATCAATGATCTGGTGGTTAAATCTTGATAGCATTATATCCACATACCAATCTTAAGACCGTGTTTTAAAAACTATAGAAACATAGCCTGAAGATGAACCTCCTGAAATATGATTTCAGAGTTACCTTAGGAAAATTTATCATCTTCATCATACACCATCATGGAATAGAATTTTAACCTAAGAAGATAAAGACTATCCTCAATATTCCACCTCCCCTAAACCTTAATATGTTTAGTGGTTTACAGGGACACCTTTCCTACACTTGGATATTTATAAAAAACTTCACAGGAAAGTTTTTTCTATTTACCATTTTGATGCAAAATGGGGTCACATATCAATGTAATTATGATTTTAAAGAAGAATTTGATTTCTTTAAGAAATATCTCTTGATCCCACTAGTTTTGATGCCACCGGTTGAGGGGAATCCACTCATTTTGTATGTGACATCCCTAAAATTCTCTCTAGGTTCCTTCCTTGAAAAAATAATGATGTTGAGAGTGAAAATAACATTTAATATCTCTATAAACCATGCTCGACACCGATACTCATTATTAAAATGTAGAGAAAATCATCATAGTTTTAATCTTTGTGGTTTATAAGCCAAGTCACTACATGTAGTACTGTGGGGTCTATTTGTTCCCTTGAAAAAACCACCTCAAATATATCTTTAGTTTTTTGATGTTGAATGGATTTTTGGAATGGTGGGTAGTGAACCTCCAGAAATTTGACATTTAGTTTGTGCCTCATAAAGGATTAAAAGGCCATAATTTTGGGTATTTTCTTATAGAACATCCTTCTATAGTAACAAAATACATAAATACTGAATTTTCTAATGAATAGATCTTTTATATTCAAGATGAACCCTAGATATGGGAGATGTATTTTGATGGTACATCCATAATCCCTACAGATAAGGGAATGGAGGACTTTAATCTCAATAAAGTCAGGTTAGGAGTCATTATCATCAATATAACAAAGGAAGTCTTACATTACTCTATTCTATTGTTAAAAGGATGTATGAAAAATGAGGAAAAATATCATACCCTCATAATAGGGAAGAATTGGCACTCTAAGTTCCAGTTGAACACATGAAGGTGAAAGGTGATTTTGATTTGGTAATATAGAAGATCAATGGGGATTATTATATTAGAAAGGATGAACTAATATCCCTATTTGACTATTTTTAGGAGTTAATGGTAGAAATTGAAGGTTCCGGGCACAACGAAATCATGGTTGGGATGACACCCAATTTTGATTTTTTCCATGACCAATGATTATTATGGGATCAATACAATGATGAATTCCAGTCTCCATAGAATATAATCAAAGATTTAGATAAAGAGAAAAAGGGGCCTGAAACCTTTAGAGAGGATCTTGCACATCAAGTTTATAATTAATTTAATTAATTTATAAAGAAAAATAATACATGTGTCTTTGGTATTTTTCTTCGTTGATGATGTTGATTGTCCGGATTGACCCTTCCAAATTATCTCATTACAGATGTAAGGATTCAAACTAAAATCCCTCTAGAAATGATCCACAAGTTCTCTGATGGCCTTCAATAGACAGTGCTCATTATCCGGGTGCTAGCGTGGTGAAGAGAGTGCCTTGTGTCGGTCATTCTTGAGCACTTGTTCTTAGGTATTGAAGAACATCTCCCATTCTTGAGAGGGGAGAGAAGAGGATTCAAGAGAGAAATTGTTTGGCTCAACAATTATCAATTCACCAGGAGTGTGGTGTGGTGTATGGCACAATAGGGGTACTTTACTATTTATATACATGGAATTTTAGTTACAATATTTAATTGCATAGTTACAATTAAATACATTCATGGACTTACAGAAAACCCATTCATTTAATAATAATACCACGTCATTATTTATAGTGTTCCAACTTGTGAAAATGGAATTATAAATAAAATTCCACGTCCCAAAATAATATCAGCATTATTTTAATTTGTGCCAACTAGTTAAATAATTATTTACTATCTTGCGAATAATTATTTTACAACCGAACCAACCTTGGTCTTCTCAAACCCAACTTCCATTTATTGAACAACCGAATAAAGAAATAAATAGTTTATTCTCTTAAATAAATATTTTATCTACAAACTAGTAAATAAATATTTAATAAATGTTCAATAAAATAAATAAATATATTTTATTTAATTTATGCGATCATCTTAACTTGAATAAAATTATTCCACTATCTTGAGAATAATATTTATTTAATTAATTAAATTCAAATAGAATTTAACTGAGACCACAAAAAACACTTAGTCTGTGACCCTCTAGGATTATTTTTATCATTGTAATTAGGCAGGCTTACCTAAAGTCCAAGAGTACTATCTAGCAATGAGTCAAGTCACCCAAGAGAAAGTACATATAGTCACAACAATGACATCCACATATGAACACTCACTGTGTTATATAATCCTTTTGTCGTAATATCTCATCAAGTAGGTTTCATGATTGTGTCATCAAATTTTATGCTTGATACATCGTTCTTTGACTACCTGAAATAAACTCATCATTAAACCATAGAAATGGAATTTTGCATGATGGTTCTATTTCAATCAAAGGGTTGAGATATCAACTTCCATAAATGGAAGGGACAAATCCTTCCTCGACTTGTCCATTAATAACGTGCCACTTATGAATACCCCAACATACCCTACTTACCGCCAACTGTCTGCATGATGGTTTTCGTCAGTAAATCAATGTGTGTAAGTCGTGACACATGTTAATGATAATATTAAAATCTAAGGATCAGTACACATGCTCACAGATAGAAATATCTAATGACACCAAAACATGCATAATTCCTACTAGCAGGTCTATTCTAATAATCTCCTATCTTGGAGATTACCATGTGTGAACTTCATGAGAGGAAGTCTCATATTCTTATGAGTACTCGTACCTAACGGTCTACATGCTATGTGTCCCATCATAGCATGTCATCTAACTACATAACTATATTTAGGAATATTGTTATAACATTTCAAGGTTCTCATCATAGTGGGGAACTACCATGACCATATCAATGCAACAAATACTATAGGACATTATTACATTATAGTCATACAGAACAATGAACAATATGTAATAATACATTAAATATCCAGGTAATCAATGAAAACCCACTTGGTTCTATGGAAATAACTCTTTAAAACTCCCACATGGACTAGAGCCAACTGCCTACGACTTTCAATCCTCTAGACCTCACCTGATGATCATGTTTCTACGGAGTCAAGGCTTTAGTCAAGGGGTCCACCACATTGTCTTCTGTGAAATAATACTCACTGAAACATCACCTCTCTGAGAAAAATCCTTCAAGAGATGATACTTTTGTACTATGTGCTTCATCTGCAGATGTGACCTTGGCTCTTTGGTGAGATCCACCGCTGTAGTATTATCACAGTACAATGGGATGGGATCTTTACTACTAGGTATCACATCTAACTCCTAGATGATGCTTTGCATCAAAAATACTTATTTAGCTGCCTTAGAAGATGTGATATACTTGGACTCTACTGTAGAATCTGCGACCACACTCTTCTTTGAGCTCTTCTATATCACTAAACATCCATTCAATGTGAAGATGTATCCCATTTGCGACTTCATGTCATCTTGATCAGTCTGGAAACTATCATCTGCATATCCTATGATGAATAGTTCTTCATCTCCTCCATAATGCAGAAACATATCCTTACTATGCCTCAGATACTTTAAGATGATCTTGACTACCATCTAATGGTGGTGACCTGGGTCATCTTGATTTCTTCCTACCACACTCAATGCGTAGGTGACATCCAACCTAGTACATAACATGACATACATTGTTGACCCAATCGCTGATGCATATGGAGTCCTTGCCATTATCTTTCTTTCCTCATGTGTCTGAGCACACATTTTCTTGGAAAGATGAATGCCATGTGATGCTGGCAGTAATCTGCTCTTGGATTGTTCCATATTGAATCTCTTCAGTATATTATCAATGTATGTACTTTGACTTAGGCCTCACAATCTCTTGGATCTATCATGACGTGTATTGATCCCAAGAATATATGTTACCTCACCCAAGTCTTTCACGGAGAAGAATTGATTCATCCATCCCTTAATAGACTACAAGACTGGTATCTCATTTCCAATGTGTAATATGTCATCAACATATACTATTAGTAAAATGACTGCACTCCCACTAAAATATTTTTAGACACAAAGATCACATTCGTTTTTGATAAAACCAAATTCTTTTATGGATTCATCCAATCTAATGTTCGAAGACTTAGATGCTTGATTTAATCCATAAATGGATTTCTACAACTTGCATACCTTATTAGCATCCTTTGGAGTCACAAAACCTTCAGGTTTCATCATGTACACATCTTCCTGAAGGTTCCCGTTAAGGAATGTTGTTTTGACATCCATTTTCCAAATCTCATAGTAATGATAAGACATAATAGAAAGTTTAATTATTATTCATTTCAGAATTGAAACTGGTGAGATGGTTTCATCGTAGTAAATTCATTGACGTTATTTAAAACCTTTTGCAACCAGTCATTCCTTATAGGTACTGACTTGTCCTTCCATATCTATTTTTTATTGAATACCCATTTGCAAACAATAGGATCTGCATCAATTGGAGGGTATACCAAAAGACAGACTTGGTTTTGGTACATGGAATCCATTTCAGAATTCATGGCTTCTTGCCACTTGGAAACATCTGTGCCACTTACTGCTTCCTTGTATGTTAGAGGATCACTATTATCAACTAATAGGGATTAACCATCCTCAGTAACTAGAAAACCATACCATTCCGGTTCTCTAACCTCTCTTGTACTCCTACGTAGTACTTGTGTCTATGGAATAGATTCTTCTTCCACAGGGCTTTGTGGAATCTGTTCCTATACCAACTCGTTTTCACCTTGAGCCTCAACTTCATCAAAGTCTACCTCGCTCCAACTATCTCTTTTGGAGATGTTCTCCCTCTCAAGGAATATGTAATGTCTTTCCTCTATAACATTTTTTTCTACGGGATTTTATAGGTAATATCCCCTTGTTTCCCCGGGGTATCCTATAATGGTACACTTTGTGCCTCGAGGTGTTAGTTTATTACCTGAAGAGGCCTTAACAAACACTTTGCTACCCCACACATGTAAATTCAATAACATGGATTTTATTCCACTACAGAACTCGTATGGAATGAAATGTATTGATTTTTTTGGTACTTGGTTTAGTATGTGTGTTGTTGTTTGTAACCCATATCCCCAAAAGGATAATAAAAGACTTGCATGACTCATCATTGATCTCACCATGTCTAACAAATTGTGGTTCCTTCTTTCACTTACACTGTTCCATTGAGGTGTCTAAGGAGGAGTGAGTCAAGATAGGATCCCAAACTCTCATAAGTAATCAATGAAGTCCTGATTAATATATTCCCCATCTCGGTCTGAGAGGAGTTTCTTAATCTTATTACCAAGATGGTTTTCAACTTAATTCTTGTATTCCTTGAACTTATCAAAGGAATCAGACTTATACCTCCTTAATTAGATATATCTATATCTTCTAAAATCATTAGTAAAAGTTATGAAGTATGAGTAAAAACCCTTTTCTTCAACTGGAAATGGTCCACACACATCAGTATGAACCAATTCAAGAAGCTCTTTAGCCCTTTCACCTTTCCCGCCAAATAGGGCTTTGGTCATTTTGCCTTATAAACATACGTGACATACGCCGAGTGGTTTTAGTTCGAAAGAATATAAATATCCATCTTGATGTAACTTTGTCAAGCGTTTCTCATTTACATGACCTAGCCGATGATGCCGAAGTTGGGTGTGGTATGATTCATGTGAAGTATCTTTGTTATCGATTTCCATTACTTGGTTTGTGTAATCTAACACATAAAGACCATTGTATAAATGTGCCCTACCAAAACAAATGCTATATTTATAAAAGAAGAAAAATTCATTTCCAAACATGAAAAAACCCATCTATATCGAGTCTGGATACAGAAATTATGTTTTTGGTTATAGAAGGCACATAAAAACAACCCTTTAACACCAAGATCATCCCAGTTGGCAACGTGAGGTGGTAGTCCCTGACAGTTACAACAAAAAGTCTGGATCCGTTGGCTACTCGTATATATACCTCCCCTCGATCAATATGCCTAATACTACTTGGTTCCTATATTTGGATAATATTTGAGAACCACATGCTGTATATAATACACAATTTTTAGAAATAGATAGATTGCATTCGATAACAAACACACCGGAAGATTCCCCTTGCTTCTTAGGCTGGGTGTAGTTCTTCTTCTGGTGGCCCTTCTTGTCACATGCGAAAAAAAACCTCCTATTCCCTTGGCTCCCTTTTGATATCCCTTTTCTTAGAATACAGCATCTTGAGTTTTTTCCCTTTCAGACATTGGAATATTCCCATGAATAATTCCAGAGCTAGGTGCGAATATGACGTGCGATTCCGAGGCCCGGTGTGCTGGGAATTACTCTTATAAAAATATTAAGTATTTTTATACTATGCACATGGAAGGGGTGTGTTATCTCCTACAGGGTTGCTCAAAATGGGAATCCGAGGGCACAGTTACATCCAGAGCATTCCATTTAGCCTAGGTGGGGTGTAAACCTTGCGGGTGCGGACCTTCTGTGAGAAAAGCCACCTGGGGCGTGTTTGTAAATAAATAAAAAAGTTTATTTATGAGTGTTACCTCAAATAACTCTTGAAAAGAGTCTCATATCGCAATTAGAAGTCCGTCGTTACATTCAGAATGCCGTGTTTACCCTAGATGTGATATAATTTTAGTTGGCGCCAGGTGTCGGGTCGGAGGCGTGTTGGCAGGGAGTTTAAATGACATTTTTAATTAAGAAAAATCCAAAATCAATCATCTCCCCCACCTTGTATGTTCACGGAGAACCTCCATCATCCCTCGTCCGTTCTTCGCCAAATCGAGCCCTGGGCATCCGTTTTCAGCACCGATCGTCAGCGGATCGAGCTTCAGGGCGTCATGGGCGTCGTTCTGCACCCAAAGCTTCAGCGATTCGCCAACAGGTAAGAGGTTTGAGTTTTAAAACCCCAGATCCCGATTTCATTATTTTTTCTCTGTTTTGAGCCTGAAAATGCATAGATCCAGTCCTGGGGGGTGCGCCGATGCCTTCAGATGCACGTTTGGACCCCGGGGTGCCCACGGCGGCTCTCGGAAGGTCTCCCGAAGGCGGCGGGACGCGTGACTCGATCAGGACCGCCGCACCAGCGGCAGACGACACCAATCAGCGGTGACCCACGGGGGGGGGGGGGGGGGTGCATCATGTCGCGCCGTGGTCTTCCAGCCGTAGTGGCTAGCGGCGACGGCGGACGGGTCTGCCCGCTCAGGCCGGTCCGACCCTCTGCTTGTACACAGGGGTTTTAAAACCCCCGTATCTTGCTTCCTGTTAATCCGAATCGCTTGACATCTGTGGAAATGCGACTCTGTTGATGAGGAGAACCCTTTAGTGTAGGTTCGGGGGTTTCTATGTTCAGGATTATGGCCCAGGTGTTCGAATTGTCGAATAAAATAATGGTATTTTATTATTATTCGACTTCAGGCCGTCATATCTTCTACCCGGAGCGTTCGATTGATGTGCCGTCAGTGGCATTGTGTCCCTGATGGTACACATGACTTTTATTATTGGTTTTTGGGTGTTGGGACCGAGTTTGAGGTGTGGGCCCCATGAGGCCGAGTTTGTGCGTTTACGGAGAAACGCAACATTCTCATCAGGAGTCCGATTTTGGTGTATGAATAGTTGATCCTATGTGTTTTTCAGAGAGGATCGAAATAATGTGATCCGTTTGATGAGTTTAGAGATTGTTTTGTGGGCCCCACCCATGCTGGCTTCAGTGAATAATACCTTTTTCACGAGGTGACTATTTAGGACGATCGAGTAGTTGATCCCCTGTGTTTTTCTGAGGGGATCGCAGTGGTATGATCCTCTTGATGAGTTTTGGGATCGTAGTGTGGGCCCCACATGGGATGACTATGGTGAATAGTGCCTTTTTCACTGGATGTCTGTTTCGGGCGAGTAAACAACCTATCCTACCTGTTTTTCCACGTGGATCGCAATGGTGGCCTTGGTGTCGGCCTTAGGGGTACGCGGTGTGGCGTTGTGGTGGGTCGTTTAGGTTAACGACGTTTGTACTGGCAGTGGTTGAGGGTACTCTCTTAATTCATTCCTTAGAGGGTTCGCGCAGCATCACAACCTTAGTATAGGTTTGTGATCCTCTTGATGGGATTTTTAATCTGTTAGAGTTGTGGCATCTCTCCTGTGGGATAAAAGCGGGATATTCTAACATCGTTTCCCTAGATTGGGTTCTTGGTATCACTGTGACCGCTTATCCACGGGTGGAGATCCCCTATATAGCAGGTTAACCCCATTGGGTTTGTGGCATCATTGGGAATATGATCCCCTACGGAGTGGGCCGTTCTCTGTAGGGTTGTGGAATCATCAGGTATATGATCCCCTACTCAGCATGAGGATTATAGTAGGGTTGAGGTATCGTTTCTTATAAGATCCCCTACTTAGCGTGTTGTGTTGGTAGGGTTGTGGCACCATCAGTTCGATCCCCTACTGCATGAGATGTACCCGATAGGGTTTCAGTATCATTTTGACCGTTGTGACATGGGTGACGATCTTCTATCTAAGTGACATGTTTCTGTCGTGTGCCAGATCGGGTTGTGGTATTCCCCAGCAGATCCTGGGAGTGATCCCCTATGAGATCTTCGAATGCCAGATCGGGTTGTGGTATCCCCCAGCGGACCCTGGGAGTGATCCCCTATCTCTGAGATATTCATATACTGGTGTGGGTTCCGGTATCCCCTAGAGGACCCTAGGAGAGATCCCCTATCTAAGGAGTTTGGTGTTTATATTGTTGAAGCGAGGTTTCCTCAGTGATGATATTTTAGGAGTGTGATATCTCAGGTGAGCATCTGAGATGTTTGTGTGGGACCTGATGGATTATATCTCTCAGATGAGTGTTATCTGGGGTGACAGTGCTTTTGGAGTGTGTTCTCCTGGTTGTGAACCGTTGCTGGTTATGAGGTCGGTACCTCATGTGGGTTGGTGCGTGAGCTGAGTATATCTGGATTTTCAAGGTGTATGTATGGGCATACACCTGAGTTAAGATAACTAGTTATGTTTATCCGAGGATGGTCACAATATGGAGTTTCTCTCTCATCTGGGTTCCCTCTGGCTGGGATGAGCATACTGTTGCCTTTCAGTTGCTCTCTTTTGTTTTGGGTTTTTGGGGTGCCTACTGAGTATTATTATACTCACCCCTACACGGGATTTGCTAGCACATGTTTGTGTCTTGTGCAGACCACATTCATTTCAATGGAGTTCTAGGAGGACGCCGAGCTTGCAGAGCTTAGTGAGTGGGTTTGACCGGGGTATTTACCGGAGATGTGATTAGGATCTTACCGACAGGTGTTTGTGGCAGTGTTTTCCCTCCTTCTGAGCAGGTTGGACACTTTTTTAGTTTTCCTTTGCTGGGCCCTGTTTTTTCCTTTCTGTACTGCTGTTGCACTCTGCTTTAGGATAGATGTATACATGCATTTTCTTTTCAGTTTTGTATATCTCTGCACTATTTCATGGAGGTGTATGTGGGTGAGTGTGTACAGGTACCTTAGGATAATTCCTCCCGTGTGTGTGATAGCCTACTCGACGCTAGACGCGAGCACCTGGCCAATTGGAGGTGGGCATGGGGAGTCCCGGCTCGAGCCCCGTTGGGTTGGGTCGTGACAGAGTGGTATCAGAGGAGGTTCCAACTTTGGGATCTCAGAGCGTAGCTAGTTTAGCTGTGAGTTTGGTTTGGGTTGCATAGCGGTAGGGTCAAGATGATTTGAGTTCGGCTTTTAGGCCAGCGAATCCAGTGTCGGTGCGGCGGTCAACGTATCCATTCACCATGACTCTGATAACCTACCTTTCGACTCAGGATGTTTGGACACTAGTCGTAAGGACATAATGGTACAAGCGTCATATAGGACTAGGTTTTTGGGTTTCCCTTGTTCTTTTTTAGATAGATCTCCATATATAATGTTTGACCGTAGAGCATCTTGATTGTATTTCAGGAATCCTCCACGAAGATAGCTAGCGAGAGTTCCGTATCAGGATTGTGGTGATGATCTGCCCTTTGTAGAGGCTGTAGACCAGGGCGCAGGTTCTGAGGCTGGACCTCTAGGTGGTCCACTAGTTGATCCAGCACCTGTCGAGTAGATGGTTGTGTCTGGAGTTCAGGATGAGGTTGCACGCAGGCTGACTGCACTGGACGAGTTCCAGAGGAACGGCCTTTGAGGTTTCGGGGTGATCCAGACCCTCGCAAGGGGATGGTTGGCTCGAAGCAGTCACCCGTGTTTTCCGCCTAGTGAGTACACCTCCAGATCAGATGGTGGTCCTAGCGGTGAGCCTTCTACATGGTTCGTCCGAGTGATGGTGGAGCCTAGTGACGCAGTCCCACAACGAGGATATGCTCACATGGGAAGATTTTGAGCAGCTCTTTCAAGAAGAGTTCTATCCCGGGACGCTGAGGTTAGTGCGGATCCAAGAGCTTCTATAGCTTAGACAGGAGAGCATGGTTGTGTCAGAGTGCTCAGTGAGGTTTACCGACCTGTCGCGCTACTCCCTGGATATCGTTCGAGACCCGTTCTTTAGGTCTCGGGCCTCTGAGTAGACAATATGCAGAGAAATCCAGGAATGTGTGGTTTCTTTGTGTCTGCCCACCTATGCTGGATTACTGGAGTGAGCGTTGGTGGTGGATAGCTTTCTGGCAGAGAAGGTCCCACCTGTTAGTGCTGTCCAGACAAGAGGTGAGACTTCGTCAGTCGGGTTGGCAGCTGGTAGCTGACGGCAGACGCAGGGGTCTGGGCACGACCGATGTTTTAGGAGGCGACTCCAGGATAGAGGCACTGAGGCTCAGGACTCACAGGGCTCGCATGCCGATTTTGTTCAGCCGTAGGAGAGGTGTTGTTACGCTTGTGAAAGTCGAGGACATCTTTCTAGAGATTTACCAACTCGTCGTGCTAATGAGAGGGAGCCGGTCTAAAGACCGGCTTGGCAGATGTAGTATCTCGATAAAGGAGGTCCATAAGGCAGTAGATGTGGAGACGGAGCTGGTGCAGCAGCAGGAGGTGGTAGGCAGTATTAGTTTCCACCACCCCCACCCCCAGGTGGTCCACGCCGGGCTCAAGGAGTTGGTGGCCGAGGGTGGGAAAAGTTGCAAGACTTAGAGGTTGTTGAACCAGAGGCTCTATGGATGGATAGTGGTACGCCTTATGTCCTTTCTACTTTCGGTAGTATCTTGTTAAACCATATTTAGTGGTATTGTTCCCTTTCCATTGCTTTCTTGAGTTTTGTTCAGGGCGTTGGTAAGACCTTGTGTGGGTGTTGTTCAGCGTGCTTCGAATGTGTGAGGAAGAGGGATCCATCCCCCACCGAGACACGTTTTTGTTACGTGATCAAAATTGTGAGGGAGAGTTAGTGGCACCCAAATAGGATAGTGTTGATGTGTGGTGCATGAATTCCTCTGACTTATGTGTTCGGATGGGGGGTGTTTTTTGGTGGACTCGCTGGCATGGGAGACCCAGTTGAGAGTCCAGTTGCTTTCCTTGTGCTTATGGATTTTTGGATACGAAATTTTCTGAGGTGGGGAGGATGTAGCGACTTGGTTTTTTGCCCTATCAGACTTTGGAATATCCCTATGAATAATTCCAGAGCTATACGTGAAGACGGCGTGCGATTCCGAGACCTGGTGTGCCCAAAAATAATCTTATAAAAATATTAAGTATTTTTATACTATTCACATGGAGGGGGTGTGTTATCTCCTAAACGGTAGCTCAGAACAGAAATCTGAGTGCACTGTTGTGTTCGAAGCATTCCTTTTACCCTAGGCGGGGATTAAACTTTGCGGGCGGGGGCCTGCTGTGAGAAAATCCCCCTGGGGCATTTTAGTAAATAAATTGAAAAGTTTATTTACGAGCTTCATCTCAAATAACTCATGAATGGAGTCTCAGATCGCAATTCTGAGTCCTCTGTTGCATTCAAAATTCCATTTTTACCCTAGGCACGACATATTTTTAGTCGGCGCTGGGTGCTGGTTCGGAGGCGTGTTGGTGGGGAGTTTAAATGAAGTTTTTAATTAAAAAAAACCAAAATCAATCATCTCCCCCACCTTGTACATGCACTACTACCCTCCCTCCTCCCTCTTCTGTTCCTCACCGAATCGAGCCCCAGGCGTCCGTTTTCAGCGCCGATCGTCAGTGGATCAAGCATCTGGGCATCGTGGGCGTTGTTCTACACCTGAAGCTTCGGCGATCCGCCAGCAGGTAGACGATTTGAGTATTAAAATCTGGGATCCTAATTTGTTTGGTTTATTTTTTATGTTTTTAGCCTTAATATGCATAGATCCAGTCCCGGGGGGCACGCATATTCCTTCAGATGCAAGTTTGGACCCCCGGGGTGCCCCCACCCGGCCCTCAGAAGGTCCGCCGGCGCGGCGACATGCCGCAGGACTCGATCGGGACCACCGCACCAGCGGCAGTCCGACACAAATCAGCGGCGACCCATGGTGGGGGTCGGAGGCACGCGGGCACTGCACCATTCCGCGGTGGTGGCCGGGTCGGCTGGCATGTGTCGGCCCAGGCCGGCTGGACCGGTCGGTTCAGGCCGGTCCGGCCCTCTACATGTACATGAGGGTTTGAAAACCCCCATATCTTGCTCCCTGATAATCCGAATCGCACACCATCTACAGCGATGTGACCCTGGAAATGAGGCGAACCCTTCGGTGTGGGTTCGGGGGTTTCAAAGTTCGGGATTATGGCCCGGGTGTTAGAAAGGTCAAATAAAATAATGATATATTATTATTATTCGACTTCGGACCATCGTATCTTCTACCCATAGCGTCCGATTGACGTGCCATAGGTGGATTTGTGGCCCTGATGGTATGACAGACTTTTCTTGTTGGTTTTTGGGTGTTGGGACCGAGTTTGGGGAGCGGGCCCCATGAGGCCGGGTTTGGGCATTTATGGAGAAACACAACTTTCTCACCAGGAATCCGATTTTGGTAGATAAAGAGTCGATCCTGTGTGTTCTTCCGAGAGGATCACAATGGTGTGATCCATTTGATGAGTTTTGGGATTGTGGTGTGGGCCCCACCCAGGCTAGCTTTGGTGAATAATACCTTTTTCCCCAGGTGACCGTTTGGGATGATCGAGTAGTCTATCCCGTGTGTTTTTCTGAGGGGATCACAGTGGTATGATCCGCTTGATGAGTTTCGGGATCGTAGTGTGGTACCCACATGGGATAGCTATGGTGAATAATGCCTTTTTCACCGGATGTCAGTTTCAGGCGAGTAAACAACCTATCCTGCGTGTTTTTTCATGTGGATCGCGATGGTGGCCTTGGTGTCGGCATTGGGGGTGCGCGGTGTGGCGTTGTGGTGGGTCGCTCGGGTTAGCGACATTTGGACCAGCAGTGGTTGAGGGTACTCCCTTGGTTCGTTCCTACGAGGGTTCGTACGGAATTAGAACCTAAGTATAGGTTTGTGATCCTCTCAATGGGATGTTTAATCTATTAGAGTTGTGGAATCTCTTCGATGTGCCTGGTGCGGGATCCTCTAACATCGTTTCCCAAGATCGGGTTCTTGGTATCGCTGTAACCGCTTATCCCTGGGCGGCGATCCCCTATCTAGCTGGTTAACCCCATAGGGTTTGTGGAATCATCAGGAATATGATCCCCTATGCAGTGGGCCCTGCTCAGTAGGGTTGTGTCATCATCAGTTATATGATCCCATACTCAGCATGAGGATTATAGTAGGGTTGCGGTATCGATGGTTATACGATCCCCTACATAGCGCGTGGTGTCGGTAGGGTTGCGACATCATCGGTTTGATCCCCTAAAGCGCAAGATGTACCAAATAGGGTTTCAGTATCATTATGACCGTCATGACATGGGTGACGATCCTCTATCTGAGTGACGTGTTTCTGTCGTGTGCCAGATCAGGTTGTGGTATTCCCCAACGGATCCTAGGAGTGATCCCCTATGAGATCTTCGAATGCTAGATCAGGTTGTGGTATCCCCCAATGGACCCTAGGAGTGATCCCCTATCTGTGAGATCTCTGTATACCGGTGTGGGTTATGGTATCCACTAGCAGACCCAGGGAACAATCCCCTATCCGAGGATTTTGCTGTTTATTTTGTTGCAAAAAGGTTTCCTCAGTGACGATATCTGTGGAGCGTGATCTCTTGGATGAGCATCTGTGATGTTTGTGTGGGACCTGATGAAGTGTATCTCTCAGATGAGTTTCATCTTTAATGATAGTGCTCGTGGAGTGTATTATCCTGGTTGGGAACTATTGCTGGTGATGAGGTCAGTACCTCATGTGTCATGGTGCATGAGTTGAGTATATCTAGATGTTCAAGGTGTATGTATGTGAATACACCTGAGTTGAGCTGACTAGTTGTGTTTAGCCGAGGATGGTAATGAGATGGAGTTTCTCTCTTTTCTGGGTTCCCTTTGGCTGAGATGAGCAGACTTTTTCCTTTCAGTTTCTCTCTTTTGTTTTTGGGTTTTTGGGGTGCCTACTGAGTATTGTTATACTCAACCCTGCACGGGCTTTTCCCGCACATGTTTTTGTCTTGTGCAGACCACATGCCTTTCGACAGAGTTCTAGGAGGACCTGGAGAAGGTGGAGCTTAATGAGCGGTTTTGACTGAGGTGTTTACCAGAGCTGTGGCAAGGATCCTACCAATAGGTTTTTTTGGTAGTGTTTTCCCCCCTTCTGAGCAGGATTGACACTTTTGTAGTTTTCTTTTGGTGGGCCCTATTTTTCCCTTTTTGTACCACTATTGCACTCTGCTTTGGGATAAATGTATACATGTATTTGCTTTTCAGTTTTATATGTCTCTGCACTATTTCATGGAGGTGTATGTGGGTGCGTGTGTATAGGTACCTTAGGCTAATGCCTCACATGTGTGTGATAGCCTACTCGGTGCTAGACGCCAGCCCCTGGCCTATTGGAGGCGGGCTTGGGGAGTCACGGATCAAGCGCCGTTGGGTCGGGTCGTGATATAGAAGGTCGTGAAGAAGCTTTGGGCTTAAATATCTCTGCCTTCCCTTTCCAATTTTTCACCATAAGGACATAAGGATTCTCGCACTGCATATCATTTTCCACTTAGAGAATGAGGATAAGATGATCAGATAGATACTTTTCAATGTTGTTCATATTGAAATTGACCAAAAAATTAAAGAAGCTCTGAGGGAGTGATGCGAGATTGAGATCAGTGCCCAGCTCTTTGGGGAGTATAAAACCTAGAACCTCTAGGCACTCAATGTAGCCAATGATCTTGACTACATGAGGCCCAGATGGGGAACCTTCTCTAAGCTTACTCTGAAAGAGTTCCTTAGGGATCTCAAACCTTTCCTGTCTTGCTCTCTCCTAGTAAAGACCATGGAGATGCTCCAGCATGCTATAAGAATCCATGTTTTCATGAGACTTCATGAGCTCACTAGACATTGATGACAACATCAAACATTTAACGTCGACCGTGTCATTCATATGTTTCTCATTGACCAGGAAATCCTCATCACTTACCTCCTTGGTAGGCAGATCAGGTAATGCTGACTGTAGCACGTAATACTTCTATTAATGGCATAGGATGACCCGAATGTGTCTAAACCATTATTGGAGGTTACTTCTAGTGATGATGTTTTATTTATCAAAAACTGATCTCAGGGATAGTGTGGTTGATGATCTTGTCATTTTTATTCTAAAATTAAAAGATCAGTTCATTAGTAATTTCTTGATTATACTTTATGAGAAATAATAAATTTTATTAAGTCTCCCACTATTTTATCAAGTCCCTATGGACCTCACCATTGAACTCAGAATGTCCTGTTTCATTGAAATTCTAGTGTCAAGGATCCATATTCCCCTTCACATAACCCTAGAAAGGGTTGGTCAATCTATTAGAAGGTATTTAGGTAGGCATGACTTTGCCAACTACGGGCTTGCAGCTCCTTGATATGTTGAGTGGACTCCCCAATCCTGAAATCATGACTTTGAATTTCCTCAACTCTTGCCTCCAATATTACACCAAGTCTATCAAGGGTTACTCCTCTTAATGTAATATGATTAAGTCAACCCGAAACCTTTCATAAGGGATTCATGTATAAAAGTATGTGTCCCAACTAGGGTTGTTCAAACACATAGTTTTATTGAGTTTTTCCCTTTAATCAAGTAACGAAAGGCTTGTTCTGACTTAATATTTTATCTGAGGGATTTTTATCTCTTATGAGTGAATTGATTATTATCATTATCACATGATTGTTAATATTAAGTGGAACTTACTTAAGTGATTAACCATGTCTTGATAATATTTATGCGTAAGTCTGGTTTATTTTACTTCCATATTACATGCTTGTTTAATTCATTAATTATGTGATCGTGACAACACATCCATAATGATAAACCATGGAACTGAAATAAATAAAATAATGTAAATGGCATGATCATTAGCTTTCCAAATGGTTATTTTATCTAGTAGTTGATAAATTTAAGATGATATACAAGTAAAATATAAGTGTTTATAGATTAAGTAACATTTTTTATAATATTTTTTAAGGGATATTGAATCATATGAAAAATATGGAGATTGAAGACCTATGTATAAAAGGTAATAGCTAACTTATAGTTTTATGGAAAGTCATAAGATTTGGAGAAACTATCCATGGAGAACCAATAATACTAAATGATATATATGGTGAAGGAATACCTTTGTAAGATTCTTAGAGAATGTTTAATGTTTTTTATAATGTCTTCTGAAGAATTAGATAGATTCAGAGGTCATTTGAGTAATATTTAGAAGTTCTATGTGGGAATTGAAATTTGTATAAGTATTACTTTATAATAATTTATGAGAAATACATAAGACTTTTATAATATCATAAGAATTTGTGGCTAATCATAAGACTTTGTGTAACTATGTATAAATTGGATTAATTTCCTAAGTCTTTCAGTATACATGTAATACTTTTGAGTTTGTTGAAATTTGGAAAATGTTAGAACTCACCATCTGTGCATAATAATTTTGTATGTCCACATGTAAGACTTTTATTTACATATCATAAGGATTTCAAAATGCATATGACTTTAGGAAAAACCTTAATACTCTGATGCACAATCATAATTTTCTTGTCTGATTATGAGAAACTATGTAATAAATTCACAGAGGTTTCATGAATTTGAGAATGGGTGTATGAATTTATTTGTTTTGTGTATGACTTCTTGTGTTTATAGAATCTAGTAGAGAGAAAATCCCATAAATGTTTTTTACCTTATGAATATGATAGATATTTGTAATACTTTGAGACCATAAGGATTAAAATGTATTATAAAAACACATTATCATAAAAATTACAAAAAATGCATGTAACCATAAGGATATAAAAGCCTTACGAAGAGTGAGGAGTTTTTAGAATTATTATTTAAAATAAAAATTAAATCAGATGATTCTTTCAATCAGATATTTTAGTATTTAAATGTCATGATCATTTAAATATCAAGATCCAAGTTGACATAATGAATTAGGCTGAAGCCGATTAAATATTGTAACAAACTATGTTTTTTTAATAAGATACCACTTTTATGATTTATTATTCTTAATAATTATGAATATATTTATATATATATTCACTAAACACTTATATATTTTTATATTATGTTAATTATGTACTTATTATACGTCTAAATGTATTATGTTAACTTTGTGGAAGAAAATGAATTTTATATATTTTCATAACATGACTTGTAATCTAATTATTATATATTTTATAAATGGATATTTAGGTTAATTATATGGATTCATATTAGTATTTATAAGTAATTTTATTATGGTACAGAATATGAAAATTATTTTTTATTTGAAAAACTAATAGTTTTTATTTTAAATAAATTGTATTACTGTGTACAATATGGTTTTATTTAAAAATTTGATTTCTAAAATTTATAATTTTTATTTAATAAAATGAACTTAATTTTTGGATTCATCATGTATAAAATATCTGAGGGATATTTTTTTATTTTTATAAAAAGGTTGAATTTTTAGGTGAATAGTAAAAAGTTTCATTTTTACAAGTACTGTAGATTTTATGAATCATCTTGATATAAACATGTCTTAAAAATTTATAATATCATTTTATCTAAAAAATATGTATTTTCAGAGTAAAATAAATCATTTAAAAATATTATTTTTAATGTTCAAATCCATGTCTGACATTTTTGAAACTAGGTTATATTTTTTTCTAATAAAATTTTCTCTGGTTCTTTTTACTAACTAAGTATTTAAAATTATGCATTAAATTTTGTCTTGATTTGAATATAATTTTTTTACAAATAAAAAAATTATATTTAAGTCAATAACAGACATGATCTATTAATAAATACATTTTTATTCTCAAAAATGCATTTTTCTAAAAACTATTTTTTTATTTCATTTTGTCTAATTATTTTAAAATGTTTTTTACCTTCTTTAGATATTGAATCTCATAATTTTTTTTCCATATTTCTAATAATATTTTTAAAATTAGGCAATAAGTCCCATTTCACTGTTTTATATAAAAATAAGTTACCATGGAAAACAAATCACAACGCTAAAGGTTAAGTGTTAAAATGGGATTGAACTGAAGGATAAAGAAACAAATAAAAAATATTATGTCTCAATATGATTGTTTGACAGGATTTTATACTCACATAATCTATATTATAAATTTGTAATTTTTCCACATTAACTGAGTGTGAAATTTATTATAATTTAAGAAATCATGTATTTATAAGAGTACCACTCCCTACACTTATAAAATGACCACTTCACCACCCCACATCTCCTCAAACATAATGCTTACAAGCTGGATCAAACTCTAAAAAATATATACCAAATATATTCACCACTTCCTAAAAGTTCTTATCTCCCAAAAATCATAATAGAATGAGGATTAATGTTTGACCTAAATGAGGATATCCAAGGAATAAGTATCTATCTTAACCGATTAATTTCATGTTTATTTATTCTTCCACCTACTACAAATATATTTTTACCATACTAATATAATTACATTAGTATAATTATTATACTTAAATGTTATTATATGTATGAAGAAACCATTATCTAACTCCCTTCTATCAATTAAAAAAATGAAAAAGTCACCTATGTTACGTGGAGACTATCGCCTCCATGAAAGATGTGTATCATTTTTCATCACCACCTTACATGGATGGTTTAAAAAATTTATTAAATGGATAAATTAACATTATTAATTATTTTAAATATATTATGGAAATTATATTAATAATATTAACAATAAATGGTTATCATATAATTTAACCTCCTAAAACAAGCATACCGAGACACATTATATATAATAATTTCTTTCCATTCTCATTAATTAATCCCATTTATCTAAATATTATTGAATTTTATTTATCAATTTCATAATCTTTTTTTAAATCATTAATATTATGTGTAATTGATATTATCAATATGAAATAACATGTTCTTACTCATTTAGTCATCTTAACATGCTCTTGTTTGTCCCAATTTTACAATCTACATAAAAATTGTTATAATGTTTTATGTCATGAATGGTTAAGGAATGTTATCTACTAGTAATGTATATATATATATATATAATATTAATTTAATATGTTTTTATGATTATATATAAGCTATATAAATATAATTTTCACTAATAAAATCAATTATTTTTATAGAATCAAAATGTCTAAAAAGATATATTTTTACGATTTCCAAGAAATGACAATGGGAATATAGAACTATATCATATAAATAATAAAAACATTCATGAACATTCTTAAGGTTTTGAAACTAGGAAAAAGGATTATGGATTGAAAATAATAAATTATAATATGTGTAGAAAATAGAATAGTTAACACAAAAATATTGATTTTAACAAAGAATTATTACTAAATAGGTAAAAATAAATTATAAGTGAATTTTAAAAAGTAATATAAATTTAAATATGGATCTAATATAGATTTATAAAAAAAATATAAATTCATTATAGAATATTTTAAATGATTTCTGACCAAGTGGAAGTCTAAGGCAAGCGTTTCTTGATATCAATTTCAATTCCTTGATACATATTTCATATTATGCACTATATTTCCTTTTATATGGTATCATATTGATTTAATATAACATGAATGAATTATAATATATTTTTCATTTAATTCATGGTATTGAAAAATCCAAATTAATTTTATTGTTTAAATGTCTTTTGATTCAAGGGTTATAAAACTCACAATGGTTCTTTGAATCAATTTCATTTTCTTAAGACTTATTTCATTTTCTAAACAATGATTTCTTTAATATGGTTTAAATAATACCACATGAATTTATTTATTTTATATTATTTAATGTATTTAAATGTTTTATAGAATCATACCTTTTTATTTATTTTAATGTTTTTTATTTAAGCATTAAAATAGTTTTAAACCTTTATTTTACAATATCAATTTTAAGTGGGATTATTTATATTTAAATTATTATTGGGGGAAATTATAATCTATTTTTTATTTTAAAATGCATATATTATCATTTCCTGTGATTATTTATGTGTTTTTTAAGTATTATTTCCATTTTCCTCTATTTGGTGCTCAAATAAACCAAAATAATGTCTATAAAAAAGAAGACCTTTTTTCATATTTTCATATGGGAATCGCACGCTCAATATCACTATTTTTTATTTTGTTTCAGGAATTTTATTTTTTATAAATAAATTATTTATTAAATTATTTTCTATAGACCTTTACTTTCTTTTAAATGTTTTGAAATATATTTTTCTTAACATTTTCTACACATGTCACTTTTGAATCTCTTTATAAATATATGAAATGTAAATTTTTTACCATTTACTAATAGATATCCCATTCCAAAAAATATGAATGTTATTTTTTATTTATCTTCTTTCATTATTTTTTATGGGTTTTCAAAGAAAATCCAACCCCTATTAATTTGTGAATTTTTTCTTTTTAAAATTTACCAAAAGAAAGGGCTGTTTTTTTGTTTTCCAAAGCATATTTCTAATGATTTTATAATTATATTTTTAATACATATCAACATCCTTTAATATTTTTTTTGTTTCAATAGGTATATTATCAAATGATACCATATTAATTTTTTCTAGAGATGGCCTATGATGATGTTTTTAGGAAATTGTTATGAAACCTATTTCTTTCCCACTAATTAATTAAGATATGAAGTAATAATGAATGTTTTTATGAGTTTTATGATAAAAGTGAAAGACTGTATGCGTATTATTCCTGTTATATTTTTTATAAAATTTATATTATGATGGGGGGATTCAATATATACCTCTAATGTATTGGGTAATGATATTGAAGTTTATTATCTATAAGTTGCTCATATGAAGATGTAAGAATTATCTGGTAGTGATTCCATTAAGATATGAGGTTAGAATTAACTTGTTAATTTATTTCATTATGTTTAAATATAGGTGATAGATCTAATGTTCGAAGATACCTTCATGATTTTCCTTTTAACTTGTTTATTTAATATCATTATAAATAATTATTTAAGTAATAAGTTGAAACATATCTATGTTATATTTTCATGGATAATGATTATTAACTCATTCTTTCACACTCCTTTTACACATGTCTTATTCCAAGTTTCATGATATTACTTATGATTTTGAATCCATATTTTATTGGTTATAATTTCCTAATGCTATTTTCATGAACCTTGATTATGTTCTCACACCCACATGATCATATTAACCTCACTTATGATCTTTGATTTATATCACTTGTTTACCCTTACTTAGCATTTGAGATCACTTTTCATATGTTTCTATTTCCCTAGGTTAGGAAAATAATAATTTCGTATGATTTACCTATAAGTGTATCATGTGTGGATAATTTTCTAGGAGACTCTAAAGGCTTATTTTTAAATAATAAATCCTTGGTGTAATGGAAAAAAATTTCTATGTATAAGAAAGATATGAGTTTTTTATTGAATGTTTTTTTATATTCTCTAACACTCCATTTCTAAAAGTTATTGGGTATGTAAGTGACTCAAAAGTTAGTTTTTATATGGTAATTTTGGATTGTTAATTTGGTTCACTTAAATTTGTATAAAGCCATTATGTAAATAATTTGTTTTTAGCACCATATCAGAGTTTAGAGGTTCTAGGAATCTCAGTTGGAATCAAAGAAACATTTATAAAACTTTAGAGATTATTATGTTATTAGATGATGATAATTTAAGATTTTTTGACACCATTATGGGTTAATAAATTTAAGTTTGATAATAAGTTTAACGACATAAATATCCATTTTTAGGGATTAATGGATTGGAATTTGGGGTGATTAATGATATTTTGGGATATTTTTATTGGGTATTAGGAAGAATACATTATTAAGGGTGATATAAACCTTTGGATTGGTATGAAATTTGATATTGAGGTAAATATAGTTAATTGAGATTATAAGTAAAATAATTTTGGGGAAGGACTAATATATTTTGGGAGAAAATTTAGTTAGGGTGTATACATGCTTGGTATGAGACATTATGAGTTAATTTGTGTTATTTAAGGGTAAAAGTTATGTTGATTTTGGAAGAATACATGATTAGGTTTTTTTTTATTATTTTTGGGTTTTGAATTTAGTCATGCATGAGCTTAAGAGTATTTGTGTTTCATTATTCCTGGAATTATTTAATTTAAAAATGAGAGTTTATTTTTATATTTAGGTTTTATATATTAAAGTATTGATTTTAACATGATTGTTTATTCATATTTTATTGGATATTATATTTACTCATGCTTGCTATTTTTTATAACTGGTTATAAATAGTAGGAATAACATAGTATAAAAATCATTTATATAATGAGGAATAATATCCTTTATTGGATATCATGATATATTTAGTTTTTATTTTCAGGCTTTAAAAATTAAAAATTTATCTTGGTCATTCGTCATCTAGAGTTACAGAAAAATAAGAGGTTGAAACTGATCAAAAGATAAAATTTTCTTATAGAATCAAAATAAATCAAGTAAGTATGTTCTCTTATATAATTTATCTTAGTGACAAAATAATTTGAAAATCTTAAATATATATATATATATATTAAGGCTTATGGGGAAAACATCACCCAACTATCAAAGTATGCCTTAGAAACTCATTCACAAGTGTGTATTAAACCTACTTTGTATTTTTTCTATAATTTTTGTCAGTAAGGAATATAAGATGGATCATTTCAATATGTTGATAAATAATTTCTTAGTATTTAAATTGGATGTTCCCATGTATTATGTTAAATAATATAGAGTTCCCAAGTAAGGTATGAATATGTGTTCATGGAATAATTATTTACCATAAATATTGGAAGAATAAGTGCACAAGTAACTACCATTGTATTAAAAGAGATCTATTCACTTTATGATAAAAGATTTTTCGAGTATTTTAGTCTCTTTCAAGTTGCAAGTTACCTAAATAATTAAATATGGGAAAATTATCTAAAATGTGGATATTGAGTTCCAATATATTTATTTTTTAACACTTGAATGCTATTGGAACTTAGGAAAAAAAAGTCTAACTGTTAGATAGCTCAATGAGCCAAGAAGCCTAGCCACCACTAGTAAATGACTAATACTAAATATAGGATCCAACTAACAATAATACATAGAGTGTATATCACCTACATGGGTTGGTCTAATTACGAGATCACAGGTGGGAAAATGGTTTTTAGAATCCATGTGATTGGGTCAACCCCAACTCCCATCAGACTTCATCAAGCCACTGATGGAGGGCCCAAGTGAATGCACAAACATTATAATTACTTAAAAATATATGAACACCCATGGAAAAAGATAAGATGATGTCATATACAATCATCTTCAACCATAAGATACCTGGATTTCATGTTAGGATTTCTATCCATGTGAATCAACCTCATTCTGTAACTTTGAGTGTCAAAATAACAATGTCATCTATAAGTGTATTGTTCAACACATGATATAATTCATATTTTTCATTATTGTTAAAAATAAATAAGGAAAACAATATTTATATACACTAAAGAAGAAATATTTTAGAAAATGAGATTTACATTGAAGAATAATGTAAACAGGGAGAATAATACATGTTTATAATCAAATAATGCTTTGTGGTATGATTGAGTTTCAAAAATCATGATACTATTAATCATGATCCAATATTATCTTTGAGTAAGAAGATAAGACAAAACCACACAATATATAATTTTGAGTGAGTAATTTTGTCATCATGTAAAAATTATGAAGCAAAATAAATAATGGTGTTGTAATGTAATGTCAGTGGTTACACCAAGCATGGTAAAGATCATGTCACAAAAAAATAGGAACAAAATTGAGACCATGTTGAAATGGTGACTGTGGCATGTTGAAAATATACCTATGAGGAAAAAAGAGAAAACACCATGAAATAATGGAAACCATGATGAGAATTATGGTTGAAAAATAGTTAGACTATGAACACCATGTAATAGTGATGAATGTTTCAGGAAAGGCATGTACCTTTGAGAAATAGTGTGCTGAAATACACTGTGGCGAAGATAATTTCAGATAAGAAGACCATTAGTGAAAAAAATGTGATGGACTATGCACTGGTTCATTTTTATGAGTTTTTTAAGAATCTATTTACATGATACCGTCTATGTTCATGGGACATATCATATTATTGTGGAGATTTTTCTGAGTTTTTTGAAAAAAAATATAAAACCTAGGTCACCTTTTTTATTGAAAAATTAGGGAGAAAAGGCAGTAAGTCCACTACCAACTTTTGGTTTAGAGGAAGGTGGTAGTGCCTCTAACTACTTTAAGAAAAAAATATATATTTTAAATATATATGTTTTCGTATTAAAAAATATATTTGTTTGTATATTATGATATATATATATATATATTATTTTTATTTTATTTTGTATATAATTATATCCTTAATATTTGAAAGTGAAAATGTTATAATTTTATCCAATAAATTTTGGGACATGTAAATTAGCTTTTACTTATTATATTTATAATTTTGTTTATTTTCAATTATATTTTATATATTGAGTCATTTACTCAAATATATCTTAGATTTTGATAATATTTTATAAGTTATATTCATTCAAAGTCACCTACATGAAACATAATAATATTTGAAGTTGGTGGCTTTGAAAGTTTATAACTTATAAAATATAAATATAATCTTAATGATATTTTACACACATACTGAACATATGAAAAATAATTCAAAATAAAAGGAATTTATTAAAAACAATTAATGAAAAGTAATTTTAGTATCATAATATATTGTTTTTTAACCATTATAATTTTATTTATAATATATTTTTACCTTCCATTCATTTTTTATTATTTATTATATTTATGTGTCACGACCCGTCCTCGGGGCTCATGCCATGACTACCCCAAGCCTGCCTTCTATAGGCCAGGGGCTGGTGACTAGAACTAAAGGAGAATCCATGATAAAAATGGAAGGCAATGCCCTTAAACCCATAACACACATAGTGTGGACACAAGCAGTAAAAGAATCAAGTACTAATGTAGAAAAAAATTGTGCTGAAATTAAGTGGGCCAGTATACAAACACATCTAAAAAATAAGTACAAGTACAAGTAAAAAGTTAAGTAGCTCCTGGATCGTCCTCTGGGAAAATACTACCTGAATGGTAGGTACAGATCTCGAACAACACGTCCCTGGGGCACGTCGCGTCTAGTCTAGCTCCGAGCAGCCTCTCCTCCGGGTCCCTCAGCCTCGATCACTGCGGACCGTTGTCTGCACAGAACACCACAAGGTGCGGAAGAAGCCCGTGCAGGGGTGAGTATAATGATACTTAGTAAGGGAGCCCGAGACCCCCGAAGGTCTACCAAAATCCACTAAGGAAAAACCAGAGTAGTGAGATACAATCACAAAGTAACAACCATATGTACTTAGGTATATGCCCATACATATACCTAAGTTACCAATCACAGCCCGACTCCAACACTCGGGCCCAAGCACGACCCATTTCACAAAGGAAGTAAAGTCAATCATCTCTATGATAACAACTTAAAGTCAAGACTTAGATCACATAGGTGTTTAACTCATGTAGAGGGGTAGAGATGATTAGATATAGCCACTGAATCATCTCCTCTGTCGAACACATGTAGGATCCTGGAACAGTATCAACACTGTTGAACCCACAGAGGATCCCAGTCCAGTATCTTCGCTGTCGAACCCATGAAGGATCCCGGTCCAATATCTTCGATGTTGAACCCACGGAGGATCCTGGTTTAGTAGTAGGTCCACGTAGGATCTTATCATCTCAGTCGCAGCCAGCCATAGGGTTCCCGCACACAACACGATCATTTTCGGGAGGGTCCACCCCTCAAGCCATGTTTCGATACATCAACTACCATGAAGTCTCAAGTTGATGTATCCCGTAGTTCCGTCTCATCATCAATAACCAAACTCAATAGACGACGCGCCAATCGGATGCCCGTTTTGTGAGTTATTGGCGTTTTCGCTCTAAGGGCCTGGTTGGATTTAGGTTCAATCCAACTCGGACATATCTCAACTATGGCCAAACCTCAAGTGGGGTATGCCAAATGAACCATCTCATTTCAAGATTCTTGTTGGCATGGATGGTTCATCAATCAGACACCCGTAGGCCAAGATATGGGAAAAGGTGAAATAGGTCAGACCGAGGTCCGGGTCTGGTCCGGTCCCGCCAGACTAACCCGAGCTGGGTCCATATCCGGACCAGGGTCTGAAATGGTCCGCGGGTCCGACCCAGCCTGCTGGAACCAACCCGGACTGCCGGATCTGGCCCGACCCAGTGGCGGCGGCTCGACCCAGCCCGGCGGCCCGACCCAGTGTGGTGGCCCCGCCCAACGTGGTGGCCCCGCCCAACACGTCTGCCCATCCTACGGGTGGCGCGACCCGCAAGGTCCACACAGGTGGCCCGGCCGGAGGGGGCACGGTGGCCGAGCCCGAGGCCCAGCCCGCTGGGGGGGGGGGGGGCGAGGCCCAGCCTAGCTAGCCTGCTTGGCCAGCGGGGGTGCCAGCTTGGGTCGGTGCCCTGTGGGGCCCACCCCAGCAATCAAGGGGGGGGGGGGGTACACCCCCCCCCCCCGTCTTCAACAACGGTTGGCACGTGGCACTGGCCCGGTAACCGCGGGATACTTCAGGTCCTGCCTGTATCGCGCCCACCAGAGGCCAGCTCAGCCGGCCGCCCTCCTCTATTCGCTGAGGCCCATGGCTGCTGTTCTTCTTCGGTGCGATGCGATGACACCGTGCCCAGCCTGTCCGACCGCCGTTACCTGCATGTCCATGACTCCTTTATCCAGCGCGGTGCGACAACACCGCGCACCTCCAGCACCACTGCGGCTAGGTTCTCCACGCGGCGCTATGGCGCTGCGCCCCTTTAGCAGCCCTTGCGCCATTGGCTTCTTCCATGACCGGCTCGTTTCCGGTCGTCGCGTGTACAGCCGTGGCCCATCGTCCACGACCCGTTCGTTCGGTGGCGCCATTTCACCGCCACCGCCATCAACGATTGAGAACCAACTGAGGGTTTTCAGGCCGTGTTTGTTCGGCCCGTGACCTCCGCGTTAGTTTGATAGCTAATTTCTATTATCGAAGCTCAAAAAAGACAAAGAACGAAGATCGAAAGCAGTGAAAACAACCCCTACCTCATTTTTCATTCGTTGACGATGGAATTTGGCATCGTCATTGGCGGCATTCTACCTAGGAGACTTCTCCTCCTTTGATGCGGAAGAATATTGTACATCATCAGTGGTGGAAGTTATTCCCTCCAAATGTGGTGCCTCTCACTTCTCCAGCAATGTGGAAGAAGAAGGTGGAAGGTTCTGGAGAAAGGAGAAGGAATGAGATCTTTCTCCAGCGGATCCTCCTCTCCAACTAAGAAGGCTCCTCCCTTAATTAATTAAGGGAAGAGTTACTTGAATTAATTCATGGTTGCGGACCCCACATTAATTCTAATAAATTTGAATTAAAATAAAATACTTTTCATGTATTTTATTTTTATTTTACTTCTTCAAGTTTTTAAAAAAAACCAACAATGCGGGTGAAAAATCAACCAACGCTCCAGCCCGAACACAGCTAAGGTGAAGGTCTCACTAAGAAATCATCAGTGCTACGAGTTCAACGGTACCCTTGGAATTCGATTCCGAGCACCAGTTCAAAAGTTACCAAAACCCTCTAAAAACACACTGAATGCACTTATAAACTTTGAAAAAACATTCCGAGCACTTCGGGCCTCAGAATCACTCTCCATCAGAAACTATAGACTCCGAAAAATTCCATATAATTAAAGAAAATTTAAATGGGATTTTTGGGTCTTTACATTCTCCACACCTCAGGGATTTTCCTCCCCGAAAGCCAGAACTCAAAACTAGGGAAAAAAATGGGGGTACTGAGCATAGATTTGAGCCTCCCACTCCCATGTGATCTCCTGGAGGTTCTCGTGTAGCCACCGTACATGCATATGAGGTATCGACCGCCCATGAATGAATCTCTTTTTTCAATCCTCGATCTACACTAGAAACTTCAAGAAAGTATTAACATCATCGATGTCGAGCTCTCCCCAGTTTATGATGTGAGTCGGGTCATGGACGTATCTCCTCAGTTGTGAAACGTGGAAAACGTCGTGCACCTGGTGCAACTAGGGTGGAAGATCCAGGCGGTAAGCCACTTTTCCTACTCTACTGAGGACCCGGAAGGGTCCGATGAACCTTGGAGATAACTTTCTTCCCCGGCCAAATATCTGTAAACCTCATCGAGGTGAGAACCGTAGGAAGACGTGGTCACCATTCTCGAACTCCAGAGGTCTCTATCTCCTATCAGCATAGGACTTATGCCTGCTATGTGCGGTCTTCATCCGCTCCTAGATTACTTGAACCTTCTCTGTTGTAGCCTGCACCATCTCTAGTCCCATGAGTGCATACTCCCCTGGGTCAGTCCCGCACAAAGGTGATCTGCAGGTTCGGCGATACAGTTCCACGAAAGGTGCCATCCCGATGGTGGAGTGGTAGTTGTTGTTGTATACAAACTCTACCCAGGGTAAGTGATCCTCCCAGCTACAACTGAGGTTGAGGACACATGCATGGAGCATGTCCTCGAGAGTCTGAATGGTCCTCTTAGAATGGCCATCTGCTTGAGGATGGAAGACGATTTTCAAGTGAAGCTGCATCCCGAAAGCCTCCTGCAACCCCTTCCATAGCCAGGAAGTGAAACGAGCATCTCAATTTGAGACGATCATCAATGGCACACCATGAAGCCGTACGATCTCCTGTATATTTAGTTGTCCCAATATATCTACTGAACTCTGCTCTCTGATCAGTAGGAAGTGGGCTAACTTGGTGAGTTTGTCGACAATCACCCAGATAGAGTCGTGACCTCTGGATGTATGTGGACGTCCCATCATGAAATCCATGGATATCCCATACCACTTCCACTCAGGGACCTCTAAGGGCTGAAATAAACTTGCTCGAACCTGGTGCTCCGACTTCACTTGCTGACATGTGAGGAATCATGAGATAATCTCTGCTACTTCCTTCTTCATATCTGGCCAGCAGTGTTTTCCTCGGTGGTCTAGGTACATATTTTCCACACTTGTATGTACTACTAGAGGAGACATGTAAAAATCCCTCAACACTTCCTCTCGAAGTGACACAGGTACCGTGGTATGTCCCCAGAAGAGAATGACGTTCCCCCCAACTATAGAAAATAAATTAGGTGCCTGCCCTGTTGATATCTGTGCACGTCGAGCCTCATAGTAAACATCCCCACGCGGCGCCTACCCGACTCTCTGATGAAGTGGAGATATGACTGTAAGAGACTGCAGAAAGGCTACTCCATCCTAATCCACAAAGGATATCTGCAATGCGACCGGCTGCTCTGTCACCTCTCCAGCATCTTAATTCTTGGTATCCTACTGATAGAATCTGCTACAACGTTCCCCTTCCCAGGAGTGTAGAATATCTCTAAGTCATAGTCATAGAGGAACTCAAGCCAACACCGCTATCTCAGGTTCAGGTCCTGCGAGGAGATGTACCTGAGACTCCGGTGGTCAGAGTAGACTGTAAAACGCTCTCCCATCAGATAGTGCTGCCACATCTTCAAGGTGAAGACCACTGATAGTAACTCCAGGTCATGAGTGGAGTAGTTCTACTCATGCTGTCTCAGCTAACAAGAACCATAAGCTATCACTGCTCGCTCCTGTATTAGGACGCATCCGAACCCGGTCCCTGATGCATCGCAATAGACTACATTCCCAATTCCCTACTCCAGTAGCCTCAAGATGGGTGCACTAGTCAGCCTCTGCCTTATCCCCTAGAAACTCTGATGGAATCTATCTAACCATATGAAGGGTTTCCCCTTGTTCGTCAACACTGAAAGTGGTGCTGCAACTCTGGAGAAGTCTGTCACAAATCTCCGATAGTACCCAGCCAGATCCAGAAAATTTCGTACCTCAATCACACTCCTGGGTGGCTCCCAAGCATGTAATGCCTCGGTCTTTGCTGGATACACTACATTCCAGCCTCTAAGATGAAATGTCCCAGAAAGTATACCTCTTAGATCCATAACTAGCACTTCAAGAGCTTACCATAAATCTGGTGCTCTCGGAGTGTGTCCAGTACTACCCACAAATGGTAGGCGTGCTCCTCCTGAGTAGTTGAGTAGATCAAAATGTCATCAATAAAGACTACCAAAATTTGATCAATGTATGGCTTGAAGATCCTATTCAAGAGTCCCATGAACACAACTAATGCGTTGGCCATGCCGAATGAAATAACCAAGAACTCTTAGTGGCCATACTGGCATTTGAAGGCCGTCTTCTGCACATCCTCATCCAGTACTCTGAGCTGGTGATAGCCCGATCGATGATCTATCTTCAAGAACCAACACGCTCCCTTCAGCTGATCAAAGAGGTCGTCAATCCTCGGGAGTGGGTACTTGTTCTTCACGGTCACCTGGTTTAGGTGCCGATAATCAACAGACAGTCGTAAGATCCCATCCGCCTTCTTGGCGAACAAAATCAAGGATGCCCAGGGTTAAACACTAGGTCGAATGAATTCCTTCCCCTACAAGTCCTCTGTCTGTACCCACAACTCACGAAGATTTGAGGGAGCCATCCGATATGCTGGTCTGGATATCGGTGTTTTCCTGGGGTACAAGTCAATGAAAAAGACTACCTATCTGCATGGAGGTAGTCCTGGAATGTCATCAGGGAAGATATCCATGTATTGATCCACCACAATAGGAAAACTCGGACTCCGCACATCAACCGCTCTGAGAATGAGGATAGCCAACTGATGTGTGATCGACTACCCCCTCCTCTGGGTAAGTCCATCCTGTGCTGCAGAGGATCCCTTCTCACCGGTGAAGGTAAACCACATCCCATCCTCATAGACACACCACACTTTCCACCTAATTCTGTCAATCCGAGCATGAACTATGGATAACCAGTCCATACCCATGATGATGTCATATGGCCTCGAAGCCGCTACTAGATGATGCCAGCCGAAGCTGTGGCCTCCAAGAGTGAGCTCACACTACCGTCACTAGTGTGTAATCATCTAATCCTCTCTCGTAGGAGTCTATATCCATAGGGATAGAGCCAATGACTCCACCAGAATCTCTGATCTCTGCACCGGGGCAGTAGAAATAAAAAAACAACTCACACATGTGTCTATAAGTACTACAACAAGGGTGGAGTAGACACAGATAATACCTTGAATCATATCAGGTGCACCATGGTCATAGGCCTCGAATTCTTGGATCTGAGCCCACCCCTTTCCGCTAGCTCCTTGTGGTCAGGGTGGACCTTCTGGTGGTGGTGGTGGTACCTCGAAACGTTTTCCACCACCTGCTCCTCGGCTAGCTCCTCTGCCATGTCCGCCTGATCTCGGATGATCACCATGGTTGAACCTCTGCCTCTTCTTAGGAGGTCCCTCTATTGCCTTCTGCTCATCTGCATGTTGGGTCGGGCAGTCATGAGCCATGTGACCCTGCCCACCGCATGCATAGCACTACCTACTCCTAGAATGGCTGGCTCTGTCTCATGTGCCACGCACAACCGAACATGTATCCCGGGGTTTCCCACCTAATGGCCAGGTCCACTTGGACCTCTATGACATCTGTCTACTGCTGGATGTAGAATACTCTACTACGTGTCGCCCTATGGTGGGTCTCGCTGCTGGTAACTACTCAGCAAGAAAACTCTCTATAAGAAGGGCTCGCTCCAGCACCCCCACCTATGTCAGAATTCTAAGGGAGATCATCGAAGCCCTGATATCACACCTGAGTCCCTGATCGAAGGTCCGGGCCCTAAGGAATGAGTCCCTCACCATATTTGTGGAGTAGCGTGAGAGGTTAGTGAACCACGCTGAGTAATGTGCCACCATCATGCTGCCCTGATGCAGATGAAGAAGCTCCTAAATATGCACCGCACAAAGGGTGGCAGGAACAAACTCTGATCAGAAGAGTCTCTCAAAGTCTTCCCAGAGGAGTGATGCCTCATCATGCACCTGGACCATCAGGCTCCACCATCTTCCTACTGCTGCCTGCAGGTGACTCATGACAAGGATCACCATAAGGTCGGTTGGTCTCCCTACAAATCTAAAATCTCTCACAACAACCTCCAGCCAATCCTCAGCTGCCTTTGGGTCCGTCTCCCCCCTGAACCTGGCTGGCCTCTGGAACTGGAACTCATGTAGTGCACTTAGATGATGTACACTCTCTGCTGCTGGAGCTGGTGGTATCGGTGGCCCAGCGGGCAGTGGTACTACTGGTGCCTCTGCTATGATGGGGCCCTGCACCGAGGCCTCGTCGCTCGGTGGAATACTATCTCGTACACATCTCGAAACCATAGCTGGCTGCCTACGTGAGGCCATCCTGAAAAGAAACAGGCACTCCTCGGTCAGAACAATATACCTGGTGAGCTGAAAAAAAGTAATCACAAAGAAAAATATTCAAAGGAAACACACACGCAATCAGTGTTTTCATGCACTGAGTCGGAAATCAGAAGTCAAAGTCCCAGTGTATGGATATGTGGGCTACCGCACCAACAACAATTTCCCTAAAATAATAACCACACCCAAAACACTTAACATTATTTACATTAAAAGAATCAGAGTCCAAGTTCTATGGTAGAACTAACTCCTCTGATACCAATTTGTCACGACCCATCCTTGGGCCTCGGGCCGTGACTACCCCAAGCCCGCCTTCCATAGGCCAGGGTATGGCGACTAGCACCAAAGGAAAATCCCTGATAAAAAGTCAAGGCATTTCCTTTAAACCTATAACACACACAGTCTGAACACAAGAAATAAAATCAACAAGTACTAATGTAGAAAAAAAGTGTGCTGAAAGTAAGGGGGCCAGTATACCAACCCAACTGAACAACAAGTACAAGTACAAGTAAAAAGTTATACAGCTCCTGCATCATCCTCTAGAAAAATCCTACCTGAAGGGTAGGTACAGATCTCAAACAAGACTCCCCTGGGGTATGTTGCGTCTAATCCAGCTCTGAGCGGCCTCCCATCTGACTCCCTCAGCCATGATCACTGATGACTGTCATCTACACAGAACACAACAAGGTGTGGGTGAAGCCCGTGCAGGGGGGAGTATAACGATACTCAGTAAGGGACCCCGAGACCCCCAAAGGTCTCCCAAAATCCACTAAGAATAAACCACAGTAGTAAGATACAATCACGAACTAACAACCATCCCTACTTTGTTATATGACCATACATATACCTAAGTTACCAATCATAGTCCAACTTCAACACTCGATCCCAAGAACAACCCATTCCACAAAGGAAGTAAAGTTAATCATCTCGATGATAAAAAAATTAAAGTCAAGACTCAACTCACATAGGTATTTAACTCAAGTAGAGGGGTAGAGATGATTAGATGTAGCCACTAAATTATCTCCTTTGTGGAACCCACGTAGGATCCTAGAATAGTATCGGCGTTGTCAAACCCACAGAGGATCCTGATACAGAAGTCATCGCTATCGAACCCACAGAGGATCCCAGTCCAGTATCATCGATGTTGAACCCACGAATGATCCTAGTCTACTATTTTCACTATCAAACCCAAGGAGGATCTTGGTAGATTAGTAGGTTCACGTAGGATCTTATCATCTCAGTCACAGCCAACCATAGAGTTCCCACACACAGAACACTCATTTCTGAGAGGGTCCCCTCCTCAAGCCAAGTGTCGATACATCAACTACCATGAAGTCTTGAGTTGATGTATCCCATATTTCCGTCTCATCATAAGGAACCCAACGCGACAAACAACACGTTAATCGGATGCCCGGTCTGTGACTTATTGGCATTTCCGCTCCAAGGGCCCAGTTGGATTTAGGTTCAATCCAACCCGGCCATACCCCAACTCTTTCCAGACCTTGAGTGGGGTATTCCAAATGAACTGCCTCATTCCAAGCTTCCATTCAGCGTAGACGCTTCCTCAATCAGACCCTCGTAGCCCAAGATAAGATAAAAAAGGTGAAATGGGTCAGAACTGGGTCCAGGTCCGGTCCAGCCCAGCCGAACCAAACCGACCCGGGTCTGGATCCGGACCGGGGTCCAACCCGGTCCGCGGGTCCAATCCGGACAACTGGAACCAGTCGGACCCAACCAAGAAGCAGTGGCCCGACCCTAGGGGGCGCGGTGGCCTAGCCTGCTGGGGGGGGGGAGGGCCTGCCCAGTTGGCCCACTTCGCTAGCGGGGGTTCCAGCTAGGGGCGGTGCCCTGCGGGGCCCGCACTAGCCATAAAAGGGGGGGTTACACCCCCCGTCTTCAGCAAAGGTCGACGTGTGGCATAGGCCCGGTAACTGCGGGAGCCTTCATGTCCCACATGTAGCACGCCCACTGGCAGCCGTATCACCTGGCCACCCTCCTCCATCCAGCGCGGCCCATGGTCGCAGTTGTTCTCTGGCATGGCACAATGGCACTGCGCCCCTCCGGCACCGCTGTGACCTAGTTCTCCGCGCGGCGCGACGGCGCCACACCCCTCCGGCGACTCATCAACCCTTGCGCCACTGGCTTCCTTCGGGGTCAGCTCATTTCCGGTCGCCACGTGTACCGCAGCGGCCCATCGACCGTAGCCCGTTGCTCCGATAGAACTGTTGCGCCGCCTCTTCCAGCAATGAACGAGAACCAACAGAGTGTTTTCAGGCAATGTTAGTTCGGCCCACTCCCTCTGCGTTAGGGTGATAGAACACAGCTATTATCGAATCTCAAGAACGATGAAGAATGAAGATCTAAATCAATCTACATGACCCCTACCTAATTTGTCGTTCATTGACGATGGAAGATGGCATCGTCGTTGGCGGCATCCTACCCGGGCGGCTTCTCCTCCTTTGATGCGGAAGAGGATCGAACATCGTCGGCGGTGGACGTTATTCCCTCAAAAGGTGGTTCCTCTCACTTCTCCAGCAAGGTGGAAGAAGAAGGTGGAAGGTGGTGGAGAAAGGAGAAGGAAGGAGATCTTTCTCCAACAGATCCTCCTCTCCAACTTAGAAATCTCTTCTCTTAATTAATTAAGGGAGGAGTTACATGAATTAATGTGAGGTTGAGGACCCCACACTAATTCAAATAAATTTGAATAAAAATAAAATACTTGTGATGTATTTTATTTTTATTTTACTTCTTCTATTTAAAAAAAACAACCGCGCAGGTGAAAACTCAACCAATGCTCTAGCCCGAACGCAACTAAGGTAAAGGTATCACTAAGTAATCATCGGTGCTGCGAGTTCAACGGTTCCCTTAGAATTTGATTCTGAGCACTGGTTCAGAAGTTACCAAAACCCACTCAAAACACACTAAACTCACTTAGAAACTTTGAAAAAACTTTCTGAGCACTCTGGGCCTCAGAATCACGTGCCATCAGAAATTGTGGACTCAGAACAATTCCATATAATTAAAAAAAATTACATGGGATTTTTCAGGTCTTTACATTATGAAGTTATTTTTATTTCCATAAAATTTTTAGATTCTAAGGCTATGTTTTAAGATTTATTTAGATTATTTTTTAGTTTTCATTTTATATGATTTTAAAGTTTCCTACTTTAAATTTAATAAGTTTTCCTATGTTTCAAGTATTCAACCTTGAAAGCATATAAAATATAAACTATGAATAAAATATAAATGGGAATTAAAAGGGTGGATAAATATGTAAAAATGGTTGATAGTAAAAAAGAATTTATTCATTTTTATAGGCAAAAAATATATACATGAATGAGTACAATTAATCTATATAGTGAGTTTTTGTCCCATGTGGTGGTGTGTGAATGAGACGTTCATATCAAGACCACTGAACTCTATGCTGGGGTTGATTATGATGACCTGGAGAGGGTTTATCCTTAGGTGACAAGACCTTGGATGTCAAATGCTCTGTCTATCTTTGAATGGGAGGAGGTGTCAACTGAATGTAATCCTACACACTTGATCCTTCTCCCACTAGGGTTGTAGAAGGACCTGCCAACATCATAGGGGGGAATCATATAGGCTATGAAGGATCTGTCATGATAGCGGAAGGAATGGTAAATGACCCTTTATAGAATATCAGATAATCTACACCTGGAGAAAACTGTGGGTATCCTTCCAATACAGATGGATCTCATGCCACCCAATACACATCCCTAATCTGTTGAGTCTTGACTACTAGAGGGCCAACCTCTTCCTCTAAAACAGGTGAGGCCTCATGTGTAATACGACACAATATATATCGTTATTATCATGAATCCCCAGAATCTGAAGCTGGCGGAGGAGGTTCCTAAGTAGGAACCTTCACTCCCTAGGTAGTAAAGTCATCTACCTAGTGTGAATGATTGAATATACTATCATGAACCTCATGATAAGATGGCATCATGCCCTACAATACAACATGGATCACTCCCAAGCTAGAAAACTCCTCCTCCTATGGATCAGACATGTGGATAATCTACTGTACTTGAGTATGCTATAAAAATATTCAAAATAATTTATAAAATATTATAATAAAAAAAGAAATAGAAATTTATTGACTTACCATATCTTGAATCCATATGCCGTGTCAATTAAGATACAATATAGACTTCAATCTATACCATAGATCATACTCGACTTACTGTGATATATGGAATCACATCGTATGTACACCCTCGATATAAATCGAGGCCCATTTTCCCTATCGGTTGAGATTCTAGGCATGTCATTAGTTCCAATCAATATCCTGCATCCCCGTCATCTTCAAGGAATAAAGCTCATGTAGCTATCTTGGCAGAAATGGAATGCATTGAACATAGTCAAACTGGCGCATGACTCTCTCAGGATGGTGAAACTCAATAATATGAAAGTGAATTATTGGCACTAAAACCATATCATCAAAATGTAAAATAAGGTAGTGTTCAAGAAACTGATTCAATAAATCATAGTATGGTATCCATGGAATATGAAATGAGATGAGATATTTGTCAAACAATTCTTACAAAAAACAAAAAATGATGATATTATGAAATTTTTTATCCAATGAAAGATTATATATACTTATATCATTGGCTAAGATAACATCTAACGTGAGTTGGTATGAACCCAAATGGTGTGTTAGAGAACTGAAGAAGTGGTGTGCCTGAATCCACCTATAAAATACAACATCATAAGTGATAAATAAAAAAAATTTAATTCAATAACTCCTAATAGAATTATAAATCCATAGATATGAGTGATAATACCATCATTTACATGGGGAATCATGACGCACATATATAAGAAACTGCTAACTAGACACATTAGTTTAGAGAGATGGTATGCTCTCTCATTCCCACATCTAAATAAGTATGACACATCCCTCAAAATCTGTGTGATCTAAGTGGAATGTCATGAATAATGCTCTGTAAGGGTAAGAAAAGAATGTAGATCCCCATTTGTATGTCCTGACCAGATCAAAATCATTCATTATCCTTAGATACATCTTGTTCACGTGCATACCTGAGTCATCAGTGCATAGTTTCCCTCTAATGATCTATAACATATAATAACGGGCATGATTCCTAATAGTCTTCTCATCAGAATCATTGGGTAAATGTGAAAATTTCATCTTAAGACACCTAATATATATTGAAATACCATTTGTAGTAGCATCATAGACCAAAATGTCGATTCCCAGAAATCTCTATACAAGATCTGGCCAGTCTACACTGGTGGGTCCAATAACCACATCCCCCTGAAAAAGAATACCATTCAGGACTGCCACATCCCCAAGGTTGATGGTTATCTCTCCCTCAGGTAAGTGGATTACGTGTGTCTCTCATATCTACCTATCTAGGTGGGTGACAAGATGTTTATGATCAACTAATGTCAAATTGGATACCAAAATGCCATAGAAGCTAGCACAATGTTGGTATGGTATAATGTCTGCTAGAGAAAGCATGTGATGATGACAATATCATCGATGCACCCTGATTCATTGAACTGGATGACCCTATATCACGATATGGGAAACATGTATAGCTTTCACAGTGAGTATTATAGTATCATACATCTATATTTAAAAAATTGAAATAAGTCTTAACGATAAAATGTAAATATAACACTATGGTCTGTAAAATGTTATGAATGATAGAATTTAAGACATCATATGTTTATTCCCATTATTTTATGATGTTTTTACCAAAAGAAAAGGGAAAGTCATAATGTTTGTCAAAGAATATTTCTAAAGTGTTTTCATATATATTTTTATGTAAGAAATAGTTTTTTGTAAGATATGGTTGTTTATATTTATATATATATATAAAAATTTTGTCTTCATTATCCAAAAGTTCATTAGAAAATTGTGTGTTTTTGAATTTGTTTATGATTTATCACATGATTTTATGTTTCATGATTATTTTCTCACATGCTTGTTTTATGGTTTATCCATAGACAATTTGATTATGCTTTCATGTCACCTCATATTTACTTGTCATATTCATTTTAATGTGAATATGAAAGTTTTATTGTTATTTGATAGTTGAAGAATTTTTAAATGTCAAAAAAATTTACAAAATGAAGGATATTATATTAACACAATATAATTAACAACATGATAAGATCACATTGGAGATAATACATCATTATGCATGAGAGTATGAACTCGATCCAAAAATGTAAGGGAATCATTTCCAGTTATGAACTTCTTGATGACATATGCAACATCTCAAAATTTATCCTTATTCTTATGGCTATTCCAAATCATTCTTTATCCTACTGGACTTTGGTCTCCCTCTTTGATGTAACCTCTTGATGTCAGGTATCAATATCGACTGGTCTTTTGGAATTGAGAAATATCAAAAAAATCCCCAATAGGCATCCATGGTGCAATATAATAGTTATCAATGGTGTCCAGACAGTACACTAGATGAACATATGATTCCCCTAATATGTTTATAGAGGCACATTCTATGATGTAGTGTGCACATGGAACCATAATCTTTGTATGTTTCCACATTGATATTGAATTTCTTCCAATAATACCACCATTTCTTCACTACTTCTACTTGTGATGGGGTTTGAAGACTCTCTCACTTCAAATCATGAGTCTTGTTAGTGAAAATGCACACTTGATAACCAGAAGAGTCTTTAATGTTCTTTTCAATATCTCATTGAAAGTGTATTCTGTACCTTAGCCCCTATTGAATCCCATTTAAGGCTAGTTTTTTTCTATCAATTAAGTACTTCACACAAAGATAAAATGTCTCTTAAACTAGGTAAGTTATAGGATACTTTCAAATCCCCTTGAAGACACCATTTATTCACTCCAAAATGTTTTTTTTATTGTGTCTGTACCTCTTCCCTCTATCATATTCCAATATCCATTTTTAATTTTGGAATCCACATCATATAATCATACACATATTGATTAACCTTGAGGGTTTTTTCAAAAAACTATTCAAACCTTAATTTATCCAAATCATATACTACAGAAAAGTGGTTATATTTCAAATAAATTTATTTTATATTTATTTTTAAATAGTAAAAAATAACAAATACACTGCATACCAAGTCTCGTGATTTCATTCTTTATCGATTCGTTATGGAATGTTTTTCACACACTAATAGAAATGTGTTGGATGCAGTACTGATGATGTGAATTTGAGGGTCTCCATGTATCAAGATCCACATTGATTGTCTCTTTGATTTAATAATTCTAATCAATTATCAAACAGAAACCCTGGATATATGTGAGATGGTTGTTGATACATACCAAAACCCAACTCCACAATTCATTTTTTTCCTTCTCCATAATGAAAAATTTTAATGTAAGAGGTTAATGGTTAACATCATGGGTAACTAAAATCAACAAAATTCCCTTGTATATTCTATATAGAAATATTCCATCAATCTACATGAACTATTTTCTAAACTGAAAATAATAAATATAGTGGAGGAATTCCCATAACAACTGATGAAATCGAATATGATAGGGATCAAGTTGGTTATCTTGAGATACATGTTCATTTATATGAATATGGTAGAAAACTTGTTATTTGTGTCTTGGTATGGATAATAATTTTGGAAACACCAAATATGTGTCATCTCAATCACTATAGACCTTAAAAATTTCCATCTATTTCACCATCCAAGCCTTTTCATAAGAGATTTTATAACTAAATTATTGTTGTATCCTCTAATTAATAAGGGATACAAGAACATCTTGGAAGGGCATAATCATCTCGATGACAATAAATGACACAAATTCAGCATCCAATGAAGTATAATCTTGTGTTAGGTGTGGCTGAATTCATGTATGAGCTACCTCAATATTTGAAATTCTCCAACCTCCAAATGAAATGTCCGGAATTTCCCTCAAGTTTTATTTACAATCATCCTATTATTTATCACACCATATGATGTATTTTTTATGGATTTATTCCGAAACCTAATATATACAATGTATCTACATATGAAATCTTTTTACCATGTTTTCTAATGAATATTTACTTAGAAAATCCATTCTAACATATAATTCTTTATCTATCTCACAAAACCTGTCCACTACAACTCTAGGACACTCAGTTTTAGGCATGAGAATAGTACAACTGAATTCATAAAAAAATTTCATTACTTCTAACCAAAATGAAAAGAGATGCGGATTATTTATTGTGGGTCGAGCATTCTATAAAACTAATGAATTTATATAAACTAACTCCCCAACATCTGGAGCTCCCTCATAATCAGAATTTTTGTCTCCATATGTTCCATTATTAATAAAATACCCATCAGAAGTTGGATTTAGAGGTATATCCAAGAGATCATATAGGTTGTCCTCTTCCGCATCATAGGGAGGGGCCTCAATTTATTGGGATAAGACTTCTTCAACTACTCTTGTATGTCTACATATTCATACAATTGGACACTATTATTGTATGGTAGAAACCTCAATAAGTAACTCTATCATGGAACCATATGAGCATAGGGAAAATAAAATTATTTCTTGGACCTACTCCTCATTAGAGACCAATGGACAATATTTATGCCATAATACATCCACGAATTGTAGATGTATATATCTAATAGACTTGATCTGTTGATTAGGTATCAAATTTAAGAAACCAAGGATTATATCTTGATGTTCACTTAGGGTTAAATAATCATATATCCTAACCATTTTTGTTGGTTGTTTACTATAATAATATCCATTATCTGTTTGAATAACCTCCCCATAGCAGTAGACACTGTAAAATATGACTCTCCATGTTAAAAAGGTTTCTTGATCATGATTTTTATATTGTAAATAATACTGACAATGAGGTTTTCCCATAAAATCTTTATGATAATGAAATTTTAAAACATCTTTCTATATCCTAAATTATGATACTAATGTTTTGTTATATAAATGTTTATTAGAAAATAAGTCATTGAATCTTTATGAAACCAAGGTAAAAAAGAAGATAAAAAATCAAATTAGTTTATTTATCAATACGGTGTTTTCCGGGATTACCCCTAGGTACATTTATGCCAGAGCCACATCCACTTATAGTATCCAGATAGGGATTTGATTTCCAAGATAACCACATAATATTTATGCTACCAAAATTTTATAATGTTTTCTTATATCCTAAAATATGACATTAATGTTATGTTCTAAAATTTTTGACTTTATTAAAGGTTTGTTCAATGGTTTATAAATTAAAGTTATTTATATAAAATATATCCATCAAAATTAACAAAATAATCATGAAATAAGGGATGAATAATCTAAATCAAAGGAGTAAAAAATCACGTGTCAAATTAATCCTCTTTCTCATCCAATTTTTTATTTTCCATCATATGTGTATTCTATGTTAATCCAAAATTAATCATTTGTTAATAATTAGTTAATCAGTGGTTAATCATTCATTAATTGTTTATTAATCATTGGTTAATCATTATTTAATTACTAATTAATCATTAATTAATCATTCCTTAATCACTCTTTAATAATTCTGTAATCATCCTTTAATCACCACTTAATCATTACTTAATTATTCTTTAACCATTATGTAATCATTACTTAATTATTAATTAATCATTATGTATTCATTCTTTAATCATTCCTTAACCATTAATTAATCATTACTTAATAATTACTTAATCATTAGTTAATCATTCTTTAATAATTACTTAATATGTAGTTAAATTTAATTTAATCATTCCGTAATCATTAGTTAACCATTCATTTATCATTCGTGAATAATTAGTTAGTCATTCTTTAATCTTTACTTAATCATTCATTATTCATTATTCAATAATTCCTTAATATTTATTAAATCATTCTTTAGTCATTAGTTAATCATTAGTGAGTCATTGGTGAATCATTAGTTAATATTTTTTTAATCATTAGTTAATTATTCTTTAATAATTCCTTAATCAGTCTTTAATAAATCCTTAATTATTACTTAATAATTATTTAATCACTAATTAATCATTATTTAATGACTCTTTAATCAATCCTTAATCATTCATTAAATATTAGTTAATCATTATTTATTCATTCCTTAATCATTCTTTAATCATTAATTAATCATTAATTAACAATTACTTAATCATTTATTAATCATTACTTAATCATTCCTTAACCATTATTTAATTATCAGTTAATCATCACTAACTCATTAGTTAAATATTATATAATCCTTACTTAATCATTCTTTAATCATTCATTAATCATGAATATTTTTTAGCTAATAATTAGTTAAAAATACTTAATACTTAATTAATTATTCCATAATAATAAGTTAATCCTATGATATTCATTAGATTATTATTATTTTCTAATCGTTATATGTAATATTTATTTAATAATAAGTTATTCAGTACTTAATATATACTTAATCATTACTAATAATAAATATTATTTCTAAACTATACATATCTAACCAAAAACAAAACAATTAAATAAATATATAATGTTAAATTAAATAATAAAAAATACATTTAAATGATGATTCACAAAAAATCAGCTCTTCTTTTAGGCCATGGGAACCAACATGCTCAAATAAGTCTTTTTTAGAGGTATAGGGTGTAAAATTTAGAGAGATGAGGTAATTTTGAAGTGAGGAGGATGGGGTGCCGTTTTATAGGGACTTAAGGGAAATGTCGTAGGGGGTGACACCTTTCACCTTTTCGTTAGGAAAAAGGTGAACAATCTTTGACCACCTTTCTCTTTATTTTAGGTAAAATGTGCCCCCACTACCTCCTTTGTGTAAATTGGGAAGGTGACACACCCCCTTCCACCTTTCTGATACAATTTTCAAAAAAAACACCTATGATTAATTAATTGTCTCTTTTTGGAAAACATAAAAACAACTATTATCGCATGTTTCCTAAAAACATGAAGATTTTATTATATATATTTCATGGAAATTAAATAGATAAAAATAATTGAAAAAGGACATGATATTTTCTAAATATCATGTATAATAATGCCTAGTCTTCAACCTAATTTGTATAAGAACTTGAATGAAAAGAAGACTTGAAGTTGGTTCTTAAAAGGGAAATATTTCTGAAAACATATGAATGCTGAGAATAATTGAAACTATAATATTTTTGGAATTTTTAATGTTTAATAATTATGGGGAAGAAATTAGACACTTCCATCCTCTATTTATGTGTTCTATAGGTTAAATAAAAAGTGACGAGGAGACCTAATACATGTACTTGGTTGAAAAATTGCATATTAAAAAAATAAAATAAAACCAACTCTATTTGTACCTAATTATTCTATATAGTCCAAAAGGGAAGATGAAGTAATCCATCATTGTGAACATATGTTTCCAATTATATTGAAAAGAAGTGGAATTCCAGTTTTGAAGAAAGATTCATTTCTTTATGCACTGAAGGATAATAAGAAGGATGTGTTTGGCAGTGCTGAAATAGTTCACTATCAAGATGAAAAACATACATCCAGTCTAAAATTTAAAAATAAATTGTATATGTTTTGAAAACATTTATGAATCCCATTGATGTTTTTCAACTAAGGAAAGAAATCATATTATTTATATAAAGATAAGATCAAAGTTGTGTTGTTGATCTTACTTTGATAGGATCTAGTCAAATCAAACATTCTGAATTAAATTACTAACTATGAAGCCTTTAATTTATTTATACAAGGTTGGTAATAGGATAAATAATCTCAATTACACACCCTTGATAATGATTTCTTTGATAAAAAAAATAAATTTGTGCATGTTTGATAATAACAAGAAGTTACCAAAGGAATATAAATCTATAAGGAAAAAAACCATATCAACAAATCCCAATATTCTTAATTTTATTCTTTCTTATTTATATTTTCATGTATACCAACCAAAATAAATATAAATAGAAAAAGATATCCCTCCACTAAGCAAGTGATGTTTTCATAAGGTATAAAATTGAAAATCAAATAAAATTTTACAAACACTAATTCACCCCCACTCTTAGTGTTGTAAACATCCCTTTGAAATCATATCCATTAGTATTTGAGTTATGGTCACACCTCTTTAGGATTCTCAAAAATTATTTTTTCTCTATAAATATTTGCGTTTATATTTTAAAAGTTATTATAGTTTAAAAATAAGGACAATATGTTTCAAATACTAATTATAATTCAATTTCTTCTAATAATTTGATAAATAGAAAGAATAAAGAGATGAAAAGGTTAAAAAGGTAACCCATTTATCCAAAGAGTAAATGAAATTTTATTCTCCAAACTTTAAAATTGATAAATATAGACCAGGAATGGATAAAGATCAGGTATTTAAATCCAAGTAGACGAAAAATCATTCTACCGGAGACAAATGAAATAATATTTATGATGAAAATGTGGCAAATGATGTTTCTTGCAATAATTTTTCTATAGATGATACAAGCATAGGTGGAAAATATCACAATTCAATGATTCACAAGATAATTCGACTAGAAAATTAAAATATTTATTGTATAATAATCCAATATATTTAGTCACTTTTTATGGCTATTTTAAAATCTTACAGAAAAATATTTCCCATATTGGAAAATAATCAATAAAAATAGAGAAATAACTATCACAGAAGGTGATGATGGGTGTTGATTTCACCAAAAAATGCAATGTAAAAAGTTATATAATCAAGAATATTTAATAATAATGCTCCAAATTTGAAAAACAATTCATTTAAAATAATCATAAAAATGTCTGAAGTTATTAAGAGGCTATAAGATATGTTCTATGTATTAGTGAAAAAAAAGATATTATTGATGTCAAGAATAATTAAATCTAGATTAAAGGAAATAAGATTAAATATCATGAAATTTTGATTAAAGAAAGGAATCAAATGCATCAAGATCAAGTTAATGAGTCTGAAAATAATTTTAAAGATATAATGATGATAGTGGAAAATAATAAATAATTTTCAAGATGAGAATCTTGGATTTTGAAGTTAAATTGATAAATCTAGAAGAAATTAAAGCCATGCATTAATGAAAATTTTGAAAGAGAGATGTAGTAGCATGAAATACCAAGATGTTTTACCATGAAAATGGATCTCTATGTATTGGAAAAAATATCACAAGATAATCCAATTATCAATATATATTGGCCACAAGAGAAAAGAAACCATCCATATCACAATATATAAATTGGGATGAATGCATTTTTGTATACTATATCGGTGTAAAATGAAAACATGAAGAAAAATGGATGGGGAAAATTAGTGTGGATCACACCACTAAATCCAAGGTCGTTAGAATAAATAATATGGGGTGTTTTTACCTTAAATAATCCCATTTAGTGTATGAGAAAGAATGAAACTAGAATGCATGTAATTTCAGATATATTTTCTATCATGGTTTATGGGATATTGTTGGTGATATTACATGTTTTGGCATATGGATATGGAATTTTAGAATAAAATTTTAACCACTCAAAGTAGAATAAGTCATGTATCAAGGTTGAGAAAAGTTTAAATAGTTAATAGTTCATAAATGATAAAAAGCTATATGTGTATTTCAAACAGGTTTGAAGACCTGGAGACCATATGTGGAAATTATAATGGTTTTTATCATATTGAAGGAATTTGTTGGTATGACTCTAAAAATCAAGTGCCCAATTTTTTTAAAGAAAGAAGAGAACATTATCCAATTAAAGTAAGTATGTTTTCTTTATGGGAGTATTATAAGAATAAATCTGATATAAACATGACCAATAAATCAGTGAATAATATAGGCGAGTCATAATTGAGTGATAAATAATAAATTATTGTATCTCAAAGAAGACCTAGAAATATAAATAATATAACTACACTAAGAAGAAAAAATTGATTATATTATAGGGAAAAAGAGATACACCATGGAGATATACAAGTAGGCCATGAAAGTCAATAATAATGGAGGAAAGATAAATAAAAATGGAAAATTAATCCGAGATAAAAATAAAATGATTTACATTATAAATAACTCTCATGTTATTCCTTGTGGAACAACCAAGATGGTGGTGCAAATTCCCAATGATTTCCTTGTATAACTTGGCCAAATTATCTTGAAAGAGAAATAAAAAAATAATAAGCATATAAGGAAGAAAATTCTAAAGGGAAAAAAATATTCTATATAAAGTTGAAGAAGAAAAATTTCATGAGAGGTTTCTAGTAAATGAAAAACATAGTTATTCAGAAGTGTTGTGTGGGAGGTGTTAAAAATATGGACGTGATTAAAAAGATTTTTAAATAATCATATCAACCTAAGAATAGATCTTTAAGAATATAAATATCATGTCAGGTAATGCATGTTCCTTAATTACTCATGTTAAAATTAAGATTCCACAAAATGAGAAATATAGAGTGTAATTACTACCTAAGACTTATTGGAGGTCTATAAATACATTAATTAATAGTTTTTATAATCATAGAGTAAAATGAAAGGATTTAAATGGTTGAGAAGAAATTATCATCCTTGTTTCTTATATTAAAGTTTAAAATAGATTCTAACATATTATTGTCCTATTTGTTGTATTTTCATATTTTTAATACCAAGAATTAAAAGTAATTATGGTTCTAAATAAGAGAACTAATAAAAAAAATTAAGCTTTAATAATCATTACAGATCTAAAAATGACACTATCTTTGTATGATTTATCAAATTTTACTCTAAAGGACATCTAGAAAAATGATTTACCATGATGAAGTGATGTAGGAGATCATCTCATTGAGGGGTAGTATATCTTGAGAAGATATCAGAGTTGATAATTCATTCAAATATAAATTATGGAAGGTTCCTAAAAAACTATCCTTGAAATTTTATGTCGTGATACTTTCTCATCCTTAGTTAAAAATAATGAAATATGATATTAAGGTTGGTATATTATTCTAATCAATGACATTTAAAGAATGAAATTTATAGTAGATTTTATGGAAGGTAATATATTTGATAATGTACTAAGATATTTTATTTGAATGTCTAATTGTGTGTTGAGATGAGTGTGGGTATTTCAGGTTGAAATTCATCAAAAGGGACATATTCATCAATTAATATTAATTTATTATGACAAAATAGTTATTTAACACTATTTGATGAGAAATAATGATAATAATATGAGTTGATATCAAATTCTGGGTGTTATAAAGAACTTTTTTTTTGTCTATTTCAAACCCTCATTTTTTCTACACTGAATATGGATCACATAGACTTTGAGTGGTATGAATGATGAAAAATTTCTTAAAAATGAATTTATACCACCCTATTTCATATACTTTAAATTTTTTATCAATAAGGGGGGAGAAGAAAATGAGGGAAGTTAATGAGATAAATGGGAAGAGAAGAAAATCAAAGAATATATTGACATAACATGTCATGGAATTGGGTTTTTAAATAAATACAGAGGGGGATATTATTTAACTTACTTTGAATTTGTTTCATATTTGTTTTCAATGATGAAGAAATTTATATTCATGTCAATTTTTTGATAAATAATTTCTTGGTAGAAAATTTGGATATTTACAAGCATGATGAGAAATAATATATTATTCCTAATAAATATTTTATTTAAAAATTGAAAGTATAAGTGAAAAATCACAACCATTGTATTTCTATAGATCCATTCACATTATGAAATATGAGTTTTTGAGTAATTGAGTAAATCTTATGTTGTAATTTACATATATAATTACATGTGGAATATGTATATATAAGTTGGAGATTGAGTTCCAATATGTTGTTGATTTTATAAGAGAAAAATGTTGTTGGTAATTAAGAACTAATTAGCCAACAGTTAACCCAAAAAACTAGCCAAGCAGCCAAGACACCATTAGTAGCTAACCAAGATAGAATCCAAGTGAGAGTTGGCAGTGGTATACAGAGTTCATAACTCTTTAAAGAAAAAGTCTATGGGAGAGGACTAACTCCAACCAGACATCATCATGACACTAATTAAGAACATTGAGTAATAAACTAGTGCATCACCCCACGAAGGTTCCAATGTGGGACTGAGTGAATGTGGGTACTATTGACCCACTTAAAAATATTGGTGCACCATAAAGTATGATATGACGATGTCATCTCATATAATCTTCAACCCCGGGCTTCTCAGATTTCATCGCAAGGTTGTTGTTCCATGTTTGTAAGCCTTATTTTGTAACTATGAGTATCCCAATCTTGGTTCTATCCACAAGTGTATGATTCACCATGTGAGATAATTCATATTTAATTATTAATATTTAAATGGAGTTTAATAAACAATCACATTGATACACTGAAGAAGACATATTTTAGAAAATTTTATTGATAATGAATAGAATGTGAACAAGAAGAACAATAAAGGTTGATAATCAGATGATGCTCTACCAAGTGACCGAGTTTCAAACATCAAGATACTGTAAATCATAATCCTAGATTCTATTTGAGTAAGATAAGAATAAGATAACATGCATGGAGAATTTTGAGTGGGTGTTCTTAAAGGAGGGTCTCTAAGTAAAAAACGCAGATGCAAATCACTATAGGTGATCATAATAAATTCACAAGAACAAAATATAATAGTAGTAGAAACAAATGATTTATTTCTTCTATCATCAGATGGAAATAAAAAACTCATAACACGCATATTTATAGGCATTAAATCACACACCAAACCAAATGAAAATAGGGAAAAGTAAAATTCTATAGAGCAGGTGACACCAAATCTGACAGTGCCAAACACATCATGCATCCTTCATTTAAAAAACTCCCAGCCTCCATTATTGTAGTGGAGGTAGGGTCCATCCAAGGAAAAGAGGGTTTATTATTCAACATCCCAACTTAAACTTTTTTTCCTTGTAACCTATGAATTTTTATCATATCCAGGTGGTTGAAAAATGGGTGAAATGACTTCACCATAGTCAATGCCTTCCATTTGATTGCATCCTTTGGTAGAATTGATGGAATATATTTTCCCATTTATCACTTTCTTTCATATTCCATTGATTTTAGATTCCTTGAAGCTAAATGGATCATAAGTCACTGTGAGACAATACAAATTTTCATACTCCTCTATTGGTCAGGTTCTCTCATATATATCTGCAAGGATTTGAATGTTTTTACGATGCATATGAGAAAGTTTTCATTAATTGTATTCAAATTTAAGATTATGTGGTTATGGAATTAGTGGTTCTTCAATTCCTAATTCCTCTAATGGTAGTTCTTCAATGATTTATTTATCTTCTAGAGTGATTCGTACCTCTCTTGAATCATCTTCTAGAGTCTATTTCCACGTATCCTTTTCATCAAAGATAACATCTGTGCTGAATATAATCTATTTCGTGATAGGATTATACAAGTGACATCCCATTTCTCAATCTATGAATCTCATAAGTAAAAAATTAAACATGTCTTCCTTGATATTTGTTTGTTTTTCCTTTGGTATCCTGACATAGGTAATGTAACCAAAATCTCTAAGATGGATTACACTTGGCTTGTGATCACTCCAGGATTCATGCGGTGTATTTTCATCAAGTTTTTTTAGGAATCTATTAATTAGATATACCACACACAAATCTTTTTCATCCCAAAAAGTCATGGGCCCTCATTTATCTTTCAACTTGATTCTTTCCATTTGGATAATGATGTGATTCTTCCTCTCGGTTACTCCATTGAGTTGGGGTGTGTAAGATGACATTAGCTGGTGCTGAATTCCATGTTGCTTAAGGTACTCTTGAAAAACGTGAGAGGTGTAATACTCACCTCGATCAGATCACAATGTTTTTATGCAATGCTTGATTTGATTTTCCACTAATTCCTTTAATTCTTTGAAGATGCCAAATAGTTTTTATTTCATATGAAGAAAATATAACCGTTTTTCCTACTATGATCATTAATAAATGTCAGAAAATACTTCCTTTTTCCCATATGATTTTGGATTGAATGGACCACACACATCGATGTGAACATTTTCCAGTGTCACTATATCTTTATAATTAGCATTCATTGCAAAGCTATTTCTATTTTTTCTTAGAACATAACTTTCACAAATTTGATTTGGGTGTCGAATGATAGTAAGTCCATTCACTATCTTCTTACTTCCTAATAATCTTAAACTTTCAAAGTTAAAATGCAAGAACATGATATTCCATAACCAGTATTTATCATTACACACCTTCTTCAAACACCACGATACGTCGGGTGGGATTATAATTAGAAACATTCAATTATTTTCCATTGGTACTTTTGTGATCAAAATTCCTTTGTCATCGAAAATAATACGTTTTTTATTTTGTAGGCTTATGAAAAAATATTTTTCTACCTACTGTCTGATACTTAAGATCTTGGCCTGCATGTCAGGTACATAGTAGACAACTGAGATGAAATCATAATTGTTGTCTTTTTTCAAGATCAAAATATATCATATTCCATTGAAAAATATTATTGATATATCTCCAAATTAAATATCTCCACGGACCCTCACATACTGGTTTGTAAAAAAGTGTTTATACCCTATCAGGTGGTTTCTATCTCTAGAGTTAAGATACCATATACCTTGATTTTTAGTTTATGTTTGTGTCATCAACACATGAGAATCACCCAATGTATCTCCTACTTAGATGATATGTGCCTCCACAATGTCATTCTCTATGGGTTTCTTATACTAACATTCATTAATATAATGTCTATATTATTGAAAATTATAACATTTGATCATTTATTTTGTCTAGTTGGTGATTATTTAATCCTAAACTTCTTTATTTTACTCATTCTCATGTAGTAATGTTTTGATATACATGAACCCCATAATTTGAGCTTCTTCCACCAAGTCATCCACTTCTTGGATCAAATTCCTATCCATGAAATCCTCTACCTTGGGTTCTTTGAGATGTCCCCCCTTGCTTCTTTTCAGAGTTTTTGAGATAGAATTTTGATTGCAGGGTATGATCCAATCCATTATTTTCACTCCAGAAGTTCATGTTTAGTTCATGGGTTTGTAAAGATCCCACAAGTTCATTGATAGAGATCATTTACACGTCCTTTGTCTTTTATAGGTAAATGACTATGTAATAAAATTTTGGATCAAGGGGTCACAGGAATTTTCTCGCATACCTGCATGTTGGTAATATTTTCTCCATTTCTTAACAATGGGTTCACCACAACCATTACATGAGTATGATACTCGACAATAGTCTTAGAATATTTCATAAATATGGTTTCTTTCACACCTCACAAATATTAAAGAAAAATCCACTTCACTTTTTCACATCCTTTAAATTATTTGTGAAGAGTATCCCAGATCTCCTTTGATGATTTTAATGAAGTGATTATTTCAAAATTCACTTCATTAAGGCCTTGATAAATATAAAATTTTTCCTTTAAGACCCATTTTCTTTCCTCTATAAGAGTGTCCTTTTGAACATCTGACAGATCATCCTCCGCTTCTTTGGATTCTAGATCGGTGTATCTATCCTCTATGATGTCTATGACATCTTGGGTGACATGGAGTACTCTAATTTGGATTCACCAGTTTTTGTAATTGTTATGCATCATCATTGGGACTAAATATTGTGCAACTGAATTTTCGATGGTAACAAATTATTTTTTGGATTGCAGAATTGAAGACAGAATTTTTTGGGAATTGCTGGCTATAATAATCTTCATATCACATACTAATAATATTTTATTTTCAATAATTTCATGATCCTATTTTTTTATAATTTAGACCAATTATTATTTTTGTAACAAAAATGAATGGATATGGGAGGAGGAAACAAATAGTTGGATTTTTTGGGTGAAAATGGAATGAAGGAGGATGTTGAGGCTCACAAAAATGAGAAAAAAATCAACCTGTTTTATATATATTGAAGGAGGGAAGGCTTAGAAATGATACCAGGAAAGAAAAATAAGAAAATAGAGGGAAAAATAATATAGACAAGATGGTTAGGAAAAAATTTACCTAGATAAGATGCCTCCTTTTTTTGACAATTAGAGAATTCTAAAGAACAATCAGAGGAAAAATAATACCCTAAGCAATTACACTATTCATATTATTCACCTTCAACTCCTATACTACTATAAAAAATGAGTAAAAGTTATCACAGTTCTCTCATGATATAGCTCACCTTGAACCTACCATTGATACCATTGAAGGAGGATCTCATAGTGGAAAACATAGATGCATATCACTAGAGGTGATCTAAATAAATTCACAGGAACAAAATTTAAAAGCATTAGGAACATAGGTTTTATTTATTCTCTCTTTGAATTGAAATAAAACACACACAACACACATATTTATATAAATACAATCACACGAAAAACTAAATAAAAAATAGAGAATATTAAAAGTATGCAGAGTGGGTGTCTCCAAAGCTACCCGCGTCAAACACCTTATACATCATTCATTTGAAAAACTACAAGCCTTAATTGTTGCAATGTAGGTAGGTACTATCCAAGGAAAAACCCAGTTTATTATTCCATAGTTCTACTCATCTTAAAAAACTTATGATGAAAAAGAGACAGAGGTATAGAGATAGCATGCCAGCTATTTCACCATGTGTTGTTGAGATCATCTCACAACAAAATAGGAACAAAATTGAGACCATGGCAAAATGGTGACTATGGCATGTTGAAAATATACTTGGGAGAAATGGAAAGGCACAATGACACCATAATGAAAACTATGGTGATAATTATGGTTAAAAAATTATCATAATATGAACACTATGTCATAGTAATGAATTTTTTAGGAAATATACGAACCTATGGTGGTAGTCCTATGAAATAGGAATACCACCTATGTAATGATGAGGTGGACCACACCATGGTTCATTTTTGGAGAGTGTTTTGAGAATCTCTTGACATGATAAGGTCTAAGTTCCAACATTTGGACTCATATGTCAATTTCTATATCAAATTAGTATTTTTATAGTATATGTAGTGATTTTATTATGAATATTTCATGGATCTTCATTGAGAAAAGATTGTAAGCCCCACCATTGGTGGTGGGGTGGTAAGGGCTTGGTAAGGTGAGGGGCAGGTCATGGGGTCAAGTATCCGGGGTTGCGATTTACATGTTATTTTATTCCTTGCATGTGTGACACTTTCACAGTTGTACCCAATTTAAAAAAAATAGAGAAAAGATTGTAAAGAATGCCATTTTTTTAAATATTGTAAAGAATAATTTTGAGTACTCTATACAAAATTAAAGGAGAATATGAAGGATAATAACACTGAAGTATGATTATTAAAAGGTATATATTTTAGGAAATATTTGAATGTTGAAAATTATGAAAACAATGATATTTGAGTAATTTTGAACGTGTAAGAATTATTGATAAGAAGTAAAAAATATTCCATCCAATATTTATGTATTATATTGGTAGAAGGAAAAGAGATGAGGATACCTAATACAAGAACCTGTTTATATACTTTTGTATTAAATAAATCAAATTGAATCAAATCTATGAGTACCTACCCATTCTATATAGTCTAAGAGTGGAGATGAAGTAATCCAGAAATGTGCACATATGGTTCCACTTATATGATGAAGAATATAAATTCTAGTGCTATATAAAGATTCATTAATTTATATATAAAATAAGTAGAAAAGGATAGAAGAGTTCGGAGGTGCTAAAATAGTTTACTTTCATGTCGAGAAATGGAGTATCTATCCCACAATATAAATATATATTATAGAAGTCTAAGAAACATCGAGGTGGGCCATTTAAATACTAAAATTGAGAAAGTATATAATATTATTTGTGTCAATAAAATACTAAAGATTTATTTCTAATCTTACTTCAAGATGATTAGGCCAAATAATGGGTTATATAAGGAGTTTCAGACCAAGAAGTATTTACTTTATTGGTACACGATATGTTAAATAATAAATGAGTTCAAGTCCATACCTTTTCTTGTTCTTTATTTGATAATAATAATGAAGTTTTCAATATGGGATAATAACCACTTTTCTTCAAGTATGTATTCATATATAATGAGGTTTACCTCATCAAAAAATCTAGTAGTTCTAATTATGAATCTTTCAAGTTTATATTTTCATGAAAACTAATAAAAGGTGAGATAAAGAGGAAGAGATATATATTCACTAAAATAGTGAACTAGTGAAAAGGAATAAAATTTAAAATTGAATAAAAGTATACCAACAAAGATTAACCACACCTCTCAATGTTAGAAATATACCATTAATATCATATTAGTACAAATCTTAGAAAAGTATATACATATCTAAAAAAATATTAATGAAAAAATTTCATATCCTTGACCTAGAAATTAATGTTAATGATATTTAGGATCACTTTTAAGGACCTAAATTATTTTAATATATTTTTATTCTATTTAATGTTCTCCTATAAAATATATTTTAGTGAATATGTTACACTTTGATATTCATTTATATTGAATTTAATGTCTTTTTTCCCATGTTTTTTGTATGAGTTTTTGTTAACTCAGTTTCCTTTATTTAAGTTATAATATTTATTCTGGAACTTCATACTTCCAAGTGGGGTAAATTATAACTTATTTTTATATTATAATTGTACTTATGTGTACTAATATTTTCATTTTAATCTCATAATCCCATTTTTGATTGATTCATACATAATAAAATATGACATTTTAAGAGATTTTTCATAACTCAATTTTGTTTATTTGCGGTATATGGTTTATTATTGAACTCAATTATTAGAAGTTGGATTTAATTTATTCTATGATTATATCATTTTTTCCAATATATTTTCTTTGTATTTACAGTTCATTCTTATAAACTTTTTTCTAAAGGATTTTACTTCAATGATTATGATATTCATAAGGGGGTTTGTTAACTGAACTCCCTTTTATTGAGTTATAATATTTATTCTTCAAATTATTTCTTATATGTTTGGTTTATTCCACCAAAATATTATGTTATATAATAATTTCTAATTATATCCATGAATTTTTTATTTTCACACCAAAATCTATTTTTAATGGATTTCTTTCTTTTAAAAAATGTAACATTGTTAAGAATAATGTGTGCCCACTATAATAGCACTTTCTCTTCCATAACCATATTATTTCTTCAAACCAATGTTGTACTTTCTTATTTAGAGTTCCAAATATGTATTATGTTCTATAATATTAAGAATTTTCTTTAACTATTTCAAGAAGGAATATTTATTACTCTTATAATGATGTAGGATTAAATAAATATTTTTAAAATATTAAAAATTCATTTCATATCATGTTTGTAAATTTTTATTTTCCACTTCACAATTATTTATTTTCAAGGCTCCATTAACTAGATTTATTTTAAAAATTATTATTTTTAAAGTCTTTCTCTACCATTTTAAATGGATTCTTAATTTTTTACTCTATTTATTCACAAACCCATTTTCGTTGGATTCAATATAAAATTGTAAGGACAAAAGTAATTTAATAGGGGAGAATGTAATAGCCTGAATATTTTTAATAAGACATCAATTTTATGGTTTTTTATTCCCCATAATTATGAGTATATATATATATTTATAAAATAAGTATATATGTTTATATCACATCTTAAAATATATTACATAATTAATTAGATACTCATTATATATCTAAAATTATTATGTTTACTTTGTAAGGGAAAGTGAATTTCATATATTTTTGTAATATGAATTTTAATTTTATTATTTAATTGTTGGATATTTTATTAATGGATATGTAGCTAATTCTATGAACTCATATTATTATTTAGAAATTATTTTATTAAGGTATGGAACAAAAATATTATTTTTCATTTGAAAAAGAAATAATTTTTATTTTAAATAAATTTTTTTCGATGTACAATATGGTTTTATTTAGAAGTTCAATTTAAGAATTTTAGAATTTTAATATGATAAAATGAACTTCATTTATTGATTTAGTAACTAAAAATTATCTTAGGGTAAAATTTTGTATATTTTTAAAAAAATTAATTTTTAGGTTTATAGTGAAAATACCATTTTTAAAAATTACCGTAACTTTTATCACATCATCATGATATAAGAATTAATTAAAATTTTAAAAAACCTTTTTTAAACAAAATATTTATTTAAGGATTAAAATAAATAATTTTAAAATATTATTTTTAATTTAATAATATATGTTTTTCATTTTGGAACCTAATTTATTATTTATTCTAATTAAAAAGAAGGTTTGGTACTTTTCCTTTAATTAAGTATTCACAACGATATATTTAGTTTTGTATTGATTTTAAAGTCAAAAAACATTACTTTTTTTGTTCATAAATGAATAAATGTCATGATAATCAATTACATACATGATTTTGGTTTAAATTCATTTTTATGATCAAAATGTATTTTTCTATGAATTGTTTTCCATTACATAATGTGTATTTATTTTAAAATTAAAATTTACTTTCTATATAAAATGAATCTTGTAAAATGGTTTCCATATTTTGAATCATATTTTTAAAATTTTATAATAAGTTCCATTTTTCATAAAAACGAGTTTCCATAGTAATGTTTTATCACCGTGATAAAGGTTTATAGGGTTAAAAGGGTGGTTAAACTAAAGTATAATGAAAAATTAAAAAAGCATGTATAATTTTTAAGTTTTTATTGGATATTTTACCCAATTAATCTTATATTTGAATTTTGTAATTATTTTCAACATGAATTTAGTACGAATCTATTATAAATTAAGAAATCAAGTATTTACAAGAGTGTCACTCACTCACTTATAAAAGTACCCCTTAATAAAAATTCCCTCATAAAACCTAAATCTTAATAGATTGAATAAATAATTATCATTATTATAATTAAATTTTATTATTTTTATGGAAAATACATTTTTTACCTCCCTTTCATCCATTGGAAAATGGAAACACCACCTTTGTTATGTGTAAACCATCATCTCCATGAAGGAAGTGTTTCATTTTTCATCACAATATTAAATAGATTGTTTTGAAAATGGATTCAATGAATAAATATTATATATATAACATTATTAATGTTTTGTAAAGATATTTTTTTTATTATATTATAATATTAATAATACATTATTATCGTAAAATTTAACTACCTAAAATGAGTATATCCAGACACTACGTAAGTAATAACTTCATAATATTCACTTTCATTTATCTTCTTCATCTAAAAATTCTGAAATTTTATTTATCACTTACATTAAATATTTTTTAAATAATTATGATTCTATAAAAGGGATTCTATCATTATGAAATGGCATGTACTTACTCATTCAGTCATTACAACATGCTCTTGTTTAGGTCAGTTTTACCAACTATATGAATGATATTATAATTTTTATGCCATAAATGATTAAAGAACATTATATTCTAGTAATATTATGTAAAAATAATGAATTTAAGAAATTTTAAGGATTATTTAATGGATATATACATATTTTTATTCACCAATAATATCAATTCTTTTTATGGAATCAAAATTTATAAAAATGGTATTTTTATGAGTTCCACGAAAATTATCACCATAAGTTACATGAAATGAAAATGGATCTCAAAAACTATATTTACAACATAATATAAAACTTAATTAATATTATATAAATGATTTAACCTTGAAAAAGGTCCAAGTACTAGAACCACTAAATTAAAACAATCAAGTAAAACAAAATAGTTAACACATAAATATTGATTTTAACAAATAATTATTAACAAATGGAAAATAAGAAATTATAAGTGAATGATATCTGGTAATTTTAATTTAAATATGGTTCGGATATAGATTTATAATAAATTTAAATTCATTATACTGGATGTTAGAGCATACCCAACCTAGTGGAAGTCTCATGTAAGGGTTTCTTAGTCTTAATTTTAATTCCTTGAGACATGTTTCATATTACGCACCATGTTTCCTTTTATATGGTATTCTTTAGATTCACTAACCAATGAATATATTATATTATGTTTCCCATGTAATTAATGGCATTTAAACATAAAAATCATGTTGTTTATTTCAATGTATTTTGATTCAAGTGTTATAAAATCTGTAAGGGTTATTTGTATCAATTTCAGTTTCTTGGGGCATGTTTCGTACTGTGTGCCATGATTTATTTTATATAGTGAAATTACAGCACCATGAATGTATTTAGAAATATTTATTCATGTAATTCATGGGTTTTTTCATGTAACGTTCCTTGGTTCAGGACCACTAATCATTTCCAGACCAGAGATCTCCACATTTCCTCAACCACGTCTACCTGTATGATAGAGGCTGCTGACTAGCAGCGTGAGCCCATAGTGGTATGATGGGTCGACTATAACCACATATTAAAGTGGAAAAAATAATTGAAATAATACTAATCATAGAAAAATAAATAAATATATGGTAGAAAATAAATATCCAGTTAAGTGTTGCTAAATAACCACAATCCATAACCCATGCTATATCAAAATGACGCATAGATAATGAGAAGTAGTTATAAATTAGAAAACCACATAAAAAATATCCTAAAAATAAAAAAAGAGAAAAAACATTGAAACTTATCCAAAATGGTCTCGAGTCCTATATTGGTCCCAACTCCCATACTCCATACCAGCAATCTGGGCCAAGCATCATTCATATGGAACTTTCCCTTTCCCTATCCTATAGTCATGAAGTATGCTCGAGTACCAAACCACGAATTGATGATGATTATAAATAATTAGCCCACCACTAAATACATCTAAAAAATATGTAGTCTGAGCATAAATTTCATACTTATGTGCATAATAAAATAAATTCATGATGATAATAAATAAACCACTAATGGTTATTGAGTTACATGGTGGCACCCATGAATATCCCTACCTGCTTTGGCCTAAGACAGATGTATTTACCCATAAATCCCATAAAGCAATAACTAGATCCATGGGATGAGTCCTCTAAATCTCAAACTATTGGTCATCTTGACTCCATGGACCAAATACAGGGTAACCCAAATCAGCAGTCATCCTGGCTCTAAGGATTAAATCCAAGGCATCCCCAATCAGTATCCATCCCAAATATAAGGATTAAATCTAAATACTCCCAAATCAGTAGTCGTCCTGACTCTGAGGATAAAATCCAAGATATCCCAAATTAGTAGTCATCCAAGATCTATGTATTAAATCCAAGGAATCTTAAATCAATTGTCATCTCAGATCCTTGTACCAAATCCTTGGTAGCCCAAATTAGTAGTCATAATGAAACTATGGTTTATTTCACTAATTCACTCTAATACATATGTCATAACAAGTCCAATGGATATTTTCCTAAGGATATCTCATCTATGTCTCACAATGAGTCTAACGGGGGGATTTCCTAATGCACTATTAACCGTGTGTAACAATGATTTCAAGTGGGGATTCTCCAAGCACTCCAAATTATATATCATAACTCAATTACATATGTAATTAATCAATAAATTTATTTAATGAAACTCATTAATTTTCAATTAGAAACCATAGAACATGATTATATTATTAATTCTAAGAATCTCTTTATATGAACACAAGGCCATATCATAATCCCAAATCACCCATAGTGTCGCCTTTAATTACCTAGTTTATTTACAAATCCAAGTGCACTTAAAGTGGTGGCTAAGATCCCAATATAATCTCCAATGGCCTATTCATGGCCTACTGAGAGTTTTATTTCCTATTTTTGAGCCCAAAATATTTATTTATTAAGATTTGGATAAACACATGCTAATTTCAATGGGACACCAATGAACATACTCATAAATTAAGCTACACTTATGAGATAACTTATAAACCACCTACCTTAAACTCATAGATGTAAACTTGGAAAAAATCATCCTTTGATTCAAGATTAAATAATAGAAATAAAAACAATTGAAGAATAACCTAAGAATGTTATATATTAGATATAAATAGTGAGAACACAATTAATAATGAAGGAAACAAAGAAATAGCTAAGACAAGATAATAGACTCACTTCAAGATTTTAATAACAAGGAACAATGTTTGATTAGGTGGAGAAATGAGAGTACACCCCTTAAATGTGAGAAGAACAAAAGGGGGATGAGTAACAGGTCACATGACTATCCAAGTGACCCCTTTTGTTTTTATAAACCCCACACCCCTAAAAATTAATTAATTAACACTAAAAAATCCACACAATAATAATTCAAACATTGAATGTAGTTCAGAACATGAATAAGTCAAGGCAAAGTCTTCCTCCCCTCATCCCACTGGTTTCTTGGTCCGAATCAATGCTTCACACCATGAAAATTCTACAATATATAGCTTCTAACTTTAGACCTACCTTTCTTTCCTAGAATCCTTCTCAGGACACTCTCGGCCCCCTGAACTTTCATAAACCGGGAAAATGAACATGTTTTTTGAAAAAATTAAAAGAATTATACCACAAAAGGGTTGTGCTTTTATATTACAAAACCACATCATGCCCTTTTTTTCAATGTATTTTTATTCAAGAATTTCTTAATTTGAATGGGTTTAGTTTACAATCTCACTTTTAATCAATATTGTTTATGTTTAAATTTTTATTAGGGGAAATGATCCTTTTCTCTTAAAACAAAATATATTTTATTATCCTCTAGTAATTTATATGTTTGTCTAGTATTATTTCTATTTTTACAATATTTTTTTCACAAATAAACCAAAATAATGTTCATAATAAAATAGGACTATTTTTTTTATTTTTAGTTAGGAATGTTTCTCTCCCATGTTCATGTTATTTATATCATTTTATAAATATTATTTTATAAAATTAAATGATTTCTTCAAGTTATTTTAGATAATCTGTGAATTTATTTTTAAAGGTTTAAATAATAATTTTCTTACTATTTTCCACTTGGGTCACTTTTTAACACCCTTTCCAAAAGTATTAAATTGGTATTTTTTAAAATTTACTTCTTGATTTTCTTTTCATGAAACTATGTGAGTTATTTATTATTTATATTCCTTTCCATGTTCCCATTTTTTTCAAATAAAACTATTCTACCATTTTTTTATGAATTTATAATTTTTATAATCTACCAAAATAAAATGTGTTTTTTGTTTTCCAAATAATATTTATGATGCTTTTATGGAAGTATTTTTCATTTATGACAACATCCTTTATTTTTTATTATACGTTACTTGGGATATTATCTAATAATACCATAAAACTTATTTATTGGAAGGATTAGGATTATGTTTTGAGGAAATCATTATGAAAAAAATTCTTTGCTATAGTTCAATTAATATATGAAGGAATTATTTCTGTTTTTTTGAGTTTTATAATGAAAGTGGAAGGTCCTATGAGTCCTATTCATTTTATGGTTCTTATATAACATCCCAATATTCCACAATACATTTCTCTTTGGATAATACAATAGCTTGCGTTGTATGCAACTTTGAGTTCTAACACACCACGACCAATCAAACTAAACATTTAAAATTGTAATACGCAATTTTCAATTTTTTTTTTCAAAATGGACTTCATTTTTGGATTCGGAATATCAAAATTATCTTAGGGTGAATTTTTGGTATTTTTTTGAAAACTTTCAATTTTTGATGAATAGTGAAAAACAATGTGTTATTATTTAAAATAAAATTTTTATTTAAATAATTATTTATTTTATTTAAATTTATTTTAAGTCAAAATAGATACATAATACCTATAATTTTCAATTTAATTCATTTGAGTCATTTTATAATAAGATTAGATGTATAAAATTTTATTGCACTTTTTAACGTCTTTTACCCACCTTCTAGACACATTTGAAAATTTGCATAAAATTTAATTTTACCGCTTCTATGAATTGAATTTCAAAAATCCAAGAGACACAGTTGAAATTAGTAAGCAAAATGTGGTTCAATAAGATGAAAATATTTTTTGGTGAACAATAACTTTTGAAATTTATTTACCACGGTTAAAAGTAAATATGATACTTAAATGTAAAAAGGATATTATAATTAACCTAAAACATGTCCTAATTCTATTTTATAAGTTTATTTCGACCAAAATAAACCTTAGGAATAAAATATGACCCCCTTTGATCCACTTGTATTAGATTAAGACATTTATTATTATTTTATTTAAAGAAGAGTTAAAACTGTTAAATTCAAATCTTCATAACTAAAACATTTTTAATATAGGGTTATACATAAGATAAATTATACTATAAATATTAATTATAAATATAAAAATATTTGATACATAATGGTATTTTATTTATAATTTTTATACATTAAATAATTAAATTTATTTCTAACACAATGATGATGTAGTAATTACCATATTAATGAAGGATTAAAATAATTGATATTAAAAATAATCAAATAAATGTAAATTGATACTTTTGATGCATTAAAATAATTTTATAGGTTAATATTACTTGTTAGGGTTGATTAAATAATTTTTTTGATGTGATAAAGTTGTTATGACTTCCACAAAAACAAAATACCAAATTGTGTCAAATTTGACATAAATGAGTTTTTAAAACAAATACTATATTTTTTAAATGATATAATATTTTTAAAAATCTAATGTTTGGAAAAAGAACATATATAAGGTTATATATGTTAATAATGAACCACTTGGGGTTCTCTTGTATTTTAATAGTAATTTTATTAACCATTTATTATAATAATACAACAATACATGGTTAAAGTTAAACTATTTAACTAAGAGTTAAATCTAAAAGATAAGGTTAATATGGTGACCTAAACCTATCTAAAACCTATTTGTTGAGAGTTTTTCTTCAAATCCCCACCTTATCCTCGAAATAAATTCTTTTTAATCCATTATAAACTGAATATGATTGAATAATAAATTAATATTTCAAGCTTGTTCCAAAGTGACCCTCACCTCTCTTATAAAAGGGTACTTCTCCTTCTCTCATAATCACACCTCCAAAGCCATTTTTCTCAGCCAAACCATACTAAAATATCTTCCCAACTACTATCAACTAAACCTATAGTCCTTGCTTTGATCAGAAAGCTAACCTAAAGAGCCCTTTTGATCAAATCAAAAGGAAGCACTCGAAGAAGAGGTAATAATTTCATCACATATTTCAAAGTTCTTTTATTCTTACACTTCCTCTATATTGGTTGTTTACATACCAAAATAATAACTCCAGTACCTTATACACACTATGATTTTATTATAAATATGTTACAACCATATTCATTATTCTATCCATCCTATGAATGAAAAAGTCACCATACGTGCACACGTACGATTTACCGTCTCCACGTTGTGGTGTAGTTTTTTATTCAACACTCCATTATTTGTATTGGTATAATAATGAGTATTATTGATATTAATAATAAATATAACATGTTAATGATTATGTATATATGATATACCATCCAATTACATACGATTTTACCATCAAAATAATGATATTGTCGCTCGTGCGTACGTACGGATTACCGTCTCTAAAAACACGATAAAATTCATTTCCCTATCATAACCATTCAATAATAAATTTCATTTTATGATTACAAATAACATTTAAAAACATAATATAACTCTATATATGAATCTAATACATCATATCCATAACAAACATGACTTACTTAACAAAACATATAAAGGAAAACAGATCAGTTAACACTCGAAACAATGACACTACTGAAATATTATTAACAAAGCAATGTTAGAAGATAATATATGATATCATATTTATGTATGTGGTTCTTTAATAATTTAATAAAAATGATTTAACTATTATACAAGAGGTTAACTTACCCTCAACAATGTAAAAGTACAATGTAAGGGTTAATTTTACAATCTCTTTATTATTTGAGGTTTTTTATACGTGAGTATCTACTGGGACATCTTTATAATCCACATCCGTGTTTCTTAAAAATAAATTTCAAAACATTTTTACTATTTACTAGAATATGGGTTAAAGTAATTTATACCTTGTTTGACATATTATAAAATGGTTTGAATGGAATCTTTTCGTCGCTTTCTAAATAAGGTACATTATGACCTTTTCGACAAATTAAGGTAAGAATGTTTTTTAAATTATACGGCAGGTGCAACTATTTTCCCTCATTATAAAAACATTGAAGCTTCCCTCAAAATTTTATAAGAATATTTTCAAAATAAATGTTTTCTTTTATAATTATGTCACTTTTAAATGATTTCAAAATATAAATAGATATTTCTCTAAAATAGTTTTGATTTTATCTATGTCAAAATCCATTGATGGATTTTAAAATTGTTTGAAGTTGATTTATTATGATACAATATTATTTATTGTATTGAAGGTTTTGTGATACTTTTGAGTTGGGATGTGTTATTTTATACCATTCATGGTATATGTTTAAAGTATTAACATTTTGTATTCTAGTTTTAATAAGAATGTTTATGTTCTGTTTCAACCTTTTCATATGAGGAATGCATTGGACTTAGTAATTGATGGGTGGAGTCTGCTATAGCTACTCGATGCATCGGTAGGTATCATGAGACAAACTAGTGACTTAGAACAAGGCCATAAAAAAATATTATTTGTAGTCTTGGCATGAGGCCTTAACTATGTGGTTATTATGTCTGACATTTTCATTCCATAATTATGAAATTAGCTATTGATATTACATGTGATTATTAGACTAGTAGAATATCCATGTGAATAATTAAATGGAATTATTTGATATATCTTTTCTATATTATTCTGAAGTTTATTTGTTAAAAGTCTTGTGTTTTTGTCTCATACATTGTCTTAATATTTATGCTTATTTATGATAATTTCTTATATATTGTTATCCTTACGAAGCATCTGAGCTCACCCCTTTCTATGTTTTATTTTTCCCAGTATGTGAAGAAGTATATTAAAATTAAACTGAAGGAATAGGCTAAGGGATATGAGTCTGTTCAAAGGGGACACAATGTTGTTGTTTTTCCATGTTATGATGTAATGTAAAACTTATGTATGTATCTAGTACTTCCAAGGATACTAAAATAATAGGTCTCTAGAGACTTGATATTTTTTGATCATGAAAATGTTATGTAATAATGCACCAACTCTGGGAAAGTAGGGTCAAGGCATTATAGTTGGTATCATAGGAAGTTTAGTACAAACCTTGGAAGCTATATTTAGAAAAACTATGATTAGAGAACATTACCCTATGATAGAATTTGAAGAATAGTATAGAAGAACTTCCTATAATTTAGGTAATGTATATATTTTTTGTACTTTACAAGAAATACATACCTGTCTGGATACGAGAAGGTAGATGAAGCTTTGGAACAGATGTACCTAGGAGTGAAAACTTCGATAAGGAGTTTTGATCTTGACTTAGGGTATCCTGGTACAAAACAACATGCCTTGTTGCATTCTTGGTTATGACACTTCTAGGGGATATGATTAAGATAATTCACATTTTCTTTACAAACCATTATGAAGTATTTATGAGTAAATAATTCCTCAAAGATTTTTTTTTTCTGATTATTGATTATATTCATAAACTATTCAATTTATGTTAGGTATTTTACAAGTTTGAAATTATGTATTGTGATTCATAAACTAATCTAGTATATTCCATTGTTTAGAAATGGTGCCTAGTGGAATGAATGGAAAATATTTCAATGCACATAATAAATGTAGTTATTTCCCTCCTACTCAAGATAATTATAGTGGAGCTTGTAATGAAACCAGTGCTAAACAGCTTATTACCATACTAGGACAACTCACCCAGGTTATGAATAATAAATATACTCGTATTAAGCACCCTGATCCACAATGTGGAGGATCAATGTTAGATCACTTCATGAGAAAAAAAAACAAACATTCAATGGGACTACAAATCCATTTTTAGTAGATCAATGGATAAGTTCCTTAGAGAAAATATTTCTTGCTTTGGGGAGTAGCAAAAGGGAAAACATTTTCATAGACATTTATTGTCTCATGATAGATGTAGATCAACGGTGGTCATTAATTCAAAACATAAAAGTGGATGAAGAAATATCAAATATGAAATGGATTATATTTAATGAGATTTTCTTAGAAAAATACTTTCCTCATGACCATCGAGCATATATGGAATGAAAATTTCTGAGTTTAAGGCAAAAGGAGGATGAGACTGTTGCAAAGTATGAGGATAACTTTACAAGGATAGAAAGGCATTATGAAGATAATATACATACCCCAATAAGTAATATTGATCAATTCATTGATGGGTTAAAACTATTTATCCATCAAGAATTAGTCTCACAATTCTTCTCATCGTACGAAAATATTGCCTCATGTGCTATGAAGATAGAAAAGGAATTATCTAAGTCTTACAACTTTTAAAACAAAGAAGGAGAAGAAGAGATCTTCTGAACACTCTGGAAATAGAAATAAGGGTAATAAGGGAAAATTTTAATTTTCATACTGATGTAAATGTGGGAAGAAACACCCCAGTACTTTACTGAAGGGAATGTGAGTCTATTACAAGTATGGTAAAAAAGGCCACCAAGATTGTGATTGTAAGGGAAATAAAGAGGCTATCAACTTTGAATGATAAAATTGTAGAGAAATGGGGAATTATTCAAATTAATGTCCTAAGCACTAATAAGAATGACCTAAAAAAAGACCACAGGAGAAAGGCTAAGCTTATGCAATCACTACTACTGAGGTTCAAGCTACAGATGACATGGTATCAGAAAATTTAATGGTTTCTCAAATTAAGCCAATGATTTATTTTATTCTATATTATCACGTTGATTCATATCTTCCCAGTTTTCTACGAAAATTAGATATTTCCAATATTATTTAACAAGGGATGTTTTAGTCAAAACTCCTAAGGGAAGTATCATTGCAATAAAGTTTTGTGATTCAGTTCTTATTAGGGTAAATAAACGTGATTTATTTGTTGACATCATCATCTTAACCATGATTTAATTTGATATAACCCTTGGTATGGATTGTATTTCATACCTTTACGTGATAATTTATTGTAATAATAAGGAGGATACAATTCTTAATGATGATAATAAGTACCTTATCTTTAGAGAAGAAACATCACCATCTGATTCTCATCTAGATCAACCCTCAGTATCTCTACTGCATTCAATTATTGGGGAGGAAGAGAGTAAAATAAATATGGGTGAAGAAAGGAATGTTCAAATAGAGGATGTACATATTGTGAAAGAATATGTTGATCTGTTTCCAGAGGATTTACCCGAAAATCCTCCAAAAAGAGAAATTGAGTTTTTCATTGATTTAATTCATAGTTCAAGGCCCATATCAAAGACCCCTTATAGATTATCCCCTGTGGAATTAGTGGAACTAAATAAAAAACTATAGGAATTTAGTAATAAAATATTTATTCACCCTAGAGTTTCTCTATGGGGAGCCCCCGTTCTTTTTTTTAAGAAAAATGATGGATCAATGAGGTTGTGCATTGACTACAGGGAGATCAATGCTATAATAATAAAGAACAAGTATACCCTACCTTGCATTGATGATTTATTCAATCAATTTCATGGAGCTCAATATTTTTCAAATATTGACCTTTGATCTGGATATCATCAGTTGTGTGTGAAGAAGGGAGATATTTTAAAAACAACATTTCGAACAAGGTACAAGCATTACGAGTTTACAGTAATGCATTTTGGACTGACAAATTCACCTTCTGTTTTCATGGATCCAGTGAATAATGTTTTTTAGGAATATATTGATGACTTTGTAGTGGTATTTATTGATGATATCTTGGTATACTCCAAAAGATACAAAGATCATGACAATCCATTGCACACTATTCTGAAAGCCCTGAGAAGAAATGAATTATATGGGAAGTTTAGCAAGTGTGAATTCTAGCTTTAGGAAATTTATTTTCTTGGCCATATTGTCTCTAAGGATAGAATATTTGTTTATCATTTTAAGATAGGAGCAATAAAAGAATGGCCATCACCAATGAGTATAACGGTGGTATGCAATTTTATTGGTTTAGCCGTTTATTATCGACATGTAGTCCAGAATTTTTCCAGATTGGATAACCCATTAACCAAGATCACACATAAAGGGGTTAAATTTATTTGGAAAAAAGAGTGTGTATAATTTTTTGAAGAACTAAAGATAATATTAGTCAATTCTTTTATCTTGAATCTACCATTGGGTAATTATGGGTTTGTTATTTATAGTTATGCTTCTATGAAAGGACTTGGTTGTGTCCTTATGCAGAATGAAAGAGTTATTTACTATTCATCACGACAACTAAAAATTCATGAAATAAAATATCCCACTTAGGATCTTGAGTTAGTAGCTATAATCGTTTCTTTGAAGATATGGAGACACTATCTCTATTTAGAAAAATGTAAGATTTATACTGATCAAAAGAGTTTGAAGTATATTTTCTCACAAAAAGAACTCAACATGATGCAAAGGCGATGTCTTGAACTACTCAAAGATTATGATTTCAATATACACTACCACCCTGGGAAGGTAAATAAGTTGGAAGATTCTTTGAGCAGAAATGATCATAGTGTTTTGAACAAGATGAGAGTTGAAAGGGATCCTATGTTCATGGATCTAGTAAAGTTGGATATAGGAATAATCATGGAAGTTTAAACGTCAATACTTTTTCAAATTGTTACAAAACCATATTTACTAGAAAAGATAAAAATTTCTCAGACTAATGATTAGGAGTTTCAAAAGAAAATTAAAGATGTGAATGATGGGAGATTGATTGACTTCCTATATAAAGATGGAATTTTGAAATTTGGGAAGAGACTTTGTGTTCTTGATATAACTGATAAAAATTTTTTTTTTTTGATGATGCTCATATGTCCAATTTATCTATACACCATGGTGACAATAATATGTGTAGATATTTGAAGGAACATTTTTGGTGGGACAACCTAAATAGGGAGATTTCTGATTTTGTGTCAATTTGTATGTTTTTTCAATAGGTAAAGGATGCAAGACAACATCCTAGAGGATTCATGAAATATCTTCCCATACCTGAGTGGAAATGGGATGATATTACGATGTACATTTTCATGGGGATAGCAAAGACACGTAGAAGGAATGATGTAATATGGGTCATTGTTGATTATCTTACCAAGTTATCACATTTTCTAGCTATAAGAGAAGATTTACCACTAGAACATTTAGAAAGACTTATATTAATGAATTTTTAAGAATTCATGGAGTACCCTAACAATTTTTTCTGATCGTGATCCCCATATTACATCAAGATTTTGGAAAAGTCTTTAGAAGGCCCTGGATATTGAACTTCATTTGAGAATTGCCTACCACCCTCAAACTGATGGATAGTTTGAACAAACTATTAAAACCTTAGAAGACATGTTGTGATCTTTCTCTCTTTACTTTAAAGGTATGTGGGATCAATATTTACCTCTGGTAGAATTTTACTGTAACAATATATTCCATTCAAGTTTACAAATGGGACCATATGAAGCGTTATATAGAAAGAGATGTCACACACTAACTTGTTGTGATGATGTCGGGGAAATAAAACTCATATGCCCAGAACATGTCGAGGAAACAATGGAAAAGGTGAATGAAGCCGCTCATAAGATGGCAGCTGTTGGCCCTCCTTATGAGGATTTGCTCTGGTTTAATCATTATCCATTGTGGTTATGCGACTGTATTTCTGCTGATCTCCATCATTAATGGATCCGTCTTATTTTGTCAAAAAAAGCAGCTCAAAGTAGGCAAAAATATCTATGCCGATAACCAAAGGAAGGATTTATAATTTCAAGTAGGATATAATGTTTTCTTGAAGGTATTTCCATGGAAGGGTTCAATACAATTCAGTAAGAAGGGTAAATTATGTCCCAGGTACATCAGACCTTTCTAAATTCTAAAATGAATAGGAGTCGTATCTTACCATTTCGCAATGCCTCCAAGTCTCTCTGAAGTTGATGATGTGTTCCACGTAGAAATATTGAGAAAATACAAATGTGACCCAACGCATGTACTCACCTATGAAGAAATAGAACTAGAACCTGATCTGTCTTATTGCGAAGAGTCTGGAAAGATTCTTGATACCAGATAACATCTGTTGAGAAACCGAATGACTTATCTGGTAAAAGTTCTATGGAGAAACCATAAGATGGAAGAGGCAACGTGTGAACCTAAGGAACTAATGATGAAGAACCACCTGAATCTTTTTATACAGTAATATTCTTGAAATTTAGAGGATGAAATTATCTGATGGAGGTGAGAATGTAACACCCCATTCTTCCACGGTACTTTCTCTTTAAATAATGTAATAGCTTGCGCTGTATGCAACTTCGAGTTCTAACATACCACGACCAATCAAAGTACCCATTATGAATAGTAATACCCACTTTTTGAAATATTATAAATTTTATTTTTTAAAATGGACTTCATTTTTTGATTCGGAATATCAAAATTAGCTTAGGGAGAATTTTTAGTATTTTTATGAAAACATTCAATTTTTGATGAATAGTGAAAAAAACTGTTATTGTTTAAAATTGACTTTTTATTTAAATAATTATTTATTTTATTTAAATTTATTTTGAATCAAAATAGATACATAATAACGATATTATTTCACTGTAATTCATTGGAGTCATTTTATAATAAGATTAGATGTATAAATTTTTTTTGAATTTTTTAACGTCTTTAACCCACCTTCTAGGAACATTTGAAAATTTGCGTAAGACGTAATTCTACTGATTCTATGAATTGAATTTAAAAAATTGAAGAGACACAGTTGACATCAGTATGTAAAATGTGGTTCAATAAGATGAAAATAATTTTTGGCAAATAGTAACTTTTGAATTTTATTTACCACGATTAAAAGTAAATAATGTAATTAAAGGTAAAAATGACATTATAATTACCCTAATACAGGTCCTAATTCTATTAGATAAGTTAATTTCAACCAAAAATGACCTTATTAATAAAATTTGACCCTCATTGATCCACTTGGATTAGATTAGGACTTTTATTATTATTTTATTTAAAGGAGAGTTAAAAGTGTTAAATTCAAATTTTCATAAATAAAACATTTCAAATATAGGGTTATACATAAGATAAATTCGACTATAAATATTCATTATAAATATAAAATTATTTCTTACATTATTTTATTTTATTTATAATTTTTAGACATTAAATAATTAAATTTATTTATTACACAATGATGATGCAGTAATTGCATTATTAATGAATGATTAAAATAATTGGTATTATAAATATCCAAATAAATATAAATTGATACTTTTTATGCATTCCACATTTTTATAGGTTAATATGACATGTTAGGGTATATTAAATATTTTTTTTCTAAGTGATAAAGTTGTTATGACTTTCCCAAAAACAAAATACCAAATAGTGTCAAAATTGACATAAATGAGTTTTTAAAACAAATACTATATTATTAAATGATATAATATTCCTAAAAATCTATATTTTGGAAAAAAACTTAGATAAGGTTAGAAATGTTAATAATGAACTACTTGGGTTTCTCTTGGTTTTTTATAGTAAGTTTATTAACCATTTATAATAATAATAATAGAATTCATGGTAAAAGTTAAACTATTTAAGTAAGAGTTAAATCTAAAATATAAGGTTAATATGGTGACCTAAAACTATCTAAAACATATTTTTTGAGAGGTTTTATACACTTACCCACATTATCCTTGAAATAAATCCTTTTTTAGCCATTATAAACCGAATATTATTGTATAATAAGTTAATATTTCAAGATTTTCCTAAAGTGAACCTCACCTCTCTTAAAGAAGGGAACTTCCCCTTCTCTCAAAATAATACCCCCAAATATTTTTTGTCTCTACCAAACCCTACTCAAATATCCTCCAAAATACTATCAATTTAACCTAGAGGCCTTAATTCGATCAGAAATCCATCCTAAAGATCCCTTTTGATCAAATGAAAAGGAAGCACCCGAAGAAGAGGTAATAATTTCATCATCTCATTCAAAGTTCTTTTCTTATTCCACATCCTCTTTATTTTCTGTTTCCATTCCAAAATAATAACTACAGTACCCTATAAAAGTTTTTACATTATTATAAATATGTTACAACCATATTCATTATTCTATCCATCCTATGAATGACAAAGTCACCATACGTGTGTACGTACGACTTACCGTCTCCACATCATGGTGTAATTAGTTATTAAAAACTTCATTATTTGGATGGGTATAATAATAAGTGTAATTGATATTAATAATAAATTTAACATGTTAATGATTCTATATATATGATATACCATCCAATTACATTCTATTTTACCATCAAAATAATGATATTGTCTCTTGTGCATACGTACAAATTACTATATCCCTGAACACGATAAGATTAATTTCCCCATTGTAACCATTCAAGAATTATTTTCATTTTATGATTAAAAATAATGTTTAAGAATTTAATATCATTCTGGATATGAATCAAACACATCCTATCCATAACAAACATGACATACATAACAAAACATATAAAGGAAAACGAATCAGTTATCACCTGAAACAGTGAAACTACTGAAATATTATTAACAAATAAATGTTATAAGATCATATATGATATCATATTTATGTATGTTGTTCTTGTATAATTTAATAACAATGATTTTAATATTATATTGGAGGTTTACTTTCCATCAACCAAGGAAAAGTACAAGGTAAGGTTTAATTTTAAAATCTTATTATTATTCGAGGTTGTTTATACATGAGTATCTAATGGGACCTCTTTATCATCCACATCTGTGTTTCTTAAAAATGAATTTCAAATTTTTTTTACCATTTACTATACTATGGGTTAAAGTAATTTATACCTTTTTCGAATTTTTGTCAAATGGTTTGAAGGAAATCTTTTTATCACTTTCCAAATAAAGTAATTTATGACCATTTCGACAAATTAAGGTAAGAATGTTTTTTAACTTATATGGTGGGTGAGGCTATTTTCCACCATTATAACACATTCGAAGCTTCCCTTACAAGCTTATAATAATATTTTCCAAATAAATTTTGTCTTTTATAATTAAGTGACTTTTAAATGATTTCATAATAAAAAGATATATTTCTCTCAAATAGTATTGATTTCATCTATGTCGACATCCTTTCATGGATTTTACATCTGTTTGAAGTTGATTTATTATGATACACCACTAGAAATTTTAGCTTTACCAATGGTTTAAAACTGTTGGTAAAGGCTGGAAAACCATTGGTATAAACTATACCAACGGTTGTCGAAATCGTTGGGTCTTGAGGTATATGGATAGAAAAATCCCAACGGTTCTATGAGAACCATTGGGATATGTCTGAAAAAATCAGTATATACCAACGGTTTCAGTAAAAATTGGTATATATATTTTCCAATGGTTTTAAACCATGAGTAATTGCATAAAGTATCTCTATACCAACAGTTCTGTAAACCATTGCTATATAATTTTACCAACACTTTTTCAAAACCCGTTGCTAAATCTCAAGTAAAATAATTTATGCCAACGGTTTACAAACCGTTGACATATACTTATAACAACGGTTTTATGTAAACAATTGGTATAAGTTTTAGTTTTATAATATAACAACGGTTGTGAACAATTGGCATATATTTTTTATACCTGCAGCAGTAAGCTGGCTTTATGGCCTCCCCCTATGTAGCTGCATCAATTCCACCAGTAGACCCCCTGTGGATCTACAACAATTCCACCTGCAAGCCTGAAAAATTCATAGACAATATAATATCTTCATAATACATACACATAAAATAAGTAACAGAATACACCATTAACAAGTATACCTACATAATACACATAGAATTCTGTATGAATTCATACTGAATTCAATCCAACAGATAATTCAAACAAAATCCGAATACCACCAATTCTATATTTAATTACCATCTACACACATAACAAATTAACACATAATTCATAAGGTAATTACATCAATTATACACATACAAGAATTATACCCATACACCATTAACACATAATTCATAATTTAATTAAATACATAAATAATTCAATTCAGAAATCAGGGGGTTGGGGGGGGGGGATGTTCAGGGGTTTGGGGTGGCTGTCCAAGGGGGGTAGGCATGTCCAGAGGGTTGGGGGTGTCCAGGGGGATCGAGGTGTCTAGGGGTGGGTGGTGGTGGGGGATGACTAGTGTGGTGGTTGGGGGGCTGTCCATGGGGGTGTCTCGGGGGGGGGGGGGGCTATCCATGGGGGTGTACAGAGGGGTGGGGTGGTGTCCAGGGGGTTTGGGGGGGGGGGGGGGTTATAGGGGGTGGGGTGTCCAGGGGGTGGGGTGGTGCCTAGGGGAAGTCTAGGGGTTGGGGGTTGTCAAAGGGCTAGGTTGGTGTCCACGGGGGTGGGGGCTGTCTAGGGGAGTGGGAGGATGTCCATGGGGAGGGGGCGGTTCACGGGGGTGGCAGGGCTGTCCAGAGGGTCGTGGGTGTCCAGGGGGTGGACGGGGCTGTCAACAGTGGTTGGGGGATGTTTGGGGTGGGGGGGGGGGGGGTAGGGGGTGTCCACGGGGGTGGGATGGGCTGTCCAGGTGGTACATGGTGTCCATGGTGGTGGGCGGGTTGTCCACGGGGGGGGGGGGGGGGGGTAGGGGTGTCCATGGGGTGGGCGTGGCTGTCTAGGGGGTGGGAGGGGTTGTCCACGGGGATGGGGGTTGTCTAGTGTGTGGGCAGAGCTGTCCAGGGGGTGGGCGGGGTTGTCCACAGGGGTGGGTGGGGCTGTCCAGGCGGTACGGGGTGTCAAGGGGGTGGACGAGGCTGTCTAGGGGGTACGGGGTGTCCCGGGAGTGGGGAGGCTGTCCATAGGATGAGGGGTTGTCCATGAGGGTGGTTGGGCTGTCCAGGGGGGACATAGGTGGGGGGGGGGGGGGCTGTCAATAGTGGTGGGGGGCTATCCAGGGTGTGGGGTGGTGTCTAGGGGGGGGGGGGCTCTCCATGGGGTGGGATGGTTTTCAGAGTGGGGTGGTGTCTAGGGGGTGGGGTGGTGTCCAGGGGGGAGGGGTGGTGTCCAGGGGTTGGGGGGATTTCTAGGGGTGGGGGTGTCCAGGGGGAGGGGGTGTCCTAGGGGGTGGGGGTGTCCAAGTTGGTGGGTGGGCTGTCCATGGGGGTGGACGGGATGTCCAAGGGGTAGGGGTGTCCATGGGGTGGGGGATTTTAGGACCCCGGGATACCCTGAGAGGGGAGGGGTGAATCAGGGTGTCAACTTTTTCTTATTAAAGTTGTGGATCTTATTCCCACGTTGGTAGGAACTACTTAAACCTGTATGATGCATATGATCAGTAATGAAACATTCACATGAATAGAGATAAGACAACAATTTTACTTGGTTCACCACTAAGGGCTACGTCCAAGGAACATATGACAACAAGTTGTCGGTCATACCAATTTCCACTAATCTTCACTAGTTGTGGATTACAATGGTTCGGGAACAGTCACTCTGTCCCAAGTTCACTGCCTTTACAAAAGGTTCAGGGATAGCTCACTACGTCCCTCGGGTCACTCCCATTGACTCCCTCTGGCTCACTACCTTTGGTGAAGTCCCGCTCAGTTTATTGACATGAAGGACTCTTCAATATATTTTCATTGAAGTCTTTATCTCCTGTTTAGAATGAGACTTTGCTTTCATCAGAGTCCTGAGTTGATGATCTTTTGTATTCAACCTTCTACTTTAGTGCAATAACTGAATGCACTATATCTTCTTCTTCTCTTCCTTTGATTCCCAATACTAACGCCTGAGTGTATTGATAAATTCTCCTCTTTCTGTGCATATCTATGTTTAGATGCATGAACCGTTCTTCTTCTCTTCGCAGAGCACAGTGAGTATGTTAGACATCAGTCATGTGTGTGTGGTACTACTTCTCTTCATAAAACCAAATTGTTCATTGTTATTCCATCTTTTTAAATGAATACATCATTTGTTGCACCGAATACGGCGTGCAAGTCAAAACTGGCATGCAAGTATCACCAGACCACCTGCACGACACTGTCTTCCTCAACTTCTAACTTGCGCGACACACGTCCTTTATTTCCCAAACCGCCTTGGGCGCGCAACCAACATCCGGAGCGCAGCTTCACACACTGGCGTGTAAGTCTACCTACGTGACCACAAACTACTTGCGTGACTTCCACACCTACGCGACAGGAGATCTGATTTTTCTATGTGTTGAACTCCATGGAAAATGAGGAGGGGTGGTCTAGTATTTATAGGCATTAGTTCAACCTATGCAGCGACGTGCAAGTCACCCCTCAGCGTGCAAGTCTCGGCACACAGCTCATCTCCACAAGCCTCTGTCGCGCAACTCACTTGCACAACCCAACCAATACTTGCGCGAACTTCTTTCCTTTAAGATATTTTGAAGTTATAATCTTGACGAAAAATAGGCGCGCAAGTTTCCAATCCTCCTAGTCATAGGCGCGCAAGTCTCTTCACGGCGCGCATGTCACTTTCGCGACCAACCCAATACTTACGTGATCCTCTTTCCTTTTCCATTTTTCCATGTTTTGATCTTGAAAAACATATGGTGCGCAAGTTTCCTCTCCTTCAAGTACACGGTGCGCAAGTCTCTTTGCCAAAACCACTTTTCTCCATTTGTCGATTTTTAGGCCCAAAAATTTGGCGAACACTGGGAAACGACACGACCTTATATCTGCTGTATTTGTACGCCTCTAGATCATCCATTCCTTTGTCGATGTTTCTTGAATAAAACATGGATCATTATCCAAAGTCCTTGAACTCGACATGCCACCATGGAATCTCCTTTTTCAACAAATTTGTATGTCGTTTGTTTTCTTTGTCAACAAGCACGATAACCTCAAAAGCACTTCTTCTTGGTGATCTATATCCTTCAGAAACTCTTCTTCTTTTATCACAAACTCCACTATCATGATATGTATTCTATGAAGGCACAGCTTTAGCATCATTATCTTCTATGACAATGTGATGTGCATGTTCATCTCATAATTCCAATCCTCGCACGACCATCTTAGAATTCCAATCACTTGAAAATTGTCTTCTTCTTCAACCGTCATGATCTACTTCACGAAAAGCATATGATTCAATTCGTCAAGAAGTCTCTTGCATGGTTCTCATGCAATCATGAGAAATTGCATGGTCTTAATCAAAAACCCATGATTCTCATGCAATAATGAGGAATTGCATGGTCTTCATCAAAACCCATGGTTCTCATGAAATAAGGAGGAATTGCATGGTCTTCATCCAAAACACCATTCTTATTTAATCATCCTCAGATGGATTGCACCTCACATTCTTAATTGTTGTAAAAATGTATCACCCTTGACACATGTTCTTTGAACTTATGATCAATACAAAAATTGTCTGAATTACCATTCCTCCACTTCATCGGAGTACTTCTTGATCTCTTTCATTTTGATCTTCGTTGAAAACTATTGACAACAAATACAACCTTATACACAAAGTGGTTCCAACAATATCCCCGTTGTATTTTGTTTTCAATACCTTATACATCTTTGAAAATGAATTTGTCAATGTTAAAATGAGAATCTTCTCTTCAATCAACTTTTCTTTTCAATCATTAATTTCACTTTCTATCCCCCTTATTGATAAGAAGTACAAAGAACATTGTAGGGAGGGTATCAATCCATACTTAAGCAATGTTTCATTAATCATTTCAATCTAAGTCTACTTGAGCAATGCTCGATGTAGAAAACAATAGGATTTGATTAAGTCAACAAGGTTGTCCAATATTCACAGATCATGATACCAATATGATATGAGAACTCATGTATTTTTTCTTCATGGGTTTACCACTTTTATTTCAGGTAGAAGAAAATCAAATGTGATAGGGAATAATCAACCTGAAACTAATGCACTCACATCAGCAAACAGATCAAAAACATTCAAGTGCAATCGGCAGGATAAGTGGTGTTGGGGCAATTACATTCTTATTATTTCACTGATCATTGTTTTAAGTAACCAGGGTTGAGAGATTGCGAAATTACATAACTTCTCCAATGACATGTTCTTCAAGAAATTTTACAAATAATTGCATTTGATACCAGCTGGAGTAGATATTGATTGAAACAGTGATTTTGGAAGCTTCTTCATTTTTCTCCCCCTCAAGGGAAACACTCCTCATCATCTTCATCAAGAATGATCCTTCATCATCTTAATCTTTAAATATAAATTGAATAATCTTCCAAGTATGGAAACTTCTTTAGCTTAGCTATCAAGAGTTGACAACATTCACTACTTCCCAGGTTGTCCCCTTGAGAGCATGCTTCACCATCAATTCCCTACAGTAGTAGCACAAATACAATACACAAATGATTAAGGGAATAAGGTGGTTCCTCTTGCTTCATCAACATGTGATGCATGGTTGATGATCTTTTCTCAACCAAGTTCCTCTATTCACTCCAGTCTTTATGCCTGCACATTTGAACATATGTCCTGACATCTGTTGATGTGGCATGGATTTCTTCACATTTTGTTCTACTTTGTGTGGGGAATTGTTCTTCTTAACATCCATCATGAATTATCCATTATTACTCCTCTTAAGGACTGCTTCTTGCTCGGGTATTATGGTTAGGCAACCTTTGGCAATGTGACCAGATTTTTTGCATCTCTCACACAGAACTTCTTTGACACGTGTGTTTCTATTGGTTTGAAATCTCTCATGCACTGTGTATTCATCATGTTGAAGTTTTTCTTTTCCTTTGTCACCAGCCTTGGCCTTTTCATTTTCAATTTTCCTCATTCTTTTCAAATCTTCGGGTCAGATGACCAATAGTTCATTTGGAACTGTTGCAGCTGGTTGGGGTCTTCCACATGGGTTCATCTGATTTTCATCCCACTTAGTGTTTCTTTTGGATAAATAACCCTTCAATTTCATGGATTTAAAATCCTAGGTCTTCTCAGCTTCCCTACTTGATATATTCTTGGGGAAATGTGTGTTCACACCATTCTTCTGGTTTCTACCTAAGGTACTTGCTTCATACTTGGACAACATCAGAGGTCTTCTTTTCTTATCAACAGTGAAAGCATGTTGAGATGAGCATGTACCTACCTTGTGACCACTGTCGTAGCATACATCACAGATGTTATCAAGAATTCCAAATCTGTTTACTGTAAACAGATTCTTCTGGACTTTCTGATGTTGCTTCTTCTTCTCTGGATTTCTTCCCTTTGATAAAATCTTTATTTGTGCTTTTTGATTAACGGGACTGTACCATCAATCCATTGCACAATTCCCAATTCTGTTGCAGCACCAACATTGACCCAAAAATCTTTTCTTCTTTGTATCTTATGTATGAGGTTGTTTGGCCTTCTTCTTAATTTTTTGTGTTCTATTTGAGGAACCAACTTCCTCCTTTTTCTTCCCATCCACCCTATCCATGGTGGTTGGTTTCTTCTTCTCACATTTCCTCATCCATACTTGTTTAGAACTTTTCTTCCAACCTGCATTGATTGTAGGATCGTATTTAGAAACATGAGTACAAGATGGTTTGTATGGTACCTCCACTTTCTTAGTTTCTAGTGATAGATCAATGAGTGAAGTCATGATCTTCTTATAACATGTTTGAGGTCTTTCGACAATAGAATCCTCCAGTGAGCATTGAATACTAGCGACAACTTATTCTTGATGTGGATAATCAAGAGTTCTCATAATCTTCTTGTCACATGTTGGAGGTATTTCAGCTTTAGATTCCTCCAACAAACCTTGAGTACAAGCATCACTCATTTCATTCTTTTTTGAAGTCTCAATATGTGTATTCTCAATCTTGGTCAACTGGGCTTCCAATTTTTGACCCTCAATATTGAGGATGATCTTCTGATATTAAATCATGATCATATTATCTTCACAAGTCTTCTTCAATATTTCAACCTCATCTTCATGAATCTTGACTTTGTTTTGTAACAAAGAGTCAAGTTCCCTAAATTTCATAGACGTTTCTTCCAAACAAAAACTCATAACTTCATTGCTCTTCTTCAGATCAGCTTCAAGTGCATGGATCTTTTCTTTTAGAGTCTTATTGACTTCCTATTTTTCTTTAAAGACTTTTACCTATTTGGTGAGCTTCATAATTTCCATAACATTTCTTTTCAACTCCTTTTCCATATTTTTAGCTTCCTTTCCTAATCGAGTGATCTCAACCTGAATAGATTGGAATAGGCTACAAATAATAACAACCCTTTCTTTAGGAATATCATGTAGATATGTTTTGAGTTCTTCCTGAAATCTTGAATTAGGGATGTCATCCATTCCCCTGTAAGAATTCTGAGCCACCTACTCGATACTTTCCAAGCCTGATATTTCTCTATTTTTGGAATGGCATGGAGAACAAGACACCGCATCTTATATGGATTTGAGGGACTTATTTAACTGCTTCTTCTCTATCATTTTCCTGTTTATCATGGTCTTTCTAGATGTAGACATCAACTCTGAAATGATTGAATCTTCATCAAGACTGCTCTTCATTTTTTACTTTAGGAAAGAAAATAAAATCCTATTATGAATAGAATTACTCGAGAATATCCATCATACGTCAACCTCCCTCTGATACCACTTGTAGGACCCCAGGACACCCTGAGAGGGGAGGGGTGAATCAGGGTGTCAAATTTTTCTTCTTAATGTCATGGATTGTGTTCCCACGTTGGTAGGAACTACTTAAACCTGTATGATGGATATGATCAATAATGAAACATTCACATGAAAATAGATAACACAAAAATTTTACTTGGTTCACCACTAAGGGATACATCCATGGAGCATACGCCGACAAGTTGCCGGTCATACCAAATTCCACTAATCTTCACTAGTTGTGGATTACAATGGTTTGGGAACAGTCACTTTGTCCCAGGCTCACTGCCTTTACAAAAGGTTCAGGGATAGCTCACTGCGTCCCTCGGGTCACTCCCATTGACTCCCCCTGGCTCACTGCCTTTGGTGAAGTCCCGCTCAGTTTATAGACGTGAAGGTCTCTTCAATAGATTTTCATTGAAGTCTTTGTCTCCTGTTCAGCATGAGACTTTTCTTGCATCAGAGTCCTGAGTTTATGATCTTTGGTATTCAACCTTCTACTTTAGTGCAATAACTAAATTCACTATATCTTCTTCTTCTCTTCCTTTGATTCCCAATACTAACGCCTGAGTGTATTGATATATTCTCCTATTTCTGTGCAGATCTGTGTTTAGTTGCACGAACCATTCTTCTTCTCTACGTAAAGCACAATGAGGATGTTAAACATCAGTCATGTGTGTGAGGTACTACTTATCTTCATAAAACCAAATTTTTCACTGTTCTTCCGTCTTTTTAAATGAATACATAATTTGTTGCACCAAAGGTATTGGGAAATCTTACAGCTTTCGTGAAGCTCCACGAAGACGAGTGAGCTCCAACAACACCTGGCGCTCTTCTCCAAGCCTAGCATGCAAGTCCCAATACGGCTCGCAAGTCTTCGGCGCGCAAGTCCAAACTGGCACGCAAGTATCACCAAACCACCTGTGCGACACTACCTTACTCAACTTCTAACCTGTGCGACACACTTCCTTTCATGCCCAAACCGCCTTGGGCGCGCAACCAACAACCGGAGCGCAACTTCAAACATTGGCGCGCAAGTCTACCCATGCGACCACACACTACTTGCGCGAATTCCACACCTGCGCGATGGGAGATCTTATTTTTCTATGTGTTGAACTCTATGGAAAATTAGGAGGGGTGGACTAGTATTTATAGGCATTTGGTCAACCTGAGCGGCGGTGCGCAAGTCACCCCTCAGCACGCAAGTCTTGGCGTGCAGCTCATCTCCCCATGCCTCTATCGTGCAACTCACTTGCGCAACCCAACCAATACTTTCACGAACTTCTTTCCTTTGACATATTTTGAAGTTCTAATCCTGACAAACAATAGGCACGCAAATTTCCAATCCTCCTAGGCATAGGCGCACAAGTCTCTTCACGGCGCGCAGGTCACTTACGCGACCAACCCAATACTTGTGCGACCCTCTTTCCTTTTCCATTTTTCCATGTTATGATCTTGAAAAACATATGGCACTCAAGTTTCCTATCCTTAAAGCACACGACGCGCAAGTCTCTTTTCCAAAACGACCTTTCTCCATTTGTCGATTTTTAGGCCCAAAAATTTGGCAAACATTGGGAAACGACGTGACCTTGTATCAGCTATTTTTGTACGCCTCCAGATCATCCAATACTTTGTCGATGTTTCTTGAATAAAACATGGATCATTATCCACAGTCCTTGAAGTTGACATGCCACCATGGAATCGACTTTTTCAACAAATTTGTATGACGTTTGTTTTCTTTGTCAATAAGCGAGATCACCTCAAAAGAACTTCTTCTTGGTGATCTGTATCCTTCAGCAACTCTTATTCTTTTATCACAAACTCCACTATCGTGATATGTATTCATTGAAGGCACAAATTTAGCCTAATTATCTTCTATGACAATGTGATGTGCATGGCTATATCAGAATTCCAATCCCAGCATGACCATCTTAGAATTCCAATCACTTGTACATTGTCTTCTTCTTCAACCGTCATGATCTACTTCATGAAAATCATATGATTGAATTCGTCAAGAAGTCTCTTGCATGGTTCTCATGAAATCATGAGTAATTTCATGGTATTAATAAAAAACCCATGGTTCTCAGGAAATAATGATGAATTGCATGGTCTTCATCAAAAACCATGGTTCTCATGCAATAAGGGGGAATTGCATGGTCTTCATCCAAAACCCCATTATTCTTTAATCTTCTTCAGATGGATTCCACCTCAAATTATTCATTTTTGTAAACAATGTAACACCTTTGACACATGTTCTTTGAACTTATGATCAATACAACAATCGTCTGAATTACAATTCCTCCACTTTATCGGATTACTTCTTGATCTCCTTCATTTTGATCTTCATTGACAACTATTGACAATAAATACAACCTTATACACAAAGTGGTTCCAACAGGGATGTCCAGGGTGGTGGGCGGGGGGGGGGGGGGAAGGGGGTGTCCATGGGGGTGTCTAGGGGGGTGGGGTGGTGTCCAGGGGGTTGGAGGGCTTTCTAGGGGGTGGGGGAGTCTAGGGGGTGGAGTGGTGTCCAGGGGGGTGGGGGCGGTCCAGGGTTTGGGGGCTTCCCAAGGGGGGGGTGGGGTGGTGTCCATGAGGGTAGGGGCTATCTAGGGGGTGGGGGGCTGTCCAGGGGGTGGGGCCAGTCCACAGAGTTGGCGGGGAGTCCAGGGGGTGGGCGGGGCTATCGAGGGGGTGGGGGCTGTCCAGGGGGCTAGGGGGTGTCCTAGAGGGTGGGAGGGGCTGTCTAGGGTGTACATGGTGTCCAAGGGGGTAGGTGGGATGTCCATGGGGGGGTAGAGGTGTCTAGGGGGTGGGCGGGTCTATCTAGAGGGGTGGGTGGGGCTCTCCACGGGGGTGGGGGGCTGTCCAGGGCGTGGGCAGGGTTGTCTAGTGGGTGGGTGGGGCTGTCCATGAGGGTGGGTGGGGCTGTATTGGGTGGTATGGGGTGTGCAGGGGGGTGCTATCTAGGGGGTACGAGGTGTCTAGGGGGTGGAGAGGCAGTCTACAGGAGGAGGGGCTATCTAGGGGGTGGGCGGGCTATCCATGGGGGTGGCTGGGCTGTCCTGGGGGTACGGGGTGTCCAGGGGGGATGTGTGTGTGGGGGGGGGGATGTCCATGGTGGTGGGGTGGGGGTGTCTAGGGGGGTGGGGGGTGGATTTAAATAGGGGTGTCTAGGGGGTTGGGGGGGGTGTCCAGGGGTGGGGTGGTGTCTGGGGTGGGGTGGTGTCTAGGGGGTGGGATGGTGTCCAGGGGGGTGGGGTGGTGTCCAGGGGGTTGGGGGGCTTTATAGGGGGTGGGGGTGTCTAGGGGGTGGGGGGTTTCTAGGGGGTGGGGGTGTCTAGGAGGTGGGTGGGATATCCATGGGGGTGTCTAGGGTATCCAGGGGGTAGGGGTGTCCAGGGTGTGGGCGGGATATCCACGGGAGTGAAGAGTTTTTTCGAGAGTTATTAAAAGTGAAAGTTAAAAAAATAAGTGTAACATATTTTGAATAAATTGGCGAATGTTTATTAACATGTTATAAAAACAAGTATAACCCCATTTTTCTATAATAATCACATGCATAGTTGTATTTATTATAGAGATACATAATTGTATTTGTATATCAAACTTTTCTTTATCCACACTAAATGATTTTTTTCCTATGGATTCTGTGGTATTAGATTATTTCTATACCATAACATGGATGTAACTATTATTTTTGAGTCGAGAAACATTTAAATAATTTAGTTCATGTGGAAGTGTGATTTTTTTTTTGTTTTTAGAAAAGTGATAATCGTTTAACATGAGGCAAAGCTTGTTTCAATAGAAAAGATAATTAAAATAAAAAAAATATCACTGATTTTCCCCTCCCCCTCTCGATGTGTAAGATCCCGACCTTATCATGGGTTGTCCATTAGGCTGGGAGGGCTATCCCTGGGGGTGGGAGGGCTGTCCATAGGGGTGGGAGGGCTGTCCATGGGGGTAGGGGGTGTCCAGGAGAGTTTGTCGGGTTGTCCAGGTGGGGTGGACGGGCTGGGCACGGGGGGTAGGTGTGTCTAGGGGGTGGTCGGGCTGTCCACAGGGGGGGGGGGGCTATCCATGGCGGATGGGGTGTCCAGGGGGTGGGCAGGCCATCCACGGGGGTGGTCAGGCTGTCCAAGATGGTAGACGGTGTCCAGGGGTGGGTGGGCTGTCCACGGGGGTGAGCGGGGCTATCCAGGGGGTACGGGGTGTCCATGGGGTGGATGTTGTCCATAGGGGGAGGGAGTGTCTAGGGGGTGGGAGGGCTATCCACGGGGGTGGCTGGGCTATCCAGGGGGTAGGGGGAGTCCATGGGGTGAGCGGGATGTCTATGGGGGTGGGTGGGGCTGTCCAGGTGGTGGGGGGCGATCCACATGGGGGAGGAGTTGTCCAGGGGGGCGGGCGGGCTGTCCACGGGGGTGGCGAGCCTGTCCATGTGGGTACGGGATATCCGAGGGGGGGGGGGGCTATCTAGGAGAGGGGTGAATCAGTCAAAACAAATCATCATGTCATGTTTTATTATTTATAGATAGAAAAATAATGTTAATGTGACCTACCTAATCACACATATACCCAGGAACAACAAATAATTAAATATAAAAGTTGAGTAATATTAGTCCAAAATGTAACAAATCAATCTGTCCCTCATCACTATCACTATCATCACCATCATCATCACCCTCACCCTCGTCCTCATCATCATCCCCATCATCATCCCCGCCATCCTCCTCACCCTCGTACTCATCCTCGGCCTCCTCATCGCCCTCCTCCTCCTCATCCTCCTCACCCTCATCCTCCACCTCAACCTCCTCCTTGCCCTCCTCCTCCTCCGTGTCGGCCTTATCCTAACCATCTTCTCAACCACCACTAGAACTTACACCTGGCTCCCCATATATAGGACGCATCGATGGAATATATTCATCACAAGAAGTGTTGGACTCTGGTGGAAGTGTTGGACATAAAACTTCCATTAGTTTCATAAATGATATGTTTGACCTAACACACTATTATGCCGTCTCTCTGGACATTTTTTCATCTTGTTCTGCCAATGGATTAACCCACTACAACTCGGTGGTACTACAACTCATACCTTAGGATGTCCAATACCTCATTGGAACTATACACTTCCCAGGTCAGCATTTTACTCTACTAGGGGGCTCATCTCCCAACACATGTGGGTGGTCTGTCCATAGGGGTGGCGAGGCTGTTCATAGGGGTTAGGGGTGTCCAGGGGGTGGGGGGATTTCCATGGGGTGGGGGGGGATTATCCAAGGGGTAAAGGGTTTTTAGGGGGATGAGAAGGGTGTCTAGGGGGTTGGTGGGGCTATCCAGGGGTACAGGGTGTCCAGGGGTGTGGGCAGGCTATCCATGTGGGTGGCGGGGCTCTCCAAGGGGGTATGGGGTGTCCGAGGGGGGGGGGGGCTGTCCAGGGGGAGGGCGGGCTATCCACGGGGGTTGGGTGGGCTGTCCACAAAGGTGACAGGGCTGTCTAGTTGTGTCAGAGGTGTCAAGGGGTGTGTGTGTGTGTGGGGGGGGGGTGTTCTAGGGGTGGGGGATTTCGGGTGGATGGGGGTGTCCAGGTGGTGGTGGGAGGGTGTCCGGGGGGTGGGTGGGCTGTCCAGGGGGTGGGGGGGGGATTTCCAGGGGGTACGGGATGTCCAAGGGGTGGGAGGGCTATCCACAGGGGTAGCGGGGCTATCCATGGCGGTTTGGGGTGTCTAGGGGGGGGGGTGGGGGGGGGGGTGTTTCTATGGGGTGGGGGCTACCAAAAAGGTACAAGGTGTCCAGGGGGGTGGCAGGTTATCTAAAGGCTGGCAAGGCTATCCAAGGGGATTATAGGTGTCCAGGGGGTTGGGAGGGGTGTCCACGGGGGTTGGTCGGGCTGTTCATTGGGCTGGTGGGGCTATCTAGTGGGGTCGGGGGTGTTTGGGGGGGGGATTTCTAGGGAGTGGGGGTGTCTATGGGGATGGGGGGTGTCCGTGGGGTGGTGAGTGGGTGTACAGGGTGGTGGGTGGGCTATTAATGGGGGTGGGGGGTTGTCCATGGGGGGAGGGGGTGTCCAGGGAGTTGGCGCGATGTCCACGGGGGTGGAGGGGCTGTCCAGGGAGATCAGGGGTGTTCAGGGGGTGGGGGTGGGATTTCAGGGGGTGGGGGTCTGTCCAGGGGGTATGAGGTGTCCAGGGGGTGGGCAGGATATCCAAAGGGGTGGAGGGGCTGTCCAGGGGGTACGGGGTGTCCAGGGGGTGGGCAGGCATGCCACAATGGTGGAGGGGCTGTCCAGGGGGGGGGGGGGGTCCAGGGGGCTTTCCAGGGGGGGTGTCGAGGGGTTATGAGGTGTCTAGGGGTGGGCAGGCTGTCAAGGGGGTGGCAGGGATGTCCAGGGGGTACGGGGTGGGTGGGCGGGCTGTCCACGGGGGGTGGGGGTGGGGGGGGGGGGGGCTGTCCACAGGGGTGGGAGGGCTGTCCATGGGGGTGGAAAGGCTATCCAGGGGGTTAGGTTGTCCGGGGGGGCTGTCCAAGGGGTGGGGGTGTCCACCCCCAAACTGGGGTCATAAAATCTAATCATTATCCAATTGTAGCATGATTTCATGCCTATTATAGATGACTGAAAAGACTGTTGGTGTAAACCATGAATATAATACATATAAATCACAACACACACAATTGTAAGAACACCACCAAATATCATACGCGGATCAAATTTTATGAGCCATGTTTCGATGGGACTCTGCTCATAGGAGTATGAGCCTTGTTATATCATTAGGTGATATGGATTTGTATGAATGTTAAATATGAATGAGATGGATAGTGGATAAGAACCTAAGTTATATTTCTATGCAGAGATCACTTCTTCTTTGAAGGGTAAGAGTGAGTGTTGGTATGGAACTTCATGAAAAGTCTTAACATGTGAAAGCAACTATATATTGGTTATATTTGAAGCCTATTTTTTTTATATAGTATCAAAGTGGATAACCCACCCCCTCCTTGGATGGCCTGCACCCCACACCACTGCAACCCCCTACCCCATGCACCCCCAACCGGATAGCCCCCACCCCACTTGGACCCCCACCACACCTGGACATCCCACCCCTTCTCCCTAGACAACCAACACCCCCTCCCCCACCTGGATAGCCCCCCCACCCCCTTAGACAGCTCACCCCCCTTGACAACCCACACCCCCTCCCCCACCTGGAAAGACCACACACCACCACCCCTAGACAACCCACCCCCTCACTAGATAGCCCACACACACTCCCCTATAGTCCCCCTGATAGTCTCCCTGGATATCCCCCCACCTTGACATCCCCTGCACTAGAAAACCCCCCCTCCTTGGACAACCCATACCCCCTTCCCCATCTGGATATACCCCCCTAGGACAGCCCACCCCCTCCCTGGACAGCCCACACCCCCTCCCCTGCAGCCCCTCCCCCCCATCTGGACAGTCCACCCCCTCCCTGTACACCCCACACCCCCTCCCCCACCTGTACACCCCACCTTGACCCCCTGGATAGCCCACACCCCTCCTTGGGGTATCCCATACCCCCTCCCCCACACCCCTATAGCCCGCCTACCCCCTGCAGCCCCAACCACTGGGACAACCCACCCCCCACCTGGACGTCCACCCACACCTGGACAACCCCCTGCCCCTCCTCTACCCCCCTTAGGTTATTTTTACTTAAAATCATTTTATTAATTAATAAATCCAAACTATCATTCATTATCCATTTAATCCCAAAAAACCCATTCAATTTATCAAAACATGACAAATTCAATTTATCAAAACATGAAAAATTCAATTTATCAAAACATGAAAAATTAAATTTATAAGGCTCTATGTTTCACTTAGAAAATGTCATTGGGAAAATGGGAAACCAACTACACTGTTAATTCCTATTCAAAAATAGGGTTAGCCACTTAGGAGTTGCGTTGGTGTCTAGGAGGTGTGGTGGTGTCTAGGGGGGTCTGTCTGGGGGGGATGTCTAGGGGTGGTGGAGGTGGTGGTGGTGGTGGGGGGGGGGGGTGTCCAAAGGGTGGGGTGGGGGGCTGTACATGGGGGTTGAGGGGTATCCAGGGAGGGTGGGGTGGGGGTCTCTAGGGGTTTAGGGTGTCTAGGGGGTGGGGGAGGGGGGTGTCCAGTGGGGTATGGTGGGGGGGGGGGGTTGTCCAGGGTGGTGGGGTATCCATGGGAGGTGAGGGGTGTCCAGGGAGGGTGGGGGTGGGGGTGTCTAGGGGGGGTTGGAGAGGGAGTAATCCAATGGGTGGGTGTGTACAAGGGGGTGGGGTTGTAGGGGGTGGGGGCTGTCCAATGGGGGGTGTCTAGGGGGTGGGGGGCTATCCAGGGGGTGGGAGGTGTCCAGGGGGTGGGGGTGGGGGGGGGGGGTTCCCAATTCTAATCCATCATTCAAATAACTCCAAAATCCAAATCCATTTTTCAACTTAACTAAAGTTCAAAAAACATAAAAAAAACCCTTTACACCCTGAACCAAACAAACCCCACTAAACAAACCCTTTATCATGTTTGATGTGTAGAAAAAAAACATAAAATAAACCAAAGTTTTCAGTACTCCAAAGACAATAATAACTCTAATTTTTCCAAAATCAAAACAGAAAATAGAAAAAATGAGAGGAAGAACACTAAAAATATGGTAACACTTACTAATTTAAAGTGTAAAAATAAAAATTTGTTTGATTGATGAAGGAACTACGGCTGGAAGGAGTTTCTCAGCCAAGAAGACATCGAGAGGAGCTCTGAATTATGTCTGAAATCAGGTCGAGTGGGAGATGGGATGGTGGGTATTTGGGAAAAACATTCCCAACATCTTTTAAAAACCATTAGGAAAGCCTCTCTTTACCAATGCTTTCTAAAAACCATTGGTATATCTTAGAGAAAATATTTATTTCCCAACAGTTTTGGAAAACTATTGGGAAATCATAGGCATTGCCAACAATTTGTTCAAACCGTTAGAAAATGTTGCCGTTTTTTACACTATAGCAATGGTTTGAACAAACTGTTTGTATATTACCATTGGGAAAAAACTATATTCTAATAGTGATACAATCTTACATATTCTATTAATGGTGTTGTGATACATTTGACAATGGATGGGTTATTTTTAACCATTCATGGTTTATGGTTAAAGTATTAACATTTTTCATGCTAGTTTTAATACGAATGTTTATGTTAGGTTTTATCATTTTCATATGAGGAATGAATTGGACTTAGTAAGTGATGGGTTTAGCCTATTATAGATCCTCAATTCATCAGTAGGTCTCATGAGACAAACTAGTGTCTTGGCACAAGGCCTTGACAAAATCTTATTTGTAGTCTTGGAACGAGGCATTGGCTATGTGGTTATGATGTTCGACATTATGCATTCTATAATTATGAAATTAGATATTGATATTACATGTAATTATTCTACTAGTAGAATATCCATGTGAAAAATTAAAAATAATTATTTGATTTATCTTTGCAATATTATGTTGAAGTTTATGTTTAAAAGGATTGTGTTTTATTCTCATATATTGCCTTAATTTTTTTTTCTTATTTATGATAGTTTCCTCTATATTGTTCTCCTTACTGAGCAGCTAAGCTCACCCTTTTCTATGATTTATTTTTTCCAGGATGTGAATAAGTGTATTAAGATTAACCTACATGAATAGGATGTGGGATGTGAGTGTATTCAATGGGGAAAAAATTTTGTTTTTTCCATTTCATGATGTAATGTAAAACTTATGTATGTATCTAGTACATCCAAGGATACTAAACTAATCGTTCCTTCGAGACTTGATCTTTGTTGATCATGCCAATGTTATGTAATAATGCACTGACTCTGGGTAACTAGGGTCAGGGCATTACATCTTAGACATTATAGATGATAATAGGTGGGTCTAATATAGCTATCTAATGTATTGGGTAATGATTATTGAGTTAACTATATATATTTTAATACTATGAATATGTTGGAATTTTATGGTTAGTTGATTTATTTAATATATGATGTTAGAACTAACTGGTTACGTTATTCCTTTATGAATGAATATAGGTGACTTATATGATGTATGGAGATACCTTCATGGTTATCCTTTATTTTCATTATTTATTACAAGATCATTATATAAAATTATTAATCTGATAAGTTGAAACAAATTTATGTTATGTTTTCATGGCTCATGATTATTTTTAGTTGGGTCTTGGCTTAGCGGCAAGCACCCCATAATCATATATAAAAAACGGGTGTTCAAAACCCATTGGGTGCAGGTACTTGTAGCAATACTATAGTGCACTGTAGCAGCCGTGAAACTGTACCAACAATGGGCACTGTAGTGGTGGTAGGTCACTATAGTGGAAACATGGTACTATAACAGCGACAAATACTGTGCAGAACTGTAGCAGGTAGAGGACTGTAGCAGTACTATTCATAGAATATGCTTTAGGCCAAAAATTTGGGCCTATGAGCCATATAATGGGATATATGCCCACTGGGACTTCGGGCTATGTAATGGGTCTTCCTCTACCCAGCTAAAAGAGGTATTTCCTTTGATTTAAATAATAAATGAGGCATTGGCCACAAACATTTAAAAAAATGGCTCATGATTATTGACTCATGCTTTCACACGCCTTTCAGTCATGTCTTATTCCAAGATTCCTGATATGACCCATGATTATTCATCCATGTTTTATTGGGTAATATTTCCTTATTCTATGTCCATGTAGGTTGATTATGTTCACATACCCACATGATCATCTTATGCTCACTTATGGTCTTCTATTGATATCGATTATGTTTACATTTACTGAGAGATTGTGCTCACCTATCTTATTCTTTCATTTCCTTAGGTTATAATGAAGATACGTATGTATGATTTTTTAAAAGGGTATCATGTGTATATAATTTTTTGAGAGATATATAAGACTTATTATGAAATAATAAATTCTTGGTATAATGTAAAGAATGACCATTGGATGAGAATGATATGGGGTTTTTTAGTTAAATGTTTTTTCCTATCTCTCTGAAACTCAAAACCTAAAATTTATTAGTTTTTAAGTAACTAAAACATTTATTTTTTATATTTTAATTATATATTATTAATTTGTATATATTTAGTTATTAGAAAATCCAATATATAATGAATATTATTTATATTTAGATCTGAGATTACAAGTCTAGGGAGTCTCAGAGATGGAGTGTTGAGATGAATCCCAAGCCACAAGATACATTGCCACATCAGAGTGTCATACACATGTAGAGATTTTCAAAATAATTTAAACTATGAATTTTGAGGATATTTAAAGATACTATGTTATTTTAAATCACATGGAGAGTTGTAAATTTCTGAGTCTTATTTAGAATTCAAGAGGAATACCTAGAATTGATTTGAATGAGAAATAAAAAGAGAAATTACTATCATAATTAAAGAATATTTTCTATATGAATCATTGAAACTAATACTTGAGAAATATTTATGACATATATGAATATATTTTTTATCGGAAAATGAAGAAAAAAATTAGTCTAGAAAATTTTATATTACCACTATCAAAGAACTTGTACGTGTTAATAGAAAAAACCCAATGCATCAAAGATAATTTATGTATTGAAGTAGAAGAAGAAGAAAAAGCCTGTGAGATTATTATATCACAAAATAATTTTTAGGAGATATATGACCAAGATTATATTTTTCAGTAAATTATATTTTTAATACTATTAAAGGAATAATAAAATGTGACATACTTAGAATTACCTATGAACTGATCATTATAATTGAGTTAAAGAATACTTTTAGATTTCATGGAGTTTTTAATCATATCCATATGGTAGAATACATGTTCACTAGTTCAAGGTAGTTTTTATGAAGAACTAGTGGTTCTAGTATAAATAATTTCAGGATACTAATAAAAGGCTGGATAAATATAAGGAGTTAAGTGATGAAGAAGGAATCAAGGACAAAAATTTCCCTTATCTTCCATGAGACTTGTGTAATACAGTGTAGATGGAATTTCATAACTTGAGGGTAAAAACATCCCTCATTCTATTTTAATCACCCACCCATTTTTAGTGATTAATCAAGGGCTCAAAACTCAAAAAAACCCGATAAAGAGTAAGATTCCAAAGACAATATTTTTAAATCATTGTGTGTTTCTATTATTGTTCTATTCTACATTACATAAGGAGATATGTGGTGAGTATATAATCATTTATCTCTAATTATTAACCGAGACATATATTTGAGTACTAATATTAGATAACTAAAAAAGGAAAGTAAAAATCATAAAATGTTGAGTATACTAATTCACACCCCACTCATTTTCACCACAAAACCATTAGGAACTTCAACTGGTCTTAGATAAATCCATGCATGCCTTTTATTGAATCTTTTTTGTTTCCCCATTTTTTTAATAGTTTTACGAAGTATAGGTTTTTGAAATTATTTGATACACATTAGATGGAGAAAAACTACGTTCCTTATATTGATATTTGTATAGAAGTTTCAACCAAAACCCTAAGGAATAAAAGGAAAGATATGAAAAGAAGTAGAAAATATTTCCAAGGATTAGAAGGATAAGCCACTGTATGAATCTTATCATAATGGTAAAATATTTTCTATTAAATCTATTGAAAGTGATACTTTAAGAGAGATAGGTTCAATCTGTAGAGAGTATGAAGATGATGATTCTAAATAATCACTATTTCATTGAAATGAAAAAATTTCATTGATTGATGAAGAATCTCAAAGTAATGTTTGTGGGAAAGCTGTAATAAAAATTATTCTTGAAGAAATGATCAATGAATTGGTTAAACTATAAAAAAACCTCTAAAAATGTTAATGATTCTCAATTATAGATCCTTAAATGAATCAATAAACATTTATAAAGATCAAATCAAAAGAATTGTGAATGAAGGGGAAGAATTATTGAGATTTATTAAGAATTATAAGAACCCTCTCAACATGAATTGTTTTGTGGTTGATGCAAAATTGAGGAATATAGAACCAAAACATTTTGGAACTTCCAAAGTACCTGAAAATAAATAAGATACCTCAAAAAATTTAGATGATAATATAGTATCAAAATTGACCTATATCAGTAGAATTAGTAACTTGGAACCATCTTCTAATTATTATAAAAAGTATCCTAGAAAAAGGAATCCCATTGTTCTAAAAAATATGGGCGCACTAACATTGTCTCATGTGTAAGTGAATACTCAGAAATAAAAATTGATCCAGAAAATATGGATTAAAATTATAAAAAATAAATTAATTTATCAAATTTGGTTAAGAGAATATCCAAGACCCCCCTGTAAGAAGATCCCAAAAGAGTGGCATTACCACCCCAAAAGAACAAGGCACACAATAATTGTTTTGGGCACTGTTATAGGTAAATACAAAGTAAAAAAGGTTTATTGGCTACCAATAATGACACTAGAGGTTTGAGAATAAGGAAATAGAATATTAGAATAATATATAAACTTATGTAAATAAAACGGGGCCACAGTCAAGGTTGAGTGAAAAAACAATTAGTAGAAGACAATCTATCTAAAAGCAATTCTCAGAGAAGAGGTTGAATATATCCACAAAAAACATATTAAAATACTAAGAGATATTATATGATTATTTCAACATAAGTGATCATGCTTATTAATAGTTATATTATGCATCACCTTGACACAAATCCTATTATGATAAGTTGAGGAGACAACAATAATAGAAGAAAAAAAGGAAGTTAAAATGAAGTATACCTTGAAAAGTCTCAAAATGATGTAAAATATAAAATTAATAGATTATTCTATTGTGTAAGGAAATTATACATCACAAACCACTGTAAAGTAGCCATGAATGTCAAGAAAAAAGTGATTAAGTTGGATTAAAGAAACAATTAAATAAAATAAAAATAATATTAGATTAATATAATAAATATATGATAAATACTTAAATCATTATCTTAAAAAGTTAAACAAAAATATTATCAATAAAACATTTGGAGACTCTAAGAGAATTGATTATGTAAAAAAGTACCTGAAAGTTTGTCCTATATAGTAGAAAATAGACAAATAAATAGAAAAATCATTGGGAACTTCGAGTGCTAAAGGAAATAAAGTTAGTACATATGAAGAAATATTATTACATGAGGGGGTTTCTATGTAAAATAACGTCAATATACAATAGAATATGTGTGGTAGGTTCAATAAAACTAGACATGATGTAAAATAATTAATTTATATTATACCAACTTAAGTTGAAATGTTCAGGAAAATGAAATACAAAGGAAAAGAACCATTGGATATGAGATCTTTGTTTTACTAGGTGGATAATTTTTTCCAAACAAGATAATAATTGAGTAAAGAAGAAAATTATTCTACCCAAAAAAGAATAAAACTAGAGAATTAAAGTGAGTATAATAATAAAGATTTCTCGACACTATCCCCAAAGAAGAGAGGTTTTGGGTTAAGAAATATATCTTCACCCTAATTCTATTACTAATAATCTTATTGAAACTCAACTTATTCCCTTGTCTTATTTATTTTAGTTTTCATACAAGTAATTAAAACTGATATTTGAAATAAGGAAAAACTGGTGAGATTTTCTTTTCACAGAAAATTAATAGTAGGTAACCATTCTGTTAGTACAAATGAAGAAAACTACCATGATGATGAGAAAAAGAGAGCATACCTTTAGGGTGAGCTAACATAAATAATAAGATGTAAAAGTAATTGTTCCATGAAAATTTGGAATTTAGACAAAATTATGAAGATTTAAAGATAAGGTATTTCAATCACAATTTTTATCCCTGTTTTAGATTTATAACATTTATTTTATAAGAGGAGGTTTTTGGTTGATATGAAATACAATATCAAAGGGAATTTATCCCTATTACACTTGAAAATTTCTGATGTATTTCTTAAAGATAATTGTAGGATACATGTTTCTTGATGAGTATATTTTTTAGCACCTAGAGTGATTAAATTAAATTGATGTCACATTAATTATAGATTTATAGTCAAATTTTTTGTCTTGGTTTTTTACTCTTATTTTATATATTAGTTTACCTCATGTATACATAGATTTGACTACCTAAAGACTCATGGATACGAAATTTTGATACCACACTTATCTCAATAAAGTGAATCGGGTGGTAACTTTAAAAAAATGTTGGAGAAGAATCTATTTTGGATAATCTTGAAGTTGATATGAGATGAAATTAGTAAAAATTTATGGTATTAATAATTAGAATAAGAAATTTTCCTTTTTAATTATTTTTAATAGGGGTGGGGATATAAGAGTTTATTTAATATTACATATTGACCAAGAGAACTGATGGTATTAACAAAAAATATAAAGGAGGTATTGAAGATCCTAGGCATGGGTTGTATTTTTTGTCAATATAAATGGATTAAATAATGATTTAAAGGTATCAATATTTTTTATATAGATTTAAAAGAGATTAGGATGTTAACATCCATTTAATAACTCTTGAAATCTATATTTAAGGATTTATTTTCATGTTGAAAACAATGGTAAAGAGGCTGATACATTGGAATGAGAATATTCAGTGAAACAAAACCTTAATTTTGATGATTGTTTTATCAGATATAAAATTAAAATATAGGTTTTTATATATTATGAAAACCTATTGATAACTTGTATTAAGGGATATTGAAGTGATAAAAAAATAGAACAATTAAACAATTTATTTTAAATTGTGATTGTAAGATTGGAGTTGTAAATAATGTTCTAAGAGTCATAGGAACCATCCTTTGAGCACCAATAATACCAAATAATTTATTGGGTGAATAAATACATTTATATTATGTGTAAATAATTCTTAAAGTGTCTGAGAAAGTACTATAAATAATTGGATAGGTTCAATCATCATTTGAGTAAAGTATATAAGTTATGTGTTGGCACTAAAATTTGGATTAGTCTTAGTTCATAAAACTCTATGATAAATTCATAAGACATTGATCATCTCAACAGACTTTTTGTCATTCTATATTACTATTTAAACTATGTTTGACTTTGATAAATATAAAAAGACTTCAATTTTATGCATAAGAATTTTGACTTTCCCAAAATTTGGAAAAAGCTAGAATTCACCCTGTTCATGTTGAAATTTGTATGTACACATGAAATAATTTTATTCTCAAAAAATAGGATTTTAAAAATTCATATATCTTAATAAAAGAATAAAATAATTTGATATTGAAGGTTCTAGATATAAAGAAAATACATATTGGGCCATTGACTAACTCAAATTTTGTCAGTTTTAATGAATAACTATAAATGTACATATAGATAAAAATCATCCCTAATAAATTAAATCAAAATAAAATTGGAAAAGAACACTAAAACCAAAAGAGTGAATCTTTTCCCAATAAATTCATAATTAATTTAAAATACAAGAATAAATATTAACTCTCTCTTGAGTTCTATCTTAATTGATAGTATAGATTGTTCAAACCATTTTGGTGTATCATCGTTGCATTAGAAGGACCCAAAGTAGATCCCATTTAGTGTTGATCCACACATGATCCTTTAATTATTGAAAAAAACTGACAAAAAAATGGGTTCTAGCATGGTTGATTGATCAAATTGTTTTGTTTACATTGATTTATTCATTTTCCTTAAATATTGAAAGAATGTTTCTTGTTATTCTTTTTCTTAAGAATAAGATATGAGGTGGAAGTGGTTCTCTCTATATTAAGAGAAAATCCTAGATAATCTCTTACTTGAGATAGAATTATATAGACATAAAATGTAGTGTGAAATGATTAACCCTTTCAGAAATGATATAGAAGTCTATTTATAGACTCATGTTTAAGGATAAATGTTTATTAATTTCATATGGGACGTTAATAATATATTAAACACACAAAGAACAAAATTATATATTATAATAATATAATATTTTATCTAATGATGTGCATAATTCCATACAATGATAAATATTTTTTTTTGCAGTCTGGAAGATAAATTTTTATCACCATACCCGCAAATCAATCCGTTCACCCTCCTCTGTTTAATAATTAATTATTTATTTATTTTATTCATAGTATAATGAATAAATATTTATTTAATATTTTCAAAACTAAATAAATTATTTATTTAATAAATAGGTATTTATTACCTTGTAAGTAAATATAAATAAATAAATAAATAAATAAATAAATAAATAAATATATATATATTTATATATATATATCAGCGTAATTAAATAATTAGTAGGAAAATTAATATTTATTTAATATTTACGATCAATAAATCCCAAATAAATATTAATTCTCATTTTAAAGAATAATACTCACCGCCATTGTTAAATATAAATAAAATCATATTAAGATTATTTTTTTGTGTACAACACTCTTGGTCTCCTAATCAATGGTATTAGGCATGTTTCCCTAAAGTTCATGATTACTATATAGAAATAGGTTAAGTCACCCATAGAGTAAGAAAATATATCATAATGAAAATAACCACAGATGGACACTCACCATGTAATATAATCCATTTTTCTTAATATCTAACCATGTAGGTTATGTGCCCATTGTAAGGTCTATAAGACCTCTCTCTTCCTTAAGCTTTTGTTTTGAAAATTACAAACACCTTATTTGTAAATATATTTCCTTACACTTACTTATATTTCCCTACACTTACATAAATTTCCTTGACCAAAATTTCCTTATACTTTTGAGTTAAATATATTTTTATTAAGGTTTTTGGAAATCTATTTTACCATACTAGAAAAGTTCTTAAGGTTCTGAATTTTAGTTCATAGTTATACCATACCAGAATTCCTTAAGAAACTGTTTCCCATTCTCTGTTTTCATTGTGATACTGATTTCCATCTAGAATGAAATCCGGTATCATATTTTCCTTATACATAGATTTACAGTATTTTGGTTTTCTTCAAGTCCTTAAACTCCGACTTCCTGGTTATCGGTACTGAAGTTCCTTATGAAAAATTTTTCATACTGATACCAGAAATCCCTATACTGAATTTCTTATACCGAGATTTTATTTTCATATATCTTTAAATGCCGATGTTTTCATAGCTGTAATTTCTATATCTAAAATTTCTATTCATCGTTTCTAAAGAATATTTTCTTAACACCGGTTATGTTAGAGATAATGATACCATTTATTATGATACTGATACTAGAGAATAAGAAACTGGTACTGAGAATTTAGTTACATACTGTATTCTATAATCAAATACCAGTTATATTCTATCATGTCACAAATCATGATACTGGTACCAAAATTTGTAAAACCATGTTTTCATAAAATATTTTCTTACACTTTACTCTTACCGATTTTATGAAAATCTATTCAGAAATTTTTAATTCCATATTTTTTATTCAAAGATTTATTTCCTTAGAATTATGAATCTTGTAATTTTTCTCATATCATTTCAATTTTATTGGATTTCAAGTTCCTTACACTCAAGGTGTAAGATCTTTATATTCAGGGTTAGTTATATAAAACGATGTTGTTGTTTTTGTTATAAACTAACTGTTGTATGTTTTCCATGTTTTTAGGTCCTTCTAAAATTTAAGGAAATATGAATATTGGAGTGGAACTGACTGGTATAATTTTGAAAGACATAAATAGGACCTCAGATAAGGAGATCCAGAGGAGTTCACCAGTTCACAAGTTCACCAGTTCAGTAGTTCACAACTTCACACTCTTATATCTTAGAGTTCATCTCTCTCAAAGAAAATTGTTCTAGAGTGAGAGGCTCTTATAAACTCTCAAGATTTGTGCAGAAATTTTGAACAACTTTTTCAAACTTTTCTTCGTGTAGAGGTGCGATTTATTTTAAATCATAGACTTCGGGTTGTGAAGTCATAGGTGTCGATTTCCTTACAAATCGAGGGCTTGCAGGGATAACAAGAGAGATATTGATCTTAGGATTGAGTGTATACCCGAGATTGGGTAAGACAGAATTTATTGTAAGTATAAAACAAGGTACCTTTATCCAAGGTTGTTGGATACCCTCCTCTTTGTGTTAAAATAAGATTGTAATTTTCTGCTACTTCCTAAAAGATAGGAGATTTTTTTGTATAAACTTTCTAACTAGTATATCTGATTATAAGAAATTCTATACGCCTTGTGGTAGAATCTCTTTAAGAAAAGTTTCTTAAGATTTAGACTTAAGAACTTTATATTTCCTTAAAAAGGCGATTAGTCATTATAGGTGTTGTGGATTTTATTTATAAAAAATTTCCTTAAGAATTTTTTTAAGTATTCAATTCACTCCCCCTCTTGTATATTTTGCATATTTTGTAATATTGAGATCCTAATATTAGTATAGAGTAGAATATCATACTCCATACCTTCTTATCAATTGGAATCAAAGGAGGTTACCTCATAACTCTGAACCGATTTAGCAATTTGTTTTAGAGTGTTGATTCATTTTGATTTAATCTCATGATTAGATTCAGAAGAGAAATCATCTTCTTCTTCATATTTTTTGGAATCATAATTGCAGACTCATATGTCTGGACTCATATTGTTCTTAGAGATACTCTAGTTCTTATTTTTCTTAGAATTTATATTTTTCATAATGTTTTTCTTTATGAACATTATATTTTCTTCAAGAACTAATTCTAATCTTTTTGTCGAAGAAAGGTATATTTTCCTTATAGCAGGATCCATGAATATTGGTTCTTTAGACAATTTAAATCTTAACAGACCTTCTAGTTTTGATGGAAATGATTATGAGTACTAGAGAGATAGGATGAAGACTTTTGTTATTAATACTGGAGTTGATAACTACCTGATGCTGATAGGAGATTATAAGATTCCTGATAAGGAGTTGAGAACTTTTACTAATCTGGAGAGAGCAGAATATCAAGCTAATTTCAGAGTCAGAAATACATTGCGATGTTCCATGACTATGAACTTCTATATTCATATATCCTCATGTTAAGATTCAAATAGTATCTGGTAGAAATTGGAAGTTACACATTTTGTATCTTCTAAAGTTATAGAGAAAATAAGAGCTATGTTGAGAGATGAATATCATTTATTTAGCTTTCTTTATGGAGAACCCATAAGCAAAGTTCCGCAAAGGTTCATGACCATTGTGAATATCTTACAGTCTATAGAAGAAAAAGGTCTTGATGATGAAATACTTATGGAAAAGATCATAAACATCATTCCTAATGAATGGGAGTCCAAGAGGACAATAATTGATGAGAACAGGAAAGTCACCCAGATTTACTTAGATGAGCATTTTGGAACTCTTCTATAGTAGGAGACTAGAATTAAGAGAGATGAGGATAATATTAATAAAAAGAATAGAAATGGAAGTGTTTCTTTCACAATGAATTCTAACCATACAAAATCCAAAACTCTAGAAAGGTTTACTAGATCAAAGTCAAAGAAAGTTACGATTCATTCAGAAACAAGTGATACAGAAAAATCTAAGAATGAGTTAGCTAATCTTGCTGGGAGAATGAACACGATAGTAGCTCAAAAGAACTATCTGAATAAGTTTAAGAAGAGAGAATATAGAGAAAATAAATATGGGGAAGTTACATGCTACGAATGTAGAAGAACATGTCATATCAGACTTGATTTCCCTCTTTTGAAAAAGAAGGATAAGAATGAAATTAATTCCGAGAGAAAGACGAATAAGTTCTACCATTATAAGCACAAGAAAAGTCTTAAATCCAATGACACTGAGATTGATAGTTCTTGAGACTCCTGTGAAAGTGAATCTTATGAATATGATTCATCAACACAAAAAAATATCGGATTAATTGGTACTAATTCTTTCCCAAATACTTGTTTTATGTTCAAGGTATGTTCTGATGAGGCCTTAAGAAATATATCTCTTGATAAGGATTATTATCCTGAATATATTACTTCTGATGAAGATACATCATCTTTAGATAATGAAGAATTACATTCTTACGAAGAAGTATCTAGATTTTACAAGTTGTTAGAAGAAAAAAATTGTAAAATTTCTAAGAAACTAGACAAGGAAAATACTAGAGAATAAGTTCTTACAAAAGATATTTCAGACCTCACTTGAGATCTTGAAGATAAGTATGAGCTCCTAAAAAACATTCTAAAGTCATTAAGGAAGAAAATTATGATAATGAAATACTTTCTAAATATTTTAAGAATGATATTTCAAAAATAAATGTTTCTAAGGAAAAATATAACACTAAGGAAATAATTCATGAGGATAAGAATTTAGTCATAAGACTAAAATCCGAAATATTTTCCCTTATAAAACTTCTTGCAAATTTTACTTCTGGTAATGAAAATTTTGTCCAGATGTATTCCCAAATCAGACCTCACAGAAATACTTCTGGAGTATGTTATACTCATAGAAAACCTATTTTCTAAAATAACTATTTTATTCCATCCAAATCTCACTTTTGTACAAAATTTCCAAGTGGGGGACATTAGAGGAAAACATGTTCCTTAAAAATAATTCAATCTCTAGGTTTCCACAAGGCTTATTTTTCCAAAAAAATGTGGGTTCCTAAAATATTATTGTCTAACCCTGGATCCAAACCCATTTGGATTCGAAAAATCTAACTTTTGTATTTATATGAAAATTAAGAATGTACCAAAAATATCTAGTATATGGATAGTGGATGTTCTCTTCATAAGTCTGGTAACAAAAGTTATTTCCATAATATTGTCAAAACTAAAGGTGAAAAAGTATCCTTTGGGGATAATTCTCCAGGAGTGATTGTTGGTATAGGTAATATCATTATTCTTGAAAATGTTTTAATTTTTAATGTTTTATTTGTTAATGGTATTAAGCAAAACCTTATAAGCAAAAGAAAATTATGTGATGAAGGTTACTTTGTGAATTTTAGGAATGATAAGTGTTTACTTCACAATTTACAAGGATGAATATATTCTTACCGCCCATAGCCATGAGAATGTTTACACATTAAACTTATAGGACTTAAGAAGTAAAGATCTTTCTTTCTTAAGTGCAATTAAAGACCAATCTTGGCTTTGGAATAAAAGGTTAGGACACGACAACCTTAAAAACCTTAGTAATCTCTCAAAGAAAGGATTAGTTAATGATCTACTGGTTCTAAGTTTTTATTATTCAAAAGTTTGTGACCCTTTCTAGTTTGGAAAGAAACAAAAATCTGGATTTAAATCTATTAGTGAAGTTTCAACATCTAATTCCCTATAGTTAGTGTATATGGATCTATTTGGTCCTACACAAACAGGAAGTATTAGAGGAAAATATTCAAGTTTACCTTACTTAACAGCAAGTCGACCTGAATTAATGGTTTCTGTTTGATTATGTGCCAGATATCAAGACAATCTTAAGGAATACCATCTTAAGGCTGTGAAAAGAATATTCTGGTACTTAAAAGGAACCTTGGATTTATGCCTTTTTTTATTCTTATAGAAATGTTTTTGAACTAAAAAGTTTTTCGGATGCTGATTTTTCTGGTTGTATAATGGTTAGAATGAGTATATCTGGAACATGTCATTTCCTAGAAGATTCCTTAGTTTCCTGGTCCTGTAAGAAACAACATTCTATAGCACTTTCTATAAGTCCCCAGCCTTAAACCTTACTTAATATTGAATTAAATGAATAATTCACATTGAGGATCTTTTCAGGTTTAGTGTTTTAGAGAATTAGAACATAACTATTACATCTTAAAATATTACAAAGTAGACACTTATACTAAGTCTCCATAAAATAAAAACTCTTAAAAAGAAAGATGTCTAGATTCCATGTTTTAGATAGCATGAAATTCCCTTAATCGCATCCTTGACCTTATTCCACTTTAAGTCTTGTGAAAAACATTTCGAAAAACTTGGGGTGAGCATAAAAAGCTCAGTAAGGGATACAAAAAGAATGAACACTGTTAGTTTTTCAAACATTAAGTAAACCATGTATACTATATCAAAGTAATACCTTCACCTTCATGAAGTAGTAAAAAAAATCTTCACTGAATAAAGTATCATTACTTTCCTTTTTGTAACCAATGGATTACCATAAAACCCATATAAAGAACACATAGAATATATAAAGGTAACTTGGGACATAAACATACTTAAGTGGAATAACCATACGGTTGACTTCCACACATATCACTTAATGGAATAGCCATACGGCCAATTTCATACATACTTAATGGAATTGCCATACGGCCGACTTCCATACCCAATGCATTGGAGGTTATAACGTAACCACCCGTCCGGGTATTCACGGCACCACCCGTCATATGGTTTATAACGTAACCACCCGTTAAAATGTCCAAGTACCAGTATAAAATCATAAAACATAAAACCAATATAAAGGAATGATAACATTTCCACATTTCAATCACAATATATCATAAATATATTGACATAATAGAATCCTTTTTCAAAACCATTTTCAATACCAAAATATATAAAAGAGTATATGGTATTTATTTTATTCTAAAAACATTACGGCTTGTTGAGAAAGCCAAAGATCAAATAATACTCGCGGCGGCGGAAAAGGTCATTGTCACCGCGTACGTTAAAAAAAACATTCCTTTTTGTCATTTAGTAAAACGCTTCATAGAAAAAGATTCCTTTTGTATAAAAGTAAAAGTCAAAGGATTTTATACACCGTATAAAAGAAAGTTGTGTATAAAATGAAATATGCCTCAATGAAAGGAGATTGAGACGAAGTCCCTTACCTCGGGTCCGACTTGACTCGATCGTTCTTTAACACCCTGAATAATAAACTTGAGTTAATTTATACTTGATTAAGAACCTTTTTAAACTTCATTATTCCTTTTATATCATTTATTTCCATGTTATAAACATTATGTAACCATTTAAGTTAATAATGTTTGTTTTGTCAATATTTGGTTCTTAAGTCGAAAGTTGACTTCTTACAATTACATGTTGTTCGTGTGGTCAAAAGTTCTTTATATCCAGAATGAAATTCCCGATTTGGATATAATATGTATCATATATATCCAGAATATACATGTATTTATAATTTTACATAATCATTTAGAGGTAAGAAATGAAATGCACCGTTCATGGAGACGGTAATCCGTACGTACGCATGAACGCTACTTTCATTTCTTTGTCATATTAGTGGAATTAAAACTAAATGAGAGGTATGTATATTTTAATTCCAGAATTATATTCATCATTTAGATATATCATTAATTATATATATACATTATATACATGTAATTTTAATAGTACATTACATTTGGGGATAAGAAATGAAATGCACCGTTCATGGAGACGGTAAGCCGTACGTACGCATGAACGCTACTTTCATTTCTATCTCATACTTTAGTGGAAAGAAATAATAATGATATAGAGGTATATTATAATTCCAGTATAAAATCATATATAATAACTTTAAATCCATCCTTTACACATCCCACATATGGCATTAACGAATCACATCACTTTTAGGGGGCGGTAGTCCGCACTTCCTTAAATGAAGATATCGTGTTTACCCATAATGGAAACCATAAAGGTATGACAAAAATGAAAAATACATAATCTTAAAGAAAACATAAACATATTATATATCATATATAAAAATAGTGACATCATAATGGCCACCGTTGAAGGTGTTAAATGAGTGTTGAACAATCATCGTTTCGGGAGGCAGAATTTCGCCATCCATGGAAACCGTATGTTCTTTAACCATTTGATGTAATTGTGTGAGAGTTTAGCTCAAATAAATATTATAACAATATCCTAGTATATTGAATATACTGGTGTTGTTACAAAAGAAGTAAATAAAAAGAGTTTAGAGGGTTGGAGAAGCAAAATAAAACAAATGAAGAAGAGAGAATGAATTACCTTTAAAAGTGTAACTCCCTTTTGATTGGAGCCTAAAGGCTTCCTTTGAAAGGATTATGCCCAAAGGGAATACTCTAGGATGAGGAGAGGGATTTGGAGAGTGTAAATGGGCAGGGTTTGGCCGAGACAAAGGCTTGATAAGTGTGTGAAATGGGGTAAAGGTGGGGGCCTTTTATAAGAGGAGAGGAGGGGCACTTTTGGAAAGTAAAGAAATATTACTTTATTTGAAAATGTGTTTCGGTTTTAAAAGGTTCCACATTGGTATAATTCGTGGATAAGGTGATAAGGTTTCGAAATCCACTCATCCAATTGGTTTTGGACATGTGTAGGTTTTAGATTTTTCATTATCTTTCCATTTTATTTAAATCGCCAAATAATGATGTCATCACTGCATCATTATTATGTCATAAATAATTTAATTTATTTAATGCCTAAAAATTATAGAAAAAATACTATGATGTAGGAAATCTGTTTATATTTCCAATGACTATTTATAATCAAAATTTGGACTTGTATGACCCCACTCAAAAATTATTTTAGTAAAACAATTTATGTTAGTGTCATTTTCACTTTAACATTAAATAAAAATATATTAATGTCATTTTCCAACTAAAGTGGATCCATGGGGTCCCCAAGTTGGCCCATGGCTTGTCTTGGTCGGACATGACTCACACAATAGGTGTAGGACAAGTGTCATGGTGTTTTCACATTCTTATAATACCATTTTTACCTTAAACTACACTAATTACCTCTAATCGCGATTACTGAAAAATTACTATTCACCAAAAATTATTTTAATCTCATTGAACCACATTTTACTTCTTAATGACAACCATGTATGTCGGATTTTCAAAATTCACTACACATTAGTGGTAAACTTTCATTTAACTGAAAAATCAGTTTGCTTGATTACCACTTAGTGGTTTCACTATTCATCAAAAATTGAAGTTTTTCAGAAAATTACCAAAAATTCACCCTAAGCTATATTTGATATTCCGAATTCAAAAATGAAGTCCATTTTACAAAATTCAAAACATATAAGTCAAATTAATTAATTTAATAATTAATTCCCGCTGTCATGACAAATAGCGTGTTTTTGTAAAACAATAAGTATCAAAAGATTGACACCAGTTTAAGTCCAATTTCAAAGTGAAATTGATTCCAATGACCACCATTGGATAAACTGGTAAAAATATTTTCTAATTTCACTTTAAAACCAATTAAAATAATAATCTAATCATATAAATAAATTAGATTAAAAAGAGGTTTTGAATTAAGATACAACATTTTAAACTATTCATAAAAAAAATGAACTTTATCAGAAAGGTACAAAAAATTTACACAAAGTAAATTTTGATGTCCCGATTCTTAAGAAGAGTTTTATTTGGTCCAATATAATTTATAAGAGTGAACAAATCTATATTTAATGACGGTTCGCCATCAAAAGGTGATAAGTGAACCTTTAGTGAAAACTAGGGCATATATGCCTAAAATTGAATTCTTTCCGTATTTTAAGCCTCAATCCTTTATTGGATAAATGTAAAAACATTTAAAAACATATATAATCATATTTTAGTTATTTATATCCATTCCCGCCATTACAATGGCTACATGTTAACTACCATTTAAAATAATATTATTTTATTATTAGAGTGCAACGTAAGATTCCCAAGAAACTCGTTGTTGCGTGTTGGGTACGCCATCGAGCATAGCATCCCCTTTAAAGTAATATTAATATTTGATTCACAAATATGGATAAATATAAAGATGACATATTCTTTATTTACCTGGGGTGTTACATCCTTCCCCCCTTTTGGGAATTGCGTCCTCGCAATTTTAAAATTGGGCTTGGAAACATCCTTGAAAGTCCCACATCGGAACAAGGATCGGTAAAACAATCACGTTAAAATAAAGAAAGATAAGCATAGAGGTCACCCGAGTTAACCCATACTAGGATTCCATGTAGAAAAACATGGACAATGAAGAAAAAGTAAAGGGTCATGTTCTTGAGGGAGAGTGATAGTAAACATGTCTAGGAGAAAGTTAATAATTAGAAAATCACAAACTTGTGATGGGTTAAACGGTATTCGATTCCCCAATAGGAAAAGCTAATAGACAACATTTTTGTTTTAAGTTACTTTTTATTGAGGAAATTTATTTTTGATCTTAAGGAAACATACTTACTTATCATGTTTACTTTTAACTTTTTCTAGGTTTCTTACACAAACTCATAATAGCATACCTTGATCATGGAATCCACTCGGTTTCATCGTCATCTTGTTCACGTAGGTAGAAGTCCCATGCATTACAACAATGATTTAGAGATCCTTCAAAATCATTTGCTTCCTCCATACAAATACACCTCACACAACATGGGTCATATGGGTGTTCACAGAAAAACAGTTTTGGAAAATAATCATGTAGGACATATAATTCCAAAACATCTGATAAAACATGATTTCTAAAAAATAGTCAGACCGAAATTGAGTTGAAACTTTCTATCATTGGTCCTTTTAAAATACCATAATTATGAGATGTGAGACTATACTTTAAAAGCAAATATAAATAGGTTGCGCAAGGGTCTCCTTCCTCAGCACCATTTTGAAAATCATAATATGCTTCAAATTCTTGTGATAAGGTAAAATATTTGAAAATACCTTGATAATATTTACCTCTCTTGAAAACATGAGAATATTGTGAAAATAGTATTTTTCTAAAAACAACCCATGATCCACGATGATAACGAGGTATAGAGGAGGTGTTTGATATTTCAAACAAATGCTTGCAAGTGAGTTGTATGCTAGAAAAAGTTTCACAATCATCCGAAGATGACTTTGCAATAATTATTGCAAGCATGTCATCAGGGAGAGATAGGAATGTCGTTTGAGATCCTCCTCCTTCCATTCGTAACCGACTTTACTTGACCTGAAAAAAGTTATAAAACAAGGATTTAACTGAAATAATAGTTATAGGGACTAATCATGTGCCTTACAAAAACTCTTAATCCCTAAAGTTTTCTAAACCGACCTCTGATACCAACTATAAGGCCCCAGCCTTAAACCTTACTTAATATTTAATTAAATGAATTATTTACATTGAGGATATTTTCAGGTTTAGAGTTTTAGAGAATTAGAACATAACTATTATATCTTAAAAGATTACAAAGTAGACACTTCTACTAAGTCTCCATAAAATAAAAACTCTTAAAAAGAAAGATGTCTAGATTCCATGTTTTAGATAGCAAGAAATTCCATTGATCCCATCCATGACCTTATTCCACTTTAAGTCCTATGAAAAACATTTCGAAAAACTTGGGGTGAGCATAAAAAGCTCAGTAAGGGATACAAAAAGAATGAAAACTGTTAGTTTTTCAAACATCAAGTAAACCATGTATACTATATCAAAGTAATACCTTCACCTTCATGAAGTAGTAAAAAAAATCTTCACTGAATAAAGTATCATTACTTATCATTTTGTAACCAAAGTATTACCATAAAACCCATATAAATAACACATAGAATATATAAAGGTAACTTGGGACATAAACATACTTAAGTGGAATAACCATACGGTTGACTTCCACACATATCACTTAATGGAATAGCCATACGGCCAATTTCCATACATACTTAATGGAATATCCATACGGCCGACTTCCATACCCAATGCATTGGAGGTTATAACGTAACCACCCGTCCTGGTATTCACGGCACCACCCGTCATATGGTTTATAACGTAACCACCCGTTAAAATGTCCAAGTACCAGTATAAAATCATAAAACATAAAACCAATATAAAGGAATGATAACATTTCCACATTTCAATCACAATATATCATAAATATATTGACATAATAGAATCCTTTTTCAAAACCATTTTCAATACCAAAATACATAAAAGAGTATATGGTATTTATTTTATTCTAAAAACAATACGGCTTGTTGAGAAAGCCAAAGATCAAATAATACTCGCGACGGCGGAAAAGGTCGTTGTCACCACGTACGTTAGAAAAAACATTCCTTTTTGTCGTTTAGTAAAACAATTTGTAGAAAAATATTCCTTTTGTATAAAAGTAAAAGTCAAAGGATTTTATACACCGTATAAAAGAAAGTTGTGTATAAAACGAAATATGCCTCAATGAAAGGAGATTGAGACGAAGTCCCTTACCTCGGGTCCGACTTGACTCGATCGTTCTTTAACGCCCTGAATAATAAACTTGAGTTAATTTATACTTGATTAAGAACCTTTTTAAACTTCATTATTCCTTTTATATCACTTATTTCCATGTTATAAATATAATGTAACCATTTAAGTTAATAATGTTTGTTTTGTCAATATTTGGTTCTTAAGTCGAAAGTTGACTTCTTACAATTACATGTTGTTCGTGTGGTCAAAAGTTCTTTATATCCAGAATGAAATTCCCGATTTGGATATAATATATATCATATATATCCAACATATACATGTATTTATAATATTACATAATCATTTAGAGGTAAGAAATGAAATGCACCGTTCATGGAGACGGTAAGCCGTACGTACGCATGCACGCTACTTTCATTTCTTTGTCATATTAGTGGAATTAAAACTAAATGAGAGGTATGTATATTTTAATTCCAGAATTATATTCATCATTTAGATATATCATTAATTATATATATACATTATATACATGTAATTTTAATAGTACATTACATTTGGGGATAAGAAATGAAATGCACCGTTCATGGAGACGGTAAGCCGTACGTACGCATGAACGCTACTTTCATTTCTATCTCATACTTTAGTGGAAAGAAATAATAATGATATAGAGGTATATTATAATTCCAGTATAACATCATATATAATAACTTTAAATCCATCCTTTACACATCCCACATATGGCATTAACGAATCACATCACTTTTAGGGGGCAGTAGTCCGCACTTCCTTAAATGAAGATATCGTGTTTACCCATAATGGAAACCATAAAGGTATGCCAAAAATGAAAAATACAGAAGCTTAAAGAAAACATAATCATATTATATATCATATATAAAAATAGTGACATCATAATGGCCACCCTTGAAGGTGTTAAATGAGTATTGAACAATCATCGTTTCGGGAGGCAGAATTTCGCCATCCACGGAAACCGTATGTTCTTTAACCATTTGATGTAGTTGTGTGAGAGTGTAGCTCAAATAAATATTATAACAACATCCTAGTATATTTAAGATATTGGTGTTGTTACAAAAGAAGTAAATAAAAAGAGTTTAGAGGGTTGGAGAAGAAAAATAAAACAAATGAACAAGAGAGACTGAATTACCATTAAAAGTGTAACTCCCTTTTGATTTGAGCCTAAAGGCTTCCTTTGAAAGGATTATTCCCAAAGGGAATCCTCTAGGATGAGGAGAGGGATGTGGAGAGAGTAAATGGTCAGGGTTTGGCCGAGCCAAAGGCTTGAGAAGTGTGTGAAATGCGGTAGAGGTGGGGGCCCTTTATAAGAGGAGAGGAGGGGCACTTTTGGAAAGTAAAGAAATATTACTTTATTTGAAAATGTGTTTCGGTTTTAAAAGGTCCCACATTGGTATAATTCGTGGATAAGGTGATAAGGGTTCGAAATCCACTCATCCAATTGGTTTTGGACATGTGTAGGTTTTAGATTTTTCATTATCTTTCCATTTTATTTAAATCGCCAAATAATGATGTCATCACTCCATCATTATTATGTCATAAATAATTTAATTTATTTAATGTCTAACAATTATAAAAAAATACTATGATTTAGGAAATCTTTTTATCTTTCCAATGACTATTTATAATCAAAATATGGACTTGTATAACCCCACTCAAAAATTATTTTAGTAAAACAATTTATGTTAGTGTCATTTTCACTTTAACATTAAATAAAAATATATTAATGTCATTTTCCAACTAAAGTGGCTCCATGGGGTCCCCAAGTTGTCCCAGGGCTTGTCATGGTCGGCCATGACTCACCCAATAGGTTTAGGACAAGTTTCATGGTGTTTTCACATTCTTATAATACCATTTTTACCTTAAACTACACTAATTACCTCTAATCGCGATTAATGAAAAAAATTACTATTCACCAAAAAAATTATTTTAATCTCATTGAACCACATTTTACTTCATAATGACAACCATGTATGTAGGATTTTCAAAATTCACTACACATTAGTGGTAAACTTTCATTTAACTGAAAAATCCGTTTGCTTGATTACCACTTAGTGGTTTCACTATTTATCAAAAATTGATGTTTTTCAGAAAATTACCATAAATTCACCCTAAGCTATATTTGATATTCCGAATTCAAAAATGAAGTCCATTTTACAAAATTCAAAACATATAAGTCAAATTAATTAATTTAATAATTAATTCCCGCTGTCATGATAAATAGCGTGTTTTTGTGAAACAATAAGTATCAAAAGATTGACACCAGTTTAAGTCCAATTTCAAAGTGAAATTGATTCCAATGACCACCATTGGATTAACTGGTAAAAATATTTTCTAATTTCACTTTAAAACCAATTAAAATAATAATCTAATCATATAGATAAATTAGATTAAAAAGAGGTTTTGAATTAAAATACAACATTTTACACTATTCATAAAAAAATGAACTTTATCAGAAAGGTACCAAAAATTTACACAAAGTAAATTTTGATGTCCCGATTCTTAAGAAGAGTTTTATTTGGTCCAATAGAATTTATAAGAGTGAACAAAACTATATTTAATGACGGTTCGCCAACAAAAGGCGATAAGTGAACCTTTAGTGAAAACTAGGGCATATATGCCTAAAATTGAATTCTTTTCGTATTTTAAGCCCCTATCCTTTATTGGATAAATGTAAAAACATTTAAAAACATATATAATCATATTTTAGTTATTTCTATCCATTCCTGCCATTACAACGGCTACATGTTAACTACCATTTAAAATAATATTATTTTATTATTAGAGTGCAACGTAAGATTCCCAAGAAACTCGTTGTTGCGTGTTGGGTACGCCATCGAGCATAGCATCCCCTTTAAAGTAATATTAATATTTGATTCACAAATATGGATAAATATAAAGATGACATATTCTTTATTTACCTGGGGTGTTACACTTTGCACTGCTGAAGTAGAATATGTAGCCGTAGGAAGTTATTGTGCTCAAGTGTTCTGGATGCAACCCAAACTCACAGATTATGGCATGAGTTTTTCCAAAACTCAAATATTGTGTGATAACACTAGTCCCATATCTCTAAGAAAAAACCTAGCACATCACTCCCTTACCAAGCACATAGATATTAGACATCACTTTCTTAGGGATCACACACTCAAAGGAGAAATAATTCTTCAATTCATCGGAATGTAAGAACAACTTGCTGATATATTTACCACACCATTACAATCTGATAGATTTTGAATATATTAAACAGAAGCTAAGAATGATATCTGTAATATAATCATTCATATATACTTCTTTTTTACCCATATCCTAACATTAAATTACTCATAAATTCAGGGGGAGTACATATGTTTGAAAATTTTAAAATTATTGTTTTCTTTAATTTTTTTTGGAATTAGTGAGCTTCATAATTGAGTTTTTTCCCCAGTATCTGTTTTAAAAATCTCCGAATCAAAATTCTCAGAATCCATATATCTGGAGTTGAAATTATTAGAGTCAAATTTTTGGTGTCTATTTTTTAGCCCCAAGAAATTTTTTATTTAATACTGATAATTACTTCATAGTTTCCTTAATGGTACATTTTTCTTATCCCCTAGTTATTTTTTCTTACAGTTTTATTTGTATTTCTTTATTTTAAGAAATTTTTCCTTTAGATTCATATTTCCTTAGATTCTAACTTTTATTTTCTTAAAACTTCATAATTTTGGTATGGATATATTTTTCAACCATGTTCAACCGTTAGGTCTTCTTGGACAAATCACAACCATTTGTTTTCCTTATAGAAGTTGAAAGGTCATGGTTTGTCTATATAAGGTCTACTCTACTTCATGAGCACACCACTGGTTCCTTAATCCTTCAAGTAGATGTTCTACTGCTTCAGAGTTTGTCATTCTATATTTCTTCAGAGATTTCTTACAAATCAGAATGTCAGGTAGTTCTGATCAGATGGAAGTTAGGGAGAATAAAGACAAGATGATATTTCGGGAGAGACTTGTATGTTCAAACTTTTTCAATCGGTATGAGTCCCTCATCTCACATATTATAAAATGTAATCATTGGGAGAGTATTTTTATAGTAAATTTCAACATTCGAGATCCAATATATCCGGAACTAGTCACATAGTTTTATGACTCTGTCAATTTATTTGAAAAGGATGGTAAGAAATATTTCATATTTAAGGCGTATGAAAAGTCTTACATAGTTCGATATCGAAAAGTGGAAAACTTATTGAAGATTCACTATGAAGTAGAAGCCCTCAAAGGTTCCTACAAAATTCTGGATAAGGAAGGTTCTTTCGAGAAGAACTGTGATTTAGAAAGTCTCGGCATTAAGGGAGTTAAGACTCCGAAGCTTGCACATTTATCAGTGGACCACAGGTTGGTAGCTTTATGGATGCAGGGGTTCTTTATCCCAAGAAAAGGGGATAAATATTCATTAAAGACGTGTCATATTAATTTTTTATACTTTCTCATCAACCTCAGGAAGTTTAATTTTGTAAAGTATATTTTCCTTACAATTAATGCAGTGAAATCCGGTACCATCAAATATCAAATTCTCATATACCCAGCCACTATCTCAAGGATAGGTTTTATGGTTTTAGATTAAATGAAATTTGCATAAACGTATGCTTTGAATTCCTGTAAGATTATATTGCTAAGTGAAGATATGCTGAAGAGAATGAAACTTTCTTACAATCCGGACTCTAATAAATTTGAATAAGTCATAATGATTGAAGTTCAGAATTCAGTATGGAAAGAATCCATTCCGAAATCATTCAAAGCAGCATAGAAAAATTTAGTATTGGAATCACTAAAAAAGTGTTCAGAAGAATAAAAATTCAGATGATGCTTCTCATGCTGATCCTACCACAATAGCACTGGCCTTAACACCATCAGTTATAAGGAAACCAAAGGCTTACTCTAATGATATTCTTGATGGCAGGAGGAAATTAGCTGAATCCAGAAATTAAGGTGATCCAATCATTGGGTTGAATCCGGAAGAGGCAAAGTATTTAAAGATTCAAACTGCGGATGTGTTAGAGAAACAATCTAAGGAGAAGAAGCAGAAAATAAAGAGAACTAAGAAAGAGATTATACAATCCTTTCTGAAGGAAGTAGAAAAGTACTCTGAGAAGCTATCAGTACAAGATGTCACTCCGAAACCTAAGAAGGTGAAAAAACATGTAGTAATACTGGAACCCGTTCATGAACTGAAAGAAGTAAAAGAAGAGGATGACATCATTCAAGAAGAATAAGATGATGTTATTAGACAAGTTGATGATTTTGTTTCAAATCTAGGAGTTTCTACCGAGGAAGAAGAAGAAGAATAAGTTGAGACCGAATTTGAAGTAGTAGAAGAGGTAGAAGAATAGATTTATGTAACCATAAATGAAGATGAAATCCATGAATCCAAAAATAGTGATTCCAGAAGTGAAGAAGAGAAAGAAGAAGAAGAAGTTCAAGAAGAATCTGGAGATGATAAGTCTATAGAAAATGAGGAAGTCCCTCAGGGTTGTAAATGCTCTGTGGTACTGAAAATTGATAAAGGGAAGGCCATTATGGTTTCCCCTTATGATGTCGACTCTCCTCAAAACCTTGAGAATCCAGAAACCTCTATTCCAAAGGCTAATAAATAAGAATCTGACTCTGAGTTCTCGTCATCTATGGGTGATGACTTTTTAAAAATTTTGTTAAGGAAATTAGTAAGTACCATTCCGGTACTTGCTAACATAGATTCCTGAATCCAAATGATGTAGGAAACCTTAAATCAAAAGACAAATTCAATATCTATGCTGATGGACATGGTTGTGAAAGGATAATCTAATAATAATAATTTTCTAATTGATTACAAAGCTCAAAAAGTTTCATGTCAGAAAGAGATTATCCGGACCCGAACCTTATCTTATAAAGCTATACAATTCTAGGACTTCATGGAATCAACAAAGGGAGCATTCAATGATGTAGAAAATTAGTTGACCAAAGTTCAGACTTCTTTCTTAGAGAAAGTTTCACGTGAGTTAGCTACAAGGAAAAATTAAGGAAAAAATATTCTTGATCAAATGAATAATGTAGCTGATGTTTTCAATTTTCCCATTGGGATATCTTCTGGTCTTGTAAAGAAATTAGATTCACAATAAGTGATCAAAATTCATGAAAATAAGAATCAGTCTCAAAATTTTTGTATCCAGGATTTGGAAAAGATGGTAGATGAGAAAGATGCCTTGATAAATAAGCTTCAAGAAGATCAAAAGGAGGTGAAAAAGTTCAAGTCCATGGTGAAAAATATTATTTCAAAGAAGAATAAGGAGGGTTGATACATTTGTTATCCCATGCCTAATTTTTGTTGTATTTCCTTTCATGTAAAACTTAATGAAAAATTCCTTGAAAATATTTTTATAGTTTATCTCGTGTATATTTATTTCTAACCTTACAGATATTTCTCCATTCCTTTTTGGAAATCACAAAGGGGGAAATTCTATCAAAGGGAGAAGTTAAAGGAAGAGAAATTTATAAAAAAAAATTCCTCAGCGTAAAATCTAAGGAAAAATAAATTTCCTAACTTTCATCTATAAGGAAGTGTTCTAAATCTAAGGGGGAGTCTCTCTAAATGGATGAATATATATCTGAGGGAGAGATTTCTAAACTCTAACAACTTCTACATAAGGAAAGAAAAATTTACCTTAAGTCATACACTTAAGGGGGAGCTAAGTATTTCTAACATTAAGTATTTATTTCATTCCATTGTCAATTTTTTCAAAGTTGTTTGTGATTTCAAAAAGGTGGAGATTTTCTGGTCTATAATACCTCTCAATTCCTTAAGATTTTGTTTTGAAAATCATAAACAACTTCTTCATAAATATATTTCCTTACACTTCCATATATTTCCTTACACATCCATATATTTCCTTACACTTACATAAATTTACTTATAACCAAAATTTCCTTATAATTTTGAGTTAAATATATTTTTATTAAGGTTTTTAGAAATCCATTTTACCATAACAAAAATGTTCTTAGGGTTCAAAATTTTGGTTCATGGTTATACCATACCAGAATTCCTTAAGACATTATTTCCCATTCTCTGTTTTCCCTACGATACCAATTTACCTCTAGAATGAAATCTTGTATCATATTTTCCTTATACTTATATTTCTAGTATTTCGGTTTTCTAAAAGTTCTTAAACTTTGACTTTCTGGTTATCGGTACTGATTTTCCTTAAGATATATTTTTCATACTGATATCGGAAATCCCTATACTGAATTTCTTATATCGAGATTTTATTTTCATACATCTTTAAATTTTGATGTTTTCAAAGATGAAATTTCTATATCAAAAATTTCCATTCCACATTTCTAAAGAATATTTTCTTAATACCGGTTATGTTAGAGATAGTGATATCGTTTCTTATGATACCGATACCAGAGAATAAGAAACTGATACTGAGAATTTTCTTACGCATTGTCTTTTAGAATCTGATAGTGGTTATATTCTGTCATTCTGTAAATCATGATACCGATACCAAAATTTTTAAAACCAAGTTTTCATAAAATATTTTCTTACAATTTACTCGTACCGATTTTATGAAAATCCATTCCGAAATTTTTAATTCTAGAATTTATTATTCAAAGCTTTATTTCCATAGAATTTTGAATCTTATAATTTTTCTCATATCATTTCAATTTTATAGGATTTCAAGTTCCTTACACTCAAGGTGTAAGATTTATATCTCCCTGGTTAGTTATATAAAACGATGTCATTTTTCTGTTATAAACTAACTGTTGTATATTTTCCTCGTGTCCAGGTCCCTTTGAAATTTAAGGAAATATAATGGTTGGAGTGGAACCGACCGGTAGAATTTTGAAAGCTATTAATAGGACCTCATATGATGAGATCCAGAGGAGTTCACCAGTTCAAAAGTTCAAAAGTTCACCAGTTCATGACTTCACATGCATACATCTTAGAGTTCATCTATCTAAAATAAAATTGTTCTAGAGTGATAGGATCTTATAAACTCCCAGGATTTGTGCAGAATGTTTGAACGGATTGTTAAAACTTTGCTTGACGTAGAATTACTTCGTGCAAAGGTGTGATTTCCTAAAAATTATGTATTTCAGTTTGTGAAGTCAGAGGTGAAAATTTCCATACAAATTGAGGGCTTACGGGGATAGTAAGAGAGATATCAATCTTAGGATTGAGGGTTTACCCGATATTGGGTAAGGCAGACTTTCTTGTAAGTACAAAACAAGGGAACTTTATCCACGTTTGTTGGATACCCTCATCTTTGGGTTAAAGGAAGATTTTAATTTTTCGCAGCTTTGTAAAAGTTAGGATGTTTTCTTTTTGTATAAACTTTCTAACTTGTATCTCTGATTGTATGAAATTCTATACACCTTGTGGTAGAATATCTTTAAGAAAATTTTCTTAAGCTTTAGACTTAAGAACTTTACATTTCTTTAAAAAGGTGATTTCTCATTACAGGTGTTGTGAATTTTGTTTATACAAAATTTCCTTAAGAAATTTTTTAAGTATACAATTTACCCCTCTTGTATATTGTGCATATTTTTTACTATTGTGATCAAAATATTGGTTTAGAGTAGAATATCATACTCCATACCTTCCTATCACCCATGTCATCAATCTATATGATCTGTCACACCCTGACCACAGGTAACCTTATTTTTACTTTCTTCTTGGACCCGGTTTAATTTTTTTAAAGTTTAATTATGTTGGCGGTTTCGCGCCGGTGCACGGTCACCGCATCGCTAGCGGTGACCGTGCGTTTGGCCCGGGTGACTGTGTGTTCACCCAGCATTTTGAATATTAATTTTTTTTATGTTGATATTTTATTATTATTACCTTTTAAATTGTCACTGTTTTTTTTGAAATATTTTTGTTTATTGTATATATGTCTACATACATGTTTATATGTGTATATATATATATGGTTATATATGATTAAATTTATGTATATATGTCTGTATATATATATGTGGGCGCGCGCGCACACACTTTTATTTTCAAATGGTTTTAATGTTCTAAAATTTTGATTAAAAATATTCATTATTATAATTTTATAATTTTCACTATTATTATTATTATTATTATTATTTTTATAAAGTTTTATTTCTATGATGTTTTATTTTTATGATTTGATTTTTTATTTATTTACTTGTTCAATCTTATTATTATTATTATTATTATTATTATTATTATTATTATTATTATTATTATGTTGTTGTTGTTGTTATTATATATGTATATATATATATATATATATATTTAACCGAAACCCTACCCCCTCCCAGCCGCCGCACCCCTCCCCCTTCTCTCCATCTATCTCCCCGCGACCCCCCACCACTACGCAGCATCCTAGCTGACGTCCAGCGGCCTGCACCGTCCAGCTCCCGCTCTACCCTGCATCCTCCACCGCCGCCGACCCCGCATCCAACCACCCCTCCTGCTCCTCCAGCGTCCGGAAGCGACCTACCGTCCAGTGGACCCCTTGTCCGGCGACTCCCCCGTCCCGACGTCCCTCCCTCTGTCTGTTTCTTGTTGCTACACCCAGCCGCCATCCCCGGCCCCCGCTTCCCGTTTCCGCACCCAGCTACCGACCTGACCCCCCCCTCCCGTCTGGCTCCCATTCCAGCCGCTGCACCTCCTCCCGACCGCCGGCCTCCCCTACCTCCGGCGCACCCTGCCTGCTCCGTTTCCAGCATGACCCCCCCTCCTACGTGAACCTCCACCTATCATCCCTTATCCTGCTCGTCGCCCTCTCCTCTCTGCTCCCCCATCATCCGACGCACCTCCCCGCCGACTCCTCTTTGCGCGGCTAGCCTACCCCCCCATCCCTTCCTAGCTCGCATGAACCAGCTCCCCAGATAGCTCCTTGCGACGCGACCCACACTGGTCGAGGCCTCCCACTGGACCTCCTCTCTTCTCTCCGTCAGGCCCTCTCTTACTCCTGTGAGTAGCGCTTCCTCTGGCGAGCGACGCTTCCTCCAGCGAGAAGCCTCCCTCCGGCCGAACCCTTTTATTTCCTCCGTTAGACCCCTTTCCTCTTAGTTCGGTTTTTGGTTATTTTTATTTGGGGATTTGGTTTCGATCACGTACGATATTATCTTTGCAATATATTCTTGATAAATTCTTTTTTTTCATTGTTTGTTTTAGGTCCACTATAGTGCGTTTGAAGTGCGACAGAGTTTGTGCGCTGCGTTTGCGGTGTTTCGACACCGAAGGTAGGGGTTTCCGCATTTATGTTTTGTTTGATGAATTAATTTGCGTGTTTAATTAAATTAGCATGTTATTTAAATTATTTATTTGGTGCAATGTTTGTTTTCATCATTTTTTTGAGTTGCTTCACTTATTTGAGTATAGGTTTGTGGTAAAACTTTGTTGTGCACCATGAGAATGTTCTATCAATTGTCTAACGGATTTATTAAATGTTTTTTGCTGCATATATATATATATATATATATTTTGTTATGTGTTGATGTGAATTTGACCATAAAAGTGTTTTTTAGGGGTTTAAGTTGGTTTCATGGGTTTAAAGTCACGGTACGCTTTTCAAAATTTTTTGTAATGTTTTAAATGGTTTATTAAATAATTTTGAGGCTTCGAGTTTGGTTTTGAAAATGTGTTCAGGCGCACATGATTTAAATGTATATTTCATCATGTCATGCACTTTTTTTTTGGTTTTTCACTCTAAGTGTTTTCTTGAAATGGGTCATTGGCTTGGCGTCGTGTGGTTTTTTTAACACTTTGCAGATTTTTTTAAGTGAACTAATAAATAATATTTATGGTGTGAGTTGTGTTTCAAAAATGTGTCAAGGTGCTTCATCCGCGTTGTTTGTTTGTTTGGTTTGTTTTAAGTACGTCTTTGTGTGATTTTGGTTTTATGCATTTATTGCAGCGCGTTCACAAGGTAGCCCTGTGATATTGCTGTCATCAGCTTGCGCTTGCTTGTACGCCTACGCGAGGCATGTCGCGCCTTTGTGTTTGGACAGCAAGCCGAGGTAGGTCCCCCATTGTACTCACCTTTAAATTTAGAATTTATTAATTTCTTGATGTTTTTTTAATTTAATCAATGATAAAAAATATTAGATAATAAAATTTTAAATGATTATTTAGTGTGAAAAGAGCCGTTTATTTTATAACGATCACTTGGAACATTTTCTTGACGGGTGGACACCTAGTTTTGAACGAATTCCCATTTGTCCTTTAAACATAATTCACGGAATTTCAAACGTACTTCTAGTTTTAAAGATAAGTGATTTATTCTGAACAAGTGTTTTGGGTTTTCTCAAGAAATGAGGTTTTTTTTTAAAATTTGCGAAGGCCCGTTTGGCACTTTAATAAAATAAATTATTTTGGAAAAACTAACTTTGGGGTTAGTAAGGGGTGTTATTTGGTGTGCGTTGATTGCGTGAATTGTTTGTGATATTTGTGGGTCATGACTGACTGATTGACATTGAGGACGCACCCCTTTTTATTGTATGTGTTGACATGGGAACCTGACATAGTGAGTGAATCTTCTGAGAACGGTTGCTGCACTAGTTTAGATTATTTACTGGCTAGTGGCCGCATAGAAGGGGAATACTGAGTTATTGCTGCTATGGGGATTGGGCCCCTCGGTTAGGCCATGCAGGGCTATGTCGGGCGTTAGGGAATTATGACTTCATCGAGTTAGGGCATGCCTTCAGGATGAGTCAGATGTATAGTATGTTCTGGATTGTTCACGATCTCCTAGGTTCGACTCATGTTAATTTTAGTGTTTATTTGTATGTGGTGGACGATTGAGAGGTTGAGTTCGGTTGCTGACCCCTGTGTGCCACTTTTTCCATTGCCCTTAGTGTGATTTGTGTGTTGTGTGTGATTTTCCTTTTGACTAACAACTAAAGTTTGGATCACTAAATTGTTCACAAAATGTTTTAAAATGAAAAGAACCCATTTATTTCAATATTAGAATTATTCTAAATTAAAAAGGGCAATGGACTGTTACTTGTTTTAAAAATGAAATCATGTGTGAAAACCATATTTTATATAATTTAATGCAAACCTGGAATTGATAAATTCTTTCTTTAATTGTATGTGCGTTGGGAATAGAATTAGTCAGGCCTACCTACTGAGTTTTAATACTCACGCCTATAGTGTTTTCTTGTCTTTAGTTCTGCTGTAGGTTCCAGCTTCAGTTGTTCGCCTTGATCAACGTTGGTTATGGTATTGGAGAGTGACCCACGAGGTCACATGGAGTTTTGGTCATGGTCAGGTTAGTAGCGTTGCTGGTTGTTCTTTATTTATTTGCTTTTGTTCTATTTGTTTATTTCCGCTACTTAATTTATTTATTTTTGGGCCAAATCGTTCCCACCTGTTTACTTTTGATGCCCGACACTAGTTGTCAGCCCGTGGGGATCGGGAACGCCCTTCAGGCTATGTCGCGGACCGGCTCGGGTGACCGGTTCAGGGTCGACCTGGGTTGGTTTGTGAAAAAATGGTATCAGAGGGGACCCTTGTTATTTGGGGTGTCTGGTAGATGGAGATTAGGATTGTCGAGACTCGAGAGGATGGTACGGGAAGGACGTCATGAACCCTCACCCGTTTTGCACCTCGAGTTGCCAGGGATAGTCCGGGAATTGAGTCTTTGTTTCGTTCTGGTTTGTTTTGGATTGAGGGATGACAACGGGGGAAAACTGAGGATACATTATGATCTCACATGGAGTAGTGACCCATGTGGAGTTCAGGTACATAGTTTTAATTCCTCCTATTTGTTTATTCTTACTATGGGCATGGACCATTACCATGTCGCCATGTTAAGTGTGATCGCTAGTCCCCCACTCTGGTGGTTTGATTCAAGTTCAGTTTCATTTTCGTTATGATTGGTGTAAGTTTGTTTTTGGAAATGAAAAAGGGTTTTTTTTAAATGGGATTGATTTATTTTAAATGAATTTAAATTTATGAAATGGGTTTTAAAACTGAAAGCCTTTGGTTTGGAAAAACTGGTGTTTACTTGGAAAGTGTTTGAGAATGGTTTGGGGTGAAACCCCAGGTACTCCTTATGAACGTTTGCACATGTGAGAGGATGTGTGGAAAGTGAATGTTTGTGTGTATAAATGAAAGTGGATGAAGACATGTGTAATGGTTCATGATATTACCTGGGTGTATATGAAATTAAAGGCTTGACCATGTTTTTCAAAATTGGATTTTAAAGAGGAAAATTGTTTTGGAAAGTGATTTTGGTTTGAAAAGTGGATTTGGTATTTGGGAGAGTGGTCTTGAAAGAAAGCAGTTTTGAAAAAAAAGTGGTTTTGGAATGTAAAATGGAATGAGAATTTTGGATAGGAAATTTTGGGTTGTGTTTGTGGTTGTTTAGTTTCTTGAGCTGGTTGTTTTTGGATGAGGGTGCTGTATTGATGTTGCTTCGATCGATATTTGTTTTTGCTTGGTGATATATATGTTGTTCAGAAATGCCGCCCAGAAAGGTCCCTAGAGTTGATGAGTCATGCCCAGTTTTTGGTCCTTCTCGGACGTTGTATTTACATCATGGTGATTGGAGTCTGTTAGAGATAGTGCAATGGCTTGAAGAGGTCGAGCGCAACTTCAGGGTGATGGGAACTCTCAAAGCTGTCAGAGTGTGTGTTGTTTTGGGTCTATTCAAAGGTCCAGCTCTGGACGAGTAGGAGTTGTTCACCCCGCCATTACTATATGTTGGGATGATGTGGTATTTCTATAAAGTCGTCTTCGTTCAATGGTTTATACTTGTGGAGGTGAAGACGAAGAAAGTGGAAGATCTCATGCGTTCTCAACATGGCCAGCAGACGGTGAAAGCGTATATTGACCATTTCAAGGATCTTGTGTCTCTTTTTCCAGGGGTAGTGTTGCAGGACTGGGTGAAGACTCATCCCTTCATCAGGGGTCTTCGTCCAGAGATCAAGGAGTGAGTCCTCCCTTTTTGGGAGCATCACTTTTAAGAAGTTGGTGCATGAGGTGTTCTTAGTTGAGTTGGCTTCCGGAGCACAAACGGTTGAAAATCCACAGTATCCAGTTGCTCATGAAGATCCCCCATCTGATGAGCAGAGTGTGTCAGGTAAATTTGTTTCTAAATATTTCTTTGCAGTGGCTCTGACCCCCAGTTCTTCAGGATGTCTAATGGTGTACCGTCAGTATGGAAGGTTAGGGAATACGAGCCGCTATGTCACACCCCTCCGAATATGTTCCATCATTACAGGTTTCAGGATCATCTAGAGAAGATTTGCAGGAAGCGTCACTTGAGGAAGACACTGTGAGCAGAAGATTCCAGTGCCTGACTGTGAGGCAGGAGATGCTTCAACCATCAGAGCCCCAACCACAGGTCATGGGGTGAAGCTCGCGCGCAGTCAGGAGTTGACGGGGGTGTGAAGCCTCAGTTTGGGTTTGGGAGTTTAGTGTTGCCAGTGAAACATTTAAAGCCCTTCCATTCTTTTCCATCCACTGTTAATATTTTGGCGTTGTTGTAGGTACATTGTGTCGTCGTGAGGTTGGGATGAACGTGTTCGTTTGTAATCCAAATAGTCTCGTTTGTCCGATTATGGTGTTTAGGATCGTGTCTTTTTCTTAAAGGTATGTTTGGACCTTGTGTGGGTTAATCTTGGTTTGACGATATTCGTTTGGATATATAAGTGCCTGCTTAGGAATCCAGGTTTGCTGCTATGCTCGGGTTTACTGCATGGATTAAGTTCTGCTTGGAGATTTTTCTATCGTGTTCGGGCTTTCTTTGGTATGAGTTGAGAGATCCAAGTTTTGGCTGAGGTGCTGTTTCGCTCGTGCTATAGAGGTTAGTCAAGATCGGTTGGGAGTTCCCGTGTTTCCCCCCTTCCCGAGGTGGTATGTTTAGGTGTTAATTTCCACGCTAGTTAAGTTCTTGTGGTGGGGAGAACCCCTTCGTATACTCCCCTCAACCTCGGACTTCAGTTTTCTCTTGAATCGGTCGGGTGTGACTTGTGTAGAGTAAGGTCATCCCGAGATCCTCAGTTCTCTTCGGTTCCTTTAGTTCCGTTTTGGCATGGACGTGAATCTTGAAAGACTTTTGGCTTGGTGACTTTCTGTGGGCAGAAAGTGTCTGTGGTGGGGAGAATTGTCACACCCCGACCACACGTAACCTTATTTTTACTTCCTTCTTAGACCCGGTTTAATTTTTTTTAAAGTTTAATTGTGTTGGCGGTTTCACACCGGTGCGCGGCCACCACATCGCTAGCGGTGACCGTACGTTCGGCCCGGGTGACTGTGTGTTCACCCGGAGTTTTGAATATTAATTTTTTATGTTGATTTTTTATTATTATTACCTTTTAAATTGTTGTTTTTTTTGATGTTTTTTTGTTTATTGTATATATGTCTACATATATGTTTATATGTGTATATATTTATGTTTATATATGTTTAAATATATGTATATACGTCTATATATATATATGTGGGCGCGCACGCGAGCACTTTTATTTTCAAATGGTTTTAATGTTCTAAAATTTTGATTAAAAATAATCATTATTATAATTTTCAAATTTTCACAATTATTATTATTATTATTTTTATAATGTTTTATTTCTATGATGTTTTATTTTTAAGATTTGATTTTTTATTTATTTACTTGTTCAATCTTATTATTATTATTATTATTATAATTATTATAATTATTATTATTATTATTATTATGTTGTTGTTATTATATATGTATATATATATATATTTAACTGAAACCCTACCCCCACCCAGCCGCCGCACCCCTCCCCCTTCTCTCCTTCTCTCTCCCCACGCCCCCCCACTACGCAGCAGCCTAGCCGACGTCCAGCGGCCCACACCGTCCAGCTCCCGCTCTGCCCGGCGCCCTCCACCATCGCCGACCCCGCATCTGACCACCCCTCATGCTCCTCCGGCGTCCGGCGGTGAACTCCCGTCCGACGGACCCCCTGTCCGGCGACTCCCCTATCCCGACAGCCCTCCCTCTGTCCGTTTCCTGTCGCTGCACCCAGCTGCCATCCCCGGCCCTCGCTTCCCGTCACCGCGCCCAGCTGCTGTCCCGACCCCCCCCCCCCATCCGGCTCCCGTTCCGGCCGCCGCTCCTCCTCCCGACCGCCGTCCTCTCCTCCCTCCGGCACACCCTGCCTGCTCCGTTTCCAGCGCGACCCCCCTCCTATGCGAACCACCACCTATCATCCCCTATCCTGCTCGCCGCCCTCTCCTCTCAGCTCCCCATCATCTGACGCACCTCCCTGCCGACTCCTCTTTGCGCGGCCAGCCTACCCCCCATCCCTTCCTAGCTCGCACGAACCAGCTCCCCGGATAGCTCCATCCGGCGCGACCCCCACTGGTCGAGGCCTCCCACTGCGCCTCCTTTCTTCTCTCCATCACACCCACTCTTACTCCTGTGAGCAGCGCTTCCTCCAGCGAGCGACGCTTCCTCTAGCGAGCATCCTCCCTCCGGCCGAACCCTTTTATTTCCTCCGTTAAACCCTTTTCCTCTTAGTTCGGTTTTTGGTTCTTTTTATTTGGGGTTTTGGTTTCGAGCACGTACGATATTAGCTTTGCTATAAATTCTTGATAAATTATTTTTTTTCTGTTGTTTTTTTTAGGTCCACTGTAGTGCGTTTGAAGTGCGACAGAGATTGCGCACTGCGTTTGAGGTGTTTCGACACCGAAGGTAGGGGTTTCTGCATTTATGTTTTGTTTGATGAATTAATTTGCGTGTTTAATTAAATTACCATGTTATTTAAATTATTTATTTGGTGGAAAGTTTGTTTTCATCATTTTTTTGAGTTGCTTCACTTATTTGAGTATAGTTTTGTGGTAAAACTTTGTTGCGCACCATGATAATGTTCTATCAATTGTCTAACTGATTTATTAAATGTTTTTTTGCTGCATAAATATATATATATTGTTTGTTATTTGTTGATGTGAATTTGACCATAAAATTGTTTTTTAGGGGTTTAAGTTGGTTTCGTGGGTTAAAAGTCACGGTACGCTTTTCAAAATTGTTTCGTAAAGTTTTAAATGGTTTATTAAATAATTTTGAGGCTTCGAGTTTGGTTTTGAAAATGTGTTTAGGCGCATATGATTTAAATGTATATTTCATCATGTCATGTGCTTTTTTCTGGTTTTGTACTCTAACTGTTTTCTTGAAATGGGTCATTGGCTTGGCGGCATGTGGTTTTGTTAACACTTTGCAGATTTTTTTAAGTGACCTAATAAGTAATATTGATGGTGTGAGTTGTGTTTAAAAAACATGTCGAGGTGGTTCTTTCGCATTGTTTGTTTGTTTGGTTTGTTTTAAGTCCGTCTTTGTGTGATTTTGGTTTTACGCGTTTATTGCAGCGCGTTCACAAGGTAGCCCCGTGATATTGCTGTCATCAGCTTGCGCTTGCTTATACCTCTACGTGAGGCATGTCGCACCTTTGTGTTTGGATAACGAGCCGAGGTAGGTCCCCCCATTTCACTCACCTTTAAATTTAAAATTTTTCAATTGCTTGATTTTTTGTTAATTTTAATGAATGATAAATAATATTAGATAATAAAATTTTAAATGATTATTTAGTGTGAAAAGATCCGTTTATTTTATACCGAACACTTGGAACATTTTCTTGACGGGCAGAAACCCAGTTTTGAAAGAATGCCCATTTGGCCTTTAAACATAATTCACGGAATTTCAAACGTACTTCTAGTTTTAATGATAAGTTATTTCTTCTGAACAAGTGTTTTGGGTTTCTCGAGAAATGAGGTTTTGTTTTGAAATTTGCAAAGGCCCGTTTGGCACTTTAATAAAATAAATTATTTTGGAAAAAATCACTTTGGGGTTAGTAAGGGGTGTTCTCTGGTGTGCGTTGATTGCGTGAATTGTGTGTGATATTTGTGCGTCATGACTGACTGATTTACATTGAGGATGCACCCCTTTTATTGTATGTGTTGACATGGGAACCTGACATAGTGAGTGAATCTTCTGAGAACGATTGCTGCACTAGTTTAGATTATGCACTTGCTAGTGGCCCCATAGCAGGGGAATACTGAGTTATTGCTGCTATGGGGATTGGGCCCCTCGGTTAGGCCATGCAGGGCTATGCCTGGTGTTAGGGCATTATGACGTCATCGAGTTAGGGCATGCCTTCAGGATGAGTGTGATGTATAGTATGTTCTGGATTGTTCACGATCTCCTAGGTTCGACCCATGTTTCTTTTAGTGTTTATTTGTATGTGGCGGACGATTGAGAGGTTGAGTTCGGTTGCTGACCCCTGTGTGCCACTTTTTCCATTGCCCTTAGTGTGAGTTGTGTGTTGTGTGTGATTTTCCTTTTGACTAAAAACTAAAGTTTGGATCTATAAATTGTTCGCAAAATGTTTTAAAATGAAAAGAACCTATTTCTTTCAACATTAGACTTATTCTAAATTAAAAAGGGTAATGGACTGTTACTTTTTTAAAAAATGAAAGTGTGTGTGAAAACCATATTTTATATAATTTAATGCAATCCTGGAATTGATAAATTCTTTGTTTAATTGTATGTGCGTTGGGAATAGAATTAGTCAGGCCTACCTACTGAGTTTTAATAGTCACGCCTATAGTGTTTTCTAGATTTTAGTTCTGTTGCAGGTTCCAACTTCAGTTGTTTTCCTTGAGCAACGTTGGTTGTGGTATTGGAGAGTGACCCACGGGGTCACATGGAGTTTTGGTCATGGTCAGGTTAGTAGGGTTGCTGGTTGTTCTTTATTTATTTTCTTTTGTTCTATTTGATTATTTCCGCTGCTTAATTTATTTTCTTTTCAGCCAAATCGTTCCCACCAGTTTACTTTTGATGCCCGGCACTAGTTGCCATCCCGTGGGGATCAGGAACGCCCTTCGGGCCATGTCGCGGACCGGATCGGGTGACCGGTTCAGGGTCAACCCGGGTTGGTTCGTGACATGATAGATAATTATTTATTAGACTATCTGAAATGAACATGTTATTACACTATGACCATGGAATTTAGTTCAATAGTTTCATGCCAACCAAAGGGATACAATATCAGCTCCTACAAATATGAGAGGGATAAATCTATCCTCGAATAATTAATTAATAACATGTCACTCATGATGCACCCACCGTACCCAAATTCTCCATGGATATATGTTTTCATAGTTTATGATAATAAATATTAGTGAATGGCTCATTATATGAATTAATAGTAATATTAAAGTCTAATTATCATTATACATGCTCATAGAGAGTAAAATCCAATGACACAAAAAATGTAGAATTTTTACACATGGGTTAGTTCTCATAACATCCTCTCTTGGAGATTACCAAGTGTGAACTTCATAAGTTGAAGTCTCATCCACATATGAGTACTCACACATAATAGTAATTATAATCTATTTCATATCATAAAATTTTATCTGACCATAGAACAATACTTAAGAATTTTTTCAATGCACATTATGGTTCTCAACATAGAAAGAATATGCTATAAAATTTTCAATGTGTAAAATACCCTATGTAATTATTAAATTCAAATAACATGGAAAGGAAATTAATACGTGATAATGTGTTTATAAATATTCAAATCCATAAATTGGAATGTAAAATAAAGAACTAGATAGTCACTTTTAGGGAACCAACTCCAACCAATTCCCACTTACACTAAATGTAAACACTGATGAATTTTAATATACTATCTCTCACATGATTTTCATGCTTCTATTGAGTATGGGTATAACATTCAATCTTACCACATCTTCCAATGGATTGTGTTGGTTTCTATGCAAGATTTTATAGCCAATTTTTTTACTATGAATTCACTCCCTTGAGAAAACCCATCAGGTAGTGATATCCCTGAGTTTCTTCCTTTTTTCCTTTTCCAAAAAGATGATATCTTAACTAATTTGGTAGTCATATATTATCATAATAATTATAATCATATTAATATTTTTATAATCCAATTTTGGAATAAGATATTTCTAAAAGGTTTTCTTATGTTTCATCAAAAGCCACAACATAATCAAATATTATAGATATAGAAATCACTAGCTGGAATCATTCTATATTAAATATTACTATAGCCTCACTATGATACTAGATAAAATAGTTATAATAAATATTTGTGTTTATTTACTTGATCACTAGTATTATTACATATTTTTACACTAATAACTCATCCAGTTCTACTTTGTTATGTACCATTTAATAGTTCTAACTAGAGTCCAGTGTAGTTATCCTGAATCTAGTTTTATATTTTTATATTATTCATCATACACCATCAATATCAAACATCAGTATATATCATGACATGTGAGATAAATTACTATAATATAATATTGTGAAATTTTATTAATTTCAACAATTTATTCCTATTCCCACACATGTTTCACTATAAATATTATATACCAACAAAAATTAAATATTTAATTGTTCTAACTTGTATTTTTAATTCTTGTAAAATTTATTTAAGTATAACTATATTTAGAAAACCCATGGATCTATATCTATAGATATTATTCCCCATAACTTTTTTACTACATTATTCCATTCTTTTAAAAAATCATTCCCCTGACTTAATAAACTGGGAAGATAGAAGATTTGTTTTAATATGTTATAAACATATCCATCATTAAAAATATAACACTCACACTAACCAATTGTAGACATTGGGAACAAATTTGTTTCAAATGAATATTTTATGGTCCCTGTTCATGTTTTATTCATAAATAGATTTTTATAATCATCATATCATTATGGTAATTATTTATATCACTAACCCTTTATAGTTTTATATATAGAAATGTTCGATAAGGTCTCTTATTAGTCTTTTTATTAGGTATATTTTTTAACGATTCCTCCTAGAGAGGTTTACCTTACAATAAATATCCCAATATAATGATCATAGAGAAATTATTTGACAAGTAAACTTAAAATTATTTTAGCATGAAGACTGGTATATTTGTTTTGTCAAAGACTATGTCTAGAGATTATATAAACCTTTAAATAATAAATCATAATTTATTGGAACCATTTTGTGTCATCCATATCCTATTTCTCTTGAATGCTCACCAGTAATATAATGTTCTAGAAGCATGAAAGAACATGGATCATTGAAACTTTGGTACATGGGTTTGATTACTGAATTCATAAATTTTTATCAATATGAGAATATTTAATTTTATTGATTACTTATAGGAATAATTATTTTTAAGTAATAATATACTTATAACCCAGAATGGTGAACATATACCAAGTCTATAGTTTTGATTTCCAATGTTGTATATGTCCTTGAAACATCTCCTCCCACTAAGCATAGAAGAGTCTAGTGTTCCTATTCCAACTCATGTGTTTCCAGATACTTAACCTAATAGAATTTAATTCTGATCCCATTATCTCAAAATATATATGTTCAAATTATAAAAACACAATTATTCTTGACTATATGTTAATTTCCTTAGTCAATATAAGATTATTAACTATGATGCACTAAGTGTTTGATGTCTGTTTGTAGTTATACCGACTTTTAATAAATAGTTTTCAACAAATACTTATGTTTGTGACATAATATACTATCATCATACATAAATTTATATGAAATCCATCAGTTAATATAGTTGGAATATGGTTAGTTGTTTTACTACTATTTGAGAAACATTTCTTAGAGGAAATATGGAATATATGAAAAAATAAGACCCATCATTTTTCTTCATTTTACTACCATAAATATATTGATGTATATAAATAAATGTGAGTTTGGATTTACCTTAAATATATATATATATAAATGATTGATTATTACTTGGATAAGATGTTATTTTAAAATCCATTATGGAGATTCCTCTATCTTTACAAATTTCACATATTTACTTCACTGGGAATTTATAAATTTTTTTTAAAGGAATCTCATGAAGTACATAAATTTACCTGTATCTTTAGAATATTTTACATTTTCATATTGAACTAACTATTAAATATTTTTAGTTCAAATTTATTTATAAAAGTTTATTTATATACAAAATGATATTTATTTGCTTACGATACCTAGTATCTTAGCTTGAATGATAATAAACACCTTTCTAGGGATAAAAGATTCATCAAATTATAGTTTTTTAAAAATAACTATCTTTATAAAACTAGTCAAAAGTATTATATTCCTCATTTATTATAATGGATATATGTGATTCAAGAGTTTATGAACAATCAGTTTAGTATGAATTAAAATTAAAATATTTATTTTAAATATTAAATAATATATCATTGTTTCTAGATGGGAACTAATATAATTTTTTTGGTAATAATCATTATAAAATTTAATCAATCCACTCTTTTAATAAAAAGTTGTTTCCTATCACTACTAACACAGGAATCACCATTTATCATCCTATGGGATAATTCACCTTACTTATTATAATATTTCCAAATTTTCTTAATTCTCAAAATGTTAATATCCATATATGTAAAAAATATTGTATTAAATATCCAAGAAGTCCAATTGAATTATTCCACACAATGATGAATGTATCAAAGTATAAGTTTATGATTATATCAATTTTAATCCATTTCAATTTTTCTAATAACTATTTCATACCACATGAGAAGCGAATAGTCTTATATCCATTACAATCTCTATATATCCTTTGTATATTTGAATGAAATTGTAAAAAACTAGTGTATATAATGATCCATGGAATTTTCAACATTTTAATTCAATATTTTTCTTATAAATGTCTAGGAAACAAGTTACTACCAACACTTTTCTTCTTGATAAAGTCTAGAAAAATATCTATGAGTGATTTCTCTATAACATTCATATGGTCTTGGATAAATAAGGAAAAAATAAAAATAAGGATGATAACATGAGATTTATGGATAATATATTTTAAATATGGAATTAAAACTTTTATTAACTAATCAATGTACTTGAATTACTAAATACATTATTATTATCTAGGAATCCCCCCTCCAGTTTACACTTTTAATAGTGTAGTGACAATTACATTTAGCTCTTGACTCTCATGGTCATTATGAATATATAAGAGATGAGATATCATAGTATAAGAATACATGTCATTGTGTTGTATCACTAGTTCTATATACATAGTTGATAATATGATAAAATAGATAGAGGAAGAATCCTCCCCATATCTCTGATAATTATCCTATTAACCTTTTCTCAATATTATTGAATGTTTAATAGATATATAAATTAAAAAACATGAAATAAATTTTATAATAGTATAGTTTTTTATGAACATCCGTGCCACTTCTATAAATTTACACCTATAATGAAATTCCCTAAGTTAATGAATTATTGTGGTGTTTTTGTGGTTTTAATTTACATTTTATATAATAATTGAAATAGATTTTTAGTACTTTACTTGAATACCAGTTATGTGAGATGAAATGATTTTTATTTTATTATTAGTCTCCCATTATTTTATCAAAACCCAAAAACCATCACTATTAGACCCAAAATATCTTGTCACAAATAAAATATAGTGAAAAGTATCCTTATTTTCCTTATTATATATATATATATATTATATTCATGGGGTATAATTATATTCAAACACATACAGGCTAGAAGGTCATGGCATAGCCCCCCCAGGGGATAGCCCACAATCCAATCTTTATTTATTTAATACATGGACCATATACTCAGTGGGCATGAATCCCATTACATGGCCCAGAAGACCAATGAAATTTCATACCTACATCATCATTCCTGTATCACCAGGCCTGTTTCATGCCTGCACCATCATCTTCGTCACCCATGAAGGATGAATCAAAACTTTTTTATGGGTGTATCTTAATTCGGGTGATGGGAGGCTTGGTCTGGATTAACATTTTCTAAAGAGATTTTTGTTTTTTGTGCATAATTTTTTTTACACTTGTACATATTTTTCATATTAATTATATTTTACATAAGATATTAACCATATCTTGCAAAAATTTTATACATAATCCATTTATTTTAATCCCATATTTGTATGTTGAATTCATTTATTTATTTGATCACGGTTTGGAATCCATAAAATAAATCATACACGAGTCATAAATATAATAAATAAATGAGTTTATCATGATATAATCTATTATTTAATTTATTTAGTGGTTAATATATCAACCTATGAACCTATGGGAGAAATTATTATGTCATTCTAGGCATGAGTTAAAATATTCCACTCGTCTACCTATGTATCACTATGATTGTTTTCACCTCAAATCCGTCTTGAACCGCCTTCATGTTCCTGGATACTCCTTCCATTACATATGTTTTATACTCACACATAAGTTAGGGGTACCAAAGGATTAGTTTTCATGGAATTTATATAAAATAACTCTGGATGCACAAGTCCTAATAATGAAGGAGGGAGGGCTGACATTGTGGCCATAAAATTTAATTTATTAATAAAAAATTACTAAACTCATGAAATTAATATTGAATTAAATAAAACCAACATATACATAATTCTACTATATGATCATGATTAATCACATACATTCAATGAATATGAATTTAAAATAACTGGTTTACATTCATTTTAATTCTTTCTTCATTAAGATAAAACATGAGTGAATTAATTTGATTAATTACATGACTAATTAACTAATTAATTTTTTCTTAATCTCTATACAATCTATCTTAGAGATTTCTATACACAGTAATTTTAAAAACATTAATAAAATTAGTTTTATTTTAAATTATTTAAGTGCATGGCTTGTACTTGGAGGAAACATGGAATATACTCATCTAAACTACTCAGCAGAGTCATTGTTGTATACAATGCACTTACATGATATATCAAATAAAATCCATGTGACATAATTACATTATGTGAACTATAAATAAATGATACATGGGAAACATAAAAATTATACTACATATATCGATTTAATTCATGTGGAGTATATTGTATTTAATAACCATACATGACTAATAATTCCAGATTTTATGTGGAAATTAATTAAGAATTTAATATCAGATAAAACCTATGACAAAGCATGTGTTGTCAATAAATGAAACATAGAAATGTCTAAATTAGATTTAATTGTGTAATTAATCAATTTTCATTATGTGTAAATTAATTTATGTGATTTACAACTTGGATTGGAATATATTCCACATGAACAGGTATGAATTAATTATTTTTCATGAATTTAATTACACCTCATGTGAATTAATTTCATTAAATATGAATTAATTACATTATATTTATATTAATTTCCCCATATCTGTAAACATTAATTCAGATGTGAATTATGTACCCCATGATTGAATTAATTATATTGTATATGAATTAATTACACTTGTTTTTAATTAATCACGTAGAGTATGAATTAATTACACAGTTTTTAAATTAATTACATCATGCACGTGTTAATTGATAAACATGTGTATTAATTAAACAGAATATAATTTATTTGTAAAAAAAATTATTTAATTAATTACTCCACATATGTTGACCACATGACCACCACGTCATGTATGTTACATGTCATGTTGGTGAGTTTCATTCCATATAACCCTACAAACTATGTTCCACCTACCGATAGTTCTTCAGAATTGTTTATATATTTTTAAATGGTTAATGGTTATATAAGGGGTAAATGAACAATAGAATTATATACCTCAAAAACAAGGTTAAAAATTAATCTACCAAAATGAAATCTAATATTTAATCACATAAATTATAGAAAATTAGTAAATTGTTAAAAGTTTTAACGTGACAAATATGATACTAATTAATGGTTATAGATGAAATAAAAGAACCTATTGGGATATTGGAAAACTTATATTTTTTTGGTTTCAACGAATAATATGAAATATACATGATGAAAAACTTCATGAACACCAAATTAAATTTGAATAAAATTGTAAAAGAACGTTGGAACTTAAGGAGAGGATATTTTCAAATTAAATTTATAATTAATTTAAAACACAAGAAGAAATATTACCTCATTATTTTATTATTTATTCATTTATTATGTTGATAATTTGAACACTATTGGTGTATTGTCAATATTTTATGATAACCTAAAGAAGATCCCCTATTCTAGTGATCCACATGTGCTCCTTCAATCTCTAAACAATACTGATGAAACTCTATGTACTAGCATGATCAATTGATTGACTTGAATTACTCACCTTGATCACTTAAGATTATTTTGAGATTTAAGGAATATATCCTGTTATTTTTGGTCTTGATAAGAATATTGTATGAGGAAGAGTTTCACTTGATCTTGATAGAAAATCCTAGAGAACCTATTTAATGAGATAGAATTCTCTAGGCAAGAAATGTTGTGCATAATTACCAACCTCTTCAAAAATGAAATAGAAATATGTTTATAGACTCATGGATATGGTTAAATATTTATCAATTTCATATAAGACCTTAATAATATTTTATAATCATTAATAACCCCATCCCATATATAATAATAATAATATTTTATTATCTCATAGTGTGCACAATTCCATGCAATAATAAAAATTATTTCTTAGTCTTGTAAATAAATATTTATCTTTAGACCCATATCTCAATATATTCATCCTACCTATCATTTATTGAATACTAAAATAGATATTTAAATAAATATTAAATAAATAAGTAAATAATATATTAATATCCTGAAAAATAAAATTTTATTTAATATTCATGTAACTAAATAAATTATTTATTTAATAAATAACTGTTTATTACCTTGAAAATAAAAAGGGATAAATTAATTTTATATATATTTGTATAATAAAAAAAATAAACCTGTGAATTTATATTTATTTATTATTTTTGATCATGAATTCCTAAATAAATGTTACTTCTCGATCAAGAGAATAATATCCATTCTACATGTAAAATCTAAATAATTATTTACTATCTAGAATGAACATTTCATTACACCATGAACATGGAAATTAGTTTGATTGTTTCATTCTATACATGTGATGAGATATCAAATCGCATGAATATGGGAGGGGAATTCCATCCTCAAATTATTCATTAATAACATATCCCTCATGATGTACATAACATACCCAACATCACCAAGAACATATTTTATAATGGTTTACAGAAATATATCTAATTATGTGAATCATGATATACATTAATAATAATCTTAATGCCAAAGTATTATTATATATGCTTACAAATATAAATATCCAATGAGAAAAAGCATTTGGAATTCCTACAAGAAATTTAGTTCTCATAACCCTCTCACATAGAGATAAACACGTGTAAAATTAATGTGATGAAGTCTTATCCACTTGAGATTAATCACACTCAACTTTTAATATACTATATTTCATGTCATAGAATTTTATCTGAGTGTAGAGGCATATTTAATAATATCATCATAATACATCAAGGTTCTCATTATATTTGGGAGATACTAAGAAATGTTTAATGAGGTTGATACTATAGTAAATTATCATACTAAATTCATGCATAAGAATAGACAGTATGTTATAAGATGTTTATAAATATTAAAATAAAGGAATATATAGATAACATAAATAAAAAAAATATTTGGTTCTATAGTACCAAATCTAACATATATACAATATGACTTTATGCATCAAACTTTGAGAATTTGTATAAGACATTTATAGTAGACGAATGATGTTGAGAATGGGAATAAGACTTTATTTTTTGCACATATGAATTCAAAAGGTTTCTAAACCTATAATAGAAGAAATCCTATAGGTATTTTTTAAACATAAGACTGTGATGGCTTATCATAATACTTTGAGACTATAAAACATAAAAATTCTTACAAAAACACATTGCTATATAAATTTATAATGGAATGAAATTTTAAGACTATAAAAGACTTATGAAGAGTGATGAGTTTCCAAAAATATTATTTTGAAGAAAAATTGAATTAAATGATTGTTCCAGGATGATCTACAAGGATTTAAATTTCATGATAATTCAAATATCATGATCCATGATGAGATAATTAATTGGTCCAAATATTACTTGATATAGAATTCCAAGATAAATTTCACACCATTGCTACAATACCAAATCACAATTCCATACACACATGAATATTTTCAAAATAATTTCAACCACATATTTTTTAAAAATTCAAAAATTCCATGATATTTTAATCACATATAGAATGAAAACATACTGAGTCTTATAAGGAATTAAAGAGGAAGACCATGACTCAATTCTAATGAGAATTTAAAAAATAAGTTTCATCTAACATTAAAGGATAGTTACATGCGAAATTATAGAAATAATACTAAAAAAATATTTCATATATATATGAATATAAAGGATATAAGAAAAAAATAAAAATCATGGAATGGAAAATCTGATATTGTAGCTATCAAAAGAAATTCAATGTATTGAAGGTAAGAACTTGACATATTAAGAATAATTTTTGTATTAAATAATTAGGAGGGTTAGTCTATGAGATTCTTATATTATAGAAAGAGAGAAAGGAAAGTAGAGATCGACATTGCTATTATTGATTAACTCATGTGTCAATGAATCTTAACGTAAGTGGACAATGTGATATACTTAGAAATACCTCTATGCGGATCATTATATTTGAGGTGAAAAAAGGTTATCTTGTATGGAGATTTTTTGATTGTATCATGGGGTTCAAAGCCCTATTCAACAGTTCATGGAATATTACATAAATAATTAGTGGTTCTAGTATAAACAAAACCACTATACTAGTTATAGGATGAAAAACTACAGGGTGGTAGTTGTTGACACAATACTCTAGGAATAACACTTCCCAAATCATGCATGAAACTTGTGTAATATGAAGTCAGTGGTATTTAATAATTTGATGATGAAAACTTCAATCAGTATGTTGCAATCCCTCTCACATTTTTAGTTAATAATTATAGTCTAAGAACATTATTGAAACCTGAAAAAGAGTAATATTTCAAGGAAAAACCTTGATAATCTCTATGTTTTGTGGTTAATGTTCTAGTCTACAATACATAGGAAGATAATTAGATAGGGTGTATTAATTTAACCAAACCTATTAACTGGGATTGTGGTTTGATTTTTAAGAGGGGATAACTAAAAAAGGAAAGTAAAAATGAATAAAAGTTGGGTATAACAATTCAACCCTCACAATGTCCCTATATGAACACTGGTTACATGAATTATACATAAAACTGGACATCATTTTATTTTATATTTAGATCTAGAGTTTTAATACCATTTAATTTATTATTATCTATTATGATAGGCATTATACTATTTACTTTATTAACACATTTCAAAATCATTTATTTAAAAATCATTTTTAATTTTCTATAAAGTAAAAACTAATTATACATAGTATAGAGTGGGGTAAATACCTCAGGAAAGCCTTACTATGAGGATAATTAAAAAATATTTTGAATATTTTTATCTTTAATATAATATGATTGTAATTAAATATGAAAATACATGGTTTAAAGGATCTTAAAAAGAAAGACATCCAACCTGCATTTGGTTCCAGGGAAGAGGAATATATTTTCATTTGTGAACCCACAACTCTAAAATTTTCTTATAAAATGTATTTAATTATTTTATTTTTTATTTATGTCACGTTTAAAATCAAAATTAATGCATAATATCATGAATATTGATGTTTTAATTTTAAAAGACTTAAATTTTTATGTTTTCAATTCACCCCTTCTTGAACTATTTGATTAATTTCTTGGACAACATTTGATATCAAGTACCTACCTTGAGTTCTCAACCGTGATAAGTTTAAAGGGATAAAATTTTTAAATATCAAAATATTTTTTCAAAGAAATGAATTACTATGGTTAGAAAAAATATATTTTAATAAAAAAATGTGGATGTTAGAAATCTAGAATCAATATTTATATCATTAATTATGGTTGAAAAGTATTTATAAATGTTATAAATCCATAAAACATTATTTTTGGTTAACCAAAATTATGGAGAGTTGTATAAGAGGATGAATATGATTTGAATGCCAGATAAATGGAATTTATCATAATTGGTATTGGTCCTGATGAGTTTAATGTTGTTTATCAACAATCTACTACTTATTATATGTGAGAAACTATTTTTGTTTCTTGTGGAAGAATAAAAAAAAGTAGAGACTTGATATAAAATACAACTAGGTTTAAGTTTTATACTTTTAGAATTTTTAGAATAGAAATTATCACTCAAATGAATTGAAATATTACTAATATTTTCATTAATATTATTGAATTTTTAGTTTCAATTATCAATTCATATCTATTTGGGATCCAAAAACCACTGATCCATGGTAGAAAAATCAAGAACATTCAAGTGTTTAAAAAAACACCAGAACATCAGTAATCAGAATATCTACATGCATTAATGTACCAATAAATAAGAAGTCAAGTTGAAAAATAATTCACTACACAATAACAATACCATCTCACACACTCAAGCAACCACAAAATCCTAGAAAAAAAATATATGAATAGAAATTATAAGAAAATAATTCCAATAAAAAATTTATATCGTTTGGAATTTATGTTCTACATACATGGGTGAACCCTACAACATTTATTTCAATGAAATATAGAATGATTACAATTATAACCATAATCAATGAAACAATTGATATTATATTATACACTTGTCACTAAATCACTAGAGTATGTTTGACACATTCTATTCTAAGTCAGATAAAGTCATCAACAAATTGGTCCCACCATATATTTATAGAAAAGTTAATCCAGTCAACCAGTTCCATAGCATTCCATCATTTATAGAAAACCGACTATTGTACATAGTCACCACTTATTTCCCATATAAAAATATACATCAATCATTGAATCTTGGTGAACATTCAAATTAATATCACACAAAACATCTAATGATTTATATACCTCTCTTTGAAAACACTCAATTAACATACAATTAATATTGGGAACAACCAATATAACATCAAAATTATGATTCTAAGGTAATCTATAACTTCCAAAATCTATCATTAAGAACATGACCACTTACCCACCGAGTTCAAGAAGATCAATTTTTGGAACAACCTACCTCCTAAAAGATTATTATTCCTCTAGGATTCCCACAATTTCTAAAGCCCAAGTTCGAGAGTTCCTCATTCTAGATGTAGAGAATTAAACAATTTAAATATTCTTCATGTTTATTACAAATTTCACACTTAAATATTGATTTCATGGATACAATTACAACTACTAACACTTAGGTAAAACAAATCATTCCAACTCTTATGACAATAAATAGTTTAACCTATCCACCTTATATTAACAAAGTCCTAATGAGGAACAATACTAATTCAGACTTTCATGTACTATGACCATTGTAAATATATCGGTCATATTCTAAATTCTATTTATCTTTCACAGCTCCAACACCCCTTATTCTAGTGTCTTCAAGATGAAATTATATTTTAAATCAATGTTATTTTTCTATGAGTAAAATAACAGATTCTTAATTAAATAAAATTTTCTCTAACTATTATAGAACATTAACCCAATTTTTCGACACATTAAATGTTCCTCCAATAAAAAATTAACACATATTAATTCTTTTCTTGCTTCTATGATGAGAACATATTCAAATTTCACTATGGATAGTGAAACAATTAGTTTTAACCTCAACATATGACTTATGGATATACCTTCAAAGGAAAAATACTCCCATGATACTCTTTTATGCATATATATCACTATCTTGTTTTTCATCCAAAATACCTTATTATGGATCATCTATTTCAAAACAATGTCTATATATTTTTATTGTTTAATATTTCAAAGAATTCACTTTATTGATTACCAATTTTTCTTTCACATATTTTCCATAAAACAACTTAAAAATTCCATTGTAAATGAAATATATAGACTTATACAAACCATGAGATATATAAATCTATCAATCACTTGTGTAAATGAAACTTTCACCATGTACTAACCTTCATCTTCCATTTTAGTGATTTCTCTTTGGATAACATGAAGTGTTCAACCAATGGTATTAAAACTAGTTTATATCCATTTATTACAAACCTTTAAATAACCTTATAGATATATTAACTTTAAGATAGAAAATGTTCAATTTTTATTGTCTCCGTCAATCTATATGTTCAAAAATGTATATAAGGTTGAAATTAAAATGTTGAATTTATATAATGAAACTGTGTAAGATTTTATGAGTTGTTTTGAACTTTCAAATGTATAGTATTTAATTAATTTAAATGGTTCAAATAGTTTTTTTTCAAACCATACTATTTTGATAATCTTTTTCTCTCTCCTCAATAATTATGGATTATTATTATTATTATTTTGAATTAAATTTTCTTAACAATTTACTTGGAATTGTTAAGTTAATTATTTTTAACGGCATTGGGTGGGATTAAATAAATTATGGTAAAGAATCATTGAAATTACAAATCATCATCTTAAATATTCTCAAAGGATTCTAGAATATTACTAAAGGATGAGAAGTCTATAAATAGATACCTTTAGAGGCCTTTGAAATCTACATTTTCATTCCTTTAGAATCATTCTCCAATTTCCAACATTCTCAATTTATCTCAAAGTGATTTCATTTATAAATATTATTTATTTTTATAGAGTACAGAAAAATTGTAATATCCAATTCACTCTTTTCTTTTATTCTCATTCTCTTCCAAATTTCATCATATTTATTGAGATATTTGAACTTCACTACAATGTGATTGCGTTTTAGCGATCCTCCACTCTTCCAATTTCTAAAAATATCGGTGATCACTACTTTTAAAGTGAGAAAATTTGATTTTATTTATATTTTATTTAAAAAGGAAATGTACTATTTATTTTGTAGTTTATATATTTTCCATTAAAGATACAGGGTCTATTATATTTTGTTTCTTATTATAACCAAAAAATAAAGTGATAGTTTTTATATCCTGGATACCATTAAATCTAAATGAATAATATATTAAATTATCAAGTCATTGAGGTGGTAGATTTAGGGGTACCTTTGGGTACTTTATAAAACTTAATTTCCAAATATTGTGTCTTATTTATTTTATATAATTACATTTATTTATCATTTTAAATTGATCAGTTATATAATTTATTATGATATCAAACATGAATAATCGATTTATTCTTTAATCATTTTTCATTTTATTCTTCCTCTTTTATTATTATATTTAATTATATTATTGCAGTTTCAATAATTTTATTTTATAAATATTTTAAATATAATATATTATAAATTGGTTTTTTTTATCTAAATTTTGTAAAGGTAAATTCACCCCCACCTCTTTCTATTTTTCTTATGTCTTCCCCACAAAGATGCCTTAAAATCTATATAGAATATTTTATATCTTTATTGTGTAGTGATAGAAAAAAATATTTTGATATTTTTAATTTTTTATTCTATAGAAAAGGTTACATAAAAATCAATTCCTTGAATCAAAGAGTAACAATTACAAACCAGTCTTGTATTTTTTATTATCACTTCACCTTTTTAATCAACTTATTTCTGAAAACCCCTTTTGTACTAATAAAATTCTTATTTTTTTGTTTGGTTAAATGTTCTCATGTATCATTTTTTTCAATCTGATCCAAATATTTATTCATGGAATCAATTCCCTCTTGATACTCCAATGATTCTTCAATATCTCTTTGGTCAACCAGTGAATAAAAATAATTATGTGCAACTAACCTTGATGTTATTCTAGTTTGAACCTATTTCCTTTAATCCCAAATGATATTATAGAATTGTTCTCAGTTAATAAACCTATGATGATACGAACATAATTATCCCACATCACTTGAGATAGCTGAGTCATAATATTCACCTTGAACAACTTCAATATCATTACTCTCATTAAGAACTTTATCATGTAGTTTAACTGCAATTACTTCATCTTCTCTTCCGTTCATATCTTCAATTGGTTGTAAAATTTTATTATCATAATGTTCTATAATAGTATTATCTACATGATAAATAATATTTTCTATTTTTTTATTTTAACACCTATATCCTCTAATATTAAAAGGGTGTCCAAGAAAGATACCATCAATATATATTTGATCAAACTTCCCAAGATTTATACCTTAAAACATGATAATAAAAGGACATCCAAACACCCTCTGGTATTTCAAAAATGGGTTTTCTATGGAATAAATCCCCAAGGATTCATATCATAGATTGTCCTATAGAAAAATTGATTCTAAATATGAACTACTACTCAAATAACTTTAATCCAAAAGTATCAAGAAGTATCATGTTCAATAAATATCATTTGACCAATCTTAACTAGAATTCTACTACATATTTCAGAAACAACATTATATTATGGTGGGTATAAAGCACTAAATTCAGAATTAATTCCACACTTTTAATGATATTGTCTTAAAATAACATTTTTACACTCAACACTATTATTAGTTTGAATCTCATTCTCAAAAACAGAAATTCCCTTTCATCCATTCTCTTAAAACTCTGAAACATTTTCAGAACCTCCGAATTATGTTACAAATACATAATAAATATAATATTATTAAAATCATCATTAAAGTAAATAAAGTAATTATCACCATTTTTTGACTTGTTTCTCATGGGACTGCATATATAAAAATGTATGAGCTCCAAGGGTTGGGTTGAATCTATCTCAATTTTCTTATAAACTAAGATTGTAATATTCCCTTTATGGTATTTTTAACAACACCAATATCTTCATCTTTTAATTTTAGGAATATGAAAAATAATTTCCCTATTTTTTGAGTTTCTTATATTTCTTTGGAACATATTTTCAAGCCTTTTATTCTATAATTGATTTTGATCCACTATTCCCTAATTTCATGAACCCAATGCATCTTTAAATTGAAATTTTTTTCCCTATCTTGATTATCCTCTCATTACAATCTTCCAATTATTTAATTATTTTTAACAAAAAAATAATATCTTATAATTTTTTTACATTTATCAAAAAGTTATTAAAAACTCAAAAAATGTGTTTCAACCCATCAATAAATAATGAACCTATAGATTTAAAGTTTTCTTTTCTAATGATAGTAGATCCAACCCCTTTGATTCATAATGACTCATAATTCCTAGAATCCACTGTACCTTCTTTATAATATTTTAATTATTAAAAAATTTAAAAATCACCTATCATATATGAATTACACCCACTCTCTAATATCCAAGTTTTTTCTCCTTTTGTAGCCTTTAGATGGTAACATAGAAATACACACTTTATCAAGATTTCTAGGATTATCAAACCTTTCTTAAATAGATTATAGAGGTTAGAATCTATTTTCAAAATTCAAACTGACTTTCTTATTTTATCTCCTTTTAGAGGGCTTCCCCCATGAAATATAACTTTATTTCCTTGTGGATTCATTGTACTTTTGATGATTGAATGAAATGATTTTCACTATATGAATAAAGCCTCTACAATACCATCAGCAACCACAGAAAGAATATTTTCCTCTATAATTAACATGTTTTCCCAAATTATGTACCAAATATCCATAATATTTCTTACCTTCAACTTTGTCACTTTTTTGTGTACCAAATTTTTGTTACCCTCTTGATATCTCATTCTTCTTATTTGATTTCATCCCAAACTCAAAAAAATATTTAATTGTAGTAGCTTTTGGTTTAGGCTTCGAAACCATAGAAATTTTGGGTTTTTGTCCTCTTATTATTTTGGAGAAATATAAGATATTTTTAATTGTTTTTAAGACATTGAAACTAATTGTTAACCTCCAAGGATAAATTTTGTTAATTTTTATGAGGTATAATTTTCATAAATCTTTTACCAACTTATAAAAGTGAGTTTTGAATATTTTTTATTCCTTTTTTATCTTCAAAATTTATTATTTAACAAGATAAAATTATTTCTCCTTAACATTTATCATTTCTTTAAGCTTGATGTTGAGGATATTCTATTAATCAAGTAAATTATTTATATCATCAATCAATTTTAGAAACTTGTATTTTTATTTAATAAAATATCTTTTATTTTTTATTGAAATATCTTATTTATTCAACTTCTTGTTCTCCTTTTCATGCCTAAAAATATTTACAAGACATCATTTCAACTCTATTTTAAGAATAATATCCATATGAATCTTCTATTAGCCTTCTAAAAATATATTTATTTAATCATTGGTGAACTTCTCATAATTTATTTTGAAATAAGTAATTTGTGAGCATCATCATCACTAGAGTTTCTAACTTTCTCTTCACTGTTATCATCTTCCTCTTATTTAGAAAAAAATCTCTTTTTGTATTTTAAGTAATTTTAATATTATTCCCTTTTAGAGGAATTTGATTTATTATCCTTATTTTTCAATGTTATACAGGTATTTATATCTTCTTTACCATTATTTTCATCTTCTTTAATCTTGGATAATTTACAAAACAATTTCCAATGTCTCCACAACTAAAGCACTTCAGAGGTAACTTTTTTTATACTTACCTATGAATCTTTTCAACTTTTTATAAAACAAAGTAAAAAATTCATCAAATTTCTTACTAAACTTGTTTTTAGTGTTAGATTCACTTACTTATTCCTCAATAAATTCCATATATTTTCCTTTCTTGGTATATTTGAATGAATCTTCCTGATCATCCACTTATTTGTTCTTGAAAAAAATTTATCTTCTCATTTCATATATGATGAGATTTATATTTATATTATCCTAGGAAATATTTTTAATATCTCTACCTTCTAATGATAATACCTTGGCATCAAATGTTTTAGGAAGAATTCTTGGAATCTTTTCAGCAATAGTTAAATCTTCCAACATCTCACCAAAATATCTTATAGTTATTAAAAGATCATTTACCATTTTAAATAATCTTCCAATATTTCCATCATCTCCCATTTTAATATCTTCATACTTCAACCAACATATTTTTAACTTAACTTCATTATCTTTTCTATTTCCATCACAGATATCATTTATCTTGTCATACATGCCTTTATCTATTCAAATCCTTTAAACCTCATTAATTAAATGTTAGAGTGGGAGGAATGAATTTCATTTCTATATCACCCATAATTTTCAATATTATTCATATCAGTATATATTAATGGAATAATCTCTGTAGGAGGAGGTAAACCATCAGTATCATCTTTAATAACATCATATTCAATAGAAAAAAGATAAGATAACATTATTTCTTTACATATATGATATTTATTATTGAAAACCAACCTGAATATTCCACCTAAATGATACCTAAATTAGTTATGACATAGATTTAAGGGTGTTCCCAATTACTAAAGTCTAGTGAATAGTTCGGAGGCATAGAAACAAATGAGTAGGGGTGATTTTTTCATAAGAATAACTCATTAAGATAAATCTATGGATATGGAACAATAAATATTTAGTATGAAAAATAATAATAAAGAGATAAATTACCACAAGTGGATAGATACAGGTCTCAAAAATATTACATCCACCTAACTCATTAGATAAGACCATCAAGAAATCAACATCAGATCTCCAAGTAACAGGTGGATCACACATTCAACCAATCATTTCTAACTCCCATGGTCCTACTAATAATGTACACCCACCACCTCTAAGTTGTTATTTCCCTTTTCCTAGACCCAACATAATAAAATATAGAAGTTCACAAGTAAAAGGTGAGATGTGAGAAACAAATCCCAATAGGATCTCACCTAGTATTTCAGAAGAAATATCTAGAAAATAATCCAATTTCCCTCAATTTTTAATAAAATATGGCATGTTAAACATTTCACAATTCATATAAAAACCTGATTTATAAAATATTTAAATGGATAATAATAAATAGGTTTCAAATTTAATTTCCATGAAATAATGAAAATATGTGTATCTTTTTCCAAAATAGATAAGAATAGTTCTTTCTATAAAAAATATAGTAAATAATTTCAATCAATAATTTGTTCAATCATTTTCAAACATAAAATCATGGTAATAATACCTATATATAGTTAGTTCATTCATAAGGTTCTACATAAGATTTTTAAAATAGAGCTCTATGTGTGTAGGCACTCCCAAGATCACAAGCCTAGGTGGAATATGAGATAATCCTTAAGAATAAACTCTCTTAACTCAGGATAGTTTCATTCCATTATCATTAACAATTCATTGATAGATTTTATTTTACCTATAATTTTTATCCTTCCACCAAACTACCAAGGATCCCATGTGCTTTAAGGTAATCAACCATACTTGGGGATATCATTTACCTCAACTAATATTAATCATTTAAATCATCCCCAAGTTCATGTTCTAAAACATATATTTCATTTAAAAAAATCATATGGGTTATATAAAAAACTCATGCCTTTAATTTCAAATAATCTCCTTTCAAATAAAAAAATGCATGTTTTTTATTTTCATTAGAATCATGATTCAAATAATTCCATTAAAATAGGATCATTTTTTCAAAAATCAACACTTAACATTTAAGAGTCATTTCCAAGTATTTTAATTATGCACACCATTCCATTTAAAATAATTTTTCAGGAGACTCAATTAAATCTTTAAAAATAAATTAGAATACCGATTTAAATTAAACAAGCATCAAATCTTTCAATTTATAGATTTTTCTAAACAAACCCACCTACCTAAATCATGATCAACAAACACCGTCATGAGAACTACCAATAGAGAGTCAAGGTATAAAATGATAAAAAAAAGAATCCTAGAATAAAAAATCATCAATTATATAGATCCATAAATTAAATAAGGAACCATCTCTCTCAAATATAGAAAGAGAATAGGAAATTGATAATTCACTATCTAAAAAGATCACACATACATGAAGATATATGGTGCACCAATAAACTCGTTTATCCATGAATAATCAAGGTTTATAGAGATAAAATAATCTCTATATAGGATATTAGGTGTTTAGGGTTGAATTAATTTTGATGGAGGTATTTTAGTATAAAAAAAACGAAAAGATGATATTATAATTTCATTTATTGGCCTTATCATCATCACCGACTAGCCGGTAGACTCCACTAGTGAGCTGACGAACTTGGTAGAATTCTAGGGCCACTAGATGTCCCACTAATTGGCCAATGAGATTCTCGTAGGAAGCACCATTGTCAGAGTTCTACCAACTGGCCAGTGACCTTCATCAGATTTTCAGTGGGCTGTTGATGAATTTTCTAGCTATAGGAGCATTCCCAATCCCATGTTAAAAGTCTCAGCCACCTCCCAGCCTTTGAAATTAGAACCAATAAACTCTCCCACTCCCATATAAAATTTTAAAAAATGATAAAAATACCATTAAACAATAAATAATACCAGTAAATGATGAAATAAACTAGAGATACGAATTAAAACATAGAAAACCAAGACTAAAACATTTCTTTACCTAAAAGCTGGTAATGGGATGTGAAGATCTCCCCATAAAAAATGATTTCTACCCCTAAAAAACATATCAAGAAGACCCCGTAACAAAGTTTTGAGGTCACTAATCTCTCACCAAATACTCACAATCCCATGTATAATATGTATTAAAACCATGATTCCAAATCACATAGACAAAGGGGATAGATTTTACATTAATAACCTTTATTTGAGAGTCAATAATATGAGTTTTCTTCTTATTCATGAATAAACTAGGTTCTAAATCAAGGTCCTACCAACTCAAGACATTAAATGGCCAATGTGATACTTTTTGAGTTTATAATCATGTAAAAAATTATGGATTGATATAATATGGGGTGGAAAATACAAATGGTAAGCCGTATTTCCAATATTTTAAATAATCATAAATGATACCACATATCTCAATGCTAACTTTCCATGTTTTCCAATATTTTAGTGACCCAAATGAGGAGGAACTCTCAAATACATTAGGTACTCAACTGATAACTCCATAGGTCATCAATAATGATAACATAGGATTTATAACATCATTATACCATTACCAATCGTTAATTAATAAACTAAATCTTTTTCATCCTCTATTAAACCAAACAAGGTCTATCCAAAAAATATTCACTAATATTTGAACAAAAATGTGCAAATCTAAAAGGGTGAATATACAATGCCTCAATGGGTGAAATATTTATGGATGACTGGTGACTATTTTTATAGGTAAAATCAATTATCCTTAACTGTAATTCTCAAGATCCACCAATGTTAAGGATATAAGCACAAAGTGTGCCCCAATAATATATATTAACCGTTATATATCACCATCTATCAACAAATAGTATTCCCAACTCAAATTTACCTTGGATACCATAAACTCCTATAGGTCTCTCCAAAATATATATATAAATTTAGGATCCCTACCAGAAATGATAAAAAATGAAATTCTATATAATCCGAAGATATCCTACATATACAGATTTTCTATGTCCTCAACATTGGTTGTATAAAAAATGGGAATAAAGACTTCTAATTTGGTCAATTGATAAATCAACACCCATATCACATTATTTCTTCCTGGAGTAATTGGATACCCAAACACAATATCCATTAATATCTAATCTCACTTTTAATTCATCATAGAAAGTATATGGAGCAATTCATAAGGCTTCTGATGCTTCACCTTAAACTCCTGACAAGTAAAACAATGATAAGAAAATCATAAATATCTCATCACATACCTAGAAACTATATTCGTCATCTCATATAATAAAACATATTAATTTTTCTTAGGTGTACTGCCCACTAAGAATGATGAATATCCACTATTACAACCTTCCTCAAGGGTAAATAAACAAAGAAATGATTCTGGAACAAAAGAATACCATCATAAGATAGATACCATTTTTCCATAGTCTCCCAATCATATAAAGGATTCCTAATTCCTCATAACTCATTATCAAGTTTTTGTTCTTGAATAATCATATCGAGAAGTGAGTATGTCAAATGAACACTCAAAAAAAACTCGGTCTCATCCTCCTGATCTCCCAAATGAATATGAGAAAAGAGATCCATCAAATTCCATTCATCAAAATATTATTTCAGATCTTGGGATGGATGTTACTAACTCATATAATTAGTAATGATGTTTCACTTACCAGGAGTTCAAGAAATTTCAAAGTCAAAAGATTGTAGGTACTCCAACTGTCACCTCTGTAAAATATTTAGGTATTTTTGTGAGAAGATATAAATCAATATTTTATGGTCAGAGTATATGGTAAAAAATTCACTAAACAATTAATTACTCCTACTCTTCAGAATATACACCACTACTATGAGTTTGAGATCATGTGTGGGATTATTCTTATCATTGTATCTAAGTTGATGTGAACCCAAAGCCACTATGTGATCACCCTATATAATAACACCACACAATCCCAAACCTGATGTATCATAGAATACCACATAGCCCTTCCCAACTTTTGAAAGAGTTTACATAGAAGCTAAATTCAAACAATTATTCTACTCATAAATGAATGCCTGCAATTTTAAATCCCATAAGGACTTTACTTCATGTTGAGTATGAGTAATCATCAGAGAATCCAAATTTTATAAATCCTTCCCAAAATAATGATAACACCCATCTAATCCCAGGAATATCTAAATAAAAATGACATTATGTGGTTCCTCTCAAGTTTTAATAGTTTTATTCTTCTCATGACCAATTAAAATACCATGTTTGGAAACCATGTGTCTTAATATATCTAACTTTTGAATCCAAAAGTTATATTTAAACATCTTGGTGTAAAGTCTATAACTTCTCAGGATATCTAACACTAATTTCATGTTACAAAAATAATCCTCATCATTCTTGGAGTAAACAAAGTTGTCATCCACAAATACCAATAAAAAATAATCAAGTTACTAATGTAAAATCTTTTTTATCAATTCTATAAATACGGTAAGAATATTGTTTGAACGAAATAGAATAACAAGGTACTTATAATTTCGATAAAATATTATAAAGTATGACTTAGGGATATTAAAATCCTTAATACTATGTTGGTGAAAACTAGAACAAAGATCAATTTTTGAGAACCACTTCACGCCCTTGAGCTAGTCAAGAAAACATCAATACAGGGAAAAAAGTACTTATTCTTGATCGTGACCTAATTGATCTTTTGATAATGAACTCAAAAATGAAAGGTTTTATTAGCCTTCTAACCAAAAAGTAAAGGTGTTAACCAAGGTAAGACAATAGGGCGAATAAGGACCTTGTACATCAAGTCAGGAAACTCTATTTTTAACTCTTTCAATTCATCTAGTTTTATAGGTAAGAGGGACAAAAATAGTAAGAGTACCTAATACCAAGTACATAGAAAAATGTTCTACCTCACTAGTAAAAATCATTAGAGTACAATGGGAATCCATTGAGAAACTAAATCGTTAATATAGTAAGATCACCACATGAATAACTATATTATCATTCATAGGAAAACATGGATATAATTCTATCCAACTCAGGAAGTGCCAGACCCGCTTGAATTGACCTTGAATCCCATTCTCCTTAAAAAATACAGCTCGCTCCATCGGGGGAGGTAACAGAGAAACTCCAAATATAAAAGTTTATATGAGTTTTATGAGTGATCATTCAATATATCTTAAGAATGACATCTATAGGTTTCATATATTGAAAAAAAATCCCAAAGAAAGATCAATTTCTGAAGAGGATAATGTTTAAGAAGGGAATTAAATACCCCTCTCTCTCTTCATCCCAAGTGGTGTTGAAATCTCCATTACATAAGGAATGATCTCTATAGGAATATTTAACAGTAACATAACATAGGTAGATAAAAAGTAATAAGAGGCCCGAATATCAAATAAAGTTGCAATAAAGATGAATAAATAGTAATAGTACCTTTCATGGTCATAAGACAAGCATTATCTTCCCCTAGAGACCCATCCACTGCATAATTATTTTTGTTCATGATACATATTGTTGGAACCATTTGTTCTTAAAACATCTGACTGTTCCATAGATCCTCTTAGTACCATCAAACCCATACAATATTATGGAGTGTAAAGACATGGATAAAAGTCAGTACGTGACCTGAGTATCCAAAAGAGCTATATATATTTTGTGTCTCTCTTTAGGATCTCTTTGAGTTCCTAACTTTTTAACACTAGAAACAAGTAGTCCTTTTCCAGATATTTTAGATGATTTAGAATAAGTATACTATTGAGATCCACTACAATGATTTTCACCATGAGACTCTTCCTACTTACTATAATCTTTAAAGGGATCACTGGTGTTACCGCTAGGAGTAGGGTGAACTCCCATAAAACCTAAATTACAATACAATTCAAGTTTCACCATCAAAACTCTATCCAGAACATCTACATACGAGGTGAGATTCAACAAGAAAACTTGAGATCTAATATCTCCTATAATATACATATCAAATATATATGGTTTCAATTTCTTATTTTATAATACTTCATGGGAGAAATAAAAAATTTTGGCTACATTTATATCATACTAGGTCACCATCTAACTGGCTTGATGAAGTTTAAGGAACTCCATTGAATTAACCAACACCATTGATTCTAGATAAAATCAGTTTGTAAAAAGACACTGAAAGTGTTTCTACTCCAATACCATGTTCTTTTTAAAAAAACTATATAATTTGACCACCTTCTATTGGTCCTTTCATGTTTGAAGGTGACACATTTCACTTTATTATATTCATGCATCTACAATAACTCAATGAGTTTCTAAACCTTTTCAACCAGTCTTATGCGTCCTATGGGTCATTGGTACCATGTAAAGATAGTTATTTGATATGAAGAAAATCCTAGGCATGATCCATATTATCATCCCTATGAGGAACAACATTTCTTTCCTGAATGGGAATAAGTGATGCCACATGGCCTAAATCTTGGACCATATGCACAACAACCTCTATAAGGTTTTGATCAAACGGAGGTTTCACTTATTGTGGTTCATCACAATATCCCTCCTATTTTTTATTCATTAATCTTCTTAGGGGAGTGAAAATACAAAATATCAATAAATAAAAAGGGAAACATCATTTAAGAGGCATGATATCATCAACTCTGTCAATCAAATTTCAATTAGAAATCATGAATATCAAATAAAATCTTAGGAAAAAATTATAGAATTAGATCATAAAAACTTCTCAATGACACTTATTCCTAACAACCCATAATAAATTAAGGTCCATTATAATGATATATGTCCAGAACTCACTCATAACCTACCCCTTATGTCCCAAAAATACCATATCTTGTCAAATAAGATATACCAAATTATGTACCTACTTTGAAAAAGAGGAACCCCAACATTTGATACTAATTTATCATGAACCAACCCAGATAACTGGCTTAAATAATACATGGATTAGTTTTAACATGGACCAAATGGCATTCCTGATCCCCAAGGTCTAGTGACTAGTGTCTTGTTATTGAAACAATTAATATGGAATGATTTCACAACAAGAATAACTCATCAAGACAAAAAAGTATATATAAAATAATAAAAATATGGTATACCAAACACTCCTTGAGAGATTAAAAACCACAAGTAGACAGATACAAGTACAAAAAAGGGTACATCAACCAAAGCCATCAGATAATAACATAAATAAATCATCACTAAATCTATGAGTAACAAGTGGATCACAGGTTCCACTAGTCACCTCCCACACCCAAGGTCCTGCTAATCATGTACACCCATGACCTCAAAGTGGTGGTATATAATTTCATGGAACTAGTATAATAAATTCTACAAACTCCTAAATGAAATGTTTGGGTATGGGAAACAAATCCTAATAGTATATCACTATGAATTTCATTTTTAATCTATAAAAATATGCCAACATTGATCAATTTTTATGAAAACATAGCATGAAAATATTTTTGAGATTTCATGTCAAAATATTCTTTAAAAAATCATTGGCTAATAATTAATAGGTATCAAAGTTCATTTACATCAAATCAAGTAAATATAAGTATCTTTATCCAAGAAATTCATGAATAATCATTTATATCAAAATATACATGAGTAAATTATTTCAATAAATCATTGGCATGAATAATAATTTCCAGTCATAACACTATAGTAATAACAATTGGGGTTACTTTAGTCATAAGTTTTCACACAATCTTGGTGAAATATGTCGCTATATGTGCTCAGACATCCTATATCTCAGTCCTAGGGGAAATATAAGATAATCACAAAGAATAAGCTCCCGGACCTCATGATACTTTCATTTCATTTTAATCATCAAGTCATTGCTATATATCATTCTACATTTTGTATGTATCCTTATTCCAAAATACCAAGGATCCCATGTGATTAAATTTAATCAATAATACTTGGGTTTATCATTAAATTTAATCAATCATAATCATTTCTATCATCCCTAAGTTAAAATTAAAAAACATGCCTTTCATTTAAAAAAAATTAAATTTTTGTTTCATAAAAACTTCATTCCTTTCATTTCAAATCATCTTATTTCAAATGATAGAAAATATCATACAATTTCATTTTATCAAAATAATTCTTAAAATCATTCATTTAAAATCAATATCATATTTCTTGAAATGAACACTTGATCTTCTAAATACATTACCATGGGGTCATCACACACACCATGAAATTTTAAATCATTTATCAAGTGACTCAATTTAAGATTTATAAAACAATTTATATTAAACAAGAACAAAAGGTTTCAATCGATAGAGATTTCCCTATGAAACCACTTACCTTAATTAAGATCAATAAACACCCACACGGGATCCACAAATGAATATTTGGGGGATATAATGATAAAATGAGAATACAATAATCATAAATAATAAAGTCAATATATATATCCATCAACAACATGAATATCCATCACTCTCAAAGAGAAATAAATAAGAGTAAAGGTGAAATTAAAAATCTATGAAGAGCACTCTTAACATAAGTTTTCTAACACACTAAATAATACTTTGATCTATGAATAATCAAGGTTGGGAGAGACAAAATAACCTCCAGATATCCTCTAAGTTGTTTAAGGTCAAATAAAATTCATGGGATGTGTTTTAGTTTTAAAATAAAGATTAAAAAAATGAAAATATGATACTAATCCACCATTTCTCAGCCCTGTTAGAATCACTGGAGAGCTGATGGGACCTAATAGAATATCATGTCCATTAGAAGTCCCACTAGTTCATGAGTGGGGTTTCTATAGAAACCCCTATTTCCATTCTCGTACTAGCTAGCTAGTGGACTTCACCTACTAGATGATGGGAATACTCAATCTTTTATAGCTATATGAGCATACCCATTCTCATGAAAAATGTTTCTAACTCCTCCTAACCTCTAAATAGAAAGTCAATAATCTCTTCCACACCCCTCTATAATCATTAAGAAGGGGTAAATTACTAGGAAACAATCATTATAAAAAATAAATGACATAAACAACTCATGGTCAACAAGAAAAAAAAAGATAACCAAGAACAATACAAGGTCAATACCAAAGAGCTAGTAGAGAGATGTTATAGTTCATCCCATTGAATTCAATAATTTACTTTCTGTTTATAAATTTTTGAACATTTATGGCAAATTTCATTTTCTTAAAACATCAAAAAAGATTCAATGAATGAAATATTTCTCTCATATCAATTAAAATGACCAATCAAGATCTTTGTGATTATAGAGAGGGGGATGGGTGAATCAATGATCTTTTATTTTTATCTTTTCATATGTAAGAAACAACCTCAACCTAGAATCATTGAGAGTAAAATCTATTGAAAAACACAAAACATGAAAAAACATAGGAACATAGGTATTTATAAAGATCACTACTCAATAAGAGTATCTGGTCACAATAATGGTTTGGTAGTAATATAAGACAACAAAAACACTTGAAAACAATCCATTTAGTGGTTACAACAATTTGGAAATATCTTTTAACTTTTATAAAACTATATTCAATTGAAAATTTACGTTCTCCTAGAAAAGATAAATGATATAAAAATGTTTTGTAGTATCAATAAGAAACTTCACAAAAATATTTGATACGTTTTCATTGTGATACATTCTTAATAATTACCTTCCTGTAAGTTATTCTTCCTATTAAATTTCAAAGACTGAAATAATAAAGAACTTCTTCCTGGACTTCTATATGAAATAGTTTATCTGATAACTTCTCTATCTGGTATACATGGTTCGATGAAACTCGGTTAGATGCCCTATTTTTTTTATTTCCTATATAACATATTCATTCAATCAACTCTACACACCGTCTATCCAATAAAAAATGACCAGAGACTTTTTTTGGTATCCATTAGACAAATTCCTCTTTACAAAATTCATCTCATAATATATTCACTTTTATAGCACTTGGTCCAACAAACAAATATTTTACACACTTATCTACGAATCTCCACCCTTTTATGTAGATATATTTCCTATGAGAATTAAGGGTGATTCATGAACATAAAATTTAAATATACTGCTAAAACCATAAACATACGATTGAAAATATTTCAATGTTTAACCCCCTTAAATCTATCTTAAAATTAAGAAATTTCCTTAATACTTATAATCCTTCAAACTTTCCTAATATATCAGTGATAATAATTATTTTTTTTTCATTTTTACTATTAGGGAATTTAATGTCTATCTCAAAATCATATCATTAAGAATTTAATAAAACTTGATAAAGATATTCAAACCTTTTACTCATTAAGACTTCATAGCATATATTTCTTCTGGTGAAATCTTTATATGGTTTTCATTCATAACTTGGTAAAAAATATCATGGAAACCTTAGACTATTGAATTCACTTGGTAACCTATTTCTAATAAACTTTATATGGGAATATTTATTCTATGAATTTATTTGGAGACATTTTTATCATCATTCTATAACACCTTCACTTTAAAACGTTTTCATATATAGGTATTTTATATTTCTGATGAACTATGTAAGATAATTATATAAAATTAGATCTGATGAATTCCATCCAATGACATTTCCCAAAGACCTATGTGTAATACTTCTTCAAACATCCCTTGACTAGTAGACTTCATAATTGTCTAACTGTAACACTTTGTATCATAAAAACTCCTTATCTTTATATACCTCGATCATTGATACAAATGACCCTTAAACACATCACTTTTTAATCAATATTGGATAATTAGTACTTTCAGTAACAAGGATGTATGGAACATTGAAGACCAAAAAATAATATGATATTTTCAAACTTCAATGAACATTCCATCTAATAAAACTTACATTCATATATAAATAATCCAAGTCATAATCTTTTTAATGGATTCACACTGATGGACTCCATCTATTAACCTTGAACCATTATACTCTAAAAGATCACCATTTTTAGGAAGGAATCAATGTTAAGTGATTTATATTCTCAATAATGTTAAGTGTTTTATGCTGAATAACAAAAGAAAATGTACATTCCATCCCTCTTCCTTCATAACTAGATTATTCTTGAGACCTTTGGTTTCTTAAAAACACCTAAAAACCTATTATACTCAACAGATTTCACATATTATATACTAATTGAAATGATAATTTTTACACAATTGAACCAATGTACCTTTCTTGCTGAAACATTTCTTGTCTTTGTGTGATTTTGGAAAATCATTGTCTTTGGAATTTTTGGTTAAAACACTAAAATGTTAAAAAATTAACTAAACTCTCTATGAGAGAACCTCTGAGGGATCTTTTGGAACTTATATTTAATTCTTTCAGAATCTATCAACCTTGAAAATATGGTAGCAATCATATATCTTTTTCTAACCCTTTTAGTGAAGTATCAACTTTCAAACAATTATCATTAGTGCACATGGACATTTTGAGACCTACAAAAACTGAGAGTATAAAAAAACACAAATTTTATTTATTATCTGATGATTATATTGGATACACAAGGGTTTATTTATTTACTCTTAAATCATAATCATCATCAATTTTCAAAAAAGGTTTTATACATTTTTTCAAATGATAAAAACACACCTATTATCACCATTTAAAGCGATCATGATATAGAGTTTATGAATTCTTATTTTGAAACTTTTTGTTTTGAAAAATTCATTACACATAATTTTTTGGCACCATGAACTCTACAAAAAAATGTTTAGTGAAAATAAAGGATAGAATACTTTAATAAATTTCTCTGTCTATATTGTGTTAAGAGTATGTTGTTATGAAATTTTAGGAAAAAACTATCAATACAACATATTATAAAATAAACATGGTTTTATTTCACTCATTTTTTAAAAACACTTTTTATAAAATTTGGAACAAAAGAAATCCTAACTTAGTTAGTTTATAGTTTACAGTGGAAATATATTCATCTTTAATAATAAAGAAAATTATTCTAAATTAAATTTGAAATCGGATGAAGATATTTTTCTAGGTTATTCCTTTAAGATTATGTCTTATCACATTTTCAATAAACTAACATATACTATTGAAGAAATGGAAAATTCCATTTTTGATGAATATGATCCTTATATGAAGTCATAACATCTATATTATGAAAGTAACCCAATTTTTTTATAAAATACCATCTGATTTTATTCTATAAGTTTATCCACTTAAACAAATTATAAAGACCTGTGACTATACGGGTTTGTTGAAATTTTTAACAAATTTTAATTTTTGGATTTAGAGTAGTGGTAGTTTCGATAATTGAGATACATATTAAAATTGAAAGAGTTAGATCACCTTTATAATATTTTTGGGGTATGTATCATTGGATGAGAGGTGTCCCAAGTAATTAGGTGAGAATCATGAGTTTTGAGATTGAAAATTAGATATTTCCCCCTAGAACATGTGTTGGGTTTCATGATTTAGGGAAAAATATGTGGATCCCCATATGTGGTGAGTTTTTAGTTCATTTTTTCATACACTAATTTCACACACGATTAACACATGGTCCATGGAAAACAATGAAGATGCGAAACTATGTGCTTTGAGTTTGGTTTTGGGGCGTTGAATCATGGTTAATGGAAACTGTGTAAAGAAACCCTATTGACTGATTTTGGATTGGCGGTTGGCACGCAGTTGGCACATACTTGTAGAAAAAACACTAAAAACATTAAATTTTGGTTCTAAATGGGTTTTCATGGTTGGAACACAGTTCGGAAAATCATGAGGCTAAACTATATGAGTTGTGTCTCCTTTAATAGTTAAGAAAGCACATTTGTAGAAATATTTGGGAAACAATGCGTTCAAACAATGAAGGTTACATTATTTAATTAAAATTAGGAAATGACCAAAATTTCTCCTCAGAATTTGAACCCTTACCCACTCTCTTTCTTCTCCATCATGTATGTGGACTAGGGGGTGTCTCCCCCTTTATATCCTTGGAACCCCATTCAAGAGGGGTGGTTTTTATGGAATTATTTTAGTATTTAGAGGAGATCCCTCTTTTCTTCATCCTTTTTGATTCATTTTCTTATTCTCCTCCAAATTTTGGTTATTCTAGCTTAGAATTTCATTAACGATTCTACTAGAGTGTAGTTTAATCATCCTGTTATGATGGTTCTTTTATTCAATGTAGCTAGAGGACATCTTGTGACGATGTATGCACATCGTCACTCACCATTTTTATGAATGTACATTTCAAGAGGATTTTTCTTTGGTTTTTTAGTAAATTGGATAAATTTGATGGTTGAATTTTTTATTATTGATGGGTATTTAGTTTGGATTTGTTCTTGGTATATGTTGAGAGTATACTACAACCCGTTTCTTGATGTTTTGGTGAGATGTTGTCACCCAAAGAGACTTTATTAATTTTTTCTTAATATAATTAAATTAATAATTTAATTAGAAATTTTTATAATTAATTTAATTTCATGTTTAATCATTAACTAAGACCTCAAGAGGTGGAAATATGCTTGGAGGATGATATAATTTGAGATGAATTTAAATGTAATGAATTCATGTATGAGGTAAGTAGTCCCTTGAGGATACCCTTCAGGTATATGTATTTATAATATATATGTAATGTGATACATGGTATCATCATTTTGGGAAATATAAATTTCATTCAACTAATTTTTTTTATTAAAATGAAATACTTGTGTATGAAACAAAGTGTTAAAGTCCCCAATTGTCCCTTGGACACTCATTTATTCAATGACCATTAATAGCTAAAGATGTAATTATAAATGAGCTCAATGTGATACAAAGATAATGTAGGGGTGTGAATGAAATTAATGAGATATAGTGGACCTTAGTATAAGATCCCTTAGACTAATTCATGTAGGGGAGAGTGTTATATTGTGAATGGCTAGTCAGAGTAAGTGATGAGAGGAACGTGAGATGTCGTATAGAATTTGGGGTAGTTATGGTGAGTGTGGGGTGTGTGTTCCTTTACTACAAATATGCAACTACCTGGTTCGGTGTACATTGAGTTTATTTTTGAAAAGCAGAGTGTATGAGGACCAACTTGTTACTTGGGAAGGGATATGTGAATTATTTCATCTCTTATGATTAATTATATAGGGTGTTACCTTTTGTGGGTAGTGAGTTCATAATATAAAAATGATAACATTGAGGGATTCTATTCATTTTGATTGACAGGCATGGCCTAAGAGTTGAGATTGAAATAGATGAACCCATGTATGTGACCCAGGGGGCCCTGGTGGGTTCCCCAATGTTATGTTAACCCCTGATAGGGTTACTGTGGTAATGGGTATCAATGATTTTTTTTTCATATTAGAAGAAAAAATCAATGGTGTGATCCTACTATGGCTACGATGATGTGGATAGGTCATTCAAATCAGAAAAAACCTTGGTTATATTATATGGTTTGGATGTTATCCCCCACCACATATGATATATTATCTGGTGGATTCTAACACACGATATTTATTGGAACTATGGGTAGATATTGGAACTCACTATTTTATGTGATTCAAAAAAGTGGATGATGGACCCCATTTTTATTGATAATTTCATTTGGATTTTGGCTCCCATTTATTATTGATAATTTTATGTGGATGTTATCCCCCACTATATACGATATGTTACCTGGTGTGTTCTAGTCCAAAATTTTTATCACAAGTGTAACGCCCCGACCCCAGTTACCCAGAGTCGTTGCATTATTACATAACATTGGCATGATCACATGAAAGATCAAATCTCGAAAGACCGATTGGTTTAGTAGCCTTGGAAACACTAGATATATTCATAAGTTTTACATTATATCATAAAATGAAAAACTACTACAACAACATAATGTTTCCACAGTCCACACTATAATCCCCTCATAATATCCCTGCAGGTCATTCATAACTTACATCTTCACATCCTGGGAAAAATAAAACATAGAAAAGGGGTGAGCTCAAATGCCTAGTAAGGATAACAATATAGCGGAACATTCAAAAATAAGCATAAACATTTAAGGAAATGAATTACTAAAACAAAAGCCTTTTAAACTTGAACTTCAACATAGTATGGCAAAAGTAAAATGAAATAATGCCATTTACTTGTTCACATGGATATTATACTAATAGAATAATCACATGAAAAATCAATAACCACTTTCATAATGTTGGAATGCATAATGCTAAACTTTAATTACTTTTCAAGGCCTCGTCCCAAGACCTTGGGGCTAACTGTAACCGGAACCCAACCCGGAGTGCCTCTAATAACCGGACACCAACCTGGAGTGCCTCTAATAACCGGACACCAACCTGGAGGGCTTACTTTTACCAGTCCCTAACCTGGAGGGCTTACTTTTACCAGTCCCTAACCTGGAGGGCTTACTTTTACCAGTCCCCAACCTGGAGGGCTTACTTTAACCAGTCCCCAACCTGGAGCATACTTGTCCAACACATTCATATGAAGTAAAGATTGAAATATAACATAAACATTCTTATTGGAACTAGCATATGAAATGTCAATACTTTCACCATAAACTATGAATGGTATAAAAATAGCACATCCACAGTCAAACATATCACAAAACCTTCAAAACAATATAGATGTTTTGTATCATAATAAATCAACTTCAAATAATCTTAAAACCCATCAAAGGATGTTGACATAGATGAAATCAAAATTCTTTTTAAAGAAATATCTCCTTTTATTTTGAAATCATTTAAGATCCATATAAAATCAAACATTTTCTTTGAAAATAATCTTATAAGCTTTTAAGGGAAGCTTTGACGATTTTATAACGGCGGAAAATAACCACACCCGCCGTATAAGTAAAAAAACATTCTTATCTTAATTCTGTCGAAAAGGTTAAAAAGCACCTTGTTTGGAAAACGACGGAAAGATTCCCTTAAAAACCTCTTATAAAAAGTCAAAAAAGGGTATAAATGACTTTAACCCATATTCTTTTAAATATTAAAAATGTTTTGAAATACATTTTGAAGAAACATGGATGTGGATGATAACGAGATCCCAGTAGATTATTACGTATAAACAACCTCAGATAATGAAGAGATTGTGAAATAACCCTTACCAGTTTGGTAACTTATGAAACATACAACCCATGAAAGAGGTATCATACAATGAATATGTATGTACACATAAATTAGAGTGTATTACACAAAGAATATAATTATGGGCAGTACATACACCACACAAAAGGTAATGGTGGCAATATGGCATGAATCTCATGAGAATAAGGAGTGAGATGAAAACCCCTTACCACGTTAATCAACTGAGTCGTATGGACAAAAGTTAATAACCACCAAATGATTTACAGAATAACATGAATATAAATAGAATCATGATAATATATATCAAATGGCAGTACACAATACACCACTTTCAATAATTTAGTGGCGAACAATGGAAATCTCACGGAATTGAAAGTGAGATAAGAAAATCCCTTACCTTGTACTTTTCCTTGGTTGGGGTAGGTAAACCTCCTGTATAATGGTGAAATAATTGTTATTAAATTATACAAGAATCATATATATTAATATGATATCATATATGATCTTTGAATATTGATTTGATAATAATATCTTAGTATTATTGTTGTTTCGGGTGTTAACTTACTTGTTTTCTTTTGTATGTTTTGTTACGTAAGACATGTTTGAAAAGGATAGGTTGTATATTATTCAAATACATAATGGTATCAAGTCCTTAAAAATCATTTTTAAATCATCAAATGATAATTATACTTGAATGGATACGATGGAGGATGAATCTCATCGCGTTCGTGGAGACGGTAGTCCGTACGTACGCACGAACACAACTTCCATTTAATTTTTATTTTAAAAGAATTGAATCCAAATGATACTTAGGTATATTACTATTACAGTATAATATAATATTTTATATATGTTACTTAAGTTCATTAACACCATCCTTTATACGTTCCATGTGTGGTATGAACGAGTCATATCATTTTAAGGGGGCGGTAGTCCGCACTTCCTCAAATGAAATTATCGTATGTATATACAACATGAAATGAATAATGGTATGAAATAAAATGGAATTACAGAAGCTTATATATAAAATATATATCATTAATATCATATTTAATTATAGTGCCATCATAATGGCCACCATGAGAGGCGGTAAGATGTATTTGAACAATCATCGTTTCGTGAGGCGTTAGATTGCCATCCACAGAAACATTATGTTCATCATCCATTAGATGGAGTTGTGTGTATGTGTAGTTTGAATACTTCTTATAACAACATCATAGTATATTGAGGATACTGGTGTTGTTACAAGAGAAAGTAAATAAAAAGAGTTTGGGGGTTGGAGAAGCAAAATAAATGAAAATAATTTAAGAGAAATCGTTACCTTTAATTTAGGTAACTCACTTTGGTTGGAACCAAAGGACTTCTTGAAATGCTTTCTGCCTAAGGGGAAGCTTCAAGGAGGAGGATAGGGATGTGGGGAGCTTAGTTGGGCAGAGTTTGGACGAGCCAAGTGGCTTGAGAGGTGTGAGGAATGAGTAGAAGTGGTCTCCTTTTATAAGGGAGAGGAGGGGCTCTTTAGGAAAGAGTGAAAGTATTACTTTATAATATAATTATATTCGGTTTATAATGGTCCAAAAATCATTGAGGTCGAATATACGATGACTCATATTCTAAATAACATCAACCAATAAGAATTGGACAGGTTTTAGATAATATTTTAATCATTATAATCTTATTTATTTAAATGATTTATTAATGAGGTAAACATTGCATCACTTTTGTGTCATTAATAATTTAACTTATTTGATGTCTAAAAATTATAAATAAAATATCATTATGTAGGAAATTATTTTAGCTTTCTAAGGAATATTTATAATCGAAAATCCAACATGTATAACCCTATGTAAAAATTTATCTTCTAAGAGATGTAAGCTTATGCCATTTTTATTTTTATTTTAACGTTATTAATATAAAGTGTCCCTACCACATACAAGTGGCTCCAAGGGGTCCCCAAATTGACCCAAGGATGCTCATGGTCGGGTATGTGTCCACCAATAAGGTTAGGACACGTTTTAGGGTAATTTGGTATTATTATAATATTACTTTTTAACCCTTATTTACCGGATTTACCCTTAACCATGGTAAATAAAATATTTACCACAGTAATTATTCAAAATGTCTAAAAATAAAATTTACCTATTTACACAATTTGGACATCCTGATTCCAAATATGGAATCCATTTTTCTAAATTCAAAACACAGAAGTGGCAGAAATTAATTTAAAATTAATTCCCGCTGTCAAAACAAAAAGCGTGTTTTTAAGAGATAATAACTATCAAAAGATTGACACTTGTTTATGTTCGGTTTAATTGTAAAATTATGTCCAATGACCAACATTATATTAAATGGTAAAAATATATTCTAAATATACTTTAAAACTACTAAAATTCATAATTTATCACTATTAATTATTTTGATTCAAAAAGTTGTTTTTAATTAAAATTTAGTAATTTTCACTATTCATCAAAATATGAAAGTTATCCGAAAAGTACCAAAATTTCACCTTAGGCTAAATTCGATATTCCGAAACCAAAAATGAAGTCCATTTTAAAATATAAAATATATATAATTTCAAAATTTAGGTATTACTATTCATAACGGCTAGTTTTATTGGTTGTGGCGTGTGTTAAAACTCAAGGTTGCGTACAACACACGCTACTATTTTATTTAAAAGAAAGCGTACCGTGGAAGCTTGGGATGTATCATTTAAAATTTTTTTTGATGTACCAATTTATTCAGATAGTATAAAATATTTTATTTAAAAAGGTTTCACTATTAAAGTTGATAAAAGTGCAATACTGAAAATGAATCTGTTCTTGCATTATGACTAAGAAACTCATAATAGGGATTCTAAAATTATAAGGATTATATAAAGTTAAAAATGTTGTTAATACTATTCATGACCTCTTTTAATGGCTTTTTTTTGTACGTCATGGTGTGATTGAACTCGGTGTTGCGTGTAGTGCAAGTTATTGAATTATTTTTAAGAAATAACACACTATGAAATCCTGGGGTGTTACATTCTCCCCTCCTTCAATAAATTGCGTCCTCGCAATTTGAAATTGTTCTTCGAAAATAAAAGGTTGAAAATAGAAAATATCTTTGTGGGAAAACCCACATCGGAAATTATGTTACTAAAATTTAGTCTTAATATGAGGAAAAGAGAAATGAAAGAGTCACCACCAAATTATGACCTCGATTAGGAGAACATTGGTGGCAATTAGAGACATATAATTGGAGGAAAAACGTAAATATTTATAGGTAGTGATTGAGATCATCAATCAAAAACAAGTGTATAATTGAGGTCCTTAAATTCATCAATCTATGATGATTTGAAATACCATCAGTTCAACAAAGCATAGGGTATTAGGATAACACATTTTTGACGTTTCAAAATATCATAGTTGAAATCCCACATCGAAAAATGAATCAACGAGGCCTCTATTTAAAATAAAGAGTAGAAAGTATGAAGATTACCGAAAATAACACATACTAGGGTTCCATGTAGGAAAATATGGATATGGAAGAGAAATATAACCATCAATTATTTGATGGAGAGTGGTAGAGAACATGGCTATGAAAAGGCCAACAATCCCAAAGCCATGAATTAGTGATGATTTAAGGTACCATCTAGGACAACATTTTTGTTCTAAGTTCCTTTTTTTAATGTTGAGGAATATATTTATGAGATTGGCTAAGATCATAAGGAGATATACTTACTTTATAATTAGAGTTTTATCCATTAATAAATTTCTACCACAAACTCATCTTCCACTCTAAAAGATAATAGAATGTAATTTTTTTATTTATACTATTCGTACAGGGTTCCAAAATAAATGAATTTATAATTCATCTACCAGATCTTTAAAAAAACAACATTATTTAATCCAGGACATCTCGTGGGCCAGTGGTAGGTGATACACCCTTGTCGCCCTTCGGTTGCGGGTTCAAGTCTCGCAGCCTTGCCGGACGCGACGGGTTGCCGCCCGACCTCTGGGTTGTCCTTTTATGGTAATCCAAAATAATCCAAACTAGAACTATCCAAAATACTTCTATCCAAACTCACAGTCCAACATTTATAAGGAAGGTAAACATAATGTAGATCCTTTTTACCTTGTAATAGAATATTAATACCTTCATCATTTATTCTTTTAAAACCCTGAAACATCCTGATTTACCATAATCCTTATTGATTACATTCATGCTCCCTTATTCCATATAGAATGATGGATATACTTCATTAATCCAAAAATGTTTTAAACCCCAACAATGATGGAATATACAAATCATTAATCAGTAACAAGGTAGTCAAGAATATCCAATATAATTTATCCAAAACAATCACATATTATTCCAAAATCACTACCTCAGTATCAGAACTATATTATGATTTATCATTCTCTCAACAATATATTTTCCAAAAATTTATCCTGCTATTGAGTCACTTTTCTTTGTTCCACACAATCTCAAGTCCTTAATGAAATAGTACTGCAGTACAATCCTTATATACTCCATAATTATTATAACAAGTACATTGTTGATACAACAATCAATTGATATAATCAACATAATAACTCTAATCATTCCTCTTCATCTGTGGTAGTATCATAACTTGATTATTATACAATAGCATCATTTGCGGCATAGTCTGATGACTGGGACATAGGTTCGCGTAGTGTCCAAACTCCTTGCAAATGAAGCATTGTACATTTGAAACCATTTTCTTACCCTTTCAGTCATGTACTTTGTGCCCTTTTCCTCCACACTTAAAAAAAACTCTCATTCCTTTCAGGCAAGTTCCAGGGTGTTTCTTTCCACAGTTACCACATATGGGAAAATTCTTCTTTTCCCTCTTCCCTTTATCCATCTTTCTCTCTTCTATCCTTTTCTTCTCTTGCTTCCCTTCAAAGCCATAGGACTCAGTAAACTCTTTACTTATCTTATCAACACATGATATTATTTCTCCATATGATGATAATACATGGGAGACTATTTCTCTTATAAATTCTAGCTTAAGACCATGAAAGATATGATCCTTCCTTCTCTTTGGATCATGTGCATTTCTGGAGTTCTCATTCCTTCTACTGGGTGCCATTTCTTAACAATGGAATACACTAGATTAGTTTATGAATCAAAATACATAATCCCATACTTATAAAACACTTAACATAAATTGAACTATTTATGGATATAATCCATAATCATAAAAATGTTTTCTTTGAGGAAGTATATACTCATAAACCCTTCATAATGATTTGTAAAGAAAATGAGAGTTATCCTAAGCATATCCCCCGGGAGTGTCGTAACCAAGAGTGCAGCAAGGCCCGTTGTCGTGCACCAGTTCCCGTTCGAGTCTAGCTCAAATCGGTGTTTTCGGGTTTTAACCCTAGGTACATCTGTGCCAGAGCTGCCTCTACCTGCTCGTATCCAGACAGGGATGTATTGCTCAGAAAACTCACAAAATCTCTACAATACCAAAATTCTAGGAAGTTCTTCTATACTAATTCTCAAAGTTCATCTTAGGTCTACGTTCTCTAATCAGAGTTTATCTAAATCTAGCTTCCAAGGTTTGTACTAAACTTCCTCTGATACCAACTGTAACGCCCCGACCCCAGCTACCCAGAGTCGGTGCATAATTACATAACATTGGCATGATCACATGAAAGATCAAATCTCGAAAGACCGATTGGTTTAGTAGCCTTGGAAACACTAGATATATTCATAAGTTTTACATTATATCATAAAATGAAAAACTACTACAACAACATAATGTTTCCACAGTCCACACTATAATCCCCTCATAATATCCCTGCAGGTCATTCATAACTTACATCTTCACATCCTGGGAAAAATAAAACATAGAAAAGGGGTGAGCTCAAATGCCTAGTAAGGATAACAATATAGCGGAACATTCAAAAATAAGCATAAACATTTAAGGCAATGAATTACTAAAACAAAAGCCTTTTAAACTTGAACTTCAACATAGTATGGCAAAAGTAAAATGAAATAATGCCATTTAGTTGTTCACATGGATATTCTACTAATCGAATAATCACATGAAAAATCAATAACCACTTTCATAATGTTGGAATGCATAATGCTAAACTTTAATTACTTTTCAAGGCCTCGTCCCAAGACCTTGGGGCTAACTATAACCGGAACCCAACCCGGAGTGCCTCTAATAACCGGACACCAACCCGGAGTGCCTCTAATAACCGGACACCAACCCGGAGTGCCTCTAATAACCAGACACCAACCCGGAGGGCTTACTTTTACCAGTCCCTAACCTGGAGGGCTTACTTTTACCAGTCCCCAACCTGGAGGGCTTACTTTTACCAGTCCCCAACCTGGAGGGCTTACTTTAACCAGTCCCCAACCTGGAGCATACTTGTCCAACACATTCATATGAAGTAAAGATTGAAATATAACATAAACATTCTTATTGGAACTAGCATACGAAATGTCAATACTTTCACCATAAACTATGAATGGTATAAAAATAGCACATCCACAGTCAAACATATCACAAAACCTTCAAAACAATATAGAAGTTTTGTATCATAATAAATCAACTTCAAATAATCTTAAAACCCATCAAAGGATGTTGACATAGATGAAATCAAAATTCTTTTTAAAGAAATATCTCCTTTTATTTTGAAATCATTTAAGATCCATATAAAATCAAACATTTTCTTTGAAAATAATCTTATAAGCTTTTAAGGGAAGCTTTGACGATTTTATAATGGCAGAAAATAACCGCACCCGCCGTATAAGTAAAAAAAACATTCTTATCTTAATTCTGTCGAAAAGGTTAAAAAGCACCTTGTTTGGAAAACGACGGAAAGATTCCCTTAAAAACCACTTATAAAAAGTCAAACAAGGGTATAAATGACTTTAACCCATATTCTTTTAAATATTAAAAATGTTTTGAAATACATTTTGAAGAAACATGGATGTGGATGATAACGAGATCCCAGTAGATTATTACGTATAAACAACCTCAGATAATGAAGAGATTGTGAAATAACCCTTACCAGTTTGGTAACTTATGAAACATACAACCCATGAAAGAGGTATCATACAATAAATATGTAAGTACACATAAATTAGAGTGTATTACACAAATAATATAATTATGGGCAGTACATACACCACACAAAAGGTAATGGTGGCAATATGGCATGAATCTAATGAGAATAAGGAGTGAGATGAAAACCCCTTACCACGTTAATCAACTGAGTCGTATGGCCAAAAGTTAATAACCACCAAATGATTTACAGAATAACATGAATATAAATAGAATCATGATAATATATATCAAATGGCAGTACACAATACACCACTTTCAATAATTTAGTGGCGAACAATGGAAATCTCACGGAATTGAAAGTGAGATAAGAAAATCCCTTACCTTGTACTTTTCCTTGGTTGGGGTAGGTAAACCTCCTGTATAATGGTGAAATAATTGTTATTAAATTATACAAGAATCATATATATTAATATGATATCATATATGATCTTTTAATATTGATTTGATAATAATATCTTAGTATTATTGTTGTTTCGGGTGTTAACTTACTTGTTTTATTTTGTATGTTTTGTTACGTAAGACATGTTTGAAAAGGATAGGTTGTATATTATTCAAATACAGAATGGTATCAAGTCCTTAAACATCATTTTTAAATCATCAAATGATAATTATACTTGAATGGATACGATGGAGGATGAATCTCATCGCGTTCGTGGAGACGGTAGTCCGTACGTACGCACGAACGCAACTTCCATTTAATTTTTATTTTAAAAGAATTGAATCCAAATGATACTTAGGTATATTACTATTACAGTATAATATAATATTTTATATATGTTACTTAAGTTCATTAACACCATCCTTTATACGTTCCATGTGTGGTATGAACGAGTCATATCATTTAAGGGGGCGGTAGTCCGCACTTCCTCAAATGAAATTATCGTATGTATATACAACATGAAACGAATAATGGTATGAAATAAAATGGAATTACAGAAGCTTATATATAAAATATATATCATTAATATCATATTTAATTACAGTGCCATCATAATGGCCACCATGAGAGGCGGTAAGATGTATTTGAACAATCATCGTTTCGTGAGGCGTTAGTTTTCCATCCACAGAAAACTTATGTTCATCATCCATTAGATGGAGTTGTGTGTATGTGTAGTTTGAATACTTCTTATAAACACATCCTAGTATATTGAGGATACTGGTGTTGTTACAAGAGAATGGAAATAAAAAGAGTTTGGGGGTTGGAGAAGCAAAATAAATGAAAATAATTTAAGAGAAATCGTTACCATTAATTTCGGTAACTCACTTTGGTTGGAACCAAAGGACTTCTCGAAATGCTTTCTGCCTAAGGGGAAGCTTCAAGGAGGAGGAGAGGGATGTGGGGAGCTTAGTTGGGCAGAGTTTGGACGAGCCAAGTGGCTTGAGAGGTGTGAGGAATGAGTAGAAGTGGTCTCCTTTTATAAGGGAGAGGAGGGGCTCTTTAGGAAAGAGTGAAAGTATTACTTTATAATATAATTATATTCGGTTTATAATGGTCCAAAAATCATTGAGGTAGAAGATAAGATGACTCATATTCTAAATAACATCAACCAATAAGAATTGGACAGGTTTTAGATAATATTTTAATCATTATAATCTTATTTATTTAAATGATTTATTAATGAGGTAAACATTTCATCACTATTGTGTCATTAATAATTTAACTTATTTGATGTCTAAAAATTATAAATAAAATATCATTATGTAGGAAATCTTTTTAGCTTTCTAATGAATATTTATAATCGAAAATACAACATGTATAACCCTATGTAAAAATTGATCTTCTAAGAGATGTAAGCTTATGCCATTTTTATTTTTATTTTAACGTTATTAATATAAAGTGTCCCTACCACATACAAGTGGCTCCAAGGGGTCCCCAAATTGACCCAAGGATGCTCATGGTCGGGTATGTGTCCACCAATAAGGTTAGGACACGTTTTAGGGTAATTTGGTATTATTATAATATTATTTTTTAACCCTTATTTACCGGATTTACCCATTAACCATGGTAAATAAAATATTTACCACAGTAATTATTCAAAATGTCTAAAAATTAAATTTACCTATTTACACAATTTGGACATCCTGATTCCAAATATGGAATCCATTTTTCTAAATTCAAAACACAGAAGTGGCAGAAATTAATTTAAAATTAATTCCCGCTGTCAAAACAAAAAGCGTGTTTTTAAGAGATAATAACTATCAAAAGATTGACACTTGTTTATGTTCGGTTTAATTGTAAAATTATGTCCAATGACCAACATTATATTAAATGGTAAAAATATATTCTAAATATACTTTAAAACTACTAAAATTCATAATTTATCACTATTAATTATTTTTATTAAAAAAGTTGTTTTTAATTAAAATTTAGTAATTTTCACTATTAATCAAAATATGAAAGTTATCCGAAAAGTACCAAAATTTCACCTTAGGCTAAATTCAATATTCCGAATCCAAAAATGAAGTCCATTTTAAAATATAAAATATATATAATTTCAAAATTTAGGTATTACTATTCAAAACGGCTAGTTTGATTGGTTGTGGCGTGTGTTAAAACTCAAGGTTGCGTACAACACATGCTACTATTTTATTCAAAGGAAAGCATACCGTGGAAGCTTGGGATGTTTCATTTAAATTTTTTTTTGATGTCCCAATTTATTCAGATAGTTTAAAATATTTTATTTAAAAAGGTTTCACTATTAAAGTTGATAAAAGTGCAATACTGAAAATGAATCTGTTCTTGCATTATGACTAAGAAACTCATAATAGGGATTCTAAAATTATAAGGATTATATAAAGTTCAAAATGTTGTTAATACCATTCATGACCTCTTTTAATGGCTTTTTTTTGTACGTCATGGTGTGATTGAACTCGGTGTTGCGTGTAGTGCAAGTTATTGAATTATTTTTAAGAAATAACACACTATGAAATCCTGGGGTGTTACAACAAGTTATGAGTATGTTCTCGTGCTCTATATTTTATGTGATACAACCGAGAGTATGTTTTCTCACACTCTTATTGATACATTCAAAATTATGTTAGAACCTAATACATCGGAGTTACTACCAGGTGAATTTTAGTCCCCTACTATATTCTTAGAGATGATCCCAGTGGAATTTATTTCCTATCAATAATTTATTACATTTATGAATTTATAGGGTAGGATATGTATCCGTATGATGATATGTTACATGTCAAGAGACACTTTGGAAATGGATGAAGAAGATATGGTTAATACCAAGAGTCAAGATAGAACCTAATGATCAATAATGATTATTTTAATATGCTTCCATACTTATTTATTTATTTTCAAAGAACATAACATTTTCATACATAATGTTTTCTGGTTATTTTTTGGGACCCCATTGGTGGTTCCCTACTAAGTCTTACTCATTCCCTACTTGGGAGGCCATGAACATGGGTACTAGAGTAGACTTCATGGTTTATAGGTTCTGATAGGGAACATGACTGAAGTTGCATAATGAAGTGGGATGTTTCTGATGGAGTATGGTAACTAGGTTATAATCAGGATCATGGATTGTAGTAGAGACTTATATTTTATTTATTTTGTATATTTCATTGTATTCATAGGTAGTTATTTGATATATATTGGTATGGTCATGTGTTTGTGTGATTGTATGCCAACATCAAATTTTTAATACAATGGTTATGTTTTATTGCTACTATGTAATCTAGTTGTTTATTATTATGGGTCTTTGGTTATTTCCAATATTATTTCTCATTCTAATATGATTGTATAATGTATCCATCGTAATGCCATAGACCATTTCATCTAGTTAGTATCCTTTGGTTTAAATGGAGGAACACCTGAGGTTAAGTAGTGACTGCTAGTCTAGAAACCATTTGAGTGGTTGGGGTGATGGGGAATTTAAAAGTGGTAAAAAATACTTTAATTTTGTTTATTATGTGGAGAGATGGTTGGCCAGTGATATAGGAATGTCTAAAATCTTGTGATGGACTTTAGAATGGTGTATGAAGAAGTTTTTTTATGGGACTTCTAGGTTATCAAGGATATGGGACTATTATTCTTTGTTTTTTTGGTTATATGATTTCACCCAGTGTGGAAAATTTAGGTTTTTGGATTTATGATTTATTGGATTTCATCTCTTAGAACATTGTAATGAGTATTGTATACATGCATCATGTTAATCATGTAGGACTTACACAGAATTATTATATTTCATGTGATTGATATCACTATTAATAAGTGTTAAATAATGTAATGTTTCAATAAAAACATATATGGTGTATTTTCATATTTCTTGTTGGTGGAATTCTACTCAATGGAACCATGGCATATTTACTCTAATGATAGGTCATGTGGATTCTATGGTGGTATGCTACTTGATGAAAACTATACAGTACCTCTATGTAAGGGATGTTTAATAAATATTAGTTGGTTGATATAATAATTTTATTCCTTGGAACTAATTATAAGATAAAATTGGTTTAGTTACTTAAAGTTTCAATAAAAACCTATATTGTGTTCTCCCTATCCTTCTTACAAGAATTATAGTTAACTGAAGTGTGTGATCATGGTTTTATTAATGAATATCAACATATGGTGATATTTTTATATATGTTTGTATGAGATTTTAGTCCTTTATGGGGTAGTATCATATTCATATTCTTGCGGAGGATCAATGCCCTAGTGGGCCGATGCCATGGAAAGTGATTATATATATGTATATATATGTGTGAGAACCCTAGAGTGGGTGTTTTGGAATGTGTGTTTGTATATGATATTAATATGGGAACATAGAGGTCTCCCATAAAATTTTGCCTAAATGAGATTTGATTTAGGGGATGGGTGGGAGATCTGGGTGCCCTTTTGAAATTCAAGGGTAAACTGAGATTATGATTAACATGAGATTGTGAGTCCAGTAGAGATGGAAATCATGGGTCGATGTTTTGGTTATGAGATAAGTGCACAAGATGTTATACCATGTATATGGTATAATAATAGAGAATACTTGGACTATTGTGATGTAAATAATATGAGGTGATTTGGTACCAAGGTATGGTCTTAGAGGAAATGATTGATATGATTCCAAACCTATAAATTCAAGCATGAATCCTGACGAGATAGTTGATAATAATTTTAGAGTGTTGGATATATGATGGATATAGTGGTTATATGATTCTAGTTTTCATATGATTCATGGGTGGTGGGTGATCGTGAGGTAGACCTTTGCAAGGGTGAAATGCCTAAATTTTAAAAAGGAGCGTCATGGGTGATTTTTTTCTAGAGGATACTGAAATTGAATTAACATGGTTAGTGATTTAGGAGTGTGAGCCTATAATTGATAGTGTGAGACTCATGGGAGCATGATTCAGGTTCTGTGACCTGGTGGTAAAAGAGTGTACGCTTATTGAGTTTGAATGAAATTGAGATTGTACGTGTTGGTTACAAAAGGATGTGATGATGTGTATATCAGTGAGAGGATATGATAGGTTATGGACTGATGGTTTTTATGATATGCTTGTAGAATTATTTCTCTCTTTAGTTTTTATGGAAATAAAAGATATTCCTTTATGATGATGATGATATCATGAATGTATGGTGTTAGGGGTTGGCTATTTTTTAAGCGTGTCTCAGGATGACTAAGACACGTGTAATATTGTAAGGGTTTAGTATTTCACTTGAGGAGAATTGTTTGAGATTCTAAATGGTGGGGAGTTCAAAAATGGTCATGGAGGGCACGAACCTCTTTATGTATAAATTTTTGAGGATATCAATGATGAATTTCTTGGTGAGCTGGGAATGGGTAGTGATTGATGTCTTATGTGGGCACTCAAATTTGAGTGGGATGACCATGTACAATCATTATGTGTGGTAATGGATAAATCATGATATGCGAAGATCAGCTTTTTTGGTTCAATGGAGTGATGATAAGGTTTCTATTATAGTGGGTGTTTTCTTATCAGTAATATATATATGACCCTCATATTGGTTGGGTCATGGGTTTGATGAGACCATTCATCAAAAAACAAGGTAGAATTTGGATGTTGGTGTGAAGATGAATCCATTTTTTCTGATTCCTTGGTGAATATATGATTTGAGGCTTCTATATAACATTATATAAATTCTATTAATTAGCATCAGGCTTGGGATGGTTTTGATGTGATCTATGGGTGACACAGATCAAATATGTTTCAGTTCTCAGGGTTAGAACGTGGTTCTTGGTTTGGTTAATTAATGATATAAACATGTAAATACAATGATATTTAGGTTCATACTTCAGTGTGGGTATTTGGATTATTACTACTTGAAAACTGGGCAATATCTATAGACCTATATCTATGGTTTTTCAAAATCGTGGCTATAGGTATGTATACAAAGGCTATATCCACAGTTTACATGGGCTATAACCATGATTTTCCACCATGGAAATAAAACTTATAGCCATAGTTTAAACCGTGACTATAAATGTATTGCCACAATGGAAAATGATGTGATCTATTTCCATGGTTTGAAAAACTATGGAAATAGACCATTTAGTCATAGTTTTAACAATGTCTATATCCTTTTAATGTCGTGGATATAGGGTTTTTGGGCTATAGCCACAGTTTTACAAAAATATGGCTATAGATTTTTTTATTTTCTATAGCCACGATTCATCAAAATCGTGGCTATAGGTCTCCCACCCTTAGGTCTATATACACAGTTTACATTCTATAGCCAAGGTTAATAATAATATATATATATATATATAGTATATTTATATAAACAAAGGCATTCTTTGTATAGTGGTAAGGTGACAGGTTAAGATAGTGAAGGTAAGGAGATTGAATCTAGTTGGGCGCTATTTATTTTGAATCTATTGCCACGATTTACATGGGCTATATCCATAGTTTTCCACCGTGAAAATAGACACTATACACACTATTTAAACCATGTCTATAGACCTATATCCACGATGGACAACCATGTGATCTATTGCCATGGTTTCCAAAACTGTGGTATAGCCTCTTAAAACCATGGCTATAGCTTTTGGATATATCCATTCCAATAGGTTACACAACTAGTAAAATCATGGGTATAAACGATAGCCATGATTTTGAACCATGGTTATAGCCTAAATTTATACTTCTTTATCTTTTGATTCCTACAGGATTTTATGCATTAGGATCGTTTGGTGTGATAGAAGGTTGGTAGGTGCAGCTAATTCTTTTTGAGAAAGTTCCACCAGAGGATGATCAACTAGTTTTTATCATGAAATTAGATATATTGAAACAAATACCACATAAAGGGTGTAAATGGACCACTTGATATGTTTTTAATTAGGGTATTCTGATGATATTGATCATTTTGGCTCAGAATATGAGGTAAGTATTATAGTTGGGAGAAACATTGGCTCAATAATGAATTAACTAAAGACACATTGAGGTCTTGATATAGATCCTTACTATTGATCACTGTCTTATTATTAGAAATAATGATGAGTTTGTGAATCATTTTTGGATAAATAGTTCACCTCAAGTTTTTAGTTGTGAAATGGGTGATCATTCGGTGTTCAGGGATAGAACTCAATAATTTGATCATGGATTTACAACTAGGATATGTCGGTATTGATGGTGGTAAGATAACCAAGAATTCTCAGGGGTGATAAGTCACAAGTAGAAATTTCATCTATATACATGGTTCAATAATGTGGAAATAGGGTTTAAAACCATGTCTATAATCTATATCCACAGTTTTACTAGTCATAAAACATATTGGCATGGCTATAGTAAAAATCAATATCCACGGTTTTAAGAGGCTATATCCATGGTTTTGAAAACTGTGGAAAGAGATCACACAATAGTACATCATGGCAATAATTATATATCCATGGTTTAAACCATATCTATAGGGTCTATTTCCATGGTGGAAAACAGTGGCTAAATCCCATGTAAACTCTGGATATATATTTAAAATAAATAGCATCCAAACAGATTCAATTTCCTTACCTCTGCTATCTGAACCTGTTACCTTACCACTACACCAAAGAAGCCTTTTTGTGTGTGTGTTTGTGTGTGTATGAGTTTGTTGTTATAAATATTATTAAGAACCATGACTATATTAGGTAAACCGTGGCTATAGACCTTCCCACCATTTTTCACAAGTTAATTTTTTCCCCGCGTAAGGGCAGGAGACCTATAGCCACAGTTTTGATGAACCATGGCTATAGAAAATAAAAATAACTCTATAGACACAGTTTTGGAAACTAGGGAAATAGATCACACAGATTTCCACCATCGCTATAGGTATATATCCATAGTTTAAACCAAGGATATAGGGTCTATTTCCATTGTGTAAAACAATAGATATAGCCCATGTAAATTGTGGCTATAGCCTTGGTATACTTGCCTGTAGCCAGAATTTTATAAAATTATGTCTATAGGTACATGGATATAGCCTAGTTTTCCAGTAGTGAATGTTATGGTGGGGAGGTTGTAAAGACACACGTACATATAGATTGGGGAAATTTAGAAAGAATTCTAATTTTTAGATCTAAAACATGATTCATTTTGAGAATCAAGATTTAGATTCAAATCCTAAGATTTTGAGCATCTTAATGATATGTTTTTGGGTATGGATCAAGGACCAAGAGCTATCATAAGTGATTATGTTATTTTTGGAATATTTGGGATTACAATTGGATATTTTTTCACTTATGCATGGTTTATTTTACATGGTTTAGGAAACACTATATGGTTCACATTATGTGAAGTTTTTTTTGTTCATTTTATTCATGCATGGATAGAAATCGCAACTAAAACACAATTTAGGACAAACCATATGGATTCCTCCTAATTTATTGTTTTCCAACATAGGTTTTCATGGATTATTTCCCTAGATCACGGTGGAATCATCTTGTTATGATGGTGCTTTTTCTTGGCATAGCTAGAGGATATCTTGAGATAATTTATAAATGTTTTTTCTCACCATTTTGAAAAAGTTACATTACCTAATGATTTTACTTAGAGTTTTTCACAAAATTGGATAAAGATGATGTATTAATTTATGATGAGTGTTGGGTATTTGGTGTGTATTGGATCTAGGTGTGTGTTGGGAGTGGCCCACACCCCACTACTTGAGATATATGTGATAAAATTTCACTCTATGAGATTTTAGGTCTTTATTCCTAGTTGAATGAAATGGGGAATTTAATTATAAATTATTATAATTAATTTGACTAGATGTTTTTTATTTTGTTATCACATAATGAGGTTATGAAAGTCTTGGATGATCTTAAATGAGAGTAGTTGGGTTGTACTAAAAGGGAACGACTTTGTGTATGAGTTAGGTGATCCATTGGGCATACCCTTATAATATATTCAATATTTTATATATATGGACTTTGGTTTCACCATTGTGGGTGATAAAACATTCATTTAAATGATTATTTTTTTTAAAATAAAATTCTTATAGATGAAATTAAATGCCAAGGTCCATGTTGAACCCTTGGAAACTCATTGATGCCTCGATCATCTATGGATGAGGTCTTGATTATAAACGAGTATCATGTGATATAGGGACCATATGTGGGTGTCAATGAAATTAATGAGTTGTAGTAAAACTTATTATAGGTTCTTTTTTATTACTCCACATAGGGAAGAGTATTGGATTAGAAATGGTTGGTCTATGTAAGTGATGTGACCTTTACATTCCATATATCTTTCAATCTATTTGTGATGAGTATGTATCAAGTGTTCCTTTACCATAGTTATGAAAGTCCCCTGGTGGGTATACCCTGGGTAGATTATATATTGTTTGATTGTGTGAGGATAGACCTATGAATTAGGAAGAGGGATGAGAATTATGTTTTATTTTAAAAGATTAATTCCATATGGGATTTCCTTATGAGGCTTGTGAGGTCGTATTACGAACATGATGATGTTAATGGATGCTTTACCTTCTAAGTTATGTTCTTGTACCATGATTTTAGATTGAGATAGAGGAACCCATATAGGGAGTTTTTATAATGATGTAACCTAGGGTACCCAATTGGGTTCCTTGGTATGATGTTAATTGATAGGGTTAGTGTGGGAATGGGTATATATGATTTTGGATGTCACCTTAGAACCCAAATCAATGGCGTGAGCTTGGTATAACTATAATGAAAGGGATGGGTCATAAACCTAAGTGGTTGGCCTTGGTTATTTGGGATGGGTTGGGAAGGTGGAAAACACATGTTATAATTATTATTTTCTTTTGTGATATTTTTAGGTGGATTCTAGCCACCTATTTTATGTGATACTTCAAGGTGGATGTTTTACCCCATTGCATATGTGATATTATTTGGTGGATTTTCCCCCAATATTTTTTATAACATATGGTTGGATATAACCCCAATATTTTATATGATACAATTGGGTGGATGCTAGCCCCATGCTTATTTACATTTTTGAGTGGAAATTATCCCCCACAACATATGACATATTATCGAGTGGATGTTGGCCCACACTATTTATTGGTAGTTATAAGTGGAAACTAATCCCTGTTATTTTATGTGATACAATCAGGTTGATGCTGGCCTTTGTGCTTATTGATACTTTTGGGTAAATGATGTACATCAATATATAAGAGATAATATTAGGTAGATATTTTCCCCCTAACCATATTCCTTGAGATGATATTGGTGGGTTGTATTTCCCCTAAGTGATCGATTACATTATTTAGGTTTAAGGGTATGATATATATCCCTATGATGATATGTTACATTCTTAAAGACTCATGGGAACTGGATAATGAAGCTATGGTTAATCCCATGTGATACATTTGAACTTAAGGATCAAGGGTTGTTATTTTATTACGCTTTAGTATTTATTTATTTATTTTCTGATCATATGACATATTTATATATTTCATTTACTGGTTATGTTTAGGAACCTATTGGTGGTGAAATATTTATTATAATCACACCCTTCCCAAGTTTCCATGGAACTTGGGTTCCCCAATAGACTTCATTTTTCATAAGTTCAAGCATGACAGAGGCCTGAAGTTTCACGATTGAGCAGGATAACTCAGATGAAACATGGTGACTGGGATGTGATGAGGCTCAAGAATTGTATTAGAGACTCCTTTTATTTTGTTTTTTATTTATCTTGTCTATGTGGTTAACTCAGTGGGTGGTTAGATGATATAAATTATTACGATCTCGTTTATTTATGATGTTATACTTACATCACATTTTTTATAGTGTGATTATGTTTTATTACTACCATATACTCTGATTTATTATTATTGTGGATGGGGTATGGTTATTTCCACTACTATTACACACTATGATATGAGGGTATAGTCTCCTCAAGGTAACACCCTAGTCCCATACTGATAGTCAGTATCCTTTGGAATATATGGTGGTGCACCTAATGCTGAGTACCATTTTCAATCCAAAAAATAGTCGAGTGGTTCATGGAAGAAGGGAGTTACACTGATAACTATCATTCCAGAATCTATTCTGATAGAAGATAATCATTTAGTAGAGGAGGAACAAACATCATTTTTACCTAGAAACTATATGATCTTAATGAATCATCCTGCTGATAATATTTTTAGTGATTCAGATCAACCAGTTAGAACATGAAGTTCATTGCAAAATGAATGTGACAATCTTCTGTTCTTATCACAATTTGAACATAAAACAATAGATGATTCCTTTTATAATTATTATTATATAACTTCAATGCAAGAAGGTAATAATGAATTTTAATAGAACATGGTTTTTACTTTGGTTAAACATCCTAATATTATTTCTGTTATAAGAATTAAATGGGTGTTATGAAATTGGTATGATGAAAATAGTTTTACTTTTTATAAAATTTCCAGACTAATTGATAACGGTTATAATAAAGAATAAGACATAAACTATGAAGAAATTTTTTATCTCATTGTTAAAGTCAGATCTATTTATATTCTATTAGCCTTTATAGCTTATGTGAATTTCACTTTATTCTAAAAATATGTAAAGAGTGTTTTCCTTAATAGTTATGTTAAGGAGGATCTTCATATTGGAAAAACTCTTGGGTTTAAAAATATTAATTTTTAAAAACATTTATTTAGACTTATTAAGTAACTTTATGGACATAAACAAGCCCCAAGAGCATAGTATGATATATTATCTATGTTTTCACAGCAAATAAAAATTGTTAAAGGAATGAAATATTATACTATTTTTATTATGATATTTTTTAATAACACTAAAATTATATAAATCTAGGTACATGGAATTATTTTTTATTATACCGAAAATACACTTGACTAAAGTTTCTAAAACCTTATGTAAAGTGAATTTGATATGATTATGATGGGTAAATTTAGCTACTCTATTGGATTCTAGATAATTTAGAAACAAGAATGAACTGACCTAAATCAGAAAAAGTATATCATAGAATTCCTTAAATGTTTTGGTTTTTTAAATTATTATGGTATAAATACTCCAATATGAACCTCATATAAACTTTATCTTGATGAATCTATGAAATATATAGATGGAAAACATTATATAGGGATGATATAAAGTTTATTTATCTTGAAATAAAATTACCCATAAATTATGTACTCTGAGTTATTTTTTGAAAAGTTATAAGAAAATATGAAATATTCCTATATTAAAGTAGAAAAATAGATCTTTTGTTACCATAGAATAATTTTTGAACTTGTAATATTTTATTCTTTTAGATCCAATTTTTTTTAAATAGTTATTCAGATGTTGATTTCCAAAGTAGTAATATGGATAGAAACAGTAATTCCAAAACCTGTTATTTTATTAGCGAAGATTTAGTTTCTTGGTCCACCATGAATAAAAGATTGATTTAACATTTCACTAATAATGTTTAATATGTGGTATCTATAAGTTATTGCAGCTAATTACTATTTATGCGTCACAAACTCATTGATTTCATATGGATGTTTACTCAGACTCAGTTTTTTTGTGATAAAACCAGTGCTATTTATTTTAATAAGAATTTTTCACCTCACTCATGTTATAAAAACATATATATAAGAAACTATTTTATTCTTGGTCACACACATAAAGGATATATCATTCTTGAATTTATTGGAATTGAGCATCAGATTATCGATATATTTTTAAAACCATTATATTTTTAAATATTTGAATATATTAAATAGAATTTAGTTTTGATCAGTGTTAAGTTATTACTTTCCACTTATTTTTTATATTATCCCAATATTGAAAAACTTATTTAGAAAGGGGGATTCTATTAATTTTTTATATTGTACTATTTTAACTTTTTTGTATTGGTATTTTATATTTTTTCTAAAATAAATTTTCACAGAAGTTTTAAAATTTGCCTTTCACATATTCTAGAATCATACTATATCAAAGTGTTTTATTTTATTTTTTTTATTGATATATATGTTATGTAAGGTACCATTTACTTTAGGTGTTTTTATTATGTATATTCTGATGAATACCCCCTCACTATAGTTTTATTTACTCTTGTATATATTTATTCTTTTATAGTTATTCTTACATATTTCATATTTTATATGATTTACTCTTACATAATATTGAGATTAATATTATGTTTGTTTTTTTATAATACTCTTATGTATTACCTATAGATATGGTTTACTCATATATGGGTCTCATTATTCCACTCATATATTATCCTTTTGTGGTTTCTACCCCTGATATTATCTTATTTAACAATATTTATTTCATTTATTGATTTTATTTTTGATAATACCAAATGGGGTGAAGGGTTGTAAAAGTTATAGGTAGTGTAATGGTTGAAAAAGTTAAAGAAGAGATGTTTTAGTAAATAAATGGAAATGAAATTCAAGGCAGAGAAAATATTTTCAAAATGGAATGGTTTGTTTGTTTGTATTTGGTGGAGGAGTTGGTAAAGTGAGAGTAAGTTTCCTAAAAATTAGGTTCATATCAAAGGGGAGTATGTTTCTAAGAAGGATATATATATTTATTATTTAATTTATTTCCTTATATTTTTTCTATTCATTATAATATTTTCTAATTATAAAAATGGGGGAGACTATTGAGTCATTTTCCTAAAATGAAATCTGTTGAGTCCATTATTTTGATGACACATGAAATGGTCTTTTTTTACATATACTTTGAAGTTTTTTTTAGTTCGATTTTTATGAAAAAATTTACTTCTAATTCACAAGTATTAGTGATCCTAATAAAAATAATTAACTTCATGATATTTTTAAGGCCTCTAGAATCATTCTACAGAATATGGAGTTGGACTTCAGATTTTGATAGTGGTGACAAACATACTCAATGAAATTAGAGTTTACCATTAGAAAATTTGTTATTCTTACACTTATAAATTGATACCAGGGTTTAAAGGAACAAATTTTTAAACTTTATGAAGAGATAAAATGATAGTTTCACTACCACAGTGATTTGACAGATTTTTTATATATGATTTTATATAGAGTGTTCACAGTGATTCCATGTGTGAGGTTATTTATTATAAAATATATAAAATTAAAATTTTATTTTTTTACTTATAATCCTTCATGATCAATTAAAATTTGAGGATAGAACTACATATTACAAAAATTTAGTTCAATGAAGTTTGAGGAGAGGGCATGCTTGTGATCATGATTATTGAAGAGGAACCCATAGAGAAAGCTTCCTCATTTTGACATCTATTGAATAAGTATAGGTAAATGAATTATATCTTCTAAAGATTTAGTTAGATGAAGTTCTAGGTTATTTGAAACTTTCATCCCTTTATCTAGGTATTGATCATCCTACCACTTTGAATTTAAATAAAAGAGTTCTTTTTTATTAGAAATATAATAAAATAATTTAAAGTATCATTTAAATGGTTTTTTAAATTTTCATCTGAAACATAATAGAATTATTTTTTTCCTATTTTTACTTTGTTCTTTTTTTATTTAACTTAGATAGTTTATAACTTTGAGATGTTTAATTTTTTCTACATTTGTTTATTGTTGTACTTTTATTAGTTCTGAATTTATAACTTTGGGACTCTTTACTTTCTTGATTGTAAGAAAATTTTATGTTTTCTTTATACTTCAGTCCATCCCCCTCTTGAAGATGCCATATATGTGATAAATTTATTATAACTATATTAATGGATATTTTTTTATTCTTGAAAGTTAGTTTGATTCCATGAAAATGGAACATAAATTTCTTAAGAAATATTATGATTCAATTTTTATAGAAAATCAATTTTCATTAAATTTTCTTTTTGATATTAAGTATTTTTTGTTATTTATAATTACTGTGACTTTATTAGAGTTAATGATATTATATCCATGATTTGAAATTTGAATTTATTAAAAATAATTTTACTAAGAAGGATGAAAACCTAAAAAATTCATAGTAATTAAAAATATGTTAAAAAATGAAATCAGTTGAATAGTTATGATCCAAGGTTTTATAAAATTAATGTTAGTTGAATATAATATATAAAACATTTCAACTGTTACATGATAACATAATGGTTTATCAGTTCATTATGAAAATAATTATAACATGAGGCTGACTCAATATTATAGTATAAAATATATCTATTTTTGAAATAGTTTGAAGTTATAAATAATGGTAAAAAAATTATTTATACTAAGTAAATCATGATTCCCATATCCCTCATTTATTTTAATACTGTACCCAGAATTACCTGAGAACCAAAATATATACCAGTATAAATTTCTCCAAGGAATGTTTCATGGAAACAATAAAAAAATGGTATATGGATAATGGTTTCTACAAGAGTATGAGTAGAGTTTCTTTAAAATTTTAGTGTCTTTCAAAAATTTATAGACATATTATAACTTTTATAAATAATATTAAAATAAAATTTATTGGTGTTTGTGCTTTTGGAAATATTGAAACCTTTAATCATTATAAAAAAATATTTATGTTGAAGACTTGAATAATAATATTATAAGTTTATCTTAACTTTTTAATGAATATTATGTTATTGATTTTTCCAATAATAAATGTTCTATTTTTAAATTAAACAATATTATATTTAAGGAACCTAGAACCAATAATGTTTTTATATTATCTTGATTCGTTGTGTAAACTATGTGCTAGTAATTTAAATATTGAAATCAACAAATCTTGGGTTTGACATAAAATAATTGTAAAATATAATGATCATTCTTTGAGACATTTATTTATTTGGAAGTTGATTTATAAGATTTTTATTTTTATGTAAGATGAAAATATACTATTTGATACATGTCAAATGAGAATGAAATACTGATATTTTTTAAAATTAATTTATAAAGTTTCCTATTCTAATGAATTTAAAATCATTCACTTGGATTTTATGGGCTATCCAAAATATCAAGTCTTGGTGGGGAAATATTTTTTTGTTATTGTTGATGAATTCTATTTATTTACTTGGGTTTTCTTTTTCATGCTAAAAAGTGAATATTTTGTTGTCCTAAAGAAATTATGTAAACATGTATATAATGAAAAAGATTCCAAAATTGGTTTATTGATAAGAAATCATAGAATAGAAATTTAAAGTCACGAATTCAATCATTTTTCTCTAATTATGGTATCAAATATAAGTATTCTACATTGATAACAGCTAAAACATGGTGTTACTAAAATTAGAAACATGAATTTGATAGAAATTATTCTAATATTTTTATATTATTATAACATACCAACTCATTTTTTGGTTTAAGCTATTAATAAAACATTTTATATTATAAAAAGAGTTTTTAAAATACCTATATTAAATAAAAATATTTATAAACTATGAAATAGAAGAAAACCAAAGGTTGATTACTTTAATTTTTTTGAATAAAAAGTTTTTATTAAAAATATAATGTATAATCTTAGAAAATTTGTTCATTGATGAAAAAATAATCCATGTATATTTAATTACTTCTAAAGATTGTAAATTATTCTATAAAAATTAATATATAGTTAAAGAATAAGTTCATGTGAGGCTTACTGAATTTGATCCATTTTTATCAAAGTTGAAATTATATTAACAATCATGATGATTCCTTTAATAACATGAATCTTTATTCTCTTATTTATTATAAAAATGATGTTTTGGAACCTTTTGAAATAAATTTTGATAAATAATAATGTGAAACTAGAGAAGATGAGAGTGTATTTCCCAGAAAACCTATAACATAAAGAGAACATCCTTTAGAATCTATTATTAATGAATTAAAATATAGTGTTAAGGTTGAATGAGGTATATGAATTTCTTTGAGTTCTCAATATTTATCTCGTAGTTAGAACCAAAAACCATTTATTAATCATTGGTATATAATTTTTTGGTTTCATCTATGAAAAAAATATAAATCATTTTGAAATGAATAAGGTGTTAGAGTGAGTTGGATGGACTTATGAATATCCTATGATAAGTACCATGGGGATTTCCAAAACGAGAATGATGATATAGGTCTAATCAATATAAATAATCCTAAATTGGTGGATTATGTTTATAATTAAGAATAAGGGATAAATTATGAATATTATCGTACTCCTGTAACTAGATTAAAAATAATTAGGGTACTTTTTTACTTGTACATCTTATATGAATTTCAAGTTCATTAAAATAATAGTTAAATCTTATTTTATAAATGGTTTTATTCATGAAGAGGTTTATGTTGAGAAATCCCCTCATTTTTAAAATTATCATTTTTTAAATTCCATTTTTAAACTTATTAAATCTGTATATGAGTTTATTAAAGCACCAACAACTTTATATAAATGGTTAATTTATTTTTTATTTCAAAATAGTTTTATTATGGGTAAATTGGACCCTACGTTGTTTATGTAATTTTTTTCAAAAAAATAATTTAGTTGTTCAATTTTATGTCAATTATGTGATTTTTTGTTCAGAAAATCCTAATTTTTGTAATATTTTTTCTAAACTCATATAAAATAAATTTTAAATGATAACGATGGGAAAGTTAGATTATTTATTAGATTTTATATTTTTCAAAGATCTTTTAGAACAATTTTAAAACAAAGTAAGTTAATAAAATATCTTTTAAATATAATTAGACTTGAAATTAGTAAATCATATGATACTATTATAGGTACTATAAATAATATTGATATTAATGGAGTTAAGAAACCAATTGAAGAAAGTTATATAAATAAATAATTATGAGTTTGTTATATCTTATTGGATAGTCAGTTAGACATTATGTTTTATTTTTCCTTTGTTTGAAATTGTAATAAATTCTAAAATAATCTCATTTATGTGTAGAGAAAATAATTTAAGTAATTTAAGAGGTACTTTAAATCTTAGTTTGTGTAATGAACCAACTTAGATTACCCTGAATCTGAACAATATTTCCACTAACATACAACTTCTTCCTGAAAATCATTAGTGGTTCATGACATATGGAGAAGGTAAAATTAATTTTTTTGGTGGATTATTTAATAATAATTACATAATTAAATTGGTTAATAAAAATATAAAAATTTAATAAAATTACACAATTAAATGAAATAAAAATCACACATGAAAAAAATTAGACAATCCATTAATAATAATAGTATAATAGGTTCAATGTATGTTTCAGTAAAAAAATTTAAAATAAAATATTTAATAATCTCTAATTGTATAACTAGATTCTTAAAAAAATAACCCACCACTCTCTCTAGAATTTAAGTGAAACTAACACCCAACTATTAACCTAATACCATGAACAACCTTAATATCTTAACCCAAAATTCAAAATAAGTAACAATTTTATGTGAACTAGAGTACACATTTAGGTGGTGGGAATATCCATATACTCAATAGGCCTTTCTCAATAGATTATCTATAAAACCAATTCATATGTAAACTAATCCATATAATAATATATTCTTCAATAATAGGTCACTTTACAATTCAAAATTTGAAGCATAACGAATTTCAAAACCATAAATATAAACCACACAAACTAATTATATAGAAGTGAATAGGTTAATACCATAATATAATTTTTAAAAATAGAGCACATTTAAGATTGAGGATCGGTACAATATAAAATTCAGAGAGAAATAACATTAATAAATAAAGGGAAGTAAAAGAGGAAACAATGATCACCACCAAGTGTAAAACACTGGGTTTGAACCCTTGCGACGGAACCCTATACCAACCATGACAAAATTCTACACTCATAGTCATTCAAATTAGTTATTTAGAAATTAAACCCAAACATACACCACAACCTTACACCCCACTTCATGTTAGGTAAAATTTATTAATGTGGATAGCTCATTCCACATACATAATCAATTCCTAAAAACAAAAAATAATTATTTAATAATGAACATTTCTTGAAAAATGGGTTTCCAAATCCATAAAAATTTAACACAACTAAATTCCCAAAAAACCATCCTCCATGGATACCAAAAAGTTTAAAATTTAATAAAAAACCATGATCATCTTATAAAAAATCACTGAATTAAATATAATAAACTATCTCATGTGAAGCACATCTCCAATATAAATTTTAATTAATAGAACATGGCTTACAATACATGTATATGATATAGTCATATAAAAATCCATTTTAAAAAGTCATACACATCCATATAAATTCAAAAAATCCATTTAATAACTTTATTTCTAAAGAACACACAAGATAAACATGGTTTAAATGAGGGAAGAAGTGGTGTAATGATCCACCTCCCTCAATGGGATTCTATAAAAAAATTCACCATTATTACTCATCAAAAAATAACTCATCGATACCTAACAATTAATCACATGTCATTATATAATTTATAATATTAAAAAAGTAATGAAGATGCTTTTTAACTAATACATTCTTACTCAAAACCCATATGATGACGATGAAACCTATAACGGGGTGTTACACAATTTCCATGATTTCCTCTACCTATCTATGATAAAATATCAATGAAAATCGAAGGGTTTCTCCAAGTATTGAAAAAATTAAAAATGTAAAAAATCCTAAAAACATAAAAACTGCATGTGTAAGGATCACAATAAGACTACAAATAAGGATAATAAGAGAAAAAGAACTTTCATTATTCAGCTATGAAAATATCCTATGATAGAAGAAGAATAGAAAGAGAAGATGAAGGATGGAGGGAGAGGGGTTTCCCTCCTTGGATTTTTGACACCCAGAATAATGGTTGGGATCCCCTATTTCCAATTTCATAAAAAATAATGATTGTACCAACTTAATAATAACATTAATATTAACCCTCATAACTTAAAATCCATTTAAATACCTCTAAACCAATCTAACATCCCATCTAAAATTATATCCAACATTAACTTATCCTAAAATACCGATTTAATAAATTATAATTTTGGATATGCACTAAAATATTTAGATAATATATTGATATTCACCATAATATCATAACATATGACATACATTTTATGTATAATATTGGTAGTGATATAGGGTTTCATTTTATGTTGTGACAGGTATGATATGCCTATACTACAATACATGATAGAACCCATGTATTATTATATATAATATCATATTTCATATTATGTTACCACATCCCCTAAATGGTTTAATTTTTGTCAATAATCATCATGATGATTCATTTAAGGATTGATAAATGTTATATTGTAGTGAACCGGGCTGAGATGCCATCAAAACTGGCACCTAAATTGTCCCTTCACATGACCTGAAGGGAATTTCTGATCCCCATAGTTTGACAAATAGTGCATGGGAATCACATAAAATACCTTTGGAATGATTTTTACCTCATACAAAAATATAAATAAATAGTGAAAATAAGAACAAAATTTACCATCAAAATAGGATATAATAAATAAACACCCAACCAATGTATAAACAAATCCAAAAAATGAGAAGACAATGCAAATAGATAAATATAAAAACCAAGCATGAAATATATCTAACCAAAGTAGTCAATAAAAATCACAAAACCAAAAATAAACCAAAAAACACTTCAACAAGCCTCCACATGATGCACAATCACTAACCCAAGTCAATAGCTCCCATGGAAGACAAAATAGGAAAGAAACCCTGACCCGTTTATATCATTGTACTTGTAAAATATATGTGTGAGCTATACAGCCCAATAGCTCACCAGCCACCAAATCTAAATATTCTCTTTCATCTTTTATCCTAAAAATGATATATTGAAATATAATAGAAAAAATATAAATTTTTTATAATCCATTAAATAAATAAATAAACAACACATAATAGTTTTTTTAAAACTATCTTTCTTTATTTTCATTAAATAAGAATAATCACTTAGAAAACACTTTTCCCCAGCCAAATCCACCTTTAAAAAATCACAAATTTTAAGCTCCACTACAACACCAACTCAAAAAAACTCCTTTTTTAAAATACCCATTTAAAACCGAAATAGATATTTTCAATCTCAAATGGTTCTAAAAAACATGAAAAATAGATTACAAGTAACACAAGGCTTAAATACCTAAAACTATATTTAAAATACCCCAAAACTAGGGTTAAAAAAAACTTTTCCACCTTCTTATCGGAACACTGAAAAATATATTTGAAAAAAATTCACATTTAAATATCAGGCCTATCAAATACATGATAAAATAGTTTAAAAGGACACTAAAACAATGCTTTCACTTTTCATTATTAAAAAACTTTCAAAAATCCCTTTTCAAAAAATTTGAAAAGTAAATACTGGTATTAAAAAGAATGAAATCACACAGAAAGACGCCACTATATCAAGGTTACAAGATAAGAAAATAAAAACAACCAAAAAATAGGTGCCAGGTAATCATCAAAGAAGTAAGGGATCTAAAAGGTAAAATAAATCCCTTAAATATTCCTGTGTTGTATCCTAATATAATGGAAATTGTTTTAAGGTACTAGTAATAAAGACCCAAATTGGAAACAAAGAACCTAGAATGAAACTACTAAACCATTCCATGTCCCTGGTAATCTTATAAGACTAATTTAATGTAAACATCGGGGGAGATCATTTTCTACTATAAGCTACAAAAGGTTTCCAGCTCACACAACCCACTACCTCTTGGATAAACCGATAAGATGGAGCCGAGAAACATTCCTTAGATAACTTATTGTTGTACACTATAAATTTCTAACATATAGGTCACCAACCATCATCCTAGGACTCTTATGAAAATTCAATTAGAGGTTATCACGAATAAACCCTCAACTTAATCAAATATAATGAATTTAAAGAAACTCGCACCTCACCTCATATACCCTCACAAGAAATGTAACCATAAACTTCTATGAATAAGAATTATATAAATATGAATCAATAAAAAACATCCACTTATAGTGTATAAATCCACCACAAGAATAACAATAGTAACACCAGGCTCAAATAAGATCCCATTCCGTTTTAAAAGTATTGTTTTATATAAAGTTCCAAATGAAATTATTTTAGAAATATGCTTGGAATTCCATGAAAACTTACACTATTTCCAAATACATTTTCAATACACTCTTTAAAAAATTATTAAAATTTTTATTGAAACCAATTTGGAAACTCACACTTCCATAAAAACAAAATTTTTAGTTAACCAAGGTTATAAAAGGTTTTAAATATCACACACTAGGGTTAACACACCCCTTTCAAATAAAAAATCCCATGTAAAAGATTTTAAACTATTTAAAACACTTCAAAAACATTATCTGAAAAATTATTATAAATAAAACAACCTTTTTGAAATTCAATCCAACATCATGCACTAATTTGAAATCACTTACAATATTTGAAAATTCAGTTGTGCATTTTTTTACAAACACGTGGAAGTGAATCCCATTCCATTCCAAGGATTAAATCTACATGAAATAAAATTTGGTCCCACATGGTACATAAATATAGGAATAATTTTAATAAATATACATTTTAAAAATCAATATAATTCAATAACATGTAATATAAAGAAATAAAAACGAAACACCAACCTCATTTCAACGAAAAACAAGATAAAAGTATCTACCATCATTGGAAAACATCCAACCAAGCCATGAGGTACCCTATATGGATCCTATAAATACAAATACCCACAATTAGCTCCCAAAACTTCCCTAAGATTAACCCACATAGATTTTAGGGTCTATGGGAGGAAGATAAATCAAGTTAAATAGAGGAATAAACGAGAGGTAGGGGTTTAAAGGGACTTATAAGTAAGAACCCCACTTAAATCAAAGGCATAAAGCTCTGAAAATAGAATGGAAAAGGGAGAATACTACCTTGGAGAGGTTTCTAGTGTGTTCTAATGAGAGGGATGAGTATTAGAGTACTCGGGGTTAAAATCTAGAGGGGGTAGAAGGTTTTTTTTAATGAATCTAGGTAGGCTTCATGGTTTAGATGCATGATTTTCCTAACTATGCACCAACCATACACAATTAAATTTCTAAACAAAACCAACTCACACGATTTCACCTAGAGACTATGCATGATTGGAACAAAAATGAAATAATCATGAAAAGTGGAATTTTCAAATTATAGAGATGAATTTTATGATTATATAAGAATTTAGATAATCATGTGCAAGTCAAGTACCCTTAACCATACAAAAAAATTTCCCACTTGATTTTCCCTAGGATATATAAGGTTTAGACTCAACCATTTAATACCAATGTAGAAGATCATGAAATATAACAAAATAAACTAAAAATTCCATTATGTAAGGGTAACATTACATTTTCTCTTAAACCATGTGGTAAAACCATTCATGGAAGCAAAAAATCATATTTTCCCATGTTTTAGACTAAAACTTCAAAACGAAAACATAAAACAAACCCACATAACTAAAAAATATATTAAATATATATATATTTTCATGGATGGTGTCTCAATTCTCACCACCATGCTAATTTCTGCCCCCAGAAGGTCTCAAGTCTATGTAGAGGAGAACTGATGATATATTATAAAACAGACCCTAAAGATAAAATATTTTTCCTTTAAAAACAATATTAAAACTAAAACAATACCAAAATTCATCAATATGGAACCAATCTATCACTGATTAAGGTGTAGGGAGACGAAGGCTAATCATTAGTATGCCCACCATTCAGAACTAATATAAAATGTTGGAACAACCAAAAACATCATTTCCATAAAGTGAGAGTATTTCAACAAACAAAACATTATTGAGGTATCCAAAAGGGAATTAAAAACTCCTTTTCCACAAAAAACCACAAAAAATAGATCAAATCCATTGGAGAAGCATTATTCTAAAAAATATTCGGAATGAACTCCAAAACCAGATCACCATATCTATGTAAAACCAAATCCATGATGCATAAAAACTAGATAAATTATTTTACAAGAAATGACACAACACTAAACATAAGGTCATACATTGCATATGATGGAACTTATATCTAAAAATATGGAAAACGATCCCATGGTAATTCTGATAGAAAACTCAACTTGAAAATTCCCATGGTCTAACTAAAACCATACCATACCCCCAATCACCCATGCACATACCCCATGTTTCCCATATATCCAATACATAATAAATAACCATCCCATGTTTAACCCCATGTACGAGAAACACAAACATATCAAGATCTAAACATCTTCACATCAACAACCACTAAAAAATAGAATACAAGGAGGCACGTAAGAAAAACACCAAGAAAGAGACTCCTCAGGATACAATTACTTAAAACTCACTGAATATAGGTCTCAAAATAAGGTTTTATACAAAAAGATACACAACCAAGCATACAATGAATATATTAAATGATAAAAACTTTATTAACCTAAAAAATATCTAAGAAAATCGATCCTCATAAATCCAACTAGCAATCCAAATCTCACAGTTCTAAACTACTTGACCTATAAGGTATATAAAATGATTTACTAGAGAAACCACCAAAGTTAAGTCCAAGGTAGTTCACTAAGAGGAGAGAACAACACCAACGACTCCATTTGAATCTTGGAATGTTTTAAAACAAAATACTGGTAAAAACCTTAGTGATAAGAACTCTACTTTTATGTTAAACCTTTCTAGGAGGCTTATGATAAATCAATATGAGACAAGTATTAAATCATCCATTCCACTTAAATCATTTCACTTATAAAACAAATAAAAATATTTTAAATTTCATATTTTTAAAATAGTGGACCCCCTTCACAAGGATTTAAAAAACCAATACAAGGGAAAAATCCCAAGCATAAAATCCCTGAAGTGGAAACAAATTTTATATAATAGATTAAAAAACACATTGTTTAATTTCAAAACATCCATATTTTGTAATAATTTTTAAACCATTCACTTTTAAAATACTAAACAAGGGTAAAACCCGTAAAAGTCCCAAAATATAGTTTTCAAAATCATTTAATTCTCTTAAAATGTTATCTCACCTTTCTAAAATTTTTATTTGAGTGAAAATAATTCACCAATTTAAACCTTTAAAAACATCAAGTAAAATTCATTATAAAATCAATCACATTTAAAACACATTCCAAATTCAAAATGAAATCAACCATTTCTAATCATTTCATCAAACCAAACCTCATTTTACAAAACAACCACTATTAGATTATTTTAAACCACAAAAAAATTCTTTCTCAAGAAATCCACTTTTCAAATACTATACAAAATAACATAAAAAGGAATAAAATTGTCCTAAAACAAAATATAATTCAATGGTGTCAATATATCATAATACCCACCTTGAATCATTTCTCATTAACCTTACCACATTTTCTGATCCATGTGAGAATGGGTATAAATAATAAAAAATGTAAGATATGGATATGTGAAGAACATGGACACATGGTTGATGGACACATTTCAATCTTGTAATGGTCCCTAGAATGTGTTGGATATCAAGTGATAAGTTGTGACAGGGTTTTTAGGCCCTATATAGAGACCTAACCACTCAATACCATTCTCTATTTCTATTCCAAACCATCAAATATGACCCCTAAAAAACTAAATCATATAAATGATGATAAAAAAATCACCACCATATGTATAAAACCATAATTCAATAATTCTATTTAATAAAAATTCATAATATAAGAAAAAATCAAGACTACCCGTGGAAAATCGAGGCTTGGGGTGGAAAATAGATTGAGACACTCTCTCCACACCTACCGACTGAGTCCCAACATATTTATATCTAAACAACCACACTCCCCATATAATAATAGGTAATTCCATAACCTAGGATGCACTGAGAACCTTGGACTTGATACTGTTTGGTATTGAACTGGCCAATGATTCTATTAAAACTAGACATAACCCATCCCATCCCAAGGCACAAAGGGAATTCCCGATCCTCATGATGTAGAAACTAGTGATTGCGAATCATGGAATATACGATGAGAAAAATTTATCCCTCATGCAATAACATAAAAATGTAGTGGAAAGAAAAAAAATAAAATATCGAAAAATGATACAATAAATAAACATCCAACCAACAGGGAACTGAATCCATAAATGAGTACACAATAAAAATAGATATAGATAAAACCTAATAATGAAATACACTTATCCCAAGAAACAGATAAAAACCCAATAATAAAAAATAATCCCAAAACCACTTCAATAAGACTCTGCATAACCTAAATTCACCAAACCAAGTTAACATCTCCATCAAAATACCAAACAAAAACTAAACCCTAACCTAGATACATTTGGGAACCTGTAAAATGTAACCTTGATATATACATCTCAGTAATTCCGCAACCACCAATAATATACAGTTTATTTTAAATTACAACCTAAAAATATTAGGTTGAAATAAAATAGAAAAATATTATTTTTTTATAATCCTTTACATGAAGAAACAAACAACACATCATAGTTTTATTAAGAACCTCTTTATTTATTTTCACTAAATGAGAAAAATAACTTGGATCACACTTTTCCTAAGATATAGATTCCTTTACCAGATTATAATTTTAATTATTCACTTTAAAAAATACTAAAAAATACCCCGTTTTAATATAAACTTTTACAACCCCAAAATAAGTTTTAAATCTCAAACAGTTTTCCAAAAGCATTATAAAAAATATATTCACAAGTAACACTTTGAAAAGAGTCTTAAAACAATGTTTTAAAAAAAACACATCCGAGATTCAAAAAAACCTTAGCTACCTTCATATCAAAACAATACAAAATATATTTGGAAGAAAACTTCTCACATTTAAATATCACCTCTTTAAAACCCATGATAAAACAATTTAGATGCACATTAAAACCATAATTTCACTTTCCCTCTTAAAAAACCCTTCAAAAATACCTTTTCAAAATATTTGAAAATTAACTCCCAATTTTGGGAATAAGAAGATCATACAAATATAATCCATTATATCAAGGTTAAAAGACATGGGAAGACAAAAAATCAAAACGTAGGCACCAAGTAATCATCCTAGAAGTTTGGGATTCAAAAATGTAAAACAAATCCATTAAATGATTTTATGTAGGATCCTAGAATCATGGGAATTCTCTTAAGGTTCTAGTGATAAAGACTTGAATAGAAACAAGGAACATAATATGAAACTAAAATACTTTTAAATTTCCTTAGTAGTCTCATTAAAAATTTTAGAAATAAACAACCAGATAGATCCTTCACTACCATAGGGTATAAATGGTTTTTATCTCACATGACGTACTTCCCCTATCATAAAAATCGATGAGTTGGTTCTTGGAAACATTAAATAGACATACTATTACTACAAATTAGGGATTAATATCATATACTTCACCTAAATTCTTCCTAATACACTCATGATAAGTAAAATATAGGTGAGAACAAATAAAACATCACCTGAATCAAATATAAATAATTTCAAATAAATCATGCCTCAACTCCTACACCCTCACAATAAATTATCCCATACACTTATATGCATAAGTATAATATAAATATTTATTAATTTAAAACATATCCTCATAGGATCAAAAGCCACAATGGGCATAAGAACAGCTAAATTGGGCTAAAAAATAGTGTTAACCCTTTTTTTAAAACTTGTTTTCCATAAAGTTCTAAATGGTACTTTCTTTAAAAAATGCATAGAATTTTAAGAAAACATACACTATTTTCAAATAAAATATCAATAAAATATCAAGACTAATTTTATTAAAATATTTATTGAAACCCATTTAGGAACTCACACTTCGCTCAAAACCACCTTTGAAATTAACAAAGGTTATAGAATATTTCAAATATCACACACAAGGGTTAATATACCCTTTACAAATAAAAAATTACATGTAATGTTTTTTTGAAGAATTTATAACAATTTAAAAACTTGATTTAAAAATAATTATATATAAAATTAGATTTTAAATTTCAATAAATTATCAATAATTTCTTTAACACACTTACAAGATTTGAAAATCCACTTGGTAATGTTTTTAACAAACACTTGGTATGGAATCCCAATCTAAACCTAGGGTTAAATACACTTGAAACAACATTTACAACCTCATGGTACATATATTTAAGAATAATTTCAATAAATAACCACTTTAAGACAAATAAATAGTCAATAGAATTTAATACATAATGAAAATTAAGAAACTCCTATCGTAGTTCAATGAAAAACAAGTTGAATGTTACCACCTTAAATGAAGAGCACACAAACTATAAAATACATGCACCTAACAAAACCTACATGGAAAAATCCCCATTCTTAAATCGAAACCCTTACCTAAAATTAGTCCACATGTATTTTATGTTTTATGGGAGGAAGGTAAATCAATGTAAATGGAATAATGAAAGAGAGTCAATGGTTTAGAGGGACCTAACAAGAAGAAAAACACTTGAATATGAGGAAGAAAGCCATAAAATGGAAAGGGAAAAGAGAGGATACTCCCTTGGGGAGGTTACCAGTCTATTAAAATAATATATATAAGAAAAATAGGGTTTGAGGGTTAAAATCAAGAAGGTACGAAAGAGTAATTTCACTTTTTAATGAATCTGGGTAGGTCGAGTGATTTAGTTGCACAATTTTCCAAATCATGCACCAGGCATGCATTAGAAACTACCTATAAAAAACCCACTCACATAGTTCCACCTAGGGACTCCACATAGTTATAAAAATCAGGAACCAACCTTAATAAATTGAACTATCTAATTACAGAGTTGAATCGCATGATTGTCACATAGTTTATCTAAATATGTAAAATCTATGCACCCTTACCCATACAATCCAAGGTTCCTTCATTATTTAATCTATGATCGGTATATTTTAGACTCAATCTGGTTCTACCCATGTAGAGAAATTTTGTGAAGAACAATATGGACTAAAAAATTCACTAAATAAGGGTAACTATATGGTTTACCCTAAACCATGTATAAAAAATTTATACATAATAAAAAACTATAAATTTTCCATGTTTTGGGATGAAAATTTATTAAAACATAAAACAACCCACAATAACATAAAATATTATAAAATAAATTCTATAGTGACATAGATGGTTCCACATATATGATTGGTAAAATGTTTAACGTTCATAATAAATCAAACTAGTATACATTACATGTGACGTATAGAAAATTCAAAGTTTTTGGATTGTAACTTGAGCTCCTTTATTTATTTAAGTGAGGCTATATAAAGAATGAGATCCATGCTATTTTAGGGTAAAATAGACTTATGGTCTAATACGAATCTCTTTTCTTCCCTATTATTTATTCATCATCAAGGAGATTATACGAGAACACCTTTTAGAGATCAATGTTTCCTAACATATCATACTTAGAGAATAATATTTTCTGTACTATGTTTATAGGTATTATTCCATTACCTATTTCTTTGTGATAATTATCAAATACACTCCATCAAGATGGATTACACTAGAATTTATTTACGCACATTTATTTTAAATTTGCTTATTATGAATGTTGATTCTATGATAATATATTCAACATTTTATTAGGTTTATTCTATTTTTTATGATCATGTGACATTCTAACAAAACCCATAAGTGGTATTATATCCACCTTCATTATGGAATAAATATGTTTTCATACTATTTTTTTGATGAATAAAATATATATCTTTATATATAATACGCAATGATATAACATGGGTAAATGATATTCATTGGATTTCTATGATGTTAGATGTGATCTATGATATTGTAATTTATAGTTCATTATTTTTTAATTTCAAAAGCTATGATATAATGAATCATATTGTATGATTCATTAAAGCCTATAGTTTTACACTATATGGTATGTTATAATATGTCCATGATTGATAACGCAATGTTTTTTAAACAGAGTGTCATTTCATAATGATTATATAAGGGATATATTCAATTATGATATGAATTAAGATTTGAACCAAGTTATATGATAATTCCTATCATAAGATATTATAGAATATTAGTTCAATAGACCTATACATTCACTCATAGATTCAGTACTAAATAAATAAACATTACATTTATGGATTTGATACCAATAAATGCGACCCAAATGTTTCCATCCAAAACATACAATTTCGAAAAGAAAATTGAATCAATTACATACCCAGGGACCTTTTAGGTGTAGAGTTTTAGAGAGTTTGGGAAAAATCGTAAGTTTCATAAAAAATGGTCCATAAATATCAATTTAATATCCCACTAAAATATTCACATCTAGTAAACTTCTTTCGAATAACATACTTAAAACCATTCTTCACTACATAGAGAAAAGAAACGTAAGAAAAGGGTAAGATCAAATAATCGATAAGGGTTATCTAAAATAGCATATATCATTAATCAATAATAAATAAATCACATTTGATAATTAATAATCAATATATAAAGTTAAATAACTGAAAATACATATCATTTTATGAATAACATGACAATAATAACTTGATAAGGAATAATAAATATTGTAAGGTAAAAAACTGAAAACACATTCCATTTTATTAATAAACTAAGAATTAAATGCATCAAGAGATGATATCATTGTGAAAATATCATAGATAATAATAACTAAATTTTTAATAAAGGAAATTATTATTCATTTGATTTCATTTTATGAGTCACATGATACCTCTACCATCATGATCTTTCATAAGATGGTTTAAAACCACCATTAGTAGCCCATTTAATGTTAGCATACCAATTCTCCTTATGATATTGTCAATGCATCAAGGGGATATATAATTTCAGGCCACAACCATCACTGCATGTCTAATTAATTTTCTATATATATTAAAAAACCAATTTAATATATAAATCAATTTTTCTTACCCTCAAATATCTGAAATTAATAAAAATACAAATTTACCAACATTTCCCCAATCAATCTAACAACATTCAATGTAATAATTGAATCTAAAAATAGCATACTATTTAGGAAATAATCACATCCATAATAAAATAATGTTTATATTTATGAAAAATGTAATTTTGAATGAGAAATTATCAAAGGTGATTTATTGTTTCAAGATAGAGATAAAAATCCCAAAATAAAGTGAGATTGTTTAATAACTTTTACAACATGGTAATTTTGAAGTCAAATTTGCTTGGATGAAATATTTAAAATTGGAACTTAAAATCCCATAAATTATTATGTATTCATGATATTACATGTCAAAGTAAAAGTATACTCACAACATAAAACAAATTAGGTTCATAACATTATAATATGCCTTAATAATGGGAAATTGAGATGAAGTCCTTTACCACTTTGATAGCTTTTGAATCAAAAGACCCATGAACGAAATGACTTAAAATGGAACATTAAATACTATGAAAATAAATTTATTCATGGTATAATATATAGAAGTGGGTTTTATATACCCCAAAAAAAATAAATAAGTGGTGAATATGGTATATGTATCACATAAGTAAAATTGAAATGAGAACCCCTTACAAAGGTCATACCATTGAAGTGAGAATTAATAAATGAAATAATTATGTGTAAAAAATGTAAATCCATAGAATAAAAGTGTAAATAAGATATATATAAATTAAATATTACTTCTCCAATAACATATTCATTACATAATCAATGAATAAGTGATATAACCCAGTAAAAGGAAATTGAGTTTTGAAACCCCTAACCTTGAGTCTGACTCATCATGTACACTTTTAATCTTCCTGGATAATAAATTTAGGTCAATTATTTTTTTAATTAAGTACCTTTAAAAAGTTTTATTATTAATTTTATCTCAATAAATACCATATTAAAATAATTAATTAATCATTTATGTTCACATCAGATGTTTTAGTGATATTTGGTATATAAGTCTAAAATGGATTCGATTGGTTGAATATTGTCAAAGGGGTCATTATTAGATCATATAAAGAGTAATAATAATTAAATAATAATAATTTTATACATAAAGTATAATTTTAAATCAAATTATTAAATTTGGTTATGAAAAATGAACTACATTACAATTATGGTAATGGTAAGTCAAACGTACACATGAGTAATGTTTCAATTTTTCAATTATCGTATGGGAAGAAGGTAAGTATTATTATATATTTAAGAAATTATAATCATATCATATATATCACATTATTTCATTAAATATACTTATATATATATCATATATGTGATGAGTTGATAAAAAATGAATCTTATCTCTTTGTGGTGGTGGTAGTGCATACGTATGCATGAATTATGTAATCATTTTTTAATACATAGGGTGGTAAGAAGTTAAATGATATATTATATTTTCATAATGATAAAATTTTCATTAATATAATATATAAATATTAATTTCATAATTATAATCCATCCATGATATATGGTTATAGAAGATGAATTATATCAGTTCAAGAGGTTCTAGCCCGCCATACAAACAAATGATGATTAGTTTTTTATTTTATGGAAGATGTAATGTATATAGGTCATGAAACTAATTTAATAACATATAAGTATATATAGTATAATTTATTTAATATTTTATCATGGTTGAATAAGTTTTTATGGATGTATAAGTTGAAACAAACTGAAACATTCAGATAAAAACTATAGCTCTTCTTTGGAAATCCTCATTTTCTTAACACCTTAAGACCAATAAGATTGGTATTATTCCAAAAAAAGGCATATAGAATGTGGTTATGGATTATATTAATGTATTTGGTCAGATATTTTCTAAATAAACTTCATTTTTAAGTGTCAATAAAAGATAAGAATATGTTCCCTTTTATAAGAGAGAGGAGGGGCATTCTTAGAACATTTCAAAATAATAAATTAAAATAAATTAATTTTAGATTTAAATAGGATAAAAAGTGAGTTATTTATAATATAATATTATTATGGGTAAAAAACTATTATAAAATAGAAATCATACAAGTTTTGAGTATATTTCTACCATTATATTTTGGTTTTATCACCTATTTAACCCCTTTAAGTCTTACCTTGACCACATGGATTTTTACATTTCGAGAATCAATATAGTTACTATAAAATGAAAAAAGACTCATAAATGGTCCATGGTAGATATTAAAAGCCATAAAATAATAATTTGGTAGAATTTATTATTTTAATGAATTTTATATCATTTAATCAAATGTTATTTATTATTAAATATACATTATGTTAATTTTTAGAACTATTCCTTGGTTTGAATTTAATAATATAAATAATATATTTATAATTAGAAAAAATTATTTTAACACATGTCAAAAAATAAAATTAATCTACAAAATTTTATGGATTACATTAATTATCTCTAATTATATTTATTTCAATAATTTTACAATCATTTATTCGATCTTTCTATTAATTGAATATTTACTGCATCTGTATTGTGTAAGAATTTAAGGTAATAATTTATTCAATAAAAATAAAAAATAAGTCACCATGATGAATATAAGTCTTTTAGATTTTAAAATAATATTTATAGTTAAACATATCTTCTAGATAACCCTATATTAGAAATATTTTAGTTATTAAAAACAAGAATGTGACATGTTTATATTTTTCTTGAAGTAAAATACTATAATAGTCATAATATCATAAAAATTGATATAAAATTACACATAAACGAATATTGTATTAATATAGATGAGATTTATTAATCCAATAAAATTAATATAAGTGTTGAAGTCATTTTATAATCCTTAACATTTTATTTTTGACTTTAATTACCCGATTTAACCTTTACTATGGTAAAAAATTTAGTAAGGTTACTATTCATATTGAAAAAAATAAACGTTAAATATTTAATAAATTTTTACCTCATTATTAAAAATGTGGAATCAAATTTTCAAAATTTAAAACATATATGTGATAGAACATAATTCAAAATTAAATTAGAAAAATGCAACGAAAAATAGTTTTCTTGAAAAATGTGTTTTAAGCCCAAAAATGTAATAATACCAAATTAAGGTATAAAGATGATTAAAATTTAATTAATTTTATTATATATATAAAAATATTACTTAATTTAATTTTATTTCAAAATAAAATCCTAATTAGTCTTTTTAATATGTATAAAATGAAAATTTTATAAAAAATAGTATTTTTCACGATTCATTAAAAAATTAATCTTTTGAGAAAATTCTGAAAAAAATAACTCTAAGATAATTTTAGCATGATTAATTTAAAATTTAAATTAATTTTTTCAAATTAAAATTATATAATTTTAGAACAATAGATTTAAATGAAATCTTATAAGATATAATTTTAAAAAAAATCATTTCCTTTTTTATTTTAGGAATTACCTAAAATATTTTTAATGAATATAACTAAATAATTCAGTAATAAAAATAAATATGAAAATTATTTATTCTATTATTAAATATGGGTTAATATCTTCCCCCTTTTGAAAATTGTGTCCTCATAATTTGAATTCAGGATCAAAAACCAAGGGTTTGACTTTTCAAAATACCTTTACTGAAATCCCACATCACAAATAGAGTTAATAAAACTTTTTTTGAAATTAGAGAAAGGAGGGTATAAGGGCCTTCTATAATAACACATAGTAGGTCTCCAAGTAGGATACCATAAGTGGTAATAAAAAACATGGATATGGAAGAAAAAACTAACTATTAAGGACTGATATAGATTGATAAAGAACATGATCATGCGAAATTTAACCATCAAAATACCGTAAATTTGTAATGGGTTAAAATTTCATTGATTTATTGGTAAGAAAAGTAAAAAATATATCATTTTTGTCTCAAAATAAATTTCTTAAAATTGAAGGATTAATTTACTTCCTAGTCTAAAAACATTAGTAAATATACTTACTTGACAAGTACAGTTTCATCCATTAATCAATATTCACCAAAATATCATCTTTTAATCCAAACAATGAGAATCTAAGACGATTTTTTAAGCAAGAAGATTTAAAATAATCTTATAAAATATCACAAAATTCAAAAAAGAATAAAAATCTATTCCTCCAATATTTACGAAAAAAATAGCTTGGTTAATACATGATAAGACGGTTACCTAAAATAATAAATCTATATATGAGGAAAACTACTTTCATATCCAAAATTCAATAGTAATACCCAAATTTCAAATTTGACCATTAATAAATAATGATCCTTAAAATTCCTAAAAATAGTCCTAACTAAGATTGAAACCCAAAATTTAGAAGTATTTGATCGCATAATCTTCTAAGATTAATTTAGCATTTATCTCAAAATAATATCAATCACTCTTAAAGTCTTGCAGAAGAGACTTAGCCCAGTTGGTGAGGACTCATACCAAAATGTAATTTCCTGAATCAAATAATCTTCAAGATATGATAATTATTTCCTTAAGTCAACTGAATCACCATAAAGCCAAATTATGAACATATTTGTTTCCAAAATATAATTCAATCTTTATTTCTCAAATAAAATATCCTAATTTTCTATTTACCATAATCCTATAAAATTCCCCAAAAATAAAATTAACCCTTATATATCATATAGTTTAAATAAATAAACATAATTCCATACTAACCAAGACATCACGTAATCCAGTTGTAGGCATTGCAATAATTTCACCCATCAGTTGTGGGTTCAATCCTCATGACCTTACCGAATACGGCAGATTGTCGCCCAAACTATTGGTTATCTATTTTATAAAATTAATATAATATAATCCTTACAAAATTACTAGATATTTGATAAAATAATTATCAAAATAAGATTAATATATCCAACATTAAAGAAAATTTTAACATAAAATATTATCTCATACTTTTCATTTTTCATTCCTAAAAATTTAATAACCCATAATAACCTTAAAATAGTAGATCATATAATCCATAAAGGTTATACATACCTTTAAAATTATTTTCACAAAATAAAAAGATCATTGTACCTCAAATAATTTTTTTAAATTATACACTCAAGAGTAACATATATGTCAATCATATATCAAAACTCCATAAAATTATATCGAAGTAATCCCAAACAAACTAACCATTGTGGTTATACAAGACTTGTAACTTATGATTAAATAACATCCTAAACTCTAATGTTATCTAAAAACTACTATAATACCAATTATAACATACTTGAACCCCTACTCCCAAGTTTGGTGATAAAGATACAAACATTACATCTTTGGAATTAATATCAATAATGGCATCCTAGATTTTCCTTCTAAAACTTAAACCATCAAAAGGAATAATTGGATCAATTACATACCCAATGAACTATTAGGTTTAGAGTTTTATAGAATAATGAAAAACATTTAACCATTTGGTTTCATAAATAATTGGTTCATAATTAACAACATCATATTCTCCTAAAATATTCACATCTAGTAACCTTATTATCCATAAAATAGATAAAATCATTCTTTAATACTTGTTGAAAATAAACACAATGAAGTGTGAACTTAAATTCTTAGTAAGGGTTACATACAGTAAAATATATCATGAATCAATATCAAATGAGGCATATTCACTAATTCATAATCAATATGATGAGTTAAATATCTAAAAACTCATTTCATTTAATTTAAAAAATTACTATCATAATTGGATAAGTCATAATAAATAGGGAAAGGTAAATAACTGAAAAAACATGCTATTTTATCAATAAACTAAGAATGAAATGAATCCATAGACAATATCACTGTGAGAATATCATGGATAATAATAACTTAATTCTTAGTGAATTAATTGATTAATAATTGGATTTAATGTTCTCAAGAGTTTATGTTGCTACCATCAAGACCATTCATGAGACAATTTAAAACTATAGGTAGTAACCCATTGAATTATAGCTTACAGATTCACCTCTTGATACTACCGATGCATTGAGGGGATAGATAATTATAGGCTCCACCCATCACTACATGTGAAAAGATTTAATTATATATAAATTAATTTATTTAATTCATGAATCAATATTCCCTAAAATAAAATATCCATATTGAATAATAATACGGATTTATCAATATTTTAAAATTTGATCAACTAACCATCAAAGTAAACTCCACATGTAAAAATAGTATAATGTTTTTAAACTAATCATATCCATCATACAATAAAATGTATATTTAATAAAAATTTAATATCTAATGAAAAATGATCACACGGGATTCATTGTTTTAAGAGAGAGTTAAAAATCACAAAAAAAGGTGAGATTGTACAATAACTTTTACCACTTGGTAATTTTTAATTCAAGTCCCTTTAGATGAAATAATTCAAATTGAAACTTAAAATAACATGAATTAATAATTATTTATCATGTTAAATGTAAAATGGGTAGTATATACACTATGTAAAAGAAATTAAGTGCTTAACATTACAATATGGCTCAATAAATGGAAATTGAGACGAAGTCCCTTACAACTTTGGTAAATTTTGAATTGTAATCCATATGAATGAAATGAATTCAAATGAATCATTAAATTCCATGAAGATAAAAATATTCATGATATAATATATCAATGGGGACATTATATACACTAAACAAAATAATTAAGTGGTGCGTATGGTATATGCCTCATGGAAGTAAAAGTGAGAGGGGAAACACTTATAATGGTCATTCCATTTAAGTGAGAATTAATAAAGGAAGTAATTATGTGTAGAAAATATAAATTCATACAATAAAATATTAAATACAACATATTGAAATTAAATGTTACTTCTCACATAATTTTTTTGTGACATAATCAATGAAGAATTTATATAACCTAGTGAAAGAAAATTGAGTAAAGAAACCCTTTACCTTGACTTTAAATCATCATGTACATTATTTATCTTCCTGAATAATAAAATTTGGTTGATTATTTAATTTCTTAAGTACCTTTTTCAAATTTTATTTATATGTGCTTGACCTAAAAAAAATATTCTAGATAATTTATAATAGAATGAACTTTGTTTCATTCCCAAAGATCATTTAGGTTTAGTGTTTTAGATAATTTGGAAAAACTCTAACATAGTAAAACAACCCATTATATGTGGATACATAAACCTAGTATCTGTTTTTTTCACCCAAAAAAATTGTTTTTAATAAAACATGGTTTCTTAAAGAAATATCTTGACCTCATAGTTGTCCTCAACATTTCTTAAACAATGTGAAAAACATTTTTTAAATGTGGAATAAGAAAAATAATATCAGTATGGAATATAAAAATAAATAAATAAAACATTACTCTATAAATGATTATAAAAATTTCCATTTTTTTAAAATATAAATTTTCTTACCCAAGAAATAACATTTTCTTCAAAAAGAATTACATAAAATATTTAATGATAATATTAAAGGAAAATGATATAAATATATTTTCTTTGAAAACATGACAATGTATTGAAATATTGTTCACAAAGTTATAATTTTCACCCTTAGGAAGTAACATAGACATTCATTTGAACATAAGAACATTAACTTACCTTATGAAATCATGATATTTCTGTAAGAACCTAAAAATCATAATAAAACATATAGGTAATTTTTGGAATCATTTTATTATCATACTCAGTTATGATATAACCCTCATAGCTACTCTATGATGCAACCCTCACAACTACCATCAAATAACCATCATTGTTCTTTATGGATGTTATAATTGGAGTTACACTTAGATTGACCATCATAGTCAATTTATAATATATCCACTGAATTGGAGGAATATTGAAGAACCACTCATAATTGGTTTATAATAGAACTATATATTATCATAAAAAAATTCCTAAAAGTATAACATAATCATAAAACATGAATACCAGTATTATAAAATCATTCCTTGAGTAAAATCACTTATTTTAAAAGAATATTGCGCACATACAAAGGAAAAACATTATTTGAAAATAAACATGTAAAATTTTAAATTAAACTTTAAAACATTAAGTCATAATGAAATTGGGAAAATAAACTCTTATCGTGTAAGTTAAAAAACATTCCTTTTGACTTTTGTAAAAAGAAACATTAAAAGTGGATTTAAAAAAATAACCTTACACAGAACCTTAATAAGGTTTCTTTTTGAAAAATTTTGAGAAAAATTTAAAATTTAACTTTTAAATAAATTCTTATACACATAAATAAATTCATAAAAATAATTTTAAAAACATGGACATGAAAGAGAGATATTTAGAAAACAAATTTCGATATAAGGTTTTTTGTTAAAGAGTCCCTTTCCTTGATTTCGAATCATCATGTACAATATTTATCCTCTTGAATAATAAAATTAGTTTAATTTATACTATCTTAAGGTAATTTTTCATGTTTATTATTACTTTAATATCACTTTTTACCTTTTTATATAAAATTACTTAATCATTTAACTTCTCGTCGGATGTTTTGATAATATTTGTTACATATGTCTAAAATTATTTCATTCGATTGACTATGGTCAAAGAGTTCATTGTAAAATAATATCAAAAATATTATTCATGATATAATTATATTTTTTACACATAAATTATACTTTTAAATCAAACCATTAAATATGGTTATGAAAAATGAACTGTGTTATAATCATCAAGATGATAGGTCATACGTACACATGAGTAACATTTTCATTTTTCAATGATCATTATAAAAAGAAGGTAAGTATCATTTTATATTTCCAGAATTATAATAATATAATATATATAATATTATTTATTTAAATATACTTATATATATCATCCATGTTATATGGTGATTAAAAGCACATCAAATAACTTCTTGGAGGTGATAGTTCACATATATGCACGAATAACATTATCATTTTTCAGTACAAGTTACGGTAAGAAGGTAAATGATATATTATATTTTCATAATGATTAAAATTTCGGGAATATAATGTATAAAAATTAATTCCATCAATATAATTAGCTGTGAGAGATAGTGATGGAAAATGAATCTCATCGGTTTGTGAGGCGATAGTCCATCGTATATATAAACGACAACTTCATTTCCCATTTGAAAAAAGTATAGACAGATCTAGGTTATTCTATAACATATAAGTATATTTAGGATACTAGTGTTATTATTTTATCATGGATTAAGAAAATTTTATGGAGTTTGTAGAAGAAACAAAACTAAAATAAGATGATGAAACTATACATTTTCTTTGAAAAACCTCCTTTGATTAACACATTAAAACCACTAAAGATGGTGTTAGTTCAAAACTAAGGCCTATAAAAAGATTTTAGGTATTAAAATAATTGATTTGGGAAGGTATTATCTATACAAAAATAGGGTTTTAATTATGATGATAATAGAAGAAGATGTGCCCTTTTATAAGAGAGGGGAGGGGCACTCGTGGTGTTTTTCAAAATATTAAATAAATATAAATTAATTTTTAATTTTAAATGGGTCCAAACGTATTAATTTATAATATAAGATTATTATGGTTCAAAATACACTAATATAATAAAAATTATATTATTTTTGACTAAATATACCCTTATCGTTTTGTTTTAACCCTTATTTAGCCCCTTTTACTCTTTTCAGGACTGCATGGATTTGTTACTCTTTGAGGGTTAGTATAGTTACTATAATATGAAAAACGACCCATAAATGAGTCATGGATGAAACTTTAATGTATATCCAAATAATTAGATGAATTTAATATTTTCAAGAATTTTATAACATTTAATAAAATAATATTTTATATAAAAAATCGATAATGCTAATTTTTAGAACTATTAATTATAAAAAACTATTTTTTATATCCCTAATATGTCAATTTAATCAATAAAATTTTCTATCACATTAATTATCTGCAATTATAATTATTTTAATATTTTTAATATTATTTATTTGATTTTTTATTTAATTACATAATTACTCCACCAGTGTTGTGTAAGATTGTAAGGTAATTATTTATTTATTAATAATTAAAAATAAATTAACATGATTAAGATAATTATATTATATTTCAAAATAATATTTATAGTAAAAAATATCAACTTAATATACGTATATTAAAAAAATTAGTTATTAAAAGTATGATTGTGACATCTTGTTTTTTCTTTAAATAAAATATTATAAAAGCTATAATCAATTATAAATGGAAACCAATGGCCATATATTCAAAACTTAAATGATTATGGATGAACTATACTCATAAAATACAATTATCCAAGTGTAAGGGCCATTTTATTTTCCTAATCCTATTATTCATACCCACAATTACACAATATTTACCCCATTTTCTTTTATTTTGGTAATAAAAATTACTAATGTTACTATTCGTATTTTCAAAAAGTAAAAGTAACCTATTTACATTATTTATACCCACTGATTAAAAAATTTTAATCCAATTTTAAAATTTTTAAAAAACATAAGTAGAGGAATTTAATTTAAAATTAAGCCAACAAAACGCAGCAAAAAATGGATTTTTTGAAAAAAATGCCATTCAAAAAAATAAAATGTTTTTATAAAAAAATCAAGTATTAATCCATTTCAAACTCCATTATTTTATTATTATTATAAATCATATTTACAAAATAAAAAATAAAAACAAATCCAAAACATAATTTTAAATTTTAAATACTTTAAAAAGAAAATACAATTTTCAATAAAAATTAGTATTTTCACTATTCCTTGAAAAATTAATATTTATAGAAAATTATTAAAAATAAATCCTAAGACAGTTTTTAAATAATGAAACAAAAAATTAATTTTATTTTGTCACATAAATCTTATAAAACTTATATAAATTATGTTTATTATTTATTCATGAAAATAAATAAAAATCATTTTTGAAGAAAATGTATTTTTTTGAAGATTAAAATTACATTACTAAAAATTATATTATTATTTTATAATAATTTAACAATAAATTAGTAATGAGAATGAAATATATATTTATTTCATAAATCGGTTATTCTTATTTATACGCACCAATTTAATAACTAGGTTATAACGATAACATTTAAATAATAATATTTAGTTTCTCATTTATGATCAATGTGGCATGTCTTGTATGCTATCGAACATATTATTCCCTTTTAAATTCTAAAAGTGTTACGTTATCCCCCATTTTTGAAATTTCATCCTCATAATTTTTAATTTTATCTTGATATCTATGTTTTGAATTTTCAAAATACATTTTTTGAAATCCTACATCTGAAAAAGAATTAATAAAAATTACACTTAAAAAAAAGAAAGGTAAGAATGAAGGTCATTTGGAATGATTCATAAATAGGTTTACATATAGGAAATAATGTACATTAAAGAGAAAATATCACACTAATGTACAGATAGATATTGATAGAGAACTTGTCCATGAGAAAGTGAATAATCAAAAAACCATAAATCTATAATGGGTTAAAAGGTCATTCATTTTTCTGTAAGAAAAGTAAATAAATAATTATTTTTATTTAATATAATTTTATCAAAGTTGAGGAATTACATTACTTATATCTCTGAGAACATGAGTAAATATAATTACTCGACAGGTATAGTTTCATCCTTTAATCAATTTCTACCAAATTCTCATATTTTTCTCCAAATTATGAGTATTTATGATGATTTTTGCATGCCTGAAGCATTAGAATCTACTTATACGGATCACTAAATCCAATAAAAGGATAAAAATATATTCTTCATGTATTTATAAATTAAATAAAACATAAATGGTTAGGATACGATAATATAATTCCCCAAAATGAGTAAACCATCAAATGAAGAAAAACTACCTTTAATCTCCAGAATTCAAAATTAATACCCAAATTTCAACAAAAATCATTCAATAACTATCCTTAAAATTACTTAAGAATATTATAGGATAATATTTAAATTCCAAAAATAAGTACTTTATCACATAGTCTTCCAAGATAATTTTAATATTTATTTCAAAATAACATCAATCACTCTTGAAGTCTCATGCCAAAATTTATATACCCAAATCGTGTAATATTCAAGATTTGATAATCATTCTTATATATCATAAATCCATTAAAATATAATTCAACATTTATTCCTTAAATATATATTTTTTATATTCTATCTACCTTATTCATGTAATTCTTCCCAAAATTATTGCGATATTCTTTCAAAATTATATTAATCACTAAATCAATATTCAATCTCATGGAATTATATATGATAAAATATTTGTTCTCAAATTAAAATTATTCTTCATAAATAAAATAGGTAAACTAAAAATAAAAAGTCATACTAATTACTACTTCATGTAGGCTAGTGGTAGGTGATTCACCCTTGTCAAAATTCAATTGGGGGTTCAAGCCCAATGGCCTTTCTGAATGAGATGGGTTTTCACCCAGTTTGCAGTTTTTTATTTTTTAAAAACTATATAATTCTTATAGAATTCCTAGAAATATAATAAACTTCTTTAAAAAAAATTAATCCTTGGAGATAATGTTTTAACCTCAAAGGTTATATCATGCCTTTCATTTTTCATCCCAAAAATTAATAACCCATAATTTTTACAACTTCTTAATGAAGTCTTTTATATCTCTTAATTTGATATTTTAGCACCCTATTATTTAAATAAAATAATTCCACGGTAAATAATTCCATACCATTATCATTTTTTCCACCTGGTTTCATTATCACCCTGTTTATGTAGAAAGGAGGTCCACATATCACAACAATGCTTTATAGATTATTTAAACTCCCTTGATTCATTTTTCCAAATACACCTTTCACAATTTGGGGTTTAGGGATATAAGAATAGAAATAGATTTGGAAAATATTTTTGAATGAAATATAATTTCAAAACATCTGATAATCCTTGATTATTATAAAACATGTAGATTGAGCTTGTTTTGAATATTTAAATCAAGGGACCTTTTAAAATTCCATAGGTATGTACCAAAATAATATAAGTTAAAACCAAATATATATAGGTTGAAAAGGGTTCTCCTTCATTAGTATCTATATTAAAATCATAATATGCTTTAAATTCATGTGATAGGGTAAAATATTCAAAAATTACTTGATGATATTTACATTTTTTTGAAAGATATGAAAATTGGTAAATTAATATTTGATTAAAAATAGCCCATGAACCATGTGGTATCATGATAAATAGGAGGTGTTTGGTATTTCATAAAACTATTTTCCTGATAATTGGATGTTAATAATGGTTTTAAAATCATACAGACATAACTTTGTTATAATTATTGCAAGAAAATAATTTAGAAGAGATATAAATGTAGTTCAATATCCTCCTCCTTCCTTCTATAACCAATTATCCTCGGTCAGAAAAAGCTAAAAAATAATGATTTTACTAAAATAATATTCATAAAAACTTAACCTATGTTTAACAACAATTCCTAATATCTAAATCTATCTAAACCCTATTCTAATAGAAAATTTAAGGAAAAAACCTTAAAATTTTAATATTATGCTGACTTTTGACTTGAATTCACTTTTTTTATTCCCAAATATCTTTTAGGTTTATAGTTTTATATAATTAGGAAAAAATCTTACATGGTAAAACCATACATTACATGTGTAAACGTATATCCAATATCGATCTTTTTCACTTAAAAAATTGTTTTAGAAAAACATGGTTTTATGAAATTTTTATCATGATCTTATATTTGTCCCTAATATTTCTTAAAACCAATGAAAAAAAATTCTAAAAACATGATATGAGAAAAAATAATCTTATTAAGGGACATGAAAATAAATAAACCATTAGTCCATAAATACTTATAAAAATTTTCCGTTCTCAAAAATAAAATTTCAGCTAAAAATAAATATTTTCTCACCAAATAAATAACCTTTTCTACCCAAAGTAATAAATAAAACAATTCATAAAAATACCAAAGGAAAAAATGACTCTTATAAGGGTTTCTTTTAAAACTCAATAATCTATTGACTTTTTTTTCACAAAGTTATATACTCCAACCTTAAGATGTAACATAGACTTTCCACTAAAAATAGACTCATTAACATACATTATGAAAACATGATATTTATATAAAAATATAGAAACATAATAAAAAATATAATAAAATTTTAATTTAATTTCATTATAACACTTAATTATGATGTAGCACTTATGTATACCATTTGATGTAAGTGTCACGACTACTATAAAATAACCCTCACAGTTATACTTGGATGTTACCATTACTGTTACACATGGAATAACCATCAATGTAAAATTCTAGCATACCCAATGAATTGGAATTCTATCATGGAACCACCCATATTTGGTTTATAATGGAACCACAAATCATTATAAACAATTCTCAATAACCATAACATAATCATAAAACATGAATTCTTGTATCATAAAGACATTCCTTAAAAGAAAATCACTTATTTTAGAAGAATATTGCGAACATACCAAGTAAAACATTTTATTTGAAAATAACCATGAAATATTGTAAATGAAACATCAAAAAATTGAGGGTCCATGAAAATGGGAAAATATACTCTTGACCTGTAAGTTAAAAAAATATTCCTTTTTTACTTTCGTAAAAAAACATTAAATGATGATTTTAAAAAGAAAGTCCCTTAAATAAAACCATAAAAATGTTCCTTTTTGAAAAAAATGAGGGAAATTTAAAAATTAACTTTTTAAAACATTATATCCCATATAAATATATTTATTAAAATCATTTTCAAAGCATTTACATGAAATATAAAGAGTTATAAAATAAATCATTAAACATTTAATACAAGGTTTTTTAGCTAAAGAGTCCCTTATCAGAGTCTGACTCGTCACGTACAATATTTAACTTACTAAATAATAAATTTAGGTTAATTTATACTTACTTGAGAACATTTTTAATTTTTTTTATTACTTTATTATAACTCATTACCATGTTATATAAAATTACGTATTCATTTAAGTTCCCATCGGATGTTTTGAAGATATTTGGGAAATAAGTCGAAAATGAATTCGATCGGTTGATTATGGTCAAATATTTAACTATTTAATCATATCCAAAACAATATTTATTCCATAATTATTATTTTTATACAAACATTTAATTTTAAATATAACTATTAAATATGGTTATGATAAATGAACTACGTTATAATCGTAGAGACGATAGGTCACACATTCGCATGAGTAATATTTTAATTTTTCAATGATCTTTATGAAAATAAGTAAGTATAATTTTATCCATAGAAGTGATAATAATATAATATATATAATATTACTTATTTAAATATATTTATATATGTCATCCATGTGATATGGTAATGAAAAACGAATCACATCGCTTTGTGGAGGTGATAGTTCACACATACGCACGAATAGCGTTATCATTTTTTAGTACATGGAATGTTAAGAAGGTAAATGATATATTATCTTTTAATAATTATAAATATGTCATTAACATTTTTTATAAAAATTAATTCATTATTATAACCAATTTTGAGATATGATGATGAAAAATGAGTCACATCGATTTATGAGGCGGTATTCCACCGTACATACGAGTGAAGACTTCATTTCCCATTTAAAGGAAGTGGAGATGGATATAGGTTATTCTATAACATATTAGTTTATTGAGGACAATAGTTTTATTATTTTATATTGGTTATGATTTTTATGAAAAACTAAAACTAAAAGTAGTGGAAAAAACTATACATTTTCTTTGAAAAACCTCCTTTGATTAACACCATAAAACAACTAACGATGGTTTTATTACTTAAATAAGGCATCTAGACTGAGTTTATGGATTCTAAGAAGGGATTTGGGAATTTATTGGCTAAAAAGATAACTTCTTAAGTGTGATTCTAAGAGAAGAATAAGTTCCCTTTTATAAGAGAGGGGAGGGGTGTTCTTAGCATTTCTCCAAATATTAAATTAATATAAATTATTTTTTAATTCCAAATGGATCCAAACTTATTGATTTATAATATTATATAATTATGGATCTAAATACCCTCATCCAATAAAAATTATATAAGTTTTGAAAAAATTTATACCCATATCATATGGTTTTAACCCTTATTTATCCTTTTTAACTATTACTGGAACCACATTGATTTTTTACGCTTTGAGAATTAGTATAGTGATTATAAAATGAAAAACGATCCATAAATGAGGTAGGAATAAAAATATTCACCTTATACTAATTATTTTTATGAATTTTATATTTTTAGGAATTTTATAACATTTAATAAAATATTATTTACGATAAAATATCCAAAATGGGAATTTTAAGAACTATTCATTTCATTGACTTTAATAATATCAATTTATAACTTCTAAATTGAAACAATATTGTATTATATCCCTAAAATATCAAGGTATTATAAAAAAATTATTACATTAATTATCTCTAATTATGTTTATTTTAATATTTTTGATATCATTTATTTTATTTTTCAATTATTTAAATAATTACTACATCAGAGTTGTGAAATATTTTAAGGTAATTATTTATTCACTAAAAATTAAAAATAAATTACCTTGATTAAGTTAAATATATTATATTTAAAAATAATATTTACAGTCAAACATATCCTCTAGATAACCCCATATGAAAAATGATTTAGTTATTAAAAATATGATTGTGACATCTTGTCTTTTCTATAAATAAAATATTAGAAATGTCATAATCACTTATAAATGGCCTCCAAAGGCAATATATTCAAACCTTGAATTATTATGAATTAAATTTACTCATAAAATAAAATTGGTGAAATTTTAAGGGTGATTTTATATTCCTTAGCATATTATTTTTACCCTTAATTACTCGATTTTTACCCGATTTACCCCTTACAACTGTAATAAAAACTACTAAGGTTGCAATTCATATTTTACAAAAATAAAAGTAACATATTTAATAAATTTTGAATAATTTTTTCCAAATATTAAATTTATCTTTAAAAATTCAAAAAACATAAGTGTCATATATTAATTTAAAATTAAGTTGGAAAAGCACAACGAAAAAGTGTTTTTTTTGAAAAATGCCAATTTAAAATATAAAATGTTTTTCTACGAAATTAATGAATAAAATACATTTCAAAAAACATAATTGGATTATTATAAATCATACCTAACAAATAAAAAATTAAAACTAATCCAAAACATAATTTTACATTTTAGAAACTCTAAAAATAAAATATAGTTTTCAATAAAAATAAGTATTATTCACTATTCCTTGAAAAATGAATATTTTAAATAAAATATAAAAAATTCAACCTAAGATAATTTATAATTGATGAAACCAAAAATGAATTTTATTTTTTAAAATATATTTTCTAGTAATTCCAAAAAATAATTATAATATTCATTCATGAAAAGAAATAAAAATCATTTTTGAAGAAAATCTATTTTTTGATGATTAAAATGACTTTGAAAAATTATGTTTTTCATTTAAAACAATTTAATAATAAATTAATAATTAGTAGTACCTATATATTTTTTTCATAAATTATTTATTCATATTCATACCTGCTAATTTAACAACTTGGTTATAACAGTCACATTTAAATAATAATATATAGTTGTTCATTTAAGATCAATCTTGTGTATCTTGTACGATATCGAAGATAATATTCCCTTTTAAAATATATTAATGTTTTATTATTATTCCATTTTCCTTAATTATTACTATATTAAAATAATTACTTAATCATTTATGTTCATATCAGACATGTTAGTGATATTTGGTACTTAAGTCCAAAATGACTTCAGTAGGTTGATTATAGTCAAAGAGTTCATTATTACATCATATATGGAATAATAATAATTAAATGATTATAATTTTATAAATAAATTATAATTTTAGATCCAAAAATTAAATATGGTTATGAAAAATGAACTATGTTACAATCATGAAGATGGTAGGTCATACATACACATTAGTAACGTTTCCATTTTTCAATGATCATTATGAAAAGAATTTAAGTATTAGTATATGTTTAAATAATTATCATCATATAATATATATCAAATTACTTCTTAAAATATACTTATATATATAATCCATGTAACGTGGTGATGGAAAACTAATCATATCGCTTTGTGGAGGTGGTAGTCCACACTCACATTTGAATGACGTTATGATTTTTCAGTGCATGGAAAGGCAAGAGGTTAAATGATATATTATATTTTCATATTGATAAATTTTTAATGAATATAATATGTAAGTATTAATTCCATTATTATAATCAATCAATGAGATCTGGTGATGGAAAATGAATTATACCGGTTCGCGAGAATGTAGTTCGCCGTACATACAAATGATGATTTTGTTTTCTATTTTATGGAAGCGTAGAGGGATATAGGTCATGAAACTAACATAATAACATATAAATATATGGATTATACTTTATTTTTTATTTTATAATGGTTGAATATGGTTTTAGGTATGAGTAATATGAAGAAAAACTAAAATATCCCGATAAAAACTATACCTCTTCTTTGGAAAACCTCATTTGTTTTACAAATTAAGACCACTAAGATTGATATTATACCTACAAAAGACCTATATAATATTGGTATGGGTTATATTAAGATATTTTTAGGTATTATTTGAACCAAATATGTTTTTATGTTTTAAGAAAAGAGAATAATAGGTTCTATTTTATAAGAGATGGGAGGGGAACTCTTTGCATTTCTCAAAATATTAAATTAATATAAATTTATTTTCAATTTCCAAATGTTATAAGGTAGTTTATTTAAACGATAAGATGAGTATGGGTCTAAATATACTCATTAAATAAAAATTAGACATATTTTGACAATATTTATATCCTAATAATTTGGTTTTAACCCCTATTTAACCCCTTTAACTCTTACCAAGACAACATAGATTTTACACTTTGAGGGTCAATATTGTTAATATAAGAAAAGACCCATAAACAGAACATGATTGTTATTTAAAACCTTATCCTAAAAAAGTTTCAGAATTTAATATTTTTATGAATTTTATATCATTTAATAAAATATTATTTATTATAAAATATCCATTATGTCAATTTTTAGAACTATTCATTACTTTGACTTTAATAATATCAAGATAACACTTATAATTGGAGAAAAATATTTTAAAACATATTAAAATTGTTAATTTAATCCACAAAATTAAATTTATTACATTAATTATATCAAATTTTGTTTTTAATATTTTAATATCATTTATTTTATTTTTTTCATTAATTGAATAATTAATACCTTAGCATTGTGTAAGAATTTAACGTAACATCTTCTTCAATAAAAATTAAAAATAAATTAACATTATGAATATATATATTTTAGATTCAAAAACATAATTTATCGTTTAACATATCCTCTAGATTACCCCATATTAAAAATATGATATTTATTATAAATAAGAGCGTGACATGTTTGAATTTCTTGAAATAAAATACTATAATGGTCACAATCTCATCCAAATGCCCATAAAATTCCATATAAACGAATCTTGTTTTAATATGTATAAAATTTAAATATTAAATATAATTAATATAATTTTTAGGACAATTTTGTAATCCTTATCATTAAATTTTTGAGTTTAATTTCTTGATTTACCATTTACTGTGATAATAAAAATTACTTAGGTTATTATTAATTTTGAGAAAAAATAAAAGGAAAATATTTATTAAATTTTTAAATATTGATTTAAAATATGGAATCCATTTTTCAAAATTTAAAACATAGAAGAGGAAGAATTTAATTTCAAATTGAATTGGAAAAACACAACGAAAAACAGTTTTCTAGAAACATTCATTTTAAGCGCAAAAAAATACTTTTAACAAAATAATGTATATGGACGATTAAAATGTAATTATTTATATTGTATCTAAATAAATAGTACCTAATTTATTTTTACATAAAATTAAAATCATATTGGGGAATTTAAATATAAATAAAATGATAGTTTTATAAAAATTGGTATTTCTCACAATTTACTGAAAAATTAATCTTTCTAGAAAATTATCAAAAAATCATCCAAAAATAATTGTGACATGATGAATTTAAAAACTAAATTCAATTTCATAATTGAAATTTTATAATTCTAAAATTAAACTTTTAAATAAAATCTTATAACTAATGAGTCTAATAAAACCATTTCCTTTTTGATTTTATGAACTACTTAATATATATGTAATAAATATAACTATAGAATTCCTAAATAATAATAAATATTAAATTGATTTATTATATCATTACATGGGTTGTTACAGTCTTGGATTGAACTTATCATATGCAACAATTTCAATCATAACATATGGAATGGTATATATTTTAAAATATTATATAGTAAAAATTGAAAATATTATTGTTTTATTTAAAATTATTATATTTTAAAAAAAGATATGGTTTCGGCATTATAGTTGGAATATATTTATTCCTAAATGAAATATAAAATTAGCATATAAATATCACATGTTTAGTAAATAATTGAAAATTTTATTTATTTATTTTGTCCCTATTTAAAAACTCATCTATATAAAATTTTTATATGATGTGAATATTAAGTATAATTAAATTTAAATTATAAAATTATTTTTATATAAATTTTATACCCTAATTTACAGGTGTGGAACAATGACATAAGATTTAGTGTTCTTGTCAACCAACTTTGGTTTGCTATGGAATTTTAACCTAGATTTAGAGGTTATTTATCATTTACACATATCAGGTGTTAAATTCATAATGAAATTAAAGTTACTCTTGAGTAATAATCCATGGGTAGTTGGAATTTGGGATGGATCACTTACAATACTAGAATCTTATACTATATCTAAGAAAAGTGAAATTTGGCTACCCATCGCACTATGTTTTCTCTTATGGAGATTTTTTATTTCATATGATTGTGTAAGAACCTGGTTTTTTTATTGGGGTATGGATTATTTGTTTTAAAAAAATTCTAAGTTTAATTGCTTTATTATGGCCTACGGTTGATGCACATTGGGGTCGTGAAGTTCTCTCGAGTTTTTGGGCTTAGTTTGGAGCCTGGTACCCAATGTGTGTGTGTTTTTATCCCAATGAACAGTTAATGAAAACCATATGGGGAATACTGTATAGTTTTACTAAACCATGTGAGGCTAGACAGTGGGATTTTATAGGTTTCATGATTTGGGTAAACCATGCGAGTTGATCCGCACAGCCGTGTGGCCAGGTCTGCAATTTTAGCAGACTTTGAGAGAAGCTTTTAGCATAGTTTGCACACGTTTTATAAATCATGTGGGGAAATTGTGTGCTATGCCCCATGGCTACAAGAAGTTTTGCATAGTTTCCGCATGATTTGATAAACCGTGTGAATAAACCCTGCGAGCCATATTGTGTTGAATTTTTAATATTTTAAATTTAAACTAAAAACCTTATTTTAACCCTATTTTGGGTTTTATTCAAACGAACATTAGTTCTGCTATTGTAAAAGCAATCATGATTGACTACTCTTAAATTTTAGATATACTCATCATCTGATATTCGATTCGAAAGTGCTTTGACTCCATAAATCCAAAATGGTAATTCATAAATTACATTTTAGCATTTCATGATTCTTTTGGATATCCACAGCACTATTTGGGTTTATGTTCATATACCCTAATTTCTCATTCATTTTTTGTTCCTATGATTTCTCCCAATGTAGGGTGAATCAATGATTGATATTGGATAATCCATCAATCAAAAGATTAAGGTAGGTGGTCATCTTTTTTTAATGAAATTTGGATCATTTATATTTGTCAGCGTGTCAGACACCCATTTTTTGGGTGGTTCCTTAGTTGAAATTGAACCCTGATTTTACCTATCCTGATTTAGGTAATTGAATAGGAGTTTTTATACATGTTATTGGTGGTATACCTTGATTAAGGACCACCCCATGGGTAAGTTTCCTTGAATGATAATTTTATGGTTTTTGGGATTGGATGCCTTGAGGCATGCCTTTTTCCAAATGTCATGGGATGTCAAAGTATAATTTGTCCTATGAATTAAATTAAAATGTTTTTAGATAGTAATTAAACATAAGTAACGGTATCTGATGAATGATTTCCCCTTTACCCATTAATTTCTTTTTTGTTAAAGCATGCTTGCCTTTCCCATGTGATTTAAATAGAGGCCATGGATTAAATCGATGCAATTGGATCGAATTTCTTAAATTGATTATTTTCCAATGTGGGATATATAATAATTAATCCATGTCATAGCTATTTAATATTGATATTCTAAAATCACCCATGTGTGTATTTGATGGAAAGACCTTGATATTTTTCTTGTTTGAAATTTCCTTAATAGGAATGAATTACACCTTTTAATGCTTCACCCATGTGAGTTATAGGATAACCAAGACATGTAGTATCTTGTTATGCCTTTGAACCATGTTATTTAAATATATCCACATGAGTATATGAAATTCCAAGATTTAGGAGTTTTTCCTATGATTGAGTCACCCCCTTGAGGTGAGTTTGATATTAGATGCTCTTGGTTTTGACCTTGGCATGTCTAATTAAATGTTTTGATGAAATTGAAATGGTTAGATGATAAACATTCTTGGATGATAAATGGATTCAACTTAGAATTACATTGATATACTCATGTGAATATTTACCAATATACCTTGGGCGACACTTGGATCCACTCTAGGATTCCATGGACTGACTCAGTGGTTAATATTATATGTCATGGGTGATACATCGATCCATTGATGGATGAAATGGATGTTATAATTGAGTCTAGACATATATACCAAGTGATACATTGATTCTTATTATAATTCCCTGGAAGGAATCAAAGAGAATTTTAATATTATTCCAAGGGTGATACTCAGGCTTATGTTGAGGATCTCCAAGGACAAACTCATTTGGATGGGATGTTATACCACCCCTAGAGAAATACCATGTTACTGAGAGGTTCACTAGGGAAGGGCTTGTAGGGTGTTGGTTGATATTGTACCTAGAGTGATACTTGAATTAAAACATAGGAATGTTAAGAACATACCTAGGTTCTGAATTTAATTAAAATGAAATGGCTTATGACATATCTTCCAAGCCAAAGAACAAGCTTGGATTCAATCTCCACTTCTACTTGTTTAGATGGAAGTATGAGGCACCTATTGTGTTACCAATTACATGTGGGATGTTAGTCCCGATCCGGATCTCGAGACTTATAAATTTCAATATAATTGATTTTTAAATGAGTATGAAATGAATTTAAATAAAAACTTGTGCATGTAGGATGTTTATTTTTGAGTGATTTTTTTCTATCAATTTTTATTATTGCGCATTTCCTATAATAAATATTCATTGACTGATTAGCACAAACCATGGATGGTTTCCAACTGGGATATAATCTCACACCCTATTTGGGTCATGATTTTAAGCAAAAACTGATTATATGATTGTAGGTAATGATAAGGTAAAGCACCCTCCTATAGGTACTTGATATGTTGTTTAGGAGCAGGAGATAGTTGGAAAAAGATGAGGCTTGCGATGCTATTGGGATTGTTTTGGAATTTCTTTACTTTTGTTATATGGATTATACATCTTCTTCATAATCTTGTTTTGGATGTTTTATTAGAAACATGTGACATACATCATCATCTTGTGTATGATGTGATTTCTAGATTTTTGATACTATCAGTCGTATTTTTTTTACTTCTATGGTATGGTAACTACTTCTACTAATTATATGATACTTCCACTATTTTACACTCTACTAATAGGGGAATAGTCTCTCCACTGACTCACCTAGGCCCTCACTGCTTGTCGGTAGCCTTTGTAATTTGGGGAGATGCACTTGAGGCCATGTGACCCACCAGGATCAGGGCACCTTTTAGTGGAATTCAGGTATGGGATGTTACAAAGTGGTATCAAAGGGTTTCTTTTCTTAGTTTTCTTTACTATTTTGTGACAATAGAAAGGGATAGGAAATAATTGGAATTTGTTAATGATCTATACCTAGGCATAGCTAACCCATATATAGGAAAAAAACAAATTTCCCCAAAATAAAATTACTAGTTTCTAGATCTTGAAAATTATATTTGATTTGATTCCACTATTGGGTGAGGCACATGATTTATAATTTTATTTTGAGTAGGATTTTGGGTTCTATTGTGTTGCAACCTGATGAGATGAGGGTGTTCCATCTCAAGTATCATCTATAAACCTACTAGATTTCATATGCCATTCATTATTCCATGCTATTTAGGATTAATTATCAATTGTATGTTTTTTGTGATAGATTCATTGATTAATATGAATGATTTTTTTTTCGGTGTATTATAATTTTTATGGTGTGAAATAGATGGATTACAAACTTTGGTCCCTAAGGTGTATATTCCCCCTTGGATTAGAATTTAGTGGACAATGCTTCAACCTAAATGTGGATTGTGTTATGATATACCATAGGTGGATTCCAATATTTGATTCTTGGGGAGTGTGGCCCCCCATGAATAAGAATTCATTATACCATTGGTTTAACCTTCTAAAAAGAATTTGATAATTATTAAATGAGTTTCAATTCAGTGAATGTGAAGGAAAAATTATTTTGAAGTCAAATGAATATGAAATTAGTTGAATCTTAAATGGATTATGATAGAGAAATTGACCAAACCTGACCTTAGTAGTGGTATTTTGGTAGTGTATCTCTCTTATTTGACCCCCAGACATGACCCATGGGGTATGAATAAGGGTGACTTCTTATAGAGATTTTTTTGTTACCTATCCTATTTTTTTCACTTTTGATCTACGAACTCCCTAATGATCATAAACATAGGTATATGTTCGGAATTATAGATACAAGGCACCACAACAACCTCTAGTTGTACACTAGGTGGGTAGAGATGATCACACTCCAGAGGTGGTTTTCCATGGGCTACTAGTGGACCCTCTAATTGTGCCAATTTGGAACTTGCAGTTATACCAGATGTAGGTGTTGAGGCACAGTTCTGTGAAGGATTTTTATGGTTCATGCAGACTGTTTAAGGAGCACCACGACCTTCCTCGATTATGGAATAATTTATGCATGAGTTTCAGTAGTAGAATCCACCTAGGTTTTTGGGGGATGGAAGACCACAGGCTATAGAGTCATGGAATCCGGCCATGTTGCCTATCTTTGATTACTTAGAGATGCCTCCTGAGATGAGGGTAAATATCTCTATGTACATGTTGTGTGATTCCACCAAGAGATGGTGGGATGTTATCACTCAAACTGATCATCGTCCGAAGATGTCCTAGATGGAGTTTCATATATACTTCTACAATTACTTCTATCCCGAGGATTTGAGTTTCGATAGAGCCCATGAGTTCTTACATTTGGAGCAGGGCATGCTATCAGTTGTCGAATATTCGTCCCATTTATTGAGCTCAAGTGTTTCAAAACTATTCTGATGGGTGATGATTTATTGAAATATAGTAAATTTGAGGATTGTCTCAAATACGACATATAATCATTGGTAAATTTCTTTCAGTTGACCACTGTATCTGGTATAGTGAATCAGGTGCTAATAACTGAGTGTAATCTGAGGTAATATAGTGGTGTGAGCCAGTGCGGATTGGAAACTAGATCTGTTACTGCATTGACCGGTAGCAGGAATCATACCCTGGAGCTTCCAAATGGTGAAACTCGTTGTCAGAACATCTCTTCATGTAGATAGGAGAGGAACTACCAATGCAGTGGTCTAGGATATACAAGGCCATAGTGTATGAAGGAACCAGTTGAGTTCTGATCTTGATGCAAGACAGGACATCTATAATGATTCTATAGAACTTTTCCACTAGCATTCAGTGAGAGAGGGTCTGCATTGACTCCATATTCAGGACCAAGGTCAGTAGATTCTCACCAGATAAGGAGTTGGGGTATGTCAAGTTAATTAGGTCGTGGTGGTAGTCGTGGCCATGGTAGCTAGACCCTGGGTTCACAGTGATAGTAGGGTGGATCCGCACAGGGTTTCCAGGAAGTGTCATAGGGCCACAGAAAAGGCAAGGCATATGCATTGTAATAGACCCAATAGGAGTAGGATACCGAAACTTCTATTATTATAGGTACTATTATAGTATCCATTGTTTTAGATTCTATACATTTTTATACTAGGGATTCTCATAGCATTACATTTTTTCATATTGTGGAGAGCCTTGGGATATGTGTATATACTTATAATGGTGTAATGATTCTAGAAACTGTATTAGGGATCAGGAAGGAAGGTGTGCACTAGTGCAGGAAGTTCCCCTTGAGGTTGGTGGGTATCACTTCATATGGTAACTCTTCATCCTTGATATGAAGGGATTAGATGTCATTCTTGGGATAGACTGGTTGGTTCCCTTTTGAGCCTTTCTTGATTTCTATCATCACAAGGTGAGTTTTACATCAACATAGGTTAAAGAGTACATTCAAAATGGTGAATGGGATGTCCAGGCGAGATGAGATGAACTTGAGCATAGTAGGATGGGTGGGATGACAACCCAGATTGTGAGCTTATATCTAGATGATCATGGAATATGTCGGACCAATTTCCCTCCAGTGGTTGATTGTTTTAGATACATATTATCGAATGACTTTTTAGGATTACCTTAATAAGAGAGGTGGATTTCTCTACAGATCTAGTTCTAGCGGCTACACCAGTATCCATTACTCCTTAAATAATGGCTATGATGGAGTTTTTGGAGCTTTAGAGGTAGCTATATGATTTAAAGGAAAATGGTTTCATATGAACCAGTACTTCTCCATGGGGTTCTCTGATCTTTTTTTGCAAAAAATACAAATGGTACCCTTAGTATTTGGGTGTATTATTGGAAATTGAACCAGTTTATGGTCAAGAAATAATATCATTTTCCAGGGATATATGATCTCTTTGACCAGCTCCAAGGAGATTGAGTCTTCTTAAAGATTTATTTGAGATTTGGTTACCATTTGGTGTGTGTTAAACTATCAGACATACCTCGGACAATGATTTGGATTAAGTATGGTATATATAAGTATTTGGTTATATTTTTCAGTCTCACAAATGATCCAGTATTCTTCATCGAACTAATGAACCGAGTGTTCCATCCTTACCTCAATTTTTTTATTTCAGTTTTCTTGGATGGTATCTTGGTGTATTCCCATAATTGACATGACCATGTCAAACATCTTGAGATAATTTTTAATGCACTTAGAAAGAATTATTAATATGATAAGATCATAAATTTACACTTATGGATGGATCAGATTAACTTCCTAGGTCACTTCATCTCAGAGATAGGAATATCGATGGACCTAGATAATGTGATAGTGCTAGTTACCTGGGAGAATCTGAAGAATGTCTTTGAGGTATGAAGTTTCTTAGGGTTGTCTTTCTACTACAGACATTTCATACAATAATTCTCATGCTCGGTATCACCATTGGTGGGCTTTACTAAGAAGTGTGTGAAGTATGTATGTTCATATTCTAACAAGAAGGCCTTTCAGGAGTTGAATGGGAGATTGATTTCAGTGACAATACTAATTTTTCTAGATCGAATAAAGATTTACACTGTGTACTGTGATGCATGAAGTATTAGGTTGGGATCATTTCTTATATAGGGGGATCAATTCATTATGTACAGATCTTAGTAGTTGAGGCCGCATGAGAGGAACTACTCAACTCATGATCTCGAGTTTGCTGCAGTTGTTTATGCTTTGCACTATTGAAGACATTACTTATTAGGAGAGCATTTTGTGGTATACACAGACCACAAAATTCCTAATTACAAATTTATAGAGATTGATCTGAACTTGAGGTAGTGATGGTGGGTTGAGTACATACAATCTTTTAACTTAGAGCTTTCCTACATTCCTAGTAAAGGCAATATAGTGGTTGATGCATTGAGTAGGAGGAATCAGATACATGCAATGCAGTAGGCTAGTAGCGAGTGGAAGCTTATGGCATTGTTCGCTGAGATACACTTAGAGGTGCATGGAAGTTAGGGGATGGTGTTTCTATTATCCTTAGTTTTTACCTCTACCCTTCTGGATAGAGTGACGATGAGGTAGTTTCAAACACTGAAGACCAAGTTCTACGAGAGAGTATAGTAAGTGAGGACCTTCCTCCTAGATGGACCATTGTTTAGGATGAGGCCATATGGGTACATGGTCATGTGTGGGTTTCTTCAGACTTGTGTGAAGAACTATTATGGGATTTTCATGCTTCAACTTGGGAATTACTTCCTGATGTCACAAAGATAGACCAGTATTTACAGAGTCAATATTGGTGTCCAGGCATAAAAAGGGATGTAGTTGGTTTTTTCAGGAGGTGTTCCACCTGTCAGCAGGTGAAGGTGAAACACTAGTGAACATCCAGACTTTTACATTAGCTACCCATTCCTGAGAGGAAATGGAATGATGTCACATTGTATTTCATGACCAGTTTACAGAGGTCGCTTAAAGGTAATGATGTTTTATGAGGTTTTCATGAACCCTCTACTTATATTGTACCCCTCATAGGACAGAAATGGGAGAATAGATATAGTGATCCCTCAGTCCCTCCTCTAGTAGGCCCCAAGTTGGAGACTAAAACCATGGGTATAATAAACACTAATATGGGAGTCATTACCCTCTAAGAGAAACACATATGGAAGAGAGATATAAGATAGACACCAACCAACTCTTACTCAGACTAAAATATAAAAGAAAACCCAAGAACACAAATGTAAATACATGTAAGAACTGCTACAACTGAAAGGGAAAACTCCAAGTACCAAAAGAAAGTAAATATTATAGTGGCAAGGAATCCCAAATTGCTCCTACAAAATTCCATAATGGTAGTAATCATTCTGATCTCTATCTAGCTCCAACTAAGCTCAAAAATAGTTTATATATATGTAGGGGGAGTAAAACATTATACTCAATAGGATACTCCCTAGAGGCTCTTGTGAAAAATTAAAGAAACCATGATAAATCATAGTGAACATCAGGTGAAACTAACTCGTTACCTAAATAAGTATACTAAGTTCCCAGCCTCGCCATGGATACTCCCATTAAGTATCACATACAACATAATATTATATAATAAATAATATTAAGGCTACCTTGATACCGCTTCCCTACTGGTTTTCTACTCTACCCCAACATCGCATGTCCTGAGCATCCCTCTCCAAAAAGGATAACCCACAAACACCTAGGAGAAGCACCACAACATGCACCTCGTGCAACACACACCATGTCCATATAACCAAAAGTAACCATGTCGTTTTCTTGTTCCACCACAACTTTCATAACATGTATCATACGTAGAGTATTATATCTCAATCCATCACAGCCCATACACTGAGTAAGGATCCTCAAGAAAACATATCCTATATACCTGTAGTATTCCTTAAGAAACTATATCTAGAATATATGTGTGTGAAATAACTATAACCCATTATAGCCCTGTACACACATATATGGAAAAAACTAACCATCATGTATACTAGCACATGTAACTTCCAATAGAATAGAGTAGATCCAAAGGGGTTAGTTAGCCATCCATCCTCCCACCAAGATATTGGAGAAAACACCCCCCAGGGCTCAGAATCCTCGGGGTGTTAGTTTCCCTAATCGACAGGGTGGAGTAGCGTATATAAAAACAAAAAGTAAAAAATATAATATAATTCACAACCAAACTATGGGAATATCCTAGTCTCAGACACAACTATAACTAAAATCTCTCAAACTCCTGACTGCCACTGTTGTTTCAAGATATCGTATAAGAACACAACCATTTAATGAGATATGTTGAGTTACTTTATCACTTTTTATTAGTTGAACTTTCCATTAATTAATTCATTGATCATTAATTAATCATTATCATTTTCCACATTACATTACATTGCCATTTCAACAAATATATATTCCCTCTAGGAATACCCAAACCAATCCCATGGATTCTCAGAATTTCAATCTAAAAATTGAACCCCAGAAAGATCCAACCCCATGAGTTATACATTTATTCATTTATTAATATCATTACTTTCCATATCACAAGGTTTTCTAGGAAAACATTCTAAACTCCCCAAACACAAGGAGCTGACCACGGTGAGTTGAAAAACTACCCATCAAGTCTTTTCCATGTATAGAAAGAGCGTAAACTCATTCAAACATGAAGAGCTAAACATGGAAAGAACGAGGCATACCCCATGCATCTTTTCCTCCCTAGGAAAGAGAGTAACCAAACACATTTGTCTACATCAAGAAGTGGGGAAAGGAAAGAAGATAAAAAAAACAACATATTCAAAAAATAATCCAGCTTTCTTATCAATAGGTAGGCCCTGATTCAAACTGTTCCATTATCTATGGTGTCCTCCTCAACACCCCACACATAAATTAATGCATCTCTCCACCCCAAGAATCAACTACTCCCACAACAACCGGTACTACCTAACCCATGTACAAAAATATCCCACTGGGTTCATCCATCCCTAGCTCACATCACATTCGGGCCTCCCTACCCCCACAACCACAATATCCCTCCAGGGTCAGCCATATCACAAAAAATAGGAAACAAACAAGCAACTAAGATCTTGGCCCTGAAGAAAGGCGTTCAACCTACACACATGATGAGCTCTCATAGATCCAAATAATAAGGCTCTTGGAATTTAGTATCAAGCAGGAAACCTAGGCCCTAAAAAAGTGTTATATATTATCACACAACCTGTTCCTATTCCATCTTGAATTAAGTGATTCATTATCACAGGTTCCAACTATGAGCAACCTAATAAAAAAGCTATCACAACTATCATAAATTAATTAAATAATTACTTTAACATGAATTTTATTATTTTATTAACAAAATTCATCATGCTTCATGTTCATTAACCAATTTAATTAAACATACTTGTATACAACAATTTTATTATCATCAAATTACAACAACAACCAGATTCATTATACATGACTCTTTAACCAATTATCCAATTAATTATAAATTAATCACAAATTTACATTATTTATCAATTTATATCAATAACAACATACTAAACCAATCAAGGCAAAGATATCACACTATCCAGAAAATCAAGAGGCAAACTGTTATCACGAAACAAAGAAACAACACCGCTATGCGATCAATACCAATTCTTTAATCCCATTCATGTATTTAATTAGGTCAATTTAATTTTGATCCTATGGGATAAATAATGACAAAACTATGATTTAATGTAAATAAATAGAGAATAAATGAATCCCCTACCTCAAAAGGTTGTCGAAGATGTTTTCAGGATAATGGATTAATGAAACGGATCCTAATAAACTCTCCCGCAACAAATATATCTACCCAAGGACGTTGCATCACAACCGCACCAACCAACAACTAAGGAAACTCCATTATGAACAAGGAGATCAAGTGACATAACATGTAAAAGATAAATTGGAGGAAAAGGGATTATAGAACCCACTAAAAAATGATCGAAATGAACACCTTGGATTAAGCTAGGTCACCATGGATTCAAGATGGATTCCCGAGATCAATTCCCATTGAAGGGATCTCCAAAATGCCAAAGAGGGGACTCTCGGGTTGCCTAAGACTAGAGGGAGGAAAGTAGCATCCATAGGGTTTGACCACCCGAGAGAATGGAATGTTTTAAAACATTACTACATTGATGGATTACATGATGTGTAATTCCCTTTCACATCATGTAATTCCTTGAGGTTGGTTTTCCCCAAAAAAATTATCGCCTCTTCAGTTTATTTAAATTTTTAAACCCCAAAATATGGCACGATGTGAAATCCACATTCCCATTGTGTAACTGTTCATAATGTGAAGTCCTTCTCTACTTCTAGACTTTAAAATCTGAGTTCCTCTATACTTTCTATGATTTTCCTCTAATCTTTGGAAGCCTTAGGATCACACGAAGGGTTTATCCATGTAGATCAAGACCCTTACATCAGATACCTCTCAAAAAATTATCATCATCGAGAATCAAAAACCAACCTAGAGAGGAAATAAAATTGTTCATCCAAATATCCAACCTACAAGATAAGTCTAAAAGCTCTCTTCACCATAGGATCCCACCACCTCACTAAAGGGACATGAACACAACCACACAATAACCAAAATTAGCTCCTAAACCCTCTCTCAAGGGAGATACCTCTCAAAAGAGTGAAAGACACAACAAGAAACAAGATAAATCTATCTCACAACCATAAAGTTCTACAACCATAAAATGAATAGAGATACAAGATAAGAGTTAAACATAAAAAATATTAGGGTACTGAGGACATATATTCAAATCATTCTCAGGTACTCTCCTCCACCACACCATAACACAACAATACATGAACCAATGGGATAACGCTCTCATGTAACACCTTCTCATGGTGGTACTAGATCTATATAGGTCACTCCTAAAAGTTCCCATCATCATCAACATTGATATCACCCCGATTGATGATGTGTGAGTTATTATGATGATAAATATGGATCTATGACACATAAAAAACATCATGTATCTAGCTCATCTGTGGGGGAATCACTATCTAATATGCCACTGTTCCAACATGAGTAAACACTGCGAAAGGCCCAAAAAACTAGGGGAAAATCTTACAGCAAAAAAGCATTGTTTCCCACGATGGGGAGTGACCTCCAAGAACACATGATCTCCAACTTCTAACTCCAGAGGTCTCCTTCTATGATCGGAATATGATTTCTAACGATCCTGCACTACCTTCATCCTCTCATGAATCACCTGTACCATCTTTATCATATTCGATACCGGTTATGGCCCAAGAATTTCTAACACTCTAACTCCAATATAGCACAACAGAGAGAGGCAAGGTAATCAATAAAAGGTTCAAATGTCACTATAATTATGGTGGAGTGAAAAATATTATTGAAAGAGAAATCTACTGAGGGAAGGTTTCTCATCCACAATCCTACAAAACCAAGGAAATAAGAGCGCAACATATCTTCAAGATTTTGGATGGTCTTATCTTTCTGACCATCCATTTGCTGATGAAAAGAAGTGCTTAGGAATATCTGATAACCAAAATCATATTGGATACCTCGCCACACCCTGGAGGTAAAATGAGGATCTCGGTCAGAAATAATCGTCCTCAGGACTCCATGGAGTCTCACAACCTCCTCCAGATACTTCCTCGACAAAACCTCCACTGATCTTAAGGTGAATCGATAACAAAGTCCACTGAGATTACCTCCCACTTCCACTAAGGAATATCTAATAGATAGAATAAACTACCAGGAATACAATGCTTGGCCTTCACCATATGGAAGACCAAACATCGTGACACAATCACTGCAACTACATGCTTCAATACAGGCCACCAAAACTGAATCTACAAAGCTCAATACATATATTTTACACCAGGATGTAATTCTATCGGAGAGTTATGGAAATCTATGAGAACCATATCACACATCTCAAAGGGAATAAAAAAACCTTCCCTAACACAACACCCACTGTTGTTTATCCTCAAAAAAACCATTAGGGGCCACACTACAAACAACTGAGTCTCTACAGACCTCTACCTCAAGATCACCCAATTGGGATTCCTCCACCTATTTCACCAGATATGAATTCACCATCATCTTAAAAATACAACCTATACTCCAAAATTCTCCCATATCTAGGTGAAATTCCAAAAGTTCTTCCATCAACCTCTAGGAATCACCAGATTCACTCACTAAATCACTACATGACTTCCTTTTCAGTGCATCAGCTACAACATTACCCTTTCCAGGTGTGTATTAAATCTTGAAGTCATAATCTAATAAGAACTCCATCCACTAACATTAAAGTAGATTCAAGTCATGTTATGAGGAAAACTACCGTAGGATCATATGATCGATGAATAACACAGAATGCTCGTCGATGGGGTATTGTCTCCACAGCTTTAGGGAAAACACCACTACCTCCAAATCCAAATCTTGGGTGGCATAGAAATATTTGTGTATACGAAACTGTTGAGACCCATAAAAAATGAACAATCTATACTACATCATATCATAGCCCAACCAAAGATGATAAGAATCAAATAAAACCACAAAATAAACTCATTCTACTAGAAGACAAAGACTTAGAGCACTTAACAACTTCTCATTTAGATACTCAAAAGCTACCTATCACTGATTAGTCCGTAAGAATGTTTGATCCTTTCTATTCAACACTATCAGAGGAGTTTCAACCCAATATAAATTAGCAAAGAACCTCTAATAATAGCCTACAATACCAAGGAAACTTCACACCTCTTCCACTATCTTGGGGGATACACAAGACACAACTACTTATACCTATGATAGATCCATATATACACCTTGATGGGATAAAATATTCCCTATGAAATATAATTCTTGATCCCAAAACTCAGTCATTAAAAACATCCCAAACAACTATTGACGACGAATATCTCCCCAAACGTCTTGTAGATGCTTTACATGCTCAGATTTAGAGTACATACAGATTTTATTGATGGAAACCACCATAAAAATATCTAGGAATTCCTATAACACAATGTTAAATAACCCCATGAACACAATTGGTGCATTCGTCAAAACAAATGGCATCACAAGAAGCTCATAATGCCCATGACGATAATAGAAAGAAGTATTTGAGATATCCTCATCCTTTACACACATTTGATGACTTTATAACTACAAATAGATATTCAAGAACCAACTTTCACCCTTTATTTGATCAAATAAATCATTAATCCATAGAAAAGGATAATGGTTTCTCATGGTAACTTAGTTCAAGTGATGATAATTGACAAACAACCACAAACATCCATTACCCTTCTTTCCAAAAAAAATTGGTGGACCCCACAATGACACACTCATCCAAACAAAACTACACAGAAATAGACCATTAAGATGTATATGCATCTCCCACAACATAGAATTCACCATAATATATAGAAGCATCGAGATCGAAGACATGTTGGGTTGCAGTTCAATCCCAAACTCAATCTATCCTTGAGGGGGTAATGCTACAGCCTTCTTCTACAATAATAGGAAACACCAATTACTGAACCTTCGATGAAATAAGTGTTAGCTCATCCATTAAAAATGATAAGGATAGAACACGCACCTGACCCATCCAAGGGTCATTCTTGGCAACAAACATCATTGGCTCTCCATTATCATCGAAGAACACAACTTTCCTCCGAATGTAATCCACGATAGCCTGCACCAAATACAACTAATCCATGACAAGTATGATTCTATATGGTTGTATCCATAAACATAGAAAATATACCCAAGTGTGGTGTTTCCCTATCACTATATAACATTTTCTATATAAATCAATCATGTTAGCTCGACCTCCAACTGGAATTGTCAACTCCATGGGCACTAGAAGCCTCTCTACCTCAAGTACTAAAGAATGGAAAAGGGTGGATGATATGAAGGAGTGCATCACTCCTAGATCCAATTAAGCATGCACACAAGTAGAAAACAAGCAAAGGGTACCTCAAACGATGTCTGGATCACCAGGTGCTAGAAATGATAGAGCATGAAGCTAACCATGACCTACCCCACATCCTCTCTGACCATGATTATGAACACCATTACAACCACAATTGTTTCTATGAGGATGGGGAGAATCTTGGGGTTGTCCTCTGCTGACCCCATCTAATCTGTACTAATTCCAAACTAGAGAAACCTGCTACTACTGGCTTGGCTAGAACTATCTCAAAGGAGGACCTAAATCAGAACGACTAGAACACACTAACAGCACAGAAAGGTCAGGTACTCTCACCACTGATGACCCTATCCTCTATAATGAAAAAATGCGTCTGATCCCTTGTTATAGGTTTGAGAGTCATTTCCCCCAAATAAATGATACATTGAGGACTGGGACCTACCCCCGGCCGATCTGAATCTCTTCTATCCTAACTTAGAAACTCAGATCAATGATCTACTTCATGAGGAATTCAAGACTCCACTATCATGATGATCCAGTTCCAGACAACGTCCTCTCAATGACCACTTCTCTTTCCCACAACTCAAGATATGTCTTTAACATAAATGGGGTGACCTGGTGATGTATCTATGGATACAAATCCACCTCAAAATACATTTCCTTGGCCACCTCATTCGAAAATAGGTCCAAAACATACCACAAAATGTTTCTAAAATGGATTCTAAACTCTCACACATTGGAGATCCCCTATAGAAGGGTGAGAAGCTCCTAGAGATTAGCTGCCTTCGCGGTCTAAGAAAGAAAAATATATCTGAATTGGTATCAGAACTCCTCCTATGAGAATACTAACTCCTCACAATCCTTGAGGAATAAGAACCACCACTGCCTTGCTTCCCCATGGAGCATATCCAATGCTAATGACACCTAGTGCTCCTTCCGATCATGGAACAAACTGAAATCTATCTCAACCACCTCCAACTAGTCTTCTATGGTTGCATATAAAATGGATCCCTCATACCTCTATAGACTTTGGAGATGAAACTCTCAGAGTTTCCTCCTCAAAATTTCATCATTGTTAACCTCTATTCTATAGCGATATGTTGGTACAAATTTCTAAACATATTCTATGAAAACCTGAGTAGGATGTAGACTTGGAGCTGTACCTACAAAAGAAAAAACAATCAGAGATCCTAAATCAAGAATATGGAAGACCTTAATGTTAATTAATGTTTTTCTTTTATTCATTTTAGGTTAACCTATCCCAAGATATACCCATTCAAACACAGGGAAAAATAAAAATGATTCATGCACCTTTTCTATGTATCTACCCTGCAACCAATATCACTTTTCTTAGTAGCCACTATAAGCTTAAAGGTTCATGCATCAGATTAAATGGGGCTATAAAATCCCATGTCACATCTAGTCTTCTGTGTTTATAATTCTTTCAAAACATATCTGACATCATTTTCCAACCAACCTACAAAACCTCACTTGTGACTATCTCCAAACTCCATACTATCCCTCAACTTGATCTTTGATACCAATATGTCATGACCCCCTCCCCAAAAATTCTACCCCTCCTGAGCCGATAATGGGAGCAGAGATATAGTGACCCCTATGTCCTGCCTTCAGTAGGCCCTGGGTTGGAGACTAGCATTGAGGGTATAATAAACATACATAAGGGAGAAATTACCCTATATGTGAAACACATATCGAAGAGATAGATAAGACAGACACCAACCAACTCCTACTCATACTACAATATAAAAGAAAACCCAATTACAAAAATGTAATGTAATAAAAGAACTACTAAAACTGAAACGGAAAACTACAACTACCAAAGGAAAGCAAAGATGACAGCAACCAAAAATACCAAATAGCTCCCACAAAACTCCAAGCTAGTAGTAACCAACCAGATCTCCAACCTGATTCAACTAACCTGAAAAATAGTTTATATGTGTGTAGGGTGAGTATAATAGTATACTTAGTAGGATCCCCTTAGAGCCTCTTGTGAAAAATTAATGAAATTATGCTAAAGGATAGTGAACAACAGGTGAAACTAACTCATCACCAAAACAATTATACTACGTTCCCATCCTCCCCATGGATACTCTCACCAAGTATCGAATACCAGAGCATATTATATAATAATGAATATCAAGGGTACCCCACTACTTCTTCCCCACTAGTTTTCTTCTCTTCCCCAAAGCCTCATCTCCTAAGAATCTCTCTCCAAAAAGGATAGTCCACAGTCTCCTGAGTGAAGCACCACAACCTTCCCCTCATGCAATACACCACATGTCCACATAAAAAAATTAACAATGTAGTTTCAGGAGCCACCACAACTCACATAACATGTATCATAAAACAGTTATTATGCCTAAATAGATCACAACTCGTACACTGAGTAAGGATCCTCAAGCCAACAAATCCTATACATATTATACCTATTGTAGTCTTTAAGAAATTATATTTAGAATATATGTCTGTGAAATAACCACAAGACATTATAGCCCTCTACCCTCATATATGGGGAAAAATAATCATCATTCATATAGAAAAAGTAACTACCAAGAGAAGAGAGTAGGGCCAAAGGGGGTATTCAGCCATCCATCCTCCCACCTAGAAGTTGTGGAAAACATCCCTCAGGGATCAGAATCCCCAGGGTGTCAGTTGACCTAACTGATAGGGTCTATTAGCATATAGAAACACAAAAATTATAGGATACAATATAGCTAAAAACGACACTATGGGCATATACTTGTCTCAGAAATAATTGTACCTAACATCTCTCGGACTCCCGACTGCCACTTCTAAGACTAGATATCCTATAAGCACACAACCATTTAAAGAGATACATTAAGTTACTTTTACCATTTTATCAATTTCACATTATGTTAATTAATTATTTAATCATTAATTGACCCTTATCATTTTCCACATTACATCACATTACAATTTATAAAAAAGATCCATGCCCTCTAGGCATACCCAAACGGAGCCAACAACTTCTCTGAATTTAAACATCAATATTTCATCCTAGCATGCTCCAACTGCATGGGTAAAATATATATTCATTTATTAACATAATTACCTTCCATATCACTCTAAACTTCCCAAACACATGGGGATCAACATAGTGACTGGACAAACTACTCGTCGAGCCTTTTCCACCTATAGTAGGAGAGTAAACTCATCCATCCATGAGGAGCTGAACACGGAAAGCACATCGCATACCTCATGCATCATCACCTCCCACAGAAGGAAAGTAACCAAAAACATATGTATACCTTAATCAGTTGGGAAATGAAATTAGATAAACAAAAAACATATTCAAACAAGAATCCTACTTTCTTATCAATGGGTAATCCTAGCTTAAACCTGTTCCATCATCTTGGGTGTCCTCCCCGACACTCCGTGCATAATCCAATGCATCTATCCATCCCAAGCATCAACTAATTACACAATAATGGTCCTCCCTTCCCCAAGTACCACAAAATCCTTCCAGGATCAACCATTCTAGGAACACGTCACATCCAATCCTCTTTTCCCCCATAACCACAACGAACCTATAGGATCATCCATAACAAAAGCAGCAGGAAACAAACAAGAAACTAAGATATTGTCTCTAAAGAAAGACATTCAACCTACTCACATGATGAGATCTCATGGATATGAAGCATAAGGCACTTGGCCTTTACATGAAAGTGGGAAAGCCAAGCCCTACAAATGAATTATATTTTATCACACAACCGGTTCTTATTCTATCTTGAATTAACTGATTCATTATCAAAGGTTCCAACTATGGGAAACCCAAGAAACAAGATATAACAACTATCATGAATTAATTAAACAGTTAATTTAAAATTTCTTTAACTCTTTTATCAACAAGAATCATCAGGATTCAAGTTCCTTAACCGATTCAATTAAACATACATGTCGGCATCAATTTTATTATCATCAAATTTCAACAAAAAACTAGATTCATAAAATATTCCTCTTTAAAAAATTATCCAGCTAATTATAAATTATTTCCATCTTTACGTTCTTTACCAATTTATATCAATATAAACATGCTAAACCAATCGAGCCATAAATATCACACTACCTAGAAAATTAAGAGGAAAACCATTATCATGGAACAAAGCAACAACATCGCCATGTGATCGATAACAATACTTTAATCCAGTTAAATTATTTAATTATGTCAACTTCACTATGATACAAGAGTCTAAATCATGCCAGATCTACAATTTCACCTAAATAAATTGAGAAACAGTTAATCCCCTACCTCAAATGGTCACTGAAATTCTTTGCACAAGAACAGATCAACACAATGGATCCCAATCACCTCCCCCACAACAACTTCATCCACTTGAAGACATCATAACACAATCTCACCAACCAAAAACTAAGGAAACTCCATTAAGAACATGGAGATCAAGTTCCATCCCATGGAAAAGAGAAACTAGAGGGAAAACAATCATTTAACCCACTAGATGTTTAAGGGAAAGAAAACCTTGGATCAAGCCGGGTCACCATGGATTGAAGATGGAATCCTAAGATCAATTCTAGTTAAAGGGATCTCCAAAATTCCAAGGAGGGTACCATTATGTCACTTGGGATAAGAGGGAGGGAATCATCATCCATATGGTTTGAATACCCGAGTGGTTGGAATGTTTTAAAAAATTATAGAATCAGGGTATTATACGATGTGTAATCCCCTTTCACGTTATGTAATTCCTCAAGGTTTATTTCTACTGAAAAAAACCTTCACCTCTTCATTTTATTTATTTTTCAAACCATGAAATATTACACAACATGAATCCCACATTCACATTGTATAACTCTTCATTATGTGAAGTCCTTCTCTACTTCAATCCTTTAGCATCTGAGACCCTTCAGACTTCCTTTGAGCCGCCTACAAGCTGTGAAAGCCTCAGGAACATGAAAAGGGTCGATATATATGGATCTGAGTCCTTAATGGGTTGTTTTTGATAGGATCATGAAGGTTTATCATTTCCTACCAATGAAGGAAACTTTTAGTGTTAATGAGCTTGGGAGGTTTTACATCCATGAGATTGTACAACTACATGGGGTCCCACATTCTATTAATTAAAATTGGAATTCCTGGTTTACATATCATTTCTGGTTAAGTATATAGAGGGAATTGGATACATCAGTGCTTCTAAACATGACATACCACCCCCCGATAGTCAACTAGTCAGAGCGCATGATTCAGGTTCTTGAGGACATGTTACAGGCATGCGTCCAGAATTTAGGGGGCTCTTGGGAGAGTAATATACCCCTGATTGAGTTAACCTACAGTAATAGATTTCATGATACTATTCCGATGGTTCTATATGAGGATTTTTATGGAAGACCATTCCAATCACCCCTATGTTGGCTGGAGGCAGGAGAGGCAAATTTTCTTGGACCTCGTATTATCGAAAAGACCATAGAACTTGTTTAGTTTATTCAAAAGAAGATGGATACTATGCAATCTCATCAGAAATATTATGTCGATCTCCAAATATGACCCCAAAAATTCATGTTTGGGGATCAAGTTTTTATGTGACTCACTAAGGCTGGGACTCAATAGGATCAAAAGATAGGGTAAGATTTCTTCTAGATGCGTCAGGCCCTTTGAGATTCTAGAGAGAGTTGGGCCGGTAGCCTATCTGTTGCAATTACCTTATAGGTACTGAGAAATTCATGAAATTCTCCATGTTTCTTAGGTATAATGTTACTATTCATACTCTTCTCACACTTTTTTTGCTGAGGAGTCTGAGCTTCAGGAAGATGCATCCTTTGGGGATCATCCCACAAAAAATTTGGATTCTAGCACAATGATTCTCTGAGGATAATCTATTACTTTAGTACGAGTGTTATGGAATCATGACTGAGTTTAAGACAACACCTTAGAGAGGGAGGCTAATATGTGATTGCAGTGTCTAGAGCTGTTCTTAGATATTTTTTCACCACCCGTGTAAGGGAAATTTGAGGATAAATTGCTTTAAGGGGGAATTTTTAAGAACCTTGTTCTTCATTGAGGCATGGATTCTTTTTTTATCAATTATCAGTTTAATTGCTTAAATATTTACTAAGGTTGATGCTTGTTGGGTTCTTGAAGGGCTCTATGGTGTCTAGGGCTACTCCGGAGCCTAAAACCCAAATTTTGGGTGTTTTTTCCTAGCGCCTTATTACTGAAAACCGTGCGGGGTAGGCCACATTATTTGACAAAATTGTGCAAGGCTGGATAGTAGGGGCTTACATGACACACAGTTTGGGTAAACCATGTGGGTTGATCTACATAGCCGTGCGGCTTGTTCTGTAATTTTAGTATAATTTTACAAAGTTTTTTAGAATGGTTTTCTCATAGTTTATAAATCATGTATTGTAATCGTGTTCTATTCCCCAAGTCTATAGTAATCCATGCACAATTTCTACATGGTTTGATAAATTTTTCCGATAAACCGTGTGAGCCATGCTATGTTGGATTTTTAATATTTTAAATTTAAAATAAAAACCTTATTTTAACCCTATTTTGGGTTTTCATTAAGTGGAAAGTAACTCCTCTGTTGGAAAAACTCTCATGCTTGAATATTACTCTATTTTATATCTACTCATCATCCGATTTCTAATTCAAACACTGTTCAACTCCTTGTATTCGTAATGGTAAGGAATTAATTCTTTTTTATCCATTCCTGATTCTTATAGATATCGACTGCACTATTTGAGTTTAGACTCATATGCCCTAATTTGTCTTTCTTCGACCATTCTTCAAATTTCCCCCAAACCATGATGAATTAGAGTTTGATATTGGATGAGCTATCAATCAAAATCCTAAGGTAGGTGGTAATGTGCTTTTAATTTAAATTTGGATCATTTATATGTATCAGTATGTCGCACACCCATTTTTCTCACAGCACCGTAATTGTAATTGAACCCTGTTATTTACTATCCTGATTTAGGTAATTTAATAGTAATTTTTATGCATGTTATAGGTGGAATACCTTGATTAAGGACCACACCATTGGTAAGTTTCCTTAAATGGACCTTTTATGGAATTTTTCCTCAGATACTTTGAAGAATGCCTTTTACTCCATGTCATGGGATGCAAATGTATGATTTAGCCTATAAATTAAATTTAAATGTTGTTAGATTATAATTAAATTGAACTAAGGGTATGGGATTAATGATTTACCCTACACACATGTAAGACATTTTTGTTAATGTATGTTTTCATTTCCCATGTGAGTGAAATAGAGGCCAAGGATTGAATCAATGCAATTGGATTGTATTTCTTATATTGTTACTTTTCCGACATGAGATATATTATAATTAAGATATGTTATAGCTAGTTAGGATTGCTAGAATTACTATTCTAAAATCACCCATGTGATTATTTGAAGGCAAGCCCTTGAGTTTGGCCTTGTTTGTAATTTCCTTAATATGAATGAATTTCAACTTTTAATGTTTCTCCCATGTGAGTTATATGATAATCAATCCATATAGTAGCTTTTTATTCCTTTTAACCTGTTATATAAAATATTCCCATGTGAGTAAATGAAATTCCAAGACTTATGAGGTTGTCTTATGCCTGAGACACCCCATTGAGGTGATTTTGATATTATATCCTCTTGTTTTTGACCTTGGCATGTCTAATGAAATGTTTTTTTTGAAATTAAATGCCTTAGATTATAAATAGTCTTGGTTGATACATGGATTCAACTTATAATTCCATGGACTGACTCACATGACTATTGACCTTTATAACTAGGGTGACACTTGGATCCACTCACAGATGCCATGGACGGACTAAATGGTTAATATTATATGCCATGGGTGATACATGGATCCATTAAGGGGTGCCATGGATGGACCCATTAAGGCTGGACTTTATACATAGTGATACATGGATTCGTATGAGAATTCCATGGATTGACTCAAATGGAATTTGAATATTATGCCAAGGGTTATACTCGGTCCTACATTGAGGAGTGTCGAGGAAAAAATCATTTGGTTGGTACATTATACCTCACCTAGAGAAATATCAGATTCCTGAGAGGTTTACTAGGGATGGGATTGTAGGGTGTTGGTTGATATTGTACCTGAAGTGATACTTGAATTCTAACATAGGAATTTCAAGAATGGGCCCAGGTTTTGAATTGAATTAGAAATGAAATGACTTATGACATGTCCTTCAAGACAAAACACAAGATTGGATTCTTTCTTCACTTGTACTTGTTTAGATGGTCATATGAGGCATCTGTTGTGCTACCAGTTACAAGGGGGATGTCGGGCTTGAGCCGGATCTCGATACTTATAAGTATCAACATAATTTAATTTTTAAATGAGTATGAAATGAATTTAAATGAGAACTAGTGTAGTTAGGATGTTTAATTTTTATTGATTCCTTGCTTATTTCTTTTCTTATTACACATTCCTCATCATATATATTCATTGACTGATTGGAATATACCTTGGTAGGTTGCCTACTAGGATTTAGTCTCACACCCTATTTGTGTCATGATTTTGAGCCCAAATAGATTATATGATTGTAGATAACGATAAGGGAAATCACCCTCCTACAGGAACTTGATATATTGTTTAGGGGTAGGAGATCATGGGACCAAGCTTTGTCTTATGATGCTATTAAGATTGTTTTAGACTTTTTTGTACTTTTGTTATATTGATTGTATTTATTCCTTGTAATTTTATTTTGGTTGTTTTCTTCAAAACATGTGACATACATCCACATCCTGTCTATGATGTGATTTCAAGATTTTTTATATGATTAGTCTTCTACTATTTACCTTTGTGGTATGGATTACTATATCCACTAATTGTATGATACTTCCACTATTTTACACTCTGCTAATGAGGTAATAGTCTCTACACTGACTCACTTAGTATCTCACTGCTAGTCAGCAGCCTCTGGTATTTGGGGAGATGTTCTTGAGGCCACGTGGCCTACCGGGCCTGGGGAATCTTTCAATGGAATCCGGGTTCAGGGCATTACAAATTACATGCCTTCACATGAAATGATTTCATTTACCTTATCCATGAGATAAATTTGGATGTGTTTATATATATATTAACTCTATTTTGGATTATTAACACAAATAATATGTTTTGAAAAAAGTTACACATTAATATGGTTAGAACATATTAATTTTGTGGAAGGAATAAGGATTAAAAAACTAAATTGATAGAACCATGAATACATAGATGAATAAAACATGAGACAATAATGACATAATTTGATAAAATAGTTATGAATTTAATATTCATAGGATTCATGTTAAAGTAGAGAGACCAAGATAGCCCCTCGAATGATAATTGTTCTACTTCTTCCTAATAAAACATATTTCATGACCTTAATCATTCAAATAGAATTAGGGGTCCAATGGATTATATTTTGTAATAAATGGTGAAAATAGATAACCCTAGGAGTTAGGTAACTAGATCTCACTATGATATTTGGGTTAAATTTTTCTAAGAAACCTTATAAGATAAGATATCATAAGAATATGTTTGATTTTTTATATTTGATGAATTTGAATAAAGGGTTTCCCACTTGACTATCTAATATTCATAAGTGACATAATTGGAATAATGGATTACCTAAATAAATATTTAATGAGTGTAATTATAGAAAAGACTCATTACATAGTGAAATATTGATCTTATCTCACTAAAGGTAATATTGTATGAGGTTATCATTTTAGTGGGAGTACTTTCATTAAAAGTAATTGATGAAAAGATATAAAATTTGATATTCAAATATAAATATGTATTTAATGTAGATTATGGAATGTATCATGATAATAAATTTGAGATATCTTTATATAAGTACTCATCCTTAAACATTACTTAATCTTGAGTTTCAGTCAAAAATTAACTCTCTTACATTTGAAGTATCTTTACAATTTATAATTTTAAATAAGTAGATCATAAATATTACATAATAACCAATAAATTACAAAGTTGATACTTCCACTTAGTGTCAATTTTTTCCACAATATAAAATTTTTGTAATGAAACACATTTTATTTTCAAGATAAATCTTAATGACTTTAAATTGACTCCTTTGTGCTTTATCGTACTTAAAACCTATGAATTACATTTAAAAATGTGTGATGATCACAAAAATATCTATAATAGGTATATAAAAAGAAATAAAGAAACTTGTTGGTTCATTTTAAAACCACGAGATAACATAATAGACAATGATATGATGTAATCATTTACTTACACATGAGATCAGTTTTATTTCCCAATTTTTTTTCATAAATCATTTTATAATAAACATAAATTAAAAAACATAATCATGAGGTTTTATTTATAAAACATGAGATCCCTTGAAATAATTTTCCTAAAAACATACATTTTTAACCAAGATGGGAAAAATCATTCCTTTAAAACAAAATATCATTATATTACCCGGTGAAATCAAAATTATTTTATTAAAACTCAATAGAATTTATAGAAAAACATGTAGGTAACTTGGGATATCATTTTAATATCAATCTTAGAAACAGAATCACCTATATGGTAAATTTGAATAATATTTAAGGAGAAACTTATAACTAGTTAACTATGTCTGTTTACCCAATGTATTAAAGAGCTATATCAGCCTCATCCATTTTCATGAGCTCTATCAATATCTCCTATCATCATAAAAAATACCCAAGACCCAAAACATTTTCATAACACATGAAATATTTCATTTTCATCATCATACACATAAAAATATTCTCGACACACATAAGAAAAACATTTCTATATATCAAAATATCCATTCCATTTAAAACCATTTTTAAAAATATCCATAACATAGAGAATTATGGTTTTTATTCAAAAAAATATGGGATTTTTTAAATGAATACAAATATAAAATAATTCTTACGATGGTGGGAAAAACCATTGATGCTACATGCATTAAAATAGAACATTCCTTTTGTTATTTTTTCAAAATGTTATATATATATATTTTTAAAGTTTACTTCTGAAAACATTTGAAAGGAAGTAAAAAAGAGACATAAAATGTCTTTTATAATTAATTTATGTCCATATAAATACATATATAAAATAATTTTAATAATATGGACAAGGAATAAAATATTTTATAAAAAAATATTGAAAACATTTAAAATGGGGTTTTTAATGTAAAGTGTCCCTTACCTCGAGTACGACTTGTCTTGTATGTTCATTAAATTTAAAAATAATAAAATAATATTAAATATTTAATTACTTCTAAACCTTTTTAGGTTTATTATTCTTTTTTTATTTATTATCATGTTATATAAATTTACATAATCATTTAAGTTCATGTTTGATGTTACGATGATATTCATATCATTTGTCCAAAATGAAATTGGTAGATTGACTATGGTTAAATACGTTGTTATTCTATAATCCCAAAAATAAAGGTCATGAAATGATTATAATTTTTATACATAAATTATAATTTTAAAACTAGTCACAAAAGAAGGGTATGAAAAATGAACTATGTAGTAATCATAGAGATGATAGGTCATGCATACACATGTATAACTTTTCCTTTTTTCAACGAAAATGGTGGAAATATGGTAAGTATTATTTTATATTTATATAATTATGATTATATCATAAATATAATATTATATATTCAAATAAATTTATATATAGTGTCAATGTGTTTTGTTCACAAAAAATGAATCACATCGCTTCATGGAAGTGGTAATCCACACGTACGAATGAGTGACATTATCATTTTTTAATGGATGGAAAGGTAAGAAAATAGATGATATATTATCATTAAAAAATTATAAATATGTCATGAATATAATATATATACATTAAATCCATCATTATAATGATTTGTGAGAGGAAGTGATAGGGAAAAAATTACATTGGTTTGTGAGATGGTACACTGTTGTACCCATGAATGATGGTTTCATTTCCAATTTGATAGAAAAGGAGATAGATGTAGTTTTTTAACAAAATAAAATCATATAATATTTAAGATAATAATTTTATTAATTCATAATGGTTTAATAATATTGGAATGATGTAGAATAATAAATAAAATGAAAATGCTCGGTTAAGAATTAGAGCTCTTATTTGGACAACTTCTTTAGGTTCATACCTCAATCCTTACTATGTTTATTTTATTATAAAAAGGGGAATATGGGACAAGTTTTTGGATTTTATTAATGGATTTGGGTAGGTATTTATGAAAATTGAGTTCTCAAAAGGTGTGAGAAGGAGTAAAGAGGAGATTCCCTTTTATAAGTGAGGGGATGATCACTCTTGGAATTAATTAAAGTACTACATTAATATAAATAAATTTTATTACAAAAATGGAAAAATTGATATATTTATATTATAGGATTATTATTATTATAAATTATATCATCCAAAAAAGATTATAAGTTTAGTTTATTTTTTCACCTTTATCATTTTGTTTTAACACTCTATTAACCCTTTTAAGTATTACCATGATATCAATGTTTTCTACTCTTTTGGGGTCAAGAAAGTTACTATAAACGGAAAAAAGACCCATAAATGGACCATGATTAATATTTGAAACCATATACCCCTAATTTATATTAATATAATATTTTTTTATGAATTTTAAATCATTTTATAAAATATTGTTTATTTTGAAATATCATTGATGTCATTTTTATAACTATTAATTTAGTTTGACTTTAAATAAATAAATATAACGATGGAATTAGAATATATAGTATTAAAATATTCATAATATTCCATATATGTCTATAAAAGTTTTGTTACACTATAACTCACCTAGAAAAGAAATACATTTAGAGTTTTTAAAATTAGTTACACGATATTTCTACCACCGATACAAACACTTTATCAGTGTTGCGTAAGTATTTTAGGTAATTATATCATCAATAAAAATTAAAAAAACATAACATAATAAATACTAATTAATTTAAAATTAAGCTTTTGTATTTATTAAATATGTACATTTACTCAAATTTATGTTGTGACAACCTTTTTAATAAGATATTTTGACTTCTCCATCATTGTGAAAACATTTCACAAGCATTTGGATAAGTCACTTGTTATATAACCCAATAATTTATATATATATCTATAAAAATAATAAATAATAACTTATATTTATTAAAATTGTATATAAAAGACTTCTTACTTCCGAAATATTATATTTGGGTCACTGGATTTGACTTTTTTAGTGTCGTACGAGCACTGCGTGGACATTGAAAGTGATTATCATGTCTATTAGAAAGTAAATTTAAATTTATTTCTTTTCAATTATTTTTAGATGATATTTATATTATATTATCACTAATTATTTATTAAAAAGGTTTAATAAAATTTTATATCATAGTTTTTTCTTAGATATATCCAAAAAGATATTGTATTTCATAAAATCTATATTTTTAACTATTCACAAAAATTTTTATCTCTTTAGAAAAATAAAAAAAATTCAACATAGGATAAATTTTTCATGATGAATAAAAAAATTAATTATATTTAATTAAAATAATTTCCTATAAGTTACATAAATTTATTTTAATATTAATTTTAATACTCAGCAAAAAATATTTTTTTGGAAAATTGTGGTTTTAGGCCCAAAAATAAACTTATACAAAAATAAACTACAAAGTTTATTATTATATAATTAATTATATTATTTATAACTAAATTTTTCTTAACCTAATTTAAGATAAAATTTAAATCATAATTTAAAATTTCAATAAAATGAAATGAAAATTTTACAAAAAATGGTATTTTTCACTATTAACTAAAAAATCAATCCTTTTAGAAAAATCCAAAAAATTAACGCTAAGAGACCTTTTATATGTTGATTTCAAAAATTAAAGAATTTTATTGAATGAAATTTATAAAATGGAAATAAATTTTTTATAATATTGGATCACAAAATTCAGTAAAACCATTTTTAAAGAAAATGTATTTTTGAAGAATAAAATGATATTACTAAAAACTGAGTACTTAATACCTAATAATTAATCAATACCTTTTTATTGAGTAGTGGCTATATATATATTCCATAATGTGGTTATTTCTATTATTACCGACAAATTCAATGACTAAATTATAAAAAACATATTTAAAAAATATTATTTCATTTTTTGTTTAATTTTAGTGTTGCGTATCGTATATTTTGTCAAATAAAATATGTTTCTTTTTAAATATCAGGGTGTTAAATTTTACGCACATTAATAAATTGTGTCCTATAAATTTTATATTGATTTTTTTTAATCAAGGGTTTAGTATTTGAAAATACCTTTTTTAAAAACTCACATTGTAAAAAGGGTTAATAAAACTTGATCTTGAAAATAGGGAAAGGGAAATATAAAGTTCATATCTAATAAAACATAACTCGGTTTTCAAATAAGAGAAAATTAGTGGAAAGTAAAAATATTGAAATGGAGGAAAAAATTAATGTCTAAATAATGATAGATATTTATCTAGAACATTGATCATAAGAAAGTGAATGGTCATGTGAAATTCAAAGACTAAAAAACCATAAACCAATGAGATGGTAAAAGACCATCAATTGATCAGAATATAAGGTAATAGGATAAATTTTTTATTTCAATATCTGTTTCCTAGAGTTTAAAGAATTTGTTTACCATATAGACAAATAAAATAATGATATGTACTTAATTTAAAATAATAATTTCACCGTTTGATCAATTTCTATCACAATATTATAATTTTACTCAAATGATGAGTATTCAAGATGATTTTTTCATGCCTAAAGCTTTAAAATCAATTTCCAACAGATCATATAATTCCATAAAAGGATACGAGTTATTCCCAATAACATTAAACATTAACTAAAACCAAAATGGTTATAAAATCATAAGACAATACTCAAAATTAATAAACATTCATATGAATAAATAATACAATAATCTCTAAAGCATCAACAATAGTAACCAAAGTTAAACATTAAACACTCCATACATAACTAACCTTAAAACTATTCAAAATATTCCTAAAACCCATAAAGGACTTGATCACATATTCTTCTTAGATGAATTTAACATTTATATCCTAAAGAAATAGTCTCTCATAAAATCATATACCAAAAAATGAATATTTCATTATCCTATAATCTTTAAAATATGATAATATTTTTCCTAAATAATATAAATTTCTATAAATCTAAAGTAAAATCTTATATAATTCCAAAATATAATTATTCCTTAATTTATTAAATAAAATCCCATATTATCTAGTAATATTTGGTTCACCTTAATCATATAATGTCCTGCCAATGTATACTGATCTTATTCCAAAATAACAGTAATCACTCAATCACAAAATCACTTTTCAATCCCATGGTTATCTATAAAATAAAACTTATGTTCCAAAATTGAAATAAACTATAATTACCTCAGCAACAAATATCACATAAACCCTAAAGTTTATCAGTACCTTTAAACTTATGTCCACAAAATTTAAATGCATTCTTTCTCAAATATTTTTTCACATGTTAAACTAAAGGTTTACATTTACCTTAAACAACTATCAAAACTAAATAAATTTCACTAAAGTATTCCCACTATGTAAAACCTTAATGGTGTATCTATGATATTAAACTTATGATCATCCTTAGACTTATCAACCCTTGAAATTTTAGGTTTATCCCACATCACTATAAATTAACATAGGTTTCCATAGGTTCTATCCTCTCATTCTTCATAATGGTTCATAAGGAGAATGTGGATTAAAAAAATAATTATCCACAAGGAGTTTCTAGCTAGGTGTGAAGTCTTAGTCCCACTCATCATGCACCTATTTTGATTGAGTTAATACCCAATACACCCATTTTAGAGTTGTTATCCCTAGGTGAATATGTTCAACAACTACATTCACATGATATTATACATATTTGGACTTAACTTCTAGGAAACTAAACAAATATATAATTTATCAAAATTGAGGATTTTATTCTTATCATAGACTTATATATATGGTTATCATCAATTTTTTCTAATGCTAATATTAAAAGTTATCTAATCCATTCCTCTGATATCAATTATAAGTAATAGACCTTAAACATTACATAATATCGAGTTTTATGTTACGAATTCACTCCGTTGCATTTTGATAATCATTATTGTTTAGAGTTTTAGAGAATTATTTACTAACTCTTAAATAAAAAACTTATAAATTTATAATTGGAAACCTCTATTTAGTATCTATTTTTTTCATAATTTGATACTTTTATAATGAAACACATTTTATTTCAATGAAAATTCTGCATGACTTTCAAATTGATGGATTTTTTGTTCTTGCTCATCCTTAATTTTTATGAAAAATCATTTAAAAAAATGGAATTAGCAAAAAACTGTCATTAAGGGACACATGAAAAGAAATAAATAAATGTATTAGTCTATTTTAAAACTATGAGATTGTAAAAGAGTATCTTTCTTTAATATAATAAACTTTAATCTCAAATAATCATTTATTTAGACATTAAATAAACTTTACTGCCCAATGTTTTTCAGAAAAAAATTTATAAGAGAAAAAAAACAAAATTGTAATCATGAGGGTTTCTTTAGAAAACATGAGAACCCTTGAAAATAATTTTCTAAATAACATTAATTTTTACCAAAAAAGGAATAATCATTCCATTAAAACAAAATATCATTAGCTTACTTTGTGAAATAAAAATATTTCCATGAAAAATCATTATAAAGCATAGAAAGCTCATGTAGGTAACTTGGGACTTAATTTTTATATCACTCTTACAAAAGTAATAACAATCCCAGTAAATTCCATTAATATCATAGGAGAAACCTATAACCGGTTAACATTGTACCTTTACCCAATGTGTTAGAGAGATATATTAGGCTCATCCATCATCATGAGTTATATCAGGCTAAACTATATTCCTAAAAAATTACAATACCCATAACCTAATAATAAAACATGAAATCTTGAATTTTCATCATCCCACTCTTAAAAATATTCTTTTCAATAATATGAAAAACATTTCTGTAAATCAAAATATCCATTCAATTTAAAACCCTTTTTGAAAATAGGCAAGACATAGGAAAAAATGGTTTTTATTTGAAAAATACATGATATATTATAAATTAATATAAACATAAAATAACTATTATGGAGTTTTAAAAAACCATTGATTCCATATATGTTAAAATAGGATATTTCTTTTCCATTTTTGTCAAAACATTCCATATAAAATATATAAAAAGATTCCTTTTGAAAAAATTTGAAAGGAAGTCAAAAGACACATAAAATTTATTTTTTAAATCATTTTTTACCGTATAAATACATCCAAAAAATAATTTTTTTAATATGTATATGGAAGAAAAATATTTAGAAAATAAATCATGAAAACATTTTAAATGACGTTTTTAATGTAAAGTGTCTCTTACCTCAAGTCTGACTTGTATGCATGCTCTTTATATTCCATAATAATAAACATATGACAACTATTTACATACCTAAGAACTATTTTCATTATTTTTATTCATTTTATTTTATTTATAATCATGTTATATAAAATTAGTTAATAAATTAAGATCATGTTAGATATTTTGATGATATTTGATTCATATATCCAAAATGAATTTGGTAAGTAAAATATGGTCAAAGTGGTCATTATTCCATATTCTTCAAAATAATAATAATTAAAAAATTATCATTGTTTTAAATTAATTATAATTTTAAAACCAACCATGATATATGGTTATGAAAAATGAATTGTGTTATAATCCTAGAGATAGTTGGTCGTACATAAGCATGTGTAACATTTCCACTTTTGAACAAACATGATGGAAATAATGTAAGTATTATTTTATATTTATAAAATGATGATTATATAATATATATAATATTTTGTCTTACTAATACATTTCATCTATGTTACATGGTTAAAAAAAATAATCACAACACTTCATGGAGGTGGTAATCCATATGTACACATGAATGATGTTATCATCTTTCAATGGATGGAAAGGTAAGAAAATATAAGATATATTATATTTAAATAATGATAAATGTTTCATGAATATCAAACACACACACAAATATATATATATATATATATATATATATATATATTAAATATATCATTATAACTAGCTGTGAGAGGAGGTGATGGAAAATGAATTACAGCGGTTCGCGAGGTGGTAGTTTGTTGTATACATGAATGACAGTTTCATTTCCCATTTTATGGAATATGATATGGATATTGGTCATTAACATAAAAAAATTAGCAAATTGAAGATAATAAGGAATTTTATTTCATCATATTTTAACAATATTTGAAGGATATGGGATAAGAGAGAAATTAAAATGCTTGGTTAAGAATTATACCTCTTTTTTGGACAAACACTTTATGTTTAAACCTAAGTATTTACTAGGTTGGTTTTATGAGAAAAACAAGTCCCCTATGATGTGGGTAGGTATGTTATGAATGGATTTGGATATGTATTTTCTAAACTAGAGTGTTAAAAATGTGTGAGTAAGAGAAGAGAGGAGGTTCCCTTTTATAAGTGAGGAGAGGGGCACTCATTGAATTACATAAAATATTAAATTAATATAAATTAATTTTCATATAACAATGGAAAAAAATTGTTATATTTAAAATATAAGATATTTATTTGTTTAAAATATATAATCAAATAAAATTTGGAGATTTTTTTTTATATTTTCAAGCTTATAGCTTTATTTTAACCCCCCCCCCAACCCTTCTGACTGTTACCATGATATAAAGGTTTTTTACATTTTAGGGGTCAATAAAGTTACTATAAAAGGTAAATTGACAAATAAATGGACCATAGTTTATATGTTAAACTATATTAAATTCACTTGGCTAGATACAATATTTTTATAAATTTTAAATCATTTCCTAAAATATTGTTTATTATAAAATATCATCAATTTCATATTTGGAACTATTCATTTACTTTGAATTTAATGTCATCCAGATATAAATAGAATTAAAATATATAATTTTAATACAAAACTAATATTTCATATCTAGATATAAAATTTATGGTACACTATAAACTAGAAAAACAAAATAACTTTTAGTGTTTTTAAATTCATTTAATTTATTTTTCTATTAATTGTACAAGGAGTATATAAGCAGTTTGTAAGCATTCAAGGTAATTATTTATTAAAAAAAATAAATATAAATTACCATAAATAAAATAAATTAATTAAGTTTAATTTTAAATTTTATATCCATTAGTTTTTTTATTTACTTATATTTATGTCATGAAAACTTATTTAATATGCTATTTTGACATTTCCACCATTACGCAGGCATTTCACAAGATTTTGGATAAGCCACTTGTTATATAACTCCAAAATTAATATATATACATTAAAATAATAAATAATGATTTATATTTATTAAAAAATAATTAAATACTTATTATTTCTCAAATATTATCTTTAGGACTCCAAATTTGACTTTTTCAGTACTACGCAAATACTGTGTGGGCACTGAAAATTATTCTCATATCTATCATAAAATAAATTATAATTTATTTTATTTGATTTATTTTGATATGATATTTTTAATATATTATAATATAAATTTTTTTAATATTTTGATAAAACAATATATCATATTTATGTAATGAAGATATTATAAAAGATATTGTATTTCATAAAAACGTTGTTTATTTACCTTTTATCAAAAAATTTAACTTCTTCAGAAAAATATAAAAAATTCAAAAAGTGTTAAATTTTAGTGGATGAATCAAAAAATTAATTCCATTTCATAAAATCGAATTTATACAATTGGAAAAAATAATTTTAATGTAAATGATTAAAACGCAACAAAAAACAGTTTTATGAAAATTTTGTTTTTAATCCCAAAAACAAACTTATACCAAAATAAAGTATAAAGATGATTCTTATGTAATTATTTAGATTATTTATAATTAAAGGCGACTTATATTAATTTAATATCTAATTAAAATAATATTTTAAATTTTCAATGAAATTAAATAACAGTTTTACAAAAAGCAGTATTTTTTATTATTCACTAAGAAATCAATTATTTCAGAAAAATCCCTAAGTTTCGCCCTAATGTAATTTTGATTTTAAGATTCAAAAAATGATAAAAAAATCATATAAAATTTCTCATAGTAGAATAAATTCATTATAATATTCACTCAAAAAATAAAATAAAAACCATTTTTTAAGAAAACATATTTTTGTATAATAAAATAACTTTACTAAAAATTGAGTACCTTTTTCATAAGAATTTACAAAAAAAATTATTGATTATGAAGTTTATATAGTTTTGATAATTTAATTATTCTTATTCATACCTTCCAATTCAATTTCTAGGTTATAACTTTAAATTTATATAATAATATTTCGTGGTTTGTTTAAACTCGGTGTTATGTGTTGTATATAATATCAAACATAATGTTATTATTTTAAAATATTGAGGTGTTATATTATTTTTGGTATAACCTATAATAAAATTTAAAATTTATATCTAAGGTTGAGAAGTTTTCTCAAAGTGATTTTTTTAGAATTTTAATATAAATTCTATATAAATCAATTTCTCTAATTCTCACTCATAGATATTTGAAACAGAGTGTAAATCAAGCATTTGTGTAGATAAAAATAGAATAAAAAAAGATTGAATTAATGAAATTATAAGTATATTTACATGTTAGAAATGGGTAGATATTTTCTATATTTAAGGTCAAAACTTATGATTTAAGTATACCAAGTGGATTAGTAATAGATTTAGATAACTTTTATAATTTTATGATCATAAAGAGAAATGGTTTTTATATATCTTGTTTAGACAAGATAAGTTTTTAATTCATTATTGTGAACAAAATTTATTCTATATATATAAATGAAAATTTTTAGGGCATTATAAATATGGTAAATATTATATACATTCTAGACATGGATAGTTGATAGTTCCCATTTATTTGTTATTTTTATTATTTATTCTGTAATATTTTAAGTCATGTTTAGGTATTTAGCATAACTATTGATGAAATTAATATTTTATATATTATATATATTTTTGGATAATTTAAGTAATTTTTTAGATTTTAATTACTTTTATTTTTATGGATTCATTATACTTTGTATTTATTATATTAATTATTAACCTTTTCATTATTTTAATATAAAATTATTTTTATTAATTATTTTTTATTCTTATTTATGTTTATTTTATTTTTATAATAATATTTTAAATCTTATATATATTTTTTATAAATTTTTTTAATCTTATGTAGTTTTATTTTATTTTAGTATAATTGGATGAAAGTATTATCACATTCATTTAAATCTTAAATTTTTAATTTTTTTAGTTTTTTATTGATTTAATATTATATATTCTACTTTAGTTTTCATTTAATATTATGTATCTATTTTTAATTATATTTTAATATTATGCAACTAATTTAAAATTTATTTTAATCTTATATATGTAACATAGTTTTATATTTTTATGAGTTTTGAAGAACATTCAATTTAATATTAGGTAAATTTTATTTTATTATTAAGTTGGCTTACCAATTTTATATTAACATTGGTTATTGAATTACGTTTTGTGTTTATGGTGACACCATGTAATATATTTGTCTCAATCAAATTTATAGAATCTATGACTTTGGATGATATGTACGATTAAATTGCAATGGTGGAAGATTGAACCAAGGAGTTAATCAGGAAAAAAACAAGCATCATATAAGATCAAATTTCTAGTTGCATAACATTAAAAAATAGTAATATAAAAAGGAGAAGTAAAATAACCATCCATGAGAGAGGCATAAAATAGAATATTAAAAGAACCGACTAAGAAAAAGCAATAAAAAAAGATACATTGATATGTTGGGGAACCATCAAATGATGATCATAGATGCAACATCAAATAAATAAACCTGATCTGTTATAATTGGAGAGCCTAACTTATCATAGAATCCCTAAGTAGGTAGCAAAGAACAAATATAATTATGAAATTTAGAGGTTGATCATGAGTCATATAGTGAATTAAAACTTTTAAAAAAGAGTGATCATGAGTATATTAGAATTATGAATTTAAATAATTTTGATAAGGGTCTTGTTATTTTATATATGATAGTAGAGAAAGAAATTAGCTCCTCCTCCGCCTCATCCTCAATTTCTATAGTAGAAGTAGTGTATACGAGTGCCATTAGTTTTTCTATTTCATTATTGTTCCATTAGTAGTAGATAATAAAAGTAGTTTAAATTTTAGTTAAAATTTTTATTTTTGTGTAGATTATTATTATTCATAATATTAATGTAATTAGTTCTAAAATTCATAGTTTTTATTCCTACTTTAACATTAGATTACAATATTTACATGCCTTGATTTATTAATCATTTATTAAATTCTGAATTCAAGTTCATCAATTATTTTTATCTAAAATTATTAGGATTTAATATTAAACTACATGAGTTTAATTTTTTTGTTTATATCGAGCATTAAAACCATTATGAAACCTATTCTTGAATTTATAAATTACCATCAAAGTTCAAGTCAAGATATTGAAAATGAGATTTTCATTTCAGATTTAGGTTGATCAATGAAGAGAATATTTAAAGACTGCACTAAACTGTAGTTTTATTTTTAAAAATTTGATAAATAATCAATGATTTTCATTCTAAGGTAAATTTCAATTTCGTTTTAATAAATACCTCAATCTTTTAAATGCCTAAAATTTTCAAATCATCCATCAATATAAAAAAATAAATTAAATAAACACTTGATTCAAGATAAGAATAACCCAAGGTAAACACTAGTTCTATGTTAGTGAGGCTAGGGTATAATTTGTGTATGTGATTCATAAAACAAAACATTTTAAACAAACAAAACTTTGTCACAATTTGTTTTGACAAATGTATTTACATAAATCTTTCCATGAAAAGTACTTACCTGTATCTAGGAAATTCTCTTCTAGGGATGAAATCATTAGAAATAGGATATTTCTTTAGAAAACTCTTTAAGACTACTGGGAATGATTTAATAAAATGATACATTCATTCCATCATTATCAAATTCATGATTATCCCCTTATTCAATAATTTAATGAGGTGTTTTTATATATGGAAATAGTAATGATTGATGTTGTCAGTAATGGTTCACTTGTGGAAAAAACCCATGATACCACTAGAGCACTCATTAAGACTATGACTGAAAACTCACAAAAAATTAACACTATGTATATATCATATCATGTTTAATATATTATTGAAACATATAGTGGTTAAATAAACTAATTTAATAAATAATCGATCAGTGGAATGAAAATAATAATGTGAAAACTTTCCCAAAAACATTCATCTTATTCTAGTTCAAATTTGAGTCTATAACCTAGTTGTGTACTATATTTGATTTAATTTATTCCACCATATTCATTTTTATCCCTTAATCCATCCTAGTTTGTATAAAAAATATAGTCATAGACATCATTCCACCCTTTACAACCACAATTACATCATTTATAGCCCCCATTTAAACCTTCATAGTTTCAATTCGAACCTTTTCAATGATCATTATAGCCATCTTTTCCATATTATGTGTGCATTATTTTCTCATAAAATTATCACCAAAATTATTATTATAATTATTTTGATAATCCTAAAACTAAATTATTTGAAAACCAAGAGACTAATGTTGTTTTTGACTCTAGAAATAATTCTGTCAACAATCAAAATTCCTTTAAAAAAACTAACCAATCATTTAAAAAAATTAACCAACCAATAAATATCCAATTTCATAAAACTAAGACTATAAATATAATTTTACGAATAATCAATTCCATAAATCTAACAAAATACCTCCAAATAATCAATATATTAACCATAAATTTAGTTTTTATGATAATCAAAACTCTCAAAACTATAACCAAAATCAAAATAAAATATATAATTAAAACCATAATAAATTTTCAAAATCCTTAGGAAATAAATTCTTTAGAAACCAATATTTTACTGACCTAAACATCCATGAAATAAATTTATTACAAACATACGCTCCAAAAATTTAACCAAAACACCTTTAACTAAAACATCCAAAATCTAAGAAACATTAACCAATGATATTTCAATAATTTGAATAGAGATTTATCCCCTTGAAAACCATGGAAAAATGATCTTGAGAATAAAAATAATTCCATTAAAACCCTACAAAGTGATTAAAAAATTTAGAAAATCCATTTGGGAGAATAAATTTTCAATTATATAAATTTAATCAATTCATGAAAAACTTTGTTGGAAATTTTCCTTTACAACCACATCTAAATCCCAAAAGTCATGTCATTTACATTGAAATGAAAAGTCACTAGAAACTCCAAATATCCACTTAAAATTTAATTAAATGAAAAAAACCTAAAATGTGAAAAATTGATGAATAAGAAGAAAAATTTTAGTAGTTACTTGAAAACTTTTCATTGGATGTTTACAAGCCTAATGTTTTTTTTTTTGAAAAAGTGTCTACGCATTATAAAAATTATTATATTCTATCCTCTAAAATCCATTTTCATCAAGATTTAGAAAAAGAAAAAAATAATAATAAACCCAAACCTGAGTTTCTTGAAATATTTATGAAATTATATATAAGCATTCCATTTCTTGAAGTTATGAAATTTTTTTCTAAATATCCAAAAAATAATGGAATTTTTACCAATATGAGAAAAATAAAGGTTATATGGAATGAATCTCATTATTCAATCCTATTTCAATTGGTACTTTTTATATGAATTTTAAAATATGTAATTTCAAAATATTGATTTCATCAGTTTATCTAGGTTCTTTAGTAAAATTTATGCCAAAATTTGTCTTTAATTTAATTCATGGTATCCTAGATGTATGTTATTGGAAAAAAAGTTATTATTATTTTGAGAATTAAATTTAAAAGCACTACTAAATCAACTTCTTTTATATTAGTCATACTTTTGTGTGTTAATGGTTTAGTTCTCCAACTAAATTTTATATATTGGATTTAGAGGAAGCCCTATAACGAAAATCATCCATCATTTTAGAAAGACATTTTCTCAAGATTGATTGGACTAAAATTAATGTTTATTATAGATCTTTAACAATATATGTTTGTGATAAAGTTGTGAAAATTAACATTCATTAACTCTATTAAGTATCCCTTTGAAAATGGTATTATGGTTTTCAAATATCAGAATGCACATCACTCTCCACTCACTTTGCAAAATTTGTCGACCGTTACCTCTAAATGGTGAGATCTAGAGCCACCAAAGGATCCTCCACTTCCACCTTTTGACCCTTTACCCTCAAAGGCTCAGCTATCAATCACATTTTCAGATACCTTATCTAGATCTCTTCCCTAAAACCCCATATTATTCTATAATGTAGATCCATTTTGCAGGAAACCTTTCACTCAGTGGCTCCCTCACAGACGCCTAAGCCAACAATTCCTCTCTTATCCTTATTATCCATTTTTCTTCCTCTCGGGGTCCCAGATCCACTGGTTGTGGGTGTTTGCATTAAGGATATTCTCTTCTGCTCATATCCTTCTTCTTCAGTTGCTTCCCCCCTTACCAAATCTCTATCTGGATAGTTTTTTAAAGAGTTCAAAGGACGAATCCCTTTCACCCAATTTCATAGATTTTTCTTTTGATAAGGCCCCCTTCTTTACTAGTGGACCTTGGTTGTACATTTTGGTTAGGATCATCTGTCTCTTATTTATTTCAAGAACTATGTTTCCACTTGGGATTTCGATGTTCCAGATCAAGTGTATTATATAAATCAAAAGTCCTTTTGTGTGGTTCTGTAATCCTAGGCTGGCTTCATGAAATCTTGGTCTCAGTGATCAAGATCTTTCAAGAATCAGTTCATTCATATATGGTGTTGTTTGATTGGTTTTCATGCATACATGGATTCTCCTCTCACTCTTATGTGGATCAAACCTCTAGGGAAACCTCTTCCTTTCTAGAACCTCTCTTTTCTTAGAACCATTAGAGATTCCCTGGGATCTTTCTTATGTGAAGACAATAACACTTCATTACTACTAGAAACATCTTTGGCTAAGATATGTGTGGAAGTCAATATGTCAACCCCTCCTATGAGGATCATCCACCTCATTTTGGGGGACTCTTTCAGCCGGTGGAAGAAAATTTCCCTTCTTCACCAGCTCGGTTCTGTTTGGAATGCAATTCCAAGGTCACTCCATCAAAACATGCAGATGTTTTACATCAAGATTCCAGCCCATGCACAAATGATCTTTTTCAGTGGGAGCTCCCTTATAACCAATCCCTAAGGATTCAAGTACTAAACTATTTAATCCTCCTCCCCCATACTTTTCCACAAACTCCCATAGACCTCCCCATGTCTCTTCTAGGGCCTCCACCTATGGATGTATTCTCCAACCATTTGATCCTACCCATCTTCTCAACTTCCCCCTTAGTATTTCCCCCAGCTCCTGATAGTCAGGATTTCATAGATTTGGTTTTTTCAGACCACTGGACCTCCCCATGTACAATCTGTTAATTTCTACACCCAAGATAGCTCAGGGACAAGTCAAGGAGAAGGAACCCCCTCACACACTCTCTCCTCCTTTTTAATGTGAACCATGACATTTCACATACCACAATATTCATACATCAAATGGATTCATAATTTTATCCAATCTCCCAAGACGACAACAGGAACTAATCTCCCCAACTCCTTCTCCCTCTCTAATTTATTCTCCTTCAAGTGGAGTTCAAACCAAGTCCCAACATCGATGCTTAGCTAACATGAACCATTATCTTTATTTTCTTATAAGGTGGTTTCCAAATCCACACCAATCCTTCATAAATGATTTCTTATATTATTTGTAATTCCCCTGGCCATGGAATATCACTTATAACAAACTTCTTTGCACCATAAATCCAAAAAATAAAGTCTTTTAAGGTGGTTTTTCTTGAACCAAAACAAAAACCATATAATTTTTCAGTTTTTATTGAAAATTGAAGATACATTAATCTATTCATGTGGACCCCCATAACATGAACATATGGGTTTTTTGGAATTATATTATTGTGGATTTTATCAGTTCTATTTATCTGTTAATTACTCTTAAAATGAAATACATTACTCATTATCTTCTTCTATCATCTTTCTACACTAAAAGTGATTCTTCGGTTCAAGAATATATATGGAATGGTCTTATATCCTTTGAACCAAGAGAGCTATTGTGGATTGTCATGGGAAACATAAATGTTATTTTAGAACCTTAAGAAAAGAATGAACGAAGATCATTCTTGAGAAAGGAAAGATAATAATTCTCCTTATTATTAACCTGCTCATGGATCCTTGATTTTGGCAACCCAGGTGAACGATTTACGTGGTGTAAAAATCACAGAGGAAGTGAGATAAACTTATGTTGGGTTAATAAGTTCCATGTTAACCTACATGTAACATACCGGGTCTGGGTGCCACCCAAAAGTGCCACATTCCCAGTTGGTCACATGGACTCAATTGAATTTCCCCGAACGCCATAGGTTACCAACTAGCAGTGGGGGCCTAGGGTGTGATGGTGGGGAAACAATGCCCTCATAGGTAGAGTAAAAAAATGGAAAAAATAGTAAACTGTTGCAGAAGCAGTAATACTATACAACAAAAGTAAACAGTGGAAGACTGATAGTATAAAAAATTGTAGCATATATAAATGAATGATGTATGTCACATATATCTAAGAAATCAGCCAAACAAGTTACAATATTTGAAATACAACACTGAAACCAAAGTATATAAAAAATTAAACTCTAATACCATTGAAAGCCTCAGCTTGGTACCATGATCTCAAGCTCCAATAGTAATTAAGTACCTGATGAAGAAGGACATTATCCCTTATCTACACCTGCAACCATATAATATGTTTGGGACCATGAGCATGACACAAACAGGGTGTAAGGAAAATCCCAGTAGGCAACAACCAAAATATATATGTCTAAATGTCAATGAATATATATAATAGGCAACATGTAAAATAAAGAAATAAACTAGGAAATCTCAAAAGTGAACAATCAAACATTTTCCAATTACAATCACTTAAATTTATTAAATTTTCAAACGTTGAATAATGAATCATGGGATGTAGCCTAAGTTGTGTATCCCTTCATGTAATAACAAAAACAGACATCCTGGAAGACCATTTAAACAACCAAGTAAGGCTGAATAAAATCTTGTGATTTGTCTTGGTAGACTCTACATAGAGAAATAGTAAACATTCATAACAACCCTCTAGGAAATATCTCAAAATCTAACCCCTTTGGTTTAACATAGCACTAATCAATTCAAACGCCACCTGGGAAACTCTCACGGTCAATACCCCTAGGTCCACATAGCATCAATAATTTATACACGACCTCAGCGCTTCTCTCACGGTCAATACCCCCTAGTTCAACGTAGCATTAATAATCATAAATGACCTTTGAGTAGCCCTCATGGTCAATACCACATGGTTCAAAATCTATACAAATACTATCACGGTCCTATATAAATAAACATGGAAACCCCTACAATTTTCCAAGTCTAAGTATCTTATAGTCCATCGATGATTAGTGCATATAAAACATTCATTAAATGTTCTATAAGAAAATCAAACTATTACATGGCTCAACATTAATCAAATCATAAAATAGACATCTCATATAACCAATCATCTCCATCCTAAACAACTAAAGGTAAGGAACATGGTATACCTCATAGGAAACCTAGTCTGAATGGGTAATAAATATCAAAAAAAGGAAAAAACCCATGGGGTGTCCCATAAACATTGGTATACAGACTTATGCATAGGAAAAAACCTTAATCAAACACCCAAACCATATATGGTATTAAATAGGGTAAAAATAAAAAATATGCAATACCCCAAACATGATTATTTGGAACATTAAGAATATATAATCTAAATATTATCGAATAAAGGCACAAAACACCTACCTTGATGTTGTAAAAAGAAAACTCTAAAATGTTAGCCCTTGAATCGACAACCGTGTCCAAAGTTGTTTGAATTTTATATTTCACCACCCTTGTAAGGGAAATTTGGGAACAAATTGCTTTAACATGGGATGTTTATTAGAACACAAATCTTATTTCTAGGTATGGATATTTATTTTGGGTTGTTTTGGGGAAAAATGAAGAAAGGAGAATTTTTTAATGTACACACCATGTAATTTGGAGTACACATCGTGTATCTGGTTTCCATGGATAGCTGTGTAATGGACATGTAACGGCCGAGTACATGACCATGTTGGTTACCCGACAGACAGCCTAAAGTGGGAGCCAGTTGAAACTAGTACATGGCGTGTACATTAAATTAACACACTATATACATTTATTTTTATTTGATTAATTGGAGAAGGGTCACGTCTCATCTCCAGAATGAACTTCTTCCCATGTCTCGTACAGGAAAGCGACATATGATCAAAGATCTTAGAAATCCTCTTGTTCCTCTCTCCGAGCTTAGATTGAGACGCCACTAGGTGCGTTGGATTCCCACTGGTGATTTATCTCTTCCCTAATAGCCTCTCTTCATGATTTATCTTCTCTCATGAGTTATCAAGGGTTGGTAATTTTTACCCTTTCTATATATCAATGTTGTTCTAGTCCGATTCAAGGGCTGACGTTCAAGAGTGTTCATTGTACAACATTGAGATAGGTGGTTTGTGCCTTTCTTAGATAATATTTGGATTATATATGCTTAATGTGAGGAATACCCTTGTTTGGGGCATTTTGTATTTTTGATTTGGACCTTGTTTAATACCTTTTATGGTTTGGTTATTTGATCAAAGGTTGTTGCCTAGGCATAAGTTTGTATACCATTGTTTATGGAACACCCCATGGGTGTGTTTCCTTGTTTGACTGTTATTGGTCATTCGGCCAAGGCTTCCTATGTGGAATAGTATATTTCCATGCCTTGAGTTGTTTAGGATGGAGTTGATTGGTTATATGTGAGGCCTGTTTTATGCATTGATTAATGTTGAGCCATGTAATAGATTGATTTGCATGTAGAGCCTTTAATGAATGTTGTATGCACGATGATCTTCCAACGGACCATGAGATCCTTGGACAAAGAAAAATATGGGGGTTTCCATGTTTATTTACATAGGACTGTGAGATCTTTGGTGTAGATTTTGACCTAGGGGGGCATTGAGAATGAGAGATTCATAGAGGTCGTTTTTTATTATTTATACTACATTGACCCAGAGGTTATTGACCGGGAGAGCTCCCCTGAGGTAGTGTGTAAATTATTGATTCCATGTGGACCCATGGGTATTCTCCATGAGATCTTCTTAGGTGGTCATTTGAAATTGATTAGTACTATGTTAAACCAAAGGGGTTAGACCATGAGATATTTCCAAGAGGGTTTCAATGATTGATTGATTTTTTGTCTTTAAAGAGTCTCCCAAGACAAGGCACAATATTGGACTCAGTCTTACTTGTTTGTTTAGATGGTCTTATGAGACATATTTTTTTCTATTACATAGATAGCTACAGAGCATAAGCTAGATCTTGGTATTCATTATTCAGTGGTTTTAATAATTAATAAATGTAAATGAATGAAATTGGAAACTATATGATTTTTTACTTTTGATTACTTCCTAGTTTATTGCTTCATTTTTTCATATTTCTTGCCATATATATTCATTGATAGTTTGGAACAGATATTTTGGTGGCTGTCAACTGGGATTCCTCTCAAACTTTTTTTGGGTCATGCCTTTGGGAACAAACAGATTATATGGGGGAATGTATAGATATGGGAAAGAACCCTTCTTCATGAGGTACTTGATTGTTGTTAGAGCTGGAGAGCATGTGACCAAACTAAGGCTTGTGATGAAATTAGACTTTAATGTTTTCTATACTTTTGTTTCGGTATTTTATTTCAATCATTATGACTTCTTTGGAAGATTTAATAGATATATGTAACATACATAATTTATTTAAATATGCTACAATTGTTTATAATATATGTCTTATGTTGCTTACTTTTGTTGTATTGTATTACTACTTCTTCTACTATTTACTATTTTTTTTCCATTGTGTTACCCTGCTTGTGAGGGAATAATTTCCCCACTATCACACCCTAGGCCCTCGCTTCTATTCAGAAGACTCTGGAATTTAGGGAAATACGCTTGAGCTTGTGTGACTAATCGGGTATAGGGAACCTTTGGGTGGCACTCGGACTCAAGACGTTACAAAGTGGTATTAGAGAAGTTTCTTTTCTACTTTATCTTACTGTTTAGAGCTTATAGATAAGGATTGGAAGGAATAGGTAGTTGGTAATAAGATTTTCTCAGGAGTAGCTAAACCATTTATAGGGAAAACCTAATTTACCTCAATTATTGCAATTTTTATAGTTTCTCAATTGTTACAATTGATTTGAATTCACCATTGGGTGATTCACTTATATTGCACTATTATGATATATGTCCCTGAGGTTATATTTCTATTATAACCCAATGAGATGAGGGTATTCCATCTCATGCATCATATAGACACTTATTAGATATCACATTCCATTTATTCTTGTCAGGCCATTTAGGGTTCATTACTGATTGTATTCCATTGTGATAGATGTTGTGCTAGATATACATATTATTGTGATATATTCCTTGATAGAATACCGACTATTTAGATAGGGTATTGGAATATATAAAGTTTTATTTGTATGGATGCAAATCATTGGTACCTGAGGTGTTATAGGGCCTATTGGATAAGAATTTGGTGGAAAATGATTTAACTTTAAATGATTTTTTGTCATGTTATTATGTGAAAGAACATTCCAAACTTTGATTTGCGGGGAGTATGGACTCCCATGGGTCAATATTTTTCATGCCTTGGAAAAAAATTTATGTTTTTAATTTTTTCAGAGAAGTTTTAGTGTCATAAAATTTGGAAACCCAGAAAACACAGTGTGTGGTGTAGTAAACACATGTCAAGTGTTCTTATATTTAGGAAGAAACAACTTATCATAAGTGCATGCCGTGTACTCGGAGTGCTGGCCGGGTAGTTCTTGACCGTGTGACTGATTGTGTGAGCATAGACATGGGTTATGGAAATTTCTGGTAGAACATGTCATGTACTTCCGATACACACCTTGCTAAAGAGACTATGTATCTGGCTGTGTGACTAAGGAAACTGGTTGATGAAATTTGGATGGTACACACTGTGTCTAGATTGTACCTGTTTTGTGGTCATCAAATGTGTATCTGACCATGTGACTAATGACATGGGTGGACAAAACATAACTCGTAAATGTTATTTCTAGGGTGAACATGTTGTGTAGTGTTACCCTGGAGAGAACCGTGTGGTGATATTTCTAAAAGATCTTGGAAAGGAGGGAAAATTCAGGTACACACCATGTCCTAAGAGGAACACTCCATTTCTCATGGTGTTACACAACCAGGTTTGGCATATGTACATGCCCATATTAAAGTTTTAACATAAAAACCGTTCTATTTATTACACACATAAATAGGATTTATTACATAAACATGTACTTAATACAACTCTAAGGATCGTGAGGTCTAGTGTCTTGTAAAATTAAGAACATTACATAATAACTTAGAACATAATACATGACATCTTTTTTGAAAGATTCCTTTACATGACCACAACATTCCTCCGTACTTAACATTGAATGAGATAACCTGAGGAAATGAATAAGAAAAGGGTGTGCTATAAAGCCCACTAAGTGAGTAAGAAAGGAATATCATTAATAATATAGTACATGTTAGGCAATAGGAAAATCAATGGAGCGCAAAAGAAACATGAACATAAAGGCATGATATAACATGATTATGATAACATGGAAATGTGGCAACAACATTTGACATGATATTAGCATGATACAAGTAATATTACACAAGTAGAATGAGTAAACCCTAATTTCAATTGAATTAGAATGAGCAAACTCACATTTCACTTAACTTATCATGATACTAATCGTAACCCAATGCATTGGAGCACTATCAGGGCACACCCTTCTTAATCATTTCATTTCATGCATAAGTGTGCCACATGGATCATATAACAAGGTTTCATTAAACATCATCATTTATTACATGATAAACGAATATGGAATTCATACATGAAACTCTATTATCAATAAGTAAATTTACCTAATGGTGAATACCCTTGATAGAGGAATGGTCATGGTATTCACTACACAATGACTTTGTTATGGAAAATCGCGGTGCAATTTTAGCATCATAATGACGTGACATAAGATTTCAAAAAAATGGTTTATGAGAGACAAAGGGGTGTATCGTAATATTTAAATTAAATGGATAGTAAGGGGGGTCAAATTGATACATTTCACAACATATGTAATGTAATTTACCTTTATAATACAAAAGAATTGCTTGAGTGTAAATGAGTAAAGAGAAATCCTTTACAGAATTTCGGCATGGTAACAGTTGTACATTGGAGGAATTAATGAGAGATAAAGGGGTATCTAATCATTAAAACATATGGAGGAAAGTATTGGGGAGGTGTGAAATTATACCCCAATATTTGTAATTAAAAATAAAAGGGTATAACAACAAAACAAAATTTGGACAAAAATGAGAAAGGAATCCCATACTTGGAAGTGTGGTCCACAGGCCTGGGAGAGGCTTCAGAGGGGATTCTTGGGGGATTAGGGCACCTTGGAAGGATTATATAGAGAGGAGGTAAGAGGTTTTTTGATCTCTAAATGTTTTTAGTGAAGAGTAATGTGATATTGAGTGGGTTTATATAGGAAATGAGAGGGAATTCTTAATTATTTAGGTTTTGGACACCACACATTAAACTAATAAAAACCACAAAACATTGCATGTTTTTTGTCCATGGTTTTTAAAAAATGGGAGTAGAAGACATTATTTTATAATTACAATGGCCGAAATTATTAAAATATTAGGCTTTCTTATATGGAGGTGATTCACACTCTCAAGTAAATCATTTTAAAATGTTATAATGTTTTATAAGTCTTGGATGGTCCAATAAGGCTTCATAAAATAAATAAAACAAATATAAAACAACATTATTTTAATGGTAAAAAATATATTGGCTTAACATACCATTTATAGAATTTTATCACATTACTATTGGGTCATTATGATGTCATAAAACACATTATATATTCAAACGGTATTTAATTTTTATCCAAAAATATGACTGTCTCAAAAAATTATGAAAAAGTCACTGTTGTATAATTTAAATGTCCTGATTCCAAAAATAATATTCATTTTATCTAAATAATTTTTTAAATATGTGATACTTTTAAAATAAAAACTGAAATATATTGAAAATTCATGGGTTTTGAAAAAACATCTTTCAAACCTTAATAAAAATTATAATTGAATTCATAAAAATTATATGATCATTTATATTTAATAAAATGTACTTTAGTAATAGTAATATGTTTTAAAGTATTATTTAATTCAAAAATAAATTAAGTCACCAAGATATATTTTTTAATTTAATATCAACTAAAAATACTATTTTTTCTCTAAAAACTATTTACAAAGTAACAATAATAAAATGAATATATATTAATTATTCAATAAATAACTAATGCACATAAAAATAGTGATAGGGTATTGTTATATAACCCCTTATAACACCTACATAAGACCTAAGGTTAAGGTGTGTGATGGTGATAGATTCTTGGGGTGGCTCAGACAACATCGCTCGGGTGGTAATCTTTATTAACTTTCACTTATCCCGTAGGTGGTTTAATTAAAGATTATCATGTTGAAGCTTGGCTTGGGCTTGGTCAAGAGTGATGACCAGTGATGCTACACATTTTTGGAGCTCCAAAAAATGGGCTTTGTAAGGGGAAATTCCACTGGATGAGATCATCACTTCCTTTGTCTGAGTAAATTGGATTTGTTAAAGTCCTAAATTTATAATAATCATGTGATCACAGTTCGACAGATATATTAGAAAATGTAACAATTCTTAATAGTATTTTGAAATAAAATAGCATAAAACCAATGGATTATATATTTTATATGACCATTTCACATAATAATACATTTAATTAGATAAGGAGGGATTTTCATTAATAAACTTTTGGGTCATTACAATCTTCCACACTTAAGAAATTTTTCCCTCAAAATTTCCTTTTCCCACACTAAAATAGATGAGGGTAACTCTTCTTCATAACTTTCTCTTATTCCCATGTTTGTTCTTCAAACTTTTGGTTTCTCCACAACACCTTGAAAAGTGGCATAGTCTTATTTTGTAGAAATTTTTCTCTATGATCTAAGATCTTCACCAGATAGTCTTAAAAAGAGAGGTCATTCTCCAATGGAACCACCTCTGTATTGAGTACATTCAATGGGTTATGTAGAGACCCGAAGCTTGACGTACATGAACATTAAATTAATTTTTCAAAATACTTAATACATAACAAAAACAGACACACAAGGACCGTGATAGTTTAGTGTCTTTGGAAACATGAAACGTAATCTTCTAATCGTGGTGAAAGATCTTCAACATCTCCCATAAAGATCTTCCCCTTTTTTTTCCTAAAACCGTTCTTTATATCCTGGGGAAAAGAAAACATAAAAAGGGTGAGCTCAAATGCTTAGTAAGGGTAAGCATGGATAAAATAAAACACACCATATACATTTGAACTTAAAAACATGAACATAATGTTTAAACATCAAAAGCTTGAGAAATGACATAAAACATGGAAGTACGTAAGGCATAGATCATAAAGAAACATTAAGAATTATAAAATAGCATGGGAATAAAACATGTAATTGTGGCAACCATTAAGCACATGATATGATTTCCATATTAGCCAAGGCATTTCTGCCAAGACCATCTTAGTGGACAAAGTCCCTTTCGGAATCGAGTTCACTCCTCGTTCCAGTCCTGTATTACTGAACCGGTTTAACTTGCCGTTCTAGCCATGTCTATCTCATGAGATATAAATCTTTACCCAATTAATTGGAGGGAGATATAGGTCCCACCCATCTCATAATGAAATCATTCTTACTTGTTCCACAAAATAAACTTAAAACATTCATCATAACCCAAAGAATAAAATGGGTTTCATAAACATCATCCCATCATTTCATAATCCATATAAATCAAACAGAAATTTAATCATAAGAAAAGTGAACCATGTAAATTATAGAGACATTAAACTTAAAACATACACATATGAAATAATTTCATCTTAGATGGAAAATGGTTTTGATAAAACATTTGAAATGAATTTTTGAGGAAAATATCCTTTCTTCTTCAAAATCAATTTCTTTTCCCAAAACGTCATGCTATTTTAAAAGGAAGAGATTTTGTTGAAAATATTCATGAAATATTTTGAAGGAAGCTTCATGCAAATAAGGCATTAGAAAACCATAAAAATCCGTTCGTTCTGTATAAGTTAAAATAAACATTCTTCTCGTACTTTTGCCGGAAAAGTCAAAAAGTAGCTCATAACGTAAACAAAATAAATATTCCTTACATACCATGTAGTAAAAGTCAAAAATAGGTAAAAAGGAAATTAAACATACATGAAAACTATTTTATAAAACATGGACATGGATGATAGAAATAACCCCAGTAAATACTTTCGAATAAGCAATCTCGGATAAAAATGAGATTTGCAAAATTATCCCTTACCTTATGTCCGATTTGATTCGTAAGTGTACGAACGTCCTGTATAATAATTTACATAAAGTTATTGAATTATTAAAGAATCATATTCATTGTTATGATATCATATATGGTTCAATTATGACTTTATATTACCTGTTCTTTTGTAAATTCCATGTTAAAGAGTGTTTTGGGTAAAATCGTGTCATTTGTCGTCCGTGTTTTGACTTGTAATTATTAATATGATTACTTAGATCACGATTACTTAATTAAAGAATATAAAACATGATTTATATATAATATATATTCATAATATACATATAAATAATAGATTAGAAAATGGAATGAAATACACCGTTCATGGAGACGGTAGGCCGTACGTATGCATGAACGCTGTTTTCGTTTCCTTATTGAGTTGAAAGGAATTAAGTATATGACATAAATATATATAAACATAAATCCAGTATCATTATTATGTCATATATTTCATGATTTCTTATTATATATACTTTATAATCATTCATGAATGGTTAACGTGGAGAATGAATCTCATCGCGTCGTGGAGACGGTAGTCTGTACGTACGCACGAGCGATGATATCGTTCTCATGATCGTGGAATTGTATTGGAGTGTATGTATACTATTTCAGAATCAATATCACTTTACAATAATCATATATAGTTATTATGTACACCATTATAACTATCGAAGTAAGGTGGTGGGGGAAAATAGATTACACCACGACGTGGAGACGGTATTCCGTACGTACGCACGCGCAGTGATTTCGTTTTCCGTAGGATGGATAGATGGTGAAATAGGGTTGTTTCATAATTATAATAACATATCAGTATATTAGTGATAATTATGTTATTAATTCATAATGAAACAACCTATGAAGAAGAAGTGGAAGAAGAAATAAAGTTGAAAGAATCGGTAACAGACATTACCTATTCTTTGAAGCGCCTCTTTGAGTCCTCCTCTTAGGGAACTAAACATGGTCTTTGAAGAAGATCAGGACCTCTAGTATGTTTCTAGGGAAGTGGAGAAGAGAATTGGGCCTGGTTTGGCCGATCATGAAGGCTGAAACTGGTGTGAGTAAGAGAGGGAGGAGGTGCCCTTTTTTAAGGGAGGAGAGGGGCACCTTTGGAATATCTAAAAATATTATTTTATTATAAACACAAATTCGGTTTTAAATATCTCCAAATTGATTTATTTCGAAGATAATGTGGGCATGGGTAGAAATACTCTCATCCAATACAATTTAGACAAATTCAGGTTCCTATTTTAAACTTATCATTTAGATTTAACATTAAGTTAGATAATTTTACTTTTACCATGTCTTTTTGTGTTCTTACACTATAAGGTTAATAAACTTACTATAACAAGCCAAACGAACCCCAAGTTGTTTATAATTAATATATATAACCTTATATAAGTCATTTTTCCAATCCATATATTTTTAGAAATAAAATAACAATTAATAATATAATATTTGTTTTAAAAACTATTTTATGTCAATTTTGACACTATTTTGTAATTCATTTTTGTGAAACTCATAACAGAATTATTAATTAGAAAAATTTAATTAAATCAATACTAACATGTCATATTAACCTAGAAAATTAGGGGAATTCATAAAAAAGTCTCAAATTACATTTATTTGGGTATTTATAACATCAATTATGTCAATATTTCATTAATAAGATAATTATTGCATCATCTTTGTGTCATAAATAAATTAACTTATTTAAAGTCTTAAAATTACAAATAAATTATCATTATGTAGGATATCATTTTATCTTTCTAATTAATATTTATAGTCTAATTTATCTTATGTATAACCCTATATTAAAAATGATTTACTTATTAAACTTTGATTTTAACTATTTTAACCCTTATTTAAATAAATTAATATTAAATGTCCTAATCTAATCCAAGTGAGCCTAAATAGTCATATTTTATTCCTAAGGTTGTTTTTGGTCGAATTAAACTTATACAATAGAATTATGACATATGTTAGGGTAATAATAATATCATTTTTACCCTTAACGACCCTATTTACTTTTAACCGTGGTAAAAAAAAGGAAAAAGTTACTATTCACCAAAAATTATTTTCATCTCATTGAACCACATTTTAGTACTTGATATTAACCGTGTCTCTTGGATTTTATAAATTCTACTCATAGAAGCGGTAAAATTATGTTTTATTAAAAATTCAGTTTTTTAACTACCACTTAGTGGTTTCACTATTCATCAAAAAATGAAAGTTTCCAGAAAATACCAAAAATTAGGCCTAAGCTATATTTGATATTATGAATTCCAAAATGATGTTTATTTTACCAAATTCAAAACATATCAGTTACATTAACTATTTTAAAAATTAATTCCCGTCGTCAAAACAAATAGCGTGTTTTTAAAAGATAATAACTATCAAAAGATTGACACTTGTTTATGTCTGGTTTAAATGTGAAATTACATCCAATGAAAATTTTTTTATTAAATTGTAAAAATATATTCTAAATATACTTTAAAACCACTAAAATTAATAATTTATCACTATTAACTATTTCGATTAAAAAAGTTGTTTTTAATTAAAATTTAGTAATTTTCACTATTCATCAGAATATGAATGTTATCCGAAAAGTACCAAAATTTCACCCTAAGAGAATTTCGATATTCCGAATCCAAAAATGAAGTCCATTTTGAAAAATAAAATTTACAAAATTTAAAAAAGTGGTTATTACTATTCATAACAGCTAGTTTTAATAATATTTTAATAGCATATCGTTGTTTAGTGAAACTCGGTATTGCGTACCACACACGCTATCGAGGAAGGTCGCGATTGCGTGTATTGTACGTCAAGTCAAGGATGCGTGTTGTGCAAGCTCCTTTTGGTGTAGCATACAACATAAGACATTAATGAAATTAAAAGAATATTTTTCATAAAATCTCAGGGTGTTACATTCTACCCCCCTTAAAATGAATTTCACCCTCAAAATTCATTGGGGTTATAAATTGTTTACTAATAGAAAGTTTGATTAATAGAAACCCACATCGTAAAAAGGAATACCAAAACTTGGCTTTAAAAACTAAATTATGAAATGTAACGGTTACCCAAATAAACTAATCACTGGGTTTCCACAAAGGTGAAAATATGGATATGGAAGAGAAATCTAACCATCAAGTTCTGATGGAGAGTGGTAGAGAACATGGCTATGGAAAATCCAATAATCACAAATCCATAGATTTGTGATGATATAAGGTACCATCTGATTCATCGGATATAAGGGCCCTAGGACATTTTTTGGTTTTCAATATCATTTCCCTAAAGTTGAAAAATTTTGAATTAGAAGAAATACTTGCATGATTTTGGTACAATCTCACTGTTGTTGGTGCTTTGAACAATTTACACTTCATCTCTTAAAGAAATGAAGTTGAATTTTTCATTTATGAAGTGTTAGCAGATCATGTGATAGAATGATGAGTCATTCCATCTATTTCAAACAAAAGGTTAGAAAAAGTTATCAAATATACATAAGTCCATCTATGGTGAGGTTAATCGTATACGATTCCAAAAATGAACTTATACTTCATATATCATACCGCGTAATAAAATAAAACTAGTTTCTACTAACCAGGGACTTCCTGTAGGCCAGTGGTAGGCGATAAAGGCCAGTTGCACTTCGGTTTTGGGTTCGATTCCCACAGTCTTGTCTGACCTGATGGGCTGTCGCCCATCCTGCAGGTTGTCCTTTTTCTAAAACTACTTTACTATAACATCCCATAAATAATATCGGAAAAACTTCTATCCTTAAACAATACTAACTTATGTCCAACATAATCCATTCCAATGTTTAGTCTTATCCAAAATAATGCTGTCTAATCTCATATTATAGTGAAAACGATTACCAAAGAGTTCATACAACTAGCATGTTAATACCATTGTTGATCCCCATATATCATGAGATATGCCTTGTTGGTCACATTCCAAACATTCGAAGGCCTTAATCATGTATTCTCTAGAAAAAAAATGAATACCCATTGAACCTTATTGAAAACATGAATGCTGTTAAAAGTTAACTCTTTCCACATACCAAAATACTCAAAATTATATATACTCAAACCATGATATCACATAGTCCTTATATCAATCATGAGCTCGTGAATACTGTCAAACATTTCATTTTCTCGTTTTCCCTTCATTATGTGCATATCATATTTTTTTCCAAAAATATCTCAATCACTTTCCATGGTTACCGGTACCATAAAATTATTGAAAACCACAATATACCAATACAAAAATATTCCAATATTCCACGATACTATATACAACATTATTTTGGAAGCCCATTATATAAACGCTTAATCATTCCACCACATCATTGTCATATTCAACATCACCAATAGTGATCGCATGTGACTTCCCTTTGTCCTTTTCCTTAAGTGGTTGCTCATGTCGATCATCACTAACCCTTGGATTAGGGAATTTATTAACATAATGCCCCATTTCCTTGCACTTGAAGCATTGAAGTGTTGGTGGTGCGTTCTCTGCAGTATTTTATTTATTCACATCATTAGAAAACCTTTTTCCATTACTTTGACACTCAGCAGCTCGATGACCTTCATTTCCATACTTAAAACATTTTCTAGTCCCTTTAAGATAATCTCCACCATGCTTCTTTCCACACTTTGATCATAAGGAAACATTCATCTTCTTTTCACCATTATTCTGAGATTTCTCCTTGAACTCCATATTTCATTTCTTGTCAAAACTATGAGATGGATAAGTAACACCAACTTCCATTTCTACCTTGATAGCACAACAGACAATTTCTTCACAGCTAATGAAGTCTCTTATAGCTAATGCCCTTCGAAGATTTGGTTTTAAGCCACTGAAGAATCGATCAACTTTACTTTCAGGTTGGATGATAAAGCCATATGCATACCTTGAAAGCCTTGTAAAATTTGCTTCGTATATTGCAACAGATTCATCATCATTTTTCTTTAATTAAAGAAACTCCTTCTCTATATTTGTTCGAATAATACGAGGGAAGTACTTATTGAAAAATAAGTTCTTGAACTTGTCCCATTCCATGGACTCAATTTCATCTCTTGGCCTCATATTCTTGATAAGATTCCACCATTGATCAGCTTCACCTTCCAAACGATATACTGCTAAGATGAATTTATCATGTTCAGAACATTGAAGAACTGAAAATATCTTTTCAGTGATACTGATCCATTGTTCAGCAACAAGTGGATCAGAAGACCCACTGAAAGAAGGTGGACGTTGCCTCATGAAGGACTCAATAGAATATTGTTCCCTTCTCTGTTCATTTGGAAGTCCAGAATGATTCATAGCTTGTGTAAGTATAGCAATAAGATTTTTCACTCCATCTCCCATAACATTTTTTTTAGGAGAAAAATCATTGCATTTTCCATTGCATTGATCAACACGGTTCCTTCGGGTTCCAGCCATCGCCTAAAACCCAAAAAGAATAGTGTGAGAGGAAAAAATCATGGTATGGAAAACAACATAATAAAGGGGGAGTACCTTCAATATCTAACATCTTGGGTTACCGTAATTCTAGTACTATAACATATACTTATACTTAACCTTAGGGACATCCCTAGACATACCTTAGAAATATCTCTAGGGATCTCACTAAATTTCTCGCATCCTATTTTCCAAAGGTCGACTAAACCTTTCCTCTGATACCAACTGTAGAGACCTGAAGCTTGACGTAAAAGGACATTACATTACTTTTTCAGAATACTTAATACATAACAAAAACAGACACACAAGGACTATAATAGTTTAGTGTCCTTGGAAACTTGGAACGTAATCTTCTAATCGTGGTGAAAGATCTTCAACATCTCCCATAAAGATATTCCCCTTTTTTTTCTTACCTAAAACCTTTATTTATATCCTGGGGAAAAGAAAACATAAAAAGGGTGAGCTCAAATGCTTAGTAAGGTTAAGCATAGATAAAATAAAACATACCATATAAATTTGAACTTAAAAACATGAACATAATGTTTAAACATCAAAATCTTGAGCAATGACATAAAACATGGAAGTATGTAAGGCATAGATCATAAAGAAACATTAAGAATGATAAAATAGCATTAGAATAAATCATTTAATTGTGGAAACCATTAAGCACATGATATGATTTACATATTAGCCAAGGCATTGCTGCCAAGACCATCTTAGTGGACAAAGTCCCTTTCTGAATCGAGTTCACTCCTCGTTCCAGTCTTGTATTACTGAACCAGTTTAACTTGCCATTCCATCCATGTCTATCTCATGAGATATAAATCTTTACCCAATTCATTGGAGGGAGATATAGGTCCCACCCATCTCATAATGAAATCATTCTTAATTATGCCACAAAATAAACTTAAAACATTCATCACAACCCAAAGAATAAAATGGGTTTCATAAACATCATCCCATCATTTCATAATTCAAATAAAACAAACGGACATTTCATCATAAGAAAAGTGAACCATGTAAATTATAGAGATATTAAACTTAAAACATACACATATGAAATAATTTCATCTTAGATGGAAAATGGTTTTGATAAAACATTTGAAATGAATTCTTGAGGAATATATCCTTTCTTCTTCAAAATCAATTTATTTTCACAAAACGTCATGCTATTTTAAAAGGAAGATATTTTTTTGAAAATAGTAATGAAATCTTTTGAAGGAATATTCATGAAAATAATGCTTTATAAAACCATAAAAATCCATTCGTGCCGTATAAGTTAAAAAAACATTCTTATCGTACTTTTGCCGGAAAAGTAAAAAAGTACCTCGTAACGTAAACAAAAGAAAGATTCCTTACATACCATGTAGTAAAAGTCAAGAATGGGTAAAAAGGAAATTAAACATACATGAAAACTATTTTATAAAACATGGACATGGATGATATAAATAACCCCAGTAAATACTTTCGAATAAGCAATCTCGGATAAAAATGAGATTTGAAAAATTATCCCTTACCTTAGGTCTGTTTTGCTTCACAAGTGTCTGAAACTCCTGTATAATGATTTAAATAATGTTATTGACATATTTAAGAATCATATTAGTTGTTATGATATCATATATGGTTCACTTATGACTTTATATTACCCGTTCTTTTGTAAATTCCATGTTAAAGAGAGTTTTGGGTAAAATCATTTCATTTGTCTTCCGTTTTTTGACTTGTAATTATTCATATGATTACTTAGATCATGATTAATTAATTACAGAATATAAAAAATTATTTATATATAATATATATTTATAATATACATATATATAATAGATCAGTAAATGGAAATAAATACACCATTCATGGAGACGATAGGTCGTACGTACGCATGAACGCTGTTTTCGTTTCCTTATTGAGTTGAAAGGAATTAAGTAGATGACATACATACATATAAACATAAATCCAGTATCATTATTATGTAATATATTTCATGATTACCTATTATATATACTTTATAATCATTCATGAATGGTTAACGTGGAGAATGAATCTCATCGCGTCATGGAGACTGTAGTCCGTACGTACGCACGAGCGATGATATCATTCTCATGATCGTGGAATTGTATTGGAGTGTATGTATACTATTTCAGAATAAATATCACTTTACAATAATCATATATAGTTATTATTTACACCATTATACCCATCCAAGTAGGGTGGTGGTGGAAAATAGATTACACCACGGCGTGGAGTTGGTATTCCGTACGTACGCACACGCGGTGATTTCATTTTCCGTAGGATGGATAGATGGTGAAATAGGGTTGTTTCATACTTATAATAAAATATCAGTATATGAGTGATACTGATGTTATTAATTAATAATGAAAAAACCTATGAAGAAGAAGTGGAAGAAGAAATAACGTTGAAAGAATCGGTAACAGACATTACCTCTTCTTTGAAGCGCCTCTTTGAGTCCTCCTCTTAGGGAACTAAACATGGTATTTGAAGAATACCAGGACCTCTAGGATGTTTCTAGGGAAGTGGAGAAGAGAATTTGGCAGGTTTTGGCCGAGCTTGAAGGCTCAAAGTAGTGTGAGGAAGAGAGGGATGAGGTGCCCTTTTATAAGGGAGGAGAGGGACACCTTTGGAATAACTAAAAATATTATTTCATTATAAAGACAAATTCGGTTTTAAATAGCTCCAAATTGATTTATTTAGAAGCTAATGTGGGGATGGGTCAAAGGCCTCTCATAAAATATAATTTAGACAAATTTAGGTTCCTATTTTAACCTTATCATTTAGATTTAACATTAAGTTAGATAATTTTACTTTTACCATGTCTTTTTTTTTGTTCTTACACTATAAGGTTAATACACATACTATAACAAGCCAAACGAACCCCAAGTTGTTTATTATTAATATATATAACCTTATATAAGTCATTTGGCCGATCCTTAGATTTTTAGAAATAAAATAACAATTAATAATATAATATTTTTTTAAAAAAACTATTTTATGTCAATTTTGACACTATTTAGTAATTGATTTTTGTGAAAATCATAACAGAATGATTAATTCGAGAAAAGTTACTTAAATCAATAATAACATGTCATAGTAACCTATAAAATTAGTGTAATTCATAAAAAGACTCAAAAGTACATTTATTTGGGTATTTATAACATCAATTATGTCAAAATTTCATTAATAAGATAATTACTGCATCATCTTTGTGTCATAAATAAATTAACTTATTTAAAGTCTAAAAATTACAAAAAAAATATCATTATGTAGGAAATAATTTGAGATTTATAATTAATATTTATAGTCTAATTTATCTTATGTATAACCCTATATTAAAAATTATTTACTTATTAAACATTGATTTTAACTATTTGAACCCTTCTTTAAATAAATTAATATTAAATGTCCTAATATAATCCAAGTGGGCCTAAATGGTCATATTTTATTCCTAAGGTTGTTTTTGGTCGAATTAAACTTATCCAATAGAATTAGGACATATTTTATGGTAATAATAATATCATTTTTACCCTTAACTACCCTATTTACTTTTAACCGTGGTAAAAAAAAGTAAAAAGTTACTATTCACCAAAAATTATTTTCATCTCAAAGAAACACCTTTTAGTCCTTGATATTAACTGTGTCTCTCGGATTTTCGAAATTCTACTCACAGAAGCGGTAAAATTATGTTTTATGAAAAATTCAGTTTTTTAACTACCACTTAGTGGTTTCACTATTCATCAAAAAATGAAAGTTTCCAGAAAAATACCAAAAATTAGGCCTAAGCTATATTTGATATTATGAATTCAAAAATGATGTTTATTTTACAAAATTCAAAACATATCAGTTACATTAACTAATTTAAAAATTAAATCCCATCGTCAAAACAAATAGCGTGTTTTTAAAAGATAATAACTATCAAAAGATTGACAGTTGTTTATGTCTGGTTTAAATGTGAAATTAAATCCAATGAACAACATTTTATTAAATTGTAAAAATATATTCTAAATATAATTTAAAACCACTCAAATTAATAATTTATCACTATTAATTATTTTGATTAAAAAAGTTGTTTTTAATTAAAATTTAGTAATTTTCACTATTCATCAGAATATGAAAGTTATCTGAAAAGTACCAAAATTTCACCCTAAGATAATTTCGATATTCCGAAACCAAAAATGAAGTCCATTTTGAAAAATAAAATTTACAAAATTTTAAAAAGTGGTTATTACTATTCATAACGGCTAGTTTTAATAATATTTTAATAGCATATCGTTGTTTAGTGAAACTCGGTATTGCGTACTACACACGCTATCGAGGAACGTCGCGATTCCGTGTATTGTAAGGAAATTCAAGGATGCGTGTTGTGCAAGCTCCTTTTGGTGTAGCATACAACATAAGACATTAATGAAATTAAAAGAATATTTTTTCATAAAATCTCAGGGTGTTACATTCTACCCCCCTTAAAATGAATTTCACCCTCAAAATTCGTTGGGGTTATAAATGGTTTACTAATCGAAAGTTTTCTTAATAGAATACCACATCATAAAAAGAATACCAAAACATGGCTTTAAAAACTAAATTATGAAATGTAATGGTTACCCAAATAAACTAATCACTGGGTTTCCACATAGGTGAAAATATGGATACGGAATATATATCTAACCATCATGTTCTGATGGAGAGTGGTAGAGAACATGGCTATGGAAAATCCAACAATCAAAAATCCATAGATTTGTGATGATCTAAGGTACCATCTGATTCATCAGATATAAGGGCACTGGGACAACATTTTTGGTTTTCAATATCATTTCCCTAAAGTTGAAAAATTTTGAATTAGAAGAAATACTTGCATGATTTTGGTACAATCTCGCTGTTGTTGGTGCTTTGAACAATTTACACTTTATCTCTTAAATAAATGAAGTTGAATTTTTCATTTATGAAGGGTTAGCAGATCATGTGATAGAATGATGAGTCATTCCATCTATTTCAAACAAAAGGTTAGAAAAAGTTATCAAATATATATAAGTCCATCTATGGTGAGGTTAATTGTATACGATTACAAAAATGAACTAATACTTCTTATATCATACCGCGTAATAAAATAAAACTAGTTTCTACTAACCAGGGACTTCCTGTAGGCCAGTGGTAGGCGATAAAGGCCAGTTCCACTTCGGTTGTGGGTTCGATTCCCACAGCCTTGTCCGACCCGATGGGCTGTCGCCCATCCTGCAGTTTGTCCTTTTTCTAAAACTACATTACTATAACATCCCATAAATAATATCAGAAAAACTTATATCCCTAAACAATACTAACTTATGTCCAACATAATCCATTCCAATCCTTAGTCTTATCCAAAATAATGCTGTCTAATCTCATATTATAGTGAAAACGATTACCAAATAGTTCATACAACTAGCATGTTAATACCTTTGTTGATCCCCATATATCATGAGATATGTCTTGTTGGTCACATTCCAAACATTCGAAGGCCGTAATCATGTATTCTCTAGAAAAAAAATGAATACCTATTGAACCTTATTGAAAACATGAATGCTGTTAAAATTTAACTCTTTCCACATACCAAAATCCTTAAAATTCTATATACTCAAACCATGATATCACTTAGTCCTTATATCAATCATGAGCTCATGAATACTGTCAAACATTTCATTTTCTAGTTTTCCCTTCATTATGCTCATATCATCTTTTTTTCCAAAAATATCTCAATCACTTTCCATGGTTACCGGTACCATAAAATTATTGAAAACCACAATAGACCAATACATAAATATTCCAATATTCCACGATACTGTATAAAACATTATTTTGGAAGCCCATTATATAAACACCTAATCATTCCACCACATCGTTGTCATATTCAACATCGCCAGTAGTGATCGCATGTGACTTCACTTTGTCCTTTGCCTTAAGTGGTTGCTCATGTCGATCATCACTAACCCTTGGATTAGGGCATTTATTAACATAATGCCCCATTTCCTTTCACTTGAAGCATTGAAGTGTTGGTGGTGCGTTCTCTGCAGTCTTTTATTTATTCACATCATTAGAAACCCTTTTTCCATTACCTCGACACTCAGCTGCTCGATGACCTTAATTTCCACACTTAAAACATTTTCTAGTCCCTTTAAGACAATCTCCACCATGCTTCTTTCCACACTTTGAGCATAAGGAAATATTCATCTTCTTTTCACCATTATTCTGATATTTCTCCTTGAACTCCATCTTTCGTTTCTTGTCAAAACTATGAGATGGATAAGTAACACAAACTTCCATTTCTACCTTGATAGCACAACACACAATTTCTTCATAGCTACTGAAGTCTCTTATAGCTAATGCCCTTCGAAGATTTGGTTTTATGCCACTGAAGAATCAATCAACTTTACTTTCAGGTTGGATGATAAAGCCAGATGCATACCTTGCAAGCCTTGTAAAATTCGCTTCGTATATTACAACAGATTCATCATCCTTTTTCATTAATTAAAGAAACTCCTTCTCCATATTTGTTCGAAGAATACGAGGGACGTACTTATTGAAAAATACGTTCTTGAACTCGTCCCATTCCATGGACTCAATTTCATCTCTTGGCCTCGTATTCTTGATAAGATTCCACCATTGATCAGCTTCACCTTACAAACGATATACTGCTAAGATGAATTTATCATGTTCAGAACATTAAAGAACTGAAAATATCTTTTCAGTGATACTGATCAATTGTTCAGCAACAAGTGGATCAGAAGACCCACTGAAAGAAGGTGGGCGTTGCCTCATGAAGGACTCAATAGAATATTATTCCCATCTTTGCTCATTTGGAAGTCCAGAATGATTCATAGCTTGTGTAAGTACAGCAATAAGATTTTTCACTCCATCTCCCATAACATTTTTTTGTTCAGGAGGACAATCATTTCATTTTCCATTGCATTGATCAACACGGTTCCTTCGGGTTCCAGCCATCGTCTAAAACACAAAAAGAATAGTGTGAGAGGAAAAAATCATGCTAGGGAAAACAACATAATAAAGGGGGAGTACCTTCAATATCTAACATCTTGGGTTACCGTAATTCTAGTATTATAACCTATACTTATACTTAACCTTAGAGACATCCCTAGACATACCTTAGAAATATCTCTAGGGATCTCACTAAATTTCTCGCATCCTAGTTTCTGAAGGTTGATTAAACCTTTCCTCTGATACCAACCGTAGAGACCCGAAACTTGACGTACAAGGACATTAAATTACTTTTTCAGAATAGTTAATACATAAAAAAACAGACACACAAGGACTGTAATAGTTTAGTGTCTTTGGAAACTTGGAACGTAATCTTCTAATCGTGGTGAAAGATCTTCAACATCTCCCATAAAGATCTTCCCCTTTCTTTTCTTACCTAAAACCTTTCTTTATATCCTGGGGAAAAGAAAACATAAAAAGGGTGAGCTCAAGTGCTTAGTAAGGGTAAGCATAGATAAAATAAAACATACCATATACATTTGAACTTAAAAACATGAACATAATGTTTAAACACCAAAATCTTGAGCAATGACATAAAACATGGAAGTATGTAAGGCATAGATCATAAAGAAACATTAAGAATGACAAAATAGCATGGGAATAAAACATGTAATTGTGGAAACCATTAAGCACATTATATGATTTCCATATTAGCCGAGGCATTGCTGCCAAGACCATCTTAGTGGACAAAGTCCCTTTCTGAATCGAGTTCACTCCTCGTTCCAGTCCTGTATTACTGAACCAGTTTAACTTGCCATTCCATCCATGTCTATCTCATGAGATATAAATCTTTACCCAATGAATTGGAGGGATATATAGGTCCCACCCATCTCATAATGAAATCATTCTTACTTATGCCACAAAATAAACTTAAAACATTCATCATAACCCAAAGAATAAAATGGGTTTCATAAACATCATCCCATCATTTCATAATCCAAATAAAACAAACGGACATTTCATCATAAGAAAAGTGAACCATGTAAATTATAGATACATTAAACTTAAAACATACACATATGAAATAATTTCATCTTATATGGAAAATGGTTTTGATAAAACATTTAAAATGAATTCTTGAGGAAAATATCCTTTGTTCTTCAAAATCAATTTCTTTTCACAAAACGTCATGCTATTTTAAAAGGAAGAGCATTTTTTTAAAATAGTCATGAAATATTTTGAAGGAAGATTCATGCAAATAAGGCTTTATAAAACCATAAAAATCCATTCGTGCCGTATAAGTTAAAAAAACATTCTTCTCGTACTTTTGCCGGAAAAGTCAAAAAGTACCTCATAATGTAAACAAAAGAATGATTCCTTACATACCATGTAGTAAAAGTCAAGAATGGGTAAAAAGGAAATTAAACATACATGAAAACTATTTTATAAAACATGGACATGGATGATAGAAATAACCCTAGTAAATTCTTTCGAATAAGCAATCTCGGATAAAAATGAGATTTGAAAAATTATCCCCTACCTTAGGTCCGTTTTGCTTCGCAAGTGTCCGAAACTCCAGTATAATGATTTAAATAATGTTATTGACTCATTTCGGAATCATATTCGTTGTTATGATATCATATATGGTTCACTTATGACTTTATATTACCCGTTCTTTTGTAAATTCCATGTAAAAGAGCGTTTTGGGTAAAATCGTTTCATTTGTCGTCCATTTTTTGACTTGTAATTATTCATATGATTACTTAGATCATGATTAATTAATTCAGAAATATAAAAAATTATTTATATATAATATATATTTATAATATACATATATATAATAGATCAGTAAATGGAAATAAATACACCATTCATGGAGATGGTAGGTCGTACGTACGCATGAATGCTGTTTTCGTTTCCTTATTGAGTTGAAAGGAATTAAGTAGATGACATACATATATTTACACATAAATCCTATATCGTTATTATGTCATATATTTCATTATTACTTATGATATATACTTTATAATCATTCATGAATGGTTAACGTGGAGAATGAATCTCATCGTGTCGTGGAGTCGGTATTCTGTACGTACGCACGCGCGGTGATTTCGTTTTCCATAGGATGGATAGATGGTGAAATAGGGTTGTTTCATACTTATAATAACATATCAGTATATGATTGATACTGATGTTATTAATTCATAATGAAACAACCTAAGAAGAAGAAGTGGAAGAAGAAATAAAGTTGAAAGAATCGGTAACGGACATTACCTCTTCTTTGAAGCGCCTCTTTGAGTCCTTCACTTAGGGAACTAAAAATGGTCTTTGAAGAATATCAGGACCTCTAAGATGTTTCTAGGGAAGTGGAAAAGAGAATTTGGCAGGGGTTGGCCGAGCTTGAAGGCTCAATGTTGTGTGAGGAAGAGAGGGAGGAGGCGCCCTTTTATAAGGGAGGAGAGGGGCATCTTTGGAATAACTAAAAATATTATTTTATTATAAATCCAAATTAGGTTTTAAATAGCTCCAAATTGATTTATTTAGAATATAAGGTGGGGATGGGTAAAAATAATCTCATCAAATATAATTTAGACAAATTTAGGTTCCTATTTTAACCTTATCATTTAGATTTAACATTAAGTTAGATAATTTTACTTTTACCATGTCTTTTTTTGTTCTTACACTATAAGGTTAATAAACTTACTATAACAAGCCAAAAGAACCCGAAGTTGTTTATTATTAATATATATAATCTTATCTAAGTCATTTGTCCAATCCTTATATTTTTAGAAATAAAATAACAATTAATAATATAATATTTTCAAAAAAACTATTTTATGTCAATTTTGACACTATTTAGTAATTGATTTTTTTGAAAATCATAACAGAATGATTAATTGGAAAAAAGTTACTTAAATAAATACTAACATGTCATAGTAACCTATAAAATTAGTGTAATTCATAAAAAGTCTCAAAATTACATTTATTTGGGTATTTATAACATCAATTATGTCAAACTTTCATTAATAAGATAATTACTGCATCATCTTTGTGTCATAAATAAATTAACTTATTTAAAGTCTAAAAATTACAAATAAAATATCATTATGTAGGAAATCATTTTAGATTTATAATTAATATTTATAGTCTAATTTATCTTATGTATAACCCTATATTAAAAATTATTTACTTATTAAACTTTGATTTTAACTATTTTAACCCTTCTTTAAATAAATTAATATTAAATGTCCTAATCTAATCCAAGTGGGCCTAAATGGCCATATTTTATTCCTAAGGTTTTTTTTGGTCGAATTAAACTTATCCAACAGAATTAGGACATGTGTTAGGGTAATAATAATATCATTTTTACCCTTAACTACCCTATTTACTTTAAACCGTGGTAAAAAAAAGTAAAAATTTACTATTCACCAAAAATTATTTTCATCTCATTGAACCACATTTTATTCCTTGATATTAACCGTGTCTCTCGGATTTTCTAAATTCTACTCACAGAAGAGGTAAAATTTTGTTTTATGAAAAAATCAGTTTTTTTAACTACCACTTAGTGGTTTTACTATTCATCAAAAAATGAATGTTTCTAGAATAATACCAAAAATTAGGCCTAAGCTATATTTGATATTATGAATTCAAAAATGATGTTTATTTTACCAAATTCAAAACATATCAGTTACATTAACTAATTTAAAAATTAAATCCCATCATCAAAACAAATAGCGTGTTTTTAAAAGATAATAACTATCAAAAGATTGACACTTGTTTATGTCTGGTTTAAATGTGAAATTACATCCAATGGACAAAATTGTATTAAATTGTAAAAATATATTCTAAATATACTTTAAAACCACTCAAATTAATAATTTATGACTATTAATTATTTCGATTAAAAAATTTGTTTTTAATTATAATTTAGTAATTTTCACTATTCATCAGAATATGAAAGTTATCCGAAAAGTACCAAAATTTCACCCTAAGATAACTTCGATTTTCCGATTCCAAAAATGAAGTCTATTTTGAAAAATAAAATTTACAAAATTTCAAAAAGTGGTTATTACTATTCATAACGGCTAGTTTTAATAATATTTTAATAGCATATCGTTGTTTAGTGAAACTCGGTATTGCGTACTACACACGCTATCGAGGAAGGTCGTGATTGCATGTAATGCAAAGCAAGTCAAGGATGCGTGTTGTAAAAGATCCTTTTGGTGTAGCGTACAAAACAAGACATTAATGAAATTAAAAGAATATTTTTCATAAAATCTCGGGGTGTTAGAGGTTAGGCATGTACTTTCTTAAGAGTGATACATGTAATACATCAGGTACTTGAGATAGGTTCGGTGGGAGTGATAATCGAAAGGCCACTGCTCCAATGTGATCAAGGATCTCAAAAGGGTTGATATAACTTTGGATAAGCTTTAAATTCTTCCCAAATCTCATAAATATCTTCCATGGTGATATGTGGAAGAATTCCATGTCTCCAACTTTGAACTCTAGGTCTCATCAATGACTATGAGCATAGCTCTTTGGTCGACTCTAAGAAGCTTTAATGTGCTGCTGAATGGTCTTAATCTTATCCACCATTTATTCGACCATATCTTGACCTAGGAGTTTTCTCTCCCTAACTTCATAACAAAATTTTAGTGTTCATAACTTCTACCCATAAAGGGCTTCATAAAGAACCATTTTGATTCTTGAATGGAAACTGTTATTGTAAAAGAACTCAACAGGAGGAAGATGTTGATCCCATCATCCTTTGAAGTCTATTGATCATGATCTCAAAATATCCTCAAGTGTCTGGATAGTCCACTCATATTGGCCATCAGTTTGAGGATGATAAGTCATACTGAATTTCATCTTAGTATTAAGATCACGATGGAGTCCCTTCCAGAACATAGCGGGGAATCTTGGATCTCGATTGGATACAATTGATATTGGTACTCTATGCAGCCTTACCACTTATCCGATATATATCCATTCCAGTTGACCCTATTATAAATATTCTCAAATTTCAATGAAGTGTACAGTATTTGTTAGCTGATCCATAACAACCCAGATATCATTGTTTCCTTTGGATGTCTTCGGAAGTCCGGTGAAAAATTCCATGATGACGTTCTCCCATTTCCACGTTGGTTTGGGAAATGGTTGCATCATCCCCTTATATTTATTCCTATCATCCTTTATTTGATTACATATTTGATGTATACTCAGTGATCTACTTATTCATGTTATCCCACCAATAATTCTTTTGGAGATCTCAATACATCTTTATGTATCCTAGGTGAATGGAGAAATTCAAACTATGCACATCATAAAAAATTTCTTTCTTTCACTCCATATTTTATGGAACACATAGTCTTGACCCAAATTTCACAATTCATTCTTCATTAACATTTAATTCCAAGGATTTCCATTTTCTAATAGTTTCGACTTTCTTTTGAATTCACACATCATATTTTTGAGCACCCTTTACCCTTTCCAAAAGAGATTTTTGAGAAATCATTTGTGAATGGATTGATGATGTTCTATTATTTATGATTCTCATGTCCATATTCATCAAATATAAGAAGATTGGATCCTTTTCAAATATCATTAGTGATATAATCACCAGATCCTTTCTTCTAAGAGAATCTTCCACCTTGTTGGCTTTCCTAGGGTGGTAATGTATTGACCAGTCATAGTATTTGATCAGCTCTATCCATCTTTATTGGTTCATATTTAACTATTTATATGTTAATATATGCTTGAGGATTTTGTGATCTGTGTATATTTCACACTTCTCTTGAAAGGGGTAATGTCGCCAAATTTTTAAAGAAAAGATTACTACATCCAACACCAGATCATGTGTTGGATAGTTTTGCTCATGAACATTCAATTTCCTTGAATCACAGGTAATGAATTTTTCATTTTTCATCAACACATAGTTGACGCCCTTCTTCGAAGCATCACTAAATGCTGAAAAATCTATCCACTTGTTGGTAGTCTGAGAACAGTTATATTAATAAGCCTCCTTTCCATCTCCTTGAAGCTCTATTTACATTCATCACTCCAATAAAACATGACTCCCTTTCGAGTTATCTTGGTAAGAGGGTTTGAAAATCATGAGAAATTCATCACAAATCGGAGATAATATCCTGCTAACCCCAGGAACCTATGGATATCCGTCACCTATTTTGGGATCGAACATCCCCCAATTGAAGATGTCTTGGAGGGATTCACAGATATCTTATTTCTTGTGATGATATGACATAAGAATGAGACCTCCTTAAACTAGAGATCACACTAGATATGCTTTTCATAGAGATTCTCCTTTTGCAAGGTCTCTAGTATAGTGCTTAGATACTCCTCATGATCCTCCTTGGATTTTGAGTATATTAGAACATCGTCTATAAAGACTACCACAAATTTTTTGAGGTAAAATATAAAGATAATATTCCTCAAGTCCATGAAAATTTATATAGAATTAGTGAGTCAAAAAGGCATTAATATGAATTCATAGTGCCCATATCTTGTACGAAAATATGTCTTGGGAATATCCTCCTTCTCCACCCATACTTGGTAATATCCTGATCGTAGATCCACCTTGGAGAAGTATTTTACTCCGCATAGTTGATTGATCAATTCATCAATTTATCGAAGAGGATACTTGTTATTTATCATGATTTTGTTAATCTCACAATAATCAATGAAAAGGTGCATTAAACCATCCTTCTTCTAGATGAAGAGGACTGGTGCACCACATGGTAAAACACTTGGACGTATAAACCCTTTACCCAGATTCTCCTATAATTGTTTCTTCATCTCCTCAAGCTCCACAATAGTCATTCTATATGTAGTCATGGATATTGGAAATTCTCCAGGTGTAAGATCAATTGAGAATTAAATCTCTCTTCTAAGAGGAAGACCAGGAAATTCCTCGAGAAATACTTCAACAAATTCCCTCACAATTGGAATGTCTTCAAGGATGGTTGTTTCCATAGACTCAATCATCTGAGAAATATATGAATGCTCATAGTGTAGTAATATCCATTATTGAGATGATGGTGATAAAGAATATTCATCATCCTCTTTTCTCATATATAGAGTGATTTCCCTCTCACAACAATTTATATTGGCTCTATATAGGGAAAGCCAATCCATTCCAAGAATTTCATTAAATTCCACTAGGGGGAGTATGACAAGGTTCACTGGGAAGATAAATTCACAAATTATGATAGGAGAGGAGTTATATTCATGGGATACAATAGTTTCCCCATTTTTTATTCTCACCAACATCTCTAATTTCATGATTTGTGGTGGTGTTGGGATTGCTCTACTAAACTTTCAGGATATAAAAGAATGCGTAGAACCAAAATCAAAAAGTATGTTCACTATTTTTGAATGAAAAACTAGAATAGCTATAACTACTTCATTTTCATGGTTCACTTTGGTAGTAGTGATGGAAAAATAACTCCCTTTATTCCATAGAGGTTGTTGGTTGCCTCTGAAAACCCTTGTCTTAAGGCACTGGTTTGAAAAGTGCTCTGGTTCTTTGTAGTTGAAGAAATTAACAATGCGTTGAGGGTCGTATGGAGCATTCCTATTCTCTTTAGCAGCCACGGGTTTTTCTTGTTGGTAGTTAATTGCTAGGTTCCCTTCTCTTCCACACCTAAATCATTTCCTTTTCATTTTCAAGCAATTTCTGTGGTGTGTTTTTCTGTACCTTTGGAAAGTTGGGTGCTGGAAGTTCATAGCAGTGTTGGATTTATCCATCAGATTGCTAGAATTAAAGTACACCATATGATTCTTATCCCCATGATACCTATAAGATTTTATGATCTACGTTTTGAATTTGAGGGCACATTGACCAATTTCCTCATAGCTCTCTAAGTCACAGATCACAAGGGGTTTCCGTAGACTAGGTTTTATCCCACCAAAGAAGCGGTCAACCTTGTATTCGGGGGTAACGACAAAGCCAATGGCATATCCTGCAAGGCTTGTGAAGTTTTCCTCATACGCTACAATGTATTCGTCATCTTTTTCCTTGAGGATAAGGAATTATCTTTCCATATTAAGTTGGAGGGTGTGAGGAAAATATTTATCAATTTTGTTTAGAAATACTCCAATTCCAATGCCTTGATCTCCTCCTCACGCTTTGTATTTTTGATCAATTTCCAACATTTTTCAGATTTAACCTCCATACGATAAGTATCCAGAAGAACCTTCTATTGTTTAGAACATTGAAGGATGGAGAAGATCTTTTCAATGGACTTGATTCATTGTTCAGAAAACGAGGGATCAGATGACTCCTTAAAAGTAGGAGGCCTTTATCTCATGAATCTCTTGATTTTTACTTGTTCTTTCTTAGGGGGGGTTAAAAATTCCTCTTGAACCATTTTTATATTAAAAAATTGAGTTGACCAAGAGATTATCATGACAAAGTTCTTGATTCCCGCTCCCATCGGATTTGGTATCCCATTAGAACAGTCATCAAATTGATCTTCACATTGGTTATTAGCTGGAGTCCTCCTATTACTGGCCATTGGCTTGAATAAAATGAAATTTAGGGGTAAATCATAAAGGGTAGTCCAAAGACCAAAATGGATGACTTATAAATTACTTTTATTTTCTTAACTTATGAATTTATAGGCTTCAATCTATGTTATACATGATCTACTTTTCAATATATATTATTTGGGGAATTTTTTTATTTCCATAATAATGTTTCATACTAAGATTACTAATTTACCAATGTATAGCCACTAGGGTTTTTGTAAGAAAGAGTGCAGCGAGGCCCATTTCCATGCACCAGTTCCCATTCAAGTATAGCTCAAAGCAGTATTTTCTGGTTTTACCCATAGATACATATGTGCCAGAGCTGCCTCTACCTACTTGTATCCAGAAAGGGATGTATTTTTTTTGATAAGACACTTACTCAATATTCAATAACATTAGGTAGGTTTTAATTATACTTATCCTTATCCCTAAGTCTTTCACTAGGGTTTTCTAATCCTAATACTAAAAATAGCTAAACCTATCCTCTGATACCAACTATAAAAACCTTGATCTTTATTACAAAAATAAACATGACTTATTACATAAAAATTCACTTAATACAACTTTGAAGATCAATAGGTCTAGTGTCTTGGAAATTTAATAACATTACATAATAATTTAGAACATAAAACACAACATCTTTTTTGAAAACTTCCTTTACATGACCACAAAATTCATTCGTACTTAACATTGCATGGGATAACATGAGGACTTGCATAAGAAAAGGGTGAGCTATAGAGCCCAGTAAGGGAGTGAGAAAGGAATAACATGATGAATATTGTACATGTTAGGGAATAATAATATCAATGGAGCGTAAAAGAATCATCAACATAAATGCATGATATAACATGATTATTATAACATGGAAATGTAGAATCAAAATTTAACATGATATTAGAATGAGCTAAGGCTCATTGAAAATGGAGAATGAGTGAACCCTCATTTCAATTTAATAATCATGAGTAAACCCTCATTGCACTTGAAGTATCATGATACTAATCTTTACCCAATGCATTGGAGCGCTATCATGGCACATCCTTATTAATCATTTTATTTCATTTCATACATAAGTGTGTCACATGAATCATATAACATGGATTCATTAAACATCATCATTTATTACATGATAATGGAATGTGGAATTCATACCTGAAACTCTATAATCAATAAGTAAATGTGAATAAAGGTGAATACTCTTGATAGAGAAATAAGCATGGTATTCACTACACAATGAATTTGGCTTGGATATTCATGGTTAAATTTCAGTAGCATAACAGTGTGACAAAATAATTCATAAAAATGGTTGATTAGAGAGAAAGGGGTGTCTCATAATATTTACATGAAATGGACAGTAAGGGGTTAATATATATACATGTACAAACATATTTAATGGAATTTAGATTTATAATACAAAATAATTGCTTGAATGTAAATGAGGAGAGAGAAATCACTTACAGAATTTCAACATGGAAATAGGTGTACATGGGAGGAATTAATGAGAGATAAATGGGTCTATAGTCATTCAAAAATAAGGAGAGAATTATAGGGGAGGTGTCAAATCATGCCCCAACATTTTAAATTGAAAATAAAAGGGAGAGGCTTGAGAGAGGCTTATTAGGAGCTTGGGGAACCTTAGGTGGATTATATATAGAGGAGGTAAGAGGTTGGTCAATCTCTAAATGGTTTTAGTGAAGAGGAATGGTTAATTCAGTGGGTTTATATAAGAAAGGAGAGGGAATTATTTATTATTTAGGTGTTGGACACCACACATTAAACTAATCAAAACTACAAACAATCCCATGGTTTTTGCCCAGGATGTTTTCAAAAGGGGAGTGGAAAACATTAATTTATAAGTCCAATGACCTAAATTATTAAAATATTAGTCTTTATTATGTAGAGGTGAGTCACACTCTCATGGAAATCTTTTTAAAATGTTAAAATGTTTTATAAGTCTTGGAGGGACCCCTAAGGATTTGTAAAATAAATAAAACAAATCTAAAATAAAATTATTTTAAAGGTAAAACATATGTTGGCCGAAAATCCCATTTATTGCATTTTATCAAAAAACTATTGGGTCATTATGATGTCTTAAAACACATTATATATTTAAACAGTATTTAATTTTTACCCAAAAATTCGACTGTCTTAGAAAATTATGAAAAATTCACCATTGGATAATTTAAATGCACTGATTCCAAAAATAATATTTATTTTATTTAAATAATTTTCAAAATATTTTAATTTTTAATTTTAAAATAAAAATCGATATTCATTGAAAATTCATGGGTTTTGATAAAACTTCTTTGAAACATTAATAATAATTACAAAAATATTCATTAAAATTATATAATCATTTATATTTAATAAAAAGTAAATTTGTAATAATAATAATTTATTAAAATATTATTTAATTCAAAAATACATTAATTCATCAAAATAAATTTCTAAATTTAATATCACCTAAAAATACTATTTTTGCTTTAAAACCCATTGAAAAAGTAACAATAATAAAATGAATATATATTTTTTATTATATAAAAAACTAATTCGCATAATCATAGTTATAGGGTCTTGTTAAATAACCCCTTATTACACCTACATAAGACTTTAGGGTAAGGTGTGCGATGATGACAGACTCTTGGGGTGGTCAGAAAACATCACTTATGTGGTAATATCTATTGACTTCCACTTCTTCTGTAGGCGGATCCGTTCATGCTTAACATGTTGAAGCTCGACTTGGTCTTGGTCAAGAGAGAAGCATAGTGATGCTACCTTCTTTCTGAGCACTGACAAATGGGATTCTTATAGAGTAATTCTACTGGACGATGTCATCACTTCCTTTGTCTAGGGAAACTGGATTTGTTAAAGACCTATATTTATACTAATCATGTGATGACTATTCAACGACTATATTAGAAACAGTAAAAATTCTTAATGGTATTTTGAAATACAAAAACAAAAAACCAACGAAGTAGATATTCTATATAACCATTTTTCATAATAATACATTTAATCAGATCATGTGGAATTTTCATTAATAAATGTTTGGGTCGTTACATTGAAGGGAAACACAGCATGTGGGAGTTATACATGCTTTGTAACCCTATTTTGTAAACTTGAATGTTTTCTTTCTCCTGTTACCATCTTGTACTTATAGGATTCAGTCCTTTATAATCCTAAACTGATGTGTGTGATTGACCTTGCAGAGTCATGCTACCAAGACATCCTATGGTTGTACTCTATGTGCATGGAGATGACCAAAAACTAGAAAGGATAGATCAGGGACTACCATAAGATCCTCTCATCATGCCTACATTGGAACCGGCTATTATACCAAACACAGGTGTTGATTAACAATTTCTTGAAGGATTGATGAGGATGATGTATACATTCCAAGGAGAACCGCATCCTGCCATGACTATGGTAGAGTTGAAGTGGGTGTTCCAATAGTAGCATCCTCCCACCTTTTTAGGGGATAGAGGTCCACAGGCTACAAAGACAGGGTTGGAGGTCATTATTGCTATCTTTGAAAATCTAGATATTCCTCAATAGAGGAGTGTGAAGCTTTCTACGTACATGCTACATGATTCCACCAAAAGATGCTCGGATGTTATCACCTAAGTGGGATATCATTGGGATATAAATTGAGAAGAGTTTCATATTTCCTTCTATTATTATTTATATCTTTAGATGTTGAGGGCCGATAAATCCAGAGAGTTCATGAATTTGGGGTAGGTTTCTCTTTAAGTGACAGACTAATATTCTCATTTTACATAGCTTCAATGGTTCACACAGATTTTGGGAGGTGAAGAGTAATCCTTGGCTAGGAAATTTGAGGATGGTCTCAGGTACGACATATAATTGCAGGTGAACATTTTCAGGATAACCTTGGTGATGGCTATAGTGAACCCATTGCTGATTACTGAGCACAATCTGAGGGAGTTGGGAGTTATGAGTAGGGAGGGTTCTGCACCCAGGGTTGTACTCATTTCACAGATTGCAGGAAACGTTGCAGGGAGATTTCACGTGGTGATTCCAGTAGTAGGGATGTATCTATAGGTACTCAGGTAAGGTGTTACCAATGAGAAAAGAGTGGTCACATGAGACCTCAGTGCTTGAGAGACCCAGTTGAGTGCTGATATTGCATCAATATGGGTCATCTTCAGCATTTTTGCTTGTTTTTCTCCCCAGTAGCTAGTGAGAGGGTATCTGTTATGACTCCATGTTTAGGATCAAGACCACTAGTCTCTCCTCAGTAAAGGAACTGGAGTTCTTCAGGATGTTTAGGTCGAGGATGTGGTTGTGGCCATGGTATTCAAGATACTTGGTTTTAGCGATAGTAGGGTGGATCAGCTAAGGGTAGTTAGGCAGGGTGGTCGGGCCACTGTACTAGTAAGACTTTTTTAGTGGAACAAACCTTGCAGGAGCAGAATCCTGGACCCTCTATGGTTAGAGGTACGATTCTATTTGCCTTGGTTTTAGATTTTATTATTTGTTATATAGGGTCTTCCCGCAGTTTTATATTTGTTACCATTGTGGAGAGCCTCGGGCTCTGTATCATTACTTATGAGGATTTCATGATGGTAGACACTCCATTGGGGATTAGGAAAGATAGTGTGCGTCAGTGTAAGGAGTTCCCTCTTACGGTTGGTGGGTGTAACTTCCTATGGGACCTCTATGTCTTTTAGATTAAAGGTTTTGATGAAATTCTCAGAATAGACTGTTTAGACTATTTTCAGGACTTTGTTGACTGCTATCACCGAAGGGTGAGTTTCATGTCACCAGAGGGTGGATCTTTTATAAACAAGGGTGAATGGGATGTCCAGGAGAGTAGAGAGGGACATGAACATCATGGGTTGGGTGTAATTACCACCCCTATTTGTAGTTTATATCTGGATGACCAGGGGACTTTACAAATGTACTTTCCTCCAATGATAGATTATTTCATAAAAGTCTTTCGAGATGAATTTTTAGGTTTACCTCCAGATCTAGAGGTAGATTTCTCTATTAAGCTTGTGCTCGGAGTGGTACCAGTGTCCATTCCTCCTTATAGGATGGATACACCAGAGTTACTAGAGCTCAAGAAGTAGTTAGAGGAGTTATAGGCAAAGGGTTTTATCTAACCCAGTACTTCTCCACGGGGTTCACCTATCCTTTTTGTGAATACGGAAGATGGTACCATCAGAATTTGTGTAAATTATCGGAATATGAACCAGTTTATGGTCAAGAACCAATATACCTTACCGAGAATTGATGGTCTCTTTGATTAGCTTCGAGGAGCCTGAGTGTACTTGAAGATTTACTTGATATTTGGTTATCATTAGTTGTAAATTATAATGTCAGACATACCTCTAACAGAATTTTGGAGTAGGTATGGTCTATATGAGTACTTGGTTATTCCATTTGGTCTCCTGAACGTGCTGACAGTTTCCATGGAACTGATGAACTGATTGTTCCATCCTTACTTGGAATCCTTTTTGGTAGTCTTCGTGGATGATATCTTGGTGTACTATCACTCTCGACATGACCATTCAATCCATCTTCATATCGTATTAAGTACACAGAGAGAATCAGTTATATACTAAGATCTCAAAATGAAAATTTTGGATAGACCATATTCACTTATTAGGACATGTCATCTCAATGACATGGGTATCAGTAGAACCAGAGAAAGTACGAGCATTAGTTTCTTGGGAGCAGATGAAAAAAAATCTTTGAGGTATGGAGTTTTCAAGGGGTGGCTGCTTACTACAAGCTCTTTATTTAGGACTTCTAATGCTTAGAAGCACTACTAATGGGACTGACTATAATGTGTGAAAAGTACTTGTGGACATATTATTGTGATTCCGGATTTCATGAACAAAAACGGATATTTACTTCAGCACTGATACTGATTTTTCCAGATCTTGGAAAGAGTTACAACGTTTACTACAATGCATCATGTATTGGGCTTGGTTAACTTCCTATTCATGAGGAAGGATTAGTTGCGTATGAGTCTCGACAGTTGAGTCCATATGGGAGGAATTACACGACGCTTGATCTCAAGTTAGATTATGTTTTTCATGCTTTATTTTGTTCAAGACATTATCTTTTTGGAGAGAATTTTGTGGTATAAACTGACCAAAAAATCCTCAAGTATTTTTTTACTTAGAATGATCTAAATTTTAGATAGTTTATGTGGGTTGAGTACCTTAAATACTTTGACATTGATCTTGCCTACATGCTTGGGAAAGGAAACACAGTGGCTGATGCGTTGAGCAGGAGGACTAAGATACAAGCAGTTTAGGATGCCAGTGGTGAGTTTTAATATATGGAACTATTTTCTAAGATGCATTTGAAGGCACACGGAAGATAGGGGGAAAATGTTTCTTTATTCTATAGTTGTTACCTCTACTCTATTGGATCGAGTGAGAATGAGGTAGCTATTAGATTCTAAAGGCCTAGTCCTATGAGAGAGTGTTTTCAGAGAGGAACCTACTCCTAGGTGGATTTTAAGTGATGATGAGGTCTTTCATTTTCATGGACACATATGGGTGTCAGAATATATACATTGGGAGTTGATGCGGGGTTTTCATTCACTAGTTTGGGCAGTTCATCCTGGTGTCACCAAGATGTATCGAGATCTACACCATCAGTAAAAGTGTCCAAGCGTGAAGAGGGATGTAGCTGGTTTTGTTATAAGGTGTTTCACTTGTCAACTGGTGAAGGTGGAGTATCAGCAACTGGTATGGATTTTACAGTAGTTACCCATTCCTGAGTGGAAGTGGAATGTTGTTGTGATGGATTTCCTGACCGGTTTACTGAGGTCACCCTAAGGGAATGATACGGTTTGGGTTGTTGTTGACAGGCTCATGAAGGTTTCACATTTCTTTCCTATCATGGAAACATTCAGTGTTGATGAGCTTGGAAGGTGGTACATCTGAGAGATTTTACGTTTTCATGGGGTTCCACACTCTATTTTTTTAGACAGGGATGATTGTTTTACTGCTCATGTCTGGTAGGGACTACAAAGGGATTTGGGTACATAGGTAATTCTGAGTACAACATGCCATCCCCAGATAGATGGATAGTCCGAGTGCATGATTCAGGTTGTGGAGGAAATTCTTCGAGCATGCATCCTATATTTCGGGGGGTCTTGGGAGAGACACATACCCCTAGTGGAGTTTTCCTACAATAACATTTCCTAGGAGACAATTAAGATGGATCTTTATAAGGATTGGTATGGTAGGTCATGACAATCACCCCTATGTTGGTTATAGGTAAGAGAGGTAGCTATGTTGGGACCTTGTCTTATCCAATAGACCACTGAGCAAGTGGAGTTTATTCAATAGGGGATGGATACTACATAGTCTTTCTAGAAATATTATGATGATCGATGGAGATGACCTCTGGAATTTGAGTTTAGAGATCATGTTTTTTATGTGTCACACTGAGGATGGGACATAATAGGATTAGGAGACAGGGGAAGCTTTTACTGATATATGTTAGTCCATTTGAGGTTTTAGAGAGAGTCGGGACGGTTTCCTATTGGTTGTAGTTACCTCAGAGGTACCAGGATATGCATAACAACTTTCATGTTTCTTAGCTATGGTGTTATGTTTTGGACCCAAATCATGTTTTTCAACTCGAGGAGGTTGATTTGGAGGTGGATGCATCCTTTAAGGGGCACCCTATTCATATTGTGGATTACAGTATGGAGGTTCTTTATGGTAGGTATGTTCCTTTGGTACGGGTGCTATGACAACCTGAGCGAGTATAGGACGAGACTTAGGAGAGGGAGACCGACATATGATCACAGTGTCCAGAGTTGTTTGATGTTTATTCTTTACCACCCTTGTAAGGGAAATTCGGGGAAATTTTTTTTAAGGGGGGATGTTTTTAAGAACCAGGACATTCATTTTAGTTATGGATATTTATTTTTGGTTGTTTTTGAGGGAAAAGTAAGATTTGGAAATTTTCTATGTACACGTTGTGTACTCCTGAGTACAGGCCGTGTACTTGGTTTCCACCGGTACCCATATACTGGTCATGTAATGGTCGAGTACATGGCCATGTAAGTGACCTGATAGACCGTATAAAGAAGGGTCTGGTTGAGGCTATTACACGATGTGTACATTAAAAAATTTCCAAATCTTTCTTTTTCCTCAAAAACTTTTCGAAATAAAGATCCATAATTGAAATAATGATATTGGTTCTTACACTATAGGACATCTAAAACATCCTAAACATTATGTTTTCCCATTTGGTAATGTATTTTTTCAATCATTCTTTACTCTAGTTTGATATGTGCATTAGATAAAACAACATAGATCACTTCTTCTTTCATATCTGGATATCTGATCCTAATTACCACCGGGCTATAGAAGCTTCCTGGAACAAGCCAGTTTGGGGCATTCATTAGATGGATCTCCACAATGAATTGAGACATATCAAAGGTGATCTTCAAGATTGGGGCTAAAATAATCCTTCTTTTAACCAGAACCTGAAATATTGGGCCACAGTGGTGGAGTGTCTGGATGTATCCTTTGAGAGTTCTTAGGATGAAGATATTTTTAACGAGTTAAATGGAAAAAAAATGTCCTAGAGAATCGTCTTATGGAGTAGAAAATATTTTTCTTGGGATTCATATTGTGTAAAATGGGTCATATAAGGAGTTAAGAACATTTCATTCTTTCATTCATACATCAAGGAGAAGCATAATATAAATAGGCTGAACATCATTTGAGAAAATGTATTGTATACCTCAGAGCATAATGAAGTTGGAGGTATGGTAGTCTTTTTCTTTCACTCTCTTTTTGTAGGTCCTGATCCCTATAGGCATGATGAATATCCTTTAAGACAATATAGAATCTTCAACATCATTCCCTGTGTGGTTAAGAATGTCGATAATTCCTTCTTGGAAGCGGTTCCATAAGAGAAGGAAATAAATGAAGTAGTCCTTTATCTTGATCCAACTAGTTCACTAGGCCAAAATTTCTTCCCTGGGATATATTATTCCACTTAATAGGAGTTGATAAAAATTATACTAGTGGATGTAGTCTAGGATGTATTTCTTAGTGGCTGCATTCTGTTAGTGGCTGGTTCCACTTTACTAGTTCTTACCCAAAAATTTGAATGATCCATTATCTATAATGAATTATTAGCCAATAATCCTCTACAACACCCCATACAATGTTTTGGCACGCTTCATCAATAGGGACCTATCCATTCTCCTCAATCATTGGGTATCATAAGAGAAACACAACTTTATTAAGGTGAGAGTGATTCAATGAGCAATTGGGATGTCTCAAGAAAGGATTTATGATCTCAATAAAAAAGTTATCAGCTCCAATGTTTCTATTAGTTCCACTAGGCTCGATACCCTGAGGGGGGGGGGGGGGTGAATCAGGGTATGAAAGATTAAAATAACTATCCCTTTTGATCTTGTTTTGATATTAGACAAAACTCTCTTATCTATCCTTCCTGATGCAGAGTATGATAAAACATTAAAGCATGCACAGGACACATCGATTTTTACTTGGTTCACCCTCACTGGGATACATCCAAGGAGCATACACCGGTAGTGTGTTGCTGTACCAATTCCACTATAAGTGCACTATTTTTTACAAGTTTGAAGCGGACACAATTTCCCTCCTGGTTTACAACCACTCACAATTTGAGAACTCACTGCTCTCTCAACTGAAGTGAGCTCATTGCTTCTCCAGAAGATCCACTCACAGTTTATAGACCTGTAGGTCTCTTAATTTGCATGAAATCATGCATCCTCAACTGTTGACAGATGCTCTGTTGATGTCCAAATTTCATCCACTGATGAATACCGCTTTTCCTCTGAAACACTGGGAAACTACCTTTGGAAACACCTTCGCAAAGAACCCTACTTCGCGAGGCTCCCAATTTCACGAAGCTCAAACAATCCTTCACGAAGCTCCTACCTTTTCGCGAAGCACTATCGCGAAGCTCTCTCATGAAGAACTTTTGTGAAGCTCAAGCCATCGCATAGCGACTTCCCTTGTGAAGGTCTTTGAGCCAACGTGGAGCACACAACTTTCACAGAGCTACAATAGCCGCCGCAAAGCTCCTCTTTCGCGAAGCACACTGGCTACGTGAACCACCTTCGCAAAACGAGAGCAAAAGATCTTCTTCAAAAATTCTATATACTTGGCTCGAGGGGGTCCACCTCTATTCATAGGCAATTCCACTGACCCTACAACTTTCCGCGCGAAGTCAATGCCACGTCATCTAAAATCGTGAAGCTCCAAAGTTCCCTCCGGAATTCTCTCAAAATCGCGAAGCACCACTGCAATTTTCCGATCGCAGAGCTCGTCGTAATCGTGGAGCATCCCATAAATTCATCCGCGCCTTCTCTGCAAAGCTCCCTCGTAATGCCCTTCATCTCCGCGAAGCTCCCTTGAAGATCCCTTCACCGCCGTGATGCGCTTCAGCCTCTGTCATTCGTGAAGCTTGTCGTAATCGCGAAAAATCACCACCTTCATTCTTCCGGTCTTCACGAAATCAAAATCATGAAGCTTCTCTTCACAAAATTCATGCCTTTGCCATATTAAATTATGATCTTCATAGATATCCACTTTTCGTGATACTCACCAAATTCCAAATTTTGGACCCCAAAAATTTGGCAAACACTGGAAAACAGCGCCACCTTGTACTGCTCTTTTGTACCGCCTCCATATTTTCCTTTCCTTTTTGATCTTTATTTTGTCAACATTGATTGTCAACAACTTCTTTGGAACTCGAAAATTTCTTCATGGAAACCTTCTTTGTCAATAAACACAATCAACCCAAAAATACTGCAATGTTACCTTGAGGGATTTTTTCCCAACAGTTTGAATAAAAATGGATATGGATAAATCTTATTACTGCATCAAATGGTATTTTATCTTTAGGATCCTCTATATCATAGGGTTTCAAAGAGGGATGATAGACATTCCATTCATATGCTTCATCTCCCCTAATTGTTAATTGAATTTATCAGCAAGATATAGGGATTCATCAAACCAGTATGTGGCATGTGCAAAGGAGACCCTTATCTATAAATTTGTTTATCCTATTGTAGAAAATTTTAATTAACCTCATCCACAAGGGAATAAATGAAGAATTCATTTCCTCATTTCATTTCATACACCTCTCTTGCAACATTTCTTATGTTTGAAGAGGAAATGATTATATTCATAATGGTAGCAAGTGTTACATTTGAATTTTTAGCAAGATCCTTGATGAATATTGCATGTGGAGTGGCTAACTCATCAATATAGAAAACATATCATCTACATCTCCATCTAGTGTGAAGGCAGTAGGGTTTCCACCATTAAATCAATTTTTGGTATTAGAAAGTAGAACTTTCCTATGGACTACTTGGGATTCCCCATTTCCTCAAAAAGGCTTCATCTTCAACACTTTGATAATGTGGTCCCCAAGATCACCAGTTTCATAAAAAACTAGAAGAGATAGAACATTTATATTAGTGGTAGAATAACCTTGGTTATCTATCCCCATGAATTCCCTCTCATCTATCAAGATGTCGAAAACCATTATCTCTAGCTTTGAAAACATCATGGTCACTTTATTTTGATATTCTCACAGTGAGGGAAAGAATCATTGGGTTGTGTGGTCAAGTATGGATAGGACAATGAGGGAGGTATGGATTAACCTGATTGATATTACTGGCACAATGCTGGTCATGCCTACAAAACATTCTTGGGAAGTAATCGATAGTTGTCCTTATAGGGTAGATTTTCAGCTCCAAATATGGTGTGATCACTGATTACCAGTATGGAAGGCCTTCGATTATCTTTCATGAGATTCTTCATCTGACCCAATCTCTTGATCACCATGTGTGTTGGGTTATTAGTCATGGATAAATCTTTTATTGGAATGATAACAAGGCCAGATCCATGATCGGTTTACCAGGATGACCAATACTATATGTTAACTTCAGGAAGGTGAAAAAGTTTCTTTATTTTATCTAGACCACTCTTAACCCTGACCAACACACTATTTATGATCTTATTGAGTTATTTTAGGACCACGATAAATGTTTCTTCACAAGATCCTGATTCAGAAATTTTTCTATTAAAGATGTTCGCAGGGTGCTTCGCTCGTCGTATGAAACAAATCATTGGGAGGATATTCTATGGTGCATGGATGTCCCTTCAATGATGAACATTCTTATTTGACAGGTTAGACACAACGTTGTTCCAAATTATGATAACATCCAATGTATAGATATCCAATTTTACTCCAAGTTATTTTGTTGTAGTGACCCCTACATGGAGTATATACGTCATAACATCTTTGAGAGCCGATGGGAAACCCATGTGTGGCTTTCCTTCAATATCTTTACTGGTTTCCATGTCCAAGATCATCATGATAATAGTTTATTGTACAAATGGCATCATGTATTGGTAGAAAAAAATAAATAGAAAATGGAGAGAGCTTATATTCCTATTATCGTCTTCTGGTGCATTTGGTAGCCTAGAAAAAAAGCCCACATTAAGGGCACCAATAGTACTTTGTTGTCCGTTATTTTCATAATGAAAATAACTATGATCAATTGGGTGTTTCTGAAGAACTGGTCTGAGGAATCATCTCTCAGTTTCATCACGTTCACATGAAGTCCTCCTTATCCTTACCTAAATAATTCCATTGGTCGATGTAAAAGTTGGATCCCTCCAATTTCTAGTTTCAAGATTAAAACCGAGGAGTTGTGTAATACAGGTATGATGAAGGGTGGAGGCCATGTTATTGAAAAAAGATGATCTTCTCTCATTGATTTCTGAAACTCTTATGGGATGGGTGACTCTTTGTCGGCCGAGTCCAATGATATGATCACGAGTATTCAGTTGTTCGAGTCGGACAACATCACTCTAAACGCGCTAAAAATGGATTCTCAGGTACTATAAAATTCAATTATCAGGACTACATCCACTTTATGGAATATTATTGATCAAGTACTCAAATGAAGGAGACTCACCCACGAAAATATTTCCCTTACTCACACCTGGTGTGAGGGAAACAAAGCCGTTGATTTATTTTATTCCAGAGTGTCCCAGGAAGCCTCTTCCTCTTGCTTCTCTAGTATTTTCTCCATTCCTGTGGAGGGAATGAATATTGTTAATGGATATTTCCTCAGTATTTATTATTTTAGGTCCCCATAAACCCTCTCCTATTTTATTTTTTATCTCTCCCAGATTTTTAGAAAAATGTTAATTTCATACTTCAGTCTCCTTTTGAAAATCACATTTCGTATAAAATTTATTATTTGGTGACTAATTATTTTGATTTTTATTCTAAAAAATAATAGGTTTATTCAAAAAATATGTGATGATAATAATTATTATGAAGTTTTTGTGTTAATAAGTGAGTATTTAGGTATGTTATAGTAGATTTAAGAAAATATTTTTTTAACATCTATTTAGATGAAAAAATATTCAACAATGTTAGACAGTTTGGAAGAGTTTCCATTAAATCATGATGGAGTAGTTTCTTTAGAGTAATATAAAACTATAAATTAATTTAAAACTTCACCTAATAATGATATTTCTAAAATATTTATCATGTATAATTCTATAAATTCATTCTAGTATAAGAAGGATTCTAAAATATTAACTATTCTTAGTGAAATTTATTTCTAGAAACATAATAAACCCAATATATAACTTGAATCACTTAAAAAAGATGATTAATTAGTGGTTTTAATTATTGTAAATTCTATTTTTAAATCTATAAAAGTCCATTCAACTATGGAAGGAATTGTAAAATCTAAATTAATAACCATTATATCTAATTTAAATGATAAATAATATATTTTAAATGATGAACTAGTAGAATCTAATACTGAAATTTCATTTCAAAAAACTAAATAACTCTATGAAAATACAAAATATTCTTTTTTAGGGATATAAAATTTATGTAGTGATTATTACATATAATTTAACTATTAAACATGAAGAAATAATAATTAATGTCTCTTAATAAAATAGTAAAACCATCGTCTAGACATTATATGACATTCCTTGGATGAATCCATCTCTCTTCAGGCATAAAATTTATTTAGAAGAATAATCTAATCCTATTAAACAACCTCAAAGGATGTTAAATCCTATGATATTGGAATATATAAATGAGTAAATCACTATATTATTATAGGATGACATAATTTCTCATATTTTATATAGTAAGTAGGTGAGCCTAATTTAAATAGACCCCAAAAGAGTGGAATAAGTATTATGAATAATAATAAAAGAGATTTGATATCCACTAGTGTTAAAAATAGATATAGATCTTTCATAGATTATAGGAAATTGAATGAGTCTACTAGAAAATGTCACTGCCTTATTCCCTTATTAGTTCAAAAACTAGGATGTTTTTATATAAATTCACATTTTTTGCTTCCTACATTGTTATATTGGTTACTTTCAAATGCCCATATCCCCGAGGACCAAGATAAGACAACATTTAATTGTCCATTTTGAAATTTTTCTTAGAGTACAATGTCATTTGGTCTTAGTTATGCCCACGTCACATTACAAAGGTGTATGATATGTGTGTTATTGTAATTTCTTGAGAGTTGTATTGAAATATATATGGATGACATTACTACCTATAGAGATTAATTTGATTCATGTTTGGATTTTTTATCTAAAATATTGAATAAATTTGTCTAATATTACTTAGTTTTAAATTATGATAAGTTTAATCTCATAGTTAGTAGTGGTGAAGTTCTTGGTTATATTATTCTAGGAAAATAAATTGAACTTGATCCCACTAAAGTTAAATTTATTGAATATTTTCCCAAAGAAAAAATTTTCAATGATATTAGATCATTTTTATAACATGTTTGTTATTGTAGAAATATCATTATGAACATTAGTTCTATTAATTTTCCTTTAACTAATTTATTTCAAAATAATGTTTCTTTTATAATCTATTCCAAGATTCCTTTTCTAAATTAAATAATACATTAATCACTACCCATATTTTACTATCACTTAATTATAATCTTTCATTTGAACTCATGTGTGAAGCTTTTGACATGTATGGTGGAGCTCTGTTTAGTTAAAAAAGAGATAAAATAAATAATTTTATCCATTATGCTTCTAAAACACTTAATATAGACCAAATAAATTGTTTCTTTATTGAAAAAGATCTATCAACTATTTTTTTACTTTAGATAGGTTTAGATCTTATTTATTAGGAGATAAATATATTTTTTATTCCTACTATTTAGCTGTTAGATACATATTAAACAAACCAAAATTAGAAATATATATTTTGAGATTTATTTTTATACTTTGGGTATTTAATTTATATGATAAAGAAAGTTTTGGGATGAAGAAAGTTGTAGGTAATCATTTCAGTTAAAATAGGAATAATGATGATGCTAAATTGTTTATACCTATTTTTAAAACTGAGAATTTTTATTCCTGGGATACTAGATTGCCTTAGTATTACCATATTGTGAATTATTTAACTATTATAATTTTTATTGTAATTTTAGCCAACATCAAAATTTTAAATTAATATGTGAATCTAAGTATTATTTTTTGGACGACCCCATCCATTGAAAGTAAGGGGTCAAATTTAGTTATGAGGAAAAGTATTACAAAAGATGAAGAAATATCAATCATGTTATTTTTCCTTTATTTACCAAGTAGAGTTCACTTTTATAATAAGAAAAATTCTATAAAAAATTCTTTTCTATATTTTTTGACCATATTTGTTTAAGGATACTTATTAATTTTTTAAATCATGTTCTTCATGTCAATATGTTGGAACAATTTAAATAAAGAATTAAATTTCCTAATAGACACTTATTTTTTTATGTTTTTAATATTTGTAATATTGATTTGACGTCTCTATTTCTTTATTATGATGGCTATTTTTATATTCATTTATTAGTTTATTATGTATCTAGTTTTGTATAATCTCAACCTGTCAGGAACGACGATGCCTTTATTGTGTGATTTTTTTTGAAAACTAATATACTTAATAAATGTAGACATCCTAAAACGTTTATTAATGATTTAGGTAAAAAATGGGTTAAACATGTTATATAATAGAGAAATTAATAGATCCCTTAGGAATTGTTAAACAGATAATTAAATATTGGTTTGAGAATTTCAGCGAAACTAATTGGGAATATAGAAAAACCAATAAAACACTATTATATATGTCTCCATTTAGGCTTTTAATTTGATAATCATGTAACTTACTAATGAAGCTTCATCAAAAATAATATTTTACTCTCAATTTATATAATTTTGAACTTGAATATACTAGGATTGAAATAAAAGTACAAATATAAGAGTTAACGGAGATAATACTTGATTCATATCATAATTAACTCCTTGTATAAGGAAAAACATATTGTTTCATGACAACCATATTTTATATATTTCATTCAAAAAATATGAACATGTATTTATATTTAAACGAAAATTTCCTTCAGATCCTGGTAAGCTAAGGGTTAGATGGAAAGGCTCCATCACTATTTTAAAAATCATTTTATTTAGTGTTGTGTAGTTTATCGTTCTCTCAACATTTTTAGTTTTAACTATCAATAAACATAGATATAATATTTATCACGAGAAACTTCCAAAAAATTCTTAAAATTATGTAACAAATTATTTATTGAGGGAAGTTTCTTTAACTATATTTGAATTTATCTTTTTGTTATTTTGTAATATTTATCTATAGTTTATTTATCTATAAATTCATGATAAAATTTCTTTCTTCTTAAAATTTTCATGTTTTTAGATAAAATAATATACAATTTTACTTGTCTTATTTAATTTTTTTCTACATATATGAGTCTTCACAGCTCTCAAGAAAATAAATCATGACTCATTTTTAAATGGTTAACTGATTTTTCTTATTTTTTTATCTATTCGTAGTGAGTCCCTATGAATTGTGTGTGTGTGTTTGGCTATGAAGATTAAGATAAGTTTTAAGGAATACATGAAATCATGAATGATGAAGTTTCAATTGTTTTTAATAATCTTAAAATTTGATCACAATTTTTAAAACTCAAAACCATATTTTACCCAAATATTTCTATTTTAGAAAGTGTTAATATATTTTTCTAATTTTATTTCTTGGAGGAAAAGTATTTTTAAGCTATTTCATATATTAAATTATAATTATTCATCTTTTAGATGAATTGAAATTATACTTAGTGTGTTAGATTAATCATTCAGGATTATGGAATTATAATCTATAAGAATGAAAGGCCTTATATATTAAAGGTTTGGGTAGAGAAATGAAAGATTGACGATGGATCCAAACCCATTGTGAAGTGGGTTGCTTGTTCTTCTGGGGAGGAGAGGGTGTGGTCTCACCTCCTGAGGATAGTGGTGCAAGGTCCCTTATAAATTAAGAGATGGATTCTTGATATTAGGGGATAAATATTATCCTTTCTAAGTCTCTAGTTTCATGAATGTTGGACCCTACGACTTTAGAGGGTCTGAGGAGAGATCGGTCTCTAATCACACTATCCAGGGCTTAGGATTTTGAGGATTTAAAATATATTGCTGGGTAGAATGATTATGTAGTGAATATTACCAAGGAAAATTATTTTCATTTATTTCCTAAAAATTTAATAAGTATTTGGTTGATGATAATTGATTTTTTTGAACAAAAAATGACTAGAATAAGAAGTTAGGACACCTTAATGAAAATAAAAATTGGCACTTGATCTTCTATAATCTATATTGAGGAACAAAGGGTAAGCTTAGATCTTAATCTTCAAGTGAAGCTGATAACCTATACTCCTTAGGTGAATCTTTTTGAGGAGGCGGCTAATGTTAGTGAAGGGATCACTTCATGTGAAGAAGAAGAAGCCCAAAGGGCCTTTAAGTTTAGGAATTCTAAGAAACATTCTACTCAGATTCCAGAGGAAGTTATTAAATGAATTAAAACCATAGATCTCATTTTGTTGATAAATAAATGGACATTTTGGTTACTTTATAATATTACTTAGGTATTCAGGATAAAATGATTATAATAATTGATGTTTATTTTAAGAACAATCCCTCCATGGGTGTGGCTATTCTATAATGGTAATAACTCCTTCCTTTTCTTGGCTATCGTTTTATGCTCTTCTAGGATTCCATGTGATGGATCATATTGAATGAGTGAACTACCTCCCTTGGATACACTTTCATGTTTGTTTCTTTAATCTAATGGTTGCAGGAACATTAAGATTTATAATTGGGGGATTTTCATATTTTCTGATAACCTTGAGTGTAGTTTTTCATAGGGACTCTCTAATGATCTAGTCTTAATTATTATATATTGGTGTAATGACACTCATATCCATAATGATCTTCATGATCATTTTGATGATATTGTGGAAAAATTCTTGGTGTATGATTCATTATTGAAGACATAAAATTGAAAGAGATAAAAAGCATTGTTTGATGACTTGTATTATTTGTAGTAAGCATTTGATTGATGATTTTATCCATATGATGTTTAATTAAATATGCATACCAATCATGTTTGATTGATAAGGATATCTATTCCTAATACTCTGGAGGAAAGCACACCATGTGGGCACACCTTACCAAATAGTTGATATTAGTTCTATTGGGAGATTATTGATGATCAATATGCAACTTGATGATCCTATAAGGCATTCTACTTGTGACAAATACCTTTTTGAATTATATTGAGAATTTTTCCTGTATCTATTTTCACTTATTTTCTTTCTGGTGTATGTACTTTACACCAGATGTAATAAAAAAATCTCTCATTTTCTTAAATAAATTTTGGAGAAGATTGGTTTGTTTTCCAGATTATGTTTGCAACCATTTCTAGTCAATTTTATAGATTTATTATTCTTATTATTTCATATATTAATTATTAGATTTATAATTATGTTAATCCATCAGTATATTTATTAATTATTAATTATTATTTTTAAGTATATTTTATTTTTATAATTATTGTTTCATTCTTTTATATATTTTATATATTTTATTTTTGTCATGTATAGTTACTTTTAATTTTAGTATAATTTATGAAAGTATTTTTAAGTTTATTTTAAACTTAAAATTTTTAATTTTATATAGTTTTTATAAAATTTAATATTATGTAATCTATTTGAGTTTTAATTATATTTTAATGATACATATTACATAGTAAATTTAAAATTTATTTTAATCTTACATATGTAAAATAAAATTATATTTCTATCATCTATGAAAAAAATTCAATTTAATATAATAACATTTTTTTAATGTTATGTAAGTTTAAAAAATTTTAGATTACTATTTCATATGAGCATTAGTTTTTCATTATATGTGTACCCACGTAAGATATTTTTCTTTTCCAATGTTAAAGAATATCTTGGATTTAGTTGAAACATAAGATAAAATCCTCGCAGTGGGAGATTAAACCAAGGTATAAATCAGAAAAAAATTAAAGCCATGTTTAAGATCACATTTCTAGCCCTATAATATTAAAGTAGAGGAATATATAGAGAAGAAATATAATAACCAATTACTCCTAATACACTGAAGATAACATTAAAGAAACTTCCCAATTCAAAAAGGGCTCCATCTATTCAGTGGGGAACCATTGACTGGTGATCACAGATGCAAAAAAATAGATGGAGAAGCTTGAGTGGTTGTGTCAGAAGATACTAACTATTTTGGTTTGTTAAAGACATTTTAAACACTAGGGAAGATTATATAATTGACAAAAAGAAAATTAGAATTAACAACACTTAAAAAATTAACCAATATCAATTCAATTCTGTGAGGTCAATGAAGAGAAGACTGAACCAACTTAATGAAAACCTATTGTGATTCACTGGTCATAGTGAAAGGGAATGGGGGAATAAAATTAGAAAAAGGTGAGTTCTATTTTAACTAGAAAAAATATTACAAAAACACCGATAAGGAACCACCCCTTCTCTTTCTCCCTGATCTCTTCAAGGATATAACCCAGATATAATGGAACTATGGATCAAATATAATGATTATGAAAGGATATCATGTCCCTCCGTTTATATCCTCAGTGGGAGGTTCCATGTTTGACATAACTCTCACCAATCCCCTCTAACCATTGGACTTCAAACATGGAAGGTAGTATCTATCATTGAATTATTACATGGTGGGATTGGTTGGTGAACTAGCCACTAAACAAGGTTGTTAAACAACTCCATCTATTCCACCCCTCCATCTAAAATCCATTATAGCATATTCAAAGGTCTAGATTCTCCTAACTAACCACCATTATTTACATATATGTCAAGTTCTCCATTTTTTGGATCAGTAAAAGTGGTAGTATTTATCAATCCATCACCTCACGTATTCAATGATTATGAATGTCGATATGATTGTTAAAATCCTCCTATCTCTCCCTCAACATTTTTCAATAGGAACTTTGACTCTAAATATTTTTTTAATGGAATGCTTCCTCATAAAGATCTCTGAACCTGTAAAATGTTTGGTTTGTGGGGAGAAACATCATCTAGCTCCTGTGATTGTTCATTAACTTCTTTTTGATGTGATTGAGTTTCCCACTGCTCAATAACCTCCTCTACTAGATTTTAAGCCACTGTGGATGAGTCTTCCTTGAACCTCCTCCTCTTTAGTAATAGGAGGTTCTAGTATAGGTTTTTGGTCAATAATTGACTCCTTGATACTTTCCCTTTGATAAATTTAATTATTTTGAAGGTTCTCGATCATCTATTTATTTTCAATAGTGACATATCTACGTCAGATCACTTTATTCTCTTTCAGATATCAAAACTTGTATCTAACTCCTCATCTCCATAGCTAATGAAGATGTATGAAGTGTATCTCTTGTATAGATTATGCTTAAGAAATTTGGAAAAATGTGCAAATAAAAAACATCCAAATACTCATAAATGATAGTAATATAGATGTTTACTATACAAACTCTTTTATGGAATCTCAAAGTTCAATAGGACTGATGGTGATCTATTGATGAGGTAGTATGAAACCTGATAGCTTATCCACGTAATGGCTTAGACAGTTTAGCTAAACTCACCATTCCCCAAAACTTCTCAACGATGGTTATTGTTGAACCCCATTTTATTATAATAAATATGTCCAAGTCCCCCATTGAAATATCATGCCTTGTAATTTATATTACCCATCTATAAAATAATATCTCATACTCACATTGAGATAAGGGGAATTTGCTAACTAGCTGGTATTATAGGGTAATCTCAAACCCTAACCCTCCCTCTATTTCTTTTCTCTCTCCCATCTAGAGTTTCAAGGAAATCTCTTGCTGATTCCTAGTTCTGTCTGGCCCTGACCTCCCCGCGGCCTCCCAGCTACGGCTGGCCCGCCTCCTTCTTCAGCTTCCCCTCCCCGCTACGTGTGACCGCCCCACCCTCCCTGATTCCACCTCTACATGCGCTGGCCAGGCCCCCTCCCTCCCACATGAGACAACTTTCTCCTCCTAAAACGATTTTCACCAACGACGTTGTCGGGCCCTGCTCCTCTCATTGTCCTCCCCGACTCCACCACCTTCCTCACTTGAAAGAGGCTCCCGATCTCAGTGCCCCTGTTTCTCCCAATAGACAGGTTGTTCTATGCAGGCCTCCTTCCGGATCATGCATTCCCCCGTGTTCAGACCCACCATCCAGTGGGATCCGACTGGCCAGCCTACCTGTGCAAAAAGTCCTCCTCCATGATAGATTTCGGTCATCCCTTCCTTTGTCTCCCAAACCTCCAACCTTCAGTGGCTTCTCAGATTTGTTCTTCCTCACCCCTCTTCATCATTTACCATCCCCCGGTCCTTCATGCGGCTTCCAGACGTTGATCACCACCTTATTCCCATGGATCTTCTACCTAACAGCTCTTCGGCACTCCCTCCCTTAGGATAATCATAGTTCTTATCTCCTCAACAAGTCCCAAACCTGCTCATCCAATGAAAAACTCTTTCATGCCTCTTCTTATCACCACCTCCACCCACCTGGTTGATGAGAATATCCACTCCACCAATTTCTCAGTTTGGTGGAAGACCTTGTTGATGTCACTAACCAAAATGAACCTCGACTCCCACTTGGAGGCTCTTCCACCCCTTCCCACTGATACCAAATACCACCTGTGGAAGCTTGTGGACAACAAGATTTTTTCCTTTATGGTCAATTCCAAGGACCACTCTATCAAATACGACACCAGGATATACAAAATTGTTAATGAACTCTAGGATTCCTAGAATCTCAAGTACTCTTAGACCAATAATTCAGCTCGGGTCTCTGATCTAATTCAGTGGTTTTTCTTACTCCACCAGAAATCCCATCTATTTTTGTCCCACATCACTAAATGGAAGGCTATAGGGGATGCATTTCTTGATCTCTTGCGCATTCCACAAACACTTGTGGACGTCTCCGCCCAAAGATACCAATTATGTCTACTTAGACTTATCCATGGCCTTTCCCCAGAATATGAGATGATGTCTATGATGATGCTTTCCTGCCTCTCTTCCCTAGAGATTCCATAGGTGTATCATTTCCTTAGGAAGTCTCATCAGTCCCTTTACCCACCCACTGCTAGCCTTGATCACACAACCCTTCTAGATTGTGGAAGAAGTCGCCCGTCAGGATCTTGTGGTTGTGGATGTAGAGAGGGTCGACCTCATACCCTCTGTCAGCGCTGTGTAAAGATCAGCCACTTGATCAAACATTGTTGCCTCCTTCTTGACTTCCCATCTTAGCAACCACGGTAGGGTCATACTCTATTCCAGGATACTTCCTCATCTAATTCCACTCTTCCTTCATCTCCGGATCTCTCCTTCGCTGATCTCTAGATGATTCATGAAAATTGGCTCACCTCCATACCAAGCCCTTCTCCGACATCTCTTTCCCACTCAGGTGGATCCAATGCATTTGTCATTCATCACTCTCCAACCTAGATGCTTGACTCAGGTGTGTTTGATCATTTTAATGGGGATGTAGGTATTTTCTACAACTACTGTCTCTATATTGGTTTCTTATCCATCACTGTAGTTGATGGTTCCACTATCCCAATTACAAGATTTGGTGCATGCTCCTTGACCACATCTTTTCACTTGTAATCTGTGGCTCATGTACCACACAATCCTTCTATCCTTATCTCCATTAGTAAGGTGACAAAGGATTTCAACTGTAATGCTATATTTACATCATCTATTGTTGTGTTTCAGGAGTGGATGATGAACTATAGACTTGGTAGAGGCCAGCTTCAGGATGGGGTGTACATGTTTGATGGAATGACCTCAGTTGTATGTACATCTGTCTTTTCTCATTCCTTGGACCTCCACTCTTGGTTGGGACAGCCCCCTGCTTCTGCCCTTCATCATCTCTTTATAGATATTAGTCACCTTGTTTCTTTTCCCTGTGAATCTTATAGATTTTTGAAACATCATCACACTTAATATCTTCCTTGAGTGGATACATGGGCCACAAAACCCTTTGATTTTGTTCATTCATATGTATGGGGTCTCTATGAAACCTCGAGTCACATAGATTATAAATATTATATATCCTTCATTGTTGATTTTTCAGGCATGACATGGTTGTACATTCTTTACAATTAGACTAGTGTATTTTCCACCTTTCATAAATTTTACCCTGATATTCATACCTTGTTTTCAATATCTTTTAAACATATCCACTATAATAATAGGTGAGAGTACTTGTCCACTCCATTCCAGTAGTTCCTCTAGGAGAATGACATCATTCATCCAACCTCCTGTCCTGATACCCTTCAGCAGAATGGACTAGTTGAGAAAAAACACCAGCATATTCTAGAGACTGCTCATGCCCTCCTCTTCCAATGTAAGGTGCCTCTTTTCTTCAATGTGGATTTCATCCACATTTATAAACACCTCCTCAATCATCCTCATTATTTTATCCTTCAGTGGGAGACTCCTTTTTATACTATATTTCCCTCTTTCACTACTCACTCACTTCTACTCTGTTTGTTCGGATGTCTCTGCTATGTCTGTGACACTCACCCCAACCTCTCCAAGCTCTATCCTAAATCTATTTGCTACATTTTTCTAGGATAGTCATAGACTAATAATGGATACTGATGATTATCTATCAACTTATAGTGGTATATCATCTCCGATAACATATCATTTATTGAGATTGATCCATTATCTCTTCCATATCCCCATCCAGAAACTACCATCAAGGATTATATTCCTCTATTCGTTAACCCTCCTCTGGTGTCTCCCCTTAATGATCATATCTTTAGAATGATCTACTCCCATATCCCTTTGATTGTGCCCCTCATCCATGCTGAGGACACCAATGTCCCAACTTTGTTTGATGCTCCTACCGTAGAACCAAATGACTTTCCTATTGTACTTTAAAAAGGTACTCGCTCTTAGCATACTAATCCTCTATTTACACATTCATACAGATTTTTATTTACTCTATAGTTCACATCTATTCCATACACGGTTAGTGATTCCAAATCTCACCTGGGGTGGCTACAGCCGATGCGGGAAGAACTGAAGGCTTTGGATGACAACCATACTTGGGATCTAGTGCCCCTTCCAGCAGTAAAAAAAGCGGTTGACTGCAAATGTATTTATACAGTCCGTCTCAATGTCGATGGCACTATCCATTGGCTCATAAGACCAACTTACGGTGAAGAGATCTGATCATACATATGGAATCGAATATTTTTAGACCTTCTCTCTGATTTCCATGATATCCTCTATCCACTTATCCATCTCTCTGGAAGGTCATCATTACTGGTCGCTTCATCAACTGAATGTCAAGAATGAATTTCTCCTTGGATTCATGAAAAAGAGGTCTATCTATAGCAGCCCCCCGAATTTTGTGCCTATGGAGACAACTCCCATGTCTACCAACTCTGTCAATCTCTATATAACCTCAAGAAGTCTCCTCGTTCTTGGTTTGGCCACTTCAGCACTATCTTCATTGCCTTTGGGATCTCTCATAGTATGAAGTACCACACCATCTTCTACTGTATGATAACCAATGGTTGCATCTTATTGGTGGTATATATGGATGATATCATCATCATAGGGAGAGATTCCACTAGAAATTCAAAACTCAAGGGGCACATTCACCACCACTTACACACAAATGATCATGGTCCTCTCACATTCTTCCTTGGCATCAAGGTCTCCCGTTCTGAGGACACCATCTATCTCTGCCAACCTAAATATTTCATGTATATCTTGTAGGATATACGGTTGATTTAGGATAATTTCATGGACACTCCTCTTGAGCTTGTGGAATGCTATCTTTATGTCGACATGACACCCTTTCCTTTCCTAGATAGGTACTGTCTTCTCATTGGAAAACTCAATTACCTCACCATGGAACGACTAGAAATTGTTTGTGCTGTTTTAAAAGTGAGATAGTTTATGGAGCATTCGACCTGATCTCAGTGGGATGTTATGCTCCACACTACAAAATACCTAAAGAAAGTCCCTACCTATTTTCTTCGGTACTCACATCACACTCATTTCTATGTTTATGCCTTCTATGATGTGGACTATGCTGGTTGGAATGCTACCCGCAAGTCTACTTCTGTATTTTTCATCTTCTTCGCCGGTAACTCATCTCATGGCGCAGTAAGAAGCAGACTGTCATCTCTATATCTAGTAAGGAGGTTGAATATCATTCCTTGGTCATGGCCATGACAAAGATCCTAAGGCTTTGTCATATCCTCCACAAGTTTGGATTCTTACCGTAGATATCCTCTCATATCTGGTGTGAAAATCAGGCGGCCATGAAGATTGCATTGAATCCCATCTTCCATGAGCGGACATAGAATATTGAGGTGGACTACCACTTTCTTCACCATCATATCGAGCAGAACCATATCACTTTCATCCATATTTTGACAGAAAATCAGATTGCATACATCTCCACAAAAGGCTTCTCAGGAGATCATCAGGACTCTCTCACTACCAAGATGGGTATTCATTAGCTCCGTGACCCAACTTGAGGGGGAGTGTGTATGGTCTGGTTCGATGTCGTCTTTATTTTTGTGTGACTCTTTGTCCAAGCCGGGCATGTCTAGCTTGATTGGGAGTGTTGAACCCCATTTTATTATAGTGGGTATTTCTGAGTCCCACATCGTAATATCTCGCCTTGTAATTTATATTAACCATCTATAAAAGAATATCTCCCCCTCACATTGATGTATGGGGAATTCTCCAACTATAGTTATATTCATCCTTTATTAAAAAAATTATGTTATGGTTTGTTTTGGACCATCCTCTCATAAATGATTCCTCGAATCCTGTAATAAGAATCAAATTCCCTAGATGTGTACACTCCACCATTGTCTAAATGAAGACACTTCATCTTACTTCTGGTTTCAAGATACACCATGGCTTGGAACATCATGAACTAGTCTAGTAATTAGTATTTCGTCTTCAAAAAGAACACCCACACCTTTTAAGATGAATCATTTGTAAAGTATGGGAAATATTGGTCTCCTCCAAGTGAATACACTATCATGGGACAACATACATTAGAGTTCACTACATTTAGAAACTCTGATCCTTTTAATAAAGAATTATTGAATAAGTCTTTATGTTGATTCTCATACAAGTAGTATTTTCAAGGATGGAGTGATACATTCTTTTCAACGCTAATATGATTATTCTTTATTATGGTATATAACCATCTATCACTCATGTATTTTAGTATCCTATCTCATAAGTTGGATTACTTCTATCCTTCCACCATGTCGAATATTTATAAACATATATTCACATAAGTTTTTTTACAATGTACCACATATGTGTCTTGGAGCGATAATGATAGATCCTTTCATTATTTTTTATTCTCTATTATAGAAGTTGTTTTCATAGCCTTATCGATCAAAGTTTATCCCTTATAACAGGTTGAGTCCAATACTTGAAACATGTCAAATATCCTTAATGTTGACTATTTATCCAATGTTTGTCCTAAATTATATATCACCCATAAAAACAATCTCTACCAAACCGGTATTCTCCATCTTGACTACACCAAATTCACCAGATTAATATGTTAATAAATACTTATAATGCAGAGTGATGTGTTCTGATGCTATAATATCAACAACCCATTCTGTATCTTGTCCTGATATATGAAACAATGCCTCTTATTTCTCTTTGGGTAAAGTGTGTTTTCTTCAATGATTGTCATGAGTGAATCTCTATTTCTTCTTTTTTGGTTTCCACCTTTTCCATTTTCTTATAAAAATATTTGGTAGTTCTTAAATTATCCTACTATGGTACAATCATATTAGTTTTATATTGGTCTTATTCCATCTATGGACCTTCCTTTAATCTAGCTTCAGCCTCTATTTCCTACCCCTCAACTACCTCTAGTGGATATCCCTTTGATAAGTGTATTTCATGCATATATTTTATGGTATTTTAATGTATTTATTTTGTATTTAATTGAATAATATTAACAATTTTGTAATATATTGACTTTTTTTAGGTTTTATTTAAGGTTTTAATGATTATTTAAAAAAGGAGAAAAAATGGATGAATTTGGGAGTCAGCACGACACTGGATTTTTGAGGACGTTTAAAGCTAGAAAAATAAGAGAAGAACGATTACACACTGTGTAATTCAATTACTCATCGTGACTTCATCAAGAGAAGAAGATCTATCTTTATATATCATGATGATGTCATAATTTGTGAATGTCATTTACACATCAAGAGTCCCAATTACACGTTGTGAAAGGAGTCAAAGTTCCAAATCTAGGAACAACAATCATGTGATTTCTGGATGTATACAAAAATCACGAAGGAAACCTTGAATCGGGATTACATGACATGTAAAAACATTTCACATCACGAAAAGTGTCAAGAAGAGACCATCTGAAGGCTATAAATAGAGAAGATTCCTACTACTGTGAGATTCATTCTAGATCTGGACGGAGGACCATCTACAGACTCTTGTGGAGACACACCCCCTACTACTGCCACTTTTCTGTAGGGTTTTTCTATATAAATTTTCTACACCCAAACATTTTTATAATGAGTTGGTGATTTATTCATATTGGGGAATATGTGATAAATATGTATTTAATGTATAAGGTATTTTATAATTGGTCGCAATTCATGTCAGGAATTCATATTTATTCTTAAATTCTACCATTTCCCATATTTCTTCTTGCATGATCATTGTGAGTAGGTTTAGGGATTGGGTTTAATTTATTTCTCCCTTTGAGCATGAAAATTTCCTAGATTGATCGAATGAGTCTATTTAATATGCTATCTAGGTTATGACTTCCACCATGAACATTATGTATTTTATTTCCCTATTTTCAAGTAAAGTTTCGAGTTATCCATTTTTTATAATATGAAACACCACACCGTTATAAAAAGAAAAATTAGTATGGAGAGTGTTTTACATGACCATTGTACTCGCTAGGACCTGATTCGGATGATTTTTAATTAATTATTGCATGCCTTGTCATTCCAGGAACCTGGATTCATTATTGTATAACACCCATTTTATATTTTCTTCTCCTTCATTCTTCAATAATCACATGTTTAGTAGTTTATATTTTTTTACTGGAAATAAAAATTAGATTGGGTTTATTTTATTTTATTAATAAATCCTCCAACCTTACCTCTATGGGTTCACCTCGGACTTTCAATTCACATAATACTCTATAGTTTAACATTTTGTGTGTTTCTTGTTATATATTTTTAATTTTTGTAACCCGAAGGGAATTAATGATGTTTGCGTGGCTATCAACCCTCTATTATAATTCAATTATGTAAATATTCTTATAGAATCCAATATAATGGAGCTCATCATGTCATCTAAAATAATAAAAAATGGTTTCATAAACTCCTGTATCATAAAAACCAATAACCAATTGACCAAGATATAATAAAATCAATGTCGACGACCATTATGGACCAATGGTGTGTCCGTGACAAGACAATGACATAGCACACAGGAGAAGTTATAAGAATTGTTTCCAACATTGAAACAATATTTTGTTCTCCAGAAATGGGGTACTATAGGACCCTAATGTCTGAACTTTTAATGATTTTACTGATCATTTTTTAAATGATTTTACAATGTTGTTTGTACCATTACAATTTCCTTTACATGAACATTTAGAATATGGATTCAAAATATGAATCCCAACTACTTAAATTTTCCAGTGATTAGAAAATATCATCTAATCACTGGTGTTTCAAACAAAATCCTCGGATACCACCTTTTGTGATTCACTGATCACATAGAAAGGGAATGACGGAATAAAATATAAAGGAAAATGATCCTTATTTTAACTTGAAGAAAGCCTACCAAAAATCCCACAATGCTCTGTCCACTTATCTATCATATCTCTTCAAGGATCTCTCTTAGATATAATTTAACTCTGGATAAAATATGATGATGGTTGAAGGGTATTAGGCCCTTATTTTATTGCAATGGTGGGAGGTTTCATGTTTGACACAACTTCTACAAATCCCCACCAACCATTGGACTTAAAGCATGAAAGGATGTATCCACCATGGAAGTCTTACATATTGGGTTTAGTTTGTACACCAGCCACAAAAAAGGTAGTTGGATAACTCCATCAAAAACAAATTTTCTATAAGAATCTTCATTACTTAATTCATAATAGTTGAGTCTAGTTTAATACATAAAACTAATTCTTCAATCGAGGGAGCTATGAATATGGAACTGGTTGAGTGAGAAAACTAGAAATTAATAATAAGGGATTTAAAAAACACTAAGATGATTCGTAATGAAGCTTGATCCAATTAACTATAGAAAATATTGATGATTGTGAAGCTGACATGGACATTGTTCATAGTGTTTGATCCTATAAATTTTGGATTAAGTTGAGTTGTGTATGATTGTAAATATTTAGTGACTAAATGATTCCAATCAAGTTGAGAAACATAGTTGAGGGAAACATTGGGAGATTCATGGGTGGATGATCCAGTGTCAAGTAAATAATCTTGAACCACAAAATTGAGTAACTCTATACTACGACTAACTTATTTTAGTGGCGAGTGAAGATTGAGAGTAACACTAACTTCAGAATTGATAATCTAGATGAGCGATTTAAGTGAGGGAAATAAAAGTTAATTAAACCCCATGTAAGTTATATTTGAGAGAAAAGTGATGATTGGGATAAAGACAAGGAGTGAGGGAACCAAATAAAATATAAGGGACATATTGAAGTGGATAATCCAACTTATCTAAGAAGCCCTAAGATGGTGTTGAAGAATATTATAACGGTGGATTTAAAAGGCCAGTTATGAATTTTCTAGTGAAGTATAAATTTTATTGAGAGATTTGGAGTAGATAGAAATTTTGTAGATATATAATTAAGAGATGGTTCCTACTATTCTAGATAGGATAGTAGTATAGTACCCCAAATTTTCCACTTTCTTTATTGTTCCAGTAATAGTAGATGATTTTAGTAGTTATGATTTTAGTATAATGTTTTAATTCTGATATAAATGATTCATTTAAAACATAGCATTAAAAGTAGTTATTTTATTAATATTTTTTATTCTTTCTTAAATATTATATTAGAATCGTCTCATAATGTCATTTCTTGATACTTCATAAAATTTTAAATTTGAGTTCATCAATTATAATTCAGGGAAATTATTACAATTAAACGTTAAATTATACGAGTCTTTATGATTTTATTTTTTTCTTTTTTCTAGAGTGTTTAGGCCTCTGTGAAACCTATTCTTGAATTTAGAAATTTTCTATAAAATATTGAGTCTACAAATTCATAAAGAACAATTCATTCTGGATTCAGGTTGATTAATGATGATAATATTTGAAGATTACAACTAACATGAGTATAGTTTTTATGAATGATATTGAGAATAAATTGTTTTCTTTCTAGTATATATACATATATACAGATATATATATATATATATTCCAAAAATATCTCATACTTTTTAATGTCTCACACTATTAAACTATCCATCAATTCAGAAAAAATTAGGCAATGTAAAAAGACCCCTTACTCGAGAGAAGAATAAACCAAGGTCAATACTACTGATGTGTTAGTGAGTCCATGAAATAATTTATGTGTATAATTCATATGGTAAAAAAATTTGGAGACACCAACAATTCAATCTATAACATTTAAGATATGGAGGTCAAGGTTTATTATAATTTTTCTTATCTTTGGAATTTTTGGCTTGAGAATATAAATGAGAAAAAAATTTTAAGACTCCATTGAGATATATTGTTGGAATAATTTAATTATAAATCATTTGAAAATTATGAACGTTATTTATTAGGAAGAATAACTAAGGAACCTTTTAGTGAAATGGGTGATAGTTCTAGTAGATTATTGGATCTTATACGTAGTGATGTATGTGGGCCGATGAATACTAAATCATGTGGTGGGTATAGGTACTTCATAACCTTTATTTATGACTTCAGATAATATGATTATGTGTTTATTATGAGACACAATCTTGAAACCTTTCAAAATTTCAAGGTGCTAAACAATTAAGCATTGAATTAACATGGAAAAAATATTAAGATTCGTTGTTCAGATTGGGGTGATAAATACTTTTGTAAAGAATTTATTGATTATATATGATATTATGGAATTGTTTCACAACTCACTCCTCTTGGAACACCATAGGTTAAGGGTGTTTCCAAGAGGAGGAATTTAAGATTACTAAACATGGTTTGGTTAATTATGAGTTGGTGTTACAATCCTATTTCATTTTTTTGATATGATTTGGAAACTGCCACATTTCTACATAACTGTGTTATATTTAAAGTAGTATTCTATATTATATATAAGATCTGAACTCAGGAACATAATAATTTTTTATTTATAAAAATTTACGGTAATGATGAATATATATGATATTTATATTTTGATAAACATAGCTATATTTTAAAAAGCTATTGTTTTATTGTCATCATAAGGAAACTAAGGGATGTAATTTTTATGATCCTACGGAGAAAAAACTATTTAAACTATGATTAACTATATTCCCTGGGAAGAAACATATAAATCATGGTGATAGTGGGAAAAAATTTGAACTTAGAGATGGTGAAAACAAAAAAAAAAGAATTTTTATTGAGATTAAAAGTGAGACAATTCAATAAAATTTTGTGGAAATATAAATAAATTAGGTTATAGAAGAAGATTTAAGTTCTAGAGGGATTCATAAATATCCAAAAATAAATTCATTTCTTATAGAAAATGATGATAATCTCATTACCTACCAAGAAACTATTGATATTTTATTCCAATAAATGGTTATATGCCATGAAATCTAAGGATGACATGATGTATAATAACCAAGTTTGAAAGTTAGTGGACATCCCTGTCGAGGTAAGACCCATATGGTGAAACTGACTTTTTTATATGAAAACAAAAATGGATATTATAGTGTATACTTACACAGTACACTTGGTAGCTAAAGGATATACAAAAATTCATGGTATTGACTATACATATACCTTTTCTACAATTATAATAATAGATTTAATTTGAAAATTTATTTTCATAACAGATCTTTATTATTGTGAGATATATAAAATGGATGTTTAGACTACTTTCCTTTGTTAAAATTTAGTTTACGACATATATATTTTACAACATAAATGTTTTGAAGTTCCAAATGATCATTCTAAGGATTTTAAATTACAATACTCTATTTATGGATTGAATGAAGCTTCTTAGATTTGAAACATCCAATTTTATGATGCCATCTAAGAGTTTTGTTTCATTAAGAAAGAGGAAATGTTTTGGGTGTAGAGGTAGGTTATTGATGGAGGTTTAAAATTTATGGTATTATATGTGGATGCCATAATCATTATAAAAAATAATGTCCCAAATATTCATTCTATAAAGATAATGTTGGTAAAATTAATCTCAATGAAAGACATGGGTGAAGAGGCCTGAATAAAAAAAAGATATCATGTTTCCTACATAATGGGTATGAGTATTTTTGGATACATTTTGAAGAGGATTCTTAGACCGATTCAGAATTCATATATTAGTAAAGTGATAATTATGTTTATCATGGAGAGATTCAAGGTGGGGTCTTTACCATTATTGTATGGAACAACTCTTAGGAACATTAATGATCATTCTAAAGAGTTAGAAAGGATAAATAGGATTACTTATATTGTATCCATAGGATCTATAAGGAATTTCATGTTATATACTTGGACCGATGTCACTTATGATTTGATCATTTCAAGTGGATACCACTAAATTCCAAGTGAGTGTCACTGGATTTTTGAAAGAACATCCTTATATACCTAAGAATAAGTAAGGATATATTCATGGGATTTTTAGGTGAGGAGGATATTGATATATGGGGTTACACAATATCTATATTTCAAACTTATAAATATGACTTGATATCTAAATATGATTTCATGTTTTTCATAAACAATAGTGATGTTTGTTAGAAGAGTTCCTAACAAGCCACCATGGTAGACTTGACAATAGAGGCGGAGTACATCTTTATATCAGATGTTGTGAAGGAAGATGTTTATATAAATAAGTTAATTATTAAAATTCGGATAGTTCTTATAATTTAAAGAGAAATTGATAATTTAATATAACAATATTGTATCTATTTCTCAAACCAAAGAACCCTAATATCACCAAAGGTCTAGTCACATTGTTCATAAATACCATATAATTAGATAAATCATTGAGGTGGAGATATAAAGATATTTTATGTGGCTAGAGATGAAAATGTATCATATCCATTAAAAAATATTATCGAAGAAAATTCATGATGGCCATGTTGAATCTCTTGGTATTGGATACTTGAGAGATTGGATACAATGATTATAAAATATATCATATTTTTATAATAATAGTTATCACCATTTACCATCAATTCATGTGTGTTTTAAATTTTAAACATGAAAATTTAAATAATAAAACCCCCTCAAAGTATGACTTTGAGTTATCCCTAATAAAAAATCATCACAAATAATTATGAGTTGTGATGATATATTTAGTTTAGTTTGAGTAAAAGTTTTATATATGATATAGAGTAGATGTTTGGTTTTTTTTCCTATAATACAAACCTTGTGGTGGAACAAAACTCATATATATGATATATCATTGACTGAATCAATGTGTGATATAAGTGAAGAACATAAATTATATACCTAGATTATAACAAGCTCCATCTTCAATATTAAATGGATTATGCTTGATGAAGACCACAAGAGAAGTGGTAAAAAAGCCTTATACCTCTGAAGGTGGTACACCGACCTTCATATCATCATTCATAACGTGAGGACCATGATAAACTGAAGGAGTTATAGTGCATTTAATAAAACAATATATTGATATTAAGAAAGCTATAAGGAGTCTTCCATGCTATCAGTCGTACAAATAATAGGGATGCCATCCCCTTATAAACTTATCCTTTATGTTCTATATTTAATGAAACTCATCGGTCATATTCAATGTATCAAAATTTGATAATTTCCATATTTATTTATTCATTAAACTCATTCAATGAATATTATAGTCATTTAATACATTCATAATGGATTATTATCATTGAAAACTCATGTAAGATACATGTATATAAATTTAAATATTCCAAAAAAAATTTATTTCATATTCATCAATCTCCGATTTGTACTAAAACTCATAATGATTCTACATAAAACTTCATAAGTTTTCGAATCCATCCAAACCAAATTTTATGCATGGTTTCATAATACTCTATTTATTTTAGAATAAACACATTATAAATAACATAATTCTTACATATAGGCCTAATTTTATGACCCTCCAAAGTAATATTAAAAAAAATGAAATCCTTACTCTTTTGATATAAGAAAAGATTGGCCTATTGCAAACCATCAGTGATACTTAAGCAACTAATGGGTCTATAGTGTTCTCCATAGAATGTAATCATATCCTTATATGAACATGTACACCACTAGATATATTATATATATCATATGAATACCTATATAATCATTTTTTCCAGGACATCAAGTTACCACTAGAAAACGTAACATGTCAATCTAATATAGGCCAACTCATCTTTTCTAGATTATCTGAAATAGATTGGCATTGACGAATACATCACATATCATTTATCTTATGGATAAGAACACCACATGTACCTTATAAAACTAGATAGACACAAAAAAAGTGTTCCAAAAAATCATGGACACGAATTTTCTCAATCTAATTCAATAAAGGTCTTGATGCCTTAAATTGTCATGCAAGTGAAAAAATATCATTTTGAACTCACTCCAACTGATGACATGACCAGAAAAATTCCCAATTACCCTCTGGTGATCTAAATTCATATTTTTTAAATTCATAAGTAGGGAATATATTTATGAATGTTCTTATACTTGGTATATTTCCAACATAATGTAAAAAGTATTTATAATAAGTATACATCCATAAGTATATCGATGACCATATGAGATTCCAAGAGATATACTTTGGTGGGTCAGTCCAAGTAATAGGTATCTACTTATTACCTCATGAATCAATTATTTATATATCTTATTAAACCCATTGTAATGACTATAATAATCTATTGAAGATAATTTTAACATATCATTACAACCAATAATACTCTATAAGGATCGTCAATTAGGGACAACTCAAAGTTATACTTTGATGGGATATTATCATTTGATTATTCATGTTAACTATTTTATATCACACATGAATGAACGATAAATGGATATTTCTTTTATTATCAATACATGTTAAATTTTTATCCATTACATCAGTCTACCAACTGAAAGCCATATGTGGGAAGTTGATTCTATTATTCAGAGTATTTTGGTGAAACATATTATATTCTAATGAGACTTGGGAATTTGAGTCGTTGATAAGAGAGAAGTGGTCTCACCTCTTTTTGGACACCATTCTTCTACATGTCATCATGTGGATGAAAAGTCTTGTGGTGGGGAGTTTATAACTTCAGGTTACCTTATTTTTGGTATTTCTCATCTCTCTCTTTTTTCCCTCTTTATTTGGTGTGTTTTGGGACTCCCATGGGTAGAGATCATTTGTAATGGAAAATGGACTAATGTTTAGGAATGTATGTTTTTTGGAATTAATTGTGTCTAAGTATAAATTTGGAAAGGGATTAAGAGGATTTACATTGTGGCTTTGTATTACACAAGGTCTTTTTCAAAGTGTTTCTATAGAATCATCATGTTTAATGGGTTCACATCGTGAAAGGGTTAAACGTTGTGAATATTTTGTTAGGATGATGATGTATACTGGTTCAGACCATGAAATGTTTAAACATAAGGAATCTAGTTCATGTCATGAAGAGGCCAATCAGAGTTATTTTTAATCTAATGCAACGTGTTTTTCATCATACATTCCTTTTATGGATTTCATGTCATGAACCTGGTATTAAAATTGCGTAATGTGTGTGTCTTGTAGGTTTTTGGAACTACACATATGATTTTATTTTCATTCGACCATAGCCACCTCTCTCAAATCATATGACCTCTCCCAAGTGATTTTGTGGATCTATGCTCTTTTAAATTCATTTCATTCATCAATTGATCATTTTTGTGGTCTCACTGCATCTTTATGGGTAAGTGATCTTTCCACTTATTCATCATCATTGGTCACAGTAATGGCAATGCCCTATGTTTTTAGATTCCTTGGTTTTATAGTATTGATTCTCTTAATCCTTTCTAGATCCTTTGTGTGATTTTCCTTAAGAGTATAATATTTGTGTTGGTTTTAGTGTGAAATTCAAGTTTCATGAGGAATGGTTTGTGTTATCTTCATCCATGGTTGTTTTTCTTTTTGAATTGATTGTGAGATATAAGGATTGATTCTAGGGCTGCTGTTTTGGTCTTGGTTCTTTCATGTTGGTGGATCCCATTGAGGGTGTGTGCGACCTGAGTTTGTGGTTGGTGATTCTGACTCTAGCCTATATTGGATGAACTATATTTCACAATTTTTATAAATTGTTTTATAATTTAATCAACATGATTTAATTTCATGTGTAAAAATGGGTTTTGAGTAAAGATGTTTTTCCCCTTATTTTGGTAAAAGAAAAATTATTTTCAAAGAATTATGAAATAGATTTTAGAAATGGGTTTTAAATAATGGTTTTGAGGAAATGTTTTGGAAAATATAGCCCATGGAAAGCTTTGGGTAATTAGGAGTAAGGTGTAGTAATAGGCCTTGTACATTGATACTGTCAAGGGGTTCACTCATGGGGTTTCCCTTTGCTCCATAGTCCCATTATTTTAGGGACTTATTAAATCTGTTAGGAGGTTCACTTGTTGGGGTGTTCCTCTTCTATCTACATTTGATGCATATATCTGGCGACTTGATGCGTGTGATTTTCTATGTTTTGGTATGAGTGTTCTTGCAAGACAGACAATTTGTGATCCTTTCTGTGATGTTACATGTGATTTGGTTTGTACTTATTTGGTTTTTATATGATATGAGATACATGATTTGGTTTGAAATTCTTTGATATATTTGATATTCATTGAAACTGTTTTACAAACATTATTTGGAAATGTAGAAAATGGGTTATTTAATTACCATTCTTTTGATATGAAAACCATTTAACTGGTTATCATGACTTATTTTATTTAATGTTTACCATGTTCTGATCCTCAATTTTTACCATGTACTACGTAAAGGTAACTTCATACTCGATGTCCATCTTGCCCCAGTCAATAACATGCAATGAGTCAGGCACATACATCCTTAGTTTCAACACATAAAATACATCATATACCTGGTCTAATTATTGAGGCAGGTCCAAGCAGTATACCAGATCACTGACCCTAGAATGTATTTAAAAAGGTCCAATGAACCTCATAGATAACTTTTGGTCTTGCAAAAATCCACAATCCTCACTAGGGTGAAACCATCAGAAACACATGGCCTCCCTCATCAAACTCCAAAGCGCTCTATTATCATTCTGTATAAGACTTATAACAACTCTAGGAATTCCTCATATTTTCCTGGATAACTTGCACCTTCTCTGTTATCTCTCTCACCAACTCTGAGTCCATGAGTTTAGACTCCCCTGAATCAGGCCTACATAGTGGTGACAAGGCCTCAAATAGTGTCATACTGATGGCTGGGTGGTAATTATTTTCATAAGAAAACTCTACCAAAGGTAGGTGATCCTACCAACTATGGTAAAAGTACAACATGTAAGCCTAAATCATCTCCTCCAAGACCAAAATGGTTTGCTCTATTTGGCCATTTGTCTATCGTGAAATATCTCTCTCAAATGAAACTAATTTACAAAGGTCTCATGCAATTCTCTCTATAATGGGGATGTGAAGTGACCATCATGGCCTGAAACAATTTTTGAGGGAACCCTATGAACCCAAACTATCTCATGAAAATAAATTAATCCCAATATGTCTAATAAATTCTACTCTCATATAGATAATAATGGTTTTAACTTTTTGAGTTGGTATATGATCACCTAGATGAAACTGGGTCCTCTAGATGATCATGGAAACCCCATCATGATGTTTAAATAGATAAAATATCACTTCTATCCTAAAAATTTAATAGGTTGAGATAAACCCATTGGAACCTTGTGCTCATCCTACTCCTACTGACATGTGATGCATCAAGAGACAAAATCCTCTATACATTTCTTCATTCCCAACCACTAGAACTGACACTGATGGTCCTGGTATATCTTCACCATGCCTAGATGTACCACTAAGGGGTGTACAAAATTCCTTTAAAACCTCCTCCCATAGAGTCATTTTCACCATCGAACATCTTCATAAGAAGATTATATGCTCCCCACCTTCATGAAATATATCATGAGAACGTCTAGTGGATACTATAACACATAAATTATTTCTTGTGGGATCTCTTAGAACAGCCTCCCTAACATTATGTAGAAGTGGAAGGGTAAAAACCATAAACTAGAAGTAAGTTGAATCATCCTCTTCCACTAAGGACAACTGCAATGAGGCCAAATGCTCGATGCCTTGCTTAAAAACTATGAACTAGATCTCCTACGTAGAGAATCAACATCCACATTCTCCTTCCTAGAAGTATAGACTATCACTAAGTCATAATCCTATAGGAACTCTTTCCATCACCTCTTTATCAAGTTGATATCCTTTTGTGAGGAGATATACTTGATATTCATGTGGTAAAAATAGATGATAAACTAATTACCCATAAGGTAGTGTCACCATATATTTAGGGTGAATACCACCACTTCTTGATCGATATTGTGGATTACATATTTCTACTCATGGGTTATCAACTAATGGGTCCCATATGCAATAATTTCCATCCTCTTAATTAAAATATATCCAAGACTAGTTGTAAAGTAATTTTAGAACACTGTGTTCTCAACAACCTCAAAAACCTTCTCCGGTAGTCTCATGATGGCGTCACTCATCAACCTCTGTCACAACTCCTAAAAAGTCTATTGGAACCACTCTTTCCACAAAAAAGGATTCTACTTCAATGTAAAAGTATTAAAGGGCGTTGAAATCCAAGCCATATCAGGAAAAAATCTCTTGTAGTGGCCTACCAACCTAGGGAAGCTCCTCACCTCAGTCACACTCTTAGGTGGATCCCAAGCTAGCACTGCCTCAACCTTCGTTGAGTGTCACGACCTGTCCCTCGGGGCCTGTGTCGTGACTACCCCAAGCCCACCTTCCATAGGCCAGGGGCTGATGACTAGCACCAAAAGGCGTTTTCCCAAAAACTGGGAAGGCATTGCCTTTATAAACATCAAAATCATGTAATCAAGCACACAGAAAGATAGGAACACAAGAAAATTGTATAACCAAAAGAGTGATGAAAGTAAATGGGCCGGAATTCAGGCCCAACAGTAAAGGTACAAGTACAAATGAAATATAAAACAACTAAATAAAGAGGAAATATAGCTACTGGATCATCCTCCGAGGTTCCTACCTAAAGGGTAGTTACAGATAGCCTCCCCAACACTCCATGTCCACCCGTCTCCTCTGCATACCGACACGCCGTATGGTCCTCCTCCAGGCACCGTCTAGTGCTGGTACTCTTAGGCTTAGTCAGCACTGTCCGTCATCTGCATCCAATACAACAAGGTGCAGGCATAGCCCGTGCAGGGGTGAGTATAACAATACTCTGTAGGGACCCAGAGACCCTCAAGGTCTCAGAAAAACCTCCAAGGATAAACCAAAAAGTATGAAATCAATAGATAACCATACTTAGGTTTCTTCACATACATATACCAAAGTTATCAAGTAATCCATCTCAATAATGAAGAAAACATAGAGATACTGACTCAACTCACCCCAGAATTTATTCTAGGGGTAGTAACAAGTAACATCTCCAGTCACATCATTGAACACCTCATCTACTAGAGAACCCCTCCTCTATCGAGTATAGTGGGACTTCCACATCACACAGAGGTGCTTCCCACTAATCTTAGACTACTGTGGTAATCCTCCTGTCGATTATCATGGGTTTTCCATGTCACACATAGGAGTTTCCCACCATGGGTCTACTGCATCACAGAGAGGCGCTCCCCCTAGTGACTTGCTGAGGTACACCTCCTGTCAAGTACCGAGGGTCTGCTGCATCCCACAGAGGCGCTCCCCATCGTGGCCTTCTGAGGTACTCCTCCTATTGAGTACCATGGGTCTGCCACATCACACAGAGGTGCTCCCCACTATGGGTCTACCGCATTACATAGAGGCGCTCTCCACTGGGCCTGTCAAACCACTTCAAGTCGAAGAGGTTGGCAGTCGTCAAGTCTCAGCCAGCTATTGTGTTCCCACACAATGCTCTCTTGTCTCCAGGAGGATCCGCTCCATGAGCAACTGGTCGATACTCCAACTGCCATGAAGTCCCACAAAGAAGAATCTCAAATGTCTGTCATGTCATAGGTGTCTCAACGCAATAGACGACGCATCAATCAGACGCCCGGTCTGTGAGTTATTAGCCTTTTAGTCCCAGAGGCCCTATTGGATTCATGCTCGATCCAACCTGACCATTCCCCATATTAATCCAAATATAAATTAGGGTATACTCAAAGGGACTGTCTCTCTCTAAGGTTTCCATTCCCACTGACGGTTTATCAAACAGATGTCTGGTGCCAATGTTTTGGCCAAAAGAAAGTAAACGGGTCATAGTGGGCCTGAGTCTAGCCCGACCCGGTTGGACCGACCCGGCCTGACCCGGCCCGCGCTGGGAGGCTGGACCTGGTGGTCCAGCCCATGAGGGCCGTGAGGGTCTACGGGGGTCGCGGAGGCCATGAGGGCACTGTGGACATCCTCTAGAAACCGTAGCTGCATGACTGGATGTGGGGCGGCTTGGTGAGGCCGCAGGGCGGCTAGGCCTGGGCGGCGTGGCAAGGCCGCAGTAGGGGTTTGGCCACAGTGGCACGATGAGGATGAAATGGCAGTGAGGCCGGGGCGGCGCGTCGAGGCGGCTACGGTAGAGGTTGCAGATGATGCGATGGCGACCGCAGACAGCGCTGCGAGGCCGCGGAGAGCGCGGTAGGGGCCGCAGATGGCACGACGAGGCTACGGCGATGGCTGCCGTGGATGGAGGAGGCCACGTGGTGGCGGTGGTCGCGGAGCTGCATCATTGCATCGTCACCTTCTTCACGGCCGGCGGTGTTGCTGGACACCGTTCTCGTTCCCCTTCAGAGTTGGTCGTCATCCTCCACCATCACGAAGAACACCACTATTCAACACAAGAATTGTGGGGAGGATGAGCCACGTTAGTTTGGCCTGCACTCTCCACATTTGAGCGGTAGCAAGAGGCTATTATACCTGAATGATAAGAATATGAAGAATGGGTAAGGGGAAAAAATAATTTAAACACCCTCCCTTCAAGCTCCCACAATTAATCATTCCCAATCCCGCAAAAGAAAAACATTCGCGGATCAATATAAAATAGAGATTTGATCCATGTTCATTGTTTTATAAGATAAGAACATGAGAATATAAAATCACTCATAAATAAACCCCTACCTTTGATTGTTCATTGACGGAGGTCGCGAGGAAGGAGACGACATCGTTTGGGATATACAGACATCGGTGACATCGGCGTTCCCTCGATCGTCGATGGAGAAGATCCTCATTAGTGATCCTTCAATGGGGTTTGGAGAAGAATTCTTGAAAGGATTAGTGTTATTCATTGGCATTCTTTATTGCAGATCTTTTCTCCCAATTCCTTTCTCCCAATCCACCTAAATGAAAGGTAGCCACAAAAATAATAGATTAAACTATCTATTATTTTGTTGGTATAAATTCAAATTGGGTTAATTAATTACATAGGTTGGCATAAATTAATTAAAGGGGGTGGTGGCACCATTAAGTAGGGATCTCAAGAGGTTTCTCCCCACTTAATAGGGAGTTCAAGAGGTTTTAACCTCGAGTGGTCGCCACCACCATATCCTCTCATGGGAGTTTAGTTCCGGTGGTCCAAACCACCATAACCTCTCATGGGAGGTTTAGTTCAGGTGGTCCCCACCTGAAATATCCACATGGGAGCTCAAGATAAAATAAAATGAAGTTTATTTTATTTTATTATTTCCACAAAAAAACCCAAAAATTAACTTTCACCCTCGACCAACTATTGTCGAGGTGAAAGCCTTCTTAAGTGAATATCAGTGCTTCGAGTTCAACGGTGCCCTCAGATTTCAATTCTGAGAACCAGTTCAAAAGATAGAAAAACTTGCTCACACATTTACTGAACATACCTGAAAAAAAAGCTCAGAAATTCATTCTGGGCACTCTGGGCCTCAGAATCACACACCGTCAATTTTTGCGGACTCGTAAAATTCCCATATATTTAAAAACAATTACATGGAAGTTCTTTGTATTTACATAGTGTTAGCTATTACTCTATATTATAAGATGACATGTCCCAGAAAGTGAACATCTTCAATCTAGAACTAACACTTTGAGATATTCCCACAAAGCTAGTTCTCTCATAGTATATCATGGACCATTCTCATGTGTCTTTCATGATCCTCCTATGATGCTGAGTAAAATAGAATATCATTGATGAAGAATACCATGAACTGATCTAAGAGAGCTGAAAGATCTAGTTCATGAGTCCCATGAACACTAATGTGGAATTATTCACATGGAAAGGAATCGAAAAATACTCATACTGATCATAGATACATTAGAATACCATATTTGGTATATACTCATCCGGAAATCATACATTGTGATAGACTGACATGTAGTAAATCTGTAAGAATCACTTCACAACACTCAATGGGTCTAAGAGATCATCTATCCTTGATATTGGATACATATTCATAATAGTAACCAAATTTAATATATGGTAATCTTTAGACAAACTCAATCTCTCATATGCCTTCTTAGAGAAAAAATTTGGGGCGTCCTAGTGTGATACACTGAGTTTTACAAATCCTTTCATCTATAAATCCTCCAACTACACCTTCATCACATTATGATCTATTGGAGACATCCGATATGATAGTGAAAATATTAGGGAAGTCACTGGGTGAAATTATATGGAAAATTAGATCTCCTGGTAGGGAAGTAAGCTCGACACGTCCTCGGGGAAGATGTCCTCGTACTCTATCACCACTTGAAGAAGCTAGAATATCACATTATATGATTCTCCAAGGGTAATACATGCCAACTGATGAATACTCAGTTGTGTCATACTATGTATAATCCCATACTACTCTACCTAGGTTTCTTTCTCACTAATGGGGGAAAACATCATCCCATCTATTTAGATGCACTGTATCCTTTGCCCAAAATGGTTAATATGTGCATGAAATATGACATGTCTGTCCATACCGAGATTGATATAGTAAGGCTTCATCACTGCTAAAAAACGAATTCCACAATAATTTCACTCCTCTAAGATTCATCTCACATTATTGACATAAGTGTGTGATCACTGAATCCCCCCTGGAAGGAGTCTCTATGGGTAAGGGTCAAGCCAAAAGCTCAACTAGAATCTTAATATCATGAATAGAGGATGTGGAAAGATAGGAATGGTTTACACCTTTGTCTATCAATACTACAAGTAATGTAGAAAATAAAAGATCAAACCTCTAATAATCACTTGTTCCTCTAGGTTATAGGCCTCCACTATCTTCATTTCCCCTCTTCCCTGATGACCAACACAAGGAACCTAGCCTGGGCCTCCTAGGGTTGGTGGTTTCTAAAGATAAAATCACTATCCGTCACTAATTTTTCTCCCAACTACTCTAGAACATATTCAATACTATGAACCTCCCTACTCTAGTCAGTTCCTCTTCCTAGGAATCCTATCAACTCTCTCTTTGTAAGATGTACGGTGGGTCAAACAATCCCGCATGAGATTTCCCCAACTGTCGTAAGAGTAACACCACTTCTCCCTCAAATAACTATAAGTGTATTGAGATCCCTAAAATATAGACCCTATCTATTGAGAATATCTACAAAAATACCTATCTCGCCTAGATCCCTGAGAATGCTATTAGATACTTGATGCCGAGTCTCAGCTCTATGTTACCAACTACCAATACCAACTATTGGCGACTTCTCAGTCAAAAAGTTCTCCCCCAAAAAATCACACATGAGAACTCCAGTATAAGTATGACTGAAAAGAAGTATCACACTTGACCAAATATATCTGCTTAGGGAACACTCAAATGTACATCTCATAAGAGTACATCTCGAACCATATTCAATGAATATTGTGAGAGGTTAGTGAACCTCAATGAATACTTCGCTATTGTCATACTACCCTATTGAATATCCAAAAGGTCCTAAATATGTACTTCATGCAATGTATCTAGATATAACTCTTCTATAAAAAGACACATGAACCCCTTCCATGAAAGAGTCAACCCCTCATATGTTAGAGTTATCAGACTCCACCATTTCCCTACAGAACCATGAAGAAGGCGCGTCACTCGGACCACCATCTTATCTGAAGGAGTCCTAATATGGCATAAAACTTTTGTAACTACCTTAATTCAGTCCTCGATTTCCTGGTGGTTTGTTTTACCCTAAAACCTAATATATTTCTATCAGAAAAACTCGTGGAGTTTTCTCAACCTACACACATCCTATTTCAGTGCTTCTAGGGAAACCTACTGCTCAACGAGTGGTGGAAAGACTAGAAAACAACCCGAAGGTTCCACCTCCTATATAGGATCCTATATTCAGTACTCATCATTATAAAGATCATCCTTAGTATCCTACTACTGAATCATAATTGGTTATCATAATGGAAGCATCTTGAAATAGACAAGATGTACCGAATTCAAAGAATATATTTAGGGAGATATCTCAAGAAGGAAATGGAAACCACAACTCATTCCTATATGATGCATGTATAGTGGTTTTACCTGCGACCAGTGCCTGCATGTTTTGAGTAAAAAATTAGGTTATCATTGTCCTAGTTAATGGATACTTTATACACTACATAAACACTCGATTCTCTATCCTTAGATCCAAACTTGAAACACATTAACATTGTTTCACTAGTTCCCAAACCAATCTTCGCAGCTATACAATATTCAAATTCTGATCCTAATATAAACCACTTATGATACCACTCTATCATGATCTGACCCATTTGGGCCTACCTGGTGTACTGTATGTTGTGTGTGACACCCCAAGCCTACCTCTAATAGGTCAGGGGATGGCAACCATCACTAAGTAGTCATATCACACACATGGGAGGCTTTATCCCAAAGAACCTATACAGATAAACTCAACTCTAAATACCCATAAAATGTTGAAATGTGAAATATAAATGATACCATAATGCATGCATACATCTATATCTAACATCAAAGTATGACACACTTACTATAAATAATAAGGGCCAAATACAAGTCCTCAAAAACTATAGTACAGTAAAACCTGCTAATAAAGGGGGGGGGGACTACAACCAAATGCAACAACTCGTACATACCATGATATTTTTACCTCAACTATGCTATTCCTGCCTCTATCCCACCTAGGACTCCATCTAACAGTCCCTCAACTACATAAGACATGACATGTGTAGGAAGATCTCATGTATTGATGACTATTACAATACCCAGTAGTACACCTTGAAATCATCAAATTTAAAGCATCAATAGATTAGTCACCTCATTATCATAAGTCATGTCAACTAGAATATGATACATAATAATAATAACCTAGATGTACTTAAGATAGAAACTGTTTCTTGAGGTAAATCCACAACCATATTTCCATCCAAGGATCCTGATCAAAGATTTAAAGAAATACATGCCCGAGAGAACTCACTCCACAAGTCTCATAACATTGATATCGCTCATCTAAGAGGTCATGCCTACCGAGATTTTCAATGAAGAAGTATACTCTAGAACTCAAAAGATCTCTATACATGGATAAGATATTTCACTCAAGGTCGGTGGGGTATACCTAACACTATCTAGAATAACCCACTAAGCAGGGGATCAAATTTCTATGTATGTTAGTCATGATGATTCCTAAAACCACACGTAGGGTTAAATATAATGATAAAGGATCACACTCTAAGCCTCAAAGAAGCATTTCGTAACTCTATCCAAAAACAATACTGTAGATGGGATCACATCTTATAATTGGAATTTGATACCTCATAGTACCCTCATGGGGATGGACTAACCGAACACATCCTAAAGATACAGATTTTTAATGAAAAGAATAAGGACCTCAAACATCCCTAGAAAAATTACACAACATGTATATGGAATACAAGACTTTTCTTCTCTGAATCGGATCTGCCTATGTACTCTAGCCTATGCTCGTGTACCTCAGGTTGTACCTATATACTCTGGCTAGGTTCTTATATTTTTTCATGTTTCAGTATTGGGTCCTACCCATGTAATCTATCCATACCTATTTATTTGGCCGTTTTTGTGCCCGTCTATCCTAGGGGTACTCACCGAGTCGCTATTCATGGGTCACATGACTTGTCGTAGGCCCCACATGGTGTGTGATATTTTATTTTCCCTATAACCCTAGTCGTCATAGCTAGGGGTCTATATAGAGTGTGTTCTTTGGACAACACGTCATGTAGTTATGATTTTTCTGTAACCCATTAGTTATTTGTGCATCCTCATCACATTTCTCTAAAACCTTTAATCCATCCATGATTCTGACCATAGAATATGAATATAATGTTTGTTGAGTCTTTCCATTTCCGGTGGCTGGATTCTGACCATACAATCCCCTCGAGAATATTCTGTCATCACCTCATACCTTTGTCGCAATGCTAAACTATGAATCATTGGTCCTTGATCCATTATTTATCTTTCATCATCCCTATTGCACCTCGATTATTCCATTGATCCCAATCCATAACCAGTAGTGACAATCTATTGTGCCAAAGAATGATTGTGCAATGATTGTTCACTAGGTATTTGTCGAACCGCCATCCAAATGGAATATATATGATGAATGCATGGAGTATGATGTAATAAATGCACAAAACAAAGATAGAGGAATGAACCTAGTCCATTGTTAGGGTTGACCTTAATCTATTTCCATTATAATAATGAATGAAGAATAATAATCAGAGATTATCCAAAGCAATATGAATTCCTAAATTATACGAAGATAAATCACAACTTGTAAATTAACGATCGATCCACAAATCAATTTTTATGGGGATTAATTCACATTTGATCAAGGGATAAATAGTACAAGGATTAAATCAAATAATTAAATTCTATACCTAGAGTTTGGGTTGATTGTGGATAAAGAATGGTTCCACACTATTTTCATTGACGAGATCCATGAACTCCTTTATAAAATAATTATCGTACCATGATATCTTATCATTCATCCAAGAACTCTCATACAATGTCTCCACTCCAATCCATATGGTTATACAACCCACTATAATAATTTTTCATAAATGGGTTTAAATAGAGTATTTTATTTTTTGGGTCATTTATTAAATAATAAATAAATTATTTTATTGGTTTTTTTAATTCTCTCATGATTTCACTTAATCCAGACACCCGATGCCAATAAATATTATTTTTTTCCTGTGGTAAAAACATTATTTTGCATTTAATGGTGTTATTATATTTCCCATCAGATACTTTATTTAATAGTTATTCCATTATTTTATAACAACTATATGAACATGATATAATATATTTAATAGTTTTATTATATCAATACGGGGCCTCCTTGAGCTCTGAAATCCCACTCTGACTCAACATCAACTCTTGAAAATATATTTTTAAACTTTTGAATATTTTACAAGAAAAAAATAGAGTCATTAAAAGTATAATTAAGTAAAATAATTAATTATTAGTGAGTTTGAGTAGATTTTGAATTAAGAAGATAATTATGAAAGATGTCAGATTATTTTATATAGGATGGTAGAGAGAGAATGTATTGCCTCTTCCCAATCCATATGTATTTATCCAATATATGTAGTGTAGACTAGTACTACAAGTCATTATTTTTCATCTTTGTTATATTAGTATTAGATAATAAAATTAGTTGTAATTTTATTTTAAAGATGTTATTTTTGTGTGGATTATTTTTGTTCAACATAGCACTGTAATTATTTCTAACTGTCATCATTTTGATTCATGATTTAACATTAGATTATAAAATTTACATGTTATTTCATGATCATTTCTTAAATTATGAATTCGATTTCATCAATTCTTATTCTTTAAAATTCTTTTGATTAAACATAAAACTAAATGAGTTTATTTTTTTTCTTTCTATCGAATCTTGAGGCCTTAATGAGATATATTACTGAATTTAGAAATTTACCACCAAATATCCTGTCAAGAAATTGATGGTGAGATCTCCATTTTAGATTCAGGTTGATTAGTGATGAGAATATTTAAATATTACACTTAAATTTTGTTTAATTTTTAAAAATGTGGCATCCAAAAATCTATAATTTTCTTTCTAGTGTAGAATTCAATTATTTTTCATAAATACTTCAAACATTTGAATGCATAACTTTGTTGAACCATCCATCAATTTAGGAAAAAATAGAAAAAGTGAATAAACACCTTCCTTGATAGAAGAATAAATCAATGACTACACTATTGTAACATTATTAATGTTAAGTTATACTATGTGTGTGTAATTCATGTGATAATAAATTTTAAACAAGCCAAATTTTGGAATGGTTTTTGTACCAAATTTGATTTTCATAAATATTTCATTGTAAAGTACTTCCATGTATCCAGGATATCCACTTTTCGGATGGAAATCAATGCAATTAAGAAATTTCACAAGGAAACACTTTATGAGTACTGTGAATTATTCAATAATGTGATTGCTTTATTCCTTAATCATCAAATTCATGAACATTTCCTTATTCAATTCTTTTATGAGGTGTTGTTATCCATATAAATTGAAATTATTGATATTGATAGTAGTGGTTCACTTATTTAAAAAACCCATGTTTCCACTAGAGAAATCATTGATACTATGACTACCAACTCACAATAATTTAACACTGGGGATATATCATATCATGTTTAAGCTATGAATGAAACATTGAGAGGTGAGAAAAAAAATTTGAAAAAATATAGATTAGTGAAATGTAAAAAATGATGAGAAAAAATTCTATACAATTTTTATCTTATTCACATTCAGTTTCAGGGGGATCACTTAGTTGTTCAACATCTTTGGTTTCATCCATTCCACCATATTAAGTTTCATCCATTTATTCATCCCATTCTATATCAAAATTTAAACCATAGACACTATTCTGTGCTTCACAACCACAATTACATCATTTATAGTCCCTATTTCAACCTTCATAGCCTTAATTACAACCTTTACAACCATCATTACAGCACCTCTTTACACGTATTTTCATGGCATGTGCTCATCAAATGATCGCCCGACCAATTATTATAATTATTAAAAAAATCCTACCATTGAATTCTCTAAAAAATAAGAGATTAGTATTGTTTATGACTAGAAATAATTCTATTAACAATAAAAACTACTTTAAACCAACTAACCATCCTATTAACAACGTTAACCAACCAAGATATAACCAATTTACTAACAACTAAAACTCTAACTCTAAGGTTTGGAATAATCAATTCAATAACTCAAAAAGATCAATAGACTATCCATAATTATAATTTTCCTAACAATGAAAACATGCAAAACAATAACCAAAATAAAAACAATGGATACAATTAAAACCAATATAAATTTAATCAAACCATATGAAATAATTTATATAGAAACCAAACTTCTACTAACCAAACCAACCATGAACTAATTTCATTTCAAAATTACACTTCACCAAACAACTTTAACCAAAACAAATTAAACCTGAACAACAAAAAATCTGTTAAATATTAACCAATGATATTTAAATATTGTTAATAGAGCTTAATCATCTATAAAACCATGCAAAATTCTCTTGAGAATATGAATTATTCCATTAAAAATATATAAAGTGCTAAGAATAATTTATAAAATCAGTTTGGGAAAATAAAATTTCAATTATGTCAATTTAATCAATTGATGAAAAATATTAGTGGACAATTACCTTGACAAACACATACAAGTAGAAAAAGATAAGCCAATGCCATAAAACATAGGTACAAAAAGTTACTGAAAAAACTAAAAGTCCTCTTAAAATGAATTAAATTAACAAAAACAATAAAATGTGGAATTTGATGATAAAGAATAAACATTTCCATTTTTATTTTAAAAAAATTGGATGATGACAACCCAGTTGTTCTTTCTAAAAAAACTACTAGGAATTATGAAAATTATTCTATCAAATCCTCTAAAATCACTCTTCCTCAAGAGTTAAATAGGAAAAAAATGAATATAAAACCAGAACCCATGTTTCTTAACATATCTATGAAAGATGAAATAAACATTATCTTTATGGATTATATGAAACAAATTTCTAAATATGGTAAATATTTTAAGGAAATTTTCACCAATAGGAGAAAGATAAAGTCCATATAAAATTTCTCCAATGGTTCAATCCTAGATAAATATAAATACCTTGGTACTTTTACCATTCATTTTCAATATGTAATTGTAAATTAGTGAGTGTGATAGTTGATATAGGTTCTTTGGTTAATGTTATACAAAAATTTGGTTTTTCAATTTAATTCCTAATAACCTAGGATCCAAATTATTTACAAAAAATCAATGTTATTTTGAAACTTGTAAGAAAAAATAATACTAACAAAGCTTATTTGTTTTAATTCATACTTGTGTGTGTTAATGGTTAAGTGTTTCTAGTTAACTTTTATATATTAGATATGGAGGAAGAGTCTTATAATGGAAAATTATTCCTCATTTTTTGAATGAACTTTTCTCATGACTTGTTGGACTAAAAGTAAAGTTTATTATAGAGCTTTAACAATGGAATTTTGTGATAAAGTTTTGACAATTAATATCAATTGATTACATTAAATATATTTTTTTAAATCACATTTTGTATAAAATTCATTCTTTGGTGAATAATTTTTTTGATTTTATTTCTAAAAAGATTATTTTTATTCAAAAAATATTTGAAGATAATAATTATTATGAGGCTTATGTGTTGAGAAATGAGTCTTTTGTTCAGTTAGAGTAGTAAATATAAGAAAATAATTTTTTTAACATCTCTTTAGATGAAAATTATTATACTAAGGTAAACAATTTTGAATAGTTTCAGTCAATTTATGGTGAAATAGTTTCTTTAGTGCAATACAAACCTCTAAATTATTTTGAAACTCCACCTTATAATGTGATTTCTAAAATCTGTACCTCGTAGAATTCTGGAACTCCATTATACCATAAGAATAATTATAAAATATTAAATATTCTTAGTGAATAAGATGTCTAAAAATATAATAAACCTGATTTGTATCGCGAAGCACAAGAAAAATATAAAAATCAACATTTTCACTTACTGGAAATGATATTTTTGAAATTAGAAAAGGGGGGTATACTTTGGATAGCTTTGAAAATTCTAAATTAAACACTAATAATTCTAATTCATATGAGGAAGAATCTAATTTAAATAATGAACCGGGTGAATCTAAGACATAAATTTCATTTCAAGAAACTAAATATTTCCATGAAAAAAATATGGGTTTGTTTAATGTTATAAAATTAATCCAGGGACTATTTCATCTAATTTAATTGTTAAATAAAAGAATAACTAACTGGGGTCTTGGATTTAAATAGTATAACCATAAAATAGACCATTTTTGAAATTCCTTGGATTAGTTCATCACATTTCAAGCATATAATTTATTTATAATAATGATCTAAACTCATTAGACAACCTCAAAGGATGTTAAATCCTATTAATGACTAGAATAATTAATCTTATTAAAGTAGAAGTCACTTTGTTATTAAAGGCTGAAATAATTTATCTTATTTTAGATAGTAAGTGGGTGAGTCTGGTTCAAATACTCCCCAAAAATATTAGCATAACTATTGTGTTTAATGAGAAAAGAGATTTTATATCCACTAAATTTAAAAATAAATTGAGAGCTTTTATATATTATATGAAATTTAGTGAGTCCAGTAGGACAGATCACAGCCTTTTTCAATTCTTAGATCAAACATGTAGAGGTTTAACTACAAATTCACATTTTTTCTTTCTATATAGATACATTTCCAACTTTCAAATATCTATATATCCTAAGTACTAAGATAAGACTACATTTAATTATACCTTTTGAAATATTAACTAAAGGAAAATTCCATTTAGTCTCTATGATGCCCCTACATTTTAAAGGTGTATGATTTATCTATTCTATGAATTTCTTAAGAGTTGTATTGAAATATATATGGTTGAATTTGATATTTATAGAAATCCATTTTACTCATGTTTGGATTATTTATCTTATATACTAAATAAATATGTTCAAACAAACTTAGTTTTAAATTATAATAAGTTTTATTTAATGGTTACTAGTCGTATATTCCTTGGTTATATTATTTCTTCAAAAGGAATTGATGTTGATCTCACTAAAGTTAAATTTAATGAATATTTTCCCAAATTTTTTTTAACAATGTTAGATCATTTTTAAAACATGGTGGATTTTATAGAATATTCATTATAACCTTTAGTTCCATTAATTTCCCTTTTACTATGTTATTTCAAAATGGTGTGTCTTTTGTTTTTGAAAAGTTGTGCCAAGAATACTTTTCTATGTTAAAGAATACATTAATCACTACCCAAATTTTAAAATCACTTAACTAGAATATTCAATTTAAACTCATGTGTGATACTTCTAATAGGGAAGTTGGAGCATTTTCAGGAAAATGTGGTAAAATATATACTATTATCTATTATGCTTCTAAAACACTTAATAGAGCCTGAAGTAATTATACCTTTACTAAAAACAATCTATTAGCCTTTGTTTTTTTACTATAGATAAGTTTAGATTTTTCTTATTTGTAGTAAATGTTTTTTATTTTGACTATTAAACTATTAGATTCTTATTAAATAAACATGAATGAAAATTATACATTTTGAGACAGATTTTGATTCTTTGGGAATTAAATTTATATATTTAAGATAAAATTTGTCAGGAAAAGGTTGCGCTAATCATTTGAGTAAAACTAAGAATAATTATGATGCTGAAATGTTTATACCTATTTTAAAACTAAGAATATGTCATCCTTGGATAGTAAATTACCTTAGTATGAACATATTGTAAAGTATTTAACAGTTATAATTTTTTCTTGTAATTTTAACCAACCTCAAAAGTTTAAATTAAAAGGCGAATAAAAGTTTTATTTTTGGGATGATCCTTGATTTTAAAAATAAGGGTCAGATTTAATTAAGGGGAAATGTGTTCCAAAAGAAGAGAAAAGCTCAATCTTGACCTTTTTATTCTTTACCATGTGGAGGTCACTTTAATCCTAATAAATCCTAAAGAAAAATATTATAATGCCAATTTTTTTACCATATTTATTTAAGCATGCATATAAATTTTGTAAATCATGTTGTTCTTGTTAATATTTGAGTACAATTCCAAAGATGAATGAAATAACCCAATGACCTATTATTTGTTGTGATGTTTTTTATGCTTGGAAATTTGATTTTATGAGTCCCTTTCCACCATTTAATGGTTATCTGTAAATTATTTTATCAATTTATTATGTGTCTAGATGTGTAGAATCTCATGCTGTTATGAAGGATGTTTCCTTGACTGTGTGAATTTTTTTAAAAAAGAATATATTTCATAAATTTGGACATTCTAAATTCTTTATTAGTGAATTAGGATATCATTTTGATAATAAATTCCTTGGTTATTTATTAAAGAAACATGGATTCACCCATAAGAGATTGACTATTTATCATCCTCAAATAAATGGGTTAACTAAGTTATCTAATAGAGAGATTGGGAGAGTTCTCAAGAATTTTTAAACCAATCATGAAAATTGGTTTGAGAATTTTAGTGAAACTAACTAAAAATATAGAACAACCTATAAAATAATATTTTATATGTTTCCATATATGCTTTTAATTTGAAAATAATGTCATTTACCAATAGACATTCAATGAAAATAATATTGGCCTATCAAATAATGTGATTTTGAACTCTACTCGGTTAGGATTGAATGAAAACTGAAAATAAAAGAGTTTGGGGATCTAATTCTCGATTTACATCACAATAACTCCTTGTGTAAGGGAAAAATCAAATAGTTTTCCTGAAAACCATACTTTCATGATTTCGTTAAAAAAAGAGACCAGACATTACTATTCAAATAAAAATTTCTTTCGTAACCTAGTAAGCTAAGGGTTAGATGGAAAGGCTCCATTAGAGTTTTAAAATTATTTCTATTTGGTATTTTGAAGTTTATGGAACTCTCAATATTGATAGTTTTAACTATAAATAATCAACGGTTAATGATTTATCATGAAAAAATTCCAAACAATGTGAAAAAATTAATAACCTATTCTTTAGTCAATGATGTTTCTTCAACAATATTTGAATTTATTATTCTTTAAATATTTTTAATTTTTATCTATATTTTATTTAATGGTTTTTAATGAGAAAATTACATGCTTCCTAAACTGTAAAACTCTTTAGATAAAATAAAGTATAATTTAACTTGTTTTATTTAATACTTTGTGTGAATATATGAGTCTTCAAGACTTACAGGAAAATAGATCATACCTAATTTTTAAATGGATGATTTATTTTACTTTTTTTTATTCTTGTGTAGTGTGTTTTTTTAGAAAAACGTGAATTTTAAGATTCTATCCTCATATGAAAGAATTATTCAGAATTTTTTTCATTTTTTTAGTTTTAGTAATATTGGGTTTATTTTTCTTTATATATGATAAAGATTTAATAGTTGTTATACATTATCAAGAAGAAGAAAATATTATTTTGTGGAAAATTTCGTAAATAAAAACCCAAGTTATATATTTTCTTGTGTGTGGATTTTTACTGAATCTATTTTTGATTTCTTTTAGAAATATATTTTTGTCTAGTATTGGAATCATATTACACAATAAGTGTGTGGGGGGGGGGTACATTTTGTGGCATCTTTATTATTATTGAAAATATTATGTTTATTGCTAATATGACTATGCTAGCATGTAGAAATGTTTCATGCATGTAATTCTCATTCTAAAACCTGTCATTAGAAATTTAAATTTGGTGATAAACATATTTTTGGTTTAATATGATTTTATTTGCATAGAATATTATTCAATTATTCATTTCCAGTATTCTATGTGTCATTGAATAGAATATTTTGTTTCTATAATGATTTTTGGAATATTATTATTCTCATATTATTATTATTTCTCTCTCACCTTATGATTCAACATTGAAGGTGATGTTGAGTTTTAAGCATGAGGGGAAAAATTTATTTGTGCTCAAATTAATTTCATATAGTATTTATCAAATTTTCATTAATTTGTTCTTGAAATTATTAGTTCTCAAGCATTGGTTTTCATCCTATTTTGAGGGTATATTTTTCTGAAAATTTAAGATATTTTTTCTTTATTTGTTGTTGTTTCACATTTATTTTTCTTCATGGATTTAATCCAGTGAAATTAGGTATATTTCTATCTTGGAAATCTATTCTCAGTGATAGTTTTGAAGTACATTTGACATTTTTAAATGAATTTGAAAATCTTGATTGGAATTAAACGTTTAAATTAAGTGTTCAAATATTCTAGAGAATAAACCTGTATTCCATGGTTAGGCTATGTGTGTTTTTGACGTTTATGGATGAGTTTTTTTAATTATTCTGATATATTATTCATTGTATGAACCTAATCATCCATTATACTTTTACATGTGTTATTTAACTAATTATTTCTATTATTAATTATGGGTTAATTATTAAGTTGTGTGTGTGTTTGTCCATGAATATTAAGATAATTTTAAATATATAATTTAAATCATAAATGATTAATGTTCAATTATATTTAATAATATCTGATTTGGTTATTATTTTTAAAACTAAAACCCATATTTTATCCAAATACATTAATTTTGAGAGTGATGATATTTTTTTTATAGTTTAATTTCATTGAGGGAAAATATTTTCAAGTTATTTCATTGATTACATTATAATTACGAATTCTTGAGTTGAATTTTCTTTTATGATGAGTGTGCTAGAATAATCAATGAGGATTGTTCAATTGTACACTCTAATCATGAAAGACCTTGCACACATTAGTTTTGGGTGGAGAAATGAAAGAGTGATGGTAGTGTCAAACCCTATGTGAAGTAGGTTACTGGTTCTTATAAGGAGAAGACATTTGTGGTCCACCCACCTAAGGATGGTGGTTCCAAGTCCCATATGAATTGAGATGTAGGTTCTGGAGATATGTGGACAATTTTCATTCCTTCTGAGTCCCTAGTTGCACAACTGTTAGAACCTATGACTTGAAAGGGTCTAATGAGATCTCTGTCTCCAGTCACACCACCTAGTGCTGAGGATCATGAGGATTCATAAGAGATAGCTGAGGTGGCTAATGATATTATGAAGAATGTTGATGAAAACTATTTTAATTCATGTATTAAAATGTATAAAGGCTTTGGTTGATGTTCATATATTGGTTTTACCTAAAAGAACAACAAAAATAACAGACTACTCCTTAATGCAAAGAACAACTGTCACTCAATCTTCTAGAATCCATATTGAGGGACCGAGGTTGAGCCTGGATCCTACTACTCAGGTGAAACATTTCAACCCTCATTATTAGGTTAATATTGCTGACAAGGTTGATTTTAATGAATGGATTACTTCATGTGAAGATGAAGAATTTCAAAAGTACATTAAGCTTGGGAATTCTAAGCAAGCTTTTGCTCAGCTTCCAGGATTAGTTTTTGGATGGATTGAAGCACATGATCTCATTATTTTGAATAAATAAAAAGAATGTTTGATTTGTTTAGATGATTACCTAGGTATTTGGGATATAATGATTATAATAATTGAATTTTATTTTAAGAACAACTCCTCCAGGGATGATACTATTCTCCAATTGAAATATCTCCATTATTTTCTAGGCTCGTGTTCTATTCTCTTATATGATTCCATGTGATGGGGTTTCTGGTTTCATCCTAGATGATTGACCTACCTTTCTTGGATACACATTCATGATTGTTTCTTTAGTATAATGGTTATAGGAACATCATGTTGTAGAATTTGAGGATTTTCATATTTGGTGATGATCTTGAGTGTAGTTTTGTTCAAGGATTCTCTGATGATATGATTTTCATTATTATCCTCTTCTGTGGTGATACTCCTATCCATGATGATCTTCAGTATCCTTTTGAAGATTTTGTGGTCGGATGCTTGTTGACTGAATCATTATTGAAGACTATGAAGTTGCAACAACACTAATATTTTGAGAGCTGAATTATATTGTCTGTAGTAACCATCTAATTGACTCTATTGTCCATATTATTTTTGATGAAGGATGTATACCATGCATGTTTTATTAGCAAGGGGATCCATGCCTACTTGTCTGGAGGAATGCTCCCCATATTGGAAAACCTTACCAAGGAGTGAACATGAGCTCTATTTGGATACTGTTAATGATCAAGTTGCAACTTGATGTTCCTTTAAAAGGCATGCTACTAGTGATAGATACCTTGCTGGATTATCTTGAGAATTTTTCTTGTATACGTTTTAACTTAGTTTCAAGCTAGTGAATGTACATTACACCTCGTGTAATCACTGAACCTCATATTTGTTTAATAAATTTTGGGGAACATGTAATGTATTCAACCTCTCTAGTACATTACATTGTTGAATTATGATGTTTGAGGTTTTTTGGGAGGTCAAGATAACTAATCCCCAACACTATTCCAAATTTTCAATTCTCTGAACAATGTTTCCAGTTTTGTGAACAGTGCTGTCGGTGAGTCATCTTCATCTATCAGTGTCGGTTAGTCGTGTTCATATGTCAGTGTCAGTGAGTCATCTTCATCTGTCAGTGTCAGTGATTCATCTTCATATGTTAGTGTCGGTGAGACATTTTCATATGTTGTTGTTGGTGAGTCATTTTTATCTATTGGTGTCGGTGACTCACCCTCAATTTTCGGTGTCAGTGAGTCATCTTTATCTGTTGGTGTTGATGTTGGTGAGTCATCTTCATCTATCGGTGTTGGTGATTCATCTTTTATTGTCGGTGTCATTGAGTCATTTTTCGATGTCGGTAGGTGCTAAATTGTTTCTAGATCAATTAGTGAACAATGTTTCCAACTTCCTACAATTTCGCCCCTTTAAAATTTTCTTTGACATGAAATGCTTTCAAGACCTTGTTTTAAGGGATTTAAGGCTGATTCAAGTCCCATAACTCTTATCTTAATTTTTCTAAGGGTCCCAGTGCCTTTACTCTGTGAAACCATGTAGTATTGATGAGATCCACTGATTAGCCCCTAAAGAGGATAATTTTCATTATTTATACTATAATATTCATGTTATTTATTAATCATAAACACCATTATTAGTGCATTTTACACTTTGAACATTATTTCACATTATGATTGTAATTCCTTCTTAAAATGAAATATCACATGGTACATTCTTGAACATCTCATAAAAAACAAAATGGTCTTAAATGTATTTTCATATTTTATTTTCTGGTATCCCATGATATAAGGTACAATTCATTCTTTTGGAGGACTTGGAGATTCAAATTGGATGACCACTAAAGTGGGTGTTGAACCAACAAGGTTCTCGGCGAAGTGAACTGAAAAACTGCCCATCAAAGTACTGTAGAGGACAGGATTCAAGACCAAGGACTCTGAAAATTTAAATGAAGATATAGAATATTATGGGGAACATTTCACTAAACAGTTTTTCAGGCTAATTCAGATGTTTTAATGGTGTTCCAGGTGGCCCATGGTTAGGATGAAATTCTGGGCCAGATCATGAGGCCCAGAAAAACATCCCACCATTTTAATCATATCTCGCGGACCGAAAATTATTTTCAGATTATATTTTACTGGATATTAGTAGAAATCCGGAGATAAATTTTATCATTTTATGGCCTACTCTAATTCATCGATATAGAACGTCCTTTTGGCGTGTCGTTTTGGTGGATGCAAGATGGCTGCCACATTGGGGGAAGAGTGGAAAAGTCTCATCTACATTACTTGTCCACCCACCTAGTCCCACCACAATTAATTAAAGACACATGGTAAGATGGGGGCTCGGCCAAAGGCTTCCAAAATTTCTATTTAAGGTAGTAGTGGTTGAGTATTTTGGGATCTTGGAGCTTTGTTTTCATTATAATTTTATTATCCCAATTTGTATTTGTAACGTTCTTACTTCTCTTGTATGTTGTTCGAATCACCATAGTTTTCAATAAATGTTCTTCTTATTCACTTATTATTTTTTTATTCATATCACCTTGATACCGTTTCCTCAATGTGTGGACTTTTTCACACCAAACGATGTGATTTTTTCACAAAACAGTGGAGTGATCATTATTTTGTTGTTTTTACATCTTCAATTATACCGTTGTAAGTATACATCCCGCTTGTGTTGACAAAATGACATCAATGGAGGGATAAATATTTTATGGTTTGATCCAAGGGAGTTGTAAGGGGCTAGATTGGATGTTATTTATCACTCTCTAAATGTTATTAATTTATTTTATTTGATTTTCTTTCATTCAATGATTTTCTCTCTTCCTCTTCCTTATTGAATTTATTCACCCCAATTTTATATGCTAATTTGATCCATTACCTTGGAGTTCTCTTGAAAATAATCCTACAAGTTTACAGGTTATTATCATGTGTTTGTGATGGTTTTTAATCAGTATGTGATGAGGTTAGTTTGAATTCATTTCATGAATCCTTCTCAAGTTAAAGAAATGTAAATTGTAAAAAAAATAATTCATCCAATCCACCCTGATCAATAACCTAGAATCAACTCATTTTCTCATAATTTTAATTCACATAGATCTCTTAGTGATCTTATAAAACCATATAAAATCAACCCTAGTTGAAAACATCATTTCCAAAAATCCAGATCTTTATATTGCATGTCTAAGGATCTTCTTAGAACTCTAAGGATTCAACAACCCAAGCTACACTGCAAGCGACTGCTTACCCCTTTGAACTTTGGTAAATTTGGGCCACACCAAATCTTGTTGTCATTATCGGGGAACCAAGTAAGTTATCTGTGACACTATAATCCTTTTATCACCCACCATTCTCTATTCTCACTCCCATATCTCTTATCTTTACCCCTTTATGTTTGTGTGTGTCATGAGAATATAGAATCCAACATTTTTTCTTCTCTAATGGAGTATCTTCCAAATTACCATGTCACAAAATCATGATGGAATCAAATGGAAAATCAATATTAGGAATCCCCTAAGTTATAAAATTTCTTTTATCAACCCTTGATTAATTACCACACACCTGATGACATGTAAAATCATTGGGATGATGAATATTCCAATGATAATTTTCTAGCCCTCTCAAGGATGGTTGAAGAGATCAATCTTGGGTAAGTACATGATGTTCAAACTCATACAAATTCTATTCCTCAAACACTAATTGAACAATTTTTTAATCAAATGGAGATAATGAATTCTGAGGTATCATATTTGAACTACCTTACATTAATACTTGTGAGGAACTCATCCCTACACCAATTGTACCTTCAAAAACCTTATGTAGAATTTCTAGTTTCCCACAAACCACTCATGAATTTATTGAATAACTAACCTTTAGATTAGGGGTAGGGGAAGTGAATCAAGAAATTGTTGGATGGTCTTTAAATGAGAAAGAAATTGATTTTTTGGATTCAAATGAAGAGAATTTGACATCATGGATTGAGTCTCCTAAGTATAAATCTATTCATGATTTTTCAAAAACACCAATCACGGAATAATTTATAGAAATAAAAAACATTGAGTCCATACCCATTCCTTAGACTTTTCTTTCCAATTTTTTGGTTGAATCATCTTTTCAAATGGAATCAATTTTGTTGGTAAATTTGGAAAATAAAAATGAGTTGGATTCAAAATCTCAACCTTTGTCTGAATTTCTTATCCAAACCAAGCTCAAAATCATTTTCCTTACTTCCCCAATCAAGTATCACTTTATAGGGTATAATCATTATGTTTCATTTATAATTAATTCTTCTCATGAAACAAAAAATGTTGGAATGATCATTGATGTATTTTTCAAGACTATAGTGGAAACAAGATGTACCATTTCTGATATTCTTTTTATTTTACCACTCATTGTAGAACATAGGTTTTTACATGACGCAAATTATAAACAAAGAATCAATCTTAATAAAGTATAAGTGGAGAAATATGGGGTCCATAAAATGTTGAAAGTTGGTATTGGGTATGTTAGGTGGTTCATGTCATGCTAGTGACGTTAAACAAAAGCGCTGCATGGGAGGCATTCCATGGTTTTCATGATTCCATTAATTTAATTAGTACTTTAGACTGTTGACATATTCTTCTTTTATGAGTAAGGATGGGTATTAACGGGGATCATAATATTCATCGATGTCACGTGGTGTGATCCATGAGTAATACCTTACCCAGAAATTTAAGAGAAGACAATGTATCATTAGTTTGTTTAATTTCTATGTGTTTTTATGTTAAAGAAAAAATATAAAAAGAAAAAAATTCCTTTAACTGTTGGTCTGTTCTTCTTTTATGAGTAAGGATGGGTATGAAAGGGGAGCTCCATATTCACCCATGTTACGTGGTGTGATCCCTGAGTAATACCTTACGCCGAAATTTAAGTGTAGACAATGTATCATCTGTTTATTTTATTTTAATATTTTTTTAGGTTAAAATAAAATAATAATAATAATAATTTATATTGTTTAACAGTTTTTCTATTATGAGTAAGGATGGGTATGAAATGGGAGAACCATATTCATCTGTGTTACGTGTTGTGATCCCAGAGTAATACCTTACCCATAAATTTAAGAGAAGACAATGTATCATCAGTTTATTTTGTTTTTATGTTTTTGTAGGTTAAATGAAAAATAAAAAAAATAATACTTTAGATTGATGAACTATTCTTCTTTTATGAGTAAGGATGGGTATGAAAGGGGAGCACCATATTCATCCATGTCATGTTGTGTGAACCCTAAGTAATACCTAACCCAGAAATTTAATATAATAAAATGTATTAGTAGTTTATTTTATTTTATTTTTATATTTTTTATTTTTTAAAAATAAAAAACAAATATATAATAAAAAAATTAAAAGACATGTCATAGGTCATGGGGAAAAGCCTGTCACAACCAACCAAGATGCTGGGACTCAAACCAGAACTGAAGGGAGATTGGGGGATACATTTTCAACATCAACCACCTGGTGACTTCATTCCATAATTTTCATTTTCAACGTCTTCGTTAAAATTATATTCTATCCCTTCTAAGTTTTCATTTCGTTAAACACCAAGGACTGTGTTATTCTATGTTGGGGGAGATGAAATAAAAGAATTGATTTTGTTTTCATCATAAAATGCATGGAAGGAAAATTTTCATTAACCTTGAACATGATAACACACATTGCAAAATATGAAATTGGATATCAAATAATTTTTCATGCCTTTATTCTAATTTTAATTCATGTTTTAGTTCATGTGCATAGATTTTGGAAAGTGCGGATTTATGATGTGATTTTTCACCATTTATATTTTCATCCATTTTTTAAAAAAAACACAGTTCATGTCCTCTAGACTGAGGGGTGTTAGTTTGAGTTCTTGTGGTCCAAAATAAATGGCATAGGGTTGGTTATCATTTTAATTTTAACATGAGTATTCGAAAAAAATCAATTGCCCATAGAAAAATAGATTAATCTAATGTTTGGCTTTCAGTACTTGGGGATTGTGACTCCATAGTTGTCTGGCACGTAGTTGGGCATTTTATCTCTATTTGTGGTAATTTGAATTTGTTTTTGATTGAGTTAACTTGAGATGATGCTCGAGTATGTGAGCTTCACTTGGTGGCCTAAGGTCTTTGATCCTGGGAGTCTTCGGCAAAGTCTTTCTACATGGTTTGACTCGATTGAGTTTAATTTCAATTACCATGGAAAAATTGAAAAAACAAAAACAACAAAAATTGGAAAAAATTAACACTCATCTTAATATTAAATTTTGATTCCTCCTAGTGCTTCCATATTTTTCTCCCTCTAATAAAAATGAACCCCCATGTCTATTGTGATGCACAACACTTCGTCATGCTTAATTAAAATTAGATGAAATATGGAAATGAATTTGAACAAAGGAATGGGATTGGTCTTGGGATATGCCTATGGACCTTGATTATTTTAAATGATTTTTATGGGTTTTATAATTTTTTGGTATGAGATCATTGGGTGAGAAATGTGTATTAAAATGTTTTTGAAAAGGGAATTCAAATTTCATATTTTTGAGATATATTTTGCTCGGGACTAGAAAAAATCAATTGGGGGGGTGATTATCCCCTAAAAGAGGCTAATATTAATTATTAATAATATAATATTCATGTGTTTTATTTAACATAGACAATATTATTAGTGCATTTTATACTTTGAACATTATTTCACATTATGATTGTAATTCCTTCTTAAAATGCACTATTACCTGATACATTCTTGGACATCTCATAAAACAAAAAATGGACATAATTTTACTTTAATATATTATTTTAAATTCTACCATGATATAAGGAACATTTCATTCATTTGTAGCATTGGGTGATTCAAATTGTAAGACCACTAAAGTGGGCCTTGAACAAACAAGGTTTTGGGCGAAGTGAACTGGACAGGATCCCAATAAAAGTACTGTAGAGGATCGGATTTAATCCCAATGATTCTGAAAATTTAAATGAAAACTGAGGATATTATGGGGAACATTTAATTAAATAGTTTCCCAAGATAATTAGGATGTTTTAATGGTGTTCCAGGCTTCCCAAGTTGATGATGAAATTTTTGGCTAGATTCGAAGGCCCCGAAAAACATCCCAACATTTTAATCATATCTTGAGAACCCCAAATTATTTTGGGTGGAAATTTTATAGGACATTAGGAGATATATGGGGATAAATTTTATTCCTCTATGGAACACTCTAATTATTCCATCTAGAAGGTCCTTTCGGCGCATCTTTTTCAGTGGATGCAAGATGGCTTCCACTTCGAAGGAAGAGTGAAAATGTCCCATCTACATTAATTGTCCACCCACCTAGGCCCACCAAAATTAATAAGACACATGAAAATATGGGGGATCCTCCAAAGGCTTCCTAAATTCATATTTAAGGTAGTAGTGGTGGAGTATTTTGTGATCTTGGAGCTTTGTTTACATTGTAATGTTATTATGTCAATTTTTCATTGTAACGTTCATCCTTTTGATGTAAGTTGTTCGAATCACCTTAGTTTTCTATAAAAGTTATTCTTATTATATTATTCTATTCTTCTTTATATAACCTTGATACCATTGTCTCAAGGTGTGAACTTTTTCACACCAAACCTTCTGATTTTGTTCACACAATGGTGGAGTGATCGTTATTTTGTTGTTTTTACTTCTTCAACTCCACCCTCATAAGTCTACTTCCCGCTTCTGTTGAAAAAATGTCATCAATGAAGGGATAAATATTTTATTGGTTGATCTAAGGGATTATCAAGCGAATGAATTGGATATTATTTATCCCCCTATAAATTTTATTAATTTATTTTATTTGATTTTATTTCATTCAATGATTTTATCTCTTCCTCTTATTGAATTTATTCACCCCACTTTTATGTGATAATAAGATCCTTTACCTTAGATTACTCATAAAAATTATCCAAAAAAGGTATAGGTGATTAACATTTGTTTGGGAAGGTGTTTAATCAGTAAGTGATGAGGTTATTTTGAATTCATTGCATGAATCCTTCTCGAGTAAATGAAATTGAAATTGTAAAAAAAAATCATCCAATCCACCCCGAGCAATAACCTAGGATCAACTCATTTTCTCATAATATGAATTCACATAGATGTTTTAGTTATCTTTTAAAACCATATAAGGTAAAACCATGTTTTCCACTTCATAGACAAAAAATAAAACTCTTTATATTGTGTGTCTAAGGATATTCTTAGGTCTCTGAGGATTCGACTACCCAAGCTACAATGAAAGCGACTGCTTAACCCTTAGAACGTGGGAAAATTTGGGAGATATCATCCACCTTTAATGGAAAGTAAAAATCTATATCTAAACTGATTCTCCCTTTATATTTTCAAAATGATGAGATACCTTTTTAATTTTAATTCCTTCTTTTTTTCCCCTGACAAATGGCGCTAAGGGTTTTTTACACCCATAGGAGTCATGCTATCGAACTACGATCCTTGGATCATTTTTCTTGGAGTCCTCCTACTACAAACACCACCTATTTTTTTCAATAAAGAAGTGATGATATTTCTCCATTATAAGGTATGTTATACCTCCATTATTTTAGGTTCCTCTCCTTCCTTTTCTCCTTTCAATGTTATGAAATGTGATCTTCATATATCTAATCGAGTTTTATTTGGTGTTGGTTGGTGTGGTGTTATCTCTATGTACTCAGGTGGATACAGTCTTCTAGGAGAGGTGAGAGTGATCCAGTGTGTTGTTATTTTCTTTTATAAAGAACTTCAATAACCTTTTAAGGTAGGGGATTATTGGATTCTAAATTATATTTATGTTCAGTATTAGATTTAGTATGTTTCATCCCACTAGATCATAATGTAATTTACATAATAAACATTTAAACCAGATTAAATAATTGGAATTGATCAAATGGTATTTCTTTATACTATGATAATAGTTTTCCTCTTTATTAATAGATCATGTGACATCTATGTTTTTCTTGTTAGCATGTCATTCTTGATGGAATTGGTAAATAATGTAAAATTCGGATAAATTATAAATTAATTGGATAAAGATAAAGTGGCATTTAAAGGAACATAGTTATTGCTGTAATTTGAAGATAATCAAATAGATGTAGTTATACATGTTTAAATGAATCTATTAATTCAATATGTATTTAAGAACTTCTTGATTAATAAAAGAAAATTCCAGGTATGGTTTTGAGTTACCCTCTTTCTTGTAAAGGCCAAGACACCTTATGTTTTGGATCCATGAGGGATCGTTGCGTGTGAAGGCATAATGCCTTGTTTAGGTCCAAGAGCCAAGTTGTTGTTGTTTATTTCCTATTTCTTATGTTGTGGGGTGAGCCTAGTATGGCTCATCTTTGAGGGATTTTGTGGTGTGTTGGGCCAAGGATGCCTAGTGTTGGTAGTGGTAATTGATGCCCAGAATGGCGAGATGCATCGGTTTATGCATGTCTATGTCAGGGAGGACACCAGGGATGATGAAACAGGTTGAAGATGAGCTTACCATTGTTATGAAAGTGGTTACTGATTGAACCTGTTGTTTGTTATCTTCAATACATTCCCTGCTTCTTGAGGTGTCTAGTTTTTCTTACTCTCCTTCCAAAATAGGTGATGACACATGGGATATGCCATATGCTTGCTGTGCTTAGCTTCTCGATGAAAGATGGATCTACGCACTTACTATATGTGGAAAATACTTGATGAGTAGTTCACCTACTCACCATGCCAAGCCCCTTGTGTTTGGTAGCTTAGAATGTTATCCTAGAATTCCTATGGATATGTGAAAGTAATAATGTTGTTAATAAAAAATTGAATAAATGAAGTCAACCGATGGGGTTAAAGCTTACTGAGATGCAATGTTGAGGTTGCAATTTAAAGGAACTATGAACTTGGTCTAGTTATGTCGAATGGAATAAAACTTTGTTGTGATGCTAATGAAATGTAATATGGAATTTCAAATGGTTAATTAATGTTTAAATAATTAATCAATATGAAGTAAAACTGATTAAATAGGGACAAGTTGATTTAATAAATATCTTTAAATAGTTGTGTGCTTATAGGATATCAAGTCTTAGCAGTGGCAGATAAGATTCCGAGTGACATTAGCTATAGTTGATTCTAAGACTTTGTTATGCCCATAGTGTGGTTGTGCGCTATAGTAGATTATGTATTTTTTGTGTTTCTATACGCTACTCCACCATGTCAGTTAGGGAAACTAACACCCCTGGGATTATGATCCCTAGGGGTGTTTTTCATAACATTTTAGTGGAAGGATGAATGAATGAATACCCCCTTTGGCCCCACTCTCTTCTCATGGTAGTTATTGTATTGGTAGGTATGTCAGTTACCTTTCCCCATATATATGTGAAGAGGGTTGTAATGGCTTGTGGTTTTTCACACACACATATTATGGATATAGTTTCTTATGGACTACTATTGGTGTAATGTGTATAGGCTATGATGGCTTGAGGAGCCTTACTTAGCATATGGGCAGTAATGACTTAAGGTATAATGTCCAATGTATGATACACCTTATTCGAGCTATGGTGGCTCCCGAAAACTACTTTGTTACTTTGCTTATGTGGACGTAGTTTTTGTGTTGCATAAGGTGCATGTTATGGTGATATTCCCAAGTGTTTGCAGGCAAGCCCTTTTGGAGAGATATGATTAGGATGTGTGATGTTGAGGAAAAACAAAAAATCAGTGGGGAAGTGGAAGTGGGGTACCATCGATATTCTTTTTTATATTATATACTTTTGTATGCGATACTTCTTGAGAGTAGCCATGGTGAGGTTGGGAAAATAGTATACCTATTTAGGTGATGAGTTAGGTTCACTTGTTGTTCACTATTCATTAACATGCTTTCTTTACTTTTGAATGATAGGTTTTGAGGAGGATCTTACTGAGTATACTGCTATAATCACCCTACGTATATATAAAATGTTTTTCAGGTAACTTGGAGATCAGGCTGGTTACTATTACCTTGGGGTTTGTATGAGCTTTTCGGGATTCGTGGTTTCTGATGTTTTACTTTTTTATGGGTACTTTAACTTTTCCCTTTTAGTTTTAGTAGTTCTTGCATGGAATTACAAATGCGTACTTGGGATTTAGTATATATTGAATTATGAGTTAGTGTTTGTTGATGTTTATTTTATCTCTTTCTTTTGCATGTGTTTTCTTAGAGGATAATGTCTCTCATTTGTGTGTTTACTATATTCTCAGTGTTATTCGCCAACACGAAGCCTATTGGAGGTGGGACATAGGTGTCACTATTTCTCTCCTCTCATTGTCGGCCCAAGAGGGGTGCACTTTGCGGGGAGGGGGTCATGACAGAATATGGGTTGGTTTTCCCACTCATGTTTCCAGTCATTTTCTATTAATTTTATGTATTTATTATACTTAGTATTTGTTATATTAATTATTAAATTTATAATTATTTTAATCCAATATTCAAATTGTCTTTAGGGGTGAAACCTAGTGGTTGTATCTTTTTGGGTCTCACAAAAGGTCTCAGGATCGAGTAATTCCGAGTACTTGTAGGCGCAATATGTCTTTTTGTTTCATTGTAATCCCCCTCCGAAAACTACTTTAATATATTTATTAATCAGATTTTATTCTTATTTAAGTAGATTGTAGATTTATGTGTAGATTTTCATTCTTAAATATCGTTTATAATTTTTATTTTTATCTTTCATAGTTAGTTAAAATATTAGTATAATTAGAAGAAAGTATTATTTTGTTTAGTTTAATCTTACAATGTTTTTATTTAGTTTTTCTAGTATTTAATATTGTGTAATCTGTGAGGCCGATGAATAATAGACTGAACCGATTGAAGGATAACCAATGTTTCTGGAAGAAGGTTCATCACTCAAGCTGAAACTGGTGAGTTTGGTTCGAAGTAGATCACCAATTCTTTGGTCGAGGGAGCTATGAAGATGAAACTGGTAGAGCGAGTAAACCATCAATTACTTTGAAGAGAGATGAAGAACACTGAGAATCTTTGTGAAGAAGCTTGAACTAGCCAGCTAATGAAAATCTTGGTGAGTGCTAAGCTGACATGGACACTGTTCTAGTGTTGGATCCTATGAATCTTGGATGGAATTGAGAAACGTTGCGGATGATTGAGAATATTTTGTGACTAAATGATACCAATAAAGTGGAGAAGCTGATTTGAGGGAAACTTTGTGAGATTCAGGGGGTGGATGAGCTAGTATTGGGAAAAAAAGCTTGTACTTAATGATTTAGGAATACCATACAAAGACTGAATTATCCTAGTGATGAGTGAAGATTGAGAGTAATACTGACTTAGGAATTGATGATCTTAATGAGTGACTGAAGTGAGGGAAACCTATGGTGATGAAGCCCACTAAATTTCCATTTGAGAGAAAGTGACGGGGTGTGAATTTTAAATAGTTTGAATTTTAAAAAATAAATTGATTTATATGGATATATTGGATTTAATATCTCTTAATCTTGTTGGAATGCATTAAAAAGAACTCAAACCCATAAAAATTAAATCAAAACAAAAAATATAATAGGAACTCATTAATAATAAATATAATTGAAAATATAAAACAATAATGAATATATAATAATAGTAAATAAAACTAAAAGTATAAAAATGATTAATAATTTGTTATATGTTTATAAATATATAATAACTATTAATAATTTTTTTAACTATAATTTTTTTTATTTATTCACACTAAATTTGTTGATGAAAATTTGAATTGAAATTTTACATTGTTTCAATATATTAATAAATTATGTATGCATACACTAAAAGTTTTTATTAAAAATTCCCACCGAAAAAATTCATTGTATATTTATAATAGGATTTATATTATGTATAGAAAATTTGCACTAGAATTTTTCATTTTCTATTTGTGCATTGATAAAATATCACTTATTATTTAAGTGGAAATCCAAAACTGAAAATTTGAGATGTCAATTTTTTTTTCAAATTTCCACTGTAATTTTTCAGTGCAAATTTCCATTGTTTATTTATGTATTAATCTATTTTAACTTATAATTTAAGTGGAAATTCAAATTGAAAATTTGTGATGAAATTTTTCATCCAATGATCCTAGATAGTGAAATAAAACTCAAATACATGTAAAATCTATCATCAATATAATCCACATGTAAGGAATAACATACATTGAAAACAAATCCTACCAGGAATACATTGTCGCAACAAACATAGATTCCACTGATAGCTTTAAACTTTCATTGTGAGTCTTTATTGGGAATTTTCAATGGGATTGTGTGACTTTCCAGTGTAAATTTGTATTTAAAATTATATTGTATATTTATATATTTATATTTACATATCTATGGGTGTGTGTGCACACATGTGTGTATACACATGTTTCCGACGCTTCTGCCGGGGCGCGCGCATCCATCCGTGGAGGACGTGCTGCTGTTGCCCCGCATTCCCGCATTCCAAAGGAGGGCGGCATTCGCTCCTTATTCAGGGACGTCTGCTCCTTGATCGAAACGGGAAAATGGGATGTCGGTTCTTCCTTCTGTGGATTCCACCTCAGAACTCATCACCTAGTCCGGGACTCCCTCATAGATTTAATACGTAGTTCGTGAAACTCTTCCCAGTTCCATGTTTCCATGGACGCTGGTTAATTACACTACTTCTGTCGGGACATTCCAGAGGGTCCAGTCAGGACAGCAACCTTCAATCGGGAGAGTAGTCACGTTGAGGCATCAGTAGCGTGTCTGGATGATGGGGAACCTGGCATGTCTGTCCGTTATCCCTGGTCACAGGGCTTCTCGAGGGCATGGAAGCCTGAGGCATCCCACATCGAACGTGGGGAATTATATTCCATAGACACATGTCTGAGGTTTTCCTCAACTTCCCGTGTTTAACAAAGGATATGTCGTGAGTTTAACATCTAGCGGAGACGGATCAACCCGATCAGAGAGTTAGCTAGGATAGATCAGATTGAGGGATTTCCCTTGAATGGATGCTGATACCGGGGCCAGCCCATGGGCGGCTGTGAAGAGGAGCGTACCGACATGGTCTCACCGACATATGACGGTCCGGGTGAGAATCAGGATGGTGCTGGTAAACCGACGTGAAGGTGGACCTTGGCCCGATGAATGTCGGCAGCGAACCAACGTAACGGTGGACCTTGGTCCAATGTGTCAGCGAACCAACATGAAGGTGGACCTTGGTCCGATGGGCATCATCAGCGTACCGACGTGAAGGTGGACCTTGGTCCGATAGGTGGTGGGCTTGAACCTCGGGGAGGATTCTTACGTACCATGCCTTGACATGGATCAAAGACCTCGTAGTTCAAAGGGTTTCATTGATGAACCGACGTGAAAGTAGACCCGGGGGTCCACTAGTGGTGGGCTTGAACCTTGGGAAGGTTTCCTACGTACCATGTCTTGACATGGATTAAAGTCCTCGTAGTTCGGATGATGGAATACAGTTTAACGTCATGAGGGACGATAGTGAACCCCGACGTGAATAAACGACGAGCATTGGGTGTCTGTGAACCGACGTAAATGAGGGACCTTGGTCCAATGGGAAATGGGCTTGAAAATGGGGGCCTGACACACTGACTAGGAGACAGTTTCGGCCATTGATTGTTGGGCTTGAACCTCAGGGTTGCTTCATACGTACCATGCCTTGAAAAGGATGAAAGTCCTTGTAGTTTGGATTGGGGAATACAGTTTAGCGTCATGCGGGACGGGGGTGAACTGACGTGAATGAGGTCAGAACGACCGGATGGTGGGTTTGAACCTCGTAGAGGATTCCTACATACCATGCCTTGACATGGATCAAAGACCTCATATTTCGGGTTAGTCACAACGGCTTGCCGTCGGACTGGAATTGCAGTTTAACGTCATGCTGGACGTAGGTAGAACTCGATGTGCATTGGATGATGGGTGGGCTTGAACCTCGTGGAGGCTTCCTACGTACCACGCCTTGACATGGATCAAAGACCTCATAGTTCAAATGGGGCTTTGTCGGCGAACCGACGTGAAAGTGGACCTTGGTCCAATGAGTGGTGGGCTTGAACCTCTGGAAGGCTTCCTACGTACCATGCCTTGACATGGATCAAAGACCTCGTAGTTCAGGTGGGAATGGGTGTGCAGTTTAATGTCATGCGGGACAAGGGGGGCATACAGTTTAACGTTATGCTGGACGAGGGAGAAACTCAACGTGAATGAACGACCGAGCAATGTGGCTTGAACCTCATGGAGGCTTCCTACATACCATGCCTTGACATGGATCAAAGTCCTCATAGTTCGCTGTGGGTGGGGGTCAGGGTCGGTGCTCACTCTAAGCCCATGTGAGTCATGCTCGGTGTGAGTAACAAGAGGTTGCAAGGACTTTATGATCACGTCGCGAAGGATGCGTCCGTGAGAAGCAAAGAGGGCCTTACGCGTTGAGCGCCCCATGGTGCTGGGACATACTCCAGGATAGAGGCCCAGATGGGGGGTGCCTCGTTCCCTATCACGCCCTCCACTGACCTTGGTAGTGGGGAAGTACGGAGATGCAGAGGTGCAGCCATCCATTGGGGAACTAGGGTCGCCCTTCTCCTGAGAACATACGCCACTCAAAGAAGGAGGATATCATCCCTTGTGGATGGTGATTCCATTCCTGTGGAGACGAGTGGTATAAAGAATGTTCGAGCTGGGGGGACCCTTCATGAGAGGCATGAGGTCGGGTCACAGTTTAACGTCATGTGTTGAGGACGTGGTGCTTGGCAGTTTAACGTCCTGCAGCTCGGACGAGGTGGGTTCACTCCGCACCCCTAGGACTTACATAACCGGTACCCTCTGGTCCTTGGAGAAGGGAAGGTACCAGTAAGGCCATGGTCAAGGGGGGGTGTGGAACTAACCATCGAGGGGTCCACTTTAGTGTGGCTATGCGAAGAAGCAATAGCCGTTAGCTTGCCTATGCGAAGAAGTATTAGGCGAAGCAACGCACGGGAAGAGGAATTGCTAAGGAAAAGAGGGTGCTTCGCGAAGTGGAGTGCCTTGGCCTTAGAATGGGGCATAGGTGTGAGTGGAAGGTGCATCGCGAAGTGGAACAATGTTCGCGGAGCACTGCCTCGCGAAGAAGAGGTGACTCGCGAAGCAGGGTCCTGCTAAGAAGTGTGCTACGCGATGTGTAGCGATCCTGCCTTTGCATAGGGATCACTAGTGCAGCCTTGGTGTTTCGCGAAGCATAGGCGCTCCGCGGATACCTGGGTTCCCTTGGAAATCCCCTTCCTTCGCGAATTCCCTTGAGCTTCGCGATGGGAATCCCTCTCGGAAGAGGGGATCAAAAAGACACAAATCAAATGCCTCTCATGAAGTAGAAGTACCTCGCAGAGCTCATGATTCCCGAGGCAAAGCGTGCTTCGCGATTCGGGAGAGGAGAAGCCGAAAGGTCGGATTTTCCATCCTCTGGGACTCAGGGGGAGTCCAGTATTTATAGGCAAGGGGCGCCGTGAAGCAGAACTTGCGCATCGCCTCAGGTGCTTCACGGCGCGCTCGCAAACGTCAACGGCGTCCGTGGAGGGTTACTGCCTCTGGAACTTCGCGGCGGGCTTGCGAACGTCAAATGCGTTCGCGGAGCGTTACCACCTCTAGACCTTCGCGGCGGGCTCGCGAACGTCAAATGCATTCGCGGAGCGTTACCGCCTCTGGAGCTTCGCGGCGGGATCACGGACGTCAAATGCGTGCGCGGAGCTTTACCACCTCTGGAGCTTCGCGAGGCCGTGATGATCGGGGCGCTTCGCGTCGGGGCTTCGCATTGGGGCTTCGCGAGGCAGCGCGCCAACCTTTTTCGGGTCTTCCTTCCGTGCCATATTTTGGCGCCAACAAATGACCCCCCTCAGACTTGGAGCCGCGGAGGTTGAAGGGTCGAAGTCTGATGGAAAATCGCCAAAATTGTCGGTGGTTCGTGATGCAGCTACGCGAAGGGGGCCCGCGGTGCTGACCGAGGCCTCGGATCTGGAAGCACCGCGATGCTCGTGCGGGTGAGGCGCGCCGCGATGCTCCGGAGTCGCCGCCTATAAATAGGGGGGTCGAAATCTTTTGTCTTCACGTGACTTCCTTTTCTTTTTGTGCTCTCGACTTCACGAAGCTCCGCGTACTCCGCAACAGCCCTCCGCGAATCAAGCTTCGCGGCGAACTGCGGGTCTCCGACTCCGCGTCTGCGCCAAGCGAACTTCTTCTTGTCGGCCTCGTCCAAACTTCATGGCTTTGTCTCGCGACCGATCTTCACGATCCGTCTTCGTGATTCAGCTTCGCGGTCGAGCTTCGCGATCCAGCTGAAAAAAATTCTTTTCTGAGGGCCGGAATCAAAATGGTCCATCAAGAGGCTGTATTGGGGGTGCTTGCAGATGCTGCTCGTCGGGATGAGATAGCCAACTGTCCAGGCCTGGGGGAGATGGTATGAAGCCACTCGGACCACACTTCTTTGACAGATCTGCTATTGGAGGGTCAGAAGGATTATCCACAGTGCAAGAAACTGCCATTGTACGGCTTTGGGCTGAGGGATGATGTATTAATCCCTGAGGCGAGTAGGGACGAACCAGCTTGCTGGTTCAGGATCATACCATTCCAACACCAATGGTTCAGGGCGGCCAATGGTCACACACAAGAGAACTTCACACGCGTCACCGCTGACTGTCTCTACAACCATTTGAACGACATTGATGGGAAGCCACTGCAGCCGGAGATGTCCCCTCCACTCTACCGTACCATGCTGAAGGCGGCTTTGCAGGATTCGAAGAAGGGATGGTCCGAGGAGTGGGACCTGTGCTAGGGCGACAACTTTACTGATGACTGGGCCTGGGCCTACTGGGTAGGAACCGCATGCGAGGAGTTTGGGGCCGAGATGAGGAGAGTGGGGTTGTATGAGGCGGCATGGGCCTCCCAATTCCACATTTACCAACCTAAGCAACTGATGCCGGAATTGCTGAGCAGATGGTCGTCTAGGACCAACACCATTCACCTGCATCACTGGGAGGTGGGTATCAGCCTGTGGGATGTCCACCATATTTCTGGGGTCCCGATCTTGGGGGCCATGTATGACGAGTTCCTCCCCGTCATCAGCTCGTGGGAGGATACGGGGCAAATTTCGCGACTGGCGTCGACGCTGATGGCACTTGTCCCTGGAGAGGACAACGAGGCAGTGAGGGATGTCCACTTTATGAGATGGTTCAAATGCTTCCTGAATTTCCCAGAGAACCGAGAGTTCCCTCAGAGGCCTCGAACCTATCCAAGGGTGGCCCAACGGGGCAAGGGGCACTCGTATTTGCAGGTCTTGGAGGACAGCCAATGGAAGACTTGGGGTTTCAGTGTCAGCACTGAACAACAGCCGATAGTCAGGTTGGCGGTGTTCATCACGGCTCTCATCTATGGTTGGATCCTACCGGTCAGGGATACAAGCATGGGGGTGTGGCCCCGCTCGTTTATTATGGCGTCGATGTTGGCCATGGGGCAGCGGATCAATTTGGGGATTCCGATGCTCACCAAACTGTACAGAATGTTGCGGAACATTAGCGAGGGAAAGAAACCGCCAAGGATATGTGGGCCCTTCCACCTCCTGTATGGGTGGATAGTAGCGCATATCAGGGGGATTTACGAGTATCCAAACCCCATTTCACCGCTGGGATCGAACTTCCGCCCCTCCATCCTGAACGCGGTCAGGAGCTTCCCATTCAAACTCGTCGTTCCGATGGTGCTGAATCGGGTGTGGAGGGAGGACGAGTTTAATTTCCACCCCTTCCCATTTCCGACAGGGATACTTACTGATGACGGCCGGGGAACGGAAGAACATCGGGCTTACCTCCTGGCCTTTCGAGGAGGAGTTTTGGTGGCACAGATAGATCGTGAGCCACTCTGTGAACCGTACACCCCGCATCGGTTTGCGAGGAAGTTCTGGTGCCTCCAGCGGCTGACCCCGCAGGTCTACTGGGAGGTGCGTCACGAGGAGCACCCGTGTGTGATGAGGCAGTTTTGGTTCATGTTCACACAGGAAATGGGAAGATGCAAATTACATTTCCTCCATCCACCACCACTTTCGGATTTGTGAGGGAGTATGCCATCAGTTGGGAGGCTGCTTACCCAGGGGAGATGCTGAAGCAACCAACTATCTGGGTCGGTGACGGTGGGCCTCCTCTATCTCGAGGTCGGGGTCGGAGGGCAGCAAGGGCCGCTCGTAGTAGCGGGGCTGCCATGGCGGCGAGACCCGCACCGGCTGAGGGTATGGCAGCAGCGGTGGATCTGGTGATTCCGGAAGAGCAGGACCATCCGGAAGGGCAACCACTGAGGGGATTCCGTAGGATATCCACTCAGGATCTGGGGAAGTGGCTGCGTCATATCGACATGGCAGAGGATGCTGTCTTCCTGGAAGCCTGGGACATTTGGGATGTCAACCGGGAATTCCTCAACCCACCCAAGATATGGGCCCACCTGAATCGCCTCAGGATAGAATTACCAGGCATAGGCCCAGTCCGGGCTGGATTCATGGCGTCTCCAGCAGAGGCAGAACAATACCTGGACGAGCTGGAGGATTACGTCCACTCCAGTGGTGTTGCTCACCCAATGACAGAACAGGTGAGGGTATTATTTAATCAGACGGTCCCCCCACAGTTATCGGCTACCGATCTGAGGGAGAGATTCCCCCTTCCGAAAGAATCAGAGGACTCCTCTCGGGAAGATGAGGCTGGAGGAGGGAGTCCGTTGGAGGAGGGAGAGGTCAGAGACCGAGGCTCATATTCTGATGAATTCTCAGAGGCTCTCGAGGTAGCATTATGAACTTATTTCCTTACGATCCGTTCTTGGGTCAATATGAACTTTTCACCGATGTTTGAGCCAAGCAGGAGGAACTTGTTCGCAGGCCTCGTTCTTGCCCCTCGGCGGGTGATGATGCGGGACCTTCAGAACCTGTGCCTATGGATGCGTCCAGTTCCGCGTCTAGTGGGACCAAAGCACCTGAGGTGGATCCTCTAGAATCTCCAGACCTTCCAACAGTATACGGAGGGCCTCGTCATGGGGTCCCGTCAGTACCGGCTCAAGAGCAGCGCTGGGAGGTCGATCTATGTAAGTCTTCTCTACCGGTCTCCCTTGTCGTCATATGTAGACTATGCCCGCCAAATAACGTTTATGTCCCTCTCTGCCGTACAGTTCTCCGACTGGAGTGGGCTGTTGTGGCAAGACTGGTCGGGTTGTCTGGTGGCGTCCCTCCTAGGGGCATTCCGGTGATGGTGGCAATAGTCCCCCCATCTCGTCAAACTGCGACACCCATCATCCCTGGCGGAACCACCAGCAGGGCTGTACCCGAAGTCATTGAGGTGGAATCTGAGGAAGAGGATCAACCGATCGGTCCCAATCATGTCACGCCTGCTTCGGCAACAGGTGTCGTACTGGATTCAACACCAGATGTAGATCCTACCGAGGATTTCTTGCGGGCGTATCCCGCGTATGAGCCTGCCAATTGTGCAGACTAGGACGAAACGGCCTCCGACGAGGAAGACAACAGCATAGTCCACCGCCGGTCCTGGAAGCTGATCACACGATTTATCAAGGACACCCCCCAAGCGCAATGGCTGGCCGAAATGGATAGGCTCCGCTCGCGGTTGCACGGACTGTGTGCTGGGGGAGTGGATGCCCAACGTCCTCACGCACTCATCCGAGATCTTATGGCTGAGACGATCCGGGAGCATGATCGTGGGCTCAGCGTGGACTGGTAGCGGAGGAAGGAGACCAGCATCAAGAGGCTCCAAGAGGCTGAAGGCGAGGTCCAACAGACACAGACCCGGGCAGACGAGCTTTCAGCCTCTCTTGATGCACAATCTGAGCTGGTCTCACGGTTGAAGGCCCAGCTGGCAGAGGCGGAAGAGCATACGAGGCAGACCTCTGGAAAGATGGCTACCGTTCAAGCTGGCGTAGAGAGGGCCAAAGGCAGGACTGACGAACTGCGCCCTGCCGCTGCTGAGGAGGAGTGGGAGCTAAGTCAGTGGCAGCAAGCCTTGGATGCCACAAGCCAGTAGGTGGCAGATCTGCAACGCTCTTTTGACGGGGTCAACCCATCCATGGGGGGAGTCGACCCCCGAGTATTGTAACAAGCCCAAAAACCTTTTATTGGTACTTTCGTGCTTCAATTTTTTTTTTCTTCTTTGCTTTGAATGCCGTAGCGCACATGATTTCCACTGTTTGGATTTCCTTGTTACATCCCTACAATTTTTTCGGGACGTTCGACGACAATTCCCTAAGCCCACGTGGGTCAAGCCCGATGTGGGAAACAGGAGATAGTTTCCCTCTCATCCCACCTAACATAGGAGTGGGGATCATGCTCTGGGCATCCGGGATTCGGATTACCAGTCTGGATTTCTGAGAGACGGGAGAGGCTTGATCGGAGAAGGAATTTTCAGGATAACCAAATTATCGTTTCTTCAGCGTGCTCTTATGCACGAACGGGCCAACTCCCGGGGCGCTGAAATCGGTCCAAACAGATCAAAATGGGATGTGTGAATCACGATACCCAAGATTCGGAACACTGTGGGGATGGTGTGACAATAAGGTCAACCGTTAACCTTAGAGGAGAAGCGGTATCCTTTCTGCGTTAGCCTGTAATGGGGGAAACAAATGAGGGTCGACCGTTGAACATGTTCGAAACACGGGACCATGTCACAAGTGTTGTCGATCAATCCTTCAGGATGTTGGCCCAGGACAGTTGGCGGACCATAGGTCAAAAATCCATACTGTTATGGGGTCCTTCCAGACATGACCCGTCTTCCGGAACGTTGGCCCAGGACGGTAGGTGAGCCGATGCGGCATGAGACCAGGTCGTTAGGGGGTTCCTTTAGACATGAAAGAGGATGAGGGTATGAATAAGGGGCACGAAAAGCATGGAATATGGAGTGATGGTGTGTCCGAACAGAATCCAACACTTAGGTAGTTACACCACCGTGGTGGGAGTACGCCAGATGGGTACATCGGTTTGATCATGGATCATTCCTTCTTTCAGACAAGGCCTCTCTGGCGAGGGGATCTGTCACTTCCCAATGGGATCTTGGGGCATCCTGAACTTGTTCAGGGTAGAACCGCAGTTTAGTGTCATGCGTTGAGGACACATGGACTCTTGCAGTTTAACGTCATACAATAGGACGTGGAATAAAAGGGAAGATCCCAGGGAGCATGTGGCATGGTAGATATGAAACTTACGTGAATGAGGACTTGGAGTCCAAATCATACCACATACCCCCGGAGGAAACTCTTCAGGTCGAGGGACCAAGAGTGAGGATTGGGCTTGGCCCGAAGCAGAGTGGTCGGGTGTTCCTACATACCCCATGAGGATGGGAATCATGCCATACATAGTTCTTGAAGCGCGGTTTAACGTCAAGCGGGACGATGAGCATCCCGAATGTGTTGGTACACATCCTGCCAAAACCACTAAGCCCACGTGAGTCGTTCTCGGTGTGGGAAACAAGATGTAATGGTGGGTATTTCCCGACACAGAAATGGGAAGTTTAGGGCAAAGGGACGCTCGGTGAATACTGGCCCAGTGACACTAACACGATCATTTAGCGCACCTAGATGCGCGAAGAGAAAGAGCCGAGTATGATGGAATTCCACTTGAACATGAGGAAGTGGAAATGTGTGAATCATGGAGCTCGAGATTCAGATCACGATGATGGTGGCGTGACGATGGAGGATAACTGCTGACCGTGTTTGCAACACAGCATCCTGTTGCGTTAGCCAAGAATGGGGACTTACAAATGAGGGTCGACCGTTGACCATGTTCGAAACACGGGACCATGTCACAAATGTTGTCAAATATCCGTAGGGACGTTGTCCCGAAACGATTGGAGGGCCCTTAGGTCCAGCATTCACGGAGATCCCTTAAGCCTAGTATCCATGTCGTCTGAGGGTCCTTTTGGATGTGGAAGAGGATGAGGATCCAAATGGAGAGCTCGCGAAGCTTGGTCATGGGATGACGGGAATGTCGCCATGAAAATATCACACTTCGGGCTCTTTGTCAAAACACATCTGAATACTACAACGAGACGTATTAGATAGAGGGAGCAGAGTTCCTTTCCCATAGGGAGATCTTAGTTTAGGGTCATAGAATTCAGAGCATGGATGGGAGGAGACATAAGAGGCACACGGTGGAGTAACTCAAACACCTGGCGTGAACAAGGAGGTAATCCCATACCACCCTGCACGACCTCCTTAGGAGAGGTTTTTGGTCAAAGGACCGAAAGAGAAAGTTAGGTTGGGCCTGGGGAGAAGTGCCCGGGCGCTCCTACGTATATCATAAGGATGAGAATCAAGCCTCACATAGTTCTTGATGGACCTTAGACCGTAAATGGGTAAAGGGAGTAGGGGACACATGGAAACAAAACCCGACGTGAAGGAGGACCTAAGCCCTACTTACCATGCGTTCTATGGGGAAATGCTCGAGTCGAGGGACCGAACACGAAGGTTAGGCTGCGCCCGCAGGGAAGTGCCCGGGCGCTCCTACGTATCTCATTAGGATGAGAATCAAGACATACGTAGTTCTGAAAGGTGACATGGTAAGATACTAGTGCCAGGGGAAAAGGGGAGTGTGGGCGTGTCCCTTGCACTAAAATAAGCGGAATTTGATGAATCTTGTTTGTTCATTAAGGTGAATGGTTTTTTTTATGAAGCGACAGGCCTGGAATAGTAGGTCGTGATGTCTCCACAAGGATCAATCCGTGATGGGCGTTGACAAATAGCATGGCACGTGACCAATACCCAATGTCATGTCCTCTACAACGAGGTCACCACAATGCAGTGCCGTTTTTCGTCATGCGGCCAGGACGATAATGTCACAGTTTAGGGTCGTATGATAGGACCAAGCATGCATTTTATCGTCATGAAGCGCAGACGTAGCAGAGACGATGCTAGGTGGGGAACGTGCGTAGTGTTATAAAACACAATTTTCGGAGACATGATCCCACATCAAATTGTACGCCAATTGGAGAGGGAGACCTTAGGCCAAGGGGCCGTAGGAGGTGAAATAGGGGGAGAGACTCGTTCCCTAAATGGGTTGTACCCGAAGACAGGGCGTCCGAGCGGTCCTACGTATCCGATGAAGATGGGAATCAAGCCATACATATTCCTTAAGGGTGCCTTTTAATGTCATGCTGGACAAGGAATAGGAGGGCTAACTCTCAGAACAGGCGTGTGCGTGGTGAAACTATTGCAAACCCGACGTGAATGAGGACATAATCACGCACTATGCCGCGCGGTCCTATAGTTGAGGTCCCGATGGCAGGACTAGAGAGGCGAATTAGCTGAACTCAAGATGGACCCAAAGGCAAGGGGTCTGGGAATTCCTACGTATCCCATTAAGATGGGAATCAAGCTGAATGTAGTTCCAGATGAGAATCTTAGTTTATGGTCTTAGAGCTCGGACCGTGGATGGTGACAACTCCCCGACTAAGCACAGATTTCACCCCGATCCCTAAGCCCACGTGAGTTAAACTCAGTGTGGGAAACAAGGGGGGTATCCTCATCGCAATACTTGGGGCGTCCATCAAAGGGGAGTCGGCAAAGAGCCCCGAAGGACACCTTTGACGCAGCTTGTTCCCCCAACGCGCGGACGTGCACGGAGGAAAAGTACCAAGAGTTCCGAGACTCTACTTGGGCATGATGAAGTGATGAAGGGTGTGAATCGTGTACCCGACATTTTGGGCTTAATTGGTTGGCATGGAGGTAGAGGAAAACTGTTAACCATGGTGGAAACACATCGTTCATATCACGTTTGCCTGATGTGGGAACAACAAACGAGCATCGACCGCTGACCATATTCGCAACGTGGGATTTTATCGATTCGCTGTCCGAAACCCTCGGGGGCGTTGGCCCGTAACGGTAGGAGAGCCCTTGGGCATTGTATCCAGGCCGTCCTTGGGGGTCCCTCCGGGTGTGAAAGATGATGAAAACCCTGATGTAGGGATACACAAAGCCTGGAAAGTGGGTGCGGACGTGTCCGAGTAAAGCATAGCATTCTAGGTAATAAACCAGAGTACTCTTAGGCACATTGGTGAACCGCCGAAAAGGGATCGACAAAACATCTCAGTAGGGGGAGGTACATGGCGTGGTCATTACGGGACCGATGTGAATGAGGACATAGTCCCACACCACACCATATAATCCCCTCATGGAGGAAGGATAGGCCAAGGGGGAAATATGGGATGAAGATTCCCGAGAGATGGGGCTGGACCCGAATCCTGGACATTCAGGTGGTCATATGTATCCCATGAGGATGGGAATCAAGCCACACATAGTTCTCTAAATGTAGTTTAACGTCATATGGGATGAGAAGGGGAGTAATATACCCCTAAAAAAGGGAGGTGTACGGTATGGCGTTGAAGCCGACGTGAATGAGGACATAGTCCCACACCACACCGTACACTCCTACAAGAGAGGACTTGGGTCGTGGCCCGGAAAGGCCAAGGGGCCTGATGGTTAGGCATTGGTCAGGAAGGCCTGAACTGCTTGTAGTTTAACGTCTTTCAATGAGGACGAGGGTCGGGGACCTGAGGAGGCCAAGGGGCCTAAGGCTGGGCCTCGTAGGGGAAGGCGTACGACATGGTACACGATCCTGGCGTGATTGAGGACGTAATCCAACAACACACCGTACACCCCTATGGGGAATCGGGGCCATGGGCCCAATCGCTAGTACCACCCGGGGGGAAGTTTGTCACATTGGGATGGGGCAGAACGAATCACTGCACTTGATGTCTGGGACATCTCGGGGTGGACCCAAAAATCCAGGACACTGTTGACCATGTTTGAAACACAACGTTCCTATGGTAAACTGATATGGGAGAAACAAATGAGCATCGACCGCTGACCAAATTCGCAACGCGGGACTTGTATCGTCTTGTTGCTTGAAAACCGTCGGGGGCGTTGGCCCGTAACGGTAAGAGAGCCCATGGGCATTGTATCCAGGCCGTTCTTGGGGGTCCCTCTGGGTGTGAACAATGATGGAATCCAAGTCAAGGAGTGGGTGAAGCATAGTTGTATCTATCCACGAAAGAGGCAAACATCTCCAGGGGGGATGTGCAGCCAGGTCGAGGCTTGCTTGATGTGAGTTGGGGAAAAAGTGTGCACCCCGCTATGTTTGACCCGAGGGGAAGATTTTTTCTTTTGGGTTGGGCCAATGAACGAAATGCCCGAGCGTTCCTACGTATCTCATGAGGATGAGAATCAAGCCATACGTAGTTCTTGAAGGCCATGCAGTTTTGTGTCTTGTGGTGAGGACGTGGGAGGATAGAAGAACGGGAGTGGGCACATGGTGTGACCCTTACAATCCTTGTGTGAGCGGGGTTTTGTGAGCAGGGCTAAGAAATTTTACTCCCTGCTACACAAAGATCCTCCAAGGAAACTATTCCCAGGGGGGGATAGTGGAAGAGAAAAGCATGGGACTGGGCTCAGAACGAGGCATCTGAGCGTTCCTATGTATCCCATTAAAATTGTAATCAAGCCACACGTAGTTCTTGAAATGAAGTTTAGAATCATGCGAGACGAGGAGCATCTCATTGGGGGATATTTAAGGTATAACAAGTAATCCGATGTGTATGAGGACGTAGTCCTACACTATACCATACAATCCCGCGAGAGGGTAAGTCGGGGAAAAAACCAAGGGGCATGGGGCCAGACCGCGATCAGGGAGACCTGACCAGCTTGCGGTTTAACGTCTCGTGGTGAAGACGGGGGGCCAGGGGCCCGAGGAGGCCAAGGGGCCTGAGGCTGAGCCTCGGTCAAGAAGCCCAGACTGGCTTGCAGTTTAACGTCTTGCAGTAAGGACGGGGGGCCAGGGGCCCAAGGAGGCCAAGGGGCCTGAGGCTGAGCCTCGGTCAGGAAGGCCTGACTGGCTTGCAGTTTAACGTCTTGTAGTAAGGACGGGGGCCGGGGCACAAGGAGGCCAAGGGGCCTGAGGCTGAGCCTTGGTCAGGAAGGCCTGACTGGATTGCAGTTTAACATCTTGCAGTAAGGAAGGAGATGCAGTTTAAGGTCGTGCGGGACCATCTCGCAGTTTAGGGTCATGCAGGACCCTACAGTTTAGAGTCGTGTTGGACCATAATGTGTAGTTTAAGGGAATGCGGGACCGTTTCACAGTTTATCATCTTGCAGGACGAAGATGCAGTTTTTGGTCGAACGGGACCAACTTGCAGTTTAGGGTCGTACAGAACCCTTTTCCCTAGGCAAGGTATTGCTTGAGGAATTTGGCATTGTTGGGAGGGGTTATACGCTCTCCATCCGTGGTCACCAAGGAGTATGCTCCATTGGGATAAACCTTATGGATGATATAAGGCCCTTCCCATTTGGGTTCTAATTTGGGCGGTTTCCTATAGGGAATCATTGGCGCTCGAAGGGCCAGTACCAGGTCGCCCTGTAGAAAAGAGCGGAGACGAACCTTCTTATTGAAGGCACTCGCTATCTTATCAGGATGCCTTTCCAGATTGTGCAGTGCATGAAGCCGGTTCTTGTCCAGCGCTTCTAATTCATCTAGACGGATCTCGGCTACCTCAGCTGATGTCTGGTGATGATAAACTGCAGTGCATAATGACGACAACTAGATCTCAATGGGTAGGATGACCTCAGCTCCATACACCATGGAATATGGGGTCACCTGGGTAGAGTTGCGAGTCGTCGTCCGGTAAGCCCATAGGGCGTTGGGGAGCTTGTCCGGCCAACTTTTCTTGTTTTGACCAACCATCTTCTGCATAATGTTAGAGAGGGTCTTATTGAAAGCCTCGATCTGTCCATTCACCTACGCGTGGTAGCGGGAGGTATGGTTTGACCGGATGTCGTACTTGGCGTACAATTTCTTTAATTCAGCTACTCAGAAGTTGGTGCCGTTATCGGTGAGGACGGCGTGAGGTACCCCAAACCAGTGGATAATGTTGGAGCTCACAAAGTCAACGATGGAATGGGCCTTGACCTCTTTGAGCGGAACTGCCTCTGCCCACTTGGAGAAGAAATATGTAGTAGTCAGGATGAACCTACACTGGCGGGCTGTTGCCGGTGGATATGGTCCCACTACATCAAGTCCCCATACCGCAAATGGCCAAGAGTACTTGGTGGGGTGGAGGGGATCCGGCGGCCTATGCAAGAAGTTGGTGTGTACTTGGCACGCCTGGAATCTCTTGGAATATCCAATACAATCGTGGATCATAGAGGGCCAAAAGTACCCCAACCTCCGGATTTGATGGGACAGCTTCGGCCCAGCTTGATGGGCGCCACAGGAACCGGCATGAACCTCTTGCATAACCTGAGGTATCTCTACTCTTTGGATGAAACGGAGGAGGAAACCATCGAAACTCCACTTATAATGGATCTTTTCAAGACTAGGGCCGCTCTAGAGGGTAAATTGCAGCACGCGGCGTCGGATTCGCTCGCGCTCCGACCGGTTGTCCGGGAGGCAACCATTTTAGAGGTACTTGACAAAAGGAACCCTCCAGTCGGGAGTGGCTTCAACCACTGTGTCTGAAGAACCCGGGACCTCTGACGTGGAGGGTCCAGCGGTGAGATGACCTACCCACATGCCATCATTTCACTCTTGGGTGACGGGGGAAATGAATCTCCGGTGTTCCACATGTATGATCAAATCATCTTTCTCGGGTTCTGCGAGCGATGCAGCCAAGCCAGCCAAGGAGTCTGCTTGACCGTTCTGTGACCGTGGGACATGGGTAACCTCTGGTCGAGAAGAGAACTGGGCCATTAGGCGGAGGGTGTACTCCAGTAATGGTGCAAGCTCCATCTTCCTGACGATGTAGTCGCCATTAACCTGTTTGATTACCAGCTCGGAATCTCCCTTCACATGTAGGTGGGGCACATGGATCTCAAGGGTCAACTCGAGGCCAGTGATGAGATCCTGGTACTCTGCCTCGTTGTTCGTACAACCTTCTGACAACAGGAATGAGTATGGCAGGACAGCATGCACCGGGGTAATGAAGACAATACCTAGGCCCACTCTGTTGAGCTTGGGATCATTGAGCCTCCTACCGGTGGGGCTCCGGGAGGCACTGTCGAAATGCATTTGCCAACACGGGAAAACATGGTTGATTGAGAGGATCGTCTCATCAGGGAAATCCAGGTCCAGGGATTGATCCGCGGAGGATGGATGGGCGACTAAAAAGTCTGCCAACTCCTGTCCCTTAATGGCCTTAGGAGGTACGAACCTGATATCAAACTGCTAGAGAAACACTGCCCACCGTGCTAGTCGGCCAGTCAGCATGGGGCAGTTCAGGATGTACTTCAGGGGGTCTACCCGGGAGACCAATTTCACCTCATGGTGCTACAGGTAATGTCGCAACTTCTGCACGACGAAGATGAGCACAAGGCAGCTCTTTTCGATAGGTGAGTATCTAACCTCTGTATCGAGAAGTATGCAACTAAGATTGTAGAGAATGTTCTCAGTACCCTCGTTATTCTTCTGGGTGAGCATCACATCGAGGGATCTCTCCAGGGTGGTCACATAAAGGGCCAGAAGCTTTCCAGAGATGGGTGGCATCAGGACCGGAGGTTTGAGCAGATACTGCTTGATTTCCTCGAAGGCGGTCAGACACTCCTCATCCCATTCGTAGGTAGCACCCTTCTTCATGAGCCAGGAAAAGGGAATACACTTGCCAGCCAGATTCACGATGAATCGGCGTATATAGGCTACGTGGCCTTGAAGGCCTCGAAGCTCCCGAATGTTGCTTGGGGGAGGCATTTGACTGATGGACTTGATCTTCTCTGGGTCGATCTCGATACCTCGGTATCTGACAACAAAGCCCAGAAACATCCCAAAGGTGACCCCGAAGGCACACTTCAACAGGTTCATCTTCAGGTGACGGGAACGGATGAAACCAAACACATTCTCAAGGTCTTTGAGATGGTCCTGGTGCTGACATGATTTGACTACGAGGTCATCCACGTAGCATTCCACCAATGTCCCAAGAATCGGTTTGAATATGCGATGCATGGCCCTCTGATAAGTGGCACCTGCATTTTTCAAACCGAATAGCATAACCTGGTAGCAAAAGGTACCTTGGGGAGCCCTGAAGGCAGTGGAATCCTCGTCCTCGGGGGCCATCTGGATCTGGTTGTACCCGGAAAACCCATCCATGAAAGAGAGGGCTTGGAACCCAGCCATGGCGTCAATCAATAACTCTGTCACCGGGAGTGGGAAGTCATCCTTTGGGAAGTGGTGATTAAGATCGCGGAAGTCGATGCAAACTCTGATATCCCCATTCTTCTTCATGACTGACACAATGTTGCAAGCCACTTGGAGTACTGGACTTCTATAACGAAGTTGGCTTTGATAAGCTTGTCATCCTCGGCCTCAACCATAGCACCATGAGAAGGGTGAATTTTCTTGGGGGCCGCTTAAACCCATGATGTTTTGCCAGGAGGCCCAGACGGTGAACGGCTACCTGGGGATCTATCCCTGGAATCTCGTTGTAACTCTAGGAAAACACGTCACGGTGTAGTTTGAGGAAGTCTACGTACTGCTGCCGCTCCTCGGGGGACATGGCTGCACTGATCAATGTAGGTTTCAGATCTGCCTCGCTACCAAGGTTCACCTGTACCAGTTCATCAACCATGGTAGAGACGCCTTCTTCAAAGGAGGTGGGAGCATCCTCCAAGTCTTCCTCCCCACCCGTGGGGGGACTTCCCACGACGGGAGATGCTTCTGGGCTATCAAAACCTGAGGGGAATCTGGTGCCTTCTTGGGCAGCAGCGGTCATCACATCGGGAGACTCACTCGCCATTGAGACCATAGCAATGAAGGCAGTTGATCCTATCCCATCTGGCCTTCGTCCTAAGGGGCCATGTTTGATAATATCAAAGTAGTGGTGACGTGTCGGCCTGAGTCGGTGGATTCCAGCCCGGCGGAAGAGACACGTATGGCATACTACCGTTGTCATAAGCTTGGCATTCCGGTACCGTACATGGGTAGGAGGTTCCGGGATGACCTGATCCTGGTTGATGTAGGAGTACGAGGTGATTTTCCGCTGCCGTTTGGACACGGGAACATTCCTTCCCTTCGTACCTGAAACAACAAAACATTGCCCCATGTCGGGGGTCGTGGCCTCCAACCGGTGGATCAGGAGGATGTAGGCGTCATCCATGCTTGCCCAGGGATCACTTGTGACAGGGGTGGGTTCATCCTCACTTACTAGGATTTGCTTATCCTTACTTTTGTAATAACCCGAATCCAGATAGCGGGCCACGGAAGAAGTGAAAGGGGAAAAATCTCCTTGGAGCACGCCTACTCGACCGTTGAGCGAGTACTTGAGGCACTGGTGATAGGAAGAAGGGACCGCTGCATGCAGATGGAGCCATGGCCTACCCATCAATGCGTTGTAGGCAGTGTCCTGAGAGATGACCATGAACTCTGTTTTGGCAATTAATCCATCGAACTGAGTCTTCAGGTGGATCTTGCCGACAGGGGTTTGCTCGGTCCTGTCATACCCCTGGATTCTAAAGTTAGAGTGAGTTAAATCACCTTCAGACAGACCCAACTTTCGCAACGTCCAAGTCGGAATTAGATTGATTCCGGAACCCGTGTCAATGAGGCAGCGGCAGACTTCCACACCATTGAAGTGGTCAATGATGTACAGCAGGAGAATGTGCCCCTATATAGGAGGGTCCTCATCTTCACCGGAGAACGAGATAACAGCCTGACATTCGGCGTTTTCAATTGTCTCAGTATGGAAGGCTTCTGCAGCTGCTACCTCCGTCTCAAACTGGCGGGGGCTCCTTAGGGCCGCGGAAAGTGCCTCAGGCATTTTGGATGACATGAGAAGGGCCTCAAGGATAGAAATCCTCGTGGGAATGTCGTCTAGGTGCTTCAAGACATCATACTTTCATGCCAAACACGAACCTCTGCTTACAGGAGGTCGTTCGGCATTTGGAGGCATAGCGGGTCCTACCGGTTGAACCGGAAGTCGACTAGTACTGGGTGAATCCTACTGCCTGCTAGTTGAAGCCTGGAGAGTAGTCGTCGGACTAGGATTGAATAGTGGAGGCTATCCTGTAGCCGTGCAAGACTGACGGTGATATGAACGAGTCAGCTCTCCCCGATTTAGTAGCACAAACGGCGGTGGAGGTAGAGATGAGGGCATTAGACGGGGTTGCGTGTGCTGAGCTCTACGCTGAGCCTGCTGTCTGGTCTCAGTAGCATGCAGGGCTTGGCTGAAAGTGCCCGCTGACATACCTCGATGACCAGCGCGGTTGCGGTTCCGCGGACGTTGACGTCGGCTGGGAATGTTGGGGAGGTTCGCCTGGCATTCCCCCTCGTCGGGGGTCATATAGGGCTTTACCAGCTCCACGGTGTTAACCGAAGCGTACCCCTAGCTGTCGCTCGAGGATTCATCCACCATTGGGCAGATTCTGGGAGGAATCCCCATTTCAGTGGGAATAAAGTCACCGAGAGTGCAGGATGATGATGGCACCGGTGGTGTGCGTTGCTTCTTCTTGCGTCGCCGCTGCTTGCCCTTTTGGGAAGAGGTCGACTGTTAAGACGATGCGGGGGTACCAGCTACTTCTTCTGAAGGTTCCGGCTGCTTCAAGCATGCCCAGATGATACCATGGGCACATACGACAGTTTTTTGAGCCATCCAGTCGTCGTATTTCTGGGATCCGCGGCTGGGGACCTGCTGCCACTCGCCTTCGCTGTCTCTGCCGATCTCTGATCCTACAAAGACACCTGCCACTTGTGCTGGTGTCGGTCCCAACTTGACTATGTTCTTGTTGACCTGGTCTTGAAGCCAGTCTTTAAACACATAGCATTGATTGAGGGTGTGCCCCAGAATCCGATGATAAGGGTAGTAGTTGGGGTGATCGGTGAGATTTGCCTCTTCCGGCCTTCTGCACTCAGGCAGGCGCACAATCCCTTGCTCTAGAGCACTTCAGAAGTAGACAGGGACCTGGTTTTTGTTGAACGAATAAGTCTGGTACCTTTTTTACGGATAGGGGGCCCTGGGGGCCTGTCCCTGACGAGGGGCCGGAGGGGCCTGCCGAGGAGGCAGCGCCTGATTGTCTTGCCTAGGTGGCGGTGGTGCATTACGCGGGGGAACCTGTCGGTTCTGAGGCGGTCGCTGCTGGGCAGGAGCCTGTGCTTGAGGTGGAGGACCTCTGCGGGGTTGCGGGGATGGTGCCACCGGCAGTAATTCCAGCTGCCTCGGGGCTTACACTTGGGCCACCGCGGCGGATTTAGCCCTGGCGGTCCTCCTGGTCGGGATCATGGGTGGCAACAAACGTGCCTGACTAGCCTGTTACAGGGCTTCCTCAAGGCGCTGAGCCTTATCTGAGAAAGCTCTGAACCCTCCAGGGTAGTTCTAGGTAATTAGGGAGGGTACCAGCTCTGTCTTGACGTTCCCCACACACATCATCTGTAATTTCTCCTGAGTCAGTGGCATATCGAGGGAATACGTAAGTCACTTCCACCAGGCGATGAAATCTGCGACTCGCTCATCAGGCCTTTGCTTGCACTTGAAGAGGTCTGTAATGCTGGTCTTCCACATGGTGGAGCTGAACTGGTATAATAATTTCCGGCGAAGATCCTCCCAACCAGTCATCGATCTGATAGGGAGCTGGCTGTACCAGACGAATGCTGGACCTTCCAATGTCTGTACGAAACATCGGAGTTTGGCGGATTCTTGCTGAGCAAGGGTCCCCAGCATGGGGCCACACCTGGAAGAAAAATGATCCAAGTGTTGTGGCGGGTCTCCTGTCCCGTTGAAAGGTGAGAATGTGGGGTTCCCAAAACCCGGAGGTGCGGTCATATCATCCACCCACATAGGATAAGGATTGCCATCCGGTGGGACCGCCACCTGCCACGTTTCCAACGCTTCGAGGCGGGCTGTGAGTGCCGCAATAAGATCATCCGGGTGGGGGTCCTTATCTTGATGGGGATACCTAACCACAAGTGCGTTTCCAGGTTCCTCAACACGGTAGATGGCTTCGACAGCTCATGGATCAACTAGCGGAACGACCTGCGGGGCGACTGGGGGAACCCGGACTGGATTCTTCAAATTGCCCCGTCGTTTGGGGGGGTTTGGCGAGACGTATCACGCCCTCTTGCCGTACTTTCCGACTTCTGCCCCGTCTGCGGCAGTAGCATGATCAGGGTTTATCGGAGGCATTTCATCGGGGGGAAATTGTTTCTGCCCCTACTGCCCCGGCCTGGGATTACCATAGTCGGGTCGCCGCTCTGCGGCGCGCTCAGCCAAAAGTTCGTCAACCAGCCTCTTCTGCTCAGGAAGTTGTTGGCATAACGTGGCCTTCTTGGGATCTTCGTCCGTTTTCAGCATAGAGGCGGACGTGTCGGAGTGCTTGACATTTCCGACGTGGTCCTTACCCTTGCTGGTGTTTCGACCGAGTACCAGCGACTCGGTGGGTACGGGGAGGCCTAGCAGGTTCCTATGCTGACGGGTAACTCTCCCTGACGTGTCCAACAGTGGAGGTATTCCCTCGGGGGGTAAGTCTCCATCAAAAAATTTAAGCTCGTCTTCCTTGTCCACAACATCGTCCATGTGGACCGCGACCCCTCTCAAGGGCATGTCCTCGATGTCACATAATGAATCAGGATTCCGTCGGATTGGGTCGAAGAGGAGAGCGGAATAGTGTCCCCAACCATAGACGTGAACATGGGGGGTGGATTCCCTGACGATCCTGCGGAGTAATTTGAAACTCTGGATGCATTTCTGTTGGAGGGCGCCCTGGCGGCCTGGCGACTCAGGGTGCTGGGCCACAAGAAGTGCGACCGCATCGATCAGGCGGCATTGCTCACCGATTTTTTCGAAGTTCTCTCGACTTCTAGGGTACGCCACCCGTTCGTAACGAAGGCGGAAGTGTGTCGCCCATAGGGTTCAACAAAAGCACCCCACTTCTTCAGGGGTAAGAGACTCTGGTACGCGAAAATTCAGCGCTTCCGTCGGCCAGAACTTCTCCGGGAAGTAATCCGCTGCAAGAATACTCTAGAAGCTCCTGGGCTTAGACTCAGGGTCTGACCCTGTGTTGCCCCACTCGTCAACCGGGGGCGGCTGAGGGACCGGTAGCAGTACCGAGGCGGACCTTGAGGATAGTAAACTCGGTGGCAGAGAGTATGGCGAGCGAGCTGACTGGACGCCGAATTCCGGGCCATCCTCCGAAGAGTAAGGTGACCTGACCACGATGTCACGATACGACGGGCTGATAGCCACAACTTCTAGAATATGAGTCACAGCTATCGGAGACCGGTCGTGTCGTCGCTCTATCGCAGTCGGCCCCTAAAATAGCTCTCCCTGATCTCTGGTAGAGGTAGAGGGCGCTTCTGGTGACAATGGTGGTGATTGTGTGGTCGAGACCTGCGGAATTCCCAATATTTCTTCCTCCTGGATGTACCTTCGGAGAGAGATGGGAATCTAGTGGACCTCATATTCCGGGAGAATGAGGCTCACGCGTCTGGTTCCTGCCCCAGTCCTTGATACGGAGGAGTGGGGAGAAGGTTCCATGGCCGAGTCGCATTCCACTTCAGAGTCGGAGAAGCGGGCAGGTTTGATCTCCACCCGGGCCTTCCCAGCATTCTTCTTGTGGGGGCGACGAACTGCTCTCCTTCCCCGGGGTGGCTCTTTGGGATAGGGTTGATCCCTATCAGGCAGTCTCGGGGATGGCGGTGGCGCCATGGTGGAGAGGACCCCCACTCAAGATAGCCGGGGTGCGAGCTACACCGGGGAAAATGTTGAAGGGTATATGGGGAGGACCTCCATGAACAACACCCATGTGGGAGGAACCTCTGTTGGAATCGGCAGGAGCATGGGGAGGACCTCCATGGTCGATACGGGCGGATCGAGGCTAACCTTCACTCCTCGAGTTGCTGGGGCGAGGAGGACCTTCGTCGGTCGCAGAGAGGACGTAGGGGGGACCCCCACGTTGGAGAATTACCGGATGAGTAGTGTCTTCAGATCGGCGGTCAGGGGCAGGAGGATGGACTCCATACCCTATATAGTGGGCGCGGGAAAGGTTTCTACACCGAGCGTCACTGCCGCGGGGCAGGTCTTCCTTTGGGATGGGGGTAGCGCGAGGTATACCTCCCTGACGATCTTCGGAGTGGGGAAGGCCCACGCTCTATGAAGTAGTGGTACGGGGAGGGCCTCCGTAGGGGGTGACATCACCGCGGGTTAGTTCGCGGCGATCACCACTCAGGCCTGCCACCCGGAGAGTCAACCCAGCCTGCCCGTGGGGCGGTTGGGGTCTCGATCATGGTTGGGTGAAGGAGTGACCCTACTCAGTGTATGAAGGGGCTTCATGATGCATGTCGGCGATGGCTCGGGCCACTGTAGCTGTCGACGTCGATGCGCCTGGGCGAGCGTCCTCAGCCCGGGCCTGGCGCTGACGTCGGGTCAGGCGAGCTGGTGCAGGTGGTGCAGGGGCATGGCCTGCCTGCTCTCCCTGCGGATTCGGACGGCAGTGCTGACGCAACCGGATGGGAGCTCTCACCTGGAGCCCTTGGGTCAGGGCCCTGAGAGGGCTGAGTCGGATGACGTCCGCCTCTTCAGCGTAAGGCGAGGTGTCGTCAAGGCGTTCCGGGGACAAGCTCCTGAAATGGTTGAATGTTGGGGTGGGGAGCAGGGGCTCCCTGCGTGGCCTATTAGGGAGGCGTTGACAGCGGGGCCTGGAGTCCTCCAGGTCCCGTAGGGCCATATCCCTAGTTGGGATGACCCCTTCCACCTCATACCTACGCACGAGGTTATTGATCACCCTTCGCTGGATGACCTCTGATGGGGAACGGGGACATGGGCGCCCTGTATTCCGCGATGTGGCAGCCATCGTGGCAGTAGCGGTGCCATGTGGGGTGGCTGTGGTGGTGTTTCCGCTGCCCCTGCGTAGGCGAGGAGCGGGCGGTGATCGCGTGTCTGTAACAACAACCTGGTTCATGAGAAATGAAGGGATCAACTAATCAGCACCGAGAGGAAAAGGATTGACAGCCAGTGCCCAGCGTCCTTCCATTCTCCACGTCTGTAAGAAGGATCCACGCCAACACACTGCAGAACGGAGTGCCCGACGTTCTACTGCCCCGACTTCCGGTGATTTTCACGACAGGCCCACTATTTTCTTGGCGGGACCAGGCACCAGATATCTGGATCCGGTGACACGTCAATCTATTGGTGTCTCGAATGCTACTAATCTCCATATTGAGGAGAAGAGTTTCATGTCGGGTTCACCATTTCTGTTTCCGACGCTTCCGTCGGGGTGCACGCATCCGTCCGTGAAGGACGCGCTGTTGTTTCCCCGCATTCCCACTTTCCAAAGGCGGGCGACATTCACTTCTTATTCAGGGACGTCTGCTCCTTGATTGAAACAGGATGATGGGATGTCGGTTCTTCCATCTATGGATTCTTCCTCAGAACTCGTCACCTAGTCTGGGTCTCCCTCATAGATTTAATACGTAGTTCGTGAAACTCTTCCCAGTGCCATGTTTCCATGGACGCCCGTTAATTACACTGCTTCTGTCGGGACATTCCAGAGGGTCCAGTCAGGGCAGCAACCTTCAGTCAGGAGAGTAGTCATGTTGAGGCATCAGTAGCATGTCTGGATGCTGGGGAACCTGGCATGTCTGTCTATTATCCCTGGTCACAGGGATTCTGGAGGGCGTGGAAGCCCGAGGCATCCCACATCGAATGCGGGGAATTATATAAAATAGACACATATCTGAGGTTTTCCTCAGCTTCCCATGTTTAACACAGGGTATGCAACGAGATTAATGTCTAGCAGAGACGGATCAACCCGATCAGAGCGTTAGCTAGGATAGATCGAATTGAGGGATTTCCCTTGAATGGATGCTGATAGTGGGGCCAGCCCATGGGCGGCTGTGAATAGGAGTTTACTGACATGGTCTCACCGAGATATTCCAGTCCGGGCGAGAATCAGGATGGTGCCGGTAAACCGACGTGAAGGTTGACCTTGGCCCGATGAATGTCGCCAGCGAACCAACGTAAAGGTGGACCTTGGTCCAATGTGTCAGCGAACCAACATGAAGGTGGACCTTGGTCCGATGGGCATCATCAGCGTACCGACGTGAAGGTGGACCTTGGTCCGATGAGTTGTGGGATTGAACCGCGGGGAGGCTTCCAGCGTACCATGCCTTGACATGGATCAAAAACCTCTTAGTTCAAAGGGTTTCATTGATGAACCGACGTGAAAGTAGACCCGGGGGTCCACTAGTGGTGGGCTTGACCCTTGGGAAGGTTTCCTACGTACCATGCCTTGATATGGATCAAAGTCCTCGTAGTTCGGATGATGCAATACAGTTTAACGTCATTCGGGATGATAGTGAACCCTGACGTGAATAAATGACGGGCATTGGGTGTCGATGAACCGACATAAATGAGGGACCTGGGACCAATGGGAAATGGGCTTGAAAATAGGGGCCTAGCACACCGACTAGGAGACGGTTTGGGCCAATGATTGTTAGGCTTGAACCTCAGGGAGGCTTCCCACATACCATGCCTTGACACGGATCAAAGTCCTCGTAGTTCGGATTGGGGAATACAGTTTAGCGTCATGCGGGACGGGGGTAAACCGACGTGAATGAGGTCGGAATGACCGGACGGTGGGTTTGAACCTCATAGAGGCTTCCTACGTACCATGCCTTTACATGGATCAAAGACCTCGTAGTTCGGGTTAGTCACAACGGCTTTCCGTCAGACTGGAATTGCAGTTTAACATCGTGCTAGACGTAGGTAGAACTCGACGTGAATTGGATGATGGGTGGGCTTGAACCTCGTGGAGGCTTCCTACGTACCACGCCTTGACATGGATCAAAGACCTCATAGTTCAAATGGGGCTTTGTCGGCGAAATGACGTGAATGTGGACCTTGGTCCAATGAGTGGTGGGCTTGAACCTCTGGAAGGCTTCCTACGTACCATGCCTTGACATGGATCAAAGAACTCGTAGTTCAGGTGGGAATGGGTGTACAGTTTAATTTCATGCAGGACAAGGGGGCATACAGTTTAACGTCATGCTGGACGAGGGTGAAACTCGACGTGAATTAACGACCAAGCAATGTGTCTTGAACCTCATGGAGGCTTCCTACGTACCATGCCTTGACATGGATCAAAGTCCTCATAGTTCGCTGTGGGTGGGGTTCAGGGTCGGTGCTCACTCTAAGCCCACGTGAGTCATGATCGGTGTGAGAAACAAGAGGTTGCAAGGACCTGATGATCACTTCACGAAGTATGCGTCCGTGAGAAGCGAAGAGGGGCTTACACGTTGAGCGGCCCATGGTGCTGGGACTTACTCCAGGATGGAGGCCCAGATGGGGGGGGGTGCCTCGTTCCCTATCACGCCCTCCACTGACCTCGGTAGTGGGGAAGTACAGAGATGCAGAGGTGCAGCCATCCGTTGGGGAACTATGGTCGGCCTTCTCCTGAGAACATACGCCACTCCAAGAAGGAGGATATCATCCCTGGTGGATGGGTGATTCCATTCATGTGGAGACGAGTGGTGTAAAGAATGTTCGAGCTGGGGGGACCCTTCGTGAGAGGCACGAGGTCGGGTCACAGTTTAACGTCATGTGGTGAGGACGTGGTGCTTGGTAGTTTAACGTCCTGTAGCTCGGACGAGGTGGGTTCACTCCGCACCCCTAGGACTTACATAACTGGTACCCTCTGGTCCTTGGGGGAAGGGAAGGCACCAGTAAGGCCATGGTCAAGGGGGGGGGTGTAGAACGAAACATCGAGGGGTCCACGTTTGCGTGGCTATGCGAAGAAGCAATAGCCGTTAGTGTGCCTATGAAAAGAAGCATTAGGCGAAGCAATGCTACGAGTGGTATCGTCCATGGGACTTTGAAATCACATCGTGAAAACCTGGAGGGTCGCACGGGAAGAGGAATTGCTAAGCAAATGAGTGTGCTTCGCAAAGTGGAGTGCCTTGGCCTTAGCATGGGGCATAGGTGTGAGTGGAAGGTGCTTCGCGAAGTGGAACAGTGTTCGTAGAGCACTGCCTCATGAAGAAGAGGTTCCTCGTGAAGAAGGGTCCTGCGAAGCAGTGTGCTTCGCGATGTGTAGCGATCCTGCCTTATCATAGGGATCACTAGTGCAGCATGGGTGTTTCATGAATCATAAGTGCTCCGCAGCTTCCCGAGTTCCCTTGGGAATCCCCTTCCTTCGCGAATGCCCTTGAGCTTCGCGAAGGGCATCCCTCTCGGAAGAGGGGCTCAGAACGAGACAAAGCAAAGGCCTCTCGTGAAGTAGATGTACCTCGCGGAGCTCATGATTCTCGGGGAAAAGCGTTCTTCGCAATTCGGGAGAGGAGAAGACGAAAGGTCGTATTTTCCATCCTCTGGGACTCAGGGGGAGTCCAGTATTTATAGGCAAGGGGCGCCACGAAGCAGAACTCGCGCGCCGCCTCAGGTGCTTCGTGGTGCGCTCGCGAACGTCAACGGCGTCCGCGGAGGGTTACCGCCTCTGGAACTTCGCGGCGGGCTCGTGAATGTCAAATGCGTTCGCGGAGCGTTACCGCCTATGGACCTTCGCGGCGGGCTCGCGAACGTCCAATGCGTTCGCAGAGCCGTACCGCCTCTGGAGCTTCGTGGCGGGCCCGCGAACATCAAATGCGTTCGCGGAGCTTTACCGCCTCTGGAGCTTCGCGAGGCCGTGATGATCGGGTCGCTTCGCATCGGGTCCTTACGTCGGGGCTTCGCATTGGGGCTTCGCGAGGCAGTACGCCGGCCTTTTTCGGGCCTTCCTTTCATGCCATATTTTGGCGCCAACAACACATACATTCAAATTTTGTACTTGCATTAAAAAATTTAATTATAGATTTATATTTGTGGGGATTTATAGTGTAAATGTAAAGAGAAAAAATTCCAAGACAAATTTATAATGATGTTTGTATATACGTATTGAAAATTCCCATTGTAAATTTTCCCTTGAAGTTTATAATTGAATATTATCAAGTTTATTTGTATTTGTATCTTTGTCTTTGTCTTTTTTTAGTGTTCAATTAAAAATTTCATCATACATTGAAATTTTATTGGAAATTTTCAGTAGAAATTTTCATTATAAATTTTAAAATAAATTATATAGTGAAAAATATATATTTAAAAGTTTATTTGAAATTTAAAGTAAAAGTTTCTAGTGGAAATTTGGACTAATGTTTTTCAGTGGAAAATTGCACTATAGTTTTTCAGTGTAAATTTTCAATACAATTTTCCAATGAAAATTTATATTTTTTATTTATGTGTTAATATATATTTATAATAATTTATTATATAAATTTGAACTTTTAGTTGAGGTTTGTAGTCGAAATTTTCAGGGAATGTTTGCACTGGAAATCTCTCTAGGAAATGTCCAGTTCAAAGTTTTTATGCATAATTACACTGTTTTTGATGTGTTAATATATTTGAACAGAAAATTTAACTATGAATTTATTTTAGTAGTAAACATTAACAATTAATTATTATTTATTAGTAATTAATATCTATTATTAATTGATTAAAAATTATTAATAAAAATATATTATTAATTCTGCATAGGAAATGGAGAACCAGAACCCTATTATAAAAGGGAGCCGTCTATCAGAATTTTAGGTCGCTTTAATGAAAATAATACTAAAGACTAAGTAATAGATAAATTCTGCTGATTTTTTTATTTTATATATATATAAACATAACCAAACAAAACAAAATAAAAAATTTAAATATAAAAAAAGGTATATTTAAAATAAGTAGTTTTTCTCACTGAAAGGCGGTAGAGGCCCCACCATCATTCAACTAAACCAAAAGGTAGAAGGGTCCCTACCACCTTTTTGGATTAAATTTCCAAAATCTTTTACCCCTTGACACATTTAAGAAAACAAAATACGCATAAAAACTCTCTACAAACCAGTAGTGTAACTGGTGGTGGTGTTGTGGCACTGATGGTGGAATATCCTTTAGTTGTCCCATGAGTCTTTCATATCGACCTCACTTAAATACCACCATCATTCCTCTAATAGATTTAATTTTCAATATTTCTATATTTCATTTTCATCATAAATTTAGTTTTATTTTTCTTATTTATTTTTTTATAACCCATGTTTGTGTTTTTCTTTATCCATGGAATGGTTTTTATAATATGTTCTTTGTGAAACATTGATTTATTAATAACAATATTTAAATTAATTAAATGTAACAATAAATTATGTTAGGTTTTAATGGATTATCAAAAATTTCTTAGGAAACTATTCATTGGAATTATTTGAACCAATCCATTGAGAATATATCTTGTGATTTCTTTAATTATTTCTGTCTTGTTTATTCAGTATTAATACTTTCTGTATCAATAAATTGTTTTATTCCCATGTAAATATATATGTAAAAAACAATTAAATTTTAAGTGAATGATTGGATTTTGTGAATATTTACAAATTATATTCTAATAAGTATAGTAAAAAATTATTAAACAATTAAAAGATAATATTAATGGGATATCTTATCATCATCATGTACCAATCCCATTTTGACGAGCTCTATCATGTTGGTTGGAGACTCCCCCACCTTCCCATAATTTGTTTGTGTCCTCCATGACAATGTAGTGGACATGGTTTACCAAAAAATAAACATAAAAAACTACAAATATACAGGAAAAATAAAATGACCATCATGAATAGAGAACCACTTATCATGCATATTTGAAAATAACCCACCATATGCATCTTTCTAGAGTAGAGGACTCAATCACTGAGATCCTGATTTTTTTTCAAATTTTTAGGAAATATGAAGTGACCAAAAGGGATTATCCAAAAAAATCCAAATTTTTAATAATGCGATGTTTTATGGTTGGATAATTTTTATTCTAACATTTAAGTCTCCTATTATATTGATCGGGGTGTCTTGACTAGTTTTGAGACTTTATTCTTACATTGATGGGATGGGATGATTTTACTTTATTATGTTATTAATTAATGATTTCCCAATAAATTATATTAGATATCTATATAAGGGTTTATAGAGTAGATGGTAGAAGATTCTTTTGGAGGTCTCACTTTTTTCAGGTCCTTTGAGATGGATGAATCAATTTTTTCATGCTAAATTTTGGCCTCTCATTCATGTTGTCCAACATGTTCTAGATTATTTCTTATTTTAATATTTTTTGAGATATTGTTTTACTTTTTATATTTTGGAAATAATGTTTATGCTCTTTTGAATATCAGACCATGCATATATGTTTTAAAATATATGTTTTCCTTATTACTACTGCATGGGTATACTTTTTGTGAATGTTGTGAATTAATGTGTGATTTTGTGTGTGTCATGATTTCAATAATTATAATTTTACAAAATATATGTGTTAAAATATGGGAACATATGAATTCAAAAATATTACAACAAGTAATTAATGTCCAGGTTTCATGAATATTTAGTGAATGTTGTCAAAGTGTTTAATCCTTTTATTCTTCATTCCTAATAATTTATCATACATTTTTTATATTAAATTCCTGTTTTTTATAAATTTTTAATAAATTTAATGTGTGAAAATGAAAGTAGTTACTAATTTATGACAATTTTTTCTATGTTTTTACTATAGAGTCATAATTCTATAATGTACTTTCATGGAAAAAAAATATTCCCAAATCATGAATAAATACAATCAAACTGAATTTTATTTAATTTTTTATGGTAATTCCAAACCATTGATAATAAAATTATTGTTTATGATTAGGAGTTATCTCAATTAAATATTTGGAACCTCGTGATATTTAGTTATTAAATAAATACGAAAAGAGGGCTTAATATAACAAGAACAAAATTAAAATAAATATTCATTATAAGTTAAATAATTACATATATTGTAATTATAATATTTAACATAAAAATATATAATGTGATACCCCCACCATCAACACAATACATATTTTCTAGTGTTAATGAAAAAAATGTTCCTATATTATACATGTATGTACATTTCATGCTTCTACCTTCAAGATGATGCACATTATTTCACTCAACAGGAGAGATAACCCGATGGTATACATTAATGCAACAAAACATTCCTATTATGTGTGAAAAAGTGAGTCAAATACATGTTTCTAATTTTCCATATATATAAATATATTTCATATTCCTATGTTTCCAAGATAGATAAAAATTATTATGTTCTAAATAGGTAAAAAGTGAGTCCAATGATATACTTATTATCATAGTATATAATGAAATTATGCTATTTTCATAACATGGAAGTCCATATTCATAATCCTATAGATAAAGAAACCAAATTTATACATTTAAATTAAATATTTCAATAACCCTTCAAAAATCATTATTTATAACAACAATTTATATTTGAACACATTTTTATAATTGTAAAGACCCATAAATTTCAAGGGAATATTTTTTCTTAACATCCTTGGGATTTTATGAGTATGAAGTTTCTGATGACACCTAATTCTGAGGCAAGGTGTGCCCGAAATCAATTTCTGAAGATTAGCTCAGGTACGTTCAGTGAACGAGTGAGCATGTTTTTCTAACTTTTGAACCGATGCTCAAAATCGAAATCCGAGGACACCGATGATTCTGCAGCGCCAGTAATTGCTTAGGAACATCTATTTTGTGTTGCGTTTGCTTGGGTGAGGTTATTAAATAAATGGGTTAACTAAAGAGTGAAATAAAAATTTGTGCTACAATTTTTATTTCTATTCTAAGTAGTTATAACCTATGCATGGAAGTTGGAGTGGGACCCACTACATCCTAGCTCCACTTGGTAGGATATTAGTAAAGTGGGGCCCACATGAGGCCCACCCCTTCAATTCCATTAAACCTCCCTCTTGCAATTTATTTTTGTAACTCACCCATATCCCCAATTTAATGACATGTCAACTCTCGCAATTAATTTGATTGTTAAATGCTATTCAATTAAGTTAATTAATTGAATGAGATCTTTTGAATTTCAAATTAATGTTGGCATGTGTGTGTGTGAATAAAATAAGACAAGGTCTTATTTTATTGTTGGGTTTTCATTGTGTGGAATAGAGGAGAGAACTCTTGCGGTCTTGAAGGACATCATCTTCCTCGTTGAATAACGCGAAGAACACCAGAGCACCAAGGAGTGAAGACAGGTGGATCTCTCCCTTCTCTGCAGCCGGTGTGGGACGACATCCTCTTCTTGGACGCTCACCAACGCCATCTTCGTATCGCCCTCGCGACACTGTTTTTCCGCGACGATCTTTGTACGACAACTTCTTGAGGTAGGGGTTTAGTTTTGTGTTCGTGAATATTCCTTTGCCATCCAACGTTAAATTCATTAGCCGTTTGTAATCGAATTATCGGGAGTGGGCCAGACCACACGAACACGGCTGACCCTCCTCCCCCTTTGTTATTGTACTCGTTGCGGCTTGAACGAAGGCCGTACGGTGCAACGACACCGCGCGGGAACATGGAATATCACCGTGGAGAAGGAGTGTGGTGTCGTCATGCCGCGCTGTTGAGGCCGAAAGAGGCCGCGGACGGAGCGGGGCCGCGGTGGAGGGGCATAGTTCCATTGCGCCGCACCGGAGAACCATGGAGGGCCGTGGCTGGGGCGGGCCGCGACGGAGGGGAAAGGCGCAGTCACGCCTCACCGGTCGGACTAAGGTCGCAGCCTTTGGCTGCGGCGGAGCAGGGGAGGGAAGCCGGAACCGCCGGCCGTAGGCGCTTAGAAGGCGGGACCAACTGGTCCCGTGCGGCGCAACTGGCCGTCCGTTACGACCGTCCAGATCCAAGAAAACTAGGGGATTGAACCCCCGGTCAGAACAGGGTGGACCCTCGGGTCCGCCTTTTCGAAGCAGGGGGGAAGCCCCCCCCCCCCCCCACGTCCGCCCACCGCGTGGGCGCCCAGGCCGGATCGACAGCACCGTTGCGGACCGCCCACGCCGGGCCGGACCCCAGCGTCGGGCCGAGCCACACCGGCTGGCCCGGGCTGCCCCAGCTGGGCCGGGCCATGCCCAACTGGGCCGAACCTGGTTCGGGCCGACCCAGGGGGCAATGGGCCAGGTCGAACCAGGCTCAAACCCCCTACGTTCGGAATGTTCTATTCAAACGCCCATAACTTGGGCTACAGACCTAAGATTGACGCACCGTAAGTTGCGTAGCGATCCTTGGATCGAGGAGGTCATATCAGTATATTAAACTAAAGTTTTTGGAGAACTTTGGGTATAGCAGGGTTGGTTCGAACATGAAACCAACCAGGCCCTCGGAGCGGAAACACTTATAACTTGAGTTCCTGACGTCCGATTGATGTGTCGTCGACTTTGTTGGTTTCCTCTTAGTGAGGAGGTTCTTTTTTATTACTCTGCTCAAGGTTTGGATGTAGTTGGAGTATGTTCGGGTTGGTTTTGACTTAAAAACCAACCGGGCCCTTGGGACGAAAAGGCCAATAACTCTCAGACCGGGCGTCTGATTGACACGACGTCTGTCGCGTTGAGCTCCTTTTGTCGAGACAAAACTTTGGGAAACATCAACTCGAGACTACGTGTCAGTTGATGTATCGACCCCCTTGCCTCGTGGAGCGGACCCTCCCGGAATCGAGAAAGCTGTGTGTGGGAACCCTAGAGCTAGCTGCGACTACGACGACGATGATGACGGTACTGGGATCCTCCGTGGGTTCGATAGTGACGACGACCGTACTGATATCCTCCATGAGTTCGATGGAGATGACTACTGTTCCTGTATCCTATGTGGGTCTGACAGTACTACTGTTTTTGTATCCTACATGGGTCCGGAAATATTTGACTCTATGCTTGTATCCTACGTGGGTCCGGCAGAGTAGCTGGTCTTGTATCCTTTGTGGGTCCGACAACTTGGGTGGTCTTGTATCCTATGTGGGTCTGACATCTTAGATGAATCAGTGGTTACATATGATCATCTTTATCATCTTACGAAGAAGTATACCTGTGTGAGATGAGTCTTGAGTTTCAATCATTATCTTCGATGTGATTGACTTGATATCCTGTGTGGATTACATTGTGCTTTCCTGTGTGGACTGGGTTGTACTTGATCTTGTGGGTTGGAGAAAAATTGAATTGATGACTTAGGTATATGTATGGGAATATACCTAAGTGGAGTTGGTTGATACATTGTGATTGTATATTTCCTTTGTAATTTATCCTTTGTGGATTCTGGGAGACCATCAGGGGTATCAGGGTCCCTACTGTGTAGCATATACTCACCCCTGAACGGGCTTTTCCCGCACTTTGTTGTGTTGGATGTAGATGACAGATAGCGCTGATCAAGGTAGGAGCTCGTTGAGATGGACGGTACTTGGAGATAGACAACTGGAGGAGATGTGCTCAGAGCGGACGACTGGAGCTGAGGAGCAGAGGAGACTATCTGTAGCCACCCTTCAAGTGGGATTTCCAGAGGACGGCTAGGACTCGCTGCATTACTTTCCTGCTGTTGTACTCCCTTTCAGTTGTACTTTACTTTCAGTTTGGGTTTGTATTCTGGCCCACTTACTTTTCCGCACTTACTATTGTACTCAGTTTACATAGTGTTTACTTCTTCTTTCTTACTCTGTGGTGCTGTTTTCTTTTATAAAGGAAATTTCTTCCCTTATATTGGGGATTACACCTTTGGTGCTAGTCGCCAGCCCCTGGCCTATGGAAGGTGGGCTTGGGGTAGTCATGGAACGGGTCCCAAGGATGGGTCGTGACAAATTGGTATCATAGGAGTTCTGTTCTACCATAGAACTCAGGACTTTGATCATTCTTCTATGAGAATAAATAGTGTTATGGGTATTGAGTGTGGTTATCAGTCCAGGGAGTCTAGTGATGGTGTGGCGGCCAACGTATCCATACACCAGAACCCTGACATCTGATTTCCAACTCAATGCACAAAGAAATTGATTGAATGTGTGTTTCAAAATTATCATTGTGATTACATTGTGTCATCTCACCAGGTGTACTGTATTTACCGTGGCACACCTGTTTCTTTTCAGGATGGCCCCACGACAGCAGCCAGCTAGGGTTCCGAGCTTTGTGCAAGACGACAGCCCACTGAGCGATAAGGCCTCAGTACATGGCCCTTTTACAATGGAGGCACCGACGATACCTCTACCCGATGAGCCACTGAGGCCACCAACCCCAGCCGTTGAGAGTGCACTTCGCCTTAGTGCACTGCACGAGTTTCACTGTTAGAGACCACCTAGGTTCCGCAAGGTGACGGACCCTCAGGCAGCTGAGGATTGGATGGAGGCTGTTGTACGAGTTTTTAGGTTATTGGGCACACCAGCTGAACTCATGGTGATCCTTGCAACGAGTCTCCTTCACGCGGCTTCATACAGATAGTGGAGCCTGATGCTCTAGGTGAACAACGAGGCTTCTCTCCTTTGGTCAGACTTCGACAGCCTCTTTCGATCAGTGTTTTTCCCATCCACCCTTCATGCAGTGCGCATCTAGGAGCTACTACAGCTGTGGCAGGGCATTATGACGGTAGCCCAGTACTCGGCGAGATTTAAAGATCTCTCACGCTACTCCACGGACATGGTACGAGACCCATTCTTCCAGGCCCGGACCTGCGAGCAGAGACTGAGACATGAGATCAGGGCATCAACGGTCTCCCCCAGTATTCCGACGCAGGTAGGAGTACTGGAGCGAGCCCTTCTCATAGAGATCTTTCTTGCTGAGCCTACAGCAGCAGCGAGACCTACCGCAGGGCGAAACGTAGCAGAGTCTTCTGCAGCTGGCAGTCGACGGATGACACAGGGGTCCAGGCAGACCATACCATCAGGCGGATGACCTCAGGTCACTGGCTTAGAGGTGCGGAGAAGAAGTCATAGATCCAGTCTTACGAGGAGAAAACATTGCTACGCATGTGGTGGGCAGGGCCACATGGCTCGTGACTGCCCGACCCGCCGTGAAGACGAGTAGCAGACGGTTGAGGGACCAACCAAGCATAGGTAGAGGGTCGACCGTGGCGGTCCACAAGGAGCAGGTGGATGAGGTAGAGGAGCTGGCCGAGCAGCAGGTGGTGGGAGACGCTTTGAGGCTCTACCACTACCACCACTAGGAGGTCCAGCCCGACCATAGGGAGCTAGCGGACAGAGGCAGGCTCAGCTTCAGGCAGCGGAGGCCTACGACCACGACGCACCAGAGATGATTCGAGGTACTATGTGTGTCTATTAAACCCTTCCTGCAGTTATTATAGACATATGAGCGAGTCATTATTTCATTTCCACTTCCCTTGTTTGGAGCTCGGAGATTTCGACGGAGCCATTGGCTCGATCCTTACGACTAGAGAATCCTAAGGGAGCAGACTCGATGATTACGCACTAGTGACGGTGGTGTGAGCTTACTCTAGGAGGCAAGAGCTTTGGCTGGGATCTTCTTGTAGCGGCATCGAGGAATTATGATGTCATATTGGGAATGGATTGGTTATCTACAGTCCATGCTCAGATCGACTATATTAGGTGCAAGGTGTGATGTGTTCGCACTGATGGGAGCAGGTTCACCTTCACCGATGAGAATGGAGCCTTTGCAACACAGGATGAAATCACGCAGAAGAGAGGACAACCCATCACTCACCAGTTGGCTAGCCTCATCCTAGGAGCAGTTGACGTGCAGAGTCTGAGTTTTCCTGTAGTGGTGGATCAGTATGAAGACGTTTTTCCTGACGATGTTCCAGGACTACCTCCTCGCAGAGATGTAGACTTTTATATTAACATGTACCCCGGGACAACCTTGATATCTAATCCAGCATATCGGATGGCTCCCGTTGATCTTCTAGAGCTACAGGTACATCTAGAGGACTTACAGGGAAAGGGATTCATTCGACCCAGTGTTTCACCCTGGGCTTCCCTGATATTGTTCGCTAAGAAGGCGGACGGGAGCTTGCGACTGTGTGTCGATTACCATCACTTGAACCAGGTGACCGTAAGGAACAAGTATCCGCTACCGAGGATTGATGACCTCTTCGATCAGCTCAAGGGAGCGCAGTGGTTCTCAAAGATAGACCTGAGGTCAGGCTATCATCAGCTCAGAGTTCGAGACGAGGATGTGCAGAAGACAACCTTCAGATGTCGGTATGGCCACTATGAGTTATTGGTTATGCCTTTCGGCATATCCAACGCTCCATAAGTATTCATGAGTCTCATGACCATGATCTTTCAGCATTACCTCGATCAATATTTCATAGTCTTCATCGACGACATATTGACATACTCGACCATTGAGGAGGAGCATGCCTACCACTTGAGGGTTGTACTGGACACACTCTGAGAGAACCAGCTTTATGGTAAGCTCTCGAAGTGTCAGTTCTGGATACGTGAGGTCTACATCTTGGGACACGTCATCTCTGAGGTGGGTGTTGTGGTGGATCCTGCGAAGATCAAGGCAATGTTAGATTGGGAGCCACTTAGGAGTGTGATGGAGGTGCAAAGTTTCTTGGGACTAGCTGGGTACTACCGGAGATTTGTTCTAGACTTCTAAAGAGTTTCAGCACCGCTTTTAGCTTTGATGAAGAATGGGAAACCATTTGTGTGGTCAGATAGATGTCAGTAGAGCTTCTAGGTGCTGAGATAGATATTGACCAGCGCACCTATTTGAGGCTACCAGAGGAGGGAGTAGGGTACGTAGTCTACTGCGATGCATCAGGGACCAGACTCGAATGTGTCCTAATGCAAGAGCAGGAAGTGATCGCCTATGGATCATGGAAGTTAAGGCATCATGAGCAGAACTACACTACCCATTACCTGGAGTTAGCAGTAGTGGTCTTCACTCTGAAGATGTGGCGACACTATCTGATGGGAGAGCACTTTACAGTCTATTATTATCATCAGAGTCTCAGGTACATCTTTTCGCAGAAGGACCTAATCTTGAGAAAATGGTGATGGCTCAAGTTCCTCCAGGACTATGACTTTTAGATAGTCTATACTCCAGAAAAGGGGAACGTAGTAGCCGATGCTCTCAGCAGGAGGACATGCATTCAGGTACTTGGGGAGGGGACAGAGCAGCTATCCGCTTTGCAGATATCTTTTGTGGATTGAGATGGAGGAGCCTTTCTGTAGTCACTCACCATCACTCCTCCACTACTACAGTGGGTCAAAGAGGCACAACGCGGGGATGTTGACTATGAGACGTGGCGTGCACAGATATCCTCAGGACAGGCACCTTATGGATTCTCTGTAGGAGGAGAGCACAACGTCCTTTTCAGAGGACATACCATGGTACCAGCTACTTTACAGGAGGAGGTTCTAAGAGAGTTCCACACTTCCCCTTTAGAGGTACATCCAGGAGTGGCGAATATGTACCAAGATCTTAGACGACAACACTGGTGGTCGGGTATGAAGAAGGCTGTGGAAGAGTTCATTTTTTGATGCCTCACCTGCCAACAAGTGAAGGCGGAGCACCAGGTACCAGTGGGCTTGGTACAGCCCTTGGAGGTCTCAGAGTGGTAGTGGGATGGGATATCTATGGATTTCATGACTGGACTACCACGTACTTCTCGAGGTCACGACTCCATTTGGGTGATTGTCGACCGACTCACCAAGTCGGCCCACTTCTTACCCATTAGAGAGTAGGGCTCAGTGGAGAGCTTGGGACACCTCTACGTTTGGGAGATTGTATGGATTTATGGTGTTCCATCATCTATCATCTTCGATCAAGATTCCTGCTTTACATCCCAGCTTTGGAAGGGGTTGCAGGAGGCATTCGGGACATAGCTACGCCTGAGCACCACCTTTCACCCTCAGACGGATGGAAAGATGGAGAGGACCATTCAGACTCTCGAGGACATGCTCCATGCATGTGTCCTCGACTTTGGTCGCAGTTGGGAGGATCACCTACCCTTGGTGGAGTTTGCGTACAACAACAGATACCACTCCACCATCGGGATGACACCATACGAGGCATTGTATGACTAACCTTGCAGATCACCTATGTGCTGGACTGACCCTTGGGAGTCAGCACTTGTGGGACCAGAGATGGTCCAGGCCATGATAGAGACGGTCCAGGTCATCTAGGAGCGGATGAGGACAGCTCAGAGCTGATAGTAGTCTTATGCTGACAGGATGCGGAGACCACTAAAGTTTGAGGATGGCGACCACGTTTTCTTGTGGGTCTCACCTTGACATGGATTACAGAGATTTAGCCGAGGCGACAAGTTATCTCCATGCTTCATCGGACCATTCTAGGTCCTCAGCAGCATAGGTGAGGTGGCTTATCACCTGGCTCTACCACCTCAGTTGCACCAGGTGCATGACGTCTTCCACGTATCTCAGCTGAGGAGATACGTGCACGAACCGACGTATATCATTGACCATGGGGAGATAGACATTGACGATGTGGAGACTTTTGCGGAGGTCCCGGTGAAGATCGAAGATCAAAAGGAGCGGGTCCTACATGTGCGGTCGATTCCTCTAGTGCGTATCAGGTGGCAGCACGAGAACCTCCATGAGAGCACTTGGGAGCAGGAGGCTCAGATGCGTGCTCAGTACCCTCATTTGTTCCCCTAGTTTGTGATGTATCTTTACCGGGACGTAAAGGCCTGAGGTGGGAGTAATGTAAAGACCCGTAAATTTCAAGGAATTTTTTTTCTTAATTTCTTTTGGTTTTTACGAGTACATAGTTTCTGAAAGCACCTGATTCCGATGCCCGGTGTGTTCGGAATCAAATTTTGATGTTTAGCTAGGGTACGTTCAGTGAACGAGCGAGCGGGTTTTTCTAACTTTTGAACCGGAGCTCGGAATTGAAATCTGAGGACACTGATGAAACTGAAGTGCCGGTAATTGCTTAGGAACACCTTTTCTAGAGTTGTGTTTGCTCGGGTGAGGTTATTAAATAAATGGGTTAACAGAATAGTGAAATAAAAATTTGTGATAAAATTTTTATTTCTATTCTAAGTAGTTATAACCTATGCATAGAAGTTGGAGTGGGACCCACTATATCCTAACTCCACTTGGTAGGATATTATTGAAGTGGGTCCCACATTATCCCCACCCATTCAATTCCATTAAACCTCCCTCTTGAAATTTATTTTTGTAACTCACCCACTTCCCCAATTTAATGACATGTCAACTCTAGCAATTAATTGGATTGTTAAATGCTCTTCAATTAATTTAATTAATTGAATGAGATATTTTGAATTTCAAATTAATGTTGGCATGTGTGTGTGTGAATAATATAATACAAGGTCTTATTTTATTGTTGGGTTTTCGTTGTGTGGAATAGATGAGAGAACTGTTGCGGTCTTGAAGGACATCTTCTTCCTCGTTGAAGAACACAAAGAACGTCATAGCACCAAGAAGAGACAACGTGCCAATCTCTCCCTTCTCTGCAGCTGGTGTGGGACGACATCCTTTTCTTGGACGCTCGCCATGACCGTCTTCGAACCACCCTCGAGACGCCATTTTTTCCCGACGATCTTTGTACGACAACTTCTTGAGGTAGGGGTTTGGTTTTTTGTTCGTGAATATTCTTTAGCCGTTCAACATTAAATTCTTTAGCCGCTTGTTATTGAATTAATTGGAGGGGGCCAGACCACACGAACATGGACAAACCACCTCCCCCTTTGTTATTATACTTTTTTCTGCTCGAACGAAGGCGGCGCGGTGCAACGGAACGGCGCGGGAACGTGGAATATCACAGTGGTGAAGGAGCGCGGCACCGTCACGCCCCGCCGTTGAGGCCGAAAGAGGCCGCGGTCAGAGCGGGGCTGTAGTGGAGGGGCGCATCGCCGCCACGCCATGACGAAGAACAATGGAGGGCCGTGACTGGGGCTGGACGGGGAGGAGGGGCGCGGCGCCATTGTGCGGCGCCGGTCGGACCAAGGCCGCGGCCTTTAGCCGCGGCGGAGCAGGGGAGGGCGGTCGAAACCGCCGGCCGCCGGCGCACAGGAGGCGGGACCAACCAGTCCCGCGTGGTGCAACCGGATGGCCGTTATGACCATCCAGAACCAAGAAAACTAGGGGATTGAACCCTCGGTCAGCACAGGGCAGACCCTCGGATCCGCCATTTCGAAGCAAGGGGGGCAGTGCACCCCCCCGGCGTCTGCTCAGCGCACGAGCGCCTAGGCCGGACCGGCCACAACGGGCCGGACCACCCACGCCGGGCCGAACCGCACCAGATGGGTCAGGCCGCGCCAGTCGAGTCGGGCCCTGACAAACTAGGCCGGACCCAGACCTGGGTTCGGTCAACCCGGTTCGGGCCGACCCATGGGGTATTGGGTCGGGTTGGACGAGGCCCAAACCCCCTACTTTCGGATAGTTCCGTTCAAACGCCCATAACATGGGCTACAAACCTCCGATAAACGCACCATCAGTTGCGTAGCGATCCTTGAATAGAGTAAGTTGTTTTGGTATATTAAAATATAGGATTCTGAGAACTTTGGGTATAGCTGGGTTGGTTCGAACACGAAACCAACCGGGCCCTCATAGCGGAAACGATTATAACTTGAGCTCCGGAAGTCCGATTGACGTGTCGTCGACTTTGTTGGTTTCCTCATAGAGAGACGGTTCATTTGGATTACTTTTCTAGAGGTTTGGACACAGTTGGACTATGGTCGGGTAGGTTTTGACTTAAAAACCAACCGGGCCCCATGGACGAAAAATCCAATAACTCTCATACGGGCGTCTGATTGACGCACCGTCTGTCACATTGAGTTCCTTTTGTCGAGACATAACTTTGGGATACATAATCTCTAGACTACGTGTCAGTTGATGTATCGACCCCCTTGGCTCGTGGAGCAAACCCTCCCGCAATCGAGCATGCTGTGTGTGGGAACCCTAGAGCTGGCTGCAACTACGACGACGATGACGACTGTATTGGGATTCTCCATGGGTTTGGAAGCGATGAAAACCATACTTAAATCCTTCGTGGGTTCGACATAAATGAATTATATTCTTGTATTATAAGTGGGTCTGACAGTACTACTATTCTTGTATCCTACGTGGGTCTGACACTATTTGACTCTGTGCTTGTATACTACGTGGGTCTGGCAGAGTAGCTGGTCTTGTATCATTCGTGGCTCTGACAAGTTGGCTGGCTTTGTATCCTACATGGGTCTCATAGATTATATGAATCAATGGTTACATCTGATCATCTCTATCGTCTTACGATGAAGTATTCTTGTGTGAGCTGAGTCGTGATTTTCAATCATTATCTTCGATGTGATTGACTTGATATCCTGTGTGGATTACATTGTGCTTTCCTGTGTGGACTAGGTTGTACATGAGCCTGTGGGTTGGAGCAGGACTGAATTGATGACTTAGGTATACGTATGGGCATATACCTACGTGGAGTTGGTTGATACTTTGTGATTGTAAATTTCCATTGTAGTTTATCCTTTGTGGATTCTGGGAGACCATCGGGGGTCTCGGGGTCTCTACTGAGTAGATTATACTCACCCTTGCATGGGCTTTTCCCGCACTTTGTTATCTTGGATGAAGACGATGGACAATGAAGATCGAGGTAGGAGCTCGTGGAGCTGGACGGTACATGGAGGTGGACCACTGGATGAGACGTGCTTGGAGCGGATGGCTGGATCCGAGGAGCAGAGGAGACTATCTGTACCCACCCTTCATGTGGGATTTCCATAGGATGGCTCGGACTCACTGCTTTACTTTCCTGCTGTTGTACTCCCTTTCAGTTGTAATTTACTTTCAGTTTGGGTTTGTATTCTGGCCCACTTACTTTTTCGCACTTACTATTATACTCAGTTTACTTAGTGTTTACTTCTGCTTGCTTACTCTGTGGTGCTGTTTTCTTTTATAAAGTCAATGCCTTCCCTTTTATCGGGAATTATGCCTTTGGTGCTAGTCGCCAGCCCCTGGCCTATGGAAGGTGGGCATGGGGTAGTCACGACATGGGTCCCGAGGACGGGTCATGAAAATAATAACAAACAAAATTTGGAGAATTTTTTTACATATTGATATATGTAACTTTAGCATTGGAAAATTTTAAAATATCATGATTCACACCTTATATTTACACATGAACACTACGAAAAATAATTTGATTTTAAAATCTTTGTTTCGAACCAAAGGAATTAAAAAACACAAAATCCAAATAAAATAAAAATAGTATTCGTATGGAAAAATATTTTATCTCAACCCACTCAACATCTTACGATGAATCAATGTTTATATAAAAATATGTATAAAAATTGGATGACTAATTTTTACCATAATTTGATTCAAATGGAGGATCACATGGATGAGTATTATCTCAAAAAAATATTGTTGAAAATCCATTAATCTTACTGCTCCTCAAAATTATTCATTTAAAGATATTGTTGTATAATTTTAAAATTCTTAAGAAATTATATTTTCAATTCATTCTGATATATTTATAATAATTTGGTTCATTGGTAAATCAAGAGATACCACAAATTTATATCTATAATTCTCATTTTTATAATTATATGCTACTTCTTCCATAATAAATTTAGCACCCACAAGCCAATAATGTTAGTCAACTTAATTAGAATCTATCCAGAAAAATTGTCTCTTCAGAGGTTGAAAAATGTTATCCATTTAATATAATCTTTTCCATAATATTTCATAAACAAAAATAGGGAATCCCTAATCATAAAGTAATTTTATAATGTGGTTTTAATATTTTTTAAAATAACTTGATAGAATTTTAATCATCCCATTTTCTATAGGGTCTAAGGCTTGAAAAAAATTGATGACACACAACTATGGAGGAATAATTTTGAGTAGCTTATTTTTTGGAATAATAACTTAGAGATTCATAATAATCATAGCCTTAGATCATCATATATTTCTATAAATATTATTCTCACCTTGTTCTAGAATCTAAAGTTCACTATATCATTTTTTAAAAATGATATTCCTTTATAAAATATATGTTTTTTGAAGATTAAATTTGAAAATCAAAGTTATAGAATCCATATATTTTGGTATCACTCCTACAAAATGATTATTATCAAGACTAGACCATATTAAACTTTTGTAATTAATCAAAATTTTAAATAGAACCAGATTAATTAATTAATGATAATTCTAATTTTTTTTAAGACTCGTTTTTTTTCCTTTTCCATATCATGGGAAAAATATATTTATTACAAAATTATTGGAATGGTTGAAAACCAATACACATGAAGGTATTAAACGAAGTGGACCACATAGGTTTTATAAATAATGGTATATTTCATTTTTAGAAAATAATTTAGGCACATTCTGGATATGTAGTTGTGGGATAATTCAATAAGAAAAATACTATTTTTTGTCTGTAGCCATATCAAAAACTCATGGACCATGATAGTGAATGAGATATCTATTTCATCCAATTTAAATAGAGTTACCAAAATACTATTTAAATAGAGGTTTATATTTTTATTCCATGATATGTTGATGCCACTACTACCAAATAGACATTTATTAGTGTTAAAATTTGATTTTGTCAATGAAAACAAACCTATTTATGATCTAAGATATAATAAATTTTTTTTTAATTTTATTATTTATAAAAATAAATATTAAAATAATTTTTTATTATAGATAAAAAATAACAAAAAAAATTAATAATTTATTAATGATTTTTTAGCACCGATAAATGATATTTTATCAATCTTATATTTAACACTGATAAAGCCCAACAGTCTAATATAGAGTAGCTACATTCGTAGAACTGTGAAGTAACCAATAAATTAAATAATAAATAAAAAGAATTTTAATTTCCACTAACAAAATTACATTAAAAACAAAAAAAAATATTAATTTTATATTTCACCAACATTTAAAATAAAATGCTACATTAATGAATTTCAATGAAAAAATGATCTATTGCACATTACACAATACAATTACATTCATGAGAAATTTAATAGAAAATAAAAATAATTGTATATAAAAAATACTTCTATAGAAATATTTTTCCTACAAAAAACTAATCCCCTTATATAATAATGTTCCCACAGTAAAAACCACGATTATTTAAGTTAAAATGGTAGAGATAAAATTATAATTTTAATGGTATGTAATCCTTGAATTTTTTTATTAAAATTATATGTGGCAACATAATACAAGAAAAAAATATTTGACTGGTAATTATTATAATGTATGATGACATTCCAAGTCTTTTTTCACTATTCTAACTTGATGACATGTGTTTTAAACTAAAATCACACATTTATAATGAAAACATTCACTTTTATTCATACTAGTCACACCATGTGCCAGATTAATGTGATGTTGATTACTATATATCCCAAATGAATTATGGATCATTTTCCAAATATATCAAGATAATCCATGATTTGTTTCTCATTTTTTGAGTATTGGATTAGAATTTTTAACCAAAATGACACTTTTATACATATAACAAAGACATTGGGTCATATCGGTCACACCATTTGTCAAATTGACCTGAGGTTCATTCCAAAAAATAAAAAATATATTAAACAAAATTAATATAAAATATAAAGGAAATTTGAGTTGGTTTTAGTGTTTTATTTATATGTTGTGTGATGTAGACTAAAATAAATCTTTTATAATACTATCACCGACATTGAATCGTACCTAAAGCACTGGGTATTATATTGATTTATTGTTGATTTTGACATCTCCCAAATGAATCATAGGATGTTTTCCAAAATTATCACATCAATCCAAGAATAGTTTCTCTATTTTGAGTATGTGATGTGTGTTTTAGACTCATATAATACTTTTTACTAAAAACAAACACTTGGAGTCATACCATCCATTCGAGGTGTTATATTGATGTAAAGATGATTCCTAAACATCCTAAATGAATCATAGATCATTATATTAAATTATTAATTGAATTAAATAATTTTTTCTTATTTTCAGTATGTGACAATCACTTTAGACTATAATAACACTTTTATACCGAAACCAACATGTTGAATCATACTGGGCACACCCTGCATGGAATTAATGTGTGGTCAATTTGAAAATGTCACCAATTAATCACATATTATTATCACTAATTTTCATGGAAATATTATTTTTTATTAGTGTTTACTATATCCCATGTGGTTTATAGTAAAATGAATTTTTTATACAGAAATATGAAACATCGAGTCAAAGAAACTACACAATGTCTAAAAATGAAATTTGGTTGATTCATACATGTTATAAATGAAACAAATTTAATTTTTAAAAAAATACCCATTCAATATAATTGTGTTTTAAAATTTTTTAGTATGTTAAATTTGTTTTAGACTAAAATTGTTTTTTTAAAAGCACACATTGTGTTACGTCTCAATCATTTATAAATAAAATTTTTATTGTGATTGAATTAAATTAACTATTAAAGTTACAGAAAACATATGAATTTATTTGTTTTTTGTGGAATAATATATCCTATCAGATCTTAAATAAAATTATGCATTTTAAACTTTTATAATATAACCTTTTAATTATGATTATATGATTAGTATAAATATATGTTTTTGATAAATCCAATTGACACTGAGAATGAAAGTGATGGCCTTGTCTAGTACGATCGTACTATTTGAATCCCGTTTATTAAAGCTTCCAAGGGAGATATAATCACATGGTTTTTCATTTACTAAGCCTAAGGTGAGATACAATAAATAAAGAAAAAGAAAATAGTTTATGGGAGAAGTTTAAGATCATCAAGATCTTGACCAAAACTATGTATACCGAACCACCCCATGAAAATATCATAATCATGCACCTTGTCCTCATGGAATTTACTGGTGTAATAAATAAATATACTTTAAGACCCTAATAATATGAATATATATATTGTATTGAATAATGAATATATTTACACGTTATTTTTGTTACATTTTAAATGAGTTTTATCTTAATAGGATAAAACACAAATTATATTTTTTGTGTAATATGAAATTTTAAAAAATACATTACTTTTTAACGAATTCATGAGTTTTAAAAATAAATGATATTTTAATAAAATAATAAAATTAAATATTTTTTATTAATTATATATGACTATCTATTTTTTAAAATTAAAATGTAATTTTTATTAGGGTTGAAAAACTTTTATTATCGAAAAAACCAACATTTATCAATAAGTGTTGATTATTATTTTAAAATTTAAAATTCAAATATTTAAAAAATTATTCTGATAAAATAAATATTATTTTTTGGAATAAGAATTCTGAAATTATTCCACATTGAACTTTTCATAATTTTCTAAGACAATCAAATTTTCAGGTAAAAATTAAATACAGTATGAATAAACGGTGTGTATTATGATATCATAATGACCAAAAAGTGATGTAGTAAATGCTATAAAGGGTATAAAAAAACAAATATATCTATAAAATTTAATATAATTTGTTTTTGATATATTTTTCTAATTTTATAAATCCTATAAAAATCCTCCAAAACGTATATTATATTTTATAGTTTTAAAATCAATTCTTTATAAACATGACTCACTTACACATCACCAAGGGTAATATTTTATTTATTTTGGACCGTGAACTTATAAAATAAATAAATACACTCCTCTTTGGTGGAATCCAAGGTAAAATACATTTTAAGGTTTTTGATTTTGATTACATTATTATATAGAGTTTAAAACCTATGTTTGGGAAATAATAGGAAACACCCCTCTATTTTCCAGTATAAACTTTCCCAATATCCCATTCATATTGACTAAAAAATCCTGGAGAAAATCCTTAATATTTAATACCATCTATAGATTCCTCCCAAGGTACCCCCAAGAACTCAAGAATATCCTCCCATGCTTTTAGAATCACCCTCTCAAGGTAGGGGACCTCTCTATCTTCTTTTAAAATCAAGAACCTTCTTTTTTATTTAGCCTATTTAATCTAAATTTTTTATGTTTTTATGAATTTATAAATATCCCTAAACATTCCCCTTGATTTATTCATAATGATTTATCATTTTCACCTCTCAATATAGAATCTATCTAAGTCATTACTACGCCGAAATTTAGTAAGGGGCCATTTCATTGTCCTCTTTATTCAAGAATCTTCTATATTTTATGTCTTTTTATTTCCAATTATTAATTTTTGGATATATATTTCCATATCACAATTACTATCATATTTATATCCAAATGATTCGAAACCCCTTCCACTATCATTAAACCATTTTATGAATCTTTATGTACCGACATTATGATGCTAAAATTTCACCACAATATTTCATGCTAAATAATTATGTCATGAATTCCCACCCTCATTTCCATTCAAGGCTATTCACAAAGATGTACCAATCCTTCAATTTTTAGGTAATTCCATAAATGTAATCATTTATTCCCACCAAATGAGCATAATAAATTCTAGTATTAAAGAAATACCTAAAGCATGGGTATTATTCTGTCCACAAAACAAAGGAAGAAGTTGTATGAAGTCAGGAAGGTCAAAACATACAAATCACATAACCTCCATAAAGACATGAGATATCATGACCCTAGAAGGGTCATTAGGGTGAATAATTTATTGTTCATGATCTTATTATGATCACAAAATCCCCTAATGATCCATCATATCCTTTCAAAGGTGTCCAGGTAAGCACTGATGGTCATGCAAAGGATTCCAGACAAGTTCCTCCAATAACACAACTTGTCAATTGATTGGATCCTGATAGTCAAATAAAACACCTTATAAAATAAATTCATAAAAAAGTGGAAGCTCAATTTGAGGGAGTTTCATGTTTATTTTCATCTGATGAGCTTATGCAATTCTCAATATCCCATATAGCCCCCTAGTGACATGTCAACCTTATCACATGAGAATATGTTGCGTGTGACCTTCTTCATGAGAATGACCACGGAAATATCCATTTTATCATGTGCTACCCATTTGGATCCATAGATAGGAATACGTATCATTTGTGACAATACTCGCACACTATCGGAAGATCTATCATTGATCATGTGGCAAACTGCTGAAAAGAAAAGCGATTGTAAATGACAATGATTGCACGCCATCACGAGATCATCTACTGATCATATGACACACAAATGGAAAAAATTGGAAAAGGATAAGAGACTTGTAAAATAAGGAATAAAAGGTTGAAAAATTAATAATTCTTTATTTATGGGAAGATACATTTATTGTTATGCAAATGGGTTATGTGCCTCCTGTGATCACCGTTGATCACGCGAGGATCCTTTGAAAAGTCAACTTGATCTTGAGAGAGGCCCTTGAAAAGTCATATGGACCTCAAGAAAGTCCTCCAACAATCCCTCTATTTCTTGTGGAGGACCCCATACAAGTATTCTTTGATTATGCAAGATCCTTTCTGTAGGAATAAATATCTCACGAAGGATATCAGACATGTTAAATAAATAATTCAAATCACATTTGACATGTCAACATGATTATGAGAAATAAATTTTATAAGACATGTGTCTAACCAAAATTGAAATGATGGTGCATTTTTTCTTTCTGTGTTTATCATCAAACACCTTGGACAACCCATGGTAGGATCACGTGAAGCGTGTGATGTGATACTCCCACCCCCAAATCTTTCTCGTATCTGCAATATACACTCTTTTCAAGGTGGTGTATTATTAGGGTCGTGATTCCTATAAATACCTCCCCATGACACAAATAAAAAGTTGATAGTGACTACACCCATGATAGTTCTGAAAGGTGTAATTTTTATAGTGGTAATTCATGAGAATTCTTGAGTCTTCCATTAGGTAATATCTAGTGATTGTCCTGAGGGATCACATGGAATGAACATGAACTTAGTGTGAATTCCCTATAGATCATGTGAAGAATTTATTGCAGGCTATCCATAATATGTGATGGAGTTTATGTATTCCAACTAGGTCACATGAAACCTAACCAATCTAATGTTTGAAAAAACATTTATCCACAATGGTAAAAGGGACTTGAAAATGACGTCATACTTATTAGAATATGGATATGATAATTTTCATGCAAAGCCATCCTGTGCTTCACATAACCTATCCAGATCATGCGACGATGCTAAGACATGTAACCGAAGTCATGCAATGTTATTTGAAATGTGTCAAAAGTCTTACAAATTCCTCCAGAAATATTGAACAGGTATTTACATGTTCTTAGGAAATGTTACCAAATCCTTGAAAAGTACTCCAACAAATTCTCCTATGTCACGTGAAAGCTCCAAGACATGTCACCCAGGTCTTGTGGTACCACCAGGACATGTCACCCAAGTCTAGTGGGGTCCTTTGGGCATGTCATCCAACTATTTTGGGGTCCTTGTGTAATGTTTTTTGAGTATTTTGAAGTCCTCCGTACTTGTCATCTAGGACATGAAACATCTTCCCTAAATTTCATCTAGATCATGCGACTATATCTGGATAAGTCAACTAGGTCATGTAATTATCTTTTGACATGTTTTCTCAGAAACCAAGAAATGTCCAACAATCCTCAAACTTGTTATACACACACCCCAGACATATCAGGAAGACAATCAAGACATGTTAGTTAGATACCCTAGTACATGAAACCTTATCTATTAGGTATAATCAGAAATACCCCCAATTTATCCACGAGGGCTCTGATTCTTGTCTATGTAGGAAATATAGGAATAATTCATAAGGCCCAAGCTCCAATAGGCATCCACCTTGGTGTATGTCCATCTATATCTTAGAAACTCCAGCCTATGGGATCGAGACACCCATATGGGTTTATCATTCTTCCATTTTAATCAGATGATTGAGAAGCTAACTGAACCACGATAAATCTAATTAATACTATGAGTGGGATATGTAGGACGCCTTCGTAAGGCCTAATCTCCATATCAAAGACCCCATAAGGGATGTCTCTTTTATTAAGTCCTGAATCCATATGAAATTAGATTTATCACATGTTATCCCTTGTTTCTCACATTGACCATGACTCACGTGTGCTTACAAATTTTCAACGATTATATCATTTCAACTTTGAATCTCCTCTAGTTAAGAAAACCTCAGTGTGTAAGCCCCATTCAGTGGAATAATATGACTCCCCCCAACCAAGGTCTTCAACATTGGGGCATGTCCAAAAGACATGATTGAAATAAGAAGAATCTGATTCCTTCTATAAACATGATATATAGGATGCCTCTCTAAGGCTCAAGCTCTATGCTTGGTTTCTATGTTCCCCCACATCTTCCCTTTCAACATGATGTTAAATAACACGTTTTAAATGAAATATGTTGGTTTTAATTATTTTCATAAACAGGATATGTATGATTTCTCATTAAGGTTTAATCCCATCATTAAAATATCAATCACCTCCATAGAGAGTGTTAAACTATCGAGTGACTGGTTATATCACTACAAAAAAAATTATCCAATTAAAAGGAGTTTTAACCCCTTTTAAACACATTATCGATGATTATGAGGAACCACTACTAATGTGGCCGCCTAATATTATTAGAGGTGGTTTTGAGAAACCACTGGTAAAGTGATATAAAATTTAGCGATGGTTCATTTAGAGGTAGTTAAAACCCCCTTTAATTTTACCACAGAATCTCAGTTTAGAGGGGGTTTTAACCCCTTCTAAATTTTTTAGCAAACTAGTGGCAGTTTCAAATCGATGCTAATTGAGTTCTGTGAGCCATAATAGTGGCGGTTCTAAGAACCACCTCAATTTAATTATTATTTAGAGGGGTTAAAACCCGATCTAAATTAAATATATAAATATAAATATCTATATTTTAAATTCTCATTTTCCCTCCCTTCCCTCCATTCCTCCATTTCTCAAGCAACCCACCCTCCCCTCTCATTCCAACCTTCCCTCAATTATACATGTTGGCTCACCTCTGGTTCTCCAAACCTGCACGACTGGTTCTCCACACACATGTGTGACCCCCTCTGGTTCTCTGGTTCTCCACGCCTATGTGGCAAATCCCTCCTCGTCTCCACTTTAGTAGTGAACAAAAGTGGTATAAAATTTTCCTATAGTGAGAATCGAAGCCCTGACCCCCTCTATGCTCACTTAAAGCCTAAACCACTATACCAACTAGATTTTTCAAAAAATGTTACATATCATTTTATTTATATATATTAAGAAACTGATGAAAATAAATATTATTTAAATAAAATTTAAATACATATAAAATTATTTAATATAATATATATTTTTTATATTATAAATTTATGTATTTATATTATAATACATTTATATTACACTAAATTTATACATTTATATAAAATATATATTATATATGTGTATTTACATACATTTGAGTATATATTTTATCATTCTATCCATATTATGTATACAATCATATATTTATATATTTATAAATATATTTATGTAAATTATATATATACTTAAAAATATATTTATATATTATGTAAATGTTTATTTATAATATATATATATAAGTATTTATATAATATCTTTATATTATGTATTTGAAAATATATTTATATAATGTATTTCAATACATATATTTATTATTATTATGTAAATTAATATATATTTATTTCTATAAATTGTATTAGGTTATATATAAATAATATTAAATAGAATATAATTTAGAACAATATTATATATGAAATAAAATTTATAAACATATTTATATAATGTTATATGAAATAAAATTTATATAGATATATCATTAATATTATATTAAATAAAAATTTTATAAATTTTTATATAATGTATTTTAATACATATATTTATTATTATGCAGATTAATATATATGTATTTCAATAAATATAATTGTGTAATATTATGTACATTAATATATATATATATATATATATATTTCAATAAATATAGTTTTATAATATTGTATACATTTAAATATACTTATTTGTATAAATTGTATATAATATAATATTAATTTTATATAATATAAAATAATAAACATATTATTTTAAAAAATATATTTATTAATATTGTTATATAAATTATAAAAACAAAAATCATGGGCTTTTAAATGATTTATTGTTTAAATAAATTATATTTATTTATAAATTTACACAATATGTTTATGCTTTTATTTTATATATAATTAATATTTTATAAAATACAGTTATAAAAATAAATATATATAAATGTACATAAAATAATTCAATTATATTTATAGATAAATATAAATAAAATTAAATACAATCATATAATTGGAAATATATAATATAATTAAATGATATATATATATACTAAATAAGTTTATAATTAATATGGTATACTGAAATATATATAAAATAATTATATAATATATATAAATTTATATATCATAAAATTTTTATAATATAATATATATAATATAAATATAATATATATATATGTGTGTTATATTTCATTTATTTGTATACATAATATAATATAAATGTATTTATACAAAAATTTATAATAAAAATGTATTTAATATAATATACGTATAATATAAATCATAATATAAATGTATGGTATTTATAAAACGATATATAATTTTTATATATTTGAATAAATATATTTATAATTACATTTATATTATGTATTCTAATATTTATATATGTATATATTTTTTTATATGTATAATTATTTATTTGTTGTATTTATATATTGTCATTATATATAAATATATATATGTTTATAATGTATTTAAATACATTTATAAAATTTTTTATGTAATATGTGTGTGTGTGTCCACACATGCACACCCACATATATATTAAAAAATTTGAATTTATCTAAGATTTATTTTAAAAATAAATACAAATTAAGAGGGGGGTAAAAAACCTCCTCTAATCAAAGGGATTAGCGGCAGTTTATGAACCCCCGCTAATTTCCTTAATTAGTGGGGGTTGAAAGCCCCCTCTAATGTCATAAATTAGAGGGGTTTCACAACCCACCCTATTTTCTTAAATTATAAGTGGTTCAAAACCCCCTCTAATCTAAGGGATTAAAGACATTTTATGAATCCCTTATAATTTAAGAGATTAGCGGGGGTTGTGAACCCCCACTATTTACTTTAAAAAAAATGTTCATTTTATATATATATAACCTCTAATATATATCCAAATGAATAATATATATATATATATATATATTTCCACTAAAATTCATCCAAACATATAGAACCACTAATTAATAAATTTACGATGGTTTTGACACAACTACCTCTAAAATCCAACCAAATATTACAATGAAAAAATGATAAAAAATTTAGAGTGGGTTTTGAACCCCCTCAAAATTGAATGATTAGAGGCGGTTGTGCATAACCTACTCTAAAATGAATTTAGAGGGGGTTTTTCATAACCCCTTCTAAAAATATACCGCTAATCTGCTATTTTTTTGTAGTGCATGACTTAAAAATACCAGATTATTTCCATTTCTAATCATTAACAAGGAACAAATGAAGTACCTTGGATATATATATATATTATTGGAACCCCCTAATTCACACAAAAGGATTTGACACCTGATCATTTTTTTGGGTAACTCATTCCATATCAGGTTTAAGAAATGATTCATAGACATATCTTCAATCTATAAGAGAATCCTCGAATTAGAAATAAATCCCCAAAAAGGGGTTTGATGAAACAAAACTCCCATCCTATAGTGCAATGTGGTTTCCTAAGCACGATTTGTTCTGAAACCCCAAATAAACATCTACTATTGGATAGAAGGCCTGCATTTTATTGTTAATGTGGGAGTTGTTGGAGGTTTCTACAAAATAAAAGTGGTTAACTAGGTGTAAATAATTGTGGAACCATACTTGAATCCCCATTATCATCCCTCAAAAAGGAAAAAAATGGTAGACTCTATGTGAAGGCTTGTAATGATAAAATGATTGAATCATTGTAGGTATCAAGCACCATGTCACCTAAACCCAAGACACCACACATTCTCTGAGAGAAAAAAATAGTAAACCTAATGTGAATATCTCAAATAAAAAAATGACTAGTAGAATATGAATAAGGAAATTTCATTTTGTGCCTTAAATGGGAAAGAAAATGTTATTCCCAACATGAAATCCTATGTAACCAGGGCTCATATGAAACAAGTTCATTCTCGCTGTGATAAGTCCATGTGAGAAAAATTGTTGAAATGGGAATTAGAAAAGAAAAATTGTGTTACATGTACATTACTAATTGAGAACATATAATATCTGTGATGATGTACTAATTAGTAACATTGATCCTTATTTTATTCATGATTTTATATACCAATCTCACAAAAAACACCCCAACCTGAGAGTATGTCTTTATCTTGAAAATGTTCTATAACATCAGCTATGGCTACAACCCCTCGGTGTTGTAAAACAAAACCACCCACCCAAAACTTTCATCTTTAGGTGGAAAATTAAATGGTTTAGAAATACCATAAATATGGTATGATCCTGACCCTTTAGGCTACACATAAGGGTCTCTAGATAGTAAAGCTAATGAATCCTACCTGTTTAGTGAAAGAAACTATGAAACTAGTGGCACTTGTTACCCCCACTTATTGGTTCACAAGATTATCTCCAAATTAAAATAATAACCACCTTAAATATCTAGGTAAGGTGGATCATGGAGTAGAATAATTGTCCATTCTAGTTTAGGATTTACCGAGGAGGGATCCTATCAACCGTTATCACCAGTGTTATCACACGGGTAACCCTCACTTACCTACTGGGGAACCACCCAGATCATTTCCACCTTGTAAACTTATGCATGAGTACTAAGGATGTCACATTGGTAATAGTAAGATATGGATAAATAAGAGTGGGATTATATACCCTCTTCCACTGACAAAGCCTGCCGGCATATTCTGATGGTAGCCAGTGGGTAGGCTCATATCCATTCCCCCTCAGATCAATTCATCAAGTATATTCCTGAATCAAGCATGGGGAGGCACATATCCCTACCCCCATACAAGAGACCCATCCATATATTCCGATGGAAAAAGAATTAAATTTGTTGTATTATATCCCCGATTCTTTCAAAGATATCTACCTGTACATATTAGAGACAGAAAATGTCTAGTTCTACATTCTTGTGCACACTTTTCTAAAGTTTCACTACATTCTGGAAATAGATGAAGAACACTGCTAACATATTCTGGCACTTAAATAGATATATAGATAGATAGATATTCTTATCCAAATATCCAGAGTATCATATCACTATGTTCAATGCAAACAAGTGTCTACTCCGGAGTAAGTACACATTCATGTCCCCATCTAGGATGATTATTGGAATATTTTGTTAAAGGACAAGGCACCTGACTGGGATCATATCCTCATTCAAACTAAGGCTCACCAAGTGATTGTGACATATGCCTCATTATAGGTGCACATTATTTTCATAAAATAATGGGGAGATACTCCAAAGGCATAGGACCAGAAGCATATCCTCACCTCGATCGGGGCCCACTGAATGAGAGAGACACATGCCTCTGGACATGCTCATTTTCCCATAAAAACTAATGACATAAAACAAATATATAAGACCAGGATCATATCCGCATTCCAACTAAGGATAACTAGGTGAGAGAGGTACAAACCTTAGGACAAGCTCATATTTCTATTAGTGAAGCTACTCAGCATACTACAGCAGCTCAAGGAAGCCAAAATCATATTCTTATTTCCTCTGATGAAGGACTATACCAAAATCATTAATAAGATATGCATATAGAGGCTCGTATCCCTTATCCCATTCCTGAGGTCTATTGGCATATTCTGACAAGGAATGCATATTTAAATTAGCTTATATCACCAATTTAACTAATGTTGATCGACATATTCTGGAAGCCACCCATAGGAGGGATCATATCCCTACTGACAATATAGAATCTCACTGACATACTCCGACATCTTCTTAGTAGTGGGATCATATTACCATATCGACAAGTGATTATCAATATATTATGGTAGCATTTATAGATTATCTCATTTACCTATGAAATCCTAAATGACACGTCGACTTATTCTATTGGTGACATAGAATGAGGCTCACATTCTTGATCTGGTTAATTCTATAGTCCTTGAGGCTATTAGATACATATATGAAATTTTTCATGGGTATGTCAACTCTTCAACTAAATAATAAGGTGATCATTACATCTATAGTATTCCTCATGGTAGTGTGGAGATAGATCGTAGTGACTCTACTCCTAATATAATCTATGGTCAACCTACCCATAGTGATATATCTCTTATAAATGGAAATAAATCTCTTTATCATACACCTCTATATAGATAGGTGCTCAAAACCCAGACACCTTTATATAGAGTGTTTCTCAAGACACTGGCGTTAACTATATATATTTCCCCCTCAACTATGAGTGAAACTTCCCTACAATTAGCAGATGACCCAGAGAAGAAACCTCAATGATCTAACCAGGAGGATGCATATAAGTTTAATAAAGAGGGGGATGAAATGGATATATAGAGATATTTAGTTGGAAAAAAACCTCCCAACCATGTTTTAGGACCTCACCACTTCTATATATGATATCCTAAATGAGCTAGAAAAGGAGTTCATGAATTACCTATACCAATATATATGGGAAACTCATCAATAGTTAATGGAAAGAAACCTACCTTATCCAGGATATGAGGGTTACCTTCATACTATAAACACACTCTGTTATCAAATGGACATGGCTGCTATCTCCATAGACCAGGGCCCAAAACAGGAAAAGAATGATGTAAATATATAAAAATATATCCACCATTGCACCATGAATCTTTAGAAAATGATCTCCAAAGCCTCATCAGGTATCCATATTTAAGGATGCAGAAATTACGAAGTGGTTTACTTCACTGCACCCATATATCATAAAAAATCACCATATATGACATCATGTACTGTTATAGACTCATTTGAAATCAGGGAACTAGGTAATGTGTGATCCGTTTTGTCAATAAAACGTAATACCCATACTTTAAAGATGTAAATACATCATAAATAGAGCGAGAGGATTGTTAATAGACTTTTACATTGGTCCACTAGAAAAAATGGGAATTAATTTTAGATGTCGAATCTGATGTTTTCTCCCACCCGAAAACTTTCTGTAGAAAACGACTCCTATCATGGGATGAAATTACGCCTAATTTATACATGATAATAATGGTTCCAAATAAATCAGGTTATAATAATCGCTTCCATATCACCTGTCCCAGAGAAAAACCAACCCATAGGGATGGGGAAATATTTACCACTGCCTCCACCCCTCAGGTCATCAATCCCAGATATGATTCATTGCATATTATTGGTAGATGAAAAAAAACTAAAACACATTGTTAAGGGGTAATTTTTATCTCAATTTCCATCACAATGTTTATCACACCCTAATAGGGTTATGGGGAAATCAACATCGGTTCTACATCAAACCCTTCCCAAAGGGATGGGGGAATTTATATCTAAATTCTCATCTCATGAGTAATAAAATCCTTAACCAGAATCATATAATCCTAAAAAATAGGAAAAAAAGATCCAATGGCATACATAAATTTCCCCTATCCCACAGAGATGGGTGAATTTTCATTATTATCATTATCCTAGAATAATCAATTCTTCTTCGGTTTGGGAGTGAAATATAGATGGTTGATATCCCATAATTTCCACCACTACACAAGACAAACCTCTTCTATTCCGGGCCCATTTAAAAAACATAACCAGAAAATCCCTCAAGGTCACTATACATAGTCCTAAATAAGAGGATTGTATGATGAAAGTAGTGAATCACCATAGGTTTTGTAAGTAAAAATTACCCAATATAGCCATGGGTTTGATAATTGACCTTGGTGTAACCGATATAGAATCACCCTATCACATTTAGAGTAATGGGATATCTACCATTTCCCAAAATACCTATACAAATTTCTCCACCATTAACATAACAGATGATGTGAATGAAGATACAAATGTAGGGGGAAGTAATATAAAAAAATACCTTGAGAGGAGGGTGATATGGATTCACTAACTAAGTCTCAACATACATGAAATCAGTATAAGGGATAGAATTTGGCAACCCCAAACAAGGATTTTCCACCTCTATGGTGGAACAATAACATGGATAAATTTATAGGTGTGGATTTATCCCCCTCACCAACTAGAATAACTAAAATTCCTTCCATAGAGGAAATATTTTCACAATATGAGGATCAGATTCAAAATCCCATATAACTCAACAAGGAGCTTCTTAAGGGAAACATTATCACTGGGTATAATCATCATATAGATAATAATATCTATCCTCATACACATTGTTAAATATATAATCTAAATACAAGTGATGAATTTGAGCATCTAGATGGATTTGGATCCATGTAGTGGGTCTATATAAATGAGGAAGTTGAATATGATAATGATTTTCCTCCCTTATGGTAATATAATCTCCACTATTCATAGAATAAATTAAGAATCTGTGGGAGATGAAAAAATGTCCACCTTATCAAGACTTTACTACCCCTTGATATATGAGGTATCCTAAACAACAATGCCTATAGAATTTATCAGTGAAATTGATTCCCTGGATGAACAAATTGAAGTAGTGTAAGGGTGACACACAACCATTCAAACAGAAAAGAACCCATATCCAAAATGGGTGGATGAAACATTACCCCTCCCAATTTTGAAAATACACCTTTCAGAATCATTGATGGAATAAGATATCTATAACAACATCTCACAAATAGAATTTCCCAATGGGGCCCAATTATGGGTGTTCAAGATTAACCAGAGGCAACCAAGATGAGGTCCTTTGTACAAAATCTGATAGGGCTAGCCATTTTTTGGTACAAAAGCCTTCTAGTAAGATCCATTACAGGACAATAAGTCCTTCATCATCAATTATTTTATTAGTTCATCTCTACACTAAGGAGAAAAACAATTGTTAATCCCATGAACAGTAAGCCATGTGAAAATGAGAGGGTTTCTGACATCATCACCAGATCGAATTTTTTAACCTATTCAATCAAAATACCTCTCTCACAAGAGAAACTACTAGAATTCTATATTGAAAATATTCTAGATTAGCTATAAAAAACATTTTCCATGATTAAGTATCTAGGCATATTCTATGACTTTATAAAAATTACATAATGCCTATAATATTCCATACAGTAAACCCAAGATAAATCTAGGCCCATGCTATCAGAACATGGGAATAGTCTTGGAAAGGTACATATTGAAACATTTACCCTCAAATTAGTAATAATTCCCATCCATGAATTTAGGTTGTGAATGAATCTTTCAACAACTCATGTCAAGTGGAATCAACATCCAAATTTCCCCCATCTAGAAGAAAATGGAGATAATGGTCACCCACGATTCGAAGAATGGATGAATGAATTATAATCCTTATGGAATGAGAAGGCCCCCATTTATTTCATGGAATACATGGAAAATAACCTACACAGTCTTCCACAGCCCAGGAAATCCAATGAGTTCAACCTAACTGGTAATCATTACTACTTCCCTTTCCGTATGTGGCTGGGTCACACCATCTAGGATTGCTTGATCTTCAAAGATATCCTCCAAATCATGGTCAATTTGGGATAGGTAATGTTGGAAAATTCCATGGACCATGTTACTTATATGGCTGCCACCCAACTAGAAGAAGAGGGTGATTGCAAATAAGTTATGGCTTGGGATGGGAATAAGTTTGATAACTGGATGACCTGAAAAACATTTGACCGAGCTTATACCTCACCGATAACACAAATTTTAAAATCTATAATGATCCTGTAACCTAGGGAGGATACATATAATTCACCTCATGAAGGTGGAAATAATCATCAAAGATAATAAGAGATATAAGAGGAAGATCCATATTAATCTTCTATGTATGCTACGACTCTTTAAGACTTCTTTCCTGCAACATCTGGAGAACGGGAACCACCCCACCAAACAGAATCCCAATCGAATGAATTTATCATCTTTGGTGATGTTAATGTATATCACTTAAAAGGATCACTTCTCTAATGATTAATATTCCTTAGATTATGAGTTCCCCATACATTACTAGGGAACTGGAGGTCGAAAGAGCAGGATCTAAGTATTTAGGGGACAACGTAAGTGCAATCGAACTATAACATCCCCAGATTTTATGAAATATATCCTTTCAAATTAATTTAAATTATTTAATAGATTTATTACATGAAATTAATATTTTATTATAGATCACATGAAACACCATGTTTATCTTTAAATGCATGAAATATTGATTTCCTTTGATGAATTATGTTACACACAATCTCAAGTCTTACCGAAGAACAATGAACTAATAATATTATTATGATAGATATCACCATGACATTGGAATGGAAGGGATGAATGAGAATATGTAAATTATGAAATTATATTTTAAACATGTTTATAAATTAAATTCATTTCATACAAATTAATTAGAAATTAAAATAATTACCAATTGTATATTAAAGGTGTGTTTTTATGAAAAACTATTTTTATAAAAAGAATGATGTTTCAAATTAATAAATTAAATTAATATATTTTAGTAGAAAATATTAATTTAATTAATATTATATATATATAATATTTTTTTAAATACTTCCAATAAGTTTTACATTTTGAAGATAAGAACAAACCCAATTTTAAGTATAAAAAGCTATATATTTTTAAAAGGTAGTTTTAACGCCTTTTAATGGCGCACCTATTTTTAATATAATTTTTTAAGATTTTATAATTTATATTTTAAAAAATAAAATTCATTTTTTTAAATTGTATTATTAACATTTATTCTGGGTTAATATTTGGTATTTTCTAGAGAAGTTTCATTTTTTGGTGAATAGTAAATAATACTGAATTTTAATGAAACAACATATTTTATCTAATTTATTAATATAGTTAAATTATGTTTTTAATTTGTTTTATAGTATTATTATTTCAATTTTATATCTCTTAATAAAATTTAGGCCATTAGGGTCATTTTTATATTGATTTTGATGAAAAAACATAGCAAACTTTTGAACATATTTACTTCAAAACCCCATTTTGTCGTCCCGTCATTGGGATAAAATTTAAATTAATTTATTCAAATTATAAGATTATAATTTGGAAAATAGATTTAATATCTGTAATAACAATAATTTATATTTTTTCATATGTTCAAATAAAATTTTGACAAAAAATATTATTGAAAGGAATTAAAATTAATCAAAATGATTAAAATAAAAATATGATTACTTAGTGTTTAAACATTAATTACATTAGGAAAAAATGAGGTAGAAACATGTAAAAAAGCCAATAGATGGAAATTTTTCGACCATATCCATTATTTTCTCAAGTTAATATTATTATTTTAGTAACATGATGTAATTTAGATCTCCCAATAATGTTTACCTTTTAGAATTTACAAGAATTCCACTCCCCCTCCACTATAAAAAGGCACTCACTCTCCCCACTTATTCCCATTTCTAAAGCACATTAGATCATCCAAAAAATTAAATAATAATATCATAACATCTCTCCTACACTACTATAAACCTGAAATTGTTTATAAAGAAAACTAAATAATCCCTTTGGTGAAAAGAAAAATGAGTTACCCGATGTAGAGGTAATATTTTTCAATGTGCACTTTTGATTTATTAATTTTTACATCCATTAAATTATTCTTAATAAATGATTATATAATATAATAAGTAACGAAAATATACTTATATGTTTTTATATTATGGGTTCTATATATACAGGCAGATAGTTCCATCAAATGGTAATGAAGTCACCGTTCTTCTGTATGGAGGACTACCGCCTCACGAAGCAATGTCATTAGTTGTTTCCTTTACCACCTATCATGGTTGGGAATTATGATGGACATACTATTTTTATTGTACACATAAATATATATATATATTATATTTATTATTTCTTTATAATTAATTAATTATTATATAACACATAGCATCTTGATATCCATTTTTTGGTAATTCGATTACATCGTTTATCGACATGTTGACTACCGAATCCTCAAAGGGATGTGATACGTTCACACTTTGTATGGAACATATTAAATATGGGTTTAATTAAAAATGTTTGAAATACATGAAATCTATATGATATTATTGACATAATTACCTTTTTGGAAATATAATAAATCATTTTCTTTAATACCTTTTCACACACTGAAAAAGTGATAACGTTGTTTGAGGACATGTGGACTACCGCTTCCTCGAAGTGATATGATTCCTTTAAAATAAAAATAATTATATATATAAGATGATATGATTAAATAATATTAAATTTATGTTATAACTACTATTCTAGAAAGATAAATTTTTCTTACCTTATTTCCATAATGATCACTGAAAAATGAGAACGTTACTCATGCGTAAGTTAGGCCTACTGTCTCTACGGTTGTAAAGTTGTTTCATTTTTTTAAAAAATATTTTATGAATTTTTTTAGAAGTATAATTTACCTATAAATATGAAAATTATTTCTTGATTAGTATTATGGATATGTCTTAATAATGAATCCTTCGACCATAATTGACCTCTAAAAGTAATTTTTGACACATAAACCAAATATAGTCAAAACCCCTGACATAAACATATTTGTTTGATTAATTTTATATAAAATCTTTATAAGTGAAATAAAAGTAATTATAAACTTGAAAAATATTTTTAAGCAAGTAAATAATTAACATAATTTTATTAGTCATGAATATAAAGACACATGCGACAAGTTAGACTCAAGGTTAGGGATTTAGTCTTAATATCCTTTCATTTTGGAATATCTTGATTCTATACACCCAAATTATTTTATGAGGTGTATATACAACCCCATATGAAATATCATATCATGAATTTATTTATTCTCATGTTATATTTTTTTAAAATTTTTTACTTCATGGGGCTTATGAATCGAATAGTTCAAAGTGGTATGGGAAAAAATGATTTAAAAAGATCATTTTAAATGATTAAAGATTTAATTTAATAATATTTTCTTCCATATAAATATTATGGATATTATTTTACATATTTATTTACATGGATATAAAACTATTATATGGGAAATTTTATGTCTATTTTTTATTTGGATTCCTCTACAAGTAATAATATTTTTAAAATAAAAAGAAACCCTTATTTTCATTTTGGGTATTTTTTTAAATGTGTTATGAATGCTGATTGATTATTTCAATAACTTGGAATGTTCTATTATGTGAGAAACTAAAATATTATTAGTGAAATATTGAAAATTTCATTCTTTTATGTGCAATTATTATATAATGGTACTTGGATATTTAACATGTTTTTACATGATAAAACAATGATGGGTGGCTCTGTGATAAACCAATGATGGGTGGTTCCATGATAAAACAATGATGGGTGGATCCATGGTAGCCCTCCAATGTATTGTATATGGATGTCGACTGTATGGTTATTCCATTTATAAGAGTGACACGTATGTAAGTCAACCACATTGTTATTCAATTTATAGGAAGGAAAAGTTTGATGATGTTCCAAGATTCCTTTATGTGATATTTATTCATGTTATGGGTTTTATGGTAATATTATGATAAAAAAGGGAAATAAATGAGCTTATTTTCAAGAGGAATGTTTTAATAATTCATAAGGGTGAAAATTATTACTTTATGATAATGTTTTCATAGGTTTTTATATTTTCATAGATTGTGACTGTAACACCCTAGGTAAATAAAGAATATGACATTTCATATTTATCCATATTTTTGAATAAAGTATTAATATGACTTTAAAGGGGACGCTATGCTCGATGGCGTACCCAATACGCAACAACGAGTTTCTTGGGAATCTTACGTTGCACTCTAATAATAAAATAATATTATTTTAAATGGTAGTTAACATGTAGCCGTTGTATTGGCGGGAATGGATAGAAATAACTAAAATATGATTATATATGTTTTTAAATGTTTTTACTTTTATACAATAAAAGATAAAGGCTTAAAATACTAAAAGAATTCAATTTAAGGCGTATATGCCCTAGTTTTCACTAAAGGTTCACTTATCGCCTTTTAATGGAGAAATGTCATTAAATATAGTTTTGATAACTCTTATACATTCTTTTGGACCAAATAAAACTCTTATTAAGAATCGGGACATCAAATTTTACTTTGTGTAATTTTTTGGTATTTTTCCAATAAAGTTCATTTTTTTGAATAGTGTAGAATGTTGTGTTTTAATTCAAAACCTCTTTTTAATCGAATTTATCTATACGATTAGATAATATTCTGAATTGGTTTTAAAGTGAAATTAGAAAATATTTTTACCATTAAATCCAATACTGGTCGTTGGAATTAATTTCACTTTGAAATCAGACTTAAACTAGTGTCAATCTTTTGATACTTATTGTTTTATAAAAACACGCTATTTGCTCTGACAGCGGGAATTAATTATTAAATAAATTAATGTGACTAAAATGTTTTGAATTTTGTAAAACGGACTTCATTTTTGAATTCGGAATATCAAATATAGCTTATGGTGAATTTTTGGTAATTTTCTGAAAAACTTCAATTTTTGATGAATAGTGAAACCACTAAGTGGTAATCAAGAAAACTGATTTTTCAGTTAAATGAAAGTTTACCACTAATGTGTTTTGAATTTTGAAAATCCGACATACATGGTTGTAATTAAGAAGTAAAATGTGGTTCAATGGGATAAAAATAATTTTTTGGTGAATAGTAACTTATTAAGTTTTTAATCGCGATTAGTGGTAATTAGTGTAGTTTAAGGTATAAATAATGCTTTAATAATATGAAATGACCTAGAAACATGTCTCAAACTTATTGGTTGTGTCATGTACGACCCAGAAAAGCCATGGGTCAACTTGGGGACCCCATGGAGACATTTTGGTTGGGAAATGACATAAATAACTTTTTATTTAATGTAAAAGAAAAAATGACACAAACATGATATGTTTTACTAAAACAATTTTTAAGTGGGGTTATACAATTAACCCTTTTGATTATAAATATTCATTGGAAATCTAAAAAGATTTCCTACATCATAGTATTTTTTTTATAATTTTTAGACATTAAATAAATTAAATTATTTATGACATAATAATGATGCAGCGATGACATCATTATTTGACGATTTAAATAAAATGGAAAGATAATGTAAACTCTATGAAATAAACATGTCCAAAACTTATTGGATGGGTGGATTTAGAAGACTTATCACCTTATCCACGAATTATATCAAGGTGGGACCTTTTAAAACCGAAACACATTTTCAAATAAAGTAATACTTCCTTACTTTCCAAAAGTGCCCCTCCTCTCCTCTTATAAAAGGCCCCAACCTCTACCTCTTTTCCCACACTCCTCAAGCCTTTGGCTCGGCCAACCCCTGCCCATTTACTCTCTCCACATCCCTCTAATCATCCTAGAGGATTCCCTTTGGGAAAAATCCTTTCAAAGTAAGCCTTTAGGCTCAAATCAAAAGGAGTTACACTTTTAAAGGTAATTCATTCTCTCATGTTCATTTGTTTTATTTTGCTTCTCCAACCCCCTAAACTCTTTTTATTTACATATTTTGTAACAACACCAATATCTTCAATATACTAGGATGTTGTTATAAGATTTATTCGAGCTACACTCTCACACAACTACATCAAATGGTTAAAGAACATACGGTTTCCGTGGATGGCGAAATTCTGCCTCCCGAAACGATGATTGTTCAATACTCATTTAACACCTTCAAAGGTGGCCATTATGATGTCACTATTTTTATATATGATATATAATATTTTAATGTTTTACTTATTCTTCTGTATTTTTCATTTGTGTCTTACCTTTATGGCTTCCATTATGGGTATACACGATATCTTCATTTAAGGAAGTGCGGACTACCGCCCCCTCAAAGTGATTTGATTCGTTAAATACCATATGTGGGACGTATAAAGGATGGAACTATGATATTATATATGATATTATACTGGAATTATAATATACCTTTATATCATTATGATTCCATTCTCTAAACAACGAAATAGAAATGGAAGTAGCGTTCATGCGTACGTACGGCTTACCGTCTCCATGAACGGTGCATTTCATTTATTACCTCTAAAATGATTAAGTAATGTTATAAATGCACGAATGTAATGGATATATATGACATATATGATATCTAAATAATGAATACAATTCTGGATATAATAAATTTTTTTCCACACGAACAACATGTAATTGTAAGAAGTCCACTTTCGACTTAAGAACCAAATATCGGCAAAACAAATATTATTAACTTAAATGATTACATAATGTTTATGACATGGTAATAAGTGGTATAAAAGTAATAATGAACTTGAAAAAGGTTCTTAAGGAATTAGAAATTAACTCAAGTTTATTATTCAGGATATTAAAGAACGATCGAGTCAAGTCGGACCCGAGGTAAGGGATCCTACACCTCTCTTTCTTTTTGAGTACACTCTTTTATGTCATTCCCTCTAAAGATCATCATTCTTATTATTGGGATGTTATTATGTTTTAAAATTACTTTAATTTTTATGTTCATGTGATGAGAGACCCTATTCTCTCTCATCAAATCCATTTTTGGAAGTTTTAAGTGGCGCCGTTAGGCTGTCGAGTTTTCGTAAGTGATTTTTCATCTCACTTTTATTCCCGTGAGATTTATGCTACATTTGCCACAATTTCCTTTGAGTGGTGTATGTACTGACCATTATTTTACTCATTTTTTAATATTCCTTCATTTATGAGTATTTACATCAATGATTTATTGTCCTTCTTTCACAGGTCGTATGTTTCGAAAGATACCCAAGTCGGTAAGGGAACCTTTCACCCTCCTCTTTTTTAAAAAGACTTCTTTTGTTGGGTCTTTTAATTTACATATTTTTATGTTGGGATATGTTCTCATATATCCTTATTGATGTAAATTTTATGTCCAAGTGATGAGATACACTTTTTATCTCTCATCAACTCATTTTGATGTGATGCCGTTAGGCTGTCAAGGGAACTTTTTAACCCAATTTCGATTTCTTTGGGTTCAACATGTAGTCATTGAATATGTCATCCATTGAATATGTGTGAATGACCATTTATTGTTTTACACTTAATATCCACTTATATTGTGTGTATTTATATTTGTCACACATATTTTTGAGATTGTTTTGTCCTTAATTTAAGGATACCTTCTTTATAAGGGATTTCATCACATTTGACATTTCTATTGAGGTTTCATTGTTGTTATGCACCAATTCACTCTTATATGGTGTATATACTGTCCTTTGGTGTATTATATCATGAATCTATTTATTCTCATGATATTATAAAGTTCTGACTAAATGTTATTCCTCAATTGTTGTATTCAAGTGTCTCTAATTTTGGTAAAACCACTTTAACCAAAATATCGTTTTAAATGTTTTAATTATTTGTTCTTATTAATATCCATGTTTTCAAAATGGTTTTAAGGATTTATTTATATGGATATTAATGGTTTAATGTTTTAAGATTCACGGTGGTATGGGACAATTTGATTCAAAAATCTCTTTATTAAATGTTTTAAATGGTTTTGGAAATGGTTTCTTTTTGAATGGATTCATTATTTCAATATACTAAAATGTTATATTGTGATTGAAATGTGGAAATGCTATGTTTACTTTATGCATGTTTTATGTGATACGATTATGTTATGGTCCTTGGGCATTGTTATGAAGAACGGGTGGTTCCGTGATAAACTAAGGGCGGGTGAGCCCGTTATAGCTCTCCAATGCATTGGGTAACGCGAAGGAGTGAAACGTTAAGGTTTCTCCGAAGAGATTTAGGGAATATACTGTGATGGGTATTCCAAACGTAACCAAGAGGGTTACTCCCTACGTAAGAATGTTATGAATGCCTCAAGTTACCTTTATGTCTTATGTTCTCTATGATTTATTCGTGATTTGATATGCCTATGTTTTATGGGTAAAGTATGATTTCATTCTTATGTATATATGAACTCATGTTTCCTTTCCATATTTTTATAACTCTTACTGAGCTTTTTATGCTCATCCCAAGTTTTTGAAATGTTTTTCACAGGTTAGGGGAAAGGTACATGATGTGATGATAGTGTCAAGGATGTGTCAAGAAAGAACCCATGTTATATTTTAAATTTGTTTTCGTTGATGGGAAGAATGAATAATGTCTTTTATGTAACCACTTTGTTTAAATGTGGAATGTAATGCAAGTTTCATGATCTAATTCTCTAAAACTCTAAACCTGAAAAGATCCTCAATGTGTAATCTTGTAATAACTCAAGATTAAGTAAGGATTAAGGCTGGGGCCTTATAGTTGGTATCAAAGGTCGGTTTAGATAACTTTAGAGGTTAGGGTATTCTTTAAGCATAAGTGATATTACCATAATGGTTTGGATTTCAGAAAGAGTCCTAGTTTTAGATAAAGTAAATGAGTAAGTGTATCTTAGTGTTTACCTTCCTCATTAGTACATGATGGTTTTGTTGATATACTAACACTGACATTTCTATTTTTAGTTAATGGATGGATCTAGCAGGCACCAAAGAGACAACAGGTTTGAAGGAAACTGTGGTGGTTCTCTGATTAAGATACTAGATAAAATGGAGGATTCAATGAGGAAACTCGTGGTTGTTCTAAACCAAATATCAAGGAATCATGATCAACCACTTCAAACTTGGTGAGTTCTCTAATGCATCATGTACGAAATGGAAAACTCGATGTGGAAATTCAGGTAATAATTATTAAGGTAACCATTTGGGTTTATATGATCCTTACTTTTGAGGTAATTATGGGTTACTATATGTTATGATGGAAAATGAAAGGCATGAGATAAACTTGAGGTTAAAATATGTTATGATCATCTTTGAAGATTTTATCTCATTTTGGGGAATGTTTTAAGAATTATATAGTTTTGGAAAAAGGACAACACGCAGACCGTGTGACTACCCCTCGCGTCGGACAAAGTTGCGGGAATCGAACCCACAACCAAAGTGCGACTGGTATTTATCGCCTACCACTGGACTACGTGAAGTCCCTGGTTAGTTTGACAGATTCTTTCTAGTTATATGATTTTATGAATTAAGAGTAAGTTTATTTTGGGTTATTTATGAAAATGATTAACCTATCATGGAGGATATGTGATTAGGATAATTACTTTTCAATGAGAGACTTTAGGAGCGACTAATGTTGTTTGGAGATAAATGTTACAATTTAACTTGGAAGACTATGTGACTAAATCCTTCAAATATTTGGGTTTCAATCTTATATTGGTTTACTTTGAAGAATTTTATGGACAAATTATTTATCGGATGGTCCTCGTTGAACTTTGGGTTTTGTTGGAAAAATTTTGGAGATTAAGAATAGATTTTCTTTTTATAAAGTGTTATCCTTTTCTGGATTATCTGACCTTGTACTAACCTTTTTGGTTTTGGTTATGGTTAAGGTCTAAAGATATAGGAATTATATAGTTCTCTTTTATGGATTAGGTGATTCTCTCGAAGTTGATTATAGTACTCTTAATGTGAACAAGTCTTCCTAAATACTCGTCTTTTGGAGAAAATATGAGTTTGTGTAAGGAATCTAATAAAAGTTGAAAGTCAATATGATAAGTGATTATGTTTCCTTATGAATAAGTTCCTCAATAAAAAGTAACTTAAAACAAAAATGTTGTCTATTAACTTTTCCTACTGGGGAATCGAAGACCGTTTAACCCATCACAAGTTTGTGATTTTCTCGTGGTTAACTTTCTCCTAAACATGTTTTCTATCACTCTCCATCAGAACATGACCCTTTGTTTTTTCCTCCATGTCCATATTTTCATACTTGGAATCCTTGTATGGGTTAACTCGGGTGACCTTTGTACTTATCTCTCTTTATATTAAAGTGTTTGTTTTACCGACTTTTGTTCCGATGTGGGACTTTCAAGGATGTTTCCAAGCGCAATTTTAAAATTCCGAGGACGCAATTCCCAAAAGGGGGGAAGGATGTAACACCCCAGGTAAATAAAGAATATGACATTTCATATTTATCCATATTTGTGAATAAAGTATTAATATGACTTTAAAGGGGACGCTATGCTCGATGGCGTACCCAATATGCAACAACGAGTTTCTTGGGAATCTTACGTTGCACTCTAATAATAAAATAATATTATTTTAAATGGTAGTTAACATGTAGCCGTTGTATTGGAGGGAATGGATATAAATAACTAAAATATGATTATATATGTTTTTAAATGTTTTTACTTTTATACAATAAAAGATAAAGGCTTAAAATACAGAAAGAATTCAATTTTAGGCGTATATGCCCTAGGTTTCACTAAAGGTTCACTTATCACCTTTTAATGGAGAAATGTCATTAAATATAGTTTTGATCACTCTTATACATTCTTTTGGACCAAATAAAACTCTTATTAACAATCGGGACATCAAATTTTACTTTGTGTAATTTTTTGGTATTTTTCCGATAAAGTTCATTTTTTTGAATAATGTAGAATGTTGTGTTTTAATTCAAAACCTCTTTTTAATCGAATTTATTTATACGATTAGATAATAATTTGAATTGGTTTTAAAGTGAAATTAGAAAATATTTTTACAATTAAATCCAATACTGGTCGTTGGAATTAATTTCACTTTGAAATCAGACTTAAACTAGTGTCAATCTTTTGATACTTATTGTTTTATAAAAACACGCTATTTGCTCTGACAGCGGGAATTAATTAGTAAATAAATTAATCTGACAAATATGTTTTGAATTTTTTAAAACGGACTTCATTTTTGAATTCGGAATATCAAATATAGCTTATGGTGAATTTTTGGTAATTTTCTGAAAAACTTCAATTTTTGATGAATAGTGAAACCACTAAGTGGTAATCAAGCAAACTAATTTTTCAGTTAAATGAAATTTTACCACTAATGTGTTTTGAATTTTGAAAATCCGACATACATGGTTGTCTTTAAGAAGTAAAATGTGGTTCAATGGGATAAAAATAATTTTTTGGTGAATAGTAACTTATTAAGTTTTTAATCGCGATTAGTGGTAATTAGTGTAGTTTAAGGTATAAATAATGCTTTAATAATATGAAATGACCTAGAAACATGTCTCAACCTTATTGGTTGTGTCATGGCCGACCAAGACAAGCCATGGGTCAACTTGGGGACCCCATTGAGACATTTTGGTTGGGAAATGACATAAATAACTTTTTATTTAATGTAAAAGTAAAAATGACACAAACATGATATGTTTTACTAAAACAATTTTTAAGTGGGGTAATACAAGTCATCCTTTTGATTATAAATAGTAATTGGAAATCTAAAAATATTTCCTACATCATAGTATTTTTTTTATAATTTTTAGACATTAAATAAATTAAATTATTTATGACATAATAATGATGCAGCGATGACATCATTATTTGACGATTTAAATAAAATGGAAAGATAATGTAAAATCTATGAACTACACATGTCCAAAACTTATTGGATGGGTGGATTTCGAAGGCTTATCACCTTATCCACGAATTATATCAAGGTGGGACCTTTTAAAACCGAAACACATTTTCAAATAAAGTAATACTTCCTTACTTTCCAAAAGTGCCCCTCCTCTCCTCTTATAAAAGGCCCCCACCTCTACCTCTTTTCCCACACTCCTCAAGCCTTTGGCTCGGCCAACCCCTGCACATTTACTCTCTCCACATCCCTCTCCTCATCCTAGAGGATTCCCTTTAGGCAGAATCCTTTCAAAGTAAGCCTTTAGGCTCAAATCAAAAGGAGTTACACTTTTAAAGGTAATTCATTCTCTCATGTTCATTTGATTTATTTTGCTTCTCCAACCCCCTAAACTCTTTTTATTTACTCCTTTTGTAACAACACCAGTATCTTCAATATACTAGGATGTTGTTATAAGATTTATTCGAGCTACACTCTCACACAACTACAAAAAATGGTTAAAGAACATACGGTTTCCGTGGATGGAGAAATTCTGCCTCCCGAAACGATGATTGTTCAATACTCATTTAACACCTTCAAAGGTGGCCATTATGATGTCACTATTTTTATATATGATATATAATATGTTAATTTTTTACTTATGCTTCTGTATTTTTCATTTGTGTCTTACCTTTATGGCTTCCATTATGGGTATACGCGATATCTTCATTTAAGGAAGTGCGGACTACCGCCCCTACAAAGTGATTTGATTCGTTAAATACCATATGTGGGACGTATAAAGGATGGAACTATGATATTATATATGATATTATACTGGAATTATAATATACCTTTATATCATTATGATTCCATTCTATAAACAACGAAATAGAAATGGAAGTAGCGTTCATGCGTACGTACGGCTTACCGTCTCCATGAACGGTGTATTTCATTTCTTACCTCTAAAATGATTATGTAATGTTATAAATGCACGAATTTACTGGATATATATGACATATATGATATCTAAATAATGAATACAATTCTGGATATAATAAAATTTTTGCCACACGAACAACATGTAATTGTAAGAAGTCCACTTTCGACTTAGGAACCAAATATCGGCAAAACAAATATTATTAACTTAAATGATTACATAATGTTTATGACATGGTAATAAGTGGTATAAAAGTAATAATTAACTTTAAAAAGGTTCTTAAGGAATTAGAAATTAACTCAAGTTTATTATTCAGGAGATTAAAGAACGATCGAGTCAAGTCGGTCCCGAGGTAAGGGATCCTACACCTCTCTTTCTTTTTGAGTACACTCTTTTATGTCATTCCCTCTAAAGATCATCTTTCTTATTATTGGGATGTTATTATATTTTAAAATTACTGTAATTTTTATGTTCATGTGATGAGAGACCCGATTCTCTCTCATCAAATCCATTTTTGGTAGTTTTAAGTGGCGCCGTTAGGCTGCCGAGTTTTCGTAAGTGATTTTTCATCTCAATTTTATTCCCGTGAGATTTATGCTACATTTGCCACAATTTCCTTTGAGTGGTGTATGTACTGACCATTATTTTACTCATTGTGTAATATTCATTCATTTATGAGTATTTACATCAATGATTTATTGTCCTTCGTTCACGGGTCGTATGTTTCGAAAGATACCCAAGTCGGTAAGGGAACCTTTCACCCTCCTCTTTTTTAAAAAGACTTCTTTTGTTGGGTCTTTTAATTTACATATTGTTATGTTGGGATATGTTCTCATATATCCTTATTGATGTAAATTTTATGTCCAAGTGATGAGATACACTTTTTATCTCTCATCAACTCATTTTGATGTGATGCCGTTAGGCTGTCAAGGGAACTTTTTAACCCAATTTCGATTTCTTTGGGTTCAACATGTAGTCATTGAATATGTCATCCATTGAATATGTGTGAATGAACTTTTATTGTTTTACACTTAATATCCACTTATATTGGGTGTATTTATATTTGTCACACATATTTTTGAGATTGTTTTCTCCTTAATTTAAGGATACCTTCTTTATAAGGGATTTCATCACATTTGACATTTCTATTGAGGGTTCATTATTGTTATGCACCAATTCACTCTTATATGGTGTATATACTGTCCTTTGGAGTATTATATCATGAATCCATATATTCTCATGATATTATAAAGTTCCGACTAAATGTTATTCCTTAATTGTTGTATTCAAGTGTCTCTAATTTTGGTAAAACCACTTTAACCAAAATATCGTTTTAAATGTTTTAATTATTTGTTCTTATTAATATCCATGTTTTCAAAATGGTTTTAAGGATTTATTTATATGGATATTAATGGTTTAAAGTTTTAAGCTTCAAGGTGGTATGGGACCCTTTGATTCAAAAATCTCTTAATTAAATGTTTTAAATGGTTTTGGAAATGGTTTCTTTTTGAATGGATTCATTATTTCAATATACTAAAATGTTATATTGTGATTGAAATGTGGAAATGCTATATTTACTTTATGCATGTTTTATGTGATACGATTATGATATGGTCCTTGGGCATTGTTATGAAGAATGGGTGGTTCCGTGATAAACTAAGGGCGGGTGAGCCCGTTATAGCTCTCCAATGCATTGGGTAACGCGAAGGAGTGACACGTTAAGGTTTCTCCAAAGAGATTTAGGGAATATACTGTGATGGGAATTCCAAACGTAACCAAGAGGGTTACTCGCTACGTAGGAATGTTATGAATGCCTCAAGTTACCTTTATGTCTTATGTTTTCTATGATTTATTCATGATTTGATATGCCTATGTTTTATGGGTAAAGTATGATTTCATTCTTATGTATATATGAACTCATGTTTCCTTTCCATATTTTTATAACTCTTACTGAGCTTTTTAGTCTCATCCCAAGTTTTTGAAATGTTTTTCACAGGTCAGGGGAAAGGTACATGATGTGATGATAGTGTCAAGGATGTGTCAAGAAAGAACCCATGTTATATTTTAAATTTGTTTCCGTTGATGGGAAGAATGAATACTGTCTTTTATGTAACCACTTTGTTTAAATGTGGAATGTAATGAAAGTTTCATGATCTAATTATCTAAAACTCTAAACCTGAAAAGATCCTCAATGTGTAATCTTGTAATAACTCATGATTAAGTAAGGTTTAAGGCTGGGGCCTTATAGTGACATCTTCTCTTCTTTGTGTATCCCTTCGTTTTTTATGAAAATCCAATTTTTTTATTATTTTTCATCGGATTTGAGGATGGGTAAGGCAATTTAAGGATTCAAGTTGAAAGTCATGATGAGTTTTCATAAAAGTGATCATGATTTATTTTAAAAGTTTTATACTATATGAAAAATGGATAATAATCATAAGTGTCCACTTTGTACTATATGGTCTGTTATGTATGATTTATGTACCAGTTCTATAAAAACCAAAACATAGAAAGATCCTCAATGAAAAATAAGGAAATTTCTTGATAGAATATCAATATTATGTAGTGTTTATGTTTGGTTCCTTATTTTTGGTAACAATGATAGATTTAGAAAACATTCAGAAGTTTGGAAAGTGTTAATATAATTCCCTTAGAATATTTTACTTTATGGTTAAGTTGAAATTATATATAATTTTGATATTCCATATTTTTCATCTAATGTATTTTTGTTTATAATGGTATTCTGTGGAGGAAACATGAAATATGTAGTGGGAAGGAACTGAGAGAGAAATATCCTTCCAAACCAGAAACCCGAGATAACTAGAATTGGAATAGAATTGTTTTTTGTAGTGATTAATTAGTTTAAACAATATTTAAATAGTGGTAGTATCCATTATAGAGAGTAACCTGATGTACCATGAAGTAACATGTCTGTAATGGATAATTTCATGATACAACATCCCCTATCATTCAAGAATCATCTGATACAATGATATAAAAATTGTGGATTAATTCTTGGAGAAGATATTTGAATTCATGGGATGTTCGGAACTTAAAAAGGTTACCCCTTCCATTTGTCGTTTTGAAGGTGGAGCTGATTTATGCTAGTATTTGGTTAAGAATAATAGAGAAAAAGATGATCTTGATACTATGGAATGTGAAACATGTAAGAATATTTTCCTTGATTAATATTTACCAAATATTGTTAGGATTATGATGGAGAAACAATTCATCGAATTAAGGAAAAATGATAATGATTCAGTGGCCTCATATGAAGAAATATTCATAAGATTGGATAGGTTTGTATGAGAATTTATTTGAGACATTGACAATAAATGTAACATATTTTACTCAACATTAAAACCATTTATTAGAAGATTTTTGGCCTCTCGGTAATTTAAAAGTTCGGATAATGTGGTTCATTGTTCTTATAATGTTGAAATGGAGTCTTCCAACACTTATATCTCATGAAATGACAAGAGCAAGAAATGGTCAAGGTTGTAGGAAATGGAGAAGCAACCAATAGTCAGGATCTGGAAAGTGCTTCTAATGTGGTATGTTTGGTCACATGGTTCGTGTTTGAATGGAAAAGAGTCATGAACAATCCAAAAATGAGATAACATAAAACTAGTTAATAATAATATGATTTTTCTGAAAATAGTTGGCACATTATGCTAATGTGTGTCTGAGGGAACTTACTTAGGGAACAAATCATTATGATCAAAATAATAAAGGGATGGAAAAATTATTTTATATATCTACAGTTGATGTTGGTCCATCTAGTGAAGTGATGACAGCTATAGTAATTTCAATATTTTTCAATGGTTGATCATAATCCTAGCGTCATAGGAACCCCTATTTTATATACATTTCTTAGGTATATGTTTAAAATTTATTTGTGGAAAAATACCACTACTTGGGTGGAAGTAATTTTAATAGTATTGATGACCATTAAGGTTATATATATATGGAATTATTTAGTTGTAACTTTGGTTATTACTTTTGAACATTAATTATTAATGTATTATGTCATCACATGAATGCCTGAATTATCTTAATATGTGCTATCCATTTTGGTTTTTTTTAATATCTAAAGATAAGAAGAATATCATGTTATCCTTTTATCAATTATGTTATCCATTAAAAGTTTATTCTAGTGTATGAGACATGAAATGTCGCCTTGGATACTCATTTTTTAGATAAAGAGATGTGTATATGGTGGAAATTAATTAAATGATGAATTTATACTCATAATGTTAATATATTTCATTATGCTCTTAATATAGATGGTTAATGAATCCTTCAACTATTGGAAAAGGATATTGAAAGCAAATGTCATCCTAATACTATTCTGATGATAAAAATGTCATTTTACACACATATTTGACTTGTTGTTTTTTCTTCCCTGGCTTCCTCTTGACCAAGTTCTCTACAAGTCTCTATTATTCCACCATAATTAGTCTTCCCTTCCAAACCCATATTTTAATTTCCCAATAATGATATCCCTATGTGGAAACCTAGTTATGAATAATGTAGGGTGACCATTATGTTGTCCACATTACCCTTTTAAAATAAAGATTTATTAACCCTTTTTATGATGTGGTATTCAATAAAGTAATTCTAGAAATGTTAATCATTTGATAAAAAAGACGAATTTCAAGGGGTAAATTCATTTTAAAAGGGGTAGGATGTAATATCTAGTTATTTTATGAAATATATTATTTCAAATTTATTTAAATTATTTAATTACACATAACACATATTTTATCATTCATCACACACAACACCAACATTATCTTGCATTTGAAGAAACATCGAGTTCCTTTGATGACTTTTGTTACACACATGCCCGAATCTTAGCAGACAACATTACAATTTTAATATTCTTATGATAGTTATCACATACTCGTTGGAATGATGATAATGAATAATATTAAATAAATTATAAAATTATATTTTAAATTTTTTTATAAAATAAATTTATTTGCTACCAATTAATTATATATGAAAATAAAAACCAATTGAATATAATGGGAATGTTTTTATGAAAAACATTTTTATGACCAAAATTGATTTTTTCTTAATGAATTAAATTAATCACTATTAGTGGAAGATAGTGAGGGAATTTAATATTATATATTTAATAAAATGTTTTTAAATTCATCCTATATGTTTTATAGGCTTAATATAATAATAAATTAAATTTTAAACATAAAAAGATTTATATTTTTAAAAAGTGGTTTTACCGACTATTATTGGTGCACCTATTTTATATCAAATTAATTAAATTTTTATAGTTTTTATTTGAAGATGTAAAATTAATTTTTTGAAATATTAATATCAAAATTTACATTGGGTGAATTTTTGGTATTTTTATGAGAAGTTTGATTTTTTGGTTAATAATAAATGAAAGTAAATTTTAATTGAAAAATGCATTTTCTTCTAGTTTATTTATATAGTTAAATTATGTTTTTTAATTATTTTAAATTATAAATAGTTCCCATCTAGTAATATAATTTATTTCACTGGGATCATATTTATATTGAATTTAGATATAAAAACATAGAAAATGTTTGAACATATTCACATTAAAAAGCTATGTTGTTGTCCCATCTACAGGGTTAATATTAAATTAATTTCAACCTCTTATGTGATTAGAATTTGAGAAAAATGGAATAAATATTTTGAATCAAAATAATTTATTATTTCTAATAAGATCAACTTAATTTTTCACCAAAAATACTTGTAAATAAATTAAAATTAATTACTGTGATTAATGTAAAAATGTGTTTACTTAGTGATTAAACTTTAATATTAAGTAGAAAAATGACAAAGAAAAATGTAAGAAACCAATTGTATAGAAATTATTCGAACATATACCCACTTGTATAGAATTTTAATCATTATTGGAATCACATTATATAAGGGATACCTCCCAATACTATTTACATTTTTTAATTTAGAAAATGCCACTCCCCCTCCACTATTACGACGAACTCACTCTCTCCCCTTCTTCACACCTCTCACGAACTTTGGATCATCCAACCACTACCCTAATAAGTTACCAAAATGAGTTACCCAAAATAAGAGGTAACATTCTTCAAAAATAATTTTTTTTAATTTTTTTATCCACCCCTTCAATTATTATTATTCCATGCTTATATAAAAAAATATTATCCTAAATATATTTAGCTGTTTTAATGTTAATGGTTTGACCTAACACTACATATAATTACAACAAATGGGAAACGAAATCACCTTTCGTGTGTATAAAGGACTACTACATCGTGAAACGATGTCATTCATTTTTCATTTACCACACATCATGGTAGATAATTATGATGTAAAATTATTTTTATATGATATATATGATATTTATTATGTCCTAATACTTATTTAATTATTATATAACACATAACATCATCGTTTCCATTTTGCAGCAATACGATTACATCGTTTTTGGACTTGTGGACTACCTTCTTCTCAAAGTGATGTGATACATTCATAGTTTACATGGAATGTACTAAGGATGGGTTTAATTAAACATATGTGACATAGATGAAATATATATTATATTAATTTCATAATTAAATTTCTTGAAATATAATATATCATTTTCTTTAATGCCTTTTCACACATTGAAAACGTGATAACATTGTTCATGGATGTGTAGACTACCACCTCTTCGAAGCGACGTGATTACTTTTAAATCAGAATAAATATATTTGTAAGTATATATTATTAAATAATATGGTATTTATGAAATAATTATCATTATTTAAAGATAAATTATAATTAATTTTTTTTCATCATGATCATTGAAAAAATGGAATATTACTCATGCATACAACCTACCATCTCTATGATTGTAATGTTGGTTCATTTTTCATAAAAATGTTTTATGATTAGTTTTAAGAGTATAATTGATGAATAAATATTATAATTATTCCATGATTATTATTCTTGAGTTGTTTTTAATAATTACCCCTTTGACCATAGTTGACTGACCAAAGTTGTGTTTGACACAGAAACCGAATATGGTTAAAACACCCGACGTAAAAAAAATTATTTTAGTAATTATATAAAACATTATAATAAGTGAAATATAAATAATTATTAACTTGAAAAATATTATGAATCAATTAAATAATTAACATAATTTTATTATTAAATAAGATTAAGGTCCCACATGACAAGTCACACTCACGGTAATGGATTTCTTCTCAATCTACTTTCTTTGAGGCATATCTTGATGTTATACATCCAACTTCTTTTATGAGAGGAATATATAGACACATTGACATATAATATTATGAATTTATTTATTGTTATGTAATTAAACATTTTGTAAAATCTTATTCCTTCATCACGCTTAGGATTCAAATATTTCAAAGTGGTATGAGAGACTCTGATTTAAAAATATCTTTTTAAATGTTTAATGATTTAATTTGAAAAACATTTTCCTCCATAGAAATATTCTTGATTTAATTTTACATATTTATTTGTATGAATTTAAAATGATTATAAAGGACATTTGTTTTGAGTATTTTAGTATTCTCCTTCCTCTACAAGCCTTCATGTTTTTAAAATAAAAAGAAACCCATATTTTTTTCTTTTGGGGTATTTTGTTATTGAAAGTGGGCTTTGAATGTGGATTGATTATTTAAATAACTTGAAATGTTTTATTATGAGTGAAAATGAAATATTATGAGGGACACGTTGAAAATTGAATTCTTTTATGTGTTATGACTATATAATTGTACAAGAAAATTTGACAGGTTGTTACGTGATAAACCAATGATGGGTCATTCTATGATAAAGTAATGATGGGTTGTTCTATGATAAACCAACGATGGGTGGGCCCATGATAGATCTCCAAAACATTGGGTATGGAAGTTGATCATCTTTATATTCCATTTATAAGGGTGACATGTATAGAATTCGACTGCCTTTTTATTCTATTTATAAGAATAGAAAGTTTAATGATTTCCCAAGATACCTTTATGTTTTATCTATACATGTTATGGGTTTTATGGTAATATTTTGATTACAAATGGTTAATAAATGATCTTATTTTAAAGAGATTATATTTACTACATCTTAAGGGTGAAAAGTATTATTTTATGATAATGTTTTAATGAGTTTTTATGTTTTCCCAGGACTAACAGTTTTCCTTATTTGTGTATCCATTCCTGAGATTTTTGTGCTCACACCATTTTTTTAAATTATTTTCATGGGATTTAATGATGGGTAAGGGAATGGAAGGAGTCAAGTTGAATGTCATGACAAGTTTTCATAAAATATATCATGCATTATTTTAAAAGTTTTATATTTTGGAAAAAATGGATACTAATAAAAATTTTATAATTTAAACTTTGTAGTTTTGTTATGTATAAGTTAAGGAGCAGTTATCTAAAAATATAAACCTAAAAATATATTCAATGTGAAAGAAATTAATTACTAAATAAAACTCATGGTTATGTAATGTTTAAGTCTGGGTCCTTATACAAACGCATCATCTTGTTCACATCCCCCAATAGGACATATATACATCCAAGACCCATGGGAGAGCACTCCATCAAGAATAATTTAAACACAAAGGTGTCCTAGATCCCTCTAGCAGTCATCCAAGCTGTGTCATCTTACATGATATCCTAGCATGGGAGAAATTTTATATTCATCCAAGATAAAGGAGAAGGTCTACATGACCTACACCACTAGAAATAGGTTCTCCCTCAACCTCTACACAATTTCTATGACCATATACCTCAAATAACATAGCTCCCAATCCATAGGATGGGGTGCAACCCCACCTTGTGAAGTTACGACCTCTACAAAAAAAGTATGAAATTATTAAATAGTTGGTAATTGTCTTATACAAACACTCAATATAATATTCTCTCTATCTTTTAAAGGAACACAGAGAAGAGTCCCTCCATATCCTATTGAAGTTTGAGATATAAGTCAAAGAAACAACGGTTTACTGAGTGTATACTATTCCATTAGAATTCCATGTTTCTATCCTTTTCATCAATTAGGAGCAAGAAGATGTCAACCATATACATTTGAGACCCATATATATTTATATATGGAATCCTTGATGAAGTCAAAATCCATAGGTATCTAACTAAAAATGGTTCTAGGATTAACCTCATCCTAATTCATACCCCTCAAAATTTTCAATATAGCAAGGGGGATTTATATCCTACAAGGCTAACCATTAAAGGGTATGATAAGAGCGAGAAAAATACAATCATGAATATCCTTTGCAAGGATCATTTTGGGGATCTCACGTCTAACACCAACATAATGGTTATCCAATAAGAAACTACATATAATGTCTTTCTTGAAAGAACTTGTCATTATATCCAAGTGTCAATACCTTCCACATTTCATTAGTGTTTGAAATACCCAATCAAAGAGAATATCATCATATTACATAGTGACAAAATTCCCTTTGAGTTTTTTGAATCCATATATTTTGAAGTAGGTTTATATAAAATGGAAAGTAAACAACCAATAGTGGAGATGATTTGTATGTTGCAGCCCCAAATGTCTTCAAAACAACTCAGGTAAATCCCTTGAGTATGATCATCGATGATTATGTGCTATCCATAAATCTGATTGATTCATTATACTCAATCCAATATATCTTAACTACTCCTATCCCAAATCGATATCACAAAAAATGATTCTTTCCTAGAATCCATTTTTGATGACTCTAGTAGTTTAGAGTGACAATATCTCTTAATATGGTCTCTATCACCTTGAAAACACAATAGATTCCCTCATATTACCTATCTTTTATAAAAGAACTCCATAGACTCAGATGTGGAAGAAGAAGAGGATGGCCTCAGGAACGCCCCTACCACATTTGAGGAAGGTGTCTCCACCACCATATATGAGCTTAGGGAGGTGAACTTGGGAATAAAAGAAGACCTATGACCTATGTAGATTAGTGCCACTATGACTCTTGAAGAGTTCTAGGAGTTTATTAAATATCTAAAGAAACATAGATATATGTTCTCTTGGAATTATATAGAAATGTATAGCCTGAACCTTGATGTGGCTACACACCATCTAGTCTTACCCAATGAACATTGAGATTTCAAGTAGGCAACTAGAAGAATGAACCCATTATATGAAACTAATGTACAATTGGATGTTGGAAAAATATTCAAAGGAAAATTTTCATTGGAAGTTAAATACTGAAGATGGATCACCAATAACATCCTAATAAAGAAAATTATGGGAATATTAGGGTGTGTATTTATTTTAGAGACCTTAATAGACACCTCCTAAGAGAAGATTTCTTATTTCCAATCACAAAACACTTGATCAATGCAACTAATATATTCAAAGACCTTTCCTTAATGGATGTGTATTGGGGGTATATTAAAATAAACACATCCATTGATGGTGGGAAAGAAACCACCTTTAGAGAACCCCATGGGATCATTTTCTATCAGGTCATGCCTATTGGATTAAATAACTCCAGCACTACTTATCAATGTTACAGGCAACATATCATTAAGACCTACATTGAATTAATAGTAGAATGTAATGTTGATGATCTGGTGGTCAAATCTATATAGTGATGGGATCACTTCATAGATGTTTAAATAATACCTTACAGGTTTTAGAAGCATTATTTAAAGATAAACCCACTAAAATGCAGTTTTGGAGTAACATTTGGGAAATTCCTTTGACTTTTTCTATACAACCATGGCATCGAGGTCGGTGCATTAATTTATTATAAATTACTTAAAATATCAACCCTATATTCTCAAAGAACTAAGGGGGATCCAAGGGAACCTCACATAAATTTGACATTTCATAGTTAACTGAGCCAGAAAATCTTCCCCTTCCCTAAATTAATGAAAAAGGGAGTTTTCTAATGATGGGACAAAGACTTCCAAGAATAATTTTACACTATCAATAAATACATTCTACATATACCGGTCTTGAGGCCACTAGTGGATGGAAATCCACTCATCTTATATGTGACCACCATGAAACTATCACTTGGAACTCTCCTCATATAGAAAAAGGATGTGGGTAATGAGAAAGGATGCTACTAACTTATTCAAAAAATTCTAGGTAATGAGACCCAGAATTCTGATGTCAAGAGGAACTACATCAAACTCATCATTGTAGTGAAAAAGCTAATTCAATACTTGACTCAACATAGAGTACACTTGTTCTCTCTTATTTAATCACTTATGTATATCCTTTGTTACACTATGCTGACTGGGAATTTGGAATTATTGGTGTTTATTCTATAATAGTATGACATATAGTTTGTTTCATATAATTCCATGAAAGGAGAGGGACTTTAAAAAAATTTTATGGCGCATCCCACCCCTGAAATCACATCAGTGGACAATAAACATCCATAAATGGAGGTTTTCTATTCCCATGAAACTCCATGAACATTGGAGATGTATTTTGATGGAGATTCCGAAATCCCTATTGGAAAGATTCTTGAAGAACCAAAGATCAATATTTTTGTTCTAGGGATTTTATGTGTTTCTCTAAAAAAAGTAACATTTTCCTACTCTTTCTCACTATTCAAAGGTTGCACTGATAATTAGGCAGAATATCATCCCCACATTACATGATTGGAAATGGACCTAAAACTTTGGATAGCCTACCAGAAAACCAAATGAGATTCAGATCTATTGATAAAAAAGATCAATGGTGAGTTTTCCATTATGGAAGAGGAATTGAATCCCTTCACTGGTTATATTATAGGACTAATGCATGAGTTCCCTTTTAAACCCGCATTGCATCATGTCTCTCAATCAAAAAATGATTGTGTTAATGACGCATCCATAGTCCAGGATGACCCTAATCAAGATACACTAATTTTTCACATCATGTACAGAAGGATGGTCTCATCAGTCATCATCTGCTACATAGATGAAATCAATTAGGTCAACACTTCCCCAGAGTGTGATGATCCAATATACACCCCGAAATGGATGGATCCCCTAATTTATTATCTCCAAAATGGGACTCTCAGGACTGATTGAGCTAGAATTGAATAGAATCAGTGTTGAGTAGTGAACATCACCCTTTAGGATATGAAAAATGAGAAACAATCCCTCTACAAATGAGGCTTTGATGGATTCCTCCTCATATTCCTAATAGAAAGTGAGATTTCTAGCATTATGGAAGTGGTCCATGTAGGATATTGAGTCACTGATCAATCTAGTACCATGCTCTCCCACCAAATCTTGAGGCTTGGTTACTACTTGTAAATAATGATATAGGACTGTGAGTAATTCCCCATGAAATTTCAAGCATGTCATATTCATGTACAATTCATCCATGAACCCCCATAAATTCTACATAACCTAAAAGTTCATGATTATTTTCTGTATGAGGAATGAATGTTTTGGGGTCATATCCCCCACCTATATTTAATCAATTTAAGTATATCCTTAATAATACCAACTTCATTTCATAATGGGATAAGGCAATACTCATCATGAAACTTGGGATAAAGAATATAATTAAATTTGTGATGTCTAATATCATCACAAGATTTAGATTCCCTCACATGATATTGACAAAAAAATTCCACCAACTTATATTCTTCGAAGTTGAAGAAATTTTAATAAGAGTACAACATCATGTCCAACTATTCATCTCAACATCATGCAATGGAAAATGGAAAAAAATAAGCCTTCAATAAGAATCTATCAAATACACTCTAAAATATGGTGGATAAGGACAAAAATTTCTATATGGAAAATATCTTATATGATTTATGGACCCACCATACCAGCATTCTCACTATAATGCAAGAAAAATCAATATTCATTGGTCTACAGAACCTAGGTAGTATTTACCATATAATTTCAATTTATCTCGCATCAAATAGGTATTGGTGAAAAAATCTAAGATGATGAGCAACAGAAAATGTAGTTGGATGAGTTGGATTATATTGATGAGAAAATTTTTCTTACAGTACACAACCTCAAATTCCATCATAATCCGATCACAAAGGCCTTTAATAAAATGGTTCACCTCTATTTTTTCCTTCAAGGAGAACTAGTGTTGGCTCCTAGAAGCTCAATAATACTAGGAATAAAACATCCAAATCTATTACCCAAATGGGAAGTGAATTTCATCATACATAATTTATATTATAATAGTGCTTATTCAATGTCCACGATGGATGGGGAACACGTCATGCACTCCCACCAATGTGAGGTTTCAAAAAATGTATTTTTACTCATTATCATCAATAATCTCTCATACAAGTCTCATGATGATAAAATGATTGAGTGGTCCTAGACATACGACCTAAAACAAAAAGACAATATTCATCCTTACCACATTATGATAAATATATAGGAAAATGTTACATAATTGATGACTGAATTTACACGTTCTAGATCGATGAAAAGGATAATTGAAGTTCCCCATACCTATGATTGAGTCGGATCCACATAGGGAACCTATACATTTAATAACTACATGTGGTTTGATTCATTCCATCATTGTATACTTACTGATGGCTAGATACGAAATACTAGGTCTAGTCACAATATATATGTCTTGGTTGCAAGGAATCATACTACACAATAATTTATTCAACACATGACATTGAAATGTAGACATACGCTATTAACCAAGAATAAGATTCCATTATAAACTAACTTAGGATTATTCAAATAAGAACATGGGATACCTTTCACTAGATGATTTAATGAATTCATGGAAAACATTTTTAGGGCTTTGTGCCCTCTTTTTCACATCATAGAACCTTCATCTGTGCTGCATGATGTTAAAATTCATGGTTTCCTTGAACTAAATTTGTCTTGATTATCATTAGAATGATATATAGGGAGACACCCAGATATTATATCTTGCCTCGTCCACCACATGATACAAAATTACCCAATCCATGAATTTAATTGATTTAGTTTCAGGGAATAATTATTTAGCATTCCTCATTTCTCTCACCTTTCATAGCTCATGTGATCTTAGGAATTTATATAGGGGATTCCCCACCTGATCGATACATATCAGTTCACATCAAGGATAGAATTGTCTTGAATTTATGACCTTATAATGAACACCATGTGTTCTTGAGACATGTTGTTAAACTGCATGGTTAATGTCTCTCGTGTGACATAAAACTTCACATTACTATGGACCTCGCCCGATAGGACCACTATCCGTGGTGTTAGTCCCACACCAAAACACAATTTGAGAACTATGTGTGGCTTGATTACTATCATCATGGGATATGGAGTGATGTATGGATATCTAATAAAAGGTCTAACCATGACTATTAATGTGAACAATGTCCCCCTCTACGTATGGGTTAGACCTTCATAGGGCGTTTCCCCTTCAAGAAATACTTGTGGGTAGATTTTTTCATCATAAGAAACATAGTGACAACCTAATCTCTAATAATGAGTCCATCCACAACCATTAACGGGAATAATTTCCCGTCTACATATGGGTCAGACCTTCACAGAGAGTTTCCCATCCAAGATTAATGCATGGCATGATTCCGGTCATCAGAAGATTCATAGTGATGCCTGTATCTAAAATCCTAGGTCCATGTACAACCATCAATGGGAACAATGACCCTTTTGTTGTATATGTCAGACATGCATGGAGAGTTTCTCATTCATGAACTACACAAGGATTTATTCTTATCATCAAATGATACATAGTTACGCATGTATCTCAAATTTTGGGTTGATCCAAAACCATTAATAGGAACCCTTACCCCCTCCACATATGGGTCAAAACTTCATGGAGATTTTACCATTAATGAACTATGTGTTTCTTGATTACTGTTGTCAAAGGATACATAATGATGCTCAGATATCTAATCCAGGGTGAAAATGAAATAATCAATAGGAAAACCCCCTAGCATATGTGTTACACATGCATCGAGAGTTTGTAGTTCACGAAATTTGTGTGAATTTAATCTTATAACCGTAAGATACATCGAGACTCAAGAATATATAGTACTGGGTCTAATTGTAATATAAAAACATCTCTCCCTACATATGGGTTATACCTATATAGGGGGATCTCATTAACAAACAATGTGTGGATTGATTCCTTACATCAAAAGATATGTATTGACACCAGAATCATCAGACCTGTTTTTAGAAACAATGTATAAAATGATAAAAATAAACCCCTAATAGTTTATTGGTTTGGACATTTTTAGAGATCCATATGAGAACCACTTTCTCACATCCTAACAGATTGACCATTTTTCCCTTATTTCTCACTACTAGGAATATTGTTTTTCCCAATGGTTCCAATGAACCATTGGTATAGGAGAGTTTGGCATGATTTCCCAATGGTTTTATCAAACAGTTGGGAAATCTTCCACTTATTCCCCTTTTCCCAACGGTTTGGGGAAACCGTTGGGAAAGGTTGATGATTTCCCAACGTTTTTCTTAAAACCATTGGAAATATTCACATTCCCAATGCTTTCCCAATGCTGTGGTTCAAAACTTTGGGAAAATATGTCCATAAATACACAAATCGGGCACACCACCTCCAGTCGCATTTCTCCCCCAATTTCCAGAACCCCTCTCCCCCAATTTGCAGAACCCTCGCGCATGCCCCACAGGTGAACTCTATCAAATCAAGTGCGACTCCCCAACGAGGTTAGATGGGATAATTCCAAATCTTCATGTCTTATTATCATTTTACACTTATCTTACATATTGATATATTTTTATTGAAGTTGGAAACCCTAAATTCATTATTTTAATTGGATATTTGGTTTGTTTTATTAGGGATTAGGTGTTTGAGGCATTCTCATTCGTTTTATGGGTGGTTTTAATCAAAAGTTATGATGTTTTAACCATTTATGATGTTGTTGTATCTATTTTATCTCATTTCCCCTAACTTAACATCATATTCTATATCACATTTGGTTTCTGTTTTTTTAATTTCTAGTTAAGTTATTTGTGGTCGATGACTTTCCCATGTTAATTTTTTTCAATGGTTTGGCATGGACATTGGGTAATTAATGTGACTTTTCTCAATGGATGTGCCTTTAGAATACTCCAAATATATGTTAAAATTTATCAAAGGGATTTTATTATTTAAAATGGATTTCGAAAGATATTTCAGAAATGATTTAATATTGAACAATGTGTTTTATTAAAATGGGAATTTTTTTAATAAGGATTGGGTAATGTATTTTGTTATAGTACACTTTTTATGTGACTATGTTTGGTATTTAGTAAAACATGAGATAACTGGTGTGTGAGAATGTGTTGTTAAAGAGATTCCATGGTTGGTTCAAAATTATATTTACATTTTGAGCCTATTAATGAGTTGTTTAAAAGATATTTTGAGATATTTACCTATTGGTGTTAAGTCATACAGTGATCATGGGGGATATTATATGTTTATTGGTGAAAACTAGGATCTTTAGTGGTGTTTCATGATTAAGGCATATAATTAGTGCTAAACATGTTGATAAACCATGTGTAGATGTGAATTCTTGAATTGTTTTATTTTTTTAGTACTTTTTTATTTGGAGTTCCTTTTGATGATGATGTTTCTTATTGATACCTATGATTGGAATTTATTTTAGTTCTAAATCAGCTGAGACTCCCCCATCATGCATAGTGTATGAAATTCTTTTGGTTTACCTCAAGTTGATGACTCCAATAGCTCAATTATTAGAGTTGATTGTGAACCTGAAGTTGTGGTTGAAAATATATAGAATCATTCATCCATGTTCTCAATTATTTTGGTTTAGCTAGAGTTGGGTTGTTAAGGTTGGTACTATTCAAATTGATTTAGTATTGATCACAAATATGTTTTGGATAACATAACCATTATGTGAATTTTCAATGTTATTGGTTGCATTTTTATTTTAATTGAATTTTCTAATTTGGAATTGAACTGTATTCAAACCTAGTCAAACAATATTTCTAACTTGGTGAACATTACAACTTGTATGATTTATTAAATCCATTCAAGCTCTTATAAAAAAATTGATAGCTAAATTACCAATGAATCCCCCTATTCCATCATATATTTAGTTTTTTGGGTAACACATTAGTTTCCTTTTTCTAATTAATTACACATTTGTTTTCAAAAGTAGGAAATGCATCCAATTTCAGAGAGACGAAGGAAAAAAATGATGGAGAATAATCGTCGAATGGCAGAGATGGGTGTTCCACCATAAGTGCTTGTAGTGATTAATTTATTTCAAATATATATATTTAATGAATATGTAATTTCATGTGATTAATTTTTTGGTAAATTTTTTGTAGGATCCACCTATACGTCGACGGTTATTCGACGAGGAGCCTAGTACTGGTCCTAGTACTCAGGCCGGTGGTACGAGGGGGGTTCATACCAGAGGTAGACGAACAGCTCCGCGTACCCGACTAGACCCTGTCCCTCCCACTAACTTGTCATCCTTCCCACATTCTGATCCTGGTGTGTCATTAGGGACACACAAGATATTTAGGCCACCCATGTTTTCACCACATTTTGCATCTTCTGACCCATCTTTTTCAAATCCCATGATGATTCCCACTCCCTAGCTAGAATCCGGTCATACAGCTGTCCCATATTCTTTTCCTTCTACTTCTATCTCTCCAAGCTTCTATATTCCATTGTATTTGACTCCTGTTCCACCACAGGGTGTTCCATCAGTTTTTGCGGATCCAGCAGCACTCAACGATCAAACTGACGCATGTATATCTATAGAACCCTAAAAAATATTTATACCAATATTTATTTTCATTATAACATGTTTTGATATAATATTTGTTTTTATTTAATGATAGATACATCTACTGAAAGGAGGTGGGGGTTGGGGCGTACATGCATGAGTACGGTGTGGAACCGCCGCACACAGGTAATGGTGGATTAAAATGAAGACAACCAAATGGTTGAGAAAATAGGGCAGCAGTGTCAGTGTTTTTTGGCGACGCTTGCCAAATACTCCAAAATCATTCCCATCAACACGCTATCGTGGAGAAAGTTTCCACATGAGGTCACGAATAGAGATTGGGCAGAGATATGGGTAAAAAAATCTGTTGTATTTAATGTCATGAATTATTTTTTTATTTATATGAATTAATATTTTGGTGTCAGCTTAGATTTAATTTTCCCGATGGTGAGGGTGCATGACCAACACGTCTACAGGATTTAGGTGAGATTTGGAGAGCCTACAAGCATGAGATATATATTGGATAGCGTGCTAGAGTTGGCACTGAGTTATAGGTGGTACCAGTGATGGATGATTGTCCTATATAGCAGTATCAACAGATGATTACTCATTGGACGACTACTCAGTTTAAGGTATTAATTACATTTGAGGTATTAAAATAATAACTTTCATGTTTTTCATTAATATTATCCTTTCCATTATTGAATTTTAATTAGGAATCATCAAGAAAAAATAAAAAAAAACATTGATCCAAAAAAATACCTCCACACACTGGGACGTACTACGATGCCAGATCATGAGAGGAAGCTGGTATGACAATTATTTATAAGTTTTCTATACGATTTGAAGTTTCTTTTTTTTCCTCAATTATTTAATAGTTTGCTATAGTTTTCATATAACATTAGTTTTCAATGTCATTGTAGTGGCAGAAACTGAATATTGAAGGACGTGTGCCTCGAGCAAAACTGTTTTGCTCGAGTAGATGAAAAAAGGATGGAAGTGTTGTCAACGAACTGACTCAGCAGCAGATTGTATGTTTTAATCTGTTGATTTTATATTTTAATATCTATTTTGTAACTATATAACATATTTATATTTGTAACAGACTGATTTAGAGGCCCTCTATTCCCAATAACCAGACAATTTTGTGCCCACTGATCACTTACATCAGGTGTTGGGAGAGGATCATTCTGGAAGAGTACGCTGCAGACCTAGGATAGCCCCAACAATGTATTGGCCCTCCTCAGGTATGAGTTGTAATGACACCGAGCTGCAGAAAGTTAGGGAACATGCAGAACAAGCTGAAAAAAGGTCAATTGGGATGGCAGAATAGTCTGCTAGGGTAAATAGTGCACTTATAAAATTTATTGAAGTTCTACATCCAACACTTCCACTAGAGGCCAGCCCAACTTTTGATGAATATATGTCACTGATACGTCCTATATATGGTGCACGAGGAGGAAGTTATAGTGGTGGTAAAGATGATGTCTATCCTAATGATGATGATGGCGAGGAGTTTGATGTAGAAGAGGAGGGAGAGGAGGAGGGCGAGGCAGAGTAGGAGGGTGAGGCAGAGGGAGTGGGCGAGGGGGAGGGCATTTAGGAGGGCGGGGATGATGATGAGGACAATGATGACCACGAGGATGAGGGTGATGATGATGGTGATGATAGTGATGATGAGGGTGATGATGATGTTTTTTAGGATTATTCTATATTTGTATGTCTTGAATTATATTAATGTCTTGGTAATATTATTAGCTCATGCTCATCAAATGCATGTGATGATATGCTTTAAATTGAATAAAAATCCTTATTGTACATTCTCCATGTTATGTGAATTATGCCTTGTTTGATTTGGTTTACTTGTCAATTGTTAGGATAAGACATGGGTTACATGTTAAGGACTCATGGACATACTCACCATGCTCAGGGAATTTAAACATGAAATTCCAGGATGAATTTTTTGGTTTCTAGGTGAGGGCTATCAGGATGATTTCTATTACTCCTGAGTGATATTTGTTTCCTAAAGATAAACTGAGGACATGTCTATTTTAAAAGATGGTAATATCTTGCCTCAGGTGATACCCAGTCCCCTATGTGAGATACTTGGCAAGCAAGGACGCCTAAATACGAGGCGCAGTGTGGCCGACACCACTCAAAGTGACATGTACGAGTCAACCCCGTCTAAAACTGAGGCGCGATGTGGCCTTGATTTTAAGTGAAAAGAACAACTAGAATACGAAAAACTGACCAAACACATTCGGATTCTGTTGATACTTTATCACAAAGATCCATGGGTCATATGTGATGTGTATGAGTCAACCCCAGCTCAATCCGAGTCGCGTTGTGGTGGGGATCACTCTAAGTGTCTCTTTTTTTTAAAATAGACAACATTTTAAGTACATACGGAAAACCGACCAAACACATTCGGTTTCCGTTGAAACATTAGGAGAACGATCCACAAGTCATATGTGATGTAAGAGTCAACCTTTCCTCAATATGAGGCATGGTGTGGCCGACACCATTCAAAGTGTCTCCCTTTTGATTAAAATGGACATCATTTTATGTGAAAACAACAACTAGAATACGGAAAACCGACCAAACGAATTATGATTGTGTTGATACTTTAGAAAAATGATCCATGGGTCATATGTGACATGTACGAGTCAACCCCGCCTCGATCCGAGGTGCGGTGTGGCCAGCACCATTCATAGTGTCTCTTTTTTATTTAAAATGAACAACATTTTAAGTGAAAACAATAAATGACATACGAAAAACTGACCAAAGGCATTCATAATGTGTTGATTATTTAGGACGACGACCCATGGGTCATATGTGATGTGTAAGAGTTAACCCCATATCAATACGAGGCACGGTGTGGCCGGGATCACTCTAAGTGTCTCTCTTTTGTTTAAAATGGACAACATTTTACATACATATGAAAAACTGAACAATCGGATTCTAATTGTATTGATACATTAGCACAACGATCCATGGGTCATATGTGACATATACAAATCAACCCTGCCTCAATCTGAGGCACGGTGTGGCTGGCCCCACTCAAAGTGTCTCTCTTTTGTTTCAAAAGGACATCACTTTAAGTGAAAACATTAACTGGAATACATAAAACCGACCAAATGCATTTAGATTTTGTTGATAATTTAGTTCAATTATCCATGGGCCATTTGAGACGTTTAATAGTCAACCCCGTCTAAATTTGAGGCATGGTGTGGCTGGTACCACTCTAACTGTGATTTTTTTGTTTAAAATGGAAAAGATTATAAGTGAAAAGAACAACGGGAATACAAAAAACCAACCAAACTCATTCAGAATCTATTAATACTTTAGGAAAACGATCCATGGGTCATATGTGACGAGTACAAGTCAACCACGCCACAATCCAAGTCGCGGTGTGGCGGTAACCTCCCAATGTGTCTCTCTTATGTTTAAAATGGAAAACATTTTAAGTACATACAGAAAACTGACCAAATGGATTCTGATTATGTTGATACTTTATCAAAACGATCCATGGATCATTTGTGTCATGTACAATTCAACCCCGCCTAATTCCGAGGCACGGTGTGGCCGACACCACTCAAAGTGTCTCTCTTTTATTTGAAAAACACTTCTTTTTAAGTGAAAACAACAACTAACAAATGGAAAACTGACCAAACGGATTCTAATTGTGTTCATACTTTACGAAAAAGATCCATGGGTCATTTCAGACGTGTACAAGTCAACCCCATATTAATCCGAGGCGCAGTGTGGCTGGTTCCCCTCTAACTATGTCTCTTTTATTTAAAATGGACAGGATTATAAGTGAAAAGAACAACTGGCATACGAAAAACCAACCAAACGCATTTAGAATCTATTGAAACATTAGGACAATGATCAATGGGTTATATGTGACGTGTAAAAGTCAACTGTGCCTCAATCTGTGTCACGGTGTGGCCGACACCTCCCAAAGTGCATCTCTTATGTTTATAATGAACAACATTTTATGTACATATGGAAAACCGACCAAACAGATTCTAATTGTGTTGATACTTTAGCATAATGATCAATGGCTAATTTTTTACATGTACTAGTCAACCCTGCCTCAATCCGAGGTGCGGTGTGGCCGACACCACTCAAAGTGTATCTCTTTTATTTAAAAAGAACTTCATTTTAAGTTAAAAAAAACTAACATACGGAAAACTGACCAAACATATTCTGATTGTGTTGATACATTAGAACAACTATCCATGTGTCATTTGTGACATGTAAGAGTCAACCCCACCTCAATCCGAGGCACGATGTGCTGGAATCACTCAATGTGTCTCTCTTTTATTTAAAAAGCACTTCATTTTAAGTGAAAAGAACAACTGGCATACGGAAAATAGACCAAACGTATTCGGATTTGGTTGATACTTTATCACAAAGATCTATGAGTCATATGTGACGTGTACGAGCCAATACGGGCTCAATCCGTGTTGCGGTGTGTCCGGAATCACTCTAAGTGTCTATCTTTGGTTTAAAATGGAAAACATTTTAAGTACATACGGAAAACTGACCAACCACATTTGGTTTCAATTGAAACATTAGGAGAACGATCCATTGGTCATATATGACATGTAAAAGTTATCCTCGCCTCAATCCAATGCGTGGTGTGGTCGATACCACTCAAAGTGTCTCTCTTTTGTTTAAAATGAACTTTATTTTAAGCGAAAACAACAAATAGCATACGAAAGACTGACCAAATGGATTCTAATTATGTTGATGTTTTAGATCAATTATACATGGGTAATATTTGACATTTAAGAGTTAACCCCACCTCAATTAGAGGCACAGTGTGGCCAAAACCATTCATAATATCTCTCTATTATTTAAAATGGACATCATTTTAAGTGAAAACAACAATTGACATACGAAAAACTGACCAAATGAACTTGGAATGTGTTGTTTCTTTATTAAAACGGTCCATTAGTCATATATGACGTGTACGAGTCAACCCCACCTCAATACGAGGCACGTTGTGGCCAGGATCACCCTAAGTGTCTCTCTTTTGTTAAAAATGGACAACATTTTACGTACATATGGAAAACTGACCAAACGGATTCTGATTGTGTTGATACATTATCCCAACGATCCATGGGTCATATGTGACGTGTACGAATCAACTCCTCCTCAATTTGAGGCGCAGTGTGACCGACACCACTGAAAGTGTCTTTCTTCTGTTTCAAAAGGACATCATTTTAAGTGAAACAACAACTGACATACGGAAAACCAACAAAACTCATTTGAATTCCATTGAAACTTTAGGGAAACTATACATGAGTCATATGTGAAATGTACGAGTCAATACTCCCTCAATCTGAGGTGCGGTATAGCCGGTACAACTCAAATTTTCTCTCTTAAGTTTAAAATGGACTTCATTTTAAGTGAAAACAACAACTGACATAGGGAAAACTGACCAAACGCATTAGGATACTGTTGAAACGTTATTAAAATGATCCATGGTTCATTTTTGAAATGTAAGAGTCAACCCCTCCTCAATTAGTGGCACGGTGTGGCCGTAACCACTCAATGTTTCTCTCTTTCGTTTAAAATGGACTTCATTTTAAGTGAAAACAATAAATAAAATAGGTAAAATTGACCAAATGCATTTGGATTCTATTTTAAATTTAGGAAAACGATCCATGGGTCATATGTGACGTTTACGAGTCAACCCCTCCTCAATCTGAGACCTATTGTGGCCGAAACCACTCAAAGTGTCTCACATTTATTTGAAATGGACAACATTTTAATTGAAAACAACGTCTGGCATACAGAAAACCAACAAAACACATTCATAATGTGTTGAAAGTTTATCACAATGATCAAAGGGTCATATGTGATGAGTACGAGTCAACCCTGCCTTAATCTAAGGCATGGTGTGACTGGAACCACTCAATGTGTCTCATTTTGTTTGAAATGAACAACATTTTAAGTGAAAACAACAACTGACATACAGAAAACTAACCAAACCCATTCTGATTGTGTTCATGATTTAGTAAAATGATACATGGGTCATATGTGACGTGTACAAGTCAACCCCACCTCAATCCAAGGTACAGTGTGTCCAGAACCACTCAAAGTGTCTCTCTTTTGTTTACAATGGAAATCACTTTAAGTGAAAACAACAACTAATATACAGAAAACTGACAAAACACATTAGTATTTCATTTAAAAATTAGTACAACGATCCATGGGTCATATATGATGTTTAAGAGTCAATCCTTCCTAAATAAGAGGCATAGTATGGTTGTCACAACTCGAAGTGTCTCAATTTTATTTGAAAGGACAACATTTTAAGTGAAAAGTACAACTGGCGATCAGAAAACCGACAAAATGCATTCGTATTCTATTGAAAATTTAGGACAACGGTCCATGGTTCATATGTGATTTTTACGAGTCAACCTATCCTCAATCCAAGGTGCGGTATGGTAGGAACCACTCAAAGTGTCTCTCATTTGTTTCAAAAGGACATCATTTTAAGTGAAAACAACAACGGGCATATAGAAAACTGACCAAACACATTAGGATTCCATTGAAACTTTAGGAAAACGATCCATGAGTCATATGTGACATGTAAGAGTAAAAGCCGACTCAATCCAAGGCCTGGTGTGGCAGGAACGACTCAAAGTGTCTCACATTTATTTGGAATGGACAACATTTTAATTGAAAACAACTACTAGCATATGGAAAACTGACCAAATGCATTCTGAATTTGTTGAAACTTTAGAACAATTATCAATGAGTCATATGTGAAGTGTACGAGTTAACCCTTCTTTAATACAAGTCATGGTGTGGCTAAAACTACTCAAAGTGTCTTTTTTTAAATGAATAACATTTTAAGTGAAAATAATAACTGGCATACAAAAAATCGACCAAACGCTTTCCTAAAATGTTGATACTTTAAGAAAACGATCCATAGGTCATATTTATCATGTAAGAGTAAACCCCAACTCAATTCGAGGCAAGGTGTGGCTGGTATCACTCCATGTGTATGTATTTTGTTTAAAATGGACATCATTTTTAGTAAAAACAACTGCTATACGAAAAACCGAACAGACGTACTCAGATTTTGTTGATACTTATTTAGTTTTTTATTTATTTTATTGATAATTGATAATTAAATTGTGTATGTATTCAATTATGAATTGAATTATGGATTCCACATATAACTGTCATCTAAATATTAAATTGAATTCTAAATCAATTATGTATGTTTATAATTACGTTATGAATTTTGATTTAATTCTTGATGTGTATTGTTCAAGAATGCATTATATGTTAAATGTGTATGAATTTGTTCTCTATAGGTAAGTCCTAGTTTTTTATTGCAGGTATAGTAATTTGAATGGTGTAGAATGGACATCATTAGAGGCTCCTGTCCAATTTTCAGGCTGCGGTGAAATTTGCACAGTATAGCCTATGCTAATGGTTTCAAACTGTTGGAAAAGGTTTCTAGGGATTTGTTTGCCAACAGTTCAATGAGAACCTTTGTAAAAAAACCAATGCCAACAGTTCGCCAAACCCCTAGCATCGGTTAATTTTACTAACCTATACCAATGGTTCTTTATAAAACGTTGGGATAGGTTTTCCCAATGGCTTACTTCCCTACGGTTTGCAGAACCGTTTGTATAACATATACCAACGGTTCTGCTGGCTTTCCCAACGGTTCTGAACCATTGGGAAAGACCCCATTTCCAGTGCTGTCTCATGCCGATCTTGAATCATATGAACATATGAATCCAAGAAAAACATTCTACATGATGTGACTAAGACATATCTCATATCGAGGAACATGTCCAAGTTGCATGATGCTAAACTGCATGATAACTACCTTGTTACATGATGTTAAACTGTATGAAAAAATTTCTTCACATTGAACATATCATTCCCCCAATAGTTGTGAATCCAAGAATAACATCATCTATTGCTTCACCTAAAAACATGTTCAATACACCCAATTGTTTCCTTTAGTGTTCACTAACCCTTCTTGAATAATACCTTTATCATGAAACAACATCATATCTTTGAAATATAATCTAACACAACGAGTTCCTCAACATGATGCCCATATATTATAAACCCATGGACATAGGGATTTTTTTCTCATCATTTTTACCTATAGAAAATTGGTAACATGGGCTGGTAAATCCAAACATATCTTTTTGTCCTAGGGTCGACCCCCCATAAATCAATGAGTTATCGTCGTGACTCTGTGGAACATTATAAGCTATCTGCCTTATGAAGGGTTGATATATAACCACCATCTCCCACCTCTAGATAACTCATATATTTTTGGGTTATGATCTACATATTATGTTACCAATCTATTCAAGTGGATTTATATTCTCTTGATGCTACACATATGTGCATCAAACCCATTTTCATTGAATCATTATGAAATCATATCCTTGAACCCTTTCATTTCAAGGTGTTTATGTTCTATGAACACACAATTTCACTAAGTTAGTTACCTCTATTCTATGAACATGAGTTAGATCAATGTTGAGAGGTCTCCTTAATGGATCTGATTATGAAATGATTCATTCCCTTTAAATATTCATAGGGAACCCTATGAAAACCCATCCCTTAAAGTATAATATACTCATTATTAAAGAGGTCTGAGTCATACAATATAATTATACCAATGCATCAGTTAGATCTTTGTATGTTTTGGTTGTGCAAAAGACAAATCTACACAAGAAGGGATCAAACATATGGAAACCAACCAACAAGCCTATACATAGATAAAAAGTGTTTCTTAAATCAAAATACCTTTGACCAGGGAAATATATACCTAAGGATATATTTTGACAATTTCACATCAGTTCCCACATCCATACCACATAATGTTAAACTGTAAGGAAATCATCCTTACCGTATGACATTAATCTGTAATGAAACCTTACTTACCTAATGATGTAAAAATGCAAGGAAAAAATCCTTGTCACATGATATTAAACTGTATGATAGATAGGTCCCCACTACATGAAATTAAATTGTTAAATCCATAACCCATTTTCATTCCACATAAATGTAAAATAAGAACCTATCCCTGGTTAACCATAGTACGAGGTGTTTTTTTCATTCTCAAACACATCAACCCATAAATTAAACTTCATGTCTTGAGTGCCTTGGGTTACCAAAACGTATTAAAATACCTTTAAAAGGAATATAAATCATTATTTTTTACTATAATAATGATTTATAAAGGATTTGGCCAACCAACTAGAGGAATATAGGCCCTATAAGAAGGGATTTTTGATCCTTGTGATCCTGACATCACTATGGTAGAACTTAGCACTATAGGTTGTTCAAGGTTATCCTTGGTATTATTTCCATATATCATTACTCACAACCTAAGAAAAAAAATAAATTATTTACAAAATTTTCATATCTCACTCAAAATTATGCTGATGAACACTTGACATTGGGTATCCAAATTAGGTTTTTGTGTAACATTACCCAAATACTAGGTCTACACGCACTATGACCTTAATGTACACGAAATTTGGTCAAATATATACAATCATAAACTTTATCTTCCACTAATACCATCAACAAAATCTTCCATGTCCAATAGAAAAGAGTGGGTACACCTCGTTTTGACAATGATAGTGATGCATAGGGTATTTGAGCTACCAAAATGAGGTATATCCTCCATGAAAGAAAGGAAGTCCAATCCTCCTGAGTCTAAACAAAATTATATAAGAACTCAACACATTAGGGTGTCTTGGGTCATACTCAGCATGTCTGCACCATTATATATTCATAAATATTATCTTAGAACCAATCATTCAAACTACATAAAATTTTTATATACTTACTTAATGATTTTTAACTATAATAAAGATGTCCTTACCTCATGATGTTAAACCAGATAGAAGATGTCCTTACCATATGATGTTAAACATAATGGTAGATGTCCTTACAACATGACATTAAAAGGAATAGAGAAAATTACATTACAAATGTCATATTAAAAAAAGGTATAAGGTCAAATCCAGAAGACCTTAAACTACAAGGCCAAAATGGTCTAGTTTTTAATAACTTAAAACAAATAATTGTAAGAGTGATCACACCGCGATTCAATGTTTCATTTTCAACATTACACCATTGCGCTAAACTAGTTTTGTATTGAAATATATATATAAAAAAAATTAACTTCATATTTGATTTAATTATTTTGTTTTTATCACTTTTAAAAAGGTAAATGTTTCCTATTTTTAAAATTGTGTTGTAGGTGGAGGTGACATGGTGGACCCATGACGATGTTCAAGAAAAATGGGCCAAACTGCATAGGATCCAAGCACACCAGTGAAATCAACCACACACTGATACTAAAACATGCATCCAAATGGGATAATATTTTGTGTTCTAGACCAAATTTAAATTTTATACAACTCTTATTAATATATATGAGCCAAATTCGTCCATTAAAAGGCCCAACCGACCTGATCTTTATAGCACACCGAATCTTCATGATGTTTCAAGTCATGTGATGTGATATATCCATATCTTGAAATGTAGATGTCCAAAATAAAATAATCTTTCGGTGGAGATTGTAAATATGTGGGGAATTTTTTTTTAGTTTTTACCAAAGTGATATATGGATTTATACCAACCTAAAACAATAGTAAATCTGGTTTTACACAATCTGTGTTCCCAAAACCACCTTCCACTTTTCCTATAAAATGATACCTTGGGAAACTCATTTGTATGTTCATCCAGGAGAAAAATATATGGTATTTTAGAGACAAAAATGAGTCATCTCCTCATCTAATAAGTTCTTGAGTCCCCTATCGTCATATGGGGATCATGTATGAAAGAAAAATTCCACCCAAGCCTCCTCTTCCTCTTGATGGCGACCTAAACAGTGGAAAATCATTTCAAGGGAGCTACACATACTTGGATGGGAGTTCAGGCACATTTTATTCTACTAGTTTTCTATAATTTGTGTTTTAAACGTTTCTATTATGTTTTATCTCAATAAAATTCTCCTCTTAATGCTTCTTTTGGGTTTAACTAAGTGAATCACTTTTCATTTCAACACTGATTGTTTTGAGATTTGAAGTTGGAATCTTGGGTTGTTTGGATTGGGAAACACAAGAATCCTCTTTCTCTAACCCATAAAAAAGATATTATTATCATTTTTTATCTTTCAATCTATACTTTATGTCCAATCCTTTACAACATTATTGTTGGGTTAAGGGTTAGTATTTTGTGCAGCGATTTAAGAGGCAAGATGAGAATCAAGATCTTGACAACCCCCAATGAAAGAACTAAACGAAACCTTGTGTAATTTTCAGAAAAATGAAATGTAAAAGATTATTTAGTGAAATTTAAATTAACTTCTTCTCTCGTAAATATTAAAACACCACCTTAATTTATCAACTTTTAAACTATTTAAATCAAGTTATTTTCTCATAATTGTTTTCAAAATCACCCCATTTTTAGTACTTTTTATTAAAAATGAATACTCTAAACCTATAAAATATCCTTGAGAATGACCTAGGGTATAACTTATAATATAAATAATCCTTAAAATCATAATAAATTTAACATGTCATGAAAACACGGCCATATTTTGGAACTGTTTCCCATGATCGCTTTTGTTTTTAGTGTTATTTTTTAATAAAAATATTGTTAATTTTGTAACTATTTATTTGATTCTTTCCTTACTTCAATTTTAGTTGATTTGTAAAATATTCCTCTTATGTAGTTTTTTTCATGATTCATTATACTATGGTAGATTTACCACATTTTGAACCTGAACTAGTGAGGATCCAATGTAAGTGACACTGTGACACACAAGACAACCCTTTGAGGGAGGACACACCACATCTTGAACCTATTATCGAACCTTATTCTTCTTCAGGGACCAACATCAACATTGAATTAAAATTGAATAATATGGATAAAAAACTAAAAATTAAGAGAAATAACTTCACTTGTTGTCGATATCAAACCAGCCTATATTCAATTGCAAGTTGAGGCACCCAATTTTTAACTAAAATCCAGTGTATTTAATTTATTTCCAAGAATTCATGGTCTTTCTAGAGAAAACCCACATAAAAATTTAAAAGAATTTAATACTATGTATTCTATATTAAAACATGATAATATATATGAATAATAAGTAAGGCTTAGGTCTATCCCTTTTTCATTAAAAGATAATGTAAATGTTTGGATTTACTATGTTAAATCACCAATTAGAGGATGGGCGGACATGAAACACCTTTTTCTTGAAAATAATTCCTAGCCTCTATAACCACAACAATAAGGAAATAAATTGTTTGAATAAGAAAACATCAAGGGGAAATGATTCATGAATACTAGGAAATATTTAAAAGGCTTTGTTCAAGCTGACTACCCCAACAAATAATTGATCAACATTTAATTTAGTATTTTTAAGAAGGTTTAATTCCTATTTAGAGAAATATAATTTATGATTCTATAGCTGGTTCACTAGTTGATAAGACCCCAATTTCTTTAAGAACCCTAATTGAGAACATGGTGTAGATCACTCAACAATTCGGTTCAAGGTCTAGTGTACCCATTCGAGGTCTCCATGAGGTGCAAAGTACTGAATTTGAAAATAAGTTAGACATGAAGTTTTAATAGGTAAGAAAACTTCTTTTAAAAATTGTTCTTTCCCATGGGAAATCCCAATTTCCCCCTCTCAACCATTTTGGTATGTGTTCTTTTCACACCCATTATTCTGACCAATGCCCCTAACTAAGAGAAACTTTGGAGAGTTGTGAGGAAATATTTCCGGACTAACCCCATAACCAACCCTTAAGGAAAGAACCATACTATCGATCTAACCCTCGGTTGAAGGAAAACCAATCTTATAGGCAAGGTGGTATTCAAATAAACTAAAACAATAGTGGGACTAACGAGGAAGTGTAGTCATCCAAACACCACTACCCAGAAATTACCAACCACCAGAAAGGCCTTTCTAACCACCCCTCCAAAACCCAATCTTATCCTAGAAGATATGATGAAAAAATGTATTCCCACAATCTATAATTCCAATAAACCACTCAAGCAGCCATACAATACCTAAAAACTCAATCAGGCCAACTCGCTAACTCTATGGGGGAAATTCAAAGTCATGGGTCAGGTAAACTACCCTCTCACCTATTATTTCACCCTAGGGATAATGGAAATGTTAGTTCCTTAACATTTAATAGTGGTAAAAAAATTAAAACCCAAATGAACCCTCCATTAGAGTCATCCCCTCCTAAGGAAACCACCATCCCAACTGCTAAAAATGGTCGAAGAGAATAAAACCCTTGTCCTGAGAGATGAAATTATAAAGGAAAGAGTGTGTCTATTGATGAGTCACATATCACAACCATTCCTCTCACATTTTTCCAAAGGTCCACCAAAAAAAGAAAACACAAGGAAACTTAACTTCATAAGGAAATATTAGAAACTTTCAAAAGTGTGAAGGTTAACATTCCTTTGATTGATCCCATGATGAAAATTCAAATATATTCCAAGATTCTTAATTATATGTGTACGCACCAAATGAGAATTAGAGGTGACGAGAATGTGATATTGTGGAGGAATGTATCTACATTTATAGGACCATCCCTTCCCACCAAATTTAATGATCCTGTAACATTCTTGATTCCATGCAACATTTGGGAGTATCCCATTTCTAATGTTGTGCTTGATTTGGGTACACCTATAAATGTGATTACTCAATCAATTTACTCTAAATTGATTTTTGGAGAACTAAATACATTATGAATTGTAGTTCAAATCACAAATCTAATAACAACACACTCCCTGGTATGTTAGAGGATATTCTTGTGAGGGTGTAAAATTTAATTTTTCGTACTTATTTTTTTGTACATAAAATGGAAAATGATAGGATGAATGGACATTAACTGATTATATAGGGGAGTTCTTTCTATAATAATTCCAAAACCATAATTAATGTCCACAATGTTACATTACCTATGGAGATTGGTGGGTACATTTTCCACTTCAACATCCTCGATTCCATGAAGCACTCCTTAAAATATAATTTATATCTCTTTATTAATTAAATTAATACACTCCCTTACCCTTGAAAAATCTTTTCATTCCCCTCATCCTTTTTCCATGTTTTCATAATTAATTAAAATTATGGGAAATGAATCATGCATATAATGTTGTGGTGGTCAAGAAAAATGTCATTCATGTATTTTAATTGATGATTTCTTGAACACTAAGGATCACATGACCATCAATGATACTAGTAATCTTGTAAAAGCTCATTCCACATCTAAGAATGGTACCATTGAGTAGTTAGATAAGATTAATGACCTCTCACATTCACATACACTCCCATAAATTAAAAATTTCCCTGAATTAGAAATAAAATAACTACCTCAAGATTTAAAATATTCCTATCTTGAAAATGGAAACAAGTTTCCTGTCATCATTTCTTGTTTACTCCCTCCTGAGCATGAATTGCGACTACATGAAATTTTGAGGGAGTATAAACATGATTTGGTATGTACACTTGTGTAAATTTTTGGTATTATCCTATCAAGTTTCACACATCTTATATTGTAAAATTATGAGGCTAAACCAATGAGGCAGTCATAATGTCTACTAAACCCAAACCCCCTAAATGTTTTTAAAAAAGAGGTAAAAAAATTATTGGCTGTTGGAATCATTTACCTAATATCTTAAATCCAATGGCCTAGTCCAGTACAATTTGTTCCTAAAAAAACAAGTACTACTGTAATAAAAAATAAAAATAATTAATTTGTTCCAACTTGTGTGAAGAATAGTTGGCATGTCTGTATAGACTATCGCTGGATAAAGCTACACACTTGGAAGGACAATTTCACATTTCCATCCATTGACCAAATTCTAGAGAGTTTAATAGATAATTATGATTACTATTTTCTTGATGGGTATTCTATATACTTTTAGATCTATATTCCCCTGAGGATTAGGAAAATACAGCCTTCACTTTCCCCTTTGGCATATTTTCATATAGGATGATTCTATTTGGTCTGTGCAATGCTCCTGGTACTTTCTTGAGATGCATTGTTAGTATTTTTTCAGATTACATAGAGAATTTAATGGAAGAATTCATCGATGATTTCATTATTTATGGATCTTCTTTTTATTAATGTTTGAGTAGTCATGTTTTAGTCCAACATCGCTGTATTAAAAATAATCTCGTATTAAACTATGAGAAATTCCATTTTGTGGTGCGACAAGGTATAGTTATGGGGAATGTCATTTCTGGGGATGGTATCTAAGTTGATAAATCAAAAGTGGTTGTCATTTCTTCTCTACCATTCCCAAAACAATGTCTGTGATATGCTGTATTTCCTAGGACATGCTAGATTTTATTGTTGTTTTATTCATGATTATAGTAAAATTGACATCCCACTCTACCAATTTCTCTAAAAAGAAAATGAATTTGTTTTTAATAAATAATGTGAGGAATTTTTTAATAAGTTAAAATAGAGTCCCACACTACCCCTGTTAATCTAACCACCTTAATGTGATTTACCATTTGATTTCATGTGTGATGGCTCTAACTTTTAAATTTAGAAAATCTTATTACAAAGGTTCGATCGAGGTCCACATGTCATTTCCTATGCCTCACAAACAATGGAACCTACCAAAGAAAACTACAACACAACTAAAAAATAATTTATTTACATTTTATTTTCCTTAGATAAATTCAAGTCGTAACGTTTTGGGTCCAAAGTCATTATGTTATTAGACCATGCCACCCTTTGGTATCTCCTTAAGAAGCCAGAAGCAAAACCACATCTCATTCATGGGATGATACTGCTTCAAGAATTACATCTAGAAATTAGATATAAAAAAGATTAGAGAATGTGTTGGATGACCATATTAGTAGCATCCACCCATCCTTGAAAATTGACTCATACCCCCATATTCCCCTAAATTACATGTTTCGAGATGAGCAATTGTACCGAGTGAATGATATTATTCCTTGGTATGCGGAAATTGTAAATTATTTGGTAGCATCTTTCATTTCTATTGATTTCAATAAAAACCAGGATGGTCATATAAAAAATGAGTCCCATTGGTAAATTTGGGATGACCCCTACCTTTAGTGCACATTTAGTGATCAAGTCCTCAAGTTTTGTGTTCCTGATAATGAGTTTGAGATTTCCCTTAGGTTCTGTAACACTCTTGCTTTTTGGGGTCACTTTGGCCCTCACCTAACTACTCATAAGGTTCTTGATTCCGGTCTCTTTTGGATAACAATTTTTAGGATTCCCATGATTTCTGCAAATATTATCCTCACTCTCAAAGAATGGGGAATGTCTATAAAATAAATGAAATTCCAAAACTACCATTGATCTTCAATGATTTTTTTTATATTTGTGGAATTGAATTTATGGAACCATTACCCTATTCATTAGGGAACTTTTACATTCTTATAGTAGTTGATTATGTGTCAAAATGGGTAGAAGAACACACCATAAGGAATGATGATTCCATGATGGTTGTGGAATTTTTGAGAACCAAATTTTTTATAGGTTTTGATTAACTAGGTCCATCATCAGTGACTAGGGTTCACATTTTTTCAACTGAACAATGAAATCTATTTTTCATCGGTATGAGGTCAGGTTTCGATTGTCGACTTCTTATCACCCACAGAGTAATGGTCAAAAAGAGGTGTCAAATATGGAGGTAAAATGGATTCTTGAAAAAATGGTTCAAACTAATATAAAATATTGGAGTCTTAGACTTGATGATTCATTTTGGACTTACCGTACTCCCTTTTAAACTCCCTGTGGAATGTCCCCATATTAGCTTCTGTTTCGAAAGGCTTGTCACCTACCTATTGGGATTGAGCATCAGGCTTACTTTGAAAGAAAATAACGTAATTATAATCTTTCTGGTGTATGTTCATAAAGAATGTTTTATATTTATGAGAAAGAGTAAATGAGAAGAGATTCACACAATTACTCTCAGATTTATAAGGAGCGAACTGTGGTTTCCCATGACCATCTCATCCTTAATAGTCAGTTCCACATTGGGCAGAAGGTCCTAATCTAAAATAGAAGGCTGAAGTTTTATCTATGTAATCTTTGTTCCCACCGGTTTGGACCATACACTTAATGTCTCTCCCTTTTGTGTTGTTTAGGTTCAAAATGAAGAAACCAAGAAAAACATCACTATCAATGGGTAGCGGCTGAAGCACTTCCATGAATCTATTATAGAGTCCTCGATGGAGGAAATCCAAGTTCAATAAGTAGTCTATGAAAGAAAGCCACTATGTTTTATACTTAATTTCCACCTTCTGTTTTATTACAGTTAGGAAAATACACACTTTAGGTGTGGGGGATTGTTATATTCTTGGGTTAGTTATGAATTTTTACTGTGTTTCTTTCCTTTTCTCATTTTCACTTATTTTATAGTATTGTCACACCCCTCGTGTTAACTTCTCACTATTGTGCCAAAATTTTATTTTTTATGCCCAATTTATCATGGAAAATGATGCCTGTTTAATCAAGAAAGTTTTTGAAAATGCATGAAGAATTTCCATATTTCATATTGTTTTAACATTCCATTTTATTTCATGAAATGTGCATTTAATAATAAATAAATACTATGGTGTGACTTTCTTTTGTAATTTGGTTACTTTTCGATGATTTAAATGGTTTTATCATTTTGAAAACAGTGAGAAGAATGTTACCCTTTGTGTGAGTAGTTTAAGGGAAAATTGTGTCACATAATTTCTGCACACACTTTTTCACCCAACTATGAAGTGTGGAAATATCTTAGTTAATAGAACATAAATTTAAATTAGGTTAATTTTTCCTTATATTCCAAAATGGGTTTCCATATGTTCATTCCTTATGTGATCTATTTCATTACTGTACTAGATTGAACTATGTCTGTGTACCTATAATATGACTATTATACACCCTTAAAATAAATAAAAAAGGGTTGTGTATTGGGTAGGTCATGAACCACCCTTCCCCGACTTTTGATCTTGTTATAACTATTATAATTAGTGTCCTGAGGAGATAAAATAAGGGTTGACCAATCAGTATGAGATTTGTTCAAATTAAAACTATTAAAAAATAATATTAAATGATGGGAGTGATGATATGTTCAATATATGGGGATATATAGGTTGGGATCATATGGGTTGACTTTTGTAAATGCTTATATGATTTGGTCTTGAATTTTTTTGCAAAGTATGTAGGTCATGTTCAGTGGAAAGGATCTTATAAGTAGAAAATTCATAAAATAACTTATATTTAATCAATATAAAGTTAAAAGAATAGCATGAAATGGGTTTCACACACATATGTTGAGAATTAGTGAAATTATTAAATTTTTAATTATTTTATTCAATTGGTATCATGAATATCTGGTAATTTCATTCTGATACAATTTTTGAGATGTATTTTTCTATGATCACTGAGAATAACACCTCGGTGTGATTTTTTCTTTGGTCACATTTCTATAAGGAATTAAATTTTAATATAATGTTAAATATTTATGATATTGGAAATATCTACATGAATATTTTTTTTGAATTATGACATTTCCCAGGAGTGCAACTATTTAGGGGTGGGGGTGTGATCACACCATGATTCACTATTTCATTTTCACCCTTACACCACTAAGATAAACTATTTTTGTTTTGAAAATTATAAAAAAAAAATTGAACATCATTTTTTATTGAATTATTTTAGGTTTATCGGTGTTAAAAATTTAAACATTAATTGTTTTTATAATTGTATTGTAGGTGGAGGTGATTTGGGGGACCCATGAAGATGTTCACCAAAAATGGGCTAAACTGCATAGGATCCAAGCACACCAGTGTACTCAGACACACAATTATATTAAAAAATGTATCCAAATGGGATGGGATTTTGTGTTATGGTCCAAATTTAATTTTTTTAAAACTCTTATTTAGATATTAAATCTCAATTACTCCATTAGGTGGCCTAACCGACCTGATCTTTCCAACACACCAAATCTACACGAAGTCAAAATTGGTATGATGTTATATGTCCATATCTCGAGTTGTAGGTGTCAAAATGAAGCCAAATTTTCTTTGGAGATATTTAATAGGTGGGTAAAAACTTTTTAGTGTTTTATAAAGATATATAAGGTTGTATACACACAAAAAACAATGGTCCAAGTGGTTTTACACAATATGTGTGCCCAAAACCACATTCTACTTTGCCTATAAAATGATTCCTTGGGAACCTCATTTGTATGTTCGTCCAAGAGGAAAAGATCTAGTATTTTGGACACAAAAAAGTAGTGATATTTTCATCCAATAAGTTCTGAAGGCCCCTATCTTCATATTGGGATCAATGATGAAGGTGAAGATCCACCCAAGCCTCCTCCACCTCTCGATGGTGAGCTAAACAATGGATGATAATTTAGAGGGAGATACACATACTTGGAAGGGAGTTCTGATAGTTGTTATTATATTGGTTTTTTGTAATTTTTTTGTTAAATATTTCACTTATGTTTTATCTCAACACCATTCTACTCTGAATTCTTTTTTTGGGTTTAACTATATGAATCCCTTTTCATTTCAACACCGATTGGGTTGATATTTCAAGTGGGAATCTTGGGTTGTTCCGATTGGAAAACGAAAGAATCCTATTTCTCTCACACATACATAAAATCTTAGTATGATTTTTATCCATCACTATATTCTTGAGTTACAATCCTTCAAAACATTATTTTTTGTCAAAGGTTGGTACTTTGTGCCATGATTTAGGATGCAAGAGGAGAATCTGGTTCTTGACAACCCTCAACAAAAGAATTAAAAAAACAATGTTTATTATTCAAAACAATGAAATATCCAAGATGTGTAGTGAAATTTAAATTACCTCCTTAAATAATAATTCTAAAAACACCACCTTAATTTATCAACAATAAAACTCTTTAAATCATGTTACTTTCTTAGAGGTATTTTCAAAATCATCCCCTTTTTAGTAATTTTGACTAAGAAAAATACTATAAACATATCAATGATCCTTGAGAGATGACCAAGGGTCTGACCTATACCATAAATAAACCTTAAAATCACAATCAATTTTATGTGTGATGATAATTCGGTCAAAGATACACAACACTCACTAGGTTAAAACCCCCCAAAGGGAAACCTAAGAAAAATTGTGTCTCTGTTCACTAGAAATAAACTTTTTGTGACCTAGAAAATATTTAGTACTAATAAAGTGTAAAAGGAATAAAATTGTATTGATTGAATACTGATAAAATGGAGGATGATAAAATCCAAGTCCATTCCCAATAATCTTTCCCCTATATGAAGCACGAGAAAAGGGTAGGTAAATTTAAATAAAAAGACAAAAAGCATATAGACATCATAACTTTCCCCTAGAAAAAATCAATATTCACTCTCTATATCCACTAATATCAGAATATATTAGTGAATTATTCTTCCAGGATATATATGTTACCCAATTTTTCCTTTCTAAATCACGTGATCTCAAGACAACTGAAGTGGGTACATCAAGGAGGAATCTCATGTCGGAGTTCATTCATGATAATTTATAAAGACAAATATGGTGTGATTTTAGAATAAAATTGTAATAATTTATTTTTACTTGGTATTATATAAAGGATGGGTATTTTTGATAATTCACGTGATATCAGAGCAATGAAATGTCAAGCACATCATGAATGAAGGAATGATGGATAATGATAAATAATGTGCAGAAAATTTATTCACTGAGAAATTTCAATGAAAAGAATAAATATCCCATCTCGAATTATATTCAAATATTCCATATAAAAAAATTTGTGGTTAGACTATAATAAAATTAAATCATTTTAATTTCTAAAATTAGAGAAATTCTGGATGGTGGTATCAATGGAATGTTGAAGTTCCATTCACTCTACTAACTCCACAGATGATTTAGGATGGAGAGTCTCAATAAAAAATATAACTCCTCTTCTTTTTGAATGGTCACCAATAAGGATGATGATTTCATATAATGGTATCTTTTTTTATCTACACACTCTTCGTAATCTATTATTTCTGCAATCAAGAGTTTCATATGAGCGCATTGCGGAGAGACTATGTGGCGTCTATGATAACGCACCTTTGATTATTTCCTTATTGACTGGTCCAAAATACCTTCATTATCAAAACTATGTTGGTCCTTATCAATATTAGATAGTTTTATATGGGTTAGGATGATTTATAACATGATATCTAGTTTTCAAAGACTCCTGCGGCTAAATTGATAAAGATATGGAAAAAGTATTTCTCATAGTCACAAAACATCATTAATGGAATCTCAGTGATCAAGGTATGAATCTACTTCTAGATCAGTCTAAGACATGATTGGTCCCCTATAAATATTGGAGTAGTTATTATATAAAAATAATTATTGATTGAGCATCATTAGGTATATAATCTATTGAAATATAGATTGGGTGAGATGATGAAGAAGGAAGAGAAGAAGTTTCAAGTGAAATCCTATCAATAGATGCGTCATTCATCACTAATACTAAATGAACATTCTCCCCAAAGAATTCTATCATTCCATTGTGATGTTTTTCACTATGATGAAAATTCTTACTTAGAGGCTCTCTGAAGTATAGAAATAGGTCTATTATTTCTACTAATAAGGGGGTCAGGGAAGCGCAATGTTTATCCACCTGATAGACCAATCTATTTATCATAACACCTGGGTAGGCTTCCACCCATGCCAGGACATGGTCATAAGATAGGAAGATAGGGGTTTGAATAGGAGGTAAAATAGTCTAAAATTGTACGTCTTCATGTGAATCTTGTGAAAAATTTATTGGATAATCACGTTATTTCGTTTTACCCACACATTAGCTCATGGGAAAGGAGAAACCCTTTGAATGAACCCAAATTGACAAGAAAAACTGATTAGTGGTATATGGGTTGGAAATAATCATATATTACACATAGGTCACAATAAAACCATCTCGAAGATAGATTTTATATAACCAAGAATTGAGAGAGGCACTATAATTATCAACAGTTAGCCCAGTCAGTGTGGGATATGGAATGAATTTGAAATGATCAGATTGGATGAACATGACAATAACCTCATTAGGGCCTTGTGAAATAACCTCAACCCCAAAAATATGCAACATCCCAGGATAGAATGAATCATTAGTGATCCCAATAGTGTTATGATATTCTCAACAATAGAAATTATCTCATATCCAACAGAATAAGAGCTTGAAGTGGCCACCAATCCAATAAAGGATTTTCCTTGCTATATATGTCCAAAAATTTGATATATGTGAGAGAGATCCAGTATGACCAGGCTAATAAGGCCCTCCTATTCCAATCATTTTTCCATAAAAAACACACCTACTCAAATCCCCAAGAATGCATCCCCAGATAAGAAAATTCATCTATTTTGAAACATGTCTAAGAACCCTGCTAGCGGAAGGCTTTGGGATATCTATAGTCCCACCAAGTAGCCCCATGATGCATACTAAAATAGTTAATGTTTTTATTATTATTTTTATATGTTTCAATTATTTAATCCCTCCCAATTAGTTAATTTGAGTATATTTTCACCATTTTAGTGTTTTTTTGGTGAATTTTGGTCTTAATTGTGAAAATTGCTTAATTATGCAAATTTCACAGTTTCCTAGAGCGTTTGTTTTTTGAGAATAACATTAAAATTTGGATCCAATGTAAGTGATTCATTTTTTATTATTTCCTTACTCTTGGGATTCATCTTCGTCTTTTGTATCTAGATCCAACTTGATACACACTGGCCCAGAAAAATCAATCAAGTGGAGAAATATTTCTGCATAGAAGAATGGACCCCACCATATTAAATCAGCCATATCTCATAACGACTGTAAAATTTTGTAATTCAAGATTTTTTAGACATATTAATCAAATTTTATGGTTCAAATTAAATTTCAAAAATTAATTATCTCATTAAGGCATGTTTTGTGTGCTTCCAAGTGGAGAGGGTGAAATAGTGTTTTGTTGCCCGGAAAAGTCATGTACATTAATTCAGCCATGTAATTACTTAAAACTATCCAAATAATTTGAAATTTTGTGTTTTGAAATAAAAATTCATTCCAAAAATATTTTAAGAAGAGAACTCTGTGAGTTTCAGCCAGCTTCTGGGAAGAACAGAAGCAAACTTCTGGCGGACAGATTCTGGAGGATCAAAATTTTGGTTCTTTTTTTCTCTCTTTTATTATTCTTAGTTTTGAAATGAATTATAATTCCACCTTATACATAATTAACCATACCATTGTGGGGTAAAATTTTGTTTTATTGGGATAGGATAGGTTTTCCCTTTTTTAATTCTTGAGTTCTTGTACATAATTTTTTAAGATCCTTTTCTCTCTTCTGTGAAATCAGTTTCAATTTCTTATAAAAGTTTTTATTATCATGTATGATTGTATTTGATTTAAGATTATGTTTTTTTATTACTTGTTACAATTATCAATTACTCCCTCAACTATGATCAGATCTATATATGATGTAATATATCATTTCATAGTGGTGAAGTACTCCGTGATCGCCGATTAGTGTGTGAGGAGTAGTGAACATTCTTGATTGTTTGGGATAAACAAGACATGATTGGGAATTTCTAAATTAAAATGGAGGTATTCTCTACAAATCTATTACACATTGGAAGGATATTATACCAATCTGAAATTTTATTAAGGATTATTCTCACCATTATTACTTGACCAATGGAGTGAGAATAAGCGATTGTGGATTCTCACTTTTATCGACTTAGCAGAAGAGAATTGGATAAGTAGAAATATGATTGATATAGTATTGAAAAACAAACCTAATATGATCACAATTTCATATAATAGTTTTCAATCACTTGTTTTTTAAATTTGATCATAATATTTTTTTAATTACTTTCCTTTGTTTAGTTTGTTTTTTATCCTTTCCAAATCAATCAATTTAAATAAAAACCTCACTTCTCTCTCTAATTTTAAGGTTAAATCTTAGTTGTTGTGTTCCCATCTTCAGAGAAAAACTCGGTTAATTACTATAATGCATTTTAACATAGTGAAATAATGTTTTTTCCAAACCCTATAATAGGTACAAGTCAAATCAAGTTTCCTTTTCTGAGGAGGTAGTTTTAACATTTTTCTTTCTTCTATTTCATGAATAGAAGCACAAACCCTAACCCTTACCCTGTAAATAATGAAATTTAGAGGATGTTGTTGAATAGAGTTAGAAACCTGAATTTTCAATCTAAATTTGAGGAAATTTCTCTTATAGACTGAAGTGAAACTTTAAGTGTTCACTCTAAGCCTATCATCATGGATAGAAGTCAAAACCAAACACTTAGAGACCTATGTGAACCAAAATTCCTTAATCAAAACAATAAACTTGATATTCTAATGTTACAAAATAATTTTGTGATGAAACCTAACATGATTCCATTGCTCTGAAAATTTCATGTCTTGGCAGGTGAAGACCCAAACAAACATATCAAAGACTTCACGCATGTCTTCTCTACTTTTATACCCTGAAGAGTTTTCAAGGAGCAGGTAAAGTAGATGGTATTTCCAATATCATTAGAATGAGATACCAAAAAATGGTAGTATGACCTAAAAACAAGATAAATGAATTATTGGAATTAATTGTTAAGATTATTCATCCAAAGATTATTCCCCACCACCAGGAGCACATCCATCAGAAAGGAAATCTATAACATCAGACAGTCATATGGAGAAACTCTTTATGAGTACTAGGAGAGATTTAAGAATCTATGTGCTAGCTGCCCACATCAAGAAATTGCGGAGCATCACTTTATTGCCTTATTTTATCATGGCTTACTGGACTATGAAGAATCCTTATGGATGCATCATCTGGAGGTGCATTGATTGTCAAGTCACCAAAAGAAGCCAGGGGATTGATTGAGAAAATTTCTTAGAACATTTTACAATTTTGTACAAGAGGTACTGGATTAAGAGGTATTCCTAAGGTAAGAACTTCTCATCCGTCACCATTATTAGAAACTATGATTGCAGAGTTAACTAGTTTGGTGAGATATATGGCCTTGAAACAAGTGGGTAACCAACAAGCACTGACTAAGTTATATGGTTATTCTCATCACATTATCATTTCACCGACTAGTGTGATGAAATACAGGGAATGGAAAGTTTCACAAAAACATTTCTTCCAAGTCATTTGATAAAAATCAAGGATACAGAGTTCCTAACCAAGTGAATTATTGATTTAAAAATCTATATAATCAAGCTAGACCTACATACCAAAATTAGTTCCAAAACCAACCTCCATTCTAGAATCAATTCCAGAACCCACCACAATTTTAAAAAAAAGTTATACTATAAATAGCCTTCATACCAACAACCACACACATTCTATAAACCCTATTAGAATCCAACCACTAGTGCACACCCTCTAATTCAAACCCAACAAAAAAATATGAGATTGAGGGGATGAAAGACACTATAAAAGATTTTTCCAACATGATCGAAAGTCTCATAGACTTATTAACCAAAAACCCAAGAAAAAATTCCACCCCAAAAAATCCCAAACCAAAAGGATAATTTTACCATGATAAAAAAATAATTTGAAAAGAACTCCGACCATTGATCTCGAAAAAACACCACCTGGGCTAAGGGAGAATGAAGTTGAGAATTCAGAAAATTAATTAGAAATGCACCAAGATGAAGTGAAAAAATAAAATTATGATAAGGATAGGCCAAGGAGTAAAAGACAATAAAAAAAATTTAAAAGGAATAAAAGAGAGTAGAAATACCGACCCCCACCATTTACATCAAGGATGATTGAATCAAATAGGTTGTAGGAAAAAGTGCTTCAAAATGAAATTTTTGATACCTTTAAAAAAGTGGAAATCAATATAACCCTACTAGAATCAATCAAAATAATTAAACATTATGCAAAATTTTAAGGTTATTTTAACCAAGAATAATATACTTCAAAGGAATGAATGTACCACCTTGGGAAAGAGTGTCTCAACCATTATCGTACCACATTTTCCAACCAAATGTCAAGATCTGGGGACATTTTCCATTCCATGATCTATTAGTTATTTAAATTTCATTAATTCTTTTTGTGATCTTGGTGCTTCCATTAATGTATTTAATCACTTAGTATACACTTATATGCATATGGGAGACTAGAATACCCCAAGAGTTGTGGTCTATCTTGCAAACAGATCCATTATTTTTCTAGTAGGAGTTCTAGAGGATGTCTTGGTGAAAGTCAAAGATCTATTATTCTCTGCAAACTTCTATGTGATAAATATGGAATATGATAGGATCCCATCACACTCACCCATAAATTTGGGAATAAATTTCTTAAAAACACCCAAAAACATCATCAATTTCCATGAAGGGACCCTCACCATGGAGTTTGGAGATAGTACTATCCACTTTAATATTTTTGAATCCATGAGTCACCCATAGGATGATCACTCCATATTTTCACTCTCCCATTAAATAGGTACTAAAAAAATAGAAGAATAATATATGTGGCATGAATTCTTATCCTTTGTAATGACTTCATCCATTGAAAATATCATTAAATATGTATATTCCAAAATATTGGAGATTCTGATTTCATAGTAGAGGAAGAGGTAAAATCAAATTTCTTTGTTGATTTGATAAATGATGAAGATGATTATCAGATTTATTATGTGAAGTATTTACACCTTTGAATGTGAGGAACCTCAACTTAATTTTATCCCTTGAGCATCCCCTTGATCTGGAATTAAAATCACTCCCCACTAATTTAAAATATGTTTACCTTATAGAGGGAGAGAAATTACCAGCGATAATTGCTAATAATTTTTCTAAAACCCAAGAAAAATATTTGATTGATATTTTGAGGAAAAATGTCCATGAAATAGGGTGGAGATTAGCTGATATCCTAATAATAAACCAAAAAATATTCTCATATAGTATTATTCTTGGGGGATATTCCAAACCTGTCATACAACCCCAAAGGAGGATGAACCCCACCATGATGGAAGTTGTGAATAAAGAGATTGAGTAGATCATGGAAGTTGGGATCATCTATCCTATATAATATTCAAAATGGGTTATATCAATCCATTTAGTTCCAAAAAAATCCTAACCATTGTGAGGATGAGAAGAATGAATTAATCCCTGTAAGAATTCAGAATAGCTAGAGTGTGCATAGATTTTAGAAAGTTGAATCAGGTCACTCAAAACTATCATGGCCACATCACCTTGATTGACCAGATGTTATAGATATTGGAATTGAGAACTAGTTATTTATTTATTATTTATTGATTTCATGATATTTTCATGTACCTATTTCTCCCAAGTATCAAGAGAAAACTACCTTTACTTGTCCCTTTATCACTTTTTCATAAAAAATGATTCTATTTGGATTGTGTAATGTTCCATGTACATTTCAGAGGTATATGTTAAGTATTTTTCTAATCGTACTGAATATTTCTTGGAGTTTTTCTTGGATTATTTCATGGTTTTTGGAAATTCATTTGACCATTGTAAGAAAAATCTAGAAAAAGTTTTGAAAAATTGCATTGAAAAGAATCTTGTTTTGAATTTTAAAATGTGTCATTTTATGGTTAATAGAGAAATTTTCCTTGGGAATTTCGTTTCCATAAACGGAATTGAAGTTGATAAATCAAAAATTTAAGTTATAAATTATTTTCCTTACCCAACTTGTGTGAACCATGTTAGATCATTTTTTGGACATGCAAGATTATACAGGAGGCTTTTCAAATATTTCGGTATGATTTCTCCCCATCTCTCTAGATGAATTTTGAAAGATGAGGATTTTGATTTCAATGGGTCATGTAGGTAATCCTTTTATGATTTGAAGAGGATATTTATTACACCACAAGTAATGAATCCAAAAAAATTGTAAGAACCATTCAAGATACTTTGTGGTGCTTCAAACCAAGCAGTTGGAATAGTACATTCTCAGTGAATTGCGGGTAGGCCACAAGTCATTGACTATGCCTCTAGAACCTTATATGCATCCCAATTAGACTAAAAAACAATAGGAAACGAGTTTTTAGTAGTTTTATTTTTTTAGAAAGATTTATTTCCTAACTACTTGGAAAAAAAGTCACAGTGTTTTCTGATCATGCAACACTTAGGTACTTGATGAAGAAAGTAGAAGCTAAACTGGGGCCAGTAAGATGGATTCTATTACTACAAGAGTTCAAAATATAAATCAAAGTCATGTATGGTTCTGATAACCAAGAGGCTGATCAATTAAGTAGATTTCCAACACCATTGAAGATGAAATTCAAGATAGAGAACCACTGAATGGCCCATTCAATGAGAGAAATTGTACTTGATTTAAGGAGAAGTTACTTGGTATGATAATATGGTAAATTATCTGGTAAAATATTAGGTCCCATATAATTTAAATTCCCACCAAATTTAAATAATTAAATCTAAATCTAGATATTATATTTAGGACGATCCATTTATTTGGAATATTTTCAATGACCAAGTGATAAGAAGATGTTTTCTAGAATGTAAAATGTATTCTGTCTTTATGTTTTTTTACACTTATGATTGTGGAGGTCACTTTCGAACTCAAAGGACAGCAAGGAATGTTTTAGAATGTGGAAGCTTTCAGCCCACCCTTTTTCAATATTCTTTTGAATATTGTAAATGGTGTGAAAAATCTCATTTTTTTGGAAATATTTCAAGGAGACAAGAAATTCCCCAAAATCCGTTGATTTTTTTGTGAGATTTTTAATGTTTGGGGGATAGATATTTATGGGACCTTTCCCAATTTCATTATTAAACTATTATATTTTTCTTGCGGTTGATTATGTTTTTAAATGGGTGGAAGAAAATTCCACTAGGACTGAAGATACTAAAGTTTCCTGTTGTTTTTTTAGTGCTAACATATTTTGTAGGTTTGGAGTTCATAGAGCCATCATCAGTGATCAAGGGAATAACTTTTGTAATATTAGAATGCATAATTTACTGAATAAGTTTGGGGTACATAATAAAACATCAACTCCATATCATCCACAGACCAATGTGAAAACTGATGTGTCCAATTGGGAAATAAAAGGAATTTTGGAAAAGGCTGTTAACCCAAATAGGAAAGATTAGAGACAAAGGTTGGAAGATATATAATGTTCTTACAAGATATCCAATAAAACATAAATTTGAATGTTTCTATATAGGTTTATTTTTTGGAAACGTTTCCATATGCTGGTGGAATTAGAGCATAAGGCTTATTGGGCTGTGAAAAAGTTGAATTTGGATCTTGAAAGTGCTAGAAAAGAGATAATATTGCAGTTGTAGGAGATGGAAGAAATTATAAGGGATGATTTTGAAAATAGATATATTTATAAATAATGAAAAATAGTGGATCATAACAAGCTGATCCAATCCAAAGACTTCCATAATGAAGACATGGTGTTGTTATTCAACCGAGGACTGAAGGTGATGTCAGGAAAACATTGTTCTAGGTGAGAAGGTCCATTTATAGTTACTCATGTATATAATTTTTGTTCTGTGAAGATTATGAAGGTTGGATCATAGTATCTATTAAATTTTAATGGATGTATGCTAATGAAATCAATTCCATTAGATCCAGTATAATGGATCACACTCCTCCAACCGATTTATCAATAAAATCCACCAGGTCGTACCTCTTCTTTACAATTGATTACTTTTTGTGATTATTTTTTAAAATATTATTACATGTTTAATAAATTTTAATTCATTGTAGACCCTTCATCATTTAATTGTGGTGAAGGAAACTTTTTTAGTTTTGGATTTTTATTTGTTTGTTTTCCTATTTTTTAAAAAATTGTGGGTTTGTTTTCAACATTTTAGGGTTTATTTTTCGAATTTTGTGTGTTTTTGAAACTTCTGAGTAGAAATGATTATCTTTTATATTTTTGAAACCCATTTTCTTGAGTGGAACAATTTATTCCATGAAATTAAGCTTAAATGAATGCTGAAAATGACTTTGTTTTATGTTCAAATCTTTAGGAATTTCATGAAATGCCTTCTGATTTTTAAATACCATGCCACATCTCATTGTCCATATATTTGAAACCAATTTCCCATGAGGTTTCATATCCATTATTTTCATATTATTCACCTCACTTCTTGAGAGAACGAAATCATGCTTGATTTAACGAGAATTTGATTTATTCTAATCAAATATTGAGGGTTTGAGGTACTAGTTTGTTAAATGATTGAGGTATTTCGTTTCGTTGAAATCCCCCTTTTGATAAAAAATCCCTTTAATTATAAACTACCTTGTAAATTTAATACATTTAACACTTATAATACATGAACAACCTATTCGGATAGCCACTTTATAATCCAATTTTCACTATCCAACATTCTCTTGAAGTGAAATTGGACGATCTAGTTTAACATAAGTGTGGGGTAAGTTGTGTAATATTGTGATACGTCAATTAGAGATATGTTGAGTGTAAATAAAGTTGAGGATATTTTCATTTTTCTGGGAAAAAATTATTCTATTAAAATTTGTGCCTTTTTTGGAGCTTTCATGATAACAGAAGAAGTGCCATTTTGGAGCTTCCATTTAAGAAAGAAAGAGGTTCCTTTTTTGAGCTTTCAAGAAAAATTAAGTTTAGGAAAATTGATTTTTTTTCTTCTAAAATGATAAAATGGGTAAATTTTCTTTTATTTTTAATGATGATATAACTGATTTTCTATTAAGGGGACTGTGGAGGAGACCATACTTGAGTGAAAATTAGAATCTTTCAATTTTTCTTCAAAAAGTGCCAATCCTTCCTTATTCAACCGAAGAATATTTAACATCTAAATAATACCAAATAGAAGCTAAAAAATAACTCTGAAAATTTCTCATGATAAAAAAAAATCCTTGACTCACATTGGGTGGATATATTGGTATTTATCAATCCTATGGTGACCCTTGTATGAGTTTGTATAAAAGAGACATTTCTGAAAAATTAAAATTTGTGTGATGAGAGAAAATACATGTTAGGTAAGTGTTTTGTGTTCATGGGAGGAGAAATTAAGAAGAGATATATTGAATTTTATGAAATTAATAACATTAAATAATAGTTTTTGATGAGGCATGATATATTTTATTTCTTTGTGTTAAAATGGTGGATCTCATGGATTTGTGTTTTAAATTTTCTTTAGTTTGATTTTGATGTTTAATTGTCCAGGAGTCCAAGTGCTATGTGTATAGGAATTTATTTAGTTAATATTTTAATTATTTTTCATATATATTTCAATGATTCAATCCCTCCCAATTAGTCCATTTGAGTATATTTTCACCATTTTAGTGTTTTTGGTGAATTCTGGGCTTAATTGTAAAAATTGCTTAATTATAGAAAATTCACAGTTTTCAAGATATGTTTTTTTTCAAGAATAACTTTTATAATTTGGATCCAATTTTAGTGATTCATTCTTTGTATGCTTTCCTTGGTCATGGGATTCATCTTTTTGTTCTGGACCAAGACCTAATTTGACACACACTGGCCCCGATAAATCAATCACGTAGAGAAATATTTCTAGTTTGTAGAATGGACCACAACTTATTAAGTCAGCCATATATCATATTAATGAAATTTAAATGATTTTATTTGAGTTTTTCTTTTGACATAGGACTCAAAATAGTTTGTTCAAATTAAATTTCAGAAATTAAGGGTCTTATTAATGCATCTTTTGAGTGCTTGTTGACGCTCCTTTCATCACAGAATCTTAAAATCGGAAAAGGGGGAATATATGAGCTCAAAGTGATTCAACCTTTGATGAAAAATATAAAAAATAGACAAAGGCATGAACAAAGGATCAAAAGAATCTTCACCGCGCAAGTTTTATCCCTGTCGCACAAGTCCACTTGCGCGACGCCCTTGGTCGGGCAAGTGACTTGCGCGGCCTAAGTGATAACCACCCGGTAACCGCCCAGGGTCTTCTCCTGCCTATAAATAGACCCTGTGGGCCCCCCATTCGAGAGGATCTTTTTTCAGAAACTCGGATTGAAGCTCCCGAAGCCCAAGTCTCTTCTCAAATCTTCTGGAACACTTCTAAGGTAATTTCTTACCTAGAACGGAAGATCTAAAGAGAGGGAGGAAGGCCTAAGTGTTGAAACTCATCAACACTTGCGCGCCTGAGTGGCCAGCCCTTAAGGGAAGTGGTCCCACTTGCGTGCCGCCTTATTCCTTCAATAGAACTTGTGCGTCCCTTTTTTGGAAGAACCTCAAGAGGATTCTAAAGGTATTAATAAAGAGTCGCTCAAGTATTCTAATGCTGGTTGAAAATCGCGCAAGTACCCCACATGTCGCGCAGGTATACCTGCACGACCAATACTTGCGCACCCACGTATGACTTGCGCGCCTTTCAAGACTTGTGCGCCCCTACCTTTTTGGGTGCCCATATTTCCCATTTTACCCCTCTTAAGACATTTCACCTTTCCTATTCAAGATTCAGTCTTCAAGATACTCTTCAAATCCATTTATGGCATGATTTCATGATTTTACTTCATTATTTGAAAGTAATTATGTGGAATATCTCTCAAAACATAGTGATTTATACATTTTTATGTCACCAAAGATTGAGAGTTCATTCATTCAACCTCATCCTTTAAGATGAGAGAATCCTTAACCTGGGTCTCCTTTTCAGGAATAAGTCCCAGTCATAATTTTGGGCATCCTTATTAGGAGTAAGCCCCAAGTCCTCTAATTTTGGGCATCCTTATTAGGAGTAAGCCCCAAGTCCTCTAATTTTGGGCATCCTTCTTAGGAGTAAGCCCTATGTCCTCTAATTTTCGGCATCCTTCTTATGAGTAAGCCCCAAGTCCCTTATTATGGGCATCCTCCTCAGGAGTAAGCCCCATGTCCCTTATTATGAGCATCCTCCTCAGGAGTAATCACCAATCTCAAATATGGGCATCCCCCTCAGGAGAAAGCCCCAATATCAAATATGGGCATCCTCCTCAGAAGTAAGCCCCAAACCTTAATCCCTAATCTGGGTCTCCTTTTCAGGAATATGACCCAGTCATAATATTGGGCTTCCTTCTCAGGAGTAATCCCCAAGTTCCCTAACCTGGGCCTCCTTTTCAGGAATAAGTCCCAGTCATAAATTTTGGGCTTCCTTTTCAGGAGTAAGCCCCAAGTCCCTTAATTTCTCTTAACCAGTCCTAATTTTCCTTTGATCTGGGATTCCTTCTAAGGAATAAAACCTAGTTATCAACCCTCTCCTAATTTGGGCTTCCTTTTCAGGAATAAGTCCCAAGTTAGAGTATTAAAATCTCCATGAAGCACATATACCTTTATGGACCCTGTTCCTGGATTTTCTCCCTAAAAGAGAATCTTAAACTTTCATCTGTCTGGGCAGTCATAGATACATAATCCCCAAACCATTTCTTATGATTGCATCTTTCATGGAAAAATTGTCTAATTTTTACCAATACCTTTTGTTTCTCACACCGAGCATGAATCACGTGAGCTTAGAGTGTAAAAGTAATTATGACATCCTTCTTTGAGCCATCAATCATAAACGTCATACTCCCTTAATCGAACTACGTGGGTTCTGATTCCTTTTCCAAAACAAAGGATACGTAGGTAGCCCATCTATGGGTTCGATCCCAACTCTGAAATAATTCATGTCCTTCTGAATGATGATAAACTTCAAGTGCCCCACTGAGTGGCTTTAAAACCAGCCTGGTCATCATAAATGACCAAGAGACTTTTTATAAAAATGTTTTGAAGGATACCATTGACCAAGAATCTATAAATAGATATATATGATTCTCTATTGATGAAGAACCTCGAATACATATAAAAAAGATTCTCTAAATTTCTTACATATTTAATCATTGATTGTCAAAACTAAAGGAAAATCTCATTTTATACTTGGTTATGTAATAAGGATTCCTGAACATAACTTAAATCTATAATGAGAGTCCTGGAATAGATAATAATTCCCCTCAAAAAGGTGTGATGAGTCCGACCTCCCTTCCTCTCGACTAATGAAAATTCCTAAGTCTCGTCAGTCCACAAGCTAATGAGCGCCTACCTTTGGAAAGTAGGTCCAAATGGATGTGGAATCATTGGATGTTTCCGGTTCTACGAACAAACCTGCTAGAAACTGATCGGAACGTTTGAATCTCCCATCCAGGAGGTCATCCCTGAATTCCGAGGGAAACAAAAATGGTGAACCCGACGTGAATCCTTAACCAAGTTAAAATTATGTTTTAACTATTTGTTAAGCCCCTATTTAAAACTCAATAAGAGGGCTAACAAAAACAATCATTGACATATGTGCTCATCCAAAGGTTGAAGTAGCTGAGTTTATCTTGATTACATCTGTTATATCAAACAAGCACTCTTTTCCAAGATTTTCAGTATTTCCATAATGGATGCTCTCAAATTCACATATGTAAATACTGCTTCTGCAAATACCACTACTGCTATTCCTACTGAATCGTCATCTGCTCTGAGGATGACATCACCTACTCAGCGTCTTCAACGCTGGGTATCAAATGCGCTGGTTAAGGAGTACCTTCAACACGGTACCATCCCAACTCTTGAGGCTGCCCGATAGGCCCTCCAAGTAAATAACTCACACAAGTCGTCCGGACAACGACGACCAGTGATTAAGAAGCAGGCAGTGCTGACTACCGTCTCCAACCGTTTCGGGTCGTTATCCCCGGAACGCAATTTCCATTCACTCCCTTACTCTGAGGAAGTGAATGAGCAGGTCCCGCAGGGCCTTAATTCAAAAAGACAGGAGTCCTTCCCGAGGGCTCCCATCAACAATCGCCGCCAAACTCGTGCGACAGTGCGCCCTCAATATGATGAGGGTACCGACTCCAGGAATTCAGCTCAGGTTCCTCGAACCCGAGCAGGCAAGACGAAACGCTAGAGACGAAATCCGGTTGACAATGGGTAGGTTTTCATCCCTGCCATCTCCGGAGAAGTCCACCAACCTAACATGGTGGCAAATAACGAGCATGCACACACACCTGTCCGTTTTAATTCCGCTGTCCAGCAGACTCGTCTGGCAGCATCACGCCAACCCCGCCAGGAAATTCCGGCGGAGTACTATAGGCAGGAACATACATCTTCTTATACATCACCAGTTAGTCAGCAGGCTCGTCTGACTACATATGATGGATCTCGTCAACCACCTTTGGTGAAGTGTAATCAGCAGGCACATACACCTGCTAGTACTAATCAAGCCTACCAACAGTCTCGCTTGGTAGCGCACTGAGAAGTCAGTCGGAAAGCTCCAACGACAAACAGGAGGCAGACTCAACTCTCTGCCCCCCACTCTTGAGTAATGTCACGATTCACTGACAGGAAAAGGAGGAAAGGAGCAGGCACATACACCTACTCAAAACCCGGAATGGACGTATATTCCCATTCCGGCGGCTGAAGTCAACAAGCATATTTTGTCCATGGTGAAAGAGCAGAAGCAAATTCCTGCTCATATTCTGGATGCTTTCCAGGATATCATAAAAGCTTCAGCATCATCTCAGGGACAGACACATAAATCTATCCCTAGCAGTGGAGTGACACATCAACAATTCACTCCAGAACAGACACACACATTTGTTCTAGTCCAAGAGGGTCATGGGGGCATACTCCCCCATATCATACGGACAACCAAGTCAGGCACATACACCTGATTTGAGTGGAGATCGTCAGCCTAACCTGACCATCGTTCCTGATCAGGAACATACACCTGCTCAGAGTAACCACTTTCGTCAACAAGTGGTTTCCAAAGCGAGTAATAAGGCATCTAAGAAAAAGATCCGCCCAACACAGTTAGGAGATCAAAGGCCAATCTGCAACAAGGCTTTGCTCGATTCTGGAGTTCTTGAAGCCATCAGACATTTATCTGTTGGAATTCAAGATTCTACTCCCTCAGTTCCCAATAACGGGAACATTAATTCCAAAAGTCTTCAATAGACACTTTCTCATGAAGGCTTGCTTCGTGACAATTTGGTAAATCTTGAAGTTTCATCTTCAGATGAGAGCCACAGGAACCCTCTATGTGGTCAGATGACCAAGGAGCAAGAGATCTCATCTTTTGCTGTAACCCATTTTGGTGTTACTCCCCATGATGATGAACTTCGCTGTGAAAGTCCTCTCTGCAGTAGTGATTCACATTATCTGGAAAATACTCCAGCGGAAAATGTAGTGCCGAGAAAGCCCTCTTATCTTGTGGCACTTGCAAATACGAAACCAGTCATGTATGATGCTTTATCGCTAGCAAGTGAAATACTTTCTCAATCAGAAGATAGCCCAAGGTGTAGGTCATTCTCCGAACCACCCCTAAGTCATGCATCTTCTAGTTTGATCAATGATGTCTCTACCAATCTTGTTGAATCCGATGAAGCAACAAGGAAACACCAACTCTGGTCAAAACAGGTAGAAGAATCTTCATTTAATGATAAAGAGGAAATGCTGAACATGAGGAAGAAACTAGCAATAGGTGAGGTACCAGTCATGTTTTGGCCTTTGGCTGACTCCCAGTACGACATTCCAAAGATGTTGACGGATGATGGAATCCATGATATTCGTCTCAACATATGGAAAACTCTTTGTCAATTAAAGAAGAAGGTATTATCTTATGATTAATATGAACATCATCTTAAGATAATAGAAGGGCTACAACGTCAGATTGATTTGGCATATCTATCAGTCTCTCAGTATCCGAAGGTTGAAAAGAAACAGAGAACCCTTCAACGTTAATGCCTTGGGGCACTAAGAAAACTGTGTCAGTTAATTGCCAATGCTCAATCTGATGTTCATATCAGAGGATGGGGTGTTCACAGAGTACTACATTTCACAGTGATTTCCAGTCAGCAAAGCCCGCCAAAAATGGTCTCATGAAATGTTATTGCCCATGGCCGGCCACAGTCAATGGGCTTTGTTCATAATAAAAATCTTGTTCAAGAACATGCTTCAACTAGTTCCTCTCAAAATCAAGCATATAGAGAACAAGTTGTTGAATTCCTCCTACATCAAGCAGGTGAGAATATTTCACAAGCCTCTCGTATGGAGCAAAAAAATCATCAAATGACAGAAGTCTCAGAAATCATCCAATGGTCTGTTGAACCAGGTGATAAATGTGGATACAGGCTAATGCATCCAGCTAATTTCCGAACTATGATTCGCAAGATCAAGAGATCTTTTAATAAGATCTCAGACGTAGCATGTCAAGAGCCACCCCATCTTGTCAAACTGGGGACTCCTTTAACCCAAACCTCAGAGTCAACAAATGGGATTCAAGGAGTTGAGCGGAATCAGCAGGAACATCCCCAGTTCACGAGACTGGGGACTCTTTCAAATCATCAATCCCCTTCTCAGAGAATATCGGTATTTTCTCGATTGGGGAAGAATCCCCAAGAGGAACGAAGAGCCAAATTATCAGGAGATTCCCTCCAAATTATAGCTCATCAAGAAGTTCCTAAAGGATTGAATCAACAAAAGGAAATGTCTAATCAAAGATATGAAAGAAGACAATATCACAGAAATGTTTATAGAAGGGATGCGATGCATTATGCATCAATCAATTTCATAAATGCCGTTGTTGCTAATCCATCAGAGGAGACTCACTCAGGGGACTCAGATGAAGAGCGTCCTACTCAAGAAAATGTACGCACCAATACAAATGAAGAAGGTGTGCGTACACGATGTCAAATGATTACTCAGAACTTAGGTAATCTACTTCATTCTCTCCAAAAATTATCCAACAAAGGGAGGGGAAAGAATCATGATACATATACTTCCTCTGGAGAAGGTCAATCGCTCTCATTAGAGAAAAGGTTTGCACAACAGGAGGATGAAATGAAAGAATTAAGAATATTTAATGTAGAACTACTTTAGAGTAGTCTTCTTCTTAAGAATGCTGAAGTTCGACAGCCGAAGGATTTTGTTGCAGTTACTAAGATGGATCAAGAATATCATCCTTTATTAGTACACCCTCAGAGGTCTAATCCTGTGGGTCAAGCGCAACAACGGTTGGCAGTGCTACCATCAGTTGCAGCACCAACCACCACGTCTGTCCAAGCTCCATTCATTTCACCTACTCAAGACCAGATTCAACCGGATGTTTCTCAAAAGTTAATAACTACTATTGAGTCATTAACATCTCGGTTAGAATCTATGGAAGGGAAACGGGCACATGTTCAACCAAAAAATAAAGTTTACCCTGAATGGGTAGATTCAATTTCTCCTCCATCTAGTTTTGGAAACCCTGTTTTCCCTACTTTCAATGGATCAGGCGACCCTGAACAACATTTGATGCATTACGTGTCTTGTTGTGATCCTATGATGGGAACTCCAGAGCAGTAAGATGCAGTGAAACTCAGATGCTTCGTGCGAACCTTGCAAGGACCAGCTTTTGTCTGGTATACAAGCTTGCAATCCGGGTCAATCATCGGATGGGAGGATCTTCGTCAAAAATTCCTTCTTAAGTTTAGCTCAACTTTGCCAAAAACGACAGTTTTCGATCTTACAAACTGCAAGCAAAGGGAAAATGAAAGTGTCTCTGATTTCATTGCTCGCTGGAAGGGATTAATGTATTCCATGAGTTTAGCACTCCCTCAGGAAGAGATGTTGCCAATCTGTGTGGAAAATTTGCGTGACGAATTACGCACGCCATTGATCCCTGTGAAATACACAGGATGGTTTCAAGACCTTACTTCAATTGCTCAGCAGATTGAAGATTCCCTTATACAGGCTAATGTTAAATCTCGTGTAATTCCATCAGCTCCAGGATGGAGAATGGGTAAAGCAAAAACTGCTACAGTTATGCTTAAACAAGCACCTGTACCTATTTTTAGTTCAAAACCTTCATCTTCTCGAAGGTCTCCACCTCCTGAATGCCAACAAAAAAGGTTGTTTCGTCCCAATGATCAAAGAGATCAACGACGAAAACAATTTGAGGATTTGAAGAGTAAAACATACTATTTCCAAAGTGAGCAAGTTCCTAGTTACTTTATTTCAGCTCTCGAAAATAATTTGGTTCAATTACCAGTGCCCAAGAGGCCAAACAAGGAAGGAGATGAAGACCGTCCCAATTATTGTCCTTTTTATCAAATGTTGGGGCATCCCATCCAGGAGTGTTTTGTCTTTAAAGACCTCCTGCAAAAGATGGTCGACTTGGGACAAGTCAAATTGAAGTGTTCTTCAGCTCATGTAGCGTGTGTTACCGCTACAGATCCAGAGGAAGGAGGCGAGTGGCAGGAAGTCAAAAGAAAAACTGCGCAAAAATATGATGATTGGATGGTCAGAAAGATAATCAATCGGACCCATGCCATTTTGCGAACACAATTGAAGAAGCCAATTGTGTCTCCTACAAAAGCTGTAGTGAAGCCTCCATCAAAAGACAAATCCTCAAAAGGGCAGTGCAATTCAAAGAAGAAAGAGGAATCCGAAGAAGATCAGTATGTATCGAGGCCTAAGTTGTCTTTGAATCTGGAAGATTTCATGCCATCTACTTCAAAGCCACGGGCACCGCCCCATCAAACGGCACAGCCTAAACAGGCCAGTCAGGCAGGGTCTTTATCAGACGAAGAGTTAATCTTCGGTTCTGTTAATATGATTCAATTAACAGATCCATATTCCAGTCTTGATGAGCCTGAATTCCTGTATCAAATAAGGGAATCCGAGGAAGTTCTAGAGGTTCAGGATACATGGGAAGACGTGGATCTTTCTAAGGCCTCTACTCCAATTCTACCCCTGCTAGCACTGTGTATGCAGCAGAAACTCGTGGTAGATCCATTCAGCAAGCTCAAAAAGAACAAGCAAGTTCTTCTGCTAATGGCCGACTCAATTTTGGCACAGTTATTTTGGAAGACCGATTAAAGGTTCCATCTTCTTTATCTCAGAATGTAAATGGATCTAATCAGTCTAATCTTCCAAAACCAAGGATGTTTCCAACTTATATCCCAATACAAGATGCATCAGCTTCCAAAGCATCTGCTTCCAAGGTACCTGCTAAACCACATATTCCTATTGGGAAACACAGACCTCTAGATCAAAAGTATGACATATTGAAACACTTGGCCCAAGTACCAGCCAAGTTATCAATTTTGGATGCTTTGAATCTGTCAAAAGATCTTCGGGAATAACTCATCGAAGCTTTGTCAATTCCTCAGGAGTTTGAAGCTGAAATTGCTGCAGCTGAAGTCTATCACATAGAGAATAATCCTGCAGAATGCCATGCAGTGATATCTTTTATAGATAAAGATGAAGATGATGTTGTGCATGGGCACATAAAACCTTTGTACTTATCTGGAAAATTCAATGGTGTAGATATCTGAAGAGCTTTCATTGACAATGGTTCAGGAGTCAACCTCATGCCCATTCGTACACTTCGTCGATTGGGCCTCACGGAATCTGATTTATCTCCTTCTACCATGATGTTACAAGGATATGATAAAAATGAACAAGAACCATTGGGAGAAGTTACACTCAGAACCCAGTTTGGAGATCTTGTATCCAATTCGGATTTCATGATTGTTGATCAAGACTCAGCTTTCAACGTCTTGCTTGGAAGACCCTGGCTACATCAGCATGCAGCTATTCCTTCATGATACCATCAATGTCTCAAATACTGTTTCAATGGTCAAGTTGGAACATTGTATGGTGATAAGGCCCTGTTCAAGACATGTGAGTCTCAATACATTGAGGCAGAATTTTATCACATGAAGGGAAGAAAAAAATCTACATTGAAGGAAATTACCAAAATTAATGCTCCATATGGTTTGGAGAAAATTCCAATAAATCCATTTACAAATGTGAGTACAGATTATGTGTTACCTATCAGTCAAATTGACAAAATAGGCCCAAATCAAAATACTCTTATGGAAAGATCCATAATGTCAATTACGGCAATTGAGCCAGAAAACATGGGAGAAATTGGTAACCTACCAAACTGTGATGAAAGCATAAGTGGTGACGTTTTCATTTCATCTGCTGAATTCCAACAAGTCTTTACTTCACCAATCAGGCCAGAAGAAGTTATAGCGACACCAGAGGTGAATAATGATGTCGATTCTCAATCCATCATCTCCCCTTTATTTCCCAAAGAAGGCCTTTTATCATCAATACGGTTGGAAATGGAAGCTTCTTCTTCAAAATGTGAAAATTTTGACATCTCTTATGATCATGAGAATTTCGTTTTGTCATCTACTATTCAAGTAGAAACAGAAGAAATAGCACATAATGAAGAGGAATAGGAAGGTCTTAGAGATGATCCTCTAGCATTTGAAGATGGTATCTCTACCACTGTGGATTAACTCAGAGAAATAAATCTGGGTACAGAGAAAGATCCACTCCCCACTTTAATTAGTGCGGCCATGACCCTTGAAGAGCAAGAGATGTATATTTCTTTTCTAAAGAAAAATAAAGATATTTTTTCTTAGAACTATACAAAAATGTCTGGGCTTGATCCTGATGTTGCTACTCATCATTTGGGTTTATCAAAAGAACATCGAGGATTTAAGCAAGCCGCGAGAAGAACACACCCAACTTATGCTTCCAAAATTGAAGCTGAAGTGGATAAACTGATCAAAGCTAACTTCGTCAGAGAAGTTCAGTATCCCAAGTGGTTGGCTAATATTGTCCCTGTAAAGAAAAAGAACGGACAAATTAGGGTTTTCATCGATTTCAAAGATCTTAATCGGTATTGTCCTAAAGATGATTTCCCAGATCTGATTACATAACTCTTAATTGATATGACCGTTGGCTATGAAGTACTTTCCTTCATAGATGGATATTCCGGATATAATCAGATCGGAATGGCCCCAGAAGATGAGGAATCTACAGCTTTCAGAGCTCCTCAAGGTGTGTTTTGTTACCGGGTGATGCCCTTTGGTTTAAAGAATGCAGGTGCAACATATCAACGCTCCATGCATCGTATCTTCTAACCATTCTTAGGGAAGTTTGTTGAATGCTATGTGGATGATTTGGTGGTTAAATCCAAACAACATTCTAATCACTTGACTGATTTGGAAGTCATATTCCACAATCTTCGACAACATAATTTGAAGATGAACCCCTTAAAATGTGCTTTTGGGGTAACCTCAGGAAAATTCCTCGGCTTTGTTGTATGCCATCGTGGTATTGAAGTCGATCCTGAGAAGACCAAATTAATACTTGGTATGTCACCTCCTCAGAATTTGAAAGAATTAAGAGGACTTCAAGGACACTTAGCCTATATTCAGCGTTTCATCGCCAATTTGGCAGGAAAAAGTTTACCCTTTACCAAATTATTGAAAAAAGGAGTCACTTACCAGTGGACTGAAGAATGTCAAGAAGCATTTTATGTTCTCAAGAAATACCTCTTGAGTCCACCAGTACTCATGCCACATGTTGAAGGTAGATCACTTTTCCTCTATGTGACAGCTCTAGAGCAATCATTGGGTGCCTTTCTCGCTCAAAAGAATGATGCTGGGAATGAAAATATCCTCTACTATCTCAGTAGAACTATGATTGAAGCAGAAACCCGGTATTCAAGTATTGAGAAGTACTTCCTAGCATTAATCTTTGCAATTCAGAAACTGAGACACTACCTGCAACATCACGAGGTCCAATTGGTATCTCGCAATAATCCGCTCAAGTTCATCCTTAGTCGTCCAATGCTTACAGGACATCTAGCAAGGTGGGCAGTTATCTTGCAGCAGTTCGACATTCAGTATGTGTCTCAAAAGGAAATAAAGGTCCAAGATCTGGCTGATTTCCTAGCTGAACATCCTTCAGTGGAAGACACATCTTCAGATATTGAACTCCCTGATGAGGATGTTTTCTCTATTCAAGAGAGTCCTCAAACATGGGAAATGTATTTTGATGGTGCTTCCAGAAGTCCAACAGGGAAGAAAATAGAAAATCCTAAATTCAACAAAGTTGGTTTTGGAATTGTACTCATTTCTCCAGATAAAGCATTGTTACCTTATTCCTTTTTATTGTGAGAAGGTGGTACAAATAATGAAGCCGAATACCAAGCTCTTATTACAGGCTTGGAGTTAGCGCTCCAAGCACAAGTGAATCACTTAAAGGTGAAAGGTGATTCAGAACTGGTAATCAAACAAGTCAATGGGGATTATTCCATTAGAAAAGAAGAATTAATCCCTTTGTATGATTACTTCAGAGAGATAATGGCGGAATTCCATTCAGAACCGAAATTTTCTTATGTCCCAAGATCACAAAATGCTCATGATGATGCACTGGCTAATATAGCCACAGCTCTAGGAGATCCAAATCGGGATGAGACAACCATCAGTATTGCCCACCGTCGTGCAATTTCACCTTATGTTCAAGCCAAAACAGAGGAAATTAATGAAATTAGTCCCATTCCTGAACCATATGGTCATACTACAGGATGGATGTCACCTATCACGGAATACCTTCAAAATGTAACACTTCCACCTGATAGAGCTGAGAAAGAACAAATCCGGCGATGTGTGGTCAATTTTACTCTTTATGATAGCCCAAACCACCTAGATAAAATTCCCTACAAACGTGGTTTTGATGGAGTTCTCTTCAGATGCATTGATGGTGAAGAGACAATGGGTGTCATGAAAGAAGTGCATGCATGAGTCTGTGGTGCCCACCAGTCTGGACATAGATTGTCTGTTCAAATTCGAAGGCTTGGATACTTTTGGCCTTAAATGATACAAGATTGTGTTGATTTCACAAAGAAGTGTCATTCATGTCATGTACATGCCAACTTCATTCATCAACCTCCAGAGTTTCTTCATACAGCTAAATACTCATGGCCATTTTCCACATGGGGAAAGGATGTGGTGGGACCATACCCTTCAGCTACGACCAAGCAGTTTAAGTACATTCTTACTGCTACTGATTTCTTTTCCAAATGGGCAGAGGTAGTACCTCTCAAAGAAGTCAGTTCAAAATGCATTGTTAGCTTCATCAAGTCTTACATCATTACTAGATTTGGTGTCCCTCATACCATATTGACGGACAACGGCACCAACTTCTGTTCTTCTGAGGTGAAGAAATTGTATCAAGAATACAACATTAAATCCAACCATTCATCTCGGTATCATGCGGCGGCCAATGGCCAAATAGAAGCCTTTAACAAGACTCTATCAAATATACTGCAAAATATGGTGGATAATGATAAGAGGTCATGGCCTGATAAACTCTTTCATGCTTTATGGGCTTATCGGACTACCACCCGCAATGCAATGTGGTCAACTCCATATTCGTTGGTATATGGAACAGAAGCTGTCTTGCCAATTGAAGTTCAATTGCCCTCACTCAGAGTAGCCATTTGTGATCAGTTATCTACAGATGAGCAATCCCAAAAGCGATTGAATGAATTGGAACAGTTAGATGAGAAACGATTGTTCACTTTGCACCACTTGGAAATCTATCAGAATCGAATAGCACGAGCTTTTAACAAAAAAGTTCTTCTTCGTTCATTCATTCAGGGAGAATTGGTATTGGTTCTTAGAACACCAATGATACCAGGAAAGAATCCTCCCAAGCATGAACCAAAATGGGAAGGACCTTATTCAATACATAAGTTCTACTCCAATGGAGCTGATTCAATAATCTCAATGGATGGAGAACTCATCACGACTCCAACCAATGCCAGATTTCTGAAGAAATATTTTGTATAAACACAAAATATGATCCCCAGAACCACGATTCTTACAATTGGTTCATACAACAATGGTCCAATATGACCTTAAACTGCAACTTCGTCCAACATGACGTTAAACTGTAGGAAAGTCCCTTACGTCTGGAAAGACGTTAAACTACATAAGCACTTAAAAGTCTAGTATGACTTTAAACTGCATCATCAATGGTCCAGTATGACCTTAAACTACAATTTCGTCCAACATGACGTTAAACTGTAGAAAAAATAACTTGTCCCCGCAACATGACACTAAACTATGCAGCACCATTTCGTCCTTGCTATATGACGTTAAACTATACAACAATGGTCCAGTATGACCTTAAACTGCAACTTCGTCCAACATGACGTTAAACTGTAGAAAAAATAACTTGTCCCCGCAACATGACACTAAACTGTGTAGCACCATTTCGTCCTTGCTATATGACGTTAAACTATACAGCAATGGTCCAGTATAACCTTAAACTGCAACTTCATCCAACATGATGTTAAACTGTAGGAAATTCCCTTACGTCCGGAAAGACGTTAAACTACATAAGCACTTAAAAGTCCAGTATGACTTTAAACTGCATCATCAATGGTCCAGTATGACCTTAAACTGCAATTTCGTCCAACATGATGTTAAACTGTAGAAAAAAGAACTTGTCCCTGCAACATGACACTAAACTGTGCAGAACCATTTCGTCCTTTCTATATGACGTTAAACTATACAGCAATGGTCCAGTATGACCTTAAACTGCAACTTCGTCTAACATGACGTTAAACTGTAGAAAAAAGAACTTGTCCCTGCAACATGACACTAAACTGTGCAGCACCATTTCATCATTGCTATTTGACGTTAAACTATACAGAAATGGTCCAGTATGACCTTAAACTGCAATTTCGTCCAACATGACGTTAAACTGTAGAAAAAAGAACTTGTCCCCGCAACATGACACTAAACTGTGCAGCACCATTTCGTCCTTGCTATATGACGTTAAACTATACAGCAATGGTCCAGTATGACCTTAAACTGCAACTTCATCCCACACGACGTTAAATCGTGAAAATGTTCTCTAAACCATCCAGCATGACCTTAAACTGCATCATCCCTGGTCCATGCATATGACCATAAACTATTTGAAAATCCCTTATGTCTAGTAAGACGTTAAACTGTGATGTCCTAACTACATGACGCTAAACTGTATAAAAGTCCCTTACGTCCGGAAAGACATTAAACTATATAATCATCAAAGGTCCAGCATGACATTAAACTGCACCATCCACGGTCCATGCATATGACCTTAAACTATTCACAGTTTCGTCCAACATGACGTTAAACTGGGAAAAAAAATCCCCAATACATCCAACATTACGTAAATTGTGTGTTATTTTGTCCTTACTGCATGAAATTAAACTGCGCAGTCCCCCTTTCGTCCAACATGACGTTATACTCTATTGTCCCCATCGTCCTAACTACATGATGCTAAACTGTACAGAAAATTCATGATACGTCCTACATGACATTAAACTGTATTTTTTCCCTGCTACATGACACTAAACTGCGCAGCACCAATAGTCCTATCTGCAAGACATTAAACTGCATAGTCCCTTTATATGTCCTACATAACATTAAACTATGCATCGTTAAAGTTGTTGTTACCTCTTGTTTCTCACACCGTGTATGACTCACGTGAGCTTAGAGAAAACCTCAACCATAACACTCTCTTTGGGCCGCTAACCATGTATAAGTCCCAACAACATTTTTTTTATTAGATCGTTGTCCCCAAGAACAACTTGATCATTAATTCATTCTTTAATTGAACTACACAGACTTTGATCCTTGCCCTCTAGGCTGGGTATGTAGGCAACCTCCCAGGGTTCAAGCCCAAAAACAATCTCTTCACATCGGTTCACCACTATCTCATATGATGCTGGTTCGTGAAACTGCCCCTAGAATCAATATCTTTACATTGATTCACTTTCGTCCTTGTTATATGACGTTAAACTATGCAACACTTTTGTCCGATACGACAATAAACTACAATACTCTTTGATTTCCTCATTTGGGAGAGAACTATTTTTGACATTGATTTTTTTCAATCATGTTTCATTTCAAAAGACTACGTGCATACATGGAAATGCCTAAACATTTTATCTTGGGTATAAACCATCATTGTACTAAAGTCCCCTTTCACCCATCACATGTACGAACCAAATTTGTACAAAGGGTAGTTCTAGAACTACGTGGGCTTGATTACCATCCTTATGGGATACGTAGGAACATTCGAGTATCCCTCGAATCCAGCCCTAAGTCTCTTGGGCCTAACCCCAAATTTCACTTTCAGTCCCTTGGCTAAAAAGTCCTCATGAAAACACACATTTTGTATTCATTATTATGGTCCGAATTCTATGACCCTAAACTAAGATCTCTAATACTTTCGTCCTGCACGACGTTAAACTGCATTTCAAGAACTACGTATGGCTTGATTCTCATTCTTATGAGATACGTAGTGAAGTCCAAAATTTCAATTTAGGACCCAGCCACAACATGATTATGGTTATCATTGACCTATGTATCTCTATATATATTGGAAAATACCCATATTTATGTGTTATAATCCTAAACATAAATATTTTCAGATCTTCATAACCCTTTTCATGACTTCTAGTCACAAAAATGTCAAACTTCTGAGAATTCTTTTGCCTGACTATGCAGCATGTGCCCATAGGTGGCCTTGAATAAACAGTCCACATAACAGACTTGTCAGCTAAAAGATGCTATTTATTTGACCATACAGCCAATGCCCTTAGGTGGCCCTGCATATTTCAACCCCCTAACGGGTTTGTTAAATAATGGTAACTTCATTATTGGGAAGAATGCCTCTTTTGTCCTTATTTGTCTTAAAAGACAGTATGTAGGGATTCGCAAAAAATAGCCATCCTTAACATATTTGTCCCATATAATTTTTCATGATCTGAAAGTATTCAAGTCTATGGTTTATTCTTCTTCCCTACGTTTGGGTCAGACCTTCGTAGGAGTGATATTCATCCAGTTCTTTGATAATCATGTCTGAAAATATCTTCTCCATATTCAAGTACCTCTTTCCATACAACAAACTCTTTACTTTAGAAAATTTGAATCTCCATAAACTTTCACTGGCTTTTAGCACTAGGAACGTAAATTTTTGAGAGTTCTTTCACCTGACTATGCAACACGTGCCCATAGGTGGCCTTGCATAAACAGTCCACATAACAGACTTGTCAGCCGAAAGATACAATTTATTTGGCCATGCAGCCAATGCCCTTAGGTGGCCCTGCATATTTCAACCCCCTAACGGGTTTTGTTAATTAATAGTAACTGAATTCTTGGAAACTACTTCTTCTAATTCCTTTTAGTTTTTTTTCATATCATTCCCCAGATTCAAATATTCTTAATCCATAGTTTACATATTTTCCCTCATACTTGAGTATGGTAATATGTTTCCAGATAAATTGTAAAGGAATTGAATCAATTATAATCCATTTTAGTCAAAGCTATTTCGACCTTAAACATTATCCACTTTATGTCCGGCATGCATGACATTAAACTGCCCACAAAAGACAAAGGAACTCTGAATAAAAGTCAAGTTCCAGCTCACTAAACATACATTTTGTATGATTTAGGTAATATTGAGCAATTAAAAGGTTCAAAGTTTGTAGGGTTATTTGTAATAATCCTAGTAAAGATCAAACTATGCTTACTATGCCCATTGGCTTAAGTAAATTTGAAGTAGGTAGTAAAAAATGCAGGTACAAATGATTGAATATGAAAGTGTTTTTCATTGATACACAAGAGTTAGAAGGACATCCACAGACTGGAGTCTCTTCTCTTTTTCATGAATTACAAGAGGCTTTCAACATAACACTTCATTTGATTTACGGCATCCCGAGCTTCATCAGCAACCACCTGGAATTCATTCATTCAACTGGATACAATAAGAGATGCAGTGATACCAGCTCTTCTTGGAACAATTGTAAAAGGATGTTCTTGAGTGCGGTTTGAGAAAATTTTTCTGCTGATCAAACAGTGACTCTGTTTCTTTCCAAGTGACTTGGAAGATGGATACATGGATTTGAGAATGGAGCATTGGAAGTAAAGAGCCATTTTGAGAGACTACTCTTTTCAGATATTGCTCTAATACCATGTTTGTCTTCTCTCCACCAACTGTTAGCGGAAAACATTTCATCCCATGGGTTTGCCATTTTCATATCTACAAGGAAATGACATGGAGGAAGAATTTGAAAGTTCACACCATTGTTGTTGCTCTTAATGCACAGCATAACCGAAATGAAGGAGTAGCAGCGCAGCTGCATTTCAGGTGTATAGTTCCTTGCATCTGGAACATTAACTCCTTGCAAGTTACCATGACCATATAGAGGTAGGTAGATGCTCTGTGGGAAATTATGATGATATTTCTTCAAGTATTTAGCCAAATATGGGAGAGTGTTGTCGCAGATATCATTGTAATCGTGGCCAATGATATTCATCATGTCATCAATCCTCTTGCTAGCTAGTTCATCAGCCATTCCAATTCCCTTGGGATCCACTGAATCTGCACAAAAGATTAATAAACTAACTCTTAAATGGGTTTATTTTTTCATAAAAATTGTGAAGAAGTTTTGAAAAAATGGATAAGGCATTAAGGCGCGTAAGTCTAAATCATGGCGTACAAGTATTCGTGTGCCGCGCCATTTTTTGATGAGCAAGTGTAAACCGCGCAAGTACAAATACCTTTACAATAGCGCGACATCAAGGAAAACAATGGAAAACAGAGCATCTTGTGCGGCTAAGAAAACCTGCGCGACGAGAGCTCGAGAAGTTTTAAGTCCGGAAATCCGGATGCTTGTATGGAAGTGAGGCCCTCTATTTATAGACGCGGCCGGGACTCTACGCGCCGTACTCAGTGCGCTAAGGCCTGCGCGGATAGAACTTGCGCGCCGCCCTCTGTGCCCTGAAGAATTGCACGCCCCCTTTTCCTTTGGATGGATTCGATTTCCTCAGAGTCAAATCCTCATTCCTATCCGGATCCAACTCTGAGGGGGGACTTTTGTTGACGCTCCTTTCGTCATAGAATCTAAAAATCGGAAAAGGGGGAATATATGAGCTCAAAGTGATTCAACCTTTGATGAAAAATATCAAAAATCGACAAAGGCATGAAAAAGGATCAAAAGCAACTTCACCGTGCATGTTTTATCACTGTCGCGCAAGTCCACTTGTGCGACGCCCTTGGTCGTGCAAGTGACTTTCGCAGCCTAAGTGATAACCGCTCGGTAACCGCCCAGGGTCTTCTCCTGCCTATAAATAGACCCTGTGGGCCCCCCATTCGAGAGGATCTTTTTCCAGAAACTCGGATTGAATCTCCCGACGACCAAGTCTCTTCTCAAAGCTTCCGGAACACTTCTATGGAAATTTCTTACCTAGAACGGAAGATCTAAAGAGAGGGAGGAAGGCCTAAGTGTGGAAACTCATCAACACTTGCGCGCCTGAGTGGCCATCCCTTAAGGGAAGTGGTCCCACTTTCGCGCTGCCTTATTCCTTCAATAGAACTTGCGCATCCCTTTTTTGTAAGAACCTCAAGAGGATTCTAAAGGGATTAAAAAAGAGTAGCTCAAGTATTCTAATGCTGGTTGAAAATCGCGCAAGTACCCCACATGTCGCGCAGGTATACCTGCGCGACCAATACTTGCGCGCCCACGTAAGACTTGCGCGCCTTTCAAGACTTGCGCGCCCCTACCTTTTTGGGTGCCCATCTTTCCCATTTTACCCCTCTTAAGCCATTTCACCTTTCATATTCAAGATTCATTCTTCAAGATACTTTTCAAAGCCATTTATGGGATGATTTCTTGATTTCACTTCCTTATTTGAAAGGAATTTTGTGGAATATCTCTCAAAACATAGTGATTTATACATTTTTATGTCACCAAAGATTGAGAGTTAATTCATTCAACCTCATCCTTTAAGATGAGAGAATCCTTAACCTGGGTCTCTTTTTCAGGAATAAGTCCCAGTCATAATTTTGGGCATCCTTCTTAGGAGTAAGCCCCAAGTCCTCTAATTTTTGGAATCCTTCTTAGGAGTAAGCCCCAAGTCCTCTAATTTTGGGCATCCTTCTTAGGTGTAATCCTCAAGTCCTCTAATTTTGGGCATCCTCTTTAGAAGTAAGCCCCAAGTCCTCTAATATTGGTCATCCTTCTTAGGAGTAAGCCCCAAGTCCCTTATTATGGGCATCCACCTCAGGAGTAAGCCCCAATCTCAAATATGGGCATCGTCCTCAGGAGTAAGCCCCAATATCAAATATGGGCATCCTCCTCAGGAGTAAGCCCCAAACCATAATCCCTAATCTGGGTCTCCTTTTCAGGAATAAGTCCCGATCATAATCTTGGGCTTCCTTCTCAGGAGTAAGCCCCAAGTTCCCTAACCTAGGCCTCCTTTTCAGGAATAAGTCCCAGTCATAAATTTTGGGCTTCCTTTTCAGGAGTAAGCCCCAAGTCCCTTAATTGCTCTTAACCAGTCCTAATTTTCGTTTGATCTGGGATTCCTTCTCAGGAATAAAACCTAGTTATCAACCCTCTCCTAATTTGGGCATCCTTTTCCGAAATAAGTCCCAAGTTAGAGTATTCAAATCTCTATGAAGCACATATACCTTTATGGACCCTGTTCCTGGATTTTCTCCCTAAAAGAGAATCCTATACTTTCATCTGTCTGGGTAGTCATACATACATAAGCCCCAAACCATTTCTTATGATTGCATCTTTCATGGCACAATTGTCTAATTTTTACCAATACCTCTTGTTTCTCACACTTAGAATGACTCACATGTGCTTAGAGTGTAAAAGTAATTATGACATCCTTCTTTGAGCCATCAATCATAAATGTCATACTCCCTTACTCGAACTACGTGGGTTCTGATTCCTTTTCCAAAACAAAGGATACGTAGGTAGCCCATCTATGGGTTCGATCCCAACTCTGAAATAATTCATGTCCTTCTGAATGATGATAAACTTCAAGTGCCCCACTGAGTGGCTTTAAAACCAGCATGGTCATCATAAATGACCAAGAGACATTTTATATAAATGTTTTGAAGGATACCATTGACCAAGAATCTCCAAATAGATATAGATGATTCTCTATTGATGAAGAACCTCGAATACATATAAAAAAGATTCTCTAAATTTCTTACATATTTAATCATTGATTGTCAAAAATAAAGGAAAAGCTCATTTTATACTTGGTAATGTAATAAGGATTCACGAGCATAACTTAAATCTATAAAGAGAGTCACAGAATAGATAATAATTCCCCTAAAAAAGGTTTGATGAGTCCAACCTCCCATCCTCTCGACCAATGCAAATTCCTAAGCCTCATCAGTCCACAAGCTAATGAGCGCCTACCTTTGGAAAGTAATTCCAAATGGATGTGGACTCATTGGATGTTTCTGGTTCTACGAACAAACCCACTGGAAACTGATCGAAACGTTTGAATCTCCCATCCAGTAGTTCATCCCCGAATTCCGAGGGAAACAGTGCTTCCAAGTGGAGTGGGTGAAATAATGTTTAGAGGATAGAAAAAGTTATGTTCATTGATTCGTCCATATCACTATTAAAACCTATCCAAATACTTTTATGTTTTTAGGGTATATATCCAAAATAATTCAAAACATATTTTGAGAAGTGAACATTGTGAGTTTTAGCTGTTTGGTGGGCAGAACAGATGCAAACTTCTGATGGACAGATTCTGGGGGATCAAATTTTATGTTCTTTGTTTTCTCTCTTTTATTATTCTTAGTTTTGTAATGAATTATTCTTACCCAATATTCAAAAGTACCCATAAGATGGTTGGGTAAAATTATATTGGATTTGGGAAGGAGTGGTTTTCCATTTTGTAATTATTGATTTCTTTCACTTAATGTTTCAAGATCCTTTTCTCTCTTCTATAAAATCTATTTCAATTTCTTATAAAAGATTTATTATCATGTAAGATTTTATTTACTTTTATTTAATTTTATATTTGGTTGTTTTTATTGCCTGGGTCAATGAATAAATTATCCCTCCACTAGGACCAGATCTATATATGATGGAATATATCAGTTCTTAGTGGTGAAGTACTCAGTGAATGCCGTTATGTGTGTGTGGAGTAACGAACATTCTTGATTGTTTGGTATAAACAAGAACCGATTGGGAATTGGGAATTGCCTAAGTGAATTTGGTGTATTCTCTAAAACTCCATTACACATAGGAAGAATAGTAGATCAATATGATATTTTATTAAGTTTTATTCACAAAATTATTACTTGACCAAGGGAGTGGGAATAAGCAGTTATGAATTCTCACTTTTATCAAATTAGCAGACGATAATTAGATAAGTTGAACTATGATTTAATTAAAATTGAAAACTGACCCTGACCTGATCAACATCTCATATAATAGTTTTTAATCATTTTTTATCAATTTTATCTTCATATTTTTCTTAATTACATTCCTTTGTTTAGTTTCTTTCTATCTTTTCAAAATCAAACAATTTAAAAAACAACCTCACCTATTTCTCTAATTTTATGGTGAAAAATTAATTACCATGTGATCTTATATAAAGAAAACCTAGGTTAATTACTATAATGAATTTTAACTTAGTAAAATATTGTTTTCGCTACAACCCAGGACATGCACATGTTACATAAGCCCTAGCCTCCTGGTTTTCCCAATAAGATCTCACGCTGTGACATACCTATCAGGAAGGGAATTGATGAGTGTCTATAGTAGTTGTTTAAGTCTTACTAAAAGAAATATGTTGGTATATTTTTTATTGAAAATAAGAGTTTATAGGGTCATATCCTTTTATAACTTCTCCTTCACAATTATAAGCTTGTCCCATGCAAAAATCAAAGTCATTGTGGGGTAGTCAAAAACTTCCACAGTATGAATAAACATTTGATACATCTCTCCAAGTGGAGATATACCTCCCAACCAGTAAATGTCCTAATGGTAGATCCCTACCTTACTATGAGAAATATTGAAGTAATTACTTCCATAACCCCAATTCTTAATCATCTCTTTAAGAAGTTCTTCTTAATGATACATAAAAAACTAAGAAATATATATTGATCATAAATATGAAAAAATTATAGCTTGTTGGAGAAATATGAGGACATATATCTTACCCAGAATTACCCTGAACATTCAACATTGAAGTTTCTGCCAGGTCGTATATCCTATTTGGAGCTTTATCTGCTTCTAGAAGTAATCAATGATGAGATAAGTATGATAAAATAACATTGAGTGATTAGATTGTGGAAAATATTACAACTATATGTACCCCTAGAAAAGATCAGTAACATTTAGAAAAACCCCTTGGACCATGATATGACAAATTGACAATATTTAGAAGTCTACATCTGAATACAATCAATGGAAGAAGACACCTAGCATGATAGAAGACTGTAATTATGTGGGGGAATGACAACATCATCCAATAGACCAAATTCGTACAAAGGAATATAGCGCAATAAGGGATAAATATGAAGTTAAGGTGAAATAATCAATTTCAATACCTCATTTTTAGAGAGCACATGATATCAGGGTCAACATTTTGATTCCGAGTAATAATAGACCTCTAGCTAGCTATGTTGGAAGTCTTAAAAGACGTAGAATCCATCTGTATAAAAAGAGGGAGCACATGTAAGATGAGAAAAAAGATCCTATATAAAGTGGTTCATGATTTATAAATCATCATGTGAATCACATGAAATACAAAGGGAGTTTTGATCACATGACATGATATGGGTATTGTAAATCATATGACCCACAGAGAACCTCATGAGTTTCATGGACCAAAGAGCACCTCATGAATCACATGACCCATGTAGAATCTCATCAACGCATGATCTATCATAGGACCTACTATGGAATGACCATAAGATGGTCACATGAATCACATGATAACTAAGTGATCACATGTTTGAGCAAAGATATCATGATAAGCATATAGGATAACCTTGTGGCTGAGGGAATGGGTTGAGGTTCAAGAAAATTACCAAGAGTTGTTTCATGGATAATTTGAGAAAGTACTAAGACAATGCACACATGCGATAAGATCTCATGAATGATTCCTAAAAAAAGTCTTTTGATTAGTTTTTTAGAGAGTTATCTCAAATTGGATATTGTAATGATGCCCTGGGATGGAATCATGTGATGATAGAAATCATAAGATCTATGGAGTTCAAAGTCACCAGTGGAATGAGCCTCCAATTGCTCCCCATTTTATAGGATGATTCATGAAATACCAAAGGTAACTTGTAAGACCAAATTTCACCTAAGAAACATATTAACAAAAACCTCAAGGAATCAGGTGGACATTTAATCCCCTTAGAATTGAGTTTTTATCCCTTCATACCCCACTCATTAAAAGAGGGTATTTATTGGAAACTTCAAATTAGTATAATAAATTCTAGGATTGATGAAATACCTAAATCATGGGTATTATTATAATAAGAAGAGAAATGAATAAGTATAATGAAGTCTGGATGGTTGAATCACATGACCTCTTAAAGGGTATGTTATTACATGACCATGGGGGGATTATACAAGAGAATCATGAATTACACATGATCTTATTATGATAACACAAATACACCATGGAAAACCATTATGCTCATGGGAAGATGTCCAGAAAATAATTGATGGCCATGTGAAGGATGCCATAAATATTCCTCTGATCCTATGACTTTTCAATCAATATACACCACATAGTCACCCAACCTCCCTTATAAAATAAATGCGGAAAAAGGAAGAAGCTTCATGTGAGGGAGAGTCAAATTGATTTTCCTACAACAAAATTATACGATTTGCAACACCCCATAGATACCCTTGGCGACATGTCAAAAATTTTACACGAGTATATGTTTTTGTGTCACCTTCATTATGATAAGGAACCCAGACATGTACATTAGAGATTTTGATACCCCTTCATCTCTGTTGAGTGTAAATGGGATCATACGTGGAAATTCCCACACAACATCATGAGATCCAACATTTATCACATGAAACATTATTGGGAAGTAGAGTGAATTTCAATGGCAATGATCGCGGGACATTGTGATATCCCATATTGATCATGAAATTAATTGATAGAAAACCATTGGGAAAATAATTAAAGACTTGAAAAATAAGTAATAAAAGTATAAAAAAGGAGAAAATCTCCCATGAAGGGAAGATATGTTGATTGTTATGTGAAGAGGTTATGAACCTCATTTGATAAACATTAATCATGAGAATACTCTTAGACATGATATATTTATCTTTCTAGAGTCCCATGATAAGCTATATGGATCTCATGAATGGCCTCAGGAAAGCCTTCTGAGTCTCATGAGGGAACCCATACTAGGGTTCTTCGATCACACTATGGAATTTATATGGGCTATTTGATCTTGTGAAGACTATCAAACATGTTGGTTCAATGATGAAAAGAGTTTTTTCACATGGAAAAAGATTATGAGAAATACCTTTTATAATCCATGGGTCCAATAAATATGTAAATGATGGATCGTTCTCATAGTCTCTATTTATCATGCAATGCCTTGGATGACCCATGGCAGGATCATGCGAATCACATGATGTGATTCTTCCTCTAGCTCCTATATGAGATATACACGCTATGAAATGCAGTTTATAATTGTGGTCAGGAGGACTATAAATCCTACCCCCTCATAAAAAATGAAGATGATGGTGACTAAACCCATAGGATAGATGGATTAAAGACATCTCAGAGTAGAAATTTATGTGATAATGGGAGTCTTCCACCATTTAAAATCAGGTAATGACACAGGGTATCACGTATAATGGTCATTTTATTCTTGTGATCACTCTATAGATCACTTGAATGACTTTCGGTGGGCCTACCACATTATTAAAGGGAGTTTCTACATGTTTAATGGGTCACACAAAACCCAAATAAGACAATTCCTAACAAATATTGTGGGAAATATGAAAAAGGGACTAGAAAAATATTGATGACTTATATGAAGATGGATATGATATTTTTCATGTGAAGGAATCATGAATTTTTCATGAACTATCCAAATCATGCGACATCACTAAAACTTGTCACCCAAGTCTTACAAAGTCCTCCGGACGTGTCACCCAAGTCTTATGAATTCCTCCAGACATGTCACCCAATTCTTGAGAGGTCCTTAATTCATGTCACACATATCCTACAATGTCCTTTATACATTTCAACAAATTCATGAAAAAACAATAATATATGTACCCATATCATGTAGTAGCACCCAGACATGTTACCAAAGTCTTGTAGGGTCCTTAGGGAATGCCCCCCAAGTCTTGTGGGGTCCTTTAGACATGTCTTCCGAGTCACATGATTCCCTCTAGACATACCATGTATGACATGATATGTCTTCTAGACTTGTAATTCAGATCATGTGACATTCTCTAGACAAGTCGACTAGGCCAAGTGATTGTATTTGGACATTTACACTATGAAACAAGGATATTTCATGACATGCTTAGACCTATCAGATAGACACCCCATACCTGTCAGGTAGATTATTAGGACATGTTAGGAAGACACCCTAGTAAATGAAAAACATGTATATTGGACATATTCACTCATACCCCCAATCAAACCATGATGAATCGAATTCCTATTAAATCCTGGTATATAAGACACATTCCTAAGGCCTGAGGTCCAATAAGCATCCATATTTGTGTATGTCCCTATACGTTTCATACACTCTAGCTCAAGTTATCCAAAATATCCAACAGTTTCATCATTCCTCCACATCCATAAATAGATTATGAAGACAACTAAAATACATGGAATCTTTTTCATTATATAATATAGATACATATGAAAACTTCTTAAGGCCTGCGATCCATATAAAACACCCCAAAAGAATTGTCTTAGTGATTATTTCTTGAATCCAAATTCAATTAGGCAAATCACTTGAAATCATCTTTTTCTCACATCGGTCATGTCTCACATGTACTTAAGGATTTTCAATGATAATATCATTTACATAGTGAATCTCCCATGGCCAGGGAAACCTAATAATGAAATCCCCATTCAGTTTCATTATATGACTTCACCTATACAATGGAATCATCCTTAGAGAAAGTAACAAAGGAATGATTGAACTATATTGAATCTGATTCCTAATTTAAACATGATACATATGAGGCCTTCCTAAGGCTTGAGGTCCATACCCGATGGCTAAGTTCCCTCACAAGTTTACTTTATTCATGATGTTAAACAACACAGTTTTAACAAACAATGTCAGTTTTGATACAAATTATATACAGGATACAGATGTTCCATCATATAGGTTCAATCCCATCCTTGATGTATCAATAACCTCCTTAGATTGTATTAAACTCTATAGTTCCTTATTATATTACTTAAAAATTTAAGATTCTACCCATTGCTAAAAAATAATGAGAAGATGATAAGGAACTTCAAATTCCTACAAATTTTCTCATTAATATACCCCCATTTCATGAAAAATTATTTAACACCTGATCATTTTGTTATGGTAACTGGTTTCATATCAGGATTAGGAATATATTAAAAAACATATTATAAATATATAAGAGAGTCTCAAAATAAGTAATAACTCCACTGAAAATGTTTTGATGAGCCCAACCTCCAATAATATCAAATAATGTGAGTTCTTAAGTGCTATTGGTTATAAAACCCCAAATGACTACTTGCCTTTAGAAGTTATGTCTATACATATTATGAATGTGGCAGTCATAAGTAGTTTTGATGAAATGAAAGTGTTGAAATAAGTTTCATTGAATGTGAAACCAAACTTGAACCCCCATAATAAACCTAAAAAAGGAATAAAAAATTGTAGACCTTGTATGAAGGCTGGAAATGAAAGAATTACTGAATCATTTTAGGCATCAGGTACCTTGACTCCTAATCCTAGGACATAATGAATTATACAAATTGAAATAGAAACCAAAACTCCTTGATCATGGGGTTTAAATTGATAAAATACAACCTTCTGTTTTATGGTGAATATAGAACATTGATTCATGAACATGATAGTAAAGTGACAGGTGCACCAAGAATTATATAGTGCTATAATGAATTGGGTAGCATTCCAGTCTACTGAGACATCATGTATGTTATTAGGGATTTAACCTAATCCATTATGGGGATTTTCAACCATGTTATGGTATCTTGGTGGTCAGACTAGATCCCTATTTATGAGGTCATGTTTTAATTGGTTTCCACTTTCCCATGTTTCCTTTATGTTATAATGATATATCATTCCTCTTTGTTCATTTTTATGATTATCACATCTTTTATGTCCCATTTAATTTCCTATTGTCTAACATGAAATAATTTATTCTTGTTATATTTTTTATTCTCTTCTAGAATTTATAGCTAAAACCTTTCTTATATATGTCCCTAGGTTATCCCATCCATTTTTTAGAATGATGGAATATTATGTGCATGTTATAGATGTTTTCAATAATTACAATGTACCACCTATTTTTATGTTTTTAAGTAATGAACCTAATTTCATAAATAAAATAGAATTATCCTTATTCATGTTTGTAAATGTGATCTATTATTTGATAAAACATTAATTAATGTGTAATAATGAAAAGGGTTTTCATAGTTGGTATCAATGGGTGGTTTAGTTATTTTTGGTATTAGGATTAGGAAAATCTCATGAATTCCTTAGAAATTAGAATAAACCTAAGAATATATCCCTTAATTTAGGTAAAGTATGTAGATTATGTGGTTTGAAAGAAAATAAATTGATTTATAGATACTATACGTTGTTGTGGATCTAGAATAGAGTCACATAGGGTTAATAATCTAGAAAAGGGAGCATTGAGTTAAAATCAATTGTCACGTGGTGCATGACAATTGTCTTTTATTCACAACTATTTTGATACCCATTATGGATTTTCATTGGTAAATTCAAAAGCTTAATAAGAACCATTAATATGTGAAACAATGACTATAATATTTTATGATAGGATATAGATCATGTAAATCAAAGATTGAAGCCTATAAATTAATATGATAAGGAATAAATTTCATTTATAAATCATCCATTTAATATTATTAGATTCACTTTTATGTGACTAATATTTTAAAAGTAATAATACCTAATTTTCAATTTATTCTAGTAAGTGTCTAGAAAAAAGATGACTCATACACACAAACAACTTGAAGGGAAATGTGATGACTTCCAAAACGAGATGCATAACATGATGGGAGCTCAAATAAGACTTATTATAACTATTGAACAATAGCTATCAAAAAATAAATATTAAATATTGTAACATTATTGAGTTTTAAAATATGTATATTAATAGGAGGATGGCGTTTTAAGGAATTTAATCTGATAAAGGAGATAATGAAATGAATATTTAATTTATTTTGTGAATTTTTTTTAGAAAGAGGAACCAAGGAAAATTTTACAAAGTAACTGGGTGGTGTTTTAGATGTGGAAAGATATTAAATAATGTGTCCAATAGTCAAGGAAATATTAATAAAATTATGGATGAAAATAAAGATCAATCTAAGGTACTATATTTTTTTTCATAAATGTGGTGATGTTTGGAATTATACAACTCGATTTTCTCTTACAAGGTCTAACAAACATGATCAGAACCTATACTACCAAGAATAAAGGAATAAGGAATTAATATTATTATGATGAATCATGATGACTAAAGTACATCTAACATAAACTTCAAAGTAGTGTATGTCTTGTTGTATTTCAATTAATACCATATTAATATATCTTGTATGTTTTTTATAAACATCATGTCACCACCCAGAATGATTTTATATCATCAGTGAAAACATCTATTATTTATTTAACACATGTTGATGTTTGTGGTAATGTTCTTCTTGAAAATTTTATCAATATACTTTTAGTGTAATTTAATTTTATCCTAATTATTGAATAGTTTTCCTTTTATAGAGCCAAAATAAATTTCTAGGAGAAGGAGTTCATGCTCCGTACAATGAATAACCATTCAATTATATAAAGGTTAATAGTGGAGGATGAATCTTCTTTGGAATGATTATCTAAAATTTGGATATATTTCCTTGATTGAAATATTATCTTTCTCAAGTGATGGAGACTCAGGAAATGGAAATCTGTGAAGACATAACCATTTTTAGGGAATACACTAATGTGTTTTCTGAATAATTTCCCAATCTACCTTTTAAAAAATTTGTTAAGTTCACAATAAAAATTATGCCTAGACCATGTAACATTCCTAGGGAATGAAATCACGAGAAAAAGGAATATCTTTAAAACCTTAAAATAGAGGAAATTAAATGATGGTTGAAGCCAATATCTATGATAGATATCTGCAGTCTCCTTGGGCTGGCTAGTTATTATCAAGGATTTTTATGAAATTTATCATGATTTTTAAATCCTATAACAAAGAAAACAATGATGGGTGTAATGTTTTTTATAATAACAAATCTAAAGAGGGTTACAATTAGATGGTAGTCTTATCACAACACCTTTAATTATGCTATCCACAAGTGGAGAACTTTTCATGTTATTCATTGATGCTTAAAATATTGGATTGGTTTGTGAGCTAATGCAGAATGATAAAGTTATAGCCGATGCCTCAATAAAATTGAATGTTCAAGGACATAACTACCCAACACATGATTGGGGGTTGGCTATTGTAATATATTGGCATTGAAAATATGGCGTTATTATCACCTTGGGGAGAAGTTTGAAATATATATGGATCATAAGATCATTAAGTATATATTTACCTTGAAAATGATGAATATTTGGAACCAAATATAGTTAGTTAAGTTAAGGAATATGACTAATCAATCCATTACCATCCTAGAAAATCAATTAATGTGGAAGAATCATTAAGTATGAAGGATCTGGAGATTTTATCATTGATTAGAATTGAGAAGGATATAATATTATTAGACTTGAAAATGATAGACATTAGAATCATAATGGAATATAATGAATAATTTCTCAAATAATTCCTCAACCATACCTCTGGAAAAGATAAAATATTCTCAAAGAGAAGATGGGAAAATTTAAAATAAGGTAGAATATATATGAAAAGGGAAATCCTTCGAGTTAAAAAATAATTAATAAGTAGTTGTAATATTTGGGCCATGACTATGTGTACCATCAAATCATGGGTCAAAGAATGAGTTATTTGATGATGTAGATAATTACACCTTCTCCATCCTTCCAATGTGTACAAAGATATATCAAGATCTTTGAGAGAACTATTGGTGGGATAATATGAATAATGAGATTGAAGATTATACATTAAGGTGTATTGTATATAAGAAAGTGAATTCTAAAAGGAATATGTCCAAAGGGATGATGCAACCATTACCTATACCTTTATGGAAATGGGAAAACATAACCATATACTTTGTTACTAGTCATCCAAATACATCAATAGGAAATAATGATATATTGGTTATGGTGGGTCATCTTACAAAGACGACTCAATTTATTAAAATTTGAGAGGACTTATCAGAATATCAAATTCCATGGATATATATTAGAGAAGTAGTGAGACCACATGGAACACTACCATTGATTATATCTGATCAAGAACCAATATTTTCCTCAATGTTCAGGAAGAGTCTCCAACATTCTCTAAATACCGAGTTGAACTTCCACACAACTTATCACCCTCAAACTAATGGCCAAACTAAGTGTACAATCCAAAAACTTGAGATAATGTTGTGAGAATTCTCAATGGACTTTACAGAAGGATGGGATCAACATCTTCCTCTCATTAATTTATAATAAAATAATAGTTTCCAATAAAAAATAAAAATGGATCCCTATGAAGCCCTTTGTGGAATGTGATGAAAAAAACTAGCATGATGGGATGAATTTGGGGAACAAAAATTGATGGGTTATGAAATGGTTGAGGAAATGGTGGAAAAGGACAATACCATTCAGTAGAGCATTAAGGCTACTCAGAGTCAAAAAAATATCTGTGTTAACAATGATTGATAATACATATAGTTTGAGGTTTGAGTTAATGTGTTCCTACACATATCTCTATGGGATAAATTCTTGAGGTAGGCTAAGAAGGAAATGATTAGTCTATGATACATTGGTCCCTTTGAGATCCTTGATCACATCAGAGTGGTGATCTATCGACTAGAACACCCGCCCAACCAATCTTAAGTACTTGATGTGTTCCTTGTATTCTTATTATGGAAGTACAGACTAGACCCCTTAATCTATAGGTGGTACCATTTTAGAATGATCATTCATATGAATAGATGCTGATGAAGATCTTATATCATTGATACAATGTTCTACAAAATAATACAATGCACCTAGTAAAAGTTATTTGGAGAAACCATAATTTTGAAGAAGAAATGTGGAAATCAGAGGAGGTGATACAACATAATTACCCTTATCTATTTTTTTTATGAAATGAAAATTTCTAGGGAAATATTTATGAAGGGGTTGGGGGAGATTTTAATGACCTTATCTTTAATAAATAAAATTCATTTATGATTTAATTAAATTTTCTATTATGGTTATATAAAAAACATGCACTTCGTTATTTTTGGAATATTATATCTTATTTTATTTAAAATTAAATTACTCATCATAACCATTTATAATATATCCGTTTAACAAAGATTATATGATTAGTAGAAATATTGGGGACTGAAAAATCCAATTGACATAGATAAAGGAAGTGATAGCCTAGACCAGTAGAATCATAACCTATGAAGCCCATTAATATGAGATTAAAATGGAGGTAACATCATTGGGATTTACTCTTGACCAAGACAACGTAGAGATCCAAAAACTAAAGAATGATCAAAACCATTTATGGGAGAATTTCAAGGTCATCGAGATCAGTACCCAAACCATGTACATCAAACCACCTCATTAAATTATAACCGTCATAGACCATACTCTTAGGACATTTTCTAGTGTAATAAAGGGATATATACCAAGACCCTAATAATACTAATATTTATATTTTATATAATAATTAATATATTTATTTCTTATATTCATTACATTGTATATGATTTTGAGATTGATACGATAATTTTTATTTTTATTTTTTCGGGATATGAAATTTCAACTAAGATATTCCTTTTCGAGGAATTCATGAATTTTTTTAGAAAATAATATTTTAATAAAATAAATAAATTTAATATTTTTATTAAAATTAAATTATAATAAAAAATTTATGAATTAAAATAAAATTTTTATATGTGTTCAAAAACTATTATTGTAAAAAAACCCTTCATTTCTCAATAAATATTGATTCTTCTCTTTAAAATTGAAAATTAACATATTTAGAAAAGTATTTTGATAAAGTTAATTTTATTTTAGTAAACAGAACATTGAATTTATCCAACAGTGAGCTATTCAATATTTTATATGAAAATCGAATTTTCTAGTAAAAATTAAATATAGTATAAATATAAAATGTGTATTATGAAATATTAATGACTTTAAAGTGAAGTAATAAATGATATAAATGGTATACATGACAAAAATTATGTTTTCCCTATAAAATAATGCGTTTTTTACATAATTTAATTAATTTTATAAAGCCTTTATGAATCCTCAAAAACCCGTGTTATATTTTTTTGTTTTAAAACCAATTCCTTATAAACATGACCCACCTCCACATCATCAAGGATCATATATTATCGAGTTTGTGATTATAAATATAAAATAATGGAAACCACTAACCTTTTTCCGAAACCATGGTAAAAAACCATGGGATGGTCTATAGTCTTGATTACTTTATTATATAGATTTCAAAACCTATGTTTGGGAAATAATGAAGAACTCCCTTCTTTGTTACTATACAAACTCACCCATTATTCCGTTATTTTTTAAGTAAAAACCCTTGTACAACATAATTTATCTTACATAAACTTTATATATTCCTCCCAAGTTTCCCCCAAGATCTCAATAATCTCCTTCAAATAAGTTGTGTTCTCCCTTTCATGGTAAGGGTCCTCTCTCTCTTCATTCATTTAGAGCACCTTCTTTATATTTATCCATTTGAATATATATTGGTTTTTATTGTTTGGAATATATTAATATTCTTATACTATCCATGTAATGTCCTAATAATTTGATTTCATTTATCCCCTCTCATTATAGAAATTACCAATTCCATTACTATGTAATTTTTTTGTAAGGGATCCATTCCTTCTCCACTTTATTCAAGAATCATTTCTGTTTTATGTCTTTTTATTTCCAATTACAATTGTTGGGATATATTATTCAATATCTCTATTAACCTCATATTGATATCCAAATTATGATATACCCATTTCACTCTCATTAAACTATTTTATGAATCTTTATATACTTCCATTATGTTGCTAAAATTTGACAATAATTTTTTTTACCATATGATTGTGTTGTGAATATCTACCCCCATTTCCACTAAAGGGGTGTCAATTAGATGTGAAAATACTTCATTGATTAGTTAATTCCATGTATGTAACCCACAATCCTTGATCAAGGGGTTAATATTGATGAAATACATTTTTATTTTGTATGAGTTATATTGCACACTCATTCATGTACATTATATGAAAATGACGTGTGAACCTGGAATTGTATAGAACTCCAATGAATTGGGTAATGTTTTAGTCTCACGAAACATCATGTTTGGGATTAGGGAGTATACCAAATACAATATGGGACTTTTTCCACCGTGTTTTTATTTCCTGATGGTTACCCTTGACCCATGTTTATGATGTCACATTTAAAGATGTTTCAACTTTACCATGATTCCTTAATGTTATCATGCTATATCATGCCTCTTTGCCCTTGTTTATGATTCCCAAACCTTTTATTCCCCATTTAAATTCCTATTTTAAACCATGTAATACATTATTTATATTATTTTTTATTCAATTACTAGGCTTTATATCTCACCCCTTTATTCTATATGTCCCCATGTTATTCCATATAGTTTTAAGAATGATGGAATATTATGATCATGTTAAGGAATTTTTCAATAATGCTAATGTACCACCTATGTGTACTCTTACACAATAAATCATGAATTAATGTGTAACAAAGACATGGGTTTTCAAAAATTGAGTTATACCAGCCATACGTCTTGTTGTATTTATGTGACAATAATTCTTTCTCATCACAAATGTATCATAGAGTGATGTACTAAATTATAAAGTAAATATAAGTGGGTATGTTTTGTTTTAATTATGTTACATTTATTTAGAAAAAATGATAATTTTATACTAAAAAAAGCACATTGAGTCATACCTTCCACACCATGTGTTCGATTAACTTGCGATTGATTCCTACATGTATGAAATGAACCAAAGTTCATTATCCTAATATATCAAGGAAATGTTAGTAGGTTTGATTATATTTAAAACGTGACATATATTTAGACTAAAATCTATATTATTTTTGTTAATACACACACTTTGATTCATATCGGCCACAATATATGTTATATTGATGTGTGTTTGACTCGTACACATCATAAATGAATGGATGTTTTTTTAATAAATTTACATGGGAATATAAGAATTTTTTCCCTCTATTTTTATTATTTATAATGCGTTTTAGTCAAAAAAAAATTATTTTATACTGAAAATACACACTATGATTCATATTGGTCATACATTATTTCATATTGACATGTGTATGAATACTAAAAATCCCAAATAAATTATATATATACTATTTTTAATGGATCAAGTCAATTGAATCGATTTTTTATTTTTTTAGAATGTGGAATGCGTTTTAGAATAAAATTGGACTTTTATACTACAAACAAATACTTTATGTCCTATCGGTCACACCATGTGTCAGATTGACATGTGTTCAATTAATAAACATTAAAAATGAATCATAGATCATTGTATTAATGTATTAAAAAAAATTATTGTGATTTATTTATTTTGTGTATGTGACTGTCCTTTTAAACTAAAATGAAACTTTTATACCTAAAGTGAGCAGATTGAGCCATAGAAGTGACATTATATGATTAATTGACTTTTTTTTGTTCCTATATGTAATAAATGAATAATGAATACATTTTTAATGTATAATGTCGTTTTTAGATAGTTTTATTAGTTTTTTTCATGTGATGTTGATTTCATACCAAAATGACACTTTTATACAAAAAACATACACATTGATTCACATATTCCACATTCTGTTTTTGATTTATGTGAGGTTGATTAAAAAATATCCCAAATGAATAACATATAATTACAATAAATTATCAAGGACATCCAAGTGGGGTTGATTTGTTTTGGGTATGTTATGTACATTTTGGTCTAAAATGAAACTTTAATAATGAAAAAATATACATTCAATCAGACCAGCCACACCATGTGTCAGATTGATTTTTCGTTGAATTCTACACATCCCAAATGAATCAGAAATATTTTTACAAAGATATAAAGTAATTATAATAATTTTTTCCTAGTCCTTACTATGTGACGTTGGTTTTTCTTACAACAAATAAAACATTAAAACTATATAAGCACAATTTCAGTCATACCGGTCAAACTATATACTGAATTAACATGATACTAATTCAAATATGTAAAAAATTAACATATGATGGTTTTAATAAATTATCATAAAAAATTGATTATTTTTATCATTTTTCACTATGTGACATGCCTTTTCATATAAAATGATGCCTTATTAAAAAACACATTGCAAGCTCAATCAGTCACACTAAGTGTCATATTGACACACAATCACTCATATATGTCACAAATTAATTATCAATTATTCTCATAATTTATCAAGAAAATATAATAAAGTGTTCTCATTTGTTAGTATATGACACACATTTTCAAATAAAATGACACTTTTATACTAAAAACACTGACTTTTACCCACACCAACCACTCCGTGTGTTATATTAACATGCTGCTTATTTTTTCATTCCATGAATTAATCATAGATATTTTAATTAATTTATCAAGTAAATTTGAGTTAATATTTTAATTTATTACTATATGAAATATTTTTTAAACTCAAATAATAAATTTATTTTGAAACAAATCACTCTGAGTCATACCAGCTAAACCATGTATTAAATTTATGTGTAGTCGATTAATAAATTATAAAATTTAACTATGAATGATTGAACTAATGTTTCAAGTCGATATTAGCATGTTTTCTTCATTGTATTCTTGTGCCACCTATTTTGGTTTTAATGTAAATTTTATATAAAATTATGGACTTTTAGTCTTACTAGTAATATCATGCATTGGACTAATGTGAGGTCACTTCCAATAATCAAATAATGAATTATGAGTCATTGTAATAATGTATCTCGAAAATAAAACTACATTATCTTTTCTTAAGTGATCTAAGTGCGTTTTAAAAAAAAATGATACTTATACAACTGAACATTGGATACCAAAATTACATACTTTTATAAATTAAATAGAATTCTATTATATCATTAAATAAAAAATTTATCGAACCAAAAATTTATTAAAACATATAATGACCAAAATAGTAATGAATTGAATATAAAATTAATATAAAAAAATAAAATAATTAACCAATATCTCTATGGAAATAATTATAAAATATACCTGATTGCATCATCCATTTTTAAGACTTCATCAAGAATTGATTTTATTCCAACAATTTTGTGCCGAAAAAGTTCAAAAAAGGCTTTGATAATAAATTAATCGTAATTATTGACTTCTAAAATACTTCCCCCATTATATTTTTAAGGGGAAACAATTATAGCTTTCGATAAGGATCCAAAAGTCTTCATAGATATATTTTTTATCTTTATTATAAAAAAATTATTTAATGAAAATCAATTTTAGCCTTCAAAATAAAATATTTAAGTGATCTATTTTTGTTACTAAATTTCAAAAATTCATCAATGGTCATTTCCTTAATAAAACAACTCATCACCATCTCTTAAAAATAAAATATATAATTTAAAATGTAATGAAAAACACCTCTTCAAAATTCCAACACACATTTTTATATTATATACACTTCTGAATCATTTGTAAAAAAATATACTTATTATTTGGAATACATAGTGTTTTGGTAGTCCTATTAGTCAATAATGAAAAACAACCTATACCAATGGTTTGGAACAATCGATATAAGCCTCAAACCGTTGGTATAGGCTATAAAAATAGTTTGGAGGACAGTTGGCCTATATTTCATTAGTATAGACCTATACCAATGGTTTTGAGAAACAATTGGTATAGGGCTATACTAACGGTTTTGAAAACCATTTGTATTGGTAATGTAAAATAAAAAATGTTGTCTGAATTTGATCCTAGAACCTCCGACTTAGATCTCAATGACATAACCACTAAACTATAACAATTATTTTGAACATAATATTATAAATATATATAATTATATTAAAAATTAATTTAAATTTTAATGTATTCAATGTTTTTTGATAAATGAATATATAAAAAATATGAACACCTATACCTACAGTTTTCTAAACCTTAGGTATAGGTATTTGGAGTTTTGTGACCTATAACAATGTTTTTCCCAAAATTTTCGAGTAGGGGATTATTATAAAATCTATATCAAACGTTTTGAAAAAACTATTAGTATAATTATGACTTATCCCAATAGTTTTTCCAAAACTGTTGGTACAAGGTCATATTATGGAAGATATACCAATAGTTTTGGTCAATCTGTTGGAATATCTATGACATATACCAATAATGTTTCCAAAACGTTTGGTATATGGTATTTTTATGGAATATATACAAAAACATTTGGATACAATATTTTTATTTCTATGACCTATACCATTGGTTTTTCCAAAATCGTTGGTATAGGGTCTCTCTAGAACACCTATAACAACGGTTTTGGCCAAACCATTTGTATAAGTACCCTATAACAATGGTTTTTGAAAATAATTGGTATAGTTTCATTATTATAGGTCTAATTTATAGTAGATAGAATGGAAACAAAAATAGTTAAAATTTTTATGAATTATTTTAAATGAAATTGTAAATTCCTTTGAAAATACCTCTTTGGGGATACTAGTTTCTTAATAAAGTATGATATATTTCATAAATATATAAAATTAATGTCCATAACCATTTTCATTTTTTATTTTGACACATAAAAAATATTATAAAAATAAGTAATTTATTCTAATAAGTATTTTCATTGTGAAATATTATTACCTACCCCCCAATAAATATATATTTTTTTAAAAATTCATAGGCTTATTATTATTGGTGAGAGTTTTCCTGCCATAAATTTCATGATATTTAAACACCCCCTATAATAAAAAAATTATGAATAAAACATAATATAAAATGAATTATTTTAGGTTTTTTGTAAAATTCTAAAATTATAGTTTTACATGTTTGTAATGGTCATCATGTGTGGTCAAATTGTTGGATACCCAAGAATCATATCAAAAACCTAACCCTTTAAATTATCTAACATGAATGTAATGAGAATCTAATGTACCCTGAAAAAAAAAGAGTTATATATAATGAAAAAAGTATGTATATAAATTATATGATTAGATTTTATATTTTTACCCCTGAATTTTAGCTATCAAGAAGATTTATTCATATACTATTTTTTATTAAAAATGTTGTAGTTAGAGAACCTATTTTACTAAATTTCAACATATTCTACTGAAATTTTTTTCATATAAGTAATCAGATGATTTTTTTGTTAATATTTGGCTTCAAAAGGGTTTCTCTATATGTTTTACTAATATATAAACATGTAGAAAATATGAAAAAAACTACAATTAACATAATATATCAACTTTTTGGGAGAAAATATAAAAATGAACCTCATGTATACGTTCAAAATAGAGACTACCAACCACTTAATCTTGATATTTCATTAATACAGTCAATTTAATAATTTTTTTAATGAAATATCTAAAAATTTATTATTCATATTTAATTTAGGCTATATTTTAATCTTAAAATGTTATATCTTCATGAATTGTACTGTTAATAAATAAAACAATATAATTGGTGGGAAAAAAGTACTCATTGATGGTCCTTTTGATTGACTTGTTGATACTCTAGATTATTGTGACTTGGACTTTAGTTTCCCTTATTATTTCTCATTTTATTAGAATATAGTTGAGTTCATGCATTATTTCATTAATTATTAAAAAAAATTCATCAAAATTAAATTGGTGTGGGAATAACTCATTATATTCCCATATACATACAAGAATAATAATCCATTCTATTAATGTTCTACTAGCATGTTAGACCCTATGGATATAAACATCATCATGAGGAACTTGGGATAACTAAATCCATACTCTCGTTAGAGAATTTTGAAGTTAATTATTGTGTGTAATATCTCCTTTGATATGGTACAATGTAAAACTCATAACTTGATGATTGGTGGGTATTAATAGATATAAATCACAATAACTTTCCCCATATAGAATTTTAATACAATAATTATGGTTACTCAATAATTTAATATATAAATATTACATTATTTTAAATGAATCTTCAATACTTATAATAAAATTACTCACCCTTAAACTATAAAGGTTGATTTTAAATGAATACTATTTATATTAAAATCTTATTAAGTATAATATTCATCATCACAAATATCATTCATTACACAAGGTACCCTTTTAGAATCATAATAATCAGTATCCTTCTTCATAACCTAGGGAAAATTAAAACATGATACATGGTGAGCTAAGATACCCAGTAAGGGTAAAAATAGAATATACCATTAAATGATTATATGTAAACATGTCATAATAGTAAGTATATGATATCATGAGAATATTTTTAGTAAATAATACCAATAATTATTAGATCACAATCATGATTCATGGAATACAACATTATCATATCACATGATTGGTGAATAAAAAAATAAACAATTTTCCATGAGTTTAAATCATAATCATAAAAACACGTCAAAATATTTTGGTACCATCATAGGCATATAAACCAAATCATATATTAAGGATAACATCAGAGACCATCATATCCTAGTGGATTAGGATTCAATAATAGCATCCTATATCGTAGCACATTATGCATCCACACAGGTTTCTCATATAACAGTGGATCAAGGATCTATACCTATTTCCCATATCACAGTGGATTATACATCACCACCTATTACTCATATCCTAGTGGACCAAGCTTCCCAACCTATATCTCATAGTTGATCAAGAACTATAAATAATTCCCCATATTTATCTCATGAAATATAATTATTAAACTAATGCATTGGAGGGATATAATATACCCACCTATCATATAATTAAAACCATCTATATGTGTTCCATAAGATGAGAAACCACTCATCAGCTCAAAATATCATAACCCTTAGAAGAGAAACATGTTCTATAAAGATCACATCGTAACATAATTAATCCAGGGGAAAGAAATGGGTTTCATAGAACCTTTATCATAATAAAACATTAAAATAAAGTGGATGGAATCATATGATCATAATCTTTGTAAAATATTAAAACTATTAAAATAAAAAGACACAGATTAGAAATACCATTAATATATCATTCAACATTTATTTGAAAACATGATAAAATAACCTTTTCCACTGATATCACTTTAAATAAAAGTTACATAATTATTGTGATTTTTTTCTCAAAATGTAACCTTAGATACTTGTCATGTAAACTTAAAAAAATAACAATATATATGAATATAAAATTTATTCGTGTCTTATATGTTAAAAGATTAAATTCCATTCACTCTTTTGAAAAAAAATAAAATATTACTTATTCATAAAACATTTTGAGTGATTACTTATTATGATTTTGTAAATAAAGTTAATGGTTTTGACTATTACCATTCCATGTATTATAAATATCATCCTTTTTTTAATATCTGGGACAAGGAATAAAAATGTCATTAACTAAAATTGAAAAATTTCCAAATTTTCATTAAAAATAGTTTCTCAATCATTTAATGTACTAAAGAGAGAAAATGGTAATAATACATAAAAATTAAAGGTATGAAAATTGTAAAATAATATATATTGTTTTTATAGGATTATATCTATATATTTTCCCTAAAAATAAATTTAGGATATACAATTCCTAAATGAAATGAGATGATTACAAAAAATAATTCCACAAGTATCATCTTGTTTCGTATGTATTTAAACATCCTATATAATAAATATAGTTTTTTATAAATATATAATAGAACTAAAATCATATATATCATACCATATTTTATGTACTTATATAATCTTATCAATCATTTCTTAGTATTATTTTTTGAAACCATTATTTCTGTTGATAATTACTACATTTTTCATTAATTTTTCAGTTCATAAGTCCTGGCCCTTTTATTTTCATCATGATTCCATCATCTTTATAATTTTTATCACATTATTAGTATCATATTTAAAAATTATATAAACTATTATAATTATTTGTATAAAGATGTGATGAAAAATTAAATACATCACTTCTTGGAGATGGTAGTTCATATGTGCGCACAAGTAATGTTTCCACATTGTCATTAATGTAATGAAAAAAGTAAATAAAAATTAAACTTTATAGAAATATAATAATATCATAATTTAATGTATATTCAGTAAATCAATCATTGCAACCATCAATGTGAAGTAGTGATGAAAAATTAATTGCATCGCTTTATGGAGGTGGTAGTCCACATGTCCACAATAGTAATAGATTTTCTCCCATAGGATGGAAATGAGGAGGATAATGAATGTTCAATAATAATGAAAAAACATATTATTTTGATGATACTGAATTAATTATTTTATAATGGATACTTTATATTTAGAGAAGATATAATAATAAAAAATTGAAATTACCAAGTTAAGAGTTATACCATTTTCTTGAGAAAACTACTTTTTCTTATAGCGTAAGACTTGAATGAATGGTAATCTGGAAATACCAGATGATATATAACATGAATAAAGAAGATATTATGGTATTAGGGATGGTATTTTAAGATCTAGGAGGCTAATTTTTTTTGAATAAATTAGAATAGTTGTTTCCCTTTTATAATTACGGGAAAGTACATACTTGGATTGAACTAAAAGATATAAATATAATATATATAATCATAATGTAAAGTGGTACCAAATGGATATAATTTAATGGATAGAAAATTATATATTCGAAACCGGTTAAACCAATTTTTTTTGACACATTTATGTTTAATTTTAAGCCATATATTTTGGATTAATCCCCTCGTTATCCCTTTTTAGCTTTAACTAAGGTACACATTATTTTTTTTCTTCATGGGTCATTAATATAAATTTATGTTTACAAGTGGCTAAAAAATTCTCCATGGATTAAACTTTTTACCATTTCAATTAACAATTTTTCTCTATAAATAATTTTTCTATTTTAAAATCATTTAACAATATATTTGATAACATAAAATATCATTAAAGTCATTTTTAAAACTGTTCATCTAATTTGACTTCAATGAGATCATGAAAACTATTGAATTTGAATAAATACCATTTAAAAAAATTTATAATTTATAATTACATATTAAATTCATTTCATAGCACAATTCCTAAATAAATATTAATTTTATTATTTTTAAAATCAGTTTCCTTTATTTTCTAATATCTTCCAAATCACTGTATCAGTGTTACATAAGTAGTAAAGGTAATTATACCATTAATAAAAATTAAAAATAAATAACTATTATAAAAATAAATTATTTATTTTTAAAATATCCCTTTATATCCATTTATAATTTATTTTTATCCCTTTGAAAATATATATGTGAAATTAAAATCAAAAGGGTAAAATTTTTTATTTATCCTTTTATTAAAATAACATAAAGGTCATAGTCAAATACATATAACCCCAATGATCAATATTTATAAAAAATAAATGATAATTTCATAATTATATTGATCTAAATGGATAAATTAAATCTTTATAGAGACTATTTATAATGTGAAAATATAAAAGATCCCTATTTAATAAATTTAAACCACTTATTTATAAATATGGAACAAAGATTTCAACAATAAACTTCTATAATTGAAATAAATATACTTTAAAATAAGCACGTAAAACTCAACGAAAACCATTTTTTGATAAATGTATCTTAAGAATAAAACTGGATTTATTCTTATCAAATGCCTAATAATCACCATTTTTTGAAGGTGAAATTTTTATTGAATATAAATAATCTATGTATTTTATAAAATAATTTATAAATTGTTACTAATTTAATTTACTAAGATAAAAACACACTGCATATATAAAAATAATTTTTCATAAAAACATCTCTTTTACTTTCACATGCTTTTCTTTTCATTTGTAATCAATTTATAAATAAATAATTAAATTTTTTATTTTGTAATACCATAATTTATTATTTTTTATTTACTCACCTCAATACTCACTAATCTGCTGTCTATGTGATAAATTTTACATTAAATAATAATATTTCAATTTTATATCAGATTTTGTTTAAACTATATGTTTTTTGTAAGGAAATATATCAAGGAAAAAAATTATTTGAATAGAAATATATCATAAAATATTTATATGATACATTATATACCCCTAATAATGACTTCACCTTTGAAATTCCTTCACTATGATATTGATATATGAGTATAATTCTTTCTCTCTACATCCATGGGTTCCAATGCATCTTTCTCTAATATTTGGATTTGCCAAAAAACTTTGACCGGGTGAGTGGTCTTATTCATACAACATTCTATAGAAAATCTAAAATCTCTAATTTTTGTTCCTTATAAGAGAGATCATTCTCCAATGGAATGAACTATGAGTTCAGTATATATGAATGATCAATGATGTAATTCTTTAAGATAGATACATGATCCACATTATTAAATAGAGAGTGATTTGATGGTTGTTCAAATAGATAAGAAAAAATATTGATAAGATCAATAATTTTAAAGGGAATTGTATGTCTATAGATCAGTTTGATCATATTTTCAAATTTCACAACATGCTTCCATGAATATATTCATAGGAGTACATTGTCACTAACTTCAATATCTAGATCTCACCGATGATGGGAATCATAACTTTTTTACGACTCTGGTATCCACTTATGTTTTATTTAATGGATCAATACTTATTTTTCATTTCCTTAACTATATCATGTCCAAATAGTTTTTTCTCTATAACAATATTTAATCACATTGGAGTTCGACACTTTATATTATAGTGGGATTCATAAGAATCCATTTTAAATATCAAGTGTAAACTATTATTGTTAGAATATTCCACCAAAAAAGGTATTGATAATAAACCTCATATGAAATATATAGTGAATAAAATCCATTTTCTTTTAGAGTTTTAATGGAACTATCATTATGAAATTCTATATAAAGATGAAATATTCTATTGAAAGTCAACTCCCTATCTATACACTACATAATAATTTTTCAAAATTTTGAGGTAAACCTCAGATCCTAATTAGATATGATAGAAAGTGTCACTACACTAAATCTCAAATCATAATTATTGCATAAACAAGTAATACAATCATTATAGAATTCATCTCTAATAGAAAAAATATACTGATTTAGTAATATGATCGATTATAAACCAAATTGCATTGAGAACTTTTAAAATATTAGTGAGTTTGATAATGAAATCTATGATAAATTTTTTCTATTATCATTTTGGTATTTATAATTTTTGTAACATCCCATTAAACTTATGTCTCTCAGCATAATCTTTCTGACATACGCATCATTGAGATACCTAATTTTCAATATCCATTTTCATGTTGTCCCACCATAAATATTCTTTTAGATCTCCATACATCTTTTTGCATTCATGATGAATAGATAGTGATAATCTATGAGTTTTATCTAACAACCCCTTATTAAATTATTTTATTTATTGGACACAAAATATATTTATGAAATTTATTATTCCATCAAAATCATGGTTAAACTTAATAACATTTATCACTTTCTTCTACAACTCTGTGTCTTCCTTATATGCCTCTTTAATCCTCACATAGATGAATGGTTGAATATTTTTTAGTTAAATAAAGGATTTTCCCATTACCTCATGATTTATAGTTACATATTATATTAATACTTATGTATTGGATCACTTTCAATACTCATAATTGTCAAAATATCAGGGTCCTTCCGAATCAGAGCACAATATACATTGCTCTCCTTTCTACAATGGTAATGTATTGAGAAATTATGATCATTAATGATTTCCAACCATATTTCCTATCAAATATTTAATTATTCATATATAAATATATATTTAAATCTTCTTTGATCTATATATATATGTCCCACAATTCACCATAGATATAATTCCGTCATATCATTAAGGTAAAAATAACCACTAATAGCTCATAATATGGAGCTTTTTAATACTCTAATGTATTTTATTTTGTCTAGACACATATGTTATCTCCATAACATTATATATAAGAACATATACCATTTCTTGGTTTGATATATCACTATAGATCACTAAACCCTATAGTTTTGGGTAGTGCGAGTACAGGTTCACTGACCAACCTTCTCTTCATCTCCTTGAAATTTTCTTGATATTAATCTATCCATTAGAACTTAACTCTCTTACAATACATAATTATGATATGATTATATAATCAAGATAAATCTCAAAAAAATTATCATTAGTATATAATTAACACATGAAAACTACAAATATCAGTTATCATGGTTGTTCTAGGACATTAATCAATAACTTCCAACATTTAATGATCCACCGATGTACAATCCCTAGAGATTATATAACCTATGAATGAAACTTACTGAATAAAAAATTTACACATTGTAAATTCTTCATAAACCATATCTTTCCTCTGGTTCATCAACATAATTATAAAATGATCATAATACTCTTCATTAGTCTTAAAGATATGAAAATATCATCTTTAAGGACCACAAAAAACTGATTAAGCTAATATCTAACGACATTATTCATTAAATCCATCAATATATCAAGTTTATTAGTAATTCCAAATAGAATCACAATAAATTCATAATTACCATACCTTTTATACAAGGCTATCTTGGAAATATCCTCCTTATAGGCACTCAATTTTAGATATCCATAATGAAATTAAATCTTGGGAAATTATTGGGCATATTATAGTTGATCAAATAAACCATCAATATAGAGATGATGGTAATTTTACTTCATACTGTTCTTTTTATGTTCCCAATAATCAATTAAAATATGAATTAAACCAAATTTATTCTTAAAAAAAATTAATAGGTGAACCCCAAGTTGACCCAAAAGGGTGTATAAATCCCTTAAAAATATTCACTGGGAGTTACATATTCAATTTCTATAATTAAATTGGGGCTATATAATATAAAGTATTTGAAATAGGAACATCACCATGACTGAGTTCTATTGATAACCCAAAGTCATGATTTGAAGTATGTCTAGAAATATCCTATATAATGATATCTAGAAACACTCTTATAATAGGAATATCCTCAATGTTGTGTTTTCACTAACAATCAATGATATATACCCATCATGGATAGTATTTAAGACCCACAAGATAAAAGTAAAATTAGTTTGGATGTTCAAATTCATCCTCACACTGATAAATGATTATTAGTACATTTACAATATTGAATTTTAATTCCCTTCCTTGAAAATTTACATGGGATCCATATAAATAATGATAATCCAGGATTAGAATCACATAAAATTCAACTACAGTGACAATCATAATATTTGTTTGACGTATATTCTCATAAACATCAATTAATGTGGAACCAAATACCTAATATATGATCATCATACCATTATTATTTTTCAAAAATTACTCAATATCTACTCATTAAGGTATTAATGTGATAAAATTAGAAAATTCCATAGATATAACAAAGTGGGTAGATAAAGAATAAAATAAGCAATTAGTTGTTCTATAGTGGATGAACAGAGTATTTATCACCATGCCATTCTCATAAACCTCATCGACTATTTTTATTGAATGATATTTATATTTTTATTTGGGATTAAAATATTATTGACACCATAATCATCTTTGAACTTCTAATTCATGCAGTAGTTGTCATAATGCCCACACTCCTTGCATGTGAAGCATCGGAGTGTGGGTGGTACATTATTTTGCATCATCATTACCTCCATTGTATAAACAGGCATATTTATCTCCCTTTTAACAATCATGGTCTCTATGACCAACCATTCTACATTAAATTAGTCTTCTGGTTTTATTGAATAAAATCAATTGATGTTTATCCCACATTTATAGCATATATGTGATTATAATTTCCTTCCACCATGTGGTTTATTTGTGTTTTCATGAGACTCCATCTCCATTTTATTATCAAAATGATAGGAATGATTGGAATCTCTGATTTCCATTTATTCCTTGAGAAAAAAAATAAATTCAACATATCTATTTAAGTCTCTTAAAGTTGATGCCTTTCAGATACTTCATCTAAAGCCACCACTGAATCAATCAATTTTTCTTTCAGGGCATATGACTAATCTAAAATCATACCTTCCATATCTTTTAAAATTTACCTCATAGGTACTAATGGATTCATCATCCTTCTACATAAGCTCATTAAATTCGTTCTCTATTTTTGTTCGTAAAATATAGGGGAATTACTTATTGAAAAATATTATCCAAAAATTATCCCATTCCATGGATTTAATTTATTCATATTTCCTCACATTCTTAATAATATTCCACTATTGATATGGTTTTCCTTCTAGAAACTAAATGGCTAAGAAATGTTTTTCATGTTTTATGGAATGGAGAATTGAAACTATTTTATTAGTGGAATTGATCAATCACTAGTCCAGTAGTTCATCATAATAAAGACTATAATTGAAATGTACTATACCTTAACAACCTTTTACATTTCATATTTTAGGTATTATAGGTGTTTTAGAGGAGGATTTGGGAGATTTCTTAGTGGTTGTAGTGAAACCGAGCTCCTTCAAGATATTTGTGTCATGATATGTTTACAGGACAAGAATTTTTGGTTCACAAATTGTGTTGTTTGTTACATTCACAGATTGTATATAAGATAAAAGGGAATTACCTAAAATTAATTTACATTGTGAAATGTGATATAATGATGTTTAACTAAATTCGATCGAGGTGACATAATTTTTTATAGAATTTGGGATTTTTGGAAAACCCATAGATTTTATATTATGAAGGTGTTATAGGGCATAAAATTGTTGAGTTCCAAATTGTAATTATGTATTTCAGCTGAAGCCCTCCTCATGTTTCCATAATAATTTTCTATCTCATTTTGGGAGAAACCAGGGAGGATCTTATATTTTCTTGATCCCCCTTCCTCTTACTTCAGTCTATTCATTCTAGTGTATCCTCATTGGTAATATGTGGTGCGTAATCATATTTTCCCCATGTTTTTACTTCTTTTCTTCTTTCTATATCCACTTAAGTGGTGCAGTTTTGGTTTTGGTTCCGAGTTGGGATATAATTTTGATGAACCTTGATGTGGTGTTTGTTTATCCATCGTTTTTTCATGCAGTTTTGGTTTGAAGATGTTTCTTCTTCACCCTATGGTGTGAAGCATATTGGAAAAGCTTCTTTAAGGTAGATAATTTATTCATTTATCATGTTGTGTATCATGCATGAGGGGTTTTGTCTTCTTTATCTATGGGAGATGATTGTGTTAGATTAATTAATTATAAATAATATGATAATTGAAATTGAAAGGATAAAATAGAAATTATTTCCATGATTTTACATATTTGAAATTATTATGATATTATAATTTTTTAGGCTGAATGGAGCACTAAAAATTGTGGTCATTAAGAGATTTATTTTTACTAGTTTTTTATGTGCTATGAAGCCCATGTTGTGTGTTTTAATTGATATTACACAAAAATGGAAATTTTCTAACCACTTATATTTGGTTAATAAAATGTTTTCCCCTTCATTTATGGCTTGTTCGATAACACCCTTAAAATAAAGTGAAATGTTATAGAATTCCATTTTTTAAATATATAAAATGATATTTGGTGTGTTGTGACTTGTGTCTATGTTTTGGTGCGGTGATGTGTGGTGTTAATGTGATGTGGGTGGTGTATGGTTGTTTAGAAATGTTTTTGGGGTGGTGAGGTGATGGACTACTCTCCTGAGCTTGGGGGTGAGGTGATAGTTTCTGTGGTCATTATTATGGGGCCGCAAGATGATGATTCAATGAGACTGATGAGATTCTTATGATGTATTTTTTCATTATTATAAATTCACATCTAGTAATGAAATAATTGTTTAATAATGGTAAAAATGGATGGGGTTTGGTTTTGTTAATGGTATTGAAATGATTAATGGACAAATAAATGATGGTATTTTTGGATAAATTCTACTGTTGGTAAATAATGAAATGAATGGGATAGATAATGGAATTGGTTGGTGGTGTGAGATGTGGATTTTAGTTTTTGTGGTTTTATGTATTTATAGGTGTAAGTGAAAGTGGTGGTTTTTTGACTTGGATAGTGTTTTTTGAACCCATAGGTTGGGATAGTGTGTAGCTTATATATGAACATATACATTCCTTATTATTTTTATAAACACCCACCCACATTATATACTATGTAATGAAACCCTTATTTTTAGATAGGGGTTTATTTCCCAACATCCTGATGACGAGGATGGATGGTTACCCTATCCTCCCAACTTTCTCCTCTATGTGGGTATATATGAAAAGAGTGTGATGGTCAGAGGTCTGTTAGTGAACATGGTGATGGACAATGTGTCTTCATATAGTGTTTGATATGACTGTATTCTGCGGAAGTGTCCTAGGTGTCATTGGATGGATTCTATTTGACCATGCTGTGGTATAACATATGGTGGGGGTTGTACATTGTTGTAGGAAGGAACAAGGTTGATGTCCATCATGTTCATGATACCATAATACAATGGTTATTTAAGTGGTTGTGATGTGATGACCCATGTGTCTCTGGGAAATATGAGATGTGGCATGTTTTGGGTTGGTATACTAAGTGTCTATGAGCGTGATGTGACATGACAATGATTATATAGAGATAGTGTATGTTTTTTTTGGAATATATGGTAGCTACAAGATGTATGAAATTGGGGTGTGAGAGTAGAAAATCAGTGGAAAAGTGGTGTGGGGTACCCTTTATTAATATGATTCTTATTATGTAATTACCCTTGGATCAAGTTATTTAGAGAGTGTTCCTTGGTGAGGTTGGGATGGATAATTGATATATTTAGGTTTTGTTGGTTATACTATTTTTTTCAAGGGTGCATTAGTATGATTTTTTCACATGTTCATTAGAGACTTTGGTTTTACTATTGATTACTGTTGAATTGTCACCCTAAATATTTAAAATTATTTTTAGGTTTCTAGGATGATTATGCGGATCATTTTAGATAGTAATAGCTCATACCTTTTTCAAGAACTGTTGTGTCATTGGTTTATAGTTTTTTTAGGTATTTACTTTTGTGTTCTTTTATCTATACTTGTTTTAATTATACATGAATTTTGGTATGGTTTTGGATTCATTTTATATTATTTCATGTAGTTGATTATGGATGATTCATTTTTCCTACCGATCATATATTATTATAGACTGTAATGCCTCACATTTTATGATATTTCTATACTATCAGTGTCATTCACCAGCCGAAGGCCAACTGGAGGTGGGACTTATGGAGTCATTATCCCTCTCCCCTCATTGGGATATCTTTGGAAGGAGGGGGTCATGATAGAGTTGTATCAGTGATAGATGGTTGAGAGATATGATTGAGTTTAGAGTACAAAACAATGAGGATTTCATGGGTTGTTAAAGAAAATGTAGGAGTTGATCATGGTGTATGACATGGGACATAGAGACTATCTAGGAAACGATATTTTAGGGCCTCTCATGATTCAGTGAACATACTATGATCTTATTGAATGAAAAGTGAGGTAGACTTGTTTGCAGGGTGGAGACCAAAGAGAGGTACATTCTTTATGATGAATTTTCTTCCTATTTTAGTTGATTTATTTCAGGAAGGTTAAAATGAATAATATGAATTAAATAAAATATTAATAATATACATACTACCTTATTATAAAATATTTTTTTTATTTTTATCTATGGCTCATAGACATCAAATCGTTGTGGATCATGCTGTTGAGGATCCCAAGGTTGGTCTGATTGATCGTCATAGGGTAGATATAAAAATAGAGAATAAGTATTTGTAGAGTGAGTAATAGGATTTTTAGTGGAAATAATTAGATAATGATGATGATTTCTTTGGATGTTGAGACAGAGATCCAGCTGGAGGAGCTTGATATCAATTTCAATTTGACTTGGGCCCCAGTTAGATACTGGGTCCCTTAAAACATTATTTAGATATAGGGATATGAAAATTAATGGTGGACTTTGTATCTGGGTGAGTGTAAGGAAGGATATGTTTTTTGGGTTGAATTTTATAAAGCATTTAGGGTAAAGATCCTTTTATTAATTATGAAGGTAGTGAAGAGTCATGTGATTGATTCACTTCAGTAGGGGATTTTTTTAGGGCGAGAGATGGGAATGATGTTCATGAACATAATATACTATTCCCTAGTTCTTTTTCTGGATGAGGAGTCTCATGTGAGACGTCTTCAGGAAGGACTATATCTTTCTATCCTGTATACATTTACACATGTTATGTTGAAAACATATTTAGTGGTTTAGAATAATATGGATGTGATAAAGTAGATGAACTTTAGAGGAGGTTTACCATGTTAATAGAATCCATTTGGTTCCTTGAGGACTAGAGTTTTCAATGGAAGGTACTAGTAACTTGGACCATAAAGGCTTTTACTAGAAGGGAATCAACCTATTAATCATCCATTTTGGTCTTTTGGGGCTTATTGTTTCATTATTGTCCAAGAGATGTCTTTCCAGTGCATTCTATCTATGGGGTTTGTGGATATCTCCATAATTAGTTCTTATTGGTTCGTTGAGTTGATTTTATTAGTGGTGTAGAGTTTCATCACAAAACTTAGTATTAATTTCTAGTGATTCGATTTCAGAAGTTAGGGTAGAAGTCTTATTCTCTATTAGGGGGTGGGGGTGGTGGGGGGAGATAGAGAAAGGAGAGGAAGACCTAATTATTTTCCACATGTTTAGGGACCTCGACCAAAGCATGGTTGAAAAGGTTTTAATCAGGAGATAGGTAGAAGATATGGGTGTGGTCAGTTGCATGGAGTGGAGGTAGCAAGACTAGAGTTTCCATAGATTGTCAAAGTTTTCTTAGTTTATCATCAACCCTTGTTTCATTCTTGTTTGATTCCGGACCTTCACAATCCTTTATTACACCCACTCTATTCTATGCTCTGTGGCTAGAAGTAGAGAGGATTCCCATTTCAATGGGGTTGACTATGCCATTTGGAGGTCATACCATCTTGTTTGACGTGTGTTGGGGGTATAAAATGATTATGGGTCCACATTAGTTATGTGGGGTATATTTTCTCACTATAGATGAATCCATATGAGTACATACTTATAATTATTGGTTGTATTATATAGGTGATGTTATCAACTTCTTATAGGGGAGATTCATGTTCTCATATTTGGATGGCCAATGGGTGGGTTTCATTTGTTATCAGGGTTATCAAGAAGGAAATTATCTTGTAAAGAACATTCTTTCTTAGATAGTTGAGTTGTCTCTAGAATCAATTGAGGCTAGGATGGTGGAGGTTCCCAGGATTTTTGGGGGGTTTTATAGATTTTTATAAAGGTAGTTTTGATGCTACCCATCAATGTGTTTTTGAGTTTGGGATAGACTTTCTTCTAGGTGTTTCTATACTTTTTAAGGATCCATATTGGACAACACCTTACGAGTTGGGATATTTAAGGATTTAGATAGATGATTTAATATATAAGGGTTTTATACAACCTGGTGTATTGTCATGGGGTGATCTAGTGTTGTTTTCCAAGAATGTGGATGGGAGTTTGAGGTTGTGAATAGACTGCCGAAGATTGAATTAGGTAAAAATTAAGAACTATTACCCCCTTCTGAAGATAGACGACCTTTTAGACCAATTGAGAGGGGTTAGTTAGTTTTGAATGATCGATCTGTGGTCTGGATATCACCAGTTGAGGGTGAAGTAGGGATATATTTTAAAGAATACATTTATATGTAGTTATGATCAATTTAAGTATGTAGTCATGTTGTTTAGGGTTAGAAATGCACCATTTGTGTTCATGGGACTCAAGAACATCATTATCTATGAATTAATATAATAGGTTTTAGTCGTGTTCATCGATGACATATTGATATACTCAAAGTCAGGGGAGGAGCACACCGATCATCTAAGAGCTGTCTTTTAGGTTCTTCAACACCACCCACTTTATGGAATGTTTTACAAGTGTACATTCTAAACATGAGAGGTGAATTTCTTTTCCACATGTTTTTCCAGTACAATGTGGTAGTAGACCCATTGAAATTATAAGCAGTTGTTTCTTGGGAATCACCCAAGAACATTATAGAGGTTCATAGTTTTTTGTTCATTTAGGGTATCATCAGAGGTTTATTACCAATTTATCTCAATTTAAATACCCATTAATATAATTGACTAGGAATTACTGTTCTTTTGTGGGTACTAATCATTGATAGGCAGTGTTCAGTTACCTGATGGGGAATTTGGTCAGTTTTCCAGGGCATCATTTTCCTAAGGAGGGTGTGATTTTGAGGTGTTTTGTGATGGTTTGCATATAGGATTGGGATGAATGTTGGTATAGAAGAGGTATGTGATCTCTTATGGTTCTAGGAAGTTATATCCCCACAAATGTAACTATGATACCCATGATCTATAGTTAGAAGAAGTGGTTTTCTCACTGAATTTGTGGAAGCATTACCTCATTATGGAGTTCTTTGTGATCTTCACATATCATAAGAGAATGATGTATATTATTTCACAACATGATATGAATATAAAGAATAATAAGTGGATAGATTTTCTTTAGATTTAAAATTTTTAGATCACCTAATTCTAAGGAAAAGGGAATGTTGTGGCCAATGATCTGAATAGGATATCATGAAAGGATGTAGTTCAGGAGTCTGGTAATGTTTTCATAATAATGGAGTAATGGGAATCCTTAAACATAGATACTAGGGTAGTTGATAGTATGAGTTATTTGTTTTAGACGATAGTAAATAAGTCTTTGATACTGAAGGTGGATGATTCTCAATGGGGAGACTTGGAGGTAGAGTGTAACATCCCGATAATGCTTGAATGGACCACTATATTCAACAACATACATGACACACAATAATGAGATTAAAAGAATAACTGAATATTATTATTTAAATGTTACCATTATAACCTAGATTTTATAATAGTGGGTATGAATAGTATTTAAAAAATAAAAAAAAAGTTTTCACATTAATATATAATGAATTATTTTTTTACAAATTTGTTATTAATGAAAATAAAACCCTTTTGAAAATAAAAGGATATCTTAAAAACTTTAAATGCGCAAATGATTGTTTTATAGAAATAAAATAAAAAAATCACACTTTTTTTATTATATTAATCTATTAAATCTATTTTTTAGAAATCATCTTATTTTTTTTCTAGACATGATAAAATATCCGATATTATGCATAAAAAGATAAATTTTTTTAATGGCATTTTTCCACCATTTAATGATGCACTTTTTTTAAAACCAAATTTTTATGCATTAAAAAATTTAATTAAAAAAATAAAAATCATTTTTTAAATATGAATATAAAAATTTTCTGTGGTTAATTTATTCAAATTTTCCTGATAAGTTTCATTTTTTGATGGATAGTGAAAAATAATGCATTTTAATTAAAAATTGACATTCCATCTAAATAATATATAATCATAAATTGTATTCTAATTTTTTTTATAGTAAAATTAGTTCAATTATCATTCTATTAATTCAATTTAGGTTATTGTAATATTTTTCATATCGAATTTGGATATTAAAAAATTTCAAACATTTGAACATTTTTACTTTAAAACCCCACTTTCTCTCCTCTTATATGAGATTAATTTTAAATTAATTTTAGCCACTTATCTGTTTTGAATTTATAAAAATGTCTTACATATTTTTAATCATAATATATAAATTTAGCAAAATTTTTCTGTTTATATTTGGACAATATGAATAGTAAACATAGTAATTTTATTACCGAAGTTAAGCTTAAATCGGGTAATTAAGGGTAAAAATAAAATTATAAATATTAAAAAATCATCCTAAAACTGGTAATAATTTTATTGGATCAGTTTTATTCAACTAAAATTATCCATAGGTGTAATATATAACCTATTTAATTCAATTTTATGACATTTATCCCCTTATAGTATTTTTTAAAAAATATATAAAGATGTCATACTTATGTTTTTAATAAGTATAACATTTTAATATAGGATTATTAAGAATATATTTCAGAATAGAAATAGTGATATGAAATATAAAATATTTATAATCATCATGAAAAATTATTTGTAATATTTAGGGAAGAAGTAATTACCTTAAATGTTTGTAAAATTACGATGCAATAATTGTTTAATTAATGGAAATATCAAATAAATATTATTAAAAATATTAAAATAACTATAATTTGAGATATATAATGTCAATTATTTTTTCATATGAACTTGAAATTTTATGGATGATTTAAAATAGTTGTTTCTAATATGTATTGTTTTATTTATATTTTTAAATGTCTAATTAATTAATAAGGTCAAAATTGGCATTAATGATACTTTAAAATAAATAATATTTTATAAAATGATATAAAATTTAAAAAGTTCTAAAATTATACCAAATTATTGGGATAAGGGTTATAATTTCATCAAATATTCCATTATGGATTGTTTATAATTTTATTAAAATTATATTAACCCTCATAGTGTAAAAATACGTGTTGTCATGATACTAGTTAAGGGGGTAAAAAACGGTTAAAACTAAATTATAAGGGTAATAATGTGACCAAAACATGTCCAAAAATTTTGTACAAGATTATTTAGACCCATAATCAGATTATCTTTAATCTAACTATGTTTAGGGCCATTTTATATTGAAAAGTAATTTATATTAATTTAATATTTTGGGAAATTCCAAGAGTGCCCCTGCCCTCTCTTATAAAAGAGAACCTATTATTCCTTTTTTACATACATAAAAAAAATATTTGGTTTAGAAAATAATTTTCCAAATACCCATTTATAATCTATACCCACATTATAGAGCTCTAAATTTAGGAATAACATCATATTTAGTGGTCTTAAGGTGTTAAACAACTGATGATTTATAAAGAAGATGTAACATTTTTAATTTATTGTTTCTATTTCGTTACTTATTCCACCTTAACATATTATTTAAACATGATGAAATAATAACTAATGTATCCTACATATACTTATATTTTATTATGTTAATATCATCACCTAAACCGATATCCACTTATTTAATATTGGAAAAGAACTTATCATTTGTGTGTTTAGTAGACTACATCCTCAAAAACCGATATAATATATTTTCCACCCCCATTTCTCAAGAGTAGTTATAATTATGAAATTGATTATTATATATGATATTAAGGAAAAATTTATCATTACTGAAATATAATATATATATTTTTACTTCTATACACATGAAAATGATAACATCGTTCGTGCGTCCGTGTAAATTATCACATCCACGAAGCGACGTGGTTCATTTTTCATCACCAAATCACATTGATTACATATATAAGTATATTTAAATGATTCATATGATATTAATGATATTATTATGATTCATAAAATGTAAAATTATACTTAATTTCTTTCCACAATGATCATTGAGAAAATATAATGTTACTCAAGCGTATGTACAACTTACTGTCTCAATGATTGTAACATAGTTCATTTTTCATATCCATATTTAATAGAAGGATTTAAAATTATAATTTATGGATAAAAATAATAATTATTTAATGATCATTATTCTATATATGATGGAATAATGGCCACTATTTACTATAGATATCATTCTAAAGTAATTGTGTACTCAAGTACCGAATATCATCAAAACATATGACGTGAAATTAAATAATTAAGTAATTATTATAACATGGTAATGAGTGGTATAAAAAGAAAAAAAAACTGAATTAGGTTCTCAAGAAAGTAAAAAAATTAACATAATGTGTTTATTTATGAAGGTAAATACACACGTGATTAATTGAACTCAGTGTAAGGGACTTCGTCTCAATCTTCTTTCATTGAGGAATATTTTGATGTTATACACCCACATTCTTTTATGAGGTGTATATACATCCCCTTTGACATATAATATTGTGAATTTATTTATTATCATGTTATTTAATGTTTTTTATATTATTCCTTCATGTAGCTTATAATTTATGTTTTTCAAATTGGTATGGGACACTTTGATTTAAAAATATTTTTTAAATGTTTAAATAAATAATTTAAAAATATTTTCCTCCATACCACTATTCTTGAAATTATTTAATATATTCATTTATATGGATATAAAAGGATAATAAAGAAAAGTTAATGTCTATTTTTAATTTTATTCAATTTTTTTCAAAAGGAATATTTTTTTAATGTTTTTATATGGAATGTTTTGGTAAACAAAAAAACAATGTTCTATTTGTAATGTACACGGTGAAAATGACATTCTTCCACCACGAATATTATTTAATTTCCAGGTTCCATTGTAAGATTACATGTTTTATTAAATAAAAATAGTTCTTTACATTTCTTGGGTATTTTGTAATTGAAAATTGGTTTTCAATTAAAAGGGTGTTCTGGTATTGAAAATGAGTTTTTAAAATAAAATGGTATTTTTTATAATAAAGTGTTTTTTCATATGGGATTAAAAGTATTTTTCAATTAATTTTAAAATGAAATTGTTTTATTCATGAAATTTTACTTGAGAATTACATGAAATGGGTGAGCTCAATGAAACTTATATGAATGGTTGATCACTATTATAGATCAAGAGTGAGAAAAATATATCTTATATAAAGGTTTGAGCCCCAATATAGCACATGAGAAATGGATGATCCTGATATAGATTATATGAAGAGTTTATCCCCACTGTAGTCCAAGGGTGATATCTATTTAGCTTATATGAAGGTTTATCCCCATTATTGATCCCCAATTAATTTGGTAATAACAACATTTGATGTCAGCTGTATAGTTATTCTAATCGAAAGTATTTTGAAAGGGTTTTATGTATATGATTATCCATGTTACATAAATGGATTTTAATCACTTTATATGGGTTTTATAAGCTTTTTTTTGAGAAAAAATTGTGTGTTTTTCATGAAAAAATGTTTTGTTTCATTTAGTAAATTAACATTAAATGAGTTTTCATGTTTTTAATTTGACTAATGGTTTTCTTTCTTTTATGTACTTTACTAAAAATTTTGTCACCATGCCATGTTTTAATTTTTTTTTCATATGGTTTATGGACGGTTAAAGGAAAGGAAGAGGTTAAGTTGAATTTAATGAAAATTATTAATGAAAATAAATCCAGTTTTTTTTTAATTTTATATGGTGAAAATATGGATACTGATCTGAATATCTCACTATGAATTATATGTTTTTATACGTCTGAGTTATGTCCTAATTATATAAAACTATATGTTGAAGTGATCCTCAATTGTATGAAAAATAATTCATGACTTTAAACTCAAAATTATGTAACATTATACGGTCAGATCCTTAAAGTTGGTATCAAAGGAGGGTTTATAAAAGTTTAGGGATTATGAATTTTTGTTAAACGTAGTTTAAGATTCAATGTATATTATTTTAGTAAAATACTTATTCTATAAATTTTTTAGATAAAGGAAAGTCATTTGTAAATGGAAGGATAAGGATCTAAAATAAAATTACTATCTATTCTTGGTCAATTGATTGAAATAATTATTTCAAAGTCTCGTCCTTATGATTTTGTAACCTTTTTAACACATAAATCACCTACATATTGCTCTAAGAAATATCAAACACCTCCTTTATACCTCTATAACACCATGGTTCATGTGTTTTTAATCAAATTCTAATCTCTCAATTTTATTATCTTTAAAAAAAGGTAAATATCATCATGGAAATTTCAAATATTTTACCCTATAACAGGACTTAGAAGCATATAATGATTTTAATACATCCGAAATTGAAGGATATCATCATGATTTATATTTATATTTGGTTTTAAATTATAATCTTATGGTTCATACTTATGGTATTTTAGATGGAACCTTGATTGAAAGTTTCAAAACAATCTCAATCCCAATAGTGTATAAATATCAAGTTTTGTTAGATGTTTTTAAATTATTTGTCATACAAAAAGATTTTACAAAACAATTTCTCTACGAACATCCATAAAAAACAATTTTTAAAAAGTAAATTTGGAAAAAAGAAGCATGGGGATTTGAACAAGCACTCAAGAATTATTGTAATGTGTAGATGATCTATCTACATGAAAAATGAAAATGAAATATAGTGGACATCATTATGAAGGTATGATTTTATTTCATCATGGAACAATTTTATTTAAATTAAAGGGAGATGAAATTTCAAATAAAGATATAAAAAAGAATTTTTTTTAATTATTATGTTTGTGAAATTATGGGTTGGGATGCAAAATTAAAGGTAAAACATAACTATTGGTGTTACAAAATTAGCTTAAAGGATAAAACTATAATTTTCAAGTAATAATATTGCCTTATGTTCTTAGTTTATATCTTAATGGAATTCCTAACCTCAACGAAAAGTATTTTTAATGAAAAACATTATTCATTTACTTTTCTTATAGAGAAATCAATGACATTTTAACCTATTATAGATTTATTATTTCTCGATGGTTAAATTTCTTAACACCATGTTCTCCATCACTCTTCATAAAAACATGCTAGTTTTTTTCTCTTCCACATCCATATTTTTCATTATAGAACCATATTATGTGTTATCTCAAGTTACCTTCGTATTTTCTTTTCTCTCTTTTCAAATTAATGTTTTATTAATCATTTTTTCCGATATGGGATTTAAGCATAGGTATTTTTTATAGTAAAATACTTGTTACGAATCCAAAGTTTAAATTGTGAGGATGAAATTTATTAGGGGTGGGGGGAGAATTTTACATCATAATATTTTAATATGGAAACACTATGTTCGACAACGTACATGATACACCACATCGAGCTTAAAAAATCAACTAAATATTTTTATTTAAATTTTACCATTACCAACTATCTATTATAATGTCAGGTATGAATATAATTAATTTAATTTTGATAATATATTTTTCCCATGTATATATAATGAATTATTTGTTGACTAATTAATTATAAATTAAAATAAAACCCTTTTTAAAATAAAAGGAAATATTTTTTCAAAAAACTATTTAAATGCGCACAAGTGTATTTTATACCAATAAAATAAAAAAATAAGTATTATTGAATTATATAAATCTATTAAATATAATATTTAATAGTCATCCTATGTGATTTCTAGACATTATATAAATATAAATCCAATTTTAATCATAAAAGTTGTATTTTAGTGAAGGTAATTTTTCATCTTTTGGTGAATCACTTATTTTAAAACTAAATTTTGACACATATAAATTTTATTGTAAAAAATAAACAGAAAATTTGAATTAGGAATATTAAAATTTACTTTGGTTTAATTTTTGGTATTTTTATGATAAGTAGTATTTTATACAAATAGTGAAAAATACTCTATATTAATTCAAAAAAGAATTTTCATCTAAATAATTTATAATGATAAATTATATTTAAAATGAGTTTTAAAATAAAATAAAATAAAATAAACATATATTAATCCAATTTATTTCATTTTAATATTTTCCAAATTAATTTTGGATATAAAAACATTTCAATCCTTTGAACATTTTTTCTTTAAAAACCCGCTTTCTTGCCCATTCTATGAGATTAATTTTATATTAATTTTATCCACTTATGTGTTTTTAATTTTAAAAAATTGTCTATATATTTTTATTAAGAAGGTAAAAATTTAGTAAATATTTCTATTTTATTTTTTTGTACAATATGAGTAGTAAACTTAGTAATTTTATTACCACTCTTATGGGTAAATCATGTAATTAAGGATAAAAATAATATTATAAACATTATCAAATTATCCAAACAATTGTCATAATTTTATTGGATGAACAATACATTTTTAAAATTTATGACCTCTTGGATCTACATGGATGACTTTAAGCCCCCTATATTATTTTATTTTAATGTAAAATCGAAGATGACATACAAATGTTTTTAATAAGTACCACAATTTAATACAGGGTTATTTAGAATATATATTTGACTATAAATATTCATTTTAAATATAGAACATTTATATTAATTTTGAAATTTTAATTTTAATTTTTAGTTAAAAAATAATTATCTTATAGGATTGCATAATGATGATGCTATAATTGTTTAATTAAAGGGAATATCAAATAAATGAAATTAAATTTTTTAAAATAAGTATAATATGAGATAAAAAATCTCATCTAAGAATTTTTAATATTATCTTGACATGTTTTGGATTTAATTAAATAGTTTTTTTAAGATATATTGTTTTATTGATATTTTTAAAATTCAATGTAATTAATAGTGTCAATATTGGCATTAATATTACTTTAAAATAAGTAATATTTTATTAAATTATATAATATTTGTAAAAATATAAAATTCATCCAAATTAATGGGATATGTTTTAAAATTTTATAAATGATTCATTTATGGGTCATTGTAATTTTATAGTAATTATATTAACACTAAAAGTGAAAAAATACATTATGCCATAGTAAGAGTTAAAGGGGTTAAATATGGTTTAAAACTAAATGACCAGGGTAATAATGTGATCTCAACTTGTAAACAAATTTTTGTATGAGATTATTTTACCCATAAAAATCAAATATTATAAATAAATAAATTTTAAGTTTCTTATAATCTAATGATAATTTATATTAATTTTTTGTTTTTGGAATTTCCTAGTGTCCCCCTCCCCGCTCTTATAAAATAGAACCACTTCTTCCCTTATCATTAAACATAAAAAATGATTTAGTTACAAAAATATATACGCAAAAACCTTACTATTATCTTTTCTCATATTATATATCTTTTATTTTTGGAATAATAACATCCTTAGTGGCCTTAATGTGTTAATAAATGAAGGATTTCTAATGAAGATGTATTGTTTTTAATTATTTGTTTCTATTTTTTTTCTTCCACCTACTTAAAATCATCATCACCACCTATATAATAAAAAATCCAATATTATATATATACTGATATGTTATTATGTCAATATATTCACCTTAATACATCTCTACACCCATCAAATGAGAAAAAAAGTTATCATTCGTGTGTACGGAATACTACGTTCTATCGATCCGATATAATTCATTTTCCATCACCATCTCTCAAGAGTAGTTATAAAAATGTAAATAATTATTATATAAGATATTAATAAAATTATATCATTATTAAAAGATAATATATCATATATGTTCTAATATTTCCATGAAAGAAAAAATGATAACATCATTCATGCGTACATGTGAATTATCACCTCCCTGAAGAGATGTGACTCATTTTTAATTAACACATCACATAGATGATATATATAAGTATATTTAATAGATTAATATGATATTAATGATATAATAATCATTTATGAAAGATAAAATTATACTTACCTTCTTTCCATAATGATCATTGAAAAATGGAAATGTTACACATGCATATGTACGACTTACCATCTCCATGATTGTATCGTTGTTCATTTTTTATATCTATATTTAATGGATGAATTTAAAATTATAATTAATGTATAAAAATGATAATTATTTCTGTACTATTATTCTATATATGATTGAATAATGACCACTTTGAATATATACATCATACCAACGTAATTTTTTACTCAAGTATTGAATATCATCAAAACATCCGACTTAAACATAAATAATTATGTAATTGTAATAAAATGGTAATAATTGGTATAAAAAGAATAATAGACTCAAAAAATGTTCTAAATATATTAAATAATTAACAAATATTTATAATTCGGGAAGGTAAATACACACATGAAAAATCTGACTCAAGGTAAGGGACTTCCTCTCAATCTCCTTTTACTAAGGCATATTTTTATGTTATACACCCACATTATTTTATGAGATGTATATACACCCACTTGGACATATCATATCATGAATTTATTAATTTTGAGGTTATTTAATGTTTTTTTAAATGTTATACCTTCATGGGGATTATAATTCATGGTTTTCAATGTGGTATAGGTCACATTGATTTAAAAATCACTTTTTAATACTTAAAGATCTAATTTTGAAATATTTTCCTAAATTTCAATATTATTTTCCATTAATATTATTTAATATCAATCATCCTTTACAATATTACATGTTTTTTAATGAAAATCCTTATTACCCTTTTTGGATATTTTTTATTTGAAAATTGGGATTTAAAGAAAAGGGTGTTTTCATATTAAAAATAGGTTTTTAAAAGAAAAGGGTATTTTTATAAGAAATTTTTTTTAATATGGGATTCAAATTTTCGATTCAAAAGGTTTTATTATGAACATATTTTATTCAAGAAATGTTAGTTTAGAATTATATTAAATGTGTGATTCAAATACAAATTTTACAAAGGGTTGATCCCCATTATATCTCTTGGGTGAACCTAGTATTTATTATAGAAGGGTTGAGCCCCATTAAATATCATGAGAAATAGGTGAACCTAATATTGATTATATGAAGGGATAAGCGCCATTGTTTCTCATGGGTGCGCCCGATATAACTTATATGAAGTTTTATCCTCATTATAGATCTTCAATTCATTGGGTAATATTAATATAGGGTGTTGACTGTATGGTTATTCCAATTGAAATGGTTTTGAAAGTGTTTTATGTATATGATTCTATAAGTTACTAAAAAGGGTTTTTTATTTATTTATATGGGGTTTAAATATATTTTTTGATAAAAACATGCCTATGTTTTTCAGGTATTGTTTTTGTTTTATTCGTTCAATGAACATTACTTGGGTTTTCATGTTTTTCACTAGAAAAATAGATTTTTTTATTTTTATATACCTTACTGAGATTTTTTTGATCATCCCAAGTTTTAAAATTTTTTTATAGGGATTAAATATGTGTGAGGTAAATTAAGAGTTCATATTTAATTTTTATTGATTATTCATGATAATAAATCATGTTTTGTTTTAAAAGTTTTATATGGGGGAAAATGGAAACTGATCAAAATCTATAACTTTGTATTATATTTTCTTGATATGTATGAGTTATATCACAATTATCTAAAAACTAAAATGAAAATATCCTAAATTATATGAAAATTTATTATTGACATAAAAATAAGATTATATAATGTTTTATAGTCCGTTCCTTATAAATATGTGATACAAAATTGTGCTGGATATGGTGCTTCCTTGGAGGGATGGTTAAAGGATGGTTGTGACCTGATGTTGTTTTATGGGGTGTTATTTAGTCTGTTAGTGATTCATGAGATATTCCTCTATGATTTTCATAGATCAATTTTTAAATTACACCCATAATTATCCATGATTTACTATTCCATAAGGATGTAGTCTTGGTGTCCTGGGATGAAACAGGTGGTGGATGAGTTTTTATTGAGGTGCTTAATTTTTATATAGGATAAGGCTGAGCAGCATTTTCCTAGTAGTATGTTGTATCCTTTGAAAATTTCAAAGCATAAATGGGATTAAATGTTAATGGTTTTTTTCATAATGTTACCCAAATCTTAGATAGTTTGTGATGCTATATGGGTAATCATTGATTGGTAGATGAAATCATCCCACTTATTAAAAGTCAAGGAGTTAGGAATAGTGGATGCTTTTTCTAAGAGGTATGTGGATGTGGTGGTGGGTTTCCATCACTTTTCTAGGTCCATTGTATTATATTAAGAGGCATGTTTTACCTCATGAGTCTATAGGGCATTACATCATGCTTTTGACACTAATTTATGCCCCAACATTGCTTTCCTCTCTAAGATAGATCGGAAAATAGAGTAGAAAATCAAGATGTTGTAGGGAAGGTTATAGACATTCATCTTACACAATAGTATATCATGGTAACAATATTTTCATTTGTTTGAGCTTTCCTATAACAACTATAATCAATCTCCCATCATAAAAGCCCCATTTGAGGCCTTATATTAGAGTCCACATCATTATCTGTAGTGATGGATGGATGATGGGGAGGTAAAATTTCTAGGTCACAATGTGTTGTAGAACATAATAAAGAAGGTTCAACTTGTTTGTCAGATAACTAAAGCTTCATAGGATCTATATAAGTCTTATGTCGATTTTAGGGGAAGGCCCTTCAGGTATGAGGTTGGGGACCATGTGTTCCAAAAGGATTCCAATCAATTTATGTAATAGTGGTTTTGTTAGGGGGTATTGTATTCCTAGGTTTTTTGGGACCTCTGAGTTTCTGGGGAGAGTTGGTGAGGTGGTTTATTGGTTGGCATTTCCAAAAATTTCTAGATAGTATCTGGGACATCTTCCAAATATATCAAATTCCTTTTTATATGAATTATGACTCTCATGTAATTGATTATGGATAGTTGGATATCAAGGGTGATGTAAAATTCATGGGTATCTAGTAGAGATCCTGGATTTCCAAGATAATATACTGCATAGATGAACTATTCCCTTAGTCCAAGTGTTTTAGAGGCATGGTGTTCTGGAAGAGAGTACTTTGGAAGGATATACGTACATTTTTTCTTAGTACCCAGAACATTTTTTATTTTCTTATTGCTTAATTTTACATGAGATGAGATATTTGGATATTATTTTTGTTATGAGTTTTTCTTCTTTTCTTGATATATGATTTGGGATAATGTTCTGACATATTGAAAGGGGGGACCTGATTCCTAATCAAGATGCATGAACTGTGATGTGATTAAACCCATGTGGATGAGTCAATTCTTCTTAAAGTGGATAGTATCTTTACATGGTTAATGGAGTTCCCTATTTATTATGTTTAGGGAAGTGTAATTTTTTGTTTATAGAAGTTATTAGTTTGGGTTATATTAAAGTTTATATGGTTTTGTGGTAGTGTGTTTGTGGGAAATGAGGGAGTTTTTTATTGTGATGTGTGCTTAGTGGGTGTTTTGGATGGCATTTATTGTTGGTATAAGAGTATAGAAGTAACAAGATCCTTAAGTGGTACCTTGCAGGAAGGTTGTTCAAAAACGTTTCCATCTATGCTTGGTTTTGGATTCTCGAAGGTGAGAATCATTTCATAGGTATTTGATGTAACAATCATTAGAATATGGGTCTGTTACATTGTGGTTTTCGGTGTTTTAGGTGTTTCAAGGAATGATTGAGGATATTTCGTGGTGATTAGTGGTGAATCAGAGCTAATGTAGGATATTGTTTTGGTGAAAGGTTTGCATGACATGAATTGGTGGTTTATGGCATGTGTAGCCATCTGGTTTTACAGCTTGCTTGGAGGATTAGGGGGATTCTATGGAATGAATTCACATCATGAATATTTAATTCATTATGAGTAACTAAATTAGGTCTTGGTGATGTTATTTCCAGAGGAATTTGGATATTTTTTAAAACCCAGGAATTTCATTATCTGAAGGAGTTATAAGACGTGAAAGTTTTGATTTCTAGATTGTAAATAGGTCTTTCAGATGAAACCCTCTGTATTAGTCTATACCTCTTTCTTCTCTTATTTTGGGATATCATTTGGAAAATATTAGAGGATGCTCACACCCTTACCCCTTATTCGATTTATTGGTTCTAATAGATCCCTACTGGAAATCCATGGTTAGTTATCCTCTCTTCCCCCATGGGTTTCTCTCCATTCTTCTTTAGATATCATCTATAATAGTGTGGTGTTTATTTTTGTTGTGATTTAAGAAGAATTTTTGATAACCCTTGATGTGGTGTTGGTTGATCCTTGTATTTTTCTTGTAGTTGTTGGTTTATATGTGTTTTTTTCATTACCTTATAGTGTGTAGTGTGTTGGAAAAGTATATTTGAGGTAGGGAATTATTTTATTTATCATTTTTAATATCATTTATGAGGGGATTCTACTTAATTTCCTACGGGGGATGGTTTTTCTCACATAATTAAATATAAATAATTATTGAATGTAGATTGATGGGGGTTGGGTAAGGGGATGATTATAATGATTTTATAGCTCTTACTTTATTGTGATTTTATGATTGTATGGGATGATTTTTGCAAAGAAAATTATGGCTGTTGGGGAATTTCATTCACTATTTATATGTTTTATTGAGACCATGTTTTGTGTTTTTTGTGATATCACCCCAAAATATAAATTTGAAAACCACAAAAACTTGGTTAACAAAATTTTTTCTAATAGATTAATGACTTGTGTTATAATAACCCTCAAATAACTTGAAATGTGATAAAATCCCCTTTATTAAAACTGTAAAATTATCTCTATTGTGTGGTGATGTGTGTTCATGTTGTGGGGTAGTAATGAGTGGTTGAAATGTTGTTTGATGTTTTATGTGGTTATTTGGAAGTTATTTTTAGGAGGTTATTTTATGGTTTTTTGTCCATGCTTTTCGGGTGACTATGTGATGGATTGTATGGTCATGCTTATGGGGTGGCAAGGCGAAGGTTCGATTTGAATGATGAGATTATCATGATGTGTGGTTTCATTGTATTGTATTCCTATGTTGTGATGGAATAATTGGTTAATAATGGTTGAAATTGATGGGTATTGGTTTGGTTAATGGGATGGAAATGATTATGAACAAGTAAATGATTGTCTATGTGGACAAATGTAGTTTTTGGTAAATAATGAAAAGAATGGGTTGTAAAATGAAATTCGTTGGTGGTGTGAGATATTTCTTGTGGTTTGTGTGCTGTTATGTATTTGGAGGTGGTAGCTAAAGTGTCAGTGTTGTGAGTTGGTTAGTTTTTTTTGTGAACCCATAGGCTAGGATTGTGTGTGGATTATATAAAAATTGGTATATTCCTTATGATTTAAATATTAAACCCACCCATGTTGAGCAATATGTGTCTAAAACTATATTTTCATATGTTGGTGGGTTTTTTTTCCAACATCCTAGTGATAAGGATGGATGTATGACTACCAAATCCTCCCCACACTCTCTTCTAGGTGAGTATACATTATCCGGTTGTGATGATTGGAGGACTGCTAGTGCACTAGGTGTCTACTGGCGGGATGCGATATGAATGTACTATGTGGAGGTGGTCTTTGTGTTTTAAGGATTGATGTGATATGATAATGATTTAGGGAATCTTATGGTGGCTGTCAGGCATGGTAATAGGAGTGCATGAGGTTTATTTCCTTTATTTTCATGATACCTCAATACCCTGGTTATGTTAGTGGTTGTGATGGGATAGAAAAGGTTTCTTTGGGTGAGATGAGATGTGATCATACTATAGAGGGGTCACCTAGGTGTCTCTAGGTATGATGTTATATGACAATGATTATGGTGTAGTGGTATACTTTATTCAGAAGATATGGTGGCACCAGGATGTGAAAAGGTAGGGTGTGAGGGTGATAAATAATTAGAAATTTGGTGTGTTTACCCATTATTTATATGCTTATTATTATGTTATTATAACAAGATTTAATTATGTGTTTATCATGACATGGTGAGTATATGATGCATTTTTTACCAGTTTAGGTGTTGTTCGTTCTATTATTTACTCAAAGGTGCATTATTATGCTTCTTTCAAATGTTAATGAGAGACTTTGGTTTTCCAACTGAGTATACTTGTATTCTCAGCCTATGTATACAAACTTATTTTCATGTTTCTAAGAGGATTACATGAATCATGCTATACTGTACTTTCTCATGACATTTATGATAGTTTCTATGTCACTGATTTATCTTTTTTTGGGTATTCATTTTTATTGACTTTTATCTGTATCTGTTTTATTTATATTTTAATTATGGGATGTTTTTATTTTATTTTTATATTATGTCATGAAGTTTTTTGTGGATGATTAATAATATCTCATGATACTATATTATTATAGAAGGTAATTCCTTCCATTTCATGAGATTTTTATACCCCCAGTGCTACTGTCCAATCTGGGGCCTACAAGAGGCGGGACTCTGGGGTCATTATTTATCTCCCCTTAGTGTGGTATCTTTGAAGGAATGGGTTTATGAAAAAATGAAAGTGTTTATGTCTTTATAAAATCTCCTCATCACATTGTTCCATCCTTTAAATGTTTGGAAGCTCAGCATGATTCATGTACTAAGAAAGTTTTGTGATAATTTAAATAAGATTCTATATTCAAGATCCCTTACCATTTAGTTTCATAGGATAGAAATAATTTCACTTCTCCTCATATTCATTTTTCGATTGATTCCTTCATATTAAATCCATTAACTAAAAATAAAAATCTGAGTATGAGCATCAATATATGATAATCAGATTGAGAAATCTTATAATCATGAAAAATCATTCATAGGATATCTAAATCCTGACATCTTATTTTCCATCTATAGAACCTTAGGTTTAACCTAGGACATCCATATTAATTAAATATTTAAATACTTCATTATAGATCAAAAATGATATTTGAATTAACCAAAGTATATCCACCGAGAGTGTTAAACCAAGTCTGCAATTGGGGCCCATTAACCATGTACTAGGATAATGGTTATAATATACTCTATCAATAATTTTTCAGGATATTACCCCTAAAGGAGACTGTACTAAATCTATGTCCACATGCTGTATGAAAATGAATACTCATTTGTAGGAAATACAAAAAACATCTGCCACACCAAAAACGTGGTTTGTTTTTATATTCATAGGATTATCCAGAGGGTTTTCATTAGTGTTCTCTAATCGCAATCACCAAAAATAACTAAACATGACTAAGATACCAACTAAGGTGACCCAAGTATTTCATAAGTAATTAACACATCCTTTTAATGAATATTAAATTCATATAATATCATTACATACTCTATAACAATAAGGTAATATTTTATTAGGATACTAGAAACATAAAAATATTATATATGTACAATATTCATCATCCCTAACATCATTCTATATATATGGTACCCTACTAGTATTATTATACTTATTACTATTCTACAAAACCTATGGATAATTAGAACATTATAAGTGGTGAGAATGTATGTTCAATATGGGTAAACCTGGAAGATATCAATCAAATAACATATATAAACTTATAATAAGCATCAGAGTATGGGAACTTGAGATTATCAATAAAAAATTAACCCCATAAATTCATAGATCATAATCCCATGTCTTAATAACATATTTTCATATCACAGGACTGGGAAATCATAAAAAATCCATTAATAGTCAAGAATTTAAATTATATGCATAAAAAATGTCATAATATTATGGAACCATTATTAGAATAAACAACATATTAAATATCAAGGTTAACTATTGGGAAAATTTTACGATAATGTATTATAAAACACTACATGTTTCCCATATCATAGATGATCAGGTATCACCACCAATTTCCCATATCATAGTGGATTATGAATCACCACATATTTCCCATATCATAGTGGATCAGGCATCACCACCTATTTCTCATATCATAGTCGACCAGGAATCCAAACCTATTTCCTATATGGGACCAAGCACATCAAATAATTTCTCATAATATTCTCATAATATATAACTCTATTTCTAATGTATTGGTGGGATATAATGGACCCATCGTTCACTTAATTATAACCATACATATGTGTTCCATATGATCATAAACCATTAATAACTTCAACATATCATAACTTATGGAAGTGAAATGGGTTTCATTAAGATCTCATCAAAACATAATTAACCCATGGAAATAAAACATGTTTTTTTGAATCATCATCATCATTAGCCATTCGACGAAATTCAATTATATTATATGGTTATAGCCCAAGTAAAGAATATTAATATTTAAAAGATGATGACATAGATGAAAAATACCTATAAACATTCATTGAAATATTTCATTGAGAATATGAGAAAATATTTCTTTACTTTGATAAAATATAATCCCAAAAATCCCATTATTTTGAGAAAATAATTTCTTAAGAACATATTAACTAATATTCAAAGAAAATATCCATCATGATGATATGAAAATATATTCTTTTTCATACAAATTAAAAAAATCCATTCAATCATTTCTAAAATGTAAAAACAACATGTTCGAGAAACTTTTAAAATGATTTATTTTGAATTATTTGTATATAAATTGAAAGGTAGTAAAAATAACAATTACAAGTATAATTGAGTACTTTAATAAAATATATTTTATATTATTGTACATGGAATACAATGTTTGTCGAACAATGTCATAATAAAGTTGTATTTCCATTTAAAACATTTTCTAAATCATATTAGGTATCATAGACATAAAATTGGAACCAATACATAAAAATTACATAAATAAGTATAATATAATAAAATAAATTTATTTTAGGGGACACGATTCATAAAATTTCCTTCAATTAAAACTTATCAATTGAAATCTCAAAAACAAATTAGATTTCAACATAAATGCATTCCTTAAGTCCCATCCTTCTTCATACATAATTGAAAAAAAATTATAATAAATATAGGAATGATATATATATATATATATATTCCAAAATCATAATAATTTATATCATACCATATATGATTTACTTCTAATATCTTATCACCCTTTCACAAACAATTATTTATTAAAATCACTATTTCAGATGAAAAATTCATTAATTTTCATGAAACATTCTGTTAGAAGTCCTATTCCTTGAACTTTTATCATCATTACATCATCACCAAAATTGTTTATGTTTTCATGATTACCATATTTAATCATTATATAAATTTTCACAAATACTTGTATGAATATGTTATGAAAAAAAATTAGATCACATTATAGTGACAATAGTCTGTACATATGCATGAGTGATGTTTGCATGTTCCGATGGATAGAAAAGAAGTAAAATAAATAAATAAAAACCATTAAATAAAATTAGTAATATCATAAATATAATATATATTTATTAATTCTACAATTAAAACAATTAATTTGAATCGAGGATGAAAAAAACTACATCACTTCATGGAGGTTGTAGTCCACTTTTACAGAAAAAATGTGTTTTCAATTATGATATTATGGAATACAGGTGGATATTGGTTACAATATCCTAATAATAAAAATTTAGTATATTGAATTAGTTATTTAATAGTGGATAAAATATATTTTTTGGAGGTAGAATAAGGAATAAAATTGAATGTATTCAGTTAAGAGTCATGCATATTTGTTGTGAAACCTCCTTTGGCTTTAACCAAATCCATTGAAATGATTATATTTTGGTATTAAAATAATCTAAAAAGCATGGGTAAGAATGATAGGATGTTATTAAAGAATGGGTTTTCTAAAGTATAAGGTTTATACTTTTTGAATAAAGAAGAAGTGTAGGTTCCATTTTTTAAATGATTAAAAAGACATACTTTGAATTAAATAAATGTTTTAAATATAATATTTATCATAATCATTTAAAGTTTCACCAAATGAAAAAAATAAGAATTTAAGACATGATATACTCAAAATTCATTCAACTAAAAAAATTTATACATGTTTACATTACATTATAAACATTATTTTTTTGTTTAACCCTATCATTTACCCTTTATAACATGAACCATAGTAAAAAATTTATTAGCATTCACGTGTTAGAAATATACTTTTAAAAAGACAATAGACTAAAAAATCACGCATGGGTGAAATTTTATTCTCTTTAACATCAAAATTTTCCTCTTTCTATATTTTGTTTATTTTTAAATCAGTTAATAAGATATCAGTTAACATAAAATATCATTAAAGTAATTTACTTGACTATTCATAAAATTTAACATAAAAGACATAAGGAAAACAATTTGATTCAAATGAAATAATATTTAACAAAATTTATACACGATAATTACATATTCAATTCATCAAATATAATAATTCATCAAAAAAATATTAATTTGTATTATTTTTAGAATCATTTACCTTGATTTTTCTAATATCTACACAAGAAATGTATTAGCATTGCATATGTATTTAAGTAAATTATATCATCACTAAAAAATAAATATCATAAAAATAATTTTTTTAAGTTCAATATCACTAGTTATATTTATTCATAACTTCTCTTTATCCCTTGGAAAAAATATAAGATAAATTAATATCAAGAGGGTGACATTTTGTATTGATTATCTTCCTAAAATGTTATAAAGGTCAAAATCAAATATCAATGGAATTATGTTGCCATATTTCATAAATTTGGATGATCATGGATGAAATAAACTCATAAAATAGGATAAATGTAAGTGTTAGAGATAATTTAAAGCCCTAACTCAATGTTTTAACCTAATTTTACCAATTTTACCCTTACTATGGTGAAACATCATTTCCATTATTACTACTCATAATGATTTTTTAATGATATATATTTAAAAAATTTGAACCTCCTTGTTTTAATTTGTTAATCCAATATTCAATATTAATTTTATTGAAATGAAATAAATACATTATAAAATAAGCGCAGAAGACGCAACAAAAATCCTTTTTAGTTATGTGTGTTTTAAGCATTAAATTGTATTTATTCTTATCTCAGGACTAGTAAACACAATTATATGGATATAAACATATTTCATTGAATACATAATCTATAATTTTCATTAAAACCATTATTTAATAGTAATTAATTCAATTTATTATAATAAAAACACATTGCATTCATAAAAACATTTTTTCAAAAAAAAACATCTATTTTACATTCAAAATATTATTTTTTCATTGATAATTAACTAATTAATGATGAATTCATATAATAAATTTGTATAAAACAGTTTTTAATAATATTATAATTTTATTCATACCCTCTAATGAAAAATCTAATCAATAAATTACACATAAAATAATAATATTTCACATAGTGTATCCCAGTTCATTTATTATCTGTGTTTAATGTAAAAAAACCTAAAAACAAAATCAAATTTATATAATGAGAAACATATAATGAAATATCATGGTTTTATAATAATGTTATTATTATTTTTTGAATAAAATATAATATGATCTTTTTTTACAAAATCCATTACATTAGTTAAATAAGATCATTGAGGGGAGATCATATCCTCAATGAGGGAGTGTTGGGGTCCTTATTATAATTATTCCCACTATGAAATTTCTTCAATTTAATCATTTTTCATAAATTTTATAATCATATAAAAAAACCAATTTTTATTATATATATTATATTTTTTCTTGTATGATTTTATTTTTTCCATATTCATTCTTTTGAGACACTGATGTCTCATAATATACTCAAGGTGTGACCCCAAAACATTCATCTTAGATGAAAACATATTATTACATTTTTTTGAATCCTCTAAATGGATTAATTCATAAAATTTCACTAATGATGATTATAATACCTAAAATAGATAGAAATTATTGATTAATAAGTTATAATTTTTATATAATACTTACTTAATGAATAACAAACATAAATTATTTCATATATACACATGATTCCCATACATGTTTTATAGTTTTATCTATTAATTATCCCATTTTATTTAAATGATTATCCTTCCACAGAATATGGTATGGGATGGACGAGACTGATTCTTTAATCTATATATAAAAAATAAAATAAAATAATATATTTATTTCAAATAAAAAACATTTTTATTAAATATTTAAAATACATACCATTTTTTCAGGTGATGTATACCCCATTATTGCTTTTTGGTGGGGGTGTATTTTTTAATATATACTATCTATTTTCAAAACATTATTATAATTTCATGAATATAGAAATATGAATAAAAGTGATCAAAAAATGTAATATCAAATTAAATATTACCAACTATAATATACATGAAATTATTCCTCATCAAAATGTACAATGAAAACATTCCATGTTTCATTGTTTATTATGTGTGTATACAATGTCCGTGGATGGGGTTTACTTTACCCTTCAAATATATGAGATGTTGCCACATAGGATATGTATGAAAGCCACTATGAGACTTTCTAGTGATCATTAATATAAATTTCATTCCAAATTCAAAAAATATAAATGTAATATATAATAAATAAATAATAGTTTGTCAATATTTATTAATATGATTTTTAAAAAAATGAAGAAATTAAATAGTAATTTAAGGACCTAAAATTAAAATATTAAATGACCTCAACTTTCAGTCAAGAACTTAATTTATATCATATTGATTATTTTTTCAGGTTTATAGTTTCATAGAATTAGGACATAATACATACATAAAATTACACATTTATAAAATTTGGATACTACTAAAACAATTTCCATTTCTTCCAAAATAAAAAACAGTAAAAATAAAACAGGATTTTATTTAAAAAAATATTCATAACAATCATCATGATTTAATTAATTCTCTTATAATTCATTATTACCTATGAAAAACATTTTAAAGTCTTGGGATGAGCACACAAATTTCATTAAGGGATATAAAGAATGAAATTATTAATTAGGTGATACTTAAAAACCAATAAAACCCATTCCATAAAAACTCAATTGCATTCATAGAAACATCATGCAGTTTCCTTGGGATATGTTTACCATATCTGTAACATCCCAGGTAAATAAAGAATAAATAATTTTCATATTAATTAATATTTATGAATTAAATATTAATTTTAATTAAAAGGGGTTTCTACATTCGATAGCGTACTCGATACGCAACGATGAGTTTCATTGAAATCTTACGTTGCACACTAGTAATAAAATAATATTATTTTAAATGTTAGTTAACGAGTAGCCATTGTACTGGCAGGAATGGATAGAAATAACTAAAATATGATTATATATGTTTTTACATTTACCTAATAAAGGATAGAGGATTAAAATACGGAAAGAATTCAATTTTAGGCGTATATGCCCTAGTTTTCACGAAAGGTCCACTTATCACCTTTTGACGGAGAATCGTCATTAAATATAGTTTTGATTACTCTTATACTTTATTTTGGACCAAATATAACTCTTATATAGAATCGGGACATCAAAATTTACTTTGTGTAAATTTTTGGTACCTTTCTGATAAAGTTCATTTTTTTAATGAATAGTGTAAAATGTTGTATTTTAATTCCAAAACTCTTTTTAATCTAATTTATTTATAAGATTGGATTATCTTTTTAATTGGTTTTAAAGTGAAATTATAAAATATTTTTACCATGAAATCCAATAGTGGTCGTTGGAATTAATTTCACTTTGAAATCGGACTTAAACTAGTGTCAATCTTTTGATACTTATTGTTTCACAAAAACACGCTATTTGTCATGACAGCGGGAATTAATTATTAAATTAAATAACTTGAATTATATGTTTTTAATTTTGTAAAATGGACTTCATTTTTTAATTCGGAATATCAAATATAGCTTAGGGTGAATTTTTGGTAATTTTCTGAAAAACATCAATTTTTGATGAATAGTGAAACCACTAAGTGGTACTTATAAAGACTGATTTTCCGTTTAAATGAAATTTTGCCATCATTGTGTTTTGAATTTAAAAAATCCGACATAAATGGTTGTCATTAAGAAGTAAAATGTGGTTCAATGAGATTATAATAATTTTTTTGGTGAATAGTAACTTATTAAGTTCTTAATCGCGATTAGAGGTAATTAGTGTAATTTAAGGTAAAAATGATATTATAAGAATGTGAAAATACCATGAAACTTGTCCTACACCTATTGGGTGAGTCATGGACGACCAAGACAAGCCATGGGCCAACTTGGGGACCCCATGTAGCCACTTTAGTAGGAAAATGACAATAATATATTTTTATTTAATGTTAAAATTAAATTGACACAAACATGAGTTGGTTTACTAAAACAATTGTTTACTAGGGTTACACAAGTCCAAATTTTGATTATAAATATTAATTGGAAAGATAAAAAGCTTTAATACATAATAGTATTTTTTTATAATTTTTAGATATTAAATAAATTAAATTATTCATGACATAATAATGTTGCAGCGATGACATCATTATTTGACGATTTAAATAAAATGGAAAGATAATGAAAAATCTAAAACCTACACATGTCCAAAACCAATTGGATGAGTGGATTTAGAACCCTTATCACCTTATCCACGAATTATATAAATTTGGGACCTTTTAAAACCGAAACACATTTTCAAATAAAAGTAATATTTCTTTACTTTCCAAAAGTGCCCCTCCTCTCCTCTTATAAAAGGCCCCCACCTCTACCTCATTTCACACACTCCTCAAGCCTTTGGCTCGGCCAACCCCTGCCCATTTACTCTCTCCACATCCCTCTCCTCATCCTAGAGTATTACCTTTGGGAATAACCCTTTCAAAGGAATCCTTTAGGCTCAAATCAAAAGGAAGTTACACTTTTAAAGGTAATTCATTCTCTCTTGTTCATTTGTTTTATTTTACTTCTCCAACCATCTAAACTCTTTTTATTTACTTCTTTTGTAAAAACACCAGTATCTTAAATATACTAGGATGTTGTTATAAGATTTATTTGAGCTAAAATCTCACACAACTACATCAAATGGTTAAATAACATACGGTTTCCGTGGATGGCGAAATTCCGCCTCCCGAAACGATGATTGTTCAATACTCATTTAACACCTTCAAAGGTGGCCATTATGATGTCACTATTTTTATATATGATATATAATATGTTTGTGTTTTTCTTTAAGATTCTGTATTTTTCATTTTGGGCATAACTTTATGGTTTCCATTATGGGTAAACACGATATCTTCATTTAAGGAAGTGCGGACTACCGCCCCCTCAAAGTGATGTGATTCGTTAATGCCATATGTGGGACGTGTAAAGGATGTATTTAAAGTTATTATATATGATGTTATACTGTAATTATAATATACCTCTATATCATTATTATTTATTTCCATTAAAGTATGAGATAGAAATGAATGTAGCGTTCATGCGTACGTACGGCTTACCGTCTCCATGAACGGTGCATTTCATTTCTTATCCCCAAATGTAATGTACTATTAAAAGTACATGTATATAATGGATATATATAATTAATGATATATCTAAATGATGAATATAATTCTGGAATTAAAATATACATACCTCTCATTTAGTTTTAATTCCATTAATATGACAAAGAAATGAAAGTAGCGTTCATGCGTACGTACGGCTTACCGTCTCCATGAACGGTGCATTTCATTTCTTACCTCTAAATGATTATTTAATATTATAAATACATGTATATGATGAATATATATGATATATATGTTATCCAAATAATTAATATCATTCTGGATATAACGAACCTTTGACCAAATTAACAACATGTAAGTGTAAGAAGTCTATTTTTGACATAAGAACCAAATACCGACAAAATGAACATTATTAACTTAAATGATTACATGATGTTCATAACATGGTATAAAAGGAATAATGAACTTTAAACAGGTTCATAAGCAAGTAGATATTAACTCAAGTTTATTATTCAGGACGTTAAAGAACGATCGAGTCAAGTCAGACCCGAGGTAAGGGACTTCGTCTCAATCTCCTTTCATTGAGGCATATTTCGTTTTATACACAACATTCTTTTATACGGTTTATAAACTCCTTTGACTTTTACTTTTATACAAAAGGAATATTTTTATTCGAAGCGTTTTACTAAACGACAAGAAGGAATGTTTTTTTTTAACGTACGCGGTGACAACGACCTTTTCCGCCGCCGCGAGTATTATTTGATATTTGGCTTTCTCAACAAGCCGTAATGTTTTTAGAATAAAATAAATACCATATACTCTTTTATGTATTTTGTTATTGAAAATGGTTTTGAAAAAGGATTCTATTATGTCAATATATTTATGATATATTGTGATTGAAATGTGGAAATGTTATCATTCCTTTATATTGGTTTTATGTTTTATGATTTTATACTGGTACTTGGACATTTTAACGGGTGGTTACGTTATAAACCATATAACGGGTGGTGCTGTGAATACCAGGACGGGTGGTTACGTTATAACCTCCAATGCATTGGGTATGGAAGTCGGCCGTATGGCTATTCCATTAAGTATGTATGGAAATTGGCCGTATGGCTATTCCATTAAGTGATATGTGTGGAAGTCGACCGTATGGTTATTCCACATAAGTATGTTTATGTCCCAAGTTACCTTTATATATGTTATGTGTTCTTTATATGGGTTTTATGGTAATTCTTTGGTTACAAAAAGGTAAGTAATGATACTTTATTCAGTGAAGAGTTTTTATTACTTCATAAAGGAGAAATGTATTACTTTGATAAAGTATACATGGTTTACTTATTGTTTTGATAAACTAACAATTTTCATTCTTTGTGTATCCCTTAATGAGCTTTTTATGCTCACCCCAAGTTTTTTTGAAATGTTTTTCACAGGACTTATTGTGGAATAGGGTCAAGGATGGGATCAAGGGAAAGTCATGCTTTATAAAACATGGAACTAGACATGTTTCTTTTTAAGAGTTTTTTTTTATTCTATGGAAACTTAGTAGAAGTGTCTACTTTGTAATCTTTTGAGATGTAATAGTTATGTTCTAATTCTCTAAAACTCTAAACCTGAAAAGATCCTCAACGTGAATTATTCGTTTAATTCAATATTAAGTAAGGTTTAAGGCTGGGGCCTTATAGTTGGTATCAGAGGTCGGTTTAGACAACTTTAGGAGTTAGAAAAGTGTTAAATTATAATATGATTGAAATGATATAGAATTTACGGATTACCATGTTGCTTCGCCTAAGATATTTCTGTGTTCAGAATGGTTTTCCGCAAAGGAAACAATGCAGCTATGTTGGGACGACATCAGGAGGAAGATAACCTTCCAAATCAGCAACCTGAGATGGTCGGAATCAGAACTGAACAGTTTTTTGCAGTGATGGCACAGTTGACTCAGGCTATAAATGGTGGTGGTATCCATGCACGAGATCAGCCAGATCAACCGCAGAGGAACATGTCAGTGGTGGAACATTTCATGAGGCAACATCCCCCATCATTTAGAGGATCATCTGACCCTGTGCAAGCTGAAGGGTGGATTAAAGCACTGGAGATGATTTTTGATGTCATGGGGTGTTCAGAACATCAAAAGGTTAGTCTTGATGTTTACCATTTTGAAGGTGAAGCTGATCAGTGGTGGTCGATGGTGAAAAATATAAGGTATAGTGATGAGATTGAGGATCTTCACTGGGACGAATTCAAAGGTATGTTTCTTGAGAAATATTTTCCTAAGGTGGTTCGTCTTAGGATGGAAAAACAGTTCCTAGAATTGAGGCAGGAGGATGATTCAGTGGCTACTTATGATGAAAAGTTCACTCGATTGGCAAGGTATGCTCCAAACTTCATACGCGATCTTGATAGTAAAATAAACCGTTTTTACTCAGGGTTAAAGCCAAAGTATCGAAGGGCTTTATCTTCTCGTGAGTTCAAAATTTATGAAAAACTTGTTCGATGTACGGAGAAGGTGGAAATGGAGTTTGCCGATGATCAGGTGTTCTATGACAAACAACAGAATAAGAGATCTAGTTGGCAGGAAAAGGGGAAGAATTCATCAAAGAAGCAAGGAGGTAAGAAAACCAAATATCCATCCTGTGAGAAGTGTGGTAAAATGAATCCTGGAGAATGTTTATCCAAGTCTGGTAAGTGCTTTTGGTGTGGTAAGTCTGGTCATATTGCTCGTTACTGTAAGGAAGATGATCAAGCATGAAATGAAAATCCAACGGTAAGATGTTTTAAGTGTAATGAAATGGGTCATTATGCAAACGAGTGTCCAACGAAGAACTCAACTGGGGGAATGCAGCCAGAATACAAGCAGAAAGGGGTGGTGAAATCCTTTGCAACAACTTCAGCAGATGTTGGGCCATCGAATGAAGTGGTATCAGCTCCAGGGAGCTCAGTATTTTTCGAAGATTGACTTGAGGTCGGGGTACCATCAGTTGAAAGTAAATGAAGCAGACGTTCCGAAGACTGAGTTTCGTACTAGATATGGCCATTATGAATTTGTAGTTATGCCTTTTGGGTTAACCAATGCACCTGCTGTATTCATGGACCTTATGAATAAAATTTTCCATGAGTTCATGGATAAGTTTGTGTTAGTGTTTTGAGGTTTGTGAAGAGGTTATGTGTGCCTTGTGATTCACAGTTTAAGAATGAGTTGTTTTTTTCATCCTGGCAGTACTAAGATGTACAGAGGTCTGCGGGAGTATTACTGGTGGGATAGAATGAAAAGAGACATTGCTGATTTTACTGTGAAGTGTTTGACTTGTCAACAGGTTAAAGCAGAGCGGCAGGAATGCTTCAGCCTTTACCAGTGCCAGAGTGGAAATGGGAGAATATATCCATGGAGTTTGTTGTGGGATTACCGAAGACATCTCGAGGTAATAATGCAATCTAGGTTATTGTTGATCGCTTGACCAAATCTACTCATTTCATTTCTATACGAGATACTTTCTCTCTTGATCAACTTTCCCGTCTGTATCTTAAAGAGATAGTCAGGTTACATGGAGTTCCTCTCTCCATTGTATCAGATCGTGATCCCAGGTTTACTTCTAACTTTTGGAAAGGCCTTCATAAGTCGTTGGGTACTCAATTAAATTTTAGTACAGCTTTTCATCCTCAATCAGATGGGAAGTCAGAACGAACAATTCAGACCTTGGAGGATATGCTACGAGCTTGTTCGATGGATTTTCAGGGAAGTTAGGACCAACATCTTTCTTTGGTTGAGTTTTCATATAATAACAGTTTTCATTCCATTATACAGATGGCACCATTTGAGGCATTATATGGGAAGCGGTGTCGAACTCCAGCATTTTGGGATGAAGTGGGTAAAAGGAAGTTAATGGGACCAGAATTGGTAGAAGAGATGGCAGAAAAAGTTCAGCTGATTCCGAAAAACATGAGAACAGCTTAGAACAGGCAGAAGAGTTATGTGGACAACAGGAGGAAGGATATCTCTTTTGAGGTAGGTGATCATGTTTTTCTCAAACTATCACCATGGAAAAGTGTGATGTGATTTGGTAAGAAAGGAAAGCTGAGTCCAAGGTTCATTGGACCATATGAAATTATGGAGAGAGTTGGATCAGTTGCATACCGAGTGGCTTTATCTCCGAGTTTATCTCAGGTACACAATGTTTTTCACGTTTCGATGTTGAGAATGTATATGCCAGATCCATCTCATGTTTTGAGCCCAGAGGTAGTTCAGATGGAAGAGAACCTATCTTATGAAGAACAACCAGTCCAGATTCTTAACCACAGGGAGCAGGTGTTACGGAATAAGGTGATTCATCAGGTAAAGGTTTTGTGGAAAAACCATGTGATTTGAAGAGGCAACGTGGGAATCTGAAAATGCTATGAGGGATAAATAACCCCACTTATTTTGATAAGTGAATAAAATTTCGAGGACGCAATTCCCAAAAGGGGGGAAGGATGTAACATCCCAGGTAAATAAATAATAAATAATTTTCATATTAATTAATATTTATGAATTAAATATTAATTTTAATTAAAAGGGGTTTCTACATTCGATAGCATACTCGATACGCAACGATGAGTTTCATTGAAATCTTACGTTGCACACTAGTAATAAAATAATATTATTTTAAATGTTAGTTAATGAGTAGCCATTGTACTGGCAGGAATGGATAGAAATAACTAAAATATGATTATATATGTTTTTAATTGTTTTTACATTTACCCAATAAAGGATAGAGGATTAGAATACGGAAAGAATTCAATTTTAGGCGTATATGCCCTAGTTTTCACAAAAGGTCCACTTATCACCTTTTGACGGAGAATCGTCATTAAATATAGTTTTGATTACTCTTATACTTTATTTTGGACCAAATATAACTCTTCTATATAATCGGGACATCAAAATTTACTTTGTGTAAATTTTTGGTACCTTTCTGATAAAGTTCATTTTTTAATGAATAGTGTAAAATGTTGTATTTTAATTCAAAACCTCTTTTTAATCTAATCTATTTATATTATTAGATTATCTTTTGAATTGGTTTTAAAGTTAAATTAGAAAATATTTTTACCATGAAATCCAATAGTGGTCTTTGGAATTAATTTCACTTTGAAATCGGACTTAAACTAGTGTCAATCTTTTGATACTTATTGTTTCACAAAAACACGCTATTTGTCATGATAGCGGGAATTAATTATTAAATTAATTAATTTGACTTATATGTTTTTAATTTTGTAAAATGGACTTCATTTTTGAATTCGGAATATCAAATATAGCTTAGGGTGAATTTTTGGTAATTTTATGAAAAACTTCAATTTTTGATGAATAGTGAAACCACTAAGTGGTACTTATAAAGACTGATTTTCCATTTAAATGAAATTTTTCCATCATTGTGTTTTTAATTTCAAAACTCCGACATACATGGTTGTCATTAAGAATTAAAATGTGGTTCAATGAGATTATAATAATTTTTTGGTGAATAGTAACTTATTAAGTTCTTAATCGCGATTAGAGGTAATTGGTGTAATTTAAGGTAAAAATGATATTATAAGAATGTGAAAACACCATGAAACTTGTCCTACACCTATTGGGTGAGTCATGGACGACAAATACAAGCCATGGGCCAACTTGGGGACCCCATGGAGCCACTTTAGTTGGAAAATGACAATAATATATTTTTATTTAATGTTAAAATTAAATTGACACAAACATGAGTTGTTTTACTAAAACAATCTTTTAGTAGGGTTACACAAGTCCAAATTTTGATTATAAATATTCATTGGAAAGATAAAAATATTTCCTACATCATATTAGTTTTTCTATAATTTTTAGATATTAAATAAATTAAATTATTTATGACATAATAATGATGCAGCGATGACATCATTATTTGACGATTTAAATAAAATGGAAAGATAATGAAACATCTAAAACCTACACATGTCCAAAACCAATTGGATGAGTGTATTTCGAACCCTTATCACCTTATCCACTAATTCTATCAATGTGGGACCTTTTAAAACCGAAACACATTTTCAAATAAAAGTAATATTTCTTTACTTTCCAAAAGTGCCCCTCCTCTCCTCTTATAAAAGGCCCCCACCTCTACCTCATTTCACACACTCCTCAAGCCTTTGGCTCGGCCAACCCCTGCCCATTTACTCTATCCACATCCCTCTCCTCATCCTAGATGATTACCTTTGGGCAGAACCCTTTCAAAGGAATCCTTTAGGCTCAAATCAAAAGGAAGTTACACTTTTAAAGGTAATTCATTCTCTCTTGTTCATTTGTTTTATTTCGTTTCTCCAACCCTCTAAACTCTTTTTATTTACATATTTTGTAACAACACCAGTATCTTAAATATACTAGGATGTTGTTATAAGATTTATTTGAGCTACACTCTCACACAACTACATCAAATGGTTAAAGAACCTACGGTTTCCGTGGATGGCGAAATTCTGCCTCCCGAAACGTTGATTGTTCAATACTCATTTAACACCTTCAAAGGTGGACATTATGATGTCACTATTTTTATATATGATATATGATATATTTATTTTTTTCTTTAAGCTTCTGTATTTTTCATTTTGGGCATAACTTTACGGTTTCCATTATGGGTAAACACGATATCTTCATTTAAGGAAGTGCGGACTACCACCCCCTCAAAGTGATGTGATTCGTTAATGCCATATGTGGGACGTGTAAAGGATGTATTTAAAGTTATTATATATGATGTTATACTAGAATTATAATATACCTCTATATCATTATTATTTATTTCCATTAAAGTATGAGATATAAATGAAAGTAGCGTTCATGCGTACGTACGGCTTACCGTCTCCATGAACGGTGCATTTCATTTCTGATCCCCAAATGTAATGTACTATTAAAAGTACATGTATATAATGGATATATATAATTAATGATATATCTAAATTATAAATATAATTTTGGAATTAAAATATACATACCTCTCATTTAGTTTTAATTCCATTAATATGACAAAGAAATGAATGTAGTGTTCATGCGTACGTACGGCTTACCGTCTCCATGAACGGTGCATTTAATTTCTTACCTCTAAATGATTATGTAATATTATAAATACATGTATATGATGAATATATATGATATATATGTTATCCAAATAATTAATATCATTCTGGATATAACGAACCTTTGACCAAATTAACAACATGTAAGTATAAGAAGTCTATTTTTGACTTAAGAACTAAATACCGACAAAATGAACATTATTAACTTAAATGATTACATGATGTTCATAACATGGTATAAAAGGAATAATGAACTTGAAAAAGGTTCATAATCAAGTAGATATTAACTCAAGTTTATTATTTAGGACGTTAAAGAACGATCGAGTCAAGTCGGACCCGAGGTAAGGGACTTCGTCTCAATCTCCTTTCATTGAGGCATATTTCGTTTTATACACAACTTTCTTTTATACAGTGTATAAACTCCTTTGACTTTTACTTTTATAAAAAAGGAATCTTTTTATACGACGCGTTTTACTAAACGACAAAAAGGAATTTTTTTTAACGTACGCGGTGACAACGACCTTTTCCGCCGCCGCGAGTATTATTTGATCTTTGGCTTTCTCAACAAGCCGTAATGTTTTTAGAATAAAATAAATACCATATACTCTTTTATGTATTTTGGTATTGAAAATGGTTTTGAAAAAGGATTCTATTATGTCAATATATTTATGATATATTGTGATTAAAATGTGGAAATGTTATCATTCCTTTTTATTGGTTTTATGTTTTATGATTTTATACTGGTACTTGGACATTTTAACGGGTGGTTACGTTATAAACCATATGACGGGTGGTGCCGTGAATACCAGGACGGGTGGTTACATTATAACCTCCAATGCATTGGGTATGGAAGTCGGCCGTATGGCTATTCCATTAAGTATGTATGGAAATTGGTCGTATGGCTATTCCATTAAGTTATATGTGTGGAAGTCGACCGTATGGTTATTCCACTTAAGTATGTTTATGTCCCAAGTTACCTTTATATATGTTATGTGTTCTTTATATGGGTTTTATGGTAATTCTTTGGTTACAAAAAGGTAAGTAATGATACTTTATTCAGTGAAGAGTTTTTATTACTTCATAAAGGAGAAAAGTATTACTTTGATAAAGTATACATGGTTTACTTATTATTTTGATAAACTAACAATTTTTATTCTTTGTGTATCCCTTAATGAGCTTTTTATGCTCACCCCAAGTTTTTTTGAAATGTTTTTCACAGGACTTATTGTGGAATAGGGTCAAGGATGGGATCAAGGGAAATTCATGCTTTATAAAACATGGAACTAGACATGTTTCATTTTAAGAGTTTTTTTATTATTCTATGGAAACTTAGTAGAAGTGTCTACTTTGTAATTTTTTGAGATGTAATAGTTATGTTCTAATTCTCTAAAACTCTAAACCTGAAAAGATCCTCAACGTGAATTATTCGTTTAATTCAATATTAAGTTAGGTTTAAGGCTGGGGCCTTATAATATCACTCTTAAAATCACCCTTACATATGTAATAACCATTTCATCATCTTCTATCTTTGGAGTACCCAATTCATTGGAGAGCTATAATAGGGCTTACAGGTCATATCGTGAGAAATAATGGGCTCAACCCGACATATATTAAGCTATAATCGGGACAACCCCAACATATATTGAACTATAATGGAATAAAAATAACATTAAAAATTTTAAAAGGAACATATAATGAATAAAACTCTTGATAAATCAATTAAACCCATGAGAAAAACACATTAACAAATCAAAACACCTTTTTTGTAAAAAAAAACTTTTTTAAAAAAAATATATAAAAACTGCACACATAATAATGAAATAATATACTTGAAAAATAACTTTTAAAACATATAATGTATTCATTATAGTAATAATGAATGAGGAAAATGGGATAAATCACTCATACTTTATAAAAACAATCCTTTTATTGAATTTTGTAAAAGAGATATTTAAAAGGATTCGGAAAAAAAGTCCCTTACCTCAGGTTTGAATTCCATAAAATGTGTGAAAACAAAATATTTAATGGTTTTAATAGTGTTATTAATATATTATATAACTAAAATAATTTTTATAATTCCTTACATTATCTTATTGTAACATTTTCACCTATTTATTAACTATATTTATTTTATTTTCACTGTTTATAGTGCTATCTTTTCATGGTTTCCAAGGTAAGTTTATTTATGGTATTCCATTTAAGAATAAAATAATTATCCATAAGTGTTAAGAAAATATATTTAGGTAATTTTAAATAATTATAAATTAATTTAAACTTTCCATGATTTTGGTAAAATGGAAACAAAAAATCATCATCCATGAATGTGATGAATTGACTCACCACAAATGATGATTTCATAATTTCAGAATAAAACAAGAAGATAAGAGATTTTATAATGAAGATTCCATAAAAAAATATAGTATATAGTGACACTATATTTTTCATAAAACATTGGATAAGAGGTTTGGATAAGGTATAATTGATAAAGAATTTAAAAGAGAAAAAAAGGAATTTACCTCTTAAAATATTCTCCTTGATAACCTCTTTAATGCTCCTGGAAGTTTTATTTTTGTATGAAAAGAAGATAATTAATGTAGTAAGGTATGAGGAGAAGTAATTTTGAATAGGATGGATAAAAAATAAGTCTAAAAGTTATCAATTTTGTGAAGGAATGAGCCATTTTTACAATTGAGGTGAGGGGTAGCTTAGAAATTACTCAAATTATTAAAATAGTAATAAATATATTATAGGGTTTAAAACTTAAAAAAGGCCTAAAAATAATAAGATATAACATTTTATATGTAATACTATAATTCTTGTCTCTTTCATGTTTATTTTTATTTTTATATAATTTAATAAAACATGTTATTCATGAAAAATTATAAATTAAAAAGTATTCACAATCATGACATTAAACACAACAAAACAAAGATTCCAATTTAAATTAATTTTTCATTATATCTTATACTTATGATATTAATATATTGAAAACACTAATTATATTAAAAACCTAAAATTACATTTATTTTGTTATTTTTAGTATCATTAATTTGATTTATTCATTCATTAAACAACTACTACATCATAATTGTTCAAGACAATAAAAGATTTATTTTATCCCTAAAAAACAAAAATAAAAAATCATGAAGAAGATAATGTTTTTTTATAATTACACTATATATTTTTGAAAACATATACTGGAAAACAATACATTAAAATATTATACAAATAGAAAAAAAAGTGAAAACTGGACTTACTTTTAAATTAAAATATTATAAAGTCATTAAAGTGATTCATGTGTGTCCTAAATGGTCCCAAATTTAAATAAAAACATTATAATGATAGAAAAATTCTTATAGAAAACGTTTTATCCATAAGTTAGGTCATTTAATAATTCTTATTATTTTATTAAATCATTTTATTTATTTCTCTTATGTTTTCACAAACACTATATCAGCGTTGCGTAATCATTAATGTTAATTTTTTAAAATATAAAAATTAAAAACAAATTAATGACATAAAAATAAGTTAATTATGTTCAGAATAGATTTCTATATTCATTCATTTTGTTTAATTACTAATATATATGTCAAGATAACTTCTTATATTTTTTATTTTGTATTTTCTTGCCCTAAACAATTATAGCAAAGACATTTGGATCAGATTAATGTTATATAACTATAAAGTTCTATATTAATATAAAAAAAACATTAATAATACATAATAATTAATAAAAGTGTCTTTAAAATATTTTTTATCACTCAATTATTATTTATAAAGAACCAAATTTAACATTTTCTATGTTGTGCGGGAACTGCATCGATAATGATAATAATTTTTATACTTATCATGAATAAGATAAAATTTTCATTCTCTATATCATTTTTATACATTATTCCTTTTTTGTATCATTATTTAATTATTCAATAAATTTAATAAATTTTGTATCACAATTATGTCTACATGACGTCATAAAAAATACCGTATTTTTAAAAAGTTGTATTTTCAACTATTCCACAAAAATTTATCTTTTTTAGAAAATTCTAAAAAATTAACACCAATATAATTTCAACATGATGGATATAAAAATGTGATTAATTTTTTTTTCAAAATAAAATTTTATAATTTAAAAATTAATTTTTTTTATTAAATAACCATATAATAAATTATTTATTTTAATAACTAATATTTAATTCAAGAATTATAATAAAAAGAGTATTCTACAAATACCTAGGTTATTATATTATTCACCCATTTTGAAATTGAGTTCTCTCAATTTCTATTTACTTATAAACAAATGAGTATACTTTTCCCACATAGAAGTTTCATATTCCCATATTTCTTATTCTACCATGTGGTTTCTTTATAAAACATTAACTTGGTAAATTACCTTGTTCTGCACAATATGATTTATACAATCAATAATATGAGCTGTTTTCTATTCATAAGAATGGTTCTCCTCTAATTGAAATACTTCTAGGCTCAAAACATGGGATGGATCTGGCACATACATTCTTAACATCGAAGCATGAAAAACATTGTGTACCTAAGATAAACTCATAAGAAATACTATTCTATGTGAAACCGGTCCAACTTTCTTGTGAATTTTATATGTTCGAAAAAAACGTTAACTTAACATTAATTTTTTTCCAAAACACATAACACTTCTACATGGAGTGATTTTAAGGAAAATATGATCACCTTCCTCGAATGAAAGGTTTTTCCACCTACTATATTCATAACTTTTCAACTTAATGTTAGTTTTCCTCATGTGTCACTAAATCAACAGAAGTTTTTCTACCATTTATTCTACTAATTATAGTCTTAAAACATCCTTTCCCCGAATTCATATAAAAATGTTGGACATTGACATCACCTTACATATAATGCTTCAAAAGGTGTCATCAGTATACTAGAATGAAAACTATTATTATAAAAAACTCAACTAAATAAAGATATTGATCCCAATATCCTTGAAAATCCATTGAACATGCTCATAGCATGTCCTAAAATGTTTTAATTCTTTGTTCTGACTTCCTATCACATTGAGGATGAAAATATATATATAAATTTAATTCTATTCCCAACTACATATGAAGGCCATTCCAAAAGTTAGTAGTGATCCTAGGATCACAATATGATACAATAAAGAGAGGTACTCTATGAAAATTGATTTTTTTGAGGTATATTCAAGAAATCTAATCTTGAGAAAGAGTGTATCAAATAGGAAGGAAATGAGAAAATTTAGTCAAAAGATTAATAATAAACCAGATTTCATTATTATGTCAATATTTATTTTTTAGTCCCACCATGAAGTCCATGGATATATTTTCCCATTTCCAATCTGGTACTAGAAAAGGACGAAGCATCCCCTTCGGTTACTGGTGTTTTTATTTAACCTAATGACATGTAAAACACTTCATGCTAAAATTAGAAATATCATTTTTCATTCCATCCTACCTGTAATACTCTCTAAGGTCACTGTACATATTCGTGTTTCTTTGATGAACAGAAAAAGAAGTATATGAGATTTACATAACAATTATTTCTTCATCTGCGAATCAAAATGAATGTATAACATCTTCCCAAACCTCAAAATGAAATCTTTATCAACATTAAATTCTGTCACCTGACCTTTCTTAATAAATTCAATCTTTTTCTACAACTCATCATCTTCCTTATATGTTTTCCAATTCTTTCCAATAAAGATGATTGCACTGACACCTAAAAAAACAGAGGTATTTCTTGCACAATCAACTCCCAAGATAAAATTTATAAAATCATTAACCAAGATGTCATGCTCCAAAAATATCATGGTTACTGTTTTATTATTTTTGAGATTGAAACCATTAGACACTTAATTTTATTATCTAGGATGGTAATGGATTTTTAAATCATTATCTTTGATTATTTCTAATCATCTTCCTATCTCATGTCCAATTCCTTATGAGTAAATATATACTTCAAAATTTTATGGTCAGTATATATTTCATATTTTACTCCATAAAAATGATGCCTCCAAATTTTCATTGTAATAACAACAGTAGATAATTCCAAATCATGTGTAGGTTAATTTATATCATCCAATTTCAACTTATGTGAAGAATAAGAAATTACCCAATCATTTTGCAGCAGAACACTACCAAGTCCCTTAAAAGAAAAATCAATGTAGATGAAAAATTCCCCACTTCTGGAAGGTAGGTTCAAAATTAGAGAATTCACCATTCCTAATTTCAATTCCTAATGACAATCATAACATTATTTTTTTCCGATGAATTTAAATCATTATTCGGTTAACTTAGTCAGCAGTCTAGATAACCAAACAAATTTTTAAAAAAATCACAAGTAATATCCTACCAAACCAAAAAAACTATGAATATTAGTTATATTTGTAGGTCTTGTCCATTACTCAACAGCTTTTGTTTTAGAAGGATCAACAGGTATGAAATATTTAGAAACAATGTGACCAATGAAAGAAATTTGCTGCCAACAAAATTCCCAGTTTCTGAATTTTCTGTACAGTTTGTTTTCTTTTACAGTTTTCAAAACAAGCCTTAGATACCTTTCATGCTCCTATTTACTTATATAATATATCTTATTTTCATCAGTAAAAGAAAACACAAAATTATCAAAGAACTCATGAAATATTTTATTCATAAGATCCATAAATATAATATGTTCATTAGCTAACACAAATTTCATAATAAAAAATTCATAATACCCATATCTCATATGGAACATGGTATTTAGTATTTTTTCTTCCTTTACATTCAATTAATGGTACCCCCACCTGAGGCCAACCATAGAAAAATACTGTGCTCCCTGGAGCTAATCAAACAAATCATTAATATGAGGAAAAGGGTACTTATTCTTAATAATTATGTTATTAAAGTATATATAATCAATGTAAAGAATCATTTAGCCATATATCTTTTTAATAAACAAGAAAATGGCACCCCATGGTGATATAATAGTTTTGAATGAGTTTTATTTAATAATTATTGAATCTATTTTTTCAAATATAAAAGTTCCATTTAATCCATTCAATAAGGGGGTTTAGAAATTGGCTTCATATCATGAACTATATCAATAGTAAGCTTAAACTCTTGGCCAATAATAAAACCAAAAAAATCATCAAGAGAAACATAAAGACACTCATTTACCATCAACATATCATTAATATGAACTGTCCCTTTATTTTATACAATGTGTCAAATATAAAATTCATTTCAATCTTTTAACAGTTTATTAGCTTCCTGATATTTCATCAATGGTATGGGTTCATTCTTGTACACAAAATGAAACTATTTATGAAAAAAACATATTTTTCTCTAAAATTTATCTTAGCATGATAAAAATAAAGAAGGTTCTTACCCATATCAACATTAACCTCTACTAGAGGTAAAAAAACAATGTTTTTGGTAAACACTTTCCATAGACAATGATAGGTAGATTCTTATAATTTATTTTTTACCTCAATATTTCTTCTATCTATTTTTACCATGAGTTATGGATTTATTTAATGATGTGGAATTTGTAATTTAGTAAACAATTTCTCAGAAATGAAGGAATGTGTGGACCCTGAATCAAAATAAACATTGGAAAAAATCTATAAAAAAAGCAATGTACTTGACACCACCCCATTTGATGTCTCAAAATCTTCTAAATTAGTTGAAAAGGATTTTTCCACATATTTAAATTTCTAATATTTTTGATTTAATTCCTAGGTTACTAGATTTTGACACACATTACCAAAATGATCCAACTCCTTACAATTAAATCATCTTACTATATATTTCTATTTTCTTATATAATAATTTTCCTCACAATTACAAGACATGTTTCCAGTCCTTCCACATAGGATGCATTTACAAGAATTTACAATGCATTATCCAAGATATTTATTACAAAAAATTTCACAAGAAGGGAAATTGATTTTCCAACCTCTATATTTCATTGATGAATTCCTTCTGAATTCATGCTAACTTAAAATATCCTTATTCTTATCATCATGAGGTAAATATGTGTTAGGAAACTCCATTTTAATTTTTCAGCATAATGAACATGTTTCTTATAGTTTTTATGTTACCGTAATGTAAAATCTCTTTATAAAAATGATTTCAAAAATGATTAAAATATATCATTTTTATTATCAAAGTCCTATGTAAAATATGGTGAATGACTTTCCAGCATCATAAAATTATCATCACACACAACCATATAATCATTATCTTTCAACCTCAGTTCCAATAATTGTTTCTCCATTTCGATTCAAACAGTTTTAAGAAAATATTTTTCTAAGAAATTCTCTTAAAATAATCCCATTATAGAGTATCAAGACCATATTTATCTTTGGAATTTTTAATCAGAGGACACCATTGATCTAATTCACCTTCATAATGATAAATAGATATTATTACCTTTTTGCGTTCTAAACATCCCATGACATCAAATATATTTTCTATATCATTGATCCATTATTTTTCTTTCACTAGATATGTGGTTCCACTAAAAATGGAGGATGTTGCCTCATAAAATGATCAATAAAGACATATTTCTTTGTGGTAGATCTGGTTCCTCTCTAACATGGACACCAACTCTATTTATATCCTGAGTTAACTGACCCATTAAAATAAAAAATTTCTCAGTTATAATTCCCAGCATTCATGGCTTCAGATTCGGAAAGATATCAGCCTCTTGGTACCTTCCTACTTCAGTTTCCCTATTTATTTTGTGGAAAACCAATATTAAAAACACATCTTAAACAAAGAAACATGGTAATATTCAAATTCTATACCATTTTAAATTAATCAAAAATTTGAAATCATTTATGGTATTCTATTAACATCTTCATAACCCCTAAGGTTATATTAACCATCCTCTGATACAAATTATAAGGACCGAGCCTTACAACATTACATAATCTTGAATTTTAGTTAATAAATTACATTCTTTCAAGTGGAGTATATTTTTAGGTTTAGAGTTTTATATAATTAAGACATAATACATATATAACATTCCAAATTTATAAAAAGTGGATACTAATAAAATAGTATCAATTTCATCTAAAATATAAAACATTTAAAATATGGCATTATTTATTTGACCCAAATCTTCATTAAATTTTCCATGATTTTCTTATTTATCTTAACCATCTTTATTACCTATTAATTTTTTTAAAAATCTTGGGACAAGCAAAAAAAGCTCAGTAAGGGACATGAAAAAAAATGATTAGTCAGGTGATTACATAAAAACCAATAAAACCCATTTCAAAAAAAATCATAAACTTGCATAGAAACATCATGAATTTTCCTTGGGACATAATTCCCATATCAATATTACATTCACCCTTACACACAAAATAACCATTTGGATAAATTCTATCTTCGGATTACCCAATGCATTGGAGACCTATAATGGGGCTCACTCGTCACATCTTGGGCTATAATGGACTCAACCCAACATTTCTTGAGCTATAATAGGTATAAAACCATCGTATCTTGGGATAAAATGAGATCAAACAAACAAAAACAATATCCAAATAATATATCATGAATTATAATCTTGATAACTCATTTAAACCAATGATTAAAACACATTCACATATCAATATACCCTTTTTGTAAAAACCACTTTTTAAAAAAATATATATAAAACCACGCACATAATAATGAAATCATATTCTGATATAATAACTATGAAAACATATAATGAAATCATAAAATTAATAAAGAATCATGAAAATTGGATATACCACTCCTACCATTTTTTTTTAAATTTCGTAAAAGAGAAATTTTAAAGCATATTGAAAGGAAATTCTCTAACCTCAGGCTTCACATCCTTAAAATGTTTTCAAACCTTATATATAAAGGTTTTAATAGTATTATTAATATATTAAATAAATATGTTTATAATTCCTTTCATTATCTTATAACATTTTCCACCCATTATTAATAATATATTTTTTTCATTGATTTAGGTGCGTTCTTTTCATGGTTTCCAAGGTCGTTTTCTTTATGGTATTCCTTTTCAAAATAAAATAATAATACATAAGTGATAAAAGATATATATTTAGGTCATTTTAAACAATTATAAGTGAATTTTATCTTTCTATGATTTTGATAAAAGGGAAACAAATTACCATTACCCACAAAGGCGGTGAATTGACGCACCATAGAAAATAATTTCATTATTTAAGAATAAAAAGAGAAGATAAGAGATTTTATGATGAATATACCATAAAAGAATCAAAACTATTGTATATATGTGATAGTTGAGTTTTCATGAAACATTGGGTCAGATGTGGGTATAAGTTATATGTGAGAAAGAATTTAAAAGTGAAAAAAAGGAATTTACCTCTTGAAAATTTTCCCTTGAGAACCTCTTTAAGGCTCTTGGAAGTGGTATTTTTGAAATAACAAACACTCAATAATGTGGTAAGGGATGAAGATAAAATAAATTTTATAGAAGTTTTCTTAACAATAATGCTTGTAGTTATCAAAATTTTATAGGAAGGAACCCATTTTTATAATTGAGGTGAGAGGTAACTTAGGAATTGCTCAAATTATTAAAGTATTAATAAATCTATTATAAGGTTTAAGACATAAAAAAGGACTAGAAATCATAGGATGTACCATTTTAAAATTATTATCATTATTTTTCCTTTATTGTGATTTTTTTATTTTTAAATAATTTTATAAAATATTTTATTCATGAAAAATAATTTTTTCAAATTTTAATCTATTCACAATCATGAATTTAAACACATAATTCCTTCCCAATTCGAATGTTTTTTATTATAACATATAATTATCATATTAATCTAGGGAATGAATGAATTAGTTTAAAAACCTCAAATTACATTTATTTATTTTTTATTTTTAGTATCAATAATTTGATTAATTAATTAATTAAATAACTACTACATCATAATTGTTCACAAAATTAAGAGATTTATATATTCTCTAAAAATTAAAAATAATATTTCTTGAAGAATATAAAATGTTTAGCTTTCAATTAAGACTTTATGTTAAAAGAATAATACTGGAAAACCATATTTTAAAATATTATACATATTGAAAACTATAATGTGACAACTTGACTTTCTTTTAAATTAAAATGTTATAAAGGAATTAAAGTGATTCATGTGGGTCCAAAATGGTCCAAAATTCAAATAAAAACATTATAATGGTATAAATGTGCTCATAAAAAATGTTTCATCTGTAATTAGGGTCATTAATAATTCTTATAATTTTAGTAAAAATATTTTATTTATTTTTCATATTCTTGCACAAGAACTACATCAGCGTTGCACAAACCACAATGTTAATTATTTTATAGATAAAAATTAAAAAAAAATAATCTCATGAAAAAAATTTAATTATGTTCAAAATAAATTTCTATATTTGTTCATTATTTATAACTACTAATATAAATGTCAACACAACTTCTTAAATGTTTTATTTTGTCTTTTCTTTCTGTATAGAATTATTGCCCCAACATTTGGATGAGATTAAAGATATATAACTATAAAGTTATTAATTAATAGAAAAAATAACAATTAATTAATAATTAATAAAATTTTCTTGAAAATAATTTTTAGCACCCAATTAATATTTAAAAAGAACCAAATTTAACATTTTCAATGTTGCGCATACACTGCATCGACAATGAGCATAATTTTTATACTTATCATGAATAGAATATAATTTTCATATTCTAAGTTATTTATATAAAATATTCCTATTATAATATAATTATTTAATTAATAAATAAATTTTATAAATTTTGAATGACCATTATGTCTACATGATTTCCTAAAAAAGTAATGTATTTTAAAAAACTGTATTTTTTACAATTCACCGAAAATTAAACTTTTTAGAAAATTCTAAAAAATTCATACCAAGATATTTTCATCAAGATGAATTAAAAAATGAAATTTATTTTTTCAAATAAAAATTATATAATTAATAAATTAATATTTTAATTAAATAACCATATAATAAATTATTTATTTTAATAATTACTATTTAATTCAAGATTTATAATAAATAAATAATTATAAAAATACTTGGGTTGTTAACAATAACATTTCAGTAATTTCTTACCAAATGATTACCTTCATTATAATAACCATATTTTACTAAGATTATACACCAATCATTAGAGGCATTTGTTAGGTCTTAATGGCTATGATGAAGACACAAGAAGGGGTGAATTGTGACCTTTTAAAAATCATGACAATATTAAAAACGTCCTTATTGTAATGAAGCAATACATTAATTCTCTTTTAAAGTATATGATGAAGAAAAAAAATAAATGAATAGAACAAAAGGATGTGTAGTGGCTCGAGGTACAAAAATCCCCTAGTCCACTCCACCAATGCTATACTCCATGATCTTGGTGATTTTCACTTGTTGGTCCTCTTGTCAAAGGATATTCTAATCCAAAATTGAGTTCAAGTAGTTAACAACTTACATGGATTTTACAGGGCCCTCTATTTATTTTATATGGAACCAAATTATCCAAAAATTATTCCAAGAAGCCGACACTCTACCCTGACCTAGTCCGAGCAGCTTATACTCAACCAATCCATTAGAGATTGATTTTATTGATGGTACAAGTTGAACTTCATAGTTTTCAGTATAAACTAATAGATGAAATAAGATCTTCAATATTGAACAACAATAGAAGAATGTAATCTTCAATGTCGATCTAGCTTCTTCATCTTTAAAAAACAACAAAAACATTAGATAATGTTTTCACAGACTTCCTTCATCTTTACACCGTGAGAGAATAAGAACGAACAAAGAATTTCAATTATCTCTTTAAAATCATTAAGCTTCAATAAGAATATTTTTATCATATTATTTTTAATAGAGTATTCAAGTCTATAATTTTTATTATTGTGTATCTTTTCATACAAGAGAGAGATATATATAGAGAATAAATTTCTAGCATTTGTAACACCATTCCTTTTCCTCAAGATACCATAAATAAATAGAGTCAATAACCTTCGTAAATATTCCAATAATAGCATAACACTGTTACCTCTTTATTCATGTAGAATAAATCTATAATAAATGATTTCAAAAAAATTTGAATAAATACTCTAATAATATATCCATAATAATAGTAGTGTTGAAAAATTTAATACTCATGTTTAAATTCATTTAAAGCTATTTAAATACAGTTAAAAAAGATCCTCAAAACAAGCATCACAACAGACACATTCCTATTGTAGGATGTGGAAAAAACTATTATTCCATAAGTTAAAATTTCTTATATTGATTAAGCTAAGTTGTATCCATATAGGAGTGCACAATAATCACACTGTCACCATAAAATTAGAGGAAAAAGTGAGATTTTTTTTTAAATTGTTTGATTTTGAATAGACAAGAAATAAACTAAACAAAGAGAAGAAATTAAAAAATTACTAATATCAAATTGATAAAACCAGTTATTGAAAACTATTATATGAGATGGTGATTAAGTTAGGTTTGGTTCTCCACTTTTAATTCTATCATAGTTCAACTTATCCAAATCTCTTATACTAAGTAGATAAAAGTGATAATCCACAATCACTACTTCTCAGTCCCTTAGTCAAATAGTAATGGTGATAATAAAACTTACTAAAATATCTTACTTGTATACTATCATTCCATTTTGTAATAGAGTTTTAGAGAATACCCTCAATTGACTTAGGCAATTCCCAATCGGGTCTTGTTTATCCGAAACAGTCTTGAATGTTGACTACTCCTCACACATGTTATAGTGATTACCAAGTACTTCACCACTAAGCCCTGATATATTCCTCCATATATAGACCATAAAATATTATATGGATATATTAATCATTTATCGAAGAAATAAAAACAATATAATTTAAAATCAAATACAATATTATATTATAATAAAAAACGTTATAAGAAATTGAAATCGATATCATAAAAGAGAGAAAGGTAACTTAAAACATTAGGTGAAAAAAATAAAGAATTACACAATGGAAAACCTCCCCTTCCCCAAAGAAATTTTATTTACCCAACCATGGTATGGGTAGTTGCGAATAATGGTGAAAAATAACTCATTACAAAACTAAAAAGAATAAAAGAGAGAAAACATAGAATAGAAAATTTGATACTGCGGAATCTTTTTTCTAGAAGTTTTCTTATTATCCTCCCTCCAAACTACAGAAAATCATATATGTATCTTCTTAAAAAATGTTTGGAATGATGTTTTATATATATATAATCAAATGTTTAATGTTTTTTGACAGGTTTAAATGAATATATTTCCCAAATAATGGACAATACTTTTTATGTCTTCCAAAAACTATTCCATATACTCCACTTCTACTCACCTAAAGGATGACTTAATGTGATCCTTGCATCGTGAAATTTAATGTTAAAATGAAAGATAAATTCTTGTATCGAAACCAATTAAAATAATATCTTTTTATGGTCAGTATTATGAGATACACCTCTTTTAATGAACTAACACTAGTAAAAAAAAGTTTACCACAACAACATTTAATACATCGGTTATATATAACAACCCTGAAAAGATTTCTAATTTGTTGATTATGTCGGATATAAAATAACTGATGTTATAAATTGATGAGAATTTATTTATAATGTCATTTATTTTATAACGGTTGTCAAAAATATCGATATTTGAAATATCACATTAGTTATTTTATAACCGAAGTGAAATATCGAATCTCAGTGATAAACATAAAAAATATTTTATCATTCTAGTTATTAAATAATTGATGTGATAACCCTTTTAAATGATTTATCATGCCCCGTATTCTATCATTAGGTTTTCTTTGATTGGGAGACCTACGACTCGTCTCACTCACGTAGAAAACCAAGAATGTATTCTTCAATGTCGGGACCTCCAACCTTGTTTTTCCAACATCATTCAGCATCTTTATTATCATCAGATCTATCAGGTCAACTCACAACACTCAAGTAATCCTCACATGCCTCAGTTTCATTTCTTATTTTTCATGATTCCCTAAATTAATGTTTTGAGATATTATTTTTCAATCATTGTTCTTACTATCATGGAATGTGTCATAGTGTTCTTTGGTACCATACTATGTCCTTTTCTGGTAAAATAAACCATGGGAGTGATATCATGCAAGTTCTATGATTTTTGATACTACCATGTGGGTTGTATCATGTGTGTGTGTGTGTAATTCCATATGTGTGCTACCATAAAATTATTATCGTGTATGATCTTCCTTAAAACCTTACAACCTAGGAAATTATTCAATACATAATTTTACAATAAATAATTGTATCATTATATAATTATTAATTTTGTTAATATAATTAAATTAAAATTCGTTTTATATTCAATATTTTATTCTTCTGTATATGATAAAACACTTTATTTAGTGTTTGAATCTAAACTAACTTACTCTACTATTATCATTATAAATAAACATAGATGGACATAGCCCCCCACCACCACTGGACACCACACCCCCTAGACACCCCCAACCCCTTGGATAGCTCCCCACCCCCTGGACAACCCCCCCCCCCCTGTACACCCCCTGAATACCCCCACCATCTGGACACCCCTACCCCCATGGATAGCCCCACGCCCACCCCATGGCCAACCCCCACCCCCTAGACACCCCACCCCCATGGAAAACCCCCACCCCTTTGACAACCCACCCCCATAGACATCCCCCACCCCCTAGATAGCCCCCCACCCCTAGACACCCCCACCCCCTGGACACCCCCATCCCCATGGACAACCCCAACCCCCTGGATTCCCCCACCCCTCGGACACACCCACCCCCTGGACACCCTTACCCCCTTGGACCTCCCCTACCCCCTGGACACCCCCTACCCCCTTTGACAGCCCCCTCACCCCCCTGGACACCAAAAAAAACCCCATGGACACCCCTGGACACCCCCACCCTCTTGGAAAACCCCCACCCCTGGACACCCCCACCCCAATAGACAGCCCACCAACCCCCAAGATAACCCCCACACCCCGAACACCCCCACCACCTGGACACCCCAACCAAATTGGACAACCCCCAGCCCCCGGACACCCCTACCCCCATGGATAGCTCCCTCACCCCTAGACACCACCCCCACCACCTTGGACACCCCCACCTCCTTGGGAAACCCCCACCCCTGGACACCCCAACCCCCTGGACAACCCCCACCCCCTAGACACCCTTACCCCCTTAGACAGCCCACTCAACCCCTGGACACCACCCCGACCCCTAGATAACCCCACCCCCTAGACACCCCGACCCCCATGGACAACCCCCACCCCCCAGATACCCCCACCCCCAGACACCCCTACCCTATTAGAAGGCCCCCAACCCCTTAGACAACCCCCCAGACACCCCCTAGACACCCCTACCCCTTTGGATAATCCCCAACCCCTGGACACCCCTGACCCCCTTGGACAACCTCCTCACCCCCTAGACACCACCCGACCCCTTTGGACACCCCTTGGAGAGACCCCACCCCCTATAGATCCCCCCACCCCTAGACACCCCACCCCCTAGATACCCCCACCCCTGGACACCCCATACCCCCTTCAACAGCCCCCAACCCCCTGGACAACCCCCACCCCCAGACACCCCACACCCCTGGGAACCCCCTAACCCCTTGGACAACCCCACACCCTAGCTATCCCCCACCCCCTGGACACCACCCCACCCATGGAAAACCCCATCCCCTTGGACACCCCCACCCCCATGGATAGCCCGCACCCCCTGTTGCAATAGATCATATACTAGAGAGTGTATGCCAACAGTTTCCATGAAACCATTGGAATATATTATATGATGGAAAACATGTATACCAACGGTTCTTGAAACATTTCTTTATATATATCCCAATTGTTTCATTGAAACTGTTGGAATATATTAACTTCAGACAGTCTATACTAATGGTTCCTGTAGAATTGTTGGTATAGAGCTATCACAACAACCATCATGCCAACGGTGTGTGAAACTATTGGGATATTCTATCCCAATAGTTTCAAACCATTGGGATATGTGTAATTTTTATTAGTGAATGTATATATATTTTAATATTTATACTTCATATTTCATGTTTACGGAATGGTGAATTTGGTATCGAATTTCACAAGGATGTATTATTTGTGTACGTTAAGAAGAAAGGACACAATATAAATTTATATTGTTATATCATGATCCATATGAGAGAGATATGTAATCCTAAAATTATTTTCATATAGATATAAAATTTGTTATATCTAACTATATTTTCTTTTTAAAATTATTTCCATGCATATATTTTTAAAATACACATATATTTGTTTTGTATTTTAAAATTGTTTTACATTCAAATTATGATATTTTACATATACATATAAAATTATATTATTTTAACAATAATAAAAAAATTTATATTTGCTCTAGGTAATAATAAGTTGAATTTGGATTATGGAACATCGAATGAGTACTGAATATGAGGTAGGTGTTGATTCCTTTTTATAATTTTCTAGACGAAATATCCTAAGAAACAAAATTTTTTTCTTTCCAGGCCTGAATGTTTGAATATGAAGAAATTAAAAATTAGAGAGATCAAAGATCATCTAATTTCTATTGGTTTTAATCTGAGTTATAGCCCTTGGATTTGGCCTAGTGAAACTGGACATAATATCAGATCTACTGATGATGATGATTTACAAGATGGTAAATCCAATGGAATTGAATAATTGATTTGTGATATTGAACCAGAACAAATTTAGATAGAACTGACAATTTTTCATCTATATAGTGATCCGAAAAAACCATTATTTCTTGGTTTTTTGGATTTTATGGTATTTTTGGCCATGTTAATATTGATTAACCTGAAGGCGAAACATGGATGGAGTGATAGAAGTTTTAAAGAGCTACTACAATTATTGAATGTAATTCTTCCAAAAGACAAAGATCTTTCAGATTCACATTATATGGCCAATAGTATATTATTCCCTATGGGATTGGAATATATGAAAATAAATTCCTATCCAGATGACTGTATGATATATAGGAAGGAATATGAATTTTTTTCAGAGTGTTTTAAATGTTGGACATCACAATATAAGTTGAAAGAAAAATCAAAGACCGATGTAGATATTACAGAGATCCCTTCCAAGGTATTTTGGTTTCTTCCAATAATTCATTGTTTAAAACGTTTATTTTCTAATTCAAATGATGGAAAAAAGGTTAAGATGAAATTATAATGAGCTGATATGTGATGGAAAATATATAATCCTACTGATTATTCAAAATAGAAGAAAATTGATGAGTAATATCCTATAATTGGAAATGAAATTAGAAATGTCATACTTGGGTTATGCACAAATATAATGAATCCATATCGAACCCTCAGTAGAACACATAGTTCATGGACTGTTTTATTGTTAATTTACAACCACTCTCATAGAGTTTGTGTGAAGCACAAATATTTCATGTTGAGTATAATGATATATAGTCCGAAGCAACCGATAAATTATATTGAAGTTTTCTTGTCACCATTGATTTATGATTTGAAGCTTTTATGAGAGGATGGTATTACGGTGTATGATTCTTATAAAATTGAATATTTTCAATTTCATGTAGTCCTTATGTTCACTATAAATAACTTCCCAAAGTATGGAAATTTGTCTGGATATCGGGTTAAGGGGGATAAAGCATGTCCAATTTGCAAACGACAGAATTCATATTGTGAATTGAATAATGGGAGGAAAATAGTATACATGGTTCGTCAAAAAGTTTTGCCTATGGATCACTCTTATAGAAAATTAAAAAATAAATTCAATTGCTCACAAGAATTTTATATTTCTCCAAAACCTTTCTCCCCTGATGTGTATTTTTAGAGGGTGAAAAACCTTGATGTGACATTGGGAAAGACACGTAAATTTGGTAATGATAGACATTTTTAGAAGAAATGGTAAATATTTTTTGAGCATCCATATTAGAGATATCATGATGTTAAACATAATATTGATGTCATCCACGTGGAGAATAATATTTGTTACAATTTTTTTGGAACATTGTTAGATATTAAGGTAAATACTAAAGATGGATTTAATGAAATATTAGACTTACTATCAATGGGAATATGTTTGGAGTCAGATCCCAATCATAATGGAAGGCAAACAATTGTTCCCTCAGATTTTCATACATTATCCAAGAGGGAGAAAAATATCTATTTTTAGTGTCTTCATGATATTAATATGCCTCAATGTTATTATTCAAATGTAAATTTTTTTGTCTCTTTGAAGGATTTGATGTTGATAGGTATTAAGTATCATGATTTTCATGTCAGGATGCAATAACTTCTACTAGTTGAATTATATGGAATATTTCCCATTCATGTTAGAAATAGTATAAGGAAGCTGTATTATTTTTTCAATTCAATTTTTAATAAGGTGATTGATGTGAATTCTTTGAAAATTTTGGAAAAATAAGAAATTTATATACCATTTCAATTGGAAAGGTAGTTTCCTCCATATTTTTTTGATATAATGGGGCATTTAATGGTTCATATGTTTTGAGAAATATTGCTTTGTGGACCTATATATCTTCATTGAATGTATCCTTTTTAATGTTATTTAAAAATATTGAAGGGGTATATTAAGAGTCCATATCGACCAGAAGCCTCCATTATTGAAAAGTATATTTCTGAGGAGGTTGCGAAGTTTTTTATGAGCTCCCTAGCTATGACGGAGCACATATGTTTGCCTCCATCTCGCTAGGAACTAGTTAATAATGAGGGAGAAGGGATTCGTGGATTGAAAGTCAAATCATTGTCAGCTGAACAGATAAAGAGGGTACAATTATACATCTTGAAAAACATATATGATGATCACTTATATATCATATTTCAAACTAATGAGTTGAAATAATTTCAACTAAAGGAGAAGGAAATGTGGTTTTTTATTGAGCACAAAAAAATATTTTTGACATGGTTTAAAAATTCCTTCTTTGGTAGATCACATGTATCATAGACATTAATATGGTTAGTGTGTGGTCCAAGATTAAATGGGATAACATCTTATGGGTTTGACATTAATGGATATACATTTCATATAAAAGATTAGGACAACAGAAGTGTAGTTCAAAATAGTTGTTTATTGGTGTTTGAAGAAGTAATGCAATTTTCGAGTTCAAAAGTCAAAAATCCAATTTCAGTATCAAGTGAATATTTTGGATCCATTGAAGAAATGTGAGTGGTTGATTAATTTAAAATTAATGTTATTGTTTTTAACTAAAAAAGGTTTATTGGTAACAATAGTGTCAGGCATGATGAATTTGGAATGACAGTTGTTAATATGAATAGATTGGAGGACACAACAAATTCTTTTATACTGGAAACACATGAAAAAAAGATTTTTTATGTTTTTGATAAATTATATATGCAGTGGCCTATTTTTTATAAGTTAAAATATATTATGTTAGTGGGGATCAGTTTGATGATGTTTCTGATTTATCTGAGATCCCTACTTCCATGGAAAGATTAGTAGAAAAATAATGATAGGAATGTTGAAGACATGGTTTGTTCCATAACGAATGATCATGACAATGGAATTTTGGAAAACAATCAATTTTTATATTCTTAATATTTCAGGTAACATATGTATATTTCTTGTTTACATTTATTTATTTCATAAAATGTTAGGTAATGTAATTTTTTTGATTAAAAAACGTATTAAAACCAATAAGTAGAAATGGTTTTTTATTTTAATTTTGTTTAGTTTAGTTTATCATGAATACCATTACGTAACATAAAAATATATTGATTTATTAATGAAAATTACTTTACCATGTTTACTATATATTAACATATTTTACCTTTACATAACTTATAAATTTATTTATTTTTTGAAGGAAAATTACACTACCATGTTTACCATCTATTCCATTGTTTAACATGCTTACCATTATGTAACATAGTTATATTTTTTATTTTTTGTTTACATAAGTATTATAATATTTGATTTTTTATATTTTTGAACTAATGTATGATTTTTTATTTGAAGAATAATGACAGATCAATCAGTTGATGAACCACATGATTCTGGAGATGAGCATCATGATCATACCTCTGGGAAGGAACATTCACATTCTCCCCTTGATGTTCCCGAATCTTTCTCATGTTCTCCCATAATGAAAAATAAGAGTTCAAGAGTTAGTAAACTTGGCTGCAAAGGTTTACCAAAATTACCACTTTCTCACAGCCCGGACCAAAAAATACTCACTGAGTTTGATGAGAATGACATTCCTAGAGGTCCAAATGAAAAATATTTTAATATTTTTGTATCAAATCAAGGTAAAAGAAAAGTAATAATTTTGTATGATTATTGGAGATGTGTGGAAAAGAGATAATACCTCAGTTATGGGAGACAAGTTTGGTAATATATTTTTCTATTGTTTGACTAATATTTAAATGTTTATAGTACAATATGTTTTACCTCTCCTTTATCAGATGACATTTGATATTCCTAACACTAGAGGATTCAAGAGGAAATTTTTATCAATGGGTGCTAAGTGATGGAGGGATTTCAAATCGACCCTCACATCTGATTTCATTTTTGGTCATAGGAAACATGACAATCAATGTCTTCTATATCCATTCATAGATGAGGACACATGGAAACAATTTTTTGAAAGTAGAAGAAATGATTCATTTTTGCTAAGGTAAATGTAAATTTTTATAAGCTTTCTTAAATAAACTATCTTATTAATATTCTGTTAATGATTTATTAGTCATAATTTACAGAAAAAAGGACATCTCATCAGGATATCCAATATAAAAATGTATACCCTCATAGTTTATCTCGGGGAGGGTATAGTTTATTTGAAGAAAAAATGAGAGTAGAAAAATTACAAAAAATATAGAGTTGAGTCTCCAAGATATGTAGAGGATTCCCCACCATCCCCTCCATCTATACATGAAAAATGGTAGAGAGCAAAAATGGAAATAATGGGGCAATATATTTCAGAAGAATAAAGAATTTTAGCTAAGAGGATTGTAAGATATTTATTTTATTTAGTTAACGTACTTATATTATTTATATACATTGAATCATTACAAAAATTTTCAATTAATTAATACAAGATTCTATTGAGGATTAGAGCATACAGGGGTATTTTCAGCAACTGGGAGGCAATATATTTTTTATGCAGCATTGGGAAAGCCTGAAAACCCTAGTCATGTATGAGGATACCTGATTAGTGTATGAGTAAAAAGAGTGTTTACAAGATCTTAAAATTCTTCCATTGAGGGTTTTTATAAAACATATAATCCTTGGAGGCTTATGTTCATATTATTAATGGGAATAAGGAGGAATATATTAGAGCGTCGATACATTATACGTTTGTAGATATGAAAAGACAATTTGAGACTATAGTTCCCACTCCTCCACCTACCCCTACATACCCCGTTATTTATCCTCCACTTCCACTAGTAGCTCCCCCCCACATGCGGAACCCATTATTTATCCTCCACCTCAACTTGAGGACCCCATTTTTTATCTTACTACTCTGCCACATCTTCCTTTTTATTGTGAGTTGTATGTTGATGATCCTCACCATCATATAGTTGCATATGGGAAGGTATATTTTATAGGAGATACAGTTCATCATTAAAAGTTAGAGGTAGATAATCATACGTTCAGTATATAGGATATTATAGATACAGTAGCTCATGTATCATTACCTATATATGAGGTGACAATAGTTGAACTTAGTATCAACCACTTTTTTGTTTGGCCATCCTGACTTCAACGACTCATTACCATAGAGGTATGTGTGTTATATCTTTTATTTTTTTTATTAATGGTGTTTTAACATTTTAAAACTAATATATTATTATTTTTTATTTACATAAATACATAAAAGGTAAAGAAATAATTTATAGACAAAAAAAAACAAATGGGCATGACATCAGATACAGATTCTAGTAGTCTTGACAGATTGTCAAGATATTCCAATTTGTTGCTGGATCATTATTCTTTTCCAATAGAAGTTCATCTTTTTGGACGTGAAATAAATGTGCGTATTATGAAAACAGATATCATGGAGATTGTTATTAGAGATAGATTGGTCATCAATGTGGTATATATTTTTTTCCATGAAAGTTTTAACATGTTTTCCTAAATTATATTTATTAAAAATGTATACCTATATATATTTTTTATTAGGTATCCTTATAAAATGCGTGAGAAGAATCAAAAGACAGATATATATGGATTCATGGACACACATATGACTTCCCCTGAAGCACATGCATTCCATGAGGAACAAATAACACTTTATATTGGTGAAATATTTGAACATAATATAATCACGCAGTGTTGGATGATTCATTTTTGTGAGAGGTATGAAACATATATCTGGAAAAGTGTTCTTTATATTTTAATATAAAAAACCAGTAACATTAAATTTTATTTTATATCAGTGATCATTGGATGTTAGGATTTTTTCCAATGGAGAAAACACTTTATTGGATATGCTCTGTCCACAGCGATGTGTGGGGAAGTTCTAAGAATATGTTGGAGAATTATGTTTTAATTTCTTAATAGGTGTTTATATTATAATGAATTTTAAATTTATCTTATTCATATTATTTTCTAATATAGGATGGCCATAAGTTCAAAAAAACACAATGAAAAAGAGTGCTAAGATCAAATAAGTAAATGTAAAGGTAAATATCCATTTATAATTTGTACTTTTTGATTTATTAAATAAAAAAGATATTTTGAATTGAAACTAATTTAAAAAAAATTCATGAACAACAAGGAGTCATCAAATATAGATATTTTATGTAATTATTTATGTATGAAACAATTACAATTAGAAAAATAATGAACTTTGACCAGGTAAGATTTCCTTACAAACTTTTCCATAATATTTCATTTTATTTATTCATTATACCTATTAACTACTTTCCTTTTAATTTGTAGCTATTTGATGAACCATAGAACTACAGTGATCAGGAGGCTAGACACTTATAATTGGAATGGCCAAATTATTTTACAGGTTGTATTGGATTTTAATTTGTTTGTAGTGTAAAATTTAATTTTTAATATTTTAATTGTGTTTTTGGTAGTTGTTTTGGTTGGATTTATTTTTTTATGTTGAAATTGTAAGTTTCAGATGTTATATATGTGAAGGTTTAATTATGATCTGGTTCTTATTGTTATGGTCTAGTTATGATGTTTTTTGTTATGGATTTTGGTCTGGTTTTGTTCTTCATTTGGTCTGGTTTCTGATTGTTTCATATCAACATGGGCAGAGCATAGTAATAGATTCATTGATTAATTAGAAAAAATTAATTTTTTCACATTGGTTATTTTATAACCGATGTAATAAATTAATGGGGAATGGGTTTTCACATCTGTTATTTTATAAAAACGTAATAAATGTCTGGGGTATTGTTCATTATGTCAGTTATGTAATAACCGATGTCATATCTCTTTTTTTACGTCGGTTATTGTATAACTGCTGTGAAAAATGATTCGAAGGCGTGATATATTACGTCAGTTATTTAATAACTGATGTAATAAAATATATAACACTTCAGTTATTTAATAGTTGTTGTTATACGCAATTTACCACGTCGATTATTAAATAACTGATGTGATAAATCGATCCTCAGAAGGGTTTTTAATGTCAGCTGTTAAATAACCGACGTGAAAAACACTTCAGAGGTTTGATTTATCACATAAGTTATTTCATAACTAATGTAATAAACTATATACCACATAAGCTATTAAATAAATTATGTGATAAATCGATCCTCTCAAGGTTTTTTCACATCGGTTATTTAATAACCAACGTGAAAAACCATTCAGATTTATGATTTTTACATCAGTAATGAACGATGTAAAAAACAATATTTATAACATCTCCTTTAATAAGGTCGGCTAAAACATGATGTAAAAAATAAAAAATAATTAATGTAAAAAACATTTTCTCCACTAGTGTATAAGATCCATTTTGACATCCATAATAACTTTCCCTATTTGAGTGATTTTTCTAGATCATTGTCTCTCGAATTGGGTATGAACCTAGAAGAAAAAGTTGAATTCCATGAATGAGGGAAGCCTAAAAAAAGGAATCATGAAAATTTGAACTTTATATTAAAAGTTATTTTTGAAATAATTTGGTGAATGAAAATTTTTAAATTTATAGAATTAATCAATTTTAACATTTAAGCTCAAAACTCACAAAAAATCATAAAATGATGAAAATATGCAAAAAATGATTAGCTGGAATGGATTAATTCATTTAAAAACATTTGAATAATTATGAAATTTTTTTCTCTATCAATTCTCCCACACATTTCACTTTGACCCTTGGAAATGTTACCATCAAAATTGTACCAATGCCAACTCAAAACACATATCTATGAGATCTATCAATTTGAAAATAATATACAAAAAATATCATGCCTCCTTAGAAACCATTATTAAAATTTCTCAATTCATATCATTCAATATACTTCATCTTAATTTCCCCTCCCATGCACAAAAGACACTTACCTAGAATTTATTTTCACTCATCACATAAATTTCAATTTTGAACAATATCATTCTCCTAAAATCTCATGAAAGGGTCACTATAGGCTTGATAAATTCTTACATATCCAATTTATGTGATTCATGGACATGTGTTTATCATATATAAATTTCAAGGTTTTTTATTGATTTTTTGGTAGTATATTTATGTGAAAATTTTTGAAGCCGAATGAGGAGGGTTGGACTCTTTTGGAGGAAAAATTTCAAGATTATAACATAGTTATTTATTATAGAAAATTCAACTCAAGAAAAAGAAATACAATTAACATAGTTATTTTTTATAGAAAATTCATCTCTACACCATTTTATTTTCCACCCAATGTATCTCCAAATATTGTAGTACAACACAAGATAACTTCCACCACACTTAAGTTCAACTCGATCATACAATTTCACTTCAAGAGAAAGTTGGATTGGGAAAGAAGGCTTGTAATGTGGATAACCTAATTGGTTGTTCATTTAATCTAAGGCATAAGAGGATTAATTGTTCTAGTGAGGCCATTATAAAAAATAATTTTATTGATAATGGGGCTTTAAAACCAAATAAATGCCTCAATATTTTTAAACACAAGTACCTCAAAGCATTATGTTTTTATTGGAATAAATCAAATTATAGTTAAATCAATCATGATTTGGTTATCTCAAGAAGTGAGGTGAATGTAAATAATATGAAAACAATAGTTCATAAGCCTCACAGAATTGTGATTTCATAGATATTGATAGTGATATGTGGAATTTGATTTAAAAATCAGAGTACTTTCATGAAATTCCTAAATATTTGAACTAAAAAAAGGAATTTTTAACATTCATTTGAGACAAGCTTCATGTAATAAATTTTTTCACCCATGCAAATGGGTTTTAAAAATGTCATTTATAATCATTTCTACTCAAAATTTTCAAAAAGAACACAAAAATTAAAAATGAAACACAAGAAATATGAAAAACATACATTTTTTTTTTGAAAATAGGAAAACAAAAAACAAATAAAAATCCTAAACTACAAAGATTCCCTCCCCCACACCTTAATTATGCAGTGTAAATAATTAATTAAAATGTATTTAACATGTATTAAGATTTTAGAAATGAATCACATAAATAAATAAAATGTAAAGTAAATGTACATCCTAGTGGAGTTTATTGATAAATAGGTAGGAGGAATGTGTTCTCCTCCACTGGATTTGAGGGAATGGTCTGATGGAATTTCTTCAGCTTATTTCCACTAATATTGAATGGATTATGCACTACATCTTTCACAACATGCAAAAAAAGGATATACATGAGTAACTATATATGAACATTCCCACATAAATTGAAGTTTATCAGACATCAACTTGAGTGTTGAGTTGAATAATAACATTGTGTCTCCAGGATGGAAGTCATTCAATTGGATTATCTTGTCATGATACACTCTTGTTATTTCTCATTAAATCGTAAAATTTTCAAAAGCTTCCCTTCTAATTTTTTCCAGATCCTACAATGATAATCTTCTCTCTTTTCTATTATTTGAAAGATCAAAATTCATCATTCTTATACCCCAATATTCTTTATGCTCCAATTCTACTAGAAGATGAAAATTTTTCCCCTAAGTAAACCTATATGGACTCATTCTAACTGGGGTTTTGTAGGTTGTCATATAAGACCATAATGTATCTTCTATCCTTTGGCTCCAATCCTTCCTGTTTGGATTAACAGTATATTCCAAAATTCTATTGATTTCCCTATTGGACACTTCAGCATTATCATTAGTTTGTAGATGATAGAGAGTTAATGTTTTATGATTCACCCCATACTTCTTCATTAAATCCCCCATTCTCAAATTACAAAATTTATTCCCTTTATCACTGATGATGACTCTAATAACTCCAAACCTACAAAATAAGTTGTCCCAGACAAAATCAAAAACAACTTTAGCATCGTCAGTCTTATTGGATTTTTCTTCCACCCATTTCGAAACATAATAAACTAAAAGAAAGATAAAACAATTTACAAATAAAATTAGGGAAAGGTCCAAATATAATCTATCCCACAAAATTCAAAAATTTCACATAAAACCATTGGCATTTACAGAAATTTTTTCTCCATGAAATATTTCAGAAAACCGACATTTTTAACACCTTTTACAATATTGATAAGTATTTTTAAAAGGAGTGTCATAATGGTGTACACATTCTAAAACCATTATTGTTATCCTCTATGGTCCTTTGTGGCCTACAAAGGATAAAGTGTGACAAAAAATAAATACAAAATAAATTTCCATTTTTATAAAACATATTCTTATCACTTTTTCATTGCAAATATTCTAAAGAAATATATATTCCCAGATACAATATCAAGATTTAGATTTCATCTATTGAATTTGGTGGGAATTTAAATAAAATGGTAGCTGAGTTGTTACCATATAATTTATAATATTAGTATACTAAGGAACATCTTCATCAATCATGTACAACTACTCTCCTAGAAGGTGATCCTCCAGTGGTTCTCTTTCTGGAATTTCAGTTTCAACGGTGTTGAGCAGTCTACTTAAGTGATCATCCACATTATTCTCAGATAACTTCTTATCATTTCATTATAGTTTGAACTCCTATTGTAATATAATATATATTACTATCCTCGGTTTAGCTTCATCCTTATTCATCAAGTACCTAAGAGCTCCATGACCAGGAAACAACGTGACTTTAGTTCTAATTGGATACAATCTAGTTATTTTTAAAGCAAATAAAAATTCTAAAAACACTTTTTGGGTTTTTTTGTAGTTTAAATAGACCATATTTAAGGTTCTTGAGTCATATAAAATAACTTGTGGTTTCCTTTCAATTCAGTGAGAAATGACAGCTCCAACTGCTTAGTTTAATGCTTTACAAAGTAGCTTGAATGGTTATTTCCAATTTGGTGGATGCATTTCTGGTGGTGTAATAAATATCCTATTAAAATCATCAAAGGATTTCCTACATGAAAAATTTATATCAAAATAATAATCTTTCAAAAGTAATCTAGAGAGAGGGAGATATATCTTACTGAAATCTTTGATGAACCTCATGTTGAATCCTGCATGTCCTAAAAATGATCTGACATACTTCAAAAAAGTTGGGTAAAGAAATGAATTTATGAAATTAATTATTATTTTATCAACTTATATGCCCTTTTTTAAAATTTAATTCCCAAGGAAAATTCCTCTCTCAACCATGAAAGGCCACATTTTAAATTTAAAACAATATTCTTTTTAATGCATGTTTTCAAAAAAATGTCAAGATTTTTCAATAAATTTTCAAAATAATTTCAAAAAACTATGAAATAATACAAGAAAACATTCAATAAATATTTATTATGGTCAAAAAATATACATCCCATAAACCTCTGAAATGTACCTACAGAATTACACAATCCAAATGGAATCCTTTTGTGTGAAAATGTTATGAAGGGACATGTAAAGGTAGTCCTATCTTGATCCTTGAGAGAAATATATAACTAGAAATAACATGAAAATCCATACATAAAGTAATAATGAGTTCTTCATTCCAGTATCTCTAACATCTAGTCAATTAAGGTGAAGGGGAAATGATCTTTTCGAGTGAACTGATTCAATTTCCTAAAATCTATGCACACTCTCTAGCTATTCTAAATTCTTATAGGAATTAATTCATTATTCTAATTATTTTTAATGGTTAGTCTATTTTTCTTATAACTTCATGGATGGGGCTAACCAATTGTGAATTTGAGATGTGATAGATGATTAAATATTCCAAGAGCTTCTTAATATCCATCTTCAAAAACCCCATCAGGGTGGGGTTCAACCATCTTTGGAGTTGTCTGACAGGTTTGGATCCTCCCTCATGAATAATTATATGTGGGGATATTTTTGGGATGATTCATGGGATATCACCAAATCTTTATCCTATTTCATGGAAATTATGTCACAAAATCTCAATCAAGTATTTTTCTTAGGTTTCCAAAAATTTATTAGCAATTACCACAGGTAATTTATCACCCTCTATAAGGTAAATATATTTCAAATTAGTGGGTAGTGGTTTCAATTTCAAGTAGAGGGGATGATCATGGGATGAAATTAAGTGGAGTTTCTCCACTACTAAATTGTGTATATTCGTGTATGCATGAAATATTATCATTGTCATCATCATTTAACAAATCATCAAAGAAATTATATTTTACCTCTTCATCCCACATGAAATTAGAATATCCAACAGTTTGGGAATCCATATGTTTAATGATATTTTAAATGGAAAACGACTCTTCTAAGGATTATAATTCATGTAACATACCCAATTTTTCAATGGGTTCAGTGACAATTTCATGGGAGAGTGAAAAGAGGGAGTGATCATTTGATGGGTGCCTCATGGATTTAATATATTGAAGTGGACAATGTTATCTCAAAACTCTATGGTGAGGGTCCCTTTATGGACATTGATGATGGTTTTGGCTGTTTTTAAGAATTTTATCCCCAAAAATATGGGTGAGTGTGATGGTATTCTATGCTCGTCCATATTTAGCACATATAAGTCATTTGGGAATAAGAGATCTTTTACATTGACCAAGACATTCTCCAGAACTCATTTTGGGAAAACTGTGGATATATATGCAAGTTGGACCACCACCCACATGGGATTCAATTCTCCCATATAAATAAGTGTATACTAAGTGAGGAAATACATAGATGGAATAACCTAGATCACACAAAGAAATAGATAAATTTAATTAACCAATGGTTTAGGGATTGGAAAAAATCCATGGATCTTAAAATTTGGTTAGAAAATGTTGTTTGATAAGGATTGAGACACTCCTTCCCAAGTTGATTCATTCATTACCTAAAATTATACTCTTATTTTTGATAATATCCTTCAATAATTTAGCATAATTTAGGTTTTTTTGGAGTACTTCAAGTAGAGGTATATTGATTTCCACTTTCTGGAAGGTTTCTAGAATTTCTTTTTGAACAGATTCTTCCTACAACCTCTTGGATCCAATCATCCTAGATGGAAATGGAAGAGGTAAGTCATTCTTCTCCATTTTTTTAATTTTAAATGGAGTTTCATATATATTATTATTTGGAATATCCTTCTCCTAATAATCTTTATTCTATTCTTCACAGTGCATTTTCATAGAATTTTGAAAATTGACAACTTCATTATCCTTAAACTCATGTGGAATAGTTTCAGGTTCATGGGATTATGGTGGTGAGAGTTATTTTACACTTATTTTTTTTATAATTATGGAATTATATTTTGAGTTTAGTATTCTTTGGGATGAGATTTTTCATTTTTTTTGTTAGGAAGTCCATGAGACTTTCAAACATAATGGGAAAATATTTTACGATGTATTTAAAACCCTCAGTATCATATTTATACTATTGGTTTTTAATTGGAGGTTTTGAACTGGTGTATCGATTCAAATAGGGTATCTATAAAGTGGGGGGTTTTTAGTAAGAAAGTTGGTTATAATATTGCTTTTTTTAAAATGGTCAAGGGTTCTGAAAGTAATTCTGAAATGGGGGTTGGTTTGGAACTCATTTTGGTACGGGGGTCTAGTTTGATGTTTCTGATTTAAAAATCCATATTAGACTTAGTTAGGATCCTTACATTTGAAATTTCCTCATCTTAAAGGTTGTTGTGATACGTTCTATTCCCTATATTTCAGCACACTAGTCGGTGAAATGATCAGGTGATGAGCATAAACCACATACCTTAGCCGGTTCCTGTTGGTCACCCACTTATTTCAGGGCCATATTTCTTACAAAACTAGTTATCTCTTAAATAATAGTTTCTAATAATTATGATGTATGAGATGTTCTTAACACATGAATAACTCTTTTTATCGTACATTTTGTAACAAATTTTTGTGAGTTTTGATAAATATTCTCAATTAAGTCCATAGCATCTTTAGGTGACTAGTAAATTGATGTGCCTCCAGATGATGCATCCTAAAGGTTTATATAATTATAAATAAATCCTTGATAAAATAAGGAAATAAAGGTATGATTCCAAATTTACTAATATGGGTAGCTGAAATATAGCTTATTAAATCTCTCCCAATAATCGTGAAGAGTTTATCCAGATGAATTTTTGATGATATATATTTTCTTTCTGATGAATGTTCTCTTAAAGGGGGGGAAGAATATTTTTATGAGGAATTTTACCAATTCATTTCAATGATTCACATCCCCAAGTTGTAGGCCAGAAAACCATTATATGGTAGCTCATTCAAATGAAAATGGGAACGCCTTAAACTATAATTTCTCCTCAACTAAAGTAGACAAGACATGTGTGAAATATTTTATATGTTTTTTTGGGACATAAACCTACAATCTATGGAATTTTGAGAGCAATGAAACCATGTTAGGTTTCATATCAAAATAATTTGGTAACACTGCCATGACAATTTTATTGTTTTGATTACATAATTTTGGTGCACAATGGTCTCTAAGTGTTTGGTTTTGATTTCTAGCCATGATGACAGGCTCAGAGTGAACAGTTAAAGTTTCACTCGAGTCTACAAGAGATAGTTTCTCAAATTAAGTCTGAAAATGAAGTTTTATAAGTATATTCAACAAGGTTCTTTCAATTTTATGATATATGGGGGAATTTTAAGGGTTTTTACATCTACTCATATAATATAAGTGAAACAAACACCGTCACTAACTCCCGATAAATGGTGCCATGTTTTGACACATTCCTATAGTGATGTGTAGAAAAAACAATTATTTAATGATTTAAAATTATTTATAGTGACTAAACTATTTTTTCTCAAGATAGGTGCACACAAAAATCTACTTGTCACCTTAAAATTAGAGAAATAAGTGGGTTGTTTTTTTTAAATTGTTTGATTTTGAAAAGACAAGAATGGAAATAAAAAAAGAAAGAAATTAAGAAAAATATTATGTAAAAATTGATAAAACAAGTCATTGAAAAATATTATATGAGATGGTGATTAGGTTATGTTTTATTCTCTAATTATAATTCTATCATAGTTAAACTTATCCAATTCTCAACTACTAAGTCAATAAAATTGTGAATCCATAATCACTTATTCTAGCTCCCTTAGTCAAATAGTAATGGTGAGAATAAAGCTCACTAAAATATCATTTTGGTCAACTATCATTCCATTGTGTGATACATTTTCAGTGGAAACCATCAATTGACTTAGGAAATTCTCAAACAGGACTTGTTTATCTCAAACAATCAAGAATTTTTACTACTCCTCACACACGTACTGGTGATCACGAAGTACATCGCCACTAAGCCATGATATATTCCACCATATATAGAACATAACCTAGTGGAGCGAGATATTGATCATTGAAAGAAGAAATAAAAAACAACATAATCTAAAATTAAATACAATCTTACATTATAATAAAAACCAATATATGAAATTGAAACCTATTTCACAAAAGAGAGAAAATAATATTAAAACATTAAGTGTAAGAAGTAAATAATTAAAAAAGTGAAAACCAATCATTTCTCCAATCACACATAATTTTATCCCACAATGGTAAGGGTAATTTTGAATAAGATGGAAGAAGAATTCTTTTCAAAACTAATAAGAATAAAAGTGAGAAAACAAAGAATAGAAAAACTGTCTTTCAGAATCTTTCCGCAAGAGATTTTCTACTATTATTCCCACAAGAAGATAGAGAATCATATAGGTGTCTTTTAAAAATATGTGTGGAATGATTTTTTCTATAAACAATTAAAATTTATAATATTTAAGAATGGGGTAAATTAATATATGGCCAAAATAATGTAAATTTATTTTTATAGCCGTCAAAAACTATTCCAGCTAATCCACTTTGACCCGCTTCAAGGATACCTTAATAATATCTTTTATTCCTGAAATTTAATGTGAAAATAAAACATAATTAAATGTGTCCAAAATAGTAAAAATTAGCTCATTTAAACTTTTTTATCCTAATAAATGGCTCATTTAATGAGGTAGGGTCCATTTTACTATCTATAATAACTTTCTCCATTTGAGTGATTTTTATGGGACATTGTGTTTCTAGTTGGATATGGGATTAGAAGAAAACATTGAATCCCATGAAAAAAGGAAAAATAAAAAAAGTAATCATGAAAATTGGATCTATATATTAAATGTTATACATGAAATATATAGGTGAATGAAAACTGTTAAATCTATAGAATTAATTTTTTTCACATTTAAGCTCAAAACACACAAAAAATAATAAAATGAGGCAAATATAATAAAATTGATCAATTGTAAGGGATTAAATCATTTAAAACAAATGATAATAATTATAATAAAATTTTCTATATCAAAAAAAATCATGAATATTTGAAATCAAAATCAATCAAAGAGATTCATAACACCTCTTATAAATAAGAGTGATTTAATCTGTCATGTGGGAACCATTGAATTGGTTGAAAAAAACATTATAATGATCTTTCATACTAATAATAACGTTCTAGAAATCATTCCAAATATCTTATATTTGAAATTATATCGTTGAAAAGTCAAATGTTGAGTTCCTTCATGTAACGACAAAATTACCAAATGTAACGTTCAAATGTAAAATCGGGCTCCTTTGTAAAGAATTGTGTTCTATTACATAGGGTAGGGTTCCTACCAACGTATGGTTTCTGAAACATACTTTCATATGAACATAACATAGGGATAAAAATGTAATATAGTTATGAGGATCGATACATTCGTCATTTTCCACATAAAAATCCAAATGTAGCATTGATTATATATACATTTATTCTCTTAACACATGGTATGAATAGTGATTCCACATTCAACCATAGGGTTGATATTCCATGAATTTATTCTCTAAAGATAGGGTTGTTGATCCATACTAAATATTTTTTGCATAGTGTTGATAATACATATGTGCATTTATCAAATGTAGGGTTTATTCCTCATGTTATTCTTACCAATATAGGGTATGAACTATGTTTCCAAAAAATATGAACATATTAACTTCAGAATTCACAGATTGTTCTGAGCATTTTACCATCATATTCAGTTCTAATCCCAAAAGATTTTTTTCTAATATATCAAGATCAATCTAATGGTTCAATAATCAAATCAATTTGAATTAAAAATATCTCGATATATTTGAAAAACTAAAGCAATAACATTCTCTAAAACTGCACCTAGGAACCTTCATTCCCAATATTAATTGTATTTTTTGACCATCCAAACCACTTTTTATGTCTTTAATGTAAACTAATAAAATCAAGATAAAATTATTGTCTTTTCATATCCCTAGTTTTCGAGTGATTCAAATATCTATAGGACTTATAGTAAAATAAATACTACAGGTTTTAAAATTTATTCACTGTACAGTTGAAAATTTTCATTAAAAACATTTTTGATTATGTTAGAGTATCAAAAAAATCCTTCTTATACTTCCACATAAAATAATATTTTTTAGATAAACTCCTTTAATATATAATTTTATAATGATCCCATGAATCTGTTCAATATAGCATAAAATATAATTACAATTTAGAATTGAATTTAAGCTGAAAACTATAATATCACTTGAATCGATTGTAACAGATTCATTGAATTTTTTCTCCATTGAAACAATTGAATTGGTTTTTAACAGAAAAAGATGAAATTGATATAATCTTCTAATCTTTCCAAAAAAATAAACACCATAAGAATCCGATCATTATTTATTTAGATATAAAATAAATAATTTGATATACTAAATGCGAAATACTTAACAATTTTATTAGAAAATAAATATTTATGGGTTGAAGTAATTATTAAAACTAAAAAAAAATTATGATGATAAGGATCCACTAAAAAATATTCCCCTTTTTGAAAAGTAAAAAACCCAAACTTATTATCAATTTCTCCCACTTTTTGTAAGGATAAAAAGGTTGTGTTCTAGAGTATATTAAATAATACAATATATTTACCATTTCCATAAATAATAAAAAATTTAAATTTTATGTAGTTGAAAAAGAATTTAAAATTGAAAAAAGAATCAAAAATTTCATTCCATATTTTTTTAAAAAAAGATTCTTATTTTCTTTTTAAAATATATTAAATGTGAATAAATTTTGTAGATACTTAATATTTAAAAAATATGCTTAAAAAATATATTAAAAATATTATTTATTTTAAAATATTTTCTAATTACACACAGTAATATAACCCCCCCTAAATGCATGCTTCATTCAAAAAATAAAAGCATATAATCAAGGTGTGATAAAAACATATAAAATATTATTTAATGAATAAAAATTGTCTCTAAGGAATGTATTAAGCAATTTAATTCATTCCATAATAATATAACATTTGAACACATGCTGAATATTTAATATTACTCCCCTTAAGAACCAGAATACATATTTATGACATTCAAGGAATTTAAATATATGGATTTCAAAGATTTAAAATAAAATACTATTTAAAATAAATAAATTAAATAAATAATAAAAATAATGTATTTTATAAAAAATTAATTAATGTCTTATGTATGTCGTAAATGACAGAAACATTTTAGTATAATAATAAAACACTGTATCACAAAAAATAAGAGATTAATTTAGCACATGCAATTAGTTTAAATAGTCAAATATTAAAAAAATTCTTACACACATGATAACCATTTATATAAAATATTAATAAAATATTTGATGGTCATTGATTAATAAAATAAATCAACTAATTAATTCATTTGATAAAATAATAGTGTGAAAATAATTAATTTTTTTAAACATGCGAATAATACTTAAATGTAGAGGAATAGAATATTAAACAAAATTTATCCACCTGTATAAAACAATTATTACATTTAAATTTAATAGTAAAATTTAAAATAAAATACTTCCTAGATTAACTATTCCACATCTAATGAAGTTTCTATTTAATAGAATAAGAAATATGAATATATTAAATTCCCATAATTTTCAAGCAGCCACTCAATGATATAATGATAACCTTTAGTGGTACATACCTTTAATGTATCAAATACATGTGGCTTTTGGTACCCATATACTTTTGGGTTTGGCAGTGTTAGTAATTAATGATTTAGGTAACCAAATATGTTTATATTGATCAAGCATTTTATAATTAAAGCTAGATAATTCTTTCTAATAATGATCCTGCTTGAAAACATAAAATTGAGTTTTTCTAAAATGACAATCATTAGCATAATGTCCATTAATACCACAATAAAAATAATTAATAGTGGACATGATTTTTCGATTTGAAACATGAAAAAATAATTTTTTTTATAATTTTGTGTTTTCTCCACCACTAAAATTACTGAGTTTTAATTTGTAAATTTTATTTTTTCCATGAATTTATTAAAATAATCCTATCCCTTGATAAGAATACTTTAATCTTTCTTTAAAATTTTCAACATCAAAAAATAATTATTTAATATTAGTTTCATATAGATCAAAATAAATGTTTGAAGATTTAGAGACTAAATCAACAATCTATTTTGATAAACATATATTATCAATTGAAATTGCATCGTAAGATTTTATATGATTTTTATGCTCTTTATTTAAAGAATAAAATTTATCTTGAATCATAAAATAAATTTTATTAAGTTTGTCATAAGAAAAACTTTCATATTTAAAACTTTTAGAGTAAGAAGATTATATCCCACCAGTATAAGACACAATACATTGATTAACCTTTTTATTTTCATGAACAACTTCTCAGTTTGTAGTAGATTCATCATTAAATCTTTATATTCATTTATAGTAGCCTTCATGAGTTTATTAAATTTTTATTTATATTAAAATTTACATTGAGATTTATGTAATGTATATTGGGTCTCAAATGACCTTTATTTTTATACACATATCATTTGACTTCTTTCTCTTTATTCAACTTCAAATTCACTTTTTTTCCTTTTATAGAGATTTCCAAATATTTTTTAAAGATGTGGTAGAAAGTCAATTGAACCTGAATGACTAAAATATGAATTATAAAATTCATCCATCGAAACATTGAGTGCCTCTATTTCCTTTTTTATAGAAATATGATTTTCAGCTTCTACTTGCATATGTGCTTCGTACATCATCAAGGTTTCAATCAATTATTTAATCTTTAATTGTTTAACTGTTGTGGATTGTCGAATATATGATGATATTCCATTCCACATGTAAGTTAAAACTCTATGTATCTTTCACACATGATCTAGTTCTGGAATTGGAATTCCCAAGGTAGCAACATCATTCACAACTTCTGTTAATCTTCTATTCATCAGAGTAATGCTCTCATATTCTAGTATCATGAATGTATCAAATTTAAGTTTTTTAGTATTGTACCTTAGTTATATAAAATTGTTAGTTACTTCATATGCAACTATAACATTCTGCCACATCTCATAGGCAGTAGCATATTGAGAAACATGATTAAATTTATCAGGATGAAGACCACAAAAAAATTTCATTCATGGATTTTGAATTAATATCATACTCAACATTCTTAATAGAATCCCACATTTCTCATTATTTATGGGTTATATATGGTTTCACAATAATTATATCAACATTGATAATTATATTATTTAAATAAATAGTCATTCGAGCTTTCTAGTATCCATAATTATCACCATTAAAATAAAGAGCACAGATCATTGGTATACCTTCTTTGACATTTTAAATTTAGATTTTTCATCATCTAAATCTTTAACTCAAGCTTGTTAGAGAATAAATAAATCTTAAATATTAAAAAATAGTCCACCCTCTAATACTAATTGTTTGGTTAGAATGACTATGATGAAGACCCAATAGTGGGTTAAATTTTGACCTTTAAAAAATCATGAAAATATTAAAACATCCCTCTTGAAATAAATAAATCCTTTACTTCTCTCTTAACATTTTGTGATTAGTGGTAATAAAAAAACACAAGGAGGTATAGTGGTTCGGTGCACAAAAATACCGAATTACACTCCACCAATTCTCTACTCCAGGAGCTCGGTAATTTTCACTAGTTAGTCCTCTTATCACAAGACCATACGATCCACAACTGAGTGCTGGTAGTTGACACCGTAGAAGGATTTTAGGGCCTTATGGTTTTTATAGGGAACCAAAATATATAAATCTTAGTCTAAAAATATGACACTCCACAATGACTGATTCCAAGCAGCCAATACTCCACCAAATCAATAGATATTTGTTTTGTTGATGTTTGAGGTTTAACTTCAATGTTTTCAATAGAAATTGAAATATAAAATCAGATATTTAATATTGAATTACATTATTAGAAAAGTTATATTCAAATATTCATCATATATAATCATCCTTAAATAGAAACAAATAGATTAGAAAATATTTTCACAGACTTCCTTTATCTTTACATGAGGAGATAATAATATTGAACAAAGAATTTCAATTCTCTCTTCAAAAGAATCAAGCTTTGATGAGAATATTTTTAGCACCTTATTTTTAATAGAGTATTCACATCTCTATTTTTTATTATGTGTTTTTCCCACCATAGAGATATACAAATATAGAATAAATATCCTGTAGTAATAACATCATTCATCTTCCTTATGATACCTAAAAGAAATAGAGTCAATAGACTTCATAAATATTCCATGAATAACATAGCACCATTGCCTATTTATTCTTCTAGAATAAATCATTAATAAATGCTTTCAAAATAATTTGAATAACTCCTCCAATAAAATATCCATAATAATAGTAGTGTTGAAAAATGTAAAACACATGTTTAAATAAATTAAAACCACTTTAAATATAGTAAATAAAGTTCTTCAAAACTAGCAGCAAAATTAATCATGAATATTTGAAATCAAAATCATTCAAAGAGATTAAAAATTCCTCTTATAAATATTAACTATTTAATCTATTTCATGAGATCCATTGAATTTTTCATAATATTATCTATAATAATAATACCATTTTAGAAATCATGAAAAATATCGTCGATTTAAAACACCATCATTGAAAAGTCAAATGTAGGGTTCTATTATGTAACGAAAAATACCAAATGTAGGGTTCAAACGTAACGTAGGGTTCATTTTCATATCACGAGGTTCCTTTTCATAGCATTTTGATCCTACCAACGTACGGTTCATAAACCATACTTTCATCTACATGTAATTTTGGGATTAAAAAGTAACATAGGGATGATGATACGGATGTTCATCCTTTTCAGTATAAGAATCCAAACATAGCATTGATTATCCAGACATTCTATCTCCAAATATAGGGTTGATATTACATACGTTCATTCTCTGAACGTAGGGTTGTTGATCCATAGAAAAACTATTTAGCATAGGGTTGATAATCCAAATGCTCATTAATCAAGCATATAGCCCATTCCTTATGTTACGCTTACCAACGTAGGGTATGAAAAGTGTTTTCAGAAAATGTGACCATCTTATATATCACATAATTGTTTTGATCCCTTTACCATTATATTATTCCTTAATACCACGAGGCTTATTTTTATGAAATCTCAATATCATTCCATTGGTTCAAGAATCTAAAAAATTTGACTTCAACGTCTATCTATATCATTGAAAAACCAAAGAAATAACATTTTTAAAACTACCACTTGGAAAATACATTCCAAATATTCGATGAATTTATTGACCATATAAGCCACCTATTCGTCCTTTTATATAAACTGATAAAATTAATATAATATTTTTTTATTTCCATATCCCTAGATTCTGAGTGATTATGACATCTATAGGACTTGAAATAAAATAAATACTATAGGTTCTCAAATATGTTCACTGTAGAGTTTCAAAACTACTTTAGAAACATTGATGATTTTTTAAAATTATCAAAACATATTTTTTAGACTTCCACAAAAACTAATGATGTTTATAAAAAATCATTATCTATCTAAAATTATAATTCCCTAGTGAATATTTTCAATATATCTTGAAATATAATAAAAATTTAGAATTTAATTTATGGTGAAAAATGCAATATCACTTAAACATATTGTAACATATTTGGTGAATTTTTTCACCATCGAAACAATTGAATTGGATATCAACATAAAACGATAAAATTAATATAATGTTCTTATCATTCCATATAAAGAAACACCATAAAAATATGATCACTATTTCTTTAGATATGAAATAAATAATTTGACGTACCTAATCTAAAACACTTTCTAGAACACAATGATTGATGGGTTGAAGTAATTATCAAAACTAAATAAAATTTAGAATCAAAAGGATCCACTCAATATCATTTAATTATTGACCCCATTGTACCTAAAAAATTACTTTTTCTAGTCTAAAGGTTGAAAATGTTGATTCATCAAACCTTGACATGTAAATTTTCGTACATGAATTAATAACTATTATTAATATAGTTATTTGACTTTGAACATTTTTCATCCACATGGTGATGAAATTCTAAAAATTCCCCAGATTCAAGATCATTAGTGTGTTATACATTGAGATATGTAGCATTAACATGTGGAGAATCCATTTTCTAAAAAATTATCTTATAATTTTATTGTGATTATATAAATACAATAGAAAAAAAATATTATTATGAAGATATGAATTGTACATTAATAAAAATGACATATTCATGGAAATAATAGTTTTTTCTTTATATGTTTTAGGAATTTTAACCATCTTTGAAATAACAAAATCATCTTCTTATAGTCCCCTCTGACGTAGAAGTCATTACCAATTTTTGAACCACCATGAAATAATTTCAACATCCCATTGATAGGTTCATACTCAATGTAATTTTATTTGACCCTATGGTGGTTTTATTCATTAAATGAATAGTATAAAAACTAGTTTTTATTGGATTTTAGAGAATAAATACTATAATTAACAGTGATTCATTTATGAATCATTCATCCCTGAAAATCCTCCTTACTTGAATTCATTTTTAGAAAAAACAAATTCAATGATTTCAAAATTTTTCATATTATTAATCATTTTATGCTATAATCTAAAAATATAGAATGATATATAACATGTATCCCATATTTATTAATAGATATATAATTATTTCATAATAATATAAATTATAAATATATCCTTGGCATCAGATACATTTCACACTTCCTTGAAAAGTATAACTTCAGAGTATTTTTTTCATACTATATTCTTAATGTTCTATTTTATAGAATATATAAACATTAACTAAAAAACCATTATAAGATATTATATAAAGACTTTCTCCTCTTCATATTCATTGAAGTAATTATGAAATTGAATTTGGGATTATATATAACTCCTTTAAAATATAGTCTTAAAACCATCCTATAAACTATTGATTGTGTGTATTTAATATTCATATATCATCCAATTATGGATTTAAATTCATAATAATTACATTCAGGGTTTCAATATATGGTGAAACCATTATACTATTATGTAACATGTAAAGGGGATTATTCTCCCATTCTATAATTATAATTGAGACAACATGTCTTCTGTAAATTCCATCACCCACATGGTACCCAGAATGAGAAGATTTTTTGAAACCAATAGTAATACGTTGAGAAATTATGATTTAATTCCTTTTAAATAAATTCAATATCTTTTCTGGCATATGATTCACGCAAAACCGATTAAAAAAATACTCTATTAAAACATTATTATTTAACACGACCATTATAACATAGCCGTTAAAATAGATTGTATGAATAATAACAACTAGATTATGAAAGTTATATAGTTTACACATTTATAAATTAAATGAAATGGACATATATTTATTATAAATAAAATAAAATTAATTTTAAAATAAAAAAATGATTTATGAAGAACTATAATTTTTAAAGAAAACAGTTTTTTAATTCATGAAAACATATTATGAAACAAATTTTTAACACATCCAGAAAATTTATTTTATAAAATGGAATTAATTTTTTAAAATAATAATATAAATATTATCTTATAATTAATGTTTTGGATTTTTATGAAAAGTCTCATTTTTGTACGAATAGTGAAAAATAATAAATTTTAATTGAAAAGTGAATTTTCGTTTAAATTATTTAAAAATTAAAATTATTTTTTCATTTGGTTTTCAATTTAATTTAATTTAATTATATATATAATGATTTAATTCAATTTATTTGACTCAATTTTATATTGAACTTTGATATAAAAACATTGAGAACGTTTGATCAATTTCTCTTTGAATAGTATCTTTTTTATCACATATACAAGATTAATTTTTAATTAAATCTCAACACATATGTAAATAGAATTGGAAAAAATAGTTTCAATAATTTCAATCAAAAATACATTTATTCAAAAAAAATTTACTTAAATTTTATCCAAAATTAATAATGAAAACTGTAAAAATTAATTACCATGGTTATGGTAAAAATGGGTCCACCATTGGGTTAAACTAAAAATATGAGGGTTAAGAATGATCTACTAAATTGTCAAAATATTATTGGATAGAAATATTTCCACTTTATACTATCCAAAATATAGAACATAATTTTATTTTGAAACATTTTTAATGAGAATGTATTTATCATTTTCGAATCTTTTGGACAATTTCCAAGTAATTTGCAACAGGGTTCCTTATCCCCACATATAAATGGGAACCTTATATATTCACTTATTCCCACCTCCCAAGACCACTAGATATAAAATAACTTCTAAATTCTATCCACATAAACCTTATTCATATTATTGAGTTTTTGGTCCTCTAAAAATAATAATCCTAGGGTTCGTAATAGGAGACACAAAAAGATTTTTCCTAAAGAAGGCAATTGTCTTAATAAAGATTTTTCATTTTCGTTCTTCTTTTTCAACCATTAATTATGTATTAAAATTTAAAATATATAAAAAAATTAATATATTACATATAATAATATGATATTTTTTATTCCATAAAATCTATCCATCTCCACATCCATCTAATGGGAAAATAATCTGTAGATCATGTGTAATGCAGACTACCATCGATCGTGTGTATGGATGACTACATTCGCATGAACCGACGTAGTTCATTTTTCATAAAATAATTTAAAGGATAGATTTAATGATGGATTTAAAAAATTAATTTTATATTTAGGAAATTTATATATTTTTATGATTTTAATATCACATATACCTTATTATGTTCTATTCTCTTTAAAATATGATAACATCGCTTATGTGTACAACGGACTACCGCCTCATGAAGTAATGTGATTTTATTTATTACAATTTAAATAGAATGTAATAAGGATGTAAATAATGAATATATGGGATATATATTACATGTTATAAATTTTTTAAAATTATCATGTTATAAATTTTCTTACCCCTTCACCTATTAAGGGAATGATATCGTCCCTCGTGCGTTTGTACGACCTACGATATCCCTGAAGCGATGCAACTCATTTTTCATGCCCAAAATTAGATAATGGTTAAAAAAATGAATATAATGAGAAAATATTATATTTATAACATTATTATTATATACGATATAATATATATATATATATATCCTATGTACAATAAAAAACCCTTATGGAAAAAGCACACATGATAAAAAAAAGTCAATTAACACTATAAACAAGACAAATATTACAATATTACTAAAAAACAGGTGGTAAAATGTAATAATAGGATCATATAAGATATTATATGTATTAATATGTTTCTGGAATAAATAAATAACATGATTAAAATAGTAATACAATATTTTAATACACGTTCATCTAAATGAAAGTTTGTGGTAAGTGACTTCATCCCAATTTCACTTCACTGAGGAATTTTTTAATGTCATACACCTAATCTCTTTTATATAATTTATATACTTTCAATTTGAAATGAAATATCATAATTCCTTAAAAATTCATGGTATTTTAATTATTAGTTTTTATTATTTCATATAAGGAGATTTGATATGAAAATTACAAAGTGGTAAACAATTTCAATACATAATTTCTTTTCATTGGGTTATATTACTTTTAAATTTTCATTGATATTATAAGATTATGTGTGTAATTACTCTAGACTAAATTATGTGATATTTCAACTTGTATTATGTAGATTTACATTTTTTACAAATAGTGGATTCTTTGATTAATTATCACCTAAATATTCTAACCATTGTAAGTAAATTCTTCTCAATTTATTTTTTCATTGATACATATTTGTTTATATGAACCTATTCACATTTATGTGGAACATATACTACCCATTAGATATATATCTAATTTGAAGGTCTATTTATTAATAATGTTTTATGTTTTAATTCATGTTTATCAATATTTATATTATCAAGGAATAGAATATTTCTTAAACCGCATCACAATTCATATATAAGGTTTTTACTTTGAAAGTTATTTGATAAAATAGGGAAATATTGAAAAATACGTTCCCTTTAAAATATTCAGATATTTAATGATAAGTCATATTATTCATTAATTTAATCTATTTTTAATTATATGATGAATTATTTGGAGATTTAGTGATGGGTATGGCCCAAAATTATATAGGCACTCAATGCATCAAAATACTTCATGGGAAAAATAAATTAGTCCAATTAAAAAGGTTTCTACCTATAGTTTTAAACCAGCTTGTGAAATATCCGGAATTGTGAGGTATGATGATGTCTAAGATCATGAAATCCAATAATTAATCATTTAATTCAATGAGAATTTACTTATTATTATTATCAATGATATTTTCACAATGATATTATCTTTGGATTCATATCATTCTCATATTATTTATTTAATGGCATGTGTGTTCTGTTATTTACCTTACCAGATTGATTATGTCTTATATATTCATGAAGTCGAGTTATTTAAATAGACTGTGTGTTCAGTAATTTTACCTTGTCATATTGATTATTATTTATTGATTGGCGATAAATTAAACTGTACATATCCCTTAAACTGCATTTTACCTCATCGTTATTTTGCTTCACTTCCCCCGGATATGATGAAGAAATAATTGAATGAATTTTCGAGGATTCATTCCATTTTATTTTGTTATGTATTATATTTTATATTCTTTTACTAATGGAAAATGGGTATCATGTATGTGTTTAGTTCTCCAAGACTACTAAACTGATCAGTCTTTTGAGATTTGACCCCTTGTATCTATACCAATTTAATAAATTAGGCACTGACTCCATGTTTTTGGATTCAGAGTTGTTACACTAATAATATCATTATATAAAAGAAAATCATTGAATAAATCAATGACATTGATAGATCAAATATTTTCAATTAATTTATATTTAATATCATTGTTTTGGACCCGAAAAATTGTTTCTTCAAGATGAATCATTTCATTTTTATGATATTGGTGTAATTTTTAGCTGAATAGTAAAAAAGGGCCATTTTGGATTTTTAACAGTTTTAAATTATTTCTGTAGTTTGTAAATAACATTATCTACACTAATCCAAATTGAAAAATTCATTATTTTACATATTTTAAACATCCAGGGCTTCATTTTATATTTTTAGAGAAAAAGTTGAATCGTTCATATGGAAGCTCCAAATAAGCTCACAAGTTGGCTCAAGAAAACTGTTTTCAGTTCTACCTAGTTTCGTTGTGGGCTCCATACCTCATCCATGATGTGCCCAAATGTTGTGATATACGGTAGGTGGATGCGCAAGGAGTTTTAGAGCATCTTTTATGAAGGAAGGTTCGCGTGAATTGGCCGTTTAAGGGGACATTAAATCACCCCTAATCCGGAGGTTTGCGATTTGGAGAGTCTGATTGGACAGAATAAATTCTCAGAGTAAAACGTTCATAACTCTCAAAATACATGTCCAAATCCCCTGATCATTTCAGGGGACACGACCAAAACAATAATGAAAAACATTACAGAAAGTCTCAACATGTGAAGATGTCATTTAATGGGGAAAAAGCGCGTCAACATCCGGGGGACAAATTCTGGCTATAAAATAAGGAGAGCTCCACCCTCTCAAATCATCCCATTCTCTATCCCATTCCATCTGGGACACCAAATAGAAGATCTTCTCAGCTTTATCTTTTTTTTATAGTTTTGTAATGTCTTATTCTTCACCATTCATCTATATTATCCTTACCATGGCGGGGTAAACCTTTTAGAGTGATTGGGGAAGGGTTGGTTTTCTACATTGTAATGCCTGAGTTCTTAGACGCAATTGAATAAATTTCTTTCTTCTTCAAAGATGTTTTCAATTTATTATAGCAGATTTTATTATCAAGTGTGATCATTCTTAAATATTAATTCAGTTATTTATTTTTTCCTTGGTAAAATAATCATAATCTCCCTCCACTAATTTCTGGTTTATATACGATGGAATAGACCAGGGATTAGTGGTGAAGTACTCGACGATCATCAATACGTGTAAAAGGTGTAGTGAATGTTCTTGATTGTTTGGGATAAAAAAACCCGATCGGGTATTTCCAATTTCTATTAAGTATAATCAATAAAATTATTTTACACATGGAAGGAGAGTTGACCAAACCGAGATCTTGGTAAGGTATTCTGTCCCAATCATAATTTCACCAAAGAAGTGGGAGGAAATGATTGTGGAAACTCACTGTAATCAACAAAGAAGAAGAAGTTTGAATTAAATTGAACAAGGATAGAATTACAATTAGTACACTGACCCAAACCTAATAACCCTTTTTAATATCATAGTTTTTCAATCATTTTAATTTCCAATTTCATTTCAAAAACACAAAATTTTTATCCACATTTTAATGTGACAACCCGTTTTTTGTTCACTCCTATTCGGGAGACATCCTAGGTCAACCAAATTACTACATTTTAACATAGGAAATAATTTTTTTGCTATGCCCTACGATAGGCATGCGTGAAACATGGCACCGTTGTTGGGGAGGCAGTTCCTGAAAACTTTTGTTGTAAATATTTTATTTTATTTTTTTTCATTAAGAAAAATATTTAAAAAAATTATTCTTTTTTCCATGATGTATTCAAATTCAAATTTTTATGCATGGGAAGATTACTCGCATGTGCAATATCAAGAACCAGAAATTGATTATGGTTATCTAAATGACCGGGTTGAAAGGATTAGTAATAATTTGGATGGTTTGGGGAGGAAAATGGAATGGGAATTGCACTATGTTCGTGCAAGGATGAAGTAACCCGACCCTGAGCCAGAGTAAGAACCTGAGATAGTGGTGGAATAAATTTCACCCCTCATCATTGAAGAACCATATGAGGTAAATGTTGGGGTACCCGAAGACTCATTCATCCTCACTCAACCAATTCTACCTGAGATAAATGAAAAGGAGGATGACATCCTGCTGAGCCAAATGTGGGAGATCAACAAGAATTGGATAAATTCTGGAATGAATGTGATGCGATGCTTGATCTCCACATGACTTGCAAAGAAGATGAGCCAACACCACTAAAAGAAGACCCCACCCAATTTATGGAATTTGAAGTCAATATGGAGGAGACCGACTACCTACCTCCATCCAGTGATAATCAACTCCAAGAGGCACTTTCAACTGAAGAAGCGATTGAACCATAAACAACTCAAGGAGACGATCCTTCCATGAACTCTACATTTTATGATTTCATTCAATTAGATTTGGGCATCAATCCTTATAATTATGAATTTTCAGATTTGATCAATCCTTAAATTTCCTTAATAGAAGATGGAAAAGAACATGCACCTATTGAGGAAAACTTGATGCTCTTTAAAGACATTGAATATTTATTAGAGGGAGTAAAAGTAGAGAAGAAGAATGTTTCACAAGTAGAAATAAATGAAGAGGAGCTTCCCTACATCATCCTACCCCCACCATGCAAGCTGTACCAAATTGTGAAGGGGGCGGATCTAGTATACTCTGTCTATGGAGTCATCCTCAACAAGAACAAAGAACTTCTAGCTGGGAAGAGCCACATGTTGTGGTTCAAATCAAAGAAGCTTAATCCACCAACAGATTATGGATAAAATCTGTAACTGACCCTCTGGAGGCAGTCAAAACCTAGGGACCACTTCGGGGATTAAAACAAGATTTATCTTTCTTTTCTTATTCAATTTATATTTTCATTTATTTTAATAAAATATTTATGTTATATTTTTTTTAGCTTTTTAGGTTTTCAATTATCAATACTTAGGAGCTTATCTCAACATTTCATTTCCAATAAGTTAGTTCGTACCTCTCCTTTACATTTTTTTTCTTGTTGTGATTCATTTTAAAATATGTTTACAAGTTTAATCCATTTGAATTCACTGAGTACACTACATCATTTAATTTTGGGGGAGGAAACGTTTGTAGTTTAGTATTTTCATTTTGTGTTTGTTTTCACAAAAAAAATTGTTCATTTTCAAATTATTGTGTGTTTATTTTTTCAATTTTGGTTGTGTTTCTGAATATTTTGAGCTGAAATGATTATCAATACCATTTTTGGAACCCATTTTAATGAGTGAACCAATATATTTACTGAAACTGAGCTTAAATGAATGCTGAAATTACTTTTGTTTCAAGTTCAAATCTTTTGGAATCTCATGAAAAGTACCGGGATTTTTGAAACTCATGCCATATTTCACTATCTATATCTTTGAAATCACTTTCTTACGAGGCTTCTGAACCATTTTTTTCATATTATTTTCATTCACCTCATTTCTTGAGAGAACCAACGCATGGTTGCTTTAACCAGAATTTGATTTATTCCATTCAAAACTTGAGGGTTTGGTGTACGTTTTTTAAATGATTAAGGCACTTATTTGGTTTGAAATCTCATTTTAAAAATAATCCATTTCATTATGGCCCACCATTACATTTATCCATCATTGTAGCCCCTAGTATCCATGAATTTCATGTTAGGTTAGCCACATTACAAGACAATTTTCCCTATCCTACCTGCTCTTGAAGTGAAATTTCATGATCTAATTGAACTTAAGTGTGGGGGAAGATGTCTTGTGGTGTAATAACTCATTTGGTGATACTTTTGGTGGATTATACAATGTTTAAGAGTTTATGTTCCTACCGAATATTTGTTTTTGTTAAAATCTGTGCCTTTCTGGAGCTTTCATGATAAGAGATGTTGTGCTTTTCTGGAGCTTCCGATGTAAAAAAAAGAAAGTTGTACCTAGATGGAGCATTTAAGAAAAATCATGTTTGAAAAGATTGAAATTTTTTCCTGATGAAATCCTGAGCTGATTGAATGATGATGGAGATGATTTTCTACAAAGGGGAAGATAAGGAGACTATATTTGAGTGAAAATTATAATCTTGTAATTTTTCTTCAATAAGAGACAAGCCCTCATTTTTCGTTCTTAGAAATTTTAACATCTAAATCCTACCACCCGGAATCCATAGAACAACCCTAAAAAGTCATCATGAGAAACAAATGTATTTTACTCACACCGGGTGGAGAATTAGGAATTTATCAAGCCTATGGTGACTCTTCTGTGAGTTTGGATGAGAAAAGCCTTGTTCAACATTTTCATTTGTGAGATGAGGGAAAATTCACGTGAGATAGTTGTTTTGTGTGCATGGGATAAAAAATGAAGCGGAAATATATTAAAATCTAAAAATGAGAACTTGAAATAATTGTGTTTGATGAGGCATGATATCTTTTTGTTTCTTGGAATTTATTTGGTAGATCTCATTGATATGTGTTTTGGATTTGATTTGATTTGACTTTTACTTGTCCAGGAGTCCAAGTGATAAGTCTGTGGGAATTGATAGAGAAAATATTTTCAATTAATTTATATTTAATATCATTTTTTTAAACCCAAAAAAGTGTTCCTTTAAGATTAATCGTTTCATTTTTATGATATTGGTGTTATTTTGAGATGAATAGCAAAAATGGGCCATTTTGGATTTTTATCAATTTTAAATTATTTATGTAGTTTGGACATAAAATTATATACAATAATAAAAATTGAAAAATTATTTCTTTTACAGATTTTAAACATCTAGGGATTCATTTTCTATTTTTAGACAAAAAGCTGAATCATTCATATGGAAGCTCCAAAGAAGCTCAAAATTTACCTCAAGAAAACTGTTTACAGTTCTACATAGTTTCGGTGTGGTCTCCAAACCTCATCCATGGTGGGCCCAAATGTTGTGATATTTCGTGGGTGGACGTGCAGGGAGTTTTAGAGAATATTTTATGATGGCAGGTCCACGTGAATTGTCCGTTTAAGGGGTCATTAAATCACCCTAATCTGTAGGTTTCCAATTTGGCGAGTCTGACTGGACAGAATAAATGCTCAGAGGAAAACATTCATAACTCTCGGAATACATGTCCAAATTTGCTGATATTTTGAAGGGACATGGCCACGACAATTATGAGGAACATTAAAGAAGTTCTCAATGCGTGAAGATGTCATTTGATGGGTCTAAAGCACGTCAACATCCAGGGGAAAAATTTTGTCTATAAAAGGAGGAGAGCTCCACCCTCTCAAATCATCCCATTCTCCATCCCATTCATTCTGGGAAACCATGGAGAAGAACTTCTCAAATTTATCTTTTATTTATTTTCTTTTTTATAGTATGGTAATTCCTTCTTCATCCCCATTAATCTCTATTACCCTTACCATAGTGGGGTAAACTTTTGAAGTGATTGGGGAAGTGTTGGTTTTCTACATTGTAATGCTTGAGTTCTTGGACGCAATTGAATAAATTTATTTCTTCTTCAATGTTGTTTTCAATTTATTATAGGATATTTTATTATCAAGTGTGATCATCCTGGAATATTAATTCCATTATTGATTTTTTCCTTGGTAAAATAATCATAATCTCCCTCCACTGATTTCTGGTTTATATAAGATGGAATAGACCAGGGATTGGTGGTGATGTACTCGACAACTGTCAGTACGTGTAAAAGGTGTTGTGAATGTTCTTGATTATTTGGGATAAACAAAACCCGATCAGGTATTGCCCATTTCAATTAATTATATTCAATACAAATATTTTACACATGGAGGGAGAGTTGACCAAACTGAGATCTTGGTAAGGTTTTCTCACACCATCATAATTTCACCAAGTAAGTAAGAGGAAACCATTGTGGAAACTTACTTTAATCAATAAAGAAGAAGTGGTTTGAATTAAGTTGAACAAGCATAGAATTAATATTAAGAAACTGACCCCGACCTAATCACCCTTTTTAATATCATGGTTTTTTAATCATTTTAATTTCAAATTTCATTCCAAAAACACAAAATTTTTAACCTCATTTTAAAGCGACAACCCATTTTTATGTGCACTCCTCTTCGGGAGACATCCTAGGTCAACCACATTACTACATTTTAACTTAGGAAATATTTTTTTTCCACACCCTATGACAGGCGTGAGTCAGACATTCTCAAAATATCTCTAAAAAATATAGTCTTATGGTAAACATTTACTTTTGATTTACCCTATCAAAACCATCATATATAGATCAATGGGACACACCTATCATTAATGTATAAGACCACATTGTTAGCTCAATATAACCACGTAAACTATTAAGTGAACCATTATATAATAGAATTTTGGTGGGAAAAATTTTCCATAACTAAATATAATAGAAATATATCTTTTGATGTTTGGAAACATCATGATGTCTATAACATTACTATATATGTCTTTAAAAAAGAATCAAATCATGGTTAATGTGTGTGAACTAGTTTTAGGTAAAATTCATTTTAAATCCAGAAACATTAAATATTGTATCAAACCATAATATTTATGTGATTTTAGGTCCTTTAAAATCAAATTATTCATTAGAATGACAATTTTTATATTTTTGGAATACATGTTTAAAACCATTATATCACACAAAAAGTTACAACACTATAATATCTCTTACTGGGAAAAAATGTGTGCTATTAGAAAAACAAAATTTCACCATTCATCCATCACTAATGACAACTATTTCTTAATCCCCATAACAATCATGTCTATCATAGTCTTAACTTCACCGGTTTTCCTATTTTTATATAGTAATGTAATAATGAAACAATCAAATAAATTTTATTCTTTTCGGAATAATACTAAAAAAAATAAAAACATTCAAAAAATTCCAATATAGAAATTCAATAAAAATGATTTCTTCTTAAAACCTATTTTCATAAGGTTTTCTGAAAAGATCATACTCAAGATTTCACAATATTATTTAATTTGTGAGATTATTGATCTCCTATTAGTGGAGATAGTGTTGTGTCTTATTTTGAATTTCTATTATATGATTTCATACAGGATTGATATTTTTATCTTTAGGGTAAAAATTTATGACATCCCAAAAACATAGTCTTCGAGGAATGTTTCAAATTAATTGACTGTATAAATTCTTCAAAAATGGGATACACTATCATTCCGTTAATGAAATATCAAAACATATATCCATACGTATGAAAGTCATTTATATTTCCTTATAATAATGATCTCAATGTGTACTCTTTAATTCTGTGAGTATAATAATTCTTAATATGTGAGTCCCACATCAATTTTAGATATTTGAATAGTGGTTCTAAAAAACAATAATATCATTTCCTTGTTTTTTTCCAGATATAAGAATATACAAGATAATGTATTTATATTTCATGTGTAACCATGGTGGATAGTTATAATTTATATGAAAAACTGACCATGTACTATCACGAATTCACTATACAAAAAAATAATTCATTACATTTATAGATATAACTATACATAGGTTTCTAAGATCGTATCTAAATTCAAAATACTCAAAATGAATTTTCGTCCATCGAGGATAGTCTATTGGGGGTGAGGTTTCGTATATTAAATTCTTTTATCTACTCCCCCTACAAATTGAATTTCTATATCCTTACATCTAAATAGTAATATAAACATCAAAATGTATGGAAGGTACCATAAAATGGTTGAAGGACTTAATTCATCATTATTATATTGATCAACCAGAAAATTAGAGAATTTTTAAATTGATTCATAGACTTTGTGAAATAATAAATAGTCATTTGGACAATATTTTATTCTCAATGGGAACATTCCCTATAAACATACAATTTTTTTGAGTCATATGATCAATATTAAAAATAATTATCTTTTTATAACATATCATTTAACTAAGAAAGTTGATTTATAATTTTGGTTTTTCTCTATCTATTATAAACATTCAAATTAAATAGAATTTTAAATACTAGTTATGTTGTATATTTTTCACAATAATAATATAATGGTGCCCTTTCATGGATCATTAATTTCTCAAATATATTTAGAAAATTTTAAAGTCCATCTCTAGATATTGTTGTCAATTACTCAGTACAATCTTCATAATCTTTTACATGTGTTATCATATAATATGATTCATAAAACATAATTCTATCTCGGTCACTAGTTACATTAAATTTTTTCAAATATTTTTCTTCATAATTTATTTATTCAATATATTTAGTGATAGGTCAAGTTTTCTTACAACACCTCTATAAAAATTCATCTTGAATAATAACTACATAAACACAAAAAAATCATTTGAGAGGGGTCAAATGACAAATCAGTTTCAAACTGGTTGAACTCTTTAACCCCATCCTCATACATTGCTGTTATATTATTGGAATCCATAATTTTTCAATTTATATCCATCCTATTTAGTTAAGAAATATTTATGTTTTAGAAAAAAAATACAAAAAATGTAAATATATAATTTATATATGCAAATATGTAAAACAATTACATATTTATACATAAATATAAATATATAGTCATCAATCACTTATTGGGTGCTTTTAATATGACGGAACCCCATATAATTATTTAAAAATATGATGATACATAATTTATAAAAAAATACATATCACTTAATTAAATTAGAATAATTTATATTATTTTAATGTCAATGGTAATTTATTTTTTTCAAAAATAATTATGACCTCTATATAGAGAAAATTATTATAAAACCAAGATTTATTGAGATCTATTTAAAACATAATAGTTTAAATTTGATGGTTTATTAATTTATAAATTTTCTCATTTTTTTTATTTAGAGTTATTTTATTTACATTCATAGTTGTTATGTTTTACTTTAACTGATTTGTGGGAAAACAAATGGGACAACATTTACAAGATCAAATAGTATTGATTGAGGGGAACCTATATAATTTGATAATGATATCATGAAGTATGTTCATGTTAATCAATTAATAGCTTTGGGTGGACATAATTAACAAGTTTTACAAAATTATTTATTAAACCACTTTTCCCATAAAGATACTGGAAAAGGAGGACTACAATTATCATAGAAAAACAACCATGTACTTTGGTTTACCATCTATTGGTGGGGTTTCCATTTGAATTTTCTGGTTACCTCTCTAGGAAAATAATTTTTAGATCTTTCTAATCATACACTAAAATTTTCATAATATAGTGAAGCATATAGTTCTATTTCATATATTATTAATAGAAAAGAAATGGTTTCATGATAAATTTAATTTATAGAAAATAAATTAAATGAATATTATTTCTCTCTATTTTTTGGATACAAAATGTCATAAAAGAAATGAAATGATTTGAATTTATCTTGATATTGTTTGGTGATTTTTTTAATTTTTTTGAGGAATAAAAACATATTATTAATAAATAAGACGTAATTACATTTCCAAAATATTTTAAAATAAAAATAATATTTTAAAGTCAACATTATATTAATAATTTGATATGTAAATACATAATAAATTGTCTAACCACTACATTTGAATGATGTATCTTACAATTTATGTATCACAGAAATACCATTAATAAAAAAATAGATTATTGGGTGATTCATAAATCAATAATAAAATGTATTCCAATTTAATCAAGTAAATAAAAATTTTATTTATAACAAACTGACTAATTTATTTTAAATTAATTACATTTTGCATTATAAAAATTTATTATTAAAAATTATTTTATCAACCATTAAATTTTATCACCTAATGAATATATTTATATAAAAATTATTTATATACAAATTACCAAATTTGTTTATAAAGTATTTTTTTCTTCAAAAAAATAAGTTTTTATTATAAAATATATTTAATAACGTGATGATTTATATAAATATTGTTTAATTTTTTAAATAAAATAAAATGTGTACATGGATATCTGAAGAAATAAAAAAGAGTTGGGTCCTCCCATAGTTTCCTTCCTAATAAGTTTTACCTCCCCAAACATGAGAGAAAACATCTCATAACTCTATTTTATTTTCATTCTCCCCAAGTCACCCATTCCAATTGACCCCATAGAGTCATTTATATTTTCCCTCAATGATATGAAAAATCATAAAAAAATAGATAAATTGGACAAAATTGAGACCAGATCAGTGAAAATGGGATGCCACAGTAAAAAAACACAAACTAGCATGAAAAATCGACTAAAATAATCCATATAAATTTTTTTGAATACCATGTATTAGGTTTTGGAAGTCAATTTATAAAAAAATAGTCCAAAAAATCCAATAGTCATGCTTCAATTCCCTAAGATCATGATTGGCAAGGAGGAGTGTCACGATAGGTAGGGGTTTTCTAGAAAGAGGGAAAAGTCTCATCAGTTATCTAAAAAGGTGTTGATAAAAGTACCCTATGTCGGCACTAAAATAAAAAATAAATATGACGATTACTTTTATCAATGCTAAATTGAGTGCTCAAATACTCCATTATCAGTGCCAAAATACTCCATAATCCACACTTGTTATAAGCAAAGTTAAATGATAAATATACCAATTGATAATATTAGTTATCATATGTATTAATAAATATTAAAAATTAATAATTACATTTATAAATTACAATAAATTAATAATTATATAAAACCAAAAATTAAAATTGGTAATTATTTAAGAAATATATTATGTTTTTAATAAATGTATTAATTCTATAATAAATGAATTATTAACAAAAGTGTTAATATTGTAATAAATATTATGAATAAGTATATTAATATTATAATATATTTTTAAAAAATATAAAATTACTTTAAAATATAAAACAGAAGAAATAAAAAATTAATAAATTATAAAAATATTAAAAATTAATGTATTAATATTATGATATTATAATAGATGTATTAACATTATATAAAAAATATGTTTATAGTATAATAATTGTTTTATTAATAAATGTATAAATATATTCATTGACATTGTTTTTTATGCATTATTAATCTTATAATAATTGCAATAATATTATAAGAAATCTTTTAATATAATAAATAATGTATTACTATTTTAATTAATTCATAAATATTTTAATAAATATATTAATAAGGTAATAAACGTTTTTATTAAGAAATGTTATTATTTTGTTATAAATGTTTTATTATGAAAGGGGGAATTGAGTTCAAAGAACTCGATCAACTAATGAAATAAAAAATTAATAATACAGGAGTCTAATTCATGTCACCTTAAACAAAAATAGATAGTGATGAATAAATTTGATCTAAGAAAAAAATGGAATTTTTGGTGACACCCATATTTTCAATGAAATATGTGATTCCATTATATTCCCCATAAATGTGGCTAACCACATATCCAATGCCAGAAAGAAACTCCATTATTTATATATTTTTTATTAATATTATAATAAATGTATAAATAATGTATTACAAGTATAATAGTTTTTACAGACATTAATATCATAGTAATTTTTTTAGTAAATTTAATAATTTTTTATAAAATGTATTATTAATATTATAATAATCGGGTTCATATTTTTAAAAATTAAAATAAAATCTAAAAATTATAATAAAATAAATTATTATAGAAAAAAAAGAAAAATTACACATAATTAATGAAACTTTATCAAGATAAATATTTTCTTTATATTAAAATAAATATATTATTAATAGATTACAATAATAATATGATAATTAATTATTTAATAAAAAATATATGAATAAATGTTTTAATATTTTGAAAAATTTATTTCGAACATTATAATAAAAATATTATTATTTTATACATTAAAAAATAAATTTAAAAATTAAAATTAATAATTAATAATATAAAAATAAATATTGAAAATTACATTGATTAAATGTATTGATATTATGATACATATTTTACTACTTTTATGATAAATATATAATTAATGGATTCTAAAAATATTGAAAAGTTAATAAATAATACTACCAAATAAATTAATAAAAATATATAAATGGATAATTAAAAAATAAAAATAAATATATATTAAAATACACATTTAAATATAAATTTTTTATAATAAATTACTAAATAAAAACTAATAATGAATAATTGTCTAAATTTTTAATGATGGAGAATATTAAAATAAATTTAATACCTATTTATTTTAAAAATACCAACATTTTAAAAGTGTTAAATATTAAAAAAAGGTATATATGAATATTTCAAATGAATAAATTATAAATACATTAAATGAATAGATACGAAAAATAAAAAAAATTATAAAAAAATTACAAATAAATAAATATGAAAAATGAATAAATAATATTGTATAAATAAATATTAATAATAAATAAAATTAAATAATTATAAAGTAAATATATTTTATAAAATTAATAAATAGATAAATAATATAGATTACATATATTTTAAAAACAGTGAAAATGATTAAATAGTAAACTGGAAGTTAATAAATAATAATTATTATAATTAAATACAAAGGATTCACAATTAATTACTAGTTTAAAAAGTTTAATTAATAATTCTCTAAATATTTAAATATAAAAATTATTTAAAATTAATAGTATATAATATAAAAAATTTACAAAAAATAAATATTAATAAGTAAGAAAATATAAATAAATAGTTAAACCAACACATACCTATGTGTATCCAGTTATTTATATATATATATATATATACAAACATACACATAAAAATGAAATGAAATAACTTTCTCCTTCCTATGCTATGAATTTCTAAGAGTGTTTAAAATTTTTATTTGGAGTGGGGGGTAATTTAGAGAATTAGAGTCCGATTTTGAATTCTAAGCATTTGGAAATCATAAAAGAATAGTTATGGGCATAGATCAAGGCTTGATAGGTGTATCAAGATGCCAGGTGAGTATCAAAGGCATTAGGTTGAAGATTGAATTTTTAAGGGGTTTCTATAATGTGCATTGTATAAGGCATATGATTTTGGGAAAATCATGCATATTCACTTATGTTATGATTTTTTAGGTTAATTAGATTTTTCATGATTAGTTCACTTGGTTTGCATACTGTTAATAGTTAATTATGTATATCTTAGAGGTAACCATGTTATTAGGTTTTGTGTCTTAGTGTTGGTGCATAAAATTAGAAAACCCATGTGGGATGATAGAAACCAATTTCAAAGTGATTTTCATGGTTGGGGCATAGTTTGGTAAATTATTTAGTTAAAATATCCAGGTGGAGTGTCTTGGGACAATTACAATCACATGGTTAGTGATTAGTTTTACAAACCATGTGTAACCCTGTGATATTCCCAAAAAATATAAAAATTTATTGAAATGACCAAAAATCATCTCTAGTTGTTATCTCCTGCCCCTCTTCATCCTATTTTATGAAAAATAAAAAAGGGGTCCCCTCCCCCAATTATCCATGTATTTCCCACAGAAATGAGGTGATGTTAATTTCCTTTCAAATGATATTCAAGGAATGATCCTATTTTTCCCTACCATTCTTCTACCAATTCATTTTCCACTTATTTTGGTTTCCCTAAATTATAGTTTCACTGATGATTATACCAAAGAGTTATTAAATCATTCTAATTTTATGGGGCCTCTATATGGAATAGATATGGGAAATGTTGTGATGATGTATGCATGCTACTACTCATAATTTTAATTAAGGAACACCACTAAATTAATTTTATAGGGTTTGTGGTTAAAATTATGTTTAAATTGATATTTTAATGGTTTTTTATTATATTTTATTTTTACTAGGATGTTTTTAGGAGTGAATTGTAGGTCTTCCACAAGTTCTTGTTAAATATTTTTTAAAAGAGGTCACTCAGTGAGCTTTTTTGAAGTTAATCTCATTTAGTTTATATTTTTAATTAATTTTAATTTGTTGAAATTAAATTAAATTGATATATTTTACTATGATATGTAATATGGTGAGTTTTTATGGCTAGATTAACCAAGATGAGGTTCAAAAATAGATTCTTTAATGTAAATTAAAAGGAAAAATTCTTTATAAGTAGTAGGTTATCCTTGTGTATTGTCCTATGGTATTTTGAAGTTTTTATATAATACGTGATATGATCTATCTCAACCATGTGGTTGATGGTCATTTTACGTTATGTAAATTAATTTTTAAAATAATTTTTTTTTAGTTTTGGAGGATGTGTTAATGGTCCCAGTGGTCCCTTGGGAATTAGTCATGGCTTAAAAAATTATGGTTCTGTTTGTGATTATATATTTTTTCCTTTATATACATGGATATCATTGAGTAGTTATATTAATTTAATTGAATGTATTTTACCTGTATGGGTTCCCCTAGACACTTTGATTTGTGATGGGGTTTGAATTAAAATAGTTGGTTCAAGTAGGCCAATATCGATCTATGAGATTCATTAGAATATTAGGCTAGATGAGATGACCTTGGGGAGAAATATCATTCCCAATTGAAGTGTGATTACATTAGTTTGTAATACATAGGTAATTTTTTTAGATTGGGCATTAAGGAAAACCTATTATTTCCTTCACATGTGATATGGGAATTATGTAATTTTATATACTGGATCCTGTATGGCTTACCTCATGAGGCTAGTGAGGTAGTATAAAAACCATAATGAAGATGGGGAAATTATACCCCTATATGATAGGTTTTTACCCTAGTGATATGGATTTGATATAGGAATCTAAGAATCATTTCTGTGTTGCTGTGTGACCTAGGGAACTATGGTGGGTTTTCTAGTGTATTTAATCCCTAAAGAGTGTTTGTTAAATAATGGGAAATAGTGATTGTGTGAATTAACTTTAATCCCAAATTATTCTGTGATCCTAGTGAGTTTGTTATGATTTTAGTAGTTTGGATACACAATAGGTTGAAAATTATTATATATGGTGTGTTGGGTGGTTTTTTTAACTTACGAGATGTGTTGTGTGAGATTTTTCATGTTTGGATGCACTACCCGCCATTTTTTTTATTATGAAAAATTATGGATGTGATGTGATACCCTTGAGATGACTGATATATGATTGGTTACATGGATAATCTATGATTGTTTTCTAAGAATTATCCATTATAAATAATTCTACCGTGACTACCCTCGATTCCTATGAATCGTCAATGATGCCTAATTTTTATGGGATGCCTAGTACTCTATGTACCTGACGTTATACCTGATACAATTATGCATATCTATGTGATTTCCTAGAAATATCATATTATGCATATATTTGATACTTAGGATGCTTAGATTTTACCCCAAAGGTCTATCGATATTTCGTGGATGCTGACCTGAGAATTAGTCATGTGACATATTATAGATATGATTTCGTGGGTGCTGGACTAGGAATCGACTATGTAGTGATGCGACCACAGATATCCTCGATTCAGTGTTTTGTATCAATTACATTTTCATGATTCCATGTAATCAAATACCTAAGGACTTAAATTTTAGTATTCTTAGTAAACTAGATACGTAAATGAGTCTTGTCTTACAAATGACTACACAAATTACAAAATATATTTTTCTTATTTCTAAATAAATAACACCAAGGATAACTCAAATACATATATTAAATAGTTTCATATATTTCATAGTATTCATATTGGATTCTAGGAGAAACAAATATAATAAGTGTGAGCTCAAATTCACAGTAAAGTAAAATTATGGAATAATAAATAATGAATCAATCAGAATAGTCGATATGGAAAGGTAAAAAATTGAACACACGTTCCATGAAATCAATAAACTGAATGGAAGTGTGTAAAAAATAAGGAAACGTAATAACATGAAAAACATTACATTCAAATAACTAGATAAGGAAAAATAGATATTATAAGGTAAGAAACAGAAATACATGACATCTAAATAACTGAAAATGAAATATATCCATAGATATTTTGATGGAAAATTTCATGGATGAATAATAACTGAAACTAAATAAGGGAAGTGATTAATTATTATATCCCATGTTTTCAAGGTATATAGAACCATTACCATTAAGAACTTTCACAAAAAGGTCTAGCTATGAGGTAAAATCCCATCTAAAACGGCTAGCTAACTAACTCATCCCATTAGACCACCGATTCTTCAAGGGGATATCTATAACTAGGCCCCACTTGTGACATAACTTTCCAAACAATTGCTTATATATCGAATAAAAAATCTAACAACACACCTTATAAAATATCCATATGAAATAGAAGATATATTTTTATTAATATTTCCCCAAATAATCCAATAAATTTCAATGTAAACACCATATGAAAAATGGTATGCAATTTAGAAAATGATTATATCAATAAAAAATGATATTGATACTTAGGGTAAATTCACTGTTAAATGATCATAGTAAATTGAATATTTCAAGGTGACATAAAGGGATAATGCAATTGGATGTGAATACTATACTTAGATAAATAAATAAAAAACCATCTAGAGGAAGGTTAAGGATGGTATAAATACAACATACATTAATTGGAGTAAAAATACATGGTTGTATTCATTGATGAAATAAAAGAATAACTTCAAAACATACTTGAGTAGAGTAAAATTTTGTTTCAAAACACCATTTGAAGATACTTTTATTTTTAAAATCACTTTTTAAAATTTTTCATTAAAAATAAACATTTTAATCAAGAAAGGGATGCTGCATAGAAATGATGACGAATAAATCCACACATGTCGTATGAGGTAAAATGAAAAATTCATTTTACAAGGTAAAAAGGGTTATAAAAATTCCTTGTTCAGAAAGTGGGAAGAATATTCTATTAAAAACATTAGTAAAAGAAAATAAATGGTAAAAATTTATTAACTAAATCATTTTAAAAATATTTTTGGAAACATTTTAATTAAGCATGGTTTTTTGAAGAAAACATGTTCTGTGACTAAAGAGTGAAATGAAGTCAGGTTTTCTTAAAAAACTATTAAAACATTTTGAGTACGATAGAGTGAAAAAATGGTACAAATACATGAAAATAGTCATGAATAAGTAGAGGAGAAGAAAATTATTTATTGAAAAAATGGTCAATTAGTTTCCTCAAAATGGAAATACCATTGAAATATATTTAGTATTATGTTTGAGGACAATAATATTTTAAAATTCCGAAGTGTCCCATACCACATTGAAACATTTTAAATCATAAGACTCATGAAGTAATAAAATTAAATTAATGTTATAATATAAATAGAGTAATTATATTCATGATATACCATGTAAAATGGTATTATATACACCGTGTAAAAGAATCTAGGTACATAACAACCAATAAGTCTCAATAGAATATAAATAGAGATGAAACCCATTACCTTGTGTTTCCATTCAGTTGAACATCCTTTAACATCATATATAATAAACTTATGTTAATTATTTAATTTATTGATAAAATATTTCATATTTATCAATCCTTTTATATCACTTATTACTATTTTGTATACAACTACTTAATTAATTATTTGTATGTCGGGTGTTTTGATCAAATTCGATTAATGTATTAGAAACACATTTGGTAGGTCAACTATCGTCAAAGGGTTCATTATATAACATATATGGAATAATAATAATTACAAAAATATTATATTTATACATATAATATACTTTTAAAACCAATCATTAAATATGGTTACAGAAAATAAAACAACGCTACAGTCATAGAGATAATAGGTCGAACGTTCACATGAGTAACATTATCATTTTTCAATGATCATTATGGAAAGAAGATAATTAAAATTATATATTTAAAGAATGATAATTATGTCATAAATTACACATTATATAATCATATATAATTATATATAGAATTATTGTGATTTAGATGGAATCATATCGTGTCAAGGAGGGGGTAGTCCACACAACCACGAATGGCATTATCACTTTTTAAGTGTGTGAACATTTAATAGAAAAAATGATATTTATTATATTTTAAAAAAGGATATTATGTCATGAATATCAAATATATATATATTTGTTAAATTTTTTTAATTAAAATCTTTCTTCAGACATTCCATAACAGTGTGAACGAATCACATCACTATGAGGGGTTGATTGTCCACACTTCCACAAACTATGTTATTATTTTTACACAAAATATAATGTACAAAAATATGAGTTTTAAAATTATTTATGAATATTTAAGGCATAATAAATATTATATATATCATATATAATCATATTTTTTCATCACAATGGCCCCTATGACAGGATGTAGAGGAAAAAATGAAGAATCATCGTTTCGTGAGGTGATAGTTTACCGTACACGTAAATAATATGTTCATAACCCATTATACAGACATGTGTGTAAGTGTAGGTTGAAAACATATTGTAACAACATTATAGAATATTTATGTTACTATTTTTTTTTATAAAAAAATTAAATAATATTATTTTATGGATGGGATAATGGAAATAAATCTAAAAATCAAAAGGAAGTTTGTTACCACTTAACAAGGTAATGCCCTTTGGTTTCCACCAAAGACCTTCATTGGATTGATTTATGAAAAAATGGAGGATTATATGATTATTGGAGGGATGTTAAGAAGTGAATTGGGTAGATAATGGATAGAAATAAGTGGTTTTAGAGGTGTGAGAATTGTGGATAAGTGGTTACAATATATATTGGAGGACGAGTGGGACTCTTGTAATATTTTGACAACGGAATTCCTACAACATTTTTCACATTGAATGTGGCTCCAGTAATGAAAAACGTTTTATAAAAGGGATCATAGGGTTGAAATATGACTAACTAATGGATGTTGGAGAATTTTTTAGGTCATTTAGACACTTAAGATTATGATTTAGTCACTTATTAAGCATAATTTCACCTTAATCATTATAATTAATTTTAAATACATTCACTAATATTGTTTTATCAAAAACTAATTTGAACTTATGAAAATCTATGTATTACTGCTTTTCAAAAAATGGAATACATTTTTTCAAATTCCAATAATCTAAGTGGAAACAATTAATTTAAATTTAATCCCTCGAATGAGATGACAATGCAGGGTTTTTAATGTTAGAAGGTCTGAAAGTTTGTTATGTTTTTATAGTAAATTTAAATGTGATTTTTCTCCAATGAACTAAATTAGATTAATAGATAGATATATGATATAATTTAACATTAAATCCAATCAAAAAAAATTAATTTATAAAAAAATTATATTAAAAAAAATGTTTGAACTAAAATTCAAAATTTTTAACTATTCATTAAAAAACGGATGTTCACAGAAAAATACAACAAAATAAACAAAATCTAATTTATATGTTTCAATTAAGAATAAAAATTTTATTTTTATGTATTAAATTTATAAAATTGTTAAAATTTATATTTAATATGGGTTTACAATAAAAATGTGGTAAAAATTCCTTAATAAAAATATTGTATTTTATGCATGAACTTTGTTTTGTTTTAATATTATGCATATCATATCTATTGAATGAATATAAAAAAATATTTTATTTCATATATAATATATATATCAAATAATATCACTCAATAATTTTATTTAATTTAATTTATTAGTTTAAAATAGTTTTATAAGCATAATATAATAATAATATTTTCCTTTATATTCAATCAGTTCTTATATTCATTTATAATTAATTTGTATCCTATTAATTAATTTTATATTTATTTAAAAAATAGATTTGAAAAAGTTAGTTTTTAGTATTCATAACTACTAATTTAACAACTAGTTTATATCTTATTATATTAAATAATAATATTTAATACTAATTTTTCTTTGGTAAAACACAGTCTTTCATGTAATGAAAGCTATAAAACAAGGTATTTCTTCCATGTAAGGTAAACTAACTTAGTGTTTGTGTGCATTTCAAGATATAAAATATATTGAATTTATTTTAAATATTTAGTACATTATAAATTATCAGGATAGGTTATTCCATTACACGCTTGGAGTTTAATTTCATATACACTATTAAATAAAATGTTCCTAATTTAGATTTTCAGGGTGTTACATTCTCCCCATATTAATTAAATTGTGACCTGAAAATTTGAACTTGTTCTTGGTAATATATTGTTTGATATTTCCAATGCTGAAATCCCACATTGTGATTAGGGTTCATAAAACATATTCTGGATAAGAGATAATGAGAACTGCAAAGGTCACATGGACTAACATATAAATAGGTCTCTAAGTGGGAGAAAATTATTGGCGAGTAGAGATGTGTACTTTTTGGAAAAAAATGTAAATATTTATTTGTAGCGATTGAGGTCATCAATAAAAAATAAGTTAATGGTCAATAGAAAGTTGAGGGACTCAAATCAATAAATTGAATATGATTTAGAAAACCATTGGTTCAATGGAAATTAAGGTATTAAGAGAAAATTTTATTTCAAGTCATTTTCATAATGTTGGGTAATTATTTTAGTGACTAAGAATATAAAGAAATAAACACACTTTATATAATTTTATAAATATAATTTCATCCTTTGGTTGTGCTATGATCTATTTAAAATTCAGGCATTAGTTTATGAAATGGATATCTAAAATTTTACATTGATGTCTAGAGCACTAAAATACACATTTAACAGATCTTAAGTCCTATAAAAGAGTGAAAAGTTTAACTATTTGTCTCTTACTATTTTCTAAATCTCTTATGTTTAATACAATATTCCCTAAACCTAAAAAATTAACACTAATAGTTTGTCATTAATATTTATTCATTAGATTGTTTAACTAAAAGATGATATATTAACCAGGAAATTGTGTAGGTCAATGGTTGGCATAAAACCCTTATCATCCTTAGATCATGGGTTCAAGACCCCTGAACTTTCCAGAATTTATTTATTGTCACCTGACATACAAGTTAATATTTTTTAAAACTAAATTAAAATAATTTTTAAAATAAATATTATGGACATCCCTGAAATTAGGTTAATAACTAAATAGACATATAACTATGGTTTGCAATATATCCCTAATACATAAATACTTCATCTACTTGTTTTCACATAGATCCTTCCTTGGTATAGGGTTTATCTATAAAATCATTTATAGTATTTCAAAACCATGACACCTTATCTTTGATCTAAAACATCTTATTTTTATCCTAGTATATTAATTTTCCTTATATATTCTAGTAATTCATAATGTATTGTAAAGAAAATGTGAATTATCCAATGAATATCCCCTACGAGTGTCAAAACAGGTGCATAGTAACGCCTATTGTCATGTAATAGGTGACGTTGAGTCATGATTAGAACACCTTGTCTGAGTTATTACTCCTAGGTATATATGCTCCCGAACTATGTCCACTTATATTATCAAGACAAATATTTATTTCTAGTAAGACCCACATAATTTATACGTTAAAAACATTCTTGGATGTTATTTTATACTTATCCTCCTATTCTACATTAGGTATATGTTCTCTAACCTATGTTTTCTGAAATATAGTTTCGAAGGATGCTACTAAACATCATTTGATACTATATGTCTTGACCCAACACAAGATAGCATGGATATAGTGTCTTCTATCAATTACATTAGCATGATTACAAATAATTAAATTCCATGGGACCTATAGTTTATTAGTCTTGGTAAATCATATATATACATGGTTCTTCTATTACAAATTACTACACTAATTACAACATAATTTTATATTTCTTTCTAAATAAATAACTTTGAGTAAAACTCTAATCCATCTAGTAAATCCTTTTATATATTTCTCAGTATACTTCTTGGATTCATGGGGAAAGAAACATATTAAGGGTGAGCTCAAAATCTCTGTAAGGAAAAAATATAGTGGAAGAAATAATAAATCAATCAGAATAAGGAATATGGAAAGGTAAAAAAATGAATACAGATGCCAAGTAATCAATAAACTAAATGAAAGTGAATATAAAATATAGGGAGGTAATAAATTTAAACACATGAAATTCAAATAATTAGACAAGGAAAAATAAATATAGCAAGGTAAGAACTGAAACAAATGCCATATAAATTTCTAAAAATTAAATGTATCCATAGATATATAGATACAAAATCACATGGTTTAATAATAACTGAAACTAATTAGGTAAGTGTTTAATTATTTTGATCCATATATCTGATGTACAAGGAACTAGTACCGTCAATACCTTTCACAAGATGGTCTAATTATCAGGTAAAAACAAATCTAAAGTGGATATCCAACTAACTCATCCCATGAGACAATAGATTCATAGATGAGATATCAATAACTAGGCCCCACCTATTTCATACCTATCTAGAGCATTCCTCATATACTAAATAATCAATTTAACAATGTGCCTTATCAAATATCTGTATGAAATAAAAGATATAGATTTTTTAATATTTCCCCAAATAATAAAATAACATTAAAACCAAAAACCGTATGAATAATGGTATATTGTTTAGGTAATGATCATATATATAGAAAATTATATATATACTTAGGGGAAATTCAATTTTAAATGAAATTAGGGAATTGAATATTTCAAGGAGACTGAAAGGGATCGAGGAAGTGAATATGAATATAATACATGGAAAAATAAATCAAAAAAATCGAAAGTAAGGATAAAGATGGTATTAACAAAACATATCCCAAGTGGTTTAAAAATATATGGTTGTTATCATTGATGAAATAAATGAAAAACTTAAAAAATTTCTTTGAAGAGAATAACCTTTTGTTTTGAAAAAGATTTTGAAAATACTCTTATATTAAAAATAACTTATAAAAAAAATTATTATAAAATAATCCTTTTAATATTTCAATGTAATCCTCAAATAAATTATGGAAGATAAATCCTTACATGTCATACAAGGTAAAAATAAGCATTTCTTTTTCAATGTTAAAAGGGTTAAAAAATGATAAGAAGATTCCTTTGAAAAAATTAATAAAAGAAAAAAAGGGTTAAAATATATTTTATAAATCATTAAAAATATTTTTGAAAACATTTCAATAATATATGGTTTTTTGAAGAAAATAGGTTCTCTGAATAAAGAGAGAGATGAAGTCAGCTTTTCTTAAAAATATTTTTAATACATTTTGAGTACTAAGGAGTGGAAAAATGGAAAAAATTCATGAATATTGGACATGAATATATAGAATATAATAAAATTATTTATTTAACAATGGTCCTTTAATTTCCTCAAATGGAAATAAAATTGAAATATTATTAGTGTTATTTTTGAGGAAAATAATCATTATAAAATACAAAGTGTCTCATACCACTTTGAAAACTTTTAAACAATAAGCCTCATTGTAGAATAAAATTAAATGAATTTTATAATATAATTTTAGTAAGTATATTATTATATATCATGTAAAAGTGTAGAATATACACCATATAAAACAAACTAGTTGTATAAGAACAAACAAGTCTCAATGGAATGTAAATTGAGAAGAAATAACTTACTTTTCATTTCCTTTCACTTGAAAGTATTATAGAATCTTGTATAATAAACTTATGTTAGTTATTTAATTTCTTGATAAAATTTTTAATGTTTATAATTAATTTTATTTAACTTATTACCATGTTTTATATAACTACTTGTTCATGTAAGTTTATGTCAGGTGTTTTGACAACATTCGGTTAATGTGTTAAAAAAATTGGCAGATCCACTATGGTCAAAGGGATCATTATATAACCTATACAGAATAATAAAAATTAGACAATTATTATATTTATACATCTACTATACTTTTAAAATAAATCATTAAATACAGTTATAAGAAATGAAACAATGTTACACTCATGGAGATGGTAGGTGGTACGTACGCAAGGGAAACTTTCCCAGTTTTGAATGATAATTATAAAAGGAAGTTCTAAAACATTATATCATTAAATAATGATCATTAAATAATATATTAAATATTATTTAATCAGATATAATTATATATATAATTATTTTTTTGTATAATGAATCACATTTTGTCAGGGAGGCGGTAGTCCACATGTCCACAAACAACATTATCAATTTTTTAAGTGTGTGAAATGTTAATAACGAAAATGATATATGTTATATTTCTAGAAATTTAATTTGATCATGAATATAATATAGATTTTTTTATGTTACATATTTTTAATTAAAACATTCCTTTATACATTCCTTGTATATTTTGAACGAATCACATCACTTTTAGGGGGCGACAGTCCACACTTCCACAAACAAGGTTATCATTTTTAAACTAAATGGATGGTATAAATGTTTGAGTTTTAAAAAAAATAAAGAATCTTAAAAAAAATAAATATCATATATATCATATATAAATAGAGTTTCTATCATAATTTCCACCATGAGTGGTCATAAAGGAAAAGTGAACAATCATTGTTTCGTGAGGTGGTTATTTTCCATACATGTAAACAATATGTTCATTATCCATTAAATGGTGGTGTCTATAAGTGTAAGTTGAAACCTTAGAGTAAAAAATATTATAATATTTATGATACTAGTTTTTTTATTACAAGAATGAAATAATATGATTTATGGGATTGGATAACAGAAATAAAACTAAAAATCAAAAAGAAGTTTGTTACGTCTTAATAAGGTAACTCTTTTTTGTTTCCACCAAAGGGATTACTTTGATTACATTATGGATTAGGATAGGCTTCTAGGATTAGAATAGTGATTTTTGGAATTTTAATTACTTATATATGGTCTAGATATAAGTAGCTTTATAGTTGTGAGTAATGGGGATAAGTGGTGGCCTTTTATAGTGGACGAGGAGCGACATTCTTGTAATATTTTGAAAACGGTATTATTACCATGATTTTTACATTTAAAGTTGATAAAATAATTTAAAATCCTAGATAAGGGATTATATGGTAGAAAATTGAATATAAAATGGCTCTTTTTACAATTTTTATGTCATTTAAACTCTTAAGATTAAGGTTTAGTCCCATATTAAGCTTAATTTTATCATAATCTTTGTAATTAATTTTAATTACTTTAAGTAATATTTTTTGTCAAAAACTATGTTGAACATAATATAAATTATATATTATGATGATTCTAAATACTTAATCCATTTTTTCAAATTATAATCACATAAGTGGAAAAATTAATTTAAATTTAACCCCGCAGACAGGATGAAAATGCATGGTTTTTAATGTAAGAACGTCTCAAATTTTTCTATGTTTTGAAAGTCGATTTCATATTGAAATTGATTTCAATGATATAAATTGTATTAATTGCTAAAATTATTATCTAATTAAGCTTTAAAAAATATAAAATATTATTTAACTATATTATTAAATTAGATGAGAAAAGAATTTTTGAACTAAAATTTAGTATTTTTCACTTTTCATTAAAAAATTAATATTCACAAAAAAATACAAATAAATCACCCTAAGATATTTTTAGTTATTAAATTACAAATAAAAATTTTATTTTGACATATTAAATTTATAAAATAGTCAAAAATTGGATTTAAAATGGTTTCTCTATTAAAAGGTGGTAAAAAAGGCTTAATAAAAATATATTATTTTATGCCAAAAATTAGGTTTGTTTTTATCTTAAGCCTATCAAATATATTGGATGAATATAAAAAATATTTTATTGGATATATAAAATATACATATATCATATTAATATCACTAAATAATTATAAATAATTTAATTTATTATCGTAGAAGTACTTTACGAACATAAAAAATAATAATATTTTCTTTTATATTCTGTCGATTCTTATATTAATTTATAATTAATTTGTAACCAATTAATTCATTATATATTTTTTTAAACCATATATTTTCATAAGTTAGTTATTAATATTTTTAAATACAAATTTAACAGATAATTTATATCTTATTATATTGATTAATAATATTTAATAATATATTGTTTTTTTGGTAAAACTCGGTCTTCCATGTAATGAATGCTATCAAAAAAGGTCGTTTTTGAATGTTGGGAAAACTAACTTAGTTTTTTCATTAATTGAAATCTATAAAATAGTTAATGTAATATTAATTATCCGGATATTATATTCCCTTACGCGCTTGGTGTTGTGTGCCACACATGCTACAAAATACAGTGTTCATGCTTTATATTTTTGGGGAATTACAGGCTAAGTGTCCTATTATATATAACTACTTGGATAGTTACCTAATAATTTGACATTTTCCATATTTATGTTATACTATGTGTGATCTTATGATCATTAATTATCTTATTTTTATGAGATTGATGTGACAATTCAACGGATTTGGTTGTAAAAATGATAGAATGTATGGTCATGATATTGTGATTTTATCAAAGACACTCTGGTACTGGTTGATGTATATAGAGTTGATCTTGGGTGGAATGTCATGACCAGAGGATCCACAATGTTATTTATTTATGTTTCAGTGATTTTTTATGATTATGATAATATCACATGTGTATAAATGAAACACACTAGATTTTAGTAGTATCGCATTTTTGGTTCCTCCAATGAGTTTTACTCACACCATTATTATAAATCCATGTCATTTGGGTACCCAAGGCTATTACACTGACTATAGGTTTAGGTGAAGAATAAGATATCTATTGCATGTTTGCGTTGGATTTGATCATATGGGTGATTAGATATTAGGATTTTGGATAGTAGGATAGCCACTCTTTTTATGGTTTCATTTTTATTATTTTATATTTATGATTGAACTAGTGGGGAATGGTCATGTATGATTGCATAACCATGAGTTTGTATGTTACATTCCATTTTTTAAAGTATAATGTGTTTATTAGAAAATATGTGTATTCTAATGTGTAATATGTTAGGGGTATTTATTGATATTTTCATTGTGTTGTACTCTAATAAGTGTGTATAGTCTCTGCATAGTTACATATTATAACATTGCTACTAGTAGTTAGCCTCTAGTATACAGGGTGGCACACCTAAGATAAAAAATAATCCACTAGTCTGAGCATTGTAGTGTTTCATAAGGTGGGGGAAATTACAAAGTGGTTTCGTATAATTTTTTTCATATTTGGGGATATGGTAGACAATTTGTCTTGGTATGCTTCAGGGTTTGTGATGGATGTAGAATAGTGCACCGAAATCACCATTTTCCATGAGAATTCCCACTTTCTAGGGTAAATACATTGTTTTCTTTGGTATTTGATGATAGAGTTGATGGATTTCACCATGAGTAATGCACTTAAAATTTAAAAATATGAATTTTTCGTGATTTTTTCTCTTCAAAAATTGGATAGATGTATATGTTCATATATCATGATTAGGTATGTATGATTTAAGGAATATGCACATTCATATATGTGACTGGTTTTAATGATGACATGGTTAAACTATTTAATGATTCAAAAACAATTATGTAATTTTTTTACCATATAAATTGTTGGTGGAATTATACTCACCATGAAAACATCAATTTTCATCACATGATAGTGAATGTGGATCCCATGGTGACATAGTCAATATTGATTTAAATACAGTTCTATTGTGTATGTAATGTGTGTTTGTCCTCGATGGGCTTGAATTGGAAAAGTTTCCTTTATTATAGGACACCAACATGAGAAGTCGTTAAACTAATATATGTGTCATAAATAATATATATGGTGTTTTCCAATATAGGTTATTGGTGGTATTTTACATAACCACACATCTTGGATATGGTTTTCTTGATATAGATCATAATAGGATGATTTTTTATATGTATATGTACTGATATAAGATATTGTGGTCCTAGAAAGGTAGATTTGTATGTAGATTCGTTTTGAGGACCAGTTCTTGTATGTAGTATGATGGTTGTTTGATGATGCTATTTATTGATATGTTAGAACACTAGAGTGGTTGTTTTGTTTCATGAGAAACCATGTGATTTTAATACTAGATCATGAGTGTTACATGTGAGTTATAGACTATGTGGGAGATCCTAGAGGTGTGAGGTGAAATTCAAGATGTTTGTGTGTCAATTCACATTAATGTGTGAGTTTAAATTGAGATTGGGATAACCCCATGTTTGTAAAATCCTTATCAATGGGAGTATTGGGAATATTCTTCTGTTAAGAGGTTAGTGTATGTCTGACATTGCATTTTAGACCTATGGAATTACTTGAGGATATTCCACACATACATGTTATAAGTTTCAGATGTGAATTTGATTGATAATTTAGATATGGTTTAAAAACACTAAAAGGGATTGGAATGATTTCTTAATGAAGCCATTTTATTTTTGGATGCATATAATTTAAAGTGATTTTTTTTGGTTTTGAAGGGTAAGATCAGTAGGATTCTTGACCCTTTTTGGGTATAGGGGTGATTACCAATAAGTTATCGATGGTAATCATAGATGGCCATATCATGTATTATTAAATAATGGGTGGAAATTTCTTGTTAAAATGATTCATTAAGTGTCATATCATTAGGTAAATGTCCATAGAATTGGAGAAATACCACATTATTTAAGAGAATACCGAATGATGGGTCTAGATTAATGAGTATGACATATTTTGAAGTCATGGTTAGTTATTAGGTGTTTGATCCAAGATTATATAATGTATTACTTGAGGAATAATGAGTTAGGCTGTTTGACCAAATTTTACATTAGTTTGAATGATATTTATAGACAAGACCACGGTGTTACACACTAATTAATCATCATACCATTATATTTTTAATTTATGAGAAGCCATGTGCGAGTTGAGGATTGATCGTTCTATTAAAGAGTTTGTGGTAATAGTTTCCCTAGTTTCGTAATATTAATTTTGATTATATATGGTAAGTGGTGATGTTATAGATAAATTGGGTGTGGTGGTACAACCAACCCATGTAAACCCCCACAAGAGTGTTAGGTGTTTCCTAACGTGGGTATGAATGTGGCTCTTGAGGAAAGATACACATGTGAATATTGAATTCCTTGAGGTAATTATTGAGGATCAGTATAAGTGAATACATGTTGTTGGGATAGTAACATAGATGCTAGATAATGTGATCGAAATTGTTTTTGGGAATTAGGGAAACATTCTAAGGAATCAATTAGAATAATAACACCATTAGAGGAAACAAATGTGGGAACTGATCTTGAAGATCACCCATAACTATTGTATTCTAAACTAGGATTTCAAGGAACCCCAACCACTATCACAGTTCATCCCTCTATATGATCTTAGTCCTCCCAAACTCATCATTATGTGGAATGAGAAAAAATAAATAAACAAATCAATAAGAATTTATGAAATCATAAAGAACAAACATAATGCAAAAGGATTATGTGATTATGAAATTCAGCTTATATTCTTGGAATAATGGAACACTATATTCATTGAATGAGGATAAAAAAATATGGGATAAAAGAGTTACTATCTACCAAAACTGTACTTATAACACTAGAGGATGTCCCATATACAACATTCAGTTGTTTCATCTTATAGATCCATATTTCTGGTCTCCACCCTTTTGGGTCCCAACATCCACCATTGGATCTGGTGGATATGGTAGTTTTTCTGTACTCATGTTGGCTATCTCATAAGGGGAGATACTAAATCCTTTTTCAAACCTTATCATTGCTCTTCAGTAATACAAAAAAATGTCAGTACATCTATTTATATAGAAACAAAGTCTATATATATAATTAATGGGTAAAAATTCATTTATTATGAACAAAAATATTGATATTAATTCTCAATTAATTTTGAGATAAATTACTCTACTTATATTGAGAAAAAGTTATCTGTTATTTAATTTATATATCTATATCTCCAATAAATGGGATAGAAAAAAATTAATTTCAATTTGAAAATTATTTTGAAAGGATAAATCCAAAAGTTGCCAAATCCAATACTATTATAAATTCACACCATTGATCACACCAGTCCATCTTCTATTGACCATTCTTCTACATTACCTATTTAGTTCCCCACTCCATGTTGCTTCTATATATTAGGATCCCACTGATAAAGTGCTACCTTAGTCTCCTGGAAATATATTCCTATCATTTCATTGACTCTATGAAACACATCAAAATTTGAACATAGAAAATTTATAAAGAAATTGGGAGTGATTTTTCATCCTCCAAAACTATATAGATAATCATAAATACTTTTTTGTGCACCATATTCATAGCCCAAATCCAACTAGAATTAATTTTGTTCAAATAATCTTTCATCATGATTTGTATCAACCATGACTTTTATGGTACAATAAACTCTAGGGTCACCATATGAGATTAACTCCATCCAGTAACCATAGATTCAAAAACATATGATGTTATTATCATGAAAATCTTTCCCCATAACTTCCATAAATACAAACAATTAAATAATTTCATTTATACTAAAACTTACAAAAATTTTCCAACACTATGAGAGACATCCTAAATCATAGATGTTACTTTAATTTATTTTCCAAAACAATAAATTATAATTGTAAAAAATTTACAAGTCACAAATATCTTTATCAGCTTATTGTAAAGAAACACTTTCCCTGGGGTTGGGGAAGTCCTTCAGGTTTTAACATGGTCATGATTGTCTTATGTTAAAACAGTTACAGATGAGAGAAATAACAATATTGATTATTATCATCTGTGATTGAACAATATAATCACTATAAACATCTCATGTTATCCCATTAGTCCTAATAAAATCTCTCACTTCCAAGGAAAAAATCATACAAAATAGGGGGCATTAAAAAATTCACTCATGACTAAAACTAACAAATCATGTCTTTATCTATCATATATTTGCATGAAACTAGGTCATATATCACCACACTTCAATATCTAGTTGAATGTATTTGTTACTTATATCATGGAATTATAGTTCACTTCCTTTATTCTAGATTACATCACCACCCTAGGGAACCGAATATCCTCTAGGAGTAGCAACCTGTGTGTCCTCTATGTTCTAAATCCTCTACCATCAAATCAAAAACTATTCCTACTGTATGAAATATTTTTTATATGAAATCTAAAAAATTAATATAAATATTTTTTGGGATTATTGTTTTCCTTCAAAAATTTATTTATCCTTTCACCAAGATTCAAATTCCACCCATTGAACAAAACAAGATTCATGAAAACTATGACTGAGATGACTATCGATATCCTAATAACACTACTCAAACAACCTCCATATTATAATGAAATTATTCTAGATTAATTATATACCACCCTCAATGAGGAACACAATAGTCTTCCAACCATGCTCTATCTATAAACAATAATGACATACACCTCATGAATGAATCTGACACAGATAATTTTTGATATTCTGGAGACACCACTAGTACCACCATTATCATCTAGTAATACCTTATGATTACTTGATTAAATTCACAAAAAATACATAATAATTATGACCTACCTCTAGGTAACATAACTAAAATTTTATAGATCTTTTTGGGTATTGATTCATCATTAAATTACATGCAACACAAATAACCCCACAAATAGATGAAAAAAACCAGAATATTAATCAATAATATCCTCCAAGAATTTATTCTCTAGAAGAGGGGAGACCAAGCACAAAAAAACACTTAGTTATCCCTTCATTTGGTTTTTCCCCCTCAGAGACTTCAATATAAGCAATTAAAAATAGAAAACAGTTATCGTGATATGAAGATTTAAAATCACAAACATAATACGCCTGAATTAAAGGGTTCAGACTCTCATCGTTCATATATTGTTGAATTATGGAACAATTTTTATTTAATATGGAGAGAACTATATGGGTTAAAATAACTAATATATTCTATAACTCTACCTAGTTCATGAGAATAAGTGAATCCAAAATTATTCTGTCATTGTGTTTTATAGCTCCCACCTTCTGCTTACCACCCTTTTTGATATCAACCTCAACCATTGACATTGGTGCCTCCATAACTTTATGTGGGCCTATATTGGATTCCTTGGAAGGGAAGCCACCTCCATCATTGTCAAAAACCTATTATCTCTTGTTATTAATACAAAAAATATATATTTCATCCATTTATATATATACTAAGTCTATTTATACAATTAAATAAGATAAAATTCATTTTTAATCCATTAATTTTTTTTAATAAAATTTCATTCATATTAAGATAAAATTTTCATTTAATGTTGAGGAAAATCTATCCCTTAATTAAATTTTCTGTATCTAATAAATATGATTGACCCAAATCCATTTTTTTAATATTTTTTAATGCTTAATCCAATAGTTAGCAATAGTTTTTTAAATACTAATGATGATGTTTCATGATCCTTTCATGGCCATTAGTTGATTTTTAATATTGTCACAGAGGTATGAGATAGTTATAAATTATCATAAATTGAGTTTGATGATGTACCTATCATGGGCACAAGATATTTGGATTTTTTTGGAAAATATGGGGACGCTTTATAAAGGTAAAATAAAATCATTCATGGTTCAATAACCCTCATGTAAGGTGGTTTATGTCTGTGGTTATATTGTGTTGGTTCTTGGGGTTAGGGAGTGTGGGATGGTGTGACTGGTTGGTAATCTATCTTTAAAATTACATTGGAGATCATGTTTAGACATTAGTGTGGGAATTTGAATGAACATGGATGATTTTTTATTTTCTTTCATTATAATAACGAGCTATGGTAGTGAATTGACAATTGTTGCTGAACATTTCCATGATTGGATAACTAGAGAAGTATTTTATGATTTTTTCTTCTGTAATTAAGTTAGGTGATCTATAGACCACACTAATTGTCACGAATCAACCCATTCCGAGGATCGAGCCGCAACTACCCCAAGCCCACCTCTAGAGGCCAGGGGATGGAGACTAGTGTTGAGGGAACTAATAACTCTAGGAGGTCTTTACCTATAAATCAGTACACACACACATAGACACACGTATCCAACTCAATGTAATAGTGTATAAGAAAATAAGTAATTGATGAAATCTTCAATAAATAAACTAAACATGCATGAACCACTACCTGGAATATGGAAAAGTCCATAACCAAAAAAGATCCACAACCTGGAAGTAATTGAAAATTGTAAAACATATGAGTGAGAGCTGCTCCTATATCCCAAGCTATGACTACCATATGCGGTCCAAGCACATTTATCCTTATCCTCCACTGAAATCAAGATCAACCTATCCATTTTCTATACAAGGAACAACTCATGTTGTAAAATCCCATGTAGGGTTGAGTATAAAAATACTTAGTAAGAGTCCCTGAAAAGGTAAAGGGGGAGCCATAAGAGATTGTCTAAAAATGAAAACATTATATAAGACAAGGTATAGTAAAAGGAGTGTAGCTCAACTCACAAGAGAGTGAAGTAATATCATCCAAACACAAGGATCTAGAAATGGTGAGAATATGAACTTCTCATGGAGTCTTCACTACCTATAATAGGATAGTAGAATCATCCAACAACAAGAATGTAGACACGAAAAGAATGTGGAAAACCTTGCATGTAATCTCCTCTCTTGGAAGGAGAGTATCCAAAACTAACGGAGTGGGAACATGAAATAGAATTTTTATATATAGTCATTCAAAGAATGCCAATTGAGATAGTAATGGGTTGTCCATATCATAGCTCAACCAAAGAAAAGAGTCACCAAAAGTCTCAGAAGTAACCACCAACGATGTCTAGTATCCCACACGTCTGTCTGGAATGTAAAGTCAATGGAACTCAATCACCACACCTTGATACTATCCATTTTGGGTAGAACTATCTCACCCTCAAGGTATTAGGTCACGTCACATCAACACATCTTAGTGGGGGAAAGTGTCCCACTTCCTTGAGATTTCAAAGGTATGTCAAACCACGTCTCATCACTGTGTCACACAGTCCTGAGGTTGTGTCTCAAGGTCAAGGACCAATGCCCAACCTAGAAGGAGGGTTCCACTCTAGTTATCAGGTATACATTCCCTAATACATTTGGGGGGTCACAATTCGAATTTCAATGGGGACACACTAACCAGCCCCACTAGAGGGTACTACATAAAAAGTTTCATCAATAGGACCCACTTCCTAGCCCCACTGGAGGGAAGACCAAAACTACCATCGGGGACCTATAATTAGCTGATTTGGTGGTAAACTCAAAACTACCATCAGGGACCAATTCCCAGCCTAAATGGATAAAAACCCGTAACTTCTCTAGAAATCCCTACTTGATGGTACCTATCAGAAAAGCATTAAGGAACTCTGACCATCCATGTGGATGGCACCCATCGGAAAAGCATCAAGGAACACTAGACATCCCTGCTAGATGATACCTACCAGAATGAACTAAGGAACACTAGACACCCCTACTAGATGGTAACTCTTAGAAATAACCAAGGGACACTGGATATCCCTAATAGATGATACCTCTCAAAAAATAATTGAGGAACTCTGGTCATCCCTGCTAGATGGTACATCTCGGAAAGCACCAAGGAACACTATGAAAAAATGTTATTTTTAGTAAGGATTTGTGGCTATGTTTGTGATTACAACATATATGATAATAAAAATGATAAAAAAATTGAAAATGAAGGATTTTCAATTTAAAAATTGAATCAGAACACAAAAGTAGATGAAATATTACCTTGATTTGATCATTTGGCATTGAAAAGGAATCCAATCCAATACTACTTTGATCCAATGAGGTTTCGGTGGATTTTTCACCTTGATCCAAATAAGAAAAGGATGAATAATTGTTGAGATATACAGAGATTTAGAAGAGATAGAGAAAGTGTAATAGGGAAATCTTTAATCTTGAACTCTTAAACTTCTATTTATTGAAGTCATGATCGGCACGAAATTAAAAATTCCCATGACCCATTTTTTATGTCACAGTTAGACAAAACACCCCATTGGGAACTCCATAGTGGTATGATATTTCCAATTTGATTCCCTGTATGGATATTATTTGATTCAGCATTTGAGAAAAAAAATTTAAGTTTAATTATTTTATTTATAGTTTTCCCCAGGGTGACTTTTCATGTAGAAGTCCTGTACTGACTAAAGTTTTTCCCCGCCTAGGGAAAACACCATGTTATGGACTCAACCACAGCCTCATATTTCAGATACAACCTTCTATTTTAGATATATCCCATTTCTATCATGTGAATAGTATAAAAATCATCAATTTTATTATAAAATTAATTCTCAGCACCCCAAGCCTCATAATTTCACGCCGTCTCAGCACCTAGCTCTAGAAATATTCCTAGAAATATTTCATAGTCTTATAAGGTGAAAACCAGGTCTCTATATCATTTTCTATTTCAATATTTTTTATCCTCTTAAAGAAAAACTATGGAAACAACTTGGGATTAATGAGACTATATATAGCTTTCCCGATCCTTGGAAAACATGCATGTTTTTCATGCCCTCATAGAATGAAAAAAAGGTAGAGTTTTTCCTTTTAAGGTCTACTTCTGTAGATGATGTGTGTAGAAATATGAACATATCTCCTCAGGTGTGACACATGGGAGACACCGATCACCCCTACAACTAATAGGGGTAGGTTAAGGTGGTAGAAAACCCTTCCATCTCTTTTCAATGTTACGAACAGTCCAAAGAAACTCGGGGGATAGTTTGTATCCCCATCAAAACATCTACATCTCACGTCATGACTGGAATCACCATTTCCCATATAATAAGGTCTGATGGTTCCCTCCTTATGAATATTAATCTAAAAACAACCAATGATATCTGGTCATGCAGTATTTCACAGTCGATGTCTCACAAGTGAGACTCTCTTACACGCCCGAGAAGCGAAGGAGTCAACACCTTCGAATAAAGAAAATCGTCCCCTCCTACTCTACCAGTTCTAGTTGTAGGTAAGCTAACTGCTCCGAAATATCCTGCACTAGGTGAGCCTTGGAATTACGGTTAAGGTAATCAGATGCAACATTTCCCTTTTTGGGAGTATAGACTATCTCTATGTTATAGTTCTACAGGAAGTTCAACCCACGTTTCCTCCTTAGGTTCATGCCTCTTTAGGAGAACGCATTCCTGATACTCTAGTGGTCTGAACAAAACAAAATGTGCACCAATAGAATATAGAATCACCACATTCATAGGGGAAACTACTAAAATTATAACTAAGTAGTGATTCACAAAGTTCTATTCATGGGGTCTCCATCACCTCTACCTATACTTGATAACTGCGATATTATGACATAACATTCAGCACACGTGGTACTAATGAATAGGGCCAGTGAGTAAACTCATCCAACAAAAAGAGGATAGAAAAAGGAAGCACGTGGTATACCTCGTATGTCTTCTCCTCCCTTGGAAGAAGATTAATCCCCAAAATCGGCACTCTGCCATACCCACTAGTGGAATTCCAAGAAAAAAAGGTTAATCAGGAAAACCCCACTAGAAATCCCAATACCTTCTCGGACACTCCTCTGCACATCCCTGCCATAAATGAACAAGTCATAGGGACTCATCCACCACACCTTAATACTATTCACTTTGGGTGGCACTGACTCACCCTCACAGGTTTTATTACATCACAAAAACATGTCTCAGTGGGGGAAGGACCCCTCTTCTTAATGCATTCAAATCTACATCTAACAACACCGACAAAGGGTTTCACCAACACCCCACATCAACCTAGTATAACCTCAAACAAGGACTAGGGAGAAAATATTAATTCACATAGTTTCTAACATGTCCTACTGAAAAAACTAAAAAATATATAGGGCATACCTCTTATCATCTCACGCTCTATAAGATCGTGTAAATCCAAATCTTTCGTTATCTGTGGATCCAGCTGCCAAATTCTTAATCTTGATGTGGGCTTTCTCGAGGTAGTGGAAATACCTCATAACATCGTCACCCTCCACTATCTCATCTTCTAGCACCACCTCCCTAAGGAACACCCTGATCATGACACTGTCTGGGCCGTGGTGGTCCACCTGTAGCCTTCCTGGTGTTCTCAACATGTCTTCTTGGGCTATCTCGTGCCATGTGACATCACCTATAAAAATAATTACACGGACCCTACCCAGTACATCCACCCACTTGGCACTACCTCAGCCCCATACGAATATGTGATTTAGACTGATTACGGGTAGGCCTCCGACTTTGATATCTTGTCAACTAGTGTCTGCTAGCTTCTAAATACATCTCAGCTCTATTGCACCCCCTTCCACTACCAGATTTATGACATCCCTTTGATAGAAAGTTCTCTTTCACCAATTATTTCTCTAGAACCTCAACATTGGATGATACACACAATGGTACTAGGATAACATGAATCTCTCTATGGAGTCCCTGCTCAAACTTTCATGCTCAAAAGTAGCCGTCATGGATCATGTTTAGAGAGTAGTGTGCGAGGTCTATGAACTTAGTCACGTACTCATTCACTATCATAACGATATACTGAAACTAATGGAGATACTAAAGTCAAATAGACATAAGAATTAGGTGTCATACTCCTCACGAAATAGCTACTGGAAGTCATCCCACAATAGTGACGAATCACTATGTATCTAAGTAACGAAGCTCTACCAATGCCCAAATGCTCCATAGAAAAGGTTGGATACCAAATCCACCTTCTAATATTCCAGTGTTCGTACAAGCCTAAAGAGGCAAAACACTGGATCTAGACAAAACTATTCTTCCTGAGAGTATAGATCACTATAGAACCACAATAGTCTCTGTCACTGGAACTCATGAAGTATTCTTCACCAATGAAATTCATCAACCCACTCTGATGGGGTTGTTTGCTGCTTGATAGGTGGAGGTGATTCTACCTACCCACCTAGAGGAAGGGGATCAAGTGATGGGTCCTGAATCGAGGCCTCATTTATGTCATTGACTTCTTCATGAACCAATGGTAGTATCCTAGCGAACTGTAGTTGCAGTGAAATCATGAATGTTATCAAGGAGTACCATAGTCAAATGAGAATATATATATATATATATATATATATCAACAATCATGGGGAGTTGAATAAAGAAGGAAAATCAAATACTCAATCTTATATGATGAATATACCATTTTTCACTACAACATGTGTCCGAGGATGTTGAGTAAACAAGTGGGGAACCAACATCTTGGTAAATGGATACTTCAGCCACCCATACCATCACTTGACTCCCTATCCTGAGAGTGACTCTCGAGACACTTCAACACTATTTAACTAAACCCAACAATGTCCTTTTTATGTAAATTTCTGAACAACATCCCAAGGGTCGAACCACCTCTGATGCCACGTTTTCATAACACAACCCATGTCGGTGCTTGAGCCATAACTACCCAAGCTCGCCTCCATGGGCTAGGGGTTGGCGACTAGCGTCAAAGGCACAACAAACATGGGGAGGACCTTACCTATGAACCTACACACACACACACATCTGAATCAATTCAAAATTTCATTGGGAATGAAATAAAAGATGAAAACTACTATAAATAAGCTAAACATGCATGAACTAATATACAGTACAAGTATGGTACAGTAAACTGAAGGGAGAAAGGGGAAAAACAAATGCCCAACCATAAATGTTCCACATCCTAGTTTTAACCAAAAAATTAAAATTGATACGGTATAACTACACCTGAATCCCAATATACGACCACCATACATGGTCCAAGCACTTATATCCCTATACTCCTTTAAATTCATGATCAACATGTATGTTGTATGCACAAGGCATGACATTGGGGAAAAGCCCATGCATGGGCGAGTATAAAAAAATAAGTAGTATACCCAGAAAAGGTGAAGGGGAGCCATAAGAGACACTCTAAAAGTTAAAAATAGTAGATATGACAAGGTATAGTAAAAGGAGTGCAACTCAACCCAAAAAGAGAGAGATGTATGCTCATTAAAAAAATTAGTAGTTATAAATAGTGAGAAGATGAAATTCTAATTGATTATTCACTATATATAGTAGGAGAGTAGACTCATATAACCACGAGAATCTAGCTACAAAAAGCATGTGACATACCCTATGTGTCTTCACCTTCCCTAGAAGGAGAGTAGCCAAAACTCAATGAGTGGGAACATGAAATAGAATATATATATATATGCTCAAACAATGAAAACCAAATGAGAGAGTAATGAGATCTCCATATCATAGATAAGACCAGGAAAAGAGTCATCAATAGTCTCAGATGTAACCACCAATGATGCTCAACATCCCACACATCTACCCTAAACTGAAATTCATAGCAATTCAATCACCACACATTGATTCAATCCTTTTTGGGTGGCACTGTCTCACCCTCATAATTTTAAGTCGCATCACATGGATACATATTAGTGGGGAAATAATCCCTCTTCCTTGAGAGTCCTAAGGTACATCAAACCACATCTCTTCACTGTGTCACATAGTCGAGAGGTCATGTATGAAGGTCGAGGTCGCATGCCCATCCCAGATGAAGGGTTTCACACTAGTCATTGGGAATCTGTAAACAAGTATGTTATGGGGGATAACCACTTAAATGTTAATAGAGACCCACTACCCAGCCCAATAGGAGGGTACTGCTCAGAATGTGTCATCTACATGACCCACTACCTAGCCCTATTGGATGGAAGTCCAGAACTTCCATCATGGACCACTTCCCAACCCAGTTATAGGTAAACCCAGGGCTTCCATCAGGGACCATTTCCCAGCCTTGGTAGTGGTAAACCCAGAACTACCATCGAGGACCACTTCCTAGTCCAGTTGGTGGTAATCCCAAAACTGCAATGGCTATCCCTACTAGATAGTACCTCTCAAAAAAGCATCGAGGAAATCTAACCATCCATGCTATATGGTAACTCATGAAACAAAATCAGGGAACTCTGGACATCCCTACTTGATGGAACCTCTTGGAAGGTATCGAGGAACACATGCCATCCCTACTAGATGGTACCTATTAAAAAAACCAAGGGACACTGGCCATACATGCTGGATGGAACCTATCAGAAAAACATCGATGAACTCTGGCCATCCCTACTGGATGGTATGTCTCAGAAAGCGCCATGGAACACTATAAAAAAATGATCATTAGTAAGTATTGATAGTCGTGTTAGTGAGTCCATCATAAATAACAATCAAAATGATAAAACAAATAGGAAATTAAATATTTTCAATTTAAAATGTGAATCTGAACTCCAAAGTAGAATAAATCCTACCTTGATTCAACTATTCGGTATTGACGAAGTGTTTGATGCGATCCCGCTTCAATTCTATGAGGTCTAGATAGATATTTCTCATCAATGTGTTGAATAATGGATGAAGAATGGTTGCGAGAGAGTGAGGGATATGAGAGATATAGAGAGAGGATTATGGATAAACCTAATCCTGAACTCTTAAATAATTATTTATAAAGGACCCACTTGGCACATTATCTAAAATTCTTGTTCCCCCTCTTTTAATTCCACACATAGGCAAAACACCCCATTATAAACTCAATGGTGGTCTAAGATTCCCAATATGAGTCCCTGTTCTAATGTTATTTGCTTTGGAATTCGAGATAAAATAATTATGTTTAATTATTATATTTATGGTTTTCCACTAGGTAACTTTTCTCATAGAAGTCCCTCACTGACATAAGTTATGCCCCACCTAGGGTAAAAACCATGTTGCAAACTCAATCTTGGCCGCAGATTTTTATCTGAGCTATCATTCGAGTGATATCCCATTTCCATCTTGTGCATAGTATAAAAATACATAATATTTTTATAAAATTAATTTTGGGAACCCCATGCCTCATAATTTCATGTCATCTCAGTTCCTAGCTTTATAAATATTCCTATAAAATTTTCAATGTCTTATAAGAAAAAAACTAGGTCTCTATACTAATCTTGTTATTATAACATTTAAAATCGGTTTTTGTAGTTTATTCTATTAGTGGGTCGAAGAAAGTCCCAAAAAATGAAAATTATGTGATGTAAATTATGCCGGGGAGTTCCATAAAACTAATAATGTATTGGTTTTTGACCCCATGGAATCTCAATATAGACATGTACTGGTGAGTTTCATATTAGTGTTTTGAATAATTTTATGAGTTTATGACTCTGTTTCATGATAATTGAGCACCCTTCTATCATATTTTCACAACATATGTGTGTTGGGAATTTAGAGATAGATCCTAACCTTTTAAAGATGAATAAAAGCCTATGTAGGTTATGAGGTGTGGTTAAAGGGGAACCCAAACATTTTTGTGATGGGAAGTGTTATGGTGGGGTCATTTTAAGACCCTTCTCCTACTCTATTTATAGATTTCCAATTGAATTTAAATTTTTGATATAATTTGTGGTTTATTATATGAATTAGATTATATATTTAAGTTTTTATTATTTAGAAATCATAAATTAATAATTAAAGGGATGGATTTAGGGACAAGAGATGTCTCTAAAACATGGATGGCTGTTAGTGGTATCAATCTAGAGTTGAAATTTATACAGGTTTTTTTGTATAGTGTATGGATTGAGTTACACATTTTATAGAAAATCAAGTTTATTTTTTATGTGGTAAATTTTCATTTTAAATTTAACATGTATGGTTATGGGTTATAATGTGTAACTTAGAGAAAACCATACATCTTTTTTTAAGTTTAGGGTATTGGTGAATAGTTGTTAATAAACCTTGTGAGATGCTATAGGTAGTAGTTTAGAGGAGTTTTCATGATTTGGATATGGTTTGGTAAACCATTTGAGGGATGTTTCTTGGGATAGTTCCAACTACAAGGCCATCACATGGTTTTTCTAGCCACGTGGTAACCATGATGTTTTCATATAATTAGAAAAAGGGTGCAATGATCAAAATGACACCTTAAATTTTTGATCACCCGATCCCCTCTTTCTCCTCCCTTATGTGAAATGGAATATGGAGTCTCTTTTTTTCTTCTTATACCTTAATTAATAATCAATATGAGGTGATTTTAGGTGCCTTTCCTCAGTGATTCATGGTATTAACCTCATCCACCATTATTATTTTTCTTTAAATTACATCTAATTTTTTTTTCTTATTATTTTCATTTTGTTGACAATTACTCTAATGAATAGTAAAATCAACAAAATATGAGGGGGGTCACTTATCACTTAGTTGAAGAATATCCCATGATGTTTTATTAACATTGTCTCTATCTGTTTAATTGATGGTACATCACTATATAAATCTCAATAGGTTTTATGGTATAAATACAATTTTATTGGATATTACTTTATTTTTATTTCTGAATAATTTTCTAACAATGGGTTTAGGAGTTATTTTTAGGTCTTATGCAAGATTTTGTTAGTGGTTATAGAATGATGAGTTCTCCTAGTTAGATTTTAAGAAATTATTCTATGTTGGTATTAATAGATAATCAATTTTAATGCAAAATAATTTGTTGAAATTTATATCTTGGAATGAGATAGTGCATCAAATTATTTTTTGATAGTCATTTGGACCAAGATGGGCTTGGTAAAGAGTGGCCCAACTATGAATTAACGAGAGAAAATATTTGTATAAAACTGGTTATACAAATAAATTTCTTTATATTAATTTTCATTTTATTTGTGTGGTATGTTATATGTGTGGACTTTCACCTATGGGTGCTGGACCTTTCAAATTAACTAAATTTTTTATTGAATAAATTTTATTGAGTGATGGATTAAGTGTTAATAGAAATTTGGTACCTTGATCCATGGAGATGTGTAGGCCATTAATGGAAGATACTATGATTATAATTTTTTTCCATTAGATACATGGATCCTTTAGGGTAGAAAAATGAATTTAAGTGAATGTAGTGAACCTATATGGGTTCCCTTAATCCCATTGAGTGGGGATATGAATTGAAATATAATTTTATTCCCATGTATGAAATGATCAGACCTTTAGATTCCATAAATCCTTGGTTTAATTAATATGAAATTGGGAAGAATGATTGTTTCTCAAAGAAATTTGAATAACTAATTGGGTAGACCATGTGTAGATTTCTATAGGTTCGGAATGAGGGTTGACATATGATGGCCTTGAGGTTTGATTTGGTAATTATTTCATTTCATTGATTAGAGCCCACATGGATTACTTTATGAGGCATTTGAGGTTGTATAAAAATCCTGATGAGGTTGGGGACACAATACCCTAGTTTAATGGTTGACCATATGGGGGATATGAATTTGATAAAGGAACACATAAAGGGTGTTTTTATAGTTTTTTGGCATGGGGTTCCTAGATGGTTCCCCCTGTGTAGTGTAACACAAGAGAAGTTTAGTGTGAGAATTGGTACTGAATATTATCGGTTCACCTTCGAAACTAAATTGGTATGTGATTTTAGTGAGGATGTTGGGATTTTGGAAAGTCAAGAACATTAAAGGCTGAAATATTTTATGTTGGATGGGTTATGTAGAATTTTATCCCTTTTGTGATGTATTATGTGAGATGATTATGGGTGATATTCACTTCCCACTGAGACCGGTATTATCATAAATTATATAAGGTATTAGATTCCCATGAGATGACTAATTGATTATGGTGTATATAGAATTCCTTAAATTATTTTCTAGGAATCAAATATTTTGCTTGATGGTACTATGATTTCCCTAGATTTATGGGAATCAGTGATGGAGCCCAATTAGGATGGGTTTCAAAAGATTTCTGGGATTCATCTTTTGGACTAATAAAATTATATATATCTTAATAAATTACCCAATAATTAGTTTTTATACCTATATGTGATTCCCAAGACACTAGGATATCACAAGGTCTCTAGGGATGTACTTGGTGAAGACCTTGGAATCGTCCGTATGGCCTATTATAGATATTACTACATAGGTGGCAACTTTGGAATCTACAAGGTGACCTATTATATATGATTACTCTATCATTGAACTTGAAATTATACTTGTACACATTTTAGGACTTACTAAGTTGGATATTAGGAAATGAAACCAGCATATGAATTTGAGATGCGTAGTATGATTCCTATGGTCTAGTGTTTGCACCAATTGGAGAAACAATCACCATATTTTTACATCCTATGAGACCCTCTAGAATTAGACGAAGCATGAAGGGTTTATCCTAGGTGTAATGTTAGAAAATGAGGATTGATATATTTATTTATTCATGTTTCAACAATTTATTTATGATTTTGATCATATCACATGTGCATACATGATATACACTGGTTATGTTTGGGACCATATTGTTGGTGACCTATAGAGTTTTTATGAAACTATTACCATGTGTTCATGGAACATGGGTTCCTGAGAAGCTTACATTTACTACCAATTAAGGTGGGGTAGAGGCCCCATGTTGCATGATCATACTGGAGAACCTCAGATGGATGATTTTAGTGGATGCTCCTGGATGGTAGGAGAGCCCCTATATATTTTGTTTCTTTTTTATTACTTTTTATTTTTGATCATCCAAGTGGGTGATCAATCTTGTTTTATAGAATTATCATGATTATATATCTTGAATTTTATTTGTTATACAATGTTTTGTTTATTATTATTTTCATAAAATTTTGTATGTGATTCTTGGTGATCTATTGGTATATCTATTATGGCCTACTCTGATATAATGTTATAGTCTCCCAATAGTCACAAATTATACCTTCAATTCTAGTTAACAGCATCCATAATGTGCGGAGGAGTTCGTGATGAAATTTAGTGATAATTGATCTGGGAACATTAGAGTTTCCCAAGGTGGAAGGATGTTACATTGAATGTTTTTTTTAATTGGGGAGAGTGTGATAACGTGGTCTAGAAATGTGTTAGGAAATGTGATGCACCTAGATTGGTATGTCAAGAACACCATTTTAGGCGTGAATTCTAGTTTACTAGGGGAATGATATTTTTTTAATGTATTCAACATTATAGTTGACTGATTTCACCAAAGGTGATACACATATATTTTAGATTTTGATTTATTATCGTTTATATATCTCAACCCATCAGTGAGAGGTCGGTGTTCATGAATAATTATTAGGGATATAAGATTAAAATTAAAGGATAGTTTTTTTTTGTTATTGGTATTACTGATGATACATTTTAACTACTTAATGTTTCAGTAAAAAAATATATAGTTTATCTCGTATAAAATTCTTGTGGCATTCTACTCACCAAGAACAATGATATTTTATTATTATAACAGAGCATGTGGATCCTATATTATGATGGTTGATTGATATGGTTGTAAATTTATCTTATACATGATATGTATAGTGAACCTTGGGGGGTCAGGATTGGGATGCAGTTCGTTGATGCTGGTTCTTGATAGGAGAGAGAACTCAAATTTTTGAGAATGGGTTACTAATATTTCCATCACGATGGCTATATATATATACACACAAACATACAGATAATTAAAAATATACATATATTGAAAATAAATTTATATATTTTAACATATATATTATGAATATATATATATATATATAATAAATTTTCATATAATATATATATCTAATTTATTATATATTTGTATGTGTGTGTGCTAAATATATATAAATACAAAATACAAAGACATAATGTTATAAATATATATGTTTTAAAAGTATTGGTATACTAGAAATTAACTTGAATATAAATATATAATTTTAAAAATGAAAATATATTTATATTTCAAATTAATAAATATGAATATCAATTTATTATAAACCAAGATATAATAGATAATATATTTATATATATTAAATATATATATATATATATATATATATATATTTATAAATCATATTTTAGAATATATAAATATTTATATATATAATATATTATATAAGAACCTTTTATCAGTTCTAAATAACACGTTGATAAAGGGATCTTATATTAGTAGAAAAATAAGTTCATATAAGGGTTCAACATTTATCTATATTTATTTTATAACTAGTAAAGGTATCTTTAATGATTAATTTTATAACACTACTATATCTAAATCTGTAGTAGCGATCATTGAAATGACGTCGAATTTGTATAGTGTGTTTTGGGAATTTTATCAGGGACAGAATTGTTTAATTTTGTTTGATGTCTAAAAAATAATATGTACTTGATAGATATTCCTTATACCCAATGTAATTCGAGTTTAGTGAATTAAATTTTTTAATGTCTATTTATCCTATAGGTTTTCCATATGTTATTAATTAATTTTGAATAAATTTAACACCGTAGGAGTTTTCATTGAATAAATATAATTAATAATACCAATATGATGAAACATATGTTGATAAATTTCATGTAGCCAACAAATATTGATTAATGAAACACATAAAAGTTATATATATAAGGGGACAGAATCCATACTATTTTTGTGTGTCTATGGAATATGATATATAAACATATTCCTTCTCCTCAAAATAGTGTTTAGCACCCCATATGAAGGTATTAACACCCCTTCGGATTTTCAGAACCATATTAAATAACATCCAATCCTTTGGTTGGTGTAATCACATATTAGGCTAGAGGATTTAATCTAATGCTCCTCGTGGTTTTCATAAAATTTTACCTATTGTTTCCTGAGGATGAAGGACTCTATAAAAAAACAATATAGGTTCCTTTTTGTTTGTTTTTCATTATTTTCGTTACTTTTCTTAAGATTAGTATGATCCATGGAAGCATTGCAAGGATTTTAAATTTTCAAAGTGAGTTTCATAAATAATGACAATGGAAGAATTATTTTAAATGAATAAAAATTATAACATTCAAAGGATTTATATGGATATTATAATTTCCTTGAAATTTAATTTAAGGATATGTTGTGCAATTTGAGGGAAGTATGATAGGAAGTTTCCAAATAAATGGGACCAAGATGTTTATTGAAAGAAAGATCATGATATTGATGTGTGGTGAGAATATATAACCTCTTTTGTATGGTTCTTATAAAACCATTATAGGAAAAAGATATTACTTGGAGAAATTAGAATCTAAAAAACAAATCAAGAATGAGGTGTAGTGTTGTCTTGAGTTTTATGAACGAGTTTTGTAAGTGGAGGAAGTACAAATTTATTTTGATAAAAAATGTGTGTGAGGGTGATTGAGAATCTTGATAAAAATGGTAGGATAATGAGGAGAGATGTTTCATCAATGAAAACAAATTAAGTATAGATATATTATTTATGTATGATATATTAATACTTCAAAATTGGGATTATCTTGTATTAGGTCTTTAATAATGCTATCTAAAAATGTTGTTAAAGACCCCCTTTGTCAGTTCTAAAAAAGTGATATTAAAGGGGGTCTTTAACAGTGCTTGTTTAGCGTTGTTAAAGGGGGGAATTTATCAGTGATTTTTTATAAGAACTGATAATGACCGACCCTTTATTATCACTTTTAAAAAATCACGGATAAATAGGGTCTTTTATCAGAACTTGTAAAAAAGTGTTGATAAATGGGGTAGGGTTATCAGAGTTTTTTAGAAGGGCTGATAAAAGACCCCCCCTTTATCAGGTATATTTTACATGTACTAATAAAAGTATAATAAAAAAATTACATTTCATTAAAAATAATATATAAATATATAAATTTTTATAATCATTTAAATATAATATATATGTTTTATAATATGGTTTAGATAATTTAAATTGGCATTTACACTTAATATTTATGATATTTATTGGAAATAACATATATAATAATCACAATTTTTTTTAATTAATATGTTTCTTATTATTACCAAGTAATAGTCATTTATTATCAATTTGTGATTAAAAAAATTAAAAAATTTACAAAAAATCTAAAATAAGATGAAAATGTAACTCAAACATTAATCGACAATATTTTTTTATCTGATTGTCTGTTTGGGCCTTACCACATATCAAACTGTATCCTGAGATTATCTATATACTCTTAGTGATTGAATTAAATCTCTATAAAATTTTTTTGAGGCAAAAAAGTCACAAAATTCCACTAAAAACAAGTTCTTAGAAGACATACCTCAATGTTTTATCATTCAATGGATTTCAGGCCAATTTATAGGGTTTGTTTTACCCTTTTTTTGGAGGGGAATGGATTTATTCCCAGCTATAACATTCAAATAGATATTATGGTTTTTAAATTCTCTCATTTTTCAAATTTTTCTATTATTTATAATCAAATATATTCAATATATACATACTTTTAATATATTCACACATAAAAATTTATTTTTATATATAAATAATTAAACATATTTACATATAAAATATATTTATTAGAATATACATATAAATATAAACATATATATAAACCTATATTTAAATATATGGACAAAAAATGTTTCGAAATATTTATAAATATATTGATATATCATAAAATGTGAAATAGAATAGTATAGGGGAGTGGGAAAGGCTTTGATGTATATGATGGAGATCTAGTGTTTGAATCTTGGTGGAGTTGGGGGCGTGAGTGAGAGGGTGGGATTCTATAAAGCGCTGATAAAGGTGTTGGGGTGGGAAGACCTAATGAAGGGCCTATTTGGGCATGAAATTTTTTTATATCCTTTATCAATGGGGCCTTTATCATTTCTTTTTGTATTGTTAAAGTCCCTCTTTAATAATGTTAAAAAACTGATAAAAGGGGCCTTTAACAACACTACAAAAAAGAACTATTAAGGGATCCATTTATCAATTCTTTTTTTAGAACTCTTAAAGGGCTCCTTTAATATCTTTTTTTAGCACTGATAAAATTTCTAGGACTTCACACTCAAATTATTGGTGATTTGATTGCACAGATAAAGGCATTTTCTAGTGATGTTAAAGACCATTTTTGTAGTAGTGTATAAAGGATTTGTAGTGATGGGAGACCCATATAAAATATGATATAAAAATTTGATGAAGGATATAATGTCAAGACGAATTATACTAGAGAGTGAACCTAAAAGTCAAAAATTGGGGAAACTCTAAAGTCATTATAGATGAGATATATGGATTGAAGTAATTTCAGGCTCACTAATGTTATAGAAAGGAATTAAATTTAGTATTATATGTTTATTGAGGAGGTTTATGGAAACATTATAAAAACCATCCAACAATCAACCAATGTCATAATCATCAATGATCCATGAGGTGTGGTGGTTTGAAAGATTTTAGAGGCATCTCTTGAAGTAGAAGAGGGAATCTCTTTCGTTTCACCATTATTATTCTCTAACCAAGATATGTTGCTCCACATTAACATTAGCAACACCATATATCATCCCATCCTAACCATCACTCTTTCCATACAATACACACCACCATTAAGCATGTGAATCTATATATCTATTCAACATGCCTCCGGGGTACACCCACACTACCAAAATTAAGTAGGAAGAGAGGATTTTTTTGGGTCTCCATCATTGATGTATTTTGTCAATTTATTGTGGGTATGAAATATGATGTAATGTATATTGGGGATTTGGGAATATATCTAATGAATCCATAGAAAATAGAAACACCACTAGAATCAAGAAATAATGAATATTATCCAAGATGACCCCATGACTTATGTATTTGGAACTGGGAACTCCATTCACCCCAGACGACATACCAATTTACCCCTTCATTTGGATCCAATCATGTCAAGGTCTTTATTACAATCAATGAAAAATATATATATGATAATGAAAAATGAAACAAATAATGAAAAATATAAAATTCCCATGGATTATATGGTTTCAAAAATCATTATATATTCTTGGGATAACAATAACAACCCATTAATTAAAATAGGAGAAAACCCATTGGGTTAGAAGGAATACCATCTCTTGTAAATGTATATAAATCATTTTAATACATGATATAAATAATATTTATTCACCAATACTTCCAAATATCTCTTTATATCCCCTAATATTTCATGTATCCACCTCGACAGTTGTCTCTAAATCCTCTAAGACATTCTATGACCCTTTGTTTCCTTCCCCCGAAGAGGGAACCTTTTCCTTTTTTATGACCTATGAATACTCATCCTTCATTCTAAAAAAAATTCATTGTATCAATTTAAATGTAAGCTGAGTACATATCACCTATTAATGTGGTTAACATACATTTTTATATCAAATAATGTTTATGAAATTTCACTAATAATGTCGAGAGAAACCCAGGTATTAATGGCATAAAATTTCCTATATTAATTAATTATAATATCTTTAATAAATTGATTATCCGATAATCAATTCTTATTTTAGAACTATTTTCACATGTTGAGTCTAACAATCTCTCAGTCAAATACTATTCTGATAATCACCCAAATTTCCACAGAATTCCAGCTTTCATTCACCCTTTATAAATAGTGTCCGAATGGTTCTCCACTCAATGATGCTTCAATCATCTAGATTCTTATTGAAGAAGTCCCACCTTAGTATTCCAAACCATTACATGGTCATTCAGATGACTCTCTGAAACTCCTATGAATACCTCCATGGAAATATTCTTCAAATCAATCACGAATGAGATATCTTCCATTAACATTATTGAAATTCACATCAACAATACATTTTTTGAACCATGTCCAAAACCCCACTCATTATATTCATTAAAAAACTCCACCATTAATATTTCACATCATATGATAGTTTTCTTGTTCACCAAAAACCATTGACAGTATTATAAGTACCATTTTTTATGGTAAATGTATTGTCTAAAAGCTCTAATGTTATCTACATGATGAACTCATACTAAAAAATTCTTTATTGCACTAAGGAAATAGGGTCATTTTATCCAACTGCTAGAATACTAGTTTTAAATTATTAAGATCCCACTTCCATCCTAGAAGTTACTTTTATTTATCTACCAATACTCGAAAATAAAAATTATAGAGTCAAAATATACAAAATAAGTCATCACTATTTTGTAAATAAACATGAAACCTAGAATTGGGGATTTCCTTCTTTGAGGTTTTACATGGCCATGTTTGAATTCTTATGAATAATTTCTATAAGAGGGAGATAATCATCCAACATTTGGACATCCATAAATACATACTCTTATATTCCATGAACATTCCACTAATCCCAACAGTACTACAACAATATATCTTTTCAATCTAAAAAATTGTATAGAAAATGAAAAATTGACCGAATCGTACGTCATCTAAAAATGAAAAATAATGTCTTATTATCACATATGATTATGGGATCCTAAGTCATTTTTCACCTAATATCATCATCTGAAATAGTACTTGTGTTCTTGATGTTGTGGAGTTCTAGTTAGCTGCCTTTATCCCACTGACATCACTATCCAATCGAAATACAAACCCTCCATGAGTAGCAACACCAATATCCTCTAAGATCTAAAATCTCCACTGTTAAATTACCAAACCCTTCCTAGTTCATGCAATTATTTTCTTCCACATACATATCTACTATTGAAATCAATTAATAAAATTGATAATTTTCTATCATCTATTATTTTAGTTTTCATCCACCAATATTGGTAGACCACCTAATTAATGGAATAGACCAGATACTGCTTTTGACCATGAGTGATTTTTATATTCTTTCAAAACCACTGATATCTCCCTCATTTTCTAGTGACATTATTCTAGATTCATGATAAAGAAGCAAAATAATGGATCCTAACAATCAATTAACTAAGATATTACTATCACCAACAATAGATCATAAATCATGACAAAATCGAAAGAGGATTATATTAAATCTTCTAGGAAAATCACTCATACCACCACTATATACCTATAAGATCATTTGATTCCTATATTAACCACTCTATCAAACACACTAAAACTATACACTAACAAAAATAACTATAACCTTGAATTGATACCTATTTTTGGGTATCAAGGTATCATTATAATGCACTCATTATGAATAACAACACCACCTGAATAAATAAGTGCAGAACATTACTCTGTAATATCCCCTAATACTTCAACGTTCAGAACATAAAAGCTTAAACTACCTAGAAACTACACTGATTCATCCCTAAATCTTGTTATGGTCTTCGTAAGGGGTTTATTTTAGGAAACAAACAATAAGGAATATGAAACACACTAAAACAATACACAAGAGAATAAAACAAACATAATGAATAAGGAATGCATGGTTTAGAAAATCATAATATATTCATGGGTGAATGAAATCAATAATTTCCTTAAATTTGGAGAAAAAAATCTGGGTTTCAACACATACCTTCTTTGATAACTCTACTAAGATCAACAAAAGATTTTCCACAAACACAATTTTTTCATCGCATATTCCATCAACCTCTTTCGTATCTCCACCCTTTTGAGTCTTGAACTCTGACATTGGATCTAGTTCCTCTAACCATTTTATTAAACCTAGGTTGCATTTCATGAAATGGGAGCCACCCCATGTTTTTTGAGCCCTATCAACACCCATAAATAATACTCAAAAGATGTCACTATATCAATTTATAAATAAACCAAGTCAATATCTTCAATTAATGTGGACTACAATCATATTTTCATCCATTAAGTTTAAGAAAATATACCCATTAACATTGAGAAAAAAATTACATTAATTTTGAGAAAAATATATTAATTAATTAATTTCTCTGTCCCTATATCTCTAATAAATGGGTTTCACCCAAATCAATTATGTTTTGTGAATTTTTTTTCATAGGTTGACTAAAATAGTGGATGCATGATAAATATGTGTCATTGAACCATTTAGCACATTAATGGGAATGGAAAAAGTGGTATTTGAGTCATTCTAAGGGACCGAATATTGTCTGCCATTATTATACAGTCTAATTTATTTTTTTACTGGATTTCATTTCTCAAATTAAAATAAATAAGAGATTATATAAGCATTAAAAAATCAAGATCTCATATAATTGATATTGAATAGAACATATTATTATAAAATAGTTGAAATAAAAAAGGAAAAAGATACAAAAAATATAACTAATCAAAATGAGTATAAGATTCCTTGGAATTAATAAAAAAATAATTATAATTAATTTATACCCAATTATATTATTTAATTCTTAAATTCATAAATTTTTACATATTATAAATTAAATTTATAGAAAAATATTTTTTTGTATAAAAAATAGGGGATGATATTCTTTTAGGGAATGAGTTTTTGAAAGGAATAAAAACATTATATTCTAATGGATAAAAAAATGTTTTTTAAAATTTATAAATATTTTTCTAGTAAAATATTTAATTTTAAAAACTAAAATTTATTTTTTATATATTTATATATTTAATATATTTTTAATAACAAAGTATTATATATTCTTATAGTCATATAAAATAACTATTAAGCATATAAAATAAAACATTTCTATTTAATACAATAAAAAATTGAGATTATATTAAAAATATTATTAATATTTAAAAATTTCATAATATAATATCATTTTATTTAAATAAAAATTTTGTTATTGAAAATTGGAACACATGGAGGGGTGAAAAAAGGGAATGAAATTTTTAGAACAATAATACCCCCCAAAAAATAATATTGGAATTACACACAACAAATTAAAGATATTAATAATATAAATACATGATTCAGTCTTCGTGAGTATGAAGCTAATTTCATATATAAATTAATCTATCATAGAATAAAGATTAACTAACAAAACTACTCCTTGAAGTATTTTTTTCATAAAATAAAAAAGTAACACACAAATAATTTTACATCTAAACTGTAACACATCATTATGTGGGATATAGAAAAAACTACCACTGATAAAATATCTATATATATATATAACTTAAATATAATAAAAAATAAAAATTTTATACTTTCAAGTAATATGACTGAGATTCCAAACTACCCATATTTCATAGAAATGATCAAACAAAATCCACATAAATAGAAAACATAATTAAAAGAATATGTATAGTATTAAAATAAATATAAGATAGGTAAATAATAGATTTTAAAAAATAAAGTATTATTTCCAATTTTAAGTTTCATAAAATAAAAAAAGTCAAGTCTTAAAATTCAAATAGCACATTAAAAAATAAACCCATGAATATTTTTCAAAAAAATATAGTAAAAATATATCACATTTATTATTCCAAAATATTTATTTCTAAAAATTATACTCATACATTCAATATTTAAATTCATGAGAAAAAAAATGGGTAATAATGATCAACCAAAAAATTAATTAGTTGAAAAACATAACAATATAAAATTTATAGTGAAAAATGTTATTATACATTATCACATTTCATCAGGATTTTCAGACATCTATAATAATTGTACATTCAAAAGTTCCTAATTTCCATGTAATTTCATATTGGGATTAAAATATGAATGTAATTCAAAACCCATGACACTTTCATTGATACTACTAAATTAATGTTATTATGGATTTTTCTTATAAAAAATGATTGTAACATTTATATGTTATTTTATATCATCAATAATTATATGTATTAGATGAAAAATGTTTGTAAAATGATTATAATTTTTATTAGTTATTATAACTACTATTAAATAATTCATTACTCATTAGTTTTAAAAATAACTACATATTCATACTATTTACTATAAATGAAAACTATTGTATTAAGCATTGAATAAATGATGTAATATGAAAATGGAATTGTTTGATAAAACTTATATCATAGTGATACTATGAAAGGGATATTAAATATCATATAGAAATTTCAATATTTTATTTTTTTGTATAATAGAGTTATTATATCATAATGTTAACCTAATTTCTTCCCAAATTATTGACTTTAATAGAGGCACGACACTATGCCACATATCTACATCAATTAGTGCATGAATTTGATTAGTGGATAATATTTTACCAATAAAAATTTAATTATTAAGGTCAATGGGTTGACCAAATCTATAGAATCCGAATATTAACCTATATAGACATTACATCATTGTTTATTAATATTCATTACATTATATAAAAACACACCTATGTACTGTAATATTTTAGTGCCATTGGAAAATTTGAAACATAATATTATATCATGGTGAGGGATATTAAACATATACCTTAAAGAAATTACACTTTTTTAATCCTACTTAAAACCATTCATCATAATCAGGGGAAAATAAATATAAAAAAGTGTAAGCTGTGAAGTTCAGAGAGGATAAACATAAGAGATATCACTCTATGATCATATAAAAGTATAAGATACAAATAAGGGTATGTGATGATAAACATAATATTCATGTTTCATTCCCATCCTATCAAAGATTACAAACACAAGTCATGGAATAGAGATTGTAAGTTCAAATGACTAAATCATAAGGGAAACAAAGAACATGAGACATGATATAATAACCATGGAATAAGACATGAAATTTTTGGAATTCCAAGAGGTATAGAAAATATTATATCTTAGCTACACACAAAGAAATTTATAGAATGTTAGGCTTAGGCTAACCTCTTATATACCAAATTTGGCCTTAGGATGTCCTCTTGTGTACCCTCTTCTTTTAAGCTTGGGTTGACCACCCTTGTACCTTCTTGTTTCAGGCCTGGTCTGACCACCCATTTACACTCTTATATTGGATTTGGGATAATAACGTGTTTACCCTCATCTTTTGGATATTTCTGAACACTCGTGTACCCTTTGAGTACATAGAATAGGTATCCTTTCCCAATTCATTGGATGGGAGATATAGGTCCCACTGGTCACATAATGAAAACAATATTTATGTATTCCACAAGATAATAAATATTCATTATATAAGAACACATGAAATTAAATTTTTATCACGAACATTTAATCATATCATACACTATGTAAAAGATATAGGGTTCATAATCATTTCATTACATAATAACCCATGAAAATATGTGTTTTTCATAAGCATTTTGTCATGGTATAACCCATGAATGAGAAATGGGTTTCATAAGAAACAGGTCATCAAAAAAATAAACCAGTCAGAGAAATAAAAAAAATTTGTATTTTTGGATCATATCCTTGTTAAATAATAAGTAACCTTAAATAATGTAATATTAGATATAAAATAATTTTTAAAGGCTTCTGATGAAATTACATAGATGAAAAATAATTTTATTTGAAAATATATTATTATAACATAAAACATAATGGAAATATTTCTATTTTAAAATAACATTGAAAATATACAAATAGATCTTTTTAAAATAATTTAAAACATTTTTCTAGGAAAATAAAATTTCCTCTTTGAAAAACAATTTTTAAAACACAAAACATTTTAAAAGTGTTTTCCATTGAAAATAGAATTGAAAACATATAAAGTAAGATTTAAGAAAACAATTAAACACTTTTTATAAAATAAAATAAATTTAAAATCCATTTCATTGAAAATTATATTAAAATATATTTTAAAAACATTTTCAATACATTTTTAAAAAAAATTATTTTCATAGAACATAGATTTAAGACCAAAGGGAGAAATAATGTAAATTTACCTTAAGAAAACATTTTATCAAGTATCATAAGTACCAAATTGAGGAAAAATGGTATAATTATTTGAATATATAATTAATATACAGAGGTTAATAAAATTCATGAAAATTTCTGAGATATAGATCATAAAATTTTATCATTGGAAGCATAATAATAAAAAATCACAATAAACATTGAGATTGTAATATAAAATTATTATTACTTTGTTAACAATGAATTTTAAGTCCCATAAAAGAATACGAATAAATGGAATGGAAAATATAATTAGGATATATAAATTTATGATATGAAATTAAAAATGTTATATATATACACCTCCTGAATTAATATAGGTGTATTTCATGACATACGTCCCAAAGAACGAAAATTGAGTCAAACCCCTTTACCGATTTGGTATCTTTTGAACAGTAAACACCATAAAAGAGATATAAAAAATGTAAAATAAAATCCCAATGATTATAAATATAATAATTAGAAATTACATAAATGGGTATTATACACACCACATATGTGAAATAGGCGGTGAACATGGCATGTGTTTAATAGAAAATAAAATTGAGATGGAAATCCCTTCCCTAAAGTCTGGACATCTGCTGTAATAATTAAATACAACTATATAATAAATATTATTTTATTATACATATAATAAAAAAATATTCATTTATATCAAATCATATATTATTTTTTAATATATTTTGTTACCCTTGTATTAAAAATTCCATGTTAATGTTACGTTTTGGGTGATAACCGCTTTGTCTTTTTGTATATGATTTGATTTTATATTTTTTTAGTATCTTAATATAATAATGATATATCCATCAACATGATTAAAAACATGGTATAAATATCATATATATTTAATATATTTGTATTTATAATAATCTATAAATGATTGAAAATGGAAATTAAATACACCGTTCAAGGAGACCATATACCGTATGTATGCATGAACGTTGTTCGAAGATTCTAATTGGATTGAAAGAAAGAATAGTATATGAGATATAATCATTAATGAATAATTTTTATGTCATATATATCAAATATTTTTACTAAAATCATCCTTAATAAATTCTATGTAAATCGTGAATGAATCACATTGCTTTGTGAGGCGATAGTCCCCCGTACAAATGAACGACATTATCATATTTAAACAAATTGGAAAGAATGATGGTATGTGTGATATAAAAATTATAGAATCATAATAACCTTAGTAGAATATTTATCCTCAAATATAAAATGTATTTCTGTCAGATTTCCAATCTTTTAAACGTGGTAATGGATAACGAACAACATCGGTTCATAAAGCCATAGTCCACCGTACAGACGGACGATGATTTCATATCAAACATGATGGAAGTATATGTTTATGTAGTTATAAAATTTAACATAAAAACATCTTAGTATATTTAATATAATTATTTTATTATATAATAACGAAATAAAAATAAAATATGGGTTTTTATTGGGGAATAATATAAAAATGTTCGTTGATGAATGTTACCTCTTCTTTGGGTATCTCTTTTTGGTTTTTCCCAAAGGCCATCCTTAGTTATATTTTTTACAAAATTAAGTATTATAAGATAATATGATGAAATTTTAGAAGTTTTCTGCATAATTATTGTCTCCAAAAATTGGTTTTTATGGTCTGAAGAGAGGGGAGGGGTGTCCTTTTATAAGGGAGGTGAGTGGAAATATGTAAATTTTTTAAAGAGAGAATTCCAACCACATTTTTTCAATGTCAAGTGGATCCAATAATATAAAACATTTGATGTGTGAATGGTTAATATTGGAATATTTATATCCAATGGGTTTTTTTAGAATTTTATATAATATTTTTCCCTTATGTTTAAATTTTAGTGCCTTGGTAATTTTATTTTTCTCTTAATCGCCTTGATTAATTTTAACTATTTTCAACAAAAATGTTTTTAAAAAAAGTAAGTTAAACATATTATACAATATATATTATTATAATTTAAAATAATTAATCAATATTTCCATATTCAATACATATAAGTGGCATAAATTTATTTAAAATTAATCTCATAGATGTGTTGAGAAAACTCGTTTTTAAGGCGAAAAAGATCAAATGTTTATAACGATTTTATATTAAATTTCAATATAAAATTAATTAAAATGGGATAAATTGGATTAGAATATGTATAAGTTAAATATTTTTCCTTTAAAACCAATTCAGAATATAGTTTAACATTATAAATTATTTAAATTAAATGGGTGTTTTCAATTGAAATTCTTTTTTTTTCTATACATCAAAAAATGAAAATTTTTAGAAAAATACCATAAATTCACTATAAGATATTTTTTATATAAATAGTTAAAAATTAATGTTTCTTATAAAATTATTTTTCAAAAATTGGTAAATTTTAGTTTTAAAATAAGAGCTCCCTACAAGCAAACAAAAATGATTTTTAGAAAAATACAGTTTTAAGCGTATAATTGGATTTATTATTTACTATTAAATAGATCAAATTTAAGATGAGTGTTAAACATTTAATTGACTATAAATTATATATATTTCATTAAAATATTTAACTAATAGTTATTTGGTTAATTTATTTATATGAAACAAACGTTTTTGTATAAAATAGTTTTTTTAGAATTGTTTTTTCTTTCATATTAAACGGGTTTTATTTTCATTTCCAATTAATTAGTCACTAAATAATTATATAATCATGTGTAAACAATATTTTTATAATTTAGTTAATCCTTTTCATCCCTAAAAATCCAATGGTTAGTTTATAACTATCATAATAATATTAATAGTATAATGTAGTTATGTAAAACTTAGTCATGCGTGTAACATATGTTATGGAAAGAAAATGGTATTATCTATTACAAAAGTAGACTTAGTATTGCATGGAGCACAAGATAATCTCAATGGTTTTTAAGTGTAACATTAACTTGGTGTTTCTTATTAATAAACCGTAACTGGTGTAGTGTTCAATGAATGAAATCAAATAATTTTGATTTAATAAAACAAATTAATAAATACTCAGGGTGTTACATTCCACCACCCTTAAAACGAATTTATCCCTAAAATTTCAACACTATTATTAAAAAAATGTGGATAATTTTGTCACATCATGTTCTCAATTTCCCAAGTATCATCGTCAAATTAGTGGTTTCACCAAAAAACATTGACACCAAAAAACATTGTCCACTTGAGTGGTCTTATTTCGTAATAAATTATTAGTACGATCCTGAATCTCCACCAGTTTTTCCTATTAAGAAAGATCATTAAATAATGGCATAACATATGAGTCCAGTACATGTAATGGATCATGTATGTACTTTATCAGTAGTGATACATTTAACATATAGAAAAACTAATATAAGTTCATTGGGAGTGCTAAATGACAAGCTATTATCCTATTATGATCAGGTATTTTAATGGGATAGATATACATAGAGATTAGTTTTCCTTTATTTATTCAATATAAAAATTCACATAAAGACCTTATAACCAACTTAATTTTTTTTCATGATGATGAATATCAACATAACATTTTTATCCAATTTGTGAGGTCTTTTCATCTTTCAGAATTGATATAACCATTTCTTCCATATCATCAGCTTGCTCAGGTCTTAGTAGCTATCTTTCAAAAACTTCATTATGGTACATTGCAGTTCTACAATTTATTCCATAAAAGGTATTAATAAGGTGTTATCTGAATTCTCAATTAAAATCCATGGTTTTTTGAATATTCAACTTGATGAACTTGTTGATCCCAGGATACTTTGAAATTTAAAGGATATGATCTTAGAGTAACCTTTAACCATGTGTCAACAAGTTGTAAAGGCATTCCTCCCAAAATAAATTTATCACTACATATAATACACAAGAGTTTCATTTCCATAACTGTCTCCTAAAATCTACAATATCCTGATGAAATTACAGAACATAAAACATTAAAAAGGATGTATAGACTTACGATAAATAACAAAATTGATAACCAATGAGAGAATATATAACTCTTATGTTAACCATAACTAGTGACATATATGCTTCAGAAATATAATTCTCCCTTTATTCCTTAAATAAGAAATTATTTTATACAAAAATAATAATTCGAATCTTAGGTTCATCCTTGTACTAATATAATATCAAATGTGATTTGATTAATCTAAAATCTATGTAAAGGGTTATAATCACCTGAAATTTCACCAAAGTAGGGAAAATAATATTTTCATAGTGTTCATTCATAAAAAATCAAACATGAAGTTCCCAAATAAGGGTGGGAGGATAATTGTTCCCTAATTACCATTATTCACTTCATCCATTGTAATAAATTTTCCTTTTTCCCTATATCATCATAGGTTGTTGCTCTATCATCCACATTCATCCATGGATTGGAGAACTTTTTATTATAATAACAAAAATTCTAACAATAAAAATAAGGAAGCGTGGGAGGAGAATTATATAGGGATTTCCCATTATATCAACATTTATCCACTCGATAATCATTAATTATACACTTTAAAAATTTAAAATTTACCTTAAGATATTTTTTACAAGTTCCCTTCCAGACATTGAGCATAAGTTAAAGTGAATCTTATTCTCTCTATAGTCTTTAAAGTTTCCTTCTAATTATATCCTTCTTTTCTTATCATAACCATGATATCGAATGGTAACTCTAACTTCCCATTTCATATAAATAATAAAAGGAAATAATTATTGAAAAATATTTTCCTGAACTTGTCCCAATCAATAGAGTCAATTTTATCACTCTTCCATGTATTCATGATAATATTCTACCATTGATTTGCTTCACATTCCAAGAGATAGGAGTCCAAAATAACTTTATTTCATTCTATGAAATGGAGAATAAAAAATATCTTTTCAATAGTATAATTCCATTTCTCTACCACAAGTAGATCAGTCATTCCACTAAGTGAATGTGAACATTACCTTATGAAGTATTCAAGAAAATGTTCTTCCATCATTTGATTGTTTGGAATCTAAGAACGATTATTGACTTTAGAAAGTTGTGTGGTCTTATAAATGATTTTTTTCATTCCATATCAATAAAATTAAGTTTCTAAATAGGAAAATCATTGAATTCTTCATTGAATTACTCATTAATATGGTTTTGTGGGTACTAGTTATTTACTAAGACCATAAATAATAGTTTTTACAATGAAAATCATACTGTAAAAACATATAGTTGTGAAAAATAACTTATAGGATGTCTAAATCATGACCACTTATTTTTAATCTATGACATAATTGGTTTATCCAAGGTCATACAAAGTCATAATATCTTTAAATCATTACTTTTTGTTTTTAAAGAGTTTTGGAATTTCTAAAAAAATATTCTCCCAGAGTTTCACACCATATTTGAAGCATAGACCGTTGTAATGAAATTGTTCTCAGTCAAGTTCAGATCAATAAAATGTTTTCAGGGTTGTTACCTCTATGTAAATATATTCTTGAGCCACATAAACTTTTAGTATGCATATATTTATGTAATTTCATGGGAACCATTCCATCAATCCTTTATCAAATTGTCAAGATGGTTTCTTAAACATTGACTAATCCTGAGACATATCCTTAGATACTTCCCTAAAGATATATTTATAAATATACCTAGGTATCTCACTAAATTATTCTCATCCTTATTTCTAATTGATAACTAAAAATATCCTGTGATACCAACTATGGTGACCTAGTCTTAACATATATGGATATTACATCATTTTTTATGAATATTCAATAAATTATAAAAACACAACCCCAAGGAACATAACAATGTACTCCTATTGGAAAAATGGAAAAATAATCTTCTATATTGGTGAAAAATATTAAAAATATCCCATAAAGATTATATCCTTTAGTAATCATACTTAAAACCATTCATTATAACCAATGGAATGTGAACATAAGAAAGGGTGAGCTTAGATACTTAGTAAGGGTAAAAAAATTTTATCAACATATGGTCATATGAAAGAATAAGATAATCATAAATGTATGTGATCATGAAAATAACTTATGAGGTCCATATCCAAACTATCATAGATTATAACTATGAGTCATGGAATAAATATTGGCAAATCATAAGAGTTAAATCATAAGGGAGATGAAGAACATGATCAATGAGAGTATAACCATCGAATAAGACATGGGATTGTTGGCATACACACAAGCGTAAAAAATATAATTTCATGGCCACCTTCCAAGAAATACACAACATGTTATGTAACTCCCCGACCCCAGTTTCCTAGAGTCGGTGCATTATTACATTACATTGGCATGATCACAAGAAAGATCAAATCTCGAAAGACCGATTGGTTTAGTAGCCTTGGAAACACTAGATATATTCATAAAGTATTACATCATAAAGTGAAAAACTACTACAACAACATAGTCTCCATATTCCACACTCATATCCCCACATACTATCCCTGCGGGTCATTCATAAAATACTTCTTCACATCCTGGGAAAAAAACATAGAAAAGGGTTGAGCTCAAATGCCTAGTAAGGATAACAATATAGAGGGAACATTCAAAAATAAGAATAAACATTTAAGGCAATGTATAACTAAAAAAATACTTTTAAACTTGAACTTCAACATTGTATGGAAAAAGTAAAATGAAATAATTCCATTTACTTATTCACATGGATATTCTACTAATCAAATAATCACATGAAATATCAATAACCACTTTCATAATGATGGAATGCATAATGCCAGACTATCATAACCACATATCCAAGGCCTCGTGCCAAGACTACAAATAAGATTTTTCCAAGGCCTTGTGCCAAGACACTAGATTGTCTCATGAGACCTACCGATGCATCGAGAAGCTATAGCGGGCTCCACCCGTCACATATTATGTCCAATGCATTCCCATATGAAATGGTTTAAATATAACATAAACATTCGTATTAAAACTAGCATAAGAAATGTCAATATTTTCACTATAAACCATGAATTGTATAAAAATAGCACATCCACAGTCAAACATATCACAAAACCTTCAATAAAATATAGAAGTTTTGTATCATAATAAATCAACTTCAAATAAGCTTAAAATCCATCAAAGGATGTTGACATAGATGAAATCAAAACTATTTGAGAGAAATATCTCTTTTCTCGAAATCATTGAAAAGTCACACATTTATAAAGGAAGTAATTTAAAAGAGATTTTTGAATCAAAGTGTCCCATACCACTTTGAAACTTTTTAAAAGAAATATCATTTCAAAACCTTCATGTCCATATAAACAAATCCTTAAAATCATTTTGAAAACATGGACATTAATTAAAAATATTTAGAAAGATAAATCTTTAAATCATTTAAAATTATGATCTTGATAAAGTGTACCTTTCAAAAATTCATAAAATATTCGTTTTGAAATCATTTAAGAGTAAAAAATTTTCTTTGAAAATATTCTTATAAGCTTATAAAGGAAGCCTCAACGATTTTATAACGGCGGAAAATAACCGCACCAGCCGTATAAGTTAAAAAAACATTCTTACCTTAATTCTGTCGAAAAGGTTAAAAAGCACCTTGTTTGGAAAATGACGGAAAGATTAATTTATAAAACTCTTATAAAAATTTAAAAAAGGGTATAAATGACTTTAACCCATATTCTTGTAAATTTTAAAAATGTTTTGAAATACATTTTTAAGAAACATGGATGTGGATGATAAAGACATCCCAGTAGATTATTACGTATAAACAACCTCGGATAATGAAGAGATTGTGAAATAAACCCTTAACATGTACTTTTACTTGTTTGGGGTAGGTTAAACTCATGTATAATGGTGAAATAATTGTTATTAAATTATACAAGAATCATATATGATCTTTTATCATTGATTTGTTAATAATATCTTAGAATTATCGTCATTTCGGGTGTTAACTTACTCATTTTATTTTATATATTTTGTTACATATGCCGTGTTTGTTATGGATATGTTGTATCGTATTCATATCCAGAATTATATCAAGTCCTTAGACATAATTTTTAAATCATCAAATTATAATTATACTTGAATGGATACGATGGAGAATGAATCTCATCTTGTTCGTGGAGACGGTAGTCCATACGTACGCACGAGTGACAATATCATTCTTTTGATATTAAAATAATATATAATTGGATATTATATCATATATACAGAATCATTATCATGTTATATTTATTATTTACAGGAGTTAGACATCATTATTATACCCATCCAAATTATAATATATTGAATAACAATTACACCACGACGTGGAGACGGTAAGCCGTACGTACGCACGTATGGTGACATGTTATTCAAAGGGTGTATTGAATACTTAATATGGTTGTACCATATTTATAATAACATCACAGTATATATAAGATGCTGGAGTTATTATTTTATAATGGTAATAACAAAGAAAGAATAAGTGGAAGATGAAACGAATTTGAAAAAGGGTGGTGAAAAAATTACCTCTTCTTCGGGTTCTTCCTTTTGATTTGATCAAAATGGATCTTTATGATGGCTTTATGATCAAACTAAGGCCTATATGTTGTATTGATGGAAGTTGAGAGAGTATTTGGGCAGTTTTTGGCTGAACCAAAAGGCTTGGAAGGTGTGAAGTAATGAGAAGGGGGAGTGCCCTTTTATAACAGGGGTGAGGGGAACCTTTGGAAAAGCTAGAAATATTAATTTATAATAAATTCATATTCGGTTTCTAATGACTCCAAAGTTGATTATTAAAAGGATATGGTGGGTATGGGTCGAAAAACACTCAACCAATAGAATTTAGACAGGTTTGGGTACTTATATTTATCTTATCTTTAAGTATTAACTCTAAGATAATTAGTTTCACTTTTACAATGTCTCTTTGTATTTTTTTATTATATGGTTAATAATCATAATATATACATCTAAAAGTCCCCCAAGTGGTCCATTAATGATACAAATATCATGATATAAGTCTCTTGGCCGAACCTTAGATTTTTAGGAATTTAATATCAATTAATAATATAATATTTGTTTTAAAAACTCTTTATGTCAATTTTGAAACTATTAAATAGTTGATTTTTTTGAAACTCATAACAGAATGATTACTTCGAAAAATTTAAATTAAATAATTTCTAACATGTCATATTAACATATAAAATTATTGTAATTCATAAAAAGTCTAAAATTATATTTATTTGTGTATTTATAATATCAATTATTTTAATTGTTCACTATTATGGTAATTACTGCATCATCATTGTGTCATAAATAAATTAAATTTTTTAAAGTCTAAAAATTATAAATAAAATATCATTATGTAGGAAATAATTTTATATTTCTAATTAATATTTATAGTCCAAAATCCAACATATATAACCCTATGTAAAAATTGTTTTTATAAACGATATATGCTTATGTCATTTTTGTACTTAATTTAACTTAATTAAAATTAAGTGTCCCTATCACCTACATGTGGCTCCATTGTAACACCCCAAGATTTCATAGTGTGTTATTTCTTCAAAATAATTCAATAACTTGCACTACACACAACACCGAGTTCAATTGCACCATGAATTACCAAAAAAAAGCCATTAAAAGAGGTCATGAATAGCATTAACTACATTTTTAACTTTATATAATCCTTATAATTTTAGAATCCATATTATGAGTTTCTTAGTCATAATGCAAGAACAGATTCATTTTCAGTATTGCACTTTTATCAACTTTTGATAGTGAAACCTTTTTAAATACAATATTTTAAACTTTCTGGCTAAATGGAGACATCAAAAAATTTAAAATGAAACATCCCAAGCTTCCACGGTACGCTTTCCTTTGAATAAAACAGTAGCGTGTGTTGTACGCAACGTCGAGTTTTAACACACACCACAACCGATCAAACTAGCCGTTATGAATAGTAATACCTAAATTTTGAAATTATATATATTTTAAATTTTTAAATGGACTTCATTTTTGGATTCGGAATATCTAATTTAGCCTAAGGTGAAATTTTGGTACATTTCGGATAACTTTCATATTTTGATGAATAGTGAAAATTACTAAATTTTAATTAAAAACAACTTTTTTAATCAAAATAATTAATAGTGATAAATTATGAATTTGAGTGGTTTTAAAGTATATTTAGAATATATTTTTACCATTTAATATAATGTTGGTCATTGGACATAATTTTACAATTAAACCGAACATAAACAAGTGTCAATCTTTTGATAGTTATTATCTCTTAAAAACACGCTTTTTGTTTTGACAGCGGGAATTAATTTTAAATTAATTTCTGCCACTTCTGTGTTTTGAATTTAGGAAAATGGATTCCATATTTGGAATCAGGATGTTCAAATTGTGTAAATAGGTAACTTTTATTTTTAGACATTTTGAATAATTACTGCGGTAAATATTTTATTTACCATGGTTAAGGGTAAATCCGGTAAATAAGGGTTAAAAAAAATAATATTATAATACTAAATTACCCTAAAAACGTGTCTTAACCCTATTGGTTGATAGATGGTCGACCATGGGAATATTCGTGTCAATTTTGGGACCCCATGGATCCACTTGTAAGTGATAATGACACTTTATTTTAATTAAGTCAAAATGAATACAAAAATGACACAAGCATATATCTTTTAGAAAAACAATTGGTACATAGGGTTATATATGTTGGATTTTATATTATAAATATTCATTAGAAATATAAAAAGATTTCCTACATAATGATATTTTATTTATAATTTTTAGACATTAAATAATTTATTTTATTTATGACACAATGATGATGCAGTAATTACTAAAATAGTGAAAAATTAAAATAATTGATCTTATAAATACCCAAATAATTATAATATGAAACTTTTAATGAATTAAACTAATTTTCTATGATAATATGATATATTAGGATTGATTTAATTGACTTTGTTCGAAGTAATCAATCTGTTAGGAGTTTCACAAAAATCAACTATTGAATATTGTCAAAATTGACATAAAAGAGTTCTTAAAACAAATATTATATTATTAATTGATATTAAATTCTTTAAAATCTACGGATCGGCCAAGAGACTTATATTATTATAGGTTCCTCATTAATGGACCACTTGGGGGTCTCTTGGATGTATATAGTAAGTTTATTAACCATATTATATAAAAATACAAAGAGACATTGTAAAAGTGAAACTAATTAACTTAGAGTTAATACTTAAAGAGAAGGTTAATATAAGTACCCAAACCTGTCTAAATTCTATTGGATGAGTTGTTTTCGACCTATCCCCACCTCAACCTTTGAATATTCAACTTTGGAGCCTTTGGAAACCGAATATGAATTTATTATAAATTAATATTTCTAGCTTTTCCAAAGGTGCCCCTCACCCCTCTTATAAAAAGGCACTCCTCCTTCTCTTTTCTTCACACCTCTAAAGCCTTTTGGTTCGGCCAAACTCTGCCCAAATACTCTCCCAACATCCCTCACTACAACCTAGAGGACTTAGTTTGATCAGAAAGCCAACCTAAGGAGCCCTTTTGATCAAATCAAAAGGAAGAACCCGAAGAAGAGGTAATGATTTCACCACCCTTTTCTAAGTTCATTTCTTCTTCCACTTCTTCTTCCTTTGTTCTTACCATTCTGAAATAATAACTCCAGTATCTCACATATACTGTGATGTTATTATAAATATGTTACAATCATATTCAGTATTCTATCCACCCTTTGAATAACATGTCACCATACGTGCGTACGTACGGCTTACCGTCTCCACGTCGTGGTGTAATTGTTATTCAATATAATATTATTTGGATGGGTATAATAATGATGTGTAACTCATGTAAATAATAAATATAACATGTTAATGATTCTGTATATATGATATACCATCCATTTATATATTATTTTAATATCAAAAGAATGATATTGTCGCTCGTGCGTACGTACGGACTACCGTCTCCACGAACGCGATGAGATTCATTCTCCATCGTATCCATTCAAGTATAATTATCATTTGATGATTTAAAAATGATGTTTAAGGACTGTATATCATTCTGGATATGAATAAGATACAACAACCATGGCTTATGTAACAAAACATATAAAAGAAAATGAGTAAGTTAACTCCCGAAACGACGATAATTCTAAGATATTATTAACAAATCAATGTTAAAAGATCATATATGATATCATATTAATATATATGATTCTTGTATAATTTAATAACAACTATTTCACCATTATACAGGAGGTTAACCTACCCCAACCAAGGAAAAGTACAAGGTAAGGGTTATTTCACAATCTCTTCATTATCCGAGGTTGTTTATACGTAATAATCTACTGGGATTTCTTTATCATCCACATCCATGTTTCTTCGAAATGAATTTCAAAACATATTTATTATTTACAAGAATATGGGTTAAATTCATTTATACCCTTGTTTGACTTTTTGTAAGAGGTTTATAAAGGAATCTTTCCGTCGTTTTCAAAACAAGTTCCTTTTTAACCTTTTCGACAGAATTAAGATAAGAATGTTTTTTTACTTATATGGCGGGTGCGGTTATTTTCCGCCGTTATAAAATCGTCAAAGCTTTCCTTACAATCTTACAAGAATATTTTCAAGAAAATGTTTTATTTTATATGGCTCTTAAATGATTTCAAAAATAGAAAGAGATATTTCTCTAAAAAGTGTTTTGATTTCATCTATGTCAACATCCTTTAATGGATTTTACGCTTATTTGAAGTTGATTTATTATAATACAAAACTTCTATATTGTATTGAAGGTTTTGTGATATGTTTGACTGTGGATGTGCTATTTTATACCATTCATAGTTTATGGTGAAACTATTGACATTTCGTATGCTAGTTTTAATCCGAATGTTTATGTTATATTTCAAACTTTTCTTCAGATGAATGTGCTAAACAAGTATGTTCCGGGTTGGGGACCGGTAAAAGTAAGCCCTCCAGGTTGGGGACTGGTTAAAGTAAGCCCTCCAGGTTAGGGACTGGTAAAAGTATGCCCTCCGGGTTGGTGTCCGGTTATTAGAGGCACTCCGGGTTGGTGTCCGGTTATTAGAGGCACTCCGGGTTGGTGTCCGGTTATCAGAGGCACTCCGGGTTGGTGTCCGGTTATTAGAGGCACTCCGGGTTGGGTTCCGGTTAGAAGTAACCCCTAGGTCTTGGGATGAGGCCTAGACAAAGAAATTAACGTTTAGCATTATGCATTCCAACATTATGAAAGTGGTTATTTATTTTTGCATGTGATTATTCGATTAGTGGAATATCCATGTGAATAAGTAAATGGCATTATTTCATTTTATTTATGCCATACCATGTTGAAAGTTCATGTTTAAAAGGCTTTTGTTTTAGTTATACATTGCCTTAAATGTTTATTCTTATTGATGAAAGTTTCCGCTATATTGTTATCCTTACTGGGCATTTGAGCTCACCACTTTTCTATGTTTTATTTTTCCCAGGAAGTGAAGATGTAAGTTATGAATGACCTGCAGGGATATTATGAGGGGATTGTAGTGTGGACTGTGGAAACATTATGTTGTTGTAGTAGTTTTTGATTTTATGATGTAATGTAAAACTTATGAATATATCTAGTGTTTCCAAGGCTACTAAACCAATCGGTCTTTCGAGATTTGATCTTTCTTGTGATCATGCCAATGTTATGTAATAATGCACCGACTCTAGGCAACTAGGGTCGGGGCGTTACAGTTGGTATCAGAGGAAGTTTAGTACAAACCTTGGAAACTAGATTTAGATAAACTCTGATTAGAGCACGTATACCTAAGATGAACTTTGAGGATTAGTATAGAAGAACTTCCTAGAATTTTGGTATTGTAGAGACTTTGTGAGTTTTCCGAGCAATACATCCCTGTCTGGATACGAGCAGGTAGAGGCGGCTCTGGCACAGATGTACCTAGGGGTAAAACCCGAAAACACCGCTTTGAGCTAGACTCGAACGGGAACTGGTGCACGACAACGGGCCTTGCTGCACTCTTGGTTACGACACTCCCGGGGGATATTCTTAGGATAACTCTCATTTTCTTTACAAATCATTTTGAAGGGATTATGAGTATATACTTCCTCAAAGAAAACATTCTTATGATTATGGATTATATCCATAAATAGTTCAATTTATGTTAAGTGTTTTATAAGTATGAGATTATGTATTTTGATTCATAAACTGATATAGTGTATGCCATTGTTTAGAAATGGCGCCCAGTAGAAGAAATGAGAACTCCAGAAATGCACATGATCCAAAGAGAAGGAAGGATCATATCTTTCATGGTCTTAAGCTAGAATTTATAAGAGGAATAGTCTCCCATGTATTATCATCATGTGAAGAAATAATATCATGTGTTGATAAGATAAGTAAAGAGTTTACTGAGTCCTATGGCTTTGAAGGGAAGCAAGAGAAGAAAAGGATGGAAGAGAGAAAAATGGATAAAGGGAAGAGGGAAAAGAGGAATTTTCCCATATGTGGTAACTGTGGGAAGAAACACCCTGGAACTTGCCTGAAAGGAATGGGAGTTTGTTATAAGTGTGGAGGAAAAGGGCACAAAGTACGTGACTGCAAGGGTGAGAAAATGGTTTCAAATGTACAATGCTTCATTTGCAAGGAGTTTGGACACTACGCGAACCTATGTCCCAGTCATCAGACTATGCTGCAAATGATGTTATTGGATAATAATCAAGTTATGATACTACCACAGATGAAGAGGAATGATTAGAGTTCTTATGTTGATTATGTCAATTGAGTGTTGTATCAACAATGTACTTGTTATAATAATTATGGAGTATATAAGGATTGTACTGCAGTACTATTTCATTAAGGACTTGAGATTGTGTGGAACAAAGAAAAGTGACTCAATAGCAGGATAACTTTTTGGAAAATATATGGTTGAGAGAATGATAAATCATAATATAGTTCTGATACTGAGGTAGTGATTTTGGAATAATATGTGATTGCTTTGGATAAATTATATTGGATATTCTTGACTACCTTGGAACTGATTAATGATTTGTATATTCCATCATTGTTGGTATTTAAACCATTTTTGGATTAATGAAGTATATCCAGCATTCTATATGGAATAAGGGAGCATGAATGTAATCAATAAGAAATATGGTAATACATGATGAAGGTATTCATATGCTATTACGGGGTAAAAAGGATCTATATTATGTTTACCTTCCTTATAAATGTTAGACTGTGAGTTTGGACAGAAGTATTTTGGATAGTTCTAGTTTGGATTATTTTGGATTTCCATAAAAGGACAACCCGGAGGTCGGGCGGCAACCCGTCGCGTCCGGCAAGGCTGCGAGACTTGAACCCGCAACCGAAGGGCGACAAGGGTGTATCACCTACCACTGGCCTACGAGATGTCCTGGATTAAATAATGTAGTTTTTATTAAAAGATCTTTTAGATGAATTATAAATTCATTTATTTTGGAACCCTGTACGAATAGTATAAATAAATAAAAATTACATTCTATTATCTTTTAGAGTGAAAGATGAGTTTGTGGTAGAAACTCATTAATGGATGAAACTCTAATTATAATGTAAGTATATCTCCTTATGATCTTAGCCAATCTCATAAATAAATTCCTCAATATTAAGAAAAGAAACTTAGAACAAAAATGTTTTCCTAGATGGTACCTTAAATCATCACTAATTTATGGCTTCAGGATTGTTGGCATTTTCATATCCATGTTCTCCACCACTCTCCATCAGATAATTGATGGTTAGATTTTTCTTCCATATCCATATTTTCCTACATGGAACCCTAGTATGTGTTATATTCGGTAATCTTCATACTTTCGACTCTTTATTTTAAATAGAGGCCTCGTTAATTCATTTTTCGATGTGGGATTTCAACTAAGATATTTTGAAACGTCAAAAATGTGTTATCCCAATACCCTATATTTTGTTGAACCGATGGTACTTCAAATCATCATAGATTGATGAGTTTAAGGACCTCAATTATACACTTGTTTGTGATTGATTACCTCAATCACTACCTATAAATATTTACGTTTTTCCTCCGATTATATGTCTCTAATTTCCACCAATGTTCTCCTAATCAAGATCATAATTTGGTGGTGACCCTTTCATTTCTCTTTTCCTCATATTAAGACTAAATTTTAGTAACCCAATTTCCGATGTGGGTTTTACCACAAATATATTATCTATTTTAAACCTTTTATTTTCGAAGAACAATTTCAAATTGCGAGGACGCAATTTATTGAAGGAGGGGAGAATGTAACACCCCAAGATTTCATAGTGTGTTATTTCTTCAAAATAATTCAATAACTTGCACTACACACAACACCGAGTTCAATTGCACCATGAATTACCAAAAAAAAGCCATTAAAAGAGGTCATGAATAGCATTAACTACATTTTTAACTTTATATAATCCTTATAATTTTAGAATCCATATTATGAGTTTCTTAGTCATAATGCAAGAACAGATTCATTTTCAGTATTGCACTTTTATCAACTTTTGATAGTGAAACCTTTTTAAATACAATATTTTAAACTTTCTGACTAAATGGAGACATCAAACAATTTAAAATGAAACATCCCAAGCTTCCACGGTACGCTTTCCTTTGAATAAAACAGTAGCGTGTGTTGTACGCAACGTCGAGTTTTAACACACACCACAACCGATCAAACTAGCCGTTATGAATAGTAATACCTAAATTTTGAAATTATATATATTTTATATTTTGAAATGGACTTCATTTTTGGATTCGGAATATCTAATTTAGCCTAAGGTGAAATTTTGGTACATTTCGGATAACTTTCATATTTTGATGAATAGTGAAAATTACTAAATTTTAATTAAAAACAACTTTTTTAATCAAAATAATTAATAGTGATAAATTATGAATTTGAGTGGTTTTAAAGTATATTTAGAATATATTTTTACCATTTAATATAATGTTGGTCATTGGACATAATTTTACAATTAAACCGAACATAAACAAGTGTCAATCTTTTGATAGTTATTATCTCTTAAAAACACGCTTTTTGTTTTGACAGCGGGAATTAATTTTAAATTAATTTCTGCCACTTCTGTGTTTTGAATTTGGGAAAATGGATTCCATATTTGGAATCAGGATGTTCAAATTGTGTAAATAGGTAACTTTTATTTTTAGACATTTTGAATAATTACTGCGGTAAATATTTTATTTACCATGGTTAAGGGTAAATCCGGTAAATAAGGGTTAAAAATATTAATATTATAATACTAAATTACCCTAAAAACGTGTCTTAACCCTATTGGTTGATAGATGGTCGACCATGGGAATATTCGTGTCAATTTTGGGACCCCATGGATCCACTTGTAAGTGATAATGACACTTTATTTTAATTAAGTCAAAATGAATACAAAAATGACACAAGCATATATCTTTTAGAAAAACAATTGTTACATAGGGTTATATATGTTGGATTTTATATTATAAATATTCATTAGAAAGATAAAAAGATTTACTACATAATGATATTTTATTTATAATTTTTAGACATTAAATAATATATTTTATTTATGACACAATGATGATGCAGTAATTACTAAAATAGTGAAAAATTAAAATAATTGATCTTATAAATACCCAAATAATTATAATATGAAACTTTTAATGAATTAAACTAATTTTCTATGATAATATGATATATTAGGATTGATTTAATTGACTTTGTTCGAAGTAATAAATCTGTTAGGAGTTTCAAAAAAATCAACTATTGAATAGTGTCAAAATTGACATAAAAGAGTTCTTAAAACAAATATTATATTATTAATTGATATTAAATTCCTAAAAATCTAAGGATCGGCCAAGAGACTTATATTATTATAGGTTCCTCATTAATGGACCACTTGGGGGTCGCTTGGATGTATATAGTAAGTTTATTAACCATATTATATAAAAATACAAAGAGACATTGTAAAAGTGAAACTAATTAACTTAGAGTTAATACTTAAGGATAAGGTTAATATAAGTACCCAAACCTGTCTAAATTCTATTGGATGAGTTGTTTTCGACCTATCCCCACCTCATCCTTTGAATATTCAACTTTGGAGCCTTTGGAAACCGAATATGAATTTATTATAAATTAATATTTCTAGCTTTTCCAAAGGTGCCCCTCACCCCTCTTATAAAAAGGCACTCCTCCTTCTCATTTCTTCACACCTCTAAAGCCTTTTGGTTCGGCCAAACTCTGCCCAAATACTCTCCCAACATCCCTCACTACAACCTAGAGGACTTAGTTTGATCAGAAAGCCAACCTAAGGAGCCATTTTGATCAAATCAAAAGGAAGAACCCGAAGAAGAGGTAATGATTTCACCACCCTTTTCTAAGTTCATTTCTTCTTCCACTTCTTCTTCCTTTGTTCTTACCATTCTGAAATAATAACTCTAGTATCTCACATATACTGTGATGTTATTATAAATATGGTACAATCATATTCAGTATTCTATCCACCCTTTGAATAACATGTCACCATACGTGCGTACGTACGGCTTACCGTCTCCACGTCGTGGTGTAATTGTTATTCAATATAATATTATTTGGATGGGTATAATAATGATGTGTAACTCATGTAAATAATAAATATAACATGTTAATGATTCTGTATATATGATATACCATCCATTTATATATTATTTTAATATCAAAAGAATGATATTGTCGCTCGTGCGTACGTACGGACTACCGTCTCCACGAACGCGATGAGATTCATTCTCCATCGTATCCATTCAAGTATAATTATCATTTGATGATTTAAAAATGATGTTTAAGGACTGTATATCATTCTGGATATGAATAAGATACAACAACCATGGCTTATGTAACAAAACATATAAAAGAAAATGAGTAAGTTAACTCCCGAAACGACGATAATTCTAAGATATTATTAACAAATCAATGTTAAAAGATCATATATGATATCATATTAATATATATGATTCTTGTATAATTTAATAACAAATATTTCACCATTATACAGGAGGTTAACCTACCCCAACCAAGGAAAAGTACAAGGTAAGGGTTATTTCACAATCTCTTCATTATCCGAGGTTGTTTATACGTAATAATCTACTGGGATTTCTTTATCATCCACATCCATGTTTCTTCGAAATGAATTTCAAAACATATTTATTATTTACAAGAATATGGGTTAAATTCATTTATACCCTTGTTTGACTTTTTGTATGAGGTTTATAAAGGAATCTTTCCGTCGTTTTCAAAACAAGTTCCTTTTTAACCTTTTCGACAGAATTAAGATAAGAATGTTTTTTTTACTTATATGGCGGGTGCGGTTATTTTCCGCCGTTATAAAATCGTCAAAGCTTTCCTTACAATCTTACAAGAATATTTTCAAGAAAATGTTTTATTTTATATGGCTCTTAAATGATTTCAAAAATAGAAAGAGATATTTCTCTAAAAAGTGTTTTGATTTCATCTATGTCAACATCCTTTAATGGATTTTACGCTTATTTGAAGTTGATTTATTATAATACAAAACTTCTATATTGTATTGAAGGTTTTGTGATATGTTTGACTGTGGATGTGCTATTTTATACCATTCATAGTTTATGGTGAAACTATTGACATTTCGTATGCTAGTTTTAATCCGAATTTTTATGTTATATTTCAAACTTTTCTTCAGATGAATGTGCTAAACAAGTATGTTCCGGGTTGGGGACCGGTAAAAGTAAGCCCTCCAGGTTGGGGACTGGTTAAAGTAAGCCCTCCAGGTTAGGGACTGGTAAAATTATGCCCTCCGGGTTGGTGTCCGGTTATTAGAGGCACTCCGGGTTGGTGTCCGGTTATTAGAGGCACTCCGGGTTGGTGTCCGGTTATTAGAGGCACTCCGGGTTGGTGTCCGGTTATTAGAGGCACTCAGGGTTGGGTTCCGGTTAGAAGTAACCCCTAGGTCTTGGGATGAGGCCTAGACAAAGAAATTAACGTTTAGCATTATGCATTCCAACATTATGAAAGTGGTTATTTATTTTTGCATGTGATTATTCGATTAGTGGAATATCCATGTGAATAAGTAAATGGCATTATTTCATTTTATTTATGCCATACCATGTTGAAAGTTCATGTTTAAAAGGCTTTTGTTTTAGTTATACATTGCCTTAAATGTTTATTCTTATTGATGAAAGTTTCCGCTATATTGTTATCCTTACTGGGCATTTGAGCTCACCACTTTTCTATGTTTCATTTTTCCCAGGAAGTGAAGATGTAAGTTATGAATGACCTGCAGGGATATTATGAGGGGATTGTAGTGTGGACTGTGGAAACATTATGTTGTTGTAGTAGTTTTTGATTTTATGATGTAATGTAAAACTTATGAATATATCTAGTGTTTCCAAGGCTACTAAACCAATCGGTCTTTCGAGATTTGATCTTTCTTGTGATCATGCCAATGTTATGTAATAATGCACCGACTCTAGGCAACTAGGGTCGGGGCGTTACATCCATGGGGTCCCAAAATCGACCCAATGATGCCTATGGTCGAACATGTATCAACCAATAAGTCTAGAACACGTTTTAGGGTAATTTAGTATTATTATAATATTATTTTTAACCCTTATTTACCGGATTTACCCTTTAACTATGGTAAATAAAATATTTACCGAAGTAATTATTCAAAATGTCTAAAAATAAAAGTTACCTATTTACAAAATTTGAACATACTGAATACAAATGTGGATTACATTTTTCCAAATTCAAAACACACAAGTGGAAAAAATTAATTTAAAATTAATTCCCATTGTTAAAACAAAAAACGTGTTTTTAAGAGATAATAACTATCAAATCATTGACACTTGTTTATGTCCGGTTTAATTGTAAAATTATATCCAATGACCAAAATTGTATTAAGTGTTAAAAATATATTATAAATGTACATTAAAACCACTCAAATTCATAATTTATCACTAATAATTATTTTGATTAAAAAAGTTGTTTTTATTGAAAATTTAGTAATTTTCACTATTCATCAAAATATTAAAGTTATCTGAAAAGTACCAAAATTTCACCTTAGGCTAAATTCAACATTCCGAATCAAAAAATGAAGTCCATTTTGAAATATAAAATATATATAGTTTCAAAAATTAGGTATTAATATTCATAACGGCTAGTTTGATCCGTTGTGGTGTGTGTTAGAACTCGATGTTGCGTACAACACACGCTATCACATTATTCAAAGAGAAACGTACCGTAGAAACTTGGGGTGTTACATTGTCCCCTCCTTCAAATAATTTCGTCCTAGAAATTTCTATAATACTACCATATGAAAAGACTCCGGTGTTACTTCATCATAAGTTCCTCGGGTTCCCAAGTCGCCTCTTCCATCTTATGGTTTCTCCACAAAACTTTTACCATACGCGTCATCCGGTTTCCCTATACCTGTTCTCTTGTATCAGGATTCCTGATAGGCTCTTCACAATAAGACAGATCGGGTTCCAATTCTAATTCTTCATAGGTGAGTACATGCGTTGGGTCAGGAATGTATTTCCTCAACAGAGATATGTGGAACACATCGTGATCATTGGAGAGACTTGGAGGCATTGCCAATCGTTAAGCTACAACCCCAATTCGTTCTATAATTTAGAAAGGTCTGATGTACCTGGGACTCAATTTACCTTTCTTACCAAAACATATGACTCCCTTCCATAGAGATACCTTCAGGAAAACATGATCACCGACTTGAAATTCCAAATCCTTGCTTCGATTATCGGTATAGCTCTTCTGCCTACTTTGAGCTGCTTTGATGTGATTTTGGATTACCTTCACCTTTTCCATAATTTCCTCCACCAGTTCTGGGCCTACAAGTTTTCTTTCACCAACGTCATCCCAACAGGTTGGTGTACGACATCTCTTTCCATATAACGCTTCATATGGTGCCATCTGAATACTCAAATGGAAACTATTATTATAGGAAAATTCTACCAGAGGTAAATATTGATCCCACATACCCTGAAAGTCAAGTGAGAAAGATCTCAACATGTCTTCTAAGGATAGAATAGTCTGTTATGATTGTCCGTCTATCTGAGGGTGGTAAGCAGTGCTCAAATTAAGTTTATTATCTAGGGATTTCTGATGACTTTTCCAGAATCATGAAGTAAAATGGGGATCACGATCAGAAACAATCGATATGGGTACTCCATGAAGTCTCACAACTTCATTAATATATAGTCTTTCTAGACGTTCCAAGGGTAGATCTTCTCTTATAGCAATAAAATGTGCGGACTTGGTAAGACGTTCAACAATAACTCATATTGCATCGTTCCTTCTAGGAGTCTTTGGTAGCCCCATGAAAAATTCCATCGTAATATTGTCCCATTTCCACTCCGGTATGGGAAGAGGTTACATGACTCCTCTAGGGTGTTTCCTTCCAGCATTCACTTGTTGACAAACCATACATCTTGACACAAAATCAGTAATCTCCCTCTTCATATTGTCCCACCAAAAATGTTACTTCAAATCTCTATGCATTTTGGTACTCCCAGGGTGTATAGAAAAATTGGAACTATGAGTATCATCCAGCAATTCCCTTTTTAGATCAGGTATATCGGGAACACAAAGTCTCTTCTTGAATTTCAAAATTCCATCTTCATACATAATGTCTCTCAATCTCCCATCATTCATAGCTTTAATCTTTTTTTGAAATTCTTCATCATCGGTCTGAGAACTCTTAATCCTTTCTATTAAAGTTGGTTTGGAAACCATTTGAGAAAGCATTGATGGTTCACCTTCCCTGGTTATTCCCATGTCCATCTTCACTAGATCCATGAAAATTGGATCCCTTTCAATTATCATCACGTTCAAAACTCTATGTTCTTTTCTGCTCAATGCATTTGACACCTTGTTTGCTTTCCCCGGGTGGTAGTGTATCGTACAATCGTAATCCTTGAGTAATTCAAGCCATCTCCTCTGCCTCATGTTGAGTTCTTTTTGTGAGAAAATATACTTCAAACTCTTCTGATCAGTATAAATCACACATTTTTCACCATATAAGTAGTGCCTCCATATCATCAAAGCAAAGATCACAGCTTCTAACTCGAGATCATGAGTAGGATAGTTTTGTTCATGAATTTTCAACTGGCTTGATGCATAGGCAATAACCCTATCATTCTGCATAAGGACACAACCAAGTCCTTTCATCGATGCATCTCTATAAATAATGATCCCCTCATTCCCCGATGGTAGAGTCAATATAGGAGCATTGACTAATCTTCTCTTCGGCTCTTCGAAAAATTCTTCACAGTCTTTTGTCCAAACAAATTTAACCCCTTTACGTGTGAGCTTCGTCAATGGGTTAGCCAATCGGGCAAAATTCTGGGTGAAATGTCGATAATAACCTGCCAAACCAGTAAAACTATGTACCTCAGTTATACTCAATGCTGCTAGCCATTCTTGGATTTCCTTGGTCTTAGACGGATCAACAGAGATTCCATCATTAGAGACAATATGGCCAAGAAAAGAAATCTCTTGAAGCCATAATTCACACTTGATAAACTTCCCATATAATTCATGTCTTCTAAGAGTCTTCAGGATAATGTACAAGTGATTTTCATGATCTTCGTAGCTTTTGGAGTATACCATTATATCATCAATAAATACCACCACAAATTCATCGAGATACTCCTTGAAAACACTATTCATCAGATCCATGAATACAGAGGGTGCATTTGTCAATCCAAAAGGCATTATAGTAAACTCGTAATGCTCGTACCTGGTTCGAAATGCTGTCTTCGGAATGACTTTGTTCTTCACACACAACAGATGGTATCCAGATCAAAGGTCAATCTTTGAAAAGTATTGAGCTCCATGTAGTTGGTCAAATAAATCTTCAATTCGAAGTAGGAGATACATGTTCTTTATTGTTATAGCATTGATCTCCCTAGAGTCGATACATAACCTCATAGATCGATCTCTCTTTTTAACAAAAGGAACAGGGGCTCCCCATGGAGAAACACTAGGGCGAATAAATCCCTTATTACTCAATTCCTCTAGTTGTTTCTTTAGTTCAACTAATTCTACAGTGGACATTCTATAAGGGGTCTTTGATATAGGCCTTGATCCAGGAATTTAATCAATGGAAAACTCAACTTCTCGTTCTGGAGGATGTCCAGGTAAATCTTCCGGAAATACATCTACGTATTCTTTCACAACAGGTACATCCTCTATTTGAAAATTCCTTTCCTCACCCATATTCATTTCATTCTCTTCCTCCCCAATAATTGAATTTAGTTGAGCTACTAGGAGTGGATCTAGATAAGAATTAGGCGGTGACAATTCTGTTCTAAAGATAAGGTGTTCCTTATCATCATCATCAAGAATCGTAACCTCTTTCTTCTTACAATAAATCTTCGCATCATAGTCCGAAAGCCAGTCCATACCGAGGATTATATCAAACTCAATCATAGGTATGACAATGAGATCAGCAGATAAAGAACATTTATGTGCCCTAATGGAGACTGAATCACAAAACTTTATTGCAATGATACATCCCTTAGGAGTTTTAACTGACAACTACCTTGTTAAATAAAATTGAAAATATCTAATTTTCATAGCAAAATGGGAAGATATGAAACAATGCGATGATCCGGAATCAAATAATGCATTTTCTAAACTTGAGGAAACCATGAAATTACCTACCACCATGTCTTTTGGAGCTTATACCTCAGCAGTAGTGATAGAATAAACTTGGCCTTGATCCCTTGGCCTATTTTGAGGTAAGTTCTCCTGACGCTTGGGACATTCATTTGCATAATGCCCCATCTCCCTGAAATTGTACCACTGAACATTGGTGGCTTCCTACTTCCCCTTGCAATCACGAGCTTGGTGTCCTTTTTCACCACACTTGTAACAGACTCTCGTTCCCTTCAAGAAAGTACCTGGGTGTTTCTTACCACATTTACCACATGATGGATATTCAACCTTTCCCTTATTCCCCTTATTTTCATTTCCAGATTGATCAGCATGTCTCTTCTTCTCTTTCTTTGCTTTAAAGTCATAAGACTTAGAGAATTCCTTTTCGGTCTTGATAGCACATGAGACAATGTCTTCGTACGATGAGAAGGATTGTGAGACTAATGCTCAACCGAGAAATGGTTTTAACCCATCAATGAAACGATCAATATTACTTCTTGGGTTACGTATATAATCTCCAGCATAACTTGATAACCTTGTAAAGTAAGCCTCATACTTTGTGACATTCTCATCCTCCTTTTGTCTTAGACTCATAAATTTCCTTTCCATATCTTCTCGATGGTCGCGAGGAAAGTATTTTTCTAAAAACAGATCATTGAACTCCCTCCATTCCATATTTGATACTTCATCATCTTCCTTCGTATTTTTAATCAATGACCACCATTGATCAGCATCTCCAGTGAGGCGGTAAATTGCCATGATAACTTTTTCCCTTTCACTACTCCCCAAAGCCTAAAATATTTTCTCTAGGGAAAATATCCATTGCTCAGCTACTAAGGGATTTTTACTCCCATTGAACGTTGGTGGTTGTTGCCTCATGAAGTGATCTAACATTGATCATCCACACTGTGGATCAGGGTGCTCCATACAGGTAAGGTTATTATTCATAACCTGAGTGAGTTGTCCCAGTATAGTGATTAGCTGATTGGCACCAGTTCATCACCAGCTCCACTATAATTGTCTTGAGCAGGAGGGAAATCCCTACATGGAGTGTGTGCATTGATATAGTTTTCATTTTTTCCACTAGGTGCCATTTCTAAAAAATGGCACGAACTAGATCTGTTTATGAATCAAAATACATAATCCCATAGTTATAAAACACTTAACATAAATTGAACTATTTATGGATTTAATCCATAATCATAAAAATGTTTTATTTGAGGATGTATATACTCATAAACCCTTCATAATGATTTGTAATGAAAATGAGAGTTATCCTAAGCATATCCCCTGGGAGTGTCATAACCAAGAGTGCAGCAAGGCCCATTGTCATGCACCTGTTCCCATTCGAGTCTAGCTCAAAGCGGTGTTTTCGGGTTTTACCCCTAGGTACATCTGTGCCAGAGCCGCCTCTACCTGCTCTTATCCAGACAGGGATGTATTGCTCGGAAAACTCACAAAATCTCTAAAATACCAAAATTCTAGGAAGTTATTCTATACTAATCCTCAATGTTCATCTTAGGTCTACGTGATCTAATCAGAGATTATCTAAATCAAGCTTCCAAGGTTTGTACTAAACTACCTCTGATACCAAATGTAATGCCCCGACCCCAGTTTCCCAGAGTCGATGCATTATTACATTACATTGGAATGATCACAAGAATGATCAAATCTCGAAATACTGATTGGTTTAGTAGCCTTGGAAACACTAGATATATTCATAAAGTATTACATCATAAAGTGAAAAACCACTACAACAACATAGTCTCCATATTCCACACTCATATCCCAACATACTATCCCTGCAGGTTTTTAATAACTTATTTCTTCACATCCTGGGAAAAATAAAACATAGAAAAGGGGTGAGCTCAAATGACCAGTAAGGATAACAATATAGCAGAAACATTCAAAAATAAGCATAAACATTTAAGGCAATGTATAACTAAAACAAAATCCTTTTAAACATGAACTTCAACATAGTATGGCAAAATTAAAATGAAATAAGGCCATTTACTAATTCAAATGGGTATTCTACTAATAGAATAATAACATGAAATATCAATAACAACATTCATAATTATGGAATGCATAATGCCAGACTATCATAACCACATATCCAAGGCTTCGTGCCAAGACTACAAATAAGATTTTGCCAAGGCCTTGTGCCAAGACACTAGTTTGTCTCATGAGACCTACCGATGCATCGAGGAGATATATCGGGCTCCACCCGTCACGTAAGAAGTCAAATGCATTCCCATATGAAAAGGTTTAAACATAACATACACATTTGTATTAAAACTGGCATATGAAATGTCAATATTTTCACTATAAACCATGAATGGTATAAAAATAGCACATCCACAGTCAATCATATCACAAAACCATCAATAAAATATAGAACTTTTGTATCATAATAAATCAACCTCAAATAAGCTTAAAATACATCAAAGGATGTTGACATAGATGAAATCAAAACTATTTGAGAGAAATATCTCTTTTCTCGAAATCATGGAAAAGTCACACATTTATAAAGGATGTAATTTAAAAGAGATTTTTGAATCAAAGTGTCCAATACCACTTCTAAAATTTTGAAAAGAAATATCATTTCAAAACCTTCATGTCCATATAAATAAATCCTTAAAATCATTTTGAAAACATGGACATTAATTAAAAATATTTAGAAAGATAAATCATTAAAACATTTAAAATTATGATTTTGATAAAGAGTACCTTTCAAAAATTCTTAAAGTATTCATTTTGAAATCATTTAAGAGTAAAAAATTGTCTTTGAAAATATTATTATAAGCTTATAAGGTAAGCTTCGACGATTTTATAACGGCAGAAAATAACCGCACCCGCCGTATAAGTTAAAAAACATTCTTACCTTAATTCTATCGAAAAGGTTAAAAAGCACCTTGTTTGGAAAACGACGGAAATATTTCTTTATAAAACTCTTATAAAAAGTCAAAAAAGGGTGTAAATGACTTTAACCCATATTCTTGTAAATTGATTTTTTTTTTGAAATACATTTTTAAGAAACATGGATGTGGATGATAAAGAGATCCCAGTAGATTATTACGTATAAACAACCTCAGATAATGAAGAGATTGTGAAATAAACCCTTACCTTGTACTTTTCATTGGTTGGGGTAGGTTAACATTCTGTATAATGGTGGAATAATTGTTATTAAATTATACAATAATAATATATGTTAATATGATATCATATATGATCTTTTAACATTGATTTGTTAATAATATATTAGAATTATCGTCATTTCAGGTGTTAACTTACTCGTTTGATTTTATATATTTTGTTACATTAGCCGTGTTTGTTATGGATAGGTTGTATCTTATTCATATCCAAAATTATATCAAGTATTTAAACATCATTTTTAAATCATCAAATTATAATTATACTTGAATGGATACGATGGAGAATGAATCTCATCACGTTCGTGGAGACGGTAGTCCGTACGTACGCACGAGCAACAATATCATTCTTTTGATATTAAAATAATATATAATTGGATAGTATATCATATATACAGAATCATTATAATGTTATATTTATTATTTACATGAGTTACACATCATTATTATACCCATCCAAATAATAATATATTGAATAACAATTACACCACGACGTGGGGACGGTAAGCCGTACGTACGCACGTATGGTGACATGTTATTCAAAGGGTGGATAGAATAATGAATATGGTTGTACCATATTTATAATAACATCACAGTATATATAAGATACTGGAGTTATTATTTTATAATGGTAATAACAAAGAAAGAATAAGTGGATGAAGAAAAGAATTTGAAAAAGGGTGGTGAAAACATTACCTCTTCTTCGGGTTCTTCCTTTTGATTTGATCAAATGGGATCCTTAGGTTGGCTTTATGATCAAACTAAGACCTCTAGGTTGTGGTGAGGGAAGTTGAGAGAGTATTTTGGAAGATTTTGGCCGAACCAAAAGGCTTTTAAGGTGTGAAGTAATGAGAAGGTGGAGTGCTCTTTTATAAGAGGGGTGAGGGGCTCCTTTGGAAAAGCTATAAATATTAATTTATAATAAATTAATATTCGGTTTATAATGGATCCAAAGTTTATTATTCAATAGTTAAGGTCGGGATGGGTAGAAAAAAACTCAACCAATAGAATTTATACAGGTTTGGGTACTTATATTAACCTTATCATTAAGTATTAACTCTAAGTTAATTATTTTCACTTTTATAATGTCTTTTTGTATTTTTATATTATATGGTTAATAAAATTACTATATACATCCATGAGACTCCCAAGTGGTCCATTAATGATACACCTATCATGATATATGTCTCTTGGACGAACCTTAGATTTTTAGGAATTTAATATCAATTAATAATATAATATTTGTTTTAATAACACTTTTATGTCAATTTTGACACTATTCAATAGTTGATTTTTGTGAAACTCATAACAGAATGATTACTTAGCATAAATTTAATTAAATCAATTCTAACAAGTCATATTAACTTATAAAAGTATTTTAATTCATAAAAAACTCAAATTATATTTATTTGTGAATTTATAATATCAATTATTTTAATTTTTCAATATTATGGTAATTACTGCATCATCATTGTGTCATAAATAAATTAAATTATTTAAAGTATAAAAAATATAAATAAACTATCATTATGTATTAAATATTTTTATCTTTATAATTAATATTTATAGTCGAAAATCCAACATATATAACCCTATGTAAAAATTGTTTTTATAAAAGATATATGCTTATGTCATTTTTGTACTTATTTTAACTTAATTAAAATTAAGTGTCCCTATCATCTACAAGTGGCTCCATGGGGTCCCAAAATCGACCCAAAGATGCCTATGGTCGAGCATGTATCAACCAATAAGGCTAGGACACGTTTTAGGGTAATTTAATTTTATTATAATATTATTTTGTAACCCTTATTTACCGGATTTACCCTTTAACCATGGTAAATAAAATATTTACCGAAGTAATTATTCAAAATGTCTAAAAATAAAAGCTACATATTTACACAATTTGAACATCCTGATTCCAAATATGGAATCCATTTTTCCAAATTCCAAACACAGAAGTGGCAGAAATTAATTTTAAATTAATTTCCATTGTTAGAACAAAAAACGTGTTTTTAAGAGATAATAACTATCAAAAGATTGACACTTGTTTATGTCCGGTTTAATTGTAAAATTATGTCCAATGACTAACAATGTATTAATTGGTAAAAATATATTCTAAATATACTTTAAAACCACTCAAATTAATAATTTATCACTATTAATTGTTTTGATTAAAAAATTTGTTTTTAATTTAAATTTAGTAACTTTCACTATTCATCAAAATATTAAATTAATCCGAAAAGTACAAAAATTTCACCTTAGGCTAAATTCTACATTCTGAATCCAAAAATTAAGTCCATTTTGAAATATAAAATATATATAATTTCAAAAATTACGTATTACTATTCATAAAGGCTAGTTTGATCAGTTGTGGTGTGTGTTAGAACTCGATGTTGCGTACAACACAGGCTATCGCATTATTCAAAGACAGACGTACCGTAGAAGCTTGGGGTGTTACATGTTAGGATTATACTGAAAACCCCTACACCTTATTCAGGCATGGGATTTCCTACTTTGTACCCTCTTTTTTAAGGCATTGGATGACTACTCATGTACCGTATTGTTTTAGGATTGGGTAAACCACCCATTTACCCTCTTGTTTCAATATTGGTCTAAACAATTTTTTACCCTCATCTTTGTGCTTGGGATGAATACCTATATACCCTAAAATCTCATAATATATTTATCCTTATTCAATACATTAGAAGGATATATTAATCCCACCTATCATATAATGAAAACCTTATTTATGTTTGACAAAATATCATAAACATTCATTATATAATAATCCCTAAAATGGAATGGGTATCATTAACATTTAATCATATCATACTCTTTTGAAAATATAATGGTTTCATAATCATTTCAACATAGAATTAACCATGAAAATAAGTGGGTTTTATTAGTTTTTTCTTGTATAAACTTTGGATGAGATATGGGTTCCATAGAAAACATGTAATTATAAACATAAACCATTCTATAATATAATAATAATGGTATACATAAATCATATCTCTAGTAAAGAATATTTAAAATCAAATAATGTCATTATGGATATAAAATAATATTAAAAGTCTACTGGGGACATTTCTTAGAGGATAATATCTTTTCATGGAAAATATATTTTTTAAAAATAAAACATAATGAAAATAATTTTCTTCGAAAGAAAAGATTAATACATATAAATTAATCTTTTAAAAATAATTTAAAATATTTTGTTGAGAAAAATATCCTTCCCTATTTGAATAATTACATTTAAAACTTAAAACATTTTAAAAACCTTTTCCTTTGAAAATATCCTCAAAAACTTATAATGGAAGAATAAAAACATTTTTAAAACATTTTAAAACAGAAGAAAATTTCAAAATCATTTTCCTTAATTTTTTTTATTAAATGTTAATTTTAAAAATTTAAAACATTTTAGAAACCATTATTTGTAAAGAACAAATATTTCTTGACTGAAGAGATAAATATGGGATCCCATAAAAAATTGATTAGCTATATTAAGTACCAAATTGTAAAAACATGGTACCATTACATTATGATATCATGAATTAACATAAGAGAATAAAATTAAACATAATTATTGAGATACATATCATGATATTTTATCATTTTAAGAATAATCATAAACAATCCTAATTAATGATGAGATTGTAACATAAGACTATTACCACTTTGGTGACCTTATATCATAAGAATACTAATTTAATAACATGAAATGGAACCTAAAATATCACTAGGATAGATAAATTAATGGAATTAAATTTTATAATATCTTTATATATACCTCATTGAAGAATATAGGTGCATATCATGACATATGTCTCCATGGAGGGAAATTGAGACAAAAATCCATTAACAATTTAGTAAATTTTGAAACATAAAACCTAGGATAGTTATATCCTAAAATGGATAATTAAATATGAGTAATTCTCTGTATAAGAATCATAAAACACATCCTTGGGAAGTATACACACCATATACATGAAATATTTGGGGAACATGGCTTATGTCTCATGGAAAATAAAAGTGAGATAAGAATCTCTTACCTTAAGTGATGACTTATATTGTACTCATTAAATACTCCTGTATAATAAAAACAAATTCATTATAATTTTAATAATGAACCATATTAATTTATATTATAAAGAATTTTTTATGACCTCTTATTACCCATTTATTATCAATTCCATGTTACGGTTACGTTTTGAGTAATAACCACTTTGTTTTCAAATATGATTTGATTTGTTATATATTTGGTTATCTTATTTTAATAATGATTTATTAATATCAGGAATGAAAAAAATGATATAAATATAATGTATGTTTAGTTTATATTGATTTATAATTATCTATAAAATATAGAAATTGGACATGAAACATGCCAATAATAGAGACAGTAGGTCGTACGGAGGCCTAAATGCTGTTTGCAGTTTCTTTTCAGATTAAAAGAAAGGAAAAGTATATGAGATATTAAAATTATTAGATCATTTTTAATTTTTATATATCAAATATTTTTAATAAAAACATTCTTAATACATTCCATGTAAATCATTAATGAATCACATAGCTTCGTGAGGCGGTAGTCCACCATACACATGAATGATATTATTATATTCACAAAAAATGGAATTCCTGAAATTATGTGTGATATAAATATTAAATACTATAATTATAATCTTAAATATAATAAATATAAAATTTAAATAGTATTTTCATTATTATTACCAACCTTGAAATGTGGAAATTTAAAAATAAATGACATCGGTTTGTGAGGCGGTAGTTTGTCGTACACATAAATGATGATTTCATAACCCATTTGATGGATGTGTGTGTGTTTTTAGGTTTTAAAATTAACATAAAAACATATTATAATAAATTATATAATTATTTTATTATATAAAAATGATATAAAAATAATTAAATGAGTTTGATGAAAAAATAAAACAAAAATGTTCATTGAGGAATGTTGCCTCTTATACGAGTATCACCTTTTGGTTTGCACTAATGGTCTTATTTGGTTGGACTTTTTTCCCAAAGTAAGGATTATATGATTATTTTCTGTAATTGAATTATTTATTTACATATTTATTTACCAAAATAATTGTCTTTGAAGGTTTGAATATAGGGGAAGAGGGGGTGGACTTTTATAAGAGAGGTGAGTAGAAAAATTTTATATTCTTCCAAGAGAGAATTACACCTAAAAAATTTACCTTTAAAGTTGATAAATAATGTAAAAAGTTATATATATGATGTTTTATGGTATAAAAATGGAAATAAAATGGAATAGGAAAAGATTCTTGGACATTTACCCCTAATGTTTAACGTTTAATCCCATAGAAAACTTATTTTTCTCTTAATCACGAGGATTATTTTTATTTATTCTCACAAATAAAATTGCTCAAAAATTGGATTGGAATCATTATATTGCATAAATTTTTAAAATTAAGAATATTTAATTCATTTTTAAAAATAAAAAAATAATTGAAATAAATTAATTTAATATTATTCACACATACGGGTTGAGAAAATATGTTTTTAAACAAAAAAGAATAAGTTTAAAATGTTTTTATATTCAATTTCAATATGAAATTGATTAAAATTAAATAAATTGTACTAATTAATGTTTAATTAAACTATTTATACTATAAAACCAATTCAAAGTATATTTTATCATTAAAAATGTTTTAAACGAAAAAGAAATTTTCAATTAAAATTATGTATTTTCCCTATTCATCAAAAAAATAAAACATCTTAGAAAAATTCCAAAAAATTACACTAAGATAATTTTTATATTATTATTTAAATTTTTTTATTTTAACAAATTAATTTTCCAGGATTGGAAAAATTTAGTTTTAAAATAAGTACGCCGTAAAAAAGGTGACAAAACTGCTTTTTAGAAAAATACAATTTTTCAGCATTCAATTAGATTTATTCTATATATTTTATAAAGAACATATTGTCATGACCCGCCCTCATGGCCCGTGCCGTGACTACCCCAAGCCCGCCTTCCAAAGGCCAGGGGCTGGCGACTAGCACCAAAGGCGTAAATCCCAATAACTGGGAAGGCATTGCCTTTATATAAGTAAACAAAACACCACAGAGTACAAGCGGAAGCAAAACACTAAGTACAAAAGAAAGTGCTGAAAAGTAAATGGGCCAGAATACAAACCCAAAAGAAAGTACAACTACAGATGAACAAAGTACAACAGAAAAAACAACAGCTGTAAGAAAGGAAGCAGCTCCTGGGTCGTCCTCCTCGGATCCTACCTGAAGGGTAGGTACAGATAGCTTCCACAACGCTCTCACCCGTCAACCTCCTCCGAGTGTCGTCTTGCCGTGAAGTCCACCTCCGGGTGCTGACTCGTCGTGTAGTCCACCTCCGGGTACCGTCCAGTCCTCGAACACTCGGCCTTCGTTAGCACTGCCGTGGTCTGCAACCAACACAATGAGGTGTGGGCATAGCCCGTGCAGGGGTGAGTATAACGATACTCAGTAGGGACCCCGAGACCCTCAAGGTCTCACTAAAACCAATAAGGATAACCACAAAGAAGATCTCAACAGATAACCTCTACTTAGCTATATGCCCATACATATAACTAAGTTATCAAGTAACCCATCTCAATCATGAGGAAACCCAAGGATTGTGAAATCAACAGATAACCACTACCCAGGTTTATGCCCATACATATACCTAAGTTATCAAGTAACCCAACTCAATCATGAGGTAAACACAAAGGTCAAAAGTCTCAACACAAACCCGGACTTTCATTATCGAATCTGTAACTGCTGAAGAGCTCCGTCTCTGGAGTGTATATTGGTCATGTCACGACTCCGAGGTACTGATCACTAACCTAAGACTACTGAGGTACTCCTCCTGTCGAGTACCGCGGGTCAGCCACCCAAACACAGTAGTGCTTCCCGCCAAGGTAGGTCACCCAAACACAGTAGTGTACACCCCCTAGTAGCCTGCTGAGGTACTCTCCGGACGAGTATCGCGGGTCTGCACTATCACACAGGTAGTGCTCCATCCGCCATGGGTCTGCACCTCACAAAGTGGTGCTCCGTCCACTGGGCTAGTCGAATCACTCCATGTCGAGTCGGTCAAGCAGTCGTCAGGTCTCAGTCGGCAACACGGTCTCCGTAATCCGCACGCTCGTCTCCAGGAGGGTCCGCTACACGAGCTACAGGTCGATACTCCAAGTATCTGAAAGTCCCACGAAGAAGTATCTCAAAGGACCACCTCGTTATAGGGGTCTCAACACAACAGACGGCGCGTCAATCGGACTCCCGGTATGTGAGTTACAAGCCTTTTCATCCCAGGGGCCCGGTTGGTTTTGTGAGAGAACTAATACCAGTCGTATCTCAACTGTACCCCAAACTCTCATAGGGTATACTCATAGGGACTATTTCTCAACGAGATCACCAACGCCGCTGACGGTTTTTCAAACGGACGTCTAGTCTGAAAGATATCAGCTTTCCCGTTCCCGGGGCCCGGTTGGATTTCGGGTACAATCCAACCCGGCCACTATCCAACAGCAACCAAAACTCTGGCGAAGTATGCCAAAAGTTCCATCTCATCAAGAGGAATTCAATGAGATAGACAACGCGTCAATCGGATGCCAAGTCTGTGAGTTATTGGCTTTTTCGTTCCAGGGTCCCGGTTGGTTTCGTGAGCGAACCAACCCGACCGCACTCCGACGACATCCAATCCACAAGAGGAGTAAGCCAAAACATCAGTCTCACTTAGAGGAAACCATCAAAGTCGACGGCACGTCAATCAGACGTCCGGAGATCAAGATATAAGTGTTTCCGCTCTGAGGGCCCGGTTGGTTTCGTATCGGAACCAACCCGGCTGAACCCAAAGTGATATGAAACCTTGAGTGCGATATACTCAAACGACCGTCTCGTTCCAAGGATCTCTACTCAATTGACGGTGCATAGATCAGAGGTCTGTATCCCAAGATATGGGCAAAAGACCAAAGAGGGTCTGAAAACGGGGGGTCTGGGCCCAGACCGACCCCCCTGGGTCGACCCGACCCGGGTCCGACCCGGCTGGGCCCAGCCCGGCCAGCACTGTCCAGATCGACTGGCCAGCCGCGGTTCGACCAGCGCGACTGAGCAGAAGCCGCGGGTGGGGTGCGCGGCTCCCCCACCCTCGCTGCTAATTGAGGCCGATGGCAACCGCCGCCGCGCCGGCGTGGTGCGCCACCACCGCCTTCCGCGGACCACCGGACGTGCTCCGGTGGTCCGTTTCTCCTGCCGTCTTCGCCAACGGTCCTCCCAGGACCCAAACATCACTGCGAAGGGATTCAAATGCCATATCGGCCTACTTCGGCGTCGTTCGTCGATCCGCACATCGATAAACAAGCTGCGGAGGGTTGTCGGGCCGTGTTTGTTCGCCCCGCGTCCTCCGCGTTAGGTGTTATCAATTGGATAACAATAACACAAGATTTTAATCATTGACAAGGGTATAATTTATCCAAAATAAATTATACGAACACCTTGCAATCAAAATATCCACGAACGGGGGGTTTAAAATTTTGAATGCGCGGTGTGACGACGTCGCGCATTCTTGCCGCTCGATCCTGCGCGGCATGACAATGTCTCACATCCTTGCCGTTCTTTCCCACGTTGTGAGACGGCACCGCGTCACTTTATTTTGAACCGCAATGACAAGAATGAATAATAAGGGAGGAGGATCGACCGTGTTCGTGTGGTCCGGCCTCCTCCCGTTAAACGATAACAAGGGGTTCTCATTACTCATAGAACGTCAAAGATAGAATCAAGAATAAAATGAAACGAACCCCTACATTTGATTCGTCGATTGACGTTCGTCGTTCGTTGATGGTGTTGTGGAAAGAATACGATGAAGTTTGTCTTTCGCCGCGTTCGTCACACACTCTTAATCCCGAGCTACGTTGGCTATGGAAGGCACTACACGTCGGTAGGATCTGAGGGAGGAAGTCGAAGAAGGTTGTTGACGTTCATCGCTTCCGTCGTTGAAGAGGCGTCGTTCTTCGTTGAAGATGAATTTCTTCAAAAGAGGGAAGAGCTTTCTTCCAAATTCTCTCACACAACCAAAACTCCCAAAATAAAATAAGGCCTCTCCTTATTTTATTATTTTTTCCATGCATTCAAACATACAAAAATTCAAAACCTAATTCACTTAATCAATTAAACAATGAGTTGTCTAATTAATTAAGTGATAGGTTGGCAAGAATTTAGGAGGGGGAGGGGGGAGAGGAAGAGTTACACAACTTAAGTGGGGGGTTTAGAGGAGTTAGGGAGTTATGGGGAATTTGAAAAGGTGGGGGCTCGTGTGGGCCCCACCACACATTATCCTCTAATTGATCCTAAAATGGGTAGTTAGGTGCCACCCCAACTTCCCCATGTAGAATAAAACTACATTAGACTTAAGAAATAAAATTTGTCCCACAATTTTATTCATTCCTCAATTAAGCCACAAATTTAACAACTCCTCCCGTGAAAACGAAACTCTGGAATAGGCATTCCTAAGCAAATACCGGTGCTACGGATCCATCGGTGCCCTCGAAATTTGATTCCGAGCACCTGTTTCATAGTTAGAAATTCCCACTCATTCGTTCACTGAACATACCCGAGCTAAACTTCGGAAATTGATTCCTGGCACACCGGGCCTCGGAATCAGGTGCCGTCAGAAACTGCGTTCTTGTAAAATCTCAAAGAAAATTAAGAAAAAATTTTCCTTGAATTTTACGGGACTTTACATTTCTCCCACCTCAGGGATTTATGTCCCCGTAAAGCTATAACACAAACTAGGGAAACAAAAGTGGTACTGAACACGCACCTGAGCCTTCCGCTCCCGTGTGCTTACCTGGTGGTTCCGTACTGCCAAAGAACGTGCACCCGAGGAATCGATCTTCCTTGTAGTATCCGTTCCTGTCGATCCTCGATCCCCACTAGAACCTCCGTGAAAAACACCTCATCGCCATCGTCCAGCTCCTCATGGTCGATGATATGCGATGGGTCGAGCACGTATCTCTTCAGTTGAGATACGTGGAAGTCGTCGTGCACCTTTGGCAACTGAGGTGGATGGGTCAAGCGCTAAACCACCTCACCTACCCAGCTGTGGACCTAGAAAGGTCCGTTGAACCTCAGAGTTAACATTCTGCCTTGGCCACATCTACGTAAATCTCGTCGAGGTGAGACATGTATAAGGGCGTGATCATCATCTTCGAACTCTAGAGGTCTCCAATTACCGTTATAACTGGAACTCAAAACGACTGCTACCACGAGGGTAAGGTTGAGTGACTCAAGAGTGATCGGTCCAACCCTCCTGTGAAAGAGTTTATCATGTGCTGCCTGGTGTTTCCTTTTCACCAACCAAGGAAAACCCTTCTCGACATTTGCCTAAAACCGTCAATTTGAGTATGAACAGTTATAGCCCATTCCATACTCAAACTAACGTCATAAGGCCTCGACGCTGCCACTAAGAGATTCCAACTGAAACTCTCGCCTCGAGGGTCTGACCACACCTTCAGCGTAAGTGTGATTATCGAGTCTCCTCCCAAGGTATCTTCAGACATGAAGGTCAATTCCACGGCTTACCGGAAACTCTAGGTCTGGGACAAGATTTGTGATAGCGAGGAATGATTCATATCGACGTCTGTTACTACAGCAGCTAGTAGTGGACACAGACTGTCCCTTGAATCATTTTTAGAGCCATTGGGTCACACTCCTTGATCGCATGCAGCCGCACTCTTCCTCCGCTCTCCAGCTCCCTGAGCCTGGCGGGGATAACTAAGGTGGGTGGTTGTAGCATGTTAAGATGTACACCACCTCATGCTGCCCTCCTAGCTCTGCCTCCACGTCTGCTGCTTCGCAGACTCATTTCTCCTTTAAGCTTCCTCTTCTTTAACATTTTACACGCTCGAGTCTCTAAGACTGGAGCCGGTTTCCTATTTCTTACTGCACTGTGCAGTCTTCATCCGCTCCTGGATAATCTGTACCTTCTTTTCATAAGATCTGAAAGAGCTGCTAAAATTTCTCATTTTCCGAAAAGAGAAACTCGGTCTCATCCCCTGGATGATCCACGCCCATTTCCTAATATAGTCAATCCTGACATCAATGATGAATTTCTGCCATGGATGACGTCATAAGTCCTTGACGTAACTACTAAGAGATCCAACTGTCACTCTCGCCTCCAAGGGTCGAGTCACACTGTCGGCATCAGTGTGAGGTCACTGGGTCTCCTCTAGTGGAAATCTCGAAAGTGAGGGTCATGTAAACAGTTTAACCGGGACCACTCAATATCAACCAAACAAAAGGACAGAAAAGAAAACAAAGATAAGTGCCTTTTTATTATTGCAGCTCATAGGACAAAGACACGAATACAACAGCAACATGGTACTAGAAGTACAAGGGACGTATCCACTAGTTCTGCTCTTGTCCACCTGCTCCTAGAGCTCTATTTCCTTGTCCACTACTCGGATGTTGCTCAAGCACTCATCACTGCTTCTGCCTCGGTGGCTCCTCCAACGCCTACGGATCAACTATACGAGGAGTCGGATAGTCACGTGCCAGGTGACCCTTCCCGCCACATGAGTAACACTGTCTGTTTCTGGCATGCCTGGCTCTGACCCCACCCCGGGTGCCCCACACCACCGGTCCTAAAACCCGAGATCATCCAACTGCTGGTCTGGTCCTCCTGGACCTCTGCAGCATCTGTCTACTGCCCACAGATGACTTGACTACTGATCAAAAAACACGCGGTAAAGGCAGAAGCTCCTGTACACGCTCGGGGTGTAGAGCTACTGGAACAAACTCCACCCTGAATAAGGTCACAAAGTCTTCCCATACGAAGGTCATCCCGTCGCAAAACTGAAACAAGTGGCTCCACCACCTGCCTCCTGCTGCCTGAAGAAGGCTGGTAGAAAACATCACCATGATGTTTGTCGGCGTCCCCACTAGCCTGAAAACTCTCACCACAGCCTCTAGCCAAACCTCAGCCACCTGCGGGTCCGTCTCTCCCCGGAACCTGGGTGGCCTCTGGCGCTGGAACTCGTGTAGCGCACTCAATTGGCGTGCATCGCCTACTTCTGGGGCTGGTGGCATCAGTGGCCCAACATATGGTAGTACCGATGGTGCCTCCGCTGGTGCCTCCACTGCAAGAGGGCCCTGTACCGAAGCCTCGTCGCTCGACAGGCTGTCAGAACGCACATCCCTCTGGGATCTAGCTGGTCGTTTGAGAAAATGCATCCTGAAAGAAACAAAGTGACGCGGTCAAACGATTATACCTGGTGAGCTGACCTTGTTTGAGCTGATATTTAAATAAAACTTTTGGAAGCACACACACAGTTAGTGTTTTCATGCACAAAGTCGGAAATCAGTTGTCAGGGTCCTAGTGTATGGATACGTCGGCCGCCCGCACCAACACTGGACTCCTTGAACTGAAAACCACACTCGGTACTCTTAACACTATTTCTTCATAGAAATAAAATATCAGAGTTATAGGTTCTATGGTAGAACTGACTCCTCTGATACCAATTTGTCACGACCCGCCCTCAGGGCCTGTGCCGTGACTACCCCAAGCCCGCCTTCCATATTCCAGGGGCTGGTGACTAGCACCAAAGGCGTAAATCTCGATAATTGGGAAGGCATTGCCTTTATATAAGTAAACAAAACACCATAGTGTACAAGAGGAAGCAAAACACTATGTACAAAAGAACGTGCTGAAAAGTAAATGGGCCAGAATACAAACCCAAAAGAAACTACAACTACAGCTTAACAAAGTACAACAGAAAAAGACAAAAGCTGTAATAAAGGAAGCATCTCCTGGGTCGTCCTCCTCAGATCCTACCTGAAGGGTAGGTACAGATAGCTTCCACAACACTCTCGCCCGTCAACCTCCTCCGAGTGTCGTCTCACCGTGAAGTCCACCTCCGGGTACTGACTCGTCGTGTAGTCCACCTCCAGGTACCGTCCAGTCCTCAAACACTCGGCCTTCGTCAGCACTGCTGTCGTCTACAACCAACACAACGAGGTGTGGGCATAGCCCGTGCAGTGGTGAGTATAACGATACTCAGTAGGGACCTCGAGACCCTAAAGGTCTCACTAAAGCCAACAAGGATAACCAAAAAGAAAATCTCAACAGATAACCTCTACTTAGGTATATGCCCATACATATACCTAAGTTATCATGTAACCAATCTCAATCATGAGGAAACACAAGGATTGTGAAATAAATGGATAACCACTACCCAGGTTTATGCCCATACACATTCCTAAGTTATCAAGTAAGCCAACTCAATCATGAGGTAAACACAAAGGTCGAAAGTCTCATCTCAAACCAGGATTTTCATTATCAAAACTATAACTGCTGAAGAGCTCCGTCTCTAGAGTGTACAGTGGTCCAGTCACGACTCCGAGTTACTGATCACTAACCTAAGACTGCTGAGGTACTCCTCCTATCGAGTACCGCGGGTCAGCCACCCAAACACAGTAGTACTTCCCGCCGAGGTATGTCACCCAAACACAGTAGTGCACACCCCCTAGTAGCCTGCTGAGGTACTCTCTGGACGAGTACCGTGGGTCTGCACTATCACACAGGTAGTGCTCCATCCGCCATGGGTCTGCACCTCACAAAGTAGTGCTCCGTCCACTGGGCTAGTCGACTCACTCCAAGTCGAGTCGGTCAAGCAGTCGTCAGGTCTCAGTCGGCTACACGGTCTCTGTACTCCGAACGCTCGTCTCCGGGAGGGTCCGCCCCATGAGCTACAGGTCGATACTCCAAGTATCTCAAAGTCCCACGAAGAAGTATCTCAAAGGACCGCCTCGTCATAGGGGTCTCAACACAATAGACGGCGCATCAATCGGACGCCCGGTCTGTGAGTTACTAGCCTTTTCGTCCCAGGGGCGCGGTTAGTTTCGTGAGCGAACTAATCCTGGCCATATCTCAACTGTATCCCGAACACTCATAGGGTATACTCATAGGGACTGTTTCTCAACGTGATCACCAACGCCGCTGACGGTTTTTCAAACGGACGTCTAGTCTGAAAGATATCAGCTTTCCCGTTCCAGGGGCCCGGTTGGATTTCGGGTACAATCCAACATGGCCACTATCCAATAGCAACCAAAACTTGGGAGAAGTATGCCAAAAGTTCCATCTCATCAAGAGGAATTCAATGAGACATAAGACGAGTCAATCGGACGCCCAGTCTGTGAGTTATTGGCTTTTTCGTTCCAGGGGCCTGGTTGGTTTTGTGAGTGAACCAACCCGACCGCACTCCGACGTCATCCAAACCTCGAGCGAAGTAAGCCAAAAGATCCGTCTCACTTAGAGGAAACCATAAAAGTCTACGGAACGTCAATCGGACGTCCGGAGCTCAAGATATAAGTGTTTCCGCTCCGAGGGCCCAATTGGTTTTGTATCCGAACCAACACGGCCGAACCCAAAGTGATATGAAACCTTGAATGCGATATGCTGAAATGACCGTCTCGTTCCAAGGATCGCTAAGAAATTGACGGTGCATCGATCGGAGGTCTGTAGCCCAAGATATGGTAAAATGACCAAAGAGGGTCTGAAAACGGGGGGTCTGGGCCTGGACCGACCCGGCCCGACCCCCCCCTGGGTCGGCCCGAACTGGGTCGACCCGACCTGGCAGGGCCCGGCCCGGCACTGCCAGCGCGGCCCGGCCCAGCCGGCTCGGTCTAGCTCGACCGACCAGCCGTGGCTCGGCCAGCGCGGCCGAGCGGAAGCCGCGGGTGGGGTGCGCGACTCCCCCACCCTCGCCACTAATTGAGGCCGGCGGCAACCGCCGCCGCCGGCCCTCTGGCGGCGCGCCGCCACCGCCTTCCGCGGACCACCGGACGTGCTCCGGTGGTCCGTTTCTCCTGCTGTCTTCGCCAACAGTCCTCCCAGGACCAAACCTTCACTGCGAAGGGATTCAAACGCCATAGCGGCCTGCTTCATCGTCGTCTGTCGATCCGCACATCAATAAACAAGCGGAGGAGGGTTGTCATGCAGTGTTTGTTCGGCCTGCATCCTCCGCGTTAGGTGTTATCAATAGGCTAACAATAACACAAGATTTTAATCATTGAAGAGGGTATAATTTATCCAAAAAAAATTATATGAACACCTTGCAATCAAAATATCCACGCATGGGGGTTTACAATTTTGAATGCGCGGCGTGACGACATCGCGCATTCTTGCCGCTCGATCCCGTGCGGCATGACGATGTCGCACATCCTTTTCGTTCTTTCCCATGCAGTACGACGACACCGCGTCAATTTCAATTTTAATGGCAATGACATGAAGGAATAAAAAGGGAGGAGGATCGGCCGTGTTCGTGCGGTCCGGCCTCCTCCCGTTAAACGATAACAAGGGGTTCTCATTACTCATAGAACGTCAAAGATAGAATCAAGAACAAAATGAAACGAACCCCTACATTTTATTCATCGATTTACGCTCGTCGTTCGTTGATGGTGTTGTGGAATGAAGACGATGAAGTTTGTCTTTCGCCGCATTCGTCACACACTCCCAATCCCGAGCTGCGTCGGCTGTGGAAGACACTACACGTCGGTAGGATCCGAGGGAGGAAGTCGAAGAAGTTTGTTGGCATTCGTCGCTTCCGTCGTTGAGGAGGCGTCGTTCTTCGTTGAAGATGAAGTTCTTCAAAATAGGGAAGAGCTCTCTTCCAAATTCTCTCACACAACCAAAACTCCCAAAATAAAATAAGGCCTCTCATTATTTTATTATTATTTCCATACATTCAAACTTAAAAAAATTCAAAACCTAATTCACCTAATCAATTGAACAATGAGTTGTCTAATTAATGAAGTGATAGGTTGGAAAGAACTTAAGAGGGAGATAGGGGAGAGGAAGAGTTACACAACTTAAGTGGGGGGGTTTAGAGGAGGTATGGAGTTATGGGGAATTTGAAAAGGTGGGGGCTCGTGTGGACCCCACCACACATTATCCTCTCATTGATCCTCACATGGGTAGTTAGGTGCCACCCCAACTTCCCCATGTAGGATAAAACTACCTTATACTTAAGAAATAAAATTTGTCTCACAATTTTATTCTTTCCTCAATTAAGCCACAAATTTTAACAACTCCTCCCGTGAAAACGCAACTCCGGAATAGGCATTCTTAAGCAAATACCAGCACTGCGGTTTCGTCGGTGCACTCAGAATTTGATTCCGAGCACCGGTTTCAAAGTTAGAAATTCCCGCTCATTCGTTCACTGAACGTACCCGAGCTAAACTTCGGAAATTGATTCCGGGCACACCGGGCCTCAGAATCAGGTGCCGTCAGAAACTGCATTCTTGTAAAATCCCAAATAAAATTAAGAAAAAATTTTCCTTGAATTTTACGGGACTTTACACATATAATATGAATTATAAAAATATTATCCAATATTTAATATTTAAATTTCATTAAAATCATTAACCAAATGTGATTTGGTTAATTTATTAATATAAAACACAATTGTTCGTAAAAAATAGTTTTTTTTGAAAAAAATGTTTTCTTTTATCATAAAGGGATATATTTTAATTTATAATTAATTGGTCACAAATAATTATATAATCATGTGTAAAAATATTTTTCTAATTTAGTTAAACCTTATAACAAATACCATTACAATGTCTTGTTGATAACTATTATAATAATATTAATAGTATATTGTAGTTGGGTAAAACTCGGTCACATGTATAACATAAGATATTGAAGGAAATTAGTATTATAGGTAACACCGACCATCTTAGTATTTCATTTACTGCAATCTAATCTTAGTTTTAAATGTAACATAATATTAACTTCATTTTTCATATAATTAAATCATAAATTTTTTTAGCATGCAATGTAATACATCAATGAATTTTGATTTAATCCAAAAAATAATAATTCATAAAAACATGGGGTGTTACAATACCCATTCCATATAATCACTAATTTTTTGCCTTTGATTCCCACCTTAATAAATTTTTTTTAAATTTATTTTGTTATCTAGCTATTATATTATTCATCGATTTATTTTCCACCTTATAAAACTTCCTCACTTCAAAAAATTTACAATAAGTTATTTCTAAGGGTTAGTAACATCATAATTTGCAGAATCCATTATCTATAGATGTTGTTAAAAATTTAATTTAAATTATTTAAATTCATTATTAAACATATAATATTATAAATAAACACATTTTATATTAAAAAATTCTAATATATTCATTTAACTCTCTTTTTCCTATAAATGCTGAATTGATTCAGAACCTCTATCAAGTATCCAAATATCCTCCTTGTTGTACTCTATGACATAATCAAAAAGGTATCTATTTGGAAAATGGTAAAAAAAAATTAACATCCCAATGAAATGGTTATTCTTAATGCAATTTTTGTTTTAAATTGTAGTTGTTTTAGTCAAACATAGAACAATGGATTGAGTTGTGTTTATTAGAACTATGATATAAAATACATGTAATGCATGGGATTCCGTTACTAATGATTTATCCATGTAACTTTTCTTTCTAAAAATAAATTTCATGAATGGAAATTCATTAATTTATACTTTTATTTTATTATGAAATTTTTTTTATAAAAAAACACTAGTAATGTTGTACAATCTTACTCCCATATTTGTTTTATAAATCTAATGTATAACAAATTCACATAAATTGGATTTTTTTCCTCAGTACCAAATACCTCCCTAACTTATTCTCTAGGAGAAACTCCCTTATTTTATATTCTAATACATTCATCAAGTTTTCTATATAGATCATATATCCCTTTGTTACATAACAATTATAAGAAGTACATGTATACATTGTCTTCTGTCTAGCCATCAATGTTTTTATGAAATTGAATTTTCATTTTTTGATAACTCCGTAAAAACCTTTTCTAAAAACCATCCTATGTACTATTTATTAAGTGAATTTAATATTCATATTTCAACCCTTGATGGATTAAAATTCCTAAGGATTAAATTTTTTCCCATCATATGGAGAAACATCAATACTAAAATGTAAAAAATAAGGGTTAGTCTGCTCCACCACTATATTGGTAATTATGATTTCATCTCTTATATAAATTCAATCACAGAAAAGGAACATTGTGTAATTATATTTTTGGAGACAAACAACATTTATATTTAATAGGTAGTAAGTATAAAATTTAATGGATTCATAAAAAATATATCACTCTGCATTTAATCTTTTTAAAAAACTTAATTTTTTGATGTTTCGTTTAAAAATCATCATATGAATTTCAATGGGGGTATATCAATCAATAATATATTAGACCACATAGAAATATCTATCAAAGAAAGTGAATCATTATATCAAAGAATAATGGTGGTAAAAATATCTATTTTTCACTAAACACGATTAAAATTACATTTTCAATAGTTGGGAAATTTTCATGGTCTATATAATTATTATGTAATGCATTGAAAAAGAAAAAAATCATGGTTATGGTTTACCAAATTGTTTTTGACAAAATTAATTATGAAACTATAATAATTGAATTTTACATCCAAATATGAAAATCGTGGGATTTTAGAAACATTAACTACAAATCATTCATTAATAATCTATTCTTAAAATTTTATGAATACCCCTCTTGAACTATTAATCTATTCAAGAAAAGTTAAAAATAAAATATTTATTTCTTAGAAAGAGTGTAAGCCACTAGAGGAATACAATTCCATAATTCACCCCTTAAATTACAAAATATTCACTTATTCTATTTTAAATCATGTTGAAACAGGAAATAATTTCATATTTTGTTTTTTAGTTGCATTTTGTAAATTTATAATTCCACTATCACAAAATTATCTTTTTATATTATTAACATAAATAAAATGATTCATGCATAAAGAATTCTAGTATAGAAATTAAAAAGAAAAATCTGTTTTTGAAACATATTTTCAATTTTTTTTTAAAATGGATTACCAAAAATAGTGAAAATATCCTTTATATTCTAAAATTAATCATCACCTCATAATTGGAAATGTAGCATACCTTATTTTTAATTTAAATCAAATTATATTGTCAAAATTTAGTATTTATATTGATGGGTTAAAGATTTATGATATTCTTGAAACAATATCTTCATGGAATGTTTTGAATTAACTATGTTCATATATTCTTCAAAAATGGGGTGCCTTAGCATTATTTTAATACTATATCCTAAATAATATCCATAAGTACGAATGTCTTTTGTCATATTGAAAATATAGGATCCAAATATGAAATTTTCATTTATTTGAGAATTAAAAAACATAACACATAGAGATCACAACAATTTTAGTTCATCAATCAATGATTATAGATAATAGGAGATCATTTTATGATCCATTGAAACAAAATAAAAACCGGAAAAACAAATCAAATCAATACTAAATAGAATTAGTGTGAATAAAAATAAAAAACATAGAAAAATATAGCATACCATGTGCATTATGGAAACAACCATCTTCTTCCTTAAATAAGGTAGAATGAGATATAATGATAACAGTGATTAGTTAAAAAATATAAATAACTTTGAGGGGGTAACATAGGTTATTATATATCACTCCACAATAGGAGGTAAAATTAACTCTCAAAGGCGTGATAACACTTATATAGGGAGTGTTAAATGAATATTAGGAAGAAGAATGCTTCTATTTTATTTTCATAAAACATAAACACAAAAATCATATAACAGACACAATCCACACACCCTACCAAAATATATAATCTAGTAAAAATATATAGGTTTATCATTGTGATTCTTTAGGATGTAATAACATTTCCAGAATTTTTTGTTTCATCGAATTCCACCCATGATTTACTCCACATTGGTGAATTCATTCAAATATCATATGTAATGATTTTAATCCATTCATAATGTATTAATCATGACAGAAAATACATGGGGTGAAACTGTATCGATGCAGGAGGGTGGTGGTGTGATTATAAATGTTTCATATAGATGTGTAATATATTCAACACTATATATGTATAAAATCACCACATGCATAAATTTTACATGCATAAAATTCATATATTATATGTTCACTTTATCCTCCACTATTGATTTCAGAAATTATATATGGAAAACCCCCAAACTATATTTGGATTATGTTTTAAAGGGATAACTGTAGGTAAAACATCATAAAAAATTATAAATCATTATTTAAAGGATATAAAGTTGTTGTACTCACTGAATGGAGGATAATATAAAATTATGGGGGGTTTTGTTTTAACATGGACACAAAATTTCATATCACTATGGGATATAGTTCCCTTAAAAAAATTATTTATCATGTAGTGTGGTCGCATGATATATTCTATGAGAAAATATGTGTTTTGGTAAAAGTTGAGAAAAAGTTAGTTGTTTAAAAACGATTCATGAAAAATGTTGAGTTTTTAGTATTTTGTGAATGTAGCCAAAAATTCCAAGTACGGTGATTGAACATCTTATTGAATGCTTTCGTAAAATATTTTGTATTTATTGAAAAAATATATTTCTATCAATATTTTTGTTATTTAGATGAGAATGAGTTTTTTTGAAATGTCAATAATGTTTTTAAGTAGTTTCTATAAGAGGTTAGGGAATATTTCATTTCACATTATGAGTAAAACAATCTTATAGACAGATGTGGCCAATACAATATAATTCTTCCAAAACCATGAATAGATTCATAATCAATGATTATGTTTTTACAAGATAGTCTAAGGGAGAGAAGTATATATTTATACTGAATGGAGAAAGGAAGAAGTTTCAAGATTAAAAATTATAAGAAGATTGGACAGATTCACTGGATTTAGGTCACCAATTTTTTTATCACATATAAAATTCTCAAGATACCATAAAAACAATTTTTCCAATGATTTCTATGTTATTCAAAAGTTGTAAAAGGTTCACCCAATGTTTTACAGGTGAAACATATGGGTACTTCCAAAATATTGTAAAATGTATGAGGTTATAAAAATGGTTTCAAAGGCCACATAATAGTAGATTCAGCATAAGATAAATCATGTAAGGTAGATCGCATAATGTCTTTTTAAGGGTAATATTACCAATTCATAAAGTAAACTAATGCTAACAGGCTCAAGAAATTAGAATGAATAAAAAGATTACTTTTATATAAAGGTAGTGAAGTCTAAACAGAGAATGTTAAATTGTGGGAGAATCTTATTGTTATAAAAATTGATAATAGTTGAACCTGTAATATTGAATGGGGATAAACACCAAATATAAGAGACTTATATGATAATGTTCTTTTATATGTTACTATAATATTGTCCCTTAAAAAATGGATCATGTTTACTGGACTATGGCTAATGAAGATTCCAGACATACTATTTTTATATTGATTTGGTTGAAATGATTTCCTTTAGGATGTATCATGTTTATGTTTTTCAATTCCTGAATAGTTATACCAAAGAGACACCATTATAACAATTCCATAAAAAAGACACATTGGAAGAAAATCAAGTGGATATATGAACAAATGATAGACCAAATTGATGTCATTGGACATAAAATTCAGTGAGGATGTATTTGTAAAACCATAATATTGTTTAAATTTTTTTCAAATAAATTTAATCTCATATATAGATTTAATTACATGAAACAATATGTTTTAATGACTATGATATACTATTAATATTATTATATAAACATAAAAATTATAACCTTGCTGTTAAACATGGATGTGTGTTGAGGAATAAACCAATTTTTAAACATTAATTACAACATAATTATATAATGAATACATATTTTTAGAGACCCAGTTTTTTCCATGTAATAAATTGATATATTTCAAAATATTTTTTTAGATCTACGAATTGAGACAGTGAACGATTCTGAGGCCTTTTTTGCCCAAAATTAATATTATAAAAATATTAAATAGATTTTATATTACGTTTACATGGTTAATTAAGGAAACAAAGATAATTATTAAATGGGTGGTCGTATCAGAAATCTGAAAAAATGTTTGTGTCTAGAACATGGTTCTTTCTCTAAGAACAACATAAAATGTTTCATCACATGCCATCCTGATCCCTCACTCGTTGGTGGTGTATTTAAGTGGTTAAATATTTAGTTTATTTAACTAATTAAATGAAAGATTAATTAAGTGAGAATCTTTAAATATATCACTCTAGAGATTTTCATGGGTTTTGAAAACACTGAGATCTACCAACAACATCTCTCTCCTTCTTCTCCTCTCTCTTGGTGAATGAATAAAGATCCATGAATATCGATGAACCGCTCATTCAGGGTGGATCGAAACACAACAAACATAATGGCTCCCCCTGAACGAGTTGGCCGGTGCATTCATCAACAATGATCTACATACAGAGATTAAGGACTCTTATTTGGGGATTATATGCCCTAGATTAAATGTTTGAGCCTATTCAAAAATAATTCTTCAATCATATCCCCCTTTACAAGATCTAATTGCTAAAAATGTAATGTTTATTTAATAGTTTATCTAATCATGATTCATGTTCTTGATCAGTAGGATAATAATTATTGTAAAATGATCTAAACCCATGATTATAGTACATTTCTCCCTCTAATCATCATGTTCTTAGTTGGTATAACCCTACAATTCCCAGATTGACAATATTTTGGCGACCCAATCCAAATCGAGCACCTGGATTCGAGATGAATTTTCCAAACATTGAGGGAATCACAAGCACGACATAGTTCCAGAAATTGAAAGATGCAAGGATGAAGAATTTATAGGTTTTGTGAAAATCGGATGAATATCGATGCTATGGAGGCATGTAGAAGATCTATCCAAAACCTCATTTATGATCAAGGAAAATTCACAATGAAAGATGAAGAGATCCTTGGACATTTGGTAAGATTCATATTTTTTGGTGCAAATTCAGGCGTCCTTGGCTGCAGTTGGAGAGGATTTTGAAGATGCAGTTTAAATTCGGTGAATCCATAGTTTTTTTGAAAAAATCCAAACTACCCTTCACGTATGATGAAGAACACATAGCTTGTAGCCTCCCTCAATAGTGGAACCATATTTTTAGGGTAGTTAAGGAGGAAATGCAATATACTCCCCTTAAAACATTGTATATCACCCTTTCTGTGTAAACATGACATGTGAAGGACCACATGGCTAGGTAAATGCAAGGTGCTGACTACGTGGGTTGGCCACACAAGAATCATCCCATGTGGACCAACATTTCATGTACAATAGTTCATGGACATGGGGTCTGAGTACACAGACATGGCTAGAAGAGACTGCTAGGTCCCTATATTGGTGGGACATGTCATGTAGTCCACCTATATAGTGGGTATCACTACATGGATGGGACGCATGTACCGGAAGGAATACACGACCAAACATTGGAGAAGTACCACACATTGTGTGGCCCCCTTACAAATCATGTTCTCTTAGGCCACTTTCGAGCAATCTTTAAAACTATGTATCTCCTTCATTTGGATGTGGGTTTTGTCCCATGAGATGCCTATCTTAAGTGTTTTATTATATATAATGTGATGGTTCCATCAAAAGAGATTTTTTAGATACTTCATATATATTCTAGGTTTTCATGCATAGAGACGACACTTGATAACATCATCAATTAGACATGCATTCCAATGATGTTTTGGGTTGACCCTCCATCTGAGCTAGGTAGTGTAGTCCATAGTGATTATGGGATGACCCTCCATTGGGACTGGGTAGTGTATTCTTCGATTATTATGATTTACCCTCCTGTAGGATCTGTTTAGTAGAGTTCCTTGATATTCCAAGATGACCCTCCAGCTGGGCTAGGTTGTGTAGTCCCCAATGACAATCCAGTTGTGACCCTCTAGTTGGGCTAGGTAGCGGCATCCCCTTAGAAACACATTGGTCCTACCCTCTAGTAGTGTCTGGGACATGGTGTTCCTTGGTGACATTCCAGAGTGGTACCCTCTACTATAACTAAGTAGTGTCATTCCTTAGTGACTACCGGATAATACCCTCTATAGTGCAGCATTGTTGTGCGGCATGGTTCAACATACCATTGGAATCATGAGGAAGAGGGTCATTTTCCCAAATGATACACATTATTATGAAATGATCTATAATCATGTGGGCTTGTTAGTGCTACCTAAAGTGGATAGCATCGAGGTGATTTGATTTGATCCCCTTTTACTTGTGCCTCATAGGTAGACGTACAAGATGTTGGTCATAAGAAATAGCTTCACCAAGAACTCTTGGATACTCACTTTCTGGGGATGATATGTGAGATGGAGATCCCCTTACTCTATCATTTTGGCTTTATTGACTGATCATATATATATTGATCCTTTTATAGTACCCAATCCTTGGGTCTTGGTTGCTCTCCTTCCAGGAGAGTCGAAAACACACATGCTATGCCACATGCTTTCCCTGTCTAGCTTATCATGGTTAGACGAGTATACTCTCCAGTTATAGGTAGATAAGACTCGACGAGGAGTTCATCTCCTCACATATTAGATATCCTTATGTTTGTATGATTCTACATTCACTATCTCTTTTTGGGTTGACATGTATTCGTTCTATTCACCTTTGTCGTACCTTGTTCTCACAGTTTCTTTCTTTTTCAGTGTATCTTTTACTACCCCCTTAAATTTTTTGAGCCATCCTTCTAGGTATGTATATACTCACTCATACATGGGATTTTCACAACATGTATAGTTTGTTTTATAGAATGTAGACAGGTCTATTTGGATCTCATAAGAGCTTAGGGATATGAGCATTTGTGGCCCTCATATGGTGGTCGGAGTAGGTATTCATTAAACCTTTTTAAATTTCTAAATGTTATTTTAAAATGAAACACTCATTATGTCAAGCTCCACACCCAATTATTAAAGTCAGTTGAAATATAATTTAAAACACTACATTAAACCTAATCATCAACAAAATGGGTAATTTTTATTTGGATCCTAGTTAATTAAAAAATCTATTTTTGAGTCCATTTCAAAATCCACATATTTTCTTTTAAAAGGCTATTTCAAAATCCTTGGGACATATTATCTCAATATAATTTCAAATGAGGTTTAAATCCTCACTTTTAATAAAAAAACACTTAAAAATGAATTTCAAAAATAGATCTAACATTAAACAGACATTCAAAAACATTAAATTTTTTTAGGAAATATGAAAAAACACTCTGAACCACTATTAATGTGACCAAAGTCCATTCCATGTCTTTTATAAATATATTTGAAAATAATTAAAAAATTAAAAAGGTTATACCTTTAATTATAAATATAAGAAAAATATTAATTTATCTTGCAATAATTTTAATGTGATATGTAAAAATTTTCACAACCTATTGGAAGATGACCAATGCCCATGGAAATATCACAATACAATAAACAAACTTGATAAATTTATGAAATAAAAATATCATTTAAATTCACAAGGAGGTATTTAAAATACACTAGGAAATTTATAACTTGTGATAAAAGTGATTTGTATAGTTTCATGCACCTAAAAATTTTATAATGTGGTCTGAAATTGTTTGAAATTATTCCCCTTCAATGATGGATGACCTAATGTTCAACATGGTGATGCACCAAGACCATATCACACCCTAAAAAGAATAAAAATGAAAAACAAGTTCAAAATCCACGACCTAGGGTGAATCTAAATTAAAGTGGTTTTGAGGAGTGGAAAAATCTAGTGGAAAATGAAGGAGTATGAGAAAATAGATCTTAACATAGAGAATGAGCCCAAAATAGTGAATGAATTATCACTACAAAAAAATTGTGGTTTATTAGAGGTTTTTTATGGGTGGTTATAACGTCGCATACCTAGACTCCCCTAAATAGTGACATGATCCCTGTGGGTCACATGGCCTCATGAGAATCTCCCCAACCACCAGAGGTTACCGACTAGCATGGAGGTCCTGGGTGAGTTAGTGGAGAGATTATACCCTCATTACTTGAGTATCACAGTGGAAATATCATACAAGTAGCTAAATTATTAATCCATACAATAGTAATAAATAAGGGTTGATTTATAATATTAGTCAACCATAAGTCATATCATAAACAAGATGGTAATATATGTCAAATTTTGTTCATAAAACATCCAAAATAGGGATACAAGGTACGTGTACAATCCTTACAATAGAATTAAAAAAAATTCCAAAAATGATACTAAAATCATCACAAACATAGTATGGTCCCATTCTACCATGTTCCTACACAACATATCAAATACCATTATGAGGGTGCTTTACCTTTTCATTACCTAGAATCTTATAATTTTTTTGGACCAGAAATCATGTCCCAAACCAGATGTGAGACTAATTCCTAGTAGGCAACCACCCAAGGTCTGTTCCAATCAGTCCTTGAATATATAGTACGCAGTGCGAAATAAGAAAAGAAGTATGAAATAAAAAATCATAACAAAACATCTTACAAGCACTAGTTTTCATTTATTATCCATTAAACGATTCAATTCTTTTGAATTTATAAATCCCTTGATCCAGATCAAGACCAACATCCCTTGAATAACTACAGGAACAATAGATGCCTTATAAATCCATCTAAATAAGTACATGTGAATACATAATCCATTATTTTTATTTGTCTTAGAAGATATGTCATAATTCATTTCATTTAAAATCCAATTTAGAACCTGATCCCATCCTTTTAATTCATAAGTTGGAATTCATGTATCACTCTTTCTGCAATATCGACCAACACCCTAAAACACCATCCCTAACGAACCTATCAGGACCCCAGTATCAATCTAGGTTAGGTATAATATCCCATCCAATCAGGTTCATCCTCGGTTATCCACAATGTATGATCGAGTATCACACTTGGCATAATATTCAAATGCACTTTTAGTCCATCCGGGGAATTCTCATAAGAATCCATGTGTCAATCGACATATCAGTCTGTCCTTAATGTGTCTATCCATGGAATCCTACACTTGGATCCATGTATTACCCATTTATTAATCTAGGTTCAAGTAAATTATTGATTCCATGGAATCATAATGTTAATCCACATATCACCCAAGTTGTATAAGTCAATACGCACAGGAGTCTGTCCGCATAATTCCAATCCCAATCCATGTTTCACCCTTGGTATAATATTCATATTTTATTTGTGTATATTTAGGGCATTATCAAAAAAAATAATGTGTCATTCAACATGGAATTCTATCTTCAATGATTCCATCCATGGAATCACTCACTTGGATCTATGTATCACCTATGGCTTAGTCAGTGTTCAAGGTAATGAGTTCATCTATAGAATCCTAATGTGAATCCACATATCACCCAAGATGTATAATTCAATAGGAACAAGAATCCATTAGAGGAATTCCAATGTGAATCCATGTATCAACCCTACCTATTAATCATTTAATCAATTCTATTTCATTTAAACATTTCAAACGACATGCCAAGTTCAAATCCAAGAGAATCTACTATCAATCTCACCTCAAGGGGGTGACTCAAGCATTGGGAAACCTCATAAGGAATGTACATTCATTTAATCATGTGGTAATATTTTATATAACATGGTTCAAAGGTATAACAAGATACTACATGTCTTGGTTATCCTTTAACTCACATTGTCTAATCATTAGACTGTGAAATTCATTCTTATTAAGGCAATTAGATGTATGACCAAAATCAAGGCCTTGGATTGAAATACTCACATGCGGTATTTTTGAAAAAACAATCCTAGTAATCATAAATAGATATTACAAATCATAATTATAATATATCTCAATTTGGAAAGGAAAAAATTTAATCGATTTGATCAAATAGTATCTAATCAAGGCATGGCCTCTATTTCATTCACATGGGCAATGCAAGAATTATTTAACAACAATGATCTGAATGGGTTAATGGGAAATCATTCATCGCATAAATTTTGTTAAATTTTATTAGAAACTAAAAATATTGAAATTTAATTCATATGTGAAATTATAATTCACATCCCATGACATGGGTTAAAAGGCATGCCTCAAGGTATCCAAGACCAAAATACAAAAAAGTATTATTCAAGTAAACCCACCCATGGGGTGGTCCTTAATGAAGGTATAAAACATATAATATTCATAAAACACCTATTAAATTACCTAAAACACAAATGTAAATAACATGGTTCAATTCAATTTAAGGTGATGATAACACCTACCTTAGGCTTGTGCAAGATTGTCCATTTAGAATCAGTTAATGATTCATCCATGTTTGGAAGAAATATGAAGAATATATGGAGAATAAAAAATTATTCATATGAGACTAAATCCTAATAGTGAAATTGATATTAGAAGAATCAATAATTTCTAAAAATAAATTATGGAAATACCGTTGTAGATCCATGGAGATGAACCACGTTCGAATCAGAGGTCGGATGGAGAAGGGATCTGAAATCAAATAATAGGCTCAAGAGAGATATCCCACGTTATCCCTTTTCTTTACAACAAATAAGGGAGAATTATATTTAATTTTAAAAAAAATTCCACTGTAAAATCATCATTTTACCTAAACAACCGGGTCTCGTAGTTTAGGTTCACAGTCTACTATTGGATAAAGGGTTACTCACATAGTTTACCCACCCAGTAAAAACCTATGTGAAAACCATGAAATGATCCTATGTCAAAATTTAATGAAATTATAAACCATGTCACACTATAATGTGCCTCCTCCCACATGGTTTCATTAAGTGGTTTGTCTTTTAGTCCCTTATTGACTAGCCTGGCACAGTTTAGTCAAATCGTATGACCTGCCCTACATGGTTTTCACTAACCATTCCCTAGGGTAAAATCACCATAACAATGGGTTCTAGACTTTGAACCATCCCCTAACACCCCTCAGACCTTCATGACCCCAATAATAACTCTTGTAAGACCATATTTATGAAATTTAATAGAGAATTGATGGAGAAATCATGATTTTTAACTCAAATAAGAATCAGGTTCTCACAAACGTCCCCCTTTAAAGAAAATTGCCCCCTAATTTCCCATCAAAGGGTGGTGAAAAACATATCTGGGAATAACTCTGGACACTACAACCACACATCTCTCTTCCTCTATTAGGCCTCATCATACACACAATTGTACTCAAAAGAATCCATACTAAAGGAACAGACTGGCATTAGAGAACCTTTGTGGTGTGATCCAAAATTCATATAGGATGCACCTCAAAGGATGCATCATCTTGTAACTCAACCTCCCCAGGATGAAAAGCATGATATGGATATAAATAACAATTTCATGGTTGAGAAACTTGAAATAATTGAGTAATTTCCTAGTATCTCTGAGTAATCTGAAACCGAGAGGCTACCGACCCGACCCTCTCTAGAACCTCAAAGGACCCAACATACCTTGGTGAATCATTACCTTGTTTCTGATCCTCTTGTGTTCCAACCTAAGTGAAACATGTAGGAAAACCCTATCCATGTCCATAAACTCTATATGTCACCTACGATGATTATTTTATGATTTCTCACATGACTATGAAGTTTTCATCCACTTTTGAATCCATTGAATGTGTTCTATGGTCTCTTGGACAAGAAGAGAACCCAACATAGCTACCTCTCCTACGTCCAGCCAACATAGGGGTGATCAGCAGGGATTACCAAAAAAAGCCTCATATGGTGCCACGTGAATATTATCCTGAAATCCATTATTGTATGTGAACTCAACCATGGGTATATGACTCTCCTGATATTCTCTGAAATCCTGGATGCATTCCCACGACATGTCCCCAAGCACCTGAATCGTGTCCCTTAATTGGTTAATTATCTAGGGGTGGTATGCCATGATCAAGAACACCAATATACCTAGTGCACTATGTATCCTTTTTTAGAAATGATAAGTAAACTATGAATCCCTATATGAAATGATTGAATTTGGGGCCCCATGTAGTCATACAAATTCATGGATGTACAATCTCCTAAGATAATCAACACTGTAGGTTTCCTTGATCGGTAGGAAATTTGAAACCATCATGATCCAATCAACAATAACCCAAAATGCATAGTTACAACTAGGTGAAAATGGAAAATCCAACAATAAATCCATTTCAACATCATTACATTTCCACTCAGGAATGGGTAACTGCTGTAAAAGTTCAGCCGGTTTCTAGTGTTCCGCATTCTCCTTCTGATAGGTGGAACATCTCATGAAAAAATCAGCTACATATATTTTCATTCCTAGACACCAATACTACCATTGTAAATCCTAATACATATTAGTGAGACCAGGATGGACTTCCCATGTCATAGAACGAAAATCCAACAAAATCTCTTCGTGGATGTCTGAAGAGACCAACACACGACAATGTATTCACAGAACTTCATCATTGCCTACGATCTAACAATGAGGGGGGTCCTCACCTTCCACACTCTCCTGTATAACTATAATATTATAATCATAGAGTTTCCTCATTAACTATCACACCTAGCCCTCTTAAATTATTTTATTTTATCAATTTTCTTGGCATCAGGTGTCTTGGTCGAGGTTTGGGATGAATTCCATTTTAAATTTCTGTGTTTTTATTAAAAAAATAAGTTTTTCTAGGCTGGGTAGTATCTGATACACGAAAAAATAATGGTCTATAAATTTTGTGACTTCACCACAGGAACCACAGAGCATGACCGATATTTCAACTAAATAAAAAAATTAAATGATATATAAAAAAAAATTAATTTGAACATAAAATATAATAAAAAAATAAAGTAAAAATTTTAATAATTGTTTTAATTAAAATAATAATAATATTCGAGAATAATATTTTTATTAGTATTAATAATATTAAAGCTATTATTAATATAATTGATATTATTATTATTATAGCTAATAATATAATTTTTTTTAATTTATCTATATTATTATTATTATTGTTATTATGATATATATTATTGTTATTATTATCATTCAAATTATTTTTGTAGTTATGGTTTGGACCCTCCTCCCTCACCCCCAATCCATCATGAAACTCCTCCAACTCTAACTGTTGTGTGAACGCCACCCTCCCCCTTATCAGATCCCTTCTGGAGAACCATATCCATCACCCTACTCCTTCCAGTGATCAGTTCCCCGCTGGTGCGGACCCGTGCTGGTGAGACACCTCCACTAGCCGGCCCTATCTCTAGCATGGCACACATTCTGGTTGGCCTTATTTATGCCATGCAACCCCCCCTTGATAGCCACACCTCCTTTGTCCCCGAGTAATCCTCCCCTCCACTAATCTAGGGTTTTACTTATTTTTCGTGTATGTGGTTTCTCCAATGGGTAGGGTTGTGTTTTTTGGGTAAGATCATGATCTTCTGGGTTCTATGTTGTTAATTAGGGTTCGACAATGCCTCATCAAGGTGTGGTTGAGGTATGGTTTGTAACAACCCGATATTTTATGATAATTATTCTTTTTAATTTATTTGATGTCATGTGTTTTATGCTACAACAAGATTATCTTGTGCTATACGCAACACCGTATGAGCTTACAGTATACGCAACACTATTCTTAGATTGTGTTACACCCAATTTCAAGCTCATTTTATAATTGTCATTCTATGCAACATTGAGTGTATATATATTCATATTCAATGTATAAATGAAATATGGTTGGATTCTGTTATATAAATCATCAAAAGAATATTTTAATACACACAACACTAGCTTGGCTTGATTTACATGCAATCGCAACCTTCCTCGATAGCTTGTGTCGTACGCGATGCCGAGTTTCACTAAACAATGATATGCTATTAAAATATTATTAAAACTAGTAGTTATGAATAGTAATACCCATTTTTTTAAATTTTTTAAATTTTATTTTTCAAAATGGACTTTATTTTTGGATTCAGAATATCGAAATTAGACTAGGGTGAAATTTTAGTATATTTCTAAAAACATTCAATTTTTTATGAATAGTGAAAACACTAGGTTACTATTTAAAAACCGACTTTTTATTGAAATAATTATTTATTTTATTTAAATTTATTTTAGGTGAAAATTGATACATAATACCTATATAATTTCAATGCAATTCATTGGAGTCTTTTTATAATAATTTAAGATATATAAAAATTTTATTGAACTTTTCACGGTCTTTTACCCACCTCCTAGAAAAATTTCCAAATTCACATAAAACATTATTTTACCACATATATGAATGGAATTTAAAAAATTCGAGAGACACGGTTGATGTTAGTAAGTAAAATTTGGTTCAAATAGATGAAGACAATTTTTGATGAGTAGTAACTTTTTACTTTTTTTTACCACGGTTAAAATTAAATAGGGTAATTAAGGGTAAAAATGATATTATTATTACCCTAAAACATGTAATAATTCTATTGGATAAGTTTAAATAGACCAAAAACAACCTTAGGAATAAAATATGTCCTTTTAGGCCCACTTGGATTAGATTAGGAAATTTATTATTAATTTATTTAAAGGAAGGGTTAAAATGGTTAAAATCAAAGTTTAATAACTAAATCATTTTTAATATAGGGTTATACAGTAGATAAATTAAACTATAAATATTTTTAGAAATATAAAAAGATTTCCTATATAATTATATTTTATTTTTAATTTTTATACATTAAATAATTTACTTTATATATGACAGAATGATGATGCAGTAATTATCTTATTAATGAAAGATTGACATAATTGATGTTATAAATACCCAAATAAATGTAAATTGAAACTTTTTAAGAATTAAAATAATTTTATAGGTTAATATGACATGTTAGTATTGATGTTATTAACTTTTTTCGAACTAATCTTTCTGTTATGATTTTCAAAAAAATCAATTACCAAATAGTGTCAAAATTGACATAAAATAGTTTTTAAAACAAATATTATAATATTAATTGTTATTTTATTCCTAAAAATCTATGGTTCGGCCAAATGACTTAGATAAAGTTATATATATTAATAATAAACATCTGGGGGTTCTTTTGGCTTGTTATAGTAAGTTTATTAACCTTATAGTGTAAGAAAACTAGAAGACACGGTAAAAGTTTAATTATCTAACTTAAAGTTAAATCTATATGATAAGGTTAAAATAGATACCTAAAAATGTTCAAATTCTATTGGATGAGATTATTTAGTCCCATACCCACCTTATCTTAGAAATAAATCAATTTTGAGCTATTAAAAACCGAATATTACTTTATAATAAAATAATATTTTTCATTTTTCCAAAGGTGCCCCTCTCCCCCTTATAAAAGGGGACCTCCTCTCTCTCCTAATTACACCACTTTGAGCATTCAAAATCGTCCAAAACCTTCCCATTTAACTTCCCCAATTTTATAGAAACATCCTAGAGGTCTGGTTCTTCTTCAAAGACCAATTTTAGTTCCCTAAGAGGAGGTCTCAAAGAGGCGCTTCAAAGAAGAAGTAATCTCCGTTAGCGATTCTTTCAACATTATTTCTTCTTCTACTTCTTCTTGTTTAGTTGTTTAATTATGAAGTATTAACATCCATATCACTCATATAATTATATTTTATTATAACCATGAAACAACCCTATTTCACTATCTATCCATCCTACGAAAAATGAAATCACCGTGCGTGCATACGTACGGAATACCGTCCCCACGCCGTGGTGTAATCTATTTTCCACCACCACCTATCTTGGATGGGTATAATGGTGTAAATAATGAATATATATGATTATTTTTAAGTGATATTGATTCTGAAATAGTATACATACATTCCAATAAAATTCCATGATCATGGGAATGATATCATCTTTTGTGCGTACGTACGGACTACCGTCTCCACGAATGCGATGAGATTAATTTTCCATGATTAACCATTCAAGAATGATTATAAAGTATATATAATGAATAAAAATTAAATATATGACATAATAATACTACTGGATTTATATATATATATATATTTATGTCATATATTTAATTTCTTTCAATTCAATAAGGAAACAAAAACAGCGTTCATGCGTACGTACGACCTACCGTCTCAATGAACGGTGTATTTCATTTCTTTTATCGATCTATAATATATATGTATATGATGAATATATATTATATATAAATAATGTTTTACATTCTGTAATTATGTAAATCAGGATATAAGTAATAATATCAAGAATGACAAGTGAAAACACATACGATAAAAGAAATGATTTTACATAAAACACTGCTTTTATATGGAATTTACAACATAACGTGGAATATAATGTCATAAGTGAAACATATATGATATAATAACAATGAATATGATTATCTAATAAGTCAATTACATTATTTAAATAATTATATAGGAGGTTCTGATCCATACGAAGCATATCTGACCTAAGGTAAGGGATAACTTTTCTAATCTCATATTTAACCGAGATTGTTTATTCGAAAGTATTCACTAGGGTTATATTTATCATCCATGTTCCTATTTTCAAAAAATGGTTTCATGTATGTTTAAAGTCCTTTTTAACCATTTTTTTACTTTTACTACATGGTATGTAAGGAATCATTCTTTTTTTTACATTATGATGTACTTTTTTGACTTTTCTGGCAAAAATACGAGAAAAATGTTTTTTAACTTATATGGAATTAAAGGATTTTACGGTTTTATAAAGCCTTATTTTCATGAAGCTTCCTCCAAAAGATTTCATGAATATTTTCAAAAAAATCCATTTCTTTTAAAATTGTATGGCATTTTGTGAAAATAAAATGATTTTGAAGAAGAAAGGATATTTTCATCAAAAATTCATTTCATGTGTTTTATCAAAACCATTTTCCATCTATGATGACATTATTTCATATGTGTATGTTTCATGTTTAATGTCTCTATTATTTAAATGGTCTCAATTTTATTATTATTAAATGATATCCATTTCTTTTAAATGGATTATGTGATGATGGGATTATGTTTATTAAACCCATTTTATTCATTGGGTTAATATGAATGATGTATGTTTATTTGTGGCAGAAGTAAGAATGATTTCATTATGAGATGGGTGGGACCTATATCTCCCTCCAATTCATTGGGTAAAGAATTATATCTCATGAGATAGACATGGCTGAAATGGTAAGTTAATCTAGTTCAGTGTTACAGGAATGAAATGAGGAGTGAACTCGATTCAGAAAGAGACTTTGTCCACTAAGATGGTCTTGGTAGCAATGCCTTGGATACTATGGAAATCATAACATGTGCTTAATGTTTGCACAATTACATGTTTTACTCCCATGCTATTTTATCATGATTAATGTTTCTTTTTGATCTATGACTTGTGTACTTCCATGTTTTATGTCATTGCTCAATATTTTGATGTTTAAACATTATGTTTATGTTTTTAAGTTCAAATGTATATGATTTGTTTTTTTATACATGCTTACCCTTACTGAGAATTTGAGCTCACCCTTTATATGTTTTCATTTCCCCAGGATATAAAGAAAGGTTTTTGGTAAGAAAACAAAATGGGAAGATCTTTGTTGGAGATATTGAAGATATTTCACCACGATTAGAAGATTACGTTCCAAGTTTCCAAAGACAATAAACTATTACAGTCCTTCTATGTCTGTTTTTGTTATGTATTAATTATTCCTCAAAAGTAATGTAATGTCCCTATACATCAAGCTTCAGGTCTCTACAGTTGGTATCAGAGGAATGGTTTAGTCAACATTTGGAAACCAGGATGCGAAAATGTTAGTGAGATCCCTAGAGATATTTCTAAGGAATGTATAGGGATGTCCCTAAGGATAAGTAGACATATAGGATATAGTCCTCGAACTACGGTAACGATCTTAGAATTGACCATAATATGTTAGATATTGAGGGTATTACCCCTTTACTATGTTGTTTTCCCAAGAATGATTTTTGCCTCTCACACTCTTCTTTTGCGGTTTTAGAAAATGGCTGGAAACAGGAATATTCACAATAATGGGGGATATGGCGGACAATGGAATGATATTCTTCATGAGAAACCAAATGAAATGGGATTTGGAATTCCAAACATCGTTGTTATTCCTAATCAGCAATCTCATTATATGATAAATAATCTTAACTTTGGTAAGTTTCCCGACTCAGATAATAAGAGAAAGATGGAGTTTAATGATGATCATAGAGGAATGAAAGTTCAATTTTCCTCGTGTAAATCATGTGGGAAGAGGCATCGAGGAGATTGTTTCAAAGGAACTGGGAGATTCTTTGGGTGTGGAAAAGGACACAATGCCAGAAAGTGCAAAGGAAAAGGTTCAGTTAACACCATGGACAAGGATAATGGTATTTCTAAGACATAAACAATTATTAGATGTTTTAAATGTGGAATGTATGGGAATTATTCAAACCAATTCCCTAAGGGAAAATCTCATGAAGATAATCAACATGGTCATATGAGTAGTACTTATGTGGATGATGATGAAGTGAATACAACTGAAATATGAGATGAAAGAAATGATGTAGCTCAGTCAGTGTTTTAAGAAGTTAGTGTAATGATTGTATGTTTATAAAGAATAATTTATGGTACTATGGAATAAAGAATCATCTAAGGATTGTTACACTATTGTTTTTCCTAAAGTATTTGAATGTATATATTTGATGGTACCGGTAACCATGGAAGGTTATTCAGATTTTTTTTGGAAAGAAGATGATATGCGCATAATGAATGGATTAGGATAAAATAATATATTTGATAGTATTTATGAGCTCATGACTGCTATAAGGACACAGATATATCATGATTTGAGTATATAGAATTTGTGGATTTTGGTATGAGGAAAGAGTTAGCTTTTGACAGCATTCATGTTTTCAATAATGTTCAATGGGTATTCATATTTCAAGAGAATACATGATTAAGTTATTCACATGATTGGAATGTGACCAACAAGATATATGAGGGATAAATGATGGTATTCATGCGATTGTTATATGACCTTTTTAGTAATTGTTCTCTTTATACTTTGAGATTGGAAAGAATTATTTTGGATAAGCCTAAATATTGGAATGGATTATGTTGGACATAAGTTAGTATTTTTTAGGGATAGAACATTTTTTCAATATTATTGATGGGATTTTATAGTAATGTAGTTTTAGAAAAAGGACAACCTGCAGGAAGGGAGAAAACCCATCGCGTCGGACAAGGCTGTGGGAATCGAACCCACAACCGAAGTGCGACTGGCCTTTATCGCATACCACTGGCCTACATGAAGTCCCTGGTTAGTAGAAACTAGTTTTATTTTATTACGCGGTATGATATATGAAGTATAAGTTCATTTTTGGAATCGTATAGGAATAACCTCACTATAGATGGACTTATGTATTTTTTATAACATTTGTTAACCTTTTGTTTGAAACAGATGGAGTGACCCATCATTCTATCACATGATCTGTTAACACTTCACGAATAACAAATTCAACTTTATTTCTTTACGATATGAAGTGGAAATTGTTCAATGCATGAACAATAGTGACATTGTACCAAAATCAAGCAAGTATTTCTTCTAATTCAAATTCTTCAACTTTTGGGAAATGATCTTGAAAACCTAAAATGTTGTCCTAGTTCCCTTATATCTGTTGAATCAGATGGTACTTTAGATCATGAAAAATCTATGGCTTTGTTATTGTTGGATTTTTCATTTCCATGTTCTCTACCACTCTCCATCAGAACATGATGGTTAGATTTCTCTTCCATATCCATATTTTTCACCTATGATCTCCTATGTGGAGACCCGGTGATTAGTTAATTTGGGTAAACATTATGTTTTATACTTTTGTTTTTAAAGTTATGTTTTGGTATTTCATTTTATGATGTGGGTTTCAATTAAATAAAATTTCTAGTAGAAAACCATGTATAACTTCGACGAATTTCGAGGGTGAAATTCATTTTAATGGGGGTAGAGTGTAACAACCCGATATTTTTTGATACGTATTATTTTTAATTTATTTGATGTCATGTGTTTTATGCTACAACAAGATTATCTTGTGCTATACGAAACACCGTACTAGCTTGCAGTATACGCAAAACTATTCATAGATTGTGCTACACACAATTTCAAGCTCGTTTGATAATAGTCATTCTACGCAACATTGAGTGTATATATATACATATTCAATGTATAAATTAAATACGGTTGGATTCTGTTATATAAATCATCAAAAGATTATTTCACTACACAAAATACTATCTTGGCTTGCTTAACACGCAATCGCGACCTTCCTCAATAGCTTGTGTCGTACGCAATGCCGAGTTTCACTAAACAACGATATGCTATTAAAATAATATTAAAACTAGCCGTTATGAAAAGTAATACACATTTTTTGAAATTTTGTAAATTTTATTTTTCAAAATGGACTTCATTTTTCATTTCGGAATTTTGAAATTAGCCTAGGGTGAAATTTTGGTATTTTTCTGAAAACATTCAATTTTTGATAAATAGTGAAAACACTGGGTTACTATTTAAAACCCGAATTTTTATTAAAATAATTATTTATTTTATTTAAATTTATTTTTGGTAAAAATTGATATATAATACCTATATAAGTTCAATTCAATTAATTGGAGTCATTTTATAATAATTTTAGATATATAAAAAGTTTATTGATCTTATCACCGTCTTTTACCTACTACTTAGGAAAATTTCCAAATTCACATAAAACTAATCTTTACCGCTTCTGGGAATGGAATTTCAAAAATCTATGAGGCACAGATGATGTTAGTAAGTAAAATTTTGTTCAAAGAGATGAAAATAATTTTTGGTGAATAGTATCTTTTTAACTTTTTTTACCACGGTTATAAGTAAATAGGGTAATTAAGGGTACAAATGATATTATTATTACCCTAAAACATTGCTTAATTCTATTTGATATGTGTAATTCGACCAAAAACAACCTTAGGAATAAAATATGACCTTTTAGGCCCACTTGGATTAGATTAGAACATTTATTATTAATTTATTTAAAGAAGGGTTAAAATAGTTAAAATCAAAGTTTAATAACTAAATAATTTTTAATATAGGGTTATACAGAAGATAAATTCGACTATAAATATTAATTATAAATCTAAAAAGATTTCATAAATAATGATATTTTATTTGTAATTTTTATACCTTAAATAATTTAATTTATTTATGACACAATGATGATGCAGTAATTATCTTATTAATGAAATATTGACATAATTGATGTTATAAATACACAAATAAATGTAATTTGAGACTTTTTATGAATTAAACTAATTTTATAGGTTAATATGACATGTTAGTATTTATTTTATTAACTTTTGATGAACTAATATTTCTTTTATGATTTTCACAAAAATCAATTACCAAATAGTGTCAAAATTGACATAAAATAGTTTTTAAAACAAATATTAAAATATTAATTGTTATTTTATTCCTAAAAATCTAAAATTCGTCCAAATGACATATATAATGTTATATATATTAATAATAAACAACTTAAGTTTCTTTTGTCTTGTTATAGTAAGTTTATTAACCTTATAGTGTAAGAAAACAAGAAGACACGGTAAAAGTTAAATTATCTAACTGAATGTTAAATTTAAATGATAAGGTTAAAATAGATACCTAAACTTGTCCAAATTCTATTGGATGAGAGGATTTAGACCCATCCCAACCTTAGCTTCGAAATAAATCAATTTTGAGCTATTAAAAACCGAATATGACTTTATAATAAAATAATAGTTTTAGTTTTTTGAACGGTTCCCCTCTCCTCCCTTATAAAAGGGCATATCATCCCTCTCCTCATTACAACACATTGAGCTTTCATGCTCGGCCAACCCCTGACCATTTCACTTCTCCAGTTTTCTAGAAACATCCTAGAGGTTGTGGTCTTCTTCAATGACCAATTTTAGTTCCCTCAGAGGAGGTCTCAAAGAGGCGCTTCAAATAAGAGGTAATGTCTGTTACCGATTCTTTCACCTTTATTTTTTCTTGTACTCCTTCTTATTTAGCTGTTTCATTTTGAAGTAATTACATCAGTATCACTCATATACTGATATGTTATTATAAGTATTAAACAACCCTATTTCACCATCTATCCAGCCTATGGAAAACGAAATCACAACGCGTGTGTACGTACGGAATACCGTCTCCACGCCGTGGTGTAATCTATTTTCCACCACCACCATACTTGGATGGGTATAATGGTGTAAATAATGACTATATATGATTATTGTAAAGTTATATTGATTCTAGAATTTTATACATACAATCCAATACAATTCCACGATCATGGGAATGATATCATCGTTTGTGCGTACATACGGACTACTGTCTCCACGAATGCGATGAGATTCATTTTCCATGATTAACCATTAAAGAATGATTATGAAGTATATATAATGAATAATAATGAAATATATGACATTATAATACTACTGTATTTATGTATATATATATTTATGTCATCTATTTAATTTCATTCAATTCAATAAGGAAATGAAAAAAACGTTCATGCATACGTACGGCCTACCGTCTCCATGAATAGTGTATTTCATTCCTTTTATAGATCTATAATATATATGTATATGATGAATATAAATTATATATAAATCATGTTTTACATTCTGGAATTATTTCAATCAGGATATAAGTAATAATATCAAGAACGACAAGTCGAAACACATACGATAAATGAAACGATTTTACCCAAAATGCTGCTTTTACATGGAATTTAAAAAACAATGGTTAATATAAATTCATAAGTGAAACATATATGATATAATAACAATGAATATGATTATTTAATAATTCAATGAAATTATTTAAATCATTATACAGGAGGTTTGGATCCATACGATTCATATCAGACCTAAGGTAAGGGATAACTTTTCCAATCTCGTTTTTATCCGAGATTGTTTATTCGTAAGTATTCCCCGGGGTTATATTTATCATCCATGTTCATATTTTCTAAAAATGGTTTCATGTATGTTTAAAGTCCTTTTACCCATTTTTTTACTTTTACTACATGGTATGTAAGGAATCTTTCTTTTGTTTACATTACAAGGTACTTTTTTGACTTTTCTGGAAAAAATACGAGAATAATGTTTTTTTAACTTATATGGCATGAACGGATTTTTACGGTTTTATAAATACTTATATTCATGAAGCTTCCTCCAAAATATTTCATAACTATTTTCAAAAAAATCATTTTCTTTTAATATTTTATTACATTTTTTGAAAAGAAAATGATTTTGAATAAGAAAGGATATTTTCCTCAAGAATTCATTTCAAGTGTTTTATCAAAACCATTTTCCATCTATGAGGAAATTATTTCATATGTGTATGTTTCAAGTATAATATATGTATGATTTACATGGTTTCACTTTTCTTATTATGAAATGATATCCTTTTCTTTTATATGGATTATGTGATGATGGGATTATGTTTATGAAACCAATTTTATTCATTGGGTTATTATGAATGATGTATGTTTATTTTGTGGCAGAAGTAAGAATGATTTAATTATGAGATGGGTGGGACCTATATCTCCCTCCAGTGCATTGGGTAAAGATTTATATCTCATGAGATAGACATGGATGAAACGGTAAGATAATCTGGTTCAGTGTTACAGGACTGAAACAAGGAGTGAACTCGATTCAGAAAGAGACTTTGTCCACTAAGATGGTCTTGGTAGCAATGCCTTGGCTACTATGGAAATCATAACATGTGCTTAATGGTTGCCAAAATTACATGTTTTACACCCATGCTATTTTATCATGCTTAATTTTTCTTTATGGTCTATGCCTTACGTACTTCCATGTTTTATGTCATTGCTCACGCTTTTGATGTTTAAACATTATGTTTATGTTTTTAGGTTCATATTTATATGATTTGTTTTATTTTATCCATGCATACCCTTACTGAGCATTTGATCTCACCCTTTATATGTTTTCTTTTCCCCATGATATAATGAAAGGTTTTAGGTATGAAAACAAAAGGGGATGATCTTTATGGGAGATATTGAAGATATTTCACTACGATTAGAAGATTACGTTCCGAGTTTCCAATGACAGTAAACTATTATGGTCATTCTGTGTCTGTTTTTGTTATGTAATAAGTATTCTGCAAAAGTAATGTAATGTCCATGTACGTCACGCTTCGGGTCTCTACATGGTTGGAGTTCCACAACAGTTTTAAAATATTTATCCACCTGAGGTAGGTGGTTATATTCCTTAACAAATATTGATGTTTTTAACATGCTTTATTTTGAATTAAATCTTATTAAAAAAAGTAATTTTGTATTGCTAAATTTTTTTGAATAATTTTGGCATGCGTTCATGTTGATAATGGATTTTAAAAAAAGGTCTAAGTTTATGTTAGTGTTTGTTTTATTGTGATCAATCTCAAAAAGGGTTTCATGCCCTGTGTGTAAGTTTCAGAATGGGTCTTTGAAGGCATTTATGTTGACATTATGTAGAAAGTGGTGTTTCAAGGGAGAAAATAATTACATTGGCGTGATGGTTTTTGTTTTTAACCCTTAAATATGACGTGTAAAATGTTTAAATGATTAAAATAATGTTAAAAAACATTTTCCCTTGGTTTATGAGTGGATTTAAAAAGGTGTCTAGGCCCATGGATTTGGTTGAACAATTTTGTGTTTTTCTTGTGTTTGTCAAATGTGGATTTATGAATTGTGGGAGTGGTGTAAAATTAAATTGAAATTGGTTCTTGGTGTGTGTGTGTGTGTGACATTGGATATGTTTTTTTATTTAAAACCCTATTATGACATTGTTAATTTTTTATAAACTGTTCAAATTTTTTATTAAATTATATAAGTGATGCCAATCATGAAACTGAGTGGTTTTGGTGGGCGTATGTTTTTAAAATGGGTTTTTAGTGTGAGTATGTTTTTAAAATATAATTTTGATGTGAATGTGTTGGATTGTGATATGTGACACTTGGCTTAGTGGATGAAATGTGGAAGTGGGGTGTTGTGTTACATGTGAAACATCATTGATCACAAAAATGGAATCTTAGGTAACTAGGTGGATGGACTTCTACTAGCATGCTAGTTGATTTGAAAGTGGCTCATCTCGGTTTTATCTACCAGGATTGAAACTACCACACAAACTAAACATGTGATATAATTGGATACCACTAGGCCTTGGGATGTGATTCCCCCTAGTGGTCTGTGCATAATAATACTGATGGTCATGGTTTCTATAACAAATATTCATTGATGTTCTAGGTTGCTTGAATCCCATTGAGTAAGTTTGACCCTATGTATATACCATTGTTGGTGTACCTTATATGATGATGTTTCATTTGTTACCATACATTGGACTTCTTATATGTTTATGTGTGTGTGTTTACCATTGGAAGTCCATTTTTTGTGTAAATGGATGTACTGGTTTTCTTTGGAAGTGGTTTTTTTAATGTTTACTCACTAACTATTTTATAATTTTTTTTTAAAATTATTAATTTAAATGATCATGTTAGATTTACTTTAAAAAAGTTCATGTAATCTTCTTTTCCATGTGGAATATTACTGGACATTGTCTCACACCCCACATAAACATTTGGGTGTTAGTAGATCATGTTGTATATTTGTTTCAAGTTAAGGCATAATTTGTATTGTTTGAAGTCTGGGTTTCTAGTATATCTTGTGGTGGATCCTGGTGATGGCGGCTTGAGGATATACATCTATTGTTACATAAAATTTCAAGTAAAATCCCTATTTTTTCCTTTTTATCGTGTTCCATTTTTGGTTTAATTTTTTTTTGTAAACATAAAATATTTTAATTGCTAATGGTGAATGTAGTTGAATTTTCAAATCTGGATTATTAGTTTTTGTTGGTGATTTTAATGTGGTAAAATCGGGTAAATTATTCCCTCTTATTTTATATGATACTTGGGAACTTGTGACAACTGTGGGGATTGAGAACTCCCTTTGATCCTTGATTCAGACTGCGCTGGGTGCCGACCCGACTTGATTCATGAAAAAAAGGTATCATAGGAGGGCATATTATATTGAGAATTGTTCCTTGGGAGAAAGTATGGGTAGTCTATAGCTAGGATTTTTAGAACATGGAATTATGATTATGAGTAGGGTGTCTGGCTAGCACACCTCATGAAAAAACACATGTTACCTTGGGATTTTGGTTGTAAACTAAGTCCTTTGATCCTTGTGGTTATTCATTGTATGGGAAATGAAATGGGAATTTGGTCAATGGTCTCACTGAGCTTATTGTGCCTAAAAATCCATGTGGAGTTAGGGACGTTCTCATAAAATAATCCCTATAATAGTGGATTGATTGTCTTACGGCTGCCAACCATATTAACCAAGTTACCCATCTAAACTAATTCCCTCCTGAATTATTTTTTTCTCCATGGGTCCTGAAGATTAATCTGAAAACCTTTTTTTAATTTATGAAATATGGATTTTAATGTGGAAATGGTCTTATTTTTAAACGATGGGAAAATGGGTTTTTATAATTTTTAATGAGTTTTTTAAAGTATGGAATTCTATAAAATTATTTTTTGTGTAAAAATGAAATTGATTTAAAGGAGATTGAGTTTTAATAATTAATTTTTGTGGTTTATTGGAAAAAATAGTTGTTAGGGAAAAAGGAAATTATTTTTCAAAATGGTCTTGGAATCTTTATTTAAGAGAGAACACATGAGATCTAAATAAACAATTATTGATAAAACATATTTTCTGTGAAACTCGATGTGTATTTAAGTGATTTTGTGAAATTTGAAATGAAAAATTTGGGTATGTGGGTTGAATATTTTTTTAAAAAAATATTAATATTTTTTTCTATCCTTTGGTATTTTTAGGGGTGTCCATATGCATGGGTTATATATAGTAGGTGAAATTGGTGCCCAATGTGGCATGGAAACAAGAATGTGTGAGGACCATGTGATACCACTTGTTAATGAACAATCCACAAAACATGTTGATTTTCACAATTTATTATTAAGGAAAATTTGTTCATTTTGATAAACAATGTTTCTATGATGTTCCTTTTTTACTTTTGGGGATGTTTTTGTGGGGTTTATTGAGTTTGAAATAACCTCTTGTTTAAATGATGTTTCAGGTTTGTGTTTCATTGGTAAATTGGATTGAAGCGATGGTTAGTAGTCTTATTAGAGAAGTGTGTCGGGAGGCATTGTGGGGGTTCCCCTTGCATTTTTAGTTCGAGTTTTTTTGACACTTTGGACAATGGATTAGTTTGATTGGGTCCTTTGTTTTCTTTATTATCTATTGAACACCCCCATAAAGAGATAATTCTTGACTGAAGTGCGGCCACTGATGATTTTCCATTTGAAAATCATATAGTTGATCAAAGTGATAATTTTTTTTATTGAATTTAGTGTAAATTCTACTACTATTCTACTTCGAATAAGTGAATCCTCTCATTGCGGGGGATCAACTACATGAGGATCTGAAGTAATTTTTGGTTTCCTTGATTAATTTGACAGTCAATGGGGATGTTCATCATTGATAATTCTGAAGGTCCCACCTAGAAATGGTTAATGGAAATCCTTTGCGGAACACATGAATCTGTCTGGATTATTGGTGTTGGCCACTATCTTGAAAAGGTAATAGGGACTTTTGTTAGTTTCCATCTATGAAAGTGATCATGTTAGTCCACCCATGTGGTGAATCTAGTTATTAGAGGCTGTTTAGGTTGTATGTAGGAATCATGTGTTGTTTGGGACTCGATTTAACGTCTCTCTTCTTGTAATCTCTCTATTGGACGCAATATTCATGTCTGGTGATGCATTGAAGTGTCATGTTCTTGCTCAAATGTAAGGGTGAAGATTGTGAAATCTTTGGAGAACCTCTATTTAGAAGTGTGTATTCTTTTAGGGTATTTTGAATTATTCTATTTTAGAGGAAGTTGTCTTCTATGTGTCTTTCCTATCGATGTTTCTAATTTTTTGTAGAATGTGGTGATGTGTATGCATATTCTATTCCGATGTCTTGGTGAAGGATCCATTTTGAGGGAAATTAGGTAGAAGGATACGATTTTTTCATTGTTGTTGTTTGGATTGAGGGATGCTTTCTTGTGGAACTAGAACAAGAAGTTCTGCTTAGGGGTTTTTTAGTTCCTAACTTCAAGGTAGGGTATTATTCACGCATCATAGCTCTTGTATTATGTTCAAAAGTGAGCCTGTTGTGTAGTCCAGAACCCCCAGGGTGTGTAAAGGACCTTGGTTTAATGACTTTCATTAGTATGGTAAATGAAGACAGTTTTAACACCCTGTTTATATATCTCATTCCAAGAGGTCCAGTTTGGTGAAAAGATACATGGGACACTGTTTCTTTGTTGAGTAATGCATGTGTGGGAGGGTTTCTCATTGGTTATAAGGAGGTGTAGTTGTCTTGTTTTCTTGATCCTCAGTTCTATTACCCATATGGGTATGAATCTCTTTGTGGTTTCCATGTGTGAACATCCTTTTAAGACCATTTAAATTTCGGTTTTGAATTGAGATTATCTGAGAATGGGGTAGTCCCGAAAGAGTGATGGATCATGTAAAGTATTTAGTTTGGTTTATAATTTCTTTCACTGGTCCCCTAGCAATGGGTATTGGGTCTTTCTGGGGTTTTTTTTCATATTGGTGTGTGTTATTCAGTTAAGATACTTTGTTCTAATGGTGGGGAGACCCACCATGGATCATGAAAAAAGATCCACTGAAATGAAAGGGTTTCATCCTATTCCGTGTAGTGGGGATTTCATTTAGGCATCCCCAGTTTTGTGTTCTAGTTACGCCTATGGTGTTGGATGTTCTTATTGTGGGATGTCTGTTCCAGTCTCCCCATGTCATTATTTAGGATTATTTGTTCATTTTAAGTGGACTTCATGATCCTCTTGGGAATGATTATGGTGCTTTTCTCAGGATGTTTTTTTGTGTATGGTAAGAGGATCCTTTTCTTTGATCAATAAACTAGATGTGATTTCACTTTTGGGGGTGGGTGGCACTTAGAGGGGATTTAATTTTGGGCCTCCGAGTTCGATATGTAGATCCTTTTTTGTTGGTTGTGTTTTTTTACCTCATTATTATTTGCTTTTCTTTGGGAATCCCCTTGGATTGTGAAGGTGTATCAGTTTAAATAGAAGGGTTAAGACATTATGTGGATTTATGGAGGCAGAAATTGTTATGGTTTGGAGAATCATCACACTTGACCCTCTTAAATTATTTTATTTTTTCAATTTTCTTGCCATCGGGTGTCTTGGTCAAGGTTCAGGTAAAATCCTAGATTAAATTAGGGTATTTTATTAAAACTATGATTTCTTCTAGGCTTGGCAGTATTCGATGCACAAGAAGGGCATAGTTCAAAAAGCATGTGGCTTATCCTTGGGAACCATGTAGCATGATTGGTATTTGAAATAAATAATAAATTAAATGATCAATAAAATAAAGATAAAATGAAAATAAAATAGAATCAGAAAAAATAAAATAAAAAATAAAATAATTGTTTTAATAATAATAATAATAATAATTTAGAATATTATTATTATTATTTTTAATAATAATAATATTTTAATTAATATAATTTATCTTATTTTTATTAGAGTGAAGAATAATATTTTTATTTTGTTATTGGTATTTTTATTATTAAGAAATTTTTTTTTTATTATTATTATTATTATGTTGTTGTTGTTTTTATTATTATCATTTATATTATGATTTTTTTGTTAGGGTTTGGACCCTCCTAAATTACCCCACCAACCCATCACACTACTCCCTCCCCTATACCTATTGCGTACCTGCCACCCCTTCACATGTCCAGATCCCTTCCAGCAAACCACCTATGGTACTCTGATCCTTCTAGTGACCACTTCCCCACCACTACAGCACCCTGTTGGTGCGACTCGATACTAGTGTGGCATCCTACTGGCGCAACACCCCTTCTAGCCGACCCTATCTCCAGCTTGACACCCCTACTGGTCCTCCTTGATTCTAGAATGTGACCCCCTCCCCACGGTAGTTACACCTCCTTTCTACCTGGGTAAGCCTTCCCTCCACAGATCTAGGGTTTTACTTTTTTCCTTTTGGTATTTGGTTTCTCCATTAGATAGGGTTGCATTTTTTTGGTAAAATCATGATCTATATGGTTCTACATGGTTGCTTAGGGGTTGATCTTTCCTATTGAAGGTGTTATTGAGGTGAAGCTGGAGTTCTGTATGGGTTTTAAGGGACTTATCCACCCACAATAGGTTATTCCATGCCTTAAAATTTATATAGGTTTTTAATATACATTTTTGTGCATTAAATCTAGTTCTATAGATTAATTGTGTAGTGTGCAATATTTTTTTAAGAGTTTTGTCATCTTTTCTTGTTGAAAATGGATTCTCAAAATTGGGTAAGGTTATGTTTGTGTATGTTTTATAGTGATGTTTCTCAAAAAGGGTTTTATGCCTTGTATGAAAGGTGAAGAATGGGTCATTAAAGGCATTTATGGTGTGAGCATGTACAAAGTGGGGTTTCAATGGATAAATGGATTACTTCATAATGATGGTTTTCATTGTGAACCCTTAAATATTATGTTAACATTGTTTAAATGATGAAAATCATGTTAAAAACAATTTTTCTTGGTTTATGTGTGGATTTAAAAATGTGTCTTGACCCATGGATTTGGTTGAACAGTTTTTCGTTTTTCATGTGTTTGTCAAAGGGGGATTTATGAATTGTGTGAGTGGTGGTAAATGTATTTGGAAGACGTTCTTGGTGTGTGTGTGAAAATGGGTTTGTTTTTTATTTAAACCAATTTTTTTTATTTTTTTTATCGTATAAATTGTTCCAATTTTTTATTAAATAATTTATGTGATTTGAATCATGAAATGGAGTGGTTTTAGGTTGGGTATATTTTTAAAATGGATTTTTAGTGTGCTTGTGTTTTTAAAATGAAAATTTTGTTTTTAATTGGTGGCTTGTGATATGTGATTCTTGGTATGGTTGATGTAATGTTGAATTGGTGTGTTTTTTGACATGGGAAACATGATTGTGAACAAAAAATGGAATCTTGGGTAACTATATATATGGACTAGGAATAGTATGATAGATGATTCCTATGTGGTTTATACCAGTTTTGTCTCACAGTATTGATGCTACAACACTAAATAGAAACATGATATGATTGGATACCACTATGCCTTGGAATGTGATTCCCCCTAATGGCTCATTCAAGAGAATGCTAATGGTCATAGTGTATATACCACAATTTCACCTAGATTCGAGGTTCCTAGAATCCTACTTGAGCTTGATTAACCCCAGGGATTTACCAATGTTACTCTACTTTATATGATGGGGTGTCATATATCAGCATTTGGTGGACCTATTTTGTGTTAGTGTGTGTGGGAATGTGTGTACCTTTAGATTCCCATTTTTATTTTAAGAAACTGTTTTACTGGTTTTTTTAAAGTGGTTTTTTATTTAAAATTTTTACTCACAAATTTTTTCCTTGAAATATTTTAAAAGGATTAATTTAAATGGGCATGTTATATTATCTTTAAATTTGTTTGCAATGGAATCTTTTTATCTACGTGGAATCCTACTGGGAATTGCCTCACACTATAGATACACCGTTGGTTGTAAGAAGATCTTGTTTTTATTTGTTTCAAATTATGGTGAGACATGTAGTGTTGGTTGTTTGGGTTTCTCGTGGCTCTGGTGGTTTATCTTCATGGTGGTGACTTGAGGATTTTTTTAGTACCCCCGGTTTCTGGAATTTAACCCTTACATAATGATTTTAATTTTTATTAAGGTTAAGGGTGATGAATGGGAGAGTCGAGAGAACATTGAATGAAGTTTTGAGTCAAAGGGAAGTCGCACAGACGGCGCACAGTTTGTCTAAACCGTGCGGAAAAACCATGTGTAGTTTGTCTTGGACGCAGTAGCATCCACATGGGAGGCACACGGTTTGTCTAAACGTGCGGCCAAATTTTGCATGGAGGTTCTTCCAAGGTAGTGGCTAACACATGGTTAGCGCACGGTTCTTCTAACCATGCGAGAAAACCATGCAGTCACTTAAATGAGATCCTTAAAAAGTGGATCTCACCCGTTCTTGCCTATACGTGGCTAATTATTCCTCCAAAGCATCCATAAATCTTTATTTTTATTCTCCTAAGGTCACATATGGTTCTCCCATCATTCTGAAGGTGATCCGAAGTGTTTTCTTGGCGAATCGAAGTCAGATTCCTGAGGTATGTAGACGTTCTTTGTTGTTATTGTTTTTTTTCTTAGATCTAATTCTTCTCCTCCCCTGGTTTCTTAGATATATGCTCTTTATGGGTATATCTATGTGTTTGGATGCCAAATATAATGATATTTAGTCATGGAATTTCAAGGAGAAGAAATCTAAAGTGGGTTTTTGGAGAATTGACCTGGTTTTCTTGAACGTTCATCGCTCCTTGGGGTTTTCATCAAAACTGTTGAGGTAGGATGCTTCACTATCGACTCCTCTTGTCAGAATTGATTGTATTAGATTTAAATTGGTTTGTTTGAATGGAATTTATTGTGAAAAGAATGGATTAAATCTTCTTTAGTGGTGATTTATGGTTTTAATGAAATTGTGAAATCTTGGTGATTTGTTGTGGAAAGTGATTTGGCTTTATGGATTTAAAATGATGATTTTAAATTTATGATTTGCTGGAATTGAAAATGGTTTGATGAAAAATAGTTTTTCAACAGAAGGTGCGTTTTATTAAAACATTTTGGTATTGAAATGACTATGATGGAATTGGTTTTAAAAAAAATGGAGTTTTATTGAAGTGGTTTGGAATGGAAATGGTTTTGCATTAAAATGGTTTTGACAGAAATGGTTTTCAATAAAATGGTGTTCAATTGAAAGTGTTGTTTTGACCTGAGTTTTGGGATTATGTGTTTTTTTTCATGTTTCATGTACGAGGTTTGGTTGAAATATGACCTTGTGCTCGGTGCCAAACGTTTAATGTCACATGCTAACAATATGTATGAGGCTTGGTTTAAATATGACCTTGTGCTCGGTGCCAATGAAGTAATAGAACATGGTAACTATATTTATGAGGCTTGGTTGAAATATGACCATGTGCTCAATGTCAAAGGAGTAATGGCACATGGTAACTATATGCATGAGGATTGGTTGAAATATGACCTTGTGCGCAGTGCCAAAGGAGTAATGGAACATGCGAAACAATTACCTTGTGATGACTTGGTAGATCGACAAGAAACCACTCATTAGTATGGAACTATCATAATGTGCATGCATGGGTGGTTTCATGGGTTTTTTAAATTGTTTCATATGCCAAAAATGGATATTGTGAAATGGTATTAAATGTTTCTTAGTTTTTTTTTAGAAAAATAACTTGTTGAGAAATTTTTTTTAAATTGGACTTCTATGCTTTTGGTATATATGGTTTTGAAAATTGTTTATATTTAGTTATAAATTGTTCTTGAGAATTTTTTTATATAAACTATTTTATATAATTGTAGATAACTTTTCAATCCATGTGGAGTGAGGGGGGAAGTCAATGGGGAGAACCTACTGATTTTTATACTCACCCATGCTTTGTCACTTCGGTGCTTTTGCAGATGCTATTTTCTGGGACAGGGGAAAAGGTAGTGTTTCCCATGTTTTTAGTACTACCTCGTGATGATTGGGGCAGATCAATGATTGTGGAGCTTGGATCTTGTGGATCGTGGATTCTTGGTGTCGTTTGAGAGTCTTGAGTTATTTATTTGCTGAGTACTTTGATATTTGGTTTGGTCTCTTCCTGTTGTTAACTTTGATGTGGTTTAACATAAATGATGTTTTTTAGCTACCATTATTTAGTTCATGTATCATATAGTGACTATTGGTTGGTTGGTTTATTGGTTTATTTCATCAAGGTTAAATCATCCCCCGCTTGTATTTGAAACCCTTCAATATTTATTTCTAGCCTTTGGCGTCTTCGGGATTTCTCTTAAGGCCAAGTAACCATCACCGCCTCTTCAAGCCAATGAGGTAGGGGTGGGGTGTTACAAATGGTATCAGCTTGTTTGGTCCCTGCCTAACAAGTATTCATCGATGTTCATAGTCTTGGAGTTGAAATTATTTCTTGTCTATTCCTTGGGTAAAAATCATAGATAGAAGTACGATTTTCGGAACCTGAAATATATAACATAAAAGGACATAGCTAACTTGTTTATTATGAACATCAAGTTTCCAGGGTATTGGGCACATAAGTGTTTTGGATACACTTCTATAATGTTTGAAATCTCATTGTCATGGGTTTATTCAAAGAGATGAGAATGAAATGAATTGTAGACTAATGACATCCCACTAGGATTTCATATCTAATTTTGAGGAATGACTTATGACTTCTTGCAAGGTGTGATTTTTTGAAAAAAATGCAGAAATTGTTTTCATGTGGATGATTTTGAAAACAGAATATTGGTGTATTTTGAAAATGGTTTGATATTAAAAAATCATGTGGAAATTTTTAAAAAATGTTTGAACATGGAAAAAGGTTGTTTTGTAAAACAATGTTGTGATAGATGTCGTTATATAATTCGAAATTCTAATACATCAGTTGCTATAAAGTTAGATTGACCAATGTTGTTGTTTGTTTATAAATTGAACCAGGTAAGCTTCGTAGAGACCAACCGAAAGTGGCCGATGAGAAAGTGGTTGCACATAAGTCCCAAGTGAACCAGTAGTTAGTCTAGAGCATACTGCAAATTTTATAGTATTTGGGATGTCTGAATAGAGCTAAAGAGACAATGTATGTTGATTATGTGGCCCAGTTTCAAAAGCAGGATATACCCATCTTTATATGTGATTTAGACCCAAAAAGGGTAGAGGCGTGGCTATCCGGAATGAATAGAATTTTCAAATTCTTGGGGATGCTGGTAGAGCTTAAAGTAAACTTAGAACGTATAAGCTAGATGATCTTTCTCTTTGGTGGTGGTATTTGGTAGTCCAAGCAAAAACAGACCAGGGTATGATGTGGGAAGACATTAAGGAATTTTTTAATAAATAAGTCTACCCACATACATTTATAATTCATTGCACAACTGATTTCTTCAGTCGGAAGAAATATTATATGTTTGTGAAAGAGTATGCAACTATGTTTATGAGCATAGTTTTGTTTGAACCCACGGTGGCGGGTAGCACGTCTATGAAGGAAAGGATCTTCGAAGTGGGGTTATGGCGAGATATCTGTTCAAAAATAGCAGTGATGTGTATCGGTGATTACATAGAGATAGTGAATCAAGCATCGGTAGCTAAGCTGGATCTGTTAGGAGCTCCGGGAGGATGAAGCATGGTGGTACCCATGGGGAATACGGGTGCTTCACACTCTTTTATTGCGGCACATTTGGTTGAATTTCTGGGTTTAAGGGTAGAAAATATGCCTTCGGTTTTGAAACATCAAACTTATCTGGGTCGAAGAGAGTTTCGAGCCCTCTAGTGTAGAGCATGTGATATCGTTGTGCGTGAGGTTGAACAAATGTGGAATTTCTCAATGTTTGAGATATATGGCTATGATGTAATCCTAGGAATGGATTGGATGGTGGGGTTTAAGACCTACATCGTCTGTAATGCACGAACAATGGATTTTACGACACACGATGGAATTAAAGATCTCTTTAGAAGAGGGAGGCATGAATGTCATGGTGAAATAGGTTTTTTCGCACCAATAGTAGGCATGATATAGTATCAGTTGGTGGTGTTTTCGTTGGAATCGGTAAAGGATGTTGAGGAGGGTGATCTTCCGGTAGTGGTGGATCAATTCATGGATTTTTTCCCCAAAGAATTCTCTAGGTTACTTCCCATAAGAGATTGGGAGTTTACTATTAATATCCTTACAGGTACCAGTCCTACCTCTCTTCTATCTTACCGAATGGCACATACAGAGTTACAGTAATTGAAAGTGCTGTTAGAGGATCTAGAAAGCAAGGGTTTCATTTGGCCAATTACATATCTGTGGGAAGCACCGGTTTTGTTCATGAAGAACGTAGATGTAAATCTTCGTCAATGTGTTGATTATCATAAGCTTAACAAAGATACAATAATGAATAGTTATCCACTTCCATGAATTGATGATTTGTTCGACAAGTTGAGGGGAGCCTAGTGGTTCTACAAGATCAACCTAAGGTTGGGATATCATTAATTTTGGGTGAGGAAGGACGATATTCCTAAAAGAACTTTCAGAAGTATATATGTCCATTATGAATATGTGGTTATTAGCATTGGTATAAAAAATACACCAGTAGTATTATTGGAATTGATGAATCGGATATTTCAAAAATATCTGGATTATTTTGTTGTGGTCTTTTTGGGCGACATTTTGGTCTATTCAAAAACAAGGGCTGATTATGAGGTGCACCTAGAAATAGTGTTACAAATCTTGAGAGATCATCGTTTGTATGCCAAATTATCAAAGTGTGTTTTTTTGGATACAAGATGTATGTTTACTTGGCCATGAAATTTCTGAGAAAAACATTTCTGTTGATCCTGAAAAGATAGAAACCGTTGTCTCTTGGAAACCACCGAAGAATGTGTTCAAGATATGAAGATTTCTTGGTCTAGCTGGTTACTACCGATGTTTTGTGCTTGATTTCTCATGAAAATATTCACCAATGACAACTCTGAAAAAGAATAATTCTCCATTCCTATGGACAAAATAATGTCAAAAGACTTTCCGAGAACTGAAAGATTGGATTACCTTAGCACCTATCTTGATTTTACCAGAATCAGGACATGGGTATATGGTGTGTTGTGATGCTTCATGATCAAGGTTGGGTTGAGTTCTCATGCAAGGAGACCATGTGGTTTCTTATGGTTCAAGGCAGTTGATGATGAATGATAATAATTACCCAACACATGATTTGGAGTTATCTACGGTCGTCCATAATTTGAAAACATGGAGACATTATAACTTTGGTGAAAAATTTACAATGTTTACGGATCAAAAAATCTTGGAACTCATTTTCTCATAGGGATATTTGAATCTGAAGAAAACGAGATGGATCGAGTATCTCCAAATTTTGGACTTTGTCTTGATGTACACACCGGAGAATGGAAATTCGGTGGTAGATGCATTAATTAGAAAGTTGTATGCTAAGTTGGGGAAAGAAGCATTAGATGAATGGTAGTTGATATCGGTCTTAACCGACATGCTTGAGGAATGTGAAGACCAAGGTGATGATGCGGTTTTCTTTTCACATACTCTTGTTCCTGATCTAGTAAAAATGATCAAAGAAAAACAAACATCTAATTCAGAATTTCTGGTTGTATGTTCAAAACTCAATGGTGGGGAGACCATTGATGGCTGGAAAAGTTATGGGGGTTTAGTTTTGTGTTTTAGAGATTGGATGGTTGTACCTATTGTTATTCGGGAACAAAACCTTACTTTTTACCACCATTAATGATGGTTTATACATCCAGGGACACAGAAGATGTATAAGGTGTTGAAGGAAATGTTTTGGTGGAGCGGCATGAAAAGGAAGGTGGTCGAGTTCATCTCGCAGTGCTTAAAATGGCATCAGGTTAAAGAAGAGCATCAGAGACTAGATGGAGTTTTACTATCTTTGTCCATACCAGTGTGTAGATGGGATTAGATAGAAATGTATTTTGTTACATGTCATCCAAGAATGGTCTGGAAACACGATTCCATTTGACTCATAGTGGATCGTCTAACCAAGTTGGACCATTTCATCCCTATTCCTGAAACTCATATGGTGGAGGATCTTTCAAAATTATATATCTGAGAAGTGTTAAAGAGGAATGGTGTACCATTGTATATAGTCTCAGATAGATATCTGAGGTTCACATTACGTTTCTAGAAATCATTACAACAATTCCTTGGAAATTAGTTGACTATGAGCATGGTGTATCATTCTCAGACGGATGGGAAATCTGAGTGCATGATACAGACATTGAAGAACATGTTCCAGTCTTGTGTAATGGATTTCAGTGCCTCATGGGAGGAGAATATATCCTTAGTGGAGGTTTCATACAATAACTAATATCAAGCCTCATTACGCATGGCTCTGTTTGAAGCATTACATGGGCGTCTTTGTCGTCCACTAGTATGTTGGGTGGAAACGTGTGAAACTTCAATTGTCGGGCCATCCACAGTCCCAGAAAAAACAGAGAAGATCCAGTTGATTAGGAAAAGGTTGGAGACATCTCAGAGTCTTCATAAATATTATGAAGATCACCGTCGAAGACCATTGTCGTTCGTTGTGGGTGATCATGTCTTCTTGAGGACCTCCACAAGGCTTGGACATCTTCATTTCAGGAAGCACGAAAAGTTATATCCTAGATACATTAGAACTTTTGAGATACTAGAATGGGTTGGAGCGGAGGCATATCGGTTGGAATTACCACCACAGTTCATTTTGGAGCAGAATATGTTCCATGTATCTTAGTTGAAAAGATATCATCCTGATCCTGACCATGTGATCAGATGGGATCATGTTGACCTATAGTTGAATTCTTCATTGATACATATCCCGGTATATCTTTTTGATATGCAATAGAAATTCTTGCATGGAAAAAGCATCGGGCTAGTACAGGTTTTATGGAATCATGGTCAGATTCAGCAATAGACTTGGGAACGTGAAAAGGAAATTAAAGACCAGTGGCTGAAACTCATTCAGTTGGGTGAAGGTTTTCTACTTTCCAAGTACAGAAAGACCAATAGTTGGGATAATGTAGTACCCCCAGTTTCAATACTTTAAACCTTACTTAATTATTTTAATGGTTATAATGGTTAAGGGTAATGAATGGGAGAGTCGAGAGAACATTGAATGATGTTTTGAGGCAAAGGGGAAGTCGCACAGACAGCGTAGAGTTTGTCTAAACCATACGGAAAAACCATGCTTAATTTCCCATGGAGGAATTAACTTTCACACATGTGGCACATGTTTTTTCTAATCATGTGGCCAAATTCTTCGTGGGGGGTATTCTGAGGTAGTGGCTAACATATGGTTAGCGCACGGTTCGTCTAACTGTGCGAGAAAACTGAGCACGCACTTAAATAAGATCCTTAAAACATGGATCTCACTCGTTTTTGCCTCTACGTGTCACGTTTTTCCTCCTAATCAGCCATAACACTGGATTTTTCATCTCCTAATGTCACAGAGGGTTCACCCATCATTCTAGAGGTGATCTCAAGGCTTCTCTTGGTGAATCGAAGCCAGATTGTTGAGGCATGTAGACGTTCTTTGTTGTTCTTGTTTGGTTTCTTAGATCTAATTATATATACTTCTCCTCTTCCCTATGTTTCTTAGATCGATTTCCATTATGGGTAGATATAGGTGTTTGGATTCCAAATATGATGATATTTTTTCTTGGCCTTTCTAGAAGAAGAGATCTAAGGCGGGTTTTTGGAGAATTGACCTCATTTTCGTGAACATTCTTCGCTCGTTGGGGTTTTCATCCAAACCTTTGAGGTAGGAGGCTTCATTCTCGACTCCACTTTTTGTAATTGATTGGATTAGATTAAAATTGGTTTATTTTAATGGAATTGATTGTGAAAATCATTTAATAAATCTTTTTTTGTGATGATTTATGGTTTTAATGTAATTGTGAAATCTTGGTGTTTTTTTGTGAAAAGTGATTTGGCATCTTGAATTTAAAATGATGATTTTAAATTTTTTTATTTTCTGGAATTGTAAATGGATTGATGAAAAATAGGGTCTCAATAAAAGGGGTGTTTTATTGAAACAGTTTGGTATTGAAATAACTGTGATGGAATTATTTTTCAATAAAAAGTGGAGTTTTATTGAAGTTGTTTGGAATGGAAATGGTTTGGCATTTAAATGGTTTTGACATAAATGGTTTTCAATAAAAAGTTGTTTTCTTGAAAGGGTTGTATTGTCCTGATTTTTTGTAAAATATGGTGTGTGTTCATGTTGCATGTATGAGGTTTGGTTGAAATATGACCTTGTGCTCAGTGCCGAACATTTAATGGAACAAGGAAACTCTATGTATGAGGCTTGGTTGAAATTTGACCTTTTTCTCAGTGCCAGAGGAGTAATGGCAGATGGTAACTATATGTAAGAGGCTTGGTTGAAATATGACCTTGTGTATGGTGAAAAATAAGTAATGGAAAATGGAAACTATATGTACGAGGATTTGATGAAATGTGACCTTGTTCGTGGTTCCAATGGAGTAATGGCACATGGGAAACAATTACCTTGTGATGATTTGGTATATCGATGAGAAAACGTTCATGAGTATAGAACTTTCATAATGTGCATGCATGGGTGGTTTCATGGATTTGTGAAATGTTTGGGTATTCCAAAACCGGATATGGTGAAATCGTTTTAAAGGCTGCTTAGTTATTTTTCTGGAAAAATAACTTTCTGGAAAAATTTGTTTAAATTGGACTTGTATGCTTTTGGTATAAATGGTTAGGCAACTTGTTTATATTTAGTTATAAAATTGTTTTGGGAAATTTTTTTATATAAACTTTTTTATATCATTGTTTCTAAATTTTCTATCCTAGTGGCATGACTAGGGAATTCATTGGGGAAGACCTAATGAGTTTTATACTCACCCCTGCTTTGGCACTTTGGTGATTTTGCAGATGCTATTTTTTGGGATAATGGAAATAATGTTTCCCATGTTTTTAGTACTACCTCGTGATGATTGGGGTTGTTCAGTGATTATGGAGCTTAGAGCTTGTGGAGCATGGGATCATGGTGTCATTTGGGATTCCTGAGTTGTTTATCCATTCTGTACTTTGATATTTAGTTTTGTCTCATGATGTTCTGAACTTTGATGTGGTTTGATATAAATGATGTTGTTTAGCAGTCTTTATTTTGTTCATGCATCATATAGTGAATGTTGGTTGGTTGGTTTATTGGTTCATTTCATAAAGGGTAAATTTCCCCCCACTTGTATTTGAAACCCTTAAGTATTTATTTCCAGCCTTTGGCATCTTGGGGATGTCAATTAAGGCCAAGTAACCCTCACTGCCACTTCAAGCCAATGAGGTATGGGTGTGGTGTTACAATGTTCTCCTCTTTTTTCATGAAGGTTTTAGGTGATGTCCCAGTTTTTACTTTTTTTGTTGCCCCTTTTCTTTTTTTATTTTGAAAACATAAAATATGGTCTTTGTTAAGGGACTTTTTTGGTTAAATTTTCAGATCAAACTTATAAGTTTTTCTTTGTGATTTAAATGTGGTATATTCAGGTAAATTGTTCCCTCTTGATTTATTTGATACCAGAGCACTAATGCCTACCAATGGGGATGAAGAGCACCCTTTGGTACTTACCATGGATTGGTTCGGGCACCGAACCAACATGGTTCATGACATCCTCTCTTTGTAAAATAGGGTAGAGGTAATAAATAAGGATGATAGAAAGATAATCCCCTGACAACCTTGCACCTCGAAGTGAATCTCTAAGAACAACTACATAAGAATCCCCTCACTACTAGCCTACTGCGCTGCCTGTATCCTAGTCCTTGAGATTAATTCATAGTCCACTACATTCACTAATACAAAATTGAAATTTAACAGTGATAGAAATAGCCTTTATCAGTGATATAAAAATCGCTAACTACAAGATTGAGGTTAAAGTCTGATTCATTAATCAGTGCTAAAAATGTGCAGAAAAAGGGTTTTTTATTCAACACTAAAAACACTCATAAATGGGACCTTTATCAGTTCTTTGAAAAAAATTGATAAAGGAACCATTTATGAAATCTTTAATAAGAATTGATAAAATAGGCATTTATCATCGCTTCTAGGAGTGTTGATAAATTATATCATTATCATCACCTTCGAAAGTGCTGATAAAAGTGGCCTTTATTAGCTCTTTCAAAATTTCTAGTAAATGTCCATACTACAATGTGTTATAATTGCAAACTGAAACACTAAAAACACAATATATATCAACAGAAACATGTCCCAATATAAATTCCAATGAAATTAAATTTACAACACAAACAAAAGAAAAAAATACTATATTATACATATTTAAAATTTTGGATTATACAATTACTTAACAAAAAATTATTACATACATTAAAAACATCAATGCTCCTCTATCATTTAATCCTAACCGGAAAAATGCTAGTGTAGAATAAAATAGCCCTACTCGAGCAATATAGAACACCTATATATGAAAACAACTCTTATGTTAGTAATTATATAATGAATTAAATTTCCAAAAAGTGTTCATTTTACAAAAAAAATTGATGTCAATTTTAAATAAACAGAAGCACTTGGAGTAATACCAGTCACACCAAGCAATCTAATGAGGTGCATCTTATTACTTCAAATCAAAAAATATCTTATAGTGTATTTAGAAAATTTGAATTCATTTTATTTGTTTTGATTAGTTTAGTTTGACTTTGACTAAAATTGATGTCAAATTAAAAAAAATGCACTTAGAGTCATATCGGTCACACCATGCATCAAAAAATGAGGATGACTAATGTACATCTCAAATCACTTATGGACTTTTCCTAAGTATCAAAAAAATATAAATTTTTTTTTTGGGTTTTCAGTAGGTTAGTATGATTTTTACTAAAATTTATGTTAAATTTATATAAAGAATCAATTAGAGTCATAATTATCACACTGTCCATCAAATTGAGGTGCGGTTGATTCCTACACATTCTAAATCACATATAGATTTTTGTCCAAAAGTACCAAAACAATATGAATGTGTTTTCTTGTTTTTTAGTACGTCACATGCATTTTTTACTAAATTTGTTTTTCTAAAAGTGAAACACTAACTTTTACTCATAAATATCACATCATGTATCATTTTGATGTGAGACAGATTCATTAACATCATAAAAGATTTATGAATCGATGCCCAAAATTATAAATAAAATATGAGTTTGTTTGCTTAGTTTTCAGTCAGTGAATCATTTTAATGTAAAATAGATATTTTAAACTAATAATGGAAACATTGAGTAAGTTTTCTTTTTTACAAAAAAATTAATGTCAATTTAAAATATAAATAATTGATTGAAATCATACTGTTCATTGAAGTCATTTTTCAATAAAATTCTGATTTTCAAATAACTACTTATAAATTTTATCTCTGAACCATCCTATAAACTATTGATTATATGTATTTTATATCTATACATTAGCCATTGATGAATTAAAATCATTATAAATTTATTTGTGGGATTAAATATATTCCTCACCATATTCACTATATGTAATCTGTAATGGTGTGATTTCTCCCACTCTATTAAGGTAATTGTAGCAACATATCTTTAAGATATCCCTTCACATATAAGGTGATAGTTATAAAGATACTTTGGGAAACTAATGCTCTCAACATCTCATAGGTAATCAATACATAATTCAACAGCATCTTCACTAATATATCATTCTACAATACAACATTCTGGACAACATTGATTCTTGACATACCCTTTCAAAATCTTCATATATTGGTCAATGGGGTACATCCATCAATAATGGAAAGATCCAAATTTTTAAACCTTTATGACAAATTAAAACATCAAGTGGAACATTATTTCAAAGAAGGATAGTGGGAAGAAAATATCCAATTCATATAATGTGACTGCAATCTCTTTATTCAGGACAGGAAATTAAGCGGGTCTAATACAATACTGCATATGGATTTGAAAAAGAAGTAGAGTCTGGTTAATATATGTCTTTCATTTTGAGGAAAAAGGAAACCGAAAGTAACGTGAAATGAATCTTGCATCAAAACATAATAGTCGTGTGCTTTTAGTCCTTGTAACATCAAATTAGTCATTGAATCAGAATTATTGATATCTGATGAATACCCATATGAAACTTTTACATTAGTAAGGAAAATGAAAAATTTTAATTTTTCATATCAGGATAGAGTGTAAGTTGTTGGATGAAAAAAATTACTACTTTTAACCTTATCCAGTTCCAACTCTTCCTTTATCCATATTTAATTCATGTACAACCTAGCCTTGATTCCATATTTTAATTTTCTCAGAAGATATTGTAGATTGATAATAAAAATATCAAATACATTTTATTCTACATGCATGAAATCAATAAAATTTCTCACATAAAAAAAATTTAAATATGGTAATTCAAATATAATTGATCTCTACTTCAAAACCGATTTTATTAGGTTTTTCTTAAATATTTTACCGAAAATAGTGTCAATATTTTTTTCTTTTTTTAGTTGATCACCCATTGTTGGATATGGTGATGTAACTTGTTCGACATTCTCATCGAATGTTGTCATCTAGGATCGGTATTTATGTAATTGAGGTAAAACTTTCCAATTTCCCAAAAACACAATCTTTGAGGAATGTTTCAACTAAATTGATTTTCTGCATTTTTTCACCAATTGGACACCCCAACATTTCTTAAATGCTATAGCCTCATAAATTTCCATTATTGGGGAAGTCATTTATCATTTCATAAAACATGCACATCAATGTGAATTATTCACTTCTATGAGAATAATACATTTTAATACATATATCCCACATCAATTTCAGATCTTCGATACAGGGATCCAAATAGACATCAATATCATTACCAGGTTTCTTTAGTCCATATATAATAAGAGACAACATAATTTATATGTGATTCATGCATAACCATGGTATAATGTTATAATTTACCAACCTAGAGGACCTTGTATTGTGAGTAATACTCTATACAACAAATGGAGTTTTTCCATCTATAGATAATGCAATATGAACATTTCTCAGCTCATCACCAAATTTCGGGAACTCCTAATCAATTTTATTCCACTTAAGAGAATCTACGGGAAGATGTAGGTTCCTATATTTAATTCTTGTAACTAAATTCCATTTTAATTATCTCGTGGTTTTTGGAAATTCCTATAGTCTTCTAAACCATGTAATGATATGAAAGTATCATATAGATTTTGAAGGACTTGATTCATTTTTCATGTATCGATCTACACCACACTTAGTGCATTTTATGAGTGATTCATGGTCCATAAAAAATACTATCATTTCGAAAAGAATGTATTTTTTTAGAGATCATGAAAATTGAACATAACATTTGTTTAACATCCTATGTTCGACATGGTTTTTCATTTTATTATGGAAGAATATCTTGTAGAAGACCGAGTAGTTTTGTAAATCTGGGGTCACTCCAACTGCTGCTAGATTTCAAATTATATAACACCAATATAGATGACAATGTTATGTATTTAGTATAACTATTATACAAAGGTTTCTTGAAATACCTATTCAAATCCTCAAACAACAGTGTACAATCATGACCGTCATCTTCAATTTACATTTTCATTTCATCCATGTGGTCTTGATCATTTTTTACACAGGTATTCAAATCAAATGATTCATAAAACGTATTATCATCCCAATAAATGTCCATATTCAGTTTTTCCCAATGTTCAATCCAACATTTATTTCATTGATCTATCCCACGACAAATCAAATCTTCTTCCAACTCTTACTGACTAATTTTTCTTGAATAAAAACAATGTAAACATAGATATTGGATTTAGAAGGTTAGTTTGCATGTTCTCTTGAAAACATGATGAAATATTTAAATCTATATTTATATTAATTTTAGAATTGATTAGCATGATTCCATTTTCAGTTCATATTCATCCTATTGGGTTCATAAAAGATTAATTTTATATAATATATAAATAAATAAACATAAGATATTCATTGTCAAAAGTGAAAGTTATAGACAATTCTAATATGGGAAACTCAACATTTGATTGTTTCAAAGAATTTAAATATGTTAAAGAAAATGGTTAAATGAATTTAAGAAAATAATAACTCAACATCATATCTTTCTTAAATCCCCTAAAAAAATTTAAATATAATATAGTAAATTAAAGAGTAATAAGAAATTCAAATTTTCTAAACATGAATAATATACTCTCATTCAATCAACTAGAAGATATATAAATGTATTGGAACAAGTGATGTGTCAACATAAGGAATTATTACATTTAAAATTAATTGTATATCAAAATTTGAAAACATCTCAAGACTCTTGAGATTTCAAATCACCACACCGACCCATCACAAGGAAATTCGAGGTTCTCCATGTAGATGTAAAATTATTATTTACTAATGGATTACATGAATAAGATGTTTTCATCAAACAACCATATAGTTTTCTCATTCCATAAAACTAAAATAATGTTTTTAAACTGAAAAAAGAAATGTATGAATTGAAACAATAACTAAGAGATCAGTATTCATGGATATATGTATTATTAAAGAAACATTAATTTTAAAAATTAACAATGAATCAAAATAATTACATAATAAATAATATTATGGATAGATTGAAAGTTTTTATCAATGTGGATGAGATAATATTTAGAGTTATACAAGATGAATGATGATAATAATTTTCCACATTAATAGTTACCAATGTATAAATTTTGATGATTAGTGATTTTACATTTCCCTTAGTTATAAGTGACTCATGGAATTCTAGTGATATTTATTTCCCAATCCATGTATGTGAGGGAACTATTTTATATATTCCAAAATGAGGATTAAAAACCCATGATGGAACCCATTGGAAATTGAATAAAATATTCAAATTTCGTGGATGTAATTTCAATCTATATCATAAAGCATCGGAGATTCGTTTTATGACGTATTTTTTATAGTAAAAAGGATTTACATACTATTTTTATACATGTCATATAGCTAGGAATCGTTGTGATTCCATGAATATCCACTTTTTATTACTTAATAAATAATCAAAAGTGGGGAGAAATTATTGAAAATTTATATTTATGAGTAAGAAATTATAGTGTCTAAAAATGGTATATGGGTCTCAAAAAATGTTTTATAACTAGAAAGGGCAAATCTCAAAAGGATATTTTTTGTAAATATTTTAGAGAGGGGTGTTAGGATGATGATGAAAAATTAAAATGTAGTTCGAAAATTGCATATAGAATTAAGGTGTAGTATTTCATATATTATTATTAAAATTATTTATAAATAATGTTGTATTAATATAAAGAGGGATAAAAAAATATATTTTAAAATTTTTTTAGAGACATAGGATGTTAGATTATTGTGAAAATGTAAAACACATTTCCTTATAGATATATTTTCCAAATGAAACCAAATACAACCATATATCTAACACCTGAGGTTGCTCATAGTAGTGTCCAAGGGACATTCTCAATCCCCCTTAGGCTAGAAAAAATCATGACGGCATCAAAAACAATATAGTTTAAATAATTTGAACCAAAAAATAAATAAAATTAGTAAAAAAGAAAATTTAAATAAAAAATCCCATGATGCATACATACATTGGATTCTCACACCAAACATGATAAACATAAATAATAATATATGTATCAGTACAATATAAAAAAAATATCTTAAACTACCTTCAACACCCTCACATATGAAATCACCAGTTTTCATTTCTTAAATTTCACATGTATGGAATAATATTTGTAAAATAAAGAGTGTAAAATATATATTATTGCTTTGGGTTATCATTTTGGTAAACTTAATCTAAATAAAACAACAAACAAAACTCCATGTGACTCAATGGGTCACCATCATGTCTAGAAATAATAGACTCTCAATGAGTGATTCATATTTGACTAAAAATTAAAAACTAATAAAATCGGAAGGCATGCCACCCTACTATACAATAACAAGACAAGAAATAGTGACATCATCAAAGAAGAAATAAAAAAACAAAAAAAATACATAAATAAAATCAGAAGGCCTGCCCCACTAGGTTGAAGTAAATATGATACCTCTTCGTAAACCCTAACTTCAATCAAACATCGGATGTCGAACAAAATGATTGAGAGGGAGTTGAGTTGTGTGATTCGATGTTCAATTCACAGAGGAGGACCATTAGTAGTCGGTGGCTTCTATAGAATGATTTTGATTTTGCGATGGGTTTACAAATGGTTAGAGTTTTTTATTAGATCAGGATACTTTTATTAGTGCTTACAAATAAGCACCGATAAAGAGTTCTTTTATCAGAACATATTATTTAAGCACTGATAATAGGATTCTTTCTTAGAAATTTTTAAGCACTGATAAAGCTAGGTCTTTATCAGCCTTAAAAAGCACTGAAGAAATAAATCTTTATTATAGCCAAATTTATAGTGCTGATAATTGTAAATTTTATCAGCATGAAGAAAGCGGTGATAGAAGATTTATAATTATTATTATAGATAAAAAATTTAAAATATATATATATTTAATAAATAAATATAATTATAAATATAGTATATATATTCCTTTTTATATATATTTATTATAATTTAATAATTATTAAAATATAATTATAGAAATATTTTTTAAAAATAATATTTATATAATTATATATATTTAAATAATTATTCATATCTATATTTAATATATATATATATATATCATAAATATATTCATTATTTAAGTAAATTTATTTTAAATTTAATAGTTATTTAAATATATATAATTATTTTCTTATAGTTATATAAATACTTTTAAAAAATGTATTTATTAATTTATAATTATAAATATATAACTGTATAAATGTATTAAATATAAATTTATAAATATGTTTATTTATAAATATTTTTTTTACAAATTTATTTTAACATTATTAATGAATATATAAATTTATGTTCGTGAATATATGATAAAAATGAGTCAAATTGAATAAATTAATAATGAATACACTTTAAAAAAATTGAAAAATGGATATTTTTTAGATATGTGCATTGTATATAAAATTTCATTAATAACGTATATGTTAAATCAATATAACATATAATTGATCAATGTTAAATTGAAAAATCAAACAACATTCAATTATATGTTGAGTACTATGCAATTAGTAAATATTTTTAATTCATATTAATTTTTATTTATAAATAATTATTCAATATATAGATTAATATTTAATATAAATCACAAAAATATTTTGTAATATAATAATCATATTTATATTAATTAATATATATCTATATATTTAATATATAGAATTTAATAACATTAATTATCATAATTATATAATTAATGGAATGTTTAATATTTTAAAATTTATAATCAATTTATTCATTTTTATCAATTTTTTTTAATTAATTAAATTTAAAATATTTTTATTTAATAAACGAATTTTTATTTTTATTTTATTTTATTATTTCTTTTTATTTATTTGGACCTTTATTAGTACTAAATAAGCTCTAAGTAATGAAATATTTATCATCACTTTAAATAAATCACTGATAAACGGTACCCTTTATCAATGATAAAAATAATGGATTGATAAAGGATACCCTTTATTAGTTCTAAAAATAAATCATTGATAACAGGTTAAATTTATTAGATCTTTTCTTTGCACTATAAAATATGTCATTTATCATCATTTTTTCTAGTGATGATAAATACCAGCACTAATAAACATAGGTTTTGTAGTAGTGATTTCATTTATCATGAATATAGGCTAGCTCGAAGTAAAAAAACTGAAGGTATTCGACCCACCTTTGTTGCCTCATATTAAGATCACGCCGTGTAAAAATATAAATGAGTTTTTTGTGGTCTTTGGTCTCCACAAAATGATCTCTCAATAAATAATGTATCTAACATTTCAATTTTTGAAAAAAAATATCTAACTCGAGATAGTGTGTTGGGTAATTCCTCTCATGTTGCATCAATTTCCAAGACCTGTATGTAATAACTCGATCCCTGTGCATAAGAAATTACACTACCCCGATAACTGATTCATCACACTACACATTTTAACTTCATTGTGGAACTTGAAAAATAAGTATTTGTGCGGAATTCAGTCCCCCTTTTATCTTCTGAAAGATTATCTCGTAGAAATTTATCCACACATAATTAACACCCTTTATAGTCAAGAACTTCAATAACACTATTAAAAATGAGAATTTATCTGTGAAATTCATATACTAACCATCAATCCCTAAGATACTCTGCCCCTAAAAGATGTTCTTAGTATGATCGTAGGTAACTAATTCTCTCACCTTCTCTGGGTACACTAACACTCCTTTCTCTGAGATGACGTTACCCATGAAGGGAATATGACCCTTCCAGAAATTGCACATTGTGAACACAACACATAACTGATTCTTTCGTAGTGTATTTAAATGTATCTCAAGATGTGTCACATGGTCATAAGGATTGTGAGAATACACCAAGATATTATTCAAAAAAATGAAAAAAAATGAGTCAAGATAATGATGGAACAAACAGTTCACCAGTGCTATGAAGACTGATTGTGTGTTTGTGAGACCGAACGGAATACCCAAATACTCATATAGACTATAAGTGCTCCAAAAATCTGTGTGCCGTATGTCTAATTTTCTAAAATTCACCTGATGATAACAGTATCTCTAATAAATCTTTGATAAGACATGAGCTCCTCAAATCTTGTCAAATCTGACATTTATCAGTAGTAGAGGATACCATATCATAATCATCAACTGGTTCATTTTTTTGTAATCCATCTATAGATTGAGGATATCATCCCCCTTTTTTTCATGAAGGACTGGTGAACCCATTGGAGGAGTATTAGGTTGGATGAAACCCTTTGTCGCTAAATCCTCTAGCTTCTTCTTGAGTTCTTTCGACTCCATCCTAGCCATCTTGTAATGAGGTTTTTATAATAGTATAGCTCTTATAAATAGATCAATATAGAACTCTACCTCTATCAGAAAAGGTAAATAGGAAAATTTGACTAATAATACATCCCTAAAATGATCAACCACTAGAGGGAAATTAGAATGACTTATTACCTAGTCATCCTGATATATAATAACAACTTGTGCTATCATCCAGCCCTACCCACGATGCCCAGGTCCAACTTGGATCTCCTGGACATCCCATTCACTATTATTAATAATCTCTACTCCCTTTGGTGATGTGAAACTCTCCCTATGGTTATGTAAATCAAAAAATGATCAATAGGTAACCAACTAACCCATCACAAGAATAAGGTCAAAACCTATCATATCGATGACATTATGGTTGCATAAAAAGTGACACCCACCAATAATAAATGGCAACTCCCTATAAAGATGCACAAACTCCTTCCTAATCCCTAAAAGAGTGTCTAGCATCATATCTCTATCATAATACCATATCCCAAGACCAAGGATTTCTACTATTGATACCTATACAAAACTACGTGAAGCCCCTATATCAAAAAGTGAAAAATCCAAAACTGAGGCTACTAGAATAGTACCATTGACAGTAGAATGATTGGGATCCTACTTATAATTGGTCTATTGCATTGCATATGCTTAGGTTTTACCATAGCCATGTGAAACTACATGTATACCCTGAGATGATCAACAATGATGTTGCTGTTATCTGGGGGTCTGGCTACCTTAGCCATGACTTCCACCTCAGCCTGAATGGCCTGATTTACCCCATCTCCATGAATGGTGGGAAATTGTTGACCATGTTCCTGAACATGGACTTAGTACATACCCTCTCTAACTGGATGGTGATGGAAACATTATGCAGAAACATTGTAGATGGCCCATCTTTCTGCAAGATCAACACTTTATTGGTTCTTTAGTACATTGAGGCCTTGTATGACCTAGCCTACCTCATTGTTCACACGACACTTTTATCCTTGAAGAGATGTTATGACTGCCAATCTCACTTCGAGGGAGCTCCAAATGATACTTCTGGCTACTGTTCGATGTAGTACCAAACCTGGGTGCTGAACCGCCATGGATCACACCTCTAGATTCCCTCATGTTATACTCTGTGATCAGTTCCAGATTAACGATTCCATGTATAGTAGTGATTCGAAAGACATTAAAATATGATTGAATGCCATACCTAGGACCATCCTTGAATCGACTAGATTTTGATAACTCATTAACAATAAGAATAAGAGTGAAGAACTGGAGCTCAATAAAATGGGACTAATAGTCCATGATTGATAGCACACCCTACTCCAGATGTAAGAACACCCAGGCTCTATCATCCATCAATGTCTTGGGATACAACTAATTGTCAAAGGCCATATGAAACTCCTTCTAGGCCATATTCTGATGATGATAAGTCTGAGTGATAATATCCCACCATCTATTTCCTAAATCATGTAGCATGTATATAGTGAGAATTACCCTCTTATTTGGAGGAATCTATATGTTCTTGAATAGGAATAGAATGGAATCTAGCCATGACTCCATAGACTATGGTCTACAGTCCCCCAAAGATATTGTTGGATGCCCCTACTAAAACTCACATATCAAATCTTCCATTATTGAGGATGTTCGAGGTGATATCTGATCAGTCTGCATGAAACCCATAAAACCATCACAAAACTATACCTAAACGCATATTTTTGACACAACTCCTGGTGCCGCAACTGGCACAATAGGAAAATCCACTGGTTGACCATGGACTACCACCTCTAGGATTTGATCATCTTTGTCAACCTGCCAAATAGCTAGAGGTCCTAATGGTGGAATTAACCTACAATGCCAAAAAAATGCCTTTGTTTACGGTCATTAAAGATTTTTTATCTCAAAAGTACAAAACAAAATAGAATAGATAAAGCCTTATTCTAGAATAACTCACCCATATTCATACCCCATGGGTCAGGTCTGAGTGTCAAAAAAATGATAGACACTAAAAAAATCCCACTACTATAGTCGGGTCTGGTCAAGTCACCTATCATAATCCATTTTAGTTCCACTTACATTCATATTCATTTAAACAGAGTTCAATTTAAAATATATAATTGATACTCACTTCATATTTATCACATTACTTTTTGATGGGTAAATCAATGATATTCTGAATTACAATCTGTTGGGGGATATACTCCCCACGAGTCAAATCTTGGAGTCCACCTATGGAACATCATAACAAAATCACTTTAAGGAAGAACCAGGATCTGTTGACATCTAATCCAAGAGGGACCATACACCTTAGGGACCAAATATTGGTGTCTATTTATTTAACACCACAATATATACTTATATACCTATCACAATAGAAAACATATCTATCACAACATCTATCAAAACATAATGAAATTCATAATTATCTCTATATGGAATGGAAAAAATATCTGACATGTGATTTGTAACATGTTCTTATATGATTTGTGAGATGGAATACCCTCATATCATCTGTTTGCAACATAAGAGAACCCATAATCATATCAATAACAATAGACGATATCAAGTATAACACTAATGGTAGAATCATATCAACTATAACTGTGAAAACTAATAAATATCAATCAAATACAAGGAAATTTGGATTTTCATTATACTTGGGTTAGCTACACCCAGGAACATATCCTTACCAAATTATAATATCTTTCTATCCCCATTCTGTTATTTCCATATAGTAAAAAAACTGGGAAATACACCTTTAATACCACTTTGTAACATCTCAAACCTGGATTCCACTAAAAGGTTCCCATAGGCCAGTAGGTCACATGGCATCAAGTTCATCTCCCCAAACATCAGATTATTCTGAATAGAAGAGTGGTCTTGGGTGAGTTAGTGGGAAGAATATTCCATCATTAATAGAGTATCGCATTGGAAATATCAAACAGGTAGCACAAGAAGTAAACCACACAACAGAGATAAATAGAGGAAGACCAATCATATAAATCAACGACAAGTCATATCATATACAATATTATGATACATTTTACATGTTTGTCATAAAACAACCAAAATAGGGATACGAGGAAAGTATACAATCCATACAACAAATGTTTAAAAAGGATAAAAATAATCCCAGCAGCATCGAAATACTCAACATGGTCAAATTATCTCATGTTACTAATTAGAATATCAAATACCAATTGGTGGGTGTTTTCACTTATCATTACCTGCACTCATATAATCTATTTGAGCCCAAAAGCATGAACCAAATAGGGTTTGAGAATAAATCTCAGTATGAAACCACCCAAGGTTTTTTCTAATCACTCAGTGAATATATAGAAGTCTACATGCAATATGAAAAGCTATTTTCCTAGGATAAATCAGAAGTAAACATCCTACATACATTGGTTTTCATTTATTATCCATTTACAAATTAAATTATATTTAATTTATATGTATCGAGATCCAACTCAAGCATGAAATCCCCCATATGACTGGTATTAGAAATGATTCCTTAGAGGTCCTTCTAAACAAGTACAAGTGTATACCAAATCCAAGATTGTCCTCTATCTTGGAAGATGCATCATAATAATTTTTTTTAAATTAAATTCAAAACCTGAGACCCTCCTTAACATGCCTATCTTGGAATTCAAGTATCTCTCTAGGTTCAATATCAACCAACAACTAATAAGCCAATCACTAACTAACCTCTCAAGAACTAGCTATCACTCTAGGAGAGGTCGAACTTCTCATGCAATCGATTTTATCCTCAACACTCCTAAAAGTCAGGACAACTATCATCCTTGAAATAATATTAAAATTTGTTTTGAGTCCATCCATAGTATCATCATATGAATCCTTATGTCACTCAGTATATAATTCTAGCCTCAATGAGTCTGTCTATGTTATCCCTCACTTGGATACATATATCACCCACGACTTATTCATGGTTCAAGGAAAAGAATCTATCCATGGAATACTAATATGAATCCACATATCACCTAAGGTGTATATTTCAATTAGAACAATATTACATCCATGGCATTCCAATATGAATCAATGTATCACCCATGGCATAATATTCAATTTCACTTTGAGTTTATCCATGGCATTTTCATAAGAATCCATGAGTCACTCTACATATAAATCTGACCTCAGTGATTATATCCATGGTATCCCTCACTTGGATCCATGTATCCACCATGTCATCATCATTGTTCAAGGTAATGAGTCTATCTATGGAATCCTAATGTGAATCCACGTATAAACCCAAGGTATATAAGTCAATTGGAATATGGTTTCATCCATGGAATTCTAATCTGAATCCTTGTAACATCCTTACATATTAGTCATTTAATAAATTAGATTTCTTTTAAATATTCCAACAGACATTCTAATTTCAAAAATAAGAGCATCTATTATCAACCTCACCTCAAGGGGTTGACTCAATCATTATCCAACATCATAAGGCTTGTCCATCCTTTTACTCACATGAGAATATTTCATATACCATGGTTAAAAGGTATAAAAAGATACTAAATGGGTTGGTTATCCTATAATTCTCATGGGTGAAGCATTAAAATGATTAATTCATTCTTATTATGGAAATTGTAAACCAGGAAAAGCTCAAGGGCTTTCCTTCAAATACTGACATGGGACATTTTAGTATAAAAAACCTAGAAATCCTAATAAGATATCACAAGGATTAATTATAATATATCTTAAATGGGATAATTAAACATTTAAGAAATTCAGACCAATTTCATCAATTCAATCCATGGCCTCTATTTAAATCACATTTTGGAAAGAAAGAATGCTTTAAAAACAAATGCACACATGTATTAGTGGGAAATCAATTATCCCATACTCATATATTAATTTAATTACAAACTTAAAACATTTAAATTTAGTTCATATTCCAAATCATTCTTAACATCCAATAACATGGGGTAAAGGGAATGCCTCAAGGTATATAAGTCCAAAATCTAAAAAAATCGCATTCAAGTAATATATCCCAGGGTTCAGTCCTTCCTAAAGGTATGAAACATATAATATGAATTAAGACACCTATTCAATTAATTAAAAAATGATAGTTAATAACAGGGTTCAATTAATTTTTTTTGAAGATGCCTCAAAAATGGGTGCACAAAACCCCAACATATATAAACATCTTGACATTTTGTGAGAAGTAGAATAACACCTAAAATAGGCTCATTATATAGAGCTCATCTAGTCTAAAGCTCTTATTCAACTTTCTTTGGAAGAAATCTGAAGAATAGATGATGAATAATAAATTAGTGTATATGAGACTAAATCCCAATAGTGAAATTGGTATCCAAAAGATTAAATAATGTTTAAAAAGGAATTAAGGCCTTACCATTGTAGATCTAAGGAGATGAACCACATTTGAATCAGAGGTCAGATATAGAAGGGATAAGAGATTTAAGAATAGGTTCAAGTGAGAGCTCTTGCGTTCTCCCATTCTTGTCCAATGATGAAGGGATAATGATTTTAAAGTTAAAATATTTCTGGAGAAAAATGAGCATCTTACCTAAAAAACATTTGTTTTTAGGGTTTAGGTGCATGTTTTCTCAAATTATGCACCAGGTTACATGGTCTACTATAGGATAAAGGGGCACTCACAGGACATACCTGCATGGTTCACAAACTGTATGCCAACTGTGTGAAGATCCTCTGTGAAAATATGTTGAAATTATAGGCCACGTCACACAGGAATGCACCTACTCCTACACGGTTTCATCAGACTGTGTGGCAGATAGGACCTCGACTTCCAGCCATGCACGGTATAGTCAAACTTTGTGTCCTTCTCGACAAAATTTTCACTAACTGTTTAGAAGGAAAAAACACCTGAGTTCTGGGTTTTGGGTTCTAAACTATCCCTCGAGACCCCAAATAACTTCACGGAAATAACAGAAACTCATTTATGGCCATATTTAGTAAATGTAATAGAGAATTAATGGAAATATCATGATTTTAAACTTAATGAATAATCTAGTTTTTATGACGGTTTACTAAACCACTGATAAAAATTTGAATTTATTAAGAAATGGGTTTTTAAAATCCTCTACTAAATATTATGTTTTTATTAAAAAAGACACTTCTCCCCTAACCCCAACTCCCCCAAGCTCCCCTCCTCCCTTGATGATGATCCCTAGCACCTCCCCTCAACACCAAGCCCTACCATTATCGTTCTTCCCCCTCTCAAGTGCTTAGGTATCTCCTGATATCCATGAGGCCAATCCCCTTGATCCCTCGCTGGTTATGAAGTCACATACCATTAACCATTGACCCCTCATCTTACCTTGTGGTATCTCTCTCCCTCACCCTCTCCCTCTACCTTCCTCGAGCCATCTCCTTCGTTCGATCCCATTATAGATTTGTAGTCAACCTTCAGCCCCTCGATCTGTCTCCCTAGTTGTAATCCCTCCCTTATTTGTATTTTTCTCCTCCCTTCTTCCTATAGACCCTCTATTAATTTTTATTACTCCAACTAACTCCTGGGAATCTCTAATGATGTTGATTTTGGTTTTTTATATTGAGAAGGTATATTGTTATCTTGATTGTGCAGTCCCCTAGATTTATACATCATGTGGGTCTCAAAGCATATGGTGTTTACATTCAATGCTTATAAGGGATTTCATGGTTGTTTATCTATTTCTTATATTATATAGACCATAGATTTATGATTTTATTTCAATTTTTTCATGATAATTTTTGAGAGACGACAACATTGAGCCTTAAATTATTTAATTAAATATTTCATATCATTTAAACCATAGCACTAAAAAATAGAAGTTTATTAATTACATAGTTTTAACTACATGTGTTTTTTAAAGAAGATAGTTATTCAAATTAAGTGTCTCCATATAAAATCATAATTTAGATTTACTTTGTTTCAATGTAAATAATTGTTTTATACATCATGGTTAAAAGATAATTAAATTTATGGACATACATAGGTATTTGAAAATCCGTATTTCTTTTATTTGATTAATATTACTTGAAAATGAGATTTTGAAAAAATTATTTTTACAAAATGAATTTTTTTTATTTCCCAATAGATTCCCCATGAGAGATTTATGTTATTTACATTCTATAATTCACTTATAATTAAAAACAACATCCTTATTTCTCTCATATGTAAGTAATTATCATACTTATTTAACATGATGGATTAACTCTACATCCATTAGTATGAATTTATCAATTTTAAATTTCACATTGTTTGATGAATTCTTTAGTGTATAAATTTTCTTCTCAAACTAAAAATAGACTAATTATATGTTATTCTATTTGATTCGTTCCCTTATTTTATTTTCCTCTTACATTAACAACAATATTCAATTAGCTTCTTCTCTTTTTGTATGCTGAGTAATGCACATAACCACTTCATCATATTTAAAGTAGAAAACCTTTAATGTTACTTATTCTTTTTCATTTCTTTCAAAAGTTCATGAATTTTATTATTTCAGTTTAAAATTGATTTTTATAACGCCCACTTATTGTTATGTCCTCTCCTTATTTTAATACAGGGAAATAAAAAAATTATTGGTTCTTCTATATGTTAGACACACTGGGATTGTAAGAGTTTAACTATTTCACGTCCAATATTATCCTCTATTCTCAAAGGATTTCTTCTATTATATATTTCTTTTTGTTTTATCATGTACTCTTTACCTATATAAATTTAATAACTTGTTTTAAATATTTTATTATAGAGTAACCAATATTCAAATCAAATTTTAATTTCAGATTTATATTATAATAAAATGAATCTTTAAACTGATCTTAAAACATATCCTATTTTCTTTTGAGACACTAGATAAATCAATAACTCTTATATTAATGAGTATTAATTATTTTAGAGATAAAAATTGAGAGTATATTGATTCAATAACAATGATATATCCCCAAATAAACTAGAAAAATGAATTTTTCTATTGAAAATGGCTGGAACCACGTTGTGTTTGGAAACATTTTTGTTCATCTATACTGAACCACTTGGAATACACTCTTAATATTACGCATCATAATTTGGGAAGAGTGTAATCTTTTTTTATTCAATGTTGTTCTTATACTAGATAATTTGGTTTAGAGTTATTTTCTTTTATGATTTAGAAACTCTCACACTTCTCTTTCATTATTAATTCACATCCTATTCAATATATTTACCAATACAAAGTATATTTTTATAAACATAATATAAATGATATAATTTCTGTATACAATTAATAAAAAATATTATATATATCATATATATGTCTTTGTTCAACATTTTCGTTCATGTAATGGATTACTACCAAAAGGTAGGATCGTTTTTCTATAATTATCATATACCCAGTGGTTGTTAAAATTCCAGGTGGATTTTCTAATGGTTGTATGATTTTTCTCTGACTTCTATTATACATAATACTTTTCCTGATTGATTTTATTTTTTTTACTTTATCTTATTAGTACTTATATGAATCTTATTATAACCACCATGGTAGTGTTTCTTTTCACTTCTATTTATCTCTTTTCTTATTTAGTAATACTGAGGTGTTTTAATTTTTTTAATAATGTGTATAAACATTATGACATATTTGAATACAATCTAGAACCCATTATCGAGGAACACACCTAAATATGCTATGGGTTTAGAGTAGTTTTTATATTTTTCAATTTTTTATCAATCCATTGATGGGAGAATAATATTTTTATGTCTTATATGTAAATTTAGAAGATAGTTAAAGATATATAATTTTTATGAATGCTTGACATTAAATAAATTCCCTACTCAATATTTTTGTTGGATTTGGAGTGGAGAATAGAATGTTATAGATTGTTTGAGCACTGAGTTCAATCGACATAATGTTCTACCAACTTTATCGACAATTGAAAATGTAAAGAAAAAAATTGTAAATAATGAATTCGATGTTGCAAGAGGCCAAAATCAACAAAAAAACCTATCAAAATAACTATTTAAGGGTGATATGAATAGTAACATGAAATGTTATGTTTTTTGGACTATAAAACCAATAGATCGATATTATATCTTAAAATGGGATCATACTCTTGATTCATTGGAGAATAATTTAAGATTGGATTTCAATGAGAAGATAAATGTGTTATGTAACACCCCAAAATTTTATAGTAGGTTATTTCTTTAATGTAATTCAATAACATGTACTACATGCAACACTGATTTCAAACGCACCACGACTTGCGAAACTAGCCATTCAAAAGCAGTTATGAATATTATTAACTGAATTTTAAATTTTATATAATCATTATAATTTTACAATCCATATTATGGGTTTCTTATACATAATATAAGAACAAATTAATTTTTTTAGATAAAATATGTATTCATTTAAAATGAAATTTTACTGCCTTTTGTTGGAGAACCCTTTTGAATCCAATATTTTAAACTTTAATATATTAAATTTGACAAAATAAAATTATCCTTTAGAATTTGGACATAAAAATTTAGTTTTGATAAATTTATGGTGTGTTTCTGATAGCTTTCATATTTGAGTGAATAGTGAAAAACCCTAAATTTTAACTGAAAACAACTTTTTAAAATAAAAATAATTTATAGTGTTCAACTATACATTTTATTAGTTTGGAAGTATAATTAGATTAACATTTTATCATTATATACATTGTTGGTCAATGGAAGTAATTTACTTTGAAATTGGACATAAACAAGTGTCAATCTTTTGGTAGTTATTATTTCTTAAAAATACGCTTTTTGGTTTTGACAATGGAAATTAATTTTAAATTAATAAAAGAAATTTATATCTTTTTAATTTGGTAAAATAAACTTCATTTTGAATTCAGATAAACACAATTATCTTAGGGTAAATTTTTGGTATGTTTCTAAAAACATTCAATTTTTGATGAATAGTGAAAAACATTGCATTATTGGTTAAAACCAACTTTTAATTTAACTAATTATTTATTTTATTTAAATTTATTTTAGATAAAAATAGATTAATAATACCTATATATGTTCAATGTAATTTATTGGAGTCATTTTATAATAAGTTTAGAAATATAAAAATTTGATTGAAATTTTACAATGTTTTACCAACCTTCTAAAAGCATTAAATTTTTTTATAAAACATAATTTTATGGTTTTTTGAGTTGAATTTCAAAAATCTGAGAGACAAGGTTAACCTCAGTATGTAAAATGATGTTCAATAAGATTAAAATGATTTTTGGTGAATAATAACTTTTTACTTTCATTTACCACAGTTAAAAGTAAATAGGGTAATTAAGGGTAAAAAATAATATTATAACTACCATAACACATGTCCTAATTCTATTGTATAAGTATATTTCGACCAAAACCAACCTCAGAAAAAAATATGATCGTTTTGGGTCCACTTGGATTAGATTATGGCATTTATTATATTTTATTTATTGAATAGTTGAAAGTGTTAAAATTCAAAGTTTATTAACTAAACTATTTTTAATATGGGGATATACATAAGATAAATTCAACTATAAATATTCATTAGAAATATAAACGTATTTACTACATAATGGAATTTTATTTATAATTTTTAGACATTAAATAATTTAATTTATTCATGACACAATGATGATGCAGTAATTTCCTTATCAATGAAAGATTAAAATAATTGATATTATAAATATCCAAATAAATATTATTTCATAATTTTGAAGCATTAAACTAATTTTATATGTTAATATGACATTTTAGGGTTTATTAGATAATTTTTTTTCTAAGTGATAAGGTTTTTCTGACTTTCACAAATGCAAAATACCCAATAGTGTCAAAATTTACATAATTGAGTTTTTAAACCAAATATTCTATTCTTAAATTATAAAATATTTCTAAAAAGCTGATATTCGACCAAATGGATTAAATACTATTATATATGTCATTAATGAACTACTTTAGATTCTATTTAAAGTTTATAGTATGGTTATTAACCATATAGTGTAAGCATACAAGAAGACACTGTAAAAGTTAAATTATTTAACTGAGAGTTAAATCTATAAGATAAGTTTAAAATGGTATCCTAAACTTATCTAAAACAAATTTGTTGAGATTATTGCGACCCATACCTATCATAGATTCGAAATAAATTATTTTTGAACCATTATAAACTGAATATAAATTTATTATAAAATAATATTTTATATTTTTCCTAAGGTGCCCCTCACCCCTCTTATAAAAGGGAACTTCCCCTTCTCTCAAATTCACACCTCCAAATCTATTTGGCTCAGCCAAACCCTATCCAAATATCCTCTCAAATATCCTAACTTCATTCCATAGGCCTTACTTTAGTCATAAAGCCAACCTATGGATCCTTTTTGATCAAATCAAAAGGAAGAACCCGAAGAAGAGGTAAATATTTCATCCCCTCTTTCAAGTTCTTTTCTACTTCTAGTTTTTCATTCCTTGTTGTTTCTATTATAAAATAATAAATACAGTATAATATATATACTGTGATTATATTTTAAATATTGTTCAACCATATTCATTATTCTATCCATCCTTTCAATGACATATCACCATACGTGCGTACGTACAGCTTACCATCTCCACTTCCCGGTGTAGCTGTTATTCAACACATTATTATTTGGATTGGTATAATAATGATGTATAACTGATGTAAATAATAAAAATAACATGTTAATTATTATTTATATATTATATAAAATCAAATTATATATGATTTTAATAAAAAAATAATGATATTATCGCTCGTGCGTACATACGGATTACCGTATCCATGAACGCGATGATATTCATTCCCCATCGTAACCATTCAAGAATTATTTTCATTTTATGATTAAAAATAATGTTTAAGGACTTTATAATATTCTGGATATGAATAAGAAACATCCCATCGATAAAAAACATGACTCACGTAACAATGAATATAATGAAAAATGAATCATTTTACACCAGAAACGACGATAATACTAAAATATCATTAACAAAGAATTATTATAAGATCATATAAGATATTATAATTATGTATATGGTTATTTTATAATATAATAAAAATTATTTAACAATTATACATGAGGTTAATGTACCCTTGACCAAGGAAAATTGCAAGGTAAGTGGTTTCTTATCTCACTTTTAATTATGTGAGATTTCCATTATTTTCCACTTATTTATTGCATGTGGTGTATTGTGTACTACCATTTAATATATATTATCATGTTTATGATTATATTCATGTAATTATATGATTCATTTGGTGGTTATTATGTTTTTTTCATACGACACGATTCATTACAATGATGTAAGGGTTAATTTCACAATCTCATTATTATCCGAAGTTGTTTTTATGTAAGTATCTACTAGGACCTCTTCATCATCCACATCCATGTTTCCTATAAATATATTTCAAAAAAAATTAATATTTAATAGACAATGGGTTAAATTCATTTATACCCTTATTTTACCATATATGTTTTTGGAAGGAATCTTTCTATCGTTTTCCAAAAAAGTTACTTTTTGACCTTTTCGGAAAAATTAAGGTAAGAATGTTTTTTTAACATATAAAATGGGTGCGGTTATTTTCCACCATTATAACATCATCTAAGCTTCCCTTGAAATCTTATAAGAATATTTTCAAAATAAATTTTTTCTTTACAATTATGTGACTCTTAAATGATTTCAAAATAGAAAGAGATATTTCTCTCAAATAGTTTTGATTTCATCTATGTCAACATCCTTTAATAAATTTTACACTCGTTTGAAGTTGATTTATTAGGATAAAAATCATCTATATTGTATTTAAGGTTTTGTGATATGTTTGACTATGGATGATTTATTTTTAAGCTATTCATGGTTTATGGTTAAAGTATTAACATTTCATATGCTATTTTTAATACGAATGTTTATGTTAGATTTCATCCTTTTCATAAGATGATGGTGTTAGAAAAGTATGTTCTGGGTTCGAGATCAGTAAAAGTAAGCCCTTTGGGTTGGGTTCCTGTTACAGTAGACCCTATGGGTTGGAGTCCGGTTACAGAGGCTCTCCAGGTTGGAGTCCGGTTACAGATGCTCTCCTGGTTGGAGTCCAGTTACAGAGGATTTCCGGGTTTGAGTCCGGTTACAGAGGCTCTCCAGGTTGGGGTCCTGTTACAATTATCCCCTAGGTCCTGGCATGAGGCCTTGACACCTATATTAATGTCTTGTACTATACATTCCCTCATTATGAAATTAGTTGTTACATGTGATTATTCTACTAGTAGAATATTCACGTGCATGTTTATATGTTAATGTTTGATTTACATTTTCCATATTATGTTAAATTTTATGTTTAAAAGGATATTATTTTTAATTACACATCTTTCCTTAAAATATTATAGCTTCTACTATATTAATTACCCTCACTGAGCATCTGAGCTCACCCCGTTCTTATGTTTTATATTCCCAGGATCCCAAGAAGTGTATTATGTTTGAGATGTAGGGTTATGCTAAGGGAACAATGGTATTTTCAAATGATTTTTTCTATGTTGTATCTTAGAAAGTGTAATGTAACATTCATTAACGTACAAAATTTTCCAATATTGATAAACTGACCAGTCTTTCGGGACATGATTCCTTGTGATCATGCCAATATATTAAAACAATGCACCAACACTAGGAATCTAGATTCAGAGCAATACAGTTGGTATCATAGGATGTTTAGTACAAACCATGGAACCTAGATTTAGATAAACTCTGATTAGAGAACTTTACCCAAAGATAGACTTTCAGGATTAGAATATAAAATCTTCCTAGAATTTTGGTAATGTAGATATTTTTTATATTTTCCATGAAAAACATCCCTGTTTGGATACAAGAAGGTAGAGGTGGCACTGGCACAGATTTACCTAGGAGTGAAAAAACCAAAAAAAGAGTTTCGGGCTTGACCCGGGGCATCGTAGTACAAGACAACGGGCCTTACTGCACTTTGGGTTATGACTCACATGGGGGATATTCTTAGGATAATTCACAATTTATTTACATACCATTATGAAGGATTTAGGAGTAAATACTTTCTCAAATAAAACATTTTTATGATTATGGATTTTTTCAATAAATTATTCAATTTATATTAGGTATTTTAAATGTTTGGAATTATGAATTGTGATTCATAAACTGACCTAGTGTATGCCATGATTTAGAAATGAATCCCGATAGAAGGAATGCAAACTCCAACAATACGTATGATCCAAAGAGTAAGAAGTATCATATCTTTTATAGTATTAATCCATCATTTATAAAGGAAATAGTATCCCACATATTCATAGCATATGAAGAAATAGTATCATGTGTTAATAAGATGAGTAAATAATTCTCTGAGTCCTATGGATTTGAAGGGAAGCCAGTGAAGGAAAGGATGGTAGAGAGAAAGATGGATAAAGGGAAGAATGGAAAGATGGATTTTACCATATGTGATAATTATGGAAAGAATCACCATGGTAAATGCTTGAAGGTAATTAGAGATTGTTATGAATGTGGAGAAAAAGGACACCAAGTACGTGACTGGAAGGATAAGAAAAAGGTTTCATGTGTACAATGCTTCACTTGTAAAGATTTGGGTCACTATGCGAATCAATTTCCAAATCACCAGAGTATACCAAAAATGATACTATTTGATGATAATAATGTTATCATACTACCTGAGATGAAGAGGAATGACTAGTGTTCTTATGTTCCTATTATCAACTTATTTCATTTGAGTGTGGTATCAACAATATATTGGTTATATGAATTATGGAGATAAATAAGGATCGTGTTGCAGTACTATTTTATTGAGGATTTTATATTATATGGTTCTAAGAGATGTGAATTAATAGTAAGATAAACTTTTTGGAAAATACTTGGTTGAAGGAAAGCTAATCTTTAATATGGTCTTGATAATGAGGTAGTGATTTTCTAATAAGAGATAGTTGATTTGGATAAATTATATTGGATATTCTTTACTTTCTTAGAACTAATTAATAGTTTTTTTATTTCATCATTGATGGAATATTCAAAAATTTTGGATATAAGAAATATATCCAATATTATATAAAGAATAAGGGAGCAGGAATGTAATCAATAAGGTTTTATGTTAATTCAGGGCGTTACCATGTTTTAACATAATACATGATGAAGGTGTTCACATGTTATTACATGGTAAAAAGGATCTGCATTGTGTTTAACTTCCTTTTAAATTTTTCACTGTGAGTTTTGATAGATGTATTTTGGATATTTCTAAATGTTGAAAAGGATTATGTTTGAAATTGGATTCTATTTTTAAGGTTATTTTTGGATTGTTATAAAAAGGACAACCCATAGGTCGAGTGACAACCAGTCATGTCCGGTAAGGTCGTGAGACTTGAACCCACAACCAAACGGTGACAAGGGTGCATCACCTACCAATGGCCTAATTGATGTCCTGGATTGTATAATTTAGTTTTTTGAAACCTTTGATAAGAGAATTATAAATTCATTATTTTTGGAACCCAAGAAGCTTTGGATAAATAGAATATTTTTTTGAAATATTTTGGTGTGAAAGATGAGTTTGTGGTAGGAATTAGTTGAAGGATAAAACTCTTCTTGTCAATTATATATTTTTTCATATTATTATATGGATAAATTAATTCTTAAACTTTAGGGAAGGGATCTTAAAACCAAAAAATGTGTTATCCTAGTACCTTATGTTTTGTTGAACCAATGGTATTTTAAATCATCATAGATTGATGGATTTGATGCCCTCAATTTTACACATGCTTGTGATTGATGACATCAATCATTCCCTATAAATATTTATGTAATTTTCTAATTATGTGTCTCTAATTTCCACCAATGTTCTCCTAATCGAGATCATAATTTGGTGGTGACCCTTTCATTTCCCTATAACTCTTATTAAGACAAAATTTTATTAACCAAATTTCTGATGTGGGTTCTGCACAAAGGTATTTTTCTATTTTTATCCTTTTATTTTCGAAGAACAATTTCAAATTGTGATGACACAATTTATTGATGGAGGGGAGAATGTACTACCCTATAATTTAATAGTATGTTATTTCATTAATGTAATTCAATAACTTGCACTACACACAACATTGATTTCAAGCGCACCACGACTTCCCAAACTAGTCATTCAAAAGTGGTTACAAATATAATTAACTGAATTTTAAATTTTATATAATCCTTTTAATTCAAGAATCCATATTATGCATTTCATAGACATAATATAAAAACAGGTTCATTTTTTTAGATAAAAGAAGTATTTTTTTAAATGCAAGTTTACCTTCTTTTGATTCATAACCCTTTCTAAATCAAATATTTGAAACTTTTATATAGTAAATATGAAAAAATAAACTTCTTCTTTATAATTGGGACAGAAAAATTTAGTTTTGATAAATTTTTTTCATTTTCCTGATAACTTTTATATTTGGGTGAATAGTGAAAAATACTAAATTATAACTGAAAACAACATTTTTAATAAAAATAATTTATAGTGTTCAACTATACATTTGAATGGTTTTCAAGTATAATTAGATAAAAATTTTACCATTTAATACAATTTTTTTTAGTGGTAGTAATTTCACTTTGAAATTAGACATAAACAATTGTCAATCTTTTGGTCGTTATTATTTCAGAAAAATACGCATTATATTTTTGACAACATGAATTAATTTTAAATTAATAAATGAAATTTATATGTTTTAAATTTTATAAATTATACTAAATTTTGAAATCTGAATATCAAAATTAGTTTAGAGTGAAATTTTTATGTGTTTCTAAAAACTTTCAGTTTTTGATGAATAGTGAAAAACACTATGTTATTTGTTAAAACCGAAATTTCATTTAAATAATTATTTATTTTATTGGAATATGATATGTTATTCAAACATCTATATTTGTAATTTTTTACGACATAATATTAATGTTATGCATATTGAGAGGATTTTTTGTGACAATTTGATCTTCACATTTATTAATTAACATGGAAAATTAAAGGCCCATCTCAATGCTAGGAAGGACTTATAAAAAATGAACATAAAACTTGATCTCTTACTATATGAAAAGATAATTTAGGATCCAGAAATTTTTATAATGAAAAATTGGAAAAAGATATATTCATTTGAATTTTAAAACATGTGAAGGTATCTTATGGATATTCAAGAAACATCTCATGGTGTGTTGACATAAACAATTATAGGTTACATGGGTTGAAAAGTCATGATTCACATATTGTTTTACAATAGTTACTACCTTTGGCATTGCATACATTATTAATTGAAATTGTTTTTGTTTTTGTACTCGAATTTTTCACATTGATCAAACAACTATGTGAGAAAACATTACTATAATTTTAGATTAAATTCCTTTGGGAGAGTTTGTTGAAAATTTTTGCAATGGATATTATATTTCTGCCATCATTTTTTACTATCATGATGCATTTAACTATGCCTTTAGTTGGGGAAGCTAAATTAAGAGGCCCCATACATTATCTATGGATGTATCCAATTGATAGGTACATTTTTATTTGATTTTCCTTTTAATTAAAAAATTATTGGCACATAATTAATCACAGAATTATGTTTTATTTATTTTTTTACATATAAATATTGGGATTATTAAATCTTATATATAAAATAATGTTCAACCAAAAGGTTCTATTTCTGAAGGATATTTATAAATGGATTGTATTAAATTTTTTCTAGATACATAGATGATATTGATATAATATTGAATCGATATGGACATGTTAAAGACACATAAAATCAATATAACTACATGAGAAATCAATAATATTTCCAACAATTTGTTAATGAGTTTAGAGGATCAAAAATGTTACACTGATAGAAATGGAATTATTATATGCACATATATATATATCCACTACTAAATAGTGAAATTGAAGAATCATTTATTGAAGAGATCATGATACAAACAAAAAATATAAATGATAATATGATCATGAAATTAGAAATATATAATAGAATAAATTAATAGAGAGTTTGTAGAATGGTTTAAATGACATGTAAGTTCATAAATATTACAATCAATATGAATATTAGGTTGAAACACATATTTTTTAAATCTAATAATGTATATTAATTATTTAAGATCATGAATACTAATACATGATAAGAGCTGTTAGATGATTTTATGGTTCTGGATCAATGTCTTCTAAAATAGGCTAGAATGATCAAGGAATACAATGTGAGTATCTTTGAATTTCAAACAGATGATCACGAATAGGGTTTGAAAACACACAATAGTCGTATATTTAAGTTTTCCAATGTAGGATACTATATAGAGTTGAAAGATATTATAATATTAATATACCATGGGAATTTTTATGTAGTTTTATTTAGATATAATTGTGTTGGTATTATTATGGGTGTTAAAAGAGATTCCTTGAAATATACTTTTGTGAACATCTATTACATGATGAATATCATTTACCATGAATTACATGTTTTCTATATCTTGTCATCATAATAAGAATGGTATATTATGTGGAATATGTTGGGTATGAAGGGTGGAATGTATTTTTTCACATAAAACAAATAAACTTGTTTCATATGGATTATGAAGTGGAATATTTGACTTTTGACATTGAATCTCATCAACAGTAAAAAGAGAACTTATTTTTCCATAATTACATAGAAATTATTACTCTTGAAAGAATAGATGAAGTATATTAAGTAATGATGGAACTCAAAAACGCCATTTTAGATGGAAAAAATAATTGTGTGTGTAGAAATTCATTCATTTATCGACCACATATGTTATATGTACAGTCATTAATTATCATTGATTTTTTATATTTTATTTGTCATATTTTTCATCTCTTATCATTTCTAAAAACATTTTCAATAATAAGTTTTTGAAATATATGCTCTAAACATAATTTTAGATGATTAAATGATATTAATGCCAAAGAGGAAGCATTTTACTGATCCTAATTGACTCTCAGTCAATGTTCCCTTGACCACACCAACAGATGATGATCCATAAAGCTCGATCACTAAAATATATGAGACACCCTCCACATCCCCCAACAATGCCTCTCACATCATCTATTTTGTTAGCTTCTAGAGAACCATTCATTATTGTCTCATCATGAGGAGATATTGTACCTTACCATTATGTAGGCTCTGTAGCGAAGGAGCATTTATTCACTATTTTACTTCACAGGGATAATGAATTGTTATAGTTATAGGTATAAATTTTAATATGAATAATTTTATTTCATTAATATAATAATTATTATTATTTTTCATGAAATATGGAAAAAATGGTTCTATGGTGATAAATATGATCAATTACGATGTAATGAATTTGAACAGACTGAAGATAGTTGTCTCATCTGATTATTATGTGGTCCCTAGTGATATTTCATCGACGTGTGATAGTGAGAATCTAAATGAAACAACTTCAAAAATATTTTAGTATGAAAACATTTATTAGTTTTATGATTAAATTTAAATATAAAACACTTTAATTTTCAATATAATTTTCATGTTGGTGCTGGTAGAATGAAGTGGAGACTGAGATAGAGAGGGTTTTGAGAAATTCTAATTGTTTTGGTAAATGATGTAGTGAATTTAGATGACCAATCAATGTGAGAATTTACTATTTAATTTTAATTTTCAGTTGTGTGGGGATTTCTTGTGGCCATTTACATTGGATTTACCAAATTTTATTATATACATGATGTTACTAACGTGGTACATCAAAAAATCATCAATGTGTTATAGTTTTATATATTGATGTATTGTAGTTGGATATCTATTTTTTTGTATTTTTTTGGTCTATAGAAACATAAAATATTTTTTTATTCGATATATAGAAATGGTTTAAAAAACACCACTGTATTTGAAAAATGATTGTTTAGTGATAGTTTAAAATACCAATATTTAGGATATTTTTTACTTTCACTGTGGGTTTTTTGGGTTTTAGGGGTGGTTTCCCATCCCAAAAAATTCCTAAAGTATTGTGGTGGTTCAAACCACTAATATCCTTCAGTCGTTTTTTGGGAAGGGAAACCATCGTTAAAACCCAAAAAAAATATGCTAAACAACCATTCTACAATAGTTACCATAAACTTCTGCTAAATGTATGGAACCGACATGAGTTACCTTTCAACCCCAACATTAGTGGAGGTTTTTTGAAACCATCACAGAACTATATAGCAACAATTTAATCTGCTACAAAAAAATCTGCCTCCATATATATATTTTGTTGTAGTGTATATTGAAATAGTTATAAGAGGGAAAAAAGAAGAGGGTATGGAGTTTAGATAGGGGGTTCGACTAGGGATGATTACATGAAGAATAAAGGAGAATGAGAATGAAATAATTTGAATGGATTAAAATTAATTAATAAAACTAAAATTAAAAATAAAATTCAAAAAATCTGGTAGGGAATATTGTTTACCCGCATTGTTTAATAAATCATGTGGTGACCATGTTTTCCTTATTGTACACCCAAAATATCCCCACATAGTAACCCAGATGATGTCCATGGTTTAGAAAACCATTTTTAATATATGAAAAACGTCATTTTTCCTATCAAACCCCATATTCATTGATGGTGTATAGTTAACTATATTGTGCAACATAACAGTTTCCATTATAAAATTCGTAAAAAGTTTCAAATCAAAATCTTGAAATTCACATGAACACATGATAAATTAAATTCTAATTGAATAATTTAAAATAAGAAAACAAAATTATATGTTAAAGTTTATTTCCAATCTAAATTCAAAAACCATAGTTTGTATATGATCTTTTTTATATGAGAACATCATTAAGGGGAACTATTTTATGAGGATCTAAACATGATTTAGATAATAAAGTCTCTTCTATAAAGACCAGGGATATAAAAACTCCTTAATGAGTCATAATCTCCTTCTCTGGAAAATAATGTTTCACATTATATACTGAAATCCAATCTATAATATATATTATACCACAGTCAACCTAAGGTAGAACAACCATGTATTCAAATAGGGTATATCTATTCATCATGATGAGGACTAACTACAATATTCTTGTTTCAATATGATTTCACTATGAGTTTATAATAAAAAAACCCTTTTAAGGTGGTAGGTAATGATTTAATCTTCTTCCCAAACATGAAATATATATAATAATGTAAAGATCTAGAATCAAATAAATATTTATCTAACATTGATTTTATTATCTGTGTTATTTACACTATGTAATTATGGACTTAATCTTAAGACGTAATAAAAACATAAAGATGGCATTCACACTTTTCCCTCTTCTTATATTGGTTCACTTAATTCTTGGATAATTGGACAGAATAATTCACCATCTCACAATAGTTATTGCATTGGATAAAAGTGGTTTATTTTTTCCCTTTCACTCTTTAGAAAATATGGTACTTATATCCATTCTCTTAATATACCTCTATTCTATTAAATAATTTGACATGATTCTTAGTTCCCTAATTATCATATTTTGTTAATCCACTACTTCCTTTCTCCAAAATTGATTAATATCCTTTTTCTTTGTTCTTTTTAAATATATTCTTTTCAGTAATAACCCTCATGATATAAGACCTGCAAAATTAACAATCTATTATTGTGGCCCATTATGATATTTAATCATATGATGAAATCATTTGGGGGACTATTTCCCTTTGATGATTCAATTATATACCATCATAGAAATGGACTATATTTTTGTTTGAATATCATGTATTTTCTATTCCATTCCTTTATAATATTGTTATTCTATAATAATATTTAACAAAAATTTCATATTTAATAAACATTAGGTAGAGGAACCTTCTATCCATTTCATCTCAGTTCACTTGAGGAAAATATTTCTCAGGGAATTTCACATCAAATGTCCTTCATCCCTTAATTCATATTTTCACATATTACTTATTATTCATGATCTGTGACCACCATAGATCAGTATCCCTCTTTAAATATTATACTTCTTGAATTACCATTTCCCTTTTATTAATTATTAAAATCAATTTATATCATTCTAGGGGAATTTATGTGTTTCCTTACTACCACTATATTATTGGTTCAATTAAATTATAGAATCTTCTCTTGCATAATTGGATCCAAAATTGGTGTATTAGTTTGAGTGCTATAATGTTTTTCATTATGTGTATGGTTATTTTTCATAACATGGGTATGTTTCCTCAATATTATCATGATATACATAGCTCCAACACATGCTATATTGAATTTCTGATATGGGGAATACCTACAATAACAATGTGTGTTGACATGAATCTCTTTTCTGATGAAAGTTTTTGTATCTAAATAATCATACATATAAATTTACATAATAGAATTTGGAATATTAAGACATAATAATAAAATCCCTAAAATTTTTTAAACAATAAATTGTTTTATCATAATGATTGTGAAAACTATATTCTTCTAAAATATACTTTTCAAGGGTCCGACAAAAATTATTTTGAAAGTAACTATAATATACAAACTACTGTAACACAAATCTAGTGATAAATTTATTACATTTTTATAATATTAATTTACCCACAACATATAGGATAAATCATTTTAGTAATCTTATGATACTACATTCATACATTATTTCCATATTACATATTAGAAATAAAACATATTATAAACAATTCTTTAATCCTTGAATATAGTTCAATAATCCCATCTCATATCCTTATATATATTGATAAAACAATAAATGGGTAGATAAAATGATTCATTTGTGTAACATTATAATTAATATATTAAACATAGATTTGGAATTAATAATATTTTAGAATGGATAATCAAAACATATTCTATTTAATCAAAAACTTTATTTTCAAAATGTAACTATGGAAAATATCAACCTAACAAACACATAGATACTAATATATGAAATATTAATGAAGGAAATTTATAATCCATGACATTATGATCTTACTATTAGGGCCCCATGATAAGAAATAATAAACCTTATCATCAAGGCTTTGTACCTAAACATTTTAACAAATGGGATGGTAAACAAGAAATACCAAACTAATTTGGGAAACTATTTTTCTAATGATACCTTTCAATGCATCATTGGGATATCTGTAATTGGGTCCCACCCACCACATACATATTTCTAATTCCTTCCTCATATATTTAGTCAATAATAAAATACATAATCAATATCTACTATTGATAAAAAAAAGTATCCATATTGAATCAACAATATAAATTATTATTATTTCAAAAGTCAATTAAATTTCATTCATAATAACATTCCTTCAACTAAATCTATATATTGAAAATTTGTGTAGATAGTAAAATGTTTTATTGAAAAATATATAATTAATATAAAATAATATGAATATAATAATATAATTATAATGTATAAGTGTAGAGAGCATTATCAGAAGAAATTTAATGAGTTGAAAATAAGGTATAATTTGAAAATTAGTAAAGGATAATACAAGATCATCAATTCACATAAAATAAATGTTTTTATTAAAGAAAAATAATTATAAATTTTTTAGATTAAAATTCACTTGAAACATTAAAAATAACATACAATAAATATTTTTGTGGGTTTTTTTGTAAAAACGATTTTGTAAATAATTTTAAAAATTAATTTCAAACATTTAAAAAATAATTCTAATTTTTAATGTAAAAAGTTAAAGAATAATGGAAAAATTATTATATTTTTTAATGTTTAAAAGAATAAATATGAATATACATTTAAAATTTTGGTTATGGGGATAGCAAAATTCATTCACATGATATAAATTAAAAAGAAAATTTGTATCACATTTTTTATAAAAATTGAAAAATAATATTTCTCAAAAAAATGATTCCATTATAAAACAATGAAGTGAAAATAATTTATTGTAGAAAATTAATTTACCATCATTGTAGGAAAATAAATGAATTATTGAAACATTTAAGAAAATATAAACATCAAATTAAGGTATTAATTACCCAAAAATGAGAAATAATTTTATTTTCCAAATAATAAATTCTTTTGACCATTGATTACCAAAGATAAGAAATGATTAATTAGATATAAAGACCCAAGAAATAAATAGTGTATAATTAAATATACATGTTTTAGGAGGTTAAATATAATATAATTATTCTAATTAAAATTTAGACATGAACAACATTAAATAATATAAAGATGTTAAAATGAACCATTATAAGTTTAATAACTTTTGTATAAATTCCCATAAAATATAAAAGTGGAATTAAATATTTAAATACCATGAATAATAATTTATTAATTATATAATATATCAATTTTTAATTATATATATCATATATAGGAAATTAGTTATATACTAAAAAATATGTCCCATTGGAGTGGAATATAGATTAAAAACCTTATCATGGATTGCTATGTGGTCAGGTGCATAATATCCCCCTAAATAATTAATTTAAATTTACTAAATACATTAATAAATAATTTTACATATATAATCCACACTTATGTTCACTTTATAATTATTTTATTATACTTAATTTATAGTTATTTATTACGTTAACCTCTAATGGTTGGTCGGTGAATTCCTCAAAAATTACTTCACTGTATTTATCAAGGATAAAAGATTTATGAAATAGGAAATTCATAAATTACATGTTAATAATTTAAAAAATATCATTTTCACTCATTATATTCATTTTTAGATTATTTATTTAATGGTTTTAATAAAAAATGAATCAAATCACTTTTTAGATGTGGTAGTCCACGAGTGTTCATAAGCGACATTATTATTTTCTAATTCATGGTAGGGTAAGAATGTAGATGATATCATATATTTCAGGAATCATAATTATTTTATAGTTATAATATATATTCATTAATTAAATCATTATAATAATACATGTTATATAGTGATGAAAAATTATACACATAACTTTATGGAGGTGGTTATCCACACATATGCATAAGTGATATTATCATTTCCCATAAGATGGAAATGCTATAGAAATTTGATGCACCATTAACATAAAATAATCTCATTCTAGTAAATATATTAATTAAATTATGTAAATATGGTTATTCAAAAATTGGTGGAGGTTTAAGAGTAAGGGAACTTGTGAAAATAATTTTAAGAACAAATACCTCTTTGGGGGTATCCACCTCTATCTTACACATTAATCTTTCCTTAAGTGGTATTTTGGTTATGACCAGACCATTATTTTGAGAAAAATAAAATTTGGAAAGAATTTTGTATATATTTTTCAATTTTATGGTTAATGTAGTGTAAAAAAGCCAGGAGGGGAGTTACCCTTCTATATGTAAGGAGGGTGGAAAACATATAAATACTTAAAACAATATTTTATAATATCTTTCTTACTAAATTCCAGAAAATAAATGTAATAATAGAATCAATGATTATTAGGGTAAGGTATACATACAACCATACAATTAGAATTATAAAATTGTCTTGTGTTATCTTGAAACATTTCCCTATATTTTAAACCTTTTACTCAATGACACTTAATTGAGGTGATAAATATTTACAATGGTTAATAATATTCATTAAAATTTCTTTAACCTTATTATTTCTTATTAGTTATTAATTTACTCAATATGGAATCCATTTAATAAGATTCATTTTTTATGTTATAAAAATTAATTTTAATATAAAATTACAAAACTCAATGAAAACTATTTCTAGAAAATGAATATTTTAATAATAAAATTTATGTCATATAATAATAATGTATAATATTTATTCTCATTGAAATAATTATATTATCTTAAATCAAACTGTACTTATTTTATAAAAAAATACATAAATGACCTTTTGAATTCATTTTTAAGATAGTGGGATGAAAAATATTTTTTATTTGAAAACAATCTTTACTTAGATTACCAAAATGTTAAACACGTATTTATAAGTTCAATATTATATATTTTAATCATTTACAATACATAAACAATATATATATAAATATTTAGTTAATAAAAATGTTTTTATAAACATTTATGTCATTATTATAACATTATAAAGTTATAAAAATTAATTTCTTTATAAAATTGTTTTTTTTCAATATTTACCATTAAATTAACTATTTTAAAAAATATAAAAAAAAACTATGATAATATTGACATGATAAAATAAAAAATTTAAATCATTTGAACATATTAAAATAAAAAAACTAGGAATTTATCTTGTAATATTTTTTTTGAATTCTTCTATGTGAATTTTGATATTGTTTATTTAGAATTAAAAATTTACATACTATAATTAAAGCATGTGTATTAAAAATGAGGATTATATTATCATATCAATCACTTAGATTTATTATTTGGATGATGTACATGAACTCATACTTAAATTTATATGGCTGGTTGATGGAATTCTCACTAGTTTGGCTCTGTCAACGATGAAATATTTTAGAACATGTTCAACAACATTCTCCTTACATGAAAAAAATTACCTTCTCATCGAATCCTAAAATATATCCATTCATAAAACATATGGAGTCTCAATCATGTCCTTCAAATCAAAATTCATGTATAAATAATATAATTGGATGAACATTATTGTATTCATCCCCAAAAAAACTTCATATGAATATAATATAAGAGAGTAATGTTTTTACCATCCTGAAATATCAATATATAAAATCATTATTCATTTGGAGTTTTCTTCAACCCATGAATCACCATGAATGAGTAGAACATCATCTACCACTTTATGGGACATTTTTCAATTTTATATAATATCTTCTTCAGTTTTTACATGATGTTTTCTAGTCCAGAATACTAAAAATATTTAAGATACTTAATGTAGATCTTATCATAGTGGACATAGTAGAGAAATGGTGTATTCAAATCCATATTATCATTCCCCAAAACAACTATCTCCAAAAATTAAAAGAAAGAAAATTCATTTAATCCAGCTTTAATACAAGGAAAAATGTTTTATCAAATTCAACAGCTTTTACATGAAAGAACCCTATGACAACTAACTATGATTTCAAATTGAAGTATGCTTTTCTGTAATTAATCATCATCCTTAATACTTATTCATTTTTTTGTTCCTTATTACTTATTAGTTGTTTCACCAAATAGTATGTCTGGTTCTTCAATAAAGCCCTTATCTCACCCTCTATTTCATGTAGTCACATGAGTTTTTTATGTTGAGATATGACGTCCTCATATCCTTATGGATCCCCCTATTTTGTTAAAAAAACATTATTCAATTATAAATATTTTTTAGGGAATCCTTCCTCAAACATATCCTTGACCTCGATAAATGTTATGTTCAGTAGGTTAACCATCACCTTAGCTCGGTGAGGTTTCTATAGCTTCTGGTGGAGAGGGTTGACATTAACCCAACTCAATATCCTAATGCACTGCATCATGGTCCATAATGGATGAGTCCTATTGAATCTACATCTATTCTATGAAATATGAGGCTAGTACAAGTTGTGTACTAGAAAATTCTTCCTCGCTACATTATCCTAGATTCTTTCTAGTTTTTTAAATGTCCTTCAACATTTTTTTCTCATGTAATATGAACAATTTACTTTTGATAACCTTATTATCCATTGATTCCCAAATCCTATATAAAAATCATCATCTCCATATTGAATAATGATCTCCGGAGTGGATCACATATTTATCTTTTGACTGAGTTATTTGGATACATGTTTAAATTTAAAATATCTAAATAATCATAAATGAGATTATGAAGAATATTTAATAAAAAAATTCTTTATTGAATATCAATATTTGACGGAACTAATAGATATTTTTAACGATATAGCATGTAACCCAAATAGATTCTCCCAAAAATGAATTTTTGTGTTATCCAAACAGATTTTTCTCATAAACATATCCATGATTTTTCTATTGACCTAATAAATAAATCAATTTATTTGTATAGTTCATGGATTCTTCTCTCATATAAAATTAATTTACACCAATAATAGAAATCAAAATCCTAAGATTTAACTATTCATCAATGTCTAAATGATGAAACATCACTTTCATTTTATTGACATCCACTTATATTAAATAAAACCTATTAAATTAGAATAAAAAATATTATTTTATCTATTTGAAGAGAACCCAAAGATTTTGGGATGAATTTTTAATAGATATTGGGAAATATTTTTTATATCCCCATGATTCCACCTCCAATAAACCACATAAATAACATTTTAGTACATCCAACAACTCTGATCTCCTCAATAAAACAAATATGAATATAATTATGGATAAAACATAGAAGAAAGATACAATCACGAAGTATCAACCAACCCTACATAGGTATATTCCCATACATATACCTGACTTACACAGTCAACTCCAACTCTCAAGCCCAAGCTCAACCCATTCCACAAAGAAAGTAAAGTTAAACATCTCGATAATATCGACTGAAAGTCAAGACTTATCTCACATAGGTATACATGTTTTGTATATTGATAGATATGATCAGATTTCGTCACTAATTCATCAAAGATGTCGGACCCACACAGGATACCGGACCAGCTAAGCTGTCAGACCCACATAGGATACATTATCAGCTATTCTGTCGGACCCACACAGGATCTAGGAACCGATGTCCGAACTGTCGAACCCATAGAGGATTCTGGTACAGAAGTCATCACTGTCGAGCCTATAGAGTATTCTGGTATTGATGTCATCACTGTCAAACCCATGGAGGATTCTGGTACAGAAGTCATCACTGTCAAACACACATAGGATTCTGGTACAGAAGTAATCACTGTCGAACCCACGGAGGTTCCTAGTATAGTATCATCATAGCCAGCCCTAGGGTTCCCGCACATAGCATGCTCGATTCAGGGAGGGTCTACTCCATGAGCCATGTTTCGATTCATAAACTATCCCAAGGTCTTGAGTTGATGTATCATATACATCTGTCTCATCATATGGAACCCAACATGATAGAAAGTGCGTCAATCGGACACCCGGTCTGAGAGTTATTGGCATTTCCACTCTAGGAGCCCCGTTGGTATTTGGGCTCCAACCAACCCAACCATACTCCAACTGCGTCCAAACCACAAGTGGAGCATTCCAAATGAATCTTCTCTCTCCAAGAATTCCATCACCATAGTCGGTTCCACATTCAGACAACCATAGCACAAAACGCGGGCTAAAAGGTGTAAATGGTCGTAGCAGGTCCGAGTCTGGTCTGACCCAGTCGGACCGTCCCGGCCTGAACCGGTTCGAACCGGAGTCTGACCTGGTCCGTGGGTGTGGCCCATCCTGAGTGGTCGACCCGTATCGAAGGTGCAGCCCTGCCCGATGGCGCGGGCCGGCCTGAGGGAGGCCCGTCCCGAGGGTTTTCCCGACCGTGGGGCGGCCCGGCCGTGGAGGCATGGCCGTGGGGCTGCCAAGCCGTGGGGCTAACCGACTGTGACGCCCTGTCCGAGGGGCTGCCCAGCCATTGCAGCCTGGCCAAGGGGCGGCCCGGCCATGGTGGTCCTCCTGGCAGGCCGCTCGGACGCGGGGCCGCCAGATCGTGGCGGCCCGGCCATGGCGGCCCTCCTGGGCGGCGGCTCGACCGTGGGGCTGCTAGGCTGTGGCGGCCCGGCCGAGGGGCTGCCCGGTCATGGGGCGACCAGGCCATGGGGCTTATTTGGCACGACGTGATGGCACCGTGCCTCTTCCATCTGTCGTGGCCGGCATGGTAATGGTTCTTCTCTAGTGTGGCGAGTTGGCACCGCACCCTTCCGTCTCTACCTCTGTCGTCAACTAAACAAGAACCAATCAGAGGGATTTCGGGCCGTGTTTGTTTGGCCCGCTCCCTCCGGATTAGGTGATAACATTTGGCCATTATCAAACCCAGAATAGATGATGTGTATTGAGGGTATAATTCATACGTTAAATAAATAAAATCCCCCTAACTTGTAATTGGTGTTCGCTTGACGGAGGTCTTGGAAGGCGGCGTTATTTCGTTGACATCTGAAGAAGATGACATTGTCGTTGGCGACGTTCTTTGCAGGCGGCGTCTTCCATTTATTTCCCCAGTTGGAGAGGTATAAGACTTCAAAAGAAGAAGTAGAATAATGGAGGATGTCACCAGCGTTCATCACGTTCTTCATTGGAAATAAGTGGTGTTCTTCGCGGGTGATGGTTCTTCAATGGAGTGAATAATTCTCCAAGGATCCTCCCAAGTTTCCACCAAAGAAAGCTAAGGCAAAATAATAGAGGATGTTCTATATTATTTTTATGGAAAAACAACACAAGAGTTTTCCTTAATTAAATGTGAAAACAAATTTAATTTAATGCGGAGGAATGGATTTAAATTTCAAAACAAGGGAGGTGGAGATTTTCAATTAATGAAGAGGTGTTTGAAACCTTTATAATGGTAGACCAAGAGTTTTCCCCATTAATGGAAAACTCAAGGGGTTAAAGGGGTTTTATGGGAGGGTTGAGCTCATGTGGGCCCCACCACATAACATCCTCCGATGGGAGGTTATGCGCAGGTGGTCCCCACCTCCAACCACTATTTGGAGGATTAAACCACCATTCAAATTAAAATATGCTAGACATATTTTTATTTAATTTATTTAGAAACCCCAAAAATTAACTTCCAACCTAGATAAAATGAAACTACGGTGATGTTCTCCTTAAGAAAATACCGATGTTGGGAGTTCAACGGTGCAATCATATTTCAATTTCGAGCACCGGTTCAAAAGTTATAAAACGTCGTTCGCAAGTTTACTAAACGCATCCGAAAAAAAGTTTGGAAAATTATTAACAGCCTCCCTCGACCCATTGTAGTCGAGGTTAGGCTCTGCCTAGGTGAAACACACCCCAACGAACCCAATGGTACCCTCAGATTTCACATCCGAGTTACCATTTAAATGTTATTAATTTTTATAAAAAATAATTTTCACTTAATTATTTTATTCGAATCCAAAAACTAACTTTCTCTGGTGGCCCTCGCCGACCCAAGTTATTTTCTACTTAGAGAAATAATACCCTCACAAAATCAGCAGTGGTCTCGGATTTTTAATCCGAGTTACCGTTTGTGAGATATACACAATTGAAATATATAATAACTTTATTTAATTATTTTATTTATGGTTATGCCATTTTTGGTATTTCTCACAGGAGGCCCGCGCAGACTAAACTTAAGTCATACCTAGGGTAATCCTGCCATCATGAGCGCAACGGTTTCCTTAGATTTCTAATCTGAATAATCATTTAAGTGTTATTCCACTTTTTCTAGAAAACTACAAAAGGGAGTTCATTTATGTTTAACAAAACTTTGACGGATCATTCCGGGAACTTCAGGCCTCGGAATCACACACCATCAGAAAATGCAGACTCATAAAATTCCCAAGTATTTAGGAAAAGAAAAAAAAATTACATGGAAATTATGGGTCTTTAGATTCTCCCCACCTCAGGGCTTTACATCCCTGTAAGCTACAACTCGAACCAAGGGAACAAAAGTGGTACTGAGCACACATCTAAGCCTCCCACTCCCATGTGATCTCTTGGAGGTTCTCGTGCTTCCAGCAAACGCGCACCAAAGGAATCGACCATCCACATAGGACCCACTCCTGTTGATTCTCAGTATCCACTAGAACCTCTGTGAAAGTCTCCCATCATCGATATCTATCTCCCCATGGTCGATGATGTGGGATGGGTAGTGCACGTATCTACTCAGGTGAGATACGTGGAAGACATCGTTCACCCGATGCAACTGAGGTGGAAGAGCTAGGCAGTAAGCCACCTCACCTACACTGCTGAGGACCTAGAAAGGTCTGATGAATTGCGGAGATAACTTGCCGCCTCGGCCAAATCTCTATAGACCTCGTCGAGGTGAGACCCATAGAAACACGTGGTCGCCATCCTAAAACTGCAGAGGTCTCCGTCTCCTAGATGTATATGGAAGACCCATCACGAAGTCCGTGGATATTCAATCCTACTTCCACTCTAGGACCTCCAAAGGATGAATCAAGCCTACTGGTACCTATTGTTCCGCCTTCATTTGCTGACAAGTGAGGCATCGTGAGAGAAACTATGCCATAGATTTCTTCATTCCCGGCCACGACTGTTGTCGTCAGAGGTCCCAGTACATCTTTTCCACTCCTAGATGTACCGCTGGAGGAGATGTGTGGAAATCCCTCAACACTTCCTCCTGAAGTGAAACTGGTACAATGGTACATCCTCTGAAAAGAATGACATGCTCCCCACCTTCAGAAAATCCATCTACTGCATTCCCTATGGATATTTGAGCAAGTCGCGTCTCATATTCAATTTCCCCACGATGTTCCTCCCTGACTCGCTGAAGAAGTAGAGGAGTGAATACGACAGACTTTATAAAGGATGCTCCATCCCGGTCCACAAAAGATATCTCCAATGCGGCCAGTTTCCCCGTTGCCTCTTCCGGCAGTTGAATTCTTGATCTCCTACTGAGAGAATCTGCTTCAATGTTACCCTTCTGTGGAGTATAGACTATCTTCAAGTCATAGTCCTGGAGGAACTCAAGAAAACGCCGCGGCCTTAGGTTTCGGTCCTTCTGGGAGAAGATATACCTCAGACTCTGGTGGTCAGAGTAGACATCAAAATATTCTCCAATAATATAGTGTTGCCCCATATTCAAGGAGATGACCACTGCTGCTAACTCTAGGTTATGTGTAGCATAGTTCTTCTCATGATGTCTCAACTTCCGAGAACGACAAGTGATCACTGCTCTCTCCTGAATTAGGACACACCTAAGTCTGGTCCCTGATGCATCGCAATAGACTACGTACCCAATACCCTCCTCTAGTAGCCTAAAGATGGGATCACTATTCAGCCTCTACCTCAGCTCCTGAACGCTCTGTTGGAATCTCTCCGACCACACGAAGGGTTTCCCATTATTTTTGAAGGCTGATAGTGGTGCTACTATTATAGAGATGTCTGGAACGATATTTCGGTTCTATCCAGCCAAAGCAGACGTCCCTCCCCCCTTTGGGGGGTAATCCTAGAAACATCTTTTGAAAAGATGTCCCAATGTATTTTCACTCCTGTTTGGAATTGAAAACATAGAGTTCCTGCTACCATGAGGGAAAGGACGGTCGGCTTAAGAGTGATCGGCTGCACCCTCCTATTCATGAGTTTAACATGTGCTGCTTGGGTTTCCTTTTTTGCCGACTAAGTAAAACCTCATCCCAATGTTATAGATAAACCAAAACATTTTTTCCTAATACAGTAAATAAGTGTATAAACTGTGGTTTCCTAGTCCATAGACAAACTAATGTCGTAAGGCCTCGACTCTTCCACCAAGAGGTTTCAACTAAAAATCTCCCCTCAATGGTAAGATCACACCATTGGAATATGTACGATTATCAATTCCCCTCCCAATGGTATCTCCAGATGTGAGGGTCAAGTCAACGACTTAACTGGAAACTCTAGGTCTGGAACAAGATTTGTGGAAGAAAGGAATGATTGGTACCTATGTTTATTGATATGGAAGCTAGTAGTAGACACAATCTGTACCTCAAATCATTCCTTGATCCCTTGGGTCACACTCCTTGACCTCATGCAGCTACTCTCTTCCCCTGCCCTTCAACTCCCTGAACCTAGCGGGGACTACAGAGGCTGGTGGTTGTAACATGTCGAAATGTTCACCACCTTATGCTGCTTTCCTAGCTCTGCTTCCACGTCTGCTGCCCTGCAGATTCATTTGTCCTTAACACTTCCTCTTCCTGAAACATCTCACACGCCCAAGTCACTGAGACTGATGCCAGTTCACTGGTTCCCACTGCTAACATTCACTGGCTGTATCCTCTCATCCGAAGAACATTCAACCACAATGTTTCTCTCTAGCACCCTAACATATGTAGGAGTGCATAGAGGAAAAATTACTGGCTCAAATGTCCTTATACACACCTCACTCAGAGTTTTGTGATCTAAAGTACTGCTCGCATCATATATATCAAGTACCAGGAATTTTCGGTATGCTTTGATGAATACTCAACTACTGATATGTCGTCCTGACGAAGCTGTACAAGCTCTATGGAACTCTCATCCACCTATGCAGGCTAGTCCTCAGACACCTTTCGGTCGGTCTCTCCTCAGAATGTGAGGGATATATGGTGCTGAAACACATGAAAGGCACTAAGCCTACATGTTTCCTCTACCGATACTACCAGTAGTGTCTTCTGACCAACGGGAAATGATATAGTTGGCACACTATCCGAAGGTACCATCTCAAAAAATGGTCCATGTACCAAAAACCTCATTACTATGTGGACCATCCTCATGGTCATTCACTAAAAAATATTAGTAGCTAAGATCAACATCTACTCTACTAGTGTCTCAACTAGGAGGAGAACTCTAGTAATCAGCTCCATCCAGTCCTCCACTGCTTGGGATTCCGTCTCGCCTCAAAACCTCAGAAGCCTCTGCCGCTAGAACTCGTGTAACGCACTCAGTCGGCATGCAATGTCCTCCAATGTGGCTAGTTGAATCTGCTTCCCAATGGGTAGTGGTGTGGTTGGTACACCACCAGAAGGTTACAACATAGTAAGAGGGCCCTACACCGGAGCCTTGTCGATCCGTGGTCTGTCATCGTGTACTCTCTCGGAAACCCTAGCGGGCTATCTACGCAGCAGCATCCTGATAAGGAAAAGGTGCTCCATGATCAATAAGTTATACCTATTGAGCTGACTCAAGGAGTTATCCAAGGACACTCTTGAAAACACACTCGTAATCAGTGTTATCGTGAAATGAGATGGAAATCAGAAGTTTGAGTCCTGGTATATGGATACATCGGTCGCCACACCAATACTGGACTCCCTGAACTGAAAGCCACACTCAGTACTCTTAACATTATTGCTTCACAGTTAGACTGATCAGTGTCCCATGATCTGCAGTAGAACCGACTCTCCTCTGAAGTCAATTTGTCACGACCCATCCTCAGGGCCCATTCCATGACTACATCATGCCTGCCTTCCATAGGTCAGGGGATGGAAACTTGCGCTAAAGGCGTAATCCCGATAAAAGGGAAGGAATTTCCTTTAAACCGGTAACACACACAGTCTGAACACAAGCTGTAGAGGCATCAAGTACTAATATAGAAAATGAATGGTGTGCTAAAAGTAAGTGGTCTTGTATACAAACCCAATTGAACAACTAGTACAAGTACAAGTAAAAAAGGGGAAAACAACTCATGGTTCATCCACAGGGGAATCCTGCCTGGAGGATAGGAACAAAACTCGAACAACTCGTCCTTGCGGTACGTCTGTATAGTCTAGATCCGAGTAGCCTCCCATCCTTCACCCTCTGCCTCGATCACTACTATCCGTCGTCTACACAGAAAACAACAAGGTGCGAGTGAAGCTCGTGCAGGGGTGAGTATATCAATAATCAGTAGGGGACCCTGAGACTGTAGAAGGTCTCCCAGAATCCACTAATGATATACCACAGAATAAATATACAATCACGAAGTATCAACTAACCCTACATAGGTATATGCCCATACATATATCGTAGTTACACAGTGGTCTCCAACTCTCGAGCCCAAGCACAACCCATTCCACAAAGGAAGTAAAGTCAAAAAACTTGATAATATCGACTGAAAGTCAAGAATCAGCTCCCACAGGTATACATGTTTTGTAGAGTGAGACAGATGATCAGATGTAGTCACTGATTCATCAATGATGTCGGACCCACACAAGATACCGGACCAGCTAAGCTATCAGACCCACGCATGATACAGGATCAGCTATTCTGTCAGACCCACATAGGATCCAGGAACAGAAGTCAGAACTATCAAACCCATAGAGGATTCCGGTACAGAAGTCATCACTGTCAAACCCAAATAGGATTCCAGTACAGAAGTCATCACTGTCAAACCCACTGAGGATTCCAGTACAGAAGCCATACCTGGCGAACTCACAGAATATTCTATTACATAAGTAATCACTATCGAACCCACAGAGTTTACTGGTACAATATCATCAAAGCCAGCCCTAGGGTTCCGGCACACAGCACGCTCGATTCCGGGAGGGTCCGCTCCTCGAGCCAAGTGTTGATACATCAACTATCACGAAGTCCTGAGTTGATGTATCATGTACATATGTCTCATCATAAGGAACCCAACATGATAGACAATGCGTAAATTGAACACTCGGTCTGAGAGGTATTGGCATTTCTGTTCTAGGGGCGCGGTTGGTATGTGGGCTCAAACCAACCTGACCGTACTCCAACTGTGTCCAAAACTCAAGTGGAGTATTCCAAAAGAATCGTCTTGCTCAATGTATTCCATCTCCATAGTCAGTCCTCCTTTTAGACACCCGTAGCCCAAGAAGCGGGCCAAAAGGTGTAAATGGTCATAGCGGGTCTGTGTCCGATCTGACCCAGTCAGACCATCCCGGCCCGACATGAGTGGTCGGCCCGGCCCGACGGTGCGGCCAAGCCCAAAGGTGCGGACTGGCCGGAGGTTGGCCAGGTGCGAGGGATTGCACGGCTGAGGGGCAGCCCCGCCGTGGCAACCCGGCCGAGGGGCTGCCTAGACGTGGTGTCCCGACCGCGGGGTTGTCCAGCCGTGGGGCTGCCCGACTGTGACGGGCTAGCCGAGGGGCTACCTGGCCATGGTGGCCCGACCTTAGGTTGCCCAGCCATGGGGCTACCCAGCCATGGGGCTTCCTCAGTGCGGTGTGACTACGCCGCACCATCTTTGTTCACCTCGGCCTGCATCGCCACAACCCCTTCCTCCGGCGCGGTGCGACGGTGCCACGCCTCATTCATCCACTGTGGCCAACATCGCCGCAGTTCATCTCCGGTGCGGCGCGTCGACACCACACCATCCGGATCCACCTCCATCGTCAACCAAACAAGAAGGAATTAGAGGGATGTCGTGTTGTGTTTGTTCATCCCGCGCCCTCCACATTAGGTGAGAACAAGTGGTCATCATCGAACCCAAAATAGATGACGAGGAATGTGGGTATAATTAATTTATTAAAATAATCAAATCCCCCTACCTTGTAATCGGTGTTCTCTTGATGGAGTTGTGGATTGGAGGTGTCGTTTTGTTGACGTCGGAAGGAGATGATGTCATTGTTGGCGACTTTCCTCATCAGCTAGATCTCCCCTTTCATGCCCCACTTGGAGAGGGAGAAGACGTTCAAGGAAGAAGACAAAGAATGGATCATGTCGCCGGCATTCTTCATGTTCTTTGTGGGAAGGAAGTGGCATTCTTAACGGGCGATGGTTCTTCGTTGGAGTTAATAATTCTCCAAGGATCCTCCAAAGTTTCTACCAAGGAAAGCTAAGCCAAAATAATAGAGGTAGTTCTCAATTATTTTTATGGCACAACAACACAATAGTTTTCCTTAATTAAATGTGACAACACATTTTATTTAATTCGGAGGAATGGATTCAATATTCAAAACAAGGGAGGTGGAGAGTTTCAATTAATGAAGAAGGGTTTCACACCATTATAATGGTACACCAAGATTTTTCCCCATTAATGGGAAACATAAGCGGTTTAAGGGGGTTTAAGTTAGGTATGAGCTTGTGTGGCTCCCACCACATAATATCCTCCCTTGGCAGGTCATGCCCAGCTGGGCCCCACCTCCAACCTCTCCTTGGAGGATTAAACCACGAGTCAAATAAAAATATTCTAGACAAATTTTTATTTTATTTATTTAGAAACCCCAAAAATTAACTTCCAACCCCGATAAAATGTAACTACGCTGAAGGTCTCCTTAAGAGAATACTGGTGTTGCAAGTTCAACAGTGCCCTCCGTTTTTAATTTTGAGGACCGGTTCAAAAGTTAAGAAATGTTGCTCGCATGTTTACTGAACGTAACTGAAAAAAAGATCAGAAAATTATTAAGAGCCAACCTAAACCCACTACAGTTGAGGTTAGGATCTGACTAGGTGAAACACGACCAAACGAACCCAACAGTACCCTTGGATTTCCAATCTGAGTTACCGTTTACAATTTATGATTTTTACAATAAATTAATTTTCACTTAATTATTTTATTTGAGGCCAAAAACTAACTTTCTCTGGTGGCCCTCACTAAACAAAGTTAGTATCTACTTAAAGAAAGCATACCCTCACATGTTCTGTGGCGGTCTCATATTTTTAATCCAAGTTAACGTTTTTGAGTTATAAGAATTTGAAAAATAAAATAAATTTATTTTATTATTTTGATTACGGTTATGCCATTTCTGGGTTTTCTCACAGGAGGCCCGCGCCGACTAAACTTAAGTCATGCCTACTATAAACCTGCCATCTTGAGCACAACAGTGGCCTCAGAATTCAGATTTGAGTAACCATTTAAGACTTATTCAACTTTTTTAGGAAAACTACATATGCTGGTTAATTTATGTTTAACAAAACATTGACTGTTCATTCTGAGCACTCCGGGCCTCGGAATCACACGCCGTCAGAAACTACAGACTCATAAAATTACCAATTATTTAATAAAATAAAAAAATACATGGAAATTATGGGTCTTTACACAAGTGGTAAATCTTTTCATATAGCATGAAAATGTGTTGGCTTGGTAAGAAGATCAATAATGATCCATATTGCATTATTCCTTCTATGAGACATTGGTAGTCCCATGAAAAATTCCATCATAATATCACCCCATTTACAATCAGGTATGACAAGAGGTTGAATGATTCCTCCATGCCATTGCCTTCCAACTTTCACTTATTGAAAATTCATACATATTGACACAAAATCACCAATCTCCCTCTTCATGTTGTCCCACCAAAAATGTACCTTTAGATCTCTACACATCTTCGTGCTCCCATTGTGTATAGGGAAATTGAAGCAATGAGAATCATCCAACAATTGCCATTTCAGATCAGGTATATCAGGAACACAAATTATCTTCCAAAATTTCAAAATTCTATCTTCTTATACGAAGTCACTTAGTCTCCCATAATTTATAGCTTTAACCATATTTTGAAACTCTTCATCATCAGTCTGAGAACTTTTTATCTTTTCTAGTAAAGTTTATTTGGAAAAAATTTGAAAAATAATTGATGTTTCACCTTCTATGGTTATTCTCGTATCCATATTTACTAGATCCATGAAAATAGGATCCCTTTCAACTCTCATCTTGTCAAAACTCCATGATCTTTTGTGCTCAAAGAATATTCCACCTTATTTTCCTTCCTCCGGTGGTAGTGTATTGTTCAATCATAATCCTTGATTAGTTCAAGCCACATCATTTGCCTCATATTGAGTTCTTTTTGTTAGAAAATACACTTCAAACACTTGTGATCAGTATAAATATCACATTTTTCACCATAGAGATAGTGTCTCCATATTTTCAGAGCAAAGATTACAAATTCTTACTCAAGATCATGAGTGGGATTGTTTTTCTCATGAATTTTTAGCTACCCTGATGCATAAGCAATAACTCTACCATTCTACATAAATAAATAACCAAGTTACTTCTTTGAAGCATAACTTTAAATAACAAACACATCGTTCCCTGATAGTAGAGTCAATATAAGAGCATTGACTATTCTTATCTTCATTTCTTCAAAACGTTATTCACACTCAATTTTCCAAAAAATGTAACACATTTATGTGTGAGCTTGGTTAATAGGTTATCCAACCAGGAAAAATTCTGGACGAAACATCTATAATAACTTGTTAAGCCAATAAAACTACGTACCTCAGTTATACTCGTCATTTCTGGTCATTCTTGGATTTCCATGGTCTTCAAAGGATCAACAGATATTCTATCCTTAGAGACAATATGGACAAGAAAAAAAATCTCTTGAAGCTAGAATTCACACTTACTAAATTTCCCCTATAATTCATTTCTTCTAAGGGTTTTCAGAATAGTGTGTAGGTGATTTTCATGATCTTTTTAGCTTTTTGAGTATACCAAGATATCATCAATAAATACCACTATAAATTCATCAAGATATTCCTTGAAAACATTATTCATTACATCCATGAAGAAAGAGGGTACATTAGTCTATCCAATAGGCATTACTGTAAAATCTTAATGCCTGTACCAGGTTCAAAATGCTATTTTTAGAATATCTTCCTTCTTCACACACAATTGATGATATCCAAATCGAAGGTCAATATTTGGAAAATATTGAGCTCTATGAAGTTGGTTGAATAAATCATCAATGTGAGGTAGAGGATACTTGTTCTTCATTATTATTGTATTCAACTCCCTGTAGTCAATGCACATCCTCAATGATCTGTCTTTCTTCTTAACAAAAAGGACAGAGGCTCTCCATAGAGAAACACTGGGGAGAATAAATCTCGTATTACTAAATTAATCTAGATTTTTTTTAGTTCCACTAATTCCATAGTGGCCATTCTATAAGGGGTCTTCAATATGGGCCTTGAACCAAGAATTTAATCAACGGAAAACTCAATTTATCATCCCGAAGGATGTATAGGTAAATCCTTTGGAAACACATCAACATATTCTGGCATAATAGGTATGTCCTCTATTTCGAAAAATCTTTTCCTCACCCATAATTTTTCCATTCTCTTCCTCCCCAATAATAGAAGTTAGTAGATCTATAGAGGGTGGATCTCGATATGAATCAGGTGGTGATGTTTCTACTCTAAAGAGAAGGCACTCTTTATCATCATCAAAAATAGTAACCTCATACTTCTTACAATAAATTTTCAAATCACGGTCTGAAATTCAATCCACTTCAAGGATTATATCAAATTAACTCATGGGTATGATGATGAGATCAGAAGATAAAGAAAATTTATATGCCCAAATGGGAACTGATTCACAAAAAATGTTGAGATGATATTTCCCTTAAGAGTTTTGACTGACAACTCACTTATTACGTCAAATTGAAAATATCTAATTTTCCGAGAAAACTGGGAAGATATGAAACAATGGAATGATCCAGAATCAAATAATGCAATGGCTAAACATGAGTAAACCATTAAATTACTTGCCACCACGTCTTTTAGAGATTCAACCTTAGTAGTAGTGATCGCATAATCTTGTCCTTGCTCCCTTTTCCCTTTTTAAAGTAAATTTCCTTGGTTCTAAAGACATTCATTTATAGAATGACCCTTTTCTATTCAATTTTAGCATTCAACATTGACATCCTATTTCGTTCCATTGCAATCACAATCTTGGTGGCCTTTTTTCACCACACTTGTAAGAGTCTCTGATTCCTTCAGGCAAGTACCAGGGTGTTTATTCCCATATTTTTTGTAGGATGGATATTCAACGTTTCCCAGCTTTCCATAATTTCAATTTCTAGAGTGTTTGGAAGATCTATTCTTCTATTTCTTTGCTTTAAAGTCGTAAGACATAGAGAATTCTTTTTCAGTCTTGATAATGCATGAGAAAATATATTCGTATGATGAGAAGGATTGTGAGACTAATGCTTAATAGAGAAATGGTTTGAAACCATTAAATAATCCATCAATCTTACTCTATGGGTTATGTATATAATCTACTGCATGCCTTAATAACCTTGTAATGTTAGCCTCAAACATTGCGACATTCTCATCCTCCTTCTGACTCAGACTCGGAAATTTCTTTCCATATCCGCTCACTGGTCATGAGGAAAGTATTTTTCTAATAAAATCAATTTACACTCCCTCCATTCCATGTTTTGTACTTCTCCATTTTTCATTTGGATTTGCATTAATGACCAGCATATATCTTCATCTCCTGTGAGGTGATAAACTACAGAGAATATTTTTACCCTTTCGTTACTCCCCAAAGAATGAAATATTTTCTCTAATGATCTTATCCACTCCTCAGCTACCAATGGATTTGTAATCCCATTGAATGTTGGTGGTTGTTTCACCATGAAGTATTCTAACATTGATCTTCTGCGTTGTGGATCAGGGTGCTCCATACGGGTAAGGTTATTATTCATAACCTGAGAGAGTTGTCCCAGTATGGTGATAAACTGATCAGCACCAGTTGCATCACCAGCACCACTATAATTATCTTGAGTAGGATGGAGGTCCCTAAATGTATTACGTGGGTTGATACAATTTACATTCCTTCCACTATGTTCCATTTCTAATCAATGACAAACTGTAGATTAGTATATGAATAGTAATACATAATTCGAGACTAGTAAAACCCTTAATATAAATCGAACAATTTATGGGTATAATCCTTAATCATAAAAAATTTCTTTGAGTATATATATACTCATAAATCCTTCATAATTCTTTTTAATGAAAATATGAATTATCCTATGCATATCCCTCATGAGTGTCGTAACCAAGAGTGAAGCATGGCCTGTTGTCATGTACCAGGATACCCTGGGTTAATCCCAAAACTCATTGTCAGAGTTCTCACTCCTACGTACATCTATGCCAGAACCACCTCTACCTGCTCATATCCATACAAGGACGTATTTCTTGGAAAATACACAAAATATCTACCTTATCAAAATTCTATGACGTTCTTCTATACTTATCCTCAATGTCTATCATAGGGTAATGAGCTCTAATTAAAGTTTATCTAATTCTAGTTTCCCAGGATTATAATAAACATCATTTGATATCAACTGCAACACCCCGACCCCAGTTACCCAGTATCAGTGCATTATTTCTTAACATTGGCATGATCACAAGCGATTAAATCCCAAAATACCGATCAGTTTAGTATCCATGGAAGTACGAGATACATTCACAAGATTTACATTACATTATAAAATTAAAAACAACATCAACATTGTCTCCATTGACCAAATTAATATCCCTTAGACTATCCCTACAGGGCAGTCATAAAATACTTCTTCAAATCTTGGGAAAAATAAAACATAGAAAGGGGTGAGATCAGATGCTCAGTATGGATGACAATATAGCAAAATATTTCATAGATAATCATAAAAATTTATGGCAACGTTTTAGACTAAAACATAAGCCTTTTTAAAATTAAACATCATCATAATATGGAAAATATAAATCAAGTAATGCAATTTACTTATTCACATGGATATTCTACTAGTCGAATAATCACATGCAATATCAATAGGCAATTTCATAATAATGGAATCCATAATTACAATCATTATAACCCCATAGTCAAGGTCTTGTGCCAAGGCAACAAATAATATTTTTAAGGACTTTTTCCAAGACACTAGTTTGTCTCATGAAAACTACCGATGCATCGATGATCTATAGCGGGCTCCACACGTCACTTACTAAATCCAATGCATTCCAAATATGGAATGTTTTAAACATAACATAATCATTCTTTTTAAAACTACCATAAAAAATGTCAATACATTATCCATAAACCATGAATGGTGTAAAAATTAGACATCCATAGTTAAACATATCAAAAAACTTGCAATACAATATGGAAGATTTGTATCATAATTAATAAATTTCAAACAATCATAAAATCCACAAAAGGATGTTGACATAGTTGAAATGAAATCTTTTTTATAGAAAAATATGTTTCTATTTTGAAATCATTTAAAAGTCATATAATTAATAAAGAAAACATTTATTTTTAAAATATTCTTCTTAGCTTATATGGTATGCTTCGATGATGTTATAATAGTGGAAAATAGATTCCCCCTCAATATAAGATAAAAAAAGACATTCTTACCTTAATTTTTTTGAAAAGGTGATAATGTACCTTGTTTGGGAAATGATGGAATGATTAATTCCGAAATATATATGGTCAAATAAGGGTATAAATGAATTTAACCCATATTATAGTAAATAGTAAAAATGTTTTGTGTTATATTTTTAAGAAAGCACAGATCTGGATGATAATGAGTTCCTAGTAGATATTAATCTATTAACAACCTCAAAAAAGTAAAGACGTTGTAGAATTGACACTTAACATGTACATTTACATAGTCAATGGTATTCTAACCTAATGTAAAAGAGATTAAAAATTATTAATAAATTATTCAAGAAATATATACATAAATTTGATATCATATATGATCCTCTAATATTTCTTTATTAATAATATTTCAGTAGTATCATCGTTTCGGGTTTTAACTGATTTGTTTTCTTTTATATGATTGGTCATGTAATCCATGTTTGTTATGGATAGGATGTATTTGATTCAAATAAATAATGATATTATGTACATAAAAGTTATTTTTAACGATAAAATGAAAATTATTCTTCAATGATTACCATGGGGAATGAATCTCACCGCGTTTTTGGAGATGGTAATTCGTACATACGCACGGGTGACAATATCACTATATTGATGGTGAAATCGTATGTAATTGGATGTTATATCATATATAAATAATCATTAACCTGTTATAGTTATTATTTACATTAGTTGAACTCATTATCATACCCATAAAAATAATGAAGTGTTTGAATAACAAAGTACACCACGACGTGGAGACGGTAAGCTGTACGTACACACGTATGTTGACTTTGTCATTTATAAGATGGATAGATAACAAATATGGTTTTACCATATTTATAATAACATCACAGTATATAAATGTTAATGGAGTTATTATTTTTTGTATGGAAACAACAAATAATGAAGAAGTGGAAGAAGAAAATTACTTGTAAGAGGGTGGTGAAATTATTACCTCTTCTTCGGGTGTTTCCTTTTGAGTTGATAAAAAGGGATCCATAGGTTGGATTTATTATCAAATTAAGGACTCTAGGTTGATCTTAAGGATGATTGGAAGGTATTTGGTAAGGGTTTGGCCGATCCAAATGGCTTTTTAGGTGTTAAATTAAGAGAAGGGGAAGTAACCTTTTATAAGAGAGGAGATGATCACTTTAGGAAAAGCTTGAAATATTATTTTATAATAAAATAATTTCTGATTTGTAATGACTAAAAAATAATTTATTTATATTTTAAGGTGGGGATGGGTCGAAAAACACTCAAAAAATAGGTTTTAGACAGGTTTAGATAACCAAAATAACCTTATCTTTTAGATTTAACTCTTAGTTAAATAGTTTGACATTTACCATGCCTTTTTGCATTTTTATATTATATAGTTATAAACATACTACAAACTCCCAAGTGAACCCAAAGTGGTTAATTATTGATATATATAACCATATTTATGTTCTTTGGCCGAACCTTATATTTCTACGAATATTATACAAATAATAATATAGTATTTGTTTTAAAAACTCAATTATGTCAATTTTGACAATATTTAGTATTTGAATTTTTTTGAAAGCCATATAAACATTATAACTTCGAATAAATTTTTTTAATAAACAATAAAATCTCATTTTAACATATAAAGTTAGTGTAATTCATCAAAAGTCTCAATTTAAATTTATTTGGATATTTATAATATCAATTATTTTAATATTTCATTAATAAGGTAATTACTGCATCATCATTGTGTTATAAATAAAATAAATTATTTAATGTCTAAAAATTTTATATAAAATTCCATTATGTATGAAATATTTTTATATATCTAAAAAATATTTATAGTCTAATTTATATTGTGTATAACACTATATTATAAATGGTTTAGTTTTTAAACATTGATTTTTTTCTCTTTTAACTCTTCTTTAAATAAAAAAATAATAAATGTACTAATCTAGTCCAAGTGGGAAAAAAGGATCATTTATTTCCTAAGGTTGTTTGTGGTCAAATTGAACTTATAAAATAAAATTAGGACATTTATTAGGATAATTATAACATCATCTTAATTTCCCTATTTTCTTTTAACCGTGGTATATAAAAGTCAAAAAGTTACTATTAACCAAAAATAATTTCTTATTATTGTACCATATAATACTTATTGATCCCAAATGTGTATCTCAAATTTTTGAAATTCATCTCACAGAATCGGTATAATTATGTTTTATGAAAATTTGTAAATTCTCCAAGAAGGTAGGTAAAAGACGGTAATAAGTTCAATAAAATTATAGATATCTAAACTTATTATAAAATGATTCCAATGAATTACATTGAACATATATAGATATTATGTATCTATTTTTACATAAAATAATTTATAATAAAATAACTAATTACTTAAATAAAAAGTAGGGTTTAAACAATAATGTAGTGTTTTTTACAATTCATCAAAAATTTAATGTTTTTAGAGAAATACATAGAATTCACCCTAATCTAAATTCAATATTCAGAATTCAGAAATGAATTCCATATTGAAAAATAAAATTTATAAAATTTTAAAAAGTTGGTATTAGTATTCATAACATCTCTTTTGATTTTTTGTGGTGTGTTAAAACTCCATTTTGCATACAATGCAAGCTACTAAATTATTCAAAGGGAAACATAATGTGGAAGCTTGGGTTGTTACATATATCCTTATATGATAGTGGAAAATTATTGATAACCAAAAATGATTTTACATCCTACATGAAAATAAAACCATATATCATTTCTTATATAACGCATTTTTTTCTTCTACATAGTTCTTATATCTGAGGAGTGTCCTCTTATTCTATTGGTTGGGTAGAACATACTCATATGAAAACTCCTGTGTACCTTGAGTTTCAAATTAAAAAAATATTCTATTCTCCCACTTTCCTTCACTTGTATTTTCTCCCTCTGAATAGACATAAATTGTATTGATAGTAGTACAATATTTTCTAAATGGTTTTATATGTAGTATCCTTATTTTTTGAAACGTTGTCCTAAAACCAAAACACTTTTTTCTGTAGGGTACAATTTTTTTTGACCTAGCCTTAAAAAATACCTCAAATACCTAAACATGTGTGTTTAAAATCACATATTTATTTATATTCATTAAATAGTGTGTAATTCCATTTACCACTTCACTTATCAAATGGTTTATATTTTATAACATGGTTTTTAGTTTATATCTCCCTAAGCATAATAAAATATCTACTTGAATCCTTATCGAACTCTCTATGTCCTATAAGATATGAATCTTTTATTCACTAACACTATTAAACTATAGTTAATAAAGAGGATTGATTTGGGATAGGATCCCACACTCCTATAAATTTTCATTGATTTTTTGTGATAGGGTGTTCTCCACATCAATCTTATCAATGCTTTATTATCTTCATAAAAATTGGAATCTTTCTTCTTTATTTAACTCCTTAAATTTCACAAAATATTTTAAATTGTTTACAACATTGTATATGTAATCATATATAATCAAGTTATTAGTAAATGTAATGAGATATGAGAATCCACCTCTAGATCCTACTTTGAAATATTTTACACACACATATTTGTACTAATATATGGGGATTTGTTGCAAATCCTCAGTCAATATATTATCTTCTTAAGCATGAAATACAATGCGCACCTAGGGATTATATCAAAAAGGAAACTCACACAACACCAAATTTCTATAGACGCATAATATAAAAATAAATAATATAAAGATTCTGGTTTGAAAAATGCATGAAATATTAAAATATTAAAATATATAAATATATAATTCAATGCAGACAAAATTAATGTAGACAGAATGATGTTAGATATAATGGATATCCTCCAAATATATTACTTAGAGTAAAACTTCATCATATCTTTATTAGTTTAAAATTTACATAATAATCACACTCCATCATATGTATTAATATCCTATTCTACCAAAGTTGTGAATATACAATACACTCAATGATCATTGGGAGACAACATATATACCTCCTCGATCGAGGGAAACAATTTCAAAAGAGAAAGTCAGGCCTCAAGTGGAATGTGGATTCCCAAAGTTTCTTAACCCAATAAGATCCCCCTGATCCAAACTACGATAAAATAAGAATCATAAAATAGAAAATATTAGTGACTTTGGTCCAATACTAGATTGATCCCTCAAGAACTTCCTCAGTTTAGTCACTCATGACCACGAGTAATAGAGATCATAGTGGAAAATAATGAGATGGAATGAGAAAAAATAAAATAAAATAAAATAAGAAAATAAGGGGGGTGTGAAAGAATCCAAAAAATAAAAACCATGCATAAATTATATTTTATATAAATTAAATAAAATTATAATTAAATTGAATGTGAAACTGAAGCTAAATGAATAAAAATAATAATAAAATAATAAAAGAAACATGTGTAGCAGCTTCCCCTCTAGAATATGTACATTGAAATTTGGCTCCATTTTTGTCCACTATTTATTTAAATCCCTCAAGTAATACTATTAAAAATAATCACTCAAATTTGAATTATATTTTATAAGTTATGAGAAAAAAATCCATGGGGTAAAAATCATCCAAAAATCCAGAATTTACCATTTTTACATATATTCTCAAAACACACCATTAATCAAAACTTTTTTTAAAATAACCTTAAATTGATAAATTTTGAGGTTTTAAATAATTTAAATACTTATAAAAATGATGAAAATATTTTCTATATCATCTTTAAATTATAGAAACTTTTTTTCCATTTCACCATGTCCACAAATATGTTGTTTGGTCATCATTCATTGTAAAATGGCTTGACATATATTAATAGGGTTATGTTCAGGTGGATCTAAATATCAATAGAAATTGATCTATTTTATGTGATGATAAATTATGTATATAATAAATGTTCCAAAAAAATTTATCATCTATATTGGCAATGTGAGGTGTTAGTTTCTGATTTCTATAGTATCCAGCCTTTCCCTATAGCATATGAGGCTTGTCAGGCTTAGATATTGAATTTTTAGGTGAGTACTCATTTCATTAAACAAAAACTTTTTGAGTAGCATAATTATTTCGTGAATTTTGAAATATAGAGCATATTCTTATAATCTGGTGAAGGATATTCAGTTGTTTCCATAAAGATTTTCCCATATTTTAATCTTAATAGACATGCCCTATATACAACATTATTTCATAACCTAAGGTAGTGAAACATAATAAATACTGGGATCATATTCTTAATAAGGGTAAACATAATATATATTAATCTATAATCAATTAAATTATAATATATGAATGTAATTATGTGATCATAAACATAACTTTCGATGTTCATACCCAACTTTTCCTTCTGCAAAACAATAGTCATGCAATAAAAAATTATTCTTTTAGAAAAAATGGTACACAAGAGAGAAAAATATTCATACATAAACCACGGACCAAAAAATAATGTCTTAAAATTTTTTCACCATCATAAATATCAAACAACTTTTCATATTTTAATTTATGCTTTCAAGAACATAAAAATAGTAGAAAAGGAAAGATCAACTATTTCCCATTGTGGATCATTGTGATCTTATTTCACTTTGTGGATTAGGATGCACCAATTTCCCATTATAGATTACGATATAACCTTTACCCATATGGTATTAGGACACACCTATTTCCCATAGTGGATCTTAGACTTCTTTCCAATTTTTATCTCATGAGAAAAACATCTTTACCCAATGCATCAGTGGAAGATATAAGTCCTAGAAATCACATAATGCATTAGAACACACCTATTTCCCATAGTGGATCTTCAACATGATTCCCATTTGAATATAATGTGACAAAAATCTTTTCCTGATGCATCAGTGAGAGATATATGTCCCAATAATCACATTATAAAAATTATAAACATGTTTCCAAACGATCATAAAACATTTATCCTATAATAACTCAAAAATTAAATTGTTATCCAAAATATATCATTATATAATAAAAATTTAAACAGTTATTGGATTCATAATCATTTTAACAATTAATTATAGCATAACTCATAAAAAATAAGTGTTTTTCAAAATAATTTAATCATTGTATAGCCTATACAAGAGAGATGGGATTCATGTGGTTTTTTCAGAAACCCCATTCATATAAAGTCTAATAATGGTTTCCTTTGTTTTTATCACTATTAAATCATAAGTATCATAAAAAAATGATATTTTACGGAAAATAATTTTTAAAGATTACTTCATAAATTTTTTTGAGGAAAATAGACATTAATTGATATCAATTTTCAAACAGAAAACATATCGAATATAAATTTGTTTTATAATAACATTGAAAAATTATAAATTAACAATTATAAATAATTTAAAACATTTCATAATTAAAATAACATTTCCTCCATGAAAAATAAATTTTAAAAATAAAAAACATTTTTGAAATCCTTTTAACTTTAAAATCATTTATTTAAAATCTACTATTTTCCCAATACATAGGAAAAAATTCAGTGAAAATAAAATTTAAATATTTTATAGAAATATTGAAATCATTGAGAAATCAATAAAAAAGAAAATACATCTCATGTATTTTAGGTTAACAATTTATATTCTTATCACATTTTTTTAGAAGGGAATCAAGAACAGTTTGGAAAATGACATTATGATTCCATTAAAAAAACTGTAAAAATGTAAAATTTGGGTAAAATGTCTTTAAAAAATAATTTTAGATGAATAAATTTTTTTTTTCATATTTTGAACCATGGTTTTGGAGGAAAACAAAATTATAACTAAAGAGAGAAACAAAGTAGCATTAAAAACAGTTTCTAAAAAATTAAGTACCAAAGAGTTAAATATTGAACTATTACATGATTTCATAATGAATAATTAGACAACTAGAAAATTCAGTAAAATTCATAATATTTGGGTCATGATATTTCAATATTGGATGCTTAATCATAAACTATCCCGATAAATGTTGACATTGGAAAATAAAACCCTTTCCACTTTTGTAACCACAAATCATAAGTTCCATGAAAGGAAAAAATCAAATGAAAAAAATTAACATATCATGGGGATAAATAAATTTATGATATTAAATTTAAATTGGTATATGTGAACACCTTTTAAATTAATATAGGTTTATAACATAACATATGTCTCAAAGAAGAAGAATTGAGATAACAATACATTACCATTTTGGTAAGTCTTTAACTGTAATCCAAATTAAAGATAGATCCCAAAATAATTATTTAATTCCAAATATTTCATAGTATAATTACAATAAAACACATTCTTCAATATTATAAACACAACATAAAATAAATTGGTAGTGAAAATGTAATTTCTTCTATAGAAGTAAGAATGTTGTACAAAATTCCATTCTCGCTTTAGTAATAATTTAATTCGTAATACCAAATAAATAATAACATAAAATGAAACCATAAATATAATGAAATTAATGGTTACATGATATATAATTTCAAATGGGAATTATATAAATCACACAAAAAAAATGAGTTTTTAATTCTCATATGTATCCCATAATTAATTAAGAGACTTGAAATCCCTTACCTTACATTGTGGATTCCTTCATACTTGTTAAAAACTCCATTATAATAAATAAAATTTTATTATAAATATATTACAAAACCATATTATTATATATCATTCCATATATGATTTTAATATAAATTTTTTATCCAGTTTATTAGCAATTCCATATTAAAGTCACATTTTGAACAATGACTACTTTCCTTTTCATGTATGTTTTAAAATGTTATTTATTTTCCGTGTTAATTATATAATGGTTAAACAATCAATATAATATAAGCCATGATATAAATATCACATATTTTTTTGTATATATTTATGTATATAAATCCAAAAAAATTAGCGGTAGTAAATGAAATGTTCCGTTTATGGAGACAGAAGGTCGTACGTATGCATAAAAATTATTTCCATTTTATTTTTAGATTAAAATAAACAATAGTAATATATATATATATATATATTAAAATTAAATTTTTATTTATTCATATATTTTATACATTTTCATTAACCACATCCCTAATTATTTCCATGTAAATCATGAACGAATCATATCAGTTCATGAGTCGGTAGTCCACCATACACATGATCGATGTTATCATATTCCCAAAAAGTGTAGAATATGGATTCATGTGTGATATAAAACACCATAATAATAAAAAATAATAATTATAATATATAACATATATGAACAATAAATATATCATTATTTATAGCTTAAATAGGTTGTAATGGAGAGATTAATGACATGGGTTTGTGATGCGGTAATCCACCGTACACAAGAATGATGATTTCATAACCCATTTGATTGAAGTGGATATTTTTGTAGGTAATTAAATTAATATAAAAAATATTATTATATTTAAAATACTTCATTATTATATAATAATTTATATGAAAATAATTTAATTTTGTGGGAAATAGATTAAAAGAAAAATGCTCAAAGATCAATATTACCTCTTCTTTGGGTATCCTCCATAGGTTTTAACTAAAAGAATTTAAATATCAATTTGATGACCAAAATAAGGCTTCTAGTATGAGGGGAGGTAATTTTTAAAAACCCATTTAAGGATTTTAAAAAGAGAATTTTTATAAATGTGTGAATAAGGTAGGATATCATGTGTCCTTTTATACGTGGGGGAGTGGATACACTCCGTATTTTTCAAAAATAATTGTATTCTCTTAGGTTTATTCATTTGATAAAATGGTCCAAAATGGTACATAATTGAACCATATGGGTGGAAGGGTATAATTATGGATAGAAAATATTTTTAGGAAATATTTTAGGTAAATTTAATGCTTATATATTTACTCTAACCCCTAGTAAACTCATTTTTACCTTAACCGTGACAATTAATTTTTACTGCATTCACTATTCATTTTGGATAGAAATTTATTTTAACATATTATAAAGTATAAAATATACTTATTCCAAATATTTAATCCATTTTAATCAAATTTAATTCATATAATTGATAGAATTTAATTTTTAATTAATCCCACAAATGCACCGAGAAAACAGGATTTTAATGAGATAATGTCAAACATTTTACAAGGATTTTATATAAAAATTAAATATGAAACAGATTAAAATGACCTATATTACATTAATATAAATATAATTGATATAATATTTCTTTTTAACAAATTTAAAATATTATTTATCTTTATAAATCATTTGAACAAAATTTCACTTTTGAGTTTTAATTTATTCTTTTTTACTATTAATCAAAAAATGAAAATTTTTAGAAATTATCAAAAATTAACACTAATATAATTTTGTAATTATGATTTAAAAATGATTTTTTTATAGAATTGATTTTTTATAATTAGTAAAAATTAATTTTAAAATTAGTACACTAATAGAGACAAAATTTCTTTTTTGAAAAATATAATGTTAAGAATAAAATAGGACTTATTCTTATATATTTTATAGAAAACAAATAATATTAATGTTTAAATTTTTATTGAATATATAATATAAATATTTCATTAATATAATTTACTAATATTTTTTTTATTAATTTATTATGTTAAGGCATGTTTGTGTTCATAAAAAATATTTTTTCATTAGAAGATTCCCATTATTTTCAAGTGGTTTATATTTTCCATTATAATTAATTAAGCACCTAATAAATCATTATATGTAAATTTATAAACATTATATTTTCATAATTTAAAAAATCCAATTCATACCTACAACTTTATTGGATACATGATAACTATCATACCAAATAAGAAAATTTTAATAGCAGGTCACAATTATTTAATATTAGTGTTGTGTGTAAAGAAAGTTAACTCATGTATAGAATGTAAATAAATTTAAACTATGAGTTGAATTTATATAAATATATAAAATAAATTTAATTTATTCTAATAAAAATAAATCACGAAACTCAGGGTGTTACATTCTACCCCACTAAAAAATTAATGTTCCCCCCAAAATTATTCACCTTGGTATCAACAACTGAGGATACTTCTGTCACATTACATCTTTGGGTTACCACATATCTTCCTCAAGCTGTATATTTCACCATAAAACATTTACGAGGTTATAGGTATTGTTTTGTAGAAACATAAATATTCAATTCAAAATCACTAACAGTTGTTCCTCATATAAAATATCATTATCTAGTTGTATAACCTCTAAGTTCAGTATATGTGAAGGGATAGGTATGTATATCCTTTAGAGTAATACATGGAACAAATTGTTAACCTATTATTTTTTGAAGCACCAATCGATAGACTACCATCTGGATATAGTCACGAATTTTATGTTGATTGATATACATAGGGCATAGAGTTTCAATATATCATAAGAAAAAATTTATTGTTTGAATGTTTTTCAATCAATGTTCACTGCAACTCTCACTCCAAGAAATGAAGATTAATTTTTTATGCCTAAATCACTAATAGATGACATGATCCATAATTTAGTGATAATTCTTTCCATAAATATCAAAATAATGGTTATCACAGGCTGTAGAATATAGATAAATCTTCATATGGTGAAGTAATTCTGTAATCTCTAATACCTCATCCATAGTTAAATATACACTAATACCTAAATGATTAACCTTATAACCCTTAAAAACAACAATATATATAAAAATAGTTACTAAATTTATCAAAACAAACTTAACATTAATCATCCAAACATAATTAAGAAACACTTATTGGTCACATGTAAAATATTTTAATACCTAGGTCATATGTTATCTATAAGAATTGTAATATATTGAATTACCATAAAACACAAATTGAAACATGAATTATAACTTATTCCATTAATAAAACCAAAAATTATTGAACATATTCCATATATACAATAATGTTTTAAAAACCATAAATGATAACATAAACTACATTGTTAATAAATACATTACTAGTGTCAAGGTCTTCAATACTATCTAATTTAATTTATCCATATCTATAATCACTTTATCTAAAATAAAAACATTTTTCTCAATGTCAGGAATAGATTAAGTGTTATCATACCTTAATTGAAATATCACCTTCCCATTAAATTAATTTTCTAGCCCATTATTATAATTTTATCAAATCTTTTCATATCCCAATGGAAAAACATATACTGAAAAATAATTATATATTTCATTATTTATATAACATAATACATTATTTCTAATACATATATACTTAATTTATTTCACTTCCTTCTCATAACATTAACTATGTTTCATTATCTTATTCCTTAATACCTCTTTCCTTTCACATGTCATTTATTTTCTCTTAATCGTTTTTAATATAACCATTACTCATAAAAGCTTACTGGTCTTCTTTATGAGCTTTCCACTTTCGAAATCAATTTTCATAATTCCCATATATTACACATTTTTTAGAATTAAACAGTTGATGTTATCTCTGAGAGACCATTATTCGTATACCTTGTTTTAGTCAAAAATAATAATTTTCCCATTGTACATTATTTATTAGTGTCCTTATTTTCCATAGTCAAAACAAATTCCCTTTCATTTAAGCCATCGACATGGGTGTTTCATCACACATTATTGACATTTGAGAAACTGAATCTTATTTTCTCATTGGTCTTTACTAAACTAAAACACCATAAATTCATTCCTTATCATCATTAGTGATTATGAGAGTGGTATAAGGTGTGTGTTTTTAATCTTATTCCATGAAAAATTGTTAGGCCTAATAAGATTTTCCTTTACTCCAGTATTTATCCCGATTTTTTACTCATAAGAAAATATTTCATTATATTAAATGTTAACCCAATTCCTTCTGGTTCCCTCTATTAAAAAAACCAAGAATGTATATTGTGAGAAACACTAATGATATATTAAAACCAAATAATCATGAAAAAAAATATCACTTTTAAGATGTCTAAATATTGACAAATTATTTATAATATATGTAAACTCAGGTTTATCTAGGTTATTCACAGTAACCATTTATTTATATCTTTAATGATGGGTTTTAAAGAGTATGTGAATTTCTATAGAATATCCCACAAGAGTGTCAAACGTGGTGGCCAAAAGGACCATTTTCATGTACTAGGTGAAGATGGAGTCTAGATCAATTCACTATTTTCAGAGTTATTACCCCATGGTACCTCTATACTAGATCCACATTCACTTATAACATCCAAAAATGGTATGTAATTTCATAGAAACCACTCTCTCTATAAAGACACCAACCACAGTAGTATAGATTTAGTGCCTTACTTTATTATAATAGAAAAAATTTATATGTAATCACATCCCAATGAACTATATAGTTTAGTATTCATGGTAAACTATATGTATACATTAAATCTACATTATATTTTAAAACAAATAATTCAAAAAATTGTTTTATTGAGCCTACCATTATAACACATTTTCTATAACCCTGCATATCAGTCATAATATACTTCTTGGAATCATTTTTAAAAATAGAAACATATGAAATGGGTGAACTTAATTTATCAGTAAGTGTAATATTACTATAGATCCAATGTGTAAATTTGGTATAAACAATATCGAAACATTTATAATAAAAACTCATTCCATTTAAATAATCACATGAGAAACTAGGGATATAATACTAGTCTAATAATCAAATATAATATCAATAAAAAATATCATGATGATGGAATTAAAATTTTTTTATATCTAATACATACTATCGAGTAATTGGGAAAGACATTTGAAAAAGAAATGGTTAAGGGATCGGCCAAATCCATATCTGAAAAAAATGGGTAGGGCCTTAGCCAAATCCATATCTACTTTTTCTCATGATACTTATTTATAGATCTAGGGGATATAGTGGGCATGACCCATCACTTATTAATTCCAATTAATTCCTCATATAAATGGGATAAAACATAAACAACATGTACATATGAAATTTAAATTACTTTCCTCAATCAGTAAACATAATCACAAACCATTCAGAGTAATACGGTGAAAGGTATCAAAATTGCACATCCACAGTCAAAATGGTCATAAATCATTTAATATAATATATACAATGATAATATATCAACCTCAATGAAGAATAAAATTAAAAAAAATATATTTTTATATATATGGAAATACTCTATTAAATCCTTGAAAATTCTTTAGAGAAATATCATTTTTACCTCGAAATCATTTATTTAAAATGTCACACAATTTTAAACAAGTTTTTTTATTGAATGGATCCTTTTGAACATGTAATGTAAGATTAAATAAAATAAGGCTTCATGATGGTGTAAAAATAATCACATGCTGCATAAGATAAAAAAACATTTTTTCCGTAATTTTTTAAAAAAATTCATAAAGAAACTCATTTGGTAAAGGCCAAAAATATTAATTTAAAACCATTATATAATAATTAAATCATGTGTAAGAAAAGGATTTAAAAAATCATAGAATTATATTAAAATATTTTTTAAAACATTTTTACAAGACATGGATATGAAATAAAATATTCCACAGTTGAGACTTAAACATAATCAATCCCGAATAATAACGAGATTTTGAAATAACCATTACAATTTTAACATATATAGAATGGTATTAAACATGAAAGAAATAAATTCAATTAGATAATAAACTACCATATTATTTATAAAAATAGTATTAAAATACATTCATGGGTGTTATATACAACATACAAAAGAAATATGTAGTGTATAAGGTATATGTCCAACATAAATAAAAGCGAGACAATAATCTCATACCTTGTGTTTCATTTTGGTTGAACATACCTTAAACTCTTTTTTAATGGTTTTAATAATTTTATTAACTTATAAATTAACTATACTATTATTTATAATATATTAACATCATATAATATCCCATTACCCATTTTTAACAGTCCTCCATTATTATCTCTATTTTTGGTGTTAATTACCTAGTTTTTCAAGTATGTTGTGACTTATTACTTGTTATACCTATATTTAGATCATTTTTTCATCATATAAAATATTTAAACCATGATTTAAATATTTTATATATTTATAATAATCCATAAAATTTGGATATATGAAATGAAATGCAATGTTCATGGAAACTGTAGGTCATACGTACACATGAGCACTACTTCTATTTCATTGTCATATTAAATGATTCAAAATTGAATGATATATATTTATATTATAATTAAATTATTGTATATATTTAATATATGTAACATGTTTTAACTGAAACCATCTTTTATATGTTCCATGTATAATGTAGATGAATCATATCGTTTTGAGGAGGCGGTAGTTCACACTTCAAAAAATGATGTTATCAAATTTTAAAAAATGAAAATAATGAAGGTATATTCTATATAAAAATTAAATAAGTATAAATAAAAAATAAATATCATATACATATTATATAAAAACATTGTATCCATCATAATTATCAACCATTAGTGCTGATAAAGGAAAAATTAATGACATCATTTCGTGAGGCAGTACTTTGCCGTAAATGAATGGTAAACTTGTTACCCATTAATGGAAGTGTGTGTAGGTGTAGGTAAAAAACATAGCATAAAAAATACTATTATATTTATTATATTTTAGGTATTATATAATCATGTAATATAAATAATTGAATGTGTTTGAGGAATAAATATATCAAAAATAGTTGTTGATGAATGTTATCACTTCTTTGGGTATATTCTTTTAATTTTCATAAAATGAATTATTTGGTAGGACTTATATGAAAATTAAGGATTTCAGGATGAATCAAGGGAATTTTGTTGCATAAATGGTTAGTTATTGGTTGAGATATAAAGATCAATATAGTTTGAATAAGTGAGAGAGGAGGTTCCCTTTTATAATGGAGGTGAGGGGTACTTTTGGAAACCCAAAAAATATTAATTTAATATAAATTAAATTTAAATTATATATGGCTCCAAAGTGATTAATTAACAATATTATATGATTATGGGTCAAAACAATATAAACCAATAATTTTTAGACATATTTATGTCACATTCATAACCTTATTATTCCACTTTAACCCTTAGTTTAACCCTTAAACTCTTACCATGACAACATAGATTTTTTCTCAATAAGGGTTAATATAGTTACTATAAAATTCATAACTAACCATAAATGAGTTATGGAATACATTTTAAACAATATAAAAATCATTTATATAACATTAATTTTTCTATCAATTTTATATCTTTTAATAAAATATTAATTTTTTTTAAACAATCTGAGACCTTGCTCAGAAAGGCAAGATCCCTTTATTAGTAAAAAAACTTACACAAGTCTGAAAGTAGAAGATTTATAAAAATAATTCATAAAAAAGGAATGAGATCATCTGAAACATGATTAACCTAGCGAAAATCATTACCACTAACACGTTAGTTATCAAGACCACCCGACAACGCATTTTCCCCTCTATACACACGAGTAACAAAGTGATCTGTTGATTAGAGAGATTCTAAACACCTAGTCCAGAGATTAGCGAGCTTCCAAGAAAGATTAAAATCCACAGTTTTAACAGAAGAATGTACCGTAATGGAGTCACATTCGATCCAAATCTTGTCCCAATCCCGCCTTTCCGATTGCTCCACCGCAACAATAACCTCAAGCATTTCCGCTTCAAGAGAAGAAGCAATACCACATGAGCCATAGATGAACCCAAGAACATATCCTTGATAGTCCCTAAAGATATAAACAAATCCAGAGGGACCTAGATTTCCCCTTGAAGAACCATCAGAGTTGATTTTAACCCACATATAAAAATGGGCATGCCAAATGAATTCCATTGCACCACGCGGAGGGTGAATGTTTCCTTTTACTCCAATTCTCTTATGCACCGATAAATCATGAACATATTTTGAGCAAAACACACATCTTAGTGTATCCAGCTCTTGTACCACTGCGAGAATCCCTACAAGAACAGAACCAAACTGAAGGCACTGCATATCGTGTATGAATTTGTTTCTTTATGTCCAGATAAGATGTATAGCCTCCTCAACAGCAGCCTAGAATAAATTCTGAAGTTGTGGTGACAAGATCAAAAAAGCACCGGCTCTTTATGAACTCATAAATTGAAATGAAGTGAGGCCGAGGAACTTCAAACATGTCAAAAACCACCCTCTATATCGCCAAAGACTTAGCACTGCTGAGGAAAATGTGGTCCACATCCTCCCTATTCTGAAATCACAATGCCCAAATGCAGTAATGAAAAATACCACATACCTGTAGAAATTCATTAGTTGGTATTTTATTGAGCCAAACTCCATGAAAGAATAGTTCATGATGGCCTAAGACACATTCAATGTATTTTTTCCATCCATTTCCAATCGTTTGAGCTACCAATGGAGTGATTATAATAACCTTTTGAGGTGAGGATTCTATTAACAGCAGGTTCCCATTCCCAAAAATCATCCATAGGAGACAAAAAAGCATTCATTCAAAATCGAAGTAATATGATATGGAAGATTATCCATACCACCAAGATGATCTTTGATTGATAGATCAATGTCCAGATTTGAATCCCCCTCCAGGACCATGTTAACCTGGTGATTCCCAGTCAAATTAGTTTTTTAAAAATGATGAGAGGAGTCCTTGGAGACAAGCCACCTAGATTCAACATTAATTCATGAAAAAATTTACATGAGGGCATGCCACACCAAAGAGTTTAAATAATTTATGTTCCATGCCTTAAGCCTATGAACAACCTCGATCCTGAGAAAACTGGTTGCCTCATATTGCATGTTTATATGTATCCATATAAACTTGGCCTGGAAAGATTCATTGAAGCCTACTAGATTTTTGATGCCCAATCCACCCTCATCAGGAGGCTTGCAAACATCATTCCATGGAATTGTTGCCAACCTGCCTTCCCAAATGCTTCCACTCCAAATAAAGTTTATAGTAGAAGAATTGATGATTTTGATTAAAGAAATTGGACATTTTTACACCATAAAAAAGTATAAAAATTTGGAAATAATGATTGATTTTACCATGAAAACCCTACCAGCCATTGATAGAGATTTTCCCTTCCATGTGGAAAGTTGTATTTTTACCATGATCACAATTCCAGATAATTGAAAAACTATTGGTCTCCCCCAAAACATGGGTACTACTAAATAAGTAAAGGGAAGATGACCCTCACGAATCCCCCATTCTCTGATGATATGATTTTTCCTGATTTCAGAGAAACCCCTTCTAAAGTAGAAAAAGGACTTGTTCTAACTAACCACCTTTCTAGAAACCATTTTATACTACAAAAGGACTCTCTTTATATTACTAATGTTTCTCTTATCCCCTTAGGTAAAGAGGATGATATCGTCATCATATAAAAGATGACATGGAGAGACAATCCTCCTTCCAGTATGAATAGAATTCAGTTTCCCATTGGCAGCCATGATGGAATGAATCCTACTAAAATAATCCTCAGCAATTGAAAAACACATTGATGATAATGGATCCCCCTTCCTAAAACATCCCGAACACTCAAAATATCCTTCCGGGGATCCATTTATAAGAACTGAAATATGGGAAGAACATAAAATGATTTTGACCCAATTGATGAAGACATCATCAAAACCATCCATAATAAGGATCTTAAAGATTAAACCCCAATCCGTTGTATAAAAATATTTCTTGAAATACAGTTTGAGAGCAATATTTCCACCCTTAATGGGTTTTCTGAGAGGATTAAAACACTCTGAGGTTGTGATAAGACAATCATGTATTGATCATCCTTTTATGAAACTAAACTGATTTGCAGAAACAATTTTTCATGCAATTAAGGAGATCCAATTGGGATGAATTTTTCAAATAACTTTATTAATGGTGTTGACCAACACAACTGGCCTAAAGAGATTAATTTCATTGGAATTTTCCTCTTTCGGGATAAAGGTAAGAAACTATGCTTTCAAACCTTAGGGAAGACATCCACCTCTAAAAAAATGAGTAACTAACATGAAAACATCAGTATGAATGAGATCTCAAAAAGTATGGAAAAAGATGTTACCAAAGCTATCAGGACCATGTGATATCTCGGGTTTGAGGCTAATAACAGCCTCCTTATTCTCATGGACAAGAGGCACAATAGTAAGAATGGGGTTGTCCTCTTGAATCAATATTCTCATAATCACCCCATCCATAGGATCAATGATGGAATGAGGACCATTAAATATATCCTTGAAGTAATAAGTGACATGCTCAGTAATATCCACTATATTGACAATGAGGTTATCCCCATTATTAATCAACGAAAGAGGATTGGAGACTTTCAAGATTTTCTAGAGAGAATTGAAGAATCTTGAGTTTCTGTCACCATCTTTCAACCACATGGCTCAAAAGTAATCCCTTTGCAAGGAATATTTATTGTTAAGAAGATTATTCAGTTTAAGGGACAAGTATGATACCACTAGAATTCAATCAGATAAGTCATTGTTGATTTATGTCATGGAACCATTTGAAGAGAATCTACAATTTCAGAGATATCAGAGTCAAGGGTGCTGGGGCGATCTTTTCTACACGTTCTTAAATTCCTCTTTAATATTTTAAGTTTGTTGATGCAAGAGAAGGCATCACCCCTACAGTTCACAGAGTCCCATGTGTTATGAACAGAAATCTTGCATTCAGGGTGAGAGACCCAAGCCTTGTTCAACCTAAAAGGAAAAGGTGGTTTGGATTCCTTCTCACTAAGAATCAGCAGAATAGGATGATGATCAGAATTGAGTTTGGAACAGTTGAACTTGAAATGTTACCCCATATGTCCGGAGATGAACCATTAACAAAGGCCTTATCAATATTTCTATCCACAAAGCTACTCAGATGCCTCCTATACCATGTATATATGGCACCTACCAAATTAATCTCAATAAAGTAATTCTGGTCAATACAAAATCTGAACTCCCTGTTGGAAATTCTGTTGTGAGATGCTCCCATTTTTTCATCTAGGTTCAAGATTGCATTGAAATCCCCCAGAATTAACCAAGGATTAGAAATGATAGATTTGTGAGATACTATATCCATCCACATATTCCTGCAATTCTGATAACTGTTTTGAGAATAAATGAAAGCGCAGGTAAAAAGGGAACCAAGGTAGCTGAAGGAGCAAGTGACATGCAGATCATTTAACATAACCATGGTGGTGTTGCCTATAGAATTATGGGTCAACACCCATAGAGTATTGACATCGGTTCCAACACCTATTGGTATCAACTAAATGAAACCCCAAATTTTCCAGGTTAGCAATACCCAAGGAGAAATGTTTTTCTGGCTCAAACAGACCTATAAGACTTGGTTTGTGCTGCTAAAAGAATAACTGTATGGATCTACCTATTTCCATATTTCCCAAACCCTGAAAATTCGAGAACAAAATATTCATTTAAAATTGGAACCAGGGTTTGAACCCCTCAATTTTAAACCCCCAGGGTTTTTAGGTTGGCATACCACCTTCTTTTTATGAGGAGGACATAGAAAATCACTTATATTAGCATTAATGTTCATGGTACCATTCCCTTTGGGGGACAAATTAGAGTTATCCTTTACTATTCTGATATCATGTAAACTGGTTGCAACATCATACTCCCCTAGAATGGAGCAGACAATAGCTTGGGTCTGCCCTTTAGTGATCTGAACTACCTACATCTCAGGAGGAGGCTCCGAGCTTCTTTGAACCTGTATCACTGTTGTGCATTGGGACTTTTCAGAATTCATGCCCTCTAATGGGATACTCTCAACAGATAAAAAATAGTCAATATATGACTCTTTTAGTTGTGGATACTGGGGTCAGGTGGAACATGGATGTATGCCATATTTGAAATGTTTTCCAGTGATTCAGCACTTGAGGTGTCATCCCTCATTGATCTGACCATGTCACTGATGTCATGGAACAAATCCATAGTGATTAATTCATCATCTATTTGATGCTGAAGATCATGAACCAGAATGTAAATATCGTCAGATATTACCCTGTCTAGATCCTCCTCCTCCTTGATTTCCTGTTTAGAGAGAGAGAGTTCCCTTCACGTTCATTATCTTCAGCTTCCTCCCCCTCCACCATTTCTGACCAGGTTTTTTTCTTGGAGTTGGAAGTGCCGTATTGAGTAAGAGCCTGCATCTTCATAGGATCTTGTAAATTAATATCCAAATGAGACTTCAGAGGTACTTGAGAAGGTCCTTCCCGATCCTTTGTGATTCACTTCCTTTCAGGAATCACATTTTTGAATCTTCTTCGCTTATTGATTTCAGTCCACTCCACAAATTTGGGAGCAGCAACCTGCTTCAGTAGCACATTACAATTAGAGATTGAATGCCCTACCATTTTTCAAACATCACAGAAGGGTGAGACATTCTCATATTCCACCCTCACTTCTGATCTTTTCCCACCAGCAATGAATGAAATGGTTTCAGGCCTCTTGATTTCTAGATTGACATCCACTAACTTCCGGAAAAAGAACCACAATTCTCCCTCCATGGTCCGCTGATCCATTCTGATTGGTGAATCAATACAAGATTCAATGAAGTTATGAATCTTTGTGTGCCAGTAGACCTAGTTCACCCCGTGCAACCACACCCACATCTATGCATTCGTCTGCTTGATTTTAAAAGGATTAAAATTGACATCCCATTTAGATAATCAATGAAATATAGGTTTTAATTGGAGGTTTCCAATGTTACAGGTAGCATTCAAAGCGTCCATGGATTGAAGAACAATATGAAAGAAGCCCTACCCAATAGGTATTATCCTCCAATCACGGCTACCCCAACAATGGGGGATTCTGTTCTTAATATTTGCATAAGACCAGGGCTTATCCCCCATTGAATATATAACGTTTCCAGGAATCGAAAAATTACATATATAGATTATTCTATGAAGATATTCTAGATCTGAAACCACAGAAAATCCCCCATTTTCAAGTAAAGATATGTTGGAGGCTTTTGGAGATGCATCCTTGGAAGTGTCCGTGGTGCCAGAATGTGCTTCCGTAAAGGATAATCCCTTCTTTTTTCAAAATTATGGGATCCTAAGATAAAAGATCTTTACTCAAATTCATCTGGATGCCTCGACTTTCCTGGAAGGCCGATTACCAATCAGGATTGAACGATTCCATTAAAGTAATCAAGAACCTGATCGAAGGGGCAAGGATTCTCCATCTCTATTTGAAAATAAGGGAACTCTCTCGATATCCATCTCCCCAAGGGGTTATGTATTTAGACATTAGTATTATAAAGATTAAAATTTTCATATTATTTATTTTAAATTATTATTAATGTTAATTTTGACACTATTCATTTATTGAATTTGTAAAAAAATATCAATACAAAAGATAACTACCAAACAAAACATTAATACATACATAAAATTTATAGGTCATCTCTTAAATTATTTTTTGACCTCAATAATATCATATTAAAGTTTTTTAAATATTTTTTTAACATTAAATTGTTATGTCAATTATTTAAACAAATATTGCATCGTTATTCTAAAAGACATTAATGAAATAATTCATTCCCCAAAAAATTAAATTAAATTATCATGATGAATATAAAACATTTTTCTTTCCTATTACTAATTATAGTTGAATATATATTTTGAAAATTGATATATAAAAAATGTAATACTTATTAAAAACATGAGTATGACATATTGGGTATTCCTTAGAATAAAGTACTAATAAATTCTTAAAGTCATACAAGTGGCAATAAGAGACCATAATATCATCCTAATGAATCTTTTGGTTGATAATAATTCATCTAATAAAATTTAGAATTTATTTTGGTTAATATTCTATTATTTATAATAATATTTTACCCTTAATTATCCGATTTACCTTTAACCGTGTTAATAAAAATCTTACTAAATCTGATTTTCATAATGTACAAAAATAAAAGGGTTATATTTAGAATATTTGGAAACAATGTTCATAAAAATGGAATCTATTTCTAAAAATTAAAAACAAAAAATTTATAGTAATTAATTTAAAATAAATCTTGTTGGCAGAATGATAAAATCAGTTTTTAAAGGAAAAATGTTCAAAATATTAAAGTGTTTTTATATCCAAATTCAATGTGAATTTTATTTAAATGACCTAAATTGGATTTAATGATAAAAATGATAGAATTATATTTTAAAACAAATCAAATATATAATTTAACAATATAAATTATTTGAATGAAAAAACTTCTTTTCAATAAAAATTCAATATTTTATCACTAATCATTAAAACAAGAAACATATCAAAAAAACCAAAAAATAAAAAAAATTAATTTTTTGTATTCTATTTTGAAAGAAGATGTTTTTTTAAAATAAAATATTTACAAGTTTCATAAATTATAAATAAAATAGGTCCACCCTTAAAAGTGAAAAAAAATGTTTTAGAAAAATATAACCTTTTAATCTCTAAAATTGAATTAAATCATATAATATTCCTATCAAACATTTGGGTTGTATGTTAAAAACATACGATTCATAATTTGGTTAACAATATTCCTTCATTCAATTTTGAACATCTAGGTTATAACATTCACTTATTTGATTTATCACCTTATGTTTGAACTTAGTGTTGCGTGAAATGCAAGATATTAAATTTATTTTAAAAGAAAATGTATAGTAAGATATTGGGGTGTTAAATTCTCCCCACCTTCAAAAAATTTCTTCTTTAAAATTTGAATTTCACTTCAAAAAATGATGTTTGATATTGGGAAATTATTTTTTCAGAACCACACATCATAAATAGTATTACTAAAAAATCCTCTAAATAATAGGGAAATTGAAATGAGATAGTTACCAAAAGAATTGTTCTTTTGGATAAGAGAACCTTTTTGGTAATTGAAATCACAGAAGAGATATAAAACTATTAATTTCAGATGGAGTGTGATAGAGAACATGGTCATTATAATGTTAACCATCACAAAACCATTGATATGTGATTGGATAAAATACCATTTATTTCTCAAAATGAAATCTAAAAGAATAACACTTCTGTTCAAAAATATTTTCCCTAGAGTTAAGAGTATAATTTACAATTTAGTGAATCACTTCAGAAAATAAACTTAATTGATTACTTTCCATGTCATAATAATAATATAATTCTTTGGTTGTGATTTTATTTATTTTAATTTCATCCCTTATACCTAGAAATTAATGTTCAAGATGAATATTTAATACCTAAAGAAAATTTATGAATCATATAATCCGTGATTCATTTCGTCAAATTTTAAATTTTTAATGAATCCTGAGTATTTAGAATAGGTTATACAATATGACAAATCATATTTTAACCTTAAAAAATAATATGAAATGTTTAAATTAACCCAACCCTTATGTAGTTACCTTAAGACGCATGAATAAGACATCTATCTAAATTAAAATTCCAAAAATTTATAAGTAAGGTCACTAAATTTTCAAAATCAAATTAATATGAGATTTCCCCAAACCACATAATGTAGTTCTTAATGTCACAAACCACATATATGAATAATTTTTACACTATAAAACCTTACGAGAAATATGTATTCTTCCAAATACATTAATAAGAAATACTTAAATACAGTCCTTATATATGTTATGATTCTTATAACTGGAAAATGAAATACATTCATTATTCCACTTCAACTATAGTTACAGCATAATCTTGACCTTGATCCCATTTCTTCTTTGAATGAATATTTCCTTGATGCTTATGAAAATAATTTGCATAATGTTCCTTGTATCCAATATTTAATCATTGAGCATTGGTAGTTTCTTTATTTCCCTTGAAATCATAATAATTATAGCCTTTCTGTCCATACTTGCAGAAAACTCCTACTCATTTTCAGAAGGCACTAGGGTGTTTCCTTCCATATATAACATATGTTGTAAAATCCTTCTTTCCCCTATTCCCTCTATCCTAATCTTAATTCATCATTCTCATCTTCTCTTTCTTACCATTTAATTCATAAGAATTTTATAATTCATTATCTATATTGATAGAACATGTTATAACACCTTCGTAAAACGAGAACATTTGGGAGTCCCGTTACCTTCTGATGAATGGTTTTAACATATTAAAGAAATGATCAATATTACTCCATTGGTAGTGTTTGTAGTCTTAAACATGCCTTAATAATCTTGTAAAGTTGTATTCATACATAGAAAAATTATCTTCCTCCTTTTATCTCATACTCATGAATTTTATTTCCATATATGCTCGTTATTCATGGGGAAAATATTTTTCCAATAAAAATTCTTTAAGATATTTCTATTCCATGTTTTCTATTTATTACTCCTCCTTCATTTTTTGAATCAATGACCACCACTAATCAGAATATCTTGAGAGATGATAAAATTCCCTGAAAAACTTATCCCTTCAATTACTTCCCAGCGTGAGAAATAAATTTTTTAACGTACTTATCCATTTATTAGCTAGAAATAAATTTATATTCCCATTGAATGATAGATGTTGTTGTCTCATTAATGGTATAGCATTATTCCTCATCATTGTAGATCAGGCTACTCCAAATGGGTAATATTACTCCATATGACTTGAGTTAGTCATCCCAGTATAGTTATTTGTTTTTCAGGACTAGTTATACCTCTATCTCCATCTTCATTACCTAACATTGGAGGGAAATCCCTACAAGGATTATATGCATTGATATGGTTTACATTCCATCCAATATGTGATATTTCTAAAGAATTTCATTCACTTGATTAGATAATAACATTATGAAACATAACGTATTGTCGAAAAAATAGTGAATCACATAACCTAAATTTAAAATTTAGGTATAAAAAAGCTTTTAATAATATATTTCCAAATTCTATCATTAAGAATCCTTATATAATATATGTTTTCCTAAATCTAGTACCCAATGTTAATAATATAATTATTTTGACACCAACAATTAAAACCCTAACTACAGTACCTTGAACCCCATTCCATACATTATTACATTATTATAAGATACGTGTAATTGTATCCTGAGTGACCAGATAGTTTATTTTTCTTGGTAAACTAGATACACATAGGAAATCCAAATTACATTTTAAAATAAAAAAAGAGTATCATTAAGTCTTCCATTATTCCCACTTTCAAGTAACCCTATTTATTAGTCATTATTTACTTCTTAGAATCCTGAGGAAAAAATGAGACATATGAAAGGGGTGACATTAAATTCCTAGAAAGTGTAAGAGTACAGTGGAAGCTATATGTAAATATGGAATAAAAAATATAGAAAAGTAAATAACTAATAGAAATTTCATTTAAATAACCACATGATCTTGGGAACATAACCATGTATATTATACTAGTCAAATAATAATTTGGAATGTAAATAATTGATCTTGTAATGATGGAATACCTAATTCTAGACATCATAAACATGCCATTGCGACTCGTCCAATACATCTAAAAATAAATGTGTAAGGCCTCAGCCAAATCAATATCTAAAAATAAATTGGTAAGGTTGTAACCAAATAGACATCTTATTTGTCTCATGAGACCTACCGATACATCTAGGGGATATAGTAGTCCACACCTGTAACATGCTATATCTAATTCATTCCATATATGAATGGTTGGAAATATAAACAACATATACTTATGAAATATAAATAACTTTCCACAATTTTTAAATATAATCAAAAACCATTATGAGTAATATGGTGTATGATATAAAAATAGCACATAAATAGTCAAATTGATCATAAATAATTTACTAAAATGTTGAAAATTCAAATATATCAACCTCAATGAATAATAAAAGTTTAAAAAGTATGTTGATGTAGATGAAAATACTCTAATAAAATCATTGAAAATTATTGAGGGAAATACTATTTTTTATGTTGAAATCATCTGATTAAAAGGTAAAAAAAAATTAAATGTATTTTTTTATTGAAAATAACATTTTAAACTTGTAAAATAATCTTCAAGACACTAATTATTTATGACAGATAAAAAATCATCTCATGCGATATAAGTTAAAAAACATTCCTCCCATATTTATGTTGAAAAAGTCACAAAGTACCTTGTTTGGAAAATGAAAAACCGATTCCTTTCAAACCATTTTATAAATATTTATATATAAGTAAAAAAATAATTTAAGTAATCATAGGATAATAGTAAAATATTTTTCAATTTTTTTCGAAAACCTGGACATAGAAGAAAATATTCCATAGTCGAGACTTAAGCATAAACAATCCTGAATAATAATAAGATTGTGAAATAACCCTTACCACTAAATAATTAGTAAAATTGCATGAACCATGAAATAGAAAAATTATAGGAATAATAAAATACCATAATATTCATAATTATAGTAATAAAAGAAATTCATGTGTAGTATATACACCACATTAAATAAATAAGTAGTGTATATGGCATGTGTCCCATAGAAATGAAAGTTAGACAGAAATTACATAACCTATGATTCATTTTGGGTTGAATTACTTTAACCTAGTTTATAATAGTTTTAAGAATGTTGGTAAATTATACTAGAACCATACTATTATTTATAATACATTAAATTCTTATAATATCCCATTACCAAATTGTAAACAATCTTTCATGATTATCACTATTTTTAATTTTAATTTTCTAGTTTTTTAGTATGTTTTGATTTGTTACATGTTGTTCCTATTTTTTAAATCTATATTTCATAATCTACATAATGTAATACATGTTTTAAGTATCATATATATTCACTATATATGTATTTATAATTATTCATAAAATTTGTAGATAGAAAATGAAATGCACCGTTCATGGAGACGGTCGGTCTTATGTAGGCATGAATGCTACTTCCATTACTTTTTTATATTAAATGGACAAAATGTAAATTATATATATGTATATTACAATTATATTATTATATCTATGTCATATATTTAACATACTTTTATTAAAACCGTCGTTTATATTTATCATGTATTGTGTGAAAGAATCAAATTTCTTCGAGGAGACAATACCCCACACTCCAAAAAAATATGTTATTGTATTTACCAAAAATTGAAAGCATGATGGTGTATTTTATAAAAATATTTCAAAAAGTATGGTGAAAATTTATGTATCATATATATATAATATAAAAACATCACTCCATTCATAATTCCCAATCGTTATGGGTTGTAAAGGAAAAATGAACGACATCGTTTAATGATGTTGTAGTTCACCATACAAGAATGGTAAGTTTGATACCCATTTGATGGAACTGTGCATAAGTTTAGGTATAATTATTAACATAACAACATATAATTATATTTAAGATAAATTTTATTATTATATAATCATGTATTAAAAATAATCTAAGGAGTTTAGGAAAAAAACAAAAACATTTATTGATGATTGTTACCTCTTCTTTGGGTATCTTCTTTTGATTTGTACAAAATGACTTCTTTGGTATGGATTATACCAAACATATGGAATCTAGGATTTAGGAAAGGAATTTTTGAGGAGAAATGGTTAGTCTTGTTCCTATAATTTGGATCATAGTGGTGTGAGGATGTGAGGGCATACGTGCCCTTTTATAATCGGGGTGAGGGGAACTTTTTGAAACCCGAGAAATATTAAATTTATAGAAATTATTTTTCAATTACAGATGGTTTCCAAGTGATTTAATTAGAATATAATATAATTATTCATAGAAATAATCTAAACCTAATATTTTTATACAAGTTTTGGTCACATTCTTACCTTTATATTTTGGCTTTGACCCTTAGTTAAATTCTTTAATGCATATCATGAAAACCTAGTTTTTTTTTCATTTTAAGGGTAATTATATTTACTATAAAATGTAAAAAAACCATGAGACACTTATGTCATTTTAAAATTATTCCAATAATTTGGATTATTTTTATATATTTATGTATTTTATTTTATTTAATGAATTATTATTTGTTTTGAAATATCATTAATGTCAATTTTGACAGTAGTCATTTCATGACTTTTTAAAAAATATAAATCCTAAAATAACTTTAAAAAAACCTTTATTACATCTATAATATGTATATTTTATTTATAAAATTTGAATATTACATTAATAATATCAAAGTATTTTTATTTAAATATTTTTATTAACATTTATTAGATATGTCCAGTGACTAAAAAATATTGAATCATCATTATGAAATACTTTATTTTAATTATTTCTACCCTAATTATTTTTAAAAAAATGATGAATATAATCATTTTATATTTATAATACTTATTTTTAGTTGAAAATATCTTCTGAATAACCATATATAAAAAATGTAATGCTTATTTAAAACATGAGTATAGAATATTGGACTTTTCTTATATTAGAATACTAATAAAGACCTAAAGTCATCCAAGTGGATAAAAGTGGCCATAAAATTTGCATAGGGATGATTTTTGTCGACAATTTCTCATCGAATAAAATTTGTAGATGTATAATGGTATTGTTCAAATAGTTATAATATTATGTTTACCCTTAATTACCAAATTTACATTTAACCATGTTAATAAAATTCTTACTACATTTACTATTAAAATTGTCAAAAAAAATTAAAGGCACCGATTTATATAAATGGTAATAATTTATATCCAATATGGAATCCATTTTTCAAAATTAAAAAAACATATGTTGCAGTAATTTAATAAAAACTAATCCCATTAATTGAATGAGGTCATGAATTTTTAATGTGAAAACACTGAAAATATTGAAATGGTTTTTATAAAAATTCAATGTGAAATTGATTCGAATGACCTAAATTGGATTAAATGAAAACTATTAATATAATTATACCTTAAAACCAATCAAAAATATAATTTAACACTATATATTATTTTGATGAAATATTTTTTTGATTTAGAATGAAATATTTTTTTAAAAAATCATCAAAACATGAAACTTATAAGAAAAACAAAAAAATAATCCAATGTAAATTTTTATATTATTATTTAAAATAAAAATTTTTTGATATAAAATATATAATATTTTGAAAATTTTATTAAAAATATGTTATCCATTAAAGCGAGCTAAAATATGCTTTTGAAAAATATTGCATTTTAATGTGTTAAATTGAATTTATTTATATCTTATTCCTATAAAGTATTTTGGATGAAGGTTCAAAACATTTCATTCATATTATGGATATTAATATTAATTACCTCTATTTTAACAGTTATTTTATAATAAATAGTTATTTTATAGATCATAGTATGTTTGAACATGGTGTTTCATGGAACTATATCTATTAATTTTATTTAAAAAAATGTACTGTAAACTTTTGGGGTGTTACAATCTCTATCCCTTACCAAAATTCCATGAAATTTTACTATACATTGAATATTCATCAGATATATACTTATAAAAATCCCTTGAAATGTCCTTAGAGATATCCCTAAAGATCACGCTAAAGTTTTCTCTTCCTTGTTCCCAAATTTTAACTATTCATTTCTATTGTTACCAAAAATGAGTCTCAGGATTCTCATACATGGATATTACATTAGTTTAGATGAATGATCCTTAATTTACACCAAAAATACCCAAGGAATATAATTATTTAATACCTTTTAAAACTCAGAACACAATATTTCAATATAGTGAAAGATCATCAATGTTTTCCAGAATGTCCTTCCAATTCTGTACTCCTCATAGACATACCATATATAAAAAATATATTTATAACCTCAGGAAATGATATATAAAAAACAATGATCTCATCACTGACTGAAAATTCAATTTTTTTTTATATTCAAAATCTAATTTTAGGTTGAACAGTAATCGATACAGAACATGACATGAATGTCTAGTTGAAATATCCTAAACAATGTCTAAATGGAACTGTGTGTACTAAGAAACTATAAAATTGATTCATAGATCTCCCCATCGTAATGTTTCTTGAAAAACTATTCCATTATGAGTTTCATGGGCCTGGTACCGATGGAAATTGCATAACCTCGCATTCATAAAAATCCCATAACAATTCTTAGGTGAGAAACAATAAGCTCTAAAACCTCATATGGGGCTTAATCCAAGTACGTTTTTCAGGATGTTACAGGATTAAAAGAGATTCAAAATTCAAATTAAATAAAACAAACAAAGCCGGCCAAGAAACATGAATCTCTAGACCATGTACAACAACCCTGACACCCTTGATAGGTGGTAACATTGGAAATTGTCCCTGTCGCAACCCACAATTATGGATGAACTATGCCACTATGAAAAACTTTTCTACATTAGTAAATCCCAAAAAAAAATTAATAGATAAGTCATGTACCAGAATCAATCATCACAGATGAAGAAAAAAGAAATGTCATCACATCATCATAAACATCATCCAAACATCATTATCATCGTCTATATCTGGACACATAGTGAAGACCAAGATATCAACCACATCAAAAGTAAAATACATTCAAGTATAATTGATGCAATACACCAAAACCAATAAAGAAAAAAAGATGTAAACCAAAACTAGCTTCAGAGAAAACTAAATAAGATACCAAAAAGGTGAATCCAAAAATAGGAAATACAGGGTGAGTCGTTGACCTCCAAATCACACCACCCAGAACCACTTATGAAGCCACTTCTATAGAACCGAATCAAAGTAGAGCAGGGGGCATGTGATCAGGGAAAATATTTGAAATACAAAAATCACAGAATGATGGAAACACAAAGAAACTAAAACTGGAAGCTAGAAATGGGGGATCTGACAATGAAACGCATGAAAAAACCCTCAAGCACTTAACCATCATAACCAAAACCATAGCGAAGCCATTGTACCAGTTCTGAACTAGAGTCCATAATGGAACGTGAGGTTAGACAGGGGAGAAGCGGTCAGGGGTGTCTAGAGTGAAAACCCTCATTGGAGATAGTATGAAGGAAATGAGAGGTAGAGTGGGAATAGGAGTACAAAAGAAGGAAGGAATGGAGGAGAAAGAAGAATAGCAATGCTTGGATGCACCATTAACCCCAAAGTTAAGGGTTTCAAGAGAAAACCCAAGGTGAATCTAAGAGAGGAGGGAGAGCTGGTAGAATCAGGTGTTATCCATTAGATCTTCATCTATCTCAATGAATCACATCGAGTTTGATGCTTTGATTATCAGTACTAATCGTATATTCTATGTAATGGTAAACATATGAGATAATAATATATGATTATATGGAAGTAAAGGACAAAAATAAGGGTATGTGATCATGAAAAAACATACAAAGTTCATACCCAACTCATCATGTATCCCAAATAAGATCAAGAGAATAAAACATTATCAATAAAGATACCTGGTAAATAAGAGTCATAAATTATAATAAATCAATCATGAATCATAAGGTCATGCCATAAAGGGTTGACCAATTAAAATATAGAAAAACTTTTCATATATTAAGGTAAATTATAAAGAACACAAACATAGTGGACTAGGAATTATGATTGATTTCCCATTCTGGATCGGGACACACCTATTTCCCATTGTAGACCAAGATGAACCTACTTCCCATTGTATATTAGGATGCACCATTTTCCATTATGGATTATGATACACATGTTACCAATTTTGGATCATGCTCGTTGACTTCATTCCAATTTTAATCTTCTGACATATATATCTTTACCCAATTTGTTTTAGGGATATCTATTCCCAACCATAACATAATAAAAATCATACACATGTGTTCCACAATAACATAGAATAGTCATAATATGGTATCCCTTAAAATTAAACTGGTTTCATAAACATTTCTTCACATAATAAATTTAATGACCCAATTTTTTTCTCAAAGGTATGGCTCATTTGTTTTTTGTTCAAATATTTTGTTTTCTCTATGTAAACTTTCTATACATCATAAAAAAGGTTTTGGGAAGCATCTGAGGCATGTTTAGATCTTTAATCTCCATGAAATAAGAAATTATCATGGGCCACATGTTTATCACATAGCTAGAACTAACCATGTGGGGTAACAATGCAGGGAACTCATGTCCCAATAGGAGACCGCATAGTTTGTCTACAACCATGAGAACTGAGAATCATGCCAGTGTAACAAGTCTATACATTTTGAAAGAGTAATTTCACACTATTGGTCCATAATTAGAAAACACACATGCCTAAACCATGTGGAGTCCCTCTATATACAATAATTTGCACATAGTTGGCTCACAGTTTGGCCAACAATGTAGCCAATCAATGTGACCATATCTGAAAGATCAATTTTTCACTTTTCCCTTAATAAACTAATACCTCAAACCTATCATTACCTCTCCAATTATCAGTGGATAAACTCCCCTCATCTCACCTGTAATATCTCTCATCTCCTCCTTGGTTAGGATTTGAGGTTTTTTCATCATCCAAACTGAAAATTAAATTGTGTCTGAATCATTAGATACACATCAGTAAGAACTCGAGTCCTCTTTCTTCTATTGTTGAAATCTACTTATATATCTTATGCTATTTTGGTGAGAGCTCATTCACCCAATTTAAATTTTTTCGAACGTTATTTATTTCTCTCTTATTCTATTTAAAATCTAAATTATATATTTAATGAGGAGTTTTCAATAGCCCTAACAGAAGCGTTCTAGTTGTTTTACCCAAAAATCGCGTTAATTTTTAATCTCTTTAATTTGGACACATGTCATCCATTATTGTGAGTTGTAGTTAAATGTTTTATTCCTTTGTAAATAATTATATATAAATAGTTATACACATGTGGTATGTTGCTATGTTTTGAGAATATGTTGTCCTCAAATATATCCATTCATTGGGGTTTTTTGTAATGGTTTTTCCAACATTTATATAATTTTTAGCTGACCAAATACGTCCTGACTTCATGTTCTATATTGAAATGGTTATTTATCTCATAAGTATTAATTTGGATTAATTCCAACAATTTTTTATCAACTGACTTGTCCTGATTAGTTAAATGTATTTTTTAAAATGAAATTGAAATTCATGGCATGATCACACTAAGTGATTCATGATTTTATATTAATATTATGTTGATTTTGATGCCCTTGATTGTGTAGGGATTGATAAATATAAATTATATAGAGTTGTTACCTCATGGTTATTATTTTTATTATTATTAATCCATCAATATTGGATGTGGAATGAAGGTTATTGGAGTTGTTGAGAATGATTTTCACTCTCCCTTACATCTGGTATTGAGTAGGATGTCTTTCACCATTATACTGTTATTTGGATGATGGGTATGAAGTTTCACATTCCATTATACTGATTGGTGGGAATGAATAATCCCCTCTTCTATCTCGAGTGATGATCATGACATTATAAATTTATCACGTGATTCTAGGCATGTACCCTTACATGAGCCTATAACTTGTTAGATTGGTTATGGACTCTTGATTTATGCCTCAGGTCAAGACAAAACCTAGTATCCATGTATATTACTACTTACATGCTCATATACTTAGTTTATTTAACTATATATAGTATATAACTGCATATATTATTATTATTATTACTACACACATACGCACATATATATATAGATAATGATCAGAATCATTTTAGCCGTTGTCGAAGTAGGTGAATTCCTCTATGTGTCCTTTAGGAACCTAACCTGACAGTTATTTATTTATTTCCATCATTATTTATTATTAAATTATATATACAAATTGACTAGCTGCATACATTGGCTGTATTATTTTTAGACATCACTGGTAGTCACCTATTAGGATATTATCTCACACCCTACTCAGGCAACCTTTAGTACCCAACTAGATAACTCTTCTACAGGTTTTGAAATGGGAAATCACCCTGCTATAGATGCTTGATTAATTTTACTTGTATTATGGATATTGGGAGATGAGTATTGAGTATATTCTCGAGATGCTAGTGGTGAAGCCTTCTTTCCTTTTTAAATTTTTTATAGCATGTTGTATAAGAATCTCCCATGTATATCTTTTTTGTATATCTTCATGCCTTGAAATAAATATATATGAAATATCCCTTAAGATTTAGATATTAATATAGTTTCAATGTTATTACACTTCCATGGTTTTCATTATATCTATTTACACTGTTCTATTATGATGTATCATGCTTTTTCTACGTCATGTTACTAGTCCAATTGCCATAATGTCTGTTTATATATGCTTTCGTTGTATTCTATTTATTTATTATATCAATTGTGGTACTCTAATATGAGGGTATGGTCTCTCCACCATACCACCATAGACCCTAACTTCTAGCCGGTAGCCTCTATCATAGGCTGAGGTACACTTGAGGCCTTGTGACCCACCAGATCGGGATATGAGATAGGTATATCCATGGTTATATTGTTAAAAAGTGGTATCAAAGGAGTTTATAGTCATTTTTAACATTTTGGATATTAAAAAGGAGACTATGATGTAATGTAATTTTGGAATAAGCCTTTTTCTGGGTATAGCCTACCCTCTTATAGGGGAAACCCAAATTACATAGGACGGGTAGTTGTTGTTATTGTTTATGCTTGTAAAATTTGGTATAACTTAATCATTGGGTTATGAACATATATTATGATGTTATAATTGTTGGTGTTATTGTAGTGATATTTCATTTACTTAGACCTGATAAAATTATGGAATTCCATTTCATACGTCATTTTAAGCGTAATAAAACTAATATACCATGAATTTTTCCTTTCCAAACCTAATTTTGCCCTCGTTTTCCTACTACATATAGTTAGTTCCAGATTCATATATATATATATATATCTACTATCATTTCTTACAGGGAGGATATAATTGGATTAATCGAAGCTCTTACATCAATCTAAATGGTGTTTTCCTATATATATTGGTGATAACACCTTAATTATCCAATTATACAATATTGTGGGTTTTGGTCCTACTGGTCATTGACCATGTGAGAGAGATATATATATATACACAAACATATATAAATGGAATAAGAATGAAAATTAATTTCAAACTCTTAAACTGAAATTCTTATCTATAAATGGGATTATATATTTAAAATAAAGGACGTTTTCCTTTATACATTCTAATTGAAACTCCATATATCGAAACCCCAATTATCATATATGAGATCTAAACCCAAATTTGACCTTAGTATTGGGTAGTGTGGGTGTATCTCATAGTTATGATGGTATTTTGTGGTCTTTATTATTGCATTTGACCTATATTTTTGATAAAGAACAGAGGTGGGATATTTTCTATATGAAACCAACATACATGTCCTAGTTATCAATATGAAAATATTTCATTAGCTAGTTTTTTCTGAGGAATGTGTTTGGTATTATAAAATAATTCACTCATGATATCCTTGAGTTATATGCCATGATGGAAATAATGACCATCCACCCACGGTGGGGGTCCCTAATCTTCCAGTGATTCCTCCTATAGTGCCACATATAGAACTACCTTCAATTCTACATATACGAACCAACTCTTAGTTCCCAGAAGAATTTTTTCATATGATGAAAATTATTCAAGGTGTTCTTTAAACTACCCTTACTATGGTAGAGTTCACTCAAGAGTTCTAGAAGTAGCATCCTAAATCTTTTTCAGGGTATGGTGGACCACATGGGGATGATTCATGGCTATAGTCCATGCCTTTTATCATTGAACACCTAGAGACACACCTAGAGAATAAGGTCAAGCTCGCTACATATTTGTTATGTGGATCTTCCAAGCGATGGGGGAATTTCATTACCAAGGATGGGAAGACCTAGATACATGATCTAGATCTAATTCCAAATTATCATCTATGACTATTCCTTCTACATACTCTAAGGGATAATTGGGATATAGAGTTTATGAACCTATATCAGGGAGTATTGTTTGTCATTTAGTATTCTGTTTGTTTTATCGAGTTGTGGTAGTTCACACAGACTCTATTTGATGAAGATCCTATGACTTTTACGAGATTAAAGGATGGGATGATATACACCATCCAATCATAGGTTGATGATTTCAGTCATACTACTATTTTTTATATATTCAACTAGGCCCTCATTAATCTAAGACATCTAAGGTATGTTTATGGTGTGATTTATGGTAGCTCAAGAACTAGATCTTTCAATGTTTCTTCTAGTGTATTTAACTGTCATTTAATTTTGTTCTCATGGGGGTAGCTGTAGGCATGAAACTTGGACTAGAATATTTATTATCTATCACTATTATGGGAATTATGAGGCATACAGGACCTTTGAGTATGTATGATCCAATATAATGTGGGATTGAGGTTGGATGGGGAACATCCAGTGATTTGGAAGGACCTTTTCATTAGTTCCTAGAGAGAAAGGATCTACATCGACCCTACTTTATAGGGTGGGGTTGCTAGTATCTTGTCAAGAAGGTAGATGGAATACCGTCGACCAATTAGACCACAGTGGATCTCAAGGAAGAGGGTGTCAGACTCTTGATTATCAGCTCTAGTAGTGTAGTCATGCTTGGGGTAATCAAGTTATAAACCAAGGCAGCAGTATAAGCCAAATATATATATTATAGCATATGTCATAGAAACAGAGTGTTGTGTGTTCTATTTCATAAGGAACTATACTAGTAGACTCTACTTTAGTGTCCTATTTTTTTGATACAATTACTTAATAAAATTGTATATCAGAGGATATCATTGAGAGTATGGTCCTAGAGATGGAACAATTTTGTGGAATGATGACACTTGATACCTTATTGAGAATCTAGATTGAGAGAATTTGATGTTGTAAGGATTATCCCCATAGGATAGGTGGATATATTTTCATATGGAATCTTTTCCCCTCAAATTGATAGGGTTTTATGTAATCATCTAGATGAACTAATTCGTTCCTGATCGATCCCATATCGAATGTTATCACTAGAGGGTAATGTTTTCATTGATAGAGGGAGGTTGAAATGTGGATAAGGGAGAATGGGATATCCAAAATATGAAATCATGACTTAATAATTAAGAGATGGGTAGAGTGGTAGCCCATATTTTCAATCTCATCTTAGAATATCATGGGTTATAACCCGATTGTTTCCTACAATTAGTGGATCGTTTCACAGACATCATCCCTGATGACTTTTCTAGGTTACCTCCAGTGTGGGAGGTAGAATTAAAAATTGAGAGAATGATAGTAGAGTAACAAGTTTACACTTATCATTACATTATATAACCTACAAATAATATGGATCCCAATAAACAATTTGATAACCTTGAGGATAAATTTTTTATACACCCCAACACTACTCATTGTAGTTCACTAGTTCTTTTTTCCAAAAGGGTGGATGGTGCCCTCAGGTAGTGTGTGTACTACCATTTATTGAACCATCATACGATAAAGAGATGATATCCACAACCTCAAATAAAATACCTTTTTGATAAACTATAAGTAGTGATACTGTTTTCAATGATTGATTTAATGTTTGGATATCATTAGAAATGTGGCACATCTTCAGAAAAACCCCATATTGCTTTTAGAAGAAGGTTTATACTATAAGAGTACCTGGTAATTCCATTTGGTCTCAAAAAATAACCTGTAGGTTTTTTGGATATGTTGAATTGGTTTTTCCAATTATATTGCAATTCATTCAGGGTAGTATTTTTTTAAAATATATTAGTGTATTCATGATCTGGGCACGCCCATGCCAACCATCTTGAGATCATGATGAACACATTGAGAAGAAATTATCCTTATGTTATGATCAGAAAATGTATATTTCAGATTGATAAATTATAATTCATCCGAAAAATCATCTCATATTTAGTATTTTTATTTGACCTTGAGAAGGTGATATTTTTAGTTTCTAGGAGAATCCCAAAAACATTTGTTGACGAACATTACCTCTTCTTTGGGTATCTTCTTTTAATTTTCATAAAATGATTTCCTCGGTTGGATTTCTACCCAAATAAAGGATTCTAGGATTAATGGATGGAATTTTAAAGGATAAATGGGTTCGTTATGGTCTATATATAAGGCTCAAAGTGGTTTTAAAATGTGAGGGAGAAGTTTCCCTTTTATAATCGAGGAGAGGGGATCTTTTAAAAACAAAAAAAATATTAAATTTATATAAATTAATTTTCAATTATATATGGATCAAAAGTGGTTAATTGTAAATATAATATGATTATGTTTCTAAATCCTCTAAACCAATAATTTTTAGACATGTTTAGGTCACATTGAAACCCTTATCATTTATCATTAACCCATAGTTGAACACTTTAACTCTTACCATTTCAAAATAACTTTTTACTATTTATTGGTTAATATTTTTATTATACGATGAAAAACAAACCATAGATGAGTTATAGATGACATTTAAACAATATCCAAATCATTTTTTTGAATTTTATATTTTTATGAATTTTATATCATTTAATAAAATAATATTTATTTTAAATTATCATTAATGTCGATTTTGACACTATTAATTTATTTAATTTTTATCAATAAACAAGGTAACATAAAAAAAAATTTAATACATACCTAATATGTCTAGGTCATTTATTAAATTAATTTATGACAAAAGTTATATCAAATTATATTTATTTTAATATTTTTAGTAACATTTAGTTGAAAGGTCTATTAATTAAACAATTAATGAATCATCATTGTGCAAGACATTAATTTAATTACTTATTCTATAAAAATAAAAATTAAATTATCCTGATGAATATAATCATTTTATCTTTCCAATTACTATTTATAATGAACCACATATTTTGAATAACAATATATTAAAAATGTAATACTTATTAAAAACGTGAGTATGACATATTGCACTTTCCATAGAATAAAATAAAATTAAAAGATTAAAGTCATCCAAGAGGATAAAAGAGTCCATAAAATAAGTGAAAATATGGTTTTGATAAAGAATAAATCATCCAATAAAATTTATAAAACTTTTAGCCAATTTTTTAATATTTATAATATATTTTTATCTTCAATTATCAGATTTACCTTTAATAATATTAATAAAAAACTTACTAAATTTATTATTCATAATGTACAATAATAAAAGCGATATATTTACCTATTTGGACACACTATTCCCAAATATAGAATCCTTTTTTAAAAATTCATAACACAAAAGTTACAGTTATTATATTAAAATTAATCTCATTGTTGGAATGAGGAAATGGTTTTTTAAAGTAAAAATATTCAGAAAATTTAAATTTTTTCATAACCAAATCCACTGTAAAATTTATTACAATGACCTAAGTTATATTAAATGATAAAAATTTTATCTAATTATATTTTTTAAGAAATAAAATATATAATTTAACAGTGTAAATTATTTAGACTAAAAAATTTGTTCTCAATTAAAATACAATATCTCATCAAAACATGAAACTTATCACGAAAAAACCAGAAATTAATCCAAAGAAATATTTTTATTCTATTTTACAATAAGATTTTTTTTCCAACAAAATATATAAATGTGTCACAAATTATATTTAAAATAGGTTCACCCTTAAATAGAGGTAAAACTTCTTTTAAAAAAATATTACATTTTAATGCATAAAATTGAATTAAAACAAATAATATACATTTAAAACCTTTGGTATGAATTTTAAAAATATCTGATTCATAATGTGTACAAAATTGTTCAATATAATAATTTTAATAGTTAGGTTCTAGAATTAACTTATTTAATAGATGAAAAACTCTTCAGTGTTGTGTGCAATAAAATTTTTTTACTTTATTTTAAAAAAAATATACAGTAAAATCTTGGGTTGTTACATTCTACCCTCCTTCCATAAATTTATTCATCACAATGTGAATTTTCACATCAAAAATTGATGTTTGATACTTGGAAATAATTTTTTGGGAACCCCGCATAGGAAATAGGATTAATAAAACAACCTCTTAATAAGAGGGAATGGGAAATGAGTAGGTCACCAAAATATTAGGCATTTCAATAAGATAACATTAGTGGGAATTGAAATCATATTAGATAAATAAAACTAACATGTTCAAGTGGAGTGTCATATATAACATGGTTATTAGAATGTTAACCATTATAAAACCATTTATATGTGATTGGTTAAATGAAAATTGATTTCTCGTAATGAAAACTAAATGAATGACATTTTTGTTCCATATTATTTTGCCTAGAGTTAAGTGTATTGTTTACTAGTTAGATAAGAACTTGAGAAAATAATCTTACTTGATTACTTACCATGTCATACATATAATATTATCCTTTGGAGGTGCTACAATTTATTTCCACTTCATCCCTTATACCTAGAAATTAATGTTCAATATGAATTTTTCATACATGAATAACATTTATGAATCATATGATCCATGATTTGTTCCTTCAAATTGTAAATGTTTACTAAAATTCAAATGGTTAAAACATGTAATCCAGTATGATAAATAATAATTTAAATTTAAAGAACAATATAAAACTTTCAACATAAGCCAATCCTTAAGTAGTTACCTTGAGAATCATAAAAAATACATCTATCAAAATTCAGACACCAAAAATGTCTAAGAAAGTTCACTAAATTTCAAAAAACAACAAAACATCATATTTCCCCAGACCACATAATGTAGCTCTTATTTCCACAACCATATTTATTAATACCTTGATCACTATAAAACCTTATAGAAAATATATATTCATCTAAATTCGTAAAGAAGAAATATTTCAATACAATACTTATATATCTTTTGATTCTTATATCTAAAAAATAAAATACATTAATTATTGAACATTAATTATAGTAATAGCAAAATCATTTCCTTGATCCCTTTGATTATTCTGAGGTATATTTTCTTGACGTATAGGACAATAATTTTCATAATTCCCCATATCATTAAAATTTCAGAATTAAACATTAGTAGCTTCTTTATTTCCCCTTCAATCAGGATAATGATGACCTTTTATACCACACATAAAGTAAACTCCTTTTCCTTTTAGGTAGGTACTAGGTTGTTTCCTTCCAAAAATATCATATGTTGGAAAATCATTCTTTCTGTTGTTCACTTTATTTGAATCCTACTTCGTTATTCTATTCTTATCTTTCTTCATTTTGAAGTCATAAGGCTTTGATTATTTTTTCTCTATCCAGATAGAACATTTGACTATACACTCATATAATGAGAAATTTTGGGAGACCACCACACTTTTGAGTAATGGTTTTAACCCATAAAAGAAATGACTAATATTACTCCATAGGTTGCTTAAGTAGTCTTCACCATATCTTACTAATCTTTTAAATTATGCTTCATATTAATCGACATTATCTTCTTCATTTTGTATCATACTCACGAATTTTATCTCCATATCTGCATGTTATTCATGGGAATGATATTTTTTCAATAAATGTTCATTGAAATCCTTTCATTACATGTTTTTTATTTCTTTCTCCTATTTTATGTTTTGAATCAATTACCACCATTGGTCTGCATATTATGATAGATGATAAAATTCCGTGATAACATTCAACCATATTTTAAATCCCATCACAAGACATATATTTAATAAAGAACTTATCCATTTCTTAGATAAAAATAGTATTTTAGTCTCATTAAATGTTACAGTTTTTTCAATCATGAAGTGTTATAGCATTGTCTCTCTACGTTGTATATCAGGCTCCCCCAAACGGGTAATATTATTTCTTATGAACTGAGTTAGTTTTCCTGGTATAGTTATTAGTGGTTAAGAACCAATTGCATCTCTATCTCCAACATCATTATCTTGCATAGGAGGAAAATTCCTACCTAGATTATGTGCATTGATATTATTTCCATTACTTCCACTATGTGATAGTTATAATAAATTTTATACACATTAATAGATTATAACATTATGAAACATAATCTATACTCTCAAAAATAATAAATCACATAACCTAAATTGAAAATTTAGGAGTAACTAATCTCTAAATCCTATATTTTAAAAATCTATCATTGATTTTCATTCTCTAATATATGTCTCACTATAAATAGTTTTCAAGGATACTACTAAACATATTTTGATACCAACAATAACAACCTCTACCCCAGTAGCTTGGAGATGATGCCTTACATTATTACATTTTCATAAGATACAATGAATCATATCCCGAAGGACCGGATATTTTCGTAGTCTTAGTAAACGAGATACACACATGAAATAAAAATAATATTTTAAATCAAAAAATACAAATAGAGTGTAGAGTCCCAAAGCTTTACATACATGGGCATTACATTACTTTATCGGAATACTTAATACATAACAAAAACATACACACAAGGACTGTAATAGTTTAGTGACTTTGGAAACTTGGAACATAATCTTCTAATCGTGGTGAAAGATCTTCAACATCTCCCATAAATATCTTTTCCTTTTTTTTCTTACCTAAAACATTTCTTTTTATCCCGGGGAAAAGAAAAAATAAAAAGGGTGAGCTCAAATGCTCAGTAAGGGTAAGCATAGATAAAATAAAACATACCATATACATTTGAACATAAAAACATGAACATAATGATTAAACATCAAAAGCTTGAGAAATGACATAAAACATGGAAGTACGTAAGGCACAGATCATAAAGAAACATTAAGAATGACAAAATAGAATGTGAATAAAACTTGTAATTGTGGCATCCATTAAGCATATGTAATGATTTCTATAGTAGCCAAGGCATTGCTGCCAAGACCATCTTAGTGGACAAAGTCCCATTCTGAATCGAGTTTACTCCTCGTTTCAGTCCTGTAACACTGAACTGGATTAACATACCGTTCCAGCCATGTCTATCTCATGAGATATAAAATCATTACCCAATTCATTGGAGAGGGATATAGGTCCCACCCATCTCATAATAAAATCATTCTTTCGTGTGCCACAAAATCATAAATCATACATCATAGCATAACCCATATAATAAAATGGGATTCTTAAACATCATGCCATCATAACATAATCCATAAAAGTTTGATTTCATTTCATCATAAGAAAATTGAAACCATTTAAATCACAGAGGCATATTACTTGAAACATAGACATATGAAATAATATCATCTTAGATGGAAAATAGTTTTGGCAGAACACTTGAAATGAATTCTTGAGGATAATATCCTTTCTTCATTAAAATCATTTCATTTTCACAAAATTCCTTGCAATTTTAAAAGAAAAGGGTTTTGATGAAAATAATCATGCAATCTTGTAGAGGAAGCTTCTTGAAAATGATGTGTTTTGAAACTGTAAAAATCCGTTCACGCCATATAAGTTAAAAATAACATTCTCCTCGTACTTTTGTCAGAAAAGTCAAAAAGTACATCGTAATGTAAAAAAAAGAAATATTCCTTACATACCATGTAGTAAAAGTCAAAAATGGGTAAAAAGGACAATAAACATACATGAAAACACTTTTATAAAACATGTACATGGATGATAGAAAAAACCCTAGAAAATACTTACGAATAAGCAATCTCGGATAAAAATGGGATTTGCAAAATTATCCCTTACGTTATGTCCGATATGCTTCGTACATATCCGAATCTCCTGTATAATGATTTAAATAATGTTATTGACTTATTACAGAATCATATTAATTGTAATGATATCATATATGGTTCACTTATGACTTTATATTACCCGTTCTTTTGTAGATTCCATGTTAAAGAGCGTTTTGGGTAAAAATGTTTCATTTGTCGTCCGTGTTTTGAATTGTAATTATTCATATGATTACATAGATCACAATTACATAATTACAGAATATAAAAAATTATTTCTATATAATATATATTCAGAATATACATATATATATAATAGATCGATAAATGAAATGAAATATACCGTTCAGGGAGACGGTAGGTTGTACGTACGCATGAACGCTGTTTTCGTTTCCTTATTGAGTTGAATGAAATTAAGCAGATGACATACATATATACAAAAATCCTGTAGCTTTATAATGTTATATATTTCATTATTATTTCTTATATATAATTTATAATCATTCTTAAATGGTTAACATGGAGAATGAATCTCATCGCGTCGTGGAGACAGTAGTCTGTACGTACGCACAAGGGATGATATCGTTTCCATAATTATTGAATTGAATTGGAGTGGATGATAAAATATATCAGAATCAGTATGATGTTATAATTACTATGTATAGTTTTTCTTTACACCATTATACCCATCCATGTAAGGTGTTGGTGGAAAAACATATTACACCACGGCGTGGAGACGGCATTCCGTACATACGCACGCGCGGTGATTTTGTTTTCCGTAGGATGGATAGAAGGTGAAATGGGGTTGTTTCATATTTATAATAACATATCAGTATATTAGTGATACTGATGTTATTACTTTATAATGAAACAACTATAGAAGAAGAAGTTGAAGAAGAAAGAAGCTTGAATGAATCAGGAGATGAAATTACCTCTCCTTCGATACGCCTCTTTGAAACCTCCTCTTAGGGCACTACGATTGGTCTTTAAAGTAGAACAGAACCTCTAGTATGTTTGTAGGGAAGTGGAGAAGATAATTTTGCAGGGTTTGGCCGAGCATGAAGGCTCAAATTGGTGTGAGGATAAGAGGGAGGAGGTTCCCTTTTATAAGTGAGGGGAGGGACACCTTTGGAATTCTTAAAAATATTAATTTATAATAAACCTAACCCCACTTAAAAACCTCCAGAAATGAATCATATTCGGTGATTAGATGATATAGGGTTGTAATAGCATCAAACAATCAAATTTATACATGTTTGGATCTTATTTTAAACCATATCATTTTGATTTATCCTTATTTAATCTATTTATGTTTATTTGTGGTAATAAAATTCTAAATTTTAAATTATAACAATTAATTATTTATTTTTTGTGAATTTTCCATATTGTTTACTTTATAACATTATAGACCATATAAATTTAAATTTATAATTTTAAAATATTTTTGTGATTTTTAAACAATTTTATAATATGTAATTTTTATAAAATAACAATAGTGTCAATTTTGACACTATTCATTTATTTGAATTTAAATAAAATATATACAGAAGATATGTTCGAACTAAAAGCTTTAATAGATTCCTAAAAGGTCATATGTGTCTATAAAATTAGTGGATCACATTAAATTGTTCATATAATATTTATATTATTATTTTTAAAACCATTTATTTGGTTTATCTCTTAATAAAATAATTACCACAACATTTTTGTATAATTATTTAATATACATATTTGTTGCATAAAAATTTAAAATAAAATCCTATGATGAAGATAAATATATTAAATTTCATAATAATAATTTTACTCGAATTTATCATCAAAAAATCACAATATTTAAATTGTTATATTTATTAAATTATGAAGGTGACAACTTTGGAATCATTTAAAATAAAATAATATAAGTGTCATAATTGCTTGTATAAGACTCCAAATGGTAACATATTCGACCATTGGATGATTATAGTTTAAATTTAACTGAACAATAAGTTTTGGTCAGGGTTTTGTGCCTTTTATGGTCACTATTTGTGTAATAAAAACTATATTCTTGATTTTTCACTAGCTAAATAATTTTGTCATCACTATTGTGTCACAATTAATGATAATTATTTAATCCAAACAAATTCTAAATAAATTCTCATGATGTAGATAATTTTGTTAGATTTCTTTAGACTATAAATTTTCTAAGTTTCATGAAGTTTATCACTAACTTAAAATTATTATACTTATAGTATTTAAGAGAGTGACATGTTGTCACTTTCTTTGGTTTTAATAATAATTAAATTATTTTCATGGAAAAAAAGTCCATTAAATGAATCTAATCCGACCCTTAGGTGATATGGGTCGACTTTTAGTCATCCAATAGGATTTTTCCAAGTGTTAGTTTAATTTTATAATCTTATATTTACACTTAATTACATGATTTACCTTTAACTATAGTAAATAAAATTTACCGTAGTTACTATTCACAATGCCCAAAAATAAAAAGTAGCTTATTAAAATAATTTGACCCACTTATTCCAAATATGTAATCCATTTTTCCAAATTCAATACACTAAAGTTTCAGAAATTAAATTAAAATTAATCCCGTTGTCAAAAGAAAATGGGTTTTTCTTTAAAACATTAAAAAAGATTGAATTGATTTAACCTACGAATTCAAGGTAAAATCAATGATAATGACATAAATTATATTCAATGGTAAAAATATATTCTATTTATACATTAAAACCATTCAATATTATAATTTAACCACATAAGATATTACGATGAAAAAAGTTTTTTTTAATTAACATATTGCGTGTTTTTACTATTCATTAAAATATGAAAGTCATCAGAATAAAATGAAAAATTTATCCAAAGTAAATTTTTATTTCTTGATCCCAAAGAATAATTTTATTTTTTCAAATGGAACTTATAAACATTTAAAAAACTAGATTTAATGTGGGTGCGACATCAAAAGGTGGCAAAACTGCACTTATTGAAAAATACTTATTTTACCCGAACAATTTATTTTGTTCTTATACCATGTTCTAGAAAATGTGTAAGGTGAATAATAATGTTATAAAATTAAAAATTTAGTTATTACTATTCATAATAGCTAGTTCATAATAATAATATAATAATATATCGTTGTTCAGTAAAACCTGGTATTGCTTACAACACACGCTATTGAGGAAGGTCGTGATTACGTGTAATGCAAGCCAAGTCAGGGTTGCGTGTTGTGAAATAATCCTTCGTTGTTTCATATAACATAATCCAAAAATATTTCATTTATACATTTAATATATATATATATACTCAATGTTGCGTAGAATAACTATTATCAAAATTGTGTGTAACACGATCCAAGAATAGTGTTGCGTATACTGCAAGATAGTACGGTGTTGCGTATAGCGCAAGGTAATCGTGGTGTAGCATAAAACACAATAAATTAATGTAATTAAAAGAATATTTTTCATAAAATCTCGGGGTGTTACATTCTACCCCCCTTAAAATAAATTTCTCCCTCAAAATTCGTCGGGGTTATAAAAGGTTTACTATTCGAAAGTTCATTTAATAGAAACCTACATCGTAAAAAGGAATACCAAAACATGGCTTTAAAAACTAAAGAATGAAATGTAACAGTTACCCAAATTAACTCATCACTGGGTTTCCACATTGGAGGATATAGGTGAAAATATGGATATAGAAGAAAAATCTAACCATCAAGTTCTGATGGAGAGTGGTAGAGAACATGGCTATGAAAAATCCAACAATCACAGAGCTATTGATTTGTGATGATATAAGGTACCATCTGATTCATCGGATATAAGGGAACTAGGACAACATTTTTGGTTTTCATGATCATTTCCCTAAAGTTGATGAAATAAAAGAAATACTTTCATGATTTTGGTACAATCTTACTTTTGTTCGTGAATTGAACAATTTCCATTTCATCCCTTAAAGAAATGAAGTTGAATTTGTTATTCTTGATGTGTTAGAAGATCATGTGATAGAATAATGGGTCATTCCATCTCTTTCAAACAAAAGGTTAGAAAAAGTTATAAGTCCATCTTATGGTTAGATTAATCGTATATGGATCCAAAGATGAACTTATACTTCATATATCATACCTCTTAATAAAATAAAACTAGTTTCTACTAACCAGGGACTTCCTGTAGGCCAGTAGTAGGCGATAAAGGCCAGTCGCAATTCGGTTGTGGGTTCGATTCCCACAGCCTTGTCCGATGCGATGGGCTATCGCCCGTGCTACAGGTTGTCCTTTTTCTAAAACTACATTACTATATCATCCATTCAATAATATCAAAAAAAGGTTCTATCCTTAAACAATACTAACTTATAACCAACATAATCCATTCCAATCTTTAGGATTATCCATAATATTGCAGTCCATTGTCATATTATAGTGAAAACGATTACCAGATATTTCATATAATAAGCATGTTAATACCATTGTTGATCCCCATATATCATAAGATATGTCTTGTTGGTCACATTACAAACGTTCGAAGGCCTTAATCATGTACTCTCTTGAAAAATGAATACCCATTGAACCTTAGTGAAAACTTGAATGCAGTTAATAGTTAACACTTTACACATACCAAAATCCTCAAAATTCTATATACTCAAACCATGATATCATTTAGTCCTTATATCAATCATGAGATCATGAATACAATCAAACATCTCATTATCTTTTCATTCCTTCATTATGGGCATATCCTCTACATGAAAATAATATCTGAATAACATTCCATGGTTACTAGTACCATTGAACATATTCATATAATTTTAGGAAAAAAATAGTGTAACAATCCTTAGATGATTCTTTATTCCATACTACCATTAACTATACAACATAACTCTCGATAAACATACAATCATTCCACTACCTTTTAAAACAACCGACTAAGCTTCAACAATTCTTTTAGCACATATATCATTTGTAGTCTCCTCATCATCATACACATAAATACTACCCATATGACCATGCTTATTCTCTTCATGAGATTTTCCATTAGGGAATTGGTTTGCATAATGCCCATACATTCTATATTTAAGACATCTAATCATTGTTGATGCCTTAGAAATACCATTATCCTTTTCCATGGTGTTAACTGAACCATTTCCTTTGCACTTATTGGCTTTGTGTCCTTCTTTTCCACCCCCAAAGTATCTTCCAATTACTTTGAAATAATCTCCCCGATGCCTCTTCTGACATGATTAAATGAGGGAAATTGAACTTTATTTCCTCTATGATCATCGTGAATCTCCATCTTTCTCTTATTATCTGAGTCGGGAAACTTACCAAAGTTGAGATTATTGATCATATGATGAGATTTCTGATTAAGCATAATAACGATGTTTGGACTTCCAGATCCCGTTTCATTTGGTTTCTCATGAAGAAAACCATTCCGTTGTCCGTCATATCCTACATTATCATGAATCTTCCTGTTTCCAGCCATTTTCGAAAACCCAAAAAGAATAGTGTGAGAGGCAAAAATCATGCTAGGGAAAAGAACATAGTAAAGGGGGAGCACCCTCAATATCTAACATCTTAGATTAAATTCTATGATCGTTACCATAGTTCTAGGACTATATCCTATACGTATTCTTATCCTTAGGTACATCCCTAGACATACCTTAGAAATATCTCTAGGGATCTCACTAACATTTTTTCATCCTAGTTTCCAAAGGTTAACTAATCCTTTCCTCTGATACCAACTGTAGAGCCCCAAAGATTGACGTACATGGACATTACATTACTTTAGCAGAATATTTAATCATTAACAAAAACAGACACACAAGGACCGTAATAGTTCAGTTTCTTTGGAAACATGGAACGTAATCTTCTAATCGTGGTTAAAGAACTTCAACATCTCAAATAAAGATCTTTCCCTTTTTTTCTTACCTAAAACATTTCTTTATATCCTGGGGAAAAGAAAACATAAAAAGGGTGGGCTCAAATGCTCAGTAACGGTAAGCATAGATAAAATAAAACATACCATATACATTTGAACTTAAAAACATGAACATAATGTTTAAACATCAAAATCTTGAGAAATGACATAAAACATGGAAGTACATAAGGCATAGATCATAAAGAAACATTAATAATGGCAAAATAGAATGGGAATAAAACATGTAATTTTGGCATCCATTAAGAACATGTAATGATTTCCATAGTAGCCAAGGCATTGCTGCCACGACCATCTTAGTGGACAAAGTCCCATTCTGAATCGAGTTCACTCCTCGTTTCAGTCCTGTAACACTGAACCAGATTAACTTACCATTCCAGCAATGTCTATCTCATGAGATATAAAATCATTACCCAATGCATTGGAGGGAGATATAGGTCCCACCCATCTCATAATGAAATCATTCTTTCGTGTGCCACAAAATCATAAATCATACATCATAGCATAACCCATGTAATAAAATGGGATTCTTAAACATCATGCCATCATAACATAATCCATAAAAGTTTGATATCATTTCATAATAAGAAAATTGAAACCATTTAAAAATTGGAGACATATTACTTGAAACATAAACGTATGAAATAATGTCATCTTAGATGGAAAATAGTTTTGGTAGAACACTTGAAAAGAATTCTTGATGATAATAACCTTTCTTCTTTAAAATCATTTTCGTTTCACAAAATTCCAAAAAAATTTAAAATAAAACGGTTTTGTTGAAAATAATAATGCAATATTGTAGAGGAAGCATCTTGAAAATGAGGCGTTATGAAACTGTAAAAATCTGTTCACGCCGTATAAGTTAAAAATAACATTCTCCTTGTACTTTTGTCGGAAATGTCAAAAAGTACCTCGTAATGTAAACAAAAGAAAGATTCCTTACATACCATGTAGTAAAAGTAAAAAATGGGTAAAAAGGGCTTTAAAAAAACATGAAAACACTTTTATAAAACATGGACATGGATGATATAAATAAACCTAGTAAATACTTATGAATAAGCAATCTTGGATAAAAATGAGATTTGCAAAATTATCCCGTACCTTATGTCTGATACGCTTCATACGTATCTGAACCTCCTGTATAATGATTTAAATAATGTTATTGACTTATTACAGAATCATATTAATTGTTATGATATCATATATGGTTCACTTATGATTTTATATTACCCATTCTTTTGTAAAATCCATGTTAAAGAGCGTTTTGGGTAAAATTGTTTCATTTGTCCTCCTTGTTTTGACTTGTAATTATTCATATGATTACTTAGATCACGATTACATAATTCTATAATATAATAAATTATTTATATATAATATATATTCAGAATATACATATATATAATAGATCGATAAATGGAAAGAAATACACCATTCATGGAGACGGTAGGTCGTACGTACGCATGAACGCTGTTTTCGTTTCCTTATTGAGTTAAATGGAATTAATTAGATGACATACATATATACATAAATACAGTAGCTTTATAATGTCATATATTTCATTATTATTTCTTATATATACTTTATAATCATTCTTAAATGGTTAACATGGAGAATGAATCTAATCCCGTCGTGGAGACAGTAGTCCGTACGTACGCACGAGCAATGATATCATTTCCATATTTATCGAATTGAATTGGAGTGGATGATATAATATATCAGAATCAATATGATGTTATAATAACTATGTATAGTTATTCTTTACACCATTATACCCATCCATGTAAGGTGTTCGTGGAAAAACATATTACACAACGGCGTGGAGACGGTATTCCGTACGTACGCACGTGCGGTGATTTTATTTTCTGTAGGATGGATAGAAGGTGAAATAGGGTTGTTTCATATTTATAACAACAAATCAGTATATTATTGATACTGATGTTATTACTATATAATTAAACAACTAAATAATAATAATTTGAAGAACAAATAATCTTGAAAGAATCGGGAGAAGAAATTACCTCTTCTTCGATACGCCTCTTTGAAACCTCCTCTTAGGGCACTGAGATTGGTCTTTAAAGTAGACCAGAACCTCTAGGATGTTTCTAGGGAAGTGTATAAGATAATTTTTCAGGGGTTGGATGAGCTTGAAGGCTCAAATTGGAGTGAGGAGGAGAGGGAGGAGGTGCCCTTTTATAAGGGAGGGGAGGGACACCTTTGGAATTCATAAAAATATTAATTTATAATAAATCTAACCCCACTTAATAACCTCCAAAAATGACACATATTAGAAGATAAGATGATATATGGTTGTAATCGCATCATCCAATCAAATTTGGACATGTTTGGATCTTATTTTAAACCTTATCATTTGGATTTATCCTTATTTAATCTATTTATGTTTATTTGTGGTAATAAAATTCTAAATTTTAAATTATAACAAATAATTACTTATTTGTTGTGAATTTTCCATATTGTTTACTTTATAACATTATAGACCATATAAATTTAAATTTATAATTTTTAAATATTTTTTTGATTTTTATACAATTTTATAATATGTTATTTTTATAAAATAACAATAGTGTCAATTTTGACACTATTCATTTATTTGAATTTAAATAAAATATATACAGAATATGTGTTTGAACTAAAAGCTTTAATAGATTCATAAAAGGTCATATGTATCTATAAAATTAGTGGATCACATTAAATTGTTCTTATAATATTTATTTTATTATTATTAAAACCATTTATTTGGTTTATCTCTTAATAAAATAATTACCACAACATTTTTGTATAATTATTTAATATACATATTAGTTGCATAAAAATTTAAAATAAAATCCTATGATGAAGATAAATCTATTAACTTTCACAATAATACTTTTACTCAAATTTATTATCTTAAAATCACTATATTTAAATTATTATATTTATTAAATTATGAAGGTGACAAATTTGGCATCATTTAAAAATAATAATATAAGTGTCATAATTGCTTGTAAAGACTCCAAATGGTAATATATTCGACCATTGTATTCCTATAGTTTAAATTTACATGACCAATAAGTTTTGGTCAGGGTTTTGTGCCTTTTATGGTCACTACTAGTGTAATGAAAACTACATTCTTGATTTTTCACTAGACAAACAATTTCTGTATCACTATTGTGTCACAATTAATGATAATTATTTAATCCCAAAAAATTCTAAATAAATTCTCATGATGTAGATAATTTTTTTATCTTTATGTAGACTATTAATTTTCTAAGTTTCATGAAGTTTATCACTAACTTAAAATTATTATACTTATAGAATTTAAGAAAGTGACATGTTGTCACTTTCTTTGGTTTTAATAATAATTAAATTATTTTCATGGAACAAAAGTCCATTAAATGAATCTAATCCTACCCTAAGGTGATATGGGTCGACTTTTAGTCATCCAATAGGATTTTTCCAAGTGTTATGGTAATTTTATAATCTTATATTTACACTTAATTACCCAATTTACCTTTAACTATAGTAAATAAAATTTACCGTAGTTACTATTCACAATGCCCAAAAATAAAAAGTATCTTATTAACATAATTTGGACCCACTGATTCCAAATATGGAATCCAATTTTCCAAATTCAATACAAAAAATTTCAGAAATTAAATTAAAATTAATCCCGTTGTTAAAAGAAAATGGGTTTCTCTTTAAAACATTGCAAAAGATTGAATTGATTTAACCTACGAATTGAAGGTAAAATCAATGCTAATGACATACATTATATGAAATGGAAAAAATATATTCTATTTATACTTTAAAACCATTCAATATTATAATTTAACCACATAAGATATTACGATGAAAAAAGTTGTTTTTAATTAAAATATAGCGTGTTTTTACTATTCATTAAAATATGAAAGTCATCAGAATAAAATGAATAATTTATCCAAAGTAAATTTTTATTTCATGATTCCAAAGAATAATTTTATTTTGTCAAATTGAACTTATAAAAATTTCAAATACTAGATTTAATGTCGGTGTGCCATCAAAAGGCGACAAAACTGCATTTTTTGAAAAATACTTATTTTACCCAAAAAAATTATTTTGTTCTTATACTATGTTCTAGAAAATGTGTAAGGTGAATAATAATGTTATAAAATTCAAAATTTAGTTAATACTATTCATAACGGCTAGTTCATAATACTAATATAATAATATATCATTGTTTAGTAAAATCCGGTATTGCGTACAACACACGCTATCGAGGAAGGTCGCGATTGCGTGTAATGCAAGCCATGTCAGGGTTGCGTGTTGTGAAAGAATCCTTCGTTGTTTCGTATAACATAATCTAACCATATTTCATTTATAAATTGAATATATATATATATATATATATACTCAATGTTGCGTAGAATAACTATTATCAAAATTGTGTGTAACACGATCCAGGAATAGTGTTGTGTATACTGCAACCTAATACGGTGTTGCTTATAGAGCACGGTAATCTTGGTGTAGCATACAACAGAAGAAATTAATGTAATTAAAAGAATATTTTTCATAAAATCTCGGGGTGTTACATAGAGATTCAGTATGTCATCAATTATTCCCCCTTTAGTGTAACACTACATATTAGTAATAATATATTTCCTAGAATCCTAGGGAACAATTGAGACATATGAAAGGGGTGATATTAAATTTTTTAAGGGATAGCGTATATTAGAAGATATGAATTACTATGGAGTAAAAAATATAGAAATGTAATTAACTATAACAAATTCCATTTAAATAACCACATGGGATAGAAAACATTACCATGGATATTATACTAGTCATGTAATCACTTGAAATGTAAATAACTAATCATTTATTGTTGGAATACCTAATTCTAGACATCTAAAACACACCATCGCAACTTCATCCAAGACATCTAAAAATGAAGTGTTAAGCCTCGACAAAATCTATATCAGAAAATAAATGGACAGGGCATCATCAAAATATAAGTCTTATTTGTCTCATGAGACCTAAAAATTAATCGAGGGGCTACAGAGTTCCCCTCATTCAACTTCTTAAGTCTAATTAATTTCTCATTTTAATGGTTGGAAACATAAACAACATATACATATTGAATATAAATAACGTTCCCCAATCAGTCAACTTAATCAAAACAAATTCTATGCAATATGGTTAATGGTATCAAAATAGCACATCCAGAGTCAAACTGATCATAAATAATTAATAAAATGTGGATAATTTTAATATACTAACCTCATTGAAGCATAAATTTCAAAAAACAATGTTGACATAGGTGAAAATAGTCTAATAAAATTATTTAATTTTTTGAGAGAAATACCATTTTTTACATTGAAATATGTTATTAAATTGGTTACACAATTTTAAAATAAAAGATTTTTATTAAAAATTACATTGTATACTTGTAAAATAATCTTCACGACACTAAGGAATCATGATGGGGGGAGATCCTCTCATGATTTATAAGTTAAAAAAACCTTCCTTCAATATTTTTGTTGAAAATGTCAAAAAGTACCTCAGTTGGAAGATGAAAAAAATATTCCTTTCAACCCATTTGATAAAAATTAAAAATAGGTAAAAAAATACTCTAAATAATCATCGTTTAATAGTAAAATATTTTTGATTTTTTTTTTGAAAACACGAACAGGGAAGAAAATATTCTCTAGTAAATACTTAAATGTTAATAATCCCAAATAATAATTATATTGTGAAATAACTCATACCACATAATAATTAGTATAATTACATGCCCAGTGAAATAAAAAAATTTATAACGACAATAAAATACCATAATAATCTGAATTATAGTAATAACATACATTTATAGGAATTATATACACTGCACAGAATTAATAATTATAGTATATGGAATGTGTCCCACAATAATATAAGTGAGATAGAAATTACTTAACATATGTTTCCCTTTGGGTGAAAGTCCATTACCTCATGTATAATGTTTTTAAAAATTTTATTAACATATACCAGGGCCATATTCATATTTATTATATATTATCTTCTTATAATATACCATTACCCATTTTTTATCAATCTTCGATTATCATCACTATTTTGGATGTTAATTGCCATGTTTTTTGAGTATGTCATGATTTGTTAATTGTTTTTCCAATTTCGTAGATCATGATTTAATAATATCTAGAACGTAATAAATTATTTAAAAATCATATATATTAAATATATATTTATTTATAATTATCCATAAAATTTTGAGAAAGGAAATGAAATTTACTATTCATGGAGAAGGTAGGTTGTACGTACACATGAACGGTACATCCATTTATTTTTCATATTAAATGAATTCAATTTTAATGATATATATGTATATTATAAGCCCATTATTATATTTATGTAATATAGTTTACATATTTTTATTAAAACCATCCTTTATATGTTTCATGTACAGTGTGAACTAATCGCATCGTTTTAAGGAGGCGGTAGTCCACACTCAAATAAATGACGTTATCATATTTACATAAAATGGAAAGAATGAAGGTATGTTCTATAAAAAAAATTTAAAAAGTATTAAGAAAATATAAATATCATATATATATATATATATCATATAATAAACATAATTCCCCTCATAATTACCTACCATGATATCTAGTAATTAAAAAAACGAATGACATTATTCCATGAGGGTGTAGTTCACCATACCTAAACGGTATGTTCGTTGCCCATTTGAGGGAAGTGTGTATAGGTATAGGTATAAAACTTAATAAAACAACATATAATTATATTTGGGATACATGTCATACTATATAATCATGTTATACTAATAATTGAATGGGTTTACGAAAAAAATAAAACAAAAATGTTTGTTGATGAAGGTTACCTCTTATTTGGGTATCTTCTTTTGATTTTCACAAAATGACTAATTTGGATATATTTATCCCAAACATAGGGTTTCTAGGATTAAGGTATGTAATTTTGGTGGAGAAATAGGTTTGTTTTCTTGAGTTATAATGCTAAAAGTGTTGTGAGGAAGTGAGGGAAGATGTTCCCTTTTATAATCGGGGTGAGGGGAACTTTTTTAATCCCCAAAAATATTAAATTAATTTCATTTAATTTTCGATTCCAAATTGTTCCAAAGTGATTTATTTCAAATATAATAACATTATTTATTGAAATAATCACAATAAATAATTTTTATACATGTGTTGATCACATTTGTACCCTTATCTTTTGGCATTAACCCATAGTTAAACTCTTTAACTCATGTAATGAAAACATAGATTTTTACTTTTTAAGGTTTAATATAGTCTCTATAAAATTCCTAACAAACCATAAATGTGCCATGGTTGAAATTTTAATTCTTATTCCAATAATATTTGATAATTTTAATAATTTTATGAATTTTATTTTATTTAACGAATTATTATTGCTTATAAAATATCATTAATGTCAATTTTGACAATACTCATTTCTTGGTTTTTAAAAAAATTTCACTCCTAAATTATCTTTTGACAAACCATTAATACATATCTAATATGTCTATTTATTTTATAAAATTTTTATATGACATTGATTATATCAAACTATATTTATGTTAATATTTTTAATAACATATAATCAATATGTACATTAATTAAGAAATCATTACATAATCATTGTCCAAGACTTTAATTTAATTCTTTATTTCCTAAAAATTAAAAACAAATAATAATGATGAATATAAAACATTTATATTTATAATGAACAATTATATTTTAAAATATATTTTGAATAACCATATATAAAAAATTTAATACTTTTTTTTTGATCTCATCAAAGTAAATTTTTATTACGAACGAAAAAGGAAAACGAACCGACAAAGCAGCCTGGGCCCCGAGGGACCAAGGGAGGCCTGATGTAATGTAGACCAAGGACATCTCCCCTAATTATATTGACCCCCTATGGAGTAAAACTATACAGATTGAGAAAGTAAAATGGATCAGAACCATGAATTGGAATAGATGCAATGTGGTCAGCATCCTGGTTTCCCTCGCACCATTTATGATCCACATTGATGTTAATACCAAGAATAACCTGGAATTTTTTGATGACACAGTGGATCAACCACGAAGAGGGAAAAATATTAAGAATGAAATTATGGAGCAGCATAGAATCAGTTTCAACCTCCAACAGCTCGATCCTCTTCTAGTGACATAATCGGAGACCAATAAGCTTCACCTTATCCTCTTCTTGTAGAGAATAACTAAGGCCCAAGCGGCTAGAAAAGTCTATAAAGACCAAGCCATATTGATTGCGGATGAACCCACATCAATGAAGATACCCCATCTTGTAAGAGCCATCTGTATTCATCTTTAGACCTGAAGAAGGGGGGACCAGGAGACCCATTGGGCACTACTGTTACCGCGGCTAGAGACAGAAATGGAGATGGAAGCTCAATGTTTCTAGAACGAGGTATCCTCTCACCAGTTTGGGAGGAGGAAAACCATGTCATGGAGAAGACTCTTTGATAAGATAATAAAGGATCTTCCCCAAGGTTTACCACCTTCATGCTTTCACCTATTTCTCACCTTCCAAATACACCAGCAACCCATGTGAAGGATCCGCATGTGAGCCAACCTATCTATACCATTTCCACCCGTGCTGTTATATCATACTCATGTTCTGATATTTATAATATTATGTTTACCCTTAATTAACTAGTTTACCTTTAACCATGTAAATAAAATACTTACTATAGTTAATATTAATATTGTAAAAAATAAATGGGATATATTAAAAAAAATTGAACCAAATGGTCTGAAATATGGAATCCATTTTTAAAATTGAAAATACATAAGTTGCTCTAATTAATTTAAAATTAATCCCATTAATAGAATGAGGTCACCAGTATTTAAATAGAAATCATTCCAAAATTTGAAATATTTTTCTATCAAATTTAAATGGAAAATTGATTCCAATGGCAAAAATAGGATCAAATTATAAAAAAAATATAATTCTACTTTAAAACCAATAAAAAATATAATTTAACACTATAAATTAATTGGATGAAAAAGATATTTTCAATTAAAATTCCATATTTTATCACAATTAATCAAAAATGAAACATATTATAAAAATAGAAAAAAATAAAACAAAGTAAAATTTTATATTCTAGTTTAAAAATAATAATTTTATTTTTTAACATAAAACACAAAAAAGTGTCAAAATTGGATTTAAAATAGGTTATCCATTAATAGGTTGTAAAATAGCCTTTAAAAAAATACATAATTTTAATGTGTTAAAATGAATTTATTAATTTATTATACCAATAAAATCTTTTGGATAATGGTTCAAAATTTTGATTCATATTATTGATCCTATTATCCATTCCCTCCATTTTAGGTGTTAGTTTATAACATTCACATAATTAATAGATCAGGACATATTTGAACTCGTTGTTGTATACAACTAAAGCTATTAAATTTATTTAAAGGAATATGTACAGTAAAATATTTGGGTGTTGAACTCTCTATCCATTACAAATATTTTAGGAAATTTTACTATGGACTGAATCTTCCTTAGATATATCCTTATAAACATCCCATGACATATCCTTACAAATACCCCTAAGGATCAAACTAGGGTTTTCTCATCCTAGTTCCCAAAGTATAGCTAATCATTTCCTCTCTTACCAACTATAGAGACCTAGGATTCTCATACATGGATATTACATCATTTTATATGAATATTCATTAAATTACACAAACAAAAGCCCAAGTACTATAATAGATTAATGCCTTCTGAAACTCAGATCATAATATGTTACTCTATAGAAGGATTTTCAATGTTTCCCATACTTTTCTTCCAATTTTTTACTCTTCGTAGACATAACCTATATAAAATCATTATTTATAACCTTGGGAAATGAAACATAAAAAAATGGATTATGACTGACTGAAAATAATTTTTTTTTCAGAAGACACTTTTTATTTGAGAGGTAACTGATATAGAACATGAACCGAATGTCTAGATAAAAATCCAAAACCTTAACTACATAGAACTTCCCCTACCAAGAAACTATAACATTGATTTGTAGCTCTCCCCCATCGCATGGCTAGTCGAAAAAATGCCCCGTGAAAGGTTTCATGGGGCAAGTACTGATGGTAATGTCATACCCCCTCATTAATAAAAATCCTATAATAATGCTCAAGTGAAAACAACATGATCCCAAAAACAAATTTGGGGCTTGATTCTAGTCATTATTTCTAGTTGATACAAGATTAAAAGAGATTCAGAATTAAAATTAAAAAATAGACCAAACCTGCCAAGAAACACAAATCTCCACACTATGTATGATAACCCCAAGGCCCCTGATAGGCAGTCACATTGAAAATTTCCCCTATCGCAAACCACAATGAATCTAGAACCATGAAAATGTGAAAAACATCTCTACACTAGTAAAGCCAGAATATATCACCAGTGAGTTCATCTACCAGAATCTATCACCTCATATGAAGAGAAGGAAACTTCATCACATTATCATAAACACCATCTAAACAACACCATCATCGTCTCCATCTGAACACCTTCTGTAGAACGAGAGATCGACCTCATAAAAATATAAAATACAGTCAAGAATATCCAATAAATTCCCCAAAAAACTATTGGCAACAAAAAGATAAAAATAAAATTGTAATCAAAGAAAACTAATGAAGAAACTAAAAAGATAATGCCTGAAATCTTCTATGTAGAGTGCATTGTTGGCTGCTAAATCTCACCTCCAAAACCCTTCTGTGAAGCCACCAATCTAGGACCAACTCAGACTGGAGCAGGGGTACATGAGGTTAGGGTAGAGAAATGAATGACCAAAATCACTGAATGATAGCAATATGGAGAAACTAAAACTGGATGATTGAATAGGGGGAACTGACATATGAGTGTCTAAAAACCCATTGACCACTGAACCACCTAACCCAAATCCATAATTAAGTCATTGCACTGGATCTAACCTAGACGACACAGTGGAACATGAGTTCAGAGAGGGGAAAAGAGGTTGTGGGTTTCAATGCTGAAGAACTTCATTTGATATAATATGAATGACACGAAACACAGTGCTAAAAGTAAAAGAAAAAAGAAGAACAACAGGAGGAGAAAGAAGAGTAATGGTTTTCAGATGCACCACCAATCCAAAATAAAAGGGTTTTGGGAGGAAACCATAGTTGAAGCTAAGAGAGAGGGGGGTCTAGGATATCATGTGTTATCCAATCGATCTTCCTAAATCTTAAAGAATCACCTATAGTTTTATTCTTTGACTCTCAGTCATGAGCTAATATTCTTAGTAATGGTAAAAATAAGAGATATAAAAATATGATTATATGAAAGTGAAATATAATAATAAGGGTATTTGATCATGAAAAAAATTACAAAGTTTGTGCCCAACTTATCATCTATCACAAACAAGATCCAGGGAATAAAACATTATCATTTCAGATACATGGTCCATAAGAGTCATAAGTCATCATAAATCAATCATGAACTATAATCTCATGTAATAAAAGGGCTGAACCATAATAGATATAGAAAACCATTTCATATGTGATGTTAAACAACCAAGGCCATAGACATGTTGTACCGACATTTATCACATATTTCCTATTTTTTGTTAGGACACACACATTTTCCATTATAGACCAGGATGCACAAGATAAATATTGTAGATTATGAGGAACCATTTTTCCATTGTTGATTATGATGCACATGTTACCCATTGTGGATCAAGCTCGTTGACTTGTTTCCAATTTTTATATAATGACATATATATCATTAACCAATTCATTGGAGGGATATATATGCCCACCCATCACATAATGAAAATCATTCACATGTGTTCCACAAGATCATAAAAAATTCATAATATCACAACCCATAAAATGAAATGGGTTTCATAAATATTTCTCCATATAATAAATTTAATTACCTGATTTTTCTCAAAGGTACATCTTATTTGTTTTTTTTCAAATATATTGTTTTCTCTTTCTAAACGTTCTTTATTGCCTAAGGAAGGTTTTGGGAGAATTTGAGGCTTGTTCAAATCATGGAACTCTAATAAATATAAAAATATAGTCGATCACATTGTTAGAAATTCACTAGTACTAATCATGCAGGGTAAACATACAGGGAACTTAGGGTTCAACAGGAGGCCGCAAAGTTTTTCTGAAACCATGTGAACCGAGAAGCATGCCCATGTGAAATTCCAGACTTTTTAAAGAGGAATTTCAAGCATTTTGTGCACAGTTAGAAAAAATCCATTCATAAACCACATAGAGTCCCTCCATAGACTGTGAGTTTCACATAGTTGGAACACTATTTGACCAACCATGTAGCCAAACCATGTACCCCTATCTAGAAGGGTGATTTTACCCTTTTCCTTTAAAGAACATAATACCTCAACCCTCAATTTAACTCTCACATTTTTAGTGGATGATCACACCTCCTGTCACCCATAAGATCTATCATATCCTCTTTGGTTAGGCATTGATGTCATTTTCTCATCCAAAATGAAAATTAATCTACGTTAGAAGTTTTGGATATATATCGGTAATAACTTGAGTCCTATTTCTTCTGTTATTGAATTCTCTTTATATATCTTATGTTATTTTGGTGAGATATTAGTCACTATATTTTCATGTTGTTGGACCATTCTTTATTTCTCTACTATTCAATTCAAATATGAATCCTATATTGGATGAGGAGTTGTTTATATCCCTAACCAAAGTGTTATAGTTGTTTTCCCTAATATTCAATTTGATTTCAAATCTCTTATATTATTCCACATGTAATCTTTTATTGTGGGCTTCCTTAAAAAATTTCCGTCCGTTCTAAATAATTATATGCATATATTTCTACTCATGTTGTCCCTTGATAAGTGTTTAAAGGATGTTGACATAAAATATAACCTTCCGTTTGGGTTTCTTGAATTGGTTTTCCAACATTTACATAATTGTTATATGACCAAATACATCCTAAGTTGTTGTTCTATATTGAAATGGTTAAGTAAATCATAATTAATAAATTGGAATAATTTGAAAAACTGGTTATGAAATTACTTATCTTGATTAGTTAAATTGATTTTTTAAATGAAATGGAAATTCATTGCATGGTCAAACTAAGTGATACATGCTTTTATATTTATATTATGTGAATTTTTATGCCATTGATTGTGTTGGGATTGATTCCTATAAATGATATAGAGTTGATACTCCATGGTTATTCATTTTATTATGATTAATCCAGGGATATTGGATGTGGAATCAAGGTTATGGTAGTTGTTGAGAATGATATTTCACACTCCCTTACATCGGGTGTTGAAAAAGATGTCCCTAACTATTATACAATTATTTGGGTGTTGGGTATGATGTTCCACATTCAATAAAATCATTTGTTGGTCATGAAGAATCACTCCTCATATCTCGAGTGATGAGCATAACATCTCACATTCATCATGTGATTTTGTGAATTTATCCTTTCTTGATCTTATAGCTTGTTAGATATGTTATGGACTCTGGAGTTACAAGTGGGGCTAGACAACACCTAGTATCCATGTATATGACTACATAAATCTTCACATAAAAATTTTATATAACTATATATAATATATAACTATATTATATATATATATAAATATGTGGTTACTGATCAGACCCATTTCATCATATGCCGAAGCAGGTGAATTCTTCTAGGTGTCCATTAGGAGCATGATATGATTGTTATTTATTTATTTCCATGATTACATATTATTCAATTATATCTACACACTACCTGGCTATGTACATTGCTTGTATTATTTCTAAACAACATTGGTACTGGCCCATTAGAAAATTGTCTCACCCCCTACTCGTGCTGCCTTTATTACCTGAGTAGAATGCATGTCTATAGGTATATATAAGGGAAAGTGCCGTAATATAGATGCATGATTTATTTTTCATATATTATAGAGTATGGGATAATAGTCCTGAGAAGATGCTCAATATCTTAATTGTGTATACTTTTTTCCTTTTCTTTATTTTTTATAGCATGTTGTATAAGTCTCTCCCGTATATCCCCTATTTTTTTATCCTCATGCCATGAAATCATTATATATTACAAATCCATTTAGATTGTGATATTATTAAAGTTTCATGGTTATTACACTTCCACAATTTTTATTATATCTATTTCTAATATTCCATTGTGTTATATCATTCTTTCACTACGGAATGTTACAAATCCTATTGTCGTACTGTCTATTTATATATGATATTGTTTTATTCTATTCATTTAGTATATCTATTTTGGAACTATGATATGATGGTATCGTCTCCCTACCATACCACCTTATACCCTATCTTCTAGTCATAAAACTCTATCATATAGCGAGGCACACATGAGGCCATGTGACCCACTATATCAGTACATGGGATAGGAGGATTCCTAGTAGGGTTGTTAAAAAGTGGTATCAAAGGAGTTTCTAGTCATTTTATTAGTATTTGTGTATTTTAAAAGAGACTATCATCTAATGGAAATTGGGAATGAGCCTATTTCTGGGCATATCTAACCCACATATAGATGAATCAAAAATTATATATAATGTGTAATTACTATTATTGTTTATGAAAGTTATAGTTGGTAAAACAAAATCATTAGGTTATGAAAATGTCTTATGATGTTATTATTTTTAGTATTTTTATAATGATATTTCTTTTACTTATAATTGACGAAATTAGGGAATTTCATTTCATGCGTCATTATAGGCATCGTAGGACTAAGATTCCATGCATTTTTTCTTCCCACGGCTACATTCTGCCTAACTTTTCCAACTTCATATAGTTAGTTCTAAATTCATATATATTGAAATGTATTAACATTTCTTGAAGGGAGGATATAATTGGATTAATTAATGTTCTTACATAAATTTAAATTTTTTTTACTACATACATTGGCGATTACACCTTAATTATTCAATTATACAACATTTTGGATTCTGGACCTACTAGTCATGGACCATGTGATATATATATATATATATATATATATATATATATATATTTGAACATTTTTTAAAGGAATATGAATGGAAATAAATTTCAAAATCCTAGAATGAAATGGTTATCAATAAATGGGATTCTAATTGTAATGTAAAGGGTGATTTCCTCTATACCATTGAATTGAAACTTCATATACTAAAACCCTTATTATCATATGTGAGATATAAACCCATATCTGGCATTAGTAGTGGGATGTGTGGGTGTATCTTACTGTAATGATGGTATTTTATGGTATGTATTGTTTACGTTGATCTATAATTTAGAGAAGGAAAAGAGGTGGGACCTTTTCCATAGGAAACCTACATACATATCCTAGTTATCTAAATGAAATTAATTCAATTGATAGATTTTTTCTGAGGCATGTTTTTTCTATTATAGGATCATTCAACCATGAAAGCCCTGATCCATACACCTTGATGGAAGTGATGACCATGCACCCATGGTGGAGGTACCTAAGCTACCATTGATTCTTCCTACAGTGCCACCAATGGAACAAACATCAATTCCTGATATGTGAACCAACTCCTACTTCTGAGAATACATTTTCCATATGATGAAATATATTAATTGTGTTTGTCAACCTGCCCCTACTATGGAAGAGTTTACATGGATGTTCAAGCAGTAGCATCCTACACCCTTTTTAGGGGATGGGGACCACATAATGATGATTCAGGGAAAGAGGTCATGCTTTCCATCTATAAACATCTGGAGACACATATATTGAAGAAGGTCCATCTCTCTAAATATTTTTTTGCGGTTATTCAAAGAGATGGTGGGATATTATTACCTAGTAGAGGACAACATCGAGATATGATCTAGAAATATTTCTAAATGATCATCTATGACTATTCCTTCCATATTCTCTAAGGGATGACTGGGATCGATAGTTTATAATCCTATATTAGGGAGACATATATTTCATGTTGTATTATATTCATTTTACTGAGTCATGGTAGTTTTCACTGACTCTAGTGGGTGAAAATATTATAATAGCTAGGACATCCATGAATGGGATGGAATACACCATCTGATCCTAGGTCTATGTTTTTAGTCATACAACTCTTTCAAAGATATTCAACCAGGCCCTTATTACTAAAAGAAATATATGGTAAGTTGATGGTGTGATTCAAGGTAGTTCAATACCTAGATCTATCATTGTTTCTTCTTGTGGATTCAAACATCATTTTGAGTTTTCTCATGGGGGTTGCAGTATTCAGGAAACATGTACTTAAATCTTTCTTATCTTTCACTATCATGGGAATTCCAAGAAATAAAAACCTCTATGTATATAAAATCCAATGTACTATAGATGTTGTGTTAGGATGGGGGCACATCCAGTGATTTTGAGGGACCTTTCCATCAGTTCCTATAACGAAATTATATACACCTACCTTTCATTCTAGAGTGGGGCCTATAGTGTATCATTAGGTAGGAAGTTGTAATAGCACCAGACACAAAGGCCATAGTGGCACTCAAGGATGATGTAGTAAAAATTAGGATTCTAGGTGCTAGTAGAGCGGGCATGGTTAGAGAAATCATGTTGTGGCTCAAGGCAGCAGTATAGGGAAAATATTTACATTTTATCCTATACTGGAGGAATAGACTTTTTTATGTTATATTGTACAAGTAACTATCCTAGTATACTCTACTATAGTTTATTATCTGTTTTATAATGTTACTCCACTCTCTTTCATATCGAAGGAGAACATGGAGAGTATGATCCTAGAGATTGAACGCTTTTGGGGAATGATGAAACGTGATACCCTATTAGGTATCCATACAAAGATAATTAAACATCGTATTGATTATCCCCTTGATATAGGTGGATATCTTTTCATATAGAATATTTTTCCCTCAATATGACAAGGCTTGATATAATCAAGAAGATAGACTAGCTAGTTTCTTATCAATACCATATCAATTGTTATCATCAGAGGGTAACATTTAAATCGCTATAGGGTGGTAGGCATGTGTATAAGGGAGAGTGGAATATCCATTCTATGAGATCATGACCTGAGAATTAGGGGATGGGATGATTGATAGACCATATTTACAGTCTCATCTTAGAATAGAACATGTTATGACCCAATGTTTTCCTTCTATTAGTGGATCATTTCATGGAAATATTCCCTGATGACTATTAGAGGTTACCTATGTAAGAGAGGTAGAATTAAACATTGATATACTTATATGAGATGCCCATGTTTCCATTTATCATTATAAGATGGAATCTACATGGATTAAGGATCTCAAGAAAAAAATGGAGGATGAAGAGAATAAATTATTTATACAACCCAATACTTCTCCTTGGAGTTCAGTAGTTCTTTTTTCCAAAAAGGGGGATGGTACCTTCTAGTATCATATGGATTATCCTTGATTGAACCATCTCACGATAATGATATTATATCAACCAACTCGAATAGAATACCTCTCTAATAAACTATGAGGAGTGAGAGTGTTTTCAAATATTGATTTGATGTTGGGATATCATTAGGAATGTGTCACATCTTCAAATATAACACATAAATATTTTAGAAGAAGGTATGTACTCTATGAGTACTTGGTAATTTCATTCAGTCTCAAAAATATAACCTTTGGTTTTTATGGATCATATGATTCAGTTTTTCCAATTTTATTTCGATTCATTCACGGTAGTATTTTTATATGATATCTTATTGTATTCATGCTCTTGACATGACCATTCCAACCATATCGAGGTCACGATGGACAAAATAAGAAAGAATAAGATTTATGTTATGATTATCAAATGAAACATTAGGATTTATAAATTTCAATTACTCAGTGATATCATCTCGGATTCAAGAGTTTCATTTGAATTAGAGAAGGTCAGAGTTGTAGTTTAATGGGATCATCCCATGAACATATTTTATATATGTAGTTTCCGTAGGATATCTATATTTTACAGACACATCACCTAGGACTTCTCATGCCATGAAATAACAAATATGACCATAACTATCATGGTGTTAATTTTTTATGGTCCAAAGATTTCGAATAAGTATTTCTATTGATTAAGGGAAGATTGAATTCAATGCTGATCATCACTCTGAATGATCCCGAATATATCTACCTCATTTATTTTGATGACATTAGTATTGAGTTGGGAGCTATACTAATGAAGTAGGAGTGAGTCATGGAATATAGGTTTTAATAGTTGAGGCCTCAGGGGTGGAATTTATGGATGCACGACCTTAATATAGTTGGTGCAGTTCATGATATTTGTTGTTGGGAGACACTATTTACATGGAGAGAATTTTTTGGTAGTTGTGGATGAGAAAATCCACTTGTATATCTTTATACAGCTTGATTTGAATCTTAGGAAGGGAAAATACATTGGGAACATATAGTACATTGATTTAAATATTTGCTACATGAATAGAAAAGGTAAGGCTCTTACTAATGATATGAGTTGAATGTCTCATACATAAGAAGTTCAGGAGGCTAGGGGCGAGTGGCAGTCCATGAACTTATTTTCATATATGCACATTGAGGATCAAGGTGATAATGGGAAGACACTCCTCATAGCTTTAGATGTGACACATAACCCTCTAAAATTGGTTAGAAAGAGGTAATTATTATATCTGAAGGGGATAGTCCTAAGGGAAGGTATCTGTAAGTACCCAGATCTTTTTTCTTTTTCGGGTATTTTTTCTTCTTCTAACCATTTTTGAGAAAAAGGTTAAGTTCTAGAAATTTTTTAAGTACACACCGTGTAATTTATGAGTACACGTCATGTACTGAATTTCCACAGGAGGCTGTGTGATGGTCGTGTCATGTCCACACACACGCCTGTGTGGGGGTGACATGGAGGCCTCTTAAAGCAGAATACAGAAAAGGAGAGTACATGATGTGTACTTCAAAAGTATGTCTCGTGTATTTTGTTTTTTCATTAAATGGACTGTGGTCGTGTCTAATTTCCAGAACCGTCTTATTTAAGATTATCTTCATTTGAGAGAACCCGTATGGCCATGATCATTCTTCAAGCCCCTGATCCCCCATCCGATCTCCGATTCATCCACCTTAGGTTGCATTGGGATTGCCTCGGTGTGCTTTCTCTTCTGCTTGAGCTTCATTTCATAATTCCTTTTCTTCCTCAAGTTATCCTCCATTGAACATTTTATAATTTTTTTATATCTTTGGAGTTCTAAGGTGATTCAATCCTTGAGGTTCACATATAGTGATCTCTTAACGTCAAGTTAGGTGGTTTGTCCCTTTCTGTTGGATTTCCTTGAGTTTTATGTGAAAAATTTCCTAATACCCACGAATAGGGTATTGCGTGTTTACCGTTTGATCCGTATTGTTTTCCTTCTATTCTTGTATGCATGAGTAGATGATATTTGTTTGTGAATAGGGTTTATTGTTGTGCTTTGGCTATGTTTCCCCTGCATGTTTTTCATGTTTTGACCTTTGGGACTAGTTTTCCTGTTATGCTTCTTTTTACTTTCCCATACATAGTATTGTAGGATGGTGTGACTATTGTTTTGTTATGCTTTTATGTTGAATAATTAAATACATGTTGTTCTTGTGGGTTACCATGGACGATTCACGCTGCAACACTTTCTTGAATTACATAGGTCCATGAGAACCTGGTGTATAGACCATAGGGAGAATGGATGTTGAGGGCTTCTCCAGAGTGTCCGTTTTACTTATGATGTGAGACCAAATGGGGAATTGACATTGATTACTTACTCTGAGTGTATGTAGTTCCTTGACATGGGCCACTGAGGGAATGTTATGTAAGTGCTTCCCTAGAGATCCTTTAGTACCGTTACGAGACTATAGGGGGAATTGACGGTGACTTCTTACTTAGAGAGTATATTCTTTAGATGAACCAGAAGGGTTAGAATGAATGTATTTCCTAGAGGGTTACCTTTGTGTTAGATTATTTATTGTACTTTTTAGGTAGATCTAGAGGGGTTAGACTGGGTGTTCTTTCCATAGGGTTACCTGTTATGTTTATTTTTTTGTTTATTTGTTGCTTGATATTGATATTGTGGATTGTTTACTATTGAGTACCTTCATGTTTACTGTTTCCTTAATTTTACCTGCCATATACACATTGACAGTTAGGCACAGATCTTGTGGTGGCTGCCTACTGGGATTAGTCTCACATTCTGTTTGGCTCATGCTTTTGGGCCCAAACAGATTATATTTTTGTAGGTATAGACAAGGCCAAGCGCACTTTTACTTTAGGTACTTCACATATTGTGGAGCTAAAGAGCACATGACAATGATTAGGCTTGCGGTGCTATAGAGCTAATTACGATTATCCTTTTATACTTGGTCTAGTACTGTATTTCATCATTGTGCTTTGTTTCTTTGTTTTACTAGACATATGTATCATGAATTATTATATATTTGTGCCCCAGTTTATTCTATCAGTTTTCCACTGTTTATTTTTTGTATGACATTATTATTGCTTCTACTCTTGTGTGTATTTTTTTAGTTCAGCTTTGTACACTACCAACGAGGGCATTGTTTCCACACTATCGCACCCAAGTCCCTCAATGCTTGTCAGAAGCCTCTATCGTTCAGGGAGATGTCCTTGAGGCCATGTGACCAACCAAGTACGGGGTGCCTCTAGGTGGTTTCTGGATCCGGGACATTAATGTATCTCAGATGATGATTCATCTTCTGGTTGGACTATAGATAATGATGATACATTACTCTTTCATGGGCATGTTTGTGTTCTAGCATACATCATAGGGGAGCTGATGCATTAATTTCATGCCTTATCATGGGAAGTACATCCCAGTGTTATGAATATGTATTAATACATATATATCCAATATTGGTGGATTTCTATAAAATGGTATATTTTTTTCCTTTATCACTTGGTGTTTCACCTATCAGTAGTTGAAGGCCAAACATCAATGACTAATGGAAATTTTGAATATAGTATTGTTCTGCACGGAATCCGGGGATGACCTCCTGGACGGGAGATTCAAACGTTCCGATCGGTTTCTAACGGGTTTGTTTGTAGAACCGGAAACATCCAATGATTCCACATCCGCTTGAACCTACTTTCCAAAGGCAGGCGCTCATGAGCTTGTGGGCTAATGAGGCTTAGGAATTTGCATTGGTCGAGAGGATGGGAGGTCGGACTCATCACACCTTTTTGAGGGGAATTATTGTCTACTCCGTGACTCTCTTTATAGATTTAAGTTAAGTTCGTGAATCCTTATTACATTACCAAGTACAAAATGAGCTTTCCTTTAATTTTAACAATCAATGATTAAATATGCAAGAAATTTAGAGAATCTTTTATATGTATTCGAGGTTCTTCATCAATATAGAATCATCTATATTTGTTTTAGAGATTCTTGATCAATGGTATCCTTCAAAATATTTATATAAAAGTCTCTTGGTCATTTTGATGACCAGGCTGATTTTAAAGCCACTCAGTGGGGAACTTTAAGTTTATCGTCATTCAGAAGGACGGAGATTATTTTAAAGTTGGGATCGAACCCATAAATGGGCTACCTACGTATCCTTTGTTTTGAAAAAGGAATCAGAACCCACGTAGTTCGAGAAATGGATGATGTTTATGATTGATGGCTCAAAGATGAATGTCATAATTACTTTTACACTCTAAGCTCACGTGAGTCATGCTCGATGTGAGAAACAAGAGGTATTGGTAAAAATTAGACAATTGTGCCATGAAGGATGCAATCATAAGAATTTATTTGGGGCTTATGTATGGATGACTTCCCAGATAGATGAAGGTTTAGGATTTACCTTTTAGGGAGAAAATCCATGAACAGGGTCCATGAAGTTATATGTGCTTCATGGAGATTTGAATACTCTAATCTTGTGGCTTACTCCTAAGGAGGATGCCCAAGTTAGGAGGGGACTTATGATTGGGTTTTATTCCTGAAAAGGAAACTCAAATCAAAGGAAATTTATGACTGGTTAAGAGAAATTTTAAGAGACTTGGGGCTTACTCATAAGAAGGATGCCCAAGATTTATGACTAGGACTTATTCCTGAGAAGGAAGCCTAGGTTTGGGGACTTGGGGCGTACTCCTGAAAAGGAAGCCCAAGGTTATGACTGAGTCTTATTCCTGAAAAGGAGACCCAGGTTAGGGATTAAGGTTTGGGGCTTACTCCTGAGGAGGATGCCCAAGATTAAAGGACTTGATTGGGGCTTATTCTTAAGAAAGATGCCCAGATCAGAGGTTTTTATAACTGGGGATTATTCCTGAAAAGAAGACCCAGGTCAGGATTCTCTCATCTTGAAGGATGAGGTTGAATGAATGAACTCTCAATCTTTAGTGACATAAAGATGTTTAAATCACTAGGTTTTGAGAGATATTTCACAGAATTCCTTTCAGATAAGGATGTCAAATCAAGAAATCATGCCATAAATGGCTTTGAAGAGTATCTTGAAGACTGAATCTTGAATAGGAAAGGTGAAATGGCTTAAGAGGGGTAAAATGGGCAAGATGGGCACCCGAAAAGATAGGGGCGCGCAAGTATTAAAGGTCGCGCAAGTCCTCCGGCGGCGCGCAAGTATTGGTAACGCAAGTATACTTGCGCGACATGAGGGATACTTGCGCGATTTTCAACCAGAGTTGAAATACTTGAGCGACTCTTTTTTAAACCCTTTATAATCCTCTTGAGGTTCTTCCAGAGAGGGGACGCGCAAGTTATATTGAAGGAAATAAGTAGGCGCGCAAGTGTTTGATAAGTTTCAACACTTAGGCCTTCCTTCTTCCCTTTAGATCTTCCATTCTAGGTAAGAAATTACCTTAGAAGTGTTTTGGAAGCTTTGAGAAGAGACTTGGGCGTCGGGAGCTTCGATCCGAGTTTCTGGAAAAAAATCCTCCCGAATGGGGGGCCCACAGGGTCTATTTATAGGCAAAATAAGGCCCTGGGCGGTTACCGAGCGGTTACCAAGCGGTTACCACTTAGGTCGTGCAAGTCACTTGCACGACCATAAGGTACCGCGCAAGTACTTGCACGACCACTAGGCGGCGCGCAAGTGTACTTGCGCGACTATGAGGGAACTTGCGCGACCTAGGGGCAATGTTCTCCTTGTTCATCCCTTTGTCGATTTTTGATGTTTCTTCAAAGGATGAATCACTTTGAGATCAGATATTCCCTTTTCCGACCTTTAGATTCTGTGACGAAAGGAGCGTCAACAAATGTCCCCCCTCAGAGTTGGATCCGGAAAGAAATGAGGATTTGACTCTGAGGAAATCGAATCCCTCCAAAGGAAAAGGGAGTGCGCACAAGTCTTTCAAGGCGCAGAGGGCAGTGCGCAAGTGTGCTGGAACTTGACTTTTATTCAGAGTTCCTTTGCCTTTTGTGGGCAGTTTAAAGTCATGCATGCCGGACATAAAGGGGCTAATGTTTAAGGTCGAAATAGCTTTGACCAAAAATGGATTAAAATGGATTCAATTCCTTGACAATTTATTTGAAAACATATTTACCATACTCAAGTATGAGAAAAAAAATGTAAACTATGGCTTAAGAATATTTGAATCTGAGGAATGATATGAAAAAAGAGCTAAAAGGCATTAGAAGAAGTAGTTTCCAAGAATGAAGTTACTATTATTTAACAAAACCCGTTAGGGGGTTGAAATATGCAGGGCCACCTATGGGCATTGGCTGCATAGTCAAATAAAATAGCATCTTTTGGCTGACAAGTCTGTTATGTGGACTGTTTATGCAAGGCCACCTATGGACACGTGCTGCATAGTCAGGCAAAAAGAACTCCCAGAAATTTACTTTCCTAGTGCTAAAAAGCCAGTGAAAGTTTATGGAGATTCAAATTTTCTAAAGCATAGAGTTTGTTGTATGGAAAAAGGTACTTGAATATGGAGAAGATATTTTCCAAACAATAATATCGAAGAACTGGATGAATATCGCTCCTACGAAGGTCTGACCCAAACGTAGGGAAGAAGAATAAACCATAGACTTGAATACTTTCAGATCATGAAAAAGGATATGGGACAAATACGTTAAGGATGGCTATTTTTGCGGATCCCTACATACTGTCGTTTAAGACAAATAAGGACAAAAGAGGCATTCTTCCCAAGAATGAAGTTACTATTATTTAACAAACCCGTTAGGGGGTTGAAAACATGCAGGGCCACCTATGGGCATTGGCTGCATGGTCAAATAAATAGCATCTCTTGGCTGACAAGTCTTTTATGTGGACTGTTTATGCAAGGCCACCTATGGGCACGTGCTGCATAGTCAGGCAAAAGAATTCTCAGAAGTTTGACATTTTTGTGACTAGAAGTCATGAAAAGGGTTATGAAGATCTGAAAATATTTTCAAGTTAGGATTATAACACATAAATATGGGTGTTGTCCAATGTATGTAGAGATACATAGGTCAACGATAACCATAATCATGTTGTGGCTGGGTCCTGAATTGAAATTTTGGACTTCACTACGTATCTCATAAGAATGAGAATCAAGCCATACGTAGTTCTTGAAATGCAGTTTAACGTCGTGCAGGACGAAAGGATGAGTGATCTTAGTTTTTGGGGTCATAGAATTCGGACCATAATAATGAATACACAGTGTGTGTTTTCATGAGGGCTTTTCAGCCAAGGGACTGAAAGTGAAATTTGGGGTTAGGCCCAAAAGACTTGGGACTGGATTCGAGGGACACTCGAATGTTCCTACGTATCCCATAAGGATGGGAATCAAGTCCACGTAGTTCTAGACACTACCCTTTGTACAAATTTGGTTCGTACATGTGAAGGGTGAAAAGGGACTTTAGTGCAATGATGGTTTTAACCTAAGATAAAAAAGTTTAGGCATTACCATGTATGCACGTAGTCTTTTAAAAATGAAAAACAGAAAGAATCAATGTTAATAATGGTTCCTTCTCAAATGAGGAGATCAAAGAATATTGTAGTTTATTGTCATACCGGACAGAAGTGTTGTATAGTTTAACGTCATTTAACAAGGACGAAAGTGAATCAATGTAAAGATATTGATTCCAGGGGTGGTTTCACAAATCATCATCATATGAGATGGTGGTGAACCAATGTGAAGAGATTGTTTTTGGGCTTGAACCTTTGGGAGGTTGCCTACATACCCAGCCTGGAGGGCAAGGATCAAAGTCTGTGTAGTTCAATTAAAGAATGAATTAATGATCAAGTTGTTCTTGTGGACAATGATCTAAAAAAAATGTTGTTGGGACTTACACATGGTTAGTGGCCCAAAGGGAGTGTTATGGTTGATGTTCGCTCTAAGCTCACGTGAGTCATACTCAGTGTGAGAAACAAGAGGTAATAACAACCTTAACGATGCACAGTTTAATGTCATGTAGGACATATCAAGGACTTTCTGTACAGTTTAGCGTCATGTAGTTAGGACGATGGGGACAATACAGTTTAACGTCATATTGGACGAAAGGGGGATTGTGCAGTTTAAATGTCATGCTGGACTTTTGATGATTATATAGTTTAACGTCTTTCCGGACGTGAGGGACTTTTATACAGTTTAGCATCATGTAGTTAGGACGTCACAGTTTAACGTCTTGCTGGACATATTTGCAAATAGTTTATGGTCATATACATGGACCAGGGATGATGCAGTTTAATGTCATGTTTGACCTCTTATGGAATTTTTTCACAGTTTAATGTCGTGTGGGACGAAGTTGCAGTTTTAAGGTCATACTGGACCATTGCTGTATATTTTAACGTCATATAGCAAGGACGAACTGGTGCTACACAGTTTAAAGTCATGCAAGCCGGACATAAAGAGAACCAATATGAGGATATCAGTTCTGGGGACTTTTTACAGTTTATCGTCATGCTGGATGTTGGAAGTGCCACACAGTTTAGTGTCGTGTTGCTAGGAAACAATATAGTTTAATGTCATCTTGGACAGAATATAGTTTAGTGTCATGTAGGACAATAAGGGACTTAACACAGTTTAACGTCATGCTGGACGATGAAAGTGCCACACAGTTTAATGTCATGTTGCTAGGACAAAATATAGTTTAATGTCATCTCAGACAAAATATAGGAACTTCTATACAGTTTATTGTCATGTAGGACAAAATCAGGGACTATGCAGTTTAAAGTCTTGCAGTTAGGACTATTGGTGCTGCACAGTTTAGTGTCATGTTGCAGGGACATAAGTGCGAATAGTTTAAGGTCATATGCATGGACCGTACAGTTTATCGTCATGCTGGACGTATTATAGTTTAATGTCATCTCGGACAGAAGTGTGACACAGTTTAATGTCATGTTGGATGAAGTTGTAGTTTAAGGTCATACTGGACCATGGTGTAGTTTAAGGTCATACCGGACCTCTTATGGAATTTTTTCACAGTTTAATGTCGTGTGGGATGAAGTTTCAATTTTAAGGTCATACTGGACCATTGCTGTATATTTTAACGTCATATAGCAAGGACGAACTGGTGCTACACAGTTTAAAGTCATGCAAGCCGGACATAAAGAGAACCAATATGAGGATATCAGTTCTGGGGACTTTTTACAGTTTATCGTCATGCTGGACGTTGGAAGTGCCACACAGTTTAATGTCGTGTTGCTAGGACACAATATAGTTTAATGTCATCTCGGACAGAATACAGTTTAGTGTCATGTAGGACAATAAGGGACTTAACACAGTTTAACGTCATGCTGGACGATGAAAGTGCCACACAGTTTAATGTCATGTTGCTAGGACAAAATATAGTTTAATGTCATCTCGGACAAAATATAGGAACTTCTATACAGTTTATTGTCATGTAGGACAAAATCAGGGACTATGAAGTTTAAAGTCTTGCAGTTAGGACTATTGGTGCTGCACAGTTTAGTGTCATGTTGCAGGGACATAAGTGCGAATAGTTTAAGGTCATATGCATGGACCGTACAGTTTATCGTCATGCTGGACGTATTATAGTTTAATGTCATCTCGGACAGAAGTGTGACACAGTTTAATGTCATGTTGGACGAAGTTGTAGTTTAAGGTCATACTGGACCATGGTGTAGTTTAAGGTCATACCGGACCTTTTCTGTATGAACAAATTGTAAGTCTTGGTTCTGGGAACAATATTTTGTGTTTATATAAAATACTTCTTCAGAAATCTGGCATTAGTTGGAGTCGTGATGTGTTCTCCATCCATTGAAATCAGAGAATACGCTCCATTGGAGTAGACCTTATGCACTAAATAAGGTCCTTCCCATTTTGGTTAAAGCTTGGGAGGCTTCTTTCCTGGTATCATTGGTGTTCTGAGAACCAATACCAATTCTCCCTGAATGAATGAACGAAGACGAACTTTTTTGTTAAAAGCTCGTGCTATTCGATTCTGATAGATTTCCAAGTGGTGCAAAGTGCACAATCTTTTCTCATCTAACTGTTCCAATTCATTCAACCGCTTTTGGGATTGCTCACTTGTTGATAACTGATCACAAATGGCTATTCTGAGTGAGGGAAATTGAACTTCAATTGGCAAGACTGCTTCTGTTCCATATACCAATGAATATGGAGTAGACCGCGTTGCATTGCGAGTGGTAGTCCGATAAGCCCATAAAGCATGATAGAGTTTATCAGGCCATGACCTCTTATCTTTATCCACCATCTTTTGCAGTATATTTGAAAGAGTCTTGTTGAAGGCCTCTATCTGGCCATTAGCCGCTGCATGATATCGAGATGAATGGTTGGACTTAATGTTGTATTCTTGATACAATCTCTTTACCTCAGAAGAACAGAAGTTGGTGCCGTTGTCCGTCAATATGGTATGAGGGACACCAAATATAGTAATGATGTTAGACTTGATGAAGCTGACAATGCATTTAGAACTGACTTCTTTGAGAGGTACTGGCTCTGCCCATTTGGAAAAGAAATCAGTAGCAGTAAGAATGTACTTAAACTTCTTGGCCGTAGCTGAAGGGTAAGGTCCCACCACATCCATTCCCCATGTGGAAAATGGCCATGAGTATTTAGCTGTATGAAGCAACTCTGGAGGTTGATGAATGAAGTTGGCATATACTTGGCATGAATGACACTTCTTTGTGAAATTAACACAATCTTGTATCATTGAAGGCCAAAAGTATCCAAGCCTTCGAATTTGATCAGACAGTCTATGTCCAGACTGGTGGGCACCACAGACTCCTGCATGCACTTCTTTTATGACAGCCATTGTCTCTTCACCATCAATACATCTGAAGAGAACTCCATCAAAACCACGTTTGTAGAGAATTTTCTCGAGGTGGTTTGGACCATCATAAAGAGTAAAATTGACCACACGTCGCCGAATTTGTTCTCTCTCGGCTCTATCAGGTGGAAGTGTTCCATTTTGAAGGTATTCCCTGATAGGTAACATCCATCCTGTAGTATGACCATATGGTTCAGGAATGGGACTAATTTCATTAATTTCCTCTGTTCTGACTTGAACATAAGGTGAAATTGCACGACGGTGGGCAATACTGATGGTTGTCTCATCCCGATTTGGATCTGCTAAAGCTGTGGCTATATTAGCCAGTGCATCAGCTTGAGCATTTTGTGATCTTGGGACATAAGAAAATGTCGGTTCTGAAGGGAATTCCGACATTAACTCTCTGATGTAATCATACAAAGGGATTAATTCTTCTTTTCTGATGGCATAATCCCCATTGACTTGTTTGATTACCAGGTCTGAATCACCTTTCACCTTTAAGTGATTCACTTGTGCTTGAAGCGCTAACTCCAAGCCTGCAATGAGAGCTTGGTATTCAGCTTCATTATTGGTACCACCTTCCCACAACAAAAAGGAATAAGGTAACACTGCCTTATCTGGAGAAATGAGCACAATTCCTAAACCAACTTTGTTGAATTTAGGATTTTCCATTTTCTTCCCTGTTGGACTTCTAGAAGCACCATCAAAATACATTTCCCATGTTTGAGGACTCTCTTGAATAGAAAAAACTTCCTCATCAGGGAGTTCGATATCTGAATACGTGTCTTCCACTGAAGGGTGTTCAGCCAGGAAATCAGCCAGAGCTTGGCCCTTAATTGCCTTTTGAGACACATACTGAATGTCGAACTGCTGTAGAATAACCGCCCACCTTGCCAGACGTCCTGTAAGCATTGGACGACTAAGGATGAATTTGAGTGGATTATTACGAGATACCAATTGGACCTCGTGATGTTGCAGGTAGTGTCTCAGTTTCTGAACTGCAAAGATTAATGCTAGGCAGCACTTTTCAATACTTGAATACCGGGTTTCTGCTTCAAGCATAGTTCTACTGAGATAGTAGAGACTATTTTCATTCCCAGCATCATTCTTTTGAGCGAGAAAGGCACCCAATGATCGCTCTAAAGCTGTCACATAGAGGATAAGAGGCCTACCCTCAACAGGTGGCATGAGTACTGGTGGACTCAAGAGGTATTTTTTGAGAACATCAAATGCTTCTTGACATTCTTTAGTCCACTGGTAAGTGACTCCTTTCTTCAATAATTTGGTAAAAGGTAAACTTTTGCCTGCCAAATTGGCGATGAAACGCCGAATATAGGCTAAGTGTCCTTGAAGTCCTCTTAATTCTTTCAAATTCTGAGGAGGTGACATACCAAGGATTGATTTGGTCTTCTCAGGATCGACTTCAATACCACGATGGCGTACAACAAAGCCAAGGAATTTTCCTGAGGTTACCCCAAAAGCACATTTTAAGGGGTTCATCTTCAAATTATGTTGTCGAATCTTGTGGAATATGATTTCCAAATCAGCCAAGTGATCAAAACGTTGTTTGGATTTAACCACCAAATCATCTACATAGCATTCAACAAATTTCCCTTGAAAAGGTTTGAAGATACGATGCATGGCGCGTTGATATGTTGCACCTGCATTCTTTAAACCAAAGGGCATCACCCGGTAACAAAACACACCTTGAGGAGCTCTGAAGGCTGTATATTCCTCATCTTCTGGGGCCATTCGGATCTGATTATATCCAGAATATCCATCCATGAAAGAAAGTACTTCATAGCCAGCCGTCGCATCAATTAAGAGTTCTGTAATCGGAACTGGAAAATCATCTTTGGGACAATACCGATTAAGATCTCTGAAATCGATGCAAACCCTAATTTGTCCGTTCTTTTTCTTTACTGGGACAATATTAGCCAACCACTTGGGATATTGAACTTCTCTGACGAAGTTAGCTTTGATAAGCTTATCCACTTCAGCCTCGATTTTGGAAGCATAGGTTGGGTGTGTTCTTCTCGCGGCTTGCTTGAATCTTCGATGTTCTTTTGGCAAACCCAAATGATGGGTGGCAACATCAGGATCAAGGCCAGGCATCTCTGTATAATTCCAAGCAAAAATATCTTTATTTTGCTTTAGAAAAGAAATATACATCTCTTATTCTTCAAGGGTCATGGCCGCACTAATTAAAGTGGGGCGTGGATCTTTCTCTGTACCCAGATTTACTTCTCTGAGTTCATCCACAGTGGTAGAGATACCCTCTTCAAATGCTGGAGGAGCATCTCTAAGATCTTCCTCTTCCTCTTCATCATGTGTTATATCTTCCGTTTCTACTTGCAAAGTAGATGAAAAAACGAAATTCTCATGATCATAAGAGATGTCAAAATTTTCACATTTTGAAGAAGAAGCTTCCATTTTCGACCATATTGATGAAAAAGGGTCTTCTTTGGGAAATAAAGAGGAGATGATGGATTGAGAATTGACATCAACATTCACCTCCGGTGTTGCTATAACTTCTTCTGGCCTGATTAGCGAAGTATAGACTTGTTGGATTTCAGCAGACGAAATGAAAACGTCACCACTTATGCTTTCATCACTGCTTGGTAAGTTACCAATTTCTCCCATGTTGTCTGGCTCGATTGTCGTAATTGACATTATGGATCTTTCCATAAGAGTATTTTGATTTGGGCCTATTTTGTCAATTTGACTGATAGGTAACACATAATCTGTACTCACATGTGAAAATGGATTTATTGGAATTTTTTCCAAACCATATGGAGCATTAACTTTGGTAATTTCCTTCATTGTAGATTTTTCTCTTCCCTTCATGTGATAAAATTCCGCCTCAATGTATTGAGACTCACATGTCTTGAACGGGGCCTTATCACCATACAATGTTCCAACTTGACCATCGAAACAGTATTTGAGACATTGATAGTATGACGATGGAATAGCTGCATGCTGATGTAGCCAGGGTCTTCCAAGCAAGATATTGAAAGCTGAGTCTTGATCAACAATCATGAAATCTGAATTGGAAACAAGATCTCCAAACTGAGTTCTGAGCGTAACATCTCCCAGTGGTTCTTGTTCATTTATATCATATCCTTGCAACATCATGGTAGAAGGAGACAAATCAGATTCCGTGAGGCCCAATCGACGAAGTGTACGAATGGGCATGAGGTTGACTCCTGAACCATTGTCAATGAAAGCTCTTCGAACATCTATACCATTGACTTTGCCAGATAGGTACAAAGGTTTTATGTGCCCATGCACAACATCATCTTCATCTTTATCAGTAAAAGATATCACTGCATGGCATTCTGCAGGATTATTCTCTATGTGATAAATTTCAGCTGCAGCAATCTCAGCTTCAAATTCTTGAGGACTTGACAAAGCTTCGAAGAGTGCTTCCCGAAGATCTCTTGATAGATTTAAAGCATCCAAAATTGATAATTTGGCTGGTACTTGGGCCAGGTGTTTCAATATATCATACTTTTGATCTAGAGGCCTGCGTTTCCCAATAGGAATATGCGGTTTAGCAGGTACCTTGGAAGCAGATGCTTTGGAAGCTGATGCATCTTGTATTGAAGTTGGCAACATCTTTGGTTTTGGAAAATTAGACTGATTAGATCCATTTGCTTGCTGAGATAAAGAAGATGGAACATTTAATCGGTCTTCCAAAATAACTGTGCCAAATCTGAGTTGGCCATTGGCAGAAGAACTTGCTTGTTCATTTTGAGCTCGCTGAAGGGCTCTACCACGAGTTTCTGCTGCATATACAGTGCTAGCAGGGGTAGAATTAGAGTAGTGGCTTCGGAAAGATCCACGTCTTCCCCTATATCCTGAACCTCTAGAACTTCCTCGGGTTCCTTTATTTGATACAGGGAATTCAGGCTCATCAAGACTGGAATATGAATCTGTTAATTGAATCATATTAACAGACCCAAAGATCAATTCTTCGTCTGATAAAGACTCTGCCTGGTTGGCCTGTTTAGGCTGTGCCGTTTGGTGGGACGGTGCCCGTTGCTTTGAAGTAGATGGAATGAAATCTGCCAGAGTCAAAGACAATTTAGGATTTGATGCATACTCATCTTCTCCTTATTCCTCTTTCTTCTTTGAATTGCGCTGCCCTTTTGAGGATTTGTCCTTTGATGGAGGCTTTACTGCAACTTTTGTAGGAGACACAATTGGCTTCTTCAATTGTGTTCGCAAAATGGAATGGGTCCGATTGATTGTCTTTCTGATCATCCAATCATCATATTTTTTCGCAGTTTTGCTTTTGACTTCCTGCCACTCGCCTCCTTCCTCTGGATCTGTAGCGGTAATACACGCTACATGAGCTGAAGAACCCTTCAATTTGACCTGTCCCAAATCGACCATCTTTTGCAGGAGGTCCTTAAAGACAAAACACTCCTGGATGAGATGCCCCAACATTTGATGAAAGGGACAATAATTGGGACGGTCTTCATCTCCTTCCTTGTTTGGTCTCTTCGGCACTGGTAATTGAACCAAATTATTTTCCAGAGCTGAAATGAAGTAACCAGGAACTTGCTCAATTCGGAAAGAGTATGTTTTACTCTTCATATCCTCAAATTGTTTTCGTCGTTGATCTTTTTGATCATTTGGACGAAACAGCCTTTGTTTTTGGCGTTCAGGAGGTGGAGCCCTTCGAGAAGATGAAGGTTTTGAAGTAGAAATAGGTACAGGTGCCTGTTTAAGCATAACTGTTGCAGTTTCTGCTTTACCCATTCTTCTTCCTGGAGCTGATGGAATTACACGAGATTTAGCCTTAGCCTGTATAAGGGAATCTTCAATCTGTTGAGCGATTGAAGTAAGGTCTCGAAACCCTCCTGTGTATTTCACAGGGATCAATGGCGTGCGTAATTCGTCACGCAAATTTGCCACACACATTGGCAATAATTTATCCTGAGGGAGTGATAAACTCAAGGAATACGTTAATCCCTTCCAACGAGCAATGAAATTAGAGACTCTTTCATTCTCCCTTTGCTTGCAGTTTGTAAGATCGAAAACTGTCGTTTTTGGCAAAGTTGAGCTAAACTGAAGAAGGAATTTTTGACGAAGATCCTCCCATCCGATGACTGACCGGGATTTCAAGCTTGTATACCAGACAAAAGCTGGTCCTTGCAAGGTTCGCACGAAGCATCTGAGTTTCACTGCTTCTTGCTGCTCTGGAGTTCCCATCATAGGATCACAACAAGACACGTAATGCGTCAAATGTTGTTCAGGGTCACCTGATCCATTGAAAGTAGGGAAAATAGGGTTTCCAAAACTGGATGGAGGAGAAATTGAATCTACCCATTCAGGGTAAACTTTCTTTTCAGGTTGAACTTGCGCCCGTTTCCCTTCCATAGTTTCTAACCGAGCTGTTAATGACTCAATAGTAGTTATTAACTTTTGAGAAACGTCAGGTTGAACTTGGTTTTGGGTAGGTGCAATGAATGGAGCTTGGACAGACGTGGTGGTTGGTGCTGCAACTGATGGTAGTGCTGCCAACCGTTGTTGCGTTTGACCCGTAGGATTAGACCTCTGTGGGTGTACTGACAAAGGAGGATATTCTTGATCCATCTCAGTAGTTACAACAAATTCCTTCGGCTGTCGGACTTCAGCATTCTTAAGAAGAAGACTACTCTGAAGTAGTTCTGCATTCAACCTTCTTAATTCTTTCATTTCTTCCTCCTGTTGTGCAAGCCTTTGCTCTAACGAGAGCGATTGACCTCCTTCAGAGGAAGGGTGAGAAGTAACCTGATTCTTTCCTTTCCCCTTATTGGATCCTTTTCGGAGAGGGGGAAGTGGGTTATTTGAAGGAATACCCAGATTTTGTGTAAGCCTTTGATTACGTGTGCGCACACCTTCTTCATTTAGGTCTGTGTGCGCAACTTCTTGAGCAGGAACCTCTTCGTCTGATCCCTCTGATTGAGCCTCATCTGGTGAATCAGCAGCAATGGCAGTGATGACATTAATGGATGCATATTTCATGGAATCCTTTCTATCAGCATTTCTATGATATTGTCTCTTTTTATGTCCATGATAAGACATGGCATTCCGTTGACTTGATCCCTCAGGAATTTCTTTGTGAACCGTCACTTGGAGAGAATCTCTTGATATCTTGGCTCTTCGTTCCTCTTGAGGCTTCATCCCTAATCGAGAGAATACTGACTTTCTCTGAGGGAGGGATTGAGGATTTGAAAAAGTCCCCAGTCTGGTGGACTGGGGGTGTTCCTGCTGCTTCCGCTCAACTCCCCGAATCCCATTCGTTGACTCTGAGGGTTGAGTTAGAGAAGTCCCCAGTCTGGCAAGCTAGGGTGTCTCTTGACATGCTATGTCTGAGATCTTCCGGAAATCTCTCTTGATCTTGCGGATCTTAGTTCGGAAATTAGCTGGATGCATTAACCTGTATCCACTTTTATCACCTGGTTCAACAGACCGTTGGATGATTTCCGAAACTTCTGTCATTTGATGACGTGTTTGCTCTAGACGAGAGGCTTGTGCAATATTCTCGCCTGCTTGATGTAGGAGCAATTCAACAACCTGTTCTCTATATACTTGATTTTGAGAGGAACTAGTTGAAGCTTGATCTCGAGCAAGATTTTGATTATGAACAAAGCCCATTGACTGTGGCCGGCCATGGGCAATAACATTGCATGAGACCATTTTCGGCGGGCTTTGCTGACCGGAAAGCACTGTGAAATGTAGTGCTCCATGAACACCCCATCCTCTGATATGAACATTAGATGGATCATTGGCAATTAACTGATGCAATTTTCTTAGTGCGCCAAGGCATGAACGTTGAAGGGTTCTATGTTGCTTTTCAGCCTTCGGATACCGAGAGACTGATAGAGATGCCAAATCAATCTGGCGTTGTAACCCTTCTATTATCTTAAGATGATTTTCATATTCATCGTAAGATAATACCTTCTTCTTTAATTGACAAAGAGTTTTACATATGTTGAGATGAATATCATGGATTCCATCATCCGTCAACATCTTTGGAATGTCATACTGGGAATCAGCCAAAGGCCAAAACATGACTGGTACTTCACCTTTTGCCAGTTTTTTCCTCATGTTCAGCATTTCCTCTTTATCATTAAATGAAGATTCTTCTACCTGTTTGGACCAGAGTTGGTGTTTCCTTGTTGCTTCATCGGATTCAACAAGATTGGTAGGGGAATCACTATTCATGCTGGAAGATGAATGACCCAGGGAAGGTTCGGAGAATAACCTGAACCCCAGGCTATCTTCTGATGGAGAAAGAGTTTCACCTGCCGATAGTAAATCATCAGACATGACTGGTTTTACGTTTGCATGTGCCTCGAGATAGGAGGGATTTCTCGTCACTACATTGCCTTCTGAAGAATTTTCGAGACAATGTGAATCACTACTGCGGAGAGGACTTTCGCAGCGAAGTTCATCACCATGAGGAGGACCATCATGATGGGTTACAGCAAAAGATGAGATCTCTTGCTCCTTGGTCTTCTGACCACACAGAGGGTTCCTGTGGCTCGCATCTGAAGAAGAAACTTCAAGATTGACCGAATTTTCATGAAGCAAGTCTTCATGAGGAAGTGTCTGTTGAAGACCTTCGGGATTAATGTTCCCGTTATTGGGAACTGAGGGAGTAGAATCTTGAATTCCGACAGATAAATGTCTGAGGGCTTCAAGAACTCCAGCATCGAGCAAGGCTTTGTTGTAGATTGGCCTTTGATCTCCTGACTGTGCTGGGTGGATCTTTTTCTTAGATGCCTTCTTACTCGCTTTAGAAACCACTTGATGACGAAAGTGATTGCTCTGAGCAGGTGTGTATGCCTGATCAGGAAAGATGGTCAGGTTAGGCTGACGATCATCGCTCAAATCAGGTGTATGTGCCTGACTTGGTTGTCCGTATGATATGGGGGAGTAGGCCCCACAACCCTCTTGGACTGGAACAGATGTGTGTGTCTGTTCCGGAGTGAATTGTTGATGTGTCACTCCATTGCTAGGGATAGATTTGTGTGTCTGTCCCTGAGATGATGCTGAAGATGTTATGATATCCTGGCAAGCATCCAGAATATGAGCAGGAATTTGCTTCTGCTCTTTCACCATTGATAAAATATGCTTGGTGACTTCAGCCGCCGGAACGGGGATATACGTCCATTCCGGGCTTGGAGTAGGTGTATGTGCCTGCTCCTGTCCTCCTTTTCCTGTCAGTGAATCCTGACAGTACTCAAGTGTGGAGGTAGAGAGTTTAGTCTGCCTCCTGTTTGTCGTCGGGACTTTCCGACTGACTTCTCCGTGCGCTACCAAACGAGACTGTTGGTAGACCTGATTAGTAAGAGCAGGTGTATGTGCCTGCTGATTACACTTCGTCAAACGCGGTTGACGAGATCCATCATATGTAGTCAGACGAGCCTGCTGACTAACTGCTGATGTATAAGCAGGTGTATGTTCCTGCCTATGGTACTCCGCCGGAATTGCCTGGCGGGATCGGCTTGATGCTGCCAGACGAGTCTGCTGGACAGCGGGATTAAAACGAACAGGTGTGTATGCCTGCTCGTTATTTGCCACCAAGTTAAGTTGGTGGACTTCTCCGGAGATGGCAGGGATGACAACCTGCCTATTGTTAACCGGATTCCGTCTCTGGCGATTCATCTTGCCTGCTCGGGTTCGAGGAACCTGAGCTGAATGCCTGGAGCCGGTACCCTCATCATGTTGAGGGCGCACTACCGCACGAGTCTGGCGGCGATTGTTGATGGGAGCCCTTGAGAAGGACTCCTGTCTCTTTGAATTAAGGTCCTGCGGGACCTGCTCATTCACTTCCTCAGAATAAGGGAGTGAATGGAAACTGCGTTCCGGGGATAACGACCCGAAACGGTTAGAGACGGTAGTCAGCACCGCCTGCTTCTTGATTGCTGGTCGCTGTTGTCCGGACGACCAGGTAGAGTTGTTAATTTGGAGGGCTTGACGAGCGGCCTCCAGAGTTGGGATAGTACCGTTGTGACGGTACTCCTTAACCAGTGCATTAGAAACACAGCGTTGAAGACGCTGAGTTGGTGATGTCATCCTCAGAGCGGATGACGTTCCAGCAGGAGTAGCAGCATTGGTTTTCACAGCAGCAGACCTCACAGTAGAGGTATTCCCAGTAGCAGTATTCACAGGGGTGAATTTAAGGAAAGCCATTTTTGTAGAAGATCTTGAAAAAAGAGTGCTTGGTTAAGGATTCACGTCGGGTTCACCATTTTTGTTCCGCACGGAATCCGGGGATGACCTCCTGGACGGGAGATTCAAACGTTCCGATCGGTTTCTAACGGGTTTGTTCGTAGAACCGGAAACATCCAATGATTCCACATCCGCTTGAACCAACTTTCCAAAGGCAGGCGCTCATGAGCTTGTGGGATAATGAGGCTTAGGAATTTGCATTGGTCGAGAGGATGGGAGGTCGGACTCATCACACCTTTTTGAGGGGAATTATTGTCTACTCCGGGACTCTCTTTATAGATTTAAGTTAAGTTCGTGAATCCTTATTACATTACCAAGTACAAAATGAGCTTTCCTTTAATTTTAACAATCAATGATTAAATATGCAAGAAATTTAGAGAATCTTTTATATGTATTCGAGGTTCTTCATCAATATAGAATCATCTATATTTGTTTTAGAGATTCTTGATCAATGGTATCCTTAAAAATATTTATATAAAAGTCTCTTGGTCATTTTGATGACCAGGCTGATTTTAAAGCCACTCAGTGGGGCACTTGAAGTTTATCGTCATTCAGAAGGACGGAGATTATTTCAAAGTTGGGATCGAACCCATAAATGGGCTACCTACGTATCCTTTGTTTTGAAAAAGGAATCAGAACCCACGTAGTTCGAGAAATGGATGATGTTTATGATTGATGGCTCAAAGATGAATGTCATAATTACTTTTACACTCTAAGCTCACGTGAGTCATGCTCGATGTGAGAAACAAGAGGTATTGGTAAAAATTAGACAATTGTGCCATGAAGGATGCAATCATAAGAATTTATTTGGGGCTTATGTATGGATGACTGCCCAGATAGATGAAGGTTTAGGATTTACCTTTTAGGGAGAAAATCCATGAACAGGGTCCATGAAGTTATATGTGCTTCATGGAGATTTGAATACTCTAATCTTGGGGCTTACTCCTAAGGAGGATGCCCAAGTTAGGAGGGGACTTATGATTGGGTTTTATTCCTGAAAAGGAAACTCAAATCAAAGGAAATTTATGACTGGTTAAGAGAAATTTTAAGAGACTTGGGGCTTACTCATAAGAATGATGCCCAAGATTTATGACTAGGACTTATTCCTGAGAAGGAAGCCTAGGTTAGGGGACTTGGGGCTTACTCCTGAAAAGGAAGCCCAAGGTTATGACTGAGTCTTATTCCTGAAAAGGAGACCCAGGTTAGGGATTAAGGTTTGGGGCTTACTCCTGAGGAGGATGCCCAAGATTAAAGGACTTGATTGGGGCTTATTCTTAAGAAAGATGCCCAGATCAGAGGTTTTTATAACTGGGGATTATTCCTGAAAAGAAGACCCAGGTCAGGATTCTCTCATCTTAAAGGATGAGGTTGAATGAATGAACTCTCAATCGTTAGTGACATAAAGATGTTTAAATCACTAGGTTTTGAGAGATATTTCACAGAATTCCTTTCAGATAAGGATGTCAAATCAAGAAATCATGCCATAAATGGCTTTGAAGAGTATCTTGAAGACTGAATCTTGAATAGGAAAGGTGAAATGGCTTAAGAGGGGTAAAATGGGCAAGATGGGCACCCGAAAAGATAGGGGCGCACAAGTATTAAAGGTCGCGCAAGTCCTCCGGCGGCGCGCAAGTATTGGTCGCGCAAGTATACTTGCGCGACATGAGGGATACTTGCGCGATTTTCAACCAGAGTTGAAATACTTGAGCGACTCTTTTTTAAACCCTTTATAATCCTCTTGAGGTTCTTCCAGAGAGGGGACGCGCAAGTTATATTGAAGGAATTAAGTAGGCGCGCAAGTGTTTGATAAGTTTCAACACTTAGGCCTTCCTTCTTCCCTTTAGATCTTCCATTCTAGGTAAGAAATTACCTTAGAAGTGTTTTGGAAGCTTTGAGAAGAGACTTGGGCGTCGGGAGCTTCGATCCGAGTTTCTGGAAAAAAAATCCTCCCGAATGGGGGGCCCACAGGGTCTATTTATAGGCAAAATAAGGCCCTGGGCGGTTACCGAGCGGTTACCAAGCGGTTACCACTTAGGTCGCGCAAGTCACTTGCACGACCATAAGGTGTCGCGCAAGTACTTGCACGACCACTAGGCGGTGCGCAAGTGTACTTGCGCGACTATGAGGGAACTTGCGCGACCTAGGGGCAATGTTCTCCTTGTTCATCCCTTTGTCGATTTTTGATGTTTCTTCAAAGGATGAATCACTTTGAGATCAGATATTCCCTTTTCTGACCTTTAGATTCTGTGACGAAAGGAGCGTCAACAAGTATCTATTACATGATGGAAATTTGATGATGTTTATATTTTTTTCATAAATATTTTACAAAGATAACCTCATGGAAACAATACAGTTTTGGTTTTCATTGATCATTTGATGAAGGATGAACACTTCTGATCTATTTCAGATAACTCCTTAGTAGATGAGCTAAGGAAACTATATGTTAGGGAGGTCCTATGTATTCATAGAGATCCTGATTATATCATATCTGAAAGGGAATCTCACTTCAAAAATAGATTCTATTATGGGTTTTAGAAGCCCTTGGTAAGATAGGTGCTTTTGAGAATAGTCTATCAACCTCAAACTAAGAAACAAATAGAGCATATTATTCAACTATTAGAGAAAATACATCATGCATGTTTCCTTGACATCTAGGGTTACTTGGAGAAACACATACCCCTTTTGAGGTATCTTATAATAAAAGATGTTAGAATAACATTCAATCAGATCCTTATGAGTCCTTATATGGTAGGCCTTTATATTAACCTTTATTTTAGCTAGAGGCAGGGGATGGATGTTTTCATAGACCATGTACTATCTAAGATACTTCATTGCACATCTAATAGATTATGAAGTGTGTGTTGATAGCATAGTCTAGATAGTAGTCATTTCTTAACTAATTTTGATGACCACTTTTGTTTGATGTTGAAGATTGTTTTTTCTTATGAGTATCTCCCAGGTAGGTCCATCAACATATCGGGAGGAATGGTAAGCTTTCACCGTGATTCATTGGACCCTTTTAGGTTGTGAAATGAATGAAACCGATGACTTACCAAATAAAACATCCTTATAGATAGAATTCTATGCCTGATTTCTTTCACATATCATAGATTCAATAATATTATCCAGACCTATCACACATTTTTCATCCCGATGAGGTTGATTTAGAGGAGAACACTTCCCTCACGGAGTGTCCAATAAATATTGTAGATTAGAGAATGAATACACTCTATGGTTGGTCTGCTCCTTTAGTATGAGAGCTATGAAAGTATGGTCACGTAAAGGATGAGACCAAGGATCGTTAATCTGATACACGTGCTCAGTGTTTGGATATTTTCTAAAATGATTCTTCATTAGAAGGAAAACTCATGGATGAGTTATTTAATGTGGGGTGGATGTATTGACCCATCTTTTCTCAAATGTATGGAACATTTTTTTCCAATCTTTTTCCCCTCAGTAAACATGAAATATGACCTTAGGTATGTTCTGGGATCATTAAGGGATTGTTTTGAACCTGAAGCACCATGAATTGGGAAAACATAACGGGTTGGATGATAAGCACATGGTTAGTACTAAATGTGTAGGTAACCATGTGGGGGAACTCAGTGTCTTGTACGAGGATACACAGTTTATCTACAACTGTGTAAACCAATGAATATTCCTATGCAAATATTACATATTTTTGATAATGTAATTTTACACAGTTTCTATTCTATTATGGATTATATGAACCTAAACAGTGCAGGGTCCATCATTATATAGTGTGGTGCACATGATTAGTGCAATTTATGACCAACCATGTGGAATAAACATGTGACCCTGTCTAGAAGGGTTATTTTAAAATTTTTCCCTTAATGATCTAAATATCTCATCCCTCTCTTTTCCTCTACCATTTCCAGTAGATGAATACCCTTGTTCTCACCTATGACATCTCTCAACTCCTCCATGGTAAGGATTTTATGTTGTTATCTCATCCGGACTCCAAATCAATAATTTTCAAAATCATTGGATCCACATTGGTATGCACTTGAATGCTCTTACTTCTATTTCTGGTTTATATTCATATATCTTGTGCTATTTTGGTGTGAGGTCATTCACCCTGTTTTCAGGGAATTTGTCCATTATTTATTTTTCATCCATTGTACATAAAATATATTGCCTATATTGAAAAATTATTCACTTAAGACCCTATAGAATGTGGTCTATTAGTTTTCCATAAAATTTGAATTGATTTTATAGCTCTTTCCTTGTGATGCATGTTGTCCATTTATACATGTTTCCTTAAAATGTGTTCTTACTTTTTAGATAACTATACACATGTTGTTATATTCTTGTGTGACATTGATATCTATTTATAGGACTTTTAAATCAGATATATCCACCCCTATGGATGTTTCGATAGGGTTTTCCCATATTTATGTAATTATTAGATAACTAAAGAACCACCTATGTTCTTATCATATCTTGAAGTGGCTAATTATTTCATAATTAACTAAATAGATTAATTACAATGAATGATTATGAATTTAATTATCTTGATTAATTAAATGGATAATTTAAATAAATTTGAAATTGGTTCCACAGCAATGCCAAACGATGTATGCTTTTATTTTAATTTTATATGGATTGTAATGCCCTTGACTGTAATTGGCATAATGAATATAAATTCAATAGAGGTGATCCTTCTTGTTTATTAAAATTATTATGAATATTCCAATGCTATTGTATCTAGAATGATGGTTGAGGGACTTTATGATCACAACCATTCACTATCCCTTGCATTATATGTTGATCATGACATCTATCACTGTTAAAATGTTATCTACGTGATGATAATGACATTCCACGTTCCTCTTTATTGGTTATTGGGAATGAAGACTCACCCCATATATTTTGAGTGATGATAATGATGTCTGAATCTCATCTAGAGATTCTAGGAATATACCCTTGCTTGAGCCAATATCCCACTAGTCTAGTTATGGATTGCTCAGTTACTCTCAGGGTCTATCCAAAACTTAGTATCTATGTATATTTCTACTTAATTTCTCATGTACATCATGAATATATGTGTATTCATTATATAAATAAATAAATATATATATATATATATAATATAAATATATATGGTTATTGATCAGACTTGCTTTATCCTACACTGAAGTAGGTGGAGTCTACCGGGTGTCCTTAAAGAACCAAAGATAACTGTTATTTATTTATTTCCATTATTCCTTAATATTCAGTTTTATATGTACACTTCTTAGCTATGTATAATTGTGATATTATTTCTAGAGACTATTTTAAGTGGACTAATGGGATTTTATCTTATTCCCTTCTTAGGATCCCTTCAGTACATTAGTAGATTACATGTCTACAGGTACAGATAAGAAAAATCACTAGATGACAAATAATTGATTCATTTCAATTATAGTATGAAGCATTTGAGAAAATGGTCGAGAATATTCTTGAGATTCTAGTGGAGTAGTATTTTTTACAATTTTTATTTCTTTATAGCATATTGTATATAATTTCCTATATTTCCCCTTTTTTATATCTGTATTCCATGACTTCATTTTATATGAATAATCCTGGTGTATATTGATAGTATTATATTTTCATGTTAATTAAACTTATGTAGTTCTTTATTATATCTATTTCCACTATACCATTATGTTATATCAGGCTTCTACTGCAAAGGTTACTAGTATTTTTTCCATTGTGTCTGTTCAACTATGCTTCATCTATATTCTCCTTATTTATTATATATGTTATGGGACTTTGATATGATGGTATAGTCTCTCCATTGTATCATCTTAGAAAATTACTTCTAGTCAGAAACTTCTAGATTTTGGGGATACGTTATTGGGGTAATGTGAACTAATGGAACAAGGAAAAAATAAGAGGATCTCAATTCATGTTGTTAAAGAAACAATGGAAAATTCACAAGTTTCCTAATAATTTCATCATTTCATCCTATCATATCCCATGAAAAATGAAGCATTCTTCACAAACATTCTATCATGGATTAACCCGTTAAATAGATACATGATTCATAAATATTTTTTCATAATAAAACATTCACAAAAGGAGTAATAATGTTATCCTTGGTTCATATCCATAGTTAATAATAGGTAACATCAACATACATCATATTATATGGAAAATAATTTCGAATTATTTCTTGGGAAATTTCATGGGGAAAATAGATTATAATTGAAAATCAATTTTTTAAACAAAAAACATTTAAAAAATTTTTATTTGAAAATAACGTTGAAAACATATAATATAATCTTTAAAAATAATTTAAATCATTTCTTGAGGAAAATTTAATTTACACTTTAAAATGCAAGTTTTAAGACATAAAATATTTATGAAATCCTTTTTATTTTGAAATTAAATGTTTAACATATAAAAATATCCGAAATATTTTGTAAAGTCCCGCATTTTCCATGTAATATTTTTTCAATATAAGAGAATTTCACGAGTCCGCGAAAATTGATGGCGCGTGATTCCAAGGCCTGGAGTGCCTAGAATGAATTTCTGAACTTTTGTTCAGGTACGTTCAGTAAAAGTGCGAGCGAGTTTTTTTAACTTTTGAACTAGTGCTCAGAATTGAAATCGGAAGACACTGTTGATCTCACAGAGCTGGTATTCTCTTAAGGAGACCTTCACCTCAGCCACAGTGGGTCAAGAGTGAATTATAGAATTTGGGTTTTTTGGGAAGGAAAAAAATAAAATAAAATGGTGTAACGTTTTATTTTTATTTTATTTTGGAACCATCCATGTGGATATTTCACAGGTGGGGACCGAACGAACTAAAACCTCCCATGATAGGTTATGGAGGTGGGGACCACCGAGCCTATCCTCCAATGAGAGGTTATGGTGGTGGGGACCAACCGAGGATCAAAACACCTTGAACCCCTTGAACTCCCTCATAATTATGGGGAAGACTCTTAAACTTCTCCCACATAAATGGTGCCACCTGCTTTCAATTTATTATTCCAACCTAGGTAATTAATTAATCTAATTATAATTTGGGAAAACAATTAAAATTGGGGAATCATATCATAAGTTTTCTAATTTTCAATTTGGTGGATTTGGTGGAGAGGAGAAATATTGGGAGGATTACACTTCTTCTCCAACAAATAACACCATCAAAGAATGTTATTTGGAAATCATGGAAGAGGATGACGTGTGAGCACGACATCGAAGCGTGGTTTCAGATGTGATGATCGTTGGCACTCTGTTCTCCATCTACGACTTCCTTATCACGCCAACGTCAATGAAAAATCCATGGTAGGGGTTTAATTTTTTATAATTATCACTTCCCATGTTCTCCCCTTCTAATTCATTTATGGGATTGGGATTAGTTATTGATGAGGGTTTAACAGTGGTTTCTTGAAATTCTTCCCTCTTTCCATTCTTGATAATTCTTCGTAATTCAAGAAGGAATTATAGATGCTTGCTACTGCTCTAATGCGAAGAGTGTGGTCCAAAAAAACATGGCCCATCCTCTTCGTAAACCTCATGATTAATTTTTGATCGCGATGGAGGAACAACTATGAACCACGGTGGAGCACGAGAATGGTGGCCGACACAACCGTCAACCGCGATGAAGGCGACGACGCAATGGTGCCACCCCATGGCAACCGCCACTTCGCGGCCTCCGCGCACTGTGTCACCACCGCCAGTTTCCTCCGTGTCGTCCATATTTGGGCCACCACCCCACGGATATACCGCCACCCTACAAAGCGGAGCCACTATCCCCGGCCGAACCCCACAACCAATTCGACTTCCCATGGCCGGGCCACCGTCCGCATCTGACCCACCCCACGGTCGGGCTACCGCCCCATGCCCGGACCACCATCTGTGGTCGAACCGCCCCACGGCTCCGCCGTCCGCGACCCCGCCATGTCGCCCCACACCCTCGCAGCACCCCCCCCCCCCGACCGAGCCGCCCTGTGGCCTCCTCCCTCCCGGACGATCCGCCCTAGTCCAGGCCGAGCCGCCCCGTGCCCTCGTGGCACCCCCGTGGCCAAGCCTCCATCTACGACCGAGATGCCCCGCGGCCTCTGCCGCCCCGCGACACTCGTGGCCTCTACGGCCTCTCACGGCCCTTAGGGGCTGCCGGACCGCACAGCAGGTCGGGTTGCCCGGTGGGCCGGGTTGCACCACATGTTTGGCTTGAACCAGCGGGTCGGTCCGGGTCGATCTGAACGGGGTCGACCTAGGTCAAGTCGGGTTGGGTCGGTTTGACCGGTTCAGACTGGTCCAGGACCTAATACAAACCTATACATTACATGGGCCATAACTTTGGCACCAGACATTCGTTTGAAAAACTGTATTCAATGTCAAAAACATTGGAGTGAGACGGTCCATTTAGTATACTCCACTGATGTTTTGGATAAAGTTGGGGAATGGTCGGGTTGGATCGAACCCGAATCCAATCAGATCTCGGAACAAAAAGGCTAATAACTCACAGACAGGGCGTCTGAATAACGTGTTTTTTGTTGCATTGACACCCCTATGACATGGAGGTCCTTTGAGATACTTCCTCGTAGGAATTCGTAGTAGTTGGAGTATCGACCCATGGAATGTGGAGTGGATCCTCTCATAGACGAGCAGGCTTAGTGTGGGAACCCAGTAGCTGGCTGTGATAGGAATAATGAATAGGGATCTTGTGTCCTAGCGATCCTATGTAGGTATTCTCCTAGCGATCCTGTGTGGGTCATCTCCTTGTGATATTATGTGGGTGAGTAACTAGGGATCCTGTGTGGGTCAGCTCTGAGTGATCTTGTGTGGGTCAACTCCTTGTGATCCTGTGTGGGTCAGTACCTAGCGATGTTGTGTGGGTTAGTTCCTAGAGGTCCTGTGTGGGTCAGCTCATTGAAATCTTATGTGGGTAAACATATTTTCTGAGTAAGATGATTCAGTAGTTACATCTAATCATCTCTACTAATATACATAAGTTATACCTGGTGTGAGATGAGTTCAAACCTATGTGGTACTTTCCTTTATCGTAATATCATGGTGGTATTATTTTGTGGGGAATACGAGTGTCGTACTTTCCTTTATGGGTTTCCTTCCTTTTTGGAATAGTTGAGCTTTGTGCTTTTGGGTTGGACCCTATTTTTCCACATGATAGAGATAGGTATACTTGATAACTTATGTATATGTTTGGTCATATACCAAAGTAGGGTTGATCGCTGACTTCATGAATTGAGGTTTATCCTTTGTGGATTTTCTGAGACCATGAGGGTCTTGGGGTCCCTATTGAGTAACTTTATACTCACCCATGCACGGTTTATGCCCGCACCTTGTTGTGTTTGATGTAGAAGTTAGACAACGTTGATCGAGACTGAGGGTACAAGGACTAGACGATGCCTAGAGGAGGACCTTACTAAGAGTCAGTACATGGAGGAGACAAACAGATGTGGATTATTGAAGTGGCAATCTTTACCTACCCTTTAGGTATGAACCTCAAAGGATGACCCAACAACTGGCTTCCTTTTAGCTCCAATTTACTTGTACATTGAATTTCATGTACTTTCCAGTTGGTCTTGTATTTTGGCCCCTTTTACTTACTATACTCACTCTGTTTACTATTCAGTTTACTTGTCATTGTATCTTTTTGTGTGCTTGGTTGTGTGTGTTTATAGGTTATAAAGGAAATTCCTTCCTAGATTTAGGGATTATACCTTTTGGTGATATTTTCCAACCCCTAGCTTGTGGAAAGCGGGTTTGGGGAAGTCACGACACTAGCCCCAGTGGACAGGTAGTAACATATATAGGAAATTTTTTATTTTAAAATACATTATAAAAATTTTATGGGATCATTAAATTATTGAGTGTAAATTATAGGTTGAAATAGTATCTATTTCATGTATATTAATTAAAATGGTTCATTTCACATTTCCAATAAAAGACAAACACACATTAATTGGAAAATAAAATGAGGATTAATTTTAAAATAACATTAAAAAAATTAAAACTTCAAAAAAATGGATTTTAAAAGTCATTGCATAATATGAAAATATTTTAAATTTTTTTTAAAGAAACATGGTTTCAGATGAAAATATATATCCATCTAATTATAGAAATAATGTATAAGTTTTTTAAAATTATTTTCTCAAATATTTTATGTTACAAAGAATGAAAAATTATACTATTACTTGATTATATCATGAATACAAAAATATTAAAAAATAAATAATAAATATTGACAGGTGGATCATTATATATCAATATTGGAGTCTTAATCATAAACAATCCTAATAAACGATGAGATTGTTATATAAAACCCTTACCAAAATAGTAACCTAGAATCATAAGCCCCATGAATGGATAAAATAAAATGAAGCATTAAAATATCAAGAGGATAAAAAAAATAATTATATTTCTTGTAAAAGGGTCTTTATACACACCTATTAAAAGGATATTGGATTATAACAGAACATGTGTCTCAAAAAAGGCAAATTGAACAAAATATCCCTTACTGATTTGGTATCATTTTAACCTTAAGACTAAGGAAATATATATACTAAAATGGATAGGTAAATCATAATAATTATAATTATAAAAATATTTAAATAATTTCTTGGGTAGTATAAACACCACATAAAAGAAATAAGTGGTGAATCTGACATGTGTCTCATGGAAGTGAAAAGGGAGATGAAAATCCATTACTGCTTTATTTATATTTTGAATTATAATCCCAAATGAATAATCACATAAAAATAAACCCAAAATTACATAAAATTAATGGTATTAATTATATATTATTTTAAATTGGTAGTATATGCACCACATAAAATAAATTAGTGGTCAATTTTCATAAGTCTCAAAAAAAAGAGGTACAAGAAATCCATTACTCACTGTCTTGACTTCTGTCTCACTCCTTAAAACCTCATGTATACATAATGTATTTCTATTATAAATACATTACATAACCATGTTAAAATATATCATATCATATATTATTTTATTATGAGTTTTTATTACCAATGTATTAACAATTCCATGTTAAAGTCACCTTTTGGCCAATAACTAATTTTTTCACTTATGTTTTAACATTTCATTTCTTGGTACCCTTATATTTATAATGGTTCAATCATATAAATAATTTAAAAATGATATAAATATAATATATATTAATTATATATTTATTTGGAGTAATCTATACAATTTAGTGATAGTAAATCAGATACACGATTAATGGAGATGGCAAGCCTTACATACGCATGAATACAATTTCAATTTTCTTATTGGATTGAAAGAAATAAAATAAGTGGTACAAATATTATCATTAAATAATAATTTTTTATTTAATATAAATATCATATTATCACTAAACACATTCTTAAAACCTTCTATGCAATGAATGAATAAACTGCATCACTTTGTGGGGTGGTAGTCTGTCGTACACATGAACTTTATTACCGTATTCCCATAATATTGAAAATATTGTGGTATATGTGATATACAAACTAAAAAATAAAAATAAAATCCTAAATCTCATAAATATAACTTATAAACAATAAATATATAATTATTTTAATCCTTGATAGGTTGTAATGGAGAAACGATTGGTATTAGTTTGCGAGGTGTTGGTCTGTAACACACATGAACATTGTTTTCGTAACACATTTGATTGAATTGGATATGGTTTTTGGTCATTAAATTAACATTAAAAATAGTATAAAATTAAATATGTTTATATTAATATATAACAATAATATAATAATAATTTAAGGGGTGGTGGAAGAAATAGAACAAACATGATTGTTGATGAATGTTACATCTTCTTCGGGTATCCTCCCTATGTTTGGAATAAAATCCTTCTTATGATGGATTTATTCCAAACACAATTACTATATAATTATAGGATGGAATTTGGTATGTTATTTGTGTATGTATTGGTCAAACCAAAAGGGTTTAAATGTGTGAATAATGGAGGACAGAGGGTGGCCTTTTATAAGTGGAGTAGATGACACACTTTGTGTTTTTGAAAGTAATTGAGTGCTCCCGTGTTTTCTTTATATCATATAAGTCCAAAATAGACCATTATAAAACCTTATATGTGTAATAGTCTAAATATGGAAATAAAATAGTTTTTAGGAATGTATATAGGAAATTTAACCCTTATTGTTTTAGTTTAACTCCCATGAAACCCCATTTTTACCTTAACCATTGTAATAAATTTTTACTTTAACCTATTTTAATTTTCATAAAAAAATTATTTGAACATATAATAAACTATAAATTTTTATGATTAAAAATATAGAATCCATTTCTTAAAATTCAATTAATTTATGTGGAAGAATTTATTTTAATATTAATCTAGCAGACATAATGAGAAAGAATGTTTTTAAAGAGAAAATGTCCAAAAGGTAAAAATTGTTTTTTATCGAAGTTAAAAATAAAATAGATTCTAGTGAACTAAATTAGATTAATAGATATATAATTGATCTTATATTACTTTATAATCAATTTAAAATATAATTTAGCTTTATAAATAATTTCAATGAAAATGATGTTTTCTATTAAAATTCATTATATTCATTATTCATAAAAAATGAATCATTTTATGAAAATCTAAAAAACCACCCTAAAATAATTTTGGTTTTATAATTTTAAAAATGGATTTAATTATATGAAATTAATTTTCAAGAATTTATTAAAATAAATTTTAATATATGTGCGCTAAAGGCAACATAACTGCTTTTTAGATAAATGTTGTTGTAAGCGTAATGTTGGATTCATTCTTATATATTGTGTAGAAAAAAATAATATGAATACTAATGTTTTTTATAAAATTTATAATATTTAAATTTCATTAAAATAATTTAATAATATATATATTTAATATATAAAATAATAACATGTTTTTTCCCATAAAAATTGTTTTTTAAATAAATATTTCCTTTATATTCAAGTGTTAGTTTTTTTCATTTCTAAATAATTAGTTACCAATGAATTCATTATATATATAATTTTTTTAAAAGTATGGGGATAAAGAACCATTTTATTATTATGGAAAACGACTTATTTTTATGTCTAGTGGGATACCCATTACATATCCAAAAGGCCTAAGGCCATGTGGCATAAATACGAGGCTTGAAATACCATTTTTGGCCCAAATGGTCCTTTGGTGAATATTACTGCAATAGTACCCAGGATGCTATAGTATATGGTATAGTACTAACAACACAATAGTTCCATTACTACTATAGTGCCACTGAAACTATAGTACTTCTACAGTTCCTCCTATAGTACTAAGAAATTCCTCCCCTGGTGAGATTTGATCCTGGGTCTTTTGGATGCCAAGAAAAATCCTCTACCATGCCACTCTAATTTCTAGCTGATATCTACCATGTTAAATAATAATATTTTAATAATATATAATCATGTTGTTGTGTGTAATTCATGATAAGCACATTGTTTCATATAGTGCAAGATACCAAATTTTTTTATTTTTTTCCAAAAATATTATTCAAAAAAATACAAGTTGTTACATTCCCCATTTGTATCCTATAGATCAACCTTACCATTGGATTCCTTAAATAATATATATATTTACTATAGATGTATATAGATTTTATCAATACATTTATTATCCATAATTTATGTTATTGATATGGAAGTGTTGAACTCAATAATGAATTCACCTATAGCTTCCCCTATACTTATAGTGTAGATCGTTTTCTAGTGGACTCGCTTGACTCAAGTAAAACATTATTCATTATGTTCATGTGAATTCCTATTAATCATTCTCTTATTGGATGAGGAATGCTTAGGATATATAGATATGGAATGAATCATGGAGATATATACCTGGTTCTTTATATTATTCACCATAGAGGACTCAAGGTTTTTCATGACTTGTTTCCTTATCATCTTTGTTACAAATATATTGATGATATAATGAAATATTCTAAAAATTAAAAATATTTTAATTAATAATGAATCTAGATAAACTAGGTTAATTTTTAGATAACAATAAATACGTTTTCAATTCATCCAGGAGTTTAAACTCCAGTATGTCAAGTCACTCCATGTATCCAATAATGTTAACCACATGAGGTCCAACAAGAACCCTTCTCCCGGAATACACATGAATAGTGACCAATGTATTTTATACATTTCCTACAAAACCTTCCCATGAAATAGATCATGGATATGTCCCAAAATATATTATAATTCAATTTTATTATGAGAATTTGGAGGATCACTTATCACATAGGATAAAATCCAACATTGTATGTCTAGTTTTTTATTAATGTGTATCACGTATCGGGATATTGATTCGAAAATATCCCCTTTACCTAGTACCGTATGAACTGGGTATTCTAACATATATAATTTCCTTATTTTAATGGAATAATACGTAAACATCTATACCACTCTAATAAATTAGTGCTATTGAAATTGATATATTTCCCTAGAAAATATCACAAAAATAATGTCACTGTAATGATACATATCATTTTCTATAATGAATAATAATTTTTTTTATTAAATTAGTATTACCAAATGTGTTATGTAATAAATTTTATAATTTAGTCTCCCACTTTTATATTTAATCCCAATATACATCACCATAAGATTTATAACTTTTTTCACACTGATGTACTCTTGGAAGGTATTTTCCATATCATAACCCAAGAGAGGGCCTAGTCAATTATTAATGGTATAAAATTGTGTAGTTCTCCCAACTACATTAACTCATAGCTCCATGATCTATTTAGTTGACTCCATAATCATGAAATCATATATGTGGATTTCATTAACACTTTCCTCCATATTCACACCAAGTCTAGTGATGACTACTACTCTACTTTTAAAATTCATTAATCCAATCAAAACCTTCATTTGATTTCCATGTTAAATGGATGTTCCTTAACAATATCTAGACCAACACATCAATATATTTTTTAACTTATGTCAAGTAATGGAATGAAATTTAGAAATAATATTTTAATTTTTGTATTTTTAAATTTATTCATTGGTTTTTCTTATTTTATCATATATCATACTTGATTAATATTTAGTGGAATTTAATTATGTGATTTAACATATATGGTAATATATTTACACATAAATCATTTTATTTTATTCTGTCTAGAATTATTGTTAATTAATTTAACTATATGTGATTGTGATAGTAATACTTAAACAATTAAAATGGAAACTAACCAGAATTATTTTTATAAATTTTCATAATCCTGAGTTTATTTAGTGGTTGATTTACCGAATAAATGAGAAACAATCCCTGGACATATGGTAAAAATTTCCTCAAAAAACATTGGTTCTATTTACATCTTTCAACCTATAGTACTATGTATCTCCTTTGTTAGTGTCACTTTAGACTTGAAAATGAACTTCCTCAACTATCTTGGAATATCAATCCATTAGATAGTTTTTTTACAAAAAGATAGATGAGGTGAAATTATGGTTTGGTTTTAAGGTGTTATATAATATCAATTATGGAAATATAAGATCATTAATATATTTGAGGGTAATAATCATAGTCCAGCATTTAAATTTAATAAAAATAATTTCAAAAAAACATTGGAAATTTAATTAAATTAAAGCACAACATACTCATACATAGGTTGTTATATCATCATTAACATCTGCACATTCAATGAACACACTATTGGGAAATACTGAGAATTCATTTTAATTTATTTTGTTATTAAAATAAAAAAATAAAATAAATTAATCTAATTAATTGTCTTATTGATTATTTTATATATTCATTTTATCTTAATGGTCATCAAATATTTCTTCAAAAATAATTCTCTGTTATTTTTTTAATTTTTTTTATAATTTATTAAATACACAATGTGTACAAGGAAGAAACATAGACATTACTAATATGAACTAAATGTCCTATTTAATTGTTCATATAATATATAATGTAGTGACACATCATACAATATACACAATGTTTTATGTATTTATGTATCATGTAATTATTTATGCCACGATAAGTAGCCACTTCATATGTTATGATAGACAGACATAAGATAAATATTAATGTGTGTACCATTTTAATTTCCATATAAGGTGAATAAAATTTATGATAATAATTCATTATGGGTATCTAGGAATTAAAAATATATCTGAATTTAGTAGTCTATAAAGTATATCACTCAATGTGTATGTCATATTTGTACCGTATTTTTTCTTTTAATGTTTTCATTAATTATTATTCTACATAAATTGGTTAAAAATTTTCATGATGCACACCATGGGACTCTTAAAGAAAACATTAAATTTTTTTATTGATTTCAAAATATGAACAATAATATTATTCCATGAATCCAAATAATATAAATTGATTAGTTTTTGGAAAATAAATAGAGCTAATGATGGAGTGATATGAATTACACACTCTTTCATTTTTCATGTGGTTCCACCGAACACAATGTGAGGATAATAGTATAGACAATGGATTCACACCATGAATCCCTTGAATGTATTCTGAATCATTTTAAATCAATACATGACATGAACCATGTCTTTCTTATCCTTGTTCAACATATGAATAACATGAATAACTAGGTTAAACTAATAAGTGTTCAAGTTGTGAAATATGGTTTCAGTCCATAAATCCTTATAAACTAGAATTATTATTTGACACCCTTAAATGGATTCTCTGATCATTCATTATATTATCTTCAATATGATTTTTCACCTGATCATAGTCATATGAGGTGAATAGTGGAATAATTTCATCATTAAAAAGAACAGAGAAAAAATAAAAAATTGAATCTATAACATCACGTGTCTATGGATAGGGATGAAAAATAAATGGGTATTTGTAATTTATATTTGGCGGACCATCAAAATATTAAACAGATAATCGAAATGTATATCCAATAATTTTAAGAATTAAATGTTATTTTTTAGTTGGAGTTTGACATTAAATATGTTTTCTATGAGTTCAGATGAGTTTTAGAAGTGGTGGCATTAAATATTCTTTCAATGGATGTGGAGGCTTAAGAACACGGTTGGTTCCTAGTTAGTAGTAACTATGTGAATCAACTGTGTAGACCAAAAATGGTGGAGCATGTTTTGAGTAACTAGGTATATTGGGTGCACAGTCATACATGATGCCTTTAAAATAATGTAGAGGATAATTACACAAGATATGAATTTTCTTTCTAACTTATTACTAGCTATAAAAGGTTTGGGTCTCCTTATAAAGTATCTTCATATAGGCTAAGAACAGTTTGTCAATCTATGAACTTTTCCAGCATAGTTAGTTCCAATTAACTAGTATAGGTTCATTTTTCAGTGAATGGTTTGGAAAACCGATCATCTAAATCATATATCCTTTTAAATATTTTATTTAACCTTTTCCCCTCAAATATTAAATGGTTTTCACCCAATTTTCCACCCTTATTTCACATATAATCCCTTAAAATTCACTCTCCTCCTTCTCCTCTTCCCACTATGGGTTCTCTCTAATTATTGGTCAGAATTATTTTTTGTTTCTTATAGTGGAATCCTCTTTGTATGGATAAAACTCATATCTCATATTTTATTAGTTTCACTCGTTGCTTTTTATTGGATCTTTGTGTAAGATCATATACCATATTTATTGTCCATTTGAAGATTCCTTCTTTTTACTTCAAAGTAAATAGAATCAAGGCTTGGTCATTGATGTGTGAAGAGACATAAGCATGAGGTAGTTGGATTTTTCTTTTCCACAATGGTATCAGTATTAATAATTTTCTTCATCATTATACCACATGTTATACACTCACACATGTTGATCCTAAATTAAAAAATACTAAAAATTAAATTCTAAGATCATACCCTTGATGTTCACTAGACCCATAAACTTGGTTCAAGGATTATGATGTGTAATTAGGCCACCCCATTTGGTTTGTCAATTAATTTTAGATACTGAACAATATCTTATTGTGGATGATTAAATCAATTTAATTACAATATGTTATGTATTCACATCCCACATTAAGTTATGATGTATTATATAATTAAACATATTTTTTATTTAAATGTATGATTCATATAACCCACCTCCTACAATTATGATTTGCCTATGTAATCAAACACCCCGTAAGGTGTGACAATATATCCTTAAAGAATAAATTCCTTGATAACTCATAAGTTAAATAAATGTTTCATGATGATTTATATTATGAAATGGGATTTTCACATAGACTTTGTGTTATTTATAATGTAAATGGATAGTTTCATATATGAATTAATAATGAAATCAATTGATTTTGGAATCGATGATTCCATTAACATTGTCAAGATAATAAATGAAATTTAATAATGTGCACTTTTCATTGAGTAATAATGGGTTCCTCTTTACAGAACACCAAAGGTAAGTGAATATGGGGAAAGTGGGGTTACAATATAGTGAATTGTTACATTAGAACCTTGGTTGGGGTTATTGTACATAGAAATTCACACCCCATTGGTTGAGGATGTAGTAGAAGGTGATTCACATAACTTGGGTTGTTGGACATGGCATTCCATTCCCCCTCTATTGCAATGCATAGTCTTTGTGTCCCTTATTAAATTGGATACACATGAAAGATGGCCCTTATTAAATGTGATACTTAGGAATGATGTATCTTATTAAATGTGACACTCATTCATGATGTCTCTTAATAAATGTAACACATGGAAATGGATTGCCTTATTAAGTTTGATACTTAATTATTAAATCCCTTATTAAGTGTGGTACTTAGGGTTGGAATCCATTATTATTCTATGAGAATATTATTCATATTCATGGATGGTTGAGTTATGCTTTGGGTCCTGGATAGAAATACCTATCATCATATAAGAATTTATACACATAAATATCCATATACATATATATATGTGCATAAGGATACATTTTTAGAAAACATCTTGGCTTATGTCAAAGCTTGCATTGTCGGCTAGGTGTCCCCGAGGATCTTGTTCCCGACTTTATTTCATTTAAATTTTACTACAGTACTTTAAATTTGATATACATATACACTATTTTATTTTATAATCCAAAAATTATTTACTTTAAACAAATTTTTTGGTGTCCTTATGAGTTTATATTACACCATGGATTGTGTTATAGTCATGATGATGCTTGATTTTTAAAGGAAGAACCTATGTTCATCGATATCATAACATGTCTCAATATGAAGTAATATATAGGTTACTAGCCTATTTCAAATTTTTCTTCATTATAGATGCTTTAGTGTTGGAAAATTATTCCCTAAGGAATGTTGTTGACTGATGAATCATGGAATAGGTAAGTATGTAATTTTAAAGATGAGTTCCAAGGTATCTCTTATAATCTTAGAAATAGATGTGTTCTGTAACATGTTAATCATGACTGTATTGATGGGAAAGTCATGGGAATCATATTTGAGTCTCAAACTAGGTGGTAAGTGATGTATATTCACTCTCTCTGGGAAGTATATTTCTTTCTATTTTCATTTGGAGATCATTTAAAATTTATCATCGGTGAGTTTCAAGGTGTTTTTAGGGGTGATGGTTTTAATTAAGTGACACTTATGTGCCCTTTAACTGTGATATTTCGGTAAATTTAAGAGAATTCCAAGCAATGAGGTATAATTTATGAATAAAAATGGGTAAGGAGAGATGATTGACCTATGGGAGGACCGGAATTCACATCGTTATGATATGTGGTGTTTTGTAACAGTAAATAAAAATATATTCTTGTATGATGTGAACATATCTCAGTGGAATCTATGCATTCCTATTGATAAAATATTATTGTACTCATAGTCTAGAGGTGATTATGCCCCATGTGTTAACATCATTCTGAGTATGTTGAGAGAGTTTCAGCTATACGCTGACTTATCTAACCGAATGGAATCTATTGGTTGATTATGAAATCCTTGGGATTTTTTATGAGAGGTTAAAAATAAGATATATGTTTTGTAGTATGTTAGTTGTCCTTTGGGAATTATGGCCCTTGTTGTAACACGAAATCAATGAATGTCACAAAAACATTTCTTCGGTTTTGGGGTAGAGTGAGGAGGTTGGTTTACAATAGCACTCAAAAATAGAGGGATCTTATCCATGTCAACTATTCTATCTTGGAATAGAACATTGTAATATAGAAATCATTTTGTTGGGGTGATGATAAGTATGATCATAAGGTGGAGTGTGATACATTAGTTTCTATTGGAAGAACCTTATGTGAGAAGATCACTATATCTTGATTTTAGTCATTAGATTGTAATTTTGGATCCCATGATATGTTTAAATATTGAAAAAATTGATAAAATCTTTAGTAAATTCTATTTTCAGATCTAGTTATAGTTTTGGATAAAATTTAGATGTTCATTTTAATCCTGGAGTAGTTTATGACAATCTATGAGTGTTGGCTTAGTATAGTGTTTCTAATTGTGGTATAGCATGATTAATGTTTTTTGGGAGATGGTTAGACCATGAGACATCACTAAATGTTTTGTGTAGTATTCAATGATATTTCTTGGAACAATCTTTGTATGAATTTGGATAAGAATTTAGAATCTAGTTTTATTGATGCATTAGCTGTTGAACCAGGTTATTTTCAAAAGTTATTAACCAGTGGTTGTGTGACTTGATGTTCTCCCATATAACTTTACATTTGTGTTGTATAATCATGTTAGGAATGTTGTTACTATGAGAATGGTGTATATCAAATTTATAGTGTGTATTTTTAGTAAAAAATGGGTGTGACCATTCTATGTGGTGTCTATTGGAGTTGAAATGTAATTTTAAATTGATAAGGATGTCACGATTTCGTTTATGAAACTATGAGAATTATTAAATAGTAAAATTTGGATGGTGGGAGAACCATGACATTGAATTGATAGTGATTGGTTTAGAACTTATGGTTGGAAGAACCATAGGCTGAATGATGTAAGAGATGAAAATTTCATTATTTCTCGGGTTAGATAAGCTTGCATAAGTGATGTACTGATGTTTTTTTAATATGATAACTAGCATGAGTTTTAGTAGGCTACAAAATACTTTTTTGTAGTTCTTTCATGTGTATTGTAAGTGGTAAGCACATCATATACATTTGAGTGATAATTCACAACCTAGGTTTTTTAGTTGACGTTTTAATTGTTTCAAAATTATTATTATGGGTGATAATTTCAATAGCGGGGATGTTGTTACATCCCTTTTTTTGAAAAGGATTAAAATTCATTGAGAATTGTAACATGTAATTTATTGGATAGTCTAAAGCATAAAATAATACTCATAATGTAAATAAAAGCATTTGAAAACTTAAATGAGTTAGTTTCAGATGGACTTTGTGGCCTTGAATGTGACCCGAGAGTTCATATGTTTTTCAGCAGTGGATGGCTATGAAATATCTTCTTATGGATAGGATGTTAATGCTCATGGTTTCAACATGGTTTGTATTAACCATGTGACTCAACCATGAGTCTCTTAAAGAGATGATCGTAGTTTGAGAAACTATGCATGGTGGTCGCATAATTTAGTGGGATGTTTTCTAGAAAATTAAGATGATAATTGCATGGAATGGGAATGGTTTATTTAATCGTAGGATAGTTTTCCATGGTGGGGGTTCTCTTGGGTATTAACACCACATGATCTATTCATGGTTTGACAAACCATGCACCTATAATTCATGGTTAGTTCAATATAACTAGTATTGGAACATAGTTAAATGCATCGTTTGAAAACTGTACAGCCAAACCATGTACCCCTTTAAATGTGTGACTTTACTTTTCCCCCATATGATCTTAAATGGGTTTCACCCCATATTCAAATCTCATATCACCTAGAATCCCTACACAAGTTACCTCCCCTCTCTTCATTACCCATAGTGGTCCCACACACATTATAAATCAGAATTGACCACCTTTCATCATATTGGAATCCTTTTGGTAAGTATAACACCCCATTTTCCAATTATTCTAGTATCTCTTCGTTCTTTTCAAATGATCATTTTGTGAGATCATATTCCCTATTTATTGGGTGTTTGATGATTCTTTTTTTTCTATCAAACTATTTCATATAAAAAATTGAGGATGGATGAGTGAAGTGTTATAAGCATTGGGTAGGTGGTCTACTATGTTTTCAAAAAGGTCTCATGTGTTATAAAATATTGTCGTTGCTCCATGTGACAGACCATGACAAAAATTTCTTCTAAATTATGAAATAACCTGTATTAAATTCATATACTGTCATCTTGATGTTCACTATAACCCTAAGCATAGTTTTATGGGTGTAACCAAAAACTAGACTCCACCATTTGGTGTGTATATTAATTTTCCATGTTAAAAATTGTTTGAATTTTGACTATTAAATGGATTTAAGTACAAGAGGGAATGTATGATTAGTCTATATTATGTAAAGAAATATTCCTTTGTTAAATATTGTTTGATTTAAATGTGAGTTTTATATAACCCACTTACTGTGATTATACTTTACCTATGTTAACGAAAAACCTCTAAAGGTGTGTCAATATATAATAATAAACTGAAAAACATGGGATCACACAATGTAATGAAACTTTTCAGGAAGAGTTTTATTATTTCATTGGTATTTCACATAGAATTAATGTTATCTATAAATGAAATTTACAATTTCATAGTTGAATTAATTATGAACATGATTGATTTTGGAATAGATGATTTTATGGACATTGTTACGATATTAAATGAAAAATGCTATGGATGGTCCAATGTTCCTTGAGAAATGATGGGATCCTATTTGTGTAATTTCTAGGCTAAGGTATTATAGTTCAAGTGGGATTACTTCATATTGGATTATTATAGTGGTACCTTAGTTAGGGTTGTTGTACATTTCACTTCACAACCCCCTAGTCAAGGATTCAGGAAAGAAAAATTCATGTTACATGAGTTTTTTGACATGAAATTCCACGCCCCCTCAATTGTGGTACTCAAGAATGGAATCCATCAATAAATGTAATACTCTGGAATAATGTCCATTTTTAAATGATATAATCGTGCATGAATTCTATTATCAAATGTGATACTCGGGCATGACATCCCCTATTATATTTGATTCTTGAGAATGGAATCCCTTATTAAATGTGATACATGAGTATGTCGTCCCTTATTACATGTGATACTCGTCCATGAAACCCCATTTTATTCTATGAGACTCTTGGGTCTATGAATGGATTCCTTAGTTACATCTTGGTTCATGGAAAGAACTATATATATGTCTGTCTATATATATTACAACATATGTAGTGCATATATATACATACATATAAATATTTTAATATAGTTATATATATATATGTACATGATGAAACTTGTTTAGAGATATTTCCATCTTAGGAAGAAGCAGGTATAGTCAACCAGGTGTCCTTGAGGACCTTCATCATAGCTGGATATCATTTTCTTTTAGTAAACTAATTTACTTTTGATATAATTGCACACTAATTTAGTTTATATTCATGGACTAGATTTCATTAGACACCATTAGTTGTGGACTACTATATTTGTCTCTCACCTCATTCAAGCATTTTATTCGTACCCAAATAGATCTTCTTGTTGCAGGGTCAAGTTCAAGACTCTTTATGTTTCTTGTTATTCTTGTTATTATTTTTTTCTTGTATACAAGAGCATAGAAGAATAGGACTGAGTGGCAGCTGAAAGTTGTCATGCAGATATGCTGTGGGTAATTTGTTATTCCAATTGATTATTGTTTGTGTATCATCACCTGAATTTATATTCCATTGTTTTATCATATGGACATACAAGAATATATATTGGAATTTTCCATTTTATTTATTTTTTGTTGACTCTCAGTTATAATTATATTGCAATAATTTGATTTATTTTTTTATCCACTATTTTTATTATTGATCCAATGGGTATAGACTCTCCACTATACCACCATCAGACCCTCACTACAAGTCAGCAGCCTCTAGAATATGGGGATGTTTTATTGTGTCCATTTATCCAACTAGTTTGGGGTAATTTTTTAGAATCACCATGGTTGGTATATTACAGAATCTAATAAAAAATGTACAAATTGATAAATTGTTAATAAATAATTATAAATAAATATGTGACCACTCTAATACAACGTGATTGATCTTGGGTGTAGTGGAAGTAGTATGGAACATGACCAATAATGGTATTTCTTCAAAATGATTATATTTATCTACCAAACCATATTAAATTTATATATTTCCTACTCTAGTTCACTATATAGTGATCAAATCAGTTTGCAACATGACCTCATGTGTACCACCCTGTTTTCCAAATTATTGAGATTATAAGTGAGGACATACGGTGAAATTGTACGAAAAATATTTCAACATATTATAGTTAAACAGAAATAATTAAAATAACTAAACCGCATCGACAATAATAAACATCATAGTATATTAAAATTATTGAAAAAACATTCTATAACATATGATGTTATCAAATAAATTATACAACTGTTCATCCACTAGAATTATAATACATATATAATTAAATAAATAATTAAATAAAGTGTACCATGACTAACTTTAATCACTATGCCTTAAATCATATGAATATTAATACCTTATACAAGATATCATGGTCAATCATAACACTAAGATCCTCTTTAAAACATAAACCTATAACCAGGGGATATGCTCAGGTACTCATGTTTTATGTTCACTGGAGTTGGGTGTGTTTACAATTTAATAGGGTACATCCAATGTGGTACCTAACATATCCAATATATTAAGTGTGCATAAATGTGATATGATTAAAAGAATAAATAAAAAATAAAAAATAATCAAAAAATAATCATTATTTATCCTAAAGTTCTTTTATGATACCCAGATCGATCATACATACTTTAGAAACTCCAAGTTATCAATGTCTATAATTCTCATGAATCCTAGGGACATGGTCTTATGAATTTTATAATCATGTATACATAGAAACATAAATATATGTGTGTGTTTGTGTGTGTGTAAACCTAATCCAAGGATCTAGCCCATGGAATCCTGTAACTATGTATATAAATATATTTTCACTAAAGATCCAACAAACTTGCTGAATACGTTCTACAACCATATATATAAATATATACACACATCATCTCGCAAAAAACTAGTCCAAGTAATTCAAAAAGATTATATATATATATATGTTCCTAAAAATGAGGAACTAGTATTAGTAATCTAATAGCCATTCGTATAAATATATGTGTACCCGAGATCCAAATGACTAGCCCAAGGCATCTCATAATCATGTATTTAAATATATGTGTACACCATATCCCAGAAACTATTTCAATGCCTCCTACAACAATGTATCTCTATATATGAACAAACACTATCAAGGGACTAGTCTAAGACATCCCAAATCATTAATATAGACATTACTCATGCCACATGGTGGGCATTGTGCTTCAACAGGATCATCTCATGTGAAGCATTCCCTAAGGACTATTTATATGACCATCTCATCACACTGAACATAAGTCAGCCTCAAATACACAACCTATCACCATCTCTATAACAGCACAAGGAAGAATCAGTCATTCATGTTCTTAGGATACACATGGAATCATCCTCAACCTATATCAACACAAACCATATCAATGGAAAATAATACACTAGGACACCAATTGAGGACCTTGAGGATGCAACAAAATCATGTCCCAACATGGGATCATCGATCGTAGCCTCGACTTTAGGGCCCAAGCCAATCACCCACAGGACAAAACATTTCTCAATTTTTTAATATTCTACTATTAGAATCACCTGTATAACCACCCAAATTACCCTTGATTGGTCAATTTAATGAATATTTCACCAAAATACACAAGGATCACATACATGAGTAATCACATCCTAGATGGAGAATCATGCTTACCCCACTATGAATTTAGGAAACCTAATGAATATATGGCTTCCCATTGTTCTATAATGTTATAGTTATCCGATTTCTCTCAACCTTCCCATTCCCCAACTAGGACCCAAACCTAGGGTCCAATACAAGTGGACTCTAAATACACATGGTTTTTCCATATCATTATAGTGTACCCATTTCATAGGGTATTCTTATTCAACTATCCATAAACCATCAGTTGATGAGGTATTTAGCCTATGATGAAGGGTCAGACGTGGCCTTTAGATATTTTTTCACTCTGAAAACTTATTAGAATTTAATAAATAATTGTTAAATCAATTCATAAGTATAGTTTCCCTTAATTTCCATGTGACATATCACATGCCACTTCAATACATAAAATGAACATTCCATTGGAAATATTTTGATATTTCCAACATTATATGAAGTCTTCCCTTAATTCACTATCTTGACATCTTTACCCAAGAAATCTAAGACTTACCGACCATATCTCATCCACCTGCGACCCTAAATCACACCAAAATCAAAAAATAATTAATTATAAAAATATATATTTAATTAAAAAAATAAATAAAAAATAAGAATATTTTATAAAATCTCAATGAGTGACTACCACTCCTTCAAACCTTGACCAACCACCTACAGAATGTCTGCAATACATCCTAGACATAATTTTGCGAATAAGACCTAACACCGACACAATATTACACAATGATTTAAATTATTATTATTGAAAACTCTTTAGAATTTTTAGGGTGGAATAAATCAAATAAATGATGAAAACAAACATGAAAATCCCATAATAGGATATCCTCTTAGAAATTCCCAAAAACTAAAAGTAAATCTATCTTTATTCCACCATTACCTATCGAAACTGAAACTAAAACCATAGAGTAAATCATAGAAAAATCAATAGTGGTCAACATGAAGGAAGATAAACTAATTAAATGCATATATTACATATAATCCACTAGATAAATACTTAAAATAATTCAGCTCCATATGGTTTTGATATAGGGATAAAGGGGGAGTAGATAACCTACAATTGCCTCATATAAGACCTCTAGTTAAAACATACTAGAGAGGTGTTTAACCCAAAAGATGGATCTATACATATATAAAATTAACCAATTGGGTACCATTCATGGAATAAAAAATTGATCAAAGAAAAAATGTACTATTGACTAACCAATTAAAACCCATAACATTTCCTCTCTTAGTCAAGCCTTTGTCACTAAACACCATTAACAACATTAATTAACTCATGTTGTGATACCATTTAGAATAATATTTATTTATTCATTTGACCCTCGTTCTTGGCATAAAACACTATTTACATTGAGAATGGTTGCGAAATCTGAAATATAGCTTTGGGGTCCTTTTGACCCTTCCCCAACACTATTCCAATCACCCATAAAAAAATAGGTATCTAACCACATCTACAATACTTCTATTGTGAATTATTAATGATCATGACTCTCATTTGAATCTCAATTACAAAACCAACCATCACTTTTTATTGAAATTTTAAATGTTCTCTAAATTTTATAAGTCATCGAGAAACAATGTATTAAATTCCCCACACTATTACACTTATTAGTTATGAGATGTCTCATTTATGATTCAACCAAATATTCTATCCTATCGTAGTATTGAATTATCAATAAACTCAATGCATTCTATCTCTAAATTCCAAATATATTTCCACTATGAAACTCAAATCCCAAGACACTTTATACATCAATATTGAGTAGTTATGATCCCCACTATAAACAATTCTTACCAAAACAAATTATTAGTGGTCTATTTATTCACACAATTTGGTTTTAAACTCTCTACACATAATCATACATAGTGTAAGTGTTCAAAATTTGGTATTACTTGTAACCTAAAATTCTAAAATGAGACGGATGATTCACTATCATCCCTAAAAGAACCTCAAATACACAATTTTTTAATTGAATTATTTTTAACAATTATAGAAACATGACCATTGTATTTTTTTTTAAGACATACATAATGATATTTTAGTGTATCTACTTCTGACCATAGGCTAAAATCATAGTTAATCCCCCTCCAACTAAATTTTCTAAAAAACTATCAACTACAAATATTAATTAGTTATTAAACCATCCTATAATAATTCATTAACTCTGTAGGGAATACCTATAATTTATAACTTCTACATTAATTTCTGAACATGACATACAATTTTTTTCTATAGTAGAATCACCCACAACTCGCATCAGCCATCATTATTTCCCTATGAGCTATGAAATCTATCTAATTTTACTCACACTAAAAAAACAATTTTTTCTGAATCACAAAACCGAATCTAGGTAACGATCTATGATCATATTTTAATATCAAATATATGATACTCTATAGAACCAAATTCCATATGGTCTATTCATTCATCTGTATCCAAACATCACCTCAACCATCAAATGATTTGTCTCATTACATCAATGACCCTTATAGAATGAGGGTCCTAACTCCATGAATCATACTCAATCAATTCCCAACGATATTTGTTAGAAATGGATGTACCACTCATTCCCAATAGGAAACATGAAAAATCAATCATTTCTCATTCTCGTCTCAATGGAATTTCATCTTTAGAACCTACTGAAATCCCATTTATAAAACATTTCTTACCCTCCATCTGCCAAAGTTACAACCCCCCCCATATGGATTCACTTATACCATACCACAAAGAAAACCTAAAATGGTTTAAACTTTAAATGCATGTTTCTCCTCCAAATACACACTAACCCCTCAGAACATCACTAGATTCCATACATACATAGTGTTATCATCCAATATAATGGAAAACATCATATCCCCTAATTGTAGGAATTCATATGGTGAACCATATTTTATAGTTTGAATTGTTTTAGGTGGAATATTTTTAGTTTCCAGGATACCATAACCAAAATTATATCATCGAACCAGCACTCCTCAATCTATACCATACCATCTCCAAAATCATAATTAAACAATGTTGCGCAAAATTAGTATTCCCAAGAATTTTAGAAAAAGAATAATTTCCAAAAAAATGTCACAAACATACACTATCTTCCTCATAGTAGTGTGATCATCCAAAAACTACCCATCGATTTTTTATTCACCATATTAATCACCATCAATCAAACCCGAAGGTTAAATGATCCTATTATACATGATTGAAAAAATATGACTCACAAATCAATTAGTTGCACCACATAAAAATTAATATCACACAGTAGAACCATTGACCATGATCCAACCATAAGTCATCTTTATCTATCAAATGGAATCCTAGATGATATCTTCTAATAATCCTTTCATTTCAATCATTTAATTACTAACCTCACAACCAAATTTCATGAAGGAATCATTCCAATGTAAATGGTGTCTATGAACACTCTAACCATTTATTAAAAATCATATCCAAAAATAATATGGTAAGGTTCTAATCTACTAATTTCCTCCAAAATCTTACATGAATACCATAAGCATTATCACCCATGTTTATCTACATCACTAAATCCCATTGCATCACTACACCTCTACTACTTACCTAAGAATATATCATCTAAACTAACCTATATATCAAAAAAACTATCCATGATATAAACCTATAAGGAAATCAAAAGACTAGGTTAACCCTTCCCTCATCACACCCTTTAACTACACTACAAAACTCAATCACAACACATTACTCAATGAAATCCTACGCTACATCTCAAGCACTATGCTCCCCTTTTTAACCCACAAACTTTGTCTTATAAGGGTAAAAAATCATGGGTGATTATCTCCTCTCCCATCTGTAAAGTACCATGATAACTCACATCCCAACACACCCACTTGAAGGTCTCACATATACATAAAATGGAACCACATTCCAACCATCCAATCACTAGGGAACTAACCATCAAAAGACATCAGCATATTGAAAACACCCCTTAAAGACCATAATCTCATCTTGGAGCATATATATATATATATAATCATATTCCTATAAAATCCCATTCTTGAAAAATCATATCTCTAAGCTTTGACTAATTTGAATGCAAACACGAGACTATATAGTAAAAATATATATAGATTGTTTTGGAAAAATTATGTAAGAAAAAAATTTCTTCGGTACAAATTGGTAAAAAAGAACATGTTTCTAATCATGGGCCACTATAGGTCCATATACACCGTATAAGTCCAAGCATGACATAATCATCCTCATCAAACATCTATATATTTGACCCATATTCCAATTCATTATAGAACATTTATAAGGTCTAATTGATTTGTAAGGTAACATCATGTTACAAGGGACAAAATATATATTTTCTTATTAACACTTTAAATGGATTAGTTCTATAATCAACTTAATCTCACCCATGTAATAATATATCCTATCGATCCAACATGATAATAATAATGAATCCAGTTCCATCCAGCCACTACGGGGCAATAAAATAAATCATAATAGATCAAATATTTGTACTATAAGTGAATCAAATTACATGAAACCATATATTTATAACCTATAATTCCATGAAAATCAATATCAAGATAGTAGTAACCATTAGTTGTTATAATTAATGGTGTTTAAGATGCACTAATTTAATAGACATCATAATCTCAAACTCATTATTCATCACATGTCTACTATATCCCAAAAACAATCAGAAAAATAAAACAAATTGATATTAAAATTTTTCTTCCCCAGAACGATTCACTATAAATTAGTCAGATTTAGTCAATACATGAACTCACGTGTTCCTCCATATATGAAATAGGATACCAAAAATCATCTACCCTGGGGTGTTAGTCGAGTGGTACCCACTGGCAGTACCCCTTGCTCTCCATGGGAACAAGAACATGATTGAGTCCCACCAGGCTGGAACAATTTTTCGTATTATGAACAGGGTGATTCAAATCCAATTCAATGCTAGGGAACCTGTCATGCACATGTGATGGTGGGGCCCCCCCTCTGGGAGTCAGTGTTAGCAATACACGTTTTCACCTTATATTGGAGTTTGGAGGATGGATCCTCACTCTCTTGGTTACTCCTGAACCCTCGGCCTGCCTCCCATCTCCTAGGGTTTTGGATTCTCCTGGCGGTGATCCTCTGATCCTATCCTCTCAGGTTCTTTCTTCTCTCTCACTCGCTCTGGATGTGGTCTCTATAGGTTTTCTTTATCTCTCACTCTCCTTTCCATGCTCTGTGTTAGCGGTTCCGTTTTCTCCCCATCCGACTCTCGATGCTCTGATCTTGTGTCCCTCAGCCCATCTCCAGGTCGGATTTGGATCACGGGATACACTGATGTTTTGGGAAACCGGTTTGGCGAAAGGAAAATTTCTAGGAGTTATCAGAGTTGGTCTTCATCCTTGGGCTTCAATCACAATTCAATTCCATTAATCATGTTCTGTCACACTTTTTTTCTGGTTCTTGAGCTATTTCTATGTTTCCTTCTTAATCAGGTTCCTTCCTAAGGTTCAATCCCATGTCATATTTCTGGTTTTTTCCCACATTCATCTTCCTTCTTGATTTAAACTGATAGGTTGCTCGATGTGTTTGGTTTTTTCCTACTTGCATGAATGTTTAGCTAGCAGTGACTTATTTGGTGAATGGTTCTTATCAATGTCTATTGGTGTCAATTTTTTTCTTGGTCTCTTCTTCGTTTTGGATGTTTATGCGTGGTGTATTTCGTGATTGTATTTTTTCTCGCATGGCGATGTGGTCGATTTCTGGTCTATTAGGTGATTTTAATTTCTGTATTGGTGATGGAGTGGATGTCGATGATGATGGTGAGGGTGAAGCGACAATGGTTTCTCTGGTTCAAATTGTGTTGGTGGAAATCAGTTTTGGTGTCTGTGAAGATGGTGTTTTGTGGGCATGGACTCAGCGGTTCGGGTGATAAGGATGATAGGCGATGACATTAGTGGCATTTGGAGCGACAATGATGATTTTGGTATTGGCAGGCGTCGATGACAGTGTTGACGATGACAAAATGATAGTGGTGACGATGATGATAGTAGGGATGAATAGAGATGTCTCTCTATGTTCAAGCTCATGATGGTTGATGGACAGTGAATCAAGATGGGTTTACTTGTGGTTCTAGGTGGATCTGGTTTTATTTTTAATTTTTAATTTCTAGAATTTGACTATTGAATTTTTGAATTTAGATTGTTGGGTTTATGTTGATGTGTAGATGTGGGATATGCTTGAGCTCTCTTTTATGGTTTCAATTTACCCTAAAAGTGGATTTTAGATAATTCAAAAAAATTATTGTTGTGGTGATACTGACTAGTATTAATGTTCTATGTTAAAAATATGGGGAGAATATACCAATATATATATGTGAAGAAGAAATAGAGAAAATAACTGAATCAAAAGAACAATAACAATCATTACTGTATGAAATAATAAATAACCAATAATGTAATAATATATGATGTTATCAAATAAATTATAGAACTGATCATCCACAAGAACTATCATCCATCTATATTAAAAAAATGCGCACTAGAATACTTCCATAGATAGTTCATACCTCACCTTAATATTTTTTCCAAATCTAATCTTCCCATCTAGATCATTCCACACTAGGCCCATACCAAACTAGAACTCGAAAAAAGTGAGATCTTATCAGGTACTAAAGTTCCATGGAAACATAACAAGGGTGAGAGTACAACAAAGTAGGGAACCACTAATGTGATCCCAAATAAAAATATTAATGTTGTAAATGTACATGTGATATGATTAGAAAAATGAATAAATAATAATAAACGAAAATGAAAATAAATAGTCACCATCAATCCTCATGTTCTATCACGATAATCAGTTTTGACTATATGTATTTAAGATAATTTCAGATGTCTCTACCCCTAATACAATTGAATCTAATGGACCAATTCTAATGAATACTATAATCATGTTTATATATATATACACATAGACATTCTAAAAGGATATAAATAACTATTCCAAGGAGTCCCATAACCATTTATATAAATATATGTGCACCCCATATCCAAGAAACTAGTCCAATGAATCATGTAACCATGTATATAAATATGTGCACACGCTGGATCCATGGATTTAGTCCAAGGAATCCTAGAACCATGTGTATTTATATATGAAAATATAAAATCAATGGATATAGTCTAAGGAAACCCAAATCCATTTATATAAATATAAGCAGAACATAGATCAAATGAACTAGTCTACATAATTTCCATATATATATATATATCTTCACACCATATTCATGGATCTAGTCCAAAGAATCCCAAAACTATTTATATAGATATATGCACACACAAATTATAAGGAACCTATTGAAGGCATCACTAAACCATATGTGTGTGTGTCTGTGAACCAATCAGAGGGAGTCACGCTTCATTGGGAACATCTTACATGAAACATCCCTATGGGAGTGTTCATCTGCACATAAAATCTAACTAAACACATTTCATCAAAACAAACATGACCACTAAACATCTATATAGACTCACTAGTAACATATAGTAATTTTTTTATAATGATACACTTGAAATTTTCTAAAAAAAATATTTACAGACACCCAATCTAGGAGAAACAGTGCACATGGACACCAACCCAGTTCATTGAGGTCACACCACATTCGCATCATTGTACATGTGTAATTGATCAAAAAATTGACTCTAGGGACCATTCTCATTACCCATAGGAAACCATATCTCATAGTATTCACATAACCGGATATTGTACATAGAGGGGTCTGTTTACAAATTACCATATATTTGTCTACTCACCTAATCAATCACCAAAATACCAATGCAATGAAAATTTTGGTACTCGTATCCTAGTGAGAGACCCATTATTTCCCCCACACTTTATTCACTATTCCTTGAATCTTGAATTCATATCATAGTTCAATCATGGTCTACCTAGACAATTGATATCTACCATACCATTTCTCCACTGGAAAGTCCACTAAGGGACCTACATTAGGTTCCAATTTATGAACCATGTACAATCAAGCCTTTCTAGGGTCTCTGGGTCTAAGGGTATGATAATTTATCTTTCTATCATCCATCAGTGGTTGATGCATCTCATCAGGGAATAAGTGTATATCATAGCCATTACCACTGTATCAATTATATTCAATAAATTATTCATTATTTAATAATTGATAAATATTTTCATAAATTTACTTTCCCCAATTATAGATTCCTTATATCATTCCATATCAAAAAATAAAATGCATAGACTATAAGATATGTTTTTAGAGCACTTACCTTATATGAATCATTCCTTTAATTCATAGATAATCCATCCCTACATAGGCTCATTCACGCACAACTAACCATACCCCATATATTAAATTCCCTTACATACAGAATGTTTAAAAAAAATTAATTATAAAAATTTATAATTAATTAATAAGCTGAATAAAAAATTGACATAATACCTAAAATCTCATTGATTTACATCTTCTCATTAAAACATTAACCAACCACCCATAGAAGGATTCTAACGCATCAGATACATCATCCTAGAAAAAATACCTCAAATAATACACCTAAATGTATAAGGTTTTAATATTTTTTTTTTGAAAAACATGGAAAATATTACATTGAAAAATCCCTCTATAAAAACTATGTGAAATGGTCTATACACACCATCTTGGCATGTCCTCTATACAAGATGACCAAAACCCCCATCAATCCCATCTAATTCAACCATGATCCTATAGAATTTGAACCACAACCCAATAAAAATAATAAACATATATGTAGAAACTAATGGAAAGGATGAATGGGGAAATAAATATATATTTTTCTCTTACACCTTGAGCTGATGTACATTGTTCAGGATAAAGTGTTACATGAAATCATGCACTCTTCCCCATATAAAATAGGTTTCCAACTAGTGAGAAGGGTCTAATAAATTTTGTTGGGATGCTAAACACTTGGTAATAATAAAAATACATGAAAGTTAACTTTTTATAAATAAAACATCCCATGATAATATAGTTAACTTAAAACAATAACAAAATGCTATTACAATGTCATCGCAGTTATACATTATAAAAACCAAGGACACTTGTGTAGCAAGTACGCCCAAAGTATAAGAAAAAGGAAAATGAAATATAAAAGGAAAACCATGAAATATATCAGGATTACATATGGATATAACCTCTAAAAACATAGATCCATATTTTTAACTACCTACCATTGGTCACTTGTGCTTTCATGGAACCCTAATCATGAATTATTCATTCACATCGAGGTTCTCATAAAGGGTGTGAGTATAAAAAAATTATGACACCACTAATGGATAATTAAGAATAATTTGAATTGTATATAAAGTTTTATTCCATTTTAATTCTAAATAAATTCATACACAACAATTAGTCGAGCGTCGAGTCATCATTCACTAACAATATTCCATTAACCTTGACCATAATTGTTACATATCCATTCTAAAAGAGTAGTAAAAACTAGTAGTCGTGTGACTCATATCATTCTAAATTTCATATAAATCTTAGCTCAGTTGAATATTACTATATAGTATATGTTTTAAGTTAATCATTGTTTATTTAAAGGTCTATCCATTCTCCCCCCATCAAAGAGTCATCACCCAGATCATCCAACCATCCATAGTAGTACGCTTTTTGTCTCTATGTGTTTATAAATCCACTAGGCACCTGATGACTATTAAGAACCATATCAATGTATTACTGTGAATCCCCCAACATATCAAAATATCTTAATATGACTAATAATATCATCACAATAAACATCACACTCCAAATCATACCATTACCTAAGAGATCATCATACCTCGATGCACAATATCAGCTTCATGTGTAGCTAGTTTTGAATCATAGATCACTGCCTCTTCACATGTCAAATTATAGTTGAAAATTTATTTCATATCCTAACACCCATTATAATTACATCTCCAATGCATCAGTTTATTGTCCTATACCAATTATATCCCTTTAAGGTCTCAACCGGTGATCCCTGAGTGACATGCTTCTCAGTATAAATATTCCCTCAGGAAAGGAAATATCCACAACAAGGAATAATATGAAATTTCACTATAACAATGTATCAAGTAAAGGTTGTCATTTATACACATGAACACATATTAAAATCAATTAAACAAATGTATCAAGGACAACACATGTATTAATAATAAAATAATGTCAACAAACTATATACAATTTCTCTATGTAGTAAGGACTGGGCCAATGTCAATTTCCCAGATCCATCACTCAATAGATTCTATGATCCAATTATTTTTAAAATCAATCCCAATTCACCAAAATGATAATTTTAAAAACAATATTCAAGATATAGTGTGTGACATGGGATTAAATATAGATTAGCTTACATAATGAGAACTTCCACCTATGGTATATCTATATCTTTTCAAGGTAGGGTGTTTAACTCTATTGATTTAGTTTCTATACATTATTCATCCATGAAATATCCATTCGATGATGATATAATCCATTGATCTAGCTAATATATCATAGATATGTTATTTAACTCAAGATAATAATAGGTTATCTTGGATAAACATAAAGAAAAGATGAAGAATGTCTTATTACATTGAATTTAAGTGATCTAAAGCTTGTAGATCCACATTAATTGATGATCTGTAGGATATTAATCACCATGAATGGCCATTTCAGTTCCTAGGATCAAGATAAATAGGAATGGGAGGAATAATGAATGGTTTTGTGGATGTTTTGTATTAGAAACCAAAATTTATACTAATTAAAATGTTATGCTTGGTTTTATAACATGGTTTTTCAATCTATAATCAACTATGAGAGTCTCACTACTTCTTTTAGGAACCCACACAGTTTGGTTTCATGGATTGGGGAACCATGTGATGACCATTCCATTGTATCTATCTTAAGTCACCTGGTTTTTTATAGGAGGTTTCATGATTAGTTCTCGTAGTGTTCCAACCATATACCACTTACTTTCTCTCTTGAACAATTCACATGATTTTCTATAAAGGACTTAATGGTTTTCACAAACCATTGTCAAACAATAAACCCATTTAAAATCTGAAAAAGTAAAAAAAAATTACCTAGGACTTTAATTCAATAAAGAATAACCAAAAACACTTAGTTAAGTGCCTAAAACAATAAGTACTTGAAAGGTATAGGGTGTCCTCACACCTTGTAATTTTAAACCTTAATAAGATTCCCTATAGTTAGTCCTCAAAAAACTTATACCCTTTATCTTGAACATCATATATTGTTCAAAGTCTCATCATAGATTCAATAGTGCCTTCATAGAATATGAAAAAGATGTTTTGTCGTCCCCTAAAACACACTCTTACTATAGTTCAAGATCTATATTGAATGATCCAAGAATTATTCATCTGGTTCCAACTCAACATCCTCAAAATTTATCGCATGCATAGGGCTGGGATCATACATATCACGTTGATACACATAGAAAAAGTTATGCACACCTTGATATAATGGAGGACGGTATATAAATTATGTTTTTGTTCCAATATAACTGATGATATCAAATGGTCCCATAAAATATGATGCCAACATCCCTTTCCAATGAAAATAAGGATGCCCTAATTTAGGTGAAACCAACATAAAAACCGAATTATCCATAATAAACATAAATGGTTATCTCTATTAGTCGTTATAGGATTTATACTTTCTTTATAAGTTCACCACCTACATCCTGATCAACTGTCCCCTCTTATATGTATTATACACAATACTAGGAAAAATGATAACTACATCACCCATTGTGTTCAAATAGAGTAGTGAGTAACATAGCCAAACATGAAGATCCTCAAATGGTTCCATATGAATTTATTTCTAGAAATTATTATTGTAACAATACTCTAATAATTCTAAATGATCATTATATTCTCCCTCAAAACCTAGAACAAATGATTGAAACATATCTTTAAAAATCTGGATCGTCCTCTATAACTAGTCATGAGCTTGTGGATGATATTTTGTACTTATGTTTAACTAATTACCAATTTCCACTAGAAATACATGCCAAAACGACCACTTAGAAAACAAATATATGTATGGTGTGGTAATGTATAATAATATATATAGTCATACAATATCATTGAAATTGTTTTCCTATTTCTATGGAGTGATTCTCTTGGATTAGAATGATATCCGACACGTTCATCAACCGATAAAAGGTAACCCATATAGTATCTCAAATTTTCAAGGACTTATAAAACCCTATCATGATGTCTATAATCACCTCATACAACTACCACATAGGAACATGATGAGGATTAAGAAAACCACATCTTCATTGATGATCATCTTTTTTTTTCTGAAAGGTTGGGAAATGATATATGAATAATAAAATACATCTCTTCATTCCAGGCCACTATAATCATTTACTAATATATCGATACACCTTTATCAAACCTAGGTTCACTAAACAAGTATGGGATTTTGACTCCATCACTATCACATCCATCATATAATAAACAACCATTACTCACCCCTAACCATATATCATTTCAAAAATATCCATCAACCATCATGTATCCATGTCATTCCACACCAACCGTTCACACATCAAAATGCATTAATGATCTGTCTCATGGATAAAAAATTTCCCAATCCACAAATATAGATGTTATAACTAAATGATTAGAGTTTATTTTACCTCGGTCCTTAAATTCATCCACCATCTACTCAGCTAATAAGATCATAAAAGGTCATTAATATTATAAATCCCACTATCTAAGATCCTATATTTTTCTACTAAGAGAATATTCAACAACATTCCACATTCCTTGAGAATTAGTCATCTCAATTCCAAATTTATATATATACTCAACCCCACATATCTTCTTGATATTCAAGTCACATTGATAGATAGTGTACCTCATGTTCTTGTGGTATGTGTATATAAAAACTCTCCCAGTAAAGAGATAATGGTTTTAACACTTCAGATCATGGACCATAACTACAAAATAATTTTAATTCATTGAGTAGTTATTCTCATGGGTTCATAACCGATTAGACATGTAATCCACCACCTAATCATGCTATAAAAAACATCTCCAAAACCAACACCTAAGTCATCAAAATAGAAGACATACCCAATTATTTTCTTAGGTAAGATCAAAATCTAAGATGTCCCCAATCTCTACATTTTCTCAAAGAAATAATTTTTGCAAAGATATATCCACTCAAGTATCACACCCTTCTTGGTATTTCATATAAGTGATACACCAAAATGGGAGATTCTATAGTGAACCAGATGTAATACTCAGCCAATCCTAGAAGGATCTAAATTTCAAACATATTTCAACATTGTGAAGAACACATCACTAATTCTATATACTCTAGGTCCCAAAAAAATATCTTATGTTATTATATGCTAGAAAAATTATTTCTTAAAACTAGATGTGACACATTGAAATCTGGGAATAAAATCTATTCACCCAATGTGTAGTCAACAAAATCATTAATTTTTTAGTGTACATCTCCATGGATCATGAGTATATGAGGATATAATCAATGAACATGACAATGTAGCCAAGATATTCATACAAGATCATGTTCAAAATTCATATAAACACATATGGTGATTTTTTCTACCCAAATGGAAATAAAAGAAACTAATATAGTTCACATCTACTCTAGAATCTTAATGAGGAATATACTCCACTCTAACCCAAATATTTTTGTAGCATTATCATTGATCAATCTTGGAGAACCATCTCGCTCCCAAAAAATGATCAAAGTCATTATAAATCCTTGGAAATAGTAATCTATTATTCATCATAACCTAATTAATTTTAATTTAGTCCAAAACAAGCTAAAGACTACCATCTGCCTTCATTGAGAATAACATTGGAGTAACCCATGGATATTTGGGTTTTCGGATTAAACTCGTTTCCTCCAAATACTTCATCCTCAAGATACTACTAGTCTGTCTCTCAAACTCAGAGACAAAAATCGAAGGTCTATGTGATATCACATATCAACCCATTAATGATTCCTTCCCGATAGATGATAAGAGATATAGAAGAATGTAAATAATGTAGGGATAATGAACTATTAAATTTTATTCTCATGATCCATTTCATATATATCCATAATAAATAAATATTTTTGGGATAATAAATACCATAAATGGCCACCAGATTTTCAAGGGTCAAGATCCATTGACATTGGAGGGACAATGATGACGTTTTTTATGGTTTAAAATTAAAAATAAATTTTTGATTAATTAATTAACTGCACATGGTTTCCCAAACCATGAACCAACCATATGAGGATAATTTACTCTTCAACAAAGCCACAAGTTTTTGCTTCATGGTTTGGTAAATAGTAAAAAAACCAAGTTCTTTCCTCTATTAAAATCCACACAATTTTATTTTTAATTTCATGTGGTTAGATCTAACCTTGTGTTGGCCATGTTCTATCCATTTTACCTTTTAAAAATTAAAAATTATATCTAGTAGAGAATCAAACAATATTCTAAAATCATTCTAAAATATTGAACCACCTAAAATAAACCTAAATCGCTAAACCCCCTCCATAATTTACCTGAGACTTTAACAACTAAAAAAATAACTAAAACACATAAAGAAGGTCTCAAAGGAAGGTATAATATACCAAAAATTTATAGAACATTATAATATCCCACTATAATCACCTCTCATCCTTGGGTGGTATCTCTATAATTCCATGTCAAATAACTGGGGCCATTGAGTATACACATCAAACTATAACTCCCATGTCTCCATGTGGATATAATTGTACCATCCTAGAAGTAGAAAAATTTCTATAAGGGGAGGTTTTATTTTAATTTATTTATTCTTTACTATGTTTAAGGGAAAGTGGAAATGATATAGGATCTATGGAACTTGGACATGTGATTCATGTAAGTGACTGCACATCTATTATGTAATATACCTCCATGTTACTATTATTGGGATTTCTAGTACAAATTATGTTACTAAATATTCATTTTGATCTATAATATTGGTGTTCTATTACATTTTAGGGTATTTGGGATGAATTCATGCATTATGGATAAGAACATAGCTCCACATTTTATGTAGGTGATCAATTTTCATATATTGAAATTCCATTAATTAAGTATCATTAGTGATCTAAAATTTATACTTCTATGATATATTTATAATGATGTTGTAATTAATTGAAACAAGTATTCTTTTTTTGTTACATGTGTATGTAACTATGAAAAACATGTTGGTATTTATTTCATATACAAGGTCCTTGTATGGGATGTATGTATTATGTGTGGTTTTTCCCATGTAATATATTTTTCTCAAGCCTCTTAAAAACTTGTAAAAAGGAAAAATATTACTTGGAATGAAATGTCAAAAAAATCAATGTATTTGAAATGTTGAGTGATGATGAAAATTTCATGTTTCTCATTTTGAAATGGAATGGATTTATAATGGGGAAAACTATTTTCATTTCTTAAAAAATTTAAATGAAAATGGAATTCAGATTTTACAAAGTGATTTAATTATATTGAGGCCCAAATATGGGTGAAATGAATTGTGTGGTTTTCAATTGAATCCCCAATGAATAATTTGGTATATGTATATAAATAATTTTTAAGTGTTTTCACAAATTTTTTTGGTTAAATGGGTTGTTTGAAATGGGATTTCAATAAGAAAAAATAGATTGGTTCAATAACCCATGATTATGGTAGGCCTGTTTGGAACATTAAAATGAGATTTTTATGATATGTATGTTATACCATCTTTTATTACTCTTTTTTTGTGTTATTGAATTTATTTCTAACCAAAGGGAATGTTTTTTGTGTTTTCTCTTCACCATATTAACATTTTCATAAATGTATGTTTTGATAATTAGTCACCTATGAGGGAAGGGATTAGAAGAGGTTGAAATGTTTGGCTCAGAGCTTATACAAGAATGTTACCTTTAAAGGAAAACACAGAGTGACAAATCACTTGGTATAGGACAATGTTCCACATAACCTAATGCATGCCTAACCATAAGTAATAGGTTAACAATTATTCGTGGTGGTCTGAATATTAAGGCGGGGCCACTCTACCTTTAACAATAATAAACATAAACCATAATCAGTAAGATATAAATAAAAACATTTAACAACATAGATGTATTTTAAATAAAATATCATAATTATTTAACAATACAATCCTTCTCATACAATATAAAAATAACCAAGGACAAATTGTGTGGTGGCTCTAACTAGTGTGTAAATAAATAAACATGAAATAAATAAAATCATTGTAGATAATATCCAATGTGTGTCATGATAACAACTCCTAATAGAAAACTCCATCACCTCAACAACCTAACATTCTTCCCTTTACCTTCACTATATCCCTAATCATGAATATTTCACATAAACTGAAATTCCTAAGAAAGGTGGGATTTGAAACACAAAATTACAACACCAATGGATCGTTAAAAATAAGTTCACATGTTTTTAAATGTTTATACAATCAAAAATAAATTAAATGTATGTATAGTAATAATTAATTTATCTATTTATCATGTGCTAACCAAGCTACCATAAACCATGACCATAACTGTTTCAGCATAATGCCAAAATAGTTGACCCAGATGATAATATCATGACTCATATCATGCAAATATGAAAAATATGGATCAAATCAATAGGTTTTTAGTATATAGTAAATGTTTCACTATCATTGAAAATTATGTGTTTTATTTAAGGTTTATCCATGCACCAACTTTAAAAATTAGTCACCCAACTCATCCAACTATTCAAAATCATATAGTTGTCTTCTTCACATGATGGTAATTATAACATGCACTTGTTAACTATTAAGAACCATATCATTGTAGGAAGGTGAATTTCCTATCAGAACAACATGTCCATATTTTTATTACACTATCTATATAACATAGTCTCACTATGATTCATACCATAAACTTAATAATAGTCACACTTCAACTCACACATTAGGCTCTATGTACCCCACATTACATATCATGGGTATCTAACTCTATAAATGTCCAATTGTAGTCCACAAGTCATTTTATATCCTAAAATTATCCATTATTCCATATCAATGTCATTGTTTTGTAATCATGTACCAATTACTTCTATCTACAGAGTCTACAAGTCACCCCTAAAATGAGTTAAGTCTATAAATCAATTATCCAATTATGTGGAATCCCTGATAATTCATTATGGAGAACATCCTGATATAGGTCCAAAAGTGAAGGAAAATATGATGGAGAAAATTCCTTATCCAAAACATGAACCATGACTACAACCTACATTTTTATCTCTCCAATACAACTAAACTCTTGACCCATTCATCCTAATCATTTCCCATTCTCTAAATAAGAAAAAATTTATCTCACTTAGGTGAGGTATGGTATATTCTTATACTATTGTGATATATATTATACCAATAACTAGTCGGTAAATCCCTAAAAAAGATCATATTTAGGATAGTCATCTCAATAATATTGAAGTCCCATATATTTCTATAGTCTAAAACTACTATAGAACAATCTAGACATCTCTGGTGATGATCGAATTCCTTTCCCAATGGTGTATCATGGTAGAGAAAAACAATAGATAACTTGGCCAAAAATTAAATTTAAATGATAATTTGATTATATATATACTAATGGTAAGATACTATATAAGAAAATTCATAAGAATGTGAATAGGTGATAAAGGCCATACCTCCCATAGTCTAAGGTCCTCATATTTTTTCAATTAGATCCTGTTCTATTTCATATATCTTGACTACATCAGAACCATATCCATTCCCCTATGGTTCATGAATAATGGGTGTTACCAAGGTCTGTGGGGTAAAAATATATTGTTGAGGACCCCAACCCATACACTAACTCATCCTCGTAAATACTAAACATATCAATTTATATGATTAATGTTATTGACGACCCATCTTGTGAAACTGCTGACACTAATTTCAGGGATCGCACAAGATATTCTCAAAAAATACATCGACTAATAGTTATATCATCTTATAGAATTTCCTTCCACATAGGTAACAAATGATCCCCTAATCGTTTCCACCAACATGTTTTTTGCTTGGTGCAACTTCTCTACCTTCAAATTCCTAATAATAGAAGAGGCTACAATTGTATTACCTGATATATCACTCATTGTTCCAAGGAAATATAAAAGAAAAACTATATACTTTTTCTCTTATTAGACCTTCATTGTCATCAAGTAATTTCATATAACTTATAATTATGCCTTCATGTCAAAATAGTAGACTTGTTACCTCATCTGTGGTCAGAGCCTAAACTCGAGATTTTGGTTCTTCTACACCACATTCCCATCCAAAATATTTGGGATGTAAATAAACTCCAAGAAATGAGAAAATTAGTATGATAAAAGAATATTTTTGGTTTCTGGATGTTTTATTTTGGTTTCATATGATATGATCAGAAACAAAGAAAAACAAACTATCATTTTCCTACTATGGTGGTATTCATTGATTTTGCGCAAAACAAATCACTAGATATAACATCCATATAACTGAGTTCAATGTATATACTATAAATATAGTGAGGGGTTCTATGTATATGCTTTGATGATAAAATTTTGATCATTGGATGGTTATTTTCCCACTTGGTATTCATAGCTTACCCTTATTTGAGTACCCTTTTACAATAGTAAGGTTACAATTATATGGGTAGGGAAAACTAGGTTCTACCCTTATGATGGTATTTATTGTTTCTTAATGAATTTTAATTGGTTATTTTAATTAATGATACAACTGGTTTCAAAAGTTACTCAATTAAATTGAAGGTTACCATAATGTTTTGATGTATTTTTAAACTTGTTGAACAGAAAAATTCATCTGTAAATTGGTGGTTTCCCAGTTTTATTATATATTCTAAAAAAATTTATAGTTACTGTTTTTGAAAAAATTATATGAGACTCATTATTGGAGAGGAATTGATTTAGTGTTTTTTAATCACTTGTATCTCTTGAAATAAATGATATTTGAAGTGTTCTCTAATTAATGTATCACATTTTATAATCCACATTATTTTATTTTTATCCTTTTAATTTTATGTTTTATGTGTGCTGTATAATTTAAGTGTTTTTAATGGTGATTAGGATGTCACAAAAATGTTCCAGTGAACATAAACTCATGGAGTAAATATTATGATACAAAATCTCATTCTGACAAAAATTTGTGAATCATTTTCACTAAGTAGGATAAATTTTTCATATGGATGAATTTTTCTGATGAATGTTATCTCACCGAGTCTATTATAAATATAAAATAGATAGTAATTTATTCTAAAGGGGATATTCATTTTTAATATAATTTATTATAGGTAATATATTTTGATGATATAATACACAAAACATTCAGTTGTTTTTCCTCCCCATGGATTATAATTTATTTTATTTTAGTTGGTTTACTATTATCATAATAATAAACATAAAAGAAGGAAAAATTATTATAGGAAATTTTGAGGGAACCTAATTTTCTTTTATATAATTTTTTAGTATGATATTATTATATAAAAGGACTTTGATTATCATTTTCTAAAAGGTATTTCTGAAAGAATAGATGAAGTTGAATACGGTGGTTAGATAAGAATAATTTTTCCTAAATCGGGATATGTCTTTTAAAAAATAATTATATCCACATTATAAAGAATGAATCTATTACAATGGTTTTAAATGTGTTGGCTAAAATTTTTTGAATCCATTATCTCTTAAAAAATCATGTTTCGATGATTTTTCAACAAGATTTTGTCAGATAGAAGGATTGATTTTGATCATGTGAATAACATCAATATGGTCTAAGGCATGCTAAAATATATGAATATTACATTCAGAGATGATATTTGGGCTTGGTTTACTCTTTCTTCACACAAAAGAATATTTATTACATGGTGATAGTGGTGAGAAACTCTAGTCAGAAGTTAAATCATTTCTCCGAAGATATTTGAAACTTTATCAATGAGGAGATGATGTGGAAGGATATTCTGAAACTATCTGAAAGTGAAATGAATAATTTTAGATAGGATTGGTTAGTTTATCAGATATACATTCATATGAATAAATCACCATAGGATAATTCCTAAATAATAAGTTAAATTAATTTTATATCTTTTGGTCTAATATTTTTTCTTTTTGTAAAAAGGGATATATTAAGAAACACTAAAAGAGTAGGTCATAGGTATCAACACTCAGATCAAAAAACATAGTCAATACTACTGATGGAGTGTGTATATTAACAATATGCATGATAATTCCATAGGATTCATGGGTAATTGACTTAGGGGTATCATTTTATGCAATTATTTAGTTCTTTATCATGCTTGATTATATACTGATAATATTTTGAATAATAAATCAAATGGAAAATAAATATATTAATATAGTTGGGATGGGTGATATAAACATTAAAATGAAAAGTTAATGTATGAATAAATTGAATGTTTTTTGATGAATTTCTGGTCTTTGGGAGAAACTTATTTCAATAGGATAGCTTAATGATGCTGGTATCAGAAGAAAAAATTGAATGGTTTTTGGACGATCAATAAATGATCCCTAGTGATTTCATAAAAAGGGAAAAAAATTTACTTTGTTTCTTACTGGATGGAGTGATAAAGATTCAACCATTATAAAAACATTATTGGATGGTCCAAAAAAGAGGATTAAGAGGCCTAGTGAGATCATTAAAGAAAATATTAAAAATTTAGCATTGAAGGGTATACTGAAACTCAATAACAAATATATTGGAAGCTGTGAGATTTTTATTTTATGAAATCAATTGAGAGCTTCCTTAATGTTGGATAGAAAAAAGAAGATCATTTGAATGTTATAACGAATTCATTATAATTTTCAGGTTCTGGCTTTAGTTTTCTCATTTAGAGTATTTATATACTTTTTAACTTTTATTAACGATTTCACTTACAAGTTTTAGGTTTACTTGCCAAATAATAAATTTGATATATTTCATGATTTTAATAAATTTAATGTTTTTTATGAGAAAGGGTGTGAATTAAAGTTGAAATATATAAAAAGAGACAACTATGGAAAATACATCAAACAAAATATTCACTACTCTAGTAATAATAAAGTAACAAATCATGAGAATAATGTTCTAGGGAACCCACAACAATATTGAACAGAATATTGATTGAATCAGACACTAATAATTAAATCTTGTATTATAAGGCTTCCCTCATGAATGCCTAATATAATTTGGAAAAAATCATTGAATAAATTATCATTATTAATGAAAATAAGTATGGCATCAGTTGTGGGAGTGGAACAATCAGATGAAATTTGTTTTTTTAATATAACATAGTTCAACCATATCAATATCATTGGTTGTGTCACATATATTCATGTAAATATTTAAGGTGGAGATATGTTTGAGGTGATATCTAAATATTTTTTTAGATATGGTGATGAGTAATTTGGGTATTTCGTATCAAATAATGACAAGAAATAAGTTATCTAAATCCATAATGATTTTTCAATGAAGAAATTATATATAAATATTTAAACTCGGATGATAAAGAAGGTGAGGGTATGTCAATTATGGAATTTTTGTGTGATCAAACATATGATAGTAGACAAAAATTCATTATGGAAAAATATGGAGAGAAATTCTAGGTTGGCACTCTTCTAGTATGAGTACTAGTAAAAGGTGGATTAGAAAAACAATAGATAGATGGTGTCTAGTTGGAAATAGATGTACTATACAGACAAGGATCATAAAACCCTTTACTAGATGAAATACTATCAAATAGATAGGTTTAGTCTAAAAATCTTGTGTTTATGTTGATAGTATCTATACATTATAGGAATCCTTTTATGTCCTGTGGGGTTATTATAAACATATTACATCTAAGTGACTTAGGGGACTGCATTTTTTAGAAAACGAAGCTATAATCATAGATTCAAAACAACGAGAGTCATCCATGGGAGAGGAAATGAGTTACTTAAATATCAAAAATTATGGTGAGTAAGCTAACATACCAGATTGAAAGAGGGATCTAGAAAAAAATTGTTTTCATTTGAAAGATGAATCTGATCAAAGTAAGAGATAAAAACCATCATTGGTGGAGATTGTTTTTTAGAAAAATGAATGTATTTAAATTTTAGAGATTCTATCACCATGGTTAAATCAAATAACTATTCTGATAATTTTTAATATTTTTTTGTTTGATAATAAAAAATTTGATCCTATTGATTTAAATATTTATTTTCATCATGTTTATTTATAATAATAAACTTACATGGTTCGTCTCAAGAGTTGTGATGTCCATCAGATGAAGGAATTAATTTTCAAGTCAAAATGAAGTCATTATATCTTGATGCATTCTCAAAGATAATGGAATATGATGTTCAACATATTTATCTTTGAATAATGTTTTAGTTGATGAGAATATAATAATTCTGTAATTAAAATGGTAATATAGAATGTAACTCATAATTTTGGTGTATGTACAAGATTTTTCAATTTTTGGTAAAGTATTCCAATGTATAGAAGAACTGATGTGGAATTTGTCAATAATATTTTATATGAATAATCATTGTAAAGATTATTAAATTTTGGGTATTATAAATGAGATTCATAGGAATAATGACTCATTGGTTTTATCCTAGAAATAATGCATTATGAAATTCATCAAATGATTCATAATGAATAATTTTACACATGTATCATCCCCCCTAACACTTTTAGAAACTTAAAAATTTGGAAACCTATAGAACCATCAATGAAAAAATATGTTTGTGACTTAGATAAGGATCCTTATACTATATTTGTATGTTTATTTATTTATGTATTGATTTATAAATGAAAATATATTACTTTTTGTGGAAATTTTTAGATGTTTCATGTCAAATCATGGATGGAAACAAAAGGAAGTTGTGAAATGGGTCATATGAAACAAGGATAGTTTGAAGGGTGAAACTTCATTTTTTTTATGATGATTGGTTCAAATTATTTAAATATGTAGAATTATATGGATACATGGATTCTGATGCACTCGATTTGTGTATACATTTTCATATACTCTATTGAAAAAATAACTAGTTTTTAGTAATTACCTACTGCTTAGGGAACAAATACATTGATTGTTTTGATCTTGTTCATTTCGAGGAGGTTTATGGAGAAATACCCAAAATGAAGATGAACTGAAAAAACAAATCAACTTCACGGACTGTACTTACATACACACCGTTTACATTCAATCTCAGACACGGGTTGAATAGGAAAAGTACATTCCCATGTAACCAGAAGCCGGTACACGCCGTGTTCACACTATACATGCCATGTATACAATTCTAGAAGCAGTTGGTGGAAAATAAGAGTCTACATGCCCATGTGTCCGGATGAAGGTGACACATCATGTTCCACTGATACACGTCATGTATACATTTCTAGAGGTGTTTGGTATTCAAAAAATGAGACTACACACCGTGTGTGGTGGCAGTACATGTTGTTTACATTCACCTACCAGGCAGCGCCGTGTTCCAAGTCAAAGACGGCGTGTTAGGCCGCCTACCAGTAGAGTAAACGAAGGCAAAAACGCATTGACAAAATTACACAGCGTGTACATTTTCCACACTCTATGTACTTATTTTTTCAATAAAAGGAGGCCTTAGACTCCGAACTGAAAAATAGATAACTTGTTAGTGTGTGTGTTAGTATTGTGTGGAGAAAAAGGTTGATGTTCTAAATTATAGATGCTCTGTCGTCGTACTACTGTCATTCCACCGACTAACGAAGTATCATTTTCACCTCGATGTTCCAAGCATGATCACATAAGGTGTCAAGAGTTTTGTGTTTATCATTTTCTATATGTGAAACTAAACACCCAGTGTGTTGGGTTTATGGAAGATGCTGATTTGTAATTTGAATTAAGTTTCTATGAATGTGTTTGTTTTACTAACCTCTTCATATTATTTTTAAACCACATCATATTATCACGGGAAATTCTGTACCGGACCAAGGGTAGAATTTTTAGTGATTCAAAAGAAGAATATCGAATAATTTCATAACCATTGGAAGTATTTTTCGACTCAAAATGGACTAAGCCAAACAAAGATCTGTTAGAAACAAACTACCGGACCAAGGAGTTAGTTTCTTCAGCTCTAAATAAGAAGTTTACCAGACCAAGGAAACATTATTACAAATTGAACCCAGAGTATTGGGTAATTGTGAACAACACAACATCATAATCAATTTGATTTAATAATAAAACTTCTCATAAATCTATAACCCCAACACATTTCTCTCTTTATTTACATAAAAACTAATTTTCCCATATTTTACTTTTATTCTGTTATGAAATTTGTTAAAAGAAACTTAAAACCAATTATTCTTTCAATATCCAAACCAATCAGAAAAAATTGACTCTAAATTCAGCATCCTTCACTAAATGAAATACAAACTAAGTTAAGCAAGATAAAATAACTTCATAATTTTCTTATGGATCGACCAATTACTGGTGTTATACTTGTTAGGGTAAAAATAATTTGGGACACCGAAGACATACCTTCGGTGAAACGAAATTCAAAATTTTGGCGCCGTTGATAGGGACTTTAGAGTTATTTTAATTCTTGTTTTTATTAAATTTGTATAAAATTTTTGTGAAAATAAATATCATAAATTCACAATAAATTATTTTCTATTTTGATTTCTGTTTATCGTTCTTTTTCCTCATTTATGCTTGGTGTTTTGTTTTGTTTTCTGTAGGCCTTTAGGTATATGAGCGGCCACATCACGCGTTCTAAGAACACTGAGTCATCAGGGTTTTCCCACCAGAACCAGGGATCGAACATAAGTTTTTGAGGTATCAATGAGCACTAATGGACAAACACAACTAAACCCCTCCACTGGTGCAGAATGAGGAAGGCAATCGTGCTACTATCAAAGGAGCTGGATAGCTGTTAACACCGGATGAAAACCAGAACCCTCAACAGCTCCAACAATTCCATCTAGAGAATGTGACATATTTCAACCAAGGTTAGGGGCTATTCTACTCCCCTTAGGACCAACAATTCATGCTGGTTGCCCTTCCTCAGCAGCTACCTCCACGCCGTACTATCATAGAGTACGACCTGCCATCGATTCACAGAGCTGACATGGGCATCGCCTGTCCACTAGTGTAGACCCAACACTTAGATATCAAGCCTTATATCATGCTGCTAATCCAAAACATTGTTCAATTCGACAGCCTTCCCAGCGAGGATCCCAATGCCCATCTCTCCAATTTTTTGGAGGTCTATGACATGTTTCGCTACCACAGAGTGTCCATAGACACCATCTATCTTCTCCTTTTCCCCTTCACTCTAATGGATAAGGCAAAAGACTGGATTAAAGGCATGTCGTAATGATCCATCCTCACCTAAGAGGAGCTACCCTAGGTGTTCCTGCCCATATATTTCCCACAATCGAAGATAGTGACATTGTAGAACTGGATCCACAACTTCCAATATCATGATGAAGAATCATTATACAAATCATGGGAGCACTTCAAGGAGATGTTTTCATATTCCCACACCACAGACTTCCAATTTGGATGCAAGTCCAAACCTTCTATAGAGGTCTGATGACTAATACCATGTTCATGGTAGATGTTGCTGCTCGAGGTACAGTAATGAAGAAATCCCCCAAAGAACTCGTCGAACTGCTGGAAGAAGTGTCTTCCAACATCTTCCAGTGGAATTCCAAGTGGGGAACACGAAAATGAGGTATGCATAACATTGATGCAACTACCATGCAAGCTACCAAGTTGGATGCTACATCCAAGAAGATCAACGCGCTCAATCTGAAGGGCATGTCCGAAGTACATGCGACAAACCATCTGGCGTGTAGCAAATGTGGTGATAACCACATCATGGAAGAATGCCCAGGTTCTTCTGGAGGCCCATCGACATGTGAGGTAAGTTATGTTGCATAAAAGAGAGGGCCAAACAAGTACCAGCTATTCCAAAACCTGGCATGGCATGAGAAACAAAATTCAAGCTGTGGCCAACAACAGTAGAATCTGCTACCCCAGTGACAGCCCGCCTACAACCATCCTCCTTATCAGACCCAATACGAGAGGAAACAATAGCCCCAACAGGTCCCTTATCAACAAAAAGGGTATCATAACCCTCTCCCACAGTAGCCACGGTAGCCACCACCTCTACCAGCCCAATAATATCCATAGTAGGAGAACACCTCAAGGTTAGAGAATCTTCTGACCAAATTCATATCTACTACTGAGACCATGTTTCAAAATCAATAGGCTTCAATTAGAGTCCTAGAGAACCAGATTGTACAATTGGAAAACCAACTCTCAGGAAGGAAACACATTACTATATCAGGAAATAAAAAGAAGAATCTGAGGGAGGAGGCCCACACCATCAGGCTCCAGAGTGGAGAGGAGCTCCAACAGAACCAACCAGCACAACTATGTGAATCCACACACTCTATTGATGAAAAAGGTACCAATATCGATCCCTCTTCATCACATATCCCATAGAAGGAGGCTTCGCAGAATAAATGGAAGGAGGTTGTCAAACCATATAAACAGGCCTTACCCTTCCCAGAGAGATTGAAGCAATGAAACATGGACCAACAGGTCAGAAAATTCATGGACATGTTCAATAAGTTTCACATAAATATTCTATTTGCATAGGCATAGATGCATATGACCACATATACAAAATTCAACAATGAAAAACTCATTAACAGAAGAATGATGGAAGATCTATGCACTATTTCCCTAACCAAAGTTTGTTTTGTAGTTGTCTAACATTCAATTCCTCCCAAACTCTAGGATGCAGGTAGTTTCACTATTCCATGTACAATTCGACCATGTGAGTTTGGGAAGGCCCTCTATGACTTAGGGGCCAGCATGACCCTCATGCCCCATGGAGTTTTCAAGGAGATTAGTCTCAATGATTTAAAGACTACCCGAGTAGCCCTTCAACATGAAAATCTATCCATAAAACATCAAAGGGACTACTGGAGGACGTGCTGGTAAAATTAGGTAGGCTAATATTTTCCACTGATTTCATCATCCTCGACATGGAGGATGACCAGGAGGCACCTCTCATTAATGGAATACATTACTTGGAAAATGGGAAGGTACTAATCGATGTGCACCACAGAGAGATGATTTTCCAGGTAGGAGACAAAAGAGTCTCCTACAATAACCTCAAGGCTATCAAACCTGCACCATTTTCTAAACCTGATGATTGTTAAGCTATATCCACCATGGATGAACGTTTGTGGAAAGGGGATGATCTGGTAGTATTTTCTAATTTAGATAAAATTATTATCACATACATTCTTGATGAAAATACACCAGAATATTTCTAATTCCTAGAAGGCCAGGGCAGCCACTATTGGCAATGTACAGTTATTCTGGATAGTCTGGAACAAAAAAAGGTGAAACCACTCATACCCTCAATTTTTATGTTACATAAAATTGAACTAAAGCCTCCCCCATCATCTCTATAGTATGGGTATTTTCCAAATCAACCCATTCCTATAATACATGACATATAATTGTCACAAGAGAATAAAGATGCACTTATTCAGGTTCTAAAACAGTGGAAGCACTCTATTGGGTGGACAATCACTGATTTAATGGGAATCAGCCCTACCATTTTCACCCACAAGGTGAAACATGAAGAAGGTGATATGAAATCTCGACAACCACAGTGGCACCTGAATCCCCCCATGATGGAAGTTGTAAAAAAGGAAGTGATTAAATTGTTGGAGGCAGACATCATATATCCCATCTTGGATAGTCCGTGGGTGATTCCCCTACAAGTGGTACCCAAAACCGGCGGTATCACTGTGATTTCAAATGAAAAGAACGAGCTAATCCCTACACTTACAATCATGGGCTGGCGAGTTTGTGTGGATTACCAGAAGCTAAACAATGGCACAAGGAAGGATCATTTTCCCCTACCATTCATGGATTAAATGCTATACAGACTCTCATGGTACAACTTTTATTGCTTCCTCGACAGTTATTCAGGCTATAACTAGATTTCCATTGCTCTAGAGGATCAGGAAAAGAGCATATTCACTTTCCCCTATGGTACGTTTGCTTACCGAATGTTGTATTTTGGAATGTGAAATTCCCCCACCACCTTCTATCACAGTATGTTGGTCATCTTCCATGACATGGAGGAACATATCCTGGTGGTATTCATGGATGATTTTTCCGTTTACAGAAAATCATTCTCCACTTCTTTACAGCACCGGGATCTAGTTTTTGAATGATGCGAGAACACTAACCTAGTTTTGAACAGAGAAAAGTGTTATTTAGTGGTGTAAAGTGGCATTGTACTCAGCCACATAATCTCAACAAAGGGGATAGAGGTGGAACCAGTGAAGATAGAAGTTATTTCATGACTACCTATTCTGACTTCTGTCACAGCCATCCACAGCTTCCTATGGTATGCCGGTTTCTACAGGCGGTTTGTCCACGAATTCTCCAAAATATTCCATCCCCTCACCAATACTCTGACATAGGATTACATATTTTATTTCTATGAAACATGTGCCAAAGCTTCTGAGCATTTGAAGCAGCACCTGGTGGAAGCTCCTGTAATGATTTCTCATAATTGGGAGGAACAATTTGAGGTGATGTGTGATGCCAATGACTATGTAGTGGGAGCGGTATTAGGCCAGTATCTTGATCAGATATTTAGAACTATATATTATTCTAGTAGGATGATCAATGAGTCATAGATCAACTACACCACTACAAGGAAGGAGATGCTTGCAGTAGTTTTTACATTTGACAGGTTCTGTTGTTACTTATTGTTGTCTAAAGTTACTGTTTATACTGACCAAACAACACTAAATTACCTACTGAACATGAAATATGTGAATCCCCAACTGATCCGATGGGTACTCCTATTATAATAATTTGATCTGGAGATCCAAGATAATAAGGGGAGTGAGACTGTTGTTGCTAACCATCTCTCCTACTTTGAGCTGCCTCCTTTGGAGAAGGTGGAAGATCGGGAGATCAGAGAGGATTTAGCTGATGATAACCTCTTTTAAGTTAACAGAACACCTAGACCATGGTTTTTTGATATTGCTACTTTTCTAGTTATTGGTATCATTCACCCCGACCTCTCCTTCCCATAAAGGAAGATAATTTTATCTGATATGAAAATGTACTTCTGAGAGGATCCTATGCTATTCCGATCCAGTACAGATAGGGTGACCTGCCATTGCATCCCAGATAATGAATTTCACAGTGTCCGGGACTTCTTTCATGCCTCACTAGTTAGAGGACATCAAGGTCCTGACCGTATGATATCAATGATCCTAAAATCTGGGTTTTTCTATCCCACTATGCATAAAGAGGCTTGGGCCTTTGTTTTATTTTGTGATTAGTTACAGAGGACTATAATGTGGGATGTAGAGATGAGAATACCCATTACCCAATCCGAGAGGTCAAGAATTTCTATGTTTGGGGATTTGATTTCATGGGTCCCTATCCCCCAACATTTGGGAACACTTACATCCTGGTATGTATCGACTAAGTCTCCAAACGGGTGGAAGACACTTCTACAACACATGACATAGCCAAGTTAGTGATGAGTGATTTAAATAAAAAAAAATTTAGTAGGTTTGCTGTTCTGTGGGTAGTGATCAGAGAGAGAGGGACCCACTTCGAAAACACACTAATTAGAATAATATTTTCTAAATATGGAGTAAAGAATCAAATGGGGACACCATATCATCCCCAGTCGAGTGGACAAGTGGAGCCCTCCAACCATGAGCTCAAGAAGACCCTGGAGAAAACAGTAAACCCTTAGAGGAAAGACTAGTCCAAGAAGTTAGATGATGCTTTGTGGGCATATTGGACTGCTTTCAAATCACCACAAGGAAAGTCCCTTTTCCACCTCATCTGTGGAAATACATGCCATCTTCCAGTTGAAGTTGGAACACAAAGCCTACTGGGCCATCAAAGCCGCAAATTTTGATCTGAAGTCAGCTAAAGAGAAGAGAAAGTTCCAACTATCGGAACATGATGAAATCAGATTAGAGGCGTATGAGAATGCCAAGATGTACAAGGAAAAGACGAGATCCATTCACGACCAGATGATTTCATTAAAGTATTTCCAACCTGGTGATCAGGTACATATCATTAACTCTTGTCTACGCTTATTCCCAGGGAAGTTAAAGTCACGATGGTTAGTACTTTTCCAAGTTATATGAGTATTCCCTCATGGAGCGGTGGAAATTTCCGGAGAGTATGGTCAACCATTTAAGGTGAACAGATTGTGGTTGATGGCTTACCATTACATAGACTACATGGTGGTAACATTTTCCACCATCCAGCATAGGTATGAAAAGGTAAGTAGGTCGAGCCAACGACCTAAAACACAGGCACTTCCTGGGAGGCAACCCAGAGGATACATTCTATGTACCACCTATATGCACTGCGTGTACTTTTACCTTTTCATTTTCCTAGGTATTATAAATATATATATAAACAGTGTAATAAACAAGGATGATGCTGTTTTTGATGGTAAGGTCACTACAGTTTGTATGAGCCATCCCAAGTTTGAATCCTCTCAGCCTACCTTCAGCACATGGATCCTCCTTTTTATATTTTCTTACACGGTGTGTGTGATATTTATTTTTCATATATATATATATATATATACTTATAATAAAACCCATGATGGGGATGTATCGGTTGGCCAGAATCCTGACCGGTTCCAAAATACCAATGTTTGATTCATGAAAACCGCCCCATTTCCATCATTTTTTATTTTAATAAACTCACTCGATGAGTCGTTCGATATACATTGTGTGTGTCATGTTTTTCATTACTAAATTAAACCCTTTTCCATATAAAGTAATTCATGCGGGTGAAGTTGGCAGAATGGCAAAGTCTCGCCCCTGGATCCAAAAGATCAGGGTTCAACCTTGGCTAATCTCCCTAATTCACCCCCTTCTTATATAATTAAAAACAACACGCCATGTATTTTCTTCTTACCATGTAGTATATGTCGTATATAATAACTATATATAAATGATAAATTACAGTAGTAGTACAACATTCACTCTAGTGTTTGAGGGCTTCCGTTCAGAACGACCAATCACCGGTTCGAACCTTGCCCAAAGCACCAGACCAAATGTTGTACTTCTCTTCTTCAAATTTTTATACACATGCTGTGTATTTTCCCACTTCATTACATGTTTAGTTTTATTTTTAAATTATTTATATATATATATATGTCCATTTTTATTATTTTCAATTAATATTAATTATTATATAGTTTACTATAATAATTATATATATGTTTGTGTGTCTGTTTGTTCTGTTAAAAAATTTTGAGATACACAGCATGTAGTCTGTATGTACACGCTTTGTACCTTGGCTATATAATCCGCATACCACCTGGATTTAGGCCGTGTCACACGAAGCCCCCTCTTCTTCCCATTTTGTTCCCCCATACAACTACTAAACCATCCTCACAGATCTGTTGAATTCATTCATTTTGGTTTTTGATTATTCATGAATTTCAATCCATGTTCTAGGTACACCCTTATACACCTTCTATTTAAAGTTATTATAATTATTTTTGAGTGATTTTCGGATCTTCCAACCATTCAGATTCTACAGTACATGGCCACAATATGAAGAACACAATCCATGTACTTTGTACACGGACACACACAAAATGCTTCACAATTTTAATATACATAGTGTGTATGTTTGGTACACACCATGTACCTTTACCCATCATGCCCGAGTATCTTATTACACATGGAGTCACACACCATTTTCATCATCACATCGTGTGTGTTCGGTACACGCCGTGTATGACATTTCTTTTGGCCCATCCGTGTGTAAGAACTTCACAGAGCATCGCATACCATGTTCATATACACGGTGTGTGTGTTTGGTACATGCCGTGTATTCTATTTATTTCGTCCAGCATGTGTCTCGCCCCCCACCCCCCATGGCCATGTTCCTCTGGTAAAGAACACGCCATGTCTGGTCCGTACACGGTGTTTTTTTTATTATTTGAAAAGTTAAAATAGTGGTTGTGTCTTTACAAATACATGAACATGTCCAATTTTCATGAACATGGTTTGTATGTTAGGTACACGCCGTGTATCCTTTTCTGGTCTAACTTTTTCTCCCTCGATGTTTTTATCCAGAGAACACGGGATGCTACTCAGGTTTCACTATACCCCATGTACTCTGGATGTACATGATGTACACTTTTATTTTTCGCTTTTCTCACATTCTCATTGTTTTCTTTTCTTTTCTTTTTCTTTTGTTTGGTTTTTCTTTCTCTTTTAGGTTATGGTAGACCGAGATCCTTCCCATGGGAAGCGGCCAGCCTGAGGGCAAGAGGCCCATTTATCATTGGATCCGACTCTGACATCTGATGTAGCCCAACCCAGATGATCTAGTCTACGATCTCCCTCCTTTGTCCATCCTTCCACCACCCACTGCCTCAGCAGAGGTTGAGCCTAGCACAACCTCCCCTTCACCACCTTGTCTGGTTCCTCAGATCTCCATCGTTTCTTCTCCACCAGCTAGCACACTTCATGTTCCCACTTCAGTTGCTGCTGGCCTCACATAGATCGATTCATATAGCGGGCCTCCGTCTATTTAAGTAGATCCACCCCCAGAGCCAGCTCCTGCTACTGCACCACCACCTGGGCCAGGACCTACAGGTGTTCCCTACCAACGCATAATCTTTCCGGTTGTCGATCTGGCACACGATAGGGCCTGGTGATTCACTCCCCACCCAATTCCTTTCAGTAGCAGCTACCTCAATAGTAGAATCCCACAACAGCTCGGTATCTGGGGTGAGTTAGAGGATCTCCTTGGACATACACACTTACTTGCTATTTTCCAGGTCAGTACTCCTATTTTTTGTGATTTATTTATGGACTTCTCTTCCTCGTTCGAGTTCGAAAATGATGAGTACCGGTAAACACCTAGTGATACGGTACCTGTAGTTCCCTTCCAGCTAGGAGGCTGACGATTTTCCCTTACCATGATCGAGTTCGGACGAGGGTACGATTTCTACCCACATCCCGTCACCCCACCCTCTGTCTCCTCCATGACCCGACCCAAGCACTCTGAGGTCATTGCTATGTGGTAGGAGATTTTTGGGCCTGACCACTACTACTCCCCTACCTCGCAGAAGAGTACCCTTATCACTAAACCCATCCTCTGTTTTAGCCACCGGTGCTTTAGCGCCATTCATTTTACCCACCATGAGGATATGGGGGGTCATGACCGGTTCTGACAGGGATATCCTTACCTGTGTTATCCGGCAGGACTACCCAGAACTCCATTAACTCGCGACCTCCAACTTCCATTCCATGTTTACCGGCGGTCAGGGGAACCTGAACGGTGGGTTTAAACCACTCGCCTAGCCCACCAACTTTGGGTTTTTGAGCCTTCTCTATCCCATTACCGGTTTGGTTCACCCTGGCGGATGGACTGTCTCATGATTATTCACATGGTATTGGTCCGGAAGTAGGGGGTGCCTACATCCTTGCCCAGGATCCACCCCGCCCACCTGCTAACCGTCATTCACCCGCAGTTGCACCCACTCCTCCACCCCCACCCCACCCCCTTCTACTAACCCCCCTTCTTCCAGCCTTCCTTCTTCTATACCACCACCAACCCCACCTACCCTCGTACCTTCGGTCGGTCTCACCCTTTCCCTCTGCCTAGATACGATGGAGCAACAGTTGGTGCATATCGAAAACTTCCAAGACCACCGGAAGCAGATGTTGGGGATTATTCTTCATCATCTTGGTATTATACTACCCCTGCCCCCTACCTCTGCCTCGGTTTCTGGCCCTTCATTTGTGGCTCCACCACCTTTTTCTTCACTGTTTATAGATTCTGTTCTCGTATCTCCTTCATTCCAAGCTCCTTCTACTACTACCGCCACTTCTTCCTGTGTAGGGAGTGATGTTGAGCTTCTCATTCCAAGTCCAGCACCTGCGGCTCCTACTTCTTCGGCATCCCTTTTGGGTGCAGATTACGAGCCTCCAGTTTCCACGGCTCCTGAGACTTCTCTTCCGGCTGGTTCTATACTAGATGATTCATCTTTGGAGGTGACCCCCTAACTAGTTATTGGGGCACAAGCTTTCCGTTGTATATATATTTTTGTGATATCTTTTGCCTGTGTCTGTTATGTATGCTTGCAGTGTTCTCTTTCTTTCCCCCTCAAAAGTACTCTAGAACGTTTTGGGCTACTCTTTTACATCACATTCCTTTTTTCTACACCTATACATGAGGAGAGTATTATTTTTCCATAATTTACCTCTATTTCTTGGTCTACTTCTTTCCTTACATCCCCTCGGCCTAGTCTACTATTGTTTCCCCACCTTGCCTTGTTCCTCTTTTTGGGAACTTGGTGGACCTCATGCGTTCTTCTGTATGGGGGGGGGGCGTCTCTCGTCCTCTCTAGTCATTTCCATTTTCAGATGTTAGGAGACATCATTATTAAAATATATATTTGACAATGTGAATATATTTTTGGTTAATAAAATTTGTAAATATGAAAGCTAAATGGGAAAATTTTTAGCAATTGCACGCTTATTTGGGTTCATAAAATATTCTAAAATTATTTCTGATATAAATTAACTTGAAACTTGTAATCCATGGATAATTACATCGATTAGACTAATCACTTATTTGGAAGTCATGACCTGACTACCTGTTTATTTATTTTTCCCACTACTGAGAGGTATTCTAAACCTTTTGTAATATTCTTTATAATACCCACTTTCTTGAGAGAATCATAGAATATAAATAACTACTAGAATTTGAAAGTTTTCTTTTCAAAACATGAGGAATTTTTGAGTTACATTAAAATGAATGAGGCATTAGATTGTTTGAACCTCTTTATCTTGAGACCTACCCTACATTTTATATTTATGAAGCCCTTAGAGACCATGAATATCCTTTATAGGAATCCATAATACAATCCTATTTCCCTTCCCACCCTAATTATTTTATGATTTTTCAGGATTATTCATTTGAGATCAATATAAGGGATTTGCAACACATTTCCTAATTTTGAAAATTATCATGAAATTAAGTATGGGGGAAAGCCTTCAAATCATCCAGGGAAAAAAGGGTTCTAAAACTCTATTCGTGCCAATTATGAGAGGTCGCCTTTTTTATTAAGAAAAGGGGAAAAATAAAAGGATCTTAACTTATACTCACTTATTGGTTTGTGAACCCTACCTACTCCACTGAAGGAGATGGTGAGATCATTTGAGCTTGTTGAGGACATTTTAACATTGAGCTTAATTTCGAATATCATGCATTATTATTTTAATAATTTAGCCTCCTATTTCAAGACTCAGAGTTATTTTCACATCTTTAACTACCATCCATTAGCCACAGAAACATCTGATCCTTAATGAAAAGCCCTTATGATTTTTGTAAGTCCATTTTTTTGAAGTAGAGAACTAGATGTCTTGAAAACCTATGGATAGTCTGTATATATAATTGATTGAGAAAAACTTTTATTTAAAATTTCATGAGTGTTGAGTATATAATTGTTGATGTAAATCATCAAGTGGCTTGCTTATTTTCGAAAGGATAAAACATGTGTTAAAAGAGGATGAAAGTAGTTAATTGAATTATATACGAGGCATGATTATAATATCTACTGGATTAAAACTATTTTGTATTATTTTTAAAAATTTCTCCTGTAACTTATTATTTACATTTATGATTAACTGAATTAATTCCTTTTAAAATATAGATGATTTTAATTAGATGTTGATATTTTCATAAGGGAATGTAAATGGCATAGTATGGGGAAGTTTGATGCCCCCGATTTGGGTATATATTTTCATATAATCTATTGAAAAATAAGAACAAGTTTTCAGAAATTACCTACATCTTAGGGAATAAATACATTGATTTTGGTGATGTTGTTCATTTTCAGGAGGTTTATGGACAAATACACAAAACAAATAAGAACTGAGCAAAAATTTACAACTACATGACATGTACTTATATACACTCTATGTACAATCAAGCTCTGACACGGGTTTACCAGGACAAGTACATGCCCAAGTAACCAGAAGCTGGTACATGCTGTGTTCACACTATACATGTCGTGTATACAATTTAGAAGCAGTTGGTGGATGGAAATAGTCTACACACCCATGTGGACAGCTGGAGGGGACACGTCATGTTCCACTAATACACGCCGTGTATACATTTCTAGAAGCAGTTGGTGACTGAAAAATGTGACTACACGCCGTGTATGGTAGCACTATACGCTGTGTACATTCACCTACTATGAGGCGTTGTGATCCAAGTCAAAACGACATGTTTGGCCGCCTAGTAGTGGAGAGAACTAAGGAAAAACTGCGTTGAAAAAATTACACGGTGTGTAATTTGTCCACACGTCATGTACTTATTTTTTCTAAAAAAGGCGGCCTTGGACATCGAACTGAAAAAGAGAGAACATGTTAGTGTGTGTGTTTGTATTGTGTGGAGAAAAGGGTTGATGTTAAAAAGGAGAGACACTCTGCCATCATACTACTATCATTCCATCGACTACCAAAGAATCATTTTCACCTTGAAGGTCCTAGCATGATCACATTAGGTATTAAGAGTTTTGTGTTTATCATTTTCTATATGTGTAATTAAACACCCAGTGTGTTGGGGTTGTGGGAGATGATGAGTTTTAATTTGAATTACATTGCTATGAATATGTTTGTTTTATTAACCTCTTCTAATTATTATTAAATCACTTCATATTATCATTGGAAATTATGTACTGGACCAAGGACATAATTTTCCGGGATTCAAGAGAAGATTACCGATGAATAATTTCATGACCACTGGAAGTATTCGTCGACTCAAAATGGACTAAGACAAAAAACTATATGTTAAACACTAACAACCAGACCAAGGAGTTATTTTCTTCAGCTCTAAAGATAATGTTTTCCGGACCAACGGAACGTTATTAAAAATTGAACCCATAGTGTAGGGTTATTATGAACAATAGAACCTCATAAGAAATTTGATTTAATAATCAAACTTCCCATAAATCCATAACCCCAATGCATTTCTATCTTTATTAACCTCAAAGAAAATTTTCCCATATTTTACTTTTATTCTATTAAGCAATTTGTTAAAATAAACTAAAACCAATTATTCTTCCATATCAAAACGAATCAGCAAAAATCGACTTTAAATTCAGCAGCCTTCACTTAAACAAAAATACAAACAATGCCAAGAAAGATTAAATAACTTTTTAATTCCCTTTTTATCTACCCCTTACTGGTTCTATAATTTGTAGGGTAAAAATAATTTGGTTCACTGAAAAAATACCTTTGTTGAAACGACTCACCAGATTCATAGAGAATTAATACAGGGTTTGAATTTACTTTTGGTGGAACAATGGTTAGTTGGATTTCTCTATTTTAACTACAGTTAAATTTTTATGATATATAATTAGAGTATGTTGTTATTAATTAATTAGGAAAAGTATTATTATTGTTTATGAGATTAATGAATGTACATAAAAATGGCTTGGACTGTGGAATGATGTTCTATTATAGTCTGAGTTCCATCTATATCCCCCGTAACCTAATGTTTCAAAAAATAATGAAACACATTGACCTAAAATAACATTAATATTATATATTTTAGAAGATAAAGTGTTGGATCATGTTATGATCACTAGGATGAAAAATCAAATTGAATTTTTAAAAAAAATTAATAGTTCAAGAAAGATTCAGGAAATATTTTACCTCATTGGTAATTGGTTGATTATACAGAATAGGTGATACTATATTGATTTGATTGTGGAAGTGTCTAGGTTAATGAACAAAGAATAAGTCTTAAAGAAAATTGAAATTTTCAAGGGAATGATTATTGGGTTTGTGGACTTTTTTCCAGGTTTCATTTGACATAGGGTTCAAGATTGAGATGATCAGACACAAATTAGACAAGGAAAATATTTCACTTTATTGGTGGGTTTTAGAGTGTTTGGGTAGAAAGTTTATCATTGGAAGTAAATTCCATTAGATATAGGTCAATAGATATAGTTTCATTGGACTGAGGGTTTCTTTCTATAATCTTAGATGATTGGATCATTATATCAAGCTTTTCTGAGTTGAATTGCACAAGATACACTTATATGAGTACCCATACATTGCAGTATGTTTACCCTTAAGTGGGTATAGGAAACATTATGCTACACTTAAAAAATGTCTATTTAACTCATAAAAGTATAGATTGTATCCTAATTAATTTTTATTGATGTTATAAATTGAATATACAGTTCGGTTTCATTATTTTCTCAAGTCAATGAAATTTTTTACTATAAGTATCATAAGTTGGGTAAAATATGTTCACTTGAAAATTACTCTATAAATATGTGGTGGCCCAGCTCTCTAATATATTCAATAAATTTTATGAATAGTTTGAGTATCTGGAATAATTATATGAGAGTCATCTATTGAGAGGAACCGAGAGAGTTTTTTTTAATTGCGTGTATCTCTTAAAATGAAAGATGTTTTTAGTGTTCTCCAATAGAGGTTGTACATTGTATAAACCTCAATAAATCATGTTTTTCATTTTATTTTGATATTTTATTTCTGAAGTAAAATCATGGAGTTTTTTGGGGTGATTATGATGTCCCATTCTAGATCCAATTCACCAAACTCTAAAGGTGAAGAATATACATTAAATTTATTGTCTAGTAAATCATTGTTAAGGATTTATAATGTGCTGGATAAAGTTATCAGATGGAAAAATATATTCAGTGAAAATTTTCTTTAAAAAAATGTCCATTAGAATAAATATATAGTGGTCTTATTCTAATGGTTTCTTTTTTTCGAACAACATCATGTCATGCCAAAAATCTATAAACAATTAATCTTGATCTATCAATAGTGTATTTTAGAAAACCTCCTCAAAAAAGATATTTTTGAAGGTCTCCCATGTAAGACCCTCAAATATTCATTCCTATTTCATAAAACCCAGTTATCTCCTCACAAGTCTCTAGAGCCTAAAAATATCAATATTATGTTAGAGATCCTTCAAATTATTTATTAGAATAAATATTCCCTTGATTAGGTCAATATAATCCACTACATACAAAGGTCCTCTAGTATGCTGGTTTTTGGGTGGATGCTAAAGTTATATATCCCTAGTGTTATTGGCCATTTTATTTGAAACTCCACCACCTAGAATGTGTACTATGAATAAGAATATTGGTTGAAGTTTTTCTACATCCTGAACCACTAGGGTGGGTGTTAGATATTTCTCATATATATCCTCCTTTATATGTAGTAGTTGGACATTAAAATCCTCCGTTATAGGGGTGTTCTGAACCACTTCCCAATGAGGTATTGTAAGATGAAGTTAATGTGAAAATATCTCAAATGAAAAAAACATATAATTCCTACAATAACATATTTAATATATCTACATATATATTTTATAGTAATACACAATGGATTTATATAGGAAGAACTATCCTTGGAGGATACCCACAATGATAAGTCATAATCCACCTAGTACTACCCATGGCATAGGCTATGTCTTACATACCTGGACATTAGTCACAATACTATACATATATAAACATAACAACAGTCTTTAACAATAAGAAATAATCCAAATTAAAATACAATATATCGTAAAAGAATAAGGAACAAAACAAAACAATACATTTAATTAAATTAACTACCATTCATAGAAAGAAATATGTATGTATGAAATTCGATCCTTCATGGAATTTTATAATGCTTGAATGAAACAAAATCCTATAAACTACAATAGAAAAACATGCACATGATTAAAATAAAACTCTAAATCCCCAACTATAAAATAAATCACACCGTGGGTAACATGAAGATCTGTTACACATGAGCATTCCAGGAACATATTAAAGTCTCATAACTGAGTTCCACACTTCTGAACTCTATATACGATGTTCCAAAATATATCAATGAATAAAAAAACTAAAACCTACACAAAATCCATTTTGTAACACCCTGATCTGAATGAACATGTCTCGGTCTAAGTGTTATGTGTCCTCATGTATGCCCCTATATGTAAGACATTTTCCACTAGTGGAAATGGGATGATAGTTTCATGGAGAGACTATACCCACATTCAAAATAATCATACCTCAGTATCAATGAAATATAAATAATACATCCCGAATATATAGTGATAACTAAAAACAAATTCATAATTCTATAAGAATGTGATCTTGGTTATATAATATAAAAATAATCATGAACTACCCCAGGTAGAAGGACTATTCATATTATCAAAAAAAGAATCAAGAAAGAAATCGAAACATAGAGGAATCTATACAGATGGTACCCTAATATCACCTATGATCACCATGCTCCATCTTCCCAAAATATCTATCAATGGTCCCTTTCCCACCCCTAGATCCATGATCATAAATTTTGCACATGCATCATGATGTTCATATAGGATGTGATTATAAACCGATTAGAATAAAAACAATACCTATTTAAGCATATTTTCACATGTATATAATGGATTATTCAATACAAATAATTTAAATTTGCACATATAAATTAATCAATTATAGGACCGTCATTTTTTTCCTGGATTCCATGAACCCCGACTATAACTATTTTACCTCCATGCCAGAAGTTTTGTCCCAACTAAAAATTGTGTGACTCGGATCATTCCAAGATGTCACATAAAGCACATCTCATTATGCTTTATTTCTATAGTCTTTCTTCCTCATTAAAGGAATAATAATTTCCCAACATTAAATGAAATACATAGTCCAGCTTAAAGGAGTATTCATCCAACTCATCAAACCATCCCTAGTAACACAATTTCTATCTTCGTATAATCAAACATCCTATAGAATCATTTTTACTATTAATAACTATTCTAATGTACCAATTTCAACCCACCATCAGCTAAACATTTCTAGTTATGAATCATAACATCTACACAAAATATATCTCTATTTCAATCGTACCAATAATTCATTGATCATCACACCTAGAAACTCACCATAAGCTCCATGTATACCATTTTTTGAATGATGGATGTCTACTTATTCATATATTCAATTTATATTTTCATGTTATAACATATCCCAAAAATCACTGTCATGCAATACGAGAGTCATCGGTCTGTAGTATTATACCCATGTGACAAGTATAACTAGTATACACATTTGACAATCAATTTATTACGTAATATTCATTTTTTAATTGATAATGCACCAAGTATGTATTAATTATTTCAGGAAATAGTTTTCCAATGTTTGAAATTTAAATACAAATAAAACAGCCAAATGTGATCAGTACATTTCATGAAATCCACTTTGACAACGTGTATACATCATTCACAATGTTTCAAAAGTCCTGGGTAACATTCTGAATGAATAACGAGACATGAAACGATTAAATGACATGAATATCCCTTACATGACATGTAATGTTCATAATTCAAATCCCACATTGAAGATCTAGCTAATGGAAGAAACATGTCATGGAGACCAGTTACACGTCGCGAAAGGAGTAAAACCATCAAATCATGAATATTCATGACGATATTCATACAGGATTCATGTAGGATTCAAAATTCAAATAAAAAATATTGGACTAGAATTACATTATATGAAATGTTTTCAAACCATGTATAAATCTACTTTTTACATCTTGGATGCGCACATCAGCTACAAAACATATGGACCTATTTGTATTTTTTCTATCATGTTCTTTCTACTTCTTCTATTATTCATCCTCTATCAACTCAACTTGAATTAATTATTTTTATTATTTTAAATCTATTCATGATTTGTGGACCACTTTTCATGTGTTCTTCATCCTTTTTGAATCACCAATAATGGTTTTTTGGTTCTTCGTTCCAATCACCATTCGATGATGAAAACATGTTGCATTCTTTAATGATCCTTATTACAAGTAAGTGTTTGGTTGATGATGTGGTTGACCCAATTTTTGAACTTCTTTTTCTTGAGTGCATGATCCTTTACTACTTGATTTCAATTTGTGTTGTTAAAATATACATTTTTTCAATTCTTTACCCACTTATTTTCAATTATAAATGAGTTGATAAACCAATTAGGGTAGTGGTTGAGAGTACGTATGACTAAAAATAATGAATCTTTAATTATCAACTTAGTAACCCTAAGTATAGTAATAAGGTGAAAAAGAAATTGGTTATCTCAAAATTTTAAGCATCCACGACCATGGGGAGTTTGAATGAACAACCCTAACCAGATTGGAGTAGATTAGATTATGACTAGTAGCCTATGATACATTCATCCTTAGAAGTTATGCTTAATGAATCTAGATTGTAGATATCTCCAAACAATGTAATAGTTTCCTCTTAGATACATCTAGTTGGTTTGTAAAAATATAAATAGTGAGATTTTCTTGCTTTACAGCCTAAACCTTAGGAACATACCAATTTAGGATTACGATTATCCTTTACCTAAACCATAAAATTGATCCCAATCCCCTGTCTCTATCTAGTATTAAACCTCAAATCCATTTTCATTAGTTTACTCCCAGAAGCAACCAATTCATGAGAACTCGTACATAGAGTGTTAAAATTGTTGGATCATATCATCTAGTTCATTCCTAATGAGACTGACCCCGTATTATGATTATACTATGCTTTTGTAGCAAGTTCAGTGTTGGAAACAATAATATAATCTTACCACAGCCTGCACGAATTAAAGGACATGTGTGGACATTACATATTTTGGTATCATATCCAGGGATAAAAAATACACATTGGCATGGAAACCCATTAAATCACCCTGGGATTACATCACCCATACCCCCTTTCTCTATTCAATCTTTCTTTTTTTTCTTCATGGATGCCACTGAATGATTATCCTTATGACCTAATGCAAACATCAGAGCCCTATGACTCATTCTACGATCCTTGTCTTATAGGAACTAATTTCCTTCAAAACAGAAATTGAAATCTACATTTTTTCATGCCTCCATTAGAAAATGGAAGACTGAAACAATATTATAGGTCCCAACCCTCCAAACATGAAAAATGTGAAGCCCTCGACACATGGGGAGAATCTAGGGAAACAAGAACACACCAATATAGAATACAGATTATCTTTAATCATAGGTCCTAGACCCAGCATTATACTCCCCCCTATTTAGGTACAAAACTTCATAATTAAACCTGGAATCATTCATATGATCTAAGATATGGGTCATTTTAGTGGGATTAAAAGTTAGGATCCCCATGAACACATCTCAAACTTCTTAGTATTCTACACTACCTTTCAAAACCAGGTAGTATATTTTGATTCTATAAGACCATTTTCTTCCCTTTCTTCTAGTGAGACCAAGCCAAGAATTATATCAAAGGTCAAGCTCCCGAGTCCATCAAAACATGGGATTATTTATCCATGAAATTCATGTACCCAAATTTTCATACTTTCCAAAATAGGAAACTCTGAAATGACTACCATAATTTCCCTCAAACTGATGGAGAGTCATCTTGAGAATCATGGGATCTCTTTAAGTAATTCACTCAAAAGTTCCCACATCATGTGGCCGATATGTGGATAAAACTCCAAAGGTTCTATCAAGTCCTCCAACCAACTATTCACAGGGTTTTTTATGTTCCCACTGATGGAGGGATAATGTGTAAAAAACTCAAGGAAGGATGAGTAATATTTAATGAAGTCTCTGATAATTCTCTTCATTTGGAAGAGATATTATAGAATAACCCATCTTGGAATCTACTATGTTGAGGAAAGTACATAAATATCTATATAAGTAGAATCCTTAACTAATTATCTATAATCCTTTAAACTACCTCCTTCATCACCTTCCACTCCATCCCCTGTAATAGAGATCAAAATAATAAAATTGTGTGGTGGCCCACACCTATATCAAGACTACATGGAAGGTTTTGAGAACAAAAAATTCATGATTGTAATTACATTAATTACAATTATTTGAATAAAAAATTTCAGCAACATCAGCAGTATTATCAAAAAATTACCATGTAACAACTGTATGAAAACAATCAATGGTACTACCAACAATGATGTTTCCAAGAATCATTCATGAACCCAATAACACCATGATATCTAGAAATTAATCTTGTGCATATACAACAAAAACAAGTAACACAAAAACTATTACATCCTAAACCACAACAATAATTTCAACCAGCTTCACCAACACCTTCACAAACATCCATTCCTCTATAATAAAATTTGTAAAATATACTCCAAACTTTTATTCAAAAGGAAGATCAAAGAATGACCTCCCAAGAGACATAAATGTAGAATCAAAGGGATGATCTTTGTAACCTTGAGCAAAAAATCTGTCATATATCAAATTCCTTGTAAGAAATATTCCTAAGTACTCTTCCCGATAATACAGAGATATACCCATGGGAATAGGAAAAGGACGTGGTTCTACGGATAAATTTTTTTAAACATTCAAAAACCATACATAGGAGAAGAAAAACAAGCTAAGTAACCCCAAAATAATTAAACCATTATAAAAGTAGAATATAATATAAAAGCACATGAAACTTCTCTAGAGACCCCTTAAGAAGTATCACCTTCTAAAAAACCCTCAAAAATGGGGAAACCTAAAAAATATTTACACATTTCTCTACCACCTTATAAAACACATATCCCATTATCAGAAAGAATAAGGCTTGGAATTATTCTTTGGGAATACAATAAATGTTTGGTGATGTTAAATCAATTTCACATCAACATTTAATAAACTGATATAATCACCCAAATGAATTATTATAAGAAATTTTATAAGTACATTCTATCCAATAAAAGAAAAAATTGAATACACACTATTAATCTCACTATATTAATAGTGATATGTGTTCATTTATATGAAAATTCCACCCATATTGAGAGATCATGTCACTTTCTCAATCCCATACATAGTAGGATAATGTTAATTCAGAAGAGCCTTATGCGATTTAGGATCCATCATCCACCTATTTTCGGTGAGTGTATTCTACAATATAGTACTTGAGGAACTCAAACCATTTAGATTAGTATACTAATTATCCAACCGATCTATAAATTATCCCTCGGGACTTTTAAAGGATGTCTTAGTCAATGTTGAAAAGTTCATTTTTAGAGTAGACTTTTATATTCTAGACCTAGAAGAGGTAGTAGATATTCTAATCATCCTAGAAAGATCATTCCTAGAACCTAGGAAGGAACTGATTGATTTTAATCAGGAGAGAATCATATTCATAGTAGGTGAAGAAAATGTTTTGTTCAACCTGGAAAAATAGGCCCCACAATTAAATGATTCTTTTGATTTTCAAGGTATATTTATCATAGATGAAATAGATGACTACTTAAATATTGAAGAAGATAGTGAAGAGATACCCCCTACTAAGAAATATGGATATGATTTTGAGGTAAAAACTACACATACCCACTTACAAGAGTTAATATCCCACTATTCATACCTTCATCTATTCATCCACTGAAACTAGAAATGAAACCCCTCCTTAGTTTAGTCAAGTATTCTTTTTTAAATACCACTTCTACATTTCCAGTCATCGTTAAATTAGAATAGACATAGTCATAAGAGTAAAAATTTACATAATTATGAAAAAGGTATAAGCAGTCAATATCCTAGGCGTAGATGACATCCTGAGCATTAGTCTTGCATTATGAACTCAGAAACTTTTATTAGAAGAAAATGAAAAACCCTAACACAAACCCCATAGGTGAATCACCCCACTAATTAAGAAAGTAGTTAAGAATGATGTACAAAAAATTATGGATATATGAATAATTTTTTCATCTCTGATAGAGAGTGGGTGATCCCACTACATGGAATTCTAAAGAAATGTGTTCTCAATGTTCAAAAAATGACGAAGATGAATTGATCTCGAATCACATCATCCTGAGAAGGTGAGTAGGTTTTGATTACAGAAACATAAATGTTGTAACCTATAAAGATAATTTACCCATTCCTTTCATGGATTATGTTTTGGAGAGACTAACAGGAAAAGAAATCTATTGTTTCTTGGATGGATATTCGAGTTATAATAATATTAAAGTAAACCCATATTATTACGATAAAACAATATCCATGTGTCCATTTGGGACCTTCGACTACATACATATGTCATTCAGTATGTATAATGAACTGTAGACCTTTCAAATGTGTATGGCATATATATTACATAACATCGTTGAAGAATTATTAGAAGTTTTTAGGGATGGATTTTCAGTTTATGGGATATTGTTTGATGTCATCCTATGAAATCATGAGTTTTTCATACAATGCTTTAAAGAGAAGTTATTATTTTTAATTTTGAAAAAACTGAACCTCGTGGTTCATGGAGGAATAGTCCTTTTATACAAAATTATAAAGTATGGAATGGATGTGGATCCCACTAAAAATAATGTTATCAAATATTTTCTTGATAACTTGACAATTGAAGAAATAATGAGATTTCTAGGACATAAAGAATTATATCAGTGATTCTTGAATGATTTTTCCAAATTTACCCCCCCTTTGAAACACATGTTATAAAATAAAACTCTTTTTAAATTAACTGATGAATTTTGGGAGGAATTCAAAACTTTAAAGAAAATCTTGGTAACAGATCCTATAATCATTTCACTAGATTGGGAAAAAAGAGTTTCAGTTGATGTGTGATTCCAACAACTTCACTGTTGTCTTTTTATAGGATAACGACTCAGTCACATTTTCTACCCCATATACTATTCCAGTCACATAGAGAATTAAGTTTAGGTGAAATCTATAACTATAGAGAATGATATCATTTGTTTTTTCATTTTTGAGAAATTTCACACCTAACAGATCTTGTCAAAACTAATTGTGTACATTGATTATGATGGACTATGATATTTGATGGATAAAAGTGATGCCAAAAAAGGCTAATAATGTGGATCCTACTAATAATAGAATTCGACATCATTATCAAGGATTGAAAATTAACAGAAAATGTTGTTTCTGACCATTTATCTCTCATTCCATTGCCCCACATAATGGAAGAGATGATTGAGATATTGAAGTCAATTTCTAATATAAAACTCTATTTTTCATAATTATAAATGAATACCTATTATTTTTAGATATTGAAAATTATATAGCAATAGGATCCCACATACCAAATCTCACCTATCAGTAACAAATGATATTTTTAGTTGAAGCTTCACACTACTACTGGGATGAACCACTCATTTTTAAGTTCCATGTTGACGGATTATTATGACACTGTATCCAATAGGAAATGGTCCAAAATGTATTAAAAATGTGTCACATTTCACTATCTATATGTAATGGCGGAACAGAGTAAATAGTATAAAAAATTATATAGATTTTACTTTTCTTGCCCACACTACACCAATATGTAAGATATTATTATCAAATATGTGATCAGTTCCATTGAACTAACACCATTATAAAAAAGAATTAAATTCCCTAAAAACCAATAATGGATGTCTAAATATTTTATATGTGGGAAATAAACTTCATGGGTCCATTTACTTTCACAAATGTCACGTTTTATATCATTTTTGACATGGAATACATTTCCCAATGGGTATAATATGATGCTATAGCTCATGATAGGGTGAAAATAGTCATAAATTTCATAAATAAAAATGTTTTTTCAAGATTCAAATTTCCAAAAATATACATTAGTGATCGGGGAACACATCTTAATAATTGATCTATTAAAGATATATTGGAAAAATATAAAATAATTTATAACACAAGAACTCCCTACAACCCGCAAACAATATGGAAAGCTGAATTTTCCAATTGGGAATTTAAAGGAATCCTTTAAATGAGTGTAAACTCAAATCAAATGGATTTTATTCTAAAGCCAGATGATTCACTATGGGCATACATCATAGTGTAAAAACACTCATTGGTACCACACACTTCTAATTAATATATGGAAATCCATTTCATTTTCTAGTATAACAGGAGTATCTATCATATTGGAAAATTAAGAAGATCAATATGGATTCTAAAAAATGATGAAGAAAATTGGATGCTAAAATTCGATAAATTATAATAGAACAAAAGTGACAATATTGAAAATTAAAATATCAATAAAGAAATAACAAAGATATTTCATGATAAATGAATTGAGAGACGCATCTGTTGTCTTGGAGAATAATTTCTTATTATTTAACTTGATATTGAAACAATTCCCTGGGAAGCTCAAATCCATATGTTCAAAACTGTTTTTTGTCATTAAATTATTTAATTACAGGACAAGTGAGATTTTGAAATATGTTGGATTCCTTTCAAGTAAATGTTAAATGGTTGAAAATTTATCAACAACCCTTCCATGAGGGGTGTGTCCTGGGCTTGAAATTCCTCTAAGCACCAAAGAGTCAAGCTCTCTATGTTACATGAAGCACTGACTGGGAGGAAAACCATGTTAGGTAAACATAGGCTATATTAGGTAGTATAATATTTAGGATCACTTGAGGCATTCCAGGAGAAAAGGACCAGGCTATGATTCCAAGTACTGAAAAAATCACAAAAAAACCTAATGTAATCAATATTCAGGATGTGTACCTTTCACTACTTGAATATAATAAGTTCCAAAATTACACGCCATATATCTAAATATGCATCGTGTAATGTCCCAATGTTTTTAGTTCATGACCCTAAGGTTCACATTGCATAGATCCTCCCCCCACTCACTGCACACACCCAAAACCCCTCCTCTCATCAGTCACCACTCGCCCCCAACCCACCTTTTTCTCCCTCCACCTCAAACCTCATCCTTCATCCACGCCTCTTGGAAGTTGACCCGTCCTAGGAAGTGATGCACTTGAATACTGTAAAAACTCCTACTATCAATCCCATTCTTAAAAGTGAAGATCTTCCACTGTTTAGCACAAACAATGTAATGCGACTCCATCACCTTATGCATATTCCTCCCCCACCTATGCTATAGTCCCTGAAGAGCCAGTTGTTCCTGTGGATTCTCAATAAAACTACAATAGGTATTATGAGGAAAGCCACCCCCACATTCTCCTCATCCTATATCATTCATATCTTCGGTACCATGTGGAACTCAAAATTATATAGGGAAATCCAATGAGGACCAACAAAACACTCGATATGGTTGTCTTGCAAACCTACATATCATTCCAAAAGTAATCCAACACCTTGAACACCTATATATCTCCTCCATTATTTGTGTGCATGATGGGACAAAATGAGAGTTTTTCCTTGTGTTATTGTCCACCTTTGAGGGTACATTTGATAACCTCTTTTTTATATTAGGCAGATAACCTCAAGCATTATTTCACAAATTTTTGCATATGTATAGGTATTTATACTGATAACTTCACCAAATTAGAGGTATTATAGGCCTTGAATCTTACGTTATCCAAGTTATATTTAAAAAATATTTGAAGGATGATTTTAAGGGATTCTCACACTGATCGCGATACCAAGATTATTATATCCACAGAACTCTAAGGTCCATTACACTGAATTATTCATATGTAATTTACTCGTGCCTCGTTTTCTGAAGCCAACTCTCAAAAAAAAATAGCTAGATAGACATCATCAACCTCACTAAACCCATGGGTGGCACTTCCTTCAACATGGTTTCATAGTATACAGCCTACTACATATCTCATATGCCTTGGATGCATGGTAATATTATGGGTCGATCTTTCATCACCCATTTAGATCATCATCCCTACATTTGTTATGTCTCCCCCTCCACTCACCTTACTCAATCCCATGGAGTCCATAAACATACTCTTACTATATAAGATGAAACAATTGACCAAGGATGGTGACATCTACCAGTGGGATCCAAGAGTCTTTGAGGCTTCTAATGAGGAACCAAGCAATCATGCATCTGAACCTGCAATAGCTCCGCTCACCACTTCTGCCCCAGCCCCGGATGCATCTATTCCCACCCATGACCCACCCAAATTCCTACATCTAACAGCACTACCTACCTTACTCATCCACCCAACCCATCCTTTCTAGACGATCTTAGGGTTATGTACCTCTACATCTTGGAGAATCTATGTCGAATCTCGCAGCACCTACACATATCATTTGAAGAGTTCTCTCATTTCACTAACCTTGCACCACCATCGTACCCAAAAGCTTCTCAGACTCCACTGGACACTACTGTAACGACCCAACCATTGACCATGGTATGGATCATTGGTTTTTTATTTTTAATCATTCTATTAACCATGGTAAAGGTGTGTATGACCAAGAGACTTACCATAGAGCATCTAGGGATGGTTTGTATCCCGGAGGTCTAGAAAAATGGAATGAAGGTTGGGCCAGATAGTTAGTATAAAATTTGTGACCTAGACTACATGGTTTTTGTAAACCATGCGGCTATAGATATGGCTACCTAAAATTCATCCAGGATTTTTTATAACCATGAGAACTAGGAACATGGTAGTGCAGCCTACTACATATGGCGATAGATCCTTCATGAAAAGTTTTCACAAATTTTGAAAAAGGTGTGAATAAACCGTGTGAAGTGGGATTTGGGGAAAAATTACCATTTTCCCTCCACTTAATGTTTGAGTTATATTTTACATTTTTCCCTACCTTTAGTAGAAAGAACCAAGATATTCTTCCTCCTTGATCTCTCAAGCCCTCTGATGCTTGGATCCTTGATAACATCTTCATTTGACACCCAATTTTAGATCCATCAGAGGAATTGGATCCCTTTCGATAAGGCTCCCTAGTCTCTCTACCCATGTCTCGATTATTCTTGTCATCTACTATGCTATTTGGTTTTAGGCTCATATGTCATATTTTTAGTTTGTTGCACTGAAACACAGTTCTCTTCCAAACCCCTTTGAATATGAGGTCGATATCAAGTGAGGCTTCATCAATGTCCCTAAGGTATGTGGTCACATAGTTTTACATTTTAATTTGGTCTATTTTGTATTTAATATGTAGTGTTGTGGGAAATAATTTGTTTATATCCATTTATGTGATGGTTCCTTCATGTATAAATGACTCTAGTGCCTTGATATAGATGAATTGGGGTTTTATAAGGGATTAGAGACCACTCTTACCCTATATGGACCCCCATAGGGGTGCCACCTTGAAAATGTCCATTTAGGATAAAGGTTTTAAAATACATGGAACCCAATTTATCTTTTGTCTTGACTTTTAATTGAAATAGAAATTTTCACATGTAGAATTGATGTATACCAAGGTTTGTAAATGGTGATTATTCCCATTTTAATTGTAATTTTCAAAATGTTCATGTGATTAGATGACCTTGACACATTTTCCATAACATTTTTCCTTGAAATGAATTTTTCATGTTAGTAAAATTGAATGGTTGGATTTTAGGGTTGGCTAGGATGATATTGATTTATCCTTAAATATTAACTGGATTTAATGGAATTGTTTTATGGTATGTTATGACCATTCCCATTCTATGATTTATTATGAAGGTATTACATGAAATGGTTTGTTTGTTTAAATTTACATGATGTAAGATTGATTTTCCTTAGGTTTTATAATATGAATGGTTATTTCACATCTATGATTATGAGCTATATTAATTTGAATGGATGGTAGGAATTATTACCCCAATATAGATATTAATATACATGTATGGGTTAGAGGCATTCTTACCCTATGCCAGTTACAATCTCTATAAGTGTGTGGGTGGGAGGTATTATTACCACATGCTAGTTAAAATCTATATAAGTGTATAGGTGGGAAGAATTCATACCCCCAATTCTATTTTAATCACTATATACAAATGTGTGGGGGGCATGCTTACCCCGTTCTAGTTACAATATATATATACATGTATGGATGGGAGGCATTCTGATCCCATGCCAGTTATACTCTCTCTCTCTCTCTCTATATATATATATATATATATATAGATATATAGTGAATTGATCAGAAATAATAGTTTTTATCTAATGTAGGTGGACTCGCCAGGTATGTGCCAGGAATATGAGAGGGAGGTTAATTATATATTCTTCATTGATTTACTTTTATGATCTTAGCTGCACACTATTTACTTATGAGCTCCTACTCAGATTACACGTAGACACATTTGGTGGTGGCCTATTGATATGTTCACCTCACACCATACTCTATCCGCCTTTGGAACATAAGAATATTGTTTTACTATAGGAATGTATAGTGGAAAACATGACTCTCCAAGATGTGGATTAATATTTCTTAGATGGAGCTTAGGAGTAGAGGTTCGGGCTTAGGCTCGAGATGTTATAGAGTAGATTTTTGGATTTTGTTCACATTTGTATTTTTTTAGCATGCATGTTTTATGTTTCTATTGTACTAGCATTCCATTCATACATGTTTGTATTAGACACTGCCTATGAAGATTTTACTATGTTATTCATCTATTCAAATTTTTTTGTATATATTTATGCTTCCATTTTGACTGTATATATTTCTGTTTGATTATGATTCCACTATCATTCACTTTTTTATATCTATTGTGTTACTCTGACATTGTGGTATATTATTCCTGTCATAATACCTACACACCCCAACTTCTTGTTGGTAGTTCCTGGATTATGGGGAGATGCTCTAGGGGTCATGTTTTTAACTGGGCTAGGGGCACAAGTAAAGAGGAAGCTAGGTTCAGGGTGTCACAATGTGGAATCAAAAGTATTCCTTTCTAGATTTACTATTTGGAATCAATATATTGTAGATTGTGAATGATTGGGACTTGGTTACAAGTCATTCTTGGGAATAAAAAACCCACATACGTGGTAAGGGCCTAGTTTCTTGTATTACTATTGTTTTATGTATGACTGTTACTGTTGATATCACTTCCCCATTGGGTTATTCACATGATTTATGATGTTATTGATATTGATGATATTGGGATTATGCTTTCATTGCTCAACCAGATTAAATAAGGGTTATGTGTTAGAACATGCATCATGATAGGGACCATATGAATAGGTCATGCATTTTTTCATGTCATGTTTAATTTCTGGCTATAATTTCTTGTTTCATATTCATTTCTCCTTGTATTATATGTATAAAATTTTGATGACCCTTTTGCATAAATTGGATTGTACTGGGGTTTGATTTAGTGGGTTCTACTCTTTGATTAATATGGTGTATGGGCCCTTAGGGATCAGATAATGGAGTTCCATCTAGCTCAACCATTAGAAATACTTTCAATTTCATGTATAATAACTATTTATATGAAAATGATATACATGTGTGTGTCTTTGTTTGGTTCATAAGGTGTATAGTCCCTTATGTGTCAGAAATTAATATATCATTAGGTTATTCTGATAAAAATGATTTAAATGTTTGAATGATAACTTTCAAATGAAAAATGAATTATAACTTGAGAACAACCATATTTAACAGGACTAGCATATGAACATGAACTGAACGTATACATGCTTGTGGGTAGTGGGTGTTTCTACATTCATGTGGCCTGTTATGGTCGGTTTTATCGTCTAGTTCTGGATTTTGGAGCAGGTAGAGAGATGTGTTCATTCTTATAGGAATTCTTTAGTAACATCACAATTTTTTTGAATGAAAAAATTTAGATTGCTTTAATTATTTTTGAAAATTTTATTTGGCATTGTAGTGTTATGCTTCAGTAACATCCTCATTTTTCACACTATAAAGACGGCGAAGATCATGTTCTTGAGGTGGTGGGCCATGAGCCACCAGTTGTTCTTCCAATTGATCCACATGTGGCTCCTCATCCTATACCCGACATGGTCACTGATTCCCATTTTTGAGAGGGATTATTACATATGATGCAGAATATAAAAGGAGGAGTGTGACCTGCCTTGAGTATGTTAGAGTTAACTCGTGAATTTTAGTAGTGGAATCATCCTACATCCTTAGGGTATGGAAGACCACATTCTATGGAGTCATGGATCAATGAAATCTGGTATATCTACGAGCACCTAGAGACATCTCTACAGTGGAGAGTAAATCTAGATTCTTATATTATATGGAATTCAGCCAAGGTGTAGTGGGATGTCATCACCTAGTAAATCTAGTATATAAAGATGGTCTGGGATTACTTTTATGTCAAAATCTATGATTAATGCTTTCGCCAGACTCTGAGGGTTGAAATATATAGAGTTTTTTTGAACCGGAAACAGGGGATCAAATCAGTTATGGAATATTAATCTTGTTTCACTATGTTGTAGTTGTTATCTCCCTCTCTAGTTGATGTTTATTTGATGACTACTATGTGATTTTCAGATGGGTTGTGTTATACAATCTGATTTCATGTCAATGTATTTAGGTTGACAACAACTTCGAAGACCTTAAACAAATCCATATTTATAGGGAAAAAATTGATGGATTCTAATTATGAAATCCAGTACGGTTTGCAACATAATTCGTCCAATGGATCATTATATGGGTTAAAACGGTGATTCGAGGAACCTCGCCGTGGTGGCAGTGTTCGAGCCCCATTTCCAACTATTTCTTCTATATATTACCAATGTAGACCACTGTGTAAAATTATGAGGTAGTGTATATAGAATCTAGTTCAGTGAAGATGTTGTGGAAGGATATTCCATCTCCTCCATTTCTTGAGGAATTTCCTGCCAGTTCCTAGAGAGTAGCGATATGTTCCTACTCCTTGATCTGGAGTAGGGTCAGTAGGATCATGATAGCCAGACCACTGGAATACCACTAGTCTATTAGGCCAAGGTGGATATCAAGGTAGAATCATCCAGACTAATCATTCTTAGTTCCAAAAGTGTGATATTTCTTAGGAATGTCATGTAGTTACTCAAGGTCATGGTGCAAGATAGTTACATGCAGTCCATCCTATGCAGAAGGGGCATAGTGTCTAACCATCTATTGTATGAGGTACTATTCTAGTAGCATTTACTTTAGTATCTGATCTTTTTGATACATGTGTGTCTTAATCTTTTTTATCAGAGGAAATCACTAAGTGTTTGTTCCTCGACATCAAGTTTTACCTTGGTGAAATGAAGAGAGATACACCCTTAGGTATCCTTCCATTGGGAATTCACGACATTTAAAATTTCCTCATTGAGATAGGAAGTTACCTTTTTCAAAAGAACGTATATGTTCTCGACATTTAAACTTTCGATATATTTATTTGGATAAACTATTTAGTGATCTACAGAGACTGTATTGACTTATATCATCAGAGGGTGACATTTACATCACTAGAGGGCATTACACACATGAACAAGGGAGAATGAGATCTCAGTGAAACATGATCAAGACTCGAGCATCATAGGTTGGGTAGTGTTATAGAAAAGGTTACCAGTCTTTACCGTAATGACCATGGGTTACAACATTATGTTTTCCCTCATGTAGTAGATAGTTTTAGAGACATTTTTTCCAATTAATTCTCTGGTCTACCTATGGTGTGAGAGGTAGAGTTAACTATTTATCTTGTGTTAGGAGAAGCACCTTTAAGTATACCTCCTTATAGGATGGAAACAAATGAGCTTCCTAAAATCAAGAATTAGTTGGATGCCTTGGAGCTGAAAGGATTTATATGACCCAACAATTCTCCTTGGGGTTCGCCTATCATCTTTTCCCATAATGTAAATGGATCCTTTAGGATTTTTTTGGATTACCATCAATTGAATCAGCTTATGCTTAAGAATCATTATCCATTTCCTATAATAAATTTTATCTTGGTCTCCTATGTGGGGAAAAGGTATTTTAAAAGACAAATATGGGATTGGGATATCATCAGTTGAGTGTCAGTACTTCATACATACCACACACAAAATTCTAGAGTAGTTATGGTCTATATGAGTACCTAGTTAGGCCGTTCGGACTCATGAACACACATGTTGATTTCATGATATCTTAGTGTATTATCTCTCTATAAACGACCATAAAACCCATATTGAGATCATTATAAATATGAAGAGAGTCAATCATATATATGCTAAGCTCAGAAAATTCTACTTTTAGATAAAAAGATCCCCCTCCTGGATCATATCATCTAGGAGTCAAGAGTTTTTGTTGACCCAGAAAAAGTGAGAGTTATAGTATCTTGGGAGCATCGAAAGAAGTTATTTGATATTCAATGTTTCTTGGGGATTTGAGGATATAATAGATTATCTATTAAGTATTTATCACACCTTGTTGTTATTCTTATAGGCTTGAAAAATAAGGCTGTGATATTTGAGTGTTTTGAAGCTAGTGATGTAGCCTTTTAGGAGTTAAAGGGAAGACTGACATCATCCTCGATACTGATTCTAAAGAATCCATAAATTGGTTATATAGTCTACATTGATGCATCAGATATCTGGTTTGGAGTTTTTTTATGTAGGTTGTTGGGTCCCAGAATATGATACTCATTAGTTGAGACCCCACTAGCATAATTACCAAATATAGAACCTTGATCTCTCTGTTGTTCTTCATATCGTACACTATTGGAGACACTGTTTATTGTGAGAAAATATTTTGTTGTTCAACAAACAAAAATTCCTCAAATACATCTTCAATCAGTGGGATATGAATCTCAGGTATCTTTGGTGGTTTGAGTACCAAATTCCATTTCATTTATAGCTTGCCTACACTCAAGGGAAATGGAATTCAGTTGCTGATGATCTAAGCTAGAGGACTTCAACTCGTGTGGTTCTAGAATCCAGTGAGGAATGGAATCTAATGGACTTATTCTCAAAAAGAAAATTTGAGGTTTATGAATACCAGGGTTATAATATTATAACAACCTTATCGATGACATTTACTCTTTTGGAATGAGTACGGTTTAGACAAATATATGATTCTAAAGGCCTTGTCCTATAGGAAGGTATCTCAAATGATGATACTAATACTGGTGGGATGGATGATGAGGATTATAATCTATTGTTTAGTGGGCAAGTATGGGTCTTAGTTGACATCAGAGCAGAGATAATGAGGGATTTATATGCCTCAACCTTGGTAGTTCACCCTAGTGTCATGAAAATTTATCGACATATACAACATAAATATTGGTGGCGCATCATGAAATGTGAGATATATGGTTTCATCATGTGATGTTCCACCTATTAGTAGGTGAAGACGGAATATCAGCATCCGACATGTCTTTTTCTGTCGTTGTCCATTCCTTAGTGGAAATGGGATGATGTTTTGATGGACTTTATGATTGGTCTACCAAGATCTCCTCATGTAAATAACGTAGTTTGGGTTGTTTATGATCATTTGATAAAGGCCTGACACTTCATACCTATACAAGTGACCTTCTTGGTATATGAGTTGTGAAGATTGTACATCATACAGGTATAACATATTCATGGAGCTCCTTGTTCTATCATTTCTAATAGAGATGCTCATTTTACATCACTGTTCTGGATTGGGTTACATAAGGCCTTGGGTATGCGGGTACTTTTGAGCATGGTCTATCACCCTTATACCGATGGAAAGACATAGCGTACAATTTTGGTTCTTGAAGATATGCTTTGTGCATGTATTCTTAACATTGGGGGTTCTTAGGAGAAATACATTATCATCATCAATTTCTCTTATAAAATAGATTATAGGATTCTATTCAAATGCCTTTCTATGAAGCATTGTACGGTATGCCTTTCTCCTAACCTCTATGCTAGCTAGAGGCAAGGGATGCAGTTGGGCTTGGGCCTCATCTCATGCAGGAGACTACAGAGAAGGTCTAGAACATCAACAAGTATAGGTTGATGACATAGTCTAGAAATAAGTCATATTACTATAGATTTTGATGGCCTGTTGAGTTTGAGGTCAGAGACTGGGTCTTCCTGAATTTGTCACTCTGGTTAGAGCAAAGACATATTCAAAAGTAGGGTAAATTGTCACCGGGATTCATTAGACCCTTTGAGGTTGTGAAAAAGATCATAAAGTTGATTACTATCTGACACTCCCTCAAAGATATTGGTCTATGCATGATATCTGTCATCTATCTCAGCTTCATTGATATTATATAGACCAATCATGTGTCTTTCATCCTGATTAGGTTGAGCGGGATATGGATGATTCCGTCAAGGATTATCAAGTGCGTATTGTAGTTCCGAGTGTGAACACACTCTGAGGTAGGTTTGTTCCTCTTGTATTGAAGTTATTTTATAATTATTGGGTGAAGGACGAGTCCAAGGAATAGGAATCTGATATACAATCTCAGTGGCTGGAAGTCTTTGTTGAAAGTTCATCTTTACCCTCAGAAGGACAACTCATGGACAAGTTTTTATAAGAAGGTGAGGTTGTAACGACCAAAATGTTTACCAAGGTATTGGTAATTGGTTTTTCATTTTTAATCTTTCCTTTAATCATGGTAAATGTTTTTTATGGCCTATGGAAGGCCTGAGTAGAGTCTAGGGTTGGTTTAGATCCCGGAGGTTCATATAAATGGGTTGCAGGCTTGGTCGCATGGTTAGTGTAAACTTTTCAACCCTGGCCACACGTTTTCTATAAATTGTGCTGTTGTAGACAAGGGCAGATGGAAGTCTGCATGGTTTGTCTGCAACTATGTTGACCTGGTTCAAGGTTGTGTGGCATACTATAGATGGGGAAAAGGCTTCAAAAAATGGTTTGTGCATGGTTTGTAAACTATGAACATAAACCATGATCAGTGGGGTTTGGTGCCAATTTGCATCCCCCCCACATAAAACATTATATTCTATTTTATTATTTCCTCTACTTCCATAATAAACAAATATCTTCTTCTTCATTGACCTCTCAAACCCTCTAAATTAGGTAACCTTGATAACATCTAGTTCTGACGTCCAACCATCTATCTGTCAAAGGTGTTGGATACCTTATGGTTAGGATCCCAAGTCACTCTAATATTTTCTCAATTCTTCTTGCCATATATTGTGCTATTTGGTTTTTTGATAATATGGACTATTTTCATGGCATTGGACTAAAACTATGATCTATTCCAAAATTCTTCGAATATGAGTTTGATTTCAAGCAAGGATTCTTCTATGGAAATAAGGTAGGTTGTTGCATAGTTTTCTTTTTGATTTTGTGTTGTTTCATATTTTATTTAATGTGTTGTGAGCCGGCATTTTCTTGGATCCCTTGATTTGTTGGTTTCTTCATGTATAAATGGCCCTAATTCCGTTATATAGTTGAATTAATTTTTTTGGGGTATATAGACCACTCTATCCCTATATGGACCCACATAGGGGTGCCACCTTAGATGTGGCCCTTTGGGCCAAATGGTTTAAAATACATGGAACCCAATTTAGCTTCTGGAATGACTATTAATTGAAATAGAAATTTCCCCATCAGTAATTGAATTATAAAAAGGTTCATAAATGGTTTAAATCCCCTTTTAATTTTCGTTGCTCTAAATGGTTTCAATGGATAATCTTAAGAAACGGGAAAAATCGATCATTACACATTGTGAAATCCACATACCTGATGTGTTTGAATCATTCACAGTGTATCATAAGTCGTGAAGCAATTCATAATGGAATTACAAGTGATTAAACTGTTAAAAAATATTAATATTCAATATATGTCATTTAATGTATGAAAATAAACAACTTCTTTGAAAATCCATCTGAAGGAAGAAAAACCTTGTGAAGACCATTAACACATCCTCAAAGGAGTCAAACATGTAAATCTTAAAGATTCAAGATAATATTCATGCGATATTCACACTGGATTACAAATTCATCAATAAAATTTTAGATCCAAATTAAAATATATGACATGGTTAAACATTGTGTAAAAACCAGACTATTTATATATCAAACGCACACGATAGCTACAAAACACACATACCATTTTGGATTTTCGTTTTCTCTCCCATTTTTCCATATTTTTCTGTACTTCCTTCTATCTCAACTAAATAGGAATCAATTATAATTTTTACATATATTTAAGCATTGTAGATCAATTTTCAAGAGTTATTTATCCTCTTTTCATCACCAACACTAGTTTTAAAGGTTTATCCAGTTTAATTTTCATTCAATGATGAACCCTTGTTGCGTTAAATCATGTTCCCTATTTCAAGTAAGTTTTTTCTTGATGTTTTGATTTATTATATTTTTAAACTACTTGTTCTTAAATAAATTATCCTGAACTAATTTATTTCATTTTATATTTATAAAATAAACATGTTTTCAATTATTTGCCTACTTGTGATTAATTCTACCATGAGTGTATAAACTACTTAGTGTAGGGTTGAGAGTCGGGGTTTCTAAACATAATGAATCATTAATTATCATCTTTGTTACCCAAAATCATTATAATTAGATTTAAAAAATTTGTTTATATATTTATTTTATGAAACCATAACCGTGGGAAGTTTGAATTAGTGAACATGAACTGATTATAGTGGATTGGTTTATGACCAATAACCCGTGATACTTTATACCTAAGAAGATAGTCTTAATTCATCAATGTTTTTTCTATCTCTTGACCAAAGAATTTTATCATATTAGATAGATCTATTTTCTCTGACCATAGTCAACCAGGGATCCTAGCTTGTTTCATAGCCTAAACCATAGGCTCATATCATGTTAGGATTAAGATTATCATATACTTGAACCATAAAATTTATTTTAATCCCTTTCCACTATTTGATATTAAATTTAAAATCCCGTTCCATTATTTTACTCCCAAAATTAAACAATTTTTGAGGACTCCTACACATAGGGTTCAAAGTATTTGTTCTTATCAGCTATTTCAATCCCCATGGGGCCGACCTCATATGATCACAATAATACGTTTTATTAGAGAGTGTGGAGTGGTAAATAACAATATAATTTGGTCTCATCTTATGTAAATTAAACAATGTGTGAAGGCACGTCACCATACTCTCCCTATAATGAGTACTCTAGTTACCCCTGATAAAAATATTATCTTTAGACTAGCATCAATGTTCCCAAAAGCTATGAAATAGCAACAATAAGTAATATTGTAGAAAATCATAAGAAAAATGTATCATGTAAAGGATATCCTAGAAAATCATGCACCCATATACACATCAATCAATAATAGTACTACTCATATACACATTCACACACAATCAAATAATGCCAAAAAACAACATAAAATGAAAAAATGTGGGGAAGACATCATACCTATTATGTGCCAACATCTCTTTACAGTATTTATCACCCGTGTCAATGCAACAAAAATTCATATAATCGATCAAAATTACCCCATGATTGAAATTTTAGAATTGTGATTCAAGATGGAGAATGTAACAATGAATTTGTAATGAATCAAATGACCTAAAGAGATATACAACCAATGGTACACCTAGATTTGTTCAAGTGAGGGATTCCAAATTTCACAATATAATTTCCATCAATAAATCAATAGAGATATATCATGGAGATAAAAATAGAATCAATAGATATATACAATATATCATTAAATATATATTTCATCTCAAGATAAGAATATGAGACATAGGGGAAATGGTAATAATAGAGGAAGAATGATCTCTTACCACGAATCATTATAAGTAAAATCTTTTATACCATAATGTATTAAATTTTAGAGGGAGTGAAATCTCCATTAATAGACATTGGAGTCCCTAGGTTTGAGATCCCTAACTATATGAGGTTGAATAAAAGCGTTTTTAAATGTTTCATATTTAAAACCCAATTATCATATTAATTAAAAATTCATGGTAAATTTGGGATCACAATTTGCCAACCCTTATGTTTACCATGTGAGGATCAATATATTTTATGGGATCCTATATAGTTTGACAAATTTTTTTGGTAAAATATGTTGCAACCTTGTCTTTACCCTATTTCCCGAGTCATATGGTTTTCTAGATAAGGTCACATGGTTATCTCTAATAGTGTTCCACCTAAATTCCCCCCCCCCCCAAAGTTGGATGGTTTACTTGGAAGAACCACATGTTTTTTCAAAAAGTAATATCAAATCATTCACCCCTTTTAAATCACATAAAACCCTCCAAAACTAACTATATGTTACCAAATACATATGTATAAAAAATCATAACTCAAAACAAAATTATATATGGGTTGAATGTAAGGAGTAAAGTATATAAAATATCCAGACTATTACATAAACGTACAATACTCTATTAAAATGCCTCAAAATCCATCTATTCTATAGGGATTTTATGGAGGAATGAAGGTGGGATGTGATAACTGAAAATAGCCTCTCCCAAAAACCATTGAAAAAAACATAAGGGTCCTTGAATCCAAGAGTAAGGATCTACCCTTACAAAAACAATGACCTCCTAGGGTCTATTCACATCATGAGCCAAGGAACACAGTGGTAGTTTCCTATTACCCAACCCAATAATGTCTAAGAAATGGACACCTAGTATGAATCCTCCTCCAGAAAACACCATTCACTGGGTGAATCTATTTTACATTATATAATTATTGGGTAGAGGATTTATTCCATTGGCCCAACGTCATTCAAATAATGATCCACCATTCCCACCTTGAATAGTTATTACAACTAAAATTTAACTTTTGGGTCCTCCCAACCATCCACCAACGCACTCTAGAGAACCCATACCTCATGCCTAATTTTACAACACATATAAAATAAGTCTCATTATATGTCTAAAGCATTAAAATTACCATACAAATCAAAATTCAAAAATTGATCACCTTTACTGACTCAAAAATTTAAATTATATTTTAATTTCACAACTCATCCAAACATATGATATTATAAAATCAACCCCATAATAATTTAAAATATGATATTTAAATATAACTCAAATTTAATTTATATGAATAATAAAAACCATGTATCAGAATTATTCAATCAATATCGATGATCTGAAAGAACTATTTTCATCATACCATTAATTCTTCATAGGGTCCAATATAGAACCTATCAAACACTGATCTACATTATCTCTTAAACCTTGGGATATCACCATCAAAATGTTAGGTGCTAGTGTAGATTATTTAGAACACTTGTAATTTTCACATTGAATATCGAATAATTCCTACTGATTGAGAATGATTCATATGTTCTCTTAGGGTCCTAAGAGCTAGGAGGAGGATCAACGTTCGTCTTTCATAAAGTCACTCTTTATATGTTCATTTCTAGGGTTGCGAATATTTTCTCTAGATAATTTTATTGCATAAAAATACCATTACACTTGGAAAATGATATAACTAGATATTTTAAAGCTATATTATGATTGGTAATTCCACATTGTAAATTTACCAAAATTCTAATTACTATCAAATCCAATATTCAAATAATAATGAATAATATTTCTAGTTACATTACATGTGTAAAACAAATTCATAAAATAAATATAATTTCAAATATGAACATTAAACATGGACTCTTACATCCTCAATAATATTTATAAGACCATGAATAATATATTTGTTCTCTGATAAATACTTATTTGACCAAATAAAAATAAATAAATGGTAAATTTAAAAATAAAATTCATTTTAAATATAAGAAATAAATTCAAATACAATTATTAGAAAAAATATCCTCTTAGGAATTTTTGGGCTGTGGTTGTTAAAAAATATAATGGAATATGTTTTTGAAATGAGGAGAAATAGAATAAACAAATTATCTTCCTGATTTTTGTTTTTTATATTAACGAATGTATTAACCATGACATGGTGAAATAATCATATCCATTTTGATGTTGAAAACATCTAGAGTAAAGAAAATTCCTACCAAGATGGAAAATGACAATTTGTTGGTTTCCAAAATTATTTAGTTGACATGATTGTTTAGAAGATAAAAAATTCACAATTAAAAATCCCAAAATAAAATTTGAGAAGTTGATGAAGGTCATGTTCAAGATGATTTACTTTTTAAAGCTATCATGTTTAAAATGGTCTAAAAATTAAAGGAAGAATAATCGTTCTATTTCATGTGGGATGGTGATATGGGAGTCATCCAATCTAAAATATGAAATCCCACTATATGAATGGTGGTGACTATGGTGGAATCAATTTTAGAAATACATTGAAGGACCTCTATGAAATTTTGTAAAGGATGAGGGCCTTTAATATGAAAATTTAATTTTTTTTATTTAACACCATGAAATATTAGAATAATTACATGGGAGTAGAGATTTACATGTTATAGTTTTTCTAAATGATGAATTAGAAAAACATTATCCCATGGGGATGGAGAACAACTAATTTTTCTGTCCTTTTTTAAATTTGAGTTCTCAAAAACTGAAGAATACATGTATCGATTATTAAGACTTTTATAAGAGTTATAAACTTCTTTTAATTAATTATTATCATTCATTTTTTAAATTCCCACTAGGGACTATAAGATTCCTAAGGAAATGAGTGTGGGAGATTATATTTCAAAAACAATGTCCAAAAAGACTGGATAGGTGAAACAATTGGCATATAAAACTGTGCATGAATATAGAAGTAGAGTTCCAAGTCACTTTATAATGATATAATGGAATTAAATATCTTTTATAAAAAATTTAAGATCCATAAGTTGGTGTTATAGGAGTTTTATTTATATATAAAAGTAGGAAATATTGTTGAAGAGATATACCAATGAAGGTGTATAAATATTACCTTCATTAATGTATAATGAAAAAAGAGTCCATCAAGATGATTACTAAGTTATCTATTATAGGAGACAAGTGATCATTGATACCATTCACGGTGGTGTACTAGGGGGGATTAATGAGGCCACTCCAAATTTGTAAATAATAAATTATTAAGCTTTTATTTTATTCTGTGAACATGTACATTATCATGCATGATCCTTGTAATAGCCTATTTAGTTTGAAAAAAGTAAGATATAATGTTTCATTTACATCTTTCATCTCTCTATGAGATAAATAAATAATGATTTTGAGGTATTCCTCATATTTAGAGAAAAATACTCAATTGAAGGATTAAATTTAATACTTCTGTAAGACAAAAATTCACCCCACACCCTCTTAGGGTATATTAAATTATATAATATTAAAAATTCATATCATAGTATTAATTTTTAATGTCATTATTTTTATATCAAACTAATGGACATAAATTTCAAAAAATTATGAATTACTATCTTTGATTGAAGTGTTTTTTAGTTATAGAAGATCCATATACAAAACTACTTCTATTCATTGGGAATATACATTGATATAGAATCCATACATTCTATTTTTTTATTAATGGACAACTGAACATTATCCAAAAATTATGCTAGATAATAAAATATCAATTATAGGGAAATTAATAACCTAGTTGTAGAATTGGATAACCCTATCTACATGAAGATTATTTCATGTAAAATCTCTCATGAAATATGGGATGTACTTTTGAAAATATATGAAGGAAACACAATAGTTAATGAGGAAATAATATAGAATTTATGGGAAAATATGAGGATTTTAGAATAAATTCAAATCAGATAGTGGATTAATTATTTCATCGACTAAATATTCTATTTAAAAATAATCATTGAATGGTTGATGGTCTCAAATATAGTAAAATTGTGAAGAAAATTAAGAGAATACATTCATATAAATTTAATGGTAAAGTATCATATCTAACGTACAATGACTATAAAGTGATATCAATAGAAAACTTTTATTATACCATTCTTGGATACAAGACAGAAAATGATGATAATGAGTCTTGGGTGATGGAAAAGAATAATCAAGTGGATTTTACTTCTATAAATAAATTAGTTGTGAAGGAATATTCAGAAGAAGAAGATATTGAAAAATTGATTTCCACTGTTTTATCTAAACATAGAGGAGAAAAATGCATCTTTAAAGGTAAGATTCCACTTTAATGTGTCAAATTTATAAAAGTATGAAATCTTACAGCTAAATGTCCAATGAATTTTAGAGGGTATAATAATAATGTTATGGACATAATGAAAATCCCTCAATAATGTTTTCTCAAGAAGAAAAATTTTCTCTCGTAAGAATATTTAAATTTAAAATAATGTGTTGTTGAATAAGTCAAATATTGAAAGGATCATGATGAAGATCTATTAATAGCTATTATAAAATAGAATTGTCATGATAGTGAAAAAAAGATGAAGGAAGGGTTGATATTCTTATTAAACTCGAGACATCCTTTGATGATATATATTTTGGGAGTGGTAATATCTTAATATATAATGTAATTTTTCATAAATATATGATATATAGAGAAAAAAGTGGAATAAAAGTCCAAAATTATACCTAAAATCAAAAAATGTATATCCATAAATTTCATAAGTTCAATGAAAGAAGATTAGTTGAACAAAAAAATATAGGGTCATACCCAAATCATTGATAGTTTATGAAAATAAATGAATTAATTGATAAATATAATTGAAAAACATGAAGGATATGTTATGTAATTATGAATAAAGTTTGAGGATCAATACAGACTCTTTATTCTATCAATGATTTTTGGGAGATCAGCCAATTTGGTTTCTAAAGAGGATGAAAATGATTATAAGGAATTCACTGAAGAATTTTTTCTTATTCAATACAAAAAGAATTAAATAAAAATAAAAATAAGTTGTGTAAAATGATATCATGATGTAGATATATTTGGTGGGTGAAAAATCTCAATCACAAACACCTTAAAAAAATTGGATCTATTCATCACTTGATATTGTAATTTTGGATAATTAAATATTTAAATAAGAACTCTGTATATCAGATGCTATTATTATGGGATTCTAGGTCACAAATAATATGCATCTTCCATTAATAAAATATATTTATGATAAAAATAATCATAAAAATTTTAAGGAAAAATTTATATATTTCTCTATGATTTTAATGTTTTTTTTACTGTGAAGGTATTGGGAACAAATAATTCTATTATGATTTAATGATGAATCAAATTTCTCGATGAAAATATTCTATAAATAGAATATATTATATGTAATATTCCTCAAACAAGATAAAACTTCATAATATATTATTTTTTAAGATAAAAAATATTCAATGGAACTGGAAGAAAATGAAATTCATTCATCATCAACAATGATTGTCCAAAAATCTTGAGTGAATAAAGGAATGTATGAAATGGATAATGTGGATTATATTACATTATGAACAATAGAGAAGCCCATTTTATAGATTTTATATTGTGGGATTACATCTCGCATAAAAACAGTATACCTTATCATTGTAATCATGTATAATAAATATGGTGTCATTCATTTCTAGTAATGATGAGGATATCAAGATCATTATATTATAGAAAGATAATGATACCAATAAAGATATCAAGAGAATAGTTTTTCTCTTTTTTCAAGACCTTATTCATAATCTTAATAGTTTCGATCACTTATGTGACTCAAGGACTGTATTTTAGTTCAATGAGACTAAATGAAGGATTAGAGATACAAATGGATTAGTTATTCTATAACAAGATGAAAAGAGAGAATATTTACTTTATTCATGAGGAAAATTTTTGTGCGAAATCCATGGAATATTAAGACATGTTGGGGGTTAAAAACACATGGCTATTTTTGAAAAAAATAATAGAATATTTTTTGAAGTTTGATGGGGCTCAAGACATTCCAAAGCACACATGTAATCACACTCACACAGATAATTGTTAAAAAAGGGTAAAATAATTTTAAATACTAAAAAAAATAAAGGGGAGGTATACTTATTGAAATTATTCATGTATATTTATGAAGGAAAATTACACAAAAATCCAGCAACAAAAAATGGAATATGCCTTTTTTCTTAAGGGTTTTTATAGAATAGCATGGATAATGGTTATATATCAAAAATTCAAAGTTATGAAGTGTATCACATCATATCGGGGTCTGAATAAAAATATTTGTGGTCTAAAATTTCATAAACCCGAAACTAATAATGGTATGAAATTAACTGAATACAAAGAGGAAGATTTTCTAGAGAATAATAACATTAAACATTAGGTTTAGATCATGAGAATACCTCAAAAAATATTTTCTTATTATAAACAATGTATAATAAATAATTTGGGTTGAAATACTATAATTGATGAATGATTACATGAAAAATATTGGAAATATTATGTGTATGTAGTGGATTACATATTTAATTGGGCTTTAATATGTCTAAATAAGGATAATATTGTATATGAATTCATGAATGGAAACAAACATTCCCTAAAATACTTATAATTGTTTTGATGTCAGTGTTTCATTATAAATATAGAATAGAATAGTGTTGTTAAAGATCATAGTGAAACGGTGTTTTCCTTTAATATTCATCAATGAGAATATACCATGGGTGTTATAATAAGATGTATGTATATTTAGTGGAAATAAATTATGTTGTAGTAGTTAAATAGGATAAAATGATATAGATAATGGAGTAGGAAGAAAAATTAGTTTATAATATTTCACATGAAATATTATATATTATTATTTTAAAAGTGATTGAGAGATATAGGTATTATGGGTAACTTCAAATACTCTATTAAACAATGATGATATTTCTAAAAATGAATAAATTATAGGCAATATATAAGGTTCCTGAAAACAATTGAGATGTGTAGAAATTATATAAAATTACATTATTGATTTTTATACAAGACCAGTTCAAATTCAAAGAATAATGTCTTGGAAGAAGGTGTATTTATTAGATTTTACAGAACCAAAATATTTTTAACAAGCTGTGAATGATGATATTTCGTTCAAAAGAATAAATAATTTTATGGAACAAATTGAATAGATTAAATGTGGGATGTTTTTTATAATACACATAATAAAAATGTCATTGGAACTAAATGGGTATCTTGAAATAAATTAAATAATGATGTCAAGGTGTCAAGGAATAATGAATGATTATAGTTAAAGTGGTTTTCTCAATTTAAGGGTATATTTGTGGAAAAAAAACTCAACACAGGTGGAATGAATCAAAACCATTTGATTGTTCCAATCCATGGATACGAAAAATTAATTCCTAGTATACCAAATGGATATTTAATAATAATTTCTCAATAGATTATATAAATAGGATGAATAAATTGATCAAGAAGAGATATTTATTATTTTTTATTATTCATTCTATGTATTTTAGTTTAATAAGGACATGTGTCGGCATAAAGAAGTTCCAAGATCCTGGTTCTCAATGCTAGACCAATATATCAAGATTCTTTATTTATAAATTGGGTGGGTTGATCAGAAATTCAATATCTTGTATGAAAATTAGCAGTGAGTGATGGTACTTATATATTTTTATCGGTCATATATGGAGGATTGGATGACACCCAATTAAATAAATTTTATGATAATATGAGGTTTATGTTTGAGATATCTTGTATTGGTGAATTTTATTTTCACTTTAGTTTATAAGATATTTTTTGAAAATATGGGACTATCATCAAGAAAAATATATATTCCAAGAAGGTAATAAATAAATATTAAATATATGATTCCATACCAATTATAACTTTGTAGGATACCTATATAATTTTATCAATGGATAAAGAAGTCAAAGAGATTTATATAACACATTACAAAAAAATGATTGAATATATGTTGTATTTGATATCCACTAAAATACATATGGTGTTTTCTATATTTCAATTAATAGGATATATATGTATTCCAAAATATTTTAAAATTATTGTTCTGAGAATAAATATTCATTTTATTATTTACACAATACAATATTGGATGATTTACTGTAGTACATTATAAAAGAGATTTTGGGTATTTACTGATGTTGATTGGGACACATATTTTTAGTACTGATATTATACTTTATCTGGGGTGTTTTATCTTGGAAGCTCATTCATCTCATGGAATAATAAAAACAAATCCTATATATCAATTATCACTATAGAGTCTGAGTATATTATGGATACTCATGATTATACTCAGTTGATTTGGATGAAATAATAACTTCAACACCTTGAAATTAATGTTGGATCTCTAATATTGATTATATGAGATAAATCTTGTCCTATAAACCTTATAAAAAATATAATCCATCGTTCAAGGAAGAAACATGTATATATTAAATATTATTTCACTAATGAGATGCTTGATAGGTTTTTTCTGAATTATAGTATGTGTTTACTCAAGATCAAGTGGTGGATGATATAAAAAAGGTAATACCCAAGTTAGAAATTGAGTGGAGGAGATAATCCCATAAGAAATATTTTTGAATGATATAATATTGATCCAATATTTTTTGTTTTTATATTATGAATTTAATGAAAAATAGGGTTTCTCATTTCATATAGTTATATATGAAACCAAATGATAATGGTTATCATTCAATATAGTCTTTCTTATAAGAAATCATTGATGAGAAGTTTCATGATATGAAATGATAGGTACTAAAATCATACATTGCATTAAATAGTCTTGTTATTTATTCATATGTTTCATCATATAAATAAATGTGGGGATAATCAAGTAGATACATTGGATTCCTATTTAATTACTTCTATGCAATGGAAGTGATGATGGTAATTAAATTATGATTTGAAAACCTCCCATAATCTCATTTATCTCTTTCATCATCCTCCATTGCATAGAGAGGTGCTAGAATACCATAGAGAAATTGTGAATCCCATCCAAATTTAGGATGATTCAATTTTGATTATAGATACACTATTGGGGGGATGTTTTTTCAACTACGTGACCATTATAAAACCCATTGTAGGGAGTTTGTGGATGATACAATGGATCTTTAGTGTAACGTATGTCTGATTAATAATATTTCATCAATTCCAAATATTAAATTGCTTCATATTATCTTGTTTAGAGTTTCTCTGCAACTATGTTTTAATTTTATTCTATTTAAAATAAATTTTATTAGACTCTTAAAAAACCATTAAGTGGTATCAGAAGGATACATGTTTGGTTTTATGGAATTCTGTTTGTAATGTATATTAAACTGAAACAACATAGAATCATTTCATTTTTTGGAAATTTGTTATCAGAAAGTGTTTAACCATAAAAATATAGTCCATATAAAGGTAATATAGACATTACCCATATGCAGTTGATATGGGAATGTGTCAATAAGGGATTACCACTAAGAGAAATGGTCTTCATAAAGGTCGAATCACCCTACACTTACATAGAGTGGCTTATGTAAGGGTTTTCACAACATAAAATTACATAATGATAAGAAATCTTAATGGTATGTGTGTTTATAAAAGGTTATATAAGGGTAACTGGAAACATCATACCCGTAAGAAATTATGTTTTTCTAAAAGTTGTTCCCTAATGTAAAATGTTGTTATAAGGGTGACCTCTCAATTATATGTACATAAATTGTTTTCAATAATACAGATCCCTTACATAGTGGTTATAGAAGGCCATGTGAAGGTATATCAAGACTTACCCTTACAAGAACCCTTAACTTATGGGTGAACCCTTTTAGTACCCTTATGATGTGGTTGATTTATTCTTTACATTTCCACATCATTTTTCACTTTTTCTTCTCTTTTTATTATTAAAATATTGAATTTTGTTTAATAATTTTCAACTATTTTTCTTTTATATATAATTGTTTAAATTGTCATTTATTGTTAAAATAATTATTTTACAGATCATTTTTTCTATTTTGAATAATTTTAATTTCATTAATTCAATCTATTTAATGTTAATATTATTTAAATAATAATTTTTTTTATTATTTTCATTCATTTATTATTTCTGTAACTAAATAATTAAATTAATTTTCTTTTATATTCTAAAAGTCAACTCATTAAAAAATTAATTACTTAGTTTTATGTTAATTTATTTCATTTATTTCGTTAATTATTTAATTAGTTAATTTAAAAAATAACATAAAAAACTAACTTAACTATTATTTTCTAGTTCTGAATAATTTTGAATATGTAATTAATTTTTTAAATATAATTTTTCAAAATTTTTAAAAGGAGATTTATAAATTTAATTTAATTGTTAAATTTATTTAATTTAATTTTTTAATTATTTATTTCATTTTATTTGTAATTAATTATTTTCTTTTGTTTTTTTCATGTGTCACGACTAGAGTTGCAGTCACTATTGGAAATCTACAAATAGTGTGTCCCGTGTAATTGCCTAAACCTCCTAGCAGTGACTTATTGAGACAATGTCAGCACCAAATCACTATTAGAATAGCTGACTCATCTTCTCTTTACCCAAAAAAATCACACCCACACCAACAGTGAGATGTATCAACATTTCACCCTTCCCACCAATATTAATTTTCACCACCAGCAGTCCCTCCTTTAACACCTATCGGTTATTCATTCTTGACTCACCACTAAAACACTTCCCGCGAGTCATCATTGTCTTCCTCGCGTCTCACAACCATCTAAACTCTCTTTCTTCTTCCACAACCCACCATCGCCCCCCATTTCTCTTCTACCAGTGGTATGTCCTAAGTCACTACCACCCCCAATCCTCACACTCACTGTCACCCAAATAGAAACACAACCAACATAAAATATATAAAATCGAACTAAAACATAAATCATCAAGTGCCACTACCAGAATAGATGAACACACAAATTGAAGAAGAAAATAACTTCAAATCAAAATATACCAAACCAAAAACCAGATCTATAAACCCAATCTCCCAATTAAACTGCACTGAAGAAGGAGAAACTAATCCAAGTCGTGTTGTCTAGTCTAAACTCTTCTGGTTGGGAAACCAAGGGATATTTGGACTGATCACAAGCCATCGCATTGAGACACTATTTTATATATTAGGGAGAGGGCCTAATATAGTACTAGCTCATTCTATTCTCCTCTAACACGTCCACAGTTGTGCCACGCCACCCTAACATAACCCCTAGACACACCGCAACATTCCCATGTCACCTCTCACCACTGCAGCTTGTTGTGGCTTCCTAAAGGACAACTTGAGCCACCGCATATCCCTCCTTCCACCGAACCATTACATCCCCCTTTTACCATTTCATCTGACCCCACTCTTCATTGTCTTTCATTTTTTATTTTCATTTTTATTATATAATATATAAATAAAAACTTAATATTAATAATTATATAATTGTTAATTTAGATTATTTAATATTAACTTCATGAACATATATTTTTGAATAGTTTTTAATTATATAATAGTAAACCTAAATATGAAAATATAATTATTTTTTATTGTTTATATATAATTATCTAATATTTATAATAGGTGTATATAATATTTTATTATTTATATGTCTTACTTTTTCATTACCTTTTTATATAGAAATTCTTATTAGTACTATAATATGATTTATATTTTAGTATATAGAATAGATATTAAATATATATATTATATATATATATATATTGTCTCTTATTGTTTCTTATTTTTCTTCTGTTTGAATTAATCAGGGTATCATGTAGTAGGGAAATGATCATTTTATTAAGGGATATATACTTGGTTCAACAACATAGAAGAATATGAAAATTTAATGTGCCACATGGAGGCCAAATAATGATTCAAAAAGATGTGACATAGATTGACAAGAGGAATCAGAAGAATCGAGAAGCAGTAGAAGCAACGGAGGAACATGTGGGGAGAAGAATATTCTTTTTCCCACTAATACACACCACATTTGAGAAAAATACAACGTCTAGCAGTGAGGAGATCATTCTAGACTTCTACTTCTAGTAGGAGGCCACCACTTATAAGTGCAGACCACCCTTATCACCACTTGAATAATTCTTAGGGATAGATATTGGGAGGACATTCCATTTTATTCAACATGATTAGGAGTTGATAAAAGAGATCAAATATTCAATGTTTTATAGATCGAGCTAGAAGAGAGGAATATTTCCACCTTTCTATGCATTTATTATATCATGGATAAATTTGTTTTTAAATCAATTAATCTATTGAACTCCATTTTGATGTTCAGATAATATCTTTTGGGGGGAATTAACTAAGTTGGATAAATCTTGTTTTTCACTTGTCCATGCATCCTTATCCTACTAGATATCCTCTCTCTCTCTAACTCATTTTTTAGAGAAAATCCTTTTCAAACCATCAAGATTATTGGAAATTGATCTTGATATGTTTGTTATTTTAATTTTATTCAATATGAGGATTTAATTGAAAAATTAATCATTCACAAAATAGAGATTCCTATTGAGTTCAATCATTATTTTGAACTAAGTGATTTCTAATTATTCCTAATTGGGGATTGAGATATATTTCTAGTTGATAAAAAATAGAGGTTAGTTTTTTCACTAGTTTACCTGATGAAATACGATCATCTTCCTTGAATCATATCTGGATATTCTTATTCTAGTGGGTTAGCAAGGGAACATAGCATTGAAATATGCCAGTTTATTTTTCCTATCTAATCTATAGTTTTATCTAAGTGTCTTTCAGCTGATTGTCTCCATTATCCCTATTTTTCTTAATTTCTTTTTCCACACATTTACTCTCACACACAAATCTTCATTAACTTCAATGTTTAATCATCACCATCCCCTGCTATTTCTTAATTTTTTTGTTTCATTTTTTTCCTTGTTTTTTGGTCACATTAGAAAAAACAGTCTTTGCATGCAGTAAGATACCCCTTTTACCACTACATGAGTAGTAATTATGAATTTATGAATTTATATTTTTGCAATCTAAACAGTCGCATATCCACCTTATGTATAATAGGATACGTTAATTTAATCATCATATTATATTTATTCAGTGTGTTGAATTTGACCTTTTTAAAGGTATGTAGTGATTTACAATTAAACAATGAATTCCACAAATTCAACATTATGATATATAGTTTTACCCATATATTGGAATACCCCTATACATAATGGTAATTAAAATTGATTAAAAATTGTCTAAAAATATTATTAACATTTTAATAGTTTTTATTGTTTTATAAAATTAATAATAAATCATGTTAAAATTTATTTGGGGGAAATTTATTTATTAATTAATGTATTAATAATTATTTATATATATAGGGTTTAAAATTAATTAATTAATATTCCTGAAACATTTATGAATAAATATAATTTATATTTTATATATTAATATACAAAATAACTTTTAACAAATTATAAAAAAAATCTTATGATATAGTAATAAAAGTGAATATTTAGAAATCATAAGAAATAATTTATAATGTTTATAAATTTTTAAATAAGGGTAATATATAAAAAATTTATATTTAAATTATTAATAATTTATAATTAATTATTTCTAATTGTTCATAACAAATAAGGGCTTTATTTGGATATTATATAATCTATATTAGAAATGTTTTGATGATTTGTATAATAAATGATTAAATAATTATTATATATATGATATTTTAATTTTGTATAATGTTTTAATTATAGAAAATGTTTTACAAATAGTTTATAATCTATATAATATCATATTTTTGAAAGGGAATTGTCAAATAATTATAAATATGAAAGTGTATATATGGAAATGAATTTAAAATTTTTATATTCATAACTATTGAATGTCTATAATGATAATCTTAGAATTATAAACAATTTATAATTATATTTTATTTATAAAGTTTTCATAAATGTTTCTCTCATTTTTAAATATCTGAATTGTTCATTCAATTAAAAATTTAATCACTTTTTTTCAAATTTGTATATTGATTATATGATGAATGGTGTATGCATTAGTATAATTGTTAATATTATTATAAATAAAACATTTCATTACCTATTGGGTATTATAATGAAATTATTTTTTAATTTAACATGAAAAGTGTTTGAAATTGATTTTAGAAACCTTAGTTTTAGTGGTTGAATATAGTTTCTGTGTACTAGGTTTCAAAGTTATGATGAACTTTATTATCTATTTAGTAATGAATCCTTGGGTAGAGGGACTTTTTGTAAGACAACATTAATAAATGGAGGATAATTTCATGAATATGATGTTGAATGGGGTCATCTTTTTTCCGCTCTGGGCACACTCATGTAGATATTTTCTACATCATTTAATTATAAACCATTACATGTAGTGTTCATATAACTTATTCATATGATACATTTAGATATGTATTAATATACTTCACTTCTAATCATTAGTATGTAATTAAAACATTTTGGTTCTATAAAGAGATACACATCAATATAGTTTTAACATATTGATTTGGTATATGGAATAGGTTTCCAAACTAAATTAAAAGTAGAATGAATATATAAATGGGAATAAAATTAGATAATCTAGTGTGATTAAAATATCTTTTAAATACGAAGTGTGATACACCTTCTAAATAAACAATTTTCCATACCTTAGTCATTGAAATTGTTATTTTTGATCTAAACACCAGCACAGGTAGAATATTTTCTATAAGGAAAAAAGTTATAAGTGACTTAGGATTATCTTGGTTGAATTTTATATCTCATTTATATATCTGTTAACACTTCTTTTTAGCTTATTATTTACACTTTTATTTGTTTACACATGTATGGAAAATGATAATGGTTAGGATACCAATGGAATTGAGTTGAGTATACCCATCAGATATATTGGAAAAATATTTATTATATAAAATATCATTAATTAATATATTATATGATTGATAATAGTTTTATACCAGATATATACATTGTTTATTAACATGATAACGTGTGTAAGTTTTGGAGAAATATGGATCATAGATTGCTAGCATGTATGAGGGATAAAGGGATCATCATATTAGTAGGAGAAAATATAATAAAATCCCATATTAAATGGATAATAATAGATGATATTTAACTATTGTATATAATATAATAATTATAGTAAATCTAAACATTGTGATTAATCATTCATATTAAGAATATAACTATCTGTTACTCTTAATAATTGTAACTTTAGAAAATTTATTATTAAATATTCATAATTTAATAAATGTTCTAACAAAAAAATATATTTTGTATAATAATTCAATCCTCACGAAAAAAAATTTATATTTTCCAATAGGTGAATCTAGATACTTATAAAAGTATATAGTGATTGAATTATGAATAAAAATAAATTTTATGTAAAATAGAAGAAGGAATATTAGTCTACACTCAATATGATTTGGTATGTCAAATTTTCATCCCATATACTTAATATGATTTGGTTTGTAAAATAATATTCAACGTGATTAAATATAATAATGACATGGTGATACTAAAGGTTTCCTTAATGCTTTAATGATTAGATAACTCAAATATATTATTTTCAAATATATCTAATATTAATTTTTTAATCTGAAACTTTTTATATGTACAAAGTATAATAAAGATAAATGAATTGATTTTTGGATTGTGAAGGTTTTTTTTCATATAATGGAAAAAATGGGTTGATTAATTTATAACTTGAATATATATGGAATCAATAAATTCATCAAAAGATACGTATTTTCTTTCATTTATCTCTACATAATAGCACGGAATAATTTATAATTTAATAAAATAAGATGAAGTGTTTTTGATACACATGTTTATGATTTTTATAATTCTCAAATAATTATAAATGAGATACTAGAACATATTGTTATAGTTACGAAATTTATTTTATTTTTATTTATGAAAATGTAAATATAATATGATTTAATTTAATGAATTGTTTCATGATATTCTTAAAGTATTATGAATATATATGAACAAGAATTACGATGTCTTGGTTTTAAATTGTTTTATAGATTGTATAAGTAGGTAAAATTTTAAATGAGAAGAGTAAAAGTCTGTTTAATAGTTCAATAAAGCTCCATCACGATTCTAATAAAAGTTAATGAAACCTAGGATTTTGTTGAAGGAATAGAAACAATTCAATAACATAGGATTTTCCATGATTTACCAGAAAGAGTTTGTAAAACTTTTTGTATTGTATTTATTAGGTGTGGTTGATATTGAAATTAAAACATCCACTTTTGGTGTTTTGTGATACTAAAAGTATAGTTTACATTATTTATTAATTATGCGGGATTTTAAAATAAAAGGAAAAAATAATTGATCTTTTAATTTATATTCACGAGATGATGTAAATTGTTACTACATATAGGATTTCATTATAGATGATTTTATCATGCTCAAATGAATCTAATAAAAATACATGTATCTCCATATCATTTCTATTATATGATAAAAGAAAATGTTTGATAATAATGTTTTTATATTGAAAACATAAAATTATTTATTTTATACACATGGTTTGTTATTAATAAATTTATATAATATGTATTGGGCAGAATATTCTGTGTAATGTGTTTATTCGGGATAATGAATTTTTTTCTAACTTTTTTACAAATATGTGTGAATGTTTTTACACCACCCATCGATGGTATATTTTAATGTAGTAATATTTTTAAATTAAAAAATTTTGTACAATCATTGAATATCATTTACGATATGAAAACAATAGTTTATTTTCTTAATATTCCTACTTAATGGAAATAAATTTTCTTTATTTATATAATAGGGTTTGTGTATGCTAAAATATATTTTGAGGAGAATATAATTTCTTATACACTGATTTAATTATGTTTGTACTTAAATAGATCAAATCAAACAAGATTTACATTTCTCTTTGTGTAATGTGAACTTTTCTTAATAAGAGAGTTAGGATGTATAAGTAAATAATAATATATGTATATATATTATTTTAAGGAAACCTTTTGATAAAATGTGTCTCCAAGAATGATAATGAGAAACATAGAAATATTTCTACTTTCAGAACATAATTTTGAATTATAACATTTGATATTGTGATGATAAGAAGTTTGAAAATGTTTATGATGTTGAATAGTTATGAATGAAAATCCAAACACTCAACATTATTCAAAATTGATTATCTCGTAGATGTTTCTAACAATATATCTTTGTGGGATATTTTTATTAGATGGTCACACAAATATATGACTTGGATTACATATGATGTGGTTCATTAATAAAACCTTGAAATAATCCTAATATGATAGTTTTTAACATATGATATGTTAAACAAGTGGGTTGTATTAGTTATGTTAAATATTATTAAGGTTTATAAAAATAATAAAATGTATCATATTGAAGTCAATATCCTTTTTATAATGTTTAAATGTTTCTACATAAATTTATATATAGATATAAATTTTGTTAAATAAAAATGATAATTGAACTCTCAATGTATAACATTGAGTTTATCCACAAATAGTGTTATTCATGGAGTATTATAGGTGGTGATAAAATTTTAACGTTAGAGTGTGTAATATTATTCTATAGAGATATATAAGTTGATCATGAAGCACAAAATAGTGAATAATATTATTTGGGTGAACCATATGGCCTATTATTTATTACATAAGGGTTTTTATACATATGTATTTAAACTAGGGGTGTATGGATCATATTTATGTCCCCACTAACTGAGTTTGGTGTGATACATAGCATAGAAACCTTCATACATTGATACCCTACATACATAAGTCTAAATATAAACATAGTTAATACTTGTATGGGTGGGTATGCTGATTATTATGTTTCTACTTGGATCTTTACCAAGACAGAACAAAGTATCTTGTATGATGGGTATGACATATGGGCCCCTGATTGAGATATAATGTATGAGTGTTCAACCATTCCAAGATAATATATATCTTTCTGGATAATAGACATGCAATTTTATTTTCCAAATGATAAATGAAAAGTTATTTATTCATAAATACAATAATTTTATAGTCTGGGAATGGATAATAGATAAGTTGTTAGTATAAGATTGACATGATTTTTGTCTCATAGTAACTGGATGTCAGGGAAAAAGGGAAAATATGATAATCTATAATTTTATATGATATGGAATTGTGTATTCAAGTATATATATTCATCTATTTTTAGGATATCATGTTTGATCCCTTTATAGCTTTAGTAGAAATAATAGTTTTCAATACGCCTCTATTTCCAAACAAATATGGATCGAGAGGATTCTTTTTGTTTTCAATGTTATAAAGGATCATGGGGTCAAAAAAATTATCTGAAGAAAGTTTGAGTTTTACATATATTGCTACTCTAATTTTGTTTGGTGCTAATACAAAAGTTTTTTTGATGGTTTTTCATAAGGTATTGCATATGATGTGATAAAAGGTGAAGTTAATGATAACTTCCTAAAAAGTGTTTTGGAAGATATCTAAAAGGAGTACTTGATATGGTGTTATAAGTTCTTTTATATAATATAATAAAAGGTGAAAAGGAAAAAAGTATATTAAGATTTATTGAAAGTGTTATATTTACTGAGATAATCCCTAAATCTATATTTTTATATGATATAATTATGAAATAATTCTTATTGAATAAAAATATAGATTTTTATGGAAAATAGGGGTTATTTTTTATGAATTTATATGTAAAATTGAATGATAATAGTGTTCATTAAAAAAATTATTTAAATAATCAATATTTAATGAACCATTTCATGAGATGAAATGATATGAAGTAAATTTTTACAATACAATAATTATCCTGGGTATTTGTTTGTATATTTAATGTAATGGCCCCAATCCCATTAACATAGTGTTGGTGGATGTTTTATTAAATTGGAACTAGATATAATTAATTTCTACAAAAATGACACAAAATTTTAGTAGCCCTAATAGGCTAAATATGTCCATGAATAACACATACATTAAAAAATTTAATGTATAAAAATTTATTTTCATTGAGATCATATTTATTACAACTATAATTACGCTACATATCAATCAAAAATAAATTCTTGGAATCATAGGTAAATTAAAAATAATAAATGGGTGATCTCACATGTTAAATAAGGGTATGTGTAATGCAAAAGTAAGTAATAAATATATATGAAATAATCTCTTTGACATGGTAAATAACTGAAACACATTCCATTTATTCAACAAGTTGAACAAGATGAATAACATTTTTTGGAATAAATGATGATTAAATAATTACCTATAAATACTCTCTTGAGATAATAACTCATCAATAAATACCATATAAAATAAAATAATCACATGGACATCAATAACTGAATTCATAATTATGGAATGCATAATTTTGAACATCTAAAAAACCATCAAGCCCTTTTTCTAGGAAATATAAAAGATTGTCAATCACTTATTCCAATAAATTTATATAAATGGGTAACACATAATATAAATACCAATCTAGTTTTTATCATGAGTACTACCAGTGCATTAAGCTACTATAACTAGCCCCACACATCAGATACTAAGTCCATTAAATTCCTCATATGAAAGGGGCAAAACATAATCAAAATGAACCTTCATATTGAAAAAATAGCATACAAAATTTTAATAATTACACTAATTAATGTACATATTTATATTCCATCTAGATTAATATATCTTGTAATGCCTTATTTCCCTAAAAGATAATATATTTTGTGATAGAATATGTGATAGGAAACACCGAACCAAGACAAACAATTTTCATTTAAATATGACCATTATAACTTATTTGTTAAATTTTCAAGAATTAATATGATTAAACAATTTATGAAATATATATTTATATCCTTATCAATATAAATATATTGATAAATTCTAAATAAATAATCATTCAATTTTTGGAAATTTCTTTTTCTTCTTCAAAGTATGTCATTTAAAAAAATTATTTTTCTCATTTAATAAAATTAAGATAATTATTTAATTGAAAATTTAGAATTTTTTTATTAAATTATAATAATTTTTTTAACCATATTCAAATTAACATAGGGGGATTTTTTTTATGTTCTTAGAGATATTGATATATTAGGGAATAGTTAAAATACCCATTTTTAAAACATTTATTTTTTTGGTGAATCATGTAATATAAAAGAACATTTATTATTTTAATTTTATTTATAAGTTACATAATTATTATTGAGTGATATTTATTCCAATTAATTAAATTGAAATCATCTTTACACCATATTTTAGAATAAAATTATTTTTTGGCTTCAAAACACATTATTTCTGAAAAAGGTTTTAAAATCCCTGATATATCTCCATTATAGTTAATTAATATAATTGATAATGGGGAATTTTTTAAATTAAATTTTATATTACATATGATTATTTATTAATTTATTTTTATATAATGAATATTAATAGTTTAGAATTAATGGAAAATAATCTTTCCCCTAAAAAACCATTTTTCAGAAAACCAATTTTCATCACGCATACAGGTATTATTTAAATTAAATTCGTACACATATGTGAATTTATTTTCTTAAATTTGATTACGTATTTTGAATCATCATAACTAATATTATGTAATATGGTCAATATAGTTTTTACAAAATATGAATAGTTAACGTATTAAATATTTATGACCACATTATAGGAAAAATAGATTAATTAAGGGTAAAAATAATTTGACATGGATGGGAAACAATGTAACTATAATAGTATGAAAATATATATATTTATATATATATTATATTAATTACTTTTATTTTTTTGTTGTTTTATAAATTATTAAAAAATTATATTGATAAAAATTAGATTTTTTATATGATAAAACAGAAATTGTATTTGGGGTAATATATAATTTTATTAAAGAAAATATTTTTTTATTAAATACATGATTTTAGAAATAAATTTTATTTTATATTCATAATATTATTAAATATTACATTAAATATTTATGATAATTTAATTTTTAAGAAGTCAAATGTAATTGTTATAAGCTTTCTAAAAATATTATTTTCAAAAAAACCAACATTTATCAATAAATGTAAATTATTGTTTAAATATCGGAATTAACATATTTAGATAATTTTTGTGATAAAATAAATATTTTTTTTGTAATTATTATATATATATTATCCAATGAAGATTTTTTCATCACTTTTTTGAAAAAATTGATTTTTTTGGTAAAAAATTAAATATGGTATAAAAATATAGTGTGTATTATTACAACATAATGATGAAAAAGTGATGTAATAAATTCTGTAAATAATAAATAACTAAATATATGTTATCCATTAATAATAATGTGTTTTTTATTTTATTATTTTATCTTTATCTAGCATTTAGGATACCTCTACAACCTATATAATATTTTAAGGATTAAAAATTATTTCTTTGTTAACATGACTCACTTACTCATCAAAAAGTATAATATTTTAAATATTTAGGACCTTGGACTTATAAAATAACTAAAACTACTCATTTATGGTAGAAATAATGGAAAAAAATCTGGAGGTTTCGTGGGTTTGATTAAATTATTATATATTTTCCAAAACCAATTTTTAGGAAATAATTATGTACTCTGCTATCTCTTCTAATATAAAACCACACAATCCCCAATTTCTCTTCACTAGGAAAATTTGGATCAGGTCCTTACTCTTCCCTACCATATTTGGAGTCCTCCCATGTATCCCCCAATCTCTCATGAAGCTCCTAAAAAACTTTTCGTATCACCCTCTCAAAGTAAGGGACCTCTCTCCCTTCTTTTCAATTCATGCGCCCTCCTTGTATTTATCCTTTTGAATTTAAATTGGTTTTGTTTTCAAGAATTCATAAATATTACTCTTCTTTACAATTGATCTCATAATAATAATATATCATTTGTCCCCTATCATTATAAATTTTACATATGATGTTACTATGCTGAAATGTATTAAGGGATACCTCTCTCTTCTTTTTTCTAGCACCTTCTTTGCAATTATCCTTTTTAATCATAATGGGTTAGGTTTATAAGATTTTAAAAATGTCTCTATACATTCTATCCTATTTCCAAATAAAGATTTATCATTTATACACTATCATTATATAATTTACCAAATACATTACTACACAAAAATTTAGTAAGTGGTCTTCTCTTTCTCCCCTTTATTCAAGAACCTTATTTCTATTAGGAATTATTTATTCGAATTCATATGGATAGGAAATGATTTTATACATTACTCATACTTACATTATGATTTATAAGTGATTATATACCCCTTTAACACTAATTAATTCTTCCTATTATTACTTATATATCCATGTGATGCTGTTGAAATTTAATTGTGATTTTTCATAACCTTCCCTTTTTCAAAAACCTTTTTTGTCATCAGGCTTTTTATTCTCAATTATTCTTGTTAAATAATGTCTGTATATATCCCTATCAAATTCTCTTTGAATTAAAAATGATTATATACCATTTCCCAATCATTGAACCAATTTAAGAATCATTAGGTATTATCATTATTCTTATGAGATGTCTTGGTAGTTTTTCATGCCAATCATTGGTGAAATATATACTCAAGACAATATCTAGTCAATGTTATTCACATAATTTTACCTACATATAATTGATTGGAAACTTCCTTTTATTTAACACAAAATCCTTAGTCATGGGAAACAAATTTGAAATATTTTCTTATGTTATAAGATATATATGGAACACTTCAGCATGTACATGATATTACTATGATGGGTGCACCTCGATAGTGCACCAATGAATTGGGTAATGTTTTAGTCCCTTGAGATTCCATGTATACATCAATTGAGGTTATCCTAATAACATTATCATATTTTTCCTTGGGTTTTAACAATTAATTATTCACATAATGTCATGTTTAATTTTTTCTCACATTCCCATATCACCTTTATGTGATCATTCTTTATCAACCCTCTTTTTTCATGTTTATGAATATCACTGCCTTTATGTCCAATTGAAGTTATTATTTTCAAACATATAATATATCATACATGTTATGCGTATCTTATTCAATTATTAGGCCTTATAGGTCACCCCTTTATTATATATATCCATAGGATATCCCATGCAGTTTTAAGAAAGATGGAATATTATGATATGTTAAGTTAGTTTTTAATAATGTTTTTGTACACATTATTTTAATTTCTCCTTTAATGTACCTTATTTCAAAAATACACTAGGATTATTGATCTTATGGGATGTACAAGTGTATTCTTATTTAATAAGTCATGAATTAATGTGTAATAAATATATGGGTTTTCATAGTTGGTATCAAATGAATGTATAAATTTTGGGATTAGGATTAGAAAACTCAAGTAAAAGGTTTAGGGATAAGAACAACTAAATAACAAAACCCATAAAATTGTTGTAATATTTAGAGAAAGTTATGTTTGAGAAAATACATATTTTTCTAGATTTTATAAGTAATTAATGATTTACCTAGGTGTAACAACACTGAAAACACCGTATTTGGGGAGACTCAATCCAAAACTGGTGCTTGATAACTAGACATTCTCCACACCTGATTTGACACTCATAATGGTATATGCCTGGGAAAATTCACAATCTCATTAAGATCCATTATTAAGGGAACAAAAAAGAAAAATAATATAAGGGATTATTCCATGGATAAATTCAATTAAGTCCGTGAAATTTATTTTTTAAGGAAATACATGTCATTTATAAGCTATTCCATTAATGATATGGGATTCCCATTTTTGTATTTGATAGTTTAAAATTACTAAGAAAAAACTTTCTCTTAATACTCCCAAATTGTTGGAAATAGGAGGAAACAAGTCAACAACCAAAGTGAGGAACAATGTAATGACTTCCCAAATAAGATGTATAACATGATATGATATCATTTAAGACGTCCCATTATTATGAAAAAATATTTATCCAAAATCACAATTCATAACTACTACATTGTTAAATGTATAATGAAATAAACAAATAGGTGGATGAAATCCTAATTATGTTCATCTAATAATGGTGATAAATAAAATAAAACCAATTTTTATATGTGTCAACAATTAGGAAATCGGTACCAAGGGAAATTTTATAAATTAACCTTAGGGTGTTTTATGTGTAAAAAAATTGGGCATAAAGAAGATAGTTTCCATAAAAAATTAATGATAATGATGGAAGGGAAGAAATTACATCTGAAAGCACCAATTTTTGTTCAATGTATTTAGTGAGGAGAATATGGGCATTATCTGAGTCAATGCCTGAGTGAAATGGATAAATCCTAGACTAAGGAAGGACATATACTATGGAAATCGTTGAAGTGTAATGATTGAAGTGATTTTGTATTTTTACTTGATAATTATGTGATAGAATTATTATATCAATGAAATTATGTATATAAGTATCATTAAATATTTAAGGATTTGAAATATATGTTGAATGGTACAGATAACCTATAAAAGAGATTTAGTAATAAGGTGATATTTTTTAAAAAATGTGATTGATGGTTTGATTACCCATATATGTGTTTGATGTTGGGAAAAAATTAGTCTTTGGTTTGTTTTTATGAGGATAATATTATATTTTAAATTATTGATTCCACTTTTCAATATTTATGTGAGGATATTTAATCATGATTAAAAATATTTTGGAAAACATATTATAGGATAAAATGTTTTTTTCTATTTTTAATGATTAATGATATTTTGGGATATGTTTTATTAGTTTACGATATATATACCCATTAAGTTAAATATGAAGTATTATTTAATAACAATGATATTTTGTTTTTAGGGGATAAATTTTATGTTTATGAGAATTACTTTATGGTTAATACATTATTTAATGTTGAGGCTATCAGTGTTAATTTTTATATAGGGCTATTTATTTTATGAAGGATATTTGTTAATCCATTAAGATTTTTTTGTTATGTTTTGAATATTGAGGTATTATGTATTGTTCATTTTATGTGTTATACTACATTATGCTAACCATTATGAATTTATTAATGATAGGAGGAATATATTTTTATTCTTTGGTGGATTATTTGATCTACTATAATCTTATTCTGTTTCATCATGTGGAAACAAATAGTCTTGAAAATTCATCATTTTGAGAAAAGATTATATTTTTATGGAAATTTATATGAGGATAAAATTATACTTTTTGAGTAAGTACATTTCTTTATTTTTCTACTCTGTATGGTAAAGTAATTACTTAACTATGGGACATGAATCTTCTAACGAATTTTTTTTATATTATGATAATTGTTGATGAATTGCAGATCTCTTTAACACTTATAGATTTATGTTTTTGTAGTCATTGAATTTTTATTAACTGTGTTCTCTATCACTCTCTATTAATTCTTGCCAATTAGTTTTTTATATCCATGAACATATTTTCACTTACCACTAATGTTATCCAAATTTGAAACCTATTAATGTGATAAACTTCATACCTTCCTTTATCTCTTTTAATGTGTTTTTATCCCTTTTAATGATGTGGGTTTCCAATAAACATATTCTTCATGTATTGAAATATTGTATACCCAGATCAAGTTCAGATTTCAAGGATGTAATTTATTAATTTGCGAATAATGTAACGCCCTGAGTTTTTAAAATATAATGTTATGTTTAATATCATATGTGATATGAAATAATGAACCTAAACATACAATTATTAGTTAAATAAGACCACTACAACCTATCAGATATATTTTTTAGTATCAATAGGATTAAATAAACTATGAAAATTATATTCATTCCATTTTCAATATATATTAATTGATAAATTATTATTAAATACTCACACATTTTTTGGTAATGTAATTTTATTCTTCTAAATACATTTCTTTCAAAATAGTTTTTAATTATTTTTGTAAAAAAGTTATTATATTTATCTAATAAAAATTTTGATTGTTTTTCAGAGAAATATAACTTCATTTTTTATATAATAAAATCAAAATTAACATGTGATGAAATTGTGAGATTTTTCAAAAATGATAGATTTTTCACTTAATAGTGAGAAATACACATTTTTTAAAATTTTCATTTATTTTGGTAAATAAAGTAACATTAAATTAAAAATATTAATTTATTTCTATTTAAATCTTAAATAATTATTCAAAAGTTATATTTAATCTAATTTTAAATCATCTTTATCATGGATTTTAGAAGAAGCTTATTTTTAGGCTTCAAGGCGCATATTTTCTAAAAATAATCTAAATATATAAAGTATATTTATTATAGTTAACTAAAATAACCCATGTATAAGAAATCATAAAACCTATTTTTTATATTATACTTCCACATTTATTAATTTAAATTCATATGTTTAAAATTAAAAGGTATATATTTAAAGTAAAATTATCTTTTCCTTGAAAATGCATTTTATGAAAAGTCATGTTTCATCTCACTTAAATTTTTTATTTAAATTAAATTATTCCACCTCTATGAATCTATTTTGAAATGATATAATTACTATTTTGAATTATAATAATTACTATTAGGTAATAAGGGAAACATAATTGTTCAACAATTTGAATAGTAACCATAGTAATAGTTATTACTATATTACACAGAAAATAAGGTAATTAAGGGTAAAAAAATTTAACAAGTACTATAAAAAATTAAAAAAAATATATAAATATTTTAATTTTAATTTAAATTTAATTATTAGTATATTTTTTTACTTTATTAATGATTAAATTATAATTTTTATAAAATTTAGAATTTTTTATATGTTAAAACATAAATTTTATTTGGGGTGATATAATGTTTAAGACCATTAATTTTTTTGGATAAAATAATGGTTTTAAAAAATGATATTTTAATTTAATAATATTATTAAATAATATATTACATATAAATTATAAAATAATTTTTATGATGTAAAATGTAATTGTAATAATTGTCTAAAAATTGTAATTGGTAAAAAATGCCATAATTTTTTAATAAATGTATATTCTTCCTTAAAAGTGAACATTGAAAATTATATATAACTTTTTTTATAAAATAAATATTATTTTTTAATCAAACCATTAAATTTTTTCTATGTTTAATTTTTAATAATTTTTTCTGACAGTCATATTTTCAGGATAAAATTTAAATATGATATAAATATACAGTGTCTATTCTGACATCCTAATTACATGAAGTGTGGTAATAAATAATAAAAAGGTTATAGACAAACAAATATATGATTTCTATATAATATAATTTTGAATTTTATTTCATTATCATTATAAATCCTTTATGAATCCTCCAAAACCAATATCATATTTTAAGGTTTAAAATCATTTCTTTACAAACATGACTTATTTCCACATCACAAAGGTAAATATTTTAATGATTTAGTCCAATATACAAAACAAATAATTAAAAAATATGATTTTTAAGAAAAATTTGTAAAAAAAATGGAAGGTTTGAGGTTTGGTTACATTATTATATAGATTATGAAACCTATGTTTGGGAAATAATAATGAACTTCTCTCAATTTTCCTATATAAACAACCCCAGACCACATTACTGCTCACTAAAAAACCATGAAACACATCCTTAATCTTCAATCCCCTCTTATTAATCCTCCAATGGTTCCCCCAATATATCAAGAATCTCACCCTAAGCATTTGGAATCACTCTGCCAATGTAAGGGACCTCTCTCTCTTATTTTCAATTTACACACCGTCCATGTATTTAACCTTATTAATTTCAATTAGTTATGATTTCATGACATTATAAATTTCCATATAATCTCAAATTAATCTCATAATAATGAGGTATCATTTATCATCTCCCATTACACCCTTTCCTAAGGGGTTTTCATTCAATAATTTAGAGATAAAGTGATATTTTAAAAAACACATGGTTGAGGGATTGATAACCCATAAAATGTGTTTGATTATTTGACAAATATAAAGATTATTGGTTTGATTTTTATAAACCTATTATTATGTTTAAAATAATTTATTATGCATATAATGATTTATATTATGGAAATTTATAATGATTAAAGATATTTTTGGAAATATATTACTAGATAAAATCATTTTTTATTTTTAAATAATTAATGATACTTCTGGGGATGTTTTACATGGTTGAGGTATATATACCCAATAGGTTTAATATAATTTATTATTTTAGAATAACACTATTATTTTTTGGAGGCGTATTCTTAAGGTTATGATAAAACCTTTTCTTGAGTCAATATGGTTTCCTTATGACTTTTCCATTCCATCATGATTAGGGAGAATGTTGAGTCAATAAGGTTTCATTATGACTTTACCATTTTTTTCGAAAATCACAAAGGGGGATAAAGGAAAAATAATTCTAAGAAAACAAGAAATTTCCTTTAGTAATGGGGGTGTTCATATAAGGGGGAGTTTATATTCAAGAATATTTCCATAAAGAATAAAATGACTAATTTTCATTCCAAAAATCTAGAATATGATCCATATTGGATACAAAGCCTAAGGGGGAGTAAGTCATATTCATCATTGCCCATGTGTTAAGGGAGATATGTTTGGAATTGAAAGTCTACGAAAATATTTTTTATGTCCTTACATTCTTTTTCTAAAGGATGTTTGTGCTTTCCAAAAAGGGGGATATTATTGAGTCAATAAGGTTTCCTTATGAATTTTCCATTCCTTCATGATTGGGGAGATTTTTGAGTCAATAAGGTTTCTTTATAAGTTAACAATTTCTTCATGTTTTGAGAATCACAAACACTTTACCTTAAAGAAAATTTCATTTACCCTTTGTTTTACTTTCATAAGGAAAATTTTCTTTCTCCAAGGAAATTTAGCCTTACCATGTTTTACATTGTTAATTTTTTCTAGGTATAAAATTAGGCTCCGTATACAAAACCTTGAAATAATATATATACCTAGATATAAATAATTCTTTTTTCAGGATATGAATTTAGGTTCCGAACTCTTTGAATTCTGACTCTAAACTCTTTAGAGTTCTGAATCCGAGTTCTCTAAATTCAAACTCTGAACTCTTCTGTGTTCAGACTCCGAGTTCTCTGAATTCAGACTCCCAACTCTTCTGAGTTCTGACTCTGAGTTCTTTGAATTTAGACTCCAAACCCTTCTGAGTTCTGACTCCATGTTCTCTATATTCAAACTCCGAACTCTTCTGAGTTCTGACTGCGAGTTCTCTGAATTTAGTCTCTGAACTTTTCTAAATTCATACTCAGAATTCTAGTAATGAATTATTATGAATTCAGACTAAGAATTATGGTTACGAATTCTTATGAATTCATACTCTGAATTCTGTGGACGAATTCTTATGAATTCATAATATGAATTCTAGTTAGAAATTCTTATGAATTCATACTCCGAATTTTGGTTACATATTATTATGAATTAATACTCTGAATTCTGGTTACGAATTCTTATGAATTCTTACTCTGAATTCTGGTTACAAATACTTATGAATTCATAGGCCAAATTCTGGTTATGAAATCTTATGAATTCCATCTCTGAATTTAGGTTATGAATTCTTATGAACTCAGAATCCAAATTTTTCTGATAAACTAAATCCAAATATCCAGGTATTATAGACTCTGAATAGTTTTTGGGTAGACTACAAACATTTATTTTTTCTTACATTCCGAAAAATGAATTTTGTTAAGTAACCCGATTTTTTCTTACTTTTGTTTGGGTTATAATACAATGTCATGCATTCAGTTACTAACTAACTATTTTTTGAGTGACACGTGTACAAGTACCTCTAAAATTCAAGGAAAAATATGACCATTGGAGGAGGGAGCCGACTGCTGAGAATGTGCCTATAAATATGAGCTCATTTGAAATACCTCATGATAATTTGATCAATCTCTATATTACATGCTGCTGAATTGATTTCGAGAGAGATATAAATTATTTATTTTTGTATACTAAACATCTTCTTCAGAATTTCATTGTGAGAATCTGACTGTTGCTAAGTACATTAGAGGGCTTCAGGGGTTAGGATGACAGAGGTTCCGACTACCTTAATGTTCAAGGACTTCCTTTTTAAGGAAGACAGAGGTGCCGACTACCTTGAAGTTGAGGGCATGCAAGGATTGTAAGACAGACTCTAATATTCGTATCAAGGTCTTACCCTGGTGTGGGTAAAATATACTTTCTTGAAAGTATAAATAAAGGGACCTTTATCCAAGGTTTTTTATATCATTCTCTTTGGGTTAAAAGATATAATACTTGTTACGTACATTGATTCATGTTTTCTGCTGTATTTTTTTTGTTGAAGAAAATATCACTATCTTATACTTCCATATACTTGTACACTCTGGTTTAGTGAGATTATATATGATTTAAGGTAGAATATTTATCTTTGTAAACTTTTGTTGAGTTTCATTTCCAGAACTAATTTTTTGGAATTACATTCTCGGAATCATATTTCTGGAATAAAGAAAGTTTGTAGAACTTAGATATTTTGTTAGTTTACCTTGTTTAACCATGTTAAACAATTGAAAGGTTTATTACCATCATTAAAAGTTCCCAAAGAATTTTTAAAGTATACAATTCACCCCCCCCCCCCCCTTGTATATTGAGAATCATTATTTAGATACTACAATTAGTATCATCTATCATTTCGATCCAACACCTTTTAGTTTAAAATTTTATTTAATGTTATGGTTATTGGTGATATTTGGGATATTTTGGTATTTATTTAGGTAATGATATTTGTTAAACCATTGGTATTTGTTGTTTAATATTAGAGATAAATATATAATGTATTATTAGTTTTTTGTATTATCTGAAATTTTTCTATCCATTTTGGATTTAGTAATGATAGGATAAATATATATTTTTTCTTTAGTGGATTATGTGATCAATTAGAAGCTTATTCAAGTGCTTAAAGTATAAAAAACATGAGTATTAATCATTTGTATAAAAGAAATTATTGAAGTGTAAATTGATATGAGGATGAAATTATACTTTTTAAGTCAGTATATTTCCTTGTGTTCCTATTAATGTTGGTAATTTAATTCCATAACTCTACAGAAATAATCATCAAATAATAATGTTTTTAAATTATAATCATTTTTGATGAACTGATTTTCTTTTGATGCATTATATATTTATGGTTCTGTAGTCAATATGTTTTTTCTGATCATCATATCCATCACTATATTAGTTCTTGGGCCTTATTTCTTTTCTTCCATGTCCATATTTTCAATTACAACTAATGACATACTATTTTTCACCCTTTTTATGGTGATAATATTTAATAATGATATATTAATGAATCAAAATATTATATACTGAGATCAAGTTTTTATTTGAATAAATTAATTTAATAAATATGTTATTAATATATCATACATAGTTTTTAAAAGAGAAAATTGTTTTCGATAGAATATGCTATAAGCAACACCAAACCAAAACAAATAATGATTATTTAAATATGACTATTGTAACGTATCTATTAAATTTTAAGGCATGAACTAGGTTAAATAATTTTTAAAATAAATATTTATATCCTTATAATTATTAATTTATTGAAAAAATCTCAATTGATAATCACACAATTTTTGGAAATTTATTTTTGTTCTTCAAAAACCATTTTCTTCAAAAATGAATTTTAATTTTTTTTGTAAAAAAAATATTATTATTATTTTATAGAAAATTTATAAAATATTTTTTATTCAATGAAATTAATTATTTATATTATCATATAAAAATTAACTTAGGTTGGAATTTTGGCTTTTTTCAGAAAATATTGATTTTTTTATGAATATTGAATAATAGCCATTTTTTAATACTATCATTTGTTTTGGAAAATTAAGTGATATAAAATACAGATTATTATTATAATTTAATTTAAAAGTTAAATAATTATTTTTTTTATAATTAATAAAAATAATTAAATTTAAATCATCTTTATACTGGATTTTAGAATAAACTTATTTTTAGTCATAATACACATTTTTTATTTAAACTATTTTAAAATGATTAATATTTCTCCATTATAGTTAATAAAAATATCCCATAACATGGAAAGATTTAAATGAAATTTAAATATTAAATATCGATCTTTTTGAATTGTAATTCCTATAATTAATATTAATTATTATATAGTTAATGTAAAATAAACTTTTCTATGAAGGATTTATTTTTTTTGAAAACCACATTTAATCACACATGTCGGTTTTATTTAAATTAAATTATTCCACCTATATGAAAATATTTTGAGAAAATTTATTCCATTTTTATAATCATCATAATTACTATTAGGTAAAATGTTCAAATTAATTTTTAGACAATATGAATAGCTACTTTAGTAAATATTTATTACCACAATAAACTAAAAATACGTTACTCATGGGTCATTTTTTTAACAATGTCTAGAAATGAATTAAACCTAAACCTCTAAATCCATATTGATAAAAATTATACATTCTATATGATAAAAAATAAATTTTATTTCGGATAATATATTGATTTAGTCAAGAAAATATTTTTGATTAAAACGTGGATTTATGAAATAAATGATATTTTTATTTAATAATTTTATTAAATATTTTATTAAATATAAATAATAATATAATTTTTATGTAGTAAATTGAAATTTTTGTGTGGGCATAAAAAATGTTATTATCAAAAAATCTAGAATTTCTCAATTAATTTTTATTATTTTTAAAAAGAAAAAATTCACATAAGTAGATAATTATTTACAGATAATAAATATTATTTTCTGGAATCCTAATATTAAAATTATCAAATGTTTAATTATTCTTAATTTTCTGAGACTATTGAATATTTCCGTAAAAAATTAAATATCGTATAAATATACTATGGGTACTATGACAACTTAATGACCTAGAAGTGATCTAATAAAAGATATAAAGGGTATCCACAATCAAATATGTGTTTCCATTTTAAATTAATTTACTTTAGAGTTTATTTGATTAAATTTATAAATAATTTAGGAATCTTCTAGAAGCTATGTAATTATTTATGGTTTACAAATCATTTCGTTAAAAACATTACTCGCATCCATATCACCAAGGGTAATATTTTAATGATTTTGAATCATTACATAAAAAATATTAAAACAAATCCTCTTTGGTAGAAACAAATGGAAATACCAAGGTAAAACCATGGTAATTTTTTGGTTTTAATTACATTATTATATAGTGTCCAAACCTTCAATTTGGGAAATAATAAATAAATCTACTCTCTTTTCTTATATAAACCCAACCAAAAATCAAATACACATCATGGAAAAATAATTCAGAATGTCCTTACACTAGCCAACCCCCTATAGGGATCTCCCATGGTTCCCCCAAGCTCTCAAGAATATCCTCTCAGGCTTTGGAATCACCCTCCCAATATAAGGGACCTATCCCTCTTTTTTTCTATTCAAGAACCCAAATTATATTTATACTTCTGAATTATCAATTGGTTATGTTTTCATGAATTTATAAAGATCCATGTACTATCCAATTTCAATCCTAATAATTAGATATCATTTATCCTCTCTCATTATAACTATTACCTTAGTCATTGCTATGCTGAAATTTAGTAAAGGATTCCACTCTCTCCTTTTCCAATCCAGATACTTCATTGTAAATATCCCTTTTTATATCAATTTTTTATGTTTACAAGAAATTATAAAGATACATATACTATAAAATTTTAGCCCTAATGATGAGAAATAATTTATCCTCTCTAATTATATCATTTACCTAAGCTGTTACTATGTCGATATTTAATAAGGTTTCCTTTGTTTATCCTCTTGATTCAAGAATCATATTTCTGTAATGAAATTTTTATTCAAACTAATATTGATGATATATTCTTTTAAAAATATATCTTAATTCCCTTATGGTTTCTGACTTATGGTATACCCATTTCACACTCATTAAGGTCTCCCATGATTCATTGTGTACCCCCATTTTTCTATTAAAATTTTGAAACAATTCTTTATACCAAGCTTTTATTCAACCACCCATTTTGTATTATGCCTTTTTATTCCCGATTTTTCTTGTTTGGTTATGTTATTGCATATCTTAATCACTTTCATTTTTTACTTCTATGTGATTAGTGACCATTTCTCTCTCATGAAACCATTTTATGAATCTTTATGTATTTTTATTATGATGTTGAAGTGTCATTAATATTTTCTATGAAAAAAATTTGTAAAGTGTATACCCATACCAATTTCTACTCAAGGGTACTAAACTAGTTTAAAATATAATCTATTTATTTGATACATCCATGTATTTGAAAAGAAATCCTTAATTGTGGTAATAAATGTTTTCAAATATGTTCATACGTTATGTAATCTATGTGGTAAATATATGCATGTATGTGATATGATTTTGATGGGTTCAACCAGATATCTCTCCATCGAATTGGGTAATGGTTTAGTCTCATGATATTCCATTTGTAGTGTATGGGAGGTTATCCTAAGCATATTATTTTATGTTTTTTTGGTGATTAAACTTACCTTAGCCTTATGATATCTGTTTTAATGTTGTTGCAAATTATCCTTGATGCTTTTCTATAATAATGCACTATCAAGCTTTATTGTACAATTTTAGGATTCTAATGCCTTTTATGTCCCATTGAAATTCCTATTATATAAAATGTAATAATTTCATCATGTTTTTCTTTTTCTATTCCCTTACTAAACTTTATAGCTTACCCATTACTAATATATGCCACCAAGTTATCTAATTCAATTTTTGGAAAAATGGAATATTATGATCATGTTAAATATGTTTTCAATAATACTAATGTACCCATTATTTTAAGTTTCTATGTAATGTTCCTAAATTTACTAATACAGTAGGCTTATTTACCTTTTGAATTGTACTTTGTTTTTTCTTATGTAATAAAAAATGAATTAATGTTTCATAAATATATTGGTTTCTACATGGTGACATTTATCAATGTTGTACATCCCTAGTAAAATTGATCGTAAAGAATCTAGAGAAAGAATAACTAAAATATAAATAAAAAATACCCTCAGTGGTGTATAACTAAAATAAAGTTTTGTTTTTATTATTGAATAGATATACAATAAAATTTATATTAATTTTTTTTGAAGAAAATATCATTTTCACCTTGAAAATTATTTTTTAAAAATAAAAACATTTGTAATATTATGAAGAAAAATATATTTTAAAATAACCTTGTAAAAATTTAATGTATTTTTAATTTAATGATGATTCATGATTATGGTAAATTCTATACATGCTGATTATGTTAACAAAAATCCCATTCACATTTTTTATATGGCCCGAGCCTTAAACATTACATCATATTGAGATAAGACAATAATTTGAATTTTAATCACATCGAGGATATTTTTATGATTATATTTTTAGAAAATAAAGCCATAACTTATACATATCAACTTTATTATTACAAAGTACACACTTCTACACACTATCCATTTTTTCATAAAACAAAAACTTTTAATGAAAACATTCTTTCATTTCACACTTAACCTGAATTAATTTTCTATAATCCAATCCCTGACTCTATTATTCTTTATATACTATAAAAAAAATTTCAAAACGTGGTATGGGCATAAAAACCTTAGTAAGGGATACATAAAGAAAGAAAACAATTGGCTTTACAAAAACATGTAAAACATAAATACAATATCATAATGTTATAATTTTGACCTTTATGAAGTAGTAAATACTCTTCACCAAATATAAGCTTATTAATTACCCTTTTATAACCAAAATATAACCATAAAATCCATATAAAGTACACATAACAAATAAAATGTAACTTGGGAAATAATCATACTTAAATGGAATAATCATACGGTCGACTTCCACACATATCATTCTTACAAATGAAATAGCCATACGAACGACTTCCATACCCAATGCATTGGGGGTTATAATGTAACCACCCATTATAGTTTTATCACAGAACCACCCATCTTGATTTATCACATACCTATTCGTATTTGGTTTTTCACATAACCACTTATCAAATGCCCAAGTACCATTATATAACTATAAAACATAAATGAATGTAATTATGAATATTTCACTCATAAAATTTTATTGGAAATGAAAATAAATAATTTTAAGATATTGAAATATTAAATCAACTTTTAAAACAATTTTCAATACCAAAACACCCAAAAAATGAGTAAGGGATTTCTTTTCCTTTAAAATTCATTAATGGTTATAGATGAATCCAAATATCAAATAATAGTTACAGTGTTGGAATGGTCATTATAGCTGCATATGTTAAAAACATTCCATTATTCATTTAGTAAAACTATTCATATAAAAATAGTAATTTTTAATGAAATTAAAATTCAAATGGGTTTACTATAAACCATATAAATAATTTCATGTATAAATTAAAATATGCCTTAATGAATTGAGATTGAGATGAAGTCCCTTACAAAGATCGTATAATTAGATTAAGGATAAATCAATGACATAGTTATGTGAAATAAATATTAATAAACAAAATATAAGTGTATATTCATTGTAAAAAAACTTATTTCATTCACACTTATTGTTGGAAAAAAATGAATGAAACAGATATTTAACTTAATGAATGGAAATTGAGTTATGGTTTTTCTTACCTTGGGTCTGACACTTCACATAAAATCGTTATGTTCCTGAATAATAAATATATATAAATTTGTAAATTCATTAGAAAATTTTTTAAGTATGTTATTCCTTTACTATCACTTGTTACCATGTTATAAGAATTATATAAATAAGAAATTTTATTCCGGATATTTTTTTAATATTCGGTACTTGAGTCGAAAATGAACTTGTTTTGTTTTAAATTGTCCATGTTGTAAAAATTAAATGAAAATAATATAATTCATGATTTAAATAGAATATATATCCATTATATATTTATTTATAATATACATAATATTTTGATATAATAAATTTAATGCATCATTCATGGAGATGGTTGCCTATATGTACACATGAACATTACTTCCATTTCTTTATCATATTAATGGAATGAAAACTAAATGATAATTCATTATATACTAATTATATTATAATATATATGTTATATATGTAACATAATTTCATTAACACCATCCTTTATATGTTCTCTGTATGGCATGAATGAGACATATCACTTTGAGGGGGCAGTAGGACACACTTCCTCAAATGAAATTATCGCATTTACACATTATAGAAAGAATAAAAGAATGTTATAATAAATATTAAAAAATAATAGACACAATAAAAATTAAATATATATATCATAAATAAATACAGTTCCATTTTAATGGCCTCTATGAGATGTGGTAGGAGAAAATAGAAAAATCATCATTTCGTGAGGTAGTAGTTTGCCGTACAGAGAAACGATAAGTTATATTTCCATTATATGGAGGTATTTGTAAGTTTAGGCCGAAAACATATTATACAAACATCATATTATATTAATTACACTATTTTTTTATAATATAATGGAATAAAAATATGTTATTGGTCGGAGAAGGATAATAAAATAAATGAATGGAGCTTAAGAGTAGACCCTACCTCTAAATTGGGTAACTCTTTTTGATTTGAACCAAAACTCTTTATTTAAGTGCCTTACACCCAAGGTAAGTCTTATAGGATTAAGGTAAGAATTTTGGGAGAAAATTTGAGTATAATTTGGATGATATCAGGTGCTCGAGAGGTGTGAGTAAGTTGGTAAAGTTGGTTTCCTTTTATAAGAGAGAGTAGAGGCACTTTAGGAATTTCTTTAAATATTATTTTATTATAAAATGGTTTTTGAATTATAATAACTTCAATGTTATATATTTGGATGATAATATGATTATGGATATAAATACTCTCAACCAATATGTTTTAGAAAATTTTAGGTCATAAATTTGTCCTTATCATTTGGCTTAAATAAATTAACTCTTACCATGTCTTCTTGTATTTTTACACAATATGATCAATATAGTTACAGTAAAATGTCAAGAGAACCTCAAGTGGATCATTCGTGGAATTTTTAACATTATATAATCTATTTTATGAATCTTTTAGTTCTTGTTACTATTATATCGTTTAATAAAATAGTATTTTTGTTCAAGAACTCAATTGAGTTAAATTTGACACTATTTCGTAATTGATTTTTGTTAAATTCATAAAAAATAAATTAATTAGAAAAAACTACATTAAGACAAATATAATGTGACATAATGATCCATAAAATCCATATATGTTGTTAATAATTTTAAATTTCATATATTTTAATATCTATTATATCATTTATCTAAATTGTTCATTAATTAGCTAATCATTGCATCACCATTATGCCACAAATAAATTTATTTATATAATGTCTAAAAATTATAAATAAAATACCATGATATAGGAAATATTATTATATTTATAATTACTATATATAGTCTATGATATCAGTTATATAACCATATAATAAAATTTGTTTTTGGTAAAAAAATACATGTTTATGTTATGTTTCTCTGATTTTTAAATTAATTATTATAATATGTCATTGTCACACCTAAGTTGCCCCCAAATGGAAAAATATAAGACTTGGTATTATTTTGGTCTCACATGAAACATAAATTAATATTAGTACATGTTTTAGGGTTATTTTATATTATTATATTATTATTTTTACCCATATTTACCTAATTTTCCCATTAACCGTTGTAAATAAAAATAATTACTGATATTACTATTCATAATGTCAAAAACTAAAAGATACCTATTTACATAAATTATACCCTCTAATTAAAAATATGCAATACATTATTTCAAATTAAAAACACAAAATTTTCATTAATTAATAAAAATTATTTTCTATTGTAAAAACAAGAAAATTGGTTTTTAACAAGTAGAAACTATCAAAATATTAACATGTATTTATATCCAATTTAAATGTGGAATTACTTAAAATGACCAAAATTGGATTAAATGATAAAAAATAATCAAAATACACTTTAAAACCAATTGAAATGATAATCTATATATACAAATAAATTAGATGAAAAGGCCGTTTTGAATTTAAAATGCAGTATTTTTCACAATTGATTAAAATATAAATTTTAATAGAAAAATACGCAAATTTCATCCAAAGTAAATTTTGATGTCCCGATTCCAATGATTAAGTTTGTTTTGTCAAAAAGAACATATAAAAGTGTCAAAACTATATTTAAAAATTGTTCTCTATTAAAAGGTGGTAAAATGACCTTTTCAAAATATTAGAGTATTTTATGCTTATAATTTGATTCATTCTAATTCTAAGCCTCTAAAATTCTTTGAATAAATGTAAAAACACTTAAAAAACATGATTACTCATATTATATTTATTTCTGTTCAATCTTTCCAATACAACGTCTAGGTGTAAACTACCATTTAAAATAATGATATTAATAATGTTTTATTTTTCAGTATAACTCAGACTAGTGTGCAACATAAGATTTAGGAGAAACTTGTTATTGCATATTGAGTATGCTATCGAAGATAGAATACCCTTTAACGTAAAATCAATATCTTATTTATATATATTATTTTATTTTAAAATGTATTATTCTATAAATACATGGAATGTTACATCATTCCCCCCTTTTGGAATTTGCGTCCCCTTAATTTTATTTACATATGATATAAGTGGGGTTATATCTGCCTAAATAACATTTTCAGATTATCAGGTTTCCTCGTCAACCAAATGGGTTTTCAAAAAAACCTTCACTTGATGATTCACCTTATTCTACAACAATTTCTCTCTATGGTCAAGAATCTATACTGGATGTTCCTTATAAGAAATATTCTCTTCCAACTGAACTACATATGCACTCAAAACATGATATGGATCCAGAATATAATTTCGTAACATTGAAACATGAAGACCATTGTGTACCTAGGATAAACCTGGAGGTAACGCCACTTGATGGGAAACTGACATAATATTCTTTAAGATTTCCTAGTGACCATTGAACCTTGGACTCAACATCCCTTTCTAATGCAAACACATCACACTTTTCCATGGGGAAAATTTTAGAAAAACATGATCACCTACCTCGAAAGAAATACCCTTCCTATAGTTATCTTCACAACATCTCTACCTTCTCTATGCAGTCTTCATATGATTCTGAATGAAATGAACTTTTTTACAGTCTCTTGTACCAATTATGGCCCCATTAACTTACTTTAACCTATTTAATCCCAAAAATCAAGAGTTCGACACCTCTTCACATATAATTCCTAAATTGGTTTCATCTGTGTACTGGAATGAAAAATATTATTATAAAAAACCTCAACCAACAAAATATGTTGATACTAAATTCCTTGGTAATCCTTTAAACATGGTCCTAGCATATCTTAAAACATCTGAATTTTTTGTTCTTACAACCTATCTAATTGGAGATAAAAATATGTAAAAGAATTTTATTCTGAACTCAATAACTTTTAAAGGAATTTTATAAAGTGAAAAGTAAAGCTGGGGCCATGATCATATACAATGAAGAGGTGAAATCCAAGTAACCTAATTATCTCATTAATATACAATTGATAAATTTTATATGGAGATAGAGTATCTCAGATACATTGAAAATGAGTATATTTAGTCAATCAATCAAAAATAACCATGATTGTATCATTATATCGATGCATATTCAGTTATACTACAGTGAAGTTCATAGATATGTTTTTCTATTTTCACTCTGGCACTAGAGATGGCTAAATCATCCCTTTCGGTAACTGTAACTCTGCTTTAACATACTAGAAAATTAAATATCTTAGGGAAATTCATCAATATTTCTTTTAATTCAATATCCTCAGTAATACTTATGAAGATATTTTTACATCTTAGTACATCTAGGATGAACTAAAAATGGAGAACTATTAGTTTCACATAATAACTCGTTCTTCAACTTTGAATTTCAAGGTACATGTAATCTCTTCCCAAATCTCAGAACACAATTTTTATCAATGTTAAATTCTGGAAACATACCCTTTTTAAAGAATTATACGTTTTTCTACATATCACTATCTTCCTTCTTTACATTATTTATTTTGTCTGATAGAGATGATTTCACTGACTCCTGAAACAAAAAGGAGGAATTTCCTACTCTACAATTCCCTAACACTAGTTACCCAGAGCTGATATATTATTTTAATACATATGCATGTTTACAAGCAATGAAGTCCTGAAGGACCAATCAATTTAGCTATCTTGGAAAATAAATTACATAAATGAATGTTACATTACACATATTAACATACAAAATAGCACAAATAGTCCTTTTAGAACACCATCATTCCCTTATCATAACCCTGAATATCAATCATAATACACTTCTTGGAATCCTAGTAAAATAAATCACAAGAAATGGGTGAGCTTAGATGCCAAGTAAGTGTAAATAATTTAGCAGAAGCTATAAACATTTAATGCAAGATGTGTAATAAAAACAATATACTTTTTAAACATAAACTTGAACATAATATGGAGAAAATAAATCAAACATTACCACATAAACAAGAACAATGATATTTTACTAGTGTAATAATAACATGTAATAACTAATTTCATAATGAGGGAATGTATAATGTGGTCATCATAACCACATACTCAACGCCTCATGCCAAGTATAAAAAAAATTTCAAGGCCTTATGCCAAGACACTAATTGGCCTCATGATACCTACCGAAACATCGAGGAGCAATAGCAGGCTCCACCCATCACTTAATATCTCAAATTCATTCCTCATATGAAAATGTTGAAACATAACATAAACATTCATATTAAAACTACCATATGAAATGTTAATACTTTAATTGTAAAAAATGAATGGTTTAAAAACTGTACATTCATAGTCAAGCATATTATAACTCATTCAATACAATATTGAACATTTTATTATAATAAATGAACCTCAATCATGAATAATATCCAGTAAAGTATGTTAACATAGTTGAAAATGATCATTAAAACTCTTTGAGAGAAATATCCATTTTTCATGAAATCATTTAAAAGTAACATAATTTGGAAAGAAATACATTTAAATGATATTTTTTAATCAAAGTGTCCCATACACATTGAATCTTTTAAATGGAATGATCATTTTAAAACATTCATGTCTATATAAATAAATCCTTAAAACTATTTTGAAAACATGGATATTAATGAGAATGATTTAGAAGAATAAATGTTTAACCCATTTTAAATGATGTTTTAGTTAAAGATTCCATTAAAAATATTCCTTATTAAAACTATTTTATGAAACATAGACATGGATAATAAATTCTTTTTCAGTAAAAACATACACATAAACAATCTTGGATAATATTGAAATTGAGGAATTAACCATTACCTTGTACTTTCATTTAGTCGAGGGTACATTTAACCTCCTGTGTAATGACCATAGTATGTTATTGAATTATAACTTAACCATATTAATATTTTTTATTTCATATAAGATTAATTTATTATTTTATAGTACCCATTTAATAATAATTTCAATGTTACAGTAACATTTCAAGTATAAATCACTTTGTTTATCATAAATGTTTTAACAGTTTTTTCTTGATCGTATAACTTTGATCATGATTTACATACTTACAGAATATAAAACATGATTTATATATCATATATATTAAGAATATAAAGATGTATAATATATATATATATATGAAATGGAAAACACTGTTTAGGGATACGGTAGGCCATATCTAAGCATAAATGATGTTTCCATTTTGATATCGTATTAATGGACGTAAGTGAATGAGATAAATACACACACACACACACCCACATATATATATATATATATATATATATTTATTTCTAGTAGAATTATTATGTCATATATTACATACTTATTAACAATATATATTTTTATAATCATTATTGAATGGTGAACATGGAAATGAATCTCATTGCATCGTGGAGACGATAAGCTGAACGTACAAACGAGTAATGATATCATTCAATTAATGGTGAAATCGTATGTAATTGGATTGTATAATATATAAAGAATCATTAAAATGTTATATTTAATATTTAAATCAATTATACTCATTATTATACCCATCCAAATAATGAAGCGTTGAATCACAAACTACACCACGATGTGGAGATGGTAAGTCGTACGTACACACGTATGGTGACTTTGTCATTAATTGGATAGATGAAATAATGAATATGATTGTTAAATATTTTTAACAAAATCTCCGTATGTAGAAGGTAATGGATTTATTACTTTGGTATGGAAACAACAAATAAAGTGGAAGTGGTAGAAAAAAAATATCTTTGAATGAGGTGATGAAATAATTACCGCTTCTTCAGGTTATTGCTTTTGATTTGAACAAAAGGTCTCCATAAGATGGTTTTATAATCAATTTAAGGCCTCTAAGTTGAATTTAGGGTAGTTATGAGGATATTTGATCAGGGTTTTTCTAAGCCAAATTGCATTGGAGGTGTGAAATTTAGAGAATGGGAAGTGCCCTTTTATATGAGAGGTGACAGTCACTTCAGGAAATGATTCCTATATTATTTTATTATGAAATCAATTTCAGTTTCTAATGGATAAAAATGGATTTATTTCGAGTCTATGGAGGGAATGGGCTTAAATATTCTCAAAAAATATGTTTTATATAAGTTTAGGTCACCATATTAACCTTATCTTTTAGATTTAACCCTTAGTTAAATAGTTTAACCTTCACCATGTGTTTTTGTATTATTATAATACATGGATAATAAACATAATATAAAATTCAAAGTGAACTTCAAGTAGTTCATTAATGACATATCTACTATTATATAAGTCCTTTGTCTGAACCTTAGATCTTTAAGAATATTATATCTTTGAATAATATAGTATTTGTTTTAAAAATGCATTTATGTCAATTTTGACATAAATATAGTATTTAGTTTTTTTGAAAGTCATAACAAGTTTATTACTCTGAAAAAAGCCATTAAATCAGCCCTAACATGTCATATTCACCTATATAATTCGTGGATAGAATCAAAAGTCTAAATTTAAAATTATTTTGATATTAATAATATCAATTATTTTAATCTTTCATTAATAAGGTAATTATTGATTCATCATTATGTCATAAATAACATAAATTATTTAATGTCTAAAAATTATAAATAAAATACCATGATTTAGGAAATTGTTTTATATTTCTAATGAACATTTATATTCGAATTTATCATATATGTAATTCTATGTTAAAAATGATTTAGTTATTAAACATTGAATTTAACACATTTAACTCTTCTTTAAATAAATTATAATAAATGTCCTAATCTAACCAAAAAGGATCAAAAGCGTCTTATTTTATTCCTAAGGTTGATATTGGTCAAAATAAAATTATCCAATTGAATTAGGACATGTTTTTAGGTAATTATAATATCATTTTTACCTTTATTTACCCTTTTACTTTTAACCGTGGAAAATAGAATTCAAAAGATACTATTCACCAAAAAATTATTTACATCCCATTGAACCACATTTTACATACTAATTTCAACCATGTCTCTTGGATTTTCGAAATTAAATTCACAAAAGTTGTAAGATTACATTTTACGAAAATTTGAAAATGTGCCTAGAAGATGGGTAATGTAACGCCCTGACCCTAGTTACCCAGAGTCAGTGCATTATTACATAACATTGGCATGATCACAAGGGATCAAATCCTTAATGACCGATCAGTTTAGTAGCCTTATAAGTACTAGATACATTCATAAGTTTTACATGAAATTATAAAATGAAAAATCTACAACAAAATTGTCTCCATTTACCACATTCATATCCCTTATACTATACATACAGGTCAGTTATAATATACTTCTTCGCATCATAAGAAAAATGAAACATAGAAATGGGTGATATCAGATACTTAGTAAGGATAAAAATATATCGAAAACTAAAATAAATAAGAATAAACATTTAAGGCAATGTATAAGAATATCACATAAGCCTTTTAAACATAAACTTTTGAAAAATATGGCCAATATAAATCAAATAATTCTATTTCATTATTCACATAGATATTCTACTATTGGAATAATTACATTCAATATTAATAGCCAATTTCATAATGATGGAATGCATAATGCCAGACAATATAACCACATAGTCAAGGCCTTGTTCCAATACTACAAATAATATTTTCTCAGGGCCTTGTTCCATGACACTAGTTTGTCTCATGATACCTACCGATGCATTGAGGAGCTATAGCGGGCTCCAACCATCACTTACTAAGTCCAATACATTCCTCATATGAAAAGGTTTCAACATAACATAAACATTCGTATTAAAACTATCATACTAAATTTAAATAATTTATCCATAAAACATGAATGGTATAAAAATAACAGATCCAAAGTCAAACAAATCACAAAAAACTTCAATACAATATGAAATATTTGTATCATATTTAATCAATTTCAAGCAACTGTAAAATCCATCAAAGGATGTTGACATAGAAGGCATCAAAACTATTTGAACGAAATATCTTATTGATTTTTTTGAAATAATTTACAAGTAATAGAATTATGAAAGAAAACATTTATTTTGAAAATAGTCTCATAATCATATAAGGTAAGATTCAAAGGTGTTATAACGGTGGAGAATAACCTCACCCGCTATATAAGTTAAAAAACATTCTAACCTTAATTTTTCGAAAAGGTCATAAAGTACCTTGTTTGTAAAAAGATGGAAATAATCCTTTAAAACCATTTTATAAAAAGTAATACAAGGGTGTAAATGACTTTAACACATAGTATAGTAAATAGAAAAAATATTTTCAAATAAATTTTTAAGAAACACGGATGTGGATGAAAAAGAGGTCCTAGAATATACTTACATAAAAACAACATCGGATAATAAATATATTGTGAAATTAACCCTTACCTTGTACTTTTCCTTGGTCGAGTGTACATTAACTTCCCCTATAATAGTTAAATCATTTTTATTAAATTATAAAAGAACTATATACATAAATATTTTATCATATATGATCCTATAATATTATGTTGTTAATAATATTTTAGTACTATCATTGTTTCAGGTGATAACTAATTTGTTTTCCTTTATATGCTTGGTTGCATATGCCATTTTTTTATAGATGGGATTTATTTCATTAATATATATAATTATATTATGTTAATAATCATTATTATTAATCCTAAAATGAAAATTATTCTTGAATGATTACGATGGGTAATGGATCTCATTCTGTTCATGGATACGGTAATCCGTACGTACGCACAAGCGATAATATCATTATATTGATGTCAAAATAATATGTAATTGGATGTGATATAACATATACAGAATCATTAAAATGTTATATTTATTATTTACATTAGTAATACTCATTATTATACCCATCCAAAAAATGAAGTGTTTGAATTACAAACTACACCACGACGTGGAGACAGTTAGTCGTACGAACACATATAGGGTAACTTTGTCATTTATAGGATGGATAGAATAACAAATATAGTTGTACCCTATTTATAATAACATAAAAATATGTAGAAGGTTTTTGATTTATTATTTTTTTTTGTAAACAACAAATAATGTGGAATTGGAAGAAAAAAAAGAACATAAAAGAGGGTGGTGAAATTATTACCTCTTCATCAGGTTTTTCTTTTTGAATTGATAAGAAGGAATCCATAGGATGACTCTCTGATCAATTTACAGACTCTAGGTTGAAGTGAGGGAAGTTGTGAAGGAATTTGGGTAGGGTTTTTTTAGCTAAATGGCTTTGGAGATGTGAAATTAAGAGATGGGTAAGTACCCTTTTAGAACAGAGGTGATGGTCACTTTAGGAAAAGCATGCAATTTTATTTTCTATTAAAATAATTGTTGGTTTATAAGGGCTTCAATTGGATTTATTTCAAGGATAATGTGTATATGATTCGAAATATTCAAATTAAATAGGTTTTATACAAGTTTATTTCACCATATTAACCTTATATTTTATATTTAACCCTTAGTTAAATAGTTTAACTTTTACAATTTCTTCTTGTATTATTGTAATAAAATGTTAATAAACATACAATAAAATTCCAAGAGAACCATAAGTGATTCATAAATTGATATATATAATCTTATCTAAGTCATTTTTCTGAACCTTATATTATTAATAATAACATATCAATTAATATTATAGTATTTGTTTTAAAATCTCATTTCTGTCAATTTTGACACAATTTGTTACTTGTTTTTTGTGAAAGTCAAAAAAACATTATTACTTAGTAAAAAATACATTAAATACTTCCTAAAATTTCATATTAACCTATAAAATTCATTTATGACATAAAAACATTCAAATTATATTTATATTAATATTTACAATATAATTTATTTGATTCCTTAATTAAAAAGAAAAATACTGCATCATTATTGTGACATAAATAAATAAATTTGTTATGTCTAAAAATAAAAAATAAAAAATAACCATGTAGGAAATCTTTTTAGCTTTTAAATTATTTTTTATTGTTTAATGTTTATTTACTGCTGCTGATATTTGTCATTAATATTATCCTTCTTTCCAAAAAAATAAATCCCCATATTAAAATGTTTAACTAAATGATACATGCTTTTTTAATTGTTGCCTTTACTTTATATTAATTAATTTAATATGTCATTATCACTCCCAAGTGGATCCATGTGGTCCCAAAATAGACCCAAGGATGCCGATGGTTAGAAATGTATCAGAAAATAGTGTTAAGACACATTTTTGGGTAATTTAATATTATCATAATATTATTTTTTACCCTAATTTACCAGATATACCGTATACCCATGGTAAATATAATATTTACTCAAATAAATATTCATAATGTCTAAAAATAAAATTTACATATTTACACCATTTCTACCTCATGATTTCAAATATGGAATCCATTTTTCGAAATTCAATACACAGAAGTTGCATAAATTAATTTAAAATTACTTTCTGTTGTCAAAATAAAAATCATGTTTTTATGAAATAATAACTATAAAAAATTGACATGTGTTTATGTCCAATTTAAATGTAAAATTAAATAAAATGACTTAAATTATATTAAATGGTAAAAATATAATCTAATGATACTTTAAAACCACTCAAATTTATAATTTATCACTTTCCATTATTTCAATTAAAAGTTTCTTTTTAATTAAAAATTAGTATTTTTCACTATTCATCAAAATATGAAATTTATCAGAAAAGTGCCAAAAATTCACTGTAAGCTAATTTTGATATAGAAAATCCAAAAATTAATTCCATTTTAAAAAATTAAATTTATAAAATTTCAAAATGTGGATATTACTATTCATAACTGCTAGTTTGATTGTTCGTGGTGTGTTAAAACTCCACGTTGCGTACAACGCAAGCTACGAAATTATTCAAAAGGAATCATACCGTGGAAGCCTGGGGTGTTACATTATCCATTTCTTAAAATAATTTCTTCTTCAAAATTTATATAATATTACTCCATAAAAATATTCGGGCGGTTCTTCATCATATGTTCCTCGGGTTCCCAAGTTTCCTCTTCTATCTTATGATTTCTCCATAGAAAATTCACTAGAAAAGTCGTCCATTTTCTCAACAATTGTTTTCTAGTATCATTAATTCTGATAGGCACTTCACAATAGGACATATTGGGTTCTAATTCTAATTCTCCATAGGTGATTACATGCATTGGGTTAGGCAAGTATTTTGTCAACAGTGATATGTTGAACTATAAGGCCCCAGCCTTAAACCTTAATTAATCTTGAGTTATTACAAGATTTCACATTGAGGATCTTTTCAAGTTTAGAGTTTTAGAGAATTAGATCATAAAACATTCATTAAATTCCACATTTAAACAAAGTGGTTACATAAAAGATAGTATTCATTTTTCCCATCAACAGAAACATATTTAAAATAAAACATGAATTCTTTCTTGACACTTCCTTGACACTATCATCATATCATGTACCTTTCCCTTAACCTGTGAAAAACATTTCAAAAACATGGGATGAGCATAAAAAGCTCAGTAAGAGATATAAAAATATGTAATGGAAAATGAGTACATGTATACATATGAATGAAATCATACTTTATCCATAAAACATAAGCATTTTAATATACCTCATAAAATCATGAATAAATCATAGAAATTATAAGACATAACGGTAACTTAAGGCATTCATAACATTCATACATAGGGAGTAACCGTCTTGGTTACATTTGGAATACCCACTATAGTATATTCCCTAAATCTCTTCGGAGAAACCTTAACATTTCACTCCTTCGCATTACCCAATGCATTGGAGAGCTATATCGGGCTCACCCGCCCTTAGTTTATCACGGAACCACCCATCTTCATAATAATTCCCAAGAACCATAAAAAAATCGTATCACATAAAACATGCATAAAGGAAACATAATATTTCCACATTTCAATCCCATGATATCAATAAAACACATTGATATAAAAAACCTTATGAAAACCATTTTCAGTACCAGAATAAAATAAAAGTAAAACATGGTATTTATTTTTATTTTAAAAATAGTGTATGGCTTGTAGAGAAATTTGAAACTCAAATAATGGTCACAATGACGGAGAAGTCATTGTCGCTTCATATGTATGACATGAACATTCCCTTTTGTCGTTTTGTAAAATGATTCATATAACAAATATTCCTTTTGGATAAACGTAAAAGTCAAAGGTGTTTATACACCGTATAAAAGAAAGTTGTGTATAAAACAAAATATGCCTCAATGAAAGGATATTAAGATAAAGTCCCTTACAAATACGACATCCTTGGTTTAAGGACAAATCAATTAGATAATTATGTGTGACAAAAGAATACACCAAATATATGTGGATATTATGTGTAAAACATTCAGAGGTTATTCACACATATTCATAGAATGACATATTCAAAGAGTACATGTTTATCCCAAATAATCAAATTTGGGTTAAGAAGTTCCCTTGCAAAAATTTGACAGCCTAACGGCATCACTACAAAATTCAAAAAATGAGTTGATGAGAGATAAAAATGGTATCTCATCACATGGACATAAAATTTAAATAAATAAGGATATAGAAGAACATATCCCAACACAATAGTATGTGAATTAAAAGACATAACAAAATAAGTCTTTTAAAAAGAGGAGGGTGAAAGGTTCCCTTATCGACATGGGTATCTTTCGAAACATACGCCCCGTGAAAGAAGGACAATACAAAATTGATGTAAAAACTCATAAATTAAATTATATTACACAATGAGTAAAATAATTGGCAGTACATACACCACTCAAAGGAAATTGTGGAAAATGTAGCATAAATCTCATGGGAATAAAAGTGAGATGAAAAATCTCTTACGAAGACTCGGCAGCCTAACAGCACCACTTAAAACTTCCAAAATCGATTGATGAGAGGAAATAGGTTATTTTATCATATGAACATAATGTTTACAAAAAGAGGAATATAAATGAACATCCCCCAACATAACAAAGATGATCTTAAATGAAGTGACATAAAGGAGAGTACTTAAAATGAATGAGAGAGGTTGGATCTCTTACGAAAATTCGGCAGCCAAACGGCGCCACTCAAAACATACAAAATGGATTGATGAGATAGAATAGGTTCTCTCATCATATGAACATAAAAATTACAGTAAGAGTAATATAAAATAATATCCCAATAACAAGAAATATGATCTTTAACAGGAATGACATAAAAGAGTGTACTTTAAAAGAAAGAGAGGAGTCAGATCCCTTACCTCAAGTCCGACTTGCCTTTTTCATTTCTTTATATTCCTGAATAATTAAATTTGTTCAATATATAATTGCCTAAGGACCTAATTTAAATATTATTATTCAGTTCATATCACATATTATAATGTTATAATAATTGTTTAATAATGTTAGTTCATATCAGACGTTTTTGCCGATGTTTGGTACATGAGTCAAAAATGAACTTGTTTGAAAAATGATTTCCCATGTAGTTATAAGTAAATAATTTCCAGAATAGTATTAATGATTAAAATATCATATATATCCTGTACATATTTATTTTATACAATTCCATTTCATTTGGAGATAAAAAATGAAAATCCCCGTTCATGGAGACGGTAGGTCGTACGTACGCTTGAACGCTACATTCATTTCTATTTCGTATTTTATACAATGGAATAATAATGATATAAATGTATATTATAATTACAGTATAATATCATATATAGTATCATAACTGCATTCTTTATACATCCCACATATGGTATTAACGTATCAAATCACTTTTAGGGGGTGGTAGTCCGCACTTCCTTAAATGAAGATATCGTGTTTACCCATAATGGAAACAATAAAGATATGACATAAATGAAAAATACAGAAGCTTAAGTAAAACATAAACATATTATATATAATATATAAATTTAGTGACATCTTAATGTCCACCTTTGAAGGTGATATTTGGGTGTTGAACAATCATCATTTCGTGAGGCAGAAATTCGCCATCCACAGAAACAATATGTTCTTTAACCATTAGATGTAGGTGTCTATAAGTGTAGCTCGAATACATATTATAAGAACATCCTAGTATATTTAAGATACTGGATTTGATACGAACGATATAAATAAAAAGATTTTATGGGGTTGGAGAAGCAAAATAAAACAAAAGGACTCAAGTGAAGACATTACCTTAAAATCAGGTAACTCCCTTTGGATTAAGCTCAAAGGCTTCCTTGGAAAGACTTCTGCCCAAAGTGAGGATTAAAGGAGTTAGATAGGGATGTGGAGAGACAAAATGGTCAGGGGTTGGCTGAGCCAAATTCTTTGGAAGTGTGGGTAAGGAGGTAGAGGTGAGGGCCTTTTATAAGAGGAGAGGAGGGGCACTCTTGGAAAGTAAAGATATGTTACTTTATTTTAAAATGAGTTTCTAATTCAAAAGGTCCGAAATTGAAATAATTCTAGGGTATGGTGATAAGGGTTCTAAATCCACCCATCTAATAGGTTTTGGACATGTGTAGGGCATATATTTTACATTATCATTTCATTTTATTTAAATCCTTTATTAATGAGGTAATCAATGCATCATCATGATGTCATAAATAATTTAATTATTTAAAGTCTAAAAATTATAACAAAAATACTATGATGTAGGAAATCTTTTTATATTTCCAATGACTATTTATAATCAAAAATCTGACACGTATAACCCCATATAAATTTTTTTAGTAAAACATCTCATGTTTGTGTCATTTTTACTTTTACATTAAATAAAAAGTTATTTATGTCATTTCGCAACCAAAGTGGCTCCATGGGGTCCCCAAGTTGACCCATGTATTTTCTTGGTCGGAAATGACTCATCCAATTAGGGTAGGACATGTGTCTAGGTCATTTCATTTTACTAAAACCTTATTCTTACCTTAAACTACAATAATTACCTCTAATCGCAATTAAAAACTTAATAAGATACTATTCACCAAAAAATTATTTTAATCTCATTGAACCACAGTTTACTTCTTAATGACAACCATTTATGTCAGATTTTTGAAATTCAAAACACAAAGATGGCAAATTTTCATTTAAACGGAAAATCAGTTTTTATAAGTACCACTTAGTGGTTTCACTATTCATCAAAAATTGAAGTTTTTCAGAAAATTACCAAAAATTCACCCTAAGATATATTTGATATTCCGAATTCAAAAATGATGTCTATTTTACATAATTCAAAGTATATATGTTGCATTAAATAATTTAATAATTAATTCCCGCTGTCAAAACAAATAGCGTGTTTTTTTGAAACAAAATGTATCAAAAGATTGACACTAGTTTAAGTCCGATTTCAAAGTGAAATTAATTCAAACGACCACTATTGGATTAAATGGTAAAAATATATTCTAAATTCACATTAAAAACAATTAAAAAGATAATATAATCATATAAATAAATTATATTAAAAAGGAGTTTTGAATTAAAAATACAACATTTTTCACTATTCATTAAAAATTGAACTTTTTTGGAAAAATACCAAAAGTTTACACAATGTAAATTTTGATGTCCCGATTCTAAAAAAGAATTTTATTTAGTCAAATATAACATATAAAATTTTCAAAAGTGTATTTGAAAGAGGTTCGCCATTAAAATGCGGTTAATCAACCTTTTAAAGAATCTTAGAATGTTTACGCTTAAAATTGGATTCATTCGCATTTTTAATTCTCTAACATTTATTGTAAAAAGTAAAAATATTTTACAAACATATATAATCATTTTGTAGTTAGTTCTATTAATTCCCTCCATCACAACAGCTAGGCGTTAACTACCATTTAAAATAATATTATTTTATTATTAGAGTGCAACGTAAGATTCCCAAGAAACTCGTTGTTGCGTATTGGGTACGCCATCGATCATAGCGTCCCCTTTAAAGTAATATTAATATTTTATTCACAAACATGGATAAATGTGAAAATTTCATACTCTTTATTAACCTGGGGTGTTACATCCTTCCCCCCTTTTGGGAATTGCATCCTCGCAATTTTAAAATTGGGCTAGGAAACTTCATTGAAAATCCCACATCGGAACAAGAGTTAGTAAAACAATCACATTAAAATAAAGAAAGATAAGTACAAAGGTCACCCGAGTTAAACCATAATAGGATTCCATGTTTGAAAATATGGACATGGAGGAAAAACCAAGGGGTCATGTTCTGATGGAGAGTGATAGTAAACATGTATAGTAGAAAGTTAACCATAAGAAAATCACAAACTTGTGATGGGTTAAACGGTATTCGATTCCCCAGTATGAAAAGTTAACAGACAACATTTTTTTATGTTACTTTTCATTGAGGAATTTATTTTTGAGCTTAACTAAATCATAATGAAACATACTTACATGTCATGTAGACTTTCAACTTTTACTAGATTCCTTAATCAAACTCATATTTTCTCTAAAAGATGAGTATTTAGGAAGACTTGTTCGCATTAAGAGTACTATAATAAATTTCTAGAGAATCACCTAATCCAAAAAAGAGAACTATATAATTCACATGTCCTTAGACTCTAACCAAAACCAAAACCGAAAAGTTTAGTACAAGATCAGATATTCCAGAAAAGGATAACCCTTTAAAAAAAGAAAATCTATTCTTAATCTGCAAAATTTGTCCAACAAAACCCAAAGTTCAACGAGGACCATTTGATAAACAATTTGTCCATAAAATTCTTCAATGTAAACCAAACTAAGATTGAAACCCAAATATTTGAAGGATTTAGTCACATAGTCTTCCAAGTTAAATCGTAACATTTATCTCCAAACAACATCGGTTGCTCTTAATGTCTCGTATTGAAAAGTAATTAACCTAATCACATACCCTCCATGAAAGGTTAATAAATTTACATAGATAAAGAAAAATCAACTTACTCTTAATTCATAAAATCATCTAACTAAAAAGAATCAGTCAAACTAACTAGGGACTTCACGTAGTCCAGTGGTAGGAGATAAATACCAGTCGCACTTTGGTTGTGGGTTCGATCCCGCAGCTTTGTCCGACACGACGTGTTGTCACACGGTCTGCATGTTGTCCTTTTTCCCAAATTATATAATTCTTAAGAAATTCCCCAAAATGAGATAAAATATTCAAAAATAATCATAACATATTTTAACCTCAAGTTTATCTCATGCCTTTAATTTTCCATCATAACATATAATAACCCATAATTACCACAAAATTAAGGATCATTTAAACCCTAATGGTTACCTTTATAATTATTACCTGAACTTCCACATCGATTGGTCATCTCGTACATGATTCATTATAGAACATACCAAGGTACAAGTGGTTGATCAAGAATCCTGGATAGTTGGTTTAGAACAACCATGAGTTTCCTCATTGAATCCCCCATTTCATCCAGTCTCTTAATCAGAGAACCACCACAGTTTCCTTCAAACCTAATATCACTTTGGTGACTGCTAGATCCATCCATTTACTAAAACCAAAAAGGTCAGTGTGAGTATATCAACAAAACCATCATGTACTAATTAGGAAGATATACTTACTCATTCACATTATCTAAAAACTATGACTCTTTCTAAAATCCTAACCATTTTGGTAATGTCCCTTATTCTTAAAGAATACCCTAACCGCTAAAGTTATCTAAACCGACCTTTGATACCAACTATAAGGCTCCAGCCTCAAACCTTACTTAATCTTGAGTTATTACAAGATTACACATTGAGGATATTTTCAGGTTTAGAGTTTTAGAAAATTAAATCATAAATCTTGCATTATATTCCACATTTAAACATAGTGGTTACATAAAAGATAACATTCATTTTTCCCATCAATAGAAAATATTTAAAATAAAACATGGATTCTTTCTTGACACTTCCTTGACACTATCATCATATCATGTACCCTTCCCTTGACCTGTGAAAAACATTTCAAAAACGTGGGATGAGCATAAAAAGCTCAGTAAGGGATATAAAAATATGGAAAGGAAAATGAGTACGTGTATACATATGAATGAAATCATACTTTACCCATAAAACATAAGCATTTTTACATACCTCGTAAAATCATGAATAAATCATTGAAATCATAAGAAAAAAAGGTAACGTGAGGCATTCATAACATTCATACATTGGGAGTAACACTCTTGGTTACGTTTGGAATACCCACCACAGTATATTCCCTAAATCTCTTTGGAGAAACCTTAACGTTTCACTCCATCACGTTACCCAATGCATTGGAGAGCTATATCGGGCTCACCCGACCTTAGTTTATCACGGAACCACCCGTCTTCATAACAATTTCCAAGAACCAAAAAAAATCGTATCACATAAAACATGCAGAATGGAAACATAATATTTCCACATATCAATCACAAGATATCAATAAAACACATTGATATAAAAAACCATATGAAAACCATTTTCAATACCAGAATAAAAGAAAATTAAAACATGGTATTTATTTTTCCTTTAAAACGAAGGTATGGCTTGTAGAGGAAGCTGAAACTTAAATAATGGTCACGGAGGCAGAGAAGTCATTGTCGTCGCACACGTATGACCAGAACATTCCCTTTTTCGTTTTCTAAAATGATTCATATAACAAATATTCCTTTTGGATATACATAAAAGTCAAAATGGTTTATACATCGTATAAAATAATGTTGTGTATAAAACAAAATATGCCTCAATGAAAGGAGATTGAGATGAAGTCCCTTACAAAGACGGTATCCTTGGTTTAAGGACAAATCAATTACATAATTATGTGTGACAAAAAAATTCACCAAATATAAGTGGATATTAAGTGTAAAACAATCGGAGGTTATTCACACATATTCATAGAATGACATATTCAAGGAGTACATGTTTATCCCAAAGAATCAAATTTGGGTTAAGAAGTTCCCTTGCAAAAATTTAACAGCCTAACGACTTCACTACAAAATTCCAAAAATGAGTTGATGAGAGATAAAAATGGTATATCATCACATGGACATAAAATTTAAATCAATAAGGATATATAATAACATATCCCAACACAATAGTATGTGAATTAAAAGACATAACAAAAGAAGTCTTTTAAAAAGAGGAGGGTTAAAGGTTCCCTTACCGACATGGGTATCTTTCGAAACATACGCCCCGTGAAAGAAGGAAAAAACAAAAATTATGTAAATACTCATAAATGAAAGTATATTACACAATGAGTAAAATAATGGGCAGTATATACACCACTCAATGGAAATTGTGGAAAATGTAGCATAAATATCACGTGAATAAAAGTGAGATGAAAAATCTCTTACGAAGACTCGGCAGCCTAACGGCGCCACTTAAAACATCCAAAATGGATTGATGAGAGGAAATAGGGTCTCTTATCATATCAAAATAAAGTTTACATAAAGAGGAATATAAAATAGCATCCCCCAACATAACAAATATGAGCTTAAAATAAGTGACATAAAGGAGAGTACTTAAAAAGAAAGAGAGAGGTTGGATCTCTTACGAAAATTTGGCAGCCTAACGGCGCCCCTAAAAACTTCCTAAATGGATTGATGAGAGATAATAGGGTCATTCATCATATGAACATAAAAATTACAGTAATATTAATATTAAAAAATATCCCAATAACAATAAATATGAGCTTTAACAGGAATGACATAAAAGAGTGTACTTCAAAAGAAAGAGAGGAGTCGGATCCCTTACCTCAAGTCCGACTTGCCTTTTTCATTTCTTTATATTCCAGAATAATAAACTTTGGTCAATTTATAATTACCTAAGGAACTCATTTAAAGATTATTATTCAGTTCATATGAAATATTATAATGTTATAATAATTGTTTAATAATGTTAGTTCATATCAGACGTTTTTGCTGATGTTTGGTACATGAGTCAAAAATGAACTTGTTTGAAAAATGATTTCCCATGTAGTTATAAGTATATAATTTCCAGAATAGTATTAATGAGTAAATATCATATATATCTAGTACATATTCATTTTATACTATTCCATATCATTTGGAGATAAAAAACGAAAATCACCCTTCATGGAGATGGTAGGCCGTACGTACGCATGAACGCTACATTCATTTCTATTTCTTATTTTATGGAATGGAATAATAATGATAAAAGGTATATTATAATTCCAGTATAATATCATATATATTATCATAACCCCATCCTTTATACGTCCCACATATGGTATTAAAGAATCAAATCACTTTGAGGGGGCGGTAGTCCGCACTTCCTTAAATGAAGTTATCGCGTTTACCCAAAATGGAAACCATAAATATATGCCATAAATGAAAAATACATAAGATTAAGTAAAACATAAACATATTATATATAATATATAAATATATTGACATCTTAATGGCCACATTTGAAGGTGATACATGAGTGTTGAACAATCATCGTTTTGTGAGGCAGAAATTCGCCATCCACAGAAACAGTATGTTCTTTAACCATTAGATGTAGGTGTGTGTATGTGTAGCACGAATCCTTATTATAAAAAAAAATCCTAGTATGATCAAGATGCTGGAGTTTTTACAAAAGAAATAAATAATAAGATTTTATGAGGTTAGAGAAGCAAAATAAAACAAAAGGACTCAAGTGAAGACATTGCCTTAAAATCGGGTAACTCCCTTTGGTTTGAGCTCAAAGGAATCCTTGGGAAGACTTCTGCCCAAAGTGAGGCTTAAAGGAGTTATATAGGTATGTGTAGAGACAAAATGGGCAGGGTTTGGCCAAGCCAATGGTTTTGGAAGTGTGGGTAAGGAGGTAGAGGTTGGGGCCTTTTATAAGAGGAGAGGAGAGGCACTCTTGGAAAGTAAAGAAATGATACTTTATTTTAAAATGATTTTTGGATTCAAAAGGTACCACATTGATATAATTTTAGGGTAAGGTGATAATGGTTTGAAATACACCCATACAATAGGTTTTGGACATTTTTAGGTCATATATTCTACATTATCATTTCATTTTATTTAAATCCTTTATTAATGAGGTAATCGCTAAATCATCATGATGTCATAAATAATTTAATTTATATAAAGCCTAAAAATTTTAAAAAAAATACTATGATGTAGGAAATATTTTTATCATTACAATGACTATTTATAATAAAAAATCCGACTAGTATAACCCCATGTAAAAATTTTTTTAGTAAAACATTTCATGTTTGTGTCATTTTTACTTTTACATTAAATAAAAAGTTATTTATGTCATTTTCCAACCAAAGTGGCTCCATGGGGTCCCCAAGTTGAACCATGGATTTTCGAGGTCGTCCTTGACTCATCCAATGAGGGTAGGACATGTTTCTAGGTCATTTCATTTTATTTAAAAATTATTCTTAACTTAAACTACACTAATTACATCTAATCGCGATTAAAAACATAATAAGTTACTAATCACCAAAAAATTATTTTAATCCCATTGAACCACATTTTACTTCTTAATGACAACCATGTATTTCAGATTTTTGAAATTCAAAACACAAAGATGGAAAAATTTCATTTAAACGGAAAATCAGTTTTTATAAGTACCACTTAGTGGTTTCACTATTCATCAAAAATTGATGTTTTTCAGAAAATTACCAAAAATTCACCCGAAGCTATATTTGATATTCCGAATTAAAAAATGATGTCTATTTTACAAAATTAAATATATATAATTTGCATTAATTAATTTAATAATTAAATCCCACTGTCAAAACAAATAGCGTGTTTTTATGAAACAAAATGTATCAAAAGATTGACACTAGTTTAAGTCCGATTTCAAAGTGAAATTAATTTCAATGACCACTATTGGATTGAATGGTAAAAATATATTCTAATTTAACTTTAAAACCAATTAAATAGATAATCTAATCATATAAATAAATTATATTAAAAGGGGGGTTTGAATTAAAAATACAACATTTTTCACAATTCATTAAAAATTGAACTTTTTCGGAAAAATACCAAAAGTTTACGCAAAGTAAATTTTGATGTCCTGATTCTAAAGAAGAATTTTATTTAGTCAAATATAACACATAAAATTTTCAAAAAGTGGATTTAAAAGAGTTTCTCCATCAAAATGTGGTTAATCGACCTTTTAATGAATATTAGAATGTTTACGCTTAAAATTGGATTCATTCGCATTTTTAATTCTCTATCATTTATTGTAAAAAGTAAAAATATTTGACAAACATATATAATCATTTTGTAGTTAGTTATATTCATTCCCGCTATCACAATAGCTAGGCGTTAACTACCATTTAAAATAATATTATTTTATTATTAGAGTGCAACATAAGATTGCCAAGAAACTCGTTGTTGTGTATTGGGTATGCCATCGATCATAACATCCCCTTTAAAGTAATATTAATATTTTATTCACAAATATGGATAAATGTGAAAATTTCATACTCTTTATTTACCTGGGGTGTTACATTAAGAGATAATGAATTTTGGAGAGACTTGGAGGCATTTTCAAATGATAAGCCACAACTCAAATTAGTTCTAGAATTTCGATAGGTACAATGTACATGGGACTTAATTTTCTCTTCCTACCAAATCATATAACACACTTCCATGGAGATACCTTCATAAAATCATGATCTCCTACTTGAAATTCCAAATCCTTCCTTCAATTATCATTATAGCTCTTTTTACTTATATGGGATTCTTTGATGTGGGTTTGGATAATCATTACATTTCCATTGATTCCTCAACAAGTTATGGGACTACAAGTTCTCTTTCACCAACATCATCACAACATGTTGGTGTGCGGAATCTTCTTCCATATAACACTTCACATTGTGAAATCTGAATACATGAATGGAAGATATTTTTATATGAAAATTCTACCAGATGTAAATATGGATCTTACATATCTAGAAAGTCAAGTGATCAAGATCGCAACATGTCTTTTAATGTTTGAATATCCCGTTCTGATTTTCCATTAGTTTCATGGTGGTAGGCAGTGCTCAAAAAAAGTTCAGTATCCAAGGCTTTCTGAAGGCTTTTCCAGAATCATGATTTAAAATGGGGATCGTGATCAGAAAAAATCGATAGGGGTAAACCATGGAGTCTTACAACTTCATTAATATATAGTCTTTCCAGACGTTCAAGTGGTAAATTCTCTTATGAAAAGAAACATTGCTGAATTGGTAAGACAAAAAACATTGACACATATTGCATCATTCCTTATAGGAGTCATTGGTAGCCCCATCAAAAAGTCCACCATAATATTATCCCATTTCCTCTTAGGTATGGGAAGAGGTTGCATGACTCCTCCAGGCCATTGCCTTCTAGATTTCACTTGTTAAAAAACCATACATCTTGACACAAAATCAGCAATATCCCTCTTCATGTTGTCCCACCAAAAATGTTCCTTCAAATATCTATACATCACAGTGCTCTCATGGTGTATAATGAAATTGGAGGTATGAGAATCATCCAAAAATTCCCTTTTTAGATCAGGAATGTTCGGAACACAAAGTCTCTTCCCAAATTTCAAACTTCTATCTTCATTTACAAAGTCACTCAATCTCCCATCTTTTACTACATCAATTTTATTTTGAAACTCCTCATCTTCAGTCTAAGAACGCTTTAACCTTTCTATTAATGAAGGTTTGGAAAACATTTGAAAAATTATTTATGTTTGACGTTCTATGGTTATTCCCATATCCAACTTTACTAGATCCATGAAAATAGTATCCCTTTCAACTCTTATCTTGTTCAAAACTCTATGATCCTTTCTTCTCAAAGAATATCCCACCTTATTTTCCTTCCTTGAGTGGTACTGTATTATGCAATCATAATCCTTTATTTGTTCAAGCCATCGTATTTTCCTCATGTTATGTTCTTTCTGTGAGAAATTATACTTCAAACTCTTGTGATCGGTATATATCTCACATTTTAACCATAGGGATAGTGTCTCCATATATTCAAAGAAAAGATTATAGAAGCTAACTAAAGATCATGAGTGGGATAGTTTTTTTCATGACTTTTTAATTCTCATAATGCTTAGGAAATAACTCTGTCATTTTTTATAAAGACACAACCATGTCATTTCATTGAAAGATCTCTATAAATAAAAAACCTATCATTCTCTGATGGTAGAGTCAATATAGGAACATTGACTAATCTTAACTTCAGTTCATCGAATCATTCTTTATTCTATTTTGTCAAAACAAATTTAAACCCTTTACGCATGTGCTTGGTTAATGGGTTGTCCAATTGGGAAAAATTATGGATGAAGCACCAATGATAACATGCTAAACCAATAAAACCATGCACCTCAGTTTTACTCATCGGTGCTGGCCATTCTTGTATTTCTCTTATCTTATAAGGATCAATAAGGATTTTATCCTTAGAGGAAATATGTCCTAGAAAAGAAATATCCTAAATCTAGAATTCAAACATGCTAAACATCCAATATAATTAATTTCTTATAAGAGTCTTTAGAATAACGCTCATGTGATTATCCTTATCTTCATAGGTTTTTGAGTATACCAAGATATCATCAAAAAATAACACTATGAATTCATCATTATATTATTTGAAAACTCTATACATTAGATCCATAAAGACGCATGGTTAATTAGTCAATCAAAAAGGAATTATTGTAAACTTGTAATGCCCATACCTGGTTAAAAATGCTATTTTCGGAATTTCATCCTTCTTCACACACAAATGATGATATCCATATCAAAGTTCAATAATTAAAAAATATTGATCTCCATGAAGTTGGTTAAATAAATCATCAATGTGATTTGGGGATACTTTTTCTTTATTGTTATATCATTGATCTCCCTGTAGTCAATTCACAACCTCATAGATCCATCTTTTTTCTTAACAAAAAGGACAGGGGCTCCCCATGGGGAAACATTAGGGTGAATAAATCCATTATTACTCAATTCCTCTAGTTATTTCTTTATTTACACTAATTCTATATTTGGAATTCTATAAGTAGTCTTTGACATGGTCCATGAACTAGGAATTAAATCAATGGAAAACTCAATTTCTCAATTTGGAGGATGTCCAGGTAAATCCTCAAGAAACAAATCATCATATTATTTCACAAAAGGTACATCCCCTATTTTAATATTCCTTTCCTCACCCAATGTTATTTCATTGTCTTCCTCTCCAATAATATAATTTAGTAGAGCTACTGGTGGTGGATCTAGACAAGAATCTGGTAGTGACGCTTATGCTCTAAAGATAAGGTACTCTTTATCATCAACAAAAATTGTAACCGAATTCTTCTTAGAATAAATTTTCATATCATGGTCTGAAAGACAATACATTCCAAGGATTATAATAAATTCATTCATGGGTATGACTATGAGATCACCAGATATAGATAATTTATATTCCCTAATGGGAACTTATTGACAAAACATTATTGCGATGATACTTCCCTTAAGAGTTTTTACTGACAGCTCCCTTGTTAAGTCAAATTGAAAATATCTAAACTTTTTTAGAAAATTGGGAAGATATGAAACAATGTGATGATATCGAATAAAATAAAGCATTGGATAAACATAAAGAAACCATTAACTTACCCACCACCACATCTTTCAGAGCTTCAACCTCAACAATAGTGATCACATAAGCTTGGCCTTGCTCCCTTTTCCTTTTTTGAGGTAAATTCCCTTGTAAATTAGGACATTAATTAGTATAATGCCACATTTCTGTATAATTGAAGCATTAAAAATTGGCAACCACTTTATATCCCTTGAAACCATGATCATGGTGTCCTTTTTCACCACACTTGTAACAGACTTCCATTCCCTTCAAGAAAGTATCGTGGTGTTTATTCCAACAATTACTACAGGATGGATGTTCAACTTTTCCCTTATTCCCCATATTTCCATTTTAAGAGTGTTCATCAGATCTCTTTTTATCTTGCTTTTCTTTAAAGTCATATGGCTTGGAGAATTCCTCTTTTACCTTGATAGTACGTAAGACAATATCTTCATACGATTAGAAGGATTTTGAGATGAATTCTCAATGGAGAAATGGTTTTAACACTTCAAAGAATCAATCAATATTACTACATGGGTTGCGTATATAATCTGCTCCATGTCTTGCTAACCTTGTATTGTTATCCTCATACTTTACGACATTCTCATCCTCCTTTTTCCTCAGACTCAGAAATTTCCATTCAATATCCTCTTGATGGTCAAAAGGAATGTATTTATCTATGAAAATATCTTTAAACTACCTAAATTCCTTGTTTGATAATTCTTCATCATCCTTTTTTTGATTAATGAGTACCATTGATATGCATCTCCCATGAGTCAATAAACTTTTATGACAACTTTTTCCCTTTTGTTACTCCCCAAAGCATGAAATATTTTCTCTTAGGAACATATACATTGCTTAGCTAACAATGGATATGAGGTCCTATTTAATTTTGGTGGTTGCTCCCTCATGAAGTGGTCAAACATTGATCCTTTGCATTGTGGATTACGGTGTTGTATATGGGTAAGGTTATGATTCACAAATTGAGTGAGTTGTCCTAGTATGGTAATAAGCTCTTATACACTAGTTGCATCACTAGCTACACTATAATTATCTTGAGTAGGATTTTAAACCTTACATGGATTACGTGTGGTGAAATGGTTTTCATTCCTTCCATGAGGTTCTATTTCTAAAAAATGGCATACACTAGATTAGTTTACGAATCCCAATCCATAATTCCAAATATGTAAAACGCCTATCATAAATTAATTAGTTTATTGATATAATCCATAATCATAAAAAAAATCTTTGTGGAGGTATATACTCATAAATATTTTATAATGGTTTGTAAAGAAAATATGAGTTATCCTAAGTATATCCCCTGGGAGTGTCGAAACCAAGAGGGAAGAAAGGCACATTGTCATGTATCAGGATACCCCGAGTCAAGCCTGAAACTCCTTGTTGGAGTTTTCACTCCTAGGTACATTTGAGATAGAGCCAAATATACATTCTTGTATCCAGATAGGGATGTATTACTTGTAAAATATACAAAATCTCTACATTAACAAATTTATAGGAAGATCTTCTATAATAATCCCCAAAGTCTATCTTATGGTAATGTCCTCTAATTAGAGTTAATCTATATCTAGTTTCCAAGTTTTTTACTAAACTTCCTCAAATACCAACTATAACACCCTGACCCCAGTTACCCTGATTTAGTACATTATTACATAACATTGGTATGATCACTGGGGATCAAATCCCAAATGACCGATCAGTTTAGTAGCATGGGAAGTACGAGATACATTCATAAGTTGTTCAGTACATTATAAAATGAAAAACAACAACAACATTGTCTCCATTAACTACATTCACATCCCTTAGAATATCACTATAGGACAGTCATAATATACTTCTTCGCATCATGGGAAAAATAAAACATAGAAAGGGGTGAGACCAGATGCTTAGTAAGGATATCAATATAGAGGAAAATTTCATAAATAAGCATAAACATTTAAGTCAATGTATATGACTAAAACATAAGCTATTTAAACATAAAATTCTACATAATATGGATAATATAAATAAAATAATTCCATTTTATTATTCACATGGATATTCTACATGTTGAATAATCACATGAATCATCAATAGCTAATTTCATAATGATGGAATGCATAATTCCAGACTTCATAACCACATTGTCAAGGGCTTATGCCAAGACTACAAAGAATATTTTTTCAACACCTTGTTCCAAGACACTAGTTTGTCTCATGATACCCACATATTCTTCAAGGAGCTATAGCAGGCTCCACCCATCACTTACTAAGTTCAATTCATTCCTCATATGAAAATGTTTAAATATAACATAAACATTCATATTAAAACTATCATATGTAATATCACTAATTTATCCACAGACCATGAATGGTATGAAAATAATACATCCATAGTCAAACATATAACAAATCCTTCAATAATATATAGAAGATGTGTAATATAATGAATGAATTTCAAACAAGAGTAATATCCATCTGAGGATGTTAACATAGATGAAATCAAAAATATTTGAGGGAAATATATATTTCTTTTTTTTGAAATCATTTAAAAGTCAACTAATTATAAATGAAAACATTTATTTTGAAAATAGTCTTCTAATCATGTAAGGAACGCTTCAAAGGTGTTATAACGGTGGAGAATAACTGCACCTGCCATAAAAGTTAAAAAACATTCTTACATTAATTTGTTGAAAATGTCAAAAAGTAACTTGTTTGGAAAACAACAAATTTATTCATTTCAAACCATTTTATAAAAAGTCAAAAAATGGTATAAATGTCATTAACGCATAGTATAGTACATAGTAAAAATGTTTTGAAATAAATTTTTAATAAACACGGATGTGGATGATAAAGAGGCCTATGTAGATACTTACGTAAAAACAACCTGAGATAATAAAGAAACTGTGGAATTAACCATTAACTCGCACTTTTACAAGGTTGAGGGTAAATTAACCTTCTGTATAATAGTTAAATCATTGTTATTAAATTATACTAGAACTATATACATAAATATGATATCATATATGGTCCTCTAATATTTCTTTGTTAATAATATTTCATTAGTATCATCATTTCGGATATTAACTGATTCGTTTTCCTTTATATTCTAGGTTATGTATGCCATGTTTTTTATGGATAGGTTGTATTTGATTCATATACAGAATTATATTATGTTCATAAACATTATTTTTAATCGTAAAATGAAAATTATTCTTGAATGATTCTTATGGGGAATGAATCTCATCACATTCGTGGAGACAGTAATCCGTACATACGCACGAGCAACAATATCATTATATTGATGGTGAAATTGTAAGTAATTGGATATTATATCATATATACAGAATTATTGACATGCTATATTTATTATTTACATTAGTTATACTAATTATTATACACATCCAAATAATGAAGTGTTTGAATAACAAACTACACCACGAAGTGGAGACAGTAAGTCGTACATACGCACGAATGGTGACTTTGTCATTTATAGGATGGATAGAATAACTAGTATGGTTGTAAAATATTTATAATAACATCTCATTATGTATAGGGTACTTGATTTATTATTTTGGTATGGAAACAACAAATAAAGATGAATTGGAAGATGAAAATAACTTTAGAAGGGGTGGTGAAATTATTACCTCTTCTTCAAGTGTTTCCTTTTGAGTTGATCAAAAGGGATCCTTAGGCTGGATTTCTGATCTATGTAAGGACTCTAGGTTGAAGGGAGGAATGTTGTAAAGTTATTTGGGTAGGTTTTTTCCAAGATAAATGGATTTTGAGGTATGAAATTAAGAGAAGGGGAAGTACCCTTTTATAAGAGAGGTGAGGGTAACTTTTGGAAAAGCTTGCAATATTATTTTGAATTAAAATAATATTCGGTTTATAATGGCTCAAAATAAATTTATTTCAAAGATAAGGTGGGGATGTGTCGTAATATTCTCATAAAATAGGTCTTAGAAAAGTTTTGTTCACCATATAAACCTTATCTTTTAGATTTAACTCTTAGTTAAATAGTTTACCTTTTACCCTGTCTTCTTGTATTAATATAATAAATGGTTAATAAATATTCTATGAAAATCCAAGTAAACCCCAAGTGGTTAAATATTAACATATATATCCTTATCTACTTTTTTTTGGATAAACCTTATATATTTAGGAATATTATATCAATTAATATATATTTTTTAAAAAACACATTTATGTCAATTTCAAAAATATTTTCTATTGGGTTTTTTGTGAAATTCAAATAAACGTTATTACATAAAAAAAATACATTAAATAAATCCTAAAATGTCATATTAACCTATAAAATTCTTTTATGGCCTACGAAAGTTTAAATTATATTTATTTTAATATTTACAGTATCATTTATTTGATTCTTTTATTAATAAGGAAAATACTGCATCATTATTTTGTCATTGATAAATATTTTTATATTCTGTCTAAAAATTATAAACAAAATATAATCATGTAGGAAATATTTTTTGATTTAAAATGAATATTTATAATCAAAGTGATCAATTATATAACCCTGTATTAAATGTTTTTACTAAAAAATACATGCTTCTGTTATTTTTGTCTTTACTTTAGATTAATTAATATACAATATCTTTATCACTCCCATGTGGCTCCATGGGGTCTCAAAATCGACCCAATGATGCCCATAGTCGGACATGTATAACCCGATAGGGTTAGTACATTTGTTAGGGTAATTTAATATTATTATAAAATTATTTGTTTCTCTAATTTACCGGATTTACCCTTTAACCATGGTAAATAAAATATTTACTAAAGTAAATATTCATAATGTCTAAAAATAAAAGTTACCTATTTACACAATTTTGACCTCCTGATTTCAAATATGGAATCTATTATTCCAAATTGAAAACACATAAGTTTCAGAAATTAATTTAAAATTTATTCCCATTGTCAAACCAAAAACGTGTTTTTAAGAAATAATATCTATCAAAAGATTAACATGTTTTTATGTCTAATTTAAATGTGAAATTAAATGAAATGACATTAATTATATTAAATGATAAATATATAATCTAATAATACTTTAAAACCACTCAAATTTTTAATTTAACACATTACAGTAATTCAATTAAAATTTTGTTTTTAATTAAAAATTATTATTTTCCACTATTCCTTCAAATATGACAGTTATCAGAAAAGTACAAAAAATTCACTCTAATCTAATTTTGATATTTTGAATCCAAAAATGAAGTCTATTTTAAAAAATAAAATTTAGAAAATTTTAAAAAGTGGGTATTAGTATTCATAACGGCTAATTTTACTGTTCATGGTGTGTAAAAACTCCAAGTTGCGTATAACGCAAGCTACTACATTAATCAAAGGGAAAAATACTTTGGAAGCTTGGGGTGTTATAGGTAAATGGTGATGAATTGTTAAATAAAATTTTATGTATCAAATATTATTATAAAATGAATCTAATGAATTAAATTTAACTAATATAGGTATTATATATATTTTTTGAATTTAAAATAAATTTAAATAAAAATAATTATTATTTAAATAAAAGTCGATTTAAAAGAATAACACAGTGTTTTTCACTATTTATCAAAAATTGAAAGTTATAAAAAAACTAAATAATCACACTAAGATAATATTAATATTATAAATTCAAAAATTATTTCTATTTTACCAAAATATAAACATAGAAGTTTAATTAATTAATTTAAAATTATTTCCTATTGTCGAAACTAGAAAGCTAGTTTTTAAGAAGTAAAAACTATAAGAAGGTTGACATGTGTTTTTGTCCAATATAAATGTGAAATTTTTTTAAAATTACTTAAATTATAATAAATGAATAATATATAAGATAATTATACTTTAAAACCACTCAAATTACTAATATAACACTATAAATTATTTTTATTTAAAAAGTAGTTTTAAATTAAAATTTTGTATTTTTCACTATTCATAAAAATATGAAAGTTATCAGAAAGGTACAAAAAATTTATCCAAACTAAAATTTTATGTCCCAGTTCTAAAATAGAATTTAATTTCATTAAATAGAATATATAAAAGTGTAAAATATTGGATTTAAAAAGTGGTCATCATTTAAAGGGGGTAAAATTACATTTTTTGAAAAAATACTTATTTTATCTGAAAAATTGATTTTTTTTTATATTATGTTTAAGAAACACATAATATGGGTGTTAAAATTGTATGAAGTATACAAAATTCAAAATAAAATTAATATTATCCATAACTTCTTTTGGAAGAGCTAGTTTGGTCAGTCATGGCTCGTTCGTACTCCGTGTTGTGTATGGCCCAAGCTATTGAATGACCTTAGAGATATAACATATTATGAAATCCTGGGGTGTTACATTCTCCCATACTTTAATAAATTTCTTCCTCAAAATTTTAAATTGTTCTTAAAAAATAAATGGTTAAAAATAATATTTATCATTCCAGAAAATCCACATTGGAAATATGGTTAAAAATTTAGTATTAATAAGAGAGAGGGAAATGAAAAATTCACCATCAAATTATGATCCTAAATAGAAATACATTGGTGAAAATTTGAGACACATAATTGGAGAGAAACATAAATATTTATAGAGGGGGATTGAGGTCTTTAATCACAAAAAAGTGAAAAATAAATGATATATTGAGGGCCACAAAGAAATAGATTTATAATGATTGAAATATCATTGGTTCAATAAACAAATGTATTAGGAAAACAAATTTTTGGTTTTAAGATCCCTTCCCTAATGTTTAAGAATTAATTTCTTCATATAATAAGATAAAAAAATACATGACAAGTATAGTTCCATCGTTCAACAAACTTCTACCAAAAACTCATATTTCACTCCAAAAGATAATAGAATTTAGAAATACTTTATTTATCCTAATCATATAGGGTTCCAAAAATAATGAATCTATAATTCATCTTCCGGGCCATTTAAAATAAATTACATTATAAAAAACAATACATCACATAGGCCAATGGTAGGTGATGCACCCTTGTCGCCCTTCAGTTGCGGGTTCAAGTCTTGCGGCCTTTCCAGACATGACAGGTTATCCCCTGACCTTCATGTTGTCCTTTTTATAAAAAAAACAGCAACAATGATAAGAAATGTTTTATCCTTAAACCTTAGTATCCAATTTGAAATTTAATCCATTCCAATCATTAGACTTATCGAAAATACTTGTGTCCAAACTCATAGACCAAAAAAATTATGACAAAGATCAACATAACATAATGATGATCTCTTTTTTCAACATAATAAAATGTGAGTACCTTCATCATGTATTCTATTAAAACATGGTAACACCCTAAATTACCATAAAACCTTATTGATTACATTAATCATTCCTTATTCCTTATAGAATACTAGATATATTTCTTATATCCAAAAAATTTGAATACTACAAAAATTATGGAATAAACATACCATTAATCAGTTACAAGGTAGTCAATAATATCCAATATAATTTATCCAAACCAACCATCTCTTATTCCAAAATTACTACCTCAGTATCAAGACCATATATACGTTTATCATTCTTTTAACCATGTATTTTTCAAAAAATTAACTTGCTATTGAGTCACTTTTCTTAGTATCATATAATCTCAAATCTTTAATGAAACAGTATTGAAGTATAATCCTTATTTATTTCAATAATTAATATAACCAGTACATCGTTGATACAACACTAAAATGACATAATTCATTAATAAAAATATAAGAACATTAATTATTCATCTTCATATTCTGTAGTATCCTAACATGATTATTATCTAACAGCATCATTTGGGGTAAATTATGAAGATTGGAACATTGATTCATGTAGTATCCCAACTTCTTGTAGAAGAATAATTAAACATTTGAATCCTTTTTCCTAACATTACAATCACGTACATGGTGTCTTTTTTATCCACACTTATAAAAAACACTCATTCCCTTTATGAATTTAACATAGTGATTCTTTATATAGTTATTACATATGGGAAAATACTTCTTTCCCTTCTCCCCTTTATCCATATTTATCTATACCATCCTTTTCTTCTCTAACTTCTCTTCAAATCCATAGTAATCAGAAAATTCTTTACTTATCTTATTAACACATGATACTATTTCTTGATATGATGAGAATACATGGGAGACAATTTCCCAAATAAATGTTGTCTTAAGACCATGAAATATTAGATCCTTCATACACTTTGTATCATGTGTATTGTTGGAGTTCTCATTCCTTCTACTATTCACCAATTCTAAAAAATGAAATACACTAGGTTAGATTATGAATCACAATGCATAATTTCAATATTGTAAAATACCTAACATAAATAGAAAATTTTATTCATATAATCCATAATCATAAAATAAAGTTTTCTTTGAGGGAAATATTTAATCATAAATCCTTCATAATGGATTATAATGATAAATGTTATTTATCCAAAGCATATCCCCTACGAGTATCATAACCAAGAGTGTCACGAATCCTATTTTTGGGAACGAGTTCCGATTCAATTCGAGCTCAAAGAGGCGCTTTTAGGTTTTAACCTTGGATACATCTATGCCAGAGCCTCCTCTACCTTTCCCATATATTGAAAGGGATGTATTACTTGTAAAATTCACTAAATCTCTACGTTACCAACATGCTTATAAGTTCTTCTATACTAATCCTTAATGTCTATCTTAGGGTAATGTTTTCCAATCAAAGTTTTCCTAAATCGAGTTTCCAAGATTAATATTAAACTTCCTCTCATACCAACTGTAATGCCTAGACACCTATTACCCAGAGCTGGTGCATTATTTTAATACGTTAGCATGATTACAAGAGATCATGTCTTGAAGGACCGATCAGTTTAGTATCCTTGGAAAAATGATTACATACGTGAATGTTACATTACACATTCTAATATACAAAACATCACTATTAATCCTTTGAGAATTATATTATTCCCTTATCATAACCCTACATATCCATGAAAATACACTACATGGAATCCTTAGAAAATAAATCATAAGAAATGGGTGAGCTCTGATGCTCAGTAAGGGTAAATAATTAAGCAGAATCTATATACCTTTAAGGAAAGATGTGTAATAAAAACAACTCCCATTTTAATCATAAACTTGAACATAATATCGGAAAAAATAAATCAAAAATTTCCACATAAATATGCACATATATATTCTACTAGTCGAATAATCACATGTAATAATTAATTTCATAATGAGGGAATTCATAATACTAGACATCATAACCACATAGGAAGGGCCTCATGCCAAGACTACAAATAAATATTTTTTCAAGGACTTGTGATAAGACAATAATTTATCTCATGAGGCCGATCGATTCATCGAGGAGCTATAGCGGGCTCCACCAGTTACATATTAAGTCCAATAAATTCCTCATTTGAAAATGTTAAAACATAAACTAAACATTCGTATTAAAACTGGCATACGAAGTATCAATAATTTAATTGTAAAGAATGAATGTTATAGAAATAGCACATTCATAGTCAAACATATTATAACTCATTCAATACAATATATAACATTGTATTATAATAAATATACCTCAATAATGAATAATATCTAGTAAAATATGTTGACGTAGTTTAAAATCATCAATAAAACTCTTTGACAGAAATATCTCATTTTCATGAAATAATTTAAAAGTCTCTTAATTTTGAAAGGAATAAGTTTAAAAGGAATTATTGAATAAAAGTTTCCCATACCAATTTGAAACATTTTAATGGAATTAAAATTTTAAACCATTCATATACATAATTAAATCCTTAAAACACTTTTTAAAACATGGACATTAATGATAATGATTTAGAAGAATAAATTTTTAAACCATTTATAATGATATTTTAGTTAGAGTCCCTTAAAAAGATTCATTTTGATAACCATTTTATGAAATATGGTCATTGATATAAATATGTCCCTATAAAAATATAAACATAAACAATCTCGTATAATAATGAGATTGACGAATTAACACTTACCTTGTACTTTCCCTTAGTCGAGAGTACGATTAACCTCTTGTATAATGACCATATTATGTTATTAAATTATACAAGAACAATATTAATATCAATGATATCATATATTATTCATTAATTATTTTATAATACCTATTTAATAGTAATTTTCATGTTATAGTAACATTTCATGTAATAATTTCTTTCTTTATCATGCGTGTTTTAACTTTTAATTCTTGATTGTCTCACTTAGATCATGATTTATATAATTCTATAATATAAAACATGATTTAAATTTCATATATATTCAGAATATAAATATATATAATATTTAGATATATGATATGGAAAATACCGTTTATGGAGATGGTAGGTTGTACGTATGCATAAACGCTTTTTATGTTTTCATATCGTATTGAACGGAAGTAAGTGAATTAGATAAATACACACACACACAAACATAAATATATATTTAGTAAAATTATTATGTCATATATTACAAACTTATAAATATTATATATTTTTATAATTATCTTTGAATGGTGAACGTGGAAATGAATCTCATAGCATCGTGGATACGGTAAGAGGTCAATAACAAACTACACCACGATGTGGAGACGGTAAGCCATACGTACGCACGTATGGTGAATTTTTCATTCATTAAATGTATGGAATAATGAATATGGTTTTACCATATTTATAATAAATCCTCAGTATGTATAAGGTAATGGAGCTATTATTTTGGTTTGGAAACAAAAAAGAGAGAGGAAGTGAAAGAAGAAAATAACTTTTGGATGAGGTGATGAAATATTGACCTCTTCATCGTGTTCGTCTTTTTTATTTGAACAATAGGATTCCATATGTGGGATTTATAATAAAATTATGCCCTATAGGTTGAAATTAGGTTAGTTGGTAGGATATTTGAGTAGGGTTTGGCCATGCCCGTTGGCTTTGGTGGTGTGAAATTAAGAGATGGGGAAGTTATATATTATAAGAGAGATGAGGGTCACTTTAGGAAAATATTGAAATATTATTAAGATATGGAGAAGTTCCCTTTGATTTTCAAAACCAATTTTTTTTATTTGTTATGAGTGAAGGATATAAGTGGATTTTTATAATTGGGGGAGAGTACATACTTTGAGTTTTTTATTAGAAAAAGGGATATCCATATTCTTCTAATGACACAAGGATCTAAAATGGATCCTTATATACCCATGGATGTGAATAGATTCAAATATGGTAAAAATTTTAATTTTACATATTTATAGTAAATTAAACACTTATCATTTTATTTTAACCCACAGTAAACTCGTTTTATGCATAAACGTGGTAATTGATTTTGGAAATTTTTACTCTTCACAATGACAAAAAATTAAGATGAACATATTATATAACATCAATATTTATTATTACAAATATAAAATATGTTTTTATAAATTAGATTAAAATAATTTTTAGAATAAAAATTAAAATCAAACATGTAGATGCGTCAAAGAACATGTTTTTGCGAAGAACAATACTCAAAAGTTTAAATTGTTTTTATATAATAATTCAATATGAAATTGATTCTAATTAAATAAATTATATAAAATTTAATATTATTTAATAAATAACAACTTTAAATCCAATTGAAAATATAATTTACCTTTTAAATATATTAAAAAGGTAGTTTTCAATAAATATTAGTATTCTTTACTATTCACCAAAAAAATTATATTTTTTAGAAAATTATGAAAAATTCATAGAAAGATAATTTTTTACATGAATATTAAAAAATAATGTTTATTTTTTCAAATATATTTTCTAAAAGTGGTAAAAATTAATTTTAATGTATGTGTGTAAAGCGTTATTTGATTTGATTTTGGGAAAACAACTATTTCTCATAAAATATTTCATTTCATTTCAAATGATTTTTTTATTTATAATCAATAAATAAAAATTGAATTTATTTTATACAAGTATAAACCATATTGTTTTCTTAATTTTTATAGTTCTATTAATACCCTCTAATTTTATAGTTAGGTTATAATGGTATACTATAATATTGTATATTTAGACATGGGGTTACATGTACTGAAAGTTACCAACGAGATTAAATTTATAGAAATATATGTTGTCATTCATTTAAGATTTGTGTTTCATGCCACATCCTTTTTTGAATTTACTTTTCTTCATTTAAAATATGTGTGTGTTAAATTTAACACCTTTAAATAAATTTTTGCCAAGAAATTTTATTTTGTTCATCACAGGTCTAAATTTTGTTGAAAGCCACATCTTAAACAAGGTTAATAAAATATCTTCTCAATAATAGTGAATGGGATTTTTGAAGGTCATATTGTTTAACACATAATTAGGATTACATGTATAAAAAAATTAGAGGAAATAAACAATATGGAAATTGAGGAAAAGAGAAAAAAACATATGGAAGGTGATATAGATCTTTGATCAAAAAAATTTAATGATCAATTGAAATTTAACAACCACAAAGTAATACATTATTCTATAAACCCCGATAGTTGCACCCAATTTAAAACTAATTCATTCCCAAATAATTAATCCATTAAATAATTTATATAAAAAAAATTAATAATAAATGGAACACCACATAGGATAATGGTAAGCGGTATACCCTTAAGACAATTTGGTTGTGTGTTCAAGTTATGCGGCCTTTCCTAATGCGACGGGTTGTCACCCAGCATGTGGGGTGTCATTTTCCTAAAAAAATATTAATATAAATATTATTATGATCCCAAAATGGATTAATATCCTCAAAAATAACCTTGGTCATCAAATCAATTTTTCATTCCATCGATACAATTCAACATATAATTTCATTTCCTAATAAAAAAATATTGTAGTAAAATCCTAATATATTGAATGATTCTTTAAAACAAAATATTACTTGTAAAAATAATTCAAAAACATAATTCTTGAATACAAATACATAATCACTTTTATTATTCCACTTAATCTATATTAATAGTATAATTTCATCAGGATCTTTTATTTTCTTCTGATTCATATTCCCTTGATGATTTGGAAATCCATTTACACAGTACTCCATATCCATATAGTAAAATCACAGAAATTTAGTTTTTTTCACTTTTTAACTTTTATTTAGGAGCATGTAGTACTTTGTCACTATATATAATGAAATCTCCCTTTCCATTCAATCATGTACTAGATTTAATATTTCCACAATAATCACACGTGGGAAAATATTTATTTCCCTTCTTCCCCTAAACCATTTTTTCTCTATCATCATATTCTCTTATTTCTTACATTAAAAGACATAAGAAATTGGTAATTTATCCTCTATATTGATATAAAATGATATTATATCCTCATATGATTATAATGTGTGGAATAATAGTGACCATCAAAGGATTATTTAGTATGGAAAAGAATGGGGAAGAACCCCTTTTATTAATGAAAAATCAAAATAGCACACACAAAAAAATAAGGTGGTCAGACAATGAAATTTTTCCCTTAGGAAACTAATAGATACAAAAAAGATTTTTCAATAGGAATGGATATTAAAAATTATAATCACCACGACAAGAATAACCATCTCTAACCTAATAAGAGTTCGCGTTAAAATAGATGAACATATTAGAATGCTCTAATGTGGAAATAACCCAATTTTTGGAACTTTTAATCATGGTCGGCCTAAAGTGAATTTTTTCCTTCCTATGGATGCTTTTTTACAAATAAATGTGTGATATTACCACATCATCTGACCTATATCCATGGATTAGTTTATTCCTATAATAATATTTATCCTTTTTTACCTTTCCATCCTCATCTAGTTCTGTAATATTCCCCTATTAACTAGTAATTCTTAAGGTGTTTCCCACCTCCTTTATGGATTGATGATAATCAGCCTATAAAACATCAAATACCACAACAATGGGATTCACATTCAAGAATCCTCATGGTAGTGTAACATCAATATGGGCCCCTTTAGATTAATCCATAGGACATGCCAAGGATAGAAACCCATCAATCCCATTCGTTATCCTATTTATCTCAAACTCAAGAAGACAAGAATCTATAGGAGGATCTAAACATTCCTTGGTCATCTGCTACTTATCTTTCTTCGAAGGGTCACTATTCTCCCAAATAGGGCCGTACTTTAAGTGCTTTGGATCATAATCAGTGACCCCTTCAAGAACCAATACCTACCCATGATCTTCAGAAAAATTGAAATCTAAAGACTTAGATTACATTTCTCTATAAACCATTGCATTTAAAATAGTTTTATTGGGTTTCCCTGATTAAAATTAAGATCTTTTTTTTCTAATTCCCTTCTCTTTATTCCAATTATAATAATCTGGACCTTTAACATCTGCACTTTTGGCTTTCTAATTCAGTATTCACAATCATATTAAGTACCAATGAGAGGAAAATGATTATTTTATTTGAAATATTCATGAATAAACATTATACAATAATGTATATTTGTTCTAAGAAATAATTAATAAACATATCAATCAAAGGAGTCTTAAAAATAAACAATTCCAAATAATGATGAGATAAATGAATAAGCGCTTTCCACTTCGGTAAAATTTGAATCATAATTCTCATGAAAGAAATAAATTAAATTGAAATATTAAATAACATTTAGAGAAATGTAACATTTATATAAAATATCAAAGGGTAATTTGATTCACCACACAAAAGGAATAAATGGTGAATATGGAATATGTCTCATATAAGTAAAACTATGACTAAAAACCATTACATCGGGATTGATTTCCATAGTAAATTATCCAACCTCAATTATAATAAATATATTATTATTATAAATCAATTAATAAACAATAAAAATATATATCCTAACATATATAAAATTCTTATGACCTTTTATTTTCAGTTTTTCAATAATTCCTTGCTAAAATCACATTTTGGGTAGTAAATCCTTCATTTTTCATGTATGTTTTAGTTTGGTATTTTCATTATTTATACATTGATAATGGTTCTCTAATTTATTTAATTTTAACCATTATATAAGAAAAATATCTTAATATTATATATATATATTGGCTAATCCATGAAACCTATAGATAGAAAATGAATTACACAGTCCATGGAGATTGTATGCTGTCCATACACATGACCATTGATTCCATTTTCAAGAAGGATTGAATGAAAGGAAGGTAAATAATATATGAAATTTATATTTTTATTATAATTTCATATGTATAACATTTAATAGATAAATTCACGCTCATTACCATCTATTATAAAATTAAATGAAAAATATTTCACATCGCTATGTGGAGGCGGTGGTCCACACATATGCATATGTGACATTATTGTTTTCCAATGGATTGGAAGTTAATAAGGTTTAAGAGATATTATAATTTAATAAATATATAATTTTTATAAATATCATATACAAATTCTAAATAAATTTTGACATCCATATGTGAGGGGTGGGGATGGAAAACGAGTTAGATTAGTTCATAGAGTAGTATACCGTCGTGCACAAGATTGATTGTTTAATTTCCAATTAAATGGAAGTGGATATGGATATAGGCCATGAACATACCATAAAAGAATATATTTTTATTATTTTTATTATATAATAATTTTTTAATAATATTTCCAGTAGGTCGAATATGAAAAAAAAGTCTCATTCAAGAATGTTAAATATTATTTAGAAAACATTTTTAGGGTTGAACAAAAATCCTTCCAAGGATGGATTTATGATAAAACCATGGCATCCAATATATTGGGATTGATGTAAGGAACTTATGTTTTTAATAATTTTCTAAACTAAAGTAATTTTTAAGTCTCAATAGAGGGGATATGCGGTGTCCTTTTATATGTGGGAGAGGGGATGCGCTTGGAATGTTTGAAATAAAAAAGTGATACTAATGTTTTTCATATGAAAAAAGGAAACAAATGACCTAATTATCAAACCATTTATGACATAATTTTGAAATATTGCTAAAAATAGTAATTATCCTCATTTTTAAGTCATTTTAACACTTATTGTTTATTTTAAACCCTGATAACTCTTTTTAATTTTAACTATAGTAATTAATTTTTAGTGTTACTACTATTCCTGGTGGCAAATAATTAATTTTTCCTTATTAGATAATATAAATATTATGATTACCAATATTTAATCCATTTTTTAAAATTATATTCATTGATGTGAAAGGATTCAATATAAAATTAAACTAGTAAATGTGTCTAAATAATGGGTTCTCAATAAAAATACATTAAAACATTTAAAATGTTTTTATATCTGAATTCAATATTAAATTGATTCAAATGGAATAAATTCTTTAATTGAAATATAATTTAAATAATTAAATTTATAAACCTATTGAAAATATAATTTATCTTTTAAAATGATTTAAAAGAGAATTCAGTTTCGAAAAAACATGTTTTCACTATTTATTAAAAAAATAATCATTTCAGAAAACTCCAAAAAATCACCCAAATATAGTTTTAACATTTTGATTAAAAATGCCCATTGATTTTTCAAAAAATAAAAAAATTGGTAAAAATTACTTTTAATTTGTTTTTTCAAAGGGTGATGATACCACCTTTTAGAAAAATAAAATATTTCATAAAACATTTCTATTTCTTTGAAATGATTAATATTTTATTTATAATCAATATATTACCACTGAATTTATTTTTTTCATGTTTAAAAAATATCATTTTCATAAATTATTTTGTTTAATTCATAAAACAATATTTTAATTTCTATGTTATAAGATTATATTATATTATAGTTCATTTTGAATCAGTGTTTCGTGTATCAAAAACTATCAATGAGATTTAATTTAATGAAACACAGATCAAAGGTTGTTTAAGCTCAGTGTTTCATGTCACATACACTATCAAACAAAATTTATTTCATTTAAAATCATGGTTTGTTACATTTTAACAAAGGAATAAATGAGAGGAAAATCAAGAGGCATCCATGATTTCCAATTTAACTATCGTTATGTGATAATGATAAAGGTGGTAATTCAATTATGCATAGAAAAACCTCATAAAAAACATTGTATATATTTCACATACCTCCTTTTTAAAAATAGTTAATAAAAACTGTGGAGAAAAATTTAATATCTTATAAACGTTTTATGATTTATTTTATCCCACGAATAAACCATGGAGGTGGGATGCCTTTTACAATTATTGGTTGTTATTAAACCCATACAACAGAGTTTGTGGTTGATACAATCGATCATCACTATAAGGTATGATATATTTATAGTATTTCATCACTTTAGTATTTTTAATAGTTTCATATTATCTTGAATCGATATCCATGGTAAATGGGGTTTATTTTCATCTTGTGTTTCTAATAATGGTTATTGTACTATAAAAAACCCTTCATTGGAAATCCTCTGTCAGTTCTTGCGGTCCAATCAAATACTTCTACAATGATCGATCATACTAAAACACCCCCACAATCCAATAAAAATTTCTCTCAACATCATGGTATAGCATTATTTTACATTCAATTATTATATTTCTAATCCTCTTTTATTACATCTCAGAAAAATTAATTATTTGGTTTCTTTGAAAAAGTGGGGTAAGTATCATTAAATCAAGGGGTCATTATGCGATTTAGTTTGAAAGGGGGAGAGTATTTCAAACTTCTATTATTATGATAATATATTTTATTTAATGTTCAACTGTTCTTTTTCTTTAGAATCATGGTATGTGTACATGAGAGTCTTATCATTCAAATCTTATTTAATAAACTAAGCATTGATCACGTCGGAATAGAATTAGTGATTATTGAATCAGTTTTTTCTTGTTCTTAATTCATCATTGAATAATAAGACTCATATATTATCCTAATGACCAAATCTAATTTTACTGATAGATGGTGTACTTTCAGTGTTTTGGGAATTTTGAGTTATCATCAAACCCAATAGGGTATTAATCCAAAAAAATCCATATTAGGTATTTTTTTTGTGTTTATTAAAAAAATCATGTATTCCTATATTCAAAATGATTATAAGTGTATTGAACAAAAGATAGTCAATAGTTTTTTATCCTAGCAATTTATTTCGTCACCATTACATGAACCATATCATGGTGAAATCATCTAGTTCATTTTCAATAAAACAACGGTTGGAAAAAAATGGTGCATTAATGTTAAGAAGAAAGAAGTTTATTAGTTAGTTAACACATCATTATAGTGGGGATATTAGTTTGTAAGATATGTTATAGGGAATATCATTTCCCAAAACTACAATTAATAAGATAATGAAGTTTATAGATAAAAGGATTTGTCTTGATGACATGACATTGAAAATCATTAAGAAATGTAATGAGTAATAAATATGTCATTTCACTGGACATGATGGATTGAGATTTCAGTCAAATGAAATAGGGAATCCTAATATGGGTATGGGGTGAATTTGGTTAACTGGATTGAATAAATATTCTAAAGGAGATTTAGATGTGGTATTTTGTCTAATAAAATTTCATATTGAAATTTTATTTGGATTTTTCCGTGAGTAAAAGGAGAAATATCCCATGAAAATAGAGGATGAAATGGTGATTTTTTAATGAAGAATTAAAAATTCTTTACACTATTGTGATGATGATTATAGAATTTTTTATGGCCATTTTGATTGTTGAGTCAGTAAAAACATGATAATAAATTTCATGATTATTAAGGTTTTTATGGGGTTTGAAACAATTAGATTATGAATGGTAATGGTGTATTTTTAAAATAATCGTTAAGAAACATAAATTTTATAGGAAAATTAATATGATAGATCAAATTTAAGACGACAATTTTTGTGGAATGGGGTGGTGGTGTACTTGGAAAAATTAGATCGTGGAAATTAGAGGAGTTACAGACCTTGCTAAAAATATATAAGAGAATTAAAAATATTGTATGGAAATTTTAATTCAAATAATAAGGTTTTTGAGAGTTTCATTTCTCTTTGTATGTTTTATGAAATAGTGAAAATATATGCACCATTAGTGGTATATATATATTACCATCACCAATGTGTAAATAAAAAGATATTATCTTGACATGCAGTGAGTTATCTAGTGTAAGAGATCAGTGATCTTTCTATTTATTCATTGGTGTGAACATATAGAGTTAGTGTGGATACTCTGAGTTAGTAAAGATTGCATAAGTGGGTTTTTAATTTATCAGTTCATAGGCACATTGTTGTGTGTGGTCCTTATAGTAGCCAATTGGGGGGTGTAATAAGTTACATAGAATCTATCTTTTACTAATTTCATCACTCTAAGTGATAAAGGATGTGATATTTAGAAGTGTTCCTCATGTTTAGAGTGATGGGTTTCATATGATTATATAATGATCATTATAAATGGAAAAAACAGAAAATCATATGGGAAATATCTTTAATAAATCAATGTGTGAATAATTTGAAAATATATATACTTGTATATCAGCTATTTTAGTAACTTATATATCCAACCTAGAATAGAGTGTGATTGATAGAGATCATGGGGATAAGTGAATATAAGTACTATAACACCATGGGAATACACTAATCGTGGGATCCATAATTATAGTTTTGATGTTACCCAAAATTCAAATGGGTATCATCACCGTCTCAAATGAGATAAATGGATTTTTGAGAATAAGTGTGTTCAACAATAGTATAGTTGTGTATCACAAGAATCTCACACCTAAACTGTAGAGAAATTATTCTCTTTTATCGTCTAAGACTGGAGCTCCCACTTTATAACACCTCATAAATGTCACAATATTATGGTTATTTATTAATTTATATCACTACAATGAGTTAATTCCAATAATTATATGAAAAAAACTTCTATTCTAAACTAATGAAACTATTATAAGTGAAGTGGAAGTGCACATGATGCATCACATGAATTAATCCGAATATAAATCATATAAAATTTAAGTATAGTATAAATTTATATTTATATTATATTTATTGTACAGGTATCACATTCATGAAAATTTAATTGAATATCTAATAGCCTCCCACTTTCACCAAAACCCCATGAGGGATATTAAAAAATATCACAACCATGTGTGAATCCATCCAAAATAATATAGATACATTTTTCTATTAAACATTATCCATTTTTAACTAATAAATTGTAAACTATTTTATCCTTACCATTGGGAATAACCATATGATTCTCCAGACCTTATCAACATTGAAAATAAATATAAAATCCATATTATATATATATGCAAAGAGTTACCACTGTTAAATGAGAAGTGCTACTATATTTACTAAGAGTATTTGTGTGATATCCTTTAAACATGTTAATATCTCTCGAAGAATATGTCCACAAAAAGATTTATCATATACATTGTATGTATATAAATATACTCCCTTGTTTCATGATAGTGAGTGACCCCTAGACATTGAACATATAATTATAGTATTAGGATCACATTATTTATTGATTCTCTACAATAAGATTGACCAAGAAAATGAATACATCATACGAAATTTATTTATCTGATAAGAATGTGACATGTCAGTTATCCATGTAGTTTTACAAATCTTATATAAATTAAATATGAATGGAAATTCATTTCCTCGGTCTAATTAAATTAAGATCCAAATGACATTACTCATCATACAGGTAAAGATATACCATCATGGATGCACTATAATAGATGGTATAATCAACAACATACAAAAACACCCCCATATTAGATATTTCAACATGTAGAATTGTGTGGGTATGGAATAAAAGTATATTATTTCTCTAGGTCAGTATTTATCCAACCTCAAGTCATAAGGATTGATAATAAGTATAAACCTCCATTTATATTAATGATTGTATGATATTCCATGAGATATACTATAGTGGATCCATCCATGTGATAAGAATCTAATTATTAAATTAGGAATCCATTATTTATAACTCGAATTCAACTCTTTATAATGAGTATATAAATCTATTCATGCTAGCATTGCATATCATTTCAACCCATAATACTCCATAATGATTATTTGATAGGGATAACTCATAGACATATTTTGAGGGAATATTATCATATGGAGGTTCATTTAAATTTAATTATGCACACATTAATGAATGATAAATATATATTTCCCTTATTATAATAACATGGTAGATTTTAAACCATTAAAACTCATCCATCATGTGTTTAACACTAGTAGATTCTACATTACCCGCATTGTGTTATTGGGGAAATTGTTTCTTTAATAGATTTACTAAGTGCACGTAAGTAGCTACTGAAATAATAATTAAATCTCCCCTCTCAATGATCTACCATATGAGATGGTATTTATGAAATAAATTTTTAGTCATTTGATGAGACCATGTTTCTTTAGCTTGAGAAACCAAACCATTGTTATCAAAAAATATCTCTATTACTCGCACAATTCTAGGAAACAATCCATGTTCATAAATAATCTTATTTAACCAATCATCTTCTTTTGTAACATCTAATGCAATGATATATTATTCATATTTTATTGAGTATAATATTTTGGATTATTATGAAATCATTGAATTCATTGCAACACCATTCAAGAAAAACATGAATATTTATTGTGATTTCTATCATATTTTTCAGATTCTAAACTATAATTTTTTTTACCCTTTACCAAGAGAACATCTTCTCCTCAAATGATATATAATATATCCTTTTACCTTGTCAAGTACAAAAGTATTTTAATCATGACGATATAGTAACTCTAACCTGAATTGGATTGGTATCTACTCATTATTCTCAAATTATAATAGACATTCAAATAAGTAAATAATATGTAATGCATGATGGATCATATGGAATATGCATAAGGAATCATACCCATCCTTTCAAGCTCCTTAGAAGGATCTTGATTATTTATAAAATTCATACAATGAAGCACTATAACTGACCAATTATTAGAGTTCACCATGATAAAAATATTTTGAAAATTATTAATATATGTGTTCTAACTCTGTCCAAACAAACTATTATATCTATCTATCTATATATATTCATATCAATTATGTTGTCATTTTCACCCATGTTATTCTTTGGGATACATTTACCCAGCAAAAATGTCATATAATTATGTGTTGGGACATCACTTATAATTTTATGTATGTCATACACATACCAGATTAGAAATAATATTATATTTTCACTAAACCAAATGTCTACAAAAGAATAAAATGTATTATTTTTGAAATTTAACCCTTTTATTTCAACATAAAATGGGATATTACCACTCCTATAAGCTTTATTAAGTCTATAAATAGACCATTAGAACTTTCAAACCTTAGCAGACACATATAGAACATAAATATCCCCAAATTGTCTCATATACACATCCTTGGATAAATTCACATTATCAGATATCGTATTGGAATTCATATGATATACCTAATAATCATATTGATTTGTTATGCCATGAAAAAACTAAATATAATTTTTCATCAAAACAGGTGAAAATGACTATTCACAATCATTACCATGAAACTGTTTGTAATAATTTTCCAATTAAAGTGATTTATTTTTAGATAATCTACCATACATGTAAATTTTCATAAAAATCTACTTTTAACCAATGGTCTCACTCATTCATGTGTATCCACCAACATCTATAATTAGTTATTGTACATGGGGTCCATCTCAAATTCCATGGAATTTAAAATTTTCAAGTAATCAAAGATTTTAATGGCCTCTATATAGGATATAGGTTCATCTCTTAGGAATGTTAATTAATTTTAATAAGGCAAAATAAATCTATATCTCTCATGTTCATGAAACATCCCAGAAGACTGTTGTGGTTGTTATGTAACATGAGTCGATTTTTCTTCCACAACTCTTTGCAGAATAGGGTCTACCTCTATCTTATGAACACTTCCAATTTTTTGGTCTCCAACTTCTCTACGATAAACATATATTCGAATTAATCTTCATCTGAGATGTTACATCTCAAAAAATATACTACTTTTATCCACAACCACTATTTTTTCGTAGGATGATATAAATAATAACTCATGGATTCCTTAGAACAACCAATAAATAATAATTTTTTATAATTTGGGTCAATATTATTTGAATAAAAATTTCTTACATAACATCAAAAATAACAAATATTAATTAAATACATATTGGTATGTCTCTCAGTTCATATCATATATAGTATATTCACAACTGGTTTATTTGGAATGCATTTCAATAAAAATACCCAAGTCACTAGTACATAATCCCAAAATGGGATATGATAGTCACATAGACTCATTATCATGAAAAGCTTTTATTATAAGTTACAATTTCTTATTTAAGAAACAAAATTAAATTTTTGTGTTCTAGGATGAGTGAGTTTTGAAAAAAAATCACAATATCTCAAATATACAATGAATTCCTAGCTCAATATTTCACCACCTTAATCTGAGTAGAGGAATTTAATAAGTTTTCACAGTTTTACATATACTTTGTTTTGAAACTCAATGAACATTTCAAATGATTCATTACTTTTTAATCATAAACATACACCTATATTGACTAAATACTTTGGTAAAAATAACAAAATACCAAAAACCACCATTTTCTTATGTACTCATTATTCCACATACATTACTATGCATAAGATCTAATGGTACACATTCCTAATCATGTGTTATAGAAAAAGGATTCATTTTCATTTTTACCAATAAATAAAAATATCTTGTATCAAATGATTCAGAATAAAATGATTCCAACAATTCATCTATATTTCTTCTTTGAATTTATTTCTCATTTATATATACAAGGTGGTAATGCTAAAGGAATGTTTGATTAAAATGACATCGACCTAGTTATTTTGAATGTTATAAACTAGATTTCTATTATGAAGAACATATAAATCATTCATTATATTACTAATTACCTAAAATATATCATTCTTATATATTTAATAAAGATTGGTGTTAATAATGAATAAAAATCCCAACAATCAGAAAAAAGATCCACAATCCAAATCCCTGCTTGTGGAAATAACATTATAATAGTTTTTCAATTCTTGGATAAATCATCTTTGTAATATTATATCATATGTAGTGATCTCTAATGTAGAAACTATTTCTCCATTATAAACATGCTTATCCACTTCACCCTTCATCAATTCATTTATATCTATTAGTCTATGTTTGTCTCAAAAAATATGGGTTGAACACCCAATATCTAATACCCATGAGTTCTAATTTTAGAAATTTATTTCTATAAAATTAATATTAGTGTAAAATCAATATTTATCCTTGAAAATACTTATCTATATTAGATACCAATATCTATCTATTTTATAGTTATTTCTTATTAATGATCTAAATATGATTAATGTGAAGAATTTAATAATCTATAAGAGAGACATATTAGATGGTGAGTATCATGTATTGTATCATTCAATTAAGGTATTTAAAATAATTTTCACCATTTAAAAATATTATAAACTCGTACATCAAATCAATTTACTGAGACAATATCAATATTTTACTGTGCGGTGTGTCTTCTTTCATGTTCCTCTCACATATTATTTTTTTAAGGTGGGGAATAATCCCAATTAAAACAATTGTAACTCTATGATAGTTGATATAAAAACAACTTTTTCAAATCAATCATTTGGATTAACTCAACTGTATTCATCCAATAACTTGATTCTATTAGGTCCTCTCATCTTGTGTACCCCAATGTAAACAAAAAAAATAAATAAATAAAGTAAAATTCATAGGAACAATATTTTTTTGACCTAACAAAGGATTTAACTTAGTCACATATTACATTCTTTCCATGTACAAGATAATTTTTGGGAACCCATTTTGGAATGATCTACACGGTTAGATGATCAAGGTATTGATAATTGTCTCTTTAGAAGGAATCTCATAGTTAACATCTAAAGGGGTTTCTTTTAAGGTCTCCCCGAATTTTATGTTAAAGATATTATTATTATTTTCATAAATATCAAATCGTATATAATCATTATATTTTTATGTTTTACTTATTTTTTGTATGCATAATTCTAATGATTTTATTTGGGAAGCCCATATTCCAACCCCAAATTAATTTCTTCACACCACATTAATGTGTATCTCTTTATATAGAACACACATATTTCTTAATCATCAAAAAATGGAATCCAAGTATATTCACACATATCCAAATGTATCATGCTCATAAGTTACCTGAATGATCTATGAAAAGTCAAGAGTTTAACAAGATTCACAAACATTACATGAGTATGCCTATAGTGATTGATATCCAACCTCATTCACATTCCTAGGAATGGAATTATAATTCAAAAAAGTTCGGGGTCTAACCCCATGTACATTTACATTGGAAGACAATAATTGAGGGATAATTCAAATCATCAAAATTCAATCATCTAATATTCACAAACTATATTCTACAACTAATCTCAAGCTAATGACAGTAATTAAAAGTCGAGGTCAAGGTAGGTGAAAACTAAATTTTATTTCACGAAAACTAGAATGATATGAAATGCTAAATCCTATAAGACATTTGACATATAAATGGGCATACACTATATTCATATTTCATAAAAAACATTATTATTCATGAATATTAAGTATTTTAACCATATGAATAAATAATTTATTTATTTTCCAAAACATTAAAAATTTATGAACTAATCATAAATATATGATAATTATTAACATTTTATATTACATTCAATATGAACTCATTCATATTTTATATTATATTGTATTTATATGATATTTTGGGAATAATTGATAGTTTACATCAAAATTTCTACAATATAAAATTTTTAAATAATCAAAATGTCATATATATTTTAATTTAAAAACAAATTATAAATACAGGTTATTGATTATTAAATAAGTATTTCATTTTTAAATCATATCGAATTCCAATTAATTTTTCAAAGGGTATTTTAAAATATTAACCATTATTTTTTGAGAATTGTTCCAGAAACATTTATTTAATTAATTCTAAAAAAATTATAAATAATTTATTTATTTATAAAATATAAATAAATTAAATATTCCAAAACACCTTTTAAAATTAATTAGAAACAATTTATAAACCTTTAAAAACCTGAAATATATTAAAAGATTTTTTATGAAAGTTTGGTTTACCTTTATCTTTCTCTTCCCACACACATGAACTTTGTGTGAGAGTAATTATTCTTATACATTTACGAGTAAGGGTTACCAATGTATTCAAAATAATACACATATATTATAAAAATGTAACATTTATATACCATGATTGAATAACAACTATGTGAAGGTAATACATAAAATACCTTTACATGGTTTCCATAGGTCAAGGTATTTCCATTAAATGAACTCTACACGTATTGGTAATTAACATGTTATAATTATATAAAATGATTCATGTTAGGGTATTCTCAATGGTACCATTAAGTAGGATATAGTTATATTTGTGAATTATAGAGGCAATAATGTAACCTATAAACACTAAGTCCAATGTAAGGGTAACATAATGGCTGCCTTTACACACCTTTCTATTACTTTATACAACAACTCAAAAAAAATTGTTTTAGGAACATGAAAAATTGATTAAAGTTTTGATTTTCTTGAAAAATAGTGATAAAAACACGGTTTATTCTTAAAAAAAATATTTATTACATTTTATGGGTTTTGTATGACCATATAATGGTCAATGGAAGCTCAAAAACAACCCATACCCATAAGATATCAACTATAACAAAATAAATCATTATATAACACAAAAATCGAGTACCTATAAATCCACTATTATTTTAACTTACATCTACTTCCATATATGGATTATGATTGAGGTAGGTCATAAGGGTAAGTGAAAAAGCATTTTTCCTCTATGAGAATACATCATTTGAGGTATCCATGATCATTTTATGTGGATACCCAAAATATTAAGGGTTCATAAAACATTCTCAAAGGGGAGAAACATTTTTTGGACTGGAAGAGTGTTTATCAATAGTTTAATAGTTTCTCACATTAAGTATTTACCCAAATAGAAGAGAACTCATTCTATTTTATAGATAAATATCGAGGATCCCACTTTAGAACTCATCATATATGGTTTCTTTGGTTGTATATTTATATATTTAAATCACATTATTGAATTAATTGAATAATTTAAACTAACTACCCTTTTTATCTAAAACGATGAAACCATTATGAGTAATGGGGAATTTCACACGATGCATAACATAAAGAAATACGAATATGCATTATATTCATATTTAATATACAATAAAATTATATTTATATTATAATTATTATACCTACATCTAATGATGGTAATTTCAATTATACATCCAATAAAGAGAATAAGATCAAAGTCAAGGATTCTTATCAATAATTCTATAGTGACCTGATTCACCCCCCCTCTTCAGGTAAAATTCTTAGATATAAAACCAACAATAATTTAATTGAGGATTTAGATACACTTAGTCAGTAACCCTTATGCCTCCTATCTCAGTGGAAATTGGACAAACATTCTTAAAGAATAAGGTTGGCATCAATAAACACACTAGGGAACCCATAGATACAAAAATTATATATTTTAATGATAATAGCCATATAAGAATGTTTATCATGTAATATAATCCATTTATCTTGATTTATCTAATCAACTTGGTCTTATAATTTTTGTAATTGACCTATAAACTCATTTAATATTTATGTTCCACTATATAAATAAATAATTCAATAAAAAACAATGTCCATAAATATAATGAATATTTTAAACTTCAAATAAGGGATTTGATATATCATCATCCATTATCTGGGGAAGATAAATCTTTTCATAAATTATTCTTTAATTTCATACCGCTTCTGACATGTAAAATATAGCCTCAGTTTACATGAGCATACAAAATCGAGAATTTGGGTGTCATATCAAATGTGTGGCATGAAACATGAATTAATAATAATTATTTATAATTATTTTTAAAATAATTATCATATAAAAGTACATCAAATGACACGTAAACATGTAAATTTCCTACGGGATAGTATTTTTATCATAATATGATCTCTTAGAGATTACCAAATGAAAAAATAATGATAATAAATATTAAATTGTATACACTACTAAATCTAAGAGCATGTATCATCTATTTCTGACAAGATTATATTATCTTTTTATAGAACAAATGTTTTAGAATACTATCATTGCACATTAAGGATATCATAAGAGCAGAGAATTATTATTTTCTTTTAGTATTGAAAGTATAGTAATTATATTATTTCATTAATGTAATAGAATAAAACACTTAATTATGTGATAAGATATTTTATTACTATTCAAATATCATGACTATATAGGTAATTGAAGTATATTTTAGTTGGGTATTGGGAACCAACTCCTATGGTTCTAAAAATATATAACTTATCCAAATGATTTTAAATATCCTATTATTTCCCAAAAAAATAATTTATTAGATTCATTTTCAATAAAATAATAAAAATATTAATTTTTAGGACACATATGCAAACAGAATCCTAAACCTAGGCCATGCTCCCAATTGTATTGAAAAACACATTTAAGAATATTGGATTTGAAAATCTATCTTAAAATAAAAAATAATGGTATGAACCATTCTTTGAATTAGGTTTATAGTTAAAATAATTACTTTTAATATGTATAGGATTTATACTATGATAAAATTGGGAGACTCTTCCATTATAATAAGTAAAAAATTATTATGGCTGTTTTCCTTTTGTTTTACCCTATTTTTACTTCTACCTTGTTCTAAATGATAAATTTTATACTTCTGTTATTTTGAAACCCCATTAATGTAAATTATATTTTACTTATTTGAGTGTATAAATTCTATTTTATACATCATGTAATACCATAAAAATTATATGAGTTATCTAGATACCTGCGTAATATTATTACTTTATCTCTATATGTATATTTTTTATATATATTTTTAAAATTTAATAAGATCATATTGAATATTTTAATTATGTTATCAAACTATAGTTTCATAGATTATATTAAAAGAATATAGTCTAATTTTTTTAAAAAAGTAATGCAGCCTATAATTGATTAATAATATATTGAAATTTATGTCATAACCTAATTTTAAAAGTAGTGGACTTATATGAAATATCATAAAAAATAGTAACATTTAGATATAGTAATACAACAATATGGGATTTTTAAATAATGTCAAAAATTATATCAATATAAAGAACTATGATATCTCCATTAGTATATAGATTAGAGATATTTTTACTGATTCAAAAAAGGGTATCATCAATTCCATATATGATACTATGTTCATGAATTTCGAATCGTAATATAATAAAACTATTTTCAATATAAAATTTCACAATATCAAATTTATTTTATCTCATCATTATTCTTTGAAAGGATCTCATACAAGTAGGGATTCAACTTCACATAGTAGTACCTCAAAATAAAATTTTCCAAAATCCACTAAAAATATTGGTTGGATATTAATTCATATAGATGAAGTTGTTAAAACAAAAAACAATTAAAGAAAGAATTTATGTGACATATTCAAGATGTATGAAATTAGAGAAAGAAAATTTATAAAATGGAAATGGGCACATGAATTTTTAATTCATTGAACAAAATTGGACTTACATGAACAACAACAACGTCATCCCTAGAAACACTTCATTCTATTAAAAAATAATAAAATATAATTAAATTGAAAGAAACCTATAGAGTACTAGAGAATTTATTTTTGGTATATCTCTTGTAAAACAAGATGGAAGCAGTCAAATTTTTCGCAAGGATATAGCATTTGATATCTTCTTAGATAGACACATACAAAATCCATAAAATAAAAATTTACATTTAATATAATACATACAAACACATACATGAGAAATAATTCATATATAGATTGGAGTCATAAAAATTACATGATTATGCCATAAATAATTAGGTTGAACACCGACACCAATTATACTATTATAGATGAAATTCATCCTCCTCCTCAAGCTCTATAGGTAGAAACTAGTATGTACATTAATAGAACATTTTAGATCACTTAGATTTATATAATAAATAATTGAGCACCATGAACCAACTCCTCCCTCTGCTATGCTTTTTCTCTATATCCCAATAGACAAATAAATAAAAGAAGAGAAATTTTTTTTAATGAACCTCCATTTATTATATTTGAGAAACAAATGTCCAATAAATGATATAACTAAATTTCGAGACAAACAATTATTTCATGGAAAGTAGCACAACCCCTCATGTGGATTATTTTACCAGTGGTCCATAATGAATGATTGGTAGTCTCATGAAACATCGGGTTGTAAGAGTACTTCGAAAATTTTGAGGACATGTGCCATATCCATAATGTGAAATAGGAATTTGATATGAATCCACGAAAACAAAATGGAAACAAAGCATGAATATATAGATTCAAAGACATCAGATCATATTAATTAAGAGTCAAAATATTTCTAAGTTGTAGAAGGTAGTTCACTAGGTATTACAGGTCATAGTAGATGGGTTGATGAAAAAGACCCATGAAAATGTACCAAGCCCAAAAAAGAATATCATTCTAGAAATGGTTTTAGGACACTAAACTAGAGAAACATTACAAGAATAATAAAATATGAAATAATTTTACATTGTAAAATATTTCTTGAAATACATATACTAAATAAAATGTAATTTTATTTGAAAAAGAAGGATTCCAAATTAGCTTGCATCTACACATGACCACACATATATATGAACACATTCACAATTAGGAATATAAAACATAATTTTACAGTGAAGAATTTTTTACATGATTACATTGTAAAATTTTAGTACATATTTACAGTGAATATTTTTATACATATATATATATATACATATATATACATAAACAAAAAAATATATATACAGAAAAACTTCATATTTATATATATAATTTATTTATTTATATAGTTAAAAACATAAATATATGTTTGCATAGTTTTATATATAAAAAATCAAATTTAATTATTATATTAGAATACACACATGTATTTTCAAATTAACCAATTATATTTTTTATAAATTATATACTATTATATAATTTTTATATCGGTGTTCATTTATTTGTGTATAATATTTAGATATATAAATAAACATATATATTATTTTAAATACCATATATATTTACATATATAAGTTTGTATAAACACACACACACACACATACTTACAAATGTATATATACACTAAGACACACACACACGTAGATATATATATATATATATTTCGTTTTCGAGTAATAATTATTTATGTGTGTGTTTGTTTTATTTAAGTTTTTTATTGATGCAATTTTCCTCAGTGAGGGTAAAAGTACGTTGATCATGAGAGTTGAAATGAACACCATAAATCTAGTCTCTTTCATAGGTGGAATTTTTAAAACATGTCTTTTTAATTTTATTTAAAAAATTTACCAGTAACTTATTAATATTAAATAAATGGTTTATCAAGAATCAAATGGTTTCATGCATGACCATCCCCAGGTGAATGAGTGAAACCATTTGGCATAATTGAATCCCACACAAAGACTATCAAATTCTTTGACACTTTTAGTATATATTAATTTTTAAATTTTTTATAGTTTTCCTTTTTTTGTTATATTTGTTCTAATATATATATATATATTAAAATTTTAAATAGTATTTGAGATTCTATTATTTTATTAGGAATTACTAGAATTAAATTAATCCAAATATATAATTACAAACATCATTATAGACTCAATTTTATAAAAAAGGGAATTTGACATCAAGTAAGGATATTCTATGTGGGATGGGGTTTCACTATTCGACCCATAAAATAATAATATAATAATGATAATAATACATAAATATTAATATATAATTACAATTAAACGTAATTAAAATTAAATAATCTTTATATTGAAATTAATTAATAATAAAAATAATAATAATAAACATAATAAAAATTTATATTAAAAAATTATTAATTTAACAAATAACTTATTATTAAATAATAGTAAATAGTAATTAGAAATTAATAAAATATAATATAATTAGGATAAATATTAATGTAAAAAAAATTAATAATATAATTAATGTTAATTTTTATGATAAGTAATAATATTAATAATAATTTATAATATAATAGATTTTTAATAACAGGATTAATAATATAATTAATAATTATTAATATGATTAATGATGGGTAATAATATAAATAATAATAAGAAATATTTTTATAATAAGTCAAGTCGCCAAATGTGAAAAAAAACAACAACATCACCCAGTAAGAAACTAGACACTTACACTACGTTATTATGATCATTGGAGGCCCTATATTTTTTACCCTAAAAGGCCCAAAAGTCATCATTATTTTAGAATCCCAACATTATTATTCAGATTTTACCATAGTAGTATGTCACCCCTTGGTTAGGTTCCATTCTACTGCTTTTTTCATCGCATACGCTGAGGGTCATTGCTGAATTGCGTCCAAGGTCATCAACCGCCTTATTAGTTCATTAGCCTATGTCTCATGTGGAATGACAAGGTCATCGCCAATCTAAACCCCACATACCAATTTCATCTCCTTCTTACACCCCACATCTTACGGTGATTTCTAGCCTATACTCGAGTTCATCGTTGTCATGTCGTAGCCACCATGTACCCCGAGTTCCTCCATCACCCACCCAATTTCTGATATGGGGATCTAGTCAGTGAATTTTCAAGGTACATACCATCAATATATGTAATGGGTTCTAAATTACTGAGTTTTACCATATCGTGGTCATCCCTAGCATATTCCCCATGTTCCATTGTCAGGAGCCCCACCATAGAGGTGGGGATCTTCTCACCGGTTGTGCAAGGTGTGGACCCTCTATCATCTCCAACCTTGTCATCCTCACTTAGCCCATTTCATTCACCTTTTCATGGGTCCCATACCCTAGATATGTCATTATTAACCCATAATACTGTCATCTACATGCGAAAATTTCATTTCGATATAAACTAATCTATATGATCCACCTATTAGAAAAATACTATAGGTTGACCAACAAACCCATTTATTAGAATAATAGTGTACATGGTTTTATATTCCAAGCGATAGAAACTCTGATATCGATACCTTGTGACTCGTCATGAATTCAATCACAATGGTGCCTTTAGAATTCATTCCATCACTTCTCATTCCTTTAAATATAGGAATCATCCACCCTGACAATGAATCTCAACCTTCTAAGGATATGCAATGACACATGATAAAAACATCATATAGAGACCAATCATATCATATTCATAGATTCCACTTGGTAAGAGAGGGACCAGACTAAGATTGGTGTAGAAATCTCCATTGTATTCAGGAGAGGAAAACTCTATTGTCATATAAATAGTAATAATAATAAATTATAGAATTAAAAATAGAAATATAAATTAATAATATGATTAATAATAATATAGTATAATGTTGTATAATATAGTAAATAATTAAAAATATTCATCAGTAATGCATTTAATAACAATATGTTTTTATATATAATATATTAATAATATATTAATAATATTATATAATTTTCAATATAATTAATTAAAATGATATAGGTTAAATATAAATAATAAAGTAAACTATAAATAAATTATACAAGTATTTTTGGGTAACATTACAACAAAGCATACACATCATGTGAATGCTAGCTGTATACAAAATTTTCTGAAACCTCAGGTTCCACCTATAAGTATCTTACATCAGTGATTCTTCTACAATACATAGACCTAGCCTCGTTAGTTCTCCATCTGTGACTGTCAATGTCGTTGATGACCAAAATTCCTTATGTTTCTGCATGCACCACATAAAAGTAATATGGATGCCACACATCTCAAACCTGCCCATAAATAAAGTGGAAACCCAAGATATTGAATACCTTACATATTCATCTGATGACCTAGATACCATAACTGACGCATGTCAAACCCATCCTTGAGAACATGTTGCTTGCCTCCATGCAAACAACCCCAATTGGAGCATAAATTATCATATCCAATGATTTGTTTTAAAGTAATTTCCAATCATTTAGATTGATATTGAAATGTTTTAAATATTATGTAAGATAAGATTGAAACATATAAGGAATGTTTTGTCTCATATGTGGATAAATGGACTTTATTGTCACATTTATGTGTGAAGGAGTAGACTTTCAAAAGGTGAAGATTGAAAAAAAAATCTACATGTTGGTGAGGAAAGGAATAAATTATCGATTCTAGGGTGATTATCGATTGCAAGGTCATTTTTTGTGTGTGAAATAAAGTGTGTTGTTTTCTAGGGTGTGGTTGTATTTTGACTCCAGCGTGCATTGGGCTGTTGACTATATAGGATTTTCATACACAATGAAATGGTCAAATGATCCCTATGATCAAGATTCAGAGTGTTGTGTTGGGAGTAATATGCATCATATTGTTTTTATGAGTATAGGGTTTGATTATGTTCCAACGACATGGAGTCTATATAATGTTGATTTTTATTTGATGTTTTAGGAATTTATATATTTTTTTACCATCAAACTTGTACTAGTTTCATTATAATAGAGTCTGTGGAAATTCTATCAAAATTTGTAATAAAAAATAGATGATCTGGATTTATTTTTGTAGTTTCTTTAGTGAATATTAGTGAATGTTTTGAAATGATTCATGACATTCAGTGAAAATGTTTTGATAACTTTTAGTGAATGATTAACTAGATTTTGTGATGAAACTGTTCAAAACATTAATAAAATTTTCAATTGAAACTCATTGAAACTTCTAAATCTTACACAAAAACATTCAATAAATAATTTGGTGAAAAGATATTGGGAAGTATATTATTAATTTAATTATTGTTAAAAATGTATAAATAGTTTTATTTTCTATAATTTTTAAAATATTCTCCTCCTAAATAATTATATGAAATTCCAACTGAACATTCAATGGAAATTCCTATAGAACTTCTAGTGGATAAAAAATAATTATTCAATATATATATATATATAATTATAGAAAAAGAAAATATATTTATAGATTTATAATGATTAATAAATTTATATTAACATTTTATATTTTTTTTCATTTTCAAACATATAAATATATATTAATTTATTATAAACATACAGATATTTATTTTATATATGTTTTTGTGTTTTATTAATAATTGAATTAAAAAATTTCTAATTAATCATCCAATGGATAAATACTAATTCTTCAATGAAAAAAATATACACATTATTATAGGTATTAAAATTATAATTATACATTTATAAATATAACTAAATTTAAATGAATAGATTATGAATGTTGTTACTTTTACAAATTTATAAATATAAATACATTTTTTATGATTGTGAATTTATTTCATTTCTAAATAATCAGTTTTTCTTTCAAAATTATATTTATAAACCTTACAGTGGAACTTAATGTGGATCACAAAATAATTCTATAAAAAAATAAATAAAGAAATATATATAAGAATAAAAACATAATTATACATTCATAAATATAACTACATATATTTATATATGTTATGAATATAGTTTTATCTAATAATTATTAAATATATTTTAATTTATTATAATTTTTTAATATTTTTCTAAATAAATATTTTTTTCAAAATTTGAATTATAATTCTAATGGTTGAACATTCAGTAGATTATTTTGTAGAACATCCACTTTATCATCCATTGTATAACAAAAAATTAATTATAAAAATAAATATTTATATAATTATTAAAAAACATACTTATAATTTTAAAAATATAAATAGATTTATGTAAATATATTATAAATATAGTTAAGTTTACAAATGTATAAGTGTATTTTAATTTGATATAACTGTTGTAGTTGATACCCTATAACTGAATTTCATAAAAAATGATTACATGATTAATGAACTTTCTTATCTCATAATAATTATTCCTTTTCATGTATCTTGTATGTTATAATTTAATAATAATATAGGTCGCATTGAACGTTCATAGTAGTTCCTTTCTATGATGATAACCAAGAGGTTCCAGGACATTATTCTTGAATATATGATAAATTGAGACATGATGTTTTCCGATGTGACATGGGAAATATAGGATATTAGGGTAAGGAGACTAATTAGATTTTTTTATATTTTGACACCATGAGTTTTTTATGATTATTTTTGGAAATGAAATTAATTACTTTGATAGATTGCATTGCATGCAATTCAGAGTTTCAACGAACCATAATAATATATTATTATTATTATTATTATTATTATTTAAACATGAGATCCATAACCTTGACATTAAAATTGGTGATATAAAAACCAATAACCATATTTTTGAAAATTAATTATAATGGTTTTAGATAAATATGATACATTGATAAATAATTACTTAATATTAAATAAAGTCTTTATATGCTTCAAATGTACTTTTTTCCTCTCAAAAATAATTTTTATTTCTTTTTTTTGTGAAAAATTAATAAAATTAAAATTTTAACTCATTGAAAATTTCGTTGGAAAAATAATATTCCTATTTCTAATCAACATGCCAAAATTAATGTATAGTATGTTTTTCATAATTTCCTGAAATGATATATTTTTCGATGAACAGTGATAAATAATGATTTTAATTAAAAAATAGTTTCTATTTTAAGAATATAAAAATTATTTTTTAAGATATATTTATAATTAAAATACTTAAATTATATTATTAATAATCCTGTATATTTTATTTAAATAAATTTATTTGTGGATTTTGATATTAAGTTTTCCATACTTATAAAAATACTTTCTCTAGAAAACAAAATTTTAATCACATCTATGGGTTTGATTTTAAATTAAAAAATTATACTTATATGAAGATAATATAGTAAAATATATTTAATATATGGAATAATTAAAAATATTAAATAATATGATAAACTTAATTTTTATTATTATTACCTGCTAAAAACATAGAAATTAATTACTCTATATTATGTGACAATGGGTTTATCGGAGGTTAAAATAAGAATTTAAGGATTAAAATGACTTAAAAACGTATCTTATTTTATTGTATTTCTATATTTAGAACTTCTATTATATAAGGTCCATTAATGGTCTATTTTGGATCCATTTTACATGTGAAAAATTTGGATATATTTTATTATTTTGATAAATTTCATGTGTTTCTTCTCCCCCACATATAAAAGGGGACCCAATTTACTCTCCTCTTCACAGTTTAATTGCCTTTTATTCCAACCAATAGCCACCCAAATCCATTCTATAATTCGTGTTTAATGTTATAGAGTTTTTTTTATTTTTGAACACTCTTATGACGGCTTTTGGTGCGAATCTAAATATGTTGTTTGAAGAAGAGGTATTATTCTTAACTGAATGTTTTTGATTTATTTCTTATTCTAACCCCATAAATTATTATAAAAATATTATAATATAAGTAAATTCATATATTACAGATACAGATATGTTATTATGTTTATGACATAACATATATCTATCTCCACTTCTATAAAATGGGAAATGAAAATGGGGATCCTGTGTACGGAAGACTACCGCCTCACGAACTGATGTCATTTATTTTCCATCACCGCCGCTTAGGAATTGATATAATGATACATTTAAAGTATAAAAATTATACTTATTATTTAATTATATTTATTGATTTAAAATATCACAAATAAATTTTTACCTTTCAAACCGTTTAGAAATGATAACGAGGCTCATGCATATGTATGGAGTACCGACTCCATGAAGAGATGTGATATGTCTTTCGTCTTATTTTGAAATATATGTTAATATAAATAAATTTATTGAATATATATGATATATAAGAAATAAAAAATAATATATAACGGTGAATTAATATTTACCTTTCTTTCATTCCATCTATCAAAAAATTAATGCAGTGTTCTCATATACGTACGATCTACAGTATAGATGAACAATGTAAATCATTTTTCACTCTCTATCTTTTATAGATGACTATAAATATGTATATAATGAATATATTTGATATTTATATCATTACTAACATTTTATATATGATCTAATGATAATCAACATATTAGGACAAAAACTATCAAACCAAAACATATATGAAAAATTAATATCTCATCACCCAGAATAGTGATTTTATTAACGAATTGATAATAAACCAAAGATAAAAGGTATAAGTAAATAATATATGTTATAGTATATATTATTTGGTTATTTTAATATTTTTATAATAAAACATTATTTATTAAAAATTATTTTTTAATTTTTTAATGAAATTTGAGACATGAGGTAATAGATTTTCATCTCACACTTACTTTTTTGAGAAACATGTCATATTCATCACTTAATTAAGTTATGTGGTGTACATTATATCATTATTGTATTATAAGATTATTAAAATTAAAATTATGAGATAGAAATATCCAAATATGCTTCTTTCGTTTATATAGCTTATAATTCAAAAGATATCAACACAGTAAGGGTTTTACAACACAATCGCATTGTTTGTTATGATTTTTTATAATTAAGATTATGAAGATAAAATATTATAAAATATTTCTCGAAAAACTTGTGGAATTTATTATCATATATTTATTTTTTAAATAAATATTTTACATCCATTTTCCTCTCTTTATGTACTCGTGATTCCAAAAGAATGTTTTTATGGAAAACTAACTTTATTTGTATATTCGGTCAGCAATCAATTTTTTCCACATCCATGTTTTCTAAAAATGATTTAAATAATGTTTTTCATTTTATTAAATGATTTATTTGTTTTATTTTTACCCATTTTAAAATTTTAAATAATATTTTAAAATTAATATTATTATTTTTTATGAATGAGGTATTTTTTTAATTTCTATAAAATTTGAAATGAATATTTTTTTAACGAATAGAATTTTACCACATCTTAACCACTCAATTATTTTAATTTTCCTTAAATATATAACAATGATATTTTCAAATAAAAATATTACTTTAATATTTGGTATTTTTGATATTTTTATGAAGCGATTTTCAAATAGAAAAATTAATTTTTCTCATGAAAGTTTTAATAATATTTTATGATATTTATTTCCATTAGAAAAAACATCCTCATATGGTTATTATGATTTAATAGTGATATGACCTAATAATAACATCCATATCATTTCTCTAGATGGTTTATTAAAATGATGACAATATGTTTATAAAAAATTTTCCACTTTTATATCTTATTTTATGATTAATTTATGTAATAATTATTAACATATTTATTTTCCAAAGCTAATGCCATGTTGAAATGTTTATGAAACAAATTTATTTTACACAGGTTCTGTTATGATGAAATTAGTATGAAACCCATTTCTTTTTCATGTTTTATGATATGATGAATGGTTTTTTGGTACACCTATGTGTGATTTTAAATATGTGATGTCTGGGAAAAAATTATGTATCCCTCCAATTCATTGGGTTATAATTTGTATGTCCAAAGATAAAGAGGATATAGATACATAGTGAGTATAGTTCAATAGGGAAATTTGTCCTCTATGATGGAATTGGGTGTGAACCTTGAATACTATGATTCATTGGGTGGTGAACCCATTTAAGTGTGATATCCTTGTAACTAGCTCTTCACTACTTTCAAAATAAGTGTTTATTCTTATATATTTTCCAAAAATCCATGTCCCATGAAAATATTATTCTCTCATGGTTTTTTCATTGATCCCTTTATAATTCATGCCTTATTGACTCCCAATATTTATTCCACGACTAAGGTTTCTGATATATGACAAACATCATATAGTTTTTAAATGTTATTATCATGTTATCATACCCTTATTCTCATGTTATGCATAATTTATCATTTATATCTCTCTTATTTAACTTTATTGAGCATATGATCTCTCCCATATTTCCTTCCCCCATTTCCAAAAGCTTCGCTGAACCCTTATGATTTATATCTTCTTGATGGTTTCCCCAATCTCCAGATACCATCTTCTAAGTGGTTTGAAACCTCGGCGCTCTTAATCTCACCATGGTGGCCCATTTTAAGAATAGGAGGTCATCAGTTGATGCTTTTGACAGGTTCGTCTTTGTCTCTTGGGACCTTCCTAAAAGGGAGATTTTGGGTTTTCTCAACTGTCGTCATGTCATGATTCAGTTTGAATCAGATGCGGATCTCATCAAATCATAGTTGAGGGTGCCTCATAGCTTCAATGGAATTCGTTTTACATCATACATTGGTCCTTCGAGTTTCACATGAATCAATATTCGCCTTCTACGGCATTTTGTGTAAGCTTCCCCAATCTCTACTTGCCCTTTCATAATCCTTATGTCATTCAAATGTTACGTAATATTTTAGGATGATATCTCTGCTCTAATAGTCACACTGAAGCCTTGTTCCACCCATTGAACCCCTGGGGTTGTGTTGAAATGGACGCATCTCGTTTTCCTTTCGATTTTTTTGTGTATTACTATCGGTGAGGAATATAGGTGTAAGCAATGGGTAATTTATGAGAATTGGACCGAGTTCTGCTCATCCAACAATCTTTTGGGTCATTCTTTTGAGTTTTGCCGAAGGGGAGCCCTATATAGGGATTGGAGGTTCATCATCAGGAACACCAGGTTACTGCAAGAAGAAAGGATGATCCAAAGGTTAAGGCTCATGAGGTTGGTATGACGGTGGGTCCAGAACAAAAGGCTTTGAGGTCAAAAGTTAGAAGATGGGGGCCGTCAAGTCTAGTGGTGAAGGATATTCTGAATGGTGTTCACATGGTGACTGTTGAGGATGTTCACGCAGCTGAGATGACAATTGCTATGATGTCTCAACTTAACCTGAAGGTCGCAGAAGTTCTCAGCATGTTGAGGTAGGATTTGGAGGGCTCCTCGAAGTTCAATCATATGTAGAAGCACATAGAGGGGGAGAACATTATTATGGAACAAATGGTGGGGGTCAGGGAGGAATCTAAAATTTGGAAGTTTCCATCACAAATAGTGTTGGGGAACCAAGGAGCTTAAACCCTTCAGCTAAACCCTTTCTTATTTTGAGAAACAGGTTTCAAGGATTTTTTGAGTGCTTGTTTGAAGTGGGATTGAATTTTGATAATGTGGTAGGGGTGATAATTATGGGGATTCCATGAAAGGGGACAATTTTGGATGTTTGGGTCACGAGGAAGTTCCCATGGCCATAGAAGATCCCCCTAATGTGGTTATGTGTCTGATTGAGTGTAACACACCAGACCAGAGTAGGGGGAAGACAAAGGGATGCAAGTATAATGTCTTGAAGAAACTCCTTGGTAAAAGTAGGGATCTCTCTAAGGGTGATAAGAGAAATATGAGTGGTCCAGTCAATCTCACCTATAGTGACATTGTTCAGAATGAGAATAAAAGGATGAATGAGTGTGAAGGAACATTGTCTACAACACCAAGAAGCAGAATATGAAGGGACTACTCTTACCTTCCATGATCGGTGAGTACCATATCATCCATTAAGTGGGATATTGGGGTGATTCTTGCTTTCAAAAAGGGCAGCCTGGTCAAGAAACCATTCCAAATGAATCCCTTACTGGACCAGCTAAGAAACCGTGAACAATGTGATAATATTTTGAGGTGGTATAAATCAGCTTCTGAATGGGAATCAGCTACTCTAGAAGAGAAATACTATGTGGGATGCAGAGAGGAGTACGAGTATTAGGATATGTAATTTTGTGTTGGTCTATTTGGATTGTGGTTTGAATTTCATGTGATTGTTTTGTGAATGTTTCATGGTGTGATTCTATATGGTTTAAGTGTTCTGGGGTTCTCACTTTTCCATAAAGTGTTTGGAAATAAAAAATAAAAAAATTTATTTTTCAGTCATTAAAATTATGGATTTATATATACACCCTCTCATGGTGGTCTCACTTGTCAATTTCTCAGATAATTGGTTTTGAGAATATAACCATTAAATGTAAATCCACATTTCGATGTGTCATTGGATTTTTCTATTTGTGGACATGTTTAGTGATACCCATAAATTATTATTATCATTAATATATATAATTCCTCATATACACTAATGTATTTATAAAAATAAATATGAAAAATTCTCACTACAATGTGGGATATGTTGGGTTTTTCACAAGTGATATAAAATTAATGGATAATGAATGAAAGGAGTTATCCCTTTTGTTATGTGGAATGAGTTGATATATCAGGTCCATTAATTTGAATGAAACTACATAAATAAATTAATAGACATGGTGTTTTGTGGGTTAGTTTGGTTATTTAATTTCAATGATAGATAAATCATGTATATATGTCAATGGAACCGGCATGAAACATGTTTTATTAGATACATCACAATAAAGTGATTATATTAAACAGTAATAATTTGTGGGAGGTTGAATAATGTTGTGACATTATCATGATTCTTTATGGGAGCTATTACATGTTTCCAGATGTTAACAATGGACTTTAAGATGTTATTCCCCATTCCATTAAGAAATGGTCATATAGAGTTACACACTAAGTTTGTCTATAATCATTTCTAAATTCAATTATTGAATGTAACATATAAGAATAAATATTTTTTATTCTGGTTTAGTTGATCTCCATAATTTAATCACAAGTTTTTCAAAATAATAACTGTGTAAAATAATAATAATAATAATAAATATTTATTTACATTCTTGGTGAATATAATATTTATTATATTTATCGTACAATAATTTAGTGAAATTTATTAAATAATTGAATATTCAGTATTCAGGTATCGATAAATATCGATGATGGAATGAGGGTCGAGCTAAATTTTCCAATTGGAATGATTTAAATTATATTTATTTATAATCTTAATGAGTTTCATGGGTTAAGTGATTAATATTATCATCATTATTATTATTATACAAGTTTTTAATTATGAATTATAAATATGTAATGTGATTAGTGTGAAATTTTCCAACCCAAAACCTACCATAATAAATATCAAATTATATCAGTTTTCATAATCAGTTTATTGTTATTAATAATAGATAAAGGGAGAATATATCAATCCCTAGAGTGATATATAATTATATATATCACACTCTATCTTCCTCCTCCTAGAATCCTTTCAGTACACACTAAGAGTTCTTCATCATTCGAGAAGAAAACAACTGTGATTAACCACGAACAACATTAGCAATCAATATTGGTCATGATATCACCCAGTTATTATAAGATGGTGTTCAAGGATTTTGGATCACCCATAGATCACTATTAGAGGGATTTAAACATATATCCTATAATAATATGATGGTATGATAAGACCATGTCAAGGTTATTTTCAGTTATAGAATAATTACAAGTTGAGATAATTATATATATAACCATAAATTGATTATAAATTACATGTAACAATATTTCTCTTCTAGTTCCACCATTTTAATTACTTGAGGTATTCTATTTATCATTAGATATGATATTTTAATCATTTTAAATAAAGATTAAATATAAATCAATTCTTCATACCATTAAATAACACTTCCCCTATGATTAGAACATATATGTGGTATCATAGGAGTTCATATGTTTAATTTATAATCATTTAATATTAATTTATTTTTATAATGTGTTTTATTTTTCCCTCATTTATATTAATTCATTTGAATATATTAACATCACCATCTATTCCAATATTAATTATCACTAATATATCTACTAGTTGTTTAAGGTTTAAAAACAATAAAGCATTCAAAAGCACAATCGTGAGGTGTCAGTATTCCAGCCTAGAAAAAATAAGAACACACAATCTGTACTCCCTACATACAGATTGAGTATTGTTTCATATATTTATCTCTATCTATCAGTTCTTATTCAAAAAAATTAGATCAATGAAATTTATAAAGCAGATCATTGTGTATTTCTTGATTAACTTTCACAGTGCATGAAGAACTACAAGTTATGTAACCACTTTAAACAATGTATAGTTTCTATTTTCATGCATCCAAGAACACAAGGTGTCCCTGGATTTCCATTTATTAGATACTAGACAAATTCATGTACACTAAATGAAAATTTGAGGTCACACATATTATATGTTGGACAACACATTGTGAAACTTGAATACATTCACGGTAGAGAAACACTTAGCCCCAAGGCATGTGTTTCACACATGGGTAGAATATAGTACAATATATGTGAATTAATACATGTTTTATAGTCTTCTACTAAAATTTTTTCTTGTTTTATATGGAGAAAAATTAAATATATAATCAAACATATTCCCATGGGTTATGTGTTTTCATTTATTTGACATAGTACACACCATGAAGCAATATTCAAAATTATATGTTAGATATATTCCATATTAAAAATTTTGATATTCACATGAAGTTACATCCAAGTAATCATGTTTAATTTATTAATTTAAAAAAATATCTAATGTTGAATAAAATGATTGAGGATGGAGGGTTAAAGATGATTTAATGGAATTAACATAAATTGAATAAATTGGAATAATACATGGTGCACTATCATAATTAAATAATATATCTATGTAATTGAAAACCAGATTTCAAATATATACATGTTTCTCAATGTGTATTTGATAATTTTATTAAACCATCCTTATGTATGTAATTAGTTTTTTAGTTTATTATATTTTAATTAAAATTTATCACATGTGTTTCATACCCTCTTGATTATGTAATGGAATTTGTGATCATGGTTTATTTTGTATAAAACCCCTTTACCCAATTCATTTGATCCCATCACCTGTATGTGAGTATGATTTTATGTAAATATGGATATATCATGCGATATGATGTATTATAAATCTTGGAGATTAATAAAAACCAATTGAGGGTATATAAAGGATCCAAAGGTGGAATTTTGTAACATTAACCAAGCAATGGTTCAATATGTGTTCCCCTTAGGTTAGGGGTTAGTTCATCATTTATTAGATAAACTAACCACTTGAAAATATCATGATTATTCCACCTATATTTTATTATTATTACATACATGATTAATTATTTATATATGTTGATATTTCATGATAATCTCATATATAAATTAACATTATTTCAGGATTTAATGAAATATAATCAGATTATGTGTAATCATTTTATCAAAATGGTTAATCACCTAAGCAAACTACACTTAACATTAACTAAAAATTTGAAATGGTAAAAAACAATTATTTTTATTGTATAAAAATACTTCTTATAAAATATTAAGTCAATATATCCTTAAACTATATATGTTATAATCGTCCTCATAGTTTATTGTTTAAAACCAATCTGAGTTGGGGTTATTTTAATGATCTTGGATATCATAACATGATTTTTTGGGTTGACGTATCTTATTTTACATAATGGGGTTTTTCCTAAGGAATACATGGTGTAACATAGGGGAAAGTTTCATGGAAATCACTAATAACAAGATATTAGGATTCCTAAGCCCACACAATGAATCAAGAAAAATCTATTCAGTGAAGATGGAAAATTACACCAACCTAAAACCAATTAGATAACCCATCAAGCCCATGTATTGGTTATGTAAAGGGTAATATTGATTATTGAACCTAAAATATCTAAGTGACATGATATTAAAAAACTTATGGTGAGGGATATTGGGTTATTAAATATAGAGGGATATTAAGGGAATTTAATTAATTTTAAATTTAATAATCTATATTTTTAAATCAAAACAAGTACTAATTATATACTCATAATTTGAAGAAATGTAAAATCATATGAAATTGAAAATATCACCACGATTCATGCTAGAGATGGATAAACTTATTTCCATTTTTAATTTATAGGAATTGTGTTAGGAAAAAGGTAAAAATCTATACACAAACAATATTTTATGATTTAGGATATTAGTCTTTCATAATTTTTCTTCCCTGGGGATTAGATTATTAGATATCTCACACATGGATAAAAAATAACTTCTTGAGAGGGAGGAGGAAAAAAATACATATATTAATGCCCAAACCAATCCAAGCCCCGATATGACACTCATGGGAAACAATCATGGTGTGACACCCAATAGTCGAATCATGACTCCATGTTTCCATGAAGCAACGATGTTAATCCAATGTCACAATATTCTTAGGAAAGTGAGGTATTTCATGTGGGAACCATAATCTCTCCTTTTTCACTTTCCCTAGGTAAAAAAGATATAACCGTATCTAATATCTTTTCTTACGTCCGATTATGTAGTCCTTATGCCATCAATATTGTATGTGTTAGGATGTCAGTCATTCATGGGTTTTCTTCCATATGTCTTAAATAGTTAGGGACCTCACCCCTCGATGGTTTTGGACTTGTTGATGGGTAGGGGGTTTGAAGAACTTATAATATAGCCCAAACCCCCATCAAGAACTGATATGGGACTCAGGAGAATGTTTTATTCTATGAAACGATACGGTCATGTTGTGACACCTTACGTCCATAAAAGAAGATATGTTAAACTAATGTCACTGGAACCTAGGGAACCTGATAAATTTCATATCGGACACAAAAACTGTTATAGGCACTTTCAAACCACATTCTGAATTCATTCTGAAAGATTATAGTGAGGAATAAGTATCTCTCTATTTGAGTCATGTGGGTAATGCAATTAATGTCTAACGATTCATATTATTTTTCATTTACAATGAAATTATAAATCAATATGATGAAATGAATGTGTGTAGCACTATTTCATGACTTCAGGATATCTGTCCAGGGAAGGAGAGAATAGAGAGATATGATATCTCGAATACACTATTCATGTGCAATCTTGGAGAGTCGGTTCCATCTAGGGAACGTGTAGTCGAGATGATTAGTTACATTGTTCAACGGGATTTCTTCGGTTTTAAGATCCTTGATGAGCCAAAAAAGAAATAATTGTATCATAAATACCCAAGAAATATCTAGTTTTATTGTGGATTATAATATGAGAAATCCCAAGAAGACACTATCAAATATATTTACTCTTATTTTACATGTTAATAAATACATGAAGAATTACTAACCCATAGTTCCTTTGGAGAATATGAAAAAGAGGAACAAGGAAAGTGGGCCAAAGAATCATTCCACTTTTAAGGATCCATTGCACCATTCCCCTATGAAGAAGAATATATAGAGGAAAAAATGTAATATGATGCGTTATGTTTTTTATGTGGAAATAGGGGCCACTGAAAGAGTAATTCCACCCTGTCAATGATGTATGGGAATTATTCTGGAGAATTAGTTATTGAGTTTATTATTTTAATATCTACAAGTTAGGTATTATATAATTCCTAAAGTGCTAAAATTTCTATCCAAATATAGGAACCATGTACATTATTGAATATTTATAGAGATGTGGTGGATCTATGGGCTACCAATGGAGTGAGTCTGGCTACACTAGAACATAAGGACTACTATCTCACATTGTCGACATGATTAATTTTTTAAATGAATTGTTATTATGTTCCTAGTGTTACAAATAACATAATCTTCATTTCTTTTTTTGACATGGATTAATTTATTAATATTATTGGAAATAAGTGTTGAGATATTTATAAATAAAGATTATGTTATGATATAGAATAGTTAAATAATGGTATTTATATATTAAATTAAGAAAACAACTATTATAAATTTATAAAGAAACAAATATGCATGAATGTTATGACACTTGGTTATGAAATCATCATATTGGTTAGGTAAATTTGAATCATTTGAAAAATATATGTAACGGTAGTTACATAAAATCTTCAGATATTAACCCACATGAAATGTGTCGCACATGTTTATAAGGTACTATGGCCAAACCACCATTCAGTGGTCAAAGTGAAATGGCCACATAGCATTTAAATTTGGTACAAATAAATATGTGAAGTTTTTAATTATACTCTATAGGTGGATTCTCATACATACTTTTACCATTGACTTGAGTAGGTAAAATTATATATACTTGATGTGGTCTATGTCTGAATTATTTTAGAACATCATGGAGTTAAAAAATGTGTTTTAGAATCAATTTGATATTAAGATTAGTAAATAATGACTGAGTTGAGGTGGTGAATATATTAACCATTACTTTATCAACATTATATGGGAGTATAGGATTTTATCCCATATAAATCCACATTATATATCGCAATGGAATGGTTTTAGTGAAAGGACGAACCATAATTTTTTAGACTTGGTAAGGTTAATTATGATTCATGAAAGCCATAAATTATCCATTTGGGAGATATTAATTATAAAATATATCATAATTACTATACTTCATACCAACTAAAGTGGAAAACTGTATTTTCTTTGAGTTATGCATGAATGGCCCAAAGGCCTTCATTTTATTGATTTTTGACACCCCCCATTAAGGGATGAGGGGGAACCCTTACAAGGCACGTAGGATTAGAGATTACATGTCCCATAGGTCTTTGAGGAAATATACAGACAATAAATATATGTAACTTCTCTTCCCCAGAATCTACATCATGATATCATCTCTCCACCTTCAAATGGTTGTTCAGCTTGGCTTCTCATGCATGCACAGTCTGGTCCTGGTGGAAATGCCATTCCCTCTCTTTCATGAATATCTATTCTGGCATGGGGTTTCAGGTATTTTTTAGGTCTATCTCAAGAAATAAACTACCAACCCATGGCATGAATAATATATTTATAGTGTGTCACAATGTAAACAACGAGATTATATATATATATGAACCTTCAGATAATAATGTAACTATTGCAATACAAAACATATTTTTTGAGAGTGAGCACATCCTCATGGAGGATAGTGGGTGAAATTATGAATTATATGAAATTTATGCTCATGATAAATAAAAGTTTGTATAGGGATACATGCCTCAATCCCACTGAGTTGATGTTTTCAATGAAAAATAATTAATGTGTATGAGTTATTAAGAGGTAACAGAACCAAATAGATTTTCTTTTTAATGATAGGTTATGGTCACTCATTATTGGTTGAAAATAAAGATCATCTCCCATACAAGGTGGAAGTATAGTGCTCATATAATACAATCTGTAAAGAATCCATAAATTATGGGACGGATTCTATATACCGAATCCATGTTTGATTTCTGATCGACCCTCCAGTCGATGTAAATCTTGTTGGGTGAAAATGTATCTTCATTATAAATCTACACTTTAATTATATATTAAATAACTATAAATAAATATAATAGAGAAAGGGTTTAGACAACATCATGTAATTGACTATGATGAAGACCTTTTCTCCAATTTCTATGTTTAGATCCACTATAATGATGATTTCCATTACAACTTTCCCTGACTATAATACTTGTTAGATGGATTCCAAAACTGCTTTTTTTAATAGAACCTTAATGAGGATGTGTATATGAAATAACCATAAGGGTTTGTGTCACCATGAAATTCAAAAAATTTATTCATGTTTTATATATTCATCTATGTATTCATGAAAGAAACTATGTCATGGTACATTATATTCAATGAATCTGTGATGGAATTTGTTTTCAATAATATCTAATGTGAGCCATTTTTTTCTATTAGTTTAATGAAACTATTTTAGTTTTTATTATATTTTATGATAATGAAATATTAATAATTAGAAATGATATACCAGCCTTAAGATAGGTTAATTCATGGTTTAATAAGTGCTTATCCATGAAGTACTTAGGTGGAGTATCAAACATTTTAGGGATCAAGATAAAGATTTATAGATCTAAGATGTGGCTTGGGATATATAAGATTATCTACAATGACTAAATAAAAATGAAGTTTAGTAAAGAAAATTCTAAGAGTTTATTGGTTCCAATGTCACATGGTATACATATTATAAAGAACATGTGTCCTCAGATACAATAAAAAGTATATAAAATAATTAATATCACATATTCTTCTATACTTTCTTTAATCATGTATTCCATATTATGTATGAGGATTTATTTTTCATATATAATAATCATGGTATAATGTTATCAACTAGATCTAGGATAACAAGATGGAATTATTTTTAAAGATATACCTAAATATCTTATGAAAAATAAGGATATGTTCCTAGTTTATAGAGGAGAAAAAGAGCAAGTCACGTGGGGTTATATAGATTCTAGGTTTTATATTAATTAGAATGATCCAATGACATACTCATTATATTTATTTTGCCTCAATAGAAGGTCTATGAGATGGAAGAGTTTAATGTATCTAGTTATATCTAATTCTATAGTAGAGTTTGAGTATATTAAGACTTCTAAAACAGCCAATGACAAAGTTTTGATTAATAAATTTGACTAATATCTTTATGGGGTACCAATTAGTAAAGATACTATCAATGTTTCTAATGATAATAATGAATTAGTGGAACTCTCTAAAGATATGAGGTTACACCAACGGTCAAATCACAAACTAAAAATTTTTATATCTTGAGTAATTGTTCCCAACTAGGTTTGGATGTTCTAAACATAGTATACATAAAGTAATCTGTGGTGTATCCCTTGACCATGAATTTATCTTAGCAGAGGAATGAGTATCATATGGGAGCATGTGGACTAAAAGTTTCTATAATTTGTCTATAGTGAAAGTGATAATTGGTTGGAGTTGGTGTTCAATATCCATCATTATTAGAACATTTTTAAATGTTTAATAAAGTCTCATATAGAATTATGATTTTTCCTTTGGATGAATATTATATTCGGTAGATTTATAATAACATCTTTCACATTAGAGGGTTATATTAGTTCTCTACTATGATGTGAACATATAGGTTCCACAACATCATTATTGAATATATGTTCTATTTCTAGATGATATTATCTAAAGGGACATATAAAATACCAGATATTAGTCATCGGAGACCCATAAGACTTTGAGAAACCCTATCATACTGTTATCCCTTGGTAATATCTAAGATAGACGGTTATGAGAACTGTCCCATTAATGGTAAATCAATATTTCAATGTGTCATTGGATGTTCCAATTTTTTATTTGTGTGTAATGAACATTATACTTTATTATTATCATTAATTGATATCATGATGTGAATACACTGATGTGTTGATAAATTTTTTGATGAAATTTTCCTATCAAAAGGTATGATACATTGTCTGATTTATAACTCATAAAACTGAAATGGATAAGACGATAAATGATTTATACCTTTCTACTTTATTGAATTTTGATATATCAGGCCCTTTGATAAGAATATAACCACTTACATAAATACATGGCCACAATATTCAATTGGTGATTTTTATTATGAAATTTCAAATAAAAGGATTTCAAGCATATAGGGTGATATTACCAACATAAAACCATCTTAATTAGATATGTTTCAATAAATTTATTATATTACATAGGATGATTTCATGGGAGGTTGGATAATTTTGTGAAATTAACTTCTTCTCTATAAGAAAGTTGTTGGGTTTCTAGACTCTATCCTTGGACAGTAAGAGGATATACATATTTTTACTAATAAATAAGCCTAGAGGATATCATGTTAATTGTTTCTATATTATCTTTATTATTTATGTATAGATTTTTTCATGTAATAATAAGTAATATTTAATTTTTATTTATTGATGATCGTAATTTAAACTCAATTCATTCAAATGTGTAATATCCCGGACTTCATTGAGGTATCTTCTTGTTTAAAATTTGGTTTGAATCACTTAATGTTGGATAATTAAATATTTATTATGTGTATGAGGAATCGTATGGTGTTTAGGGGGTTCATTTCATGAAATTAATGGAAATTCGGTCATCATGTGCATGTTGAACGGTTGGTGCACAGTTAGTGTAAACTGTGAAATGGAAAAATCCAAACCATGTGACGTTGGACATGGGAATTTAAAATACTGATTCGAGGTTTTTCAAACCATATAGGATTCCTAGGGGACCATGTGAATTGTACCACTCTTGGACAATGGGTTGGAACTCGTTTGGTTCATGGTTTTTCAAATCGTGCAGCCAAATAATGCATTTCCTTAAAAAGTGATAAATTACCATTTCCTCCTCATGATTTTGACTATTTCACCAAATATTCTACACCATTATTCCTCTAATGGTGCCCGTGATGATCCAATGCACAAAAATAGTCTCAATGGTTTATCTCCTTCAATTCTAGGCTATTTGGAGTGTTGTTTGGTGTAGATTAAATCTTTGGGTAACTCTAACACTCCTTTTTCTTCTCTTTTCTGGATTAGGGATTGTGGTTTATCTATTATTATTATGAATCACTAAAACAAATTTCATGAGGATCATATTTTTTGCTTCAAGGGGTGGTTGAATCTAGATCTAAGGCTAGGGTTAAAGGAGTGTTGTTATACAGATTTGAGGTAGGTGGTATACATGTTATATCCCATAGTTTTATTACTGATTTGTGTATATGTGGTAGTGATGTTTTTTCCCTCTTGATGTTATATTGATTAATTTAGTTTGATTTATCAAAATGGTTGTATAAATGACGATTTAGACCCCTCATGGTCCCTTTTGTATGCCCAAATATTGATCAGAACATTTAGGGCCACCCATGGGGTGTGCCCATAATCTTGAATAAAGAAAATTGTAATTTTAAGCCAAAATATCATTTTTTTTTGAAATAAATCAAATGATAAATGTTATGAAATGTTGGTTAAAATTATAAGAAAGAACTAATGAAATTTTTTTCTTATCAGTGGTAATGGAATAAGGGAATCTTTGGAAAATTTTAAAAATGGTTAAATGGAATAAAGTGAATGTGTCAAATAGCATATTATTTTGTAATTTAATTTCATAAATGGGATAATTCATTTGAATTGATAAATTATGTGAAATTTAATAATGTATGGAATGTTTTTGAATAAGCTAAATGGGTTAATTTATTAAAAGGTGAATTGGTTAAATGGGCTATTCCAGGTAAATGGTAAATATGCTAAATGATTTAGGCTTGATGTTGTTTCATGTGTTCATTGAAATGTGAAATTTGAATATTATTTTTATTGATTTTGTATTATTTGTGATATGGTATATGTGTTAAATGTACAAATAAGCATGTGCACATGGATTAGTGGTGTGGGATAATGGATTGAGTCTCCTCCCATGGGACATCTTAGACTATGTCACTATTCCCCACCCTAGAATGTATGAGTTAGGGAGTTATACTGAGGATCTATGAACCTAAAGAATTCATTTTATGATACTACTAGGAATGAGGCTCAATTGTATGTTTGATGTAATTGTTTAGGAATTATTCTTCCCTAGTGAGATATGGAACTTGACTTATCAACCTATGCATGGTAATCGAATTTATTATACTTTGTTGTCAATGATATAACATCTTATCTTCAGGAACATGTGATGATAATGGAATAAATGTTGAAAATTGTTAGGTGAATATTGTTAGATAATAGCCAATATGTTTTTTACTGTTTATCATTTCTTTTTTTATAACTTCCCTGCACTATCTTTTTAGACTGTATATTTTTTACACACCAATGGTAGTGGTCTACTAAGTAGTACTCACACCCTTATTGGGAAACCATTGGTTACCTGAGAATATTTCATGGTTGTGAAATATGATAACAAAAAGGGAATATGTTAGGGACAGGAGTTCGGCTTTAGATGTGCATGGATAGTGATCTATACTTATAGTCAGGACCCATTTTATGGATTCAAATTGTATCTTTATTTTTGGGTTTTTTTTCAATCTTGTCATTGTTATCATGACATGGAATATTTATTGTTGGTTCTATTTTGTTGTCTATTTGGGAAATGGTCAGTAATTCATGTTTCATGTTTATTAGTTATTATTTTCTTTATTTCATAAGTTATCTGTTGTGTTATACTATGGTAAAGAGGGTATAGTATCCCCACATGATCCATTAGACCCTAATTGCAACTCTAAAACCTCTAGTGTGTCAGGAAGAACTTTTAAGGTCAACCGGTGACCTGACTCAGAGCACCATTTTAGTGGATTCTGAGTTGGGGATGTTAGGATATTTGAGTTAAATAATAAAAATATTATTTAATTTTCAATTCTAGAGAATATAATATATATTGTATTTATTATAGACTAATGTAAAAGCAATTATTTATTAGTTAAATAGTCATTTTTCCAAGTTTGATAACTATTGTCTTTATTTAAATTAATGAGTATACCTATATATCTTTTGTATATTGGGTACATATATATGCCCATGTAGAGTTGACTTTACTATTCCCTTATAGTGTTTACATTATATAATTATTTTTTGATTTTTGGGAGTCCAACTGAGAATTGTATTACTCCACCCTAAATGCGATTTCCAGCATGTGTTGTGTCTTGTAAAGATTATAGACACTTTGATGGAGTCTTGGGTGGACTAGTACTCAGGGTATCATAGAGAGATTAGACAGATGAGGTGTTATCCAATAGTTTCAGACAGTTTTCTTAAACCTAAAAATCATGAATGTTTTTTTTGTGGATGACTTTTAGGATGTTTCACATTCACTTTTAAATAATAATTATTTTTGTCAGATTGTATTGTGGCCCTATTTACTTTCTTGTTTCTAACAATCACACTCTGTGTTTGGAATCTTTGTGTATACATACATTTTTTATAGTGTGGTTTTTTATATATCAACCATTCTGGTTTGGAGATGTTTGCATGAGTATGAGTACTAAGGAAAATGCCTCATATTTTTGGGAAATAACTAGTCAGTGATATTTACTATCCTCTGGCGAATCTGAGTCAAGATTGGGGAAGTCACGACATCTATCACTTGGAGAAAATTCATGGAAAACTGGTGTCATAGGTGGTATGTTCTACCCTAAAACTAATATTGTGTGATATTGTTTTTGGGAAATTGTGTTGGTGTTTCAAGTTCAGCATTCAAGATCGGGCCTCCAACGTTGGTGAGGCGGCCAACATATCCAAAAACCAAGACTATTACCACGTTATATCTTATTTTCTTACAAGATGTCCTTGCGATGCATACTGGCTAGATTCCACCATGAGATAACGAGGATAATACTTGGGGTGAAAACACATAGGTAAATGGATTTTCACAGAAACATCACCTCAGTGGGGTGTACCATCTATATCATCACCTTTAGGGAAGCACGTGGTACCTGCAGTACCGACAGATGCGATGCGAAGGCAGAGCGCACTTCATGATTTTTAAAATTATAGAACCCTCTTATTATGAGGAGATACCGACACATTGTAGGATGCAGACTGGATTAATGTGGTGACCCAAGTTTTCAATCTAGTCAGGACACCATTATATCAGTAGGTGGTCTTGGAAGTGACCCTTCTACATGGCACAATAGGGAAATGGTGGGGTTTCATTACAAAATCATATGATGAGATGAATCTTCTATGGAGGGTGTTTTATAACCTTTTTATATGGGATTACTCACCTTATAATAAATTGGATATGTGTGTCAAGTATCTTCTAAAGATCAGGCAGGACGACATGTTGGTATTTGAATATTCATCACGGAATACCATCCTTTCTATGTACTCAATAGATATGATACAGAACTAGTGCTTCAGGGAATGAAACATCAAGGTAGGTCTACATAGATACATCCAAGCCATAATAATCCCTATGTTCATTCAAACTTATGCTATGGTGCTAGAGTGGACCTTTGTTTTTGAGATTTCCTTTCCTGAGCAGATACAATCGATGGATGTACTTAGTGGGATTGTAGGAGTAGACCGATATGTTGGGTGGAAGATGTGGAAGAGGATCTGGGAGAGTAGAAGGAGGTGGTATACATTTCAACGTGTTACCACTACCACCACTAGGTGATCCACCCATGTCTTAGGGAGCTGGATGATTGGGAAGGAGGTAGCCGCATGCAGTCAAAGCGTATGACCATAGTGATCCATGAATTATTAGAGGTACAATATATGTCCAATCCATCCTGGTTTCAGTTTTTATAGACACATGTTCATGTCATTAACTTATTTTAATGAACCTTGTTTGGGGTTCATAGATTTTGTTTGATATTTTGACTCAACCCTTGTACCTAGAGACTCTTACAGGAAGTGGTTCGATGATAACAAACTAGTTTTGATAATGTGAACTTACTCTTGGAGGTGAGAGATTCTGTTGGGATCTCATGGTAGAAGTATCAAGGACTCAAAACATCATTCATGGTGTGTACTTTTAATCCATTCTTCATGATTAGATGGACTATTTTTGGCATAGAGTGTAGCATTTTTGTGATGATGGGAATATGATTTCATTTATTGGAAAAAATGAATTACAAGAATCATTGGATGGACTTTCTCATAAGAGGGTGCATTTGATTGCTCATTAGTTGTCCAGCCTTACCCATACTTATGGGGATGATTGGAGTCCTCATTTTCCTATAGTGGTGAGAGAATATGTGAATGTCTTTCCAGAAGTTGTTCATGGATTACCTCCCCGTAGGGAGGTAGACTTATGAATAAATCTATTTCCTAAGACGACACTGATATCTACATCTACGTATTAGATGGATCTCGAAGAGCTTCATGATCACAGGGTGCAATTAGAGGACCTGTAGAAGAAGGGCTTCATGAGACCTAGTGTTTCACCCAGGGCTACCTATGTTTTGTTTTCCAAAAAGGAAGAAGGGATCTTGAGGTTTTCTGTGGACTGTCGGCTCCTGAAATAGGTGATCGTGATGAACATGTATCCACTATGGAGGATATGTGACCACTTTGATCTGTTGAAAGGGTTGTGGTGGTTCTTGAACATAGATATAAGACCAGGCTATCACCAACTACATGTATAGGATGATTATGTACATAAGACAACCATGAAATGTTAGTACAACCGCTATGAGCACATGACGAAGTTGTTTTCCTTAAAAAACTCTCCAATAGTGTTCATGGGAATCATGAATAGGATCTTCTGGATTTAAATAGACTGGATCATGTTGGTCTTCATAGATGACATCCTAGTGTACTCGGTGAGGATCAATAGAAATTTGAGGGTGGTCCAGGACACACTCTTAGGGAACAAGATTAATGGAATGCTCCCAAAGTGTCAATTTTGGATTTAAGAGGCCATTTCCCGGGACACATCAATTCAGAGGATAGATTCATTGTGGATACAATGAATACTTATACAATTCTAGTTTGGGAGATAACTAAGAGTGTTACTGAGGTGATAAGTATGATTAGTTTGGATATTTAGTATCGAAGGATTATACCCATCTTCGCCATATTAGAATCACCCTTCATGGATTTGAAAAAGAAGGTGTAGTATTTCATGTGGATAGAGAAGTGTCAATACTGCTTTCAGGAGCTGATGTAGAGGTTTATTAGCACTCCTATCATAAGTGTTCCAAAGGAGGTAATCATGTATGTAGTGTTTTTTGATGCATAATGTACTAGTATTGGCTATGTCAAGATGCATGGGAAAGTATTTCTTGCCTATGTTTCTTTCCAATTGAGACAAAAAGAGTAGAACAACACGACCCATGATCTTGATATAGATATTGTAGACTTTTCATTGAAGATGTTGCGACATTACATGATGTGTGAGTAGTATATTTTTTAATCTAGCCATTGTAATGTAAAGTATATCTTCTCTCAAAATGATTTAAACATTATACAGAGGCTTTGGATAGAGTTCCTCCAATTTTATGAAATTGAAATTCATTATACTCCTGGGAAGGGGAGCATGGTTGTAGACGCTCTAAGAATAAGATCTTGTTCACAATTACCGAACGATGTGTCAGAGCAATTTGCCTCATTACGTATATTGCATTTGGATGGATAAATAATATCTTACCTCCAATCTATGGTTGTAACCCCTCCACTCTTATAGAGATTCCATGAGGCACAACATGGGAATAATGACTGCGAGACTCTACATTCTCATATTTTCACAAGGGATTCCCTTGATGGGTATTTGAAAGGTGGGGATCATGTATTTATTTTTAAGGGACACATAGTAGTACATATTATATTGAGGTAGGTTGATCTAAGGAAGTTCCAGACATTCCCCTTGGGTGGTACTTTACCTTTTGAACAATGAGGGATCACTGTGTAGAAATGCTGAATGCCTTGTTGTAGGGCTCAAATCCCGGTTTCTATGTTTATTTCACATTCTGTGTGATCTGGTGTGAGCCTGGAATGGATGAACCAGAATGTCTATAGTGATATTTCGGGCAAGAAGGCCATTTTTTTCCAATAGTGGATGCGTATAGTGGAAAGATGAATTGGGTTATGTATGTGGGTGTTAGGGAGGACACTAGGGACGAAATAATGGGTTAAAGTTGGGATTTCATGTTCATTTAAAATTTTGGTGATTTTTTGAATCTGTATCTTGTTTTTTCAACTAACCTTTTTGAGAATTATGTTCTTGGAAGGATATTCTCTTTTCATTGTTAGGGTTCTAGGATATAATTGGGAAGGGATATCGGTGGAGTTCATGATGGGTTTTCCACGAATGTTAAAGGGGGGAAATTACCTTCTGGGTGCTCTTTGATATAATCACCATGTCATACAACTTCCTAGATATTCATGATCAGGGTTTAGTAGAGTACATTGGACACCTCGACATGTTGGAGATTTTTCTACTCCATAAAAATTCCATCGATGATAGTTTCATATCATGATTCTTTCTTTTCATCGTGGTTGTGGAGATTGGGGACCAGAAGGAGATAGATATTTATGGAAGAGTTGTTCCTTTATTGTGTGCATGTTAGTAGCATGAGAATATCTAGAAGAGTACATAGAAGTAGGATTCTATGGTTTTTACTCAATACACTCTATATTTAAGTAGCTCATGGTTCAGCTTCTAAGGAAATAATTCCTTAAGGTGGGTTGAATTTAATGAATCTAATATTCTCGAATTTATTTTTAGAAATTATTAGTTAAAATTACAAGGCCATGGGAGAAGAAGGCATGCAATTCCATTTCCCATTGTACCCACTAAAATTTGCTGAAAATTGTTCTGTTTTTAAAAGAACTCATGTGCGAAATTTATGAAAAAGTGTAATAAAACATAAAAATGTGCCTATATTAGAAATTTGAGGGAACTGTTGAGCGCATAATAGTGGATTTACTCTGGAGGCGACTTAACTTTAGTTATAACCAGTATTGTGTTGGAAAAAATGAAATGGGAATAGTTGTAAATAAAATAATGAAATAAGATTATTTATTTTTTGAATCATAATAAATCATGAATAATGACTATGATTGTAAATATTAGACCACCATTGAGTTCATAATGTAGTTTTTTACTAAGGTATGTCCAAATATATTCTAATGCGGGCTGACAAAGAATATTAGTTTTTTCTTTTATTGGTAATAAAATATTTGATAAAAATATTTTATTTTGAAATAGTAGTGAATTTTCTTTTTATTAAGGCCTTTTTAGGAATTCAAGGATTTCACCATAAACATGGAATTCCTATGATATGGAGAGAAGGGCCTCTAGTGGATACATGGTGAATGATGACCGATCGAAAACCTCAGATTCGGTGGATAGGGGATTGATGAATGAAGATGATGAATCTTCTCTCTTCATAAACATTTATTCCAATTCAGTGTAGGGTGTTGTTATTTTATTGTTCTTTCCCCATATATAGAACCAATGATGAACGTGGATCAACTAATGAGTAGGATGACCCAAGGTTCGATTTTGGCGGGATGGGTATTAAATGTGGGGTTTATTATTGAGAGATTATACTCAATTATATTCTATTCATTCATTATAATAACTAGATAAAATTAATTCCTATATGAACAATGGTCGATGCTTGTTCCTTGGATGTTATTTTACCTTATATTTCTCCCAGGATCATCACACTTCGTTGATGGACCCTCATGGATATGGATCAAATTTATGTGTTGTTCTGAATGTAATTAGACCCCTAGGATGGTGGAAAACTATAAATTAATAACAAATCATTATATATCTACTCTTGAAGAAATTAGATCTATGACCATTTTAAAAATAGGGTACCAAAGGTGACCCGATGGTCTGTAGAAGGGACAACTGGTATGGGTACAACATGATGCTCTTATGAAGAACAATGTTGGAGGTATGCTAGTGTATGGAAGAGGTGGTCAATGATGGTCGGAGGTGGTTGATTTGACTGGTCCAAGTGAGCAGCAGTTTGGGACTTGGGGTCCGGTTTGGGTCAGTAGTGGGGCGACTAGCGGCGGCCGCAGCAGCGGCCATAGGTGTAGGTGATTTCAGAAACGAAGTCATGATTTGATCATGGTAATAATGTTTTGTACACATATGGGTGGCCACACATATCCCATTATTGAAATGAGGATGCATGGAAAGAAGATAGTGGGCCTACCACATGAGACATGGTGCAACACCACATGGAGTTAGATGTAACGCGATTGGGGTAGACCGCATGCAGCATAACATGTCGGCCCATGGGCATGCGGGCCAGGCCAGATGGGAGATGGGCCACTCCAGCAGTACAGTAGGATAACGACCAAGAGTCCGAGTCCAGTAGGCCCGGATGGATCAGACTAGGCCAGACCAGGTTGGGCCACGTCCGGCATGTTTGGTTGGACCCAGTCTAGACCCGAGTTGGACCTTCTTCACTATAATGGTTATAAAATTAAAACAGAAGGTCAATTTGATGAGTTATCAATGGTTATGTGACACTTGTGATGAGCCATAACATTTTATTTGTCTTGGTATTATTTTTATCTTGGACCAGTATAGAAGGATACTTTCCCTTCATTCTTTCCTCAAGGGTTTAGTATGACATTATGTCCACATCACTGTATAATATTCATCTCTAGAGGATAGCTGCATGATATATTTATAATATCCTTACTTGTGACTACATGGATACAGTATCACCCCTGATAGTGTTTTTTGGGAATTTACATGACCTCTGAACGCATGGTGTTATTCCTCCATCTAGTGGGCCATATCAATTCAGATGTTAGTTTTCTTAAGAAGGGTCCCCTACATTATGAGCCACATCGGTAGGGTTGGTGGTATTCTCTGAGAAGTATCCCTTATGATTTGGACTAATATAGATAGGTTTGTTTGCATTCATGTGAATGTTTCCCAATTTGTATATTTTCATCTATGACCAGTGTGCTTCTCTTTGTGAGGGGACCAAATTATCAGGACCTCATTGCGAGAGTCTCTAATGATATCATTATTCTAGGAGTGAGTTCTCTATTAATAAGCACACAATGACCATAATCCTAGGGTGGTGATTGATTGTGACTTAACTCTTTACTTTGTTTCATGTTATGAGTATACTTGGATAACCTTATTATATGTGGTACAATAATATTCCTAATTGTTGATTGTACTATTCCATTTTAGTATTTCCTTTTTGGTTTCAGGATGTCCTTCTGAGTATTATTTAACTCACACATACATGATATTTTACCCCATGGGTCATGTCTTGTCTTGAAGATGGATTCTTTCATAGAGTCCTATGTGGGGATTAAGAGAGATCAGACAGATGAGGTGCGCCTCAATGGATTCACGAACCTGTCTTAAAACTACTCGTCAGGTAGGTTTTTTTAGGACTAGTTTTGGGATCTAGTGAATTAAATTTGGAAAAAAATTTCTTTTAGAGGGATTCAATTTTGTCCCTATTTACATTCTAGTTTCCAAAATTCACACTAGGTGGAAGGAATCTTAGTGTAAATCTGAATAGTTTACATGGTATTTTTTTACATTTCAGGATTTTGGATTGGACATGCATGCCATTGAATAGGAATATAGGAAAATGCCTCCCATTTGTGGGATATTCTTACTAAGTTCTAGTGGACAACCCATCTCCTATCAAAGGTGGGCTTGTGGTAGTCACGACATGATCCCCTCTAGGACAGGTTGTGAAAAATAGTCAATGAAAACCATTGGATCATAGAGTAAATATTTCATTCAATATATATATATATCACTTCCAATGATCCCCAAAATCACAATAAGATCCTACCAATATTTTATAAGCACCTAATCAAGGTAAGGGATCCACTCCTTCCCCTCGTTATTCGAGAACCTCTTTTATATAACACATTTTGATTTACTAATTATAATATTCGTAAATGTTTATAAACATCCCTATTACTATCTATATAATTTCCAAGTGCTGGTACACCCCTTTAACTATCATTAATTTCATCCTTGAATCATTATACACACCCTTTACATGGTAGAGATTATCATGTGATTTTTCATGAAAAACATTTCTGTAGTGAATGCCCATCCACATTTCCACTCATGGGTATCCACCTCACAAAAAATATAAATTTTTATTTCGAATCCACCTTAAGGAGAAGTGGGAAACCATAGTCAACTTAAATAAATACCACTATATACTGAAGGAACTCTGAAATAGATTTAAAATAAGAATGATATAATTTGAGATACTTTTTTTAAATATATATTAAGTTTTTTGGGGTAAAATTACATTAAATACACATACACCACAAAAAAAAGACATAAAGGTAGACCATATCCCACCCTAGTGATTTCCCACCTATCAATCCTCATTTATTCCTTACATGGATCAAAGGCCCAGTGTGCATGGAACCCATTACATAACCCAAATACCCACAAAATAGCCTCAAGGCCTTGTGAAATGTCCTGCTAACATCATTCAATATGAATCACCAGGCCTGTTTGATGCATCATTCTAGCAGAAATTTTCCCTCCAATAGATTTGAACCCAGGTCTGATGCGTGATTATAGTGAGCCTTTTCCAATCGTGTAATCCCCCAACTACGGTATTAACATAGATTTAATTATCATTCATTTATATGGGCTTTCCATATATTTTAATCAAATTCATTATTCAATGGATTACAAGTGATAAAAGCTATTTGTATGTTTTATGATCTAGGTGAAACAGTTTTGAATGAACATGATATGAATGGGACATGTCTGAATGAAATTATATAGACATACAATTCATTAGGTGATGTTTTTGTATCATGAGATACCATATAGGTTTCATGGGAGGTTATCCAAATAAAAATATGTTATGTTTTCTCAGTGGTTATCCTTGACGTATATTAATGATGTCATGTTTTATGTTGTTTCCAATTTACCATGTTGCCTTTATGTTATCATATAATATCAGGCATCAATGATCATGTGTATGATTCCCACCTCTCATATGTTACCTTGACATACCTCTTGACTGACCAGTATTTCCTTACGCTATAATATTTTTTCATTATTCCCCTACTTGTATTTAAAGATCACCCACCCCTTATATACATATCTAGTTTACCCCAAGCAGTTTTAGAAGACCAATTTAATTTGAAGGGAATGTTGTGGTGTTTTTAAATAATGTTGTTCTGGCCTTGCTTAATTTTATTTTTCTATGCACCTAATTTCCAAATGACATCGAGGATCATGATATTATGGAGTTTTTTATGTGTACCATTATGTAATTATTACTGAATAATGGTCAATGAAATATTTTTTCTATAGTTCATATTTACCACAACCTCTTATACTTACTAGTAACCATATTTGGTTGTAATTTCTTATAGAACTACATATTCCCCATATCACAATATTTTTGTATGTTATCTTTTATTTGGATTAATTCCCTAAGACTAATCTGTATGATTTCAAATAACTTTACCATAATATAAACCAATAATTATTAAATATTTACATAGCTAACCAAAAGGGTTTTTTATAGCTTTCAAATTATTGGAAAAACATAATTATCAATCCTCAAATTTTCCTCAACTAACATCCTTCCATTTCTTTATCAAAAACATTTCTATGCTACCAACTGTGACACCATTGAAATGGTCATCTAATAATAAGACTAATTTAAAGAAATTATTTATTTATGATATCATCCCCTGATATGTTTTTATAGTTTATTTTTACAAAATCGTTATTTGAGAAAACCATTTTATTTATCGAAAAATGGAATTTTTTTCACTATATTAGAAATTTATTAATACAACCAAGTCTTCATCATCTACCATGAACTCTTCATGCAACATACTATTCCAAAACTATGTTACGTAATAATTTTATTCATAACAAAGGGAAATTGAATTATATGTTAAGGGTGAGACCAAACATTCCACATGGGTAAACCTAAGTGATGAAAACAGAAATAAAAAATTATAATAAGAAGAGAATATCTATATAATTAGGAATCATAATAATCTTATACCCAAAAATGAATTGATGATAAATCTATGATTAATGAATAACCCAAAACAAAAGTGTAAAATATCATTTAAAATGGAAACAAACATGGAGTGTAACATATACAAAAAATTAAAGGCCACATATAAAGGTCGAATCACATGAAAATAAACTTTGATATATGAAACAACTATAATTAAATAAAAATCAAGAGAGAAAAAACATCATACCCATTCTTGTGTGGGGAAACTCAATATACACCCAACATAATTTATTATAAATATTCTTATTCTCATACCTTTGTCAAGAAACCAAATATTAATATAATGAATAATGTTATAAAACATATTTTACCCATGCCTATCTTATCAAACCAGTATTCTTTACACCTTATTGTCTCATTATATTTCTTCATAATCCAATTTCGTAGAAGTTGATACTAGACCCTACTAGAAACATCCTTACATTTGATTTCCAATAAAATCATCCATAATAATATCTTAACCTACTTGATGGAAAATATTGGGACTCTATATCAATTCAAAAAATAATCATGTCTAAAAAACACTATTAAATTGATAAAAAATAACATATATTACCCATAGAAAATTAACCTGTATCCAAATATATTCAAAATAATTCTAGGAAAATAACTTTCAATGATGAAAGAAAAGAATATGGGGTTTACATCTCATAGAAAAATCATATATTATGAAATCAATAATTTCAAAATTCAATCAATCAAAAAATACCTTAGAGAATAACCATCATTTAAATTATTAAAAAAATATTGAATTTAATAAGGAAAAGCATTGGAAGAAAAATTAGAGTTATAAAATTGGGAGGATTATGTAAAAAAATTTATTAATTAATCACATATGTTATATAGATGTATCATTTCCCATTTTAAAATGTATAGGAATGTAATAAATCAATTAATGAACAATAATTTTAGAATAAAAATATATTTATATTTTAAAAATCATGATGGATGTGAAAATGTTTCCATCAAAACACCTTTAAATAATTCCAAAAGTGTAATGGGAAAATAATTTACTTTTTAAAACCCCATATAATATTAATTAATATTAAAAATGATGTGAAATTTGTTTTCATGCAATTATTTTAAAAATATTCATATTTCATTCATTTTTATAAAGTTTGTATAAGAGAAAAGTGACAAAATAGTTTTTAAAATTAATTTTCAATATGAATTTATAAAAAAATTAGATATATTAAAACATAAATATTTTAGAAGTGCATAAAAAGTATTGTGGAAAATACAAATAGGTATTATATAGTGTTAGTTCCAAGAGGTTTGATACCCTGAGAATGGGTGAATCAGGGTATGACATATTAAAATAACCCCCCATAGTAATCTTATTTTTTTAAGACAAAACTCTCTTATCTCCCCTTCCATTTTTAGAGTATGATAAAATAATAATGAATGAATAGGACACCAAAATTTTATATCATTCACCCTCACTTGGATACACCTAATGAGTATACACCGACGATGTTTCAATGTAACAAATCCACTTAAATTGAACTAATGTATAAAAAGTTTGGAGTAGACTCAGTATCCCCCTGGTTTATAACCAATAGCAATTTGAACGCTCCCTGATCTCATAAATGAAGAGTGTTCACAACTTCTTCAGAATACCCACTCACAGTTTATAGACTTGTAGGTCCCTTCATTATTACAAATGAATGCACCCTCCATTGAATGTAGATTCTTTATTGATGTACCACTTTCATCCACTGATTAAAACCACTTTACCAATGTACTATTGGGAAACTCCAAATCATTCATGAAACCTTACTACATATTACGCGGCACTATTATTCCTTGTGCATAGGATTACACATTTTTTTGAAACACACCATGAAAGTAACTTCAATATTATGGGGAACCCAAATTTTATTTACAACTTTTTTATCTTTTGCGCCACTAGAATGTTTTCACACAACTCCATTTTCTTGAAATTATTATATAATTAGGAGCTTGTATTCACTCTATGTATGGAGCTACATTGAATGAAGGGGGTTAAATCTTATTTTTAGTCATTGTATTCCCTTGCATGGAAAAATCACTGTGTCTCTCAATATCCTCTTCAAGTGAAAAAAACCCCATTTGACGTTGCATTGCCCGCCCAAGATTCTTTCACGCTACCTAATATTTCATGAAAATTTCCTAATAATTTTTTCACTTTAGGACTTTTCCATTTTTCAGTATTCTTAACCCAAACCATGCCCTTTCGTGTATGATTCCAAACCACCTTCAATCTTGCATGAAAATTCCTTCGCCAAAAACAAGTTTTCCCATTTTCTGATTTGAGGCCCAGAAATTTAGAAAACTCTAGAAAATAATGCCACCATGTATCTTTTCTTATTGTACTACCTCTATGTCATTTTTTACTTTATAATTTTTCTTTTCACCATCCCATGTCAAAAATATGTCTACAAAACCACAACCCACCATAGAAACCTACTTTGTCAACAAATAAACCTACTTTATCAACAAATACAAACACTTTAAAATGCTTCAATTTTTCCTTTTGGGATTTTTACCAACATATAAAAATAACTGATATGAAGATATGAAAGTTATCAATGATATATAAATCATTTTTACATATTGAAAAATAAATTATTGAAAACCAACATCATGTATAAGAAAATAAAATCACTATTTAAAAGTTGAGATGAGAAATAAAAGGATAAAAATAATAAATCCATATATGTGTTCTTATAAATGATCAAAAATCACTACCAGGGTAGAAAATATGGATATAAAGAATAAATATCCCTCAGAATGAATGAATTTTTTTATTACTAAATTAAATCATTTATATCATAAGTTATTTAATCAACATAGTTGATATGAATGAAACAATTATACTACCCTAAGATGAAGATAAATTACCACTATAAAATTGGAAATATATTGATGAAAGGTACATAGATAATCATAACCACGTATAGAATTATAATTGAATGATAATTATTTTCAGAAAGTAAATTTTTTATGGCTATAATACCATTTAAATATAAAACCCTTGAATGAGAGTGAGCTTGAATTTGAACTAAAATTCAACTAATTAACATTATTTCATGAGATATTAAATCATAAAATTATTATATTGATAACATAAATAAAATTAGGTACATAATATAAAAATATCCTGAATAAAGGAATTTGGAGATGAAAATCACTCTAAAATTTGAGAAATAACTGGATTAAACAAATATTAATGACTATATTTGAAGTTATATTTTAAAACATATAAAAAGGGATCATTTTTTACGAAATAATTTAGTGGTTATTATTTAGACCATTCAATTTAATATTTGGTGAAAAACATGAAATAAAACCTCTATGAAAGGGAATTAAGAGAACAAACCCTTATATGTGACATAATAATTAACATAATAACCATATAATAATTTGGTAATAAAAAATAATTTTAAAAAATATTTAAAATATGGGGTAAGAAATAAAATATATTCAATATGGATAATAAATAAAACATGAAAAATAAAATTTCAATTATAACGTCAATAAATCAATGAATGAAAATTTGAGCCCGCACAAACCCCTACATTGGTACATATTTCATTTTTGCGTGTAAAAAAATTCCCAGATAGTAAAATTATTTTTATTATATTTCTTCTTTAGATCGATTTTAAAAATTATTAATTTTAATAGGATTCATTTTATATGATATTCTACTTGTATATTATATAGTTTTTTCTTATGTTGGTTATTTGAGGTGGTTTGGTCAATTTATACCTTAATATTTTGGAATGGTGAGCATTGTTAAAGGTGTTTTAAAATAAATTCATAAAATCTAAAAATTTATTCCAATAAATTCATGGTTATTTTTATAAAATAAATTTAAATTTTTTATTGATTTTATGAAAGGATATCAAATTTTTAATGGTAAATTTAAATGTTCATTTTAGATGGTTATGTTTAAAATTACATTTTATTTATCATTGTACATATATAATATCTAATATTATATTCATATAATAATGATTACCCCACAAGTATTTTCTTTACCTGAAATAAAATTTTTTGCTAGTCATTTTATATGGTTATGGAAAAAATATACATCAATTCATTAAAAAATAAATTTGCATGTATGCACAATTGAAGATCATTGGTTTTTATTTATGGATGGAAATGAATAAATAAATAATGTTCCAATAATATAATAACACTTACAAATACAACTAATAATTATATTTTTATATTTATATGGATAGGGTTGTTTATCAATGGAATGATTAGTAAGAAAAGGTTACTCATTATTTAATCCTCACATTGGGACCTTGAGCATTCCCTAGAAAATATCGTTGGAAAATATATGAATATGAAAGATTATTCGGACCAAGTTCTTTAGGTGATTCAGTAGACATATAAGACAGTAATGTTGTGTAGGGTTTAATGGATTCTTCTATGATGTCATGTCATTTTTTATGGTTAAAGTAATCACCTTTTATAGGTCATAAAAATGGTAATTTTGGGACCACCCATTATTTTTCAATAATATAATGACACTATTAAAAGTTCAATGATTCCAAAATTGAGAAATAATGGAGTATATCGTATGATAATAGTGATAAATCCACTAATGTTAATTGTAATGAATTTATTAAATATTTTTGATGTGATTTAATCTTATATTGTTTTAATAATATCATTTTTATCCATTGTAAAGAGTTTTCACCCAAGAAAATTATTATTTACGAAAAAATTAAAATAACCCAGCATTGAAAATTAAAGATTTAGAAAACATAAAATTTTCCCCATACAATCTAATTCAATTACTATTTTATAGAAAATTATCTTCTCATATATAAAATTTAATATTTATATAAACTGGTTTGATTAAAAAACAAATCTGTCACAACTAAGTATTATTAATAAAATATGAAATATATTACTAATTAAATCATTGATAACAATTCTTTATTCAAGTGTAAACATAAAATTAAATTCAATATATAATATTAAACATGAAAATAAAAAATCAATTTATTGAAATTAACACATTCCCCATTAACACAATTGTTAACATTAATCATTTTTAGTATTATTAATAAAATATGATATTGATCTTTGAAAAATATCTATCCATGCGCTAGAGCTTAATGAAAATTTTTAAGATAGAAAAATGATGTGAACAAGATGGTAGTATGGATCAGAAAAATGCACCTACCCTCATCCAAAAAAAAATCAGTTATCATACAATGATACACCATTTTTATAATCATAATCAAATTCATCTACATGTTTTCACAATGATTTAGAATAACCTTATTTTATGATCTTATGTAAATCTTCATTATCTATATAATTTTTTATAGTAATTTTTTTTTATTACATGGAAGAATCTATTGTAGAAAAATTCCAGGTAATATTTAAATAATTATTCTCTGGTATTCACATTTGAGGGATACATGGGAATCCTTCAATTCTTATCAACATAGCCTTACCATATGAAACAAAATAGATAAAAGTTGAGGGACCACTACAACCCTCATTTTCCCATGAAGTCATCATGTTATGATCCTTTCTATTATCATCTTTTGGGATATCACTTCAATTTTATGTGAATCCTAAAGAGTTTAAAATATTTTTTATCTCCCTATGGAAACCCATTTTTTAAACATGAGTCTCAACCTGTTAAGGATCCAAAAATATAGATTTATAAACAATATTTCCTAATATATTATATGAATCTAGTTGAAATGATTATCCTTTAACTATTTTCCTAGGTTTATAGAGTTAGTTGATATCTTGAAAATAATCCTTCCCCATGGGACAAAACTCATTCCATTTTGGACAATCAATATATTGTGCATGTATCCCATATAGATCAAGATCAAAGCTGAAGAAATCCCCCATCAGATGAGTATAATTATCATCATTTTTCCCTTGGATGTCAGTTAGTGTGTATCCACTTGAAAAATATCACCAATATTGAAACTCAAATAGGCATCATATACACCAAAATATCCAGCATTATATTCTTCCATTTCTATGGAATTAGAAGTAGCATCATTAAAACAATGAATGGTATGACCCCATCATGTCCATCATTTTGGACATCATGGTTACCTAATAGATATACATAATTCGTAATGAAATTTTCATTCTACCTATGAGTATCTACAATATGATATTTGAAAGTGCATAAAAATATATTATATCTCAATAATATTTATCCTTCACATGTCCTATTACATTACATACAGTAAAAATGAGAAGAAATGTTTCATATAAATTTTTTATATCATGGACTTCCTGCACAGTATATGGAATTACCTTTTCCATTAATGTGAAAGAGAAATATTTCAAAATGAGAATACAAGAAAGATATGAAAATAGAGCCTCCTCTATGTCATTTTCCATTAAAATGGTTCATCGATCGATGAATCTATATCTTACAAGATATAAGGATCTCATAGGATCAAGTTTAGACAAAAGATTAAATTCTATATATGTTATCAAATACTAGTAATTTCATTGGGATTAAGTATGGAATTATAGTTATGAAAAGAATTTATACTTATCTCCAATGATACCATGAAAAATACTCATGATTATATTTTCATATCTTTATTTGGAATAGAGTTAGGAAAAAACCTCAAACAATTTACATGAACATCAAGTCATCAAAAGCACCAATTTTCATCAATAAAAAAATGTAGATACTATACTCTTCATGTTATCACTCTTGAACATAACAAAACCCTATAGATGATATAAAACATACATATATTGATCCAACATGCAATTATATCCTGATTAGAATGAATGTGTAACTTGATTCCCTTCCTGATTAAAATATCTAATCCTATATTAATAGAAGAAGAATTTATTTCATTCCCATTAATGGGAAATTATAGATATATCATGGATAACAATGTTACATTTTTCATCTCCCTTAATGAACTACCATTTGGAGAGGGACCGGTGATAGCTCCCATAACTAGATTCTCAATCATAATCTCTCTCAGAAATTTCATCATAGTCAGAAAGACCTACCATCGGTAGTGCCATGAAATCACTGAAGAGGACCTCCCCAACTGCAATCCATGATATTAACCTAATTAATTATTATTCTAATGTCTATCTAAAATATGAAATGAAATGTCTATATAAAGTTTCTAGATGTGATGATTTATTTTATAAATAATATCAAAAAAATATATCTTTCAATTCTCAAAAATAATAATAAGGGGTTTATAAATCTAAAATAAAATTTATTTATTTAAATAATATATATATTTAAATGTTGTAAAACCAATAATATCACTATTTCCTTATGTTAATTTTAAAAAAGTGAGGGTATTTGAATAATTGATTTTTTTAACAAAACAACTACCAATCAATTATTTTAGATATTTTTCCAAACATCACCATGATCTAATATTTTAATGATTAATTTATATAGGTGGAATGTTTTTATAAAACTACAATTCAAATATTTATAAATTTATATATTAATTAAAAATATAATATATATTCATGCACTGCATTTATTAAGATTATAATTTATTAAAATTTATGTGTCATTAAAATTATATCATATAATGATATAAATAAATTTATTTTGAAATATTAGTTAATAAATGTTAATGTTATATATTATAATTAACATTTAATTCTGATCAAATTAATTTAATAAGGTAAAATAAAATATAATTTTAAAATGGTTTATAAAAATGAATTATTTTTAATATTTTATTAAAATAAATTTAACAATATGTAATGAAACACCCCTAAAAATGAGAGACTAAAAAAGTATAGATTCCATAACCAATGTCAACACAGGGCATATTTCTCTTCATAAGTGCACCAAATTAGATATCTAGAATTAATCCAGGATTTTCCTAGAGTTTTTTCTTGATTAGTGACCTATAAAGATGTTTTTTAGGATGTGTGTGTGAGAGAAAGGGGAAATCACAAAAAACAAATCTTTTCCTGGCCTATGGGGATAATAAATAGTATTTCTAGTGACCTCAATGGGTTATATACTTTGGTGTGATATTATAGAAATAAAGATATTGTAGGATACAGATGGGTTATGTTTACCATATCTATGGCTCGAGGATGTTGTGATATGACAAATGTTATCAAACACGATAGATAGCTAGAAGAGTAGAGGCCCATCTTGGGTTAGAGATTATTTTTCACTAATAAGGTCATTGTTCTTTAACGTGGTATAGAATATAACTCCCACAGATAACTGAGTCCTAAAAAATCTAAATATAACTACTCATGTCAATATGTTGGGCCATACTACTTAGGATCCTACCTGATTATAAATATATTATCAAGCGAGGCTTGTCTTTAGATTAGTATTTAGAAAAGTGACCTCCTGGGATGTTTCTCATGGTGTGTGTGACTAAGGACAAATAACATGGAATGAAAACATTTTTTTCTTATGGTAAATGCCTTTATTCTGATAATTAACACTGATTTGTAATATAATTTTGTGCACTTGGATAGAAACTCTAATATTAATAGAAACCCATGGTGTTAGTTGAATAGGATCATAGACTAAGGATGTTGGTTAATGACACGATATGTATTTAACTTGTCCATTTTTATACTAATGATTATATTATTATTTTATTTTATTATATTTCCCCCTACATTTTAGTCAGGTGAAACATTAGTTTCGTGTTCTGTGAAACACAGTCTATCAACTTTAGTATGAATTTCATTTTTCCAAATTCACAGGGTCATTACAACTAGATTCATATTTTTCGTTTACATTATTTTTCATTCTTAATGTGGTTGTAAATATAAACACAATGTTTATAATGGATTTGTATTATTTTCTAATTTTTAATTTCACCTCAAATTATCTAGTTTTTCATTAATTATATAATTTTTTCGATCTTAATCATTATATCTTCAATAAAGGGGATAATCATGATAACTTTTAGTTCATTAACATTCAATTTTTCCATCATTATAATGGTTGAAATCATTCCCAAACAATATATTTGTACATATAAAAATTTTATTTCCAATAACTAATGATTAAATTTTTTATTATAACTTATTTTAGTCTAAATTGTGCCAGGATATGGTATCCTAGGTTTCTTTGTTAATACGTGGTATCTGGTCATGGTATGGATTTTAGAAAGTGGTATGTTCGAGTAGGATCATACTAACATGGTATTTATTCCATAAATATGCCTTATCATTGATAAAATATTAATTTTCAACATTTTTACACTGTATTTTATTTATGAAATCATAACTATCATTATAATATAATCATAATTATGGATTTCTTTTATTTTTTGTAGTTTTTTAAATTATATATAAAACTCTTTTAATTTTTTGAACTCAATATTATAATATATTTTTTTATTTAAATAATGTTAATATGTTTTAATATTTCATTTTTTGATGATTCTATGTTACTTTAGTAGAAGGTGATCATAGAGGAAATGAAAGTTTACAAGGGTTTTATTGATTCTTCTTATTGTATCATATTACATATTCATGTTAAAATACTCTAAACAGTTTCTAATGACAGGTGAGTATCCAAAGAAACAACATGTCATTCTCAATGCTCGTGTCTCAACCCTTATCACCATTTGTAATTGATGGAATTTATTATTCCACCTTGTGTAATATAAAATCTGTGTCCCATTGGCTATGTAATTTTATCTTAGGAATGAATTAGTTTTGTAGAAGTAAATTATTATGGTAGATAATTATATTTGATAAAATTATGGTTGTAGAAGATGAAGATGTAACCCATATTTTATATCATCCTCTAGGGAGGATCTATAACTGGGAAAAATGGAAAATTAAAATGGGATAACCAAGTCATCATATATGACACTACTAACTGAAAATGATAACAAGATCAAATAATATGAAATAATTATGCCACCATATATCAAAGATAGTTTATTCTATTTGATTGATGAATAATACCAAACAAAAAATGATATGAAATTATATTGTGTGAATTAAATCATGACTATCTTGATGAATATCCAAATAATGATGATTTCAAATCCCAAGATGAATACTTTTATTAAAGATGATTGTAGGTGTAATCAGGCATGAAACTATGAATAAATTAAAATAAAATAATGGGGAGATTTTAGATCATATTATAACCAAAAAATAAGATACATAAATCATTAATTTATATGTTGACCTCATATAAATTACACATTGAGAACATGAGTTATAAAAACATCTTGATAAATGTATAAATTTCCCAAATTGGGTAAGAATGAATCATTGAAGATAATTTAAGGGATATGACTAAAGGTAATCATGGTTGATAAAATCTAAATTACTTAACAACAAAATAAGATAGTGGAACCTAAATATTATCTTCCATGTGAAATACTCCCAAAAACAATCATTAACATATATACTTAAAAAATAATATATTAAATATATATAAAATAGAAGAGATGTTGAAGAGATTAGGATTTTTTATCTTTCCATTAAATACAATGTTTATATTTATTTTTGATTTTTATTTATTTATTTGATCCCCCCTTATTTTCATCTATTGGGAAAAATAACACAACTATGGTGGTTAAAATGAAAGTGTATAGTTAAAATAATCATATATCCATTATTTACAATTAATTTCATTATTATACTATTTTTATTCATTATTCAAATGGGATGGGTAGAATAAGGTATAACTTTCCATCAAAAAATAATTTACTTTTTCCCAAATGATATAACATTTTTTCATCATTATTACTATTGATCAATTCATTCAATATATGGTAGAATTGTATAAGTATGGTATTAATCCTCCATACATTTACAAGGATATCTATGGAAATCATGGATTTGATACATCACTATGATTGGCAATAAAATTCTTAGTTGGGAGTTTTTTTGTAGGTAGACCAGAGGTTTTTTGATTTACATAGTCATTGTCAGGCAGCTCATTCTCTAAAAAAATGAATGTTAATTCATAGTGATTATAGTGTATTGAAATTCATTCATTGACTAAATTCAAGGGTGATGGATATGAGGTCTTCTATTTTCACATTGATTAAGACTGACAGTGGAGTGTAAACAGTTATGGGAATTTAGGGGATTAAGGGATAATTTGACCAATGGGTCCTTATTAGATTTATTTCTTTAATAATAATTTCCATAATATTATTTACAATTTTTATTCACACATAGTAAATAACTACCCAGGGTTTCCTAAATTTTTTATAAAATAATAAAACAATATAAATATGTCTTAATAGAATAATGAAATGTTTTTGGATTAGGTCTTTTGAGAAAAAATTATTTATCCATTTGGACAAATTTAGAGAGTTATTAAAAGACGTTTGAAAATACTTATAATATTTTCATTTCAAATCATGTGAAACTATAGTGTATATATTCCTTTCATTCCATTAAAGTCATAATTTATTTCTTGAATAATAGATTATATAAGACATATATAATCTAAATCCCCTTATTTAATTAATATATTTAGTGGTAAGTTTAAAATACTTCATTTTCATGATCAAAAAGTATATAATAATGAGTAAAAAAACACCCCTTTCCTCCAATTTTAATATCACCACTCACCACAACTTCTTATCACTTTCCAAAAGCATTGATGCATATAAGAATTCTACCAAATACTCTTCCAAATAACCTACCCCATTTCCTATATCGTTTGTTCTCAAAAAAGGACTATATACAATTTTCATAAGTAAGTTCTCAAAGAGAAGAATTTATGTGGTAAAATCTTCCTTCAATTTATTATATATTTTTTAATTTCATTTCAATTCATATTCTCTCCTCACCTCCCCTTAACCAAGTGTAATGATAAATATTATATCATATATATATAATAATTTTATTATGTTAACTGAATAATCATTCATCAAACCTCATGTCCCCTCCATATTATTATAAAAATGAAAACATCATATATTAGGTGTTGATTTATCACCTTCATTGATGTCAAGTTTTCATTTTTCTTTACCACATTCAAAGCAGGTAGTAAAACAATTTTAATGGTTGAAACAGATTTCAAAATTTTTGTTATAAATTTTTATATGTTTTAGAACTAACATATTAATATAAGGTTAAACAATAAAAACAAAAAAGTTTGTTATGATAAAAACCTTCCAAAATCAACCTAAACGATTCAGATTAACATTTTATCTAACAAATCATCCTCATATATGGAAAAAATAGTATATAACACCATTTAATTTTTTTAGTTCATTAGTAACATATAATTTCATTTCTGTCAAATTATTCTCATATTACTTGAACTTATATACTTGTTTAAAGGTGAACCGATCATGAAAACCAAAAAATAAACACTCTCAGAACTACAAAATTGAACTCAATAACTCACCATAATTTCTAAAAAATAACTTAATTAAATTATAATAAACATAATACATGTATAAGGGATTATTTATTTACTAATTAATAAATCTAATTTTATTGTCTATGATATTAATATCATGAAATCATTCAGCCACATGGTAAGGGGATTCTCAAACCCAATTCCGTTCTTTGGGTTATTCTTAATTACACGATATAAATTCTCATATTATGATCCTAAAATTCCATTTATCATTTTTTTAGTATATAAATACTTTCAATATGAATTTATGAAAAAATTAATTGTTTCTCTAAAAAACAATTTTTTTAAACGTATCTTTTACTTCTCTTGATATTGTCTCCTAATCAATCTAGATTAATGATTATTACACAACATATGTTATTCCATTTTTATTTGGGAACCCAAAAGTTTATTCATTAATTTATTCACATAAAACCCATTCCTTTCAGTGGGATATTTTATTTTCATGATTGTTACACATTCTACATGTCATGCAATATTATGTAAATGTTTTGATGTGTCATAAGTAAACAAAATTATATAGTGCTCCAATGCATTAGGGAATTTGATAAATATCTTGATATATATGAAATATGAATCAACATGACACCATTACTTTTCGTATCTATAAACATAGTGGGGGAATTATTCACACCAAAGGGAATTACTACCTAGTAATGTTGTCCATAGAGACATCATTATTCAATCATTAGAATATCAATCATGTAAACTCTCAAATAGTGGTATCCGGAGCTTAGATAGATTTTTTATAAAACCAACTCACTCCTCGAAATAGATAAAATAAATTTTCAATACTTTGAATTGGTTACTTTTTCATTATCATTTCATATTTCAGACAATAATAATCAATAGAAAACCCAAAGCTCCCACCCATATTTATCACAAAAAAACTATGGAGAATCCCACGGGCACACATTGGGCTAGATAAAACCCTTCTATCCATAGTACTATTACATCAACCTTAGAATGTAGATCTCGGTATGGGACATATAATATTTCATAATAGATATTAGAGTAGTCATTACAAGCATGTCAATGGAAAACTCTATCTCCCTGCTCGAAGGTGGCCAACGAACATCTGAAGGGAAGAAGTCTATATTATTCTTCATGACTTATAGAATCATCATGCTAGAAGATCTGTCTACACCAACGAAAACAAATTATAATATAATTGGTGATGGGATTCATATTTCAAATTTCATGTCCCAAACACTCCCCCATGTGATCTCTCCCACCCATGAAGGATATCCTCTTTAAATATGTTTAATGGAATTAGTCTCATCTATGATAAGATTTAGTCTAAGACATGACTATAGAAAACAATCTCATACCAAATTTGATGTCATGCAACCTCATCATTAAAAAATAGGGATCTCATATGAATATCTATCCACCAAGAGATTACTCACTCTACTGATAGATAATGATATCAAAGAAGTGAACATTATAGGATCCTCAAGGAAATTATTCCCGGACATTTTCTTAATAGGAACTCCTACTATCATACAAAGAGTATAGATATAAATGAATGAAACACACCTATTTCTAATAGTTCTAAATAAAAATTATAATAAAAACATATTGTACATATAATATTCTCACGAGAATTTGGGTCATATACCTTCATAGACTGATGCTACCCATGGCCCCGACCACTAACTACCGGAGCCTAGCACGTGTCGCCTAATATTGATGGTGGATATATCTAATAACATCATCCACCACATGTAGTGTAACCTTTTAGAGTCCCACAAACTCATCTGATATCCCCATCTCCCAGGGGTCACCCAATCCATTCTAAAGACAACCATGATCACAACACTACCATTATCGTGGAAGTACATCTATTATCCCTCTTCCCACATCAACATGATAGGTTGGGAAATCGTGTGCCATATGACTTCGCTCATTTCATCTATAGAAACTCCACTCATTGGGACTCCCTAATCATTTTTAAAGTACCTATCTAACTTGAACATATGACTGAGTATGTTCTTGAGAAAATCTTATATGTCTTGATCCTGATGCTGGGAACCTACTAGCTACTTCATCTGAAACAACCCTATAATTCCAAAATCCAGATCAAGTTGTACAGATTCTGGCTAATAGGAATATCACTTTCCCCCATTCCTGCTATGACATTACAATATATATGAGACTTTACAAGGTTACCATACTGACACTGATGATTTTGAATAGAACCTGATAGAACTTTTATTCCTAGAAGTAACTATCTATATTAATGCTGAGGAAGAACCACATGATTTTATTGAACATTGTAATATAATAAAAAAATCATTCATCATCAAAGCCTATCAAAAATTTCTTGATTCAAATCTATGTAAAATCAAGAGGGTTAATACTCCTAGATGATATATTTCATACCCTAACAGTATCAACTCATCATGGGTCATGATAACTATGATAAACTATTTCCCTTCTGATGCATGAAAAAACATTGGCGACCAACACAACTATCTAATCAGCCAGGGTTTAGAGATGTCTAAAAAAATAAATTACCAAATTGAACCAATCATCCACAACCAGGGTATATGGATCCCCATGGAACCTTAATAGCTTATGGCACTAGAACCAGTGGATTGTGCTAACACAACTTTCATCTTCAACCTACTCTATTATTAAAATATTTTTCTTGATAAAGAAGGAAAATTCAAACATCCCACCTAGAGGAATAATCACATGATATTGAGCGTAAACAAAGTCCTCACCACTCATCAGATCACCATCATGATTCTAGATTGATAAAATAGATGACTATCTTCCAAAAATCATCCTAAAATTTCATCAAGTCATAACATCTTTAGATGTGCATATAAATATATATAACGAGATGACATAGAAAGGATTATAAACTAACCCAAATATATATTATGCCAGAATCAATCTTCCCTGAAAAATAATTTTACGGTTTTCCATGTCAAAAAGAAAGTGGTTACAGTAGTTATGTATTGATATGGTATCTACCACACCCACACAATGTTATCCTTATTGAAATCCAAAATTAAGTCACAATGAATTTTTCCTAAGTCCCAACCAAATCCTAATTAGGGGAAATCTCCAAAAATTTTCCCAAAGAATGAACTACCTCTACAACCAATCTTCCATGACCCCACCCAATGGTGCCTACCTAATCATTGGATGGTCAAACTGTAACTATCACATGCCTGACTGCAAAGGCTAGGGGATAATGAAAAGCTCTAGAATAATTAACTTAAATGGAAGAAAATTTCCTAATATTAATGTATGTATGCATATAAACATATCCATAATGAACGTTAGAGGAATAAAAATAAAAGAAATTATCATTTGAGTAATAATCATACATGAAACAATCCTCTAGGGAAAAAAATATTTTGACACTAAATAATAAAAAGGACAAAGGAAAAAATACATGCCCATCTAGAAAAAGTGTCCCAACCTATAAATAAAAAGAAAAGTAAATGCTTAGAGATCCCGAATATAGTTATCCAAGCCCCTATCACCAAATGTAGTCAAATGTACTTTAGAATCCTTATGTCCCACTCAAATAGCTCATTACCTATCTGTAATCTACTTAAGACATGAAACCTATGAGAAAGGGCCATATAAGGGTTATTATATTCATACCCATAATGAAGCTACAAAAAAGAGGGGGAGGAATAAGTTACACTATAGAATCATACACATCAATCAATAACATGTGATGATGGAAATCTAACACTCAAATAATAAATATACATTTTCATAAAACGAATTCTGATAAAAGAGAAAAAGGGGATATCCATATCATCTCTCATCCCATGATGCTGATTATACCAAATGTTCCAAAAAGAACCACAAAAAATTCATAACATCTTGAGTTTCTATTCAACGAAGTATCCATGTGGATAAAAAACTATCCATTATGTTGCACAGTCAAGGGAACACAATCCCAAGTTATATGAACCATATGTTGGTACAACATGAGGGTTATACTCAATAGTTAGGGGAACCATGCCCTAGATCCATTATAGTTTTCCACTCAGTAGGTTGACAACCCACTACCATACTCCATAGGAGGGATCTACTCAGGAGGTATAAAACCCATTTCATGAATCTACTGGAGGGTTCCACTCAATAAGAAGATGACCAATTCCCTAAATAAACATGAAATTTATACTCAATAGGTAGAGGAAACATGTCCGGACTCCACTGTAGGGTTCAACATAGTTTGTATAGGACCCATTCACTAGATTCGTAGGAGGTTTCCACATAATAGGTAGAGGATCTATGCCCAAAAATCATAGAAGGTTTCCACTCAGTATGTAGAGTACCCCTGGCCTAACTGCATAGGAGGATGAAAATCAATAGGAAGAGGAACCATTCTTTGACTCCTTCGGTGGGATCCACTAAGTTGTTATAGGAACCATTCATTGACTTTACAAGTGGGTTACACTCTCCAATGACCATGCACGGTCAGTGCCATTGTCGACCACCACCAAAAAAAGAATCACATGTGGGAAACCTCACATCATATCTCAACATCCAGTAAGTTGGTCACTATCATGTTTTACGTCAAAAATACCTCCGAATAGGCTACTCCCAAAAAAATATCAGTCCAATAGACGTTCATACTAGAGATAAAGGATTTTTAAAAGAGTACAATGCATGTCAATGGCCCAATTGAAATGTGGTTCTATTTTTCATCTTGGAAATGTCCTTTATAGAATATGGACCACTGGGAATGTAATACTATAAATTGGGTAAGGTAATACATGGAATGTATCAGTATCTAGAGGCCATTTTTTCTCTTGTTCATGATTGTGGACTTAGGGACATGTCTATGTACATTACCTATATTCCATTGCATAGTGTCTTCCCCAACATAAACAGTGTGTCAGGCCATATGGGAACCTATGAGTAAACTCCCTATAAATTAAGAGTTTCAAAACTAGGGGTCACAAGGAATATGGTTAATCCACATGGAATGTGATATTTAACTCTAGAGAGAAACCTGAGCTCCCATCCAAACAAGACTAACCAATATGTGTTCTCCGGACAACACCACATATATTCAGGTATTTCATAAAAAGATAAATATGTTTTGATCACCTTATATTTGATTATCTCTCCATTAAATCCACTATTTAATAGACTTAAAATGGTGGGAATAAACCCCTTATTTTTATTTTGGGACTCTTTTGTTGAAAAAATAGATACAAATTCTCTCGTATGAATCATTTATGCTTTGTTGCATCTATAGGGCCACTTTAATCATCGGTTTAGATCACAGATCCAAGAACCAATCAATCACATCCCAAAAATCATCCCTATCAATACTTCGATCACTGAACCAAATGTATCATTCAAATAAACAATGAATATAGAGGTTCAATCATAATCAAACCCTCCTAAAAAATGTCAAACGATGTCTTCATAAGATAATGGGGAGAAACACAAACAATGATATGGCAACAAAAAATAAATATGAGACAATAATTTGGTAGGTGTTCCTTGAAAACAATTATAAATTGGAGATTGATGAGGTGATAAATATGGAATACCAATGATAATTATTTTAATAAACAATTTAAAATTTATATGTTGGCCTATGCAAAAGATTATTTGAATATAGATCAATGAATAATGTATTGTTCATGATCAATTGATAAATCATAATGGATGAAACTAAAAATTATGATTCCTTCATTGATGTTGGATCCCCCATTGGAAAAGAATCTATTCACCAATGATGGTGAAGATCTATTTCATTCCCTATTCCTCAATTAACATTGATCTGTATACCATTAATCCTCTCATCTTAATCTCCCATAAGGAATGTTGGAATACACCTCTCAAGGGTCCCATGGTTATATAGAGAACCTGAAAGATTATACATAATATAGTATATAGAGATATAAATTTTTTAGGTAATCTAATGATTTCATTAAATGAATATTTTAATTAATTCACTTAATGTACCCACCAACATCATCTTTATCTAAAAAGTTTTCACATACCATCATTAGGATTCACTATGTTTGTTTTATGTGTTCTATATATAACTGTGGTATTATATTTTTTTATATGAAACATTATTTATGATATATTCCCTCATTTATGAAAAACTATTTTATGTGATGTAAAATAAATTTAATAATTTTTTAAAATGAATTTCAAGTGTACCTAGACATTGAATCTTTGACCCTCTCAACATATAAATTAGAAAATATGTAATGACATATTTTTTAATTGTTCAATGAAAAATAAGGTCTTTAAATGGAGGCTATGAATAATATTTTATAAATTATGAAAATATATGGTTTACACATGTATATAAAATGAACTCATTAGTTTCGAATTAATTAAAAATTAAAATAAACACAATTTTAAAATAACTGAAATCTTTTTTTGAAAAATCTACTTTTATGAAATACAACTCATTTTCACACATCAAATTAAACAAAAACAATTATTGAATGATTTCAATGAAATTTATATAGTATATATTCAATCATGTATTTAAAATTAATCATTTTCATTTTCTAGAAAATAAATAAGAATAAATGTTATTGTACACATAGAAACAATATTTTTCAAAAAAGAACTTGTTTCAATGTTTTTCCCACTAATTTTCAAATATTGTTTTTGAAAATATTAGAAAATGTTTTTCAAAAAGTGAGTTAATTTTTTAAATAGTCATTTCAAAATTATCATAGGGATAATTTTTAAAAAATTTCAAAACATATTGGTTTTTTTATGAATAGTAAAAAATAAATGAATTTTAATTGGGAACTGCATTTTCATATACATGATTTATAAAGTTATAAAATAATTTCAATAATTTTTAAATTAAAATTTGATCAATTATATATATATATTAAAACAATTTATTTCATTGTAATCGTTTTAATATTTATTTTAGATATAAAACCTTGTTATCTTTTGAACTTTTTCTTTTTGAAAACCCCCTTTCTTGTCGTGTTTACGAGTTTAATTTTAATTTAACTTTTTCCAATTATATTGTCTGGATTTTGATTAAAGGAATTCCATAATTTTAATTTAAAGAATTTATATTATCTAGGAACTTCATCATTATTTTTGACCCAAATAAAAATTGAACATAGTAAAAAATAATTACTACGGATAAGGTAAAAATCATTTTACTGAGGGGTAAAACTAAGAAGATAATTGTTAAAATGACCTAAATACCTTTCTAAATATATATTTTATATCCCTAATTATACACTATAATATCAAATTATATATAATACTTATTTTTTAGACTTTAATCACTGTAAAATGTGGGTATAATGGTTTCTATTAAAGACATTACAAGTGTGCAAGTCGCGTCCCTTATAAAATTTCACCCCTATAATCTTCTATTCCCACATTAAAACCATTTTGGTTATAAAAATAACTAAAAAATTCCTTCCCAAAATCCTGAATATAAATAAAAAAGATATTTTTTTTTGTAAAAATTCATCGTAGTTTTGATTTTGGTGCAGAGAAAAGGATGATACTTGATGAAGATGTAGCATTCTTCGATGAGCATTTTTTTTCATTTTCTACCTCGTTAAACTAGTTGTAGTGATCAACAACCTTGCAAACTGGTGTAATTCGTTTTTAAGTTACCACCACTCACGTTAAGGTATAATGATGGATATAAAGTATATATAGGATATGTATATCATATTTATACATATTGATTCATTATATCATATATACCATATTTTTATTCCATTTATTTGGGTATACGCTAACATCACATGGGTGTACATCAGAATACCACTGCATAAGGTGATGGGATTTGTTTTCACTAACTATATACATAGATTATAATAAGTATAATATTAATAAATATATATGAAATATATTTTATATTAATGACATATTTATCTTTCATAATTTATAATATATCATTTTATATCTTATATTTCCACTCCTTGAATTATGATAACATCTTTTATGTATGTGTGGACTACCACCTTTATGAAGAGATACAACTATCTTTTAATCACCACACCACATAGATGATTTACCTAAGTATATATAAGGGAATAATATGTTTTTCGTGATATTATTATCATTATTTAAGGATATCATGTTACTTGTCTCTTTTTTATAATAATTGTTGAAAAATAGAAATGTTACTATTGTGTACATACGACCTACTGTCTCTGTTATCTTAACGTACATAATTTCTCAAAACCATTGTTAATTATTTTTATAAAAGTATTATTGATTTCTAAATATTATAATTATTTTATTATTATTACTTTGGATATAATAGATTATAGATCAATGTAATAGAACTGAAAATTAAAAATCAAAATATATATAAAAACAAATAAGTTATTACCAAAAACATGATGTTAATAAGGAATTAGTAATAAATATGTAATAAATGTTAATTAAAAAACATATATGTACTATTATTTATAATTATTAATCTATACCATATTTATGATAAAAATATATTTATTTTATTTGAGGTTCTATTTTTTATGAATGAACTCGAGACTTAAGGAAAGAGATTTCTAGTCCCTCTTTTTTTTGGGGGACATATGAATCAGAAAAACATGTTTATTTTGTATGGTGTATATAATTCCCCATTTAAATGTTATATAATTAATATAATAATATTAATTATATTTAATGTGTCATTTTAGTTTATTCTTTATTGCTGGTTATGATACAATGGATAATGAAAATGAAATGGGATTTTTGTCTAATTTATCTTGTCCCTGAGTCATATGATAATTTATCAGAATATATTCCTTAATAAGTTGTATATATAGACCACATAGAATATAATATAATTTATTTATTTATTATAATTATATTTTATGTTTTAATTATTTTCACCCATTCATGGAGATTATGATTTCTTGTTTCCAAAGTGGTAAGGGGTTTAAATTATAATGTCATCGTTTATCAAGACTGCTTATGAATATGATTCTGTTGATGAAATTTAATGATCTATGTCTCAATAAACTCATGAGTTTTTTTATAATATTGTTATATCATTACAATACATGTATTACCTTTATTTTCCTCCCATTATGTACAAAAACTATCCAAAAGGAGGGTTTTAATAAAAAACGTCTTTACTTATCTCTTTAGAAGAAACTATTTATCTATATAAACCATGTCTTCTGAGATAAATTCAAACATGGTTTAATCATTTTGAAAATTATATTTTAAATGAAATTATTCATTTATAAATTTTTAGAAAAAAATAAAAATATAATCATTATTTTTTTCAAACTATTCCCTCTTGGATTTTATAGAAACTAAAAATGTTTTCATTATTTTAAAATGTATAACATGAATATAATATCTCACTATAATTAACATTATTGTATTTTTAACATGAATTTTTATTTTTCAAGGTTATTTTCAAATACAATTATTTTTATAATGTTTTATGTTTTAATTTTTTTTTCAAAGTAAAAAATGTTAATTTCTTCATGAAAAGATTAAAATGTTTTTGATGATAATTTATATGTTTTCAAGGGTATCATCATATAAAATTATTTTTTAAATGTTTTATGTTTTAATAAGTGTTTTAAAAAGAAAATTTATTATCCACAAGGAATTTTCAATGTGTGGTTTCAAAATAATTTTCCCCCTAAAATGATATATTTGATGTTAAATTTTCAATGTTGGGGATATAATCCATGATAAAATTATTATAAATTCTATGAGTGGTTTATGTTTGTAATGAAATGATATTTATGATACTTGATTATATTTAATGGGATAAAACATGATTAAATTTTAATGAAAACAATACTTTTTCCATGAGTTATACCATTATATAATTATTTTCAAACCCCCTTCTTTTTCCACTGCATATTCTATGATAAAATAATGAAATTATCCTGAACATGTATTTTTTCAATTAATTATTCAATGATGAAATATTTATGAAACTATTTAATTTTCATGGGTTTTGATAGGATAAATGTATTACGAACTTTTGGAACACATGTGTATAGTTTTAAATATTTGACGGTTGGGGCCTATATATCTCTCCAATGAATTGGTTAATGATTAATGTTATATGAGATTAATTGGTATAAGTGAGGTTATCCCATGTCTAAAATAGGGTATATAGAAACTTATCATAAGCTATAATTATGGTAGATGAGAGTTTATTCAAGGCCCAATGAAGGAACATATATGGGTTTCACAATCCTGACAATCTATGAATATATTGTTTTGTAGCCCTGGTATAATAATTTCAATGATTTGGTTTATTCCACCGATATATGACTTATTCCTATGTTATTCCTTCATGGATCATGTTCTTTGATTCAATTATGAATCATGTCATATGACCTCCCACTATTTATACCATGACTCAATATTAATATATTTGATATTTCAGGTATTTTTTCAAAGTGATATTCTCATTTTATGACAACCTTATGATAATGTAATGATTACATATCTCCCTTTTCTACTATTAATTATCATCTAATCACACCCTTTATTATGATTCTTTTCCTTGGGTTTGGCAGAATGTATTTAATTATGATTACTAAAGAGGGTTATCATTGATATGGAAATTGAAAATATTCCAGCAAATAATTATAATACATTCCTAGTTTCCAATTAAACTAAATTATTATTGTCGTTGGGCATGTATTTGTGTAATATATTTAATATTAATATAATAGGATATAATATTAATGTATGGGAGGCATGGTTTTCTATAGTTTTTTTCATATGAAATGTTTAATAATCCTTTGGAAACAAGTATGAGGAAGAATTAGTGATATACTTGGGAATAATTCTAAGATAAATTCTAGGTATGTCTATATGGAAAATTTAATAGTGTGTCAAATTATTGGAAGATGTCCTATAATTTTTGTAAAGGATAGAGAAACTTATTTCAAAGAAATTATATCCCTTTCTGAATACTACAAGTGGGGTTAGCTCTAGAATAGTACATACTGGGGGTAATAAATATAAAAAAGTATCACATTGAGATATGCTTGATCTTAAACTAGTGAATGAAAATGATCATTATTACACACTAGGTTTTACAGTCACTAAGTATATGCTATGGAAATTAAAAAAAATCATTATGAACTAAAATGTGGTATTTAAATTGATTATTCCCATGAATAACCACTGATTATCCAAATGTGTCATTTAATAAAAATAAGGATTCACAATCTTGACATCCTATTATAAATTTTCATGATTAATTTTTTTTTCAATTATGATTATAATTTCTCAAAATATGAACTTTTTAGTCTATGGATTGAACCAGAAGTAACTTGTTTAACATTGAATGTGATGGTAAATTTTCAAATGAGAATCCAAATTGGATGATGAATAGGGTAAATGATTCTGTAATTATTCCTAATCAGTTGTCATGGATCATGATTAATAATGTGAACCTTAAAAAACACTTAGACTCACCAAAGAAGAGAAGGATAATGTTCACTAATAGTTTATGTATCAGAGAAAATGGTGGAATGAAGATGTCTTTTCCTATATGTCAATAATGTCATAAGAAAAATCCAATCGAATTTATTAATGGGGCGTGAAGAGGCTTTGATCGTCAAAACTATAGGAATAAGTAATGTAATTCTTAATGGAAAATGAAATTTGTTATTAATATAATGGATGGAAGTATGGGTATCCTTAAACTATTATAAATGTATAAATGTATTAAATTTTAATTGTGAGAGAATTAGGAAAATTGATGTCATAGGTGGAATTATTATGAATAAATTCAGAATAGTGTTACATATAATGGTTATACAACTGATGGTGTAGAGAACGCAAAATAAATTTTAATGGTATGGTTTTTTATAGTATTATTTATGTTAAACTGGGTAAAAATGGTTAAATTTATGTTTATTAATTTTAATACACGAATCATATTTCATATAATTAAATGGGGTATTACAGAATAAGATGAGGATTCATAGTTAAGGGTTTATGAATGAAGTGTAATGGTTGAAGTGTATATGTTTTATAACTCAATGATTATGTTATATGAATCATTTAACAAATAAATAATCTATTTATAAATTTTTTAGTAATGATTTATAATAATATGTTAAATTATTATGATGACCACGAAAGGTTATTTGATAGCAATGTCATATTGCTAGAAAACACATTATTAAGGGTAATTAAAACATAATATGATCCTAAGGGTGAGGTAATGATGATAGGATAAATAGTTGAATAATATGAAAAATGTACATTATATAGTCCTAATTTAATTGGAACAGTTTAATGAATTTCTGACAAAGTGAATTTTGTCATCATTTATATATTTTACAATAGTTTTGTATTTAAGGAATATATTTGATATTCTATTTTTGTGTAATAAATGAAGAAGTGAGTTTGTTTTAAATAAAATTAATGTAATTTTGTTTATTAACATTTTAAATAGAATAAAATATGACAATATTCACATGTTCAGTATGTGATAATTAAAAGATACTTATTGTTGTTCAGGGGATTAATAATAATATTGTTTTTGAATTTTGATGACCTTTATAGATATGGAAATTTGAAAGGGATAAAACATAAAACATTAATAGAATGTATTATGTTCAACTATGGGTGATTTTTTATATATTAATTCTTTATGTCACCGTATATAAATTTATATATATTTGATAGGTAGTGATAACTTTTATAACTAAAGATACCAGGAATGACTTTTTATTATATTATGGGTTCTGTGATCTGCTACTGATTCTGAAACAAAATCACCTTAATTTAAGTTAGTATGATATAAAGAAGAATTTGATAAAATAACAACAAATGGATAAAATTTTGTATAATATAAAAACTAAAGTAAGTTTTTTTTATATCATACCCTTTGAAATTATTTATTTTACTTCGAATATAGATTATTGCTTTCGGCTTCCATCAATACTCTCTCAGGATCACAATGTGTTCAATATATCTCTCATTAGAAATTAAATACCTAATCCATAACATTTACTAAACTCAGACATCTTTAATAATCAATATCTGATAGTGAAACCAACAAATTGAGGTAGTTATGAGATAATCTAAAAATGTAATGAGGAAGAAGTATCCCCAGTTTTTGGTACAAAATTAACGAATTTATCGGGTCAAATTTATTTTGAGGGGGTTATAATATGAAACCATAGTTTTTTAGGAAATATATATATTATCATAAAATATAATCTTATTGATATTTTTCTTTAAACACAACCTTTATTTTATCTAGAAATACATGGAACACAGTGATTAAAAGAAACATGACATGATATTAAAATATTATTATTTAAATCGATTGTTATCTCATAAACAATGTATTAGAATGCGTGAATCAAAATAAGAAAATAATGAATTTATATTCTTTAAAAATCTATATAAATTGATTTATTTGGTGCCTAAATAATTAATGATGAAAATAAAAACTCATTGAAAATAATAGATATCTTTTTTTTGAAAAATATTTTGAGGAAAACAAACAAGTGTTACCTTAACAATTTAAAAACCCAAATTTGTTTAATTATTTGAATAAAATATAGAAACTATATATTAAATAAACAATTTATAATTCATATTATGTGTTTTATAGAGAAGTGATATGAAAAAATTCAATTTAACACTAAAAACTATATTTATCTAGAAAATAGTTATGTCACATTTTTGTGCACTTATTTTTTATACAATTTTTGAATGCTTTTAAAAAATTTATCTTCAAATATAATATTATTTGTGGAAATTATAATATAATAGTATGCTTTGGGTGTATTTTTATATTTTTTTTAATATTATAATTTTTTTATGAATAGTTAACAATACTAAATTATAATTGAAAAATTCATTTTTGTTTAAATTATTTATAAATTTGAATTATATTTTAAATTGGATACAAATTAAAATTAAAAAATTATATATATTTTAATACAATTTTTTTCATTATAATTACTTTCATAATTAATTTTGATATAAAAAACTTTAAATCATTTTAATACTTACTCGTTGAAAACCTGATATCTCACCCATCTATGAGATTACTTATAAATTAAAATTTTCCACTTTTGTGAGTTGAATATTGAAAAAATAGATTGAAAATATTGTGTCAAATAATGTTTTATCATCTAAATAAATTATTTTTTTAACATAATTAATTTTTAAATCAATAAATGTTATATAGAATGATTAAGATAAATATTTTTTTACCGGTGGTTAAAATGTAACATTTAGCGTTATAATTATGTAAAAACATTTTTAAAATATATTGGTAAGACATATATTTACCCTATTATTTCTATGTGTTTATAAATTCCATTTTTTACCTTGTGTTAGGGGAAAAACTTGGGTACACCTTTTTCTTTTCAAAAAATTACATGACGGTTACTTGCATTACTTATAAAACGACACCCGCACTCATCTCATCTACAAACATTCTAACTATTTTGTTTAATTCATGAACTGCCCAAATACCTTCCAAAAATCCCTATTTTATTCCAATATGGATTATTTGGGGAAAAAATTCATCCAAGGAAGGCACTTCATGTTAACCAATGGAAGATACACGAATAAGAGGTGACACTCATCAACTAGAATTTTTATTTTATTTTTTACTACACCTAATTAAATTATTATGAAATAATTATTAAATATTATTATAAATATATTATGTATAAAAATATGTTTTTATTTTACATTAAGTACCTAAAACCAACTCCATTTTCATGAAATGGGTTAAAAATCATAATTCATGTGTAGAGGGACGACCACCCCATGAACCGATGTCATTTCTTTCAATCACCACCTCTATAGATTGTATATTGTGATAAATATAAATTATATATATATATATATGATATTTAAATAATAATTATTCCTCTAGGAGAATTATTAATAACCTAAATTTATTACTTTTCTTTCCATTGAGGATACGAAAATATCGCTCATGTGTACAATGGACTACCACCTCCTTAGGTGAATTAATTTATTTTTCAATAACACAATAAAATGAATATAATAAGTATATATTTAATGAATATATTTGATAGAAAAGTATGGAATATTATTTTAATGACATCTTTATCATTCAAAAATGATAATATCATTTCATTTTTATGGTGGCAGTCTACACATACAAAAATGGTGTTGTCATGATTCCAAATAATATATTATCACCAAAACACATGGATGTTATTCATAATAATATTTAAAGGAATAATATTTTTTATTATAAAATGATCATTTAGTAATTATAACATATTTTATAGATAATTTCCATATTTTTCATTTAAAAATGGAAACATTAATCATTCATATGTACGACCTTCCATCTCTATGCTCATAACATACTTGATTTTTCAAAAACATCTTTTATTATTGGTACTAAAAGTATAAATCATTTATAAATAAGATTATTATTTCTAACTATTATTTTGGAGGTGATGTATCCATGATTAATGTAAGAGGATTGAAAATTAAAAATCAAAACATATGTGAATACAAAAGTGGTTATTACATAAGATGTGATGTTAGTAAGGAATTTGTAATAAACAGGAAATAAATGGTCAAATGAATATCATATATAAAATAATATATATAACTTTGGTTATATAATATATATAAATATAATATGATTTTATTTATTATATATGCGGTTCGAGCATGTTTAATGGAAGTCAAGACTTAAGGTATGTGATTTGTAGTTTATCTTTTACTTCTGGGAGAAATTTGAAAATTCACCACTCATTTCTTTTGTGAGGTGTATATAATTACCCTTTTAAATTATATCTCATTTTTATCTTTATCTTAATTATATTTAATGTTTCATTTTATTTTATTCTTTATTGTGGATTATTATTAACAATATTATAAAATAGGTGAGGTATTTTTTCTCAATTTTCTATTCCTTGATAAATATGTTATGTTGTCCACCTATATTATTTTTTAAAGTGTATATATTTCTCATTTGAAATTAAATATCATGAATATATTTATTATCAGGATATTTTATGTTTTATTTAACAATATCCTTTAACAGGGGTCACAATTCGATTTTACCAAAGTAGTCATATTTTTACGTTACAATCTCATCATTTATCCCGATTTCTCATGATTAACTTTCAATGAGGAAATATTATGATATCCCCCTCAAGAAACTCATGACATCAATTATCATCTAGTTATGCCTTGAAAATAAATTTCTTACCATCATTTTAATTTCATAAAATACTTATGAATTCAAACTGATTTTATTATGAAAAAGCATCTTTTTTTCTCTCTTTAGTTAAAACACTATTTCATCTAAAACCATGTTTTGTGAAAATAAAAATCCCTTTTAACTCATTTAAAATAATTTATTAAGAAATTTTACTCATGTTGGACATAATAAAACATGTTTTAAAAGTAATTATCATTTTTTTATAACAATTATTATTTTTGCTTTTAATAATCAAATGAATGAATCATTATTATTATGTTCACAACATGAAATTCTATTTCCACTGGTCAGGACCATAATTTTCATGGAAGAATAAATTATATTTTTCAAGGATATTTTATGTGAAAATAATTTCAAAAATTCTTAATGTTTAATAATATAGGTTTTCAATGATGAAAAGATATTTCCAAAAGAAATATTGTAATTAATTTATTATTTATTCATTTATAATTACTCCAAGTTAATTTTAAAGGAAATGGTTTTAGAGATGTTTTTTGTTTTAATTTTGTTCAATGAAATATCATATTACCTAATAAATGATGTAATAATATTTTGAAGTAATTTTCCATCTAATATTCTATCTATTGATGTTATATTTACTTTAATGGGGATATTATCCATTGATACCATTCTTATTTACAAACAAATTATTTTTTAAAAAGTATTTTTCAACAAAAAATTTTATTCCTTAGGAAATGATCCAACTATATTTTTAAAATCACTTTCTATATGAGATGACATATATGATAATACATTTGCTTTAATATACATATAATCCAATGATGTAATTCTTATTCATTATTTGAATGGTTTATGTTTATGATGTCATGATATTAATGAAATTTATGTCTCTATCATGGGTTATACCATGATAGAACTAGTATGAATCCCAAAACATTTTCCATGGGTCATACTACAATAGAATTCATATGAAACCTATTTATATTTCCACAAGATTTGATATGAAAAAATTATAAAATTATTTTGACCTTATTTCTTTTCTACAGGTTTTGCTTTGAATTTTTTTTATGAAACGCATTTAATTTAATGGGTTCTAATGTGATGAATGTTTTAAGATATTATTGAACAAATAAGTATTCTATTTAATATGTGGTAGGTGGGAACTACATCTCCGACTAATTAATTAGGTAATTATTATTTTTAAATAATTTAAAATGGAACACAAAATGTTAACCCATTCCCAAAATAGTCTACAATGTATTTTACCCCTTTCCTGAAATATGAAACATGGTAGGTTATACCGTGTGGAAATAAGGAATAACGATGGTTATCCCAAGATAAACCTATTATGAATTACTTGTTGGGTAGCCATTATATTAACATCTCAATGAAATATAACCAGTAATTTTAATTTTTAATTTGATTCAAATTAACTAAGAATATTTTTAAAATAAAACTTTTATAAGATATTTTGTTTAATCAAGATAATATTTGTTATTATTTTAATATTTTAAATTATAAAACTAGGTTTTATATTTTATATTTACTTGATTTGGATAATGAATTAAATTTTTTTGAATGTATTATAAATTTATTAAACCATAATAGATGTTTTAATAAGAAAATTTTATTATTTATTAATAAATTCCAATTCAAAGATTAAAAAAATATAAAAAATATATTTTATTACAATAATACATATTAAATTATTTTTACATTTATGAGTAATTGTTAAAATAATGTGTTTTATAATGTAATATAAATATTAAAATTATATAAGAACTATAATCAGTGAATTATAAATAATATTATTTTTCTAATTTTTAAAAATATATAATAACAATTTTTTAAAAAATATAATACAAAAAATTTATATATGGTTTTAATAAACAAATTTATATCAATATAACAAGAAACTGATAAAAATAAAAATAAAAGATAAAATCATGTTTGGATAATAGGGGAGTTGGGTTTTTTCTAGGGTTTGTAGTCATCAATGTCGCGCAGCAAGTGGGTGCCGAGTGCAGCCGATGTTAGTGGTCTTCACCAATAGGAGACGATGCACTGTGAGGGTATCACACTGGGTGGAGACCGAGTAAGGGTAAAGGGTTTGTCTGATGGCCATCGACATCATGTTGAGTGTGGTGTCACCATGGTTTTTACGATCATTCGAAGGACTGAGTGTCAGCAAGTGAGGTTCGAGTGCCACCGACTAGTTTCTGTAGTGGCTATGGTTTCGACTTCAAATATGGGATTAATAAGTCTATAGGGTCTTTATCTAACTAACTCAGATGTAGGTTTTGATTTTTTTCCTTCTAGATATTAATATTTTCCAAACTATGTTTTATAGGTTAGATCTTCTTGGAAGTTCTTTGTTTTTTGGTTCCTTTTCTTCCCCAATCATTGATAGATGACAGTGCATCGATTACATTTTTATAATTTTACATGGATTTTTTTTCTATTACTCCTTTTCCTTTATATCATGAATGTAAATATTTGATTTTTTTGTAGATGTTCATTTTAATTTTTAATGTAGGGAAATATTATTTTGTTTTTGTCTCTATTAAATAGCTATCTTTTTATCTATATTCTTTTTCAAAACATATCTTTCTTAGGAAGCATGTGAATTTCCACATTTCATCATTTTATTTATATAAAAAATATATCATTCATCATAATTGGGTATTCCTATAAAATCCATCAACAAGAAATTGAAATTTTGAATAAAAAATTTTCAGGGAAAGGGTGAGTGTATGAAAGATGTTATAGTAGTATTACTTTTTTTACATTTCCATGTCTATAATTCATGAAAGGAGATTAATAGTACAAATTATTCCTATATAATGGTGTATTAAATTAATTTTTCAATTTTCATTCATGATTTTGTACCAAATTAGGAAATAGATTATTTTATAATGTATGTGTTATATTTTTTATTATATAATAGATGGATAGAAAATATAGTTAAGAAAAATTATATTTCTATCTTAAAGTGTTGAGAAATGTGTTTTAAATTCAATTATATGGTGTTATTCAATTTATTTCTAATGAATATTTATAATGTTTTAGTTTCATATTTGGTTCTTAACTCTTGACTCTAATGTGTACACATATTTTATGTTAATCATCAAGGGACAAACATTATGATGAGTTGAATTTTTATTTTCAATAAAAAGGTTTAACATTTGAAAATTAAACAAAAGAATTTTTAGTTTAATATTTTTATTTGGATGATTTATGTTAGATTGTTATATGTTGATGATTTTTGTGTAATAGTTATTTTGTATTACCAATTCCAAGTATAGGTATTAATTTATATGTTTATGTTTACATTATTTAAGAATATATATATATACATATATATATATATATATATATCAACAAATTAAACCATTATTATATGTTATGTATGCAAATAAAACCTTGTATAAATATGGTATAAATTTCAGGCCATCAGTCTTATAAAAGATTATATTTTCATAATACTCATTTAATGTATTGTTTTACCCAAAATTATTCTCTAATAATTTTATATGAAATTATATTATTACATATCTATTAATCTTTGTGATTTACATTTGTTTTATGTTGTAGTTTTAATCATTCATTTATTTTAAAACAGCAATAATTTTATAATTTTCAAAAACACATTTATTTCAATTAAAGGATTTTCCAAATCTGGCTTTTGAAACTCTTGAGAATTTTTTTATGACATGTGATAAGAATGATTGTTTATATTAATAAAATAACAAAATTTTAGTATATTTGAAATTTTTTATGTCAGAAATAAGAATGAATGATCCATTGGAAAATGCATTGAAAAATTGTCACTAGTGAAATATGTGACCTTTTGGGGAGTGAACCCATAAGTCATAGTGACTATTAGTAGCCATATTTATGGGTTTTAATATGGTATGCCAACTATTGTTATCTACCCATAGAAAATTAATATTTTCCAGGGATAATTACTATCTTCTTTTGAAGAATAATTATTTTTTGAAATTATGTCTATAATTATATATTCAAGTATTTGTGAAAATTTGTTATAAGTAGGAATATTTATTTCAATAATGTTTTAAGGAATTTATTGGTGGGTTTGAATACTGTTATTGAGCATTTTATCTTCTTCTATGTATTATAATCACTTTTAATTGTTTAGAAAACTCACCGCGATGAACTTTTTCTATGGTTGTAGTACGCCGAAGAATCATTATTTATTTAATTTATATATTTTTTAGTTTATTAAAATGTAGGTTTTGAATATAATTTTACAAAACCAAAACCGGTAAAGTCTCTCCTTTTGAAATAAATGTTGTGTATTTGCCTATTTTATTTCATAAAAAAAAGTATAAATCATTTATAAGGGTTGAGATAAGTATCTCAAGATTAGATCTTTATAATTAGAATCAGAGGAATGATTTAGACATATTTAGAGATTAGATGTTGTTGAGTCTAGATGTTTAGCGGTCTTAGTATTTCATAATTCTGAAGACGAAAAATATGAAGTTTTTTGTCTGAGAATGAATTGCAAGGGAGACATTCTGGGGGGGGGTTAACGTAACATCCCAAGAAATATATCTAGTAATATTAATCAATAGATTTATTACAATTAACTAATAAATGTTTTAAAAAACCCATTATAATATAATTGGTTTAATAAATATAATATTTAATATTAATATAATATTTTAAATTATATTATGGGGTTTTATGTTTTAGATTTACGTGATTTGAATAATGAATTCATATTTTTTGAATGTCAAATAAAATTAGTAAACCAAAATACATGTTTTAATGTGATCTTATTAAAAAAAATTTAAAAATTCTACTACACGGATTATAAAATTATTATAAAAAATATTTTATTATTATAAAACAAATTTAACTACTATTAATTTTAATCTGAATTGTGAAATTAATTTGTTTTTTAAAGTAACATAAAATGAAAAATTATTTTAGAATAATAATTATAAAATTATTATTATTATTATTATTCACTTTTTAAAAAAATGTTAAAAATAATTTTTTTTAGAAAATTTAATAAAATATATATATATATATCATTTTTATGAAAACATGAATATAGTGTTATTAAAACCGATGAAATGAAATAAAAAAGACAAAATCATGTTTCGGAGAAATGGGTTTAGGTTGTAGGAGTCGGAGTCCCGCAGCACGGGGTGATGAGCATGAATGATGTCGGGGCTCTTCACTGAGAGGAGACAAGCTGATGTGAGTGGATCACATTGGGCCATGACTGAGTGAAGGTAAAGCCGAGGATTGAGGAACATCACCATCTTGCTGAGTTTGGTGTCATCGTGGTTTCGAGGATCGATCAAATGACTGAGCTCCAGTGAGTGTGGTCTGAGCGGTAATGGAAGTTTCCATTAGAATCTTGCGTTTTGACTCCAAGTGAGGGATTAAAATTTCTATGGGGTATTGATCTACTAAATCAGGGGTCGGTTTTGATTTTCCCCCTCTATATTTCAACTATTGGTCATACTATGTTTCAGGAGTTGGATATTTGTGGAATTGCATTGTTGGTATGCTCTTTTTCTACCCCATTCTTCTATTGTTGGATGATCATCAATTACGTCGGTATAATTTTATAAAGTTCACTTATCTGTTACTTCTTTTCCTTTTGTTTATGGATAGAACTCTTCGTTTTTTGGTTTGTAGATGTCTGCTTCAATTGATCTAATAGGGAAGTATTATTTTGTTTTTTCCTTTGTTCAATTATTTTTTTTTCTTATATTGTCTTCCGGAAAACTCATCTTGATGATCATGCTTGGTCGTGTCCACTGTTCATCCTTTTATCTATATAAAAATATATATCACTACACATTAGTGGGGATGGCTATAAAATCATTCAACGTGAAATTGAAATATCTAAATGAAAACAGTTTACCATGGGAGATTGAGATTATGAAATATGCTACAGCAGCAGAAGTAATTCTGCCTACTTTTGAGTGTATGTAATCCTGGTAAGGGGATCAATAGTAAAAATAATTTCTATTTAAGGTTGTATTGAATTAATTTTCAAATTTTTATTCTCTAGTTAAACCAAATCCTGCAAGATATTAACATATAAAGTATGTCTTGTATTAATAATTATCTAATTTGTTGACAAAAATATGGTTAAGTTAAACTATATTTCCAAGATAAATTTTCATCAAAAGTTTTTTAATTTCAATTATAAAGTGTTGTTCAATAAATAATGTGTTTATATTTCGATTGATTTATTTTCAGATGTGGTTCTAGACCCTTTCTTCCAATGTGTGCATTTATTTTATGTTAATCATCAATAGACTACCCTTACTATCAAAAGTAAAAAAATCAATAAACATTGATTTGAGATTTCAAAATTAAAAAAAAATTATTTTTTGTTTATGATTTTGAGTTGAATGATTTATGTTATATTGTTATGTATTGGTGTTTTTGGTGTAAATGTGAATGTGTATTACAAATTCCAAATGTAGGTATTACTTTCAAGGTTTATTTTAATTTTATTTGAGCATATATATATATATACATATATATATATATCATAATATTTAACAATTATTTCATGTTTTGTATACGCAAGAAAAACCTTTATAAATATGGTATAAATTACATTTCATCAATCTTGTACAATATTATAGTTTCAAAATACTCATGGAAGTAATGTTTTATATAATATTTTTCTTTAATAAATTTATGTTCAAGTATATGATTATGTAGATATTAATATTTTTGATTTATAATTGTTTTATATTAAGGTTTTAATCATTCATTTATTTTAATCCATCGATATTTTTATGATTCATAAAGATACATTTATTTCAACCAATGGATTCTCTAAAAAATTGGTTTTAGAATATCATGAGAAAATTATGAAGGCATATGATAAGAATGATTATTTTCTTTTAATGAAAATAATAATATACAGGTACATTTAAAATATTTTGTGTAAGAAATAATAAAGACATATCCATGGTAAAATATTTTTAAAAAATGGTATTGGTGACATATGTGACCTTATTGGGAGTGAACCCAAAACATTAGTGATTACTAGGGGTTGTATGCACTGTTTTTAACAGGATCTACCAAGTCTTATTAATGACCTATGAAAAATTAATATTTATAGAAGTGAATTCCCAATGGATTTTCGAGCATAATTATTTTTTGAAAATACTTTTTTTCTATATATATATTCTGGAATTTGTGAAAATATGCATTATGTATGTATATATATTTAAATGAAAGTTTTATGGAATTTATTCGTGGTTTTGAAACCCCTTACTAGGCATTTTATGCTCACCCTACGTATCATAATCACATATACAGGTTTAACAGACTATCAATGATAAATTTCTATTGTTGTTTCAGTGCACAGAAGAATCATTATTTATTTAATTAAAATTTTTTTAGTTGGTTGAAATTTAATTATTTTACGTAATTTTTTAGAACATATATCGGTAAAAGGTTCTATGTTGTAATAATTTTTGTGTATTTGTTCAAATTTATGTCTTAAAAAAAGTACACAACAGTTATAAGGGATGATTCCAGTACCTTAGGCTCAGGTCGTTATAATTTTTATTAGATGGATGATCTAAAAAACATTGGTGATTAAATATTTTTGAGTCTAGAGGTATATTTTTATTAGTATTTCTTAATTCTGAAGATATAAATTTGGAAATATTTTTGTCCTACGAAAAAAGTCTGTGGGAAAAATTAATTTTAGGGAGGATAATGTAACATCTTAAGACATATAAAAAGTTATTTTAATTAATAATTTGTTTAAAATTAACAAAGCAAAATTTCAAAATAAAACTTTTATAAGATATGTTCTCTAATTAATATAATATTTAAAATTATTTTAATATTTAAAATTATTTTATGAGGTTTTATATTTTAGATTTACTTAATATTCATAATAAATTAAACTTTTTTAGAAGTATTATAAAATTATAAATCCAAAATAATTGTTCTAATAAGATCATATTAAAAATATTTTAATAAATGATAAGTGAAATATTAAAAAAAATTATTACCCAATATTTTATTATTATAAAATATAATATAGTCTTGTATCTTTTAAGGTGAATAGTTAAAATAAAGGGTTTTATGAATTAATATAAAATTTATAATTATATATGAACTATAATTATACAATTATTATTATTAATGTTATTATTCAACTTTTTAAGAATGGATAATTATAGTTTTGTTAAATATAAAACAATATATATATATCATTCATAAAAAAAATAATATAAGGTTTTTAAAAAAACTAATGAAAATAAATAAAAAAACAAATCATGTTTTGGAGAATAGAATATTTGGGTTCTATTTAGGGTTCGTCAGTTTCACGGACTTACTGAAATGAATTTTCGAGTTCGGATGATGTCATGGGTTTTCACTAGGAGGAGATGAGGTGATGTGAGTGGATCACACCAGGCTGAGACCAAGTGACTCAAAAGTCAGGGTTTGAGGACTATCATCATCGCGTTGACTATGGTGTCGTCATGTTTTTGAGGATCTATCGAAGGACCGAGCACTGGTGATTGAGGTCCGAGAAACATCTGTAGGTTTTATTATCAGATATAGTTTTGACTACCAGTGAGGGATTCATAATTCTATGTGGTATTGATCTGTCTAAATCAGTTGTATGTTTTGATTTTTTTCCTTATAGATGTCAAATCTTTTGGAGACTAAGTTTCGCATGTTGGTTATTTGTGGAACTTCATTTTTTGTCTGCTCCTTTTCAAAACCAAGCCTTGATTACTAACAGTGCATCGATTACCTTTGTATAATTTTATATTGTTCATTTTATTATTACTTCTTTTTATTTATTTTGCGGATATAACTCTTTGACTTTCAGTATGTGGATGACTGTTTGAATTGTTCCTGTAGAGAATTTTTTTTTCTGTATTTTTTAAATTACTAATTTTTATTCTGATATCATCCTAAAAAAATCTTACTGATAAATCCTATGTGTGTCCACTATTCATCATGTTCTATATATTTATATAAATATCATTCCACAATAGTTTGGATGGATATAAAATCCTTCAATGTGGAAATTAAATTTCAAAAAGAAAACAATATCCCACGTGAGAGTGAGAGTATGCAAGATGCCGCAGCAAAAAGATTCTTATTCCTACTTTCGCATGTTTGATGTTCATGTAAGTGGATTAATAGTACACACTATTCCTATGTGAGGGTGTATTAAATTAATTTTAAAATTTTGATTCATGATTTAGTACCGAATTCTACAAGAGATTGTTTTTTATAATGTGTGTCTTTGATTTATAATTATCTAATTTATGGTTATAATCTCTGGGAATTGAAAATTAAATTTCCATGTTAAATTTTCATGAAAATTGTTTTAATTAAAATTATAAGGGATTATTCAATTTATTTTCAGTGTATGTTTTGATAGTTTTATATTTAGATTCGGTTCTTGTCTCCAGATTCTAGTGTGTACAAATATGATATTTTAGTCATCAAGGGATTAAATACAATCAAAAGTAAATTTGTTTTTCATATAAAAATTAGTTTTAAATTTCAAAATTAAATATACTTATTTTTATATAATGTATTCGAGTTGACATATTTTTTTTCATATTTTTATACATTGTTGTTTTTTTGTGTAAAAGTGAATTGTTATTATAAATTCCAAAATTATGTATTACAGTCTGGGTCTTTTTTATTATATATATATATATGGTCATATTAAACATTTCTTACATGTTTTTTATTCACAAGAAAATCATGTATAAACAAGGGATAAATTACATGTCATCAATATTGTATAAGATTATAGTTTTGAAATACACATGGATGTAATGTTTTAAATAAGATGTTTTCTTACCAATTTTATATGAAAGTATATTATTAAGTATCTATTAATATATGTGATTTAAAAATATTGATATTAATGTTTTAATAATTCATATATTTTAATCCATCAATATTTTCATGATTTACAAAAATATATTTATTTTAATAAAAGGTTTCTCAAAAAATGGGTTTATAAACTCTTAGGAAATATTCTTACAACATGTAATAAAAATGATAATATTTTTTTAAATAAAATTATAATATGTAAGTACATTATAAATGTTTTGGTTATGAAATTAGAAAGACATATCCATGGGAAAGTTTATTAAAAAAAATTCACTAGTGATATTTGTGACCTTATGGGAACTGAACCCATAAATATTAGTGATTACTAGTTGCCATATGTATATTTTTTATCATTTTCAACGAATTATTATTATCAACCCAATGAAAATTATTATTTTGAAAAGATAATTCCCAATGGAATTTCAAGTATAATTATTTTGTTTAATACAGTTTTTATAAATAGATTAAAGTATTTGCGAAAATATATTTTTACTATGTGTATTTATTTCAAGGAATGTTTTATGGAATTTATTGGTTATTTTGAAACCACTTACTTGGAATTTTATGCTCAACATACATATTATAATCACTTTTAAAGGATTAGAAAAGTCACCAAGAAAAATTTCTATTGTGGTTGTAGTGCCATGAAGAATCAATATCTATTTAATTTAATTTTTTTAACATTGTAGAAATACATGTCTTTTATCTAATTTTCCAGAAACTAGACAAGTAAAATATCCTATGCTATAATAAATTTTGGGTATTTTATTATGTTAATTTCATAAAAAATTTCCCATCATTTATAATGGCTTAGGTCAGTTTCTCAGGCTCGAGTCTATATATTTTCACATTATTTTCTATGATTATTTTTATTCAAAAAATATATATCTTGTGTCAATGTTTTTATGTCATGGATCATGAAATTTTATTTCCTTATGATTCATGTATTATAAATTGGAAAATATTTTTTACATTACTCAGGTTAATGTTTTCAGATAAGTAAAGTATAGTTTTTAAAAGTCATGCTCATTTTCTCGTAATTAAATTCTTATTTTATGATTACATATCTCCCTTTTACACCCTTCATGAGAATTTATGATCATATTTTATTATGTGTTTACTTATAACATTATACATAATGGTTTTAAAAAGGATTACTAACCAAGAAAATCATTATTGGATACATTAATGATCCTTCAAAAAAATTTGAAGATTATGTACCTAGTTAACAATGGTGCATACATATTACACCCAACATGAATTATTTTTGGGTAATTAATTTAATATTCATTTCAAAATACGTGATATCCATATTTGAGAATTGTGGAACCCATTAATTATTCATGGCATGAAGCGATAGAATTGATTCTATTTTATCTATGAAGAAAATAACTGTTTTGGATACCCACTCTTATTTGATAATGGAATTACACTATTAAATGGTGAATAGCTAAAAAATCATGAAATAATGGAGTTATGGTTGATCTAAAATAGTGGTATCCTCCACCACTAATTTGCAACATTATTTTTAAAATGTTTCAATCCATTAATTACTTGATTATATCATTTCTATGTTTTTGTTTTTACATTTTTCACTTGTTTTTAACCAAGTAGTTTATATTTTTTTATAAAATATTAGGATTTCATTATAACAAAATCATTATGTTATAATCTGAGAAATTGGATCCATATTGTCTAAATTATGTTTTGAATAATATAAATTAGATTTTTAACATAACAAATTAATATACCCTAAAACAATTTTTAGAAAGGAAATGTTTTTCACCACTACGTTTTCAAATTATTATTTACTATTGATGATATTTTAAAATGTTATTATATATATATAAATATTATCAAAAAAATTATAATGGATTCATTTTAATAAGTGATTTAAATTTTTTAAAATTAAAATTACACCGTATTAATTAATCATATCAATGAAAATAACAGTTTACTATTATCAACGTAGTTAGTATTAATCAATGTAATCAATCTTTTATGCCTAAAATAAAATCAACATTATAAAATATAATAAATATTTTGATCATGAATTTGAAATCATTTTTTATGATTAATATCTAGAAGTTATGAACAAATTTTTTTAATATAAATTAATAACAAATATTTTTTAAACTAATATATTACATATGTTTCCAAACCAATAAACATTGATTTTATAAATTCAAAATTGTATTTTTAATGATTTATTTCATAATTAAAATATTCATTATTCATATAAAAGAACTATTGAAACTTGTAATTAATTTTTTTATTTTGATAATATTTTAAATGTGATAGTATTATAAAATTTATATTTTTTTAATTTTAACATAAATATCAATTAATTTTGGAAAATAAAAAATTTCACCATAGATTAATTGTGAATTTTTTTGTTACAATGTTAAATTAATTTTTAAATAATTATTCTAACAATTTTAAATTTACATGTCACATTCAAATATATATTTAAATTAAATTTCTTTTGTTTTAAATATAAGTTATAATATTTAAGTGTTGTAAATTGTTTTTAGTATTAATTTATGTTTGATTATAATATTTTTATTTTCTTGATGTCTTATTATTATCAATATATCTTAATAATATTAATTTAACATATCATGGATTCTTTTACATTAGTGTTTCCAGTGAAGAAAACTATATTATTAATTTAGAAAAAGTTAAATTCCTAAATCTTATGTCATTATATGTTTTTATAAAATTAAACTCATAATAATAATAGGGCATTTTGTCCCCTCAAAATCTTTTAATCTTTCACAATGAATTTATTTTGGATATAATTTATCCCAAATGAAGGATATATTTTTGATGTTTTTTAAATAAATATATATTTCTGTGTCTCAAAATCATCATTTAAAAAATGAATTTTAAATTATATCAACAACTTCTGCTTTTATATAAATGTTAAGAATGTTTTATTAAACTGATTTTGTAGTTTCTCATCAATTTTCATTTTAATATCAAAATATATTATTTCTATTGTAATTTTCTTTATTGAGTTACCCAAAAAATTCCATTATAATATTTTGGAAGATTAAACATATGTAATACCATTATTAGCTTTTTATTGACTAGTTATTTTATGGTTTTTAATTTTCTTCAAAAATATTTCAATCATGAATAACCTATATTTACATTTTTTGAATCAATGGTATTTACCTAGATTTAGTAGATTGAATTATTGGTAAATTTTTTACATAAAAATATACCATGTATCTATACATTGTAAAGAACATATGCTCTACAATTTTGATTGAATAGTACTTAACAAGAATATTTATAAATGTGTTTGGAACCCATTTGTTTTACTTAGTAATATCTTTTTTTAATTATTGATTGAAATATTAATTATTTTATTAGATTCTTCCATTTGAAAATTGTATGAAATAATTTTTTATTATATTCTTCTTTTATGTTATGGTAAATGGTTTATTGGAAATTTCACTAATAATTATAGATGATGATGGGTAAGGTCCTTTATCACCCAATAATGCATTGGTTGGGGATTTTAATCTCATGAAATAAAGATTTAGGGAAGTAATTGGATACCATCATGATTAAAAGGGTGTACATAATTGGATTTTTTTCACAACATAATGGATTGAAATGCTTGGATTTAATAAAAATGCATTCATATAAATTGGATTAATTTATTATGTTACGACATGATTTATACCATAATTTTTATATTTATTCTTTTTTTGTATAACATTATTATTTAACCATATTATACCAATATGCTCACCGTATAGTTACATATTATCTTTGTTTTTTTATAATTGTTTCCTAGACTAAGGATCTAAAATCAAACAATTTTATGTTTTTATTTCCCTAAATTATGAAGAAAATTAATACATGATACTTTTCTAGAATATAATTTTTTAGGATTAATTTATGGGAGTTTTTAATGAATTTTTATAGAATAATAATTCTATTATTTAGAGGAAATGATACTCATTATTAAAAAAAATTAATTAGTTCTGTTAGTTAATGTTTTGTGAATTTCATCTGAAACTCTAAACCTAAAAGAACATGGCAAGTAAGTTTAATAAAAAACATTTATTCAATCATGTAATAATGAGGGCAGATTCTTGTGGGATCATAGTTGGTATCAAAGAATGATTTAATTATTTTTGATTAGTAGTTTAGTTATTATTGTATTAGGATTAGGGAATATTAGTTGAATCCCTAGGGATATGTCCACAAGGTATACTTAAACATGTGATAAAATCATGAAGTTTCTATAGAGTAGATATTGTGGGGTACTTTTAAAATTATATCCCTCGTTTGATAATAAAAAAATGAATGTTGTTGTGGGACACCTAAACCAAGGGGTAATGAAGATAAAAAGGTTGGTTGAGTATTAACTATATACTTACCCTCATACATGATGAATTATCCTAAGACTGCTTACCTGGATAGACACTCACAAACGATATTCTTTTTTAATATCATTCTCATTAAAACCCATTACGATGGATTTATTATATTTAGGATCTAGGATAATGAATATGAGAGAACCAACCCTAATGAAATATAGATTGGGCCTCGAGTAATTTAGGTTTAACTATAATATAAATTAATAATTTTATATAGTGAGACAATTTAAGGATTATTTTCCCATGTAATCATGTTATAATAACTTTCTTATGGTGTTAATTTTTCATCACCCATGATTAACCACTTTCAGTTTTATTAATGTTTATACACAAAAAAACAATATATAGAATGTATTCAAAGACAATGATGTAATTTTCCAAAACTATAAACCTAATAGGATAATAGTTTACATGATAAAACATGTGATTATACCAATCCAGCTGTCATGAATTAGTATTATCAATTTGAAAACTATTTAAATATTAAAAAACTAAAGAAGAGTAGGAATGAGTTTCATTTATTTTTTAGGTCATAATGATAATGAAGGAAATAATGGTTAATTTATTACATGCATAAAATGTTAAAGGAATAAATGATAAAAATTTCATGGTGGAAAAAATAATTGAATATGTGTGGAAATGGATGGTATTGAGAAACTAGTTTCCTAATATTAGTGAAGATATCAGTGCACATAGTGGAATGAAATAAATTGTATCTTTTGGTACCACTAATAGTTCACTGTCTTATATGTGGGTAAAATTGGAATTATGAAACTAAATTACATAATCAAAGGGATAATAAGGATAATAGGAACCATAAAATTCCATGATATGAGAAATCCTATACTAAAACAACTATTGACGTGGGTTCAGAAAATTATTTTGAATGGCGACAATTGATTAAATAGATAATAATTTTGGGTGCTGTATTTATATCTTTTTCATCATACTTCTGGTTACCTATATTGTTGCATGAAAATAGAAAATATATTATGAAATATATAAATAATGAATTATTAATGAATAATTACTCTAGTATGATTATTTTATACTAAAAATATAACAGTTATCTAAAAATTTATAAATGAACCGAATTACCCTTCCTTTTTTCCAAATTGATGTTATACATGGAATGGATTGGATCTCTTTAAAATGATAATTTATATTATAGGAAAAAAAATCTAAAAATCAACCCACGGTTGCCTATTAATTCAATTCTACCATGAAAAACATTTTGAAAATTTAATCCAATTATATTGGGGTTTTTCATTTGAATGGTTATAGAAAAACTCAACACTAGTTATCTTCTTATAATGAATGAAAATATATGGTACCTAGACATACCTATGATTTAATGGTTTCAATATATTAGATGATCTATCATGATTCATCATTATCTTTATATTTCCTTAAGTATAGTTATTAAAAATTCATAATTAAAATTATGAGGAAAACATTTATTTAATTTGGTGAATGTGACACACTGATATTTTAGAATATATTTTCCATTAAATAAATATCAATTTTATATATTATTTCAAACTTAATATTGATAAATATTGAAAAAATATAAGATAATTTTAATAAGAATAATACCTATAGTAGATAAAAATATAGTAATAATTTAAAAATCATAACAAATATGATTACGAATACTTAGGGATTTCAAAATGAATTTATTAATAAATGGAGTTTTCTTCAACATATTTTATTATTTTTAAAAAATATTCAAATTAATATTTTTTAGAGTTTTCATTTTAAAAAATTTATTATATTTTTTATTAATAATATCAATATTATCATAAAAAAGTTTAGGTACTTCTAAAAGGATTGGGTTTTAGGTTAATTTTGAATAGAAATTGATTTTTAAAACACATTCACTTTTATAAAATTATCATAATAAATGGATGATATACAAGTTTGGAAAAATTATATATATTAAAATATTTAATTTTAAATCCTTATTTTTATTTATAAAACCCATGTTTTATTTTTTGGAATCGTATGTAATATTTTACTCTAAAAACTACTTTTATTTACTTTATTAAAATTTAGTATTAAAAAAATTATGTAATTAAAAACAAGAAAATTTATCTACAAATTTAGAAAAAAATATCCATATTATTTAACAAGTTGAATTTAATTTTAGGAATGAAAATATGAGTACAATAATTAATGTAAATTACATTAATAATAGTTAAACTATAATTTTTAAATAATTGTATTATTAATGTTGTGCAGAATTTATCTAATCAAATAAATTAGTATCTTCACAATATGTAATATAATTTAATTATTAATCAAATATATATTTATATTATAAATAATTTAATTGGTGAATAGAATTAAATTATACTAGGAAAAATTAATGCTAAAAAGAAAATTTTTCTATAAATTATTTATCAATTTTTAAAATGTTATAATTTAAAAGTTAATTTTATAAAATTTATAAATATAAAATGTATATACAGATACTAAATATATTTTTAGGAAATAAAATTTTTGTTTTAAGGGATACCTTATATATTTTATTTAAATATTAACTTCTAAGGAAATAACTAGTCATCAAGGTAAATACTAGAATTGTAAATTGTAAAAAAATATGGTAAAAAGATTGAAACATATTTTAAAAAAGTGTAAAAATGGTTGGTGAAGAATTTATCAGCCTTATATTTCCAAAAATTATATTATTTCTCATATTTGGAAACTATTTACTTTTCAAAAATTTCTTTAATTATTCAAAAACAAAATTTGATCATAAAATTTATTTTATCATAACTTATAAAATGGGATAACTTCTACAATAACAATGTTGAACATCCCATTTCAAATTTCCATGAATCCCAACTAAATTTTAATATTTTAAACATTCCTTAAATAACCTAAATAACCTGGTCATTAAACGTTATCCTAATTTTATTAATTACTTTAATACTTAGAATAGCATTTCAAGGAACCAAAGTGAGTATTACATAATCCTTTTTTCCCTCAATAATTATACACATAATATATTCTAACCATAATAAGGTAATTAAATTGTTTTCATTATTATACTATGACCTTTTATTATAATGTAACAATCATTATTTAATTATTTCCCACGAATAAGAATAAAAAAAGTTTGTTGATCATGCCTATGTGTGAAACACCACCTCCATTGGGTGGATTTATTTTTTTCATATCAACCTAAAATGGTTGAAAATAAAAATGTATATAAAATAAAAAATAATGTTAATGAATATATTAATGTATTATAAATTGATTATATGGGAAATTATTATCATAACTATATACCATTTATTATTATTTTTGAAATTAAACATTCCCTATTATCTTAATTGAAATGTATTTACCCTGATGGTTTTTTGAATGTAGTTGGGTTCCAGTTTAGTTTCCCTTGTAAAATCATTTTTTAAAATTAAATCAGTGTCTATAAAAGGTTGAAATTCTAGGATGTGTATCAAATGTGTTACTATGATTATGTTCATGAAATTATTTTATGTTTATTATTATGATTATGTTATGATCTCATGAATCTTTCTTATTGAATAATTATCCCACATTATATAGATTAATTTGTAATTTTTTAAATTCCACAATGCATGCATTATTTATCTACAGATTATTGTGTAAAAATTTCATATGTATCCATATTAAACTCATATCTATATGTTATACTCATATATGATCTTTTATTGTTATCCTTTTACTTTAACCTTATTGAGCAAGCGAGCTAATATTTTTATTATATTTACATTTATATATGTGATGATGAAATTTAACAATTATATTGGGTTTAGAGGAGTTTATTTTTTGGATAACATTTGGTAAATTTTTTAGATAAATTATAAATCAGTAATATTCTTTTATAGTTGATAAAATATTAATTATTTGAAATATATATTGGTTTAAATATAAAATGTTTTCTAAAAAACCACAAAATCATTAAAAGAATTATGACTATGGGAATGTATAATAATATATTGATTTCATTAAGTAATCAAATTATGAGATAGTCACCTATTTATGGAATGATACTTATATATTAGTACCAATGTAACGAGGATGATAACCACGTGTACATGATAAGATTTTAGGAAATAATCGATTATCCAATTCAATCAACAAGAATAAGTAACTTTTAAGAGGAACTAAATGATGAGGAATTCCAAGATGATGATATTAAGGGAGACTCTCTAAATTTTATATCGTTCTATTCAAATTTTATAGAATTTATTTTTCAAATTAATCACTCTTCTATTAAAAATACAAGTAAAAACCACATATTCATGTTCTTGATGAATAAGAAGAAAATTCTGAATGATAATAGATTTGATGAAAAGAAAGATGAGTTAATTATAATAACTTTTAGGGTAGTAAAATAAGATATGTCCAATTTATTACATTATTTTTTATATAAATAGGATGCCTATTATATGATTCCAACCCATATATTGTGGCTTATACTATAAAAGAAACAACCCCCAACTAAATTGGTATTATCTAATGGTTTTTCAGTAATAGATAGTAAACATAAAAATATTCAATGGGTGTTATTTGAATGTTTTATTAATCTTTTTAATTAATATTTTCATTTATATAGAATATTCCATAATATTATTTGCAGGTTATCATGGTGTAATATTATTTTTGGATCTGTTTGATGGTATTTTAGATAAGACAATTTTTTTCTATAATTATAATTCCATATCTCTATGTTTTATCCTAGTTGTTATATATTATAATTTAATGTAATATGAATTATCATGGGTGTTATAAAATATTGAGAATACATAAGATAGTTATGGGGTAAGAGGAAAACAAATTGTTTGATTATATTTTATTTTTTATACTGTGAGTTTTCCCTTAGCTGAAAAGAACATAAAAATTATTTTTTAACTAGTTGATTTTTTGAGATATTTTATAATATTTTAAATAAGGCTTTTAAAATATTATTAATACTACTTTATTTAAATTTATTATGATTTTTAAATTTTTCAGGATTTTTGGCCATTTTTTGGAAGCTTGAAGGGAACTCTAAAACCTTTTTACATACGTATCAAATTACCTCCCCTACATGATAGACTCTTAAGATGCACTATCTTTTCTAGGAAATGATTTTTTTTAAACAATTTTGAGATTTAGATTTTTGTTAATATAGTTGAATCATTATTCTGGAAAATCTTATATTTCCCTTGAGACCAATCTTATACATAAATCCTTATCAAACATCGTTAGTTATATGAATTTTATAATAAGTTTATTCGATAATTAAATCTGTAATTTTTCAATTCCAACATCATTACTTTGTGTAGTACCTAATAAAATTGTTGTTATGTGTGTGGGGGATGGTTGTTCCATTTTATTCTTTTTGGGTGTATTTACATTTTAATAAGAAATTTTTTATGGTCGTAATTTTAATTTGGTATGAAAGGTTTCAAATGAAATAATTTATTATATATCATATTATTCCTCTAAATAAATACGATATGAATAAGGTAACAAAAAAAGAAAAAAATTTAAATGAAAAATGAATAAAAAATATAGGTAAAATTTTAAAATTTTAAAAAATGATATTGTAGGAAATATAACAATATTGAATTTATTATATTATATTTTGAATCATATTCCATCCAAAAACTTACTAATATGTTTTATTCCTTTTATGTGAGTTGAGTTCATTAATGTTCAAATTTTATCCTCAGTTGCACTTTAGAGGGGTTTTCCTCTTTATTGAGCCTCATTTTTTTAAATCCTCACCCACCAAACACTATAAATTAACACAACAAAAGTGTAAAAACTCATTATTATTGCTTATTCACATACCGTTTTGTTGAATATTTTTTTATCAACCATATAGAAACCACAGATGCCTCAAGAATGATTATTAATAAAAAAATCAATTTATCATTTGATAGATGAGTGATAATAGAAAGAACACGTGAGGCAGGTTCCATTGATGTGATATAGATAGAAATTAAAGGAATAGTTTTTTTTGTTTGATAATATTAAATCTAATAAAATCAATTTATAATTGTATGTTATAATATAATTCTTTGAGAAAATAATTATTTTCACACCATTGGACTACAAGTGGATTTTAGTTAAGATATAAATAATTTTCTGAGTGTGTAATTATTATTCTATTGATTGGAAAAAAATATTTTAAAATAATTTTTTATTTAATTCATTTATGAAATACCAAAAAATATTTAATACATGGGAAAATATCACATAATTATAGTTTTATCTTCTTATAAAAATATATTTAAAAATATCTGGATTTTTTTTCATAATTATATTTAAAATAATTATTTTATTTAAATGAATGGAAAATGTTTATTATTTATTTATTTTTGATGTTTTTGTTGATTATAACAAAGGTGACCATAGATGAGATAAAAATTTACAAATATTATTAGTAATTATTCTTATTGTTTCATACGTCATGGAGAAGTTGGAATAAGGCACACGTTATATGAAGGAACAAGTTTATCATATAAAATGACAATAAATTGTTTGTATCTAATATATCAAACATTTTTTATATTTAAAATTGAGGAAAATCCTCATGTGACCTAGTTCCATAATAAAACCATCTCTCTTATGATGTTTGTTTTTAAATAAGGTAGGAAAGAAGTTACATTTGAGTAAATTCTAGAGGAATATTGATATGTTTGTAGTAAAAGTGCATGTTGATTATTTAAAGGTAAACATATTTAATTTTTTACTCTTTTAATAATATATCACTATCCATTTTTCATAAATGATCTTGAATTTGTGAAACATCATCTATGAGACAACCATGTGGTATAAGAAACCGGATTTTATCTTATGACATATTAATGTCACCATAATATATGACACATTATTCTATGGGATGATGGAATGAAAAAATGAAACTCATGTCACGACCCATCCCCTAAGGCCCCTGACATGACATACCCCATGCTCGCCTCTCAAATGACAGGGGTAGGAAACTAGCACAGAAGACGGTAACCTACAAGTGGGAGGAATTTTCCTGATTAATTACACACACACACAAACACATCCCAAAGCTGCAAAAGTAGACATGCATGGAACTGAACAACCACAATGTAAAAGTACAGACTGTAGGTCAAAAAGTCCAAAATACAAACCCAAAACAAGATAAACATAAAATAGTAAAGTACAAGGAATACTCTAAAATCCTCTCGCTATAAACCAAACATATGGGTTAAGTGAATAGTAGATTCTATAATCTATATAAGTATGCCCCATATGCCTGGTCTCACTCGGATGCACCAAATCCTTTGCCACCAAGTCATCTATCAAGGTGGTGGTCGTCTTCACTGGACACAACACATGCGGGCGAATCCCGTGTAGATGTGAGTAATAATATACTTAGTAGGGACCCCAAACTATCAAGGAAATACCACAAATAAATCCCCAAAGAAAATCACTAAAGAAGACAACTCGCACTAGGTATAATCTAGAGTAAATAAAATTGGAGCATCAACCATATCATCGAAAACCTTGGGCTTCTAGAGAACACTTCCTCAATTAGTATAGATGGCCTATTAGGTCACATAGAAGCTTCTTCCCACTAACCTTGTACTTTTGCGGTACCCAACCCTAATGAGTACCATGCTTATGTTAGGTCATACCGAATATGATCCCCACCGTGGGCCTTCTTGGTAACACCAAAGCCACTTCTCAACTTGGCCATACTAAGTTACTACTCTTGTCAAGTATTCTGGGTCTACCATGTCACACAGATATTCTACCCACTATGGACCTTCTACGTCACACAGAAATCGATTCCCACTAGGCTATAGTAGATAATCCATGTAGGGTCCCCTATTAGCAGCCTTTAGGTATCATCAAACTGCATGGATTCCACGTGCAGTGTGTTGGATTCTGGGAAAATTTTTCTTCAATCCCTTCATCGAATTTAAACTTCCATGAAAGTCTTCTTTTATTATTCTAATATATATGCCTCAGCGTGTGGGTTCTAACAACCTAAAGGACTCATAAAATGGATTCCTAGTTTGAATGATATTGACATTTTTTTAAATAGGGTCAAGTTACGCCTGGCCCGGTCTGACCTAGTAGGACCGACCCATCTTACCTAGAAAAAGGGTCCCACATTCCCTAGGTAATTTGAATAACATGAAGAGAACTGGTTTGGGTATGGTTTGGACCATTTTGGTCTGGTTAGTTGGGTTGTGGGTCTGGACTGATGGAGCAGGTTTGGCCTGCTGGGTGCGAGTCTGCCCGCTAGTCCATGGTCTGGCACGCAGCCATACTCAGTCTACCAGAGGCAGAACTATTCTCCGCCTATCCGGATTTTGTTAGGTGGGTATGTCTTACCTCCTGCCGTGTGGGTCATGTAAAGAATGCCTCCTCCAGCTTCAACATGTAGGTTATCAAATGTTCCATTACGCTGCCAACCAATTGGCCAGACGGACCTTCGGCACGCGATTAGTGGACCACGTGCCCCATGAGCTACGACCCACGGCTTGGGCCAACCGGGTTGAGGGGTCACTTCCTTTTCCTGGCCGCAAGCCTGGTCAGTAACTTCAGCTGCACCGCTATGGCCAGATCTAGCCATGGAACTCTTCCCGATGCACCACCTCCAACACCCAGTCCCCACCACATTCCATCGTCTGTGGTCGCCAGCAGGGTCTTCGCAGAAAACCAGGTCGGCATTAGTGGTTTTTCATTGTGCTTCATAATCCTACAACCTCTATGGGTCTCACATTCCTTACGAAGTGCTCAAATATGACATGAATCAAATTTAAATGCTCAACCATGAAGAACAAAAAATTTGGAGGGGCTTATACCTCCTTCTTGTCAGTCCTCACCATCATTGGTAGACGTTTAAAAACATAGTAGGCTTGGGAAAAACATTCTATCATATAATCATCAATCCTGATGAAAAAAACCCCAGGAAAACACCCTCCTTCTAGGAAACATGATCTGTGGATTAACTTGTTCATTGGTTGATCTACATTCATTATTTTAGACTATGAAGTGGTAAAACATAAAACAATTATACCCCTTCCTGGGTCGGATCATGCATTGTCGATAAAAGTTCTCATTGAGTTTTTCATTTTGCGATCCTCTATTTATATCCATTAGTCGATCATCGTTCGTGATGATCCATTTTAAGTGGGGTTTTCATTCATCATCGTCACCCTCTAGAGCTTCAGAGCAGAACCAGGATGTGCCAACAATCCTGCATTGTCTGCTTGGTCATTAAAGAACAAGACATGATTCAGTGTTTCAGTTATGTTTCTATTACAAATTCAATATGTTTTTTCTTATAATGATATATTGTATTCAAATTCATTTGGTTGGAAGACCATTGGGATGTGACATTATGAACATTTAAAAAACATCAAAATTTAATATTAACATTTTCTTTAAAAAAAACTTCTCCCCTCGATACATGTATGTCGAGGATTGGTCTATTCTAGTAAAATAATATCGTTATGAGCTAAACAATGCCCTCATATTTTTTATCAGAACACTAGTATAGAATTTATAAAACCCTACTCTCACATTTACATAAATGAACATAAAAAAGCTCAAAACTCTAGTCTGGGAAAAATGGGCCTCAAAATTAGGTGTCATCAGAATATATGGTCTTACAATATCTCTGTAATATTTAAAGAAAATTATATATAAATTCATTGACATTAAATTACTCCCCTATTTTTGGGATCCACTTCCTCAGAAGAGAATTTTTTTAAACAAACAAGTGGGGGTACTGAGCATGAATTAGAGCTTGAAACTCCCATGTTCTCTCCCAGAGATTCGTGTAATGACAAAAAACGTGCACCCGATGAATTGAACATCCAAGAAGGACTTGATACTTTCGATCCTCTCTCTTGACATGGAACACTACAAACATCTCTCCATCATCAATGTCAATCACACCCAATTTAAGGATGTGTGATGGATCATACACATACTTCCTCATCTATGACACGTGAAAAACATTAGGCATCAGTGCATATGTGGGAGACGATCTAGGTTGTACATTACCTCTTCATATCTTCTTAGAATCAATAAAGGTTCTATGAACCTCATAGATAACATACCATCCCGACCAAATATCCAAAATCCCGGTCATGGAGAGACCTATAGGAAAACATGGTATCCCTCCTCGAAATCAATGGTTCTTCATCTCTTATCTATAGATGATTTTTGTTTGATCTGTGCAGTCCTTGTCTTCTCCAAGATGATCTGATCCTTCTTAGTGGTAGATCGTACCAACTCTACACACATGAGTGCTGACTCCCCTAGGACTTTCCAGTATAGAGGTGATCTTCATGACCACTAGTACAAGGCCGAAAATGGTTCCATTCCAATGGTTGAGTGATTTTTTTTTCGTTGTTTTTCAACTCCACCATTAGAAGATGGTCCTCCCAACTACGACCAAAATCAATAACTCAAGCACGAATAATGTTATCCACGTTTTTTATGGTCTTCTCCATCTGACAATCCATCAGTGGGTGAAAGGTTGTGATCAAGCCCAGCTGATTCCTTAATCCCTTCTCCAATCCCTTCCATGTCAGATATTTAAAGTGAGTGTCATAGTATGATACAATCATTGAAGTCACCCCATGTAGCTGCACTATCTTCTGGACGTAGAGATGTCCCAATCCCCCAACTGATCTTTACTCTCATATGGGTAGAATGTGAGTAGATTTGGTGATTCTGTCAATGATCACCCAAATATAATAGTGGCATTGGGACGTGCATGGTAACCCTATCATGATGTCCATCGAGATATCATCCCATTTCCACTCTAGTACCATAAATGGATAGGCCAATCCTACTAGAATTTGATGCTCAGCCTTCACTTTTTGACAAGTGAGGCACCATAAAATGAACTTTTCCACCTCTTTATTCATCCCTAGGCCCCAGTACTAACGTCAGAGGTCCTAGTACATCTTCTCGAAACCATGACGTACCTCCAAAGGGGATGTATGGAATTCCCTCAAAACCTCCTCCTATAATGTCATAGTATTATGGTGAGTCCTATTAAAACAATGATGTTCTACCCACCTATCAAAAATACATTAAGAGAAAGTCATGAGGGTAACTGAGAATGTTGGGATATAGAGTCAATATCCAAGATTTGTGCCTCCCTAAATAACTGTATGAGTAGAGGATTGACAATCATCGACTGAAGGTAAGCTTATCCATCATCATCCGTGAAGGATATCTACATCGTAACTCGATTCCCAATCACGTCACTAAGTATTAGTAAACCAGACCTCCTCTTGAGCTCATCTGTCACCACGTTCCCCTTCCTAGTAGTATAGACTATCTCAAAGACATAGTCCTGGAGGAACTTTAGACATTTATGCTGCCTCAAGTTCAGGTCCTTCTATGAGAATATATCTCTAAGACTCTGGTGGTTGGATTAGATGGTAAACCATTCAGCCATCAAGTAGTGCCACCAAATTTTAATGGAAAACACCACTACTACAAACTCCATGTCATGGGTCATGTAGTTATGCTCATGATAACTCAATTCTCGTGAGCCGTAGGCGATAAATGCTCGCTCCTGCATCATTTAACAACCCAGTATGGTCCCTAATTCATCACAAAAGAGTACACACACAATTCCCTCTTCTGGTAGTCTCAAGATAGAGGAACTCATCATTCTCCACCTCAGCTCTGGGATACTCTACTTTCCCTTATTAATCAACATAAAGGGTTGTCCCTTTTATGTTAAAATTGATAAATATGATGCTACACTAGAAAATTCGGGCCCAAACATCTGGTAGTATCCATCCAACCACAAGAAACATTGCAACATAGTCATTCTTATAGGTGACTCTCATGAAAAAACTGCCTCTCTCTTCACTGGATCCACTACAACTCCAGTCTCAGAGATTATGTGTCCCAGAAATTGGACCTCCTGAATCCATAAACGGCACTTCTATAGATTACCATAAATATGGTTCTCTTAGAGTGTACCCATGACTATATGTAGGTGTGTAGAGTGCTCCTCCTATAACACCAAGTACACCAAGATATCGGCAATAAAGACCACCAAAAAACGATTGATGTGAGGTTATAATATCATGTTCATGAGTCCCATGAACACTAATTGAGAATTGGTTATGACAAAAACAATTACCAAGAACTCATAGTATCAATACTAACATCTAAAGGATATCATCGGTACATCATTATCTTGTATCTAAATAAAATGATAGATAGATCTGAGGTTGATCTTCGAGAACCACTTTTCTCCCTTTAGCAGTTCAAAGAGGTCATCAATCCGTGGCAGTGTATCCTTGTTTTTTATGGTCACCTGGTTTGGGCATTAGAATTCCACATGTAGTCGCATGCTCCCGTCTACCTTCTTGGAAAATAGCACAGGTGATACCCATGGTGAATAGATGGGCCTCACGAATCCCTTCACCTAAAATTCTTCCAATTGTAACATCAATTAAAGAAGATCTATAGGAGACATCCAATATTCTGGTGTGGATATCAGTGTCATCTTTAGGTAAAAGTTGATATCGATTTCGAACTTCCTAAGATGGGTTATTCCTAGAACATCCTCATGAAATACATCCTTATACTCATCCACCACTGCAGGAAATATTTGACACCTCTAATCCACCGCACTGAGGGTGAGGCTAGCCAACTAGTGAGTGATCTGCTGTACCCTTCTCTAAAAATTTCCATCCTATGTTGCAAAAGTTCACTTCACTCTGGTGAGGGAAAACCTCATCCCATCCTCATAGACACACCAAAATTTGTTCTTAATATAGACGATCTGAGCATGGAAATTAGATAACCAGTCCATAACCAAGATGGCATTGTAATCCATCGTCCCCGCTACTATAATATCCAAGTCAAAGCTCTCTCCTCCTAGAGTAATCTCACACTGCCAACATGAGGGTGTAATTTTCAAATCCCCTCCAATAGGATTTTCTAATCGTAAAGAACTATCCAATGACTCTACCAGAATCTCCGAGCCTCGAACGAGGTTCATGGAATGGAAAGAGTGACTAGAACATGTGTCAATAAGAATTTTAGATAAGGTGTATAACACAAGGATCATACCACTAATCATATCTAGAGAATTGTGTTCATGGCCCTCCATCGCTTGAATATAGCCTCTCCACCATTCTCCAACACCCTGATCTCATGGTGGACAACCTGGGGGTGGTGGAGGTAGCACCTCGAATAATCATCCACCACCTCCCACTCGGTCTGCTCCCCTATAATGTCCACCACCCTACAAATATCCTCCTTTGGACATATGAATCTCCTTTGATGGTACATTTATCATCTACTGATCATCTTTGTAGTGGGTCGGGCAGTCACGAGCCATATTTCTATTCCTATCGCACGAGAAGAAAAACATGGTTCCCTTCTGAGGCCCTCTTCTCTGGGAGCTCTGCAATACTGACTCAAAGAGATATGGTCATCCCCTGAAATATGTAACCCTATTGGGTCCCCACATCTATTGACTAGTTCTCGACACTAATTAATTTGTCACCATATGTCTACTGGTGGCTCTAGACGTCGTTGCATTCTCTTTTAGGTATTTCTCCACCATAAGTGCTCTCTCGAGCACTCCATCCTATATGTGGATACTGAGAGACACCATGGATTACCGAAACTCCCCTATGAGTCCCTAATCAAAGTTATAGCCCCTGAATATAGGGTCCTACACTGTGTATGTGGATTAATGAGAGTAGTTTGTAAACTTTTCAGCGTACTCATCCACTAACATGATGCCCTGTTTTAGGTGAAGCATCACATATACGCGCACTGAGGGAAAGGTCACGGGGAAAGAAATCCTCATTGAAAATACACTAAAATTCATCCCAATAGAGGGTCACCTCATCATGAGTATGAATCTTCAAACTCCACTATCTCCATGTCGATCCATAATGAAGGAATGCATCTATGATTATCATCTAGCATCCTCAATATGAGGAAGTGTAACGCCCCGACCCCAGCTACCCAGAGTCGGTGCATTAATTACATAACATTGGCATGATCACAAGAAAGATCAAATCTCGAAAGACCGATTGGTTTAGTAGCCTTGGAAACACTAGATATATTCATAAGTTTTACATTACATCATAAAATTAAAAACTAAGACAACAACATAATGTTTCCACAATCCACACTATTAACCCCTCATAAAAACCCTGTAGGTCATTCATAACTTACTTCTTCACATCCTGGGAAAAATAAAACATAAAAAAAGGGGTGAGCTCAAATGCCCAGTAAGGATAACAATAAAGTGGAAACTTTCATAAATAAGAATAAACATTTAAGGAAATGTATAACTAAAACAAAAGCCTTTTAAATACGAACTTTCAACATGGTATGGCATAAATAAAATGAAATAATGCCATTTACTTATTCACATGGATATTCTACTAAATGAATAATCACATGCAAAAATCAATAACCACTTTCATAATGTTGGAATGCATAATGCTAAACGTTAATTTCTTTGTCTAGGCCTCATCCCAAGACCTAGGGGTTACTTCTAACCGGAACCCAACCCGGAGTGCCTCTAATAACCGGACACCAACCCGGAGTGCCTCTAATAACCGGACACCAACCCGGAGTGCCTCTAATAACCGGACACCAACCCGGAGTGCCTCTAATAACCGGACACCAACCCGGAGGGCATACTTTTACCAGTCCCTAACCTGGAGGGCTTACTTTAACCAGTCCCCAACCTGGAGGGCTTACTTTTACCGGTCCCCAACCCGGAACATACTTGTTTAGCACATTCATCTGAAGAAAAGTTTGAAATATAACATAAAAATTCGGATTAAAACTAGCATACGAAATGTCAATAGTTTCACCATAAACTATGAATGGTATAAAATAGCACATCCACAGTCAAACATATCACAAAACCTTCAATACAATATAGAAGTTTTGTATTATAATAAATCAACTTCAAATAAGCGTAAAATCCATTAAAGGATGTTGACATAGATGAAATCAAAACACTTTTTAGAGAAATATCTCTTTCTATTTTTGAAATCATTTAAGAGCCATATAAAATAAAACATTTTCTTGAAAATATTATTGTAAGATTGTAAGGAAAGCTTTGACGATTTTATAACGGCGGAAAATAACCGCACCCGCCATATAAGTAAAAAAACATTCTTATCTTAATTCTGTCGAAAAGGTTAAAAAGGAACTTGTTTTGAAAACGACGGAATGATTCCTTTATAAACCTCTTACAAAAAGTCAAACAAGGGTATAAATGAATTTAACCCATATTCTTGTAAATAATAAATATGTTTTGAAATTCATTTCGAAGAAACATGGATGTGGATGATAAAGAAATCCCAGTAGATTATTACGTATAAACAACCTCGGATAATGAAGAGATTGTGAAATAACCCTTACCTTGTACTTTTCCTTGGTTGGGGTAGGTTAACCTCCTGTATAATGGTGAAATAATTGTTATTAAATTATAAAAGAATCATATACATTAATATGATATCATATATTATCTTTTAATATTGATTTGATAATAATATCTTAGTATTATCGCTGTTTCGGGTGTGAACTTACTTGTTTGCTTTTGTATGTTTTGTTACGTAAGACATGTTTGTAAAGGATAAGTTGTATATTATTCAAATCCAGAATGGTATCAAGTCCTTAAACATCATTTTTAAATCATCAAATGATAATTATACTTGAATGGATACGATGGAGAATGAATCTCATCGCGTTCGTGGAGACGGTAGTCCGTACGTACGCACGAACGCTACTTCCATTTAATTTTTATTTTAAAAGAATCGAATCCAAATGATACATAGGTATATTACTATTCCAGTAGAATATAATATTTTATATATGTTACTTATTTTCATTAACACCATCCTTTATACGTTCCATGTGTGGTATGAACGAGTCATATCATTTTAAGGGGGCGGTACTCCGCATTTCCTCAAATGAAATTATCGTATGTATATACAACATGAAACGAATAATGGTATGAAATAAAATGGAATTACAGAAGCTTATATATAAAATATATATCATTAATATCATATTTAATTACAGTGCCATCATAATGGACACCATGAGAGGCGGTAAGATGTATTTGAACAATCATCGTTTCGTGAGGCGTTAATTTGCCATCCACAGAAACATTATGTTCATCATCCATTAGATGGAGTTGTGTGTATGTGTAGTTTGAATACTTCTTATAACAACATCCTAGTATATTGAGGATACTGGTGTTGTTACAAAAGAAAGGAAATAAAAAGAGTTTGGGGGTTGAAGAAGCAAAATAAATGAAAATAATTTAAGAGAAATCGTTACCTTTAATTTAGGTAAATCACTTTGGTTGGAACCAAAGGACTTCTTGAAATGCTTTCTGCCTAAGGGGAAGCTTCAAGGAGGAGGATAGGGATGTGGGGAGCTTATTTGGGCAGAGTTTGGACGTGCCAAGTGGCTTGAGAGGTGTGAGGAAAAGAGAAGGAGGAGTGCCCTTTTATAAGAGGGGTGAGGGGCACCTTTGGAAAAGCTAGAAATATTAATTTATAATAAATTCATATTCGGTTTCTAAAGGCTCCAAAGTTGACTATTCAAAGGATGAGGTGGGGATAGGTCGAAAACATCTCATCCAATAGAATTTAGACAGGTTTGGGTACTTATATTAACCTTATCTTTAAGTATTAACTCTAAGTTAATTAGTTTCACTTTTACAATGTCTCTTTGTATTTTTATATAATATGGTTAATAAACTTACTATATACATCCAAGAGACCCCCAAGTGGTCCATTAATGATTAACCTATCATAATATAAGTCTCTTGGCCGAACCTTAGATTTTTAGGAATTTAATATCAATTAATAATATAATATTTGTTTTAAGAACTCTTTTATGTCAATTTTGACACTATTCAATAGTTGATTTTTGTGAAACTCATAACAGATTGATTACTTCGAACAAAGTCAATTAAATCAATCCTAATATATCATATTATCCTAGAAAATTAGTGTAATTCATTAAAAGTTTCATATTTTATTTATTTGGGTATTTATAATATCAATTATTTTAATTTTTCACTATTTTAGTAATTACTGCATCATCATTGTGTCATAAATAAAATAAATTATTTAATGTCTAAAAATTATAAATAAAATATCATTATGTAGGAAATCGTTTTAGATTTCTAATGAATATTTATAATCTAAAATCCAACATATATAACCCTATGTAAAAATTGTTGTTCTAAAAGATATATGCTTGTGTCATTTTTGTATTCATTTTAACTTAATTAAAATAAAGTGTCATTATCACTTACAAGTGGATCCATGGGGTCCCAAAATAGACCCAAAGATTCCCATGGTCGACCATGTATCAACCAATAGGGTTAAGACACGTTTTAGGGTAATTTAGTATTATTATAATATTATTTGTTTTAACCCTTATTTACCGGATTTACCCTTAACCATGGTAAATAAAATATTTACCGCAGTAATTATTCAAAATGTCTAAAAATAAAAGTTACCTATTTACACAATTTGAACATCCTGATTCCAAATATGGAATCCATTTTCCTAAATTCAAAACACATAAGTGGCAGAAATTAATTTAAAATTAATTCCCGCTGTCAAAACAAAAAGCGTGTTTTTAAGAGATAATAACTATCAAAAGATTGACACTTGTTTATGTTCGGTTTAATTGTAAAATTATGTCCAATGACCAACATTATATTAAATGGTAAAAATATATTCTAAATATAATTTAAAACTACTAAAATTCATAATTTATCACTATTAATTATTTTGATTAAAAAAGTTGTTTTTAATTAAAATTTAGTAATTTTCACTATTCATCAAAATATGAAAGTTATCCGAAAAGTACCAAAATTTCACCTTAGGCTAAATTCGATATTCCGAGTCCAAAAATGAAGTCCATTTTCAAATATAAAATATATATAATTTCAAAAATTAGGTATTACTATTCACAACGGCTAGTTTAATTAGTTGTGGTGTGTGTTAGAACTCGAGGTTGCGTACAACACACGCTATCGCATTATTCAAAGGGAAACATACCGTAGAAGCTTGGGGTGTTACATTCTCCCCTCCTTCAAATAATTGCGTCCTCGCAATTTCTAGGGTATTACTGCATAAAAAGACTCGGGTGGTTCTTCATCATAAGTTCCTCGGGTTCCCACGTTGCCTCTTCCATCTTATGATTCCTCCACAAAACTTTTACCAGACGCGTCGTCCGGTTTCTCAGCACTTGTTCTCTCGTATCAAGAATCTTGACGGGCTCTTCGCAATAAGACAGATCGGGTTCCAGTTCTAATTCCTCATAGGTGAGTACATGCGTTGGGTCAGGCATGTATTTCCTCAACAGAGATACGTGGAACACATCGTGAACTTTGGAGAGACTTGGCGGTATTGCCAATCGGTAAGCTACAACCCCAATTCGTTCTAGAATTTCGAAAGGTCCGATGTACCTGGGACTCAATTTGCCTTTCTTACCAAAACGTATGACTCCCTTCCACGGAGATACCTTCAGGAAAACATGATCACCGACTTGAAATTCCAAATCCTTCCTTCGATTATCAGCATAGCTCTTCTGTCTACTTTGAGCTGCTTTGATGTGATTTTGGATTACCTTCACCTTTTCCACCGTTTCCTCCACCAGTTCTGGGCCTACAAGTTTTCTTTCACCAACGTCATCCCAACAGGTTGGTGTACGACATCTCTTTCCGTATAACGCTTCATATGGTGCCATCTGAATACTCGAATGGAAGCTATTGTTATAGGAAAATTCTACCAGAGGTAAATATTGATCCCACATACCCTGAAAGTCAAGTGAGCAAGATCTCAACATGTCTTCTAAGGTTTGAATAGTCCGTTCTGATTGTCCGTCTGTCTGAGGGTGGTAAGCAGTGCTCAAATGAAGTTCAGTATCCAGGGATTTCTGAAGACTTTTCCAAAATCTTGAAGTAAAACGGGGATCACGATCAGAAACAATTGATAAGGGTACTCCATGAAGTCTCACAACTTCATTAATATATAGTCTTGCTAGACGTTCCAGGGGTAGATCTTCTCTTATAGCAAGAAAATGTGCTGACTTGGTAAGACGATCAACAATAACCCATATTGCATCGTTCCTTCTAGGAGTCTTTGGTAGCCCCATGACAAAGTCCATTGTAATATTGTCCCATTTCCACTCCGGTATGGGAAGCGGTTGCATGACTCCTCCAGGCTGTTGCCTTCCAGCTTTCACTTGTTGACAAACCATACATCTTGACACAAAATCAGCAATCTCCCTCTTCATGTTGTCCCACCAAAAATGTTCCTTCAAATCTCTATACATTTTAGTGCTCCCAGGGTGTATAGAGAAATTGGAACTATGAGCATCATCCAGCAATTCCCTTTTTAGATCAGGTATATTGGGAACACAAAGTCTCTTCCCGAATTTCAAAATTCCACCTTCATACGCAAAGTCTCTCAATCTCCCATCATTCACAGCTTTAATCTTCTTTTGGAATTCTTCATCATCAGTCTGAGAACTCTTAATCCTTTCTAGTAAAGATGGTTTGGCAACCATTTGAAAAAGCATTGATGTTTCACCTTCCCTGGTTATTCCCATGTCCATCTTCACTAGCTCCATGAAAATTGGATCCCTTTCAATTCTCATATTGTTCAAAACTCCATGGTCTTTTCTACTCAAAGCATCTGCCACCTTGTTTGCCTTCCCTGGGTGGTAGTGTATCGTACAATCATAATCCTTGAGTAATTCAAGCCATCTCCTTTGCCTCATGTTGAGTTCTTTTTGTGAGAAAATATACTTCAAACTCTTGTGATCAGTATAAATCTCACATTTTTCACCATAGAGGTAGTGCCTCCATATTTTCAAAGCAAAGATCACTGCTGCTAACTCGAGATCATGAGTAGGATAGTTTTGTTCATGAATTTTCAACTGTCGTGATGCATAGGCAATAACTCTATCATTCTGCATAAGGACACAGCCAAGTCCTTTCTTTGATGCATCACTATAAATAACGAACCCATCATTCCCCGATGGTAGAGTCAATATAGGAGCATTGACTAATTTTCTCTTCAGTTCTTCGAAACATTCTTCACACTCTTTTGTCCAAACAAATTTAACCCCTTTACGTGTGAGCTTCGTTAATGGGTTAGCCAATCAGGCAAAATTCTGGACGAAACGTCGATAATAACCTGCCAAACCAATAAAACTACGTACCTCAGTTATACTCGTAGGTGCTGGCCATTCTTGGATTGCCTTGGTCTTAGAAGGATCAACAGAGATTCCATCTTTAGAGACAATATGGCCAAGAAAAGAAATCTCCTGAAGCCAGAATTCACACTTGCTAAACTTTCCATATAATTCATGCCTCCTCAGAGTCTTCAAGATAATGCGCAAGTGATTTTCATGATCTTTGTAGGTTTTGGAGTATACCAAGATATCATCAATAAATACCACCACAAATTCATCGAGATACTCCTTGAAAACTCTATTCATCAGATCCATGAATACAGAGGGTGCATTAGTCAATCCAAACGGCATTACAGTAAACTCGTAATGCCCGTACCTTGTTCGAAATGCTGTTTTCGGAATGTCTTCCTTCTTTACACACAACTGATGGTATCCAGATCGAAGGTCAATCTTTGAAAAGTATTGAGCTCCATGCAGTTGGTCAAATAAATCATCAATACGAGGTAGGGGATACTTGTTCTTTATCGTTATATCATTGATCTCCCTGTAATCGATACATAACCTCATAGATCCATCTTTCTTTTTAACAAAAAGAACAGGGGCTCCCCATGGAGAAACACTAGGGCGAATAAATCCCTTATTACTCAATTCCTCTAGTTGTTTCTTTAGTTCGACTAGCTCTACAGTGGCCATTCTATAAGGGGTCTTCGATATAGGCCTTGATCCAGGAATCAAATCAATAGAAAACTCAACTTCTCGTTCTGGAGGATGTCCAGGTAAATCTTCCGGAAATACATCTACGAATTCTTTCACAATAGGTACATCCTCTATTTGAACATTCCTTTCCTCACCGACAGTTATTTCATTCTCTTCCTCCCCGATAATTGAATTAAGTTGAGCTACAGGGGGTGGATCTAAATAAGAATTAGGTGGTGACGATTCTGCTCTAAAAATAAGGTGCTCCTTATCATTATCATCAAGAATCGTAACCTCTTTCTTCTTACAATAAATCTTCGCATCATAGTCCGAAAGCCAGTCCATACCGAGGATTATATCAAACTCAATCATAGGTATGACGATGAAATCAGCAGATAAAGAAAATTTATGTGCTCTAATGGGGACTGATTCACAAAACTTTGTTGCAATGATACTTCCCTTAAGAGTTTTAACTGACAACTCCCTTATTAAATGAAATTGGAAATATCTAATTTTCTTAGCAAACTGGGAAGATATGAAACAATGCGATGATCCAGAATCAAATAATGCATTTGCTAAACTTGAGGAAACCATTAAATTACCTGCCACCACGTCTTTCGGAGCTTCTACCTCAGCAGTAGTGATAGCATAAGCCTGGCCTTGATCCCTTGGCCTTTTCTGAGGTAAGTTCTCCTGACGCTTAGGACATGCATTTGCATAATGCCCCATCTCCCTGCAATTGTAGCACTGAACGTTGGTAGCTTCCTTCTTCCCCTTGCAATCATGAGCTTGGTGGCCTTTTTCACCACACTTGTAACAGACTCCCATTCCCTTCAGGCAAGCACCGGGGTGTTTCTTCTCGCACTTACCACAAGATGGATATTCAACCTTTCCCTTCTTCCCCTTATTTCCATTCCCAGATTGATCAGCAGGTCTCTTCTTCTCTTGCTTTGCTTTAAGGTCATAAGACTTAGAGAATTCCTTTTCGGTCTTGATAGCACATGAGAAAATGTCTTCGTACGATGAAAAGGATTGTGAGACTAATGCTCGACGGAGAAATGGTTTTAACCCATCAAAGAAACGATCAATCTTACTTCTTGGGTTGCGAATATAATCTCCAGCATACCTCGCTAACCTTGTAAAGTTAGCCTCATACTTTGTGACATTCTCATCCTCCTTTTGTCTCAGACTCAGAAATTGCCTTTCCATATCTGCTCGATGGTCACGAGGGAAGTATTTTTCTAAAAACAGATCTTTGAACTCCCTCCATTCCATATTTGATACTTCATCATCTTCCTTCGTATTTTGAATCAATGACCACCATTGATCAGCATCTCCAGTGAGGCGGTAAACTGCCATGATAACTTTTTCCCTTTCACTGCTCCCCAAAGCCTGAAATATTTTCTCTAGGGAAAATATCCATTGCTCAGCTACTACGGGATTTGTATTCCCATTGAACGTTGGTGGTTGTTGCCTCATGAATCGATCTAACATTGATCCTCCACGCTGTGGATCAGGGTGCTCCATACGGGTAAGGTTATTATTCATAACCTGAGTAAGTTGTCCCAGTACGGTGATTAGCTGATCAGCACCAGTTGCATCACCAGCCCCACTATAATTATCTTGAGCAGGAGGGAAATCCCTACATGGAGTGCGTGCATTGATACGGTTTCCATTTCTTCCACTAGGCGCCATTTCTAAAAAATGGCATAAACTAGATCAGTTTATGCATCAAAATACATAATCCCATACTTATAAAACACTAAACATAAATTGAACTATCTATGGATATAATCCATAATCATAAATATGTTTTCTTTGAGGAAGTATATACTCATAAACCCTTCATAATTATTTTTAAAGAAAGTGAGAGTTATCCTAAGCATATCCCCCGGGAGTGTCGTAACCAAGAGTGCAGCAAGGCCCGTTGTCGTGCACCAGTTCCCGTTCGAGTCTAGCTCAAAGCGGTGTTTTCGGGTTTTACCCCTAGGTACATCTGTTCCAGAGCCGCCTCTACCTGCTCGTATCCAGACAGGGATGTATTGCTCGGAAAACTCACAAAGTCTCTACAATACCAAAATTCTAGGAAGTTCTTCTATACTAATCCTCAAAGTTCATCTTAGGTCTATGTGCTCCAATCAGAGTTTATCTAAATCTAGCTTCCAAGGTTTGTACTAAACTTCCTCTGATACCAACTGTAACGCCCCGACCCCAGCTACCCAGAGTCGGTGCATTAATTACATAACATTGGCATGATCACAAGAAAGATCAAATCTCGAAAGACCGATTGGTTTAGTAGCCTTGGAAACACTAGATATATTCATAAGTTTTACATTACATCATAAAATTAAAAACTAATACAACAACATAATGTTTCCACAATCCACACTATTAACCCCTCATAAAATCCCTGCAGTTCATTCATAACTTACTTCTTCACATCCTGGGAAAAATAAAACATAAAAAAAGGGGTGAGCTCAAATGCCCAGTAAGGATAACAATAAAGTGGAAACTTTCATAAATAAGAATAAACATTTAAGGCAATGTATAACTAAAACAAAAGCCTTTTAAATACGAACTTTCAACATGGTATGGCATAAATAAAATGAAATAATGCCATTTACTTATTCACGTGGATATTCTACTAAATGAATAATCACATGCAAAAATCAATAACCACTTTCATAATGTTGGAATGCATAATGCTAAACGTTAATTTCTTTGTCTAGGCCTCATCCCAAGACCTAGGGGTTACTTCTAACTGGAACCCAACCCGGAGTGCCTCTAATAACCGGACACCAACCCGGAGTGCCTCTAATAACCGGACACCAACCCGGAGTGCCTCTAATAACCGGACACCAACCCGGAGTGCCTCTAATAACCGGACACCAACCCGGAGGGCATACTTTTACCAGTCCCTAACCTGGAGGGCTTACTTTAACCAGTCCCCAACCTGGAGGGCTTACTTTTACCGGTCCCCAACCCGGAACATACTTGTTTAGCACATTCATCTGAAGAAAAGTTTGAAATATAACATAAAAATTCGGATTAAAACTAGCATACGAAATGTCAATAGTTTCACCATAAACTATGAATGGTATAAAATAGCACATCCACAGTCAAACATATCACAAAACCTTCAATACAATATAGAAGTTTTGTATTATAATAAATCAACTTCAAACAAGCGTAAAATCCATTAAAGGATGTTGACATAGATGAAATCAAAACACTTTTTAGAGAAATATCTCTTTCTATTTTTGAAATCATTTAAGAGCCATATAAAATAAAACATTTTCTTGAAAATATTCTTGTAAGATTGTAAGGAAAGATTTGACGATTTTATAACGGCGGAAAATAACCGCACCCGCCATATAAGTAAAAAAAACATTCTTATCTTAATTCTGTCGAAAAGGTTAAAAAGGAACTTGTTTTGAAAACGACGGAAAGATTCCTTTATAAACCTCTTACAAAAATTCAAACAAGGGTATAAATGAATTTAACCCATATTCTTGTAAATAATAAATATGTTTTGAAATTCATTTCGAAGAAACATGGATGTGGATGATAAAGAAATCCCAGTAGATTATTACGTATAAACAACCTCGGATAATGAAGAGATTGTGAAATAACCCTTACCTTGTACTTTTCCTTGGTTGGGGTAGGTTAACCTCCTGTATAATGGTGAAATAATTGTTATTAAATTATAAAAGAATCATATACATTAATATGATATCATATATTATCTTTTAATATTGATTTGATAATAATATCTTAGTATTATCGCTGTTTCGGGTGTGAACTTACTTGTTTGCTTTTGTATGTTTTGTTACGTAAGACATGTTTGTAAAGGATAAGTTGTATATTATTCAAATCCAGAATGGTATCAAGTCCTTAAACATCATTTTTAAATCATCAAATGATAATTATACTTGAATGGATACGATGGAGAATGAATCTCATCGCGTTCGTGGAGACGGTAGTCCGTACGTACGCACGAACGCTACTTCCATTTAATTTTTATTTTAAAAGAATCGAATCCAAATGATACATAGGTATATTACTATTCCAGTATAAAATAATATTTTATATATGTTACTTATTTTCATTAACACCATCCTTTATACGTTCCATGTGTGGTATGAACGAGTCATATCATTTTAAGGGGGCGGTAGTCCGCATTTCCTCAAATGAAATTATCGTATGTATATACAACATGAAACGAATAATGGTATGAAATAAAATGGAATTACAGAAGCTTATATATAAAATATATATCATTAATATCATATTTAATTACAGTGCCATCATAATGGACACCATGAGAGGCGGTAAGATGTATTTGAACAATCATCGTTTCGTGAGGCGTTAATTTGCCATCCACAGAAACATTATGTTCATCATCCATTAGATGGAGTTGTGTGTATGTGTAGTTTGAATCCTTCTTATAACAACATCCTAGTATATTGAGGATACTGGTTTTGTTACAAAAGAAAGGAAATAAAAAGAGTTTGGGGGTTGAAGAAGCAAAATAAATGAAAATAATTTAAGAGAAATCGTTACCTTTAATTTAGGTAACTCACTTTGGTTGGAACCAAAGGACTTCTTGAAATGCTTTCTGCCTAAGGGGAAGCTTCAAGGAGGAGGATAGGGATGTGGGGAGCTTATTTGGGCAGAGTTTGGACGAGCCAAGTGGCTTGAGAGGTGTGAGGAAAAGAGAAGGAGGAGTGCCCTTTTATAAGAGGGGTGAGGGGCACCTTTGGAAAAGCTAGAAATATTAATTTATAATAAATTCATATTCGGTTTCTAAAGGCTCCAAAGTTGACTATTCAAAGGATGAGGTGGGGATAGGTCGAAAACAACTCATCCAATAGAATTTAGACAGGTTTGGGTACTTATATTAACCTTATCATTAAGTATTAACTCTAAGTTAATTAGTTTCACTTTTACAATGTCTCTTTGTATTTTTATATAATATGGTTAATAAACTTACTATATACATCCAAGAGACCCCCAAGTGGTCCATTAATGATTAAACTATCATAATATAAGTCTCTTGGCCGAACCTTAGATTTTTAGGAATTTAATATCAATTAATAATATAATATTTGTTTTAAGAACTCTTTTATGTCAATTTTGACACTATTCAATAGTTGATTTTTGTGAAACTCATAACAGATTGATTACTTCGAACAAAGTCAATTAACTCAATCCTAATATATCATATTATCCTAGAAAATTAGTGTAATTCATTAAAAGTTTCATATTTTATTTATTTGGGTATTTATAATATCAATTATTTTAATTTTTCACTATTTTAGTAATTACTGCATCATCATTGTGTCATAAATAAAATAAATTATTTAATGTCTAAAAATTATAAATAAAATATCATTATGTAGGAAATCGTTTTAGCTTTCTAATGAATATTTATAATCTAAAATCAAACATATATAACCCTATGTAAAAATTGTTGTTCTAAAAGATATATGCTTGTGTCATTTTTGTATTCATTTTAACTTAATTAAAATAAAGTGTCATTATCACTTACAAGTGGATCCATGGGGTCCCAAAATAGACCCAAAGATTCCCATGGTCGACCATGTATCAACCAATAGGGTTAAGACACGTTTTAGGGTAATTTAGTATTATTATAATATTATTTGTTTTAACCCTTATTTACCGGATTTACCCTTAACCATGGTAAATAAAATATTTACCGCAGTAATTATTCAAAATGTCTAAAAATAAAAGTTACCTATTTACACAATTTGAACATCCTGATTCCAAATATGGAATCCATTTTCCTAAATTCAAAACACAGAAGTGGCAGAAATTAATTTAAAATTAATTCCCGCTGTCAAAACAAAAAGCGTGTTTTTAAGAGATAATAACTATCAAAAGATTGACACTTGTTTATGTTCGGTTTAATTGTAAAATTATGTCCAATGACCAACATTATATTAAATGGTAAAAATATATTCTAAATATAATTTAAAACTACTAAAATTCATAATTTATCACTATTAATTATTTTGATTAAAAAAGTTGTTTTTAATTAAAATTTAGTAATTTTCACTATTCATCAAAATATGAAAGTTATCCGAAAAGTACCAAAATTTCACCTTAGGCTAAATTCGATATTCCGAGTCCAAAAATGAAGTCCATTTTCAAATATAAAATATATATAATTTCAAAAATTAGGTATTACTATTCACAACGGCTAGTTTAATTAGTTGTGGTGTGTGTTAGAACTCGAGGTTGCGTACAACACACGCTATCGCATTATTCAAAGGGAAACGTACCGTAGAAGCTTGGGGTGTTACAGGAAGACCTCAATCACCACCTCTAGACAAACCTCAGAGAAAGAGGATCTATTTATCCCCTAAACCTATATGATCTTTTTCTCAGTAACTCAAGCAAGGCACTAAACCTATGTGTGTACACTACTAGTAATTCTAGTAGTAACTGATAATCAATAGGTGGTGGTAACACTAGTGCACCACCCAGTGGGTCCCTCTCTAGCACTTGTCCCTAAACCAAAGCCTCATTGCATGGCGGGATTTCCTCATGGTCACACATCAGAATCCGAGAAGGTTGTTTTATGGAGGAATACTAATACAGATATAAATGTAGAACTGTATAAAGATTATAACTAGTGATATAAATCTTATTAAAGAAGAACATAAAGAAACAATCAATTCCTATATGATGCATATAACTAGTTTTTTAATTATAGAGTCAAAAATAATAATGGAAGGTTGTTATTTATGGATACATCGGTCGCTCCACAAAAACTAAACTCCCCAAAACTAAAGGTCGAACTAAAAACATTTAACACTATTTCTCAGATACAAAACAAATAACTCTCAGTCTTTGATGTAAAAATAACCACCTCTAAGTCCACTTTGTGAAGACTCGTCCCCCGGGGCCCATGTTGGGACATACCCCAAGCCTACCTCCTAAAGGCTAGTGGTTGGTGACTAGCGTCGAATGCATCAAACTGTATGTGGGAGGAATTTGAATGAGTACTTGTATGCATTGACACACAACCACATCCCAAAGATGAAAAAGTAGTCATGAATTCCACTAAACAACCACTAATTAAAAGTACAAACTGTTGGTCAAATTGGCTAGAATAGAAATCGATCAAAAGATAAATCAAAAATAGGAAAGTAAAAGGAAAAATTTGAAAGCCGTCTGCTGGATGTCCCACCTAATGGGTAAATTTAGAGTAGTTATTGGAAGCCATATAAGTATTCCCTAGCTTTCATGACTTACTCGGCACCATCGGGTCCTGCACCACCTAGTCATATGCCATTGCAGCAGTCCTCTACACTAGACACCACACATGTGGGAGAATCTTATATAGGGGTGAGTAACAAAACACTCAATATGGGCCCCAAACCAACAAGGAAAGACTATAAAAATTCCACCAAGAAAATCACAAAACAAGATAGCTAAAACCGCATATAATCTATAGTATGGAATTTAGGACCATTAGTCATATCATTGAACACCTTGGGTTGGTGGAAAAATCCTCTTCATTGAGTACATTGGGCTTTCTTAGTCTTATTGAAACTATTTCCCACTAACCATAGACCATTTTGGTACTAATCTCATATTAGTACCATGGGTATGATGGGTTACACAGAATATTCTCCCCACCGTGGGCATGCCTAGCCACACAGAACCTGCTTCCCACCTTGGACCTACTGAGGTACTCCCCAGGTCATGTACCATGGGTCAACCAGGTCACACCGAGCTGGTCTCCACCATGGGCCTATTGGATCACCTAGTAGCTGCTTCCCACTAGCCCGTAGTAGCTGATCCACACTAGTTCTCTTGTCAGCAGACTTTAGGTGTCATCAATCCACAAGATGTTTTCACATAGTGTGCTTGATTCTTGAAGAGCTCCTCCTCATGCCATTCTTAAAATTTAATCTTCAATTAAATCCTCCATAGATTATGCTAAAGGATCTGACTCATCGCGAGTGGTCTGTTTCGGTGCGGATGTGCGTCGGGTTTCTGTTCCGACGCTGTTCCGCCAGGACGTGTTCGCGCATGCGCCCGTCGACCCGAGGGGATGGGCGCGCGGCTTGTGGCCCCGCAGTCCCGCTTTCCAAAGGCGGGCGGCATCCGTCCCTTATTCAGGGGCGTCTGCTCCTTGATCGAAACCGGGATGATGGGATGTCGGCTCCTCCTTCCGTGGACGTCTCCTTGGAACTCGTTGCCTAATCCAGGTCTCCCTCATAGATTTAAGACGTGCTCGTGAATCTCGTTCCCGGTTCCATGTCTCCATGGACACCGGTTAATTACGCTGCTTCCGCCCGGACGCTCCAAGGAGTCTGGTCGGGCAGCAACCTGCGGTGAGGAGACCGGGTAGCTCTGGGTGTTGGGGGCGTGTCTTAACACTGCGGCTCTGCATGTCTGCCTTCTGTCCCTAATAGGGCTTCTCGAAGGCATGATGGCCTGAGGCATCCCACGCTGAGTGCGGGGAACTGCGTTACCTGAGGTTTTCCTCCATGTTTAACACGGGGTATGCCATGAGTTTAACGTCCAGCGGGGACGACATCAGACTGATCAACACAAGAAGTGGATCAGATGACCGAACCCCTTGCGGGGAACCTCCGACGCTGGGGCCAGCGCATGAGCGGCTTCCCGAGTGAAGTGGAGTGGAATGAAATGGCATGACCCCACTGGGATGTGGCAACCCGGGTAAGGATCAGGATGGATGATGGAGTGAAGATCTTGGACACCGTAGGGGCTTCCTACGTACCGCGCGTTAGCACGGATCAAAGTCGGCGTAGTTCGGATATAATGTTTAACGTCATGCTGGACGTTGGCAAGCCGACTCACGAGGAGGTCGAGGCTGCCGGGCGGAGGATTGAACCGAACCACCTCGCACAGAGGGGGATGGAACGGCCAGGTGGATCACAGTTTCACGTCATGCTGGACGCTGGCAGGAGAAATAGAAAAAAGGCCGTGGGGAAGCACAATGGAGATACAAATGTGCAGTCCCCCACAAGGGCGGATTCATAGGTGAATCGACGCGAATGTGAACCCGGGAGGGGTCCACTGATGGACGAACTGATGTGAATACGACCGGGACGACCAGGTGGTGGGCTTGAACCTCAGGGAGGCTTCCTACGTACCCTGTTTAGGAGACAGAGATCAAAGTCCACGTAGTTCATTCTGTCAGGACTTACGCACTGAGGCAGCCCGGATGCGGCAAAACTCAGTTGGAGAGGGACTCGGGCCGGAGGTAAGAGAACTCGACCCCTGTCACGCCCTCTACTGGCTTCGGCAGTGGGGAAGCACAATGGAGATACACATGTAGAGTCCCCCACAAAGAACTAGGGGATTGTAATACCCTACCCCCGTGGGCGAAGGCCACTCCAATTAAATCGTCCCTAAAGAGGGACAATCCCGACATCCCTGCAGAGACGAGCGGGTGGGGGCCACATCCAAACCAGGGGGGGACCCAGCGTGCGGGGCACGGGATCGGGTGATGCGGATGGTTTTAACGTCTTGCCGGACGAAGTACAGTTTAACGTCGTGTGTTGAAGACGATGGATGCCTGGCAGTTTAACGTCTTGCAGCGCGGACGATATGCTAGGCAGTTTAACGTCGTGCAGCTTGGACGTAGTGGTTGCCGCCGATGGGTCCGTGTCACTTCGCGCGAGCCTGGAGGGCCGCACGGGAAGACAAATCACGGTGCGGGCACCCAGGATGAAGATTATCGGGCGCCACACAGGCGGGTACCCTCAGGGGGTCAAAGGGGGCGACCCTGGCGGTTTGCGTGCAAAAGAGGAGCTTGGCGCGCAATACCGCGTGTCGGCGCGCAAATGGGCAGGCTGGCGCGCAATTGGGCCAGCGCTTTGCGCGCGAAAGATGGAGATTGCGCACACCGGGCTTCGGATAGCGCGCGGGGGCAACGGCTCATTCTTTAACGAATGGCCTCTTAGCAAAAAGGGGGGTGCGCGCAATCAGGCTGGATTGCGCGCACCCGGGGGGCAATTGCGCGCAAGAGACTTTTTTGCGCGCGAAAGCCTTCGGGTGAGGGATTGGTCAAAGGAAAGGAGCCAAAGGGTTACACGCGAAGGTGTACCCCGAGACTTGCTTGCGTGAAAGAAAGGAGGTTACCTGAAGATCGGCATTGCGCGCGGAGGGGGTTGGATTGCGCGAACGAGCGACCATTCGAATTCCGGAAACCCTCAAAACGTTGGGGGTCACCTTTTATTTATAGGCAACCCCGGGCGCGGAATCTCGCCGCCGGCGTGCAATTCATGGCGAGGGCGCGGAATTTCCTTCGCGGGCACGGAATTGGGGCCCCGGCGCGCAAGGGAGTCGCGCGGGCAGCGGGCGCGCAAAACTGCGCGCCGGCCCGGCGCTATGCGCGCATCCCGGGAGGATTGCGCGCGGCCTTACAACTTTGCGCGCGGGCCTCCTAATTTCCGCGCAAGGCCTTCGGGCCTTCCGAAACGTGCTTCTGACTCCAAATATGACCTCGCTTTCCGCATCCGGAGCTTCGTTTGGGAACAACGGACTTTTCCGGCATCTACAAAAGCCCCCCCTCGGAATCTGATCGGCGATAGGTCACAACGATCGGGTTCCGAGGGAGACGCCGGAATGCCGAAGTCCTGGGTGGCGCGGGACTGTGGCGCGCAAAAAGGGCGTCGGGCGCGAAATTCGCTGTCTCGGTCGCGCAAAGCGCTTTCCGCACAGCGCGGACACCCGGCCTCGCCTATAAATAGGGGCCTGGGTCCCCCGTACCGTACACAGGCTTTCCGCGCGACATGCTTCCAAGCTCTCGTTCGCGAAATTGCCTTTGCCGGCGCGAAATTCACCCACTCGTCGCGCAAACCTATCCGGATTTCAGCCTGTTTTTGCACGAACACCCGGGGTTTTATGCGACAGACTTCCAAATTGCGCACCGTCCACTAGGATCGCGCGCCAACTCCCAAATTTCTCTACCAGCCTCGTCCGATTCCGCACGCTTCATCCCACACGACTCCCGGAGCTTCTGAGATGGCCGCGAATCAAGGGAATGAGGGGGATACCGCCATTCGCAGAGCTGAGATGGCGGCGAACGGGGAGGTCTACGGAGCCAAGGAGATTGTTTCCAACAATCAATCCTTGTTCGACTTGCTGATGCCGGCCCAGAAGACATATCCTCTGTCGGACAACCTGCCGCTCTGGAACTATGGCATCCTGGATGAGGTTCTAGTGCCAGGGTTCGAGGTTGATGCGCCACGGACCTGGGTGACTCGGGAGGACGAGCTTCCCCGCTATAACCTCACCAACAATGGGCATCCTGCCAGGGAGACCAGGCACTTAGATGTCTATGTCCTGAACCCGAGGACGCAAACCATTGCCGGGAGTGAGCCTACTGCAGAGAACACTCCATCCCTCTACTCGAGCACATACCGCCAGAGTGTCACTGACGACACCAAGGGCGGGCTGAAGGACTGGGACTTGCGGTCTGGGGGCAATTTCACCAGTGAGTGGGCCTGGGAGTTCTGGGTACGCCACACCTGCAATCACTTCGCGGAGGAGCTGCGGCACATCGGCCTGTTTGAGGCGGTGTGGACGTCACAGTTCCACTTCTACCAATAGTCCGAGCTCGGGCCAGAGTTGTTCACCCGCTGGTCCCCGGATACCAACACCTTCCATCTTCACCATGGGGAGGTCAGCATCGGTCTCTTGGACAACCACTACATCGGAGGTATCCCGCTGGAGGGTTACCAATACGATGAGTTCCTGCCTCCGAGGAACACCTGGGGTGACAGGTCACAGACTCCCATCCTGACATGGAATCTACTGGACCTGGCTACGGAGCGGCTCAGGGTCAAGGACTTCCACAAGGACATGGCCTACAAGGAGTGGTTCAGCTAGTTCTTGGAGCATGACCCCGCGGTCAAGATTCCAGGCAGGGGGAAGCGGTGCCCGACCGCGGCTCAGAGGAGCCGGAACGGGTCGTACTGGCGGGTCCTGGAGACGGGAGACTACCACTCATGGGGGTACCGCGTCATCGAGGCCCGAGACCCAAATGTCTGGTACGCGGTGTTCCTGGACGCCTTTCTGAGTGGGTGGCTCCTGTCAGTGCGGGACGCGAGGATGGGCGTCCGCCCGGCGACACTGGCGATGGCGGGCGCCATGGCCGCCAACAAGAGATACAACCTCGGGGTCCTGGTGCTGGCTAAGCTGTACGCCATTCTGGGACGCATCTCGCGAGGGAGGTCGCCACGAAGGGTCTGTGGGCCCTTTCAATTCTTCCACGGCTGGGTGGCTACTCACCTTGGTGGGTACACGTTTCCAAATGCCGTCATTCCTCCGGGCAACGGCCTGTGACCCTCCCTGCTGAACATCGCGGGGGTCGCTCCGATGGCCCTAAATGAGGAGGGCGTGAGGATTCAGATTGGAAATCATGCCAATTTCAACTTCAGCCCGTTCCCCCCTCCCGTCGGCCAGATGATCGACAATGGACAGGGTCCGCTGGAGCAGCACAAATACTTCCTGAGCATGCGGGGCGGGGTGCTAGTGGCTCGGATCGACGGGAAGGTGATCTGCGAGCCCTACGTGCCAACCCGGTTTGCCAGGCAGTTCGGGTGCCTTCAACGGATGCCGAAGAGGGTATTCACTGCTGTCCGGGAGGAGACAAACCCTTGCGTCCTTCGCCAGATGTGGCTGATGTTCGCCGCTTTCGGCTCTGGCGACATCATCACTCTCCCTCCTACCGGGGTCGACGCAGGCTTGGCAACCGAGTATGCCGAACACTGGTCCATCGCGTACCCCGAGGGGCTTCTACGGAAGCCGGTTCGGCGGCTCGAGGTCACTCGTGCGGAGACCGGGCGTCAAGGAAGGAGGCGAGGCGCCGTCACATGGGGAAGAACGGAGGCGTGCCAAGCAGCAGAGCCGGCGCGGGCAGGGACTTCGGCGGCGGGCACATCGCAGGCTGCCGCCACGACTTCAGCGCCCAGAGTGGGGGCACATGTGGTGGTCGGGGAGCGGCCCGGGAAGCAGGTAAGGCGTCTGCTCGAACCCTCCCACGATGCAGTCTTCCCGGCGCTGTGGTCGGCCTGGATGACCCTGCGGCAGTCGCTGGGGACCGAAATCATCTGGCAGAAGATAACCAGTGAAGGAATCAATCTGCCAGAGGTCGGGCGCCTTCAGGTCGCCGACAGGGTGAACTTCCACCGGCGGTATGCATATCTGACGGCCATGGACGAGTACGCGCGCCAGCGTGGTCAGCGTGCGGAGCCTTCCCTTCTGGTGAAGGTGATGCTCGGTCTAGAGCCTGCTCCAGAACAGATGCCGCCGGAGGAAGATGATAGTAATGATGACTCCGAGGAAGAGGAGGAGACGGGGGAGGATGAAGGCTCGGAGGGAAGGTCCCATCTGGGGAGCCCGCGGGAGAGCGGCGAGGTGGCCGGCTCCGACAATGTCGATATCACCGAGCTCCTCGAGGTCCGCTTCTATCCCTACTCAACATGCTTCGTCCATTCTCTTATGCAGCTTCTAACCCATTTCTCAACCTCTCTCAGGAGTGCAAGGATGTTGGTCAGGCGTCCTCAGTAGGAGTAGGAGAGGCACCAGCAGGACAAGGCGGGGGCCAGACACCCATCATTGAATTGACTAGCGCTGAAGGGTCCCCTGCTGCAATTACTCCTGCGGCGGCCGGGACAGCGGAAGATGACGCTTTGGATTCCCGTAAGTCTCCTTACTTTACTGTTGGTGCTTGCCGTTAACACTCCGTGACTAACCACGGCATGCCCCGCGCAGTGATCTCAATACTGGAGGCTCGTCGGGCTGCCGAACCCGGGCCATCCACGAGTGGACCAGTGGCAGACATGCCGCCTGCTCCGGAACATACTTCTCACACCGAGCCGGCCCCACCAACTGCTGATCAGGGGGCAGCGGACGCCGGCGGTGCTGCCATCGGAGTGAGGTCGGGGGCTGAAGAGGGTGTCAACGCCGCTGGGGCGGGAGGAGAAGGTCGCCCAGATGTTGGGGAACCTATCCCCCGTGAGGACACCCCAGGGGCGGACCCTACAGCAGACCTGCCGGCTGCCTTCCCTGCTTACCGGCCTGCCGACCCCGAGGAGATGGTCGACTCGGACGTGGAGGCGATCAAGGAGAGCCGGATAACGCGACGCAGGGGGTGAAAGTCCATCCAGCGCTTCCTCAAATGAGACCCATCGGAGTGGCTGGGGCGCATGGGATCACTTAAAACCTGGCTGCGCTTCCTGTGTGCCGGGGGAGCTGATGCTCAACGCCTCCATCTGACGGTCCGTGATTTCATGGCCGAAAAGATGCGGGAGAGCCGCCGGCATGCCGACGTCGCACAATGTCAGGACATGTCGGAGAGCACGCGGGCGCTACTCGTGGCGGAGCAGGAAGTCCGGCGTCTCGAAGGGCAGGCGGCAGAGAAGGAGGCCTTCGTCGCAACGTGCACTGAGCTTGTGGAGAAACTAACGGCCCAGCTGGTTGACGCCCAGGTACAGCTGACGGAGGCGGGCCAACAGATGGTCACACTTCAAGTCGAGCGGGAGCGTGCACAGGCCATGATCGACGAACTGCATGCTTCGACCGCCGATGAAGAGAGGGCATGTAGAGAGTGAGAAGCAGCCCTGGAGGCCGCCAGCCAAAGGGTAGCGGCGTTAGAAAGACTCATTCAGCATGCTAATCCCTAGGGGCTTTGTTTTTGCCATTCCCAGAAAATTTTTCTTCCACTACTCAATACTTCGATCTATTTGTATGAATCACCATATTTATCTGCATCTTTTGGCTTAACATGCTCAACCACAATTCATTGTCTCGCGGGAGCGTTAACCAAGCTTCAGGCATCCACAATTGGGCCTGGATTTCTAAAGAAAAAAGGGAGGTCATTCCTAAGAAAGGAGACCTCAGACCTAATCAATGTATCATCCCCCCAACTTGTTCTGACGCACGAGCTGGACAACGCTAGGGGCGTTAAGATTTTATCCGAACAGAGGGAAATGAGAAAGGGTGAATCGCGTGTCCCAAATTCAGAAATCCATGACGGTCGGCCTTCCAGGAAATGCCCAAGACAGCAAGCAGACAATGGATCAATCGACCATACTACTGCAATAGACGGACCGAAGGTCATCATTCATATTGTAGGAGGCGGATCACATGTCATCATCAATGCCGCCTTGGGGGTTCCTTCAGGCACAAGGGTGGAAATCTGGATCAACAGGGCATGCGAAGCGTGGGGCGAAGTGATGATTTGTTCGGACAGAATCTAACACTCCCAAAACTGTGCCACCGTGGGGAAAGCGTATTAGGCGGATGCACTAATCTGGCCGTGAATCACCCCAATTCTCAGACAGAACCTCTTTGGCGAGGAAACTGTCGCTTCCCATCATTGCAATGGGGCATCCCGAGCTGAATCGGGGAGAATGTCACAACTGCACCACTCTACCAGAAGCCAGGCCAGACAGTCGGCGACGAGGAGGGGTGGGACTTAGCGATCCCTGAGGCTGGACCCGAGTCGAGATGTCCGGGTGTTCCTACGTACTCCATCAGGCCGGAGATCAAGCCACACGTAGTTCTGAGAGTGCAGTTTTAACGTCATGCGGGACGTAGAACCCTGATTAGGGAGATCTTAGTTTAAGGTCTTAGAGCTCGGACCATAAGAACCTCAAAGTACGCCACATCGTTGTCCTATTCCCTGGATATGCGAAGATGCACTAAGGGATAGTGTCAAGAGTGTCGAGATTCTGCCTGGTCAGAATGGGAGGTGGAAAAATGTGAATCATGCGGCCATTCACTCAAGGACTGGGGGCACCGGCGTAACGATATGGAAGTACTACCGACCGTGGCAGAAAAGCAGCATCGATATCGCACTGACCGTTGATGGAATGAGGCAGCAAACGAGCATCAACCGCTCAAGCGCAGGATTCATATCGACTTGCTGCCCAGGACCCTTGGGGGTACCAGCTCGGATCGGTGGGAGAGCACTGAGGCATTGTATCCAGACCGCTCACGGGGGTTCCACCCAGGGCGTAGGTGATGGGTCCGAATGAAGGGGGCATGAAGCTTGAATGGTGGAAGGAACCTGACCAAGCTGAACCTGACTCTCCTGGCAATAGACCAGAGTACTCTTGACACCGGTAGACCTCTTCAAGGGGTCAAGGGACACGCCTTGAGGGTGACCCGAAGGTGGCGGATTCCCAAGAGAAGGGGGAATCTTTAAGAGGTGAGGCTGGACCCGAAGTTTCAAACATACGGGCATTCCTACGTATCCCATAAGGATGGGAATCAAGCCATACGTAGTTCTGAAGCGCGGTGCAACACAATCGGGCACCAGCGCGGGGAGGGGTGCGGGTCTGACCCTCGCACCCAGAAGAAGCAGCATTTGATATTTCTTGTTTGTCCTTAAAGGTGGATGGTTTTTCTTTGTGCAGCGACATGCCTGTGATTAAGAAATCCCTGGTGTCGCCACAATAATCAAGCCATGAAAGGCATTGATAAATGGCGTGGTTATTAACCAGCGCCCAACGTGAGTGTCCCCTGAGGAGAACATCACGATGCAGTGCCGTTTCTCGTCGGGCGGCCAAGACGATCACAGTTTACGGTCATGTGGCAAGACGAGAACACAGTTTAAGGTCGTGTGGTTCGGACCATGGAGGAATCCGCTTATTGAGATACGGCGGACCCAGCGGAGGTGGGAACATACCCCAGCCCTGCGGTCACACAAAATTCCAGGAGAAGGATCCTGGGATAGGGGCCTGCATATGTCCATCACCCGAGGGGCAGAGATGCTAGCCTCCAGCTATACTGGGCCCAGAACGCGATTTTTCGGGAGACTCCTTCCTCCTTATGGGGACGAGGGTCCAGCTACACATGGCCCTTAGGGAGGACATCAGCATATATCCTTGGTGCTCAAATCGTGGGAGCCTCAAAAGACACCATTACCCTGGTTGTCCTGCCTAACGTGTAGAGGTGAACTGAAGGTCAGTATGAAGAGAGTGTCGAGATTCCACTACAACGCACAAAGGCGGAGTGTGATGAGGACTGCGCAACCAATGTTCAGAGCCTGAAAGAGCCGACATGGCGATCAAGGATGTCACTGACCATATTCGCGACACAACATCTGATCGCATCAGCCTAGGATGGGGAAAGCAAACGAGCATCAACCATTCAAGCGCAGGATTCATATCGATTTGTGGCCCAGGACCCTCCGGTAAATCGACCCGGAGCGGTAGGAGAGCACTGAGGCATCGTACCCAAACCGCTAACGAGGATCCCTTTGAGTGAAGGCTCGAACAAGACGAAGCGCGAGGCCCGACAAGCAACATAGGACTTGTCGGGATTGAATCCGACACTACGGTTCATAGACAGGAGTACCCAAAGCATGTTAACAGATCACCGGAAAGGGTCGGAGGACTCACCTTGAGAGCAACCAAAAGGCGGCAGATCCCCGTGATCAACCAAGAGACGGGGCTGGACCTGAAACACAAGCGTCCAGGCGGTCCTACGTATCCCTTAAGGATGGGAATCAAGCCGTACGTAGTTCTTGAGAGGCAGTTTAACGTCATGCAGGACGATGAGGGGTGTGAGGTAGTCCCACACACGGGGGAGGCGTACGGCGCGGCCAGTAGACCGACGTGAATGAGGGCATAGCCCCGCGTTCACGCCATACGCCTCGCACAAAAAGGAGGGGAACTGGGGCCAGAGGCCCAACGCGGGATAGAGATTCCCGGGAAATGGGGCTGGGCCTGAAACATGAATGTCCAGGCGGTCCTACGTATCCCATTAGGATGGGAATCAAGCCGCACGTAGTTCTTGAAGTGCAGTTTGACGTCATGCAGGACGAAAAGAGAAAGGGGGGAGCGGAAGGCATCTCCAAACGTGGGGGGCATACAGCGTGGCGAGCAAACCGACGTGAATGAGGGAATAGCCTCGCGTTCACACCATACGCCGCATACCCAGAGGCAACTGGGCCAAGGGCCCGAGATGGGATGGAAATTCCCGAAGGATGGGGCTAGGCCTGAAACATGAATGTTCAGGCGGTCCTACGTATCCCATAAGGATGGGAATCAAGCCGCACGTAGTTCTTGAAGTGCAGTTTAACGTCATGCAGGACGAAAAGAGAAAGGGGGGAGCGGATGGCATCCCCAAACATGGGGGGCGTACAATGTGGCGAGCAAACCGACGTGAATGAGGGCATAGCCCCGCGTTCACACCATACTCCGCATACCCATAGGCAACTGGGCCAAGGGCCCGAGATGGGATGGAAATTCCCGAAGGATGGGGCTGGTCCTGAAACATGAATGTTCAGGTGGTCCTACGTATCCCATAAGGATGGGAATCAAGCCACACGTAGTTCTTGAGGGGCGGTTTAACGTCATGCAGGACGAAGACGCTTGGCAGTTTAACATCTTGCAGTGCGGACGTGGTACAATTTAACGTCATGTTGGACGAATGCTATACAGTTTAACGTCTTGTAGCTTGGACAAAGTTCACTCAGGAAAAGTACTGCTTGATGAACTTAGCGTTGGTGGGAGGAGTGACATGCTCACCATCCATAGTTTCTAGGGAGTACGCGCCATTGGGATAGACCTTGTGGACAACAAAAGGTCCCTCCCACTTGGGCTCCAACTTGGGTGGATTCCTGCCAGGGATCATTGGCGCTCTTAGGGCTAGTACTAGGTCACCCTGCAAGAAGGAGTGGAGGTGAACCTTCTTATTGAAAGCTCGAGCCATTCTGCTTTGATACCTCTCCATGTTGTGCAAAGCACGAAGCCTATTCTCATCCAGTGCTTCCAACTCGACTAGACGGGCTTCAGCAGCTCTGTCCGGCGCTTGCTGGTCGTAGACCGCAGTGCGCAAGGACGGTAACTGGATCTCGATGGGCAGGATGGCCTCAGCTCCATACATCAGGGAATAAGGGGTCATCTGGGTGGAATTGCGAGTCGTCGTCCGATAAGCCCAGAGGGAGTTGGGGAGCTTGTCCGGCCAACTCTTCTTGTTCTGACCAACCATCTTTTGCAGAATGTTAGAGAGGGTTTTGTTAAATGCCTCAATCTGTCCATTTTCCTGTGCATGATAGCAAGATGTATGGTTCGAGCGAATGTTGTACTTGGCGTACAACTTCTTCAACTCGGCTGCTCGGAAATTGGCTCCGTTATCCGTGAGGATAGCATGAGGCACTCCAAATCGATAAATGATGTTGGAGGTCACGAAGTCAGTGATAGAACAAGATTTGACCTCTCTGAGTGGAATCGCCTCTGCCCATTTGGAGAAGAAGTCCATGGCGGTCAGAATGAAGCGGCACTGGCGAGCTGTCACCGGCAGGTAAGGTCCCACAACGTCCAGACCCCAGACTGCAAAGGGCCAAGAATACCTGGTGGTATGGAGAGGCTCCGGCGGCCGATGCACAAAGTTCGCATGAACCTGGCACGCATGGCACTTCCTAGCATACTCGATGCAGTCATGGATCATGGAGGGCCACAAGTATCCCAACCTCCGAATCTGGTGGGACAGCTTCGGCCCAGTCTGGTGGGCACCACATGAACCAGCATGAACCTCTTGCATGACTCGTGGGATCTCAACTCCTTGAAGGCAACAGAGGAGAACACCATCAAATCCGCGTCTATAGAGGATCTGCTCCAGGCCGGGACTGCTCTGGAGGACAAACTGCGATGCACGGCGTCGAACTCGCTCGCGCTCAGCCCGATCCGATAGGAGAATGCCATGTTGGAGGAACTCAACCAAAGGCGCCCTCCAATCAGGGGCTGATTCGACTGCCATATCTGGGGTACTCGGGGCTCCGGGCACAGGGGAAGCCGCGGTGAGATTACTTACTGACGGGCCGCGATCTCCCTCCGGGATAACGGGAGCGATGAGCCTGCGGTGTGTCACGCGGACGATCAGGTTGTCATGTTCAGGCTCCGCGAGTGACGCAGCAAGGCTGGCCAAAGCATCTGCTCGACCGTTCTTCGACCGGGGAATATGGACAATTTCTGGCCGAGAAGGGAAATGGGCCATCGGGAGGAGGGTGCACTCCAGCAATGGCACAAGTTCCGTCTTCCTGACAACATAGTCGCCATTGATCTGCTTAACGACCAGCTCGGAGTCCCCTTTCACACACAGATGGGGCACGTCGATCTCGAGAGCTAACTCGAGGCCAGTGATGAGGGAATGGTATTCCGCCTCATTATTGGTACAGCCCTCTAACAACAGGAAAGAGTATGGCAGCACGGCTTGCTCCGGGGTAATGAAGATGATACCCAAACCCACTTTTTTAAGCTTAGGATTATCGAGTCTTCTACCGGTGGGGCTCTGGGAGGCACCGTCAAAGTGCATCTGCCAGCATGGATCGGCACGATCGACCGAGAGAACGGCCTCATCAGGAAAGCCTAGATCCAGCGGCTGATCCGCGGAGGTCGGGTGAGCAGCCAGAAAGTCCGCCAATGCTTGCCCTTTGATGGCCTTCTGAGACACATACCTGATGTCGAACTGCTGGAGAATCACAGCCCACCGCGCTAGACGGCCAGTCAACATAGGCCGGCTCAGGATATATTTCAACGGGTCTACCCGAGAAACCAACTTTACCTCATGGTGCTGCAAGTAGTGCCGTAATTTCTATACGGCAAATACGAGCGCCAGGCAGCTCTTCTCGATGGGGTAATACCTAACTTCCGCATCGAGGAGCATGCGACTGAGGTAATAGAGGCTATTCTCTGTTCCCTCGTTGTTCTTATGGGCGAGAAGGGCACCAAGGGACCGTTCCAGGGCAGTCACATAAAGGACCAGCGGCTTCCCGGATACAAGAGGCATCAGAACCAGAGGTTGAAGCAGGTACTGCTTGATTTCCTCGAAAGCGTTCTGACACTCTTTATCCCATACATAGGTGGCACCATTCTTCATGAGCCGAGAAAAGGGCTTACACTTTCTGGCCAGATTCGCGATGAATCGGCGTATATAGGCTAAGTGGCCTTGGAACCCTTGCAGTTCCCGGATGTTACCTGGGGGAGGCATCTGGCTAATCACCCTGATCTTATCTGGGACGATCTCAATACCCCGGTATCTTACCACAAATCCAAGAAACTTTCCGGAGGTGACCCCGAAGGCACACTTCAACGGGTTCATCTTCAGGCAGCGAGACCGGAGGAAGCTGAACACTTTCTCAAGATCTTTGAGATGGTCCGGACGCTGGTGCGATTTGACCACCAAGTCGTCAACGTAGCATTCCACCAGTGTGCCGAGGATTGGCTTGAATATGCGGTGCATCGACCGTTGATAGGTGGCACCTGCATTCTTCAGGCCGAAGGGCGTGACCTGGTAACAAAAGATACCTTGGGGGGCCCTGAAGGCAGTGAACTCCTCATCCTCAGGGGCCATCTGGATTTGGTTGTATCCGGAGTATCCATCCATGAAGGAGAGGGCTTGGAACCCTTCCGTGGTGTCAATCAACATCTCTGTCACCGGAAGGGGAAAATCATCCTTCGGACTGTGGCGGTTGAGATCGCGGAAGTCGATACAGACTCTGATATTCTCATTCTTCTTCCTGACCGGCACAATGTTGGCCAGCCATCTGGGGTACTGAACTTCCCTCACGAAGTTGGATTTGATAATCTTGTCAACTTCGGCCTCAACCATGGCACCGTGGAATGGGTGCATCTTCTTGGGAGGCTGCTTGAACCCACGACGGTTTGCCGGGAGACCAAGGCGGTGGACGACCACCTGAGGATCTAGCCCCGACATCTCGTCATAGCCCCAAGTGAACACGTCACGGTGTTGTCTGAGGAAGTCCATGTACTGCTGCTGCTCCTCAGAGGGCATGGCAGCACTGACCAATGTGGGTCTTCGATCTGCTTCGGTTCCAAGGTTCACCTGTACTAACTCATCGACCGTGGTGGAGACGCCCTCCTCAAAGGCTGGGGGTGCATCTTCCACGTCCTCTCCACTCGGGGAGGGATCGTCCATGGGAGAGACTACGTTGGAAGCTGCATTGGGGCTACCAGATCCTGCTGGGCCGCTGGTGCTGGCATGGGCAGTCGCGGTCATCTCATCAGGAGACTCACAGGCCGTCGAGACCATGGCTACGTCCATCCGATGGATCGGGAGGACGTAAGCGTCATCCAAACTTGCCCAGGGATCACCTACAACAGCGACAGACTCAACCCCACCTGTCAGGATCTGCTTATCCTTGCTCTTGTAATAGTCCGCGTCCAGATAGTGGGCTTCACATGAGGCAAAAGGAGAGGCATCTCCCTGAAGCACGCCTAATTGACCATTAAGGGAGTATTTAATGCATTGGTGGTATGATGAGGGAACCGCCGCATGAAGGTGGAGCCATGGCCTGCCCATCAATGCGTTATACGCAGTGTCCTGAGAGACTACCATGAATTCGGTGTTGGCGACCAGGTCACCGAACTGTGTCTTCAAACGTATCTTGCCGACCGGAGTTTTCTCGGTGCGGTCATACCCCTGGATCCTGAGGTTGGAGGGAATCAAGTCATCCTCAGACAACCCCAATCTCCGGAGCGTCCGAGTGGGAATTAGGTTAATCCCGGACCCCGTGTCGACAAGACAACGCCGGACTTCAAGGCCATTGAACTGGCCAGTATCATACAGCGGACGAATGTGCCCCTGTATAGGAGGGTCTTCATCCTTACCAGAGAACGAGATAATTGCCTGACATTTGGCGTCCTCAATCGTTTCGGCGTGAAAGGCCTCTGCAGCCGCAACCTCCGTCTCAAACTGGAGGGGGCTCTTCAGGGCTTCAGCGAGCGCCTCGGGCATCTCAGGTGACATGCGCAGAGCCTCAAGGATGGAGAGCCTCGCTGGGATGTCGGCCAAGTGCTTTAGGACATCATACCTTTTGGCCAAGCGCGAGCCCCTGGTTGTAGGAGGTTTCTCTGCGGTTGGAGGCATGACGGGCCTTGCCGGTTGGACCGGCGGCCGACTGGTGCTTGGCGCATCTCGCTGTTCATTGGTTGAATCCCGGGAAGTAGTCACCGTACTGGGGTCAGGAGGCCGGGATGGACTCGTGGCAGGGCGGAGCTGATCGCGACGCGGCTGAGGCGGTTCTGCCTGGTCCCACACCACAAACAGTGGTGGAGGCGAATCCGTCATCCCCGGATGGGGGGGCTGCTCACGCTGAGCTCGGTTTTGAGCCTACTGCCTAGTCTCAGTGGCGTGCACGGCTTGGCTGGAGGTACCAACTGTCGTGCCCCAGCGACTCCTGTTGTTGCGGTTCCTCCGACGGTGGCGACGACCGGGGACACTAGGGAGGTCCACCTGGTGTTCTTCAACGTCGGGAACCGAAAAGGGATTTACCAGCTCGACGGTATTAACCGAAGCGTACCCAACACTGTCATCGGACGAATCATTCACCACTGGGCGGATCCGGGGAGGGATCCCCATCTCCGGGGGCATGAAATCGCCGAGAGTGCGGGATAGCGGTGGAACTGGCGGGACGCGCTCTTCCTTCTTGCGCTGCCGCCGTTTGCTCTTCTCGGAAGAGGCAGGCTGAGACGACGATGCCGAAGCAGCACCCGCAAATTCTGGGGGCTCAGGCTGATTCAAGCGCGCACGTATGATTCCATGGGCGCGAATGATCGTCTTCCGGGCCATCCAGTTATTATACTTCTGGGATCCGCGGTCGGAGACCAGCTTCCATTCGTCCTCATTGCCACTATCGTCATCTGATCCCACGAACACGCCCGCCACTTGTGCTAGAGCTGGACCCAACCTGATTACATTGTTGTTAATCTGGTCTTGGATCCAGTCCTTAAACACATAGCACCACCGGATGGTGTGCCCCAGGGCCCGATGGTAAGGGCAGTAGCGGGGGTTATCCGTGAGATGTGCCTCCTCTGGCCTCCAACACTCAGGCAGTCGCACAATCCTCTGCTCCAGGGAGCTCCGGAAATAACCGAGGACCTGATCCTCGTGAAATAAGTAAGTCAGGTATCGCGGGCCCCTGGGAGCGTGGTCTTGACGAGGGGCTGGAGGGTCCTGCCGAGGAGGTGGACCCTGATTATCTCTCCTGGGTTGTGGCGGTACATTACGCGGAGGGGGCCGACCGGTTCTAGGGCTTCCACTGCTGGGCCGGGAACTGAGCCCGTGGAGGCGGATTCCTGTGAGGCTGTGGAGCTGGCCTCACCAGCAGCAGCTCTAACTGCCTGGGGGCCTCTACCTGGGCAACAGCAGCGGGCTCAGCCCTGCTGACTCTCCTTGCAGGGATCATAGGAGGCAGCGGGTGTGCCTGACTGGCCTATTGCAGGGCCTCCTCAAGACGTTGAGCTTTTTCTGAAAAGTCCCTGAACCCTCCAGGGTAATTCTGAGTGATCAAGTAAGGGACCAGCTCGGTCTTGACGTTTCCGACGCACATTGTCAGCAACTGCTCCTGAGTCAATGGCATGTCAAGGGAATACGTGATACCCTTCCATCGGGTGACGAAATCCGCGACTCGCTCATCAAGACTTTTCTTGCACTTGAAAAGGTCTGCGATACTCGTCTTCCGGGTCGTGGAACTGAACTGGTAGAGGAATTGTCTACGAAGGTCCTCCCAGCTAGTTATCGACCCGACAGGGAGCTGGCTGTACCAGACAAATGCTGGCCCTTCCCGTGTCTGGCAAAAGCAGCGAAGCTTAGCGGCTTCCTGCTGCGCCGGAGTTCCCAACATAGGCCCGCACCTCGAGTTGAAATGGGCCAAATGCTGTGGCGGATCTCCAGTCCCGTTGAAGGGGGCGAAAGTGGGGTTCCCGAATCCCGGAGGTGCCGGCATGTCATCCACCCATGCTGGGTATGGCTTGCCGTCCGGTGGGATCGCCACTTGCCGAGTCTCCAAGGCTTCCAAGCGGGCGATGAGTGCCGCCATCGGATCATCCGGACATGGGTTCCAGTCCTGGTGAGGATCTCTAACCATGAGCGCATTGCATGGCCCTTCAATCGGGTCGTCGACCGGGTCGTCGAACTCGGCAGCTCGTGGGATGGCGGGCGGAGCTGCCCTTGGGGCAGCGGGAGGAATCCGAGCGGGGTCTCTCAAGTAGTCACGCCGCTCGGGAGGGTGTGGTGAAACATACCGCGCCCTCTTTCCATAGGCAATGGCCTCTCCCCTGTCGGCGAACACGGCGTAATCACGGTTTCCCGGGAGAGTCTCGTTGAGGAGTGGTTGTTCCTGTCCCTGCTGTCCTGGACTAGGATCACCGTAGTCAGGCCGCTGCTCTGCAGCGCGCTCGGCGAGGAGCTGGTCAACTAGCTTCTTCTGCTCGACGAGCTGTTGACGTATCATAGCCTTCTCGGGATCCTCATTCGCCCTCTGCATGGAGGCAGATGGGTCGGCGGGCTTTACAGCCCCGCCGTGGTCTTTACCTTTGCTGACGTTTCGGCTCAACGTCAGTGCTTTAGTGGGCGTGGGGAGACCCAGGAGGTTCCTCTGGTGACGAGTGACTCTCACCGATGGATCCAACAACGGCTTGTCTTCAGGGGGAGAGCCCCCGTCGAGAAGTTCCAAGCCGTTCCCCTCTCCCGACAGGTCATCCATATTGACCGTTTCCGTCCCTGGGGATGTACCCTCAGGGCCACCCAGTGAATCGTGCTGTCAGCGAATCGCACTGAAGCGTAGGGCAGCGTACTGCCCCCATCCACGGATATACACGTTGGGGGTGGCTTCCTTGATAACCTTGCGGAGTACTTGAAAACACTCAACGCATCGTTGTTGGAGGGCCCTGTGGTGCCCAAATGACCCGGGGTGCCGAACCGCAGGGAGAGTGGCCAGGTCAATTTGACGGCACTACTCACCAATATCCTCCAGGTGCACTTGACTCCCGGGATATGGCATTTGTAGGCGGTGAAGATGGGATTGAGTCTCCCGGAGAGTTCGTCGGAAGCATTCGAACTCATCCGGGGTGAGTGATTCGGGTGCATCAAAGTCCGGTCCTGCGACTGGCCAAAACTTCTCAGGGAAGTGGCCCTCTGCAAGGACGGTCCAGAAGCTCCACGACTCAAACTCGGGACCCAGGTCTCCTTGGTCCTCTTCAACAACTGGGAATGGACGGGGAACGACAGTGGTGCCGAGGCGGGCCGCCGGGCTGACGGGCTGGCCGGCGATGAATACGGCGAGCAGGACGATTGGCCTCCATATCCCGGGCTGCCCTATGAGGGTGGCGGTACCCCAGCCACCACATCACGATAGGACGGGCCGGCAAGCGAACATCCTGTCGTAGCGTCGGTGCTCGCCGAGGGTGCACTAGATCATGGTTCGACCGTCGGTCCCCAGAAAAAGTCTCCGGCTTCTCCGATCGAGGCAGAAGGCGCTTCCGGAGGGGCCGGGTACCAACCGCAAGCTTGATCCTTGGGGGTCTACCAGGCCCTCACTACTCCGGATATACCTTCGGAGAGAAGCGGGGATCGTATCGATCTCTCTCTCGGGAATTACGAGGCTGACGTGCCGCATTCCTACCCCTGCCCCTGACTGGCGGGATCGGGGGGAGGGCTCCGTCGCCGAATCATACTCCGCCTCTGTATCAGAGAAACGAACCGGTCAGATCTCTGTCCGGAATTCCCTAACATTCTTCCCTCGACATCGACGCCTCGCCTTCCTGCCCCTGGGTGGTTCTTCGTGGCATAGCTGATCTCTGTCCTGGCGTCCTCCGGCCGCACCGGTGTTGGGGCCAAGAGGACTGGAAACCAAGGTGCGAGGAGCACCGGTACAGATATCAAAGGGGACGCGGGGAGAGATGATTCCGGGTAGGCCTCCGGGCCGGGATCGGAAGGTGGGATCACCCATGCCTCTTGGATCGGCCACACGAAGTAGACCCTGTTGGTGAATAGCGCTACCGCGAGGTGGTCCGCGGTGGCTATTGCCTGTACCAGCAACCGGGAGAGTCAAACCAACCTGCCTTTGGGGCGGTCGGGGCCTCGATCCAGGTCGGGCATAGAAGTGCCCCTGCTCAGGATGCGCAGGGGCCTGGTGACTGGATCCAGCAGTGGCTTGAGCCAACGCGGCCGCTGTTGCTAGGGCCCCAAGGTGGGAATCCTCTTCCGCTCGTGCCCAACGTTGGCGTCGGGACAAACGAGTCGGGATGAGCGGCGCGGGCAGGTGGAGAGCCCGTTCTTCGACTTGAGAGGCCTGGCGGCGGTGTCGACGTGGCCTGACAGGAACCCTTATCACGGATCCCTGGAGAGAATCTCAGATAGGGTGGTCCCGGGCATCTTCCACCTCACCCGCATAGGGGAGGGAGCTGTCGGAGCATTCCGGGGATAAGCTCTCGAAGCGGTTGGACGTCGAGTTAGGCAGCGGTGCCTCCCTGCGCGGCCCTCGGGGGCGGCGTTGGTTGCGAGGTGCATCTTCCTCGAGGTCTAGGCGAGCCATGTCCTTGGTGGGGATGACTCCCTCTTCCTCATATCTCTGCACCATGTTGTTGATCACCCTTCTCTGGACGACCTCCGAGGGGGAGAGAGGGCGTGGTTGCCCCGCAGTTGCGGCTGCTGGGACGGCTGTGGAACGGGCGGGACCGCGTGGAGGAGCCGCGTCGGTGTTTCTCCTACCCCTGCGCCAGTGGGCGGGTGGCGATCGGGCACTGGATTGGGCGACTTGATTCCTGAAAGCAGGGAGAAGAACCCGTTAACACTGACAGGAAAAGGAATCGACAACCAACCATTAGTGCCACGACGCCTTCCGTGGGGGGAACCCAGGCCATCGACGTCGTGAGACGGAGTGCCCGATTTCCCTTCCCCAGCCCCTGGCGGGTTCCGTGCCCCAGTGCTGAATGCTTGGCCGGGCAACATGCTGGTCTTCCAACACTTCTGAAAGCTATCAGTCTTTGTATTGAGGAGAAGAGATTCACGTCGGGTTCACCATTTTCTGTTTCGGTGCGGATGTGCGTCGGGTTTCTGTTCCGACGCTGTTCCGCCAGGACGCGTTCACGTGTGCGCCCGTCGACCCGAGGGGATGGGCGCGTGGCTTGTGGCCCCACAGTCCCACCTTCCAAAGGCGGGCGGCATCCGTCCCTTATTCAGGGGCGTCTGCTCCTTGATCAAAACCGGGATGATGGGATGTCGGCTCCTCCTTCGGTGGACGTCTCCTTGGAACTCGTTGCCTAATCCGGGTCTCCCTCTTAGATTTAAGACGTGCTCGTGAATCTCGTTCCCGGTTCCATGTCTCCAAGGACACCGGTTAATTACGCTGCTTCTGCCCAGACGCTCCAAGGAGTCTGGTCGGGGCAGCAACCTACGGTGAGGAGACCGGGTAGCTCTGGGTGTTGGGGGCGTGTCTTAACACTACGGCTCTGCATGTCTGCCTTCCATCCCTAATAGGGCTTCTCGAAGGCATGATGGCCTGAGGCATCCCGCGCTGAGTGTGGGGAACTGCGTTACCTGAGGTTTTCCTCCATGTTTAACACAGGTTATGCCGCGAGTTTAACGTCCAGTGGGGACGGCATCGGACTGATCAACACGAGAAGTGGATCAGATGACAGAACCCCTTGCGGGGAACCTCCGACGTTGGGGCCAGCACATGGGCGGCTTCCCGAGTGAAGTGGAGTGGAATGAAATGGCATGACCCCACCAGGATGTGGCAGCCCGGGTAAGGATCAGGATGGATGATGGAGTGAAGATCTTGGACCCCGTAGGGGCTTCCTACGTACCGCGCGTTAGCGCGGATCAAAGTCAGCGTAGTTCGGATATACAGTTTAACGTCATGATGGACGTTGGCAAGCCGACTCACGAGGAGGTCGAGGCTGCCGGGCGGAGGATTGAACCGAACCACCTTGCACAGAGGGGGATGGCATGGCCGGGTGGATCACAGTTTCACGTCATGTTGGACGCTGGCAGGAGAAATAGAAAAAAGGTCGTGGGGAAGCACAATGGAGAGACACATGTGCAGTCCCCCACAAGGGCGGATTCATAGGTGAATCGACGCGAATGTGAACCCAGGAGGGGTCCACTGATGGACGAACCGACGTGAATACGACCGGGACGACCAGGTGGTGGGCTTGAACCTCAGGGAGGCTTCATACGTACCCTCTTTAGGAGACAAGGATCAAAGTCCACGTAGTTCATTCTGTCAGGACTTACGCACTGAGGCAGCCCGGATGCGGCAAAACTCAGTTGGAGAGGGACTCGGGCCGGAGGTAAGAGACCTCGACCCCTGTCACGCCCTCTACTGGCTTCGGCAGTGGGGATGCACAATGGAGATACCCATGTGTAGTCCCCCACAAGGAACTAGGGGTTTGTAATACCCTACCCCCGTGGGCGAAGGCCACTCCAATTAAATCGTCCCTAAAGAGGGGCAATCCCGACATCCCTGCAGAGACGAGCGGGTGGGGGCCATATCCAAATTGGGGGGGGGGGGGGGGGGGACCCTGCGTGCGGGGCACGGGATCTGGTGATGCGGACGGTTTTAACGTCTTGCCGGATGAAGTACAGTTTAACGTCGTGTGGTGAAGACGATGGACGCTTGGCAGTTTAACGTCTTGCAGCGCGGACGATATGCTAGGCAGTTTAACGTCGTGCAGCTTGGACGTAGTGGTTGCCGCTGATGGGTCCGTGTCACTTCCGTGAGCCTGGAGGGCCGCACGGGAAGACAACGCACGGTGCGGGCACCCGGGATGAAGATTATCGGGCGCCACGCAGGCGGGTACCCTTAGGGGGTCAAAGGGGGCGACCCTGGCGGTTTACGCGCAAAAGAGGATCTTGGCGCGCAATACCGCGGGTCGGCGCGCAAATGGGCAGGCTGGCGCGCAATTCGGCCAGCGCTTTGCGCGCGGAAGATGGAGATTGCGCACACCGGGCTTCGGATAGCGCGCGGGGGAAACAACTCATTCTTTAACGAATGGCCTCTTAGCAAAAAGGGGGGTGCGCGCAATCAGGCTGGATTGCGCGCACCCGGGGGGCAATTGCGCGCAAGAGACTTCTTTTGCGCGCGAAAGCCTTCTGGTGAGGGATTGGTCAAAGGAAAGGATCCAAAGGGTTACGCGCGAAGGCGAACCCCGAGGCTTTCTTGCGCGAAAGAAAGGAGGTTACCTGAAGATCGGCATTGCGCGCAGAGGGGGTTGGATTGCGCGAACGAGCGACCTTTAGAATTCCGGCAACCCTCAAAACGTTGGGGGTCGCCTTGTATTTATAGGCAACCCCGGGCGCGGAATCTCGCCGCCGGCGTGCAATTCATGGCGTGGGCGCGGAATTTCCTTCGCGGGCGCGGAATTGGGCCCCGGCGCGCAAGGGAGTCGCGCGGGCAGTGGGCGCGCAAAACTGCGCGCCGGCCCGGCGCTTTGCGCGCATCCCGGGAGGATTGCGCGCGGCCCTACAACTTTGCGCGCGGGCCTCCTAATTTCCGCGCAAGGCCTCCGGGCCTTCCGAAACATGCTTCTGACTCCAAATATGACCTCGCTTTCCGCATCCGGAGCTTCGTTTGGGAACAAAGGACTTTTCCGGCGTCTACATGGTCCAACAACACAAATGGTTCATCGAAAGAATGCCTGGTTTGAATGATATTCTTGTTTTTGAAAACATGGTATGGGTGAGCCTAGTGCCATTCCGACCCAGCCAAAACGACCTGAACAACCCGGTCTGGGGTCCCGAAATGACCCTATTTAGTTTGACTAACCTGAACTGACCTAGTTTCTGATTGGGTCAGCTTAGTCTAGTCTGGCCAAATGGGCAACAGGTTCATCCTACTAGGAGGGGGTCCTAACCACTTCCCTACCAGGTCCTTTAGAGGCAGACCAATTTTCTACATAAACGGGACCCAAAAGGTGGTCACAAATACCCTCCTACCCTATGGGTAGTCGCAAGGCCGCCTCCTCTAGCCTTGATGCATTGAAAATCATGGGATCCATAATGTAGATGTCCAACAGGCTGGTTGGACCTTCTTCATGCAATCAGGGGACCACATCACCTGAGAACCGTAGCCCGCGGCTGCATGCCGCTCCACCAACATGGATGAGGGGCCACAACCTTCAGCTAGTTGTCGGCCTGTAAAGTGGCTTCTGCTGCAATTATTATTGAATAATTGTATAAAAAACTTTTTCACACATGGGATAATGTCAAAGGAGTTTATTATCTATAGATAAATTGAGAAGGTATAGAGAATATAATTTTAAATATATCCATTAAAGACATATAATTTAATTATTTTCTATTTATGTGGAGTTCTTAGTGATATCAAATTATGAATTCACTTATCATAATAACTAACCCCACAATAGTTGCTGACTCATTAGAAGATAGATACTCCAAACATTTTTTTATTTTCAAATAAATCAATTTATGGGTGAGTGATAACCTAACTAAAATCACTTTGAGGATAAGTGAGAACCAGGATAAGAAGAACCACAAGCAAAGTAGTGTGTCCAAGGGGATAAACTATTGAAGACACATGACATAACCAGACCAAAACACCAAAACAAAGGTAGAAGATCACCAATGGAAAGAGCTTCAAGGAACCACTGCAATGGCACTTCCATGACAAAAGTGAACCCCCCACATATCCGCCTTTGGGTGATAGATACTATATTTCATAATCTCTTATTTTTAAAAAATATTCTTTTTCTATTAATTTTATTTTTTATTTACAGGTATTGGGTGAATTGAGTGTATTATGTTTCATTGTTTTGTTTATTCTTACTATATAATAAAAATTGAATTATTTTAATAATTATTCGTAATTATCAACAAATTAAATAAATGGTGAAATATATATGGTCGGTCATTGAAATGTCCTATTTTTTCTAGCTTGTGGGAGGGAATCAAGGCTTAAAGACTTCATTTTAACTAGATATAACTACAATAGACTAGGGGTTTACTTTTAAGTGACCCATTTGTTTTTGTGAGTTCCTTACTGGTTTCTAGGTATCTATCCCCTCATATAGTAAATTAGGGTCATTGTAATATATTCATAGTATATTATAAATATATCCTAAACACAATGAGATGCTGGTGGATACAAGGAACTGAATTTTTCAATGATGTATGAGAACAGTCAAGTCTAAAAATTTGATGTAATAAATGCTACGGAGTGATATTGTAAATAAGGCATCACAACAAGTAATCTTAATTAAAAACTCAATAATTTATTGATATTTATTATTCATAGATTGTAACCTACCACCAAATATCCAAATTTATATTCATAGATAAAAAAACATTAAAATAGAATAATTGTTGGGAGTTTGGTTTGTATCATTGCTGGAGATAATGGGACACCACTTGGCTATATTCATTCTATATTTAAATGTAATTTTCTGGGATTTATGGTAAATCCTTAATCAATATCCCTATTTATAGTAGAATATTTTACTATTATTGATGGATTTATAAAGATCAAACATGTCATGTTCAATTTTGAAGATTTCATTACAAATATCCTTCAAAAATCACAATGATATTAAAATCAAAAGCCCATAATAAATAGAAAATAATACCATGGCCATTAAATATATTTTATTAGTTTAAATAATATTCAATCACAATGGTTTTATATAGAACCCTTTAGAGAAATAAATGGGTTCCACCCTTCTTAGTGCATGCACTAATTTCTTTTAAATAAATTCGGGTGTGGGTTCTTCCTTGAAATAAGGATTTTAGAGTATCTATCAAAATATAAGAAGTATTAAGAAGTTATATTTAGGATAATTTGACATATTATGGTTGGGATAATCTCATTCATAAAAAATAAAATATTAATAAACCTTATATTTCATATGAAAATTCTCCATGATCCCGGTGAACTTACTGGACATTCTAAAATTTATGAATAAATGCATGGTCACTTAATTTTTTTAAAAACATGAACAAAAATGATTTCTCAAAAAATTTATTATTTTAAATGTTTAAATTGAATATAGTTTACCTAGAGGATTATTGAAATGTTGAAATTTGACATTTCAAGGCCTAATGAATTATAAATCATTATTGATAAAAATATATGATTATCCCACAATGAATCAACAATGTTGTATAATCAGATGGTAAAGTAGTGGTTTGGTATCCACATAACAAACTTAATGAAATAACCATTACCAAGAATATTATATTTCTTGTATTCAAATATAAAATTTCATATGACTTATAGATATCATATATTATCAAATTATCACAAAAAAACAATGAATGAAAGTAATATTTTTGAATATATCCAAAAATTCCTAACATTCATTATTGTATTGATAGATGTTTTCATTGTAATATAATATAATATTATATATAATAACAGGAGAAACCATATACAAAACCCCATTTTAATATCTTCTCATTAAATTTTAGATATTACCCATTAATAGAACTTTTTATTACAACATATAAAATACCATGTGAATATTCATCCAAAACCCCTTTTGAATAATCTCTAAAACACTATAGAAGACTCTCTCTATGTTTCATAATACTCAATCCCTAATTAATTAAACGATACTTTTAACTCCATGGGAAATTTAAGAAGTGAAAACAAATATTGACCTCTTAATACATAAATTATTACCAAAAGTGACCTCTTGAAAGGAATATGTGATACACAATCTATAAATGAATTTGGAATAATCATTATCAGACACAAGTATCACTATACCCAAGATAAAATACTATATCATATAAAAGAATGAATTTTCAAATAATAAATTTATCTCATACATTATGAAAATAGTGGAAAAGGTTTATGTCAATATCATATATTGTACACATACATTCTTGAATATATAAGTATAGTCTTGACATGATGATGGATACATCACATTTAATACACCTATTTAGATGTGAAAATCACATTCCTCATATACAATAAAAAATTAAATTCCATTCCATATAAAACAACATAAGATAAAAATTTATTTAATTTATATAATTTTAATAAGACAATAATTGAATCTCATTAATTAGCAAACAATTCCTTGAATGGTTGTTTTAGACATTGAAGACTATCTACATAAGAAAAATTAGAAAATCATTTGAAAAAAATCCTCTAAAATTGATCCACAGAAGTCTTCCAAAATGACTTCTCATAATCTATAGTCACTATCATAACTTGGGGAACATAAACATAATAAAATGGGAGATAATAAAAAAAAGTAAGGGGAAAATATCAATGTTTCGTCATTGGGTTGGATAATAATGATATTTTAAAATATGAGTAGGAGAGAAATATCATATTAGAAGAAAATATGACCATAATATTTTTTTCATAACTCATGATAGAGGAAAGGTAGGAAAAAATATATACCATGAAAAATCATTGTAGAATCATGATATATTAAACAAATATATATATATAATACTAATTATAATATAGTATAAAAATTTATGACTCCCATGAATCATATCATGAAATAGAACATTTGAACGATCATGAGAACATTGTGTTATCATATTGTTATCATATCTGATAAAACCCACCATTTATGATGTGAGCATAATCCAGTAAGGACTATACATTATGTTGTGATCATATATAAGAAGTCCCACACAACATTATATCATGAGTTATGTAATCATTAACATTATATTGGAAGTAAATATATTATTGTTTCCATAATTGACCATACACATTTGTGTTATAAGCTATCAATAATTCATAATGTCGTGAATAGGAATAAAAAATTTTAATTTCATTTACATTTGGTATTTGAAAACCTGATATCAAAGTCAATTAGTTGTATTGTCCCCACCCCCTATAGTCCACTGACTATGTTTGCATTATTACATTAGCATATGAAACATGGAATCAAGCTATAAAATAATAAATAATTTAGCAGTATTCATAATGTATATATATAAAGAAACATCACATTATATTATAAAACAAAAAAACACAGTGAATTTGATTTGAATACCTCATTATTAACCTTATATTTTCCCTGAAAATAAATCAAAAATTATTTCTTAGTATCATTAAGAAAATATAACATAATAAATGGGTGATTTCAGTTAAATAATAAAGGTAAGAGTATAGAAAAATATATGAATAAATAGTACATAATCAATAGGTAAAGGATATAGCTAAAACATGTTCAATTTAATAAATAACATGAGAATAATATGGCACTAATAAAAGTTGATAAAATATTTCGATATATATAATCACATGAACTTGAAACATGAACCTATATACCCTATCTAATATAATAAACAAAGTAGTCAAAACTATTTAATTCATAATGATGGAATGAATAGATATGGGATTTAATATCAAACCATTGAATCTTGTTCCAATACGTTAAATACTTTTAGGGAATTTGCAAATACATCTAATATATTAGAGTCATTTTATAATACCTTTATAAAATGGGTAATGCCTCAGTCAAATCTATGTCTAGTTTTTCTCTCAAGACCTACTGATGCATTGATGGGTTATAGAGGTCCCCACCCAATACATATGAATTAAAATTCATTCCTCAAATTAAATGGTTGAAACATGATCAAATTAAAAAATTGTATAAAAAGAATACAAAATAATTTATAATACTTACCCTAATCAATTTCCATAATCATAAACCATTCTTCTTTAAATTTTAAATGGGAATAAAATTGAAAAATCCAAATTATAATGATTGTAAATCATCTATGAAAATAACGATGATTATATCAATATAATATATAATATTATATTAATAGTATTTTAAAGGATTTATGTCATTAATTAAAGAATTAACATAAATATATCATTAATATGATTCTTGAGTAATATATCTTGTCATTTTAAAAATCACATTTTAATACTCAGTGATTAAAAAAGAAAAAAACTCATCAATTTTTTTTATTAAAATTATAGTAGATTATTTAAAACATAGAGTGGTCATGATGGAAGGTTATTACATAAATGATGATAATGATAAAATAATAATTTCATTCACATTTTCTATATAAATAAAACATGGGTAGTATTTAAATTGATATAGTGTCTCCTTTCAAAAAACAATTCAAAATTACAGAATTTGTATAAATATAATTATTAAATAATTTTAAGAATGTTAAAACTATTTTAATTTTTTTTTTGAAAAAATTGGTTTTGATGTAAATGGATTTCCGACTGAAGAGAGAAATAAACTAGTATGTTTTTAATAATATTTTCCTAATATGTTTAAGTACAAAAGAATATAAAAATAAAACTATTGCATTATAAATTCATTAATAACTTGAGGATAATAAAATAGGGTTATTTTAAAATTTATTTATCATTTTATTCCCCCAAGGGGGTCATAAACAAAAACAATAGTGAATAGTGTTATGATTTTGAAATAATACCTTACCACTATGGAAAAATTAGAATCATAATCCCCAAAAAAGAAATAATTTTAAATGAAACATTAATTAACATAATGTTAAATTAATTTATGATATCACATAAAAACATGGTCTGTATAAACCCCACCTCAAATAAATAAGTTGTTAATATAGATTTTTTCTCACAGAAGTAAATGTGAGATGAGAAACTCATACCCTATGATTCCTATTGATTGATTATATTTTAGCAACTAATATAGTGTTTATAAATATGTTATTATATTATTATAGAATATTATTAATATTTTTAATACCATAAATGTTCCTTTACAAACATCTTTTCATTCGTTCATTAATAATATTTAATTATTCCCATTTTTTGGGTATTAATTGTCAATTTTATCATGTGTGTTATTTCATGAATGATATAGTTTTTGCACATTTTTTGGATTTCCATGATCTAAATAAAAATTATAATGATATATTTACTATATTTATAAGTTAATCATATTTTTATAACCACTCACGAATGGTTTTTATGAAAAAGTAACTACATTAGAGTCATTGAGATGGTATGTCGTATATATGCTTAAGCAACATTCCAATTTTTTTTAATGATCACTATGGAAAAAAGTTATATAATATTTTATCCTTAAATATTGTTAATTATATAATATATTCCATATTAATTATTTAAATATACATATATATATATATCATCAATTTAGTGTTGTGATGAGATAGAGTTTCATCACTTCATGAAGGAGGTAGTCAACACGTACCCGAATTATGTAATACCTTTTTAGGTCAAATAATTATAATAATATATTATCATTTATTAGTAATTAATATGTCATGAATATAATAATTTTTTTATTTATGTCACATATATTCATTAAAAGTTTCTTTATTACATTTAATTTAAAGTATTGGTGTAAAAATGAATCACTTCACTTCACATTAATGTAGTCCACCCTACACATAAGAAACATTATCATATACACTATGGAATTGAATATAAAATGGTATATATTTGATATAATGACACAATATATATAACTATATAATTAGTATCATATATAAAATTTATATCCATCATCATTCCCAACTGTGAGTGTTGGTAGTGGAAAAACGAATGATAATGGTTATGATGAGGTGGTCTAATGTAAACATGAATAATGATTTCATAACATATGTGATGGAAATGGGGATAGTTTGAAGTTAATTCTATTATTATAATAATTACATAGTATATGGGTGATATTGATTTTGTAATATCATCATTTTTGAATAATAATTGAAGGAGTTGGGAGTTAAAAAAATAAAACCACATATTGAATAACTTTACCTCCTTTCGGGTAACCTCCATAGGTTTGAACCAAATCCTTCCAAGGATGTTTTTATACAAAAAAAGTATTATAGTATTAGTCTATAGAATTAAGGAAGTTCATATGTGATTTCGTTGTTGAAAAATGTAATTATGGTGTGGAGAAGAGAAGAGAGGATATGTGGTTTAATTATTGAGGTGAGTGTAATACTTGTAATGTCTCGACGGATAATTGTGAACCAACATTTTTAAAATTTCACAAGGGTCCCAAATTGGATTATTCAAGATACCTAAAAATTATAATGTCAAAAAATCTCTATAAAATGGATTTTATACATGTTTTTAGTTAAATTTAAGTATATTTTTTTGTATAATCTCATATAACTCGATTTTTACCTAAATTGTGATAATTAAATATTATTTTTTCACTATTTACGTTGGAAAATTACTTAATATAACCTTATCATAAAATATATAAATTTATTGTCACAAATATGGATTCCATTTTTCTAAATTACATTAACATAATATTAAATATTTATATTCAAATAAGTCTCATAAACATGAAGAGAAAGTGAGTTTTCAACGAGAAAATGATCCTATGTTTACAACTTTTGTTATAAAAAATTTCCACATGAAAATGATTAAAATTACATAAATTGGATTAAAATTAATATAATTTTTCTAGTTTTACATTAGAACCAAATAAAAAATAATTTTACTTTTTAAGAAATTTAATCCAAAATGGAATTTTCAATTAAAATTCAGTACTTTTCACATTAGATATTAAAATGAATCATTTTAGAAAAATAATAAAACCTCACACTATGATAATTTTTATATTTTTATTTAAAAAATGATTTTTATTTTTCCTAATAAAATTTACACATGTGGTATGAATTTGTTTTAATTTATAAACACCAGGAGAGACAAAATCCACTCTTAGAAACAATTATTTTTTTATAAAACAATAATTTTTATTTTAAATGATTATTTATTTATTTATAATAAATCGATTAATAAAATTTTTATAATTATTTTATTAGTGTTAAATCTCACGAAATTAATGGATAGTTTATAAGGATATATTATATTGTAGTTCATTTCAAATCGGGGTTGTATTTCCTGTAAGATATCTAAGAGATCAAATTTATTAATAATGTAATACTTAGTAAATTCTAATGTGTAACATCATCTTACTTGATTAAGATTTTGTTTCATACATGATATTGAAGATAATTTTCTTATTTTAAAATCATGGGGTGTTACATTCTCCATAATTAAAATAAATTTCATCCTCGCAATTAACACTTGATCTCTGTAATCAATGGTTTGAAATATGGAAATACGATTATTGAAAAACCCACACTATAAATGTGTTAGTGAAACTGAATATTAATAATAAATAAAAGGAAGTGAATATTTCATCTTGAATATCGCATGAATAGGTTAATATGATTGAGAACATATGTTAGAAATTATAAAATTGTCATTGAATAAAAACACAAATAATTATAAAGAGTGATAGATCTCATTGATCAAATTAAATTGAATGATATATGAAAAGTTAAGGACCTAAAAATAATAAATATATTATGATTCAAAAGACCATTTGATTTATCAAATATAGATGTAATAAAATATTTTTTTTTCAAAATCCTTTTCAAATATTTTGGAATTATTTTACTATCTTAGATTATAATAAATTATAATTACATGAAATTTTTCAATCTCCCAAGAATAATTTCATCTTTTGGTTATGCAAAACACAATTTCCTTCTCATCACTTACTCTAAGAAATGAAAATCCAAAAATAATTTTTTTATTCCTAATAAAGTAAATATTACTTTTAATGTGTCATATTATCAATAATAGAATGATAAATCATTCCTTTGATCTAAAATTATTATTAACACAAAATCGTTAATGATGATTATTCAATATGCATTAATCATCATATTTTGTAATAATAAATTAATATCTAAACCATTTTTAAAAATAAAATTAATGAAATACCTAAATGGTAATCCCTATTACCCTTACAGGTGACTAATATATATATCTTTAGAGATAAGGTCACTAAATTTATAAAATGACCACATCATTAATTACATACAACATAGTTAGTACTACAAAATTTTTATTATCAATATGAATAATCTCATTCCCAACATCAGAATCTCTACATTAGTACTATATTAAGTGTTAGGATTTCTTTAATCATGCATTTTGTATATAGCTAAACATTACATATAATAATTTATCTTATTCATCCGAACCATTCAACATACTCTCTACAATAAATAATAAAAATATACTACATTAAAATACTTATAAATTTCCACAATGTCTTTAATAAAAAATATTTAGAGCATATTTAATGGATGTAAATAAAAAAACATAGTTATCAGTTTACTTTTTTTATAGTAATTTCAAAATCATGACCATAACCCCTTACCTATTTAAATGTATTTTTCCTTGATTCTCGGTTCATTAATTTGTATTGTGTCACATCTCCTTATAATTGAAGCCCTGAAAATTGGATGATTATTTCCTTAATTGGTAATTATATTCTTGTTGGACTTATTCTCCATAATTGAATCAAAGTCATTTTTATGAATCTTCCAAGGTTTTTACATCCAGAAGTATCATATATTTAAAAATCATTATTTCTCCACTTTCCTGTATCTATTTTTCTCCTCTATAATCTTCATCAATTTTTCCCACCAATGTCAAATGAATTACATAAGTATATCTATTTATTGATTACACATGATACTATATCCTCGAATAGTGAATTTTTTAGTGACTTGTGCCCTTCGGAGGATAGGATTCATCCCATAAAATAATGGGTTGATATTTCTTATTATATTACATATGTATTTCACAATATTACTTCCTAAAATTGTAAAGATGGGTTCATATTGAGCCAAATTTTACTATAATTTCTATCTTATACTCATGAATTTTATTTCAATATCTTCTTTCCGGTTAAGAGGAAAATATTTTTACATGAAGATTACCTTGAAGTACTTGCACTCTATGATTCTCATTTTCTCCTAATACATAGTGCTTTGAATCAATGACAACCATAGATCAAAATATATTGAGAGATGAGAAATTACAATGAATATGTTCGACCTTGAACAAAAAATAATAGTGGTAAATATTTTATCTAATGGACATATATAGTGATCAACTAAAAATGGATTTATAATCCCTTCAAATTATGTATGTTTATGACTCATTAAGTGGTATTACATTTTTATACAACATGTTATATCATTCTGTTTCTCCAAATGTGAATGTTTATTACTCATAACCTTACTCAGCTTCCCAAATAATGTTAAAATTGTATCAATCCCAACAACTGTTCCACCTCCAACTGTATTATCTTATATAAGAGGGAAATTCCTATATGGGGTACATGCATTGATATAGTTCCCATTCCTTAAATTTTGTTCCATTTATATACAATGGTATACACTCAATTAGATTATATATTTATGAAACATAACTTCTCATTTCAAAAAAAGTTAAACACCTCAAAGAAATTTAAAAAGTTATTCTTACCTAATATCATAATCATAAACATGGTTTCTTTAGAATATCATTATTTTCATCTAATACATAATTTTTTGTTAATAAAATGGGAGTTATCATAATCATAACCCATAGATGTGTTAAAATAGTTGTACACTTTGTTCTATATTCATACACCAGGTAAAAAACAGATCAATCACAATGTTCCCTTTTTGGAGTTATTACCCCTATGTACACCATTTTTAGAATAATTTCATCTTTCAGTATCCAGGAATCACTATATTTTCACATAAAATTAACATAATAAATTCCTTAACCAAAAAATAGGATGTTATTCTATACTTATCCTAAATATCCATCATTGGTTTACATTCCATAGTCAATATATTCCAAAATCTAGTTCACGTAGTGTCTATTAAACATCCTATCATTAAAACTATAGCAACCCCTACCCTAGTAGTCCAGTGATGGTGTGTGATTTATTGAATTGGAATAAGATACAATGAATCTCATTCCAAGAAACCTTGTCTTAGTAAATTATATATAAATTTGAAATTAAATGTTCATTTTAAAATATAGAATGAAAAATGATTTTTTTTACCATTCCATTTTTTATATTACTATATACCTGCATATCAATTATAAAATAACTCCTTGTATCATAGTGAAAATAAAAAAATGTAAGTGGTGATATCAAACTCTCTATAAAGGTGTGAGTATAGTGTAATATATGAATAAATATGACATAATAAATATATCAAGGTAAATGTCATAAAAACAATCCATTTACTCAATAACATAAGAATAATATGAAATTAATAAATGAGGATAAAAAAATTCCACATAAACAATCACATAATCTTGAAAAATTACCATGAATATTTTTACTAATTCTATAATAACGTAGAATATCAATTTCAAAATTCATAATTATAGAATAAACAAGGACTTAGATATATCAAATATATCAATACGTTTTCCTAGACATAAAATATCATTGAGGCTTGTGCCAATACATCTAGTACAAGGGGGATTATTTCAATATACCTATATAGATGAATTATTATTTAAGAGAAAACATATATAGTTTGTCTCGTTAGACCTATCGATTCATAGAGGGGCTAAACATTGTCATGCCTATCACTTAATATGTCTAATACATTCCTCATATAAAAGGAGAGAAACATAATCAATATAAAATTTTGTACTGAAAAATGAACATGCAAAATGATAATACATACCCAAATCAATATACATAATCATAAACTAGTGATATTAAAATTTTTAAAGGAAATAAAATTCTACATCTTCAATTAACTTGATCATATATCATCCAAACAAATAATGATGATATCAACCCAAAATTTCCGGAATGTATCATTAGTATATTAATGAAATATTGTCATCGATTAATAAAAAATCCATAAAAATAAATTTGATATCATTATTGAGGAAAATAAAATTTTCATTTTTATTATATCCCTTAAAAATTAAATGTTTGTAAAAAAATTTAAAGACAATTTTCTTTGAAAATAAATTATTCATACTTTAATGGAATATTAAAAACATATAGTGGTATTGATGGATGTAAATTCCATACCACCCATGTATGTTAAATAAAATAATCCTTTTACCTTTTGGGTATTATCTATACATGCATTCTTTTGATACTTACATGAATATTACTTTATAAAATATTTTTAAAAAGAAAAACATTGTTATAAATGTCATTAATAAATCATTTTGAAATGGTTAAATATATTTTTTGAATGAATTTTAAAAATACATGGGTTTTAGAAGAAAATGTCAGAGTGGGCAGTCTCTCTTCTCTCCCACAATGATCACTTTTAGGGTTTCTCAGTGAGAAATACACCGCTATTTTGGATCCAAAATCCTACCTCACTTTGGGGATGTTTCATTGTATATTCCCATCAATGACCCCCATCTACAAAAATTGGTGTAGTGTTGGTGACCCCCTAATCAATAGTCTCTTCCTTGCCACAAATAGGTTATTTTCATCTATTTTCTAGTCATTGTGGTCTATCAATTTTTGTGAACACAAAGATAGATGCCATATCTTTTTCCACAATATCTTTGGTTACCAGATCTAGGATCAAATCATCCAGTGTGGTTGGTTCTTAGAATGCACTGGTGTCTATTTCATTGAAGGCTTTAGATAGGCATTGACGAATGTCTTTTGGTTAGGTGACTATTATTATGGTGGGGAGGAAGTCATCTCTTGATTTTGGGGTTGGGCTTCCCTTGTAGGTAGGGAAGATAAAACCTTATGGTTTTTCTCTTCCTAGAGTTTGATCCTTTGTGGATGTGATGAATGATTCATATTTTATGATAAATCCTGATGGGAAATTATTTGTGGAATCACGTCCTAGATGAATCCACCAAGGTTCTTATTCTCATGTCAAGGAAAATCCTGTAACTCTTGTTGAGTGATTAAAAAAGGAAAAACCCCATTGATTACATGCATTGTCTTTCCCAAAGGTGAAAAACCATGGAATAATGATGATTTTTTTGAATAACCTTGTTGTTGTAGAGTTTTCTAATTAGAAATGTGTATCTCTTGGTTGATGGTTTTTTCACTACCTTTTTCTGTCATATGAAATGAAACTTTATACCCGGAGCATTGGTTCACTATTGCCAAAAAGTGGTTGGCTTCATTTATATGAATGGTTGTTAGATATCAATGTCTCTTGTCCCAAAAATTATCTTTCTTTGGTTTTTGTTTCAATATATAGTCTTAAAAAGGTCTTTTGTAATCCTATGATTTTTCATGACATTGGAATGGTAATTGGGACTTCTATTCATCATGATAAGTAGACTAAGGAATTGTTGATTTGGAATTTTTCTATGATTTTTGAGGAGGTAGATATCAAATCCACTCTTATTGAAAAGGTAACCCTCTATATTCTATTTAATGAAATTCAAATTAATGTAGATTATAAAAAAATCCCGTCATAAAAAATGAATGTACATCCATTGGGAACTCTGTGGAGCTATATTGGAAAACATATTATTCTAAATAGTGTGGGATGATAGGTCATCCTACCACCTGTTGTCGAAGAAACTCAAATGTGAATGACTTTTCTTTTTCAAAACCAGTTAATAATGATGGGTCCCCCCTAAGAACCAGTTCTATAATGGATGTTGGGTTGCTTTTGAAGAAAAAAGATTCTAAATTTTCTCTATTAAAATGAAAATAGTTGATAATTGATGCATCCCCTCAAAGAAATCATTGTGGAACATCTAATATTGAAGTTTATTTTGTTAAGGGAGTAACGTTAACGGAGAAAATAATCCATGTTACCTCTCTGGATAATGTTTCCAATCACAATGATGCAGCACAACATGCTAAAATTCACCCCGAAATTTAGACAGTCTTCTAATCTTATAATGATTCCAGTAAATAGGGCAATGACTCGGATGATGAAAGGTAAATGTTGGAACCCCTACTCCAGGAATGGGTAGACCAAAATTCATCAAGGATTTTATATTAAGTGGTGCGGCAAGGATGACTTATGGTGAGTGATTTATCTTTGTCACGCAAAATAGGATTCCTCGTAATGACTATTCACATCTTTTTAAGACCATTTTTACTAGATAATCATCAAATTTGTCAAAATATATGGATGAAAATTTTCATAAAATTTCCAAACGAGAGAAGTCTCAATCTTAGTGGGAGTCTTCTAGTGACTCTGATTATGGGAATGGTATATGGTATTATGATTTTTAGTCTTTTGATTGAGGGAAATCCTATTTGTTGGACCCATTTCACCACTTTTATGTTCTTTTCAATTTTTATCAATAAATGATCAGAAGAATTTATTCTAGATCAAAAATTATAAAAACAAGGGTTATTATGAAAACTGATTTTTGACTGAAGAGGGAAATTATTTAGGATTTTATTAAATACATTTAATAAATTATTTCACTTACCCAAGAGTGGAAAAATGGTATTATTACATGAAAACGTTCATGAATAAAAAGTGTATATTAAAATATATTAATTTATAAATGTAAATATTATATAATTATACCATGGGAGACCTAAACAAAAACTATAATGAATAATGATGAGATTGTACAGTAAACTATTTCCACTTTGGTAACATCAGAATCCTAATACCCTTATAAATAATAATTTTAAATGAATCAATCAATTCAATGAATAGAAATTAATTAATGGTATAACATATAAACACTAGATATATATACACCACATAAAATAAATAAGTGATGAATTTGTCATATATTTGGAGGAATTAAAAGTGATATGAGAAACACTTACCTCATGATTCCTTTTGGTGAAATATACATTTACCTTAGGTATAGTATTTTTTAACAAGTTATAAAATAATTCCCAGACCCTATTAATATATATAATATAATATATGATCCTTTTATAACATTTTCAAAAAATATTGTTTATAATAATTCATTATTCTCATTCTTTCACCTATTAATAGTCATGTTTTCTCAAGAATTGTTTTATCATTAAGGATATAATTATTTCATGTAATATATAGTTAAAGTATTTATTGAAATATATTAATTAATTAATAATCTTATTTACACATCAATTATAATTTTAAAAACCAATTTTGAATGATAGTTATTCAAAATGAACTACGTTACAATCATATGCATGGTATGTCTCATGTAAGCATGTGTAACAGTTCAATTATTTAAGGACAATTATGGATAGGAGGTAAGTAATATTTTATCTAGAAATAATGATTATAATATCATATATACCATATTATTTCATTAAATATACTTAATTATATGATCTATTAGGTGTAGTGATGAAATAGAGTCAGATCATTTCATTTTGGTGATAGTTCGTACATACATTAAAATTTTTATACTTTTTCAATGTAAATATAAAAAATGATATATTGTATTTTTAGAAAGACAAATATGTCAAAAATATAATTATTATTTATTTCATGTCACATTTATTCCATAATTATTTTTTTATTACATTCAATGTAATGAATATCAGAAAAGAAAATCATTACACTTCATGAGGGTATAGTCTTCCATTCACACGAGCAACATTATCATATATTAAAAGAAAATTCAATTTAAATAATATAAATCATATAATTGACCTATAGGTTTAAATATATTATTATTAATATTTATGTACTTTATATATATCTATATACTAGACCATGTAGGGGTATCATGGAAAAAATGTCATTGGTTTCCAATGTGGTCATCCACAATACACATGAAAATGAATTCCTAACCCATTTGATGGAAGTGGTGATGGTTATAGATCAATAATTTATTATAAAAACATATAATTAATTTTAATATATTGATGTTATTATATAATAACTATTTAATAATTACTAAAGGATTTGGAGAATGAAAAAAAATTAAAATGCTTGTTGAATAATATCACCTCTTCTTCGGGTAAACTTATTAGGTTTAATCAAAAACCCTACATCGATGAATTTCTACCAAAAATAAGGCTTCCTTGATGAGGGGAGGGATTTATGGATTTTTTTTTCTTTAATGTCTTATCCAAAAGTTCATTAATGTGTGATGAATCTTAGATATTGGTATGACATTTTACAAGTGAAGTGAGTGGTGCATATCTATTATTTGGAAAGAAAATGTGTAACCATGTTTTTCATCTTCCATAAGTATCCAAAATTGATTATTCTAAAAAATTATAGATTATATAGTCTATATATAGACGTAAAATGGATTTAATAGATTTTTATAGTTTATTTAATCCCTTATATTTTTAGTTTAACCATCTAGTAAATCCATTTTTAACATTAAACACACTAATTATTTTTTACTATATCGACTATTAATTTTGGTCAAAAACTCAATTGGCCTAATTTTAAAATTTTAATAAATCAAATTAAATTTTCTGTACATTATTAAACATTCAATTCATATATGTGAAAAATTTTATTTTTTAATTAATATTAGAGATATTATTAGAAAGCAGTTAATCAAGGAGAAAATGGTCAAAAGATTAATTTTTTTTATCAAAAATAAAAATATAAATGATCACAATGAAAAAATTGGACTAATATATATAAAAGAAAACAATTTATGTTTTTAAAATTATAATATTTGATTTCATTTTCAAAATAATTAAAAAAAAATATATGTTTAAATTGAAATTCATTATTTTTCCTTATTTATCACAAAAAAAAATTTCCTTAAAATAAAAATAATCATCCTAAGATAATTATTGTACTATAAATTCAAAAACGATAATTATTTTTTCAAATAATTTATATATTTTACATGAAACATTTTTAATTATGTTCACAAAGCACGAATAAAGTTTATTTAATAATAATAATGGATTTTACGGACATTTAATTTACTTTTAAATGAATCTTATTTTATTTATAATCAATTTGGAAAAAATAATTTTAATAATATAGTTAGTGATATTGATTCTTAGTAACATAATATACAGGTTATAATGGTATACCATAGTATCGTTCATTTTGACATGGGGTAATTTGTTACAAAATTTATCAAATATATTAAATTATTTTTAAAAGAAATATTTCATATAGTATCATTAATTATTATTTTTCTATAATCACAGTGTTGTGTTCCATACACACTATCAAAACCAATCTTCTTCTTTTAAAGTCATTAGGGTGTGACACTTGTTGATTGAAAAAAATTAAAACAAAAAATTTAATATTTCATGAAGATATTTTTATAGTGACTTATAAAAAAACATCTATAAATGATTTAATTCATTAAATTGTAAAACAGAAGGAAAAATAAGGAAAATAATTTATAATTACATTATATAATGTATTTATAATGAGATGAAATGAAAAATCAACATCAATGAAATCGTTTATTCATGAAGATAAATTAATAATCTTTTTAAAAAACATTATAAAAGTAAATCTAAATAATGGAGTCTTAAGAAATACATTATGATTTTACGTAATATGTGTATAGTGGATGATAAAAATATGAAAAGGAATTTGAATTCCTTTTTAATCTTTTGAAAATACCATTATTAAAACACACACTATAAATAATTATTCAAATATGTCATTTAACAAGAGGTAAATATAATTTCACAAATTTGATAAAATAAATCATACATTCATTTGTTAAAAATAACAGGATATCATTATTATGAAGTGTAAATATTGATGATGAAGAAAAACTCATTTTCAGATAATAGATAATTTTATTAACATCATTTCCTTCTATGAATTTAGATGTGGTAAATAAATTATAATATCATTACAGATCATTAAGGAAACAATATATTAATAGGAATTGTAAAGATAGATTCATTATAACACTTTTAAATGAAATATAATTTAAATAAAGTCTAATATAAGGATATTAAATCTATTTTAATATCATAAATCACTTTATAAACATTCATTATGTAGTTTCACACCATTTGAATGATATCATGTTTCACAATTTGAAATATGACTCAATAAATAAAATTTTGGACCAAGAAAACAATTTCATAATTACGGTCTTTCAGAAAATTATATGAATCCCCCATACGAAAAAATAAATACCTTTATCACATATTTTAGAACCATATTCAGTTAAAAATAAATTTATTAACATCATTTAAAATTATTTAAGACATGCATATTATTTTTTAATTGTCAATTATCATTACCAAGTGTGAGTAATATTATCCTTTTTTAACCAGATTCATAATAGTTATGTTTTTCATCATTATTCCCAAAATGTTCATCATTCCAAAATCATTAATAGTACTTGAATTACTTCTTAATAATTATTTATAAATTTATAATTTCATTATATGGGTTTTTTCGTTGTGATCAGAAATGATGATATCAATGATGATAATATTTCTGTGATTTTAAATGAATGGATTTTTGTATCTTAATTAAAGAGGTTAACATTAACATTACCATTTCTGAAAAATTAAAAGCATAATTTAATTATTTATATAATTTATTATTAGTGATTCTATTCTTCTTATTGTCCATGGTATTATCGGAAAATGACTTCTAAAAAATACTTATTTTTGTTATTATTTTTTCTAATCAAATACAAGTTAACTGATGTAAATAGGTATATTTATATATATTAATATAATGTTAAATATTATGGTTACCTCTATTAATTTAATCAAAATACATTCCAACTTTTTTATGGTTTAATTTGAATGGTGTCATGTTTTTTTTTACATTTTAGTTTTGTGTGTGAATCAGATTAAAAAAAAGTGTTTATTTGTGGAGAAGTCATCACTAAAATATTGGATCGTGACATTCTTCCTCACAAAAGAATTTTTTCCTCTAAATTAGTTTACTATGATATGAATATATGAAGATAATTTAATCTAATTACATGATCTGATTCCCATGTAGCTCCCTCAAACTTTTGGTTCCGCCAAAGATCTATGATTGGGTTGTTGGAATTATTATACATTATCCTATCTCTTTTATCTAAAATTTACACTACCTGTTTCTCATATGAGAGATCATGATGCAATTTCACAACATTAGAGTTATATACTTGTGAGGGATCCATATTATACCTTCTCAGTAGTGATACATGGAATGAATCCATAACCTCATAGACATTAATATAATATTCCATGTTATATTAAACATCCATAACATGATCACATATTTTTAAGGGAATGATAAACCTATAAATTTTTATTTTTTTTCTTAGAAAATCTTATAACCCACATATACTAAGTTATTTTGAGAAGTGACGTGTAATGTTCTTTAAACATTAGGTCACATCAATGATTATCTACATAATTTTATTGTTGTATTAATTTCTCTATCATATATCATTGAATATATTGATTCATATACATCATCTCTTGGACATGGTTTGGACCTATCATCTTCCATTTTCCAAATTCATACATTCATGGTAGTGTCCAATATCTCTTTTAATAAAGAGAATCATATGATTCCATTTGAAAGAAATAATTAATAATAGTATTATATGAGAACACTAATATGGGAATGTGTTGATCCATACATATTTTTAAATCAATTTAATAAAAAATCAACACATAATTAAGAGTTTCAAAGGTTTGTTATGTCTAATAGTCATTCTGAATATGATATGAAATTCAAAATCATAACACAATCTCTAATTATTTATGATGGAATATCCATAAAATAAAGGTAATCCCTTTATCCAGATCAGAAATTATGGATAGTGGTACTAGAAAAAGAATTTCCACATATATTGTTATTATCTTAGAGAGTTGTTAATGATAGTAATAGATTTCCTTTTTAAAAAAATGTATAGATATTTTAAGGATATCGACTACAACCCAAATTAATTTTTAGACTTTAAATGACTTGGGGTTTTTTATTAATTAAATAGATGGTGATATTTTTCTATTTCGGTAACTGTACATGAAATGGATGAACCATTCCCTTTGGATTTTTTCGTTTATCCATAAATATCTCTCATATGAAGCATTATGATACATATTTATTAATTTATCTCTTCATGTTATCCCAACATATGTTTTTCTTGGTATCTCAATAAATCATCTGACATCACTGGGGAAAATATAATATTGATAAATATATTATGTGATGTTTTGTTTTAATAATTTTTTTATTTACAACTAATATTTTACGATGAATATTTTGTAAAATATGTGTATGTTCTGAAATTAATTTTTTATGTGTTGTAGGAAATTTTCTAAATAAATACTTCCATGACACCAAAGAGGGAAAAGTTGTAAAGTACAGAAGTTATGGAATTTAATAATTTAATAATTTTATAAATTATTTCTTAATATATTTTTTTCTGATCTCAATGTTTTGAACATCATGAAATAATATTATGATCCATATTTTTTAAGAAAGGATATTTATTGTTTTCCATACGTAGAGATTTGGTGGTAGCATCCGATGTGGTTACAGGACAGAGGAATAGTGGATGATGTTTTATAAAATGTTTAAGGTTTTAAACATGGATTTATAAACTCATTTATCTATATTAATAAAAATAAATAGTGTGATATTTTTGATGTTTCTAGTGTTCATTAAAGTATATCTTTTCTACTATTCATAAATCATTTCTTGAAAGAAGGTTTAGATTATTATTTTTAGAGAAATGAATCTGTGAAACATTTCGAGTTAATGAAAAATATAAATAAATAAGATTATTTTTCTTTATTAATCTAGAAGATGAAAAATATTTGTAAAGAATATATAATGTTTCAACATTTATCAGATAGACCTAATAACACAAATAGTGGAATGAGCACATTAAATGATGTAGAGATGATGTTTTAGAAAATTGAAAAGATGTATTTTTTATGTTTTTTTATCATAATTTGAATGGAAAAAAAGTTACTCAATGAATCATATTTGAATATATATAAAAAGAAAAAAAGGATTCATTGACTTTATTTGCAAGCATCATCCCCTAGAAAAACAAGATCAGAAGCATTTTAATTGATAGAGTCTCCAAGAATAAAAAAAGTAAGATTTGTTGAAGTTTCTACCATATATAGATGTCATAGTAATTCAATTATTTATCTGTTTATAAAAAGTAATCATCCATTTTTTATTGGATTAATGGATATATGTTTGAGATGAGTTTTTGTATAGGTAACATGTATAATGTTTGATGATCTAGTTTTCATTACATGCTATATATTGTTCAAATTATTATGATGTTATTGACTGTGATATGAAAAAAAGAATGAACTGAATAAATGATTTGTATTTTAATTTCATAAGACTACCATATATAATAACTGTTCCAGATAGAATTCTATAAAGATTATTTTCAGATAATAAAATTCTTCATATAATATTATATATAACCTTGTAGTGTTTTAATTGGAGTATGGTTGAGAATCTGATGTTTTTTAGAATTTAAGATGATTTTAGAAGACCCTCGAAAAGTTTAGAGTTTTTTTATTGGTTTGAAAAGATGTTAAAATATCATATAAATTACGATATATGAGTTTTCATTAGTATGAAATCATTTTATATTTCTTATCTATCTTATATCAGAGATAACCTATAAATATAGGTGTAATGTACAACTGTACTTGTGACTTCTTACTGATACATAAAATCTAAACTATTATATATTTTTATTCAAAACCACATTTACAACATAATTTCAGTTTCTTGTTAAAGTATAGTTTCTAGATACATGGTTCAATTATAATTTATGATAATATAAAGTTCATATTTCCATGCATTAGTATACTGGATATTGATGTTTTTGTTGATTTTTTGTGAATACGATTATGAGGCACTAAGTATACAAATCAAATAGAATAAGGGTTTATAGTATTCTCAGGTTTAGAAAAGGTGTATCAGAATATTTTCATTGCATACAGTCCCTTTAAACACATTCTAATCAGATAGAGATTTCATATAGACCATTGGTGGTGTACTGGAAACAATGATAAATATTTTTGGTGTGACTCAAATTTTGAAATAAGTAATTTGAAAATGGAAAGAGATAGTATAAAATTTATTTACATATAGATGTTTTCAAAATAGGTTGGAAAAAAATAATTCATCAAAATATAGAATTTCTATAGACACATGAGGGTTGATTTGGCATCGTAGTAAGTTCTATATTTGAGTTTGAACATTGTCAATTTTTTTCCATGTTTAAACTCCTATATATATATATTTGTATTTTCTAAATTATAATAAAGAATAAAATATTATAATTTTAGGTTTTTATTTTCTTAAAGAAGAAATTAATGAAAAGGTAATAAAATATTAAACGCTCCCCCCATTCATTATGATTCAATGATCCTTGGGATAATCAATTGGTATCAAAGGGTGGTTTTCCAATTATAGCTTTATCATATAAAATAAAAACTATTTTAATGATATAGGTATAACTACATTAAATTAAAAAATTATTATTTCTAGAAAAATAGAATTATTCCCTATATTATTTCACTTGACATGGATGTTGTTGATGCTAATAAAATTGGGTATCCACCAATTTACATATATTTCCCTATGAAAATTTCTAACAAGAGAAAAAATTGATTTTATCAATAAGATCAAAATAAAATTGATATGTTTTTATTAGAAAATATTTAAATTAGGGTGATTGGTCTCATAATAGAAAATATAATGTGGGAAAATATTGAAAAAGTAAAAGGAAGTAACTAAAGTAATTTAAGTGAATAAAAAAATAAAAAAAAACAAGTTTTAAGAAATAAAAAAATAGATATGAAAAACTATTGACGAGTAACTCATCGGTGTGAATAATTTTTTTAGAAAAAATAGTGTTTTTAGATATTTATTCAAGATTATAAAATTTTTAATAAAATTATGAGCCGGTTTTTGGGCATGATTGATTCTAGAATATCATATTTATATGATAGATAAGATTTATCCCTGAATGGATATCATAACATTCTTATTGCATATAGAATGGGGAAGTTCCTAACATTTAAAAAGATGAACAACAATAAAATAGACCTTAAAGATATGATAAATATGATAATTCAAGATACTAATGTTTTTTATCCTTTTGATTCTAAATATAAAGTGTATGTTGAGTTGAAAAAAATTGTGTCTATTCTGTAAAAAACATTTCGAAGAAGAAGAGGTATATATATAGGAATATTTCATCTAACATGTTTTGAGTTTAGTGGTATTCATAATATTCATATGAATTTCATTACAAATAATGTCAGTGAAAGTGATGATATTAAATAAATTACACAATGGAATAATACGAATAAAAAAAATCTAAGGATGAAAAGTAGTATACTAGTGGAAAAAATTATAAATAAAAATAGAAGAAGAATATTGAGTAATAAAGTTGAATATAATATAGATTATATTATTTCATTAGAATGTGAATGATCAAAAATAATCAAAAACATATTAGAAAATAATTAGATAATGGAAGATTCATTGAATGATGAATATGAATGAGGAGGTAAACAATAGTACAAAGAGTATCATCTCAGTTCAGAACATGCCTCTTGTCTTGAGAAAAATCAAACTCTTAAAAATTATATTGGAATGATTATTTATGAATGTGGGAAATTTATTAGTGTAGGAAAATATGTATATAATAAATAAGAAGAGAAATCCAAGAAATCATTAACTTCAAAATAAGAATTTATGAATAGGGTAAAATGGATAAATACCTCAATATGATGTATAATGATAATGAATATAATGTTAACAAAACTCAACCATAAATCCTAATTTCTCATATTAACATACGTATATTGAATGGTAATTTCATTAAGGATTAAAAATTAAAATATAAATCATCTAATAGAGTAGGTAATTTACAATCCCTTAATAAAGTGATATATCTACCTTCCAAAAAATGGTTTAATCTAATGCATCAAATGTTTTAGGATTTATGAATAGTTTATGGAAAACAATTGGTGGAGAATTGAGGTTATAAACCTATATTATCCACGAATGTCGAAAATATTCTCTTTATTAATTATGAACCATTCGAATAGATTTTTCGATCAGAAATAAGTTATTAACTTCAATAAAACATCTATAATGAAATATCGTACTTCTAAAAACAATGGTTTTATGATTTTATCTTCTGCTATTCAATCGATTGGAATAGGGAGTATAATATATAATATAGTTTTTCACTTTCAGAAGGAAGTTATCAATACAAGAGATGTAATGTTGTAAGAAAAATGATTAACTCTTCTAAAACATGGAATGTTGAAAAATTAAAATATCATGATATTAGAAAACATAGATTTTTTTTAATGTATTCAAGAAGTAAGTGGAATATATGAACATGTTGTTCAAAAAGTTGAAGAATGTATCAAAACAGTTCCATGTAAAAGTTCATATTCTAGAAAATAAAAGGAATCTACAATAAAGAATATCATAGAATGAACATTTGTTGTTGAGGAATCCTAAAAAGAAACTGAAAGGAACAGACCATTGAATGTTGGTAGTTTTTATTTTTCACCAATGATTTGAGATTTAAAAATCCTGAAAGATGTTGAAAATCATGAGAGAGGAATAGTTACTTTCAGTAATGATAGTTCTTTCCAAATCATAGGATTTATAAATGGAGAGATTGAAGAAAAAAAATCTAAAATATGAAAACATTTTATTTTTCATGGGGACAAAGAAAAAATTAAATAGAGAAATTAAACACTACGATGATGTGAAATAGTTGATCCTTAGAATACATTGTTTATATCAGAAATAGTGTCAAGGATGGAAAAGTTTCAACCAAAGGTAACGAACTAGTGGAATTATTTTCTAGATCAGATAACATTGTGACTCTTATTATCCATGTTATGAATATGAAAATAAATTTTGGAATCATTGAATCATGAATCTTGGGAATAAAATAATGTACAAAACATCGTATTTTTTATCTACAAAAATGTGTTTTGATTTAAAAATAAGGGAAGATGTTGTTTTCATAACTTTCCATAAATGAAAATAGATATTAAAATCCATTAGAATGGTGAGATTCAGTATAACATATCTGATAAACTTATTCAATAAGATCATTGTGGACTGGTGATTCTTTAATAAAAAATATATATTTGTACTTTATCAATTTTATAGATGATATAAATCTTAAGAAAAACATTACGATTATGAAACACAAGTTAGAGGAACATAAAATAATAATAAATTTTCAGAGTTATTTATAGAGGTAAATGGTTGTTTATATAAATATATTTTTGACAAATAATGGGAAATAATTCAAAAGCAATAATTTTTTATCATATTTGATAATTCATCGAATCAAGCATCAATATAGTACTCCATAATACCTATAATAAAGTGCATTTTTAGAAAATAAATTAATAAGTGTAATGTAAATAGAAGGAATAATGTTATAATAATATAAACAGTCAACATTCTATAAGATAAAAATTTTAATTATTGTTATACATATAAAAAATCAATGTATTCCTAGTCCTAAGTCAATGATGAATTAATGAAAAAAATTGTATAATGAAATACATTTTTTTAAAAAATATCTATATTTTGGAAGTCCCGGTTTACTAAGAATCAAAAATATAGATCATGGAAAATTTAGTAAAAAATATAACGAAGTAACATTAATTGGATATTAAGGAATTAGAAGATGTTACAAATGTTTTGATAAAAATTTAAAAATGTTTGAGGATTCATGTGATGTGAAATTTATTTAAATTGCAAAATCCTAAGAAAATGATTTTGAATATTCTGAGGGATAAAAATTAAATATTTACAATGAAATTGAAAGTGATCCAAAATTGATATATAAAGATTCATAAGATTTTTTTTAGGATAATGAATAAATAATAGAAACATTAAAATATACTACCACATATGAATTGGATAAAATAGAAAATATACACGAAAATTGGAATGATCTAATTCAGAGTAGAATTATGATGTAATTACAAAATAATACATTAGAAATATCATATATTTAACCAAAATTTATGGAAAAAATGAGGTGAGGATGATAGAGCAAAGGTTGAATGGATAATTCCCTAAACAATACGAAAACAAAGTTCATTATAAGTTGAATAAAATGGAATTCATAAATAATTAATTACCTTCAGATCATATTGTACTTATAGATATGTTTCATCAAGAATCTATGAAGTTGAATGCGGGGGATTGGGCACTCCAAAAGTCAGGGTGCAGTGAAAAACTTTGCTGAGGTGCTCAAATCATCCACAAACCCTTAGTTTGCTAATTTTTATCTTCCTCCTCTTGGAAGGGTCATCTGCAAGGGATGTATGAAAAATTTCTCACCAAACTAGTAGGTAGTTTAAGAAATGGTAAACATATGTAGGTGCTTGATAATTATGAGGTCAATTATTCCGAAAGTTGATAGACCCTCAAAATTCCATGACCTTACATGTAGAATTTTTAAACTCTAGGGGTTTGTTCAATGTAATATGATCATAATGGGAAGGTGTATTATCATGTTTTCCTCACTTATAATGACCTTAAACAGAGATATTTTAGATTTGGGTTACTGTCCTTGCAGCCTAGTATCCTAAAAATAAAATAGTGAGATACAAATTTTGACTTAGGCATAGTAATAAATACACGTGCTCAGGTTTGGACTTGTATATTCAAATTAAATTGGCTCTATTTTCACCAATTTCATTAATATTAGACATTGGCTCAGCCGTGGGGAATCTAATTCAGATTGATAAAAAGACTAATAATAAAAGGATTGGATAGAACACATTAACTTTTGTGTTAGTTGAAATTATTATCATGCTTGTGGAAGATATAGTCTTAACTATGATGGATTGCATTATCAAATTTTTGATCCAATAAAAAAGGATACCAATGTTCTGTATGAATTGAATGTTTCATGGTTATCGTTATTTAGACTATAATAAGAAAAGGAGTGTTCCTTTTTCAATATAAAGTTTCATGATGTCTCTAACTATCAAATGGGTGAGGGAGATTAAAATATTCCAGTTTCGGGCCAAAAGAGCAAGGACATTGTAGGCCCATATAATGTGGATAAGACAATGGACATCTCTGTGGGGCATGAAACTGGGTAGAATACCCCTTGAGAACGTCTAGAGTGCCTGATGATAGACCTAGAAAATATGGGAACAACATAGACACTTCACCGAGTGTATTCTTACCTCCAAAGGGCTCACACTAGTAAAATGGCCTTAATATGGATAATATACCCCTTTCTGACAGGGAGATGACTACTAAAGGACACATCCAACTGGATGGAAAAAATACTATCATAGGGACATTGACCTAATGTTGTGTGTGTATATAAGTTATATAAGGTAATCATATATATGTAAGAAAGACCAAAGGAAATCATCACAGATCAATAGAATTTGGATCACCTTAATGAGGCCCTCTTTTCAAATGTAGCAGAACATAAAGAAGATGATTTGATTGAGAAAAATTCTGATGGAATGTCTATACAGACACGATACATGAAAAATGTTTCAAGCATCCTGAATACATATCACGGGTCTTAGGATGTTTAAAATGAGAAGGAGTTCCCATAGTTTCTTACATATAATGATGTGATGATGACACAATCAGATGGAATCCTCATGTATATGCCCAAAAATGCTGAGAAAGAGATATACTCAATGGAAACATCACATTTTTTCCTAGACTTGAGTATACCCAAGCCTCATCAAAAGAAATTTATGTATCTCAATAATACTAAAAATAGTTTTTCGAACAGGTTTTTCTCACAAGTACCTTCCTCTATGACTAATAAGAAGAAGGTCTTTAGGGGTCCACAATAAGGAAAATTTGGGAATAAATTCAAAACTAGAAGTGATGTATTATAGTTTGATGATGAATAAGAAATATCAATTGGTGAGAAGGATTTTATCTTCTCTAATAATGTAAATCAAGATAATTCTCCAAAAAATAAATACAACCAAGTGACATCCAATGGTGGTGAATCAAAAGAAAAGAAAAAAGAAAAGCAAATGATGTAATGGAAAGCATCAATGTCTATGGAAAAACAAGGTGGCCCTCAAACCATGGTTAAAACTCATTATTAATAAATATAGTCTATCGTAAAAATAAAGGATTAGGTAATCCCTTAATAGAAAAATAACTTTAACATTTTATATGTCCTACAAACCCATGCTTATTTGAATTTTTGAACAAAATCTCCAATTCATTAATTGGACAGAATTTTGGTGGGCCCCTCTTGGATATATAATTTTCTTCCAAAGCACTAATAATTCCAATATGGACCATCCGGGGGTCCTAAGGCATTACACCATCCACATAAACTTATTCATCAAGCAACCACATAGTGTTTTAGTCTCTCTCGACATATCTTGTTGTTTTCTATCATCCCCGTTTGTGTATGGTTATACATCCTACATCAGCATAAGAGAGCTATGTGGAGAATTGAGGGTGATATTTGAATGTATGAATCAAAAATGGGTGGCATTGGGAGATTCTAATAGTATGTTGAATCCAGATGATAAAATTTGGGAAAATTTCAATCGTACTACCACTTTGTAATTTTCCACTTGTATTGATCATTGTAAGATAGTTGATGTCCCAGTTATGGGGGATGATTTTCCATGGAGATGATAGACACTGAATGGTAGGTAGGAAAGAAAGATTGATATGATCTTTGTTCATATGGATGATTAAAGTGATACTCAAGGGGTTACAACATTCACTCTTTGATAAAATAACTTGGTTCTCAATCTTATTATTGTAGATGTCAATACACAAATGAAAATTTTAGATCCTATTAAAATTTAATTTAAAAATACATGTATTGTAACTTTTGGGTGTAGGGAACATGTTTTGGAGGCTTGTAAAATTGATATTTTTGGACATACATTCCAAAATATAGCTGTGAAATTCAATGACACCAAGGAACTACTTAAAATATATTGCAGAAATTAGTATTGAATGAAATATTTGGAAGTTAGAGTTGCTGAGGAGAATCATACATGTAGTCATATTATGAATTAACTTCAATGTACCCAATATAGGGAAGATATTGAGGCTCAAAAGTGGTTAGATTTCCTCTGAATGACTAAATAATGGTTAAATAAAATCCATATAAATGGAATGTGGAAAAAATATGGGGATAAGAACACAATTTTCTTCAATATATTTCATAAGTAGAAGAGGTACGAGGATGGTAATAATGAAATCATTATAAAAGGAATACTTTACACTTTTGAAAATGAGATATCTCATGTAGTGGTATAGAATTTCATGGTGTTGTACTCCGATTATGGGTTGGAACACACACATAAAATGTATGGTAATATCTATTCTGGCATTATAGAGCATTAGAATCAAGATCATATCAAGACTCCCCTAAAAGAAGAAATTAAGGAGGCTTTATTCTCTCTGAATATGAGGAGTGAAATGGGTCCCTATGGTTTATCTAATAAAATTATTGTTTATTGGAATTTAGTGTATGGTGATATTATAGTAGAAATCATGTCATTATTTACTCACTCCTCTATTTAAAATTAGATGAACTCATGCTTTATTTCCTTGATACCCAAGAAATAAAATGCATTAGATATTACAGGATTTTGGAATGTGGATATTGGGAACGCAATACCAAAACTCATTAGTAAGATCATAATGAATAGTATGTGGGAAATGGATCAGGTAATTATCACTTCAAATCAATTGGGATACTTTCCTAAGAGAATCATTCGAAATTGTCTCTTCACAGCTTCATAGAGTACAAACTTAATGAGGAGGAAATCAGCAGAAGATAATTTTCACTAAAAATTGATTTTTCTAAGGCCTTCAACATAATGAATTATTGAGGTAATCAGTAGATATGGACTTTCATAATTGTTAATTATGATTATTTGTAAAATTCTAAGCTCATCATGTCTACCCATTTTCATTAATGGGGTGCCTAAAGGGTTTTTCAACTCCTCAATGGGTGTGAGACAAGGTGATGATAACATGGCTAAGAAGTATAAATGTGTTCCTTCAAACCTACTTTAGGATGATAACATTTTAGTTCATGAAAACCCCACAAAAATACAAAATTCTAATTAAATTCACTCTTTTCACTTTATGAGTATGTTGTTGCACATTCTTAAAGTTGGGACAAATACATCATGGTCTTTGGTTAAGTTATTTCAGTTGGCATACAAAACAAGATAAACCAATGACTTAGAGTGAGGATGGGATCTATCCCCTTCAAATATCTTTGTGTACCCCTATTATGGGGAAATGTGAAGTGGAAGTATCTAGATGGAATATATTATAGTATTTTTATTCAAATGTAAAATTTGGAAGGGAAAGAAATGACCTAGGATTGATGGATTTTCCTTGTTAACTCTATCATCATATACATGTTTGTTTATTGCTTCTCATTCAACAAATGGAATAGGGTTTTTATTGTATAGCTTCAGTTCATGGTTTAGAACATTATTTAGATTAAATTAGTCCATGAAAAGATGTTGAATGATTTTTCATGAAAGGAATGCATTCAACCATTTGAATTAGGAGGGCTTGGGATCAAATACTATAAGAATTTTAACATTGGCCTTTTCCAGAAATGTACAAGGAATATGATTTCCAATGATTCACCTAGTGAATTACATCCTAAAAATTTTAAAGGGAGTCTATTGAGAGGATATAAATACTATATTTCATCATCTATCTAGCCTTCCACCAAGAAGTCATTTAATAGGATCATGTGTGATAATAAATGAATGATAAGTTGGAGCTCTATTATTAATTTTTAGACTAGTGAATGGATTTATCATCTACTATGGGACAACATGAGTATTCAACCTGTTTATAGACACATGTCGATTACTAATTTTTTATCACTTCTTTATACCTATGGTATCATGATCCCACCAATGTTTCAGTTGGCTATTTAAAACTATAAATTCATCGGTTGTCATACCATTTAATGGATACCAGACATGATTGGAAATTTTAAAAATAAGGTGTTTTATAAAATGGAATGTGGGGGATCTACTCAAACACTCGTTTGGTTTATGTAATTGAACAATATATTTACACTAAAATCTAGTTTCATTCTACTATGCAGGATCTAGAAAACTAATTTCCCACCCAAGATCAACTCAAAAGGACATAGTTTTAGATTTTTTTTGCATGTATCATATGCATTATCACTGAAGAAAATACACAACACCTATTTCTATAATGTAGTTGGGCACATAATTGTATACATACATCGACTACTTTTTTTTATTTACGTTGACATAGGTTCACAGTTATATGTTTTCATTCTCACTATAGGTTTTAGTACAAAGGTACCCAACCTATTACTGGTGGTAGCTGCTACCAATTATTATTCTTTGTGTAGGGCCTATATTGATATTATCAATGAGGAAAAGAAAACTTCTCCATAGTTGGGTTTGATAACAATCCAAAGTGAAGATTATATAGAAACTATGGATCAAACATGAAGGATGAATAACAACTTGTCTTCATTGAATATACTTCGAATCATGGGTGTGTTAGGCCAGCCCTGGTAACAAAAAATGCTATTTTTTATTTTATGGATACATGTACTCAACCCATGGATTATAGTGAACATTTATGGGGTTTCCACTAGCAAAATCGGGCGCTCGGGTTATGGTGGTTTCTTTCAAACATATCATGTTTTTGCCAAAGGGTGCTTCAACCACTAAACTGGTTTTTGGGTAGCCATTGAAAATGAGTTATGGGAGATAAAATATACAATTAGATATTATATCCATCAAAAATAGAACTTATTATGGGTTTAATATAACAGTGAAATTGCAGTATTGGCATTAAAAACAAGAACATATAATGTGCCATGGAGTATCCTACGTCATTGGGTTAAATGAGTCAATAAGTCTTAGTTTAACATAGTTGTCTCACATGATAATAGGAAAGAAAATAAATTATTTTATTTCCTTTAAAATAATGAAGTTATGGATATGGCTATGATGTGGTCTCCCACAACTCAAGAATATTATGCTCAAATGTTTGAGGTTGACCTCAATGGTAATTTTCACTCTCATATTTGTAATAACCCCCTTTAACACTTGACTCACCCTTTTTATTTTTCTTTTTTTTAGTACCAGTTTCCTCTAGATATTTTATTTTCACATAAACAATAACTTATTTTTGTTTTAGTAAAACTCAATGAATGGGATAATTAAATGATTAAATAGTTTGAACAAGTTGTTAAAAATGAAACGTGGGAGATTTTTTAATGTCTAGTTCATAAAAAAAATTGGATCAAAATGGTTGTCCATAATCAATATGAATGAACATTGATATGTTTCATGACAAATACTGAGATATGTTTGTGGAGGATATAAAAATGTGCATGGTTTGGATTTAAAATATACCATTTACCCCATAGAATTTTTAGAAACCATAATAATGTTTTTAGTAGGTTTTTGACATCAAAGTTATAATGTTTATCATATGGATGTAAATTTATCATTCCTTAATGTTGATATTAAAGAATATGTTTACATTGGTAAGCCTTGTGGGTTTCTACTTGAGGATTTTGGAATAATGGTTTTAAATTTGAATAAATACTTGTATTTTTCCAATGATCCTCATATTACAATTATGCCAAATGTGATTATTTAATGAAAGATATGAATGTTATAAAATAAAAATTTTATATACAAATGTGTGTGAATGTATTAGATTCATGCACCATTTTGGTAATTGTGTATTTAGATGATATAAGTTTTTTTTCATATGATGAAAAATATATAAATAATTTTTAAATAAATGGAGACTGCTTTTGAGAATAAAACATTATAAGAATTAATATTATTACTTGGATTACATGTTCAACTAAAGGAAATATATATTTTCCTATATCAAGAATGGTATTCCATGTAACTAAAAAAATGTTTTTATGAAATAATAAAAAGAATATTATACTTATATTTTAGTTTACATTTAGAAACCTAGTGAGTTTCTATTTAATAAAGATGGAAGAATATTTTGTAAATTGAATAAAGTCTTGTATGGGTTGAAAGAAGCCCAACGTTCCTAGTACTCCAAACATTATTATTTATTGAATGATATGAATATTTATAAATGAAAATTTGGAATATAAATGTATGTAAAAGATTTTTTAGTCATGAAATATTTTTTTAATTATATATATTCCTGAATCCATTTTCGATGGAGGTGAAGAAAAAATGTTGTAAATAATTTTATGATCAAATGGAGAATAATTTAGAGGATTTAATGTTAGAGAATTAACATTATTCGTTGGTATAAATTTTTAACTATAGGAAATATATTTTTCTTATTTCAATAAATTTATGATAGGTTACTTTTAAAAAACATTGGCATGGAAAAATCCAAATTAGATTCCCCTCCTATTATATTTTGGATGAACATGAGTAAATATGAAGAAATAAAAACATCGAATCAAAAAAAATCAAAAAATGCTAGAAAGTTTGATTAATCTAATAACATCAAGACATGATATTGTCTTTATTGTGACACTGTTCTTTAGATATCTGAGTGATCTACAATAATCTCATATGTAGGAAGAAATTATTTTTATAAGATATGGTAAAGAAATAACTTCTTATGGTAAAATATAAAAAATAAGTTGTTATATGAACATCCATGGTTATACTAATATTTAATGAGTCCGATAATGAGATGATATAAATTCAGCATCAAGAGAAAAAAAATTCTTCATAGAATATTGTGTGACATTCCTTAGTAATAACAGGATTTTAGTAAAATTCATAAATTAAAAATCACAGTATGTAATAGATACCTGTGATGTTACTGAAATGTTGTGTATAAAATTTCAATTGGAATATTATAATTTTAATGATAGAAAACCATTAAAGATAGTGACAACAAATAACCACCCCATGATTTTTCTCAAGGTGTCCTCATTCCTGGAGAACTCACTCTACATGAAAATATATCATTCGAGACTATCGTGAAGAGGTCCCTGAAATTTGGGACATTCCCAAAGACAAATACTATAGTCAAAGATCACAATATTTAGAGAGGGGTACCTTTTTAATATTACCAACAATCTTATCTTTATTATTCCAAAAAATAAGGGATCCTAATCAACGAATAATATAAATCATACTGATGTGACTTATAACATATGGGATAATTCTCAAAGAATATCAAAATCCCAATCCATATGACTCGCTATATGTAGGAATAACACTATACACTTAGAGGTTATGTAAATTCCCAAAAACAAATCTATCAATAGTTCTAAAGGATCTCTATAGTCCCAAGGAGGGATACCATAACTACATCCTAAGATAATCATCTTCTAGGGGGAACTCATATCCAGTGATGTGGACATAATACCATAATCGACCCTCAAGAAAAGAACCAAGGGAAACTCTCTACCTATATTGGTCCCAGATAAAAATCCCACCAAGAGATCTCAAACGGACCGACTCATCGTAAGGTTCCAAACTCAATAAATGACTCGTCTAACAGACCTTCCATTTGAATGTTAGACCCATTTTAGTGAAAAAGTGAAACTCTAGTTTTGTTCCCGTCCAACCTGGCCTACCGAACCCAAACCAACCGGCTGGATGATATACCCAGTCTGGACAAGTCCGAATTGGATCAGCCTGAAGGGCATGGGTCCATCCCACTGGGCCACTTGAGTGGCCCATCTCCCCTCTGCTCTGGCCGACATTCATGTGGGCCGACCTACTACGCCGCACAAGGTTTCCCCTAACCAGATTCTTTTTGGATCAAGTCGACGACACACCAGTTCTCACACAGTTTGACCACCTTTCACCTACCATGCAGCCTCACCACCATCATGCCCACTACATGGCCACCCTGCTGTATACATGGACTCCTCTCTATGACCCACTTCCAGCATCGTATCCATCATCCCCTACTCCAATGTTTCCACCATGATAGCTACAATCCACCATACCATTGGCATGACCTGACCCCCTATACATGAGTTGCTACTCTTCTCGACTGACCGGATCCACCACCTCCATTCTTCGTTGACCACCTCTGTCATACACCTCCTCACCTCTGTCATTTTCCCTCACCGGACCTATATGCCAAACCACCTGATGGTTCTTTATGTAGACCACTGAGCCACCAATAGATCCTGGCTTCCAAAATAGTCATAGATCTAGGATACTTGAGACCTGATCTATATAGATCTGGATTTTTATTATCTCGGTTTACCTCTAACCTAAGGGTCATATTGGGTTCCTAACCACCCGAAAAGTTGACATGTTTCCACAAGTGTCCAATGGTGAAGGACAAAGAATTATGGAGAGAGATAAGTACAAGGAAACCCCAAAGAATGAACCTTGAAAAAAAAATTTTGTTGGCCTCAATTCATTCTATGTATGAGGAATAATGAAGAGAATTTCATTCTGTCTAATCTCCCAAAAATTATCCCCACAATTTAATACACATCCCACAACGATCAAAAAATGGGTAAACCTATTCATTGGTTGAACTAAGTTCATCTTTGGTTTTAAAATGAGGAATGAATAATCAACTTACGACACCCTACCTTGAGTTGGAATAATTATTGATGAAGATCAAAGATACACCATTCTTGTTCTTCGATCCTTAATCTGCTGAATCTATGGTTTTCGATCCATCTTCATTCTCCACATTTTCTCTAGATGCCCCTATCTCTATCTTAAAGGAATTATAGGGTTATGGTGATAACCATAAATTTTGGAAAAGTTCTTAAAAAAAGAAAATGGGTCACTGCATCCTAATAAAATATTTATATTAATTATTTTATTACCAATACGTCCAAAAACTAACTTTAACAATTGGCCCATGACGACCGATGTTAGGCTTCTCCTCGGGAAACAAAATATTACGAACTCAAAAGTGGACTGAGATTTGAAATCTGAGTAACTATTTAGGAGTTATTAGAAATCAAAAAAAATTATTTTATTATTTTATTTACGGTAACGTCTTTATCTGGATTTTACACAAAAGAACCACACCGACTAAATTAAAGTCGCACCTATGGTAATTTCACTACTATAAGATCAAATATTCCCTATGATATCTTATTTGACCACCCATTTAATAGTTATTATACTTTTTCCAAAAATTCATGCGTGTGTGCATTTAAAAATTGATCATTTTTCAATTAATTGTTTCGGGTACATCGAGCCTTGGGATCGCACGCCGTTTCAGCGTCTAGTCTAAGAATATTCAAAAATAATTTCTCTTTTTTATGAAAATTGGAGTAATTACATGACTGAATGATGTATGTGTGTGTTTTTTAGAAAAAGATATGGTAATTCATTTTTAATATCTAATCATAGGTTTTTGGACTCTATATAATTAAAAAATCAAAACTAACAAATTTCCATTTTGTTTTTACCAAATTTTTGGCCCAAATTGAGTATTTTTAACAATTTTATAATGCTATAAACTAAACACATTTAATAAATAACCATGGTGATATAAAAGAGAGTAATTTTCAATAAAAAATAATTTAAAACCATAATATAAAATGTATGTTTTCAATATTCATTAAGGTTTTATGGAATTAATTAAAAAACCTAAAAATACATTATATTAAAGAGGAAACATTATTTTGGTCATGGATGCTCTTTGTTGTATTTATTACATCAATTATGTTATTTTATGAATTCATAACGTATACTATATTTTTATTCCATATATAAATTTTAGAAAAAATATTACTCTCTCGAAACATTATGAAAAATTCACCCTTTTATAATTTTTACATGATGTTTTAAAAAATAATATTGATTTTATCAAAATAATTCTATGAATAATATAAACTACAATTTTAAATCAAAGATCTATATTTATTGAAAAGATAACTGTTTTTAGGACACTAGAAGTTTCTATCCCTTAAAAAACTACATTTTACTTCAAAAAATTATTATATCACTTATATTTCAAAAAAATTATTTAATAACAAAATATAATTAAAATAATTTCATTCTAAAATTTTCAAAATTCATCAAAAATAATATTTTATTGAATATATATATTTTAAAAAATTATAAATTATAGTTTATAAAATAAATATATAATTTTTAGTAGACCCATTATTTATACAGTTTTTATCTAATAATCAATAAAATTATTTATTCCATTATTAAAAATAACTACAGAAAAATTCATACTATGAGGGTATAGATTCATTACCCCTTATTACACCAGCTTATTACCTAAGGGTAAGGTGTGTGAATGTGGTATTTTCTTAGGTGCCTGGTCAATATGGTTTGGGTTATGATCACTATGACCTTGAAATGTTTCTTTAGTTATAGAATATAGGCTTCAGAATTGTCAAGGGAGAAGCACATTGATTCAATAGCCTTTGGAATCTTAAATAAATAAAATTTAAATAGTCTTATACTGTTGGTTGAGGAAAAAAATTATTCAACCTATTTTAGTTTAAATTGATTATATCCCTTAATATAAAAAAATTTTAATGATAATTTTAAAATGTATATATTATTAATATTAATGATTCATAAAAATATTTTAAACTAAATAGAATATTTTTTTTTTCAAAATTAGTCCATTTGTTTTATATAACATAATTACTTAATAAGTAATTTATCCACTTCAAAAGAGAATTCCATTTATGAAATAGTGCCCCATTACATCCCCAGCCCCCTTCACAAAACATTCCATTGAAATGTTATTTCACAAACTAAAACAGATGAGGGGAATTATATTTTTTGACTCTATAGATTCCAAGGTCCTTTCATTAAACATTTGGTTCCACGTTAGTACGTTGAACATGTAAGTTGTCTTGGTTCGTATAACATTCCCTATATGGTTTATTATAATCTCCAGTTTCTCTTCATATGAATGATCATTCACCAAAGGTACTACGTTTATATTTAGTACAAGTGTGGGGTTTGGTGTTTAATTCCTCAATAGGGATCCATTGAACACATATTGTTTATGAGATATGATATGCCAACGTCCTAGTTGATATTCCATAGATTTGATCTGGTCTGTGATTCAAAGTGGAAGATTTCTCATTAAAAAATATTTCCCTTCTTCCAAAATCACATGACATTCATCTATAGAGATATATGGAGGAATAATTTATCTCAATCCTCAATCTCTAGATCACATCAATGATTGTCAGTATATATTTTTTGTTATGTTTTTTTTGTATATTTCATATAATTTTTAATGGTTTGAACAGTCTCATTCATCACTTGGATTGGAATAGGTATCATCATCTGAAACACATCAACATCATCCCATCATGGCATGTTCCAACACCATTACCCTTATAGGGCATCATATAGTGACATTTTAATTCTATTAAGAAAACATATTTTCTGAGAAATCCACAAAGAGAACATGTTGATCCCAATATCCTTGAAAAGTAATTGAATATGACCTCAACATATCCAATAGTATTTCAATGGTTCTCACATACTAAATATCTTTCAAATGGTGATAAACATTACTAAAAATCATCTTTGTATAAAAATATTACTGAATGTTTCTCTATAACCTAGATTAAAACATTAGATTTTTATTAGATTAAATGGATAATGGAACTCAATAAAGACTTATGAAATTTATAATGTATATCATTGGGAATTGGTCAAGAGATAAATATTTCATTATAATAAAAAAAGTCATAGACAATGTATGGAAACCATTTTTAAATTAGGTGGATTAATTTTCTTTAAATATCATAGGGAGTTATATGAATAAATCTATGGTTGTGATTTCCTTTATCCATACTGGTATGGAAAATGGATAAATTATAAAATTAGACTACAATTTTTTAGCTTTGTCTTTTGTATGCCAATCATCAAAAAAAAATTTAAATAATCTTTCTTTTAATGTTATCATAGTAGACATTTTACATTATATCCATATACATATTAGTGATTCTATTATGAATAAATATGGGTGATCTTTGTGCATTATCAAAAAGATTCCTTTTATTATATATTGGTGATGGGACACATGATTTAGTTACAATCATTATAACAAAATTAGTAGAAAATTGGAACATTGAAAATCATCTACCTTTTTTATGTGGAACCTCATCATCTTTCTATTCCTCCATGATATTAAAAAGAATGGATGATTTTGTAGTTATTTTGGAATGTTGAAATGATTTTACATATATTACTCAAATTTACATCATTTTCAAGTGAAATAATGTTGGATCCCTAGAAATCATAATCATGGATATGGTTTTCAGATACTTCATATTTATAACATCTTCGACTTTTTATGTCTTCCCATGATATTAATAGACTGACATATCATTATCCTTGATGACGTATAACCATAATCATTTTATCGTGTTGATATCATTTTGTAAAAATATATACTTGAGTACTTCAAGATCTATATATTTGACACACATATCTCCATAAATAAATTTTTTTGAAATCTTTTATACGAACAACACTGAAGCCAATTTTAGATCATGAGTTTGATATTTATATTTTGGAATCACTAATTTGTGGGTGCATAGAGTATTAGTTCTTCATCAATATTGATTACACAACCCAATACCTTTTTATATTTATCACTTCATATCAAAAATACTTTCCGTTGAGAATGTAATGTGTGTAATTGTGCAATTTTTAGCCTCTTCATTAACTATTTAGTGATATCCCCCTATCAACAGTCCAGAAATCCTTCTCTCCCTTATGAGTTGTCTTGGTTTGTGGGATTTGAAATCATGATATTTTACTAAATAAATTTATGATAGTACCAATACTAACAAAAGAAACTACATATTTATCTCATAGATGATGGTATGTATCAAACTTAAATTGCCACTTTTTTGAATGATCTATAAATATCCCATTGAGGGTGATAAAAATCCACATATATGATTCTTCCACCATCCATAACATGAATTTATATTACATCAAATAAAAAATTTCATTCCCCAGGTTCATTTTTATTGTATTAAAATAATCCTCATGTCCCTCTTTAATTTTACTATAGATAATTATATAGTCTAAAAATAGTATGAAAAATTCATCAAGGTAATCAATTATTACACAATTCAATAGGTATATTAATATAAGTTGAGAATTATTGAGTTTCAATGGAATCACTTTAAATTCATTGTTCTAATAACTTTTTTAGAAAGTAGACTTATCGTTATCATATTCGTATACATTTAATAGATAATTAAATGAAATATGGTCCACATTGGATAATTAATGGGCTCTATGTAGATGATCTAATAAGTCCATCTATTATATAGGATACATTTTCTTTATCAAGATATTTTTGAACTCACAATAATATATGCATAAGAGAATTCAAACTTCCTTCGACTTAATGGAAATTTTCAGTCCACCCCGCATGAGTCCGTTGGGTGTAAAAATTCTTTATCCATATTCTCATGTATTTTTATTTTTATATTATTAAGTTAAAAACTGTACATATTATTTTGATTCTTGAATATTAGAAATTTTCTAGGTATATGATTGATTGATAACTCAATATCTCATATTGGATGAAGACTATGAAATTATTTTTGAAACAATTTAATGAATTCTACTATAACAAACTTATCATCAAGGATGATATTTTATTAATATGAATAATTTAATAAATATATTATTTATCATAATGTAGTAATATCTATGCCAGAAATTTTGATACCAAGTGATATTCATCCCACTCGATAAACTTATATTGGAATGGAGGCATATTTTTTATATAGTGGGAGATTTCTCAATCTCTGTAATTTTTGGTTGCTCTAAACAAGTAAATCCAATAATTTCCCAATATAGAAATTCATTATATAAATGGGGTATCACAAGGTTTACTAAGAAAATCATCCCAAAAATTTTTAGATGGGTTGTGTTATAATTTTGTGATGAGAAAATTAAATCATTTTTGTCCTTAACTGATAATTCAACTTCCATGTTGTGAGGTGGTATTTAAATATTTATATGAAACTATAATGATATGAAATAATGGTTAGATTCATAATCTTATTTGAAATTCACTTTCATCAAAAGAATAGCATGCATTCATGTTCCCACTTCATTTTTTGGGATCTACCGCAATAATTTTATTGGCATAAGCTCTTCCTTTATCTCTAGGATATTGATTCTGTTCTTCATTTATAATAGAAAACCCTTATCTTAGTATACTGATTTAAATAGTATCATTATTCCATATATTTGAAACATTATAAATTAGGATCAATATTGAAAGTAGAATCTTGTTTATCCATGACATTGGTCGGTTTCTCATATTGACATTTTTTATCTATGTACCCTTCATTCCAAATAAACTAATTTCATTGTCCCCTTCGGGTAATTTCCAGGATTTTTCTTCAAACACATTCAAAAATCGATCTATTAAACATTAATTCAACACTAATATTTATCCATTGTACATACAAAACTAAAATACTTCCACCAAATATGATCTATAAACTCATGAGACCCTTTATATTCATTGATATCCATTTTTCCTTTGAGAGAAAATTAGGAAATTTCCTCATAGATATGAAAGTATATAATCTATAAGTATTTTTGTGGACTCATATTTAAACTACCAAATATGTGGCTAATATTAATGATAGGGTATATAAAAATGATTTAGGAATATCATGCATGTCTCTAGAAGTTCACTAAATAAACCATGATGGATTTATCATCTTTTTTGATGAGGCGACAGAATTCCTTCTATATTTTCAGTCAAAGTATTCATTGAAATTATTTATTGACTTTTTTAATTAATTCAAATCTTTCACTTAAATAACATCTTTGAAAATCATGTTTTTTAACCAATTCCCACATTGATTATCATGTACACCCATACAATAAACATACATTATAGACTTATCTTATTCATATCATTGAATGATGGAGAATATCAATTCAATTGATTTGTTCCATCATTCAACTATAGAGGGATCATATGATTGACTAAAATTCAATGTCCTTATTATATAAGGTTGTCATATTTGAATTTATATTTCCTAAAGAGATGTGAGTTTTCTCATTAATTCATGTTTCTCATTAGATTCTGAGTAAATTGTGAATGTATTTCCACGAAGTTATAGACTCTTTCTCCCATTTGGGTGGTAATATAATTTTTTTAGATATAACATTTCTCCTCACATTTGTTTTTGACCTGATATATTCTGTTTACATCCATGGGAAAAAATAATGTAAAAAATTAAGGATGAGAATTTTTAAACTGTTAAAAATAGAAATAAGAATCAATGCACATAATAGTGATAAAATGTAAATAAAATATATTCATTAATATATGAATTTCAAGGATTCGGTCTATATTTTCCTTGGTCTATTTCATAACATAAAATATTATGGGTAATTTTTCTCATTATCTTGTCCATTAAGATATTTTGAATTTACTAAATCATATCTTATATGAGTGTCAAAATATGTGTGTATTGTATACCATTTTTAAAGCACTAGGTGTAGATCTAGTCAAGCTTAATGTATCCTTTTAGGGTCATTACCCCTGGGTGAAACTACGCCAGTGAAAGATGAACTTATATTATCTAAAAAATTATGTATTTTTTTAGAACCCATAATTTTTAAACATTATCAATATTTATTGATTATATATATATATATATATATATTCTTGTCAATAAGGATTTTAAAAGGGTATTTCTATCATAATATCTAAAAATAACTTCATTTTTATCTGATAAAAACTACAAAAACTCATATTTTAAAAAATTATAATTCATTATATATTACATACTAGTTAACGAAATATATTTTATGCATATCCATAGGAATATAATATGTAGGAAATTATGAATATAGAATAATAACATGAGACATGGGTACAACAACATTATTTAAAAACTCCACAAAAACCTATAAATTTATATGTCTCTTTAAAAATTCTGTTGGATAAACTAGGGACGTATATAAGAATGTTGTGAAATACATATCCTAGTAAGGGAATTATAAAATAATAGCCCAAATCAAAGGATTACATGTAAGTAATGAGGAAGATCTATCTGAAAAAATATTGGTTTGAATTATGAAATTGAACAGATAAGCAATATAGAATATGATAAAACAAATGAAACCTGGGAATGTAAATAAAACATTAAAATGACATTATAAAAATAATTATAGTCTATGGATTGTGAAAAGACAACATAGTTTTATTATGATAACCTACCAGGAAATATAAATTTTATCACATGAGATTATAAAATTACCAAATGCAATGGTGGAAAATATAATTCAAGGCCCGCCAATCTTATTCATGTCATCAAAGTTCATAATTAATCCACATAGATCATAAAACCTAAGGAAAGATTTTATCAATTATAATCCACTTATTAAGGAATGTGAATTATATATATAGAAGTACCCCATAAATAATATATATGTAAATATAGGTTATTTCCCTTAGAAGGTAATGGGATGGGTACTAAGTACATACCTTATTTGAATAGAAATCTCAAGATAATTTTGATAGAAAAATAGACGTACAGACACATTTAACAAAGGATTTATGGATTTTTAAATGGTTCTCTCGTCACATTTATATCATAAGAATAATAATATGTTTTTGTAATGAAATATACAAAAATGAAAACATGGAAACAAAATATCATAATACAAATAAGATGCTTGAATAAAGAAGAGAAGATGGCCCTTTACCATGAGAGGGTGGTTCAAAAAGATATAGAGCAGGATTTTAAGTGCTTGGGGAACATAGGGTGGGATATAGAGGGGTAAAGTAAGTGTTTATTCATGATACAATAAGATTTTTTAAGTGTAATGGGAGGATGGGTGGCGTTTTTTGAAATTGGAGGGAAATTATTTGATAATTTATAAACATTTTTTAGACTCTATATACTAAAATAATCCAAACCACAAAAATTACTATTAATTTTCAAATGGTTCATTCCATTTATTATTTTATTTAAATATGTTGTTAAGATAAGAACCAAAATCATTAATATACTCCCTTTTGTGATGTGTAAGTAAATAATTTTCATAAATAATTAACTTTAAAACCATAAAACATAACACTTTTTTGGGTGGATTTATTTAGGATTAATAAAATTAATTAAAAAAAATTTGAATCACATAATTATAAATGGAAATTTTTTTTTTGTTTTTATTAATAGAACTAATTACATAACTTTTGTTATTTTCTTATGTCATAATACATACCATATATTTATATTATATGTAATATTTACCTAAAAATTCATTTACCTATAAAATTATGATAAATTCGCCATTTTATAACATTGAAATTATTAATTCAAAAATAATATTTATTTTATCAACATATTTATTCAAATAATAATATTTTTAAATGTATAAAAAATGCACGTTTATTAAAGAATACATGGTTTTTAATTGATAATAGTATTTACCATTAAAAAAATTACATTTTACTTCATAAAAATATATTTTCATTTATATTAAAATAAATACTAATTACTAAGAATATTTAATTAAAATAATATATATATATATAATAAATTAAATAAAAATATTTTCTTGATTAAAAATATATATTCCACAACAATAACACATACCTTTAATGATAGAAAAATCTATTTTTTTTTAAACTCATTGTTCAGTTATTTATAAATTATAAATAATAAAGTAAAATATATCTATGTTTTGTTAAAAATTAAATTATAAAAATTCATACTATTAGGGCATATATATAAAACCCCTATATAGATATTTTTTACCTAGAGATATGTTGTTTGATGGTGATAAATTATTGGGGTGGTTATTGGACATGGTTTGGGTCATGATCTCGATAATCATGAACTTCTACCATAAACAACTTCCCTCATGATTTATTTGTAAAATATATTATTTATTCTATTTAAAGAAAGGTTATCATCATGAAATATCAATTTAATGATTAGATATACGAGATTATACGATTCAATTCCATCAGTTCATCTACCCATGTCAATTGGAAATTATCATAACCCTTAATATATACTAATTTTAATAATCATTATACAATGAAAATATTGTTAATGGTTGTGATGCACAATGGTCTTATTAATGAAAAAATAGTTTTCATTTAATGTTAATTGTAAAAATTAATTATATAACTTCATTATATAAAAAGTGTTTATTCAATTGAAAGGGTAATTTCATTTATAAAACATCAGGGTATTACATAAACCTTAAATTAATCACTCTAAAAAGGATGATTGAGTATGAAATAATTCATATATATTATTTATGAATGAGTGTTCCTAAGTGTTCACCTACGACTTTTCACTCATGGGGGATATTATATAGTTAATTCACATTCTATTTAAGAAAACATTATGAATGAATTGAGTATTATGTTAAAAAATTAGGATACAGACATTAAAATAATAATGATAATGGATCACCAATGATTGAACATATAGAGTCATATGTTTAGTTGAAAGAATCATATGTTAATAAAAAATTAACCTATTGGAAGACATATTAATATTTATGATTTCATATTAATATTTTCGACAATATAATTACATTTTTATTAAATAATTTTTTAAAATTGGAGAATTAAAATGAATTTGAGAATGTTATGTATCTAAAAAGAAATATGTCTTGTAAAAAAATATGGTTTGATACATAAATGGTTGATATTATTTGTATTTTCCAATTATTATGGAAAATTCTATGTCCATATGGTGTTTATTTTTACAACTTATTAAAAATTATTTATTTATATAGTGAGTTATTCTCATTAGTGAGTAATATTTATTAAGGATATTATAGTATAATTAGATATTTATGAGGATTAGTTGATGTATATATTAAATATTCATCTATAGTTTTTCTTTATATGTTTAAATATTTATATAAAATGGGATGAATAATAATAAAAGGTTATTTTATGAAAATGATAACTTGTTTGGGATAAATATTAGAAAATTTAATTTTCAGTTGTGGGAAACTCATAGGTATAATAGATTCATGATTTTGATTTAATAATGGGATGGTTGATTTTGAGAAAATTAAGTTAGATTTTATTGATAATATTGAAATTTATTATTCATCCATAAGATTTTATGTGTATTTTGTCCCATTTTTCTATTATGATATATATTCACTAGTAAATGACATTTTGAACTAGTTGTTGAAGATAAGAGTTAATTTTTGGAGGAATATATGATTTCATTTGGGCTTAATGGTTTTTCGATTCAAATGGTGTTTAGATTTTATTATTGTAGAAAATAAATGATTAAGATATGTATACAGAATGTGGTGCATCGTTTTATGAATGATTAATGATTCTTGAGGGAAGACATGTAACTTGATGTAGAATAAAAGACTATATTAGATGCTATATTAGATGTTATATCATGCATAATTAATATTTTAATAATCCCATCACCAAAATTCATCATTGGGTAATAATATAAATAGTTAGTACACAATTGTTTTAAGAGGTAGAATGTAATGACCTAATAAATTATACCATTTAAATTAATGTTATATTCAATATCATAGATCGTATGCAACACTGAACTAACACAACACCTGAGTAAAATGAACCACACATTATTAAAAATACATGCAGAATATAATCATTAGTATATAAAAATATAATAATTAGTTATATAATTTTTTTATTATAATTTTTTATTTATTAATATTTTAAAAAACAAATTCCTTTAATGAACCATTTAAATAAAATGTATCTTATTTTAACATAATAAATTAAATTGAACTCAATTAAAATTTTATTATAATATTAAATATTTTGATATAAACATATATTGATTCAAAAATCATATTGTTTAAAAATTTATATAAAATAATTTTAAAGAACTTGATGTAAAAAAATACATTTTTTAACAAATTTTTTTCATTATATATATAATTTCAATATAAAAGAAAAATTTATAAAATTTATAAATTTAATATGAAATTCAAATATTATTTTCAGATGAAACATATCGACATTAGTTTACGATTCATTTTTGGGAATTTAATAAAATAGTTTATTTTGAAGTGGATAGTGAAAAATACTGATTTTTCAAATACCATCACTTTTATGATATTATCATAATTTAATAATGTCTTATAAATTTTTCAATTATTTTTTATCTAATAATTTTATGTAAATAATTTAAAAATACTATTTGAAATTTGTAAAACCCTTGTTTAATATTTTAGAATCAAATGTAATATTTCAATCCTTAATGTTTGAAAATTAAATTTTGTCACATGTAGAAACCTTTGTAACATCCTAGACCTGAACAACCACCCGAAAATTTCTCTTGGGATTGGTTTAATGGACTATAAGCACACCACCCAACACACTAAAAGTTTCCAACTAGAAATGAGGGTTTATACTAGTATAGTGGGGGACGTTTTACCCTCTGGTAAATGATAATAAAGTGGTCCAAGTATAATCATAACACAAGCATCAGAAATTAATTACTCAGAAAAATCAAACAAGACCCATAGAGAAAATAACTACAATATCATATAAATGAAATTTTGGAAGAAATATAGAAACAACAACAATGGAATATAAACATAACAACACACTAAACCCCACTTGAAACAAGAACAAAACAACAAGTGTTGCATCCACAACATTTCATACATGTAAATATAAAAAGGATTCCCATGGATAACCACAGTGACTACATATAATAATAAGCATGCTGTTACATGAATGAAAGCTAGAAAAATTAAAATTCCATCAAGGAAGGACCTCAAGGTCCATACCAATCTCCAGGACAAATAGTACTATGATCTATCTCAGGAAGATGATTTATTACCTTTATGTAAAACCATAATGTATTCATGTGTCCCAAAGGGACCAAGTAGGGTGTGACACGAATTTTAATATGATACAACTCAATGGCACATACCTAGAATATGTATTTATGCCAAAATGATTCACACTATGTGGTTAACAATATAATTATATAAATAAACACAACCTCCACTGGTTCTCAGCAGCTACCAGGGATTATCACCTGCTTTAGAGAAATTGGAATATCATAAGAAAAGAGAGTGCTTGTCCTATGGCTCAAGGTTCTCATTTATTCCCAATGTCCATATGAACCCTCAGGTTCCACCCCAATCACATATCCCGGCACCACGTGCCTCCTAACAAATCGTGTTGCGAGTACTAATGTCCCAAAGGCATTCCCAAACAATTATATCTTTGTCCCATAGTCCCATTATTTAAAGATCACATAATCTGATGGAATGAAAACCAGAGGAAAAATGAGTCATGTCCTTGAATGAATATATATCCTAGACTATAGCCTCAATCAAGGTGCTCCATATCCCCCAACCTGATATCCTCATCATTATCCAACGAATCCTCCTCACCTTCTATGTTGCTTTCTATGACAGGAACCCCCAAACCAAAAATAACTAAACCGCATCTATTAGTGGACTCTACCTATATGAGTGGTCAAAACAACATCATTATAGAGTCTAGTTATGTACACATGACTCAAATAAGCACTTTGGCCATCACAGGTGAGCAAAAACAACAAAATAAAAAACATAAGCCATAAAATATTTGGAACCTTGTACCCTTGTGACCATGTCATTAAAATAAAATGGTTATACCATCTATGTAACCCAAGACATGACCAAACTGACAAAAACACTACCTCAAAATGACATCCATAATGCCCAATCCCGTGGAAAATAATACTCAAGAAAATTTGGGCCAAGCCCAAACAGTGATTAGAACCACTCAATCCCAATGGCCATGCTATCCCAACCAAGGTGAATGCTCTTCACAACACCAAAGGTCACAACATATGTAATATCAATAATTACATATATATATATATAACCAAATTATGCACATTAAACAATAAAATAAATTTAAAAATTTGAATTGCACTAGCTATCAACTATAAAATATTAGCAATGAGGTCTTTAATGACTATAATAAGACTAATCATTCTTTATGAAATTAAACATATCATTTAAAAAAACATTTAAAACCATTTTGGAACCCTAACCAAAATATCACATTGAGAAACGACCTATTGCCTGACCTCACTCAAGAAATTCATTTATTGGGCATGACCAACGACATCCCATAGGTATAACAATTAATTAAATATGAAATAAAAGGTATAACAGTGTCTCTATCAAAATACTTGAGGATACACCAATGCATGATCCACCCAAAATCCTCAATAACAAAAAAACAAGGTATGAAAAACCTACTACATATATGCACGACTCTCCTCGACCAGTTTCGGCCTATAATTCCACCTAGAACACCGTAGATGCATAAAACAAGAATAAATTGTCAACCCTTAATAACATGGATGAGCATGAAATCATGGAGAACATCCCAAGAGGAATTGAGATTTTAATTATTGGGATCCAATGTATCTAAAGTTTTTTGAATCGGGGTTCAGATGTCAAATCAGGAGGCAAAACAATGTTCGACTTTGCTTGTTGGCGAACCTGGTGGCCCCTACTAACCCTATTCCATAAAATGAGGCTACATACAATTTTTTTTAAAAATTAAACTGTGTGTAATTAAATATAAATGTTGTGTATATGGTTGGTTTGGCCAAATTTAATTCCTTTCTAGGTCATTAATGTTTCTTGCTGACATGATGACATAAAGTGCACTAGAATGTTCACGACATGTTCTGGGCTTGTTATCTATTCCTTTCTGACACCCCTAAATACCATGTAAGGAAATCACATAGCCTGAAATTACATGTTGTTTACATAGTATTATAGTGGTGGTAACCCTATACAATTTCATGTAACAGTTTTGTAGTCAATACTTGGCCAGTTTTCCCACATTTTTATAATTACAACCCAATGAAAGAAACTCATACCTCAAAGGAAGAATTGGTTTCATAAAAACATCCCCCTTAAAGAAATTTCTCCATAAATATTTATTCTAATGTTTATGAAGGAATATTATAGAACAATTCTGATCTAAATATCAAATCAAACAAAGGTCCATCGACCCATTTCTGGTCCCATTGTCCTCAGGTGATGGATCATCACCCCTTCACCTCATCAAGTACTCCAATGTCACATCCGACACCCAATCATATCATGAACTACATTAGGTCCCACCTCAAGACTGTAGAACCCATGGAAAAACATGATCCTGTATCCCATGGATTCTCAATTCAACCAGATGCCTTTCACCATAATCACAACTACATCATTGATGCCCCAATTCATTAGCACCTCAAGTAACCAACCTACCATGGAAGCATCCTTTCCCAAGGGACCTCAGAACACACATCCAACGATGCTCCAGATTCCAGAAATATCATATATATATATATATATATATAATCACCCACCCGATATGGTTCCAACATATTGACCAACATCTGGTTCGTCCATATACACCTTGTGTACTAAAAAATGCCTCAATAGGCCAATCCAAAAAAATTAAAAACAACTACAGACATGCCTTTGGCATACCTCTAATAGTTTTTGGCACACTAGAATTCTCACCCCTGGTATCTTCATAGCATGCACCCGACATAACACATGAATTCCTAAATCCATTCCTTCCTACGGTGCTTCACCATCCATTATACACTAACCCCACAGCGTGGTCCCACTATCTCTACCACATCTTCTGGATGCATTAAAACCATGGATATTCTCACCTAGTACCAATCCTAAACCAATTTAGGAATTGTGCACTTACCATGATCCCTGCCTATTGGCTATCTAAGAATGATTCCTATAGAACCTCTCAAGATGCCAAACCTGTACACATGCAATAAAATATTTTGGAGGCCTATCACACTGAGTTCGAATATGCCTTCGCTACCCACACTAAAATCAAACCAATGATGAACTTCCAAGAGGAATCTTGGAAGGATTCTTAGCCTGACCGCCCTACTTGAACTGTGCTTGACATTGCTTCTTACCATTTGAACCATAACTTGAAGCCACCACCTGACCCAAGTGAGACATTTCCATAAAGTTTCCTTCAACTATGAGCACATGATTCACCACCTCTATGAAGAAGGATAACCTAATGATGTTTACCTGCACCCGGATGGCATTCTATAATCCATATTCAAATAGCCTCTCCCTCACAGTTTCATCACTTACCATAACCAGTGTAGAGAAAGAAAACTCAGTAAAATTATCTACATAGTCCACGATGGACATGTCACCCTGCTTAAAGATCAAGAACTCCAAAGCTCTATCATCCCTCAACGTCGCTAGGGAAAAGTGCTCAACGAATTTATCCTCTATGTCCATAAAAGCCAATATCTCATGTCTTTTAGACTATTATTTCACATCCCACCAATGCTTCACCTTTCTTATGATCATATAAGTCTCTAGATTGACCCTCTACCCTGGAGGATTCTCATGTATCTCAATGATCATCTTCATGCTCCCTATCCAGTTCTCAAACACTTATGGACGACCCTCCACCTGAAAATATGGTGAATGATCCTATAGAAACATACGAGTATGGTAAGCTATAGAGGGATCTGTTCCATGGTAACCTCTTTAGAACTGCTACAAAACAGATAATAGATTAGATCAGAGCTCCTCATCGAGCAAGTCCCCAAAAACTATCAATGCTGACATCTTCTGTACCTAGTCTAGATCTTGTACCTAATCCTACCCCAGTGCCTTTTCATCTGGCTCATGTTCTTCCTAACCCTCAGGGGTTTGAACCTTATTATTCTCTTGCGACACTATACCATCACACACCTGGCATTCCATAGAGTCATCTAGGAGAAACCCACTAATTACCATAAATAATCTAATAACCCATATATAATATATATATATAATGTAGATAGGTAAGGCAATAAAGAGGTGTCATATATCATCTACCCTTACTCTCACCCATCGCAACCATTCCCATGGAATATCATCCTCGTGGCCTCCTTCCCTCCCTCAATAGATACACGTATCACAATATCTCTAATCCACACCTATTCTAACAACCATCATTACCTCAATATGATGACTATGTCACTCAATCCTAGTGATTAGAATCAATTCAACAAAAGTACCTACCTACACTTATGGAGCCAAAATATTCACATGACATGTATAACTTTACATAAATTTTAATCGGGGAATATCACATTTCATTAAAAAATAAATTATATCAGTAATTTCATCTTTTCATGTGTAAATTGACATATATCACATGGAATTTTCACTTCACAAAGAATAATTTCTTATATGAAAATGAAATACCCTAAATATGTGCCTACCAAAAGCCAGACAACCACACCTTTCCTTCCTGGGTCAAGGTCCAATCCTCCCATACCACATCAGGTCTAGGGTCACATATCACAACCATTAATCATCAAAAACATAATGATACACCAAGGTAGAAATCATATAAACTACAATATGAGAAATATAAGAAAAAAATTCAAACCCATGGTAACACAATCAATCCCTTGTACAAGGGGCTACATGAACATAAGAACAAGTACAAAATCCAATTCCAAAACAACATATCTTCATTATAAAATAATACCATATCGAAATACTAAGAAAATAGGTAAAAGAAACTCCGTTGATACCACTTTCTAACATCCGAGACCTGAACAACCACCTAAACAATGCTATTGGACCGGTTGTCACTAAACTTTGGCACACCTCCACAAACTCTAATGGATTCCGACTAGAAGAGAGGGTGTAAAGAGGTATTATAATAATAATATACCATCTAGGAAATGACAATACGATGGTATGAGGATAATATTAACACATGAAATAGAAATAAATGACTCAACATATACGAGATCATGTGGATGCATATAGTGAATAAAAATCAAGGTGAAAGTTGTGATAACTCAAATTTTAATTCCTTAAGTGGGAAAAATTATTTATAAAATATCTAGATAGATTATTTATTTGTTATTTTTAATTAATAAATTATATTTTATTTACACTTTTGTTTTAAATATTTCGGAAATTCTTCCATACAACATCTTTATCAAATTATTATTTATTCATGGATTATATTATATATTGGGGATTTTCATCTCAATTAACATCATTTGAGGCATAAATCTATGTTTCCGTCAAATATTCAATGAAATGGTGAGACTATTTCACATTGCATTATTTCATAAAAAATAAAATATAATTAGGTTTCATAAATTTTATGTTCCCAATATCTTGTTTAAATTCTCTTAACCATGTTTTTAGTCATGTTTTAAGGTTTTTTTTATCTCAATGTCCAATATTTTTGATGTGTTTGGATTATGCACATAATTTTATTTTATTTTTCCATATGGTACCTATTTGATTTATTATTGCATGAAATATTTTTCAATTATTATACCATGAGTTCAATTTCAATGTATAACTCCTTCAACTTGTTTAGATTTAAATATTACTCTAGTCATAAGAAATTTCCTAACCCAAATCCTTATCCTTGAGTCATAATTATCTACATAGTAATCATATTTTCATCTGCTTCTCCACCATCCAACATTAAATTTTTTATTTTCAATCACTTTTAAGGGAAAAAGTGAGAACCCTCACACCTTTCCTCATTTAGCATCTAAAGTCACAACTGATTTGTTTAAAAAAATTTAAACTGATTCAAGCCATGATCTCTAAATGATATTCCGGGAATAGAATTTATCTGGATGTCAGGATCATACTTTAGAACTCCTTCACAGAGATTTGCAAGTATGTCACAAGATTCCAAGAGTTCCCCCTTGCTGATATTTCCCGTGTTGCATCCCCTAAGAAGAATGCGGGTCTGCTTGTCGATCCACTTACCCTGCTCCTTAGAAGAGGTCACCTGAAATGGCCTCTTCTTCTTTAACTCTTGAATACCCAGCGTGTTGTCAGTAATTTCCTCATCAGAGATAAATAGTAGGTCCATTTGATTCAGCATAGAATGTACCTGTCATTGTGAGTCATCATTGTAGGGATTCTGACATTTCTGCACCGAGCTCGGAGGCCCCTTTTCACCGTCAAGGCTAGTAGGGACAACAACCTCGCAACTAGCTTGCTGAACCTCCTTGCCTTCCATTATTTGGGACTTGTGTTCCTTTGTATTTCCGAATTTCTTTTCTGACCGAGTCTCCATTGGCCTAGGAAGGTAGGAGTAGTCCTTGCGCCCCTTTGTCCTATGCTTCTTGGACATAATGCAACTTCCAGGGTCAATGTTTTCCTTATTCCCCTTTTTTCTCCTTGGTCTGTGTAGGTCCTTTCCATCCCCTCCTGTATCGACATCATCCGAGGGTTGTCCCTCTCCATCTGATTCGTCTTCAGAGGTACAGAACTGGTTACAGTCCTAGTCCCCCTCGTTTCTCAAACAGTCGAATCTGTTACTTACTTTGAGGCTAGACAAAGAGCCCCTCGAGTTGAGAAGAGTACCATCATGATTTAACGTTGACACCCGCTCTTGGGTAATCGAGGGATGACTGCTTCCAGGTATGGCACTACCACCAGCACCCACTTCCTGGGCATAAGTACTCGATGGCACAGTACCCAAGGGCAATGGACCCCTAGCTCCAATGTTTTCCCCCGAAACCTTCTTATCCAGGTTGACATCCCTTATTGACGACCCTATTGAAGGATTGGGTGCAGCCTCCCCATGGCCCCCTTGCTACAAGGAACAAACAGATGCACTTGCTTGATTGAAGCCACTTCCCATGAATTGAAAATGCTGATCTCCTGAGGCCAGTCTGCATGGATGATCACCCACATCTATCTCCATGCAAGCATCCCCATTCGCCTTCGCTGTATTGATTGAAATCTCCTGCATATCCTTTTTAACCTCCTGGCCAGAGTCCAATTTCACCTCTCTCTCCAATTGTCCAACCTCTTCCACAATTATACCCTTGCTCCTGCTAGTTCCATTACCCTCTTCAGAGATAGCAATCGAAGAACAGGAATCAACCAAATCCTTTTTTAGTCGGCTAAAAACCACACGAACTGTAGGGTTCAAGTGAGAATCTTTTGGGGCTGTCTTGGGAGCCAACATCATTCCAAGGGTCAAAGAACGTAGAGACTTCTCCCCTAAAACCTCACCACGCACCACCTCGTACTCCCCCAAATCAGCACTAACCTGCGGTTGATGTTCCAGCGCTGGTACCACCAACTCCTCCGGTGACCTATATCGGTTCATGCAGTGACATCCTGAGGCCATATGGCCAAGCTTGCTGCATCCTGAACAGAATGCAGGCCAAGAATCACAAACCACCTGTTTCATCCACCTCAACACTTCTCCAACCAAAATCCACAGCCACTCGGTTGGAGGTTTTGAAACGTCAACCTCAATGCAAGTGCGGGGCGGGATGCGGTGACAAACCGCAGCGGTTAGAATATCAGAACATAGGTAGTGACCAACCAAATTACCGAGCGTACAAATGATAGAGGGATTATGGAAGGATAGAGGCAAATCAGGAAAACATACCCAAACAGCGGCCAAAGGGGGATCACGATTCATGTTGAAATCAAAAGACCACCGTAGGAGGAAAAAACCACAACCATTGAACACCCGAGGAGCACTGGACCAGGCGACGACCAAATCCTCCCCTGAAGCGAAGCGTACCATCAGTTGATGTTGGTCGAGAAAACCCACAACCGCTCGGTTTTGAAGACCCCAATAGTCGAAGATGAATCTGTCGAATCCATCGACCGAGGGGCGACGACCTCTGAATCGATCCACCAGCGTTGATATGTGCAGGTCTGAAGCTGCGTTGAGCTCTTTAAGAGAAAGCGCGAGCTGAGGAGCTCTGTCGTGAAGACCGGGAACCTTAGGGCTAAGTGAAATCGACGGGAAAGGAGGAAGACACACCGGATTGGAAAAATAACATTTTTTCATTCTAATGGAACATTCAACTCCATGTCCTTATTTTACCACCCACTAAAATTTTACAATATTTTTTGGAACTCAAATTGATATTAATTAATTTTATCTTATTAATTCTCATCACCACTATTCAAATTAATAATTTATTATTCTATTTTCGATGTTGTATTTCAATAAATGATTTTAATGATATATAAAAATGTAATACCCTAACATAAATCACCCAGTCCTGGCTGGAATACATTATGACCTCATACACGCTTTCCTATTAGCAAGAGGTTATCAGCTAGTATCGTGGAAATTCTCTCAATATCAAAATTCATACATCAGTATTATATCAATGCAAGATAAATAACAAAATATTACCCAATATAACTAAAATATAACCATGTTATAACAGATGGAAGGCATGTATCATAGATTCGCACAATGTATTAATCGAATACCTGAAAAATGGAATGTCAAAAAAGACTATAGTAAACTAATATTGAAAATAAATAAATAAAATGTGGGGTCAACTTTGAATTTATCATCACATTATCTCCAAGTATAATGATATGTCTCTACTACTACTTATTATTGGGGCCTTCCACTTTCCTTGATCCTATATCATGATGTTAATATTCACATCAAACTTATTAAGTAGGATTTTATTATAAAACTCTTTAGGACAACACTAATTCATCCTAAACACTTGTTCATGTATAAATATGGTTTACAAAAAAGCATTTAAGTAGTTCGTAAGTAAACAGTCACTCACATCTACATTGAGACATGATGTGCAAACTAAGATTCCACAATCCCAAGACCCACCTATGTTAATTCTATATTGGTTTGTTTTGTCTTTCTAGTCACCAAATTCCTCAAAATGCATAAATGGTTCAAAAATCCAATTTTTATCCAATACAGACCCATCATAAATCCATTACCCACCATTAATAAAAACTCATCTACACCCAATTATGGGAATTTATCTAAATTTTTTATGTCTATATAAATTTTCTACATAATTTGATCAAAATAACCCATAAATAGTCATTCCCAGATGTGGGAATTCCAACACATTATATATACTTCTACCCTATATGGTGAACTCCCATGTCCAATGTACATGTATGTGATATCTGACCAGTACCATCATCCATTTCCATGTCATTGGAAAATACCACAACACCCATGATTCCCATAGTACGGTTTATATAGGTTACTCTAAGTAAACTTTCCATCATAATACATTAACCATGTTCAGTAAAATATGATAACCTGAAAGGAAATAAAAAACAAGAAAAATACGAAAAATGAAGAATGGTTTCCACATATCCACCCACCCACATAACAAACATAAAACATAAGTCTTCATGAACAAAATCATATACCATAATATAATTCAAACACCCATATAAAAGGCCCCTATATTGTTATTAGAATCTAACCACATGTTCATCGATTCAAAATTCAAATGCCACAATTATTCACCACCCATGTCAACACTACATGTCATGGATTGCAAGAACGAATCTCAACATGAAAAAAATTGTGAATCTTGAAAACGATTATAGAATATAAACAAGATAAGGGTTTGAATTATATTTCGATTACTCAAGGATATCTACCACAAAAGGATAATGTATATCCCTTCAAGAGTGGGGAAGCAATTGTCAGTTGATCAAGGAACTGATCATTCAATGAGAATTTAATACTCTATTTGATCATGTTAGAATCCATTGGTCTAATAATAGTGCTACAATATAAGATAATCTCAATATGAGAGAGGAATAATCTTGTGTGACCAAGAAAAAAGGTGAACAACAATCAAATTCCATGAATTTTACTAGGTGAAATCTGTTAAGGTCACTAGAATTAGAGTTTTATGGGGGTGAATAACCAGAAACCTCCAATGATGTCCCTAGGTTCAATATCACTAGTTATATGAGGATGAATAAAACTATTGGTGGAAGTTATATGTTTATATCTAAAATTTTTTATTAATTAAAAATACTTGAATTGTATGGTCACAGAGATTACAGAATTGTTCCCTCGCCAAAAGATATTTACTTCCACTTCAAGAAACCCACAAGGTTTGGTCACACAGTATGGTAACTTGTACAATAATTGTACCTTTTGGCTCTATCATAATATATAATCATCTCTAGGTATTTCAAATGGTTATCTCTAATTGTTCAAGAATCATCCACCATCCACTACATATTTTTAACATGTCCTAAAATTTTATTTTGGGGAACCACACAGTTTTCCATAATTGTTCGTAAAACACAGACACTATTAAGATCATTTAAAACCTTCCAAAATACTATAGATACAACATGATAAATCTATTAATAAGAGGATAACTCAAAACAACGAATTAATGGATGAATGTAATGTATAAGGTACCTAAAAAGTAAGATCCATTACCATACACCCCTCTATGAAATTTCTATCCTCATTAATTATTTCTATTATTGTTTCACAAAAATCATTTTCCATTGGTCTCATACATTATATTCCCATTCCCATGGATCTTGCTATATTTTTAAGTTATACCACTTAAATCAATCATGTTGTACCATATTTCCCTCAACACCTTCACAATCATGTTGGTAATCTGTATTAGTTGATCTACAATGAAAAAATGTGGTGATCCCATTCAGTTAGAATAAAATCCAAATCTACTCTGATTAGTATCCAAATGATTAATGATAATTATTAAACCAATGATGTTATTATATAAAATAATTATCCCAATTATTTTTACCACACCCACCTCGTTATAAAATAGTGACGGCCAATACGGTCAACCATAAATATCCTATAAATGTAAAATTTTAATCAAACCCTCAATAATTTATTATATATAAACAAAAAAATCCCAAATAAAATATCATAATGAACCATGGTCTATGACACATTCTCGAAGCATGTCCTATAAGATATTTTTCGTTCTTTATCTCATTCCATCGATCTATCGATGATACATTATACTCAGTTTAAACTAATCTGAAAAGACATCTAAAATCACTTAAAACCCAATGACATAAAACATGTATTCGTGTTATATATAGTACTAAAAGACACACCATGTAATCAAATAATGTCTCCAAAAAAATCATTACATTCCCATCTAATAATTTAGTTTCTATGATAGTAATGAATTGTGTCACTTTTTTAATTCAATATACTATCACCCAAATAATATATAATGTTTTCAAGGACCTAGTAATCATAGTCATGAAGTCCAAAATTACCTCATCCCACTTCTATACAATAATCTTATGTGGTTAAAGAATCCTTTCTGGTTTGTGATTCTCCTTTTAAATGATATGAATAAAAAGACAATGTATTTGACATATATTTCCATTATTATGAACTCTAAGAATCACATAATATCCAAATACCTAATCATATAATCTGGGTATAATTCCAAATGAGTGGAATGTGAGTCCATTATTATATCATCCATCATATACACTAGATCAATTACTCTCCTGTGAAGATATATTACATCGTAAATATCTATAGACTATCTTGGAATTTGAAAACTTATTGAACATATTTCTATCATAACTATGAATTCCTTGTCTGACTCTAGCCTAATCATTACCTAAAAGAACAATATTTATTTGATAACCATGGTATAAAATGCCATCACCCCCCGCTCCTTTGATACTTCCACCAACCATTCTACTACATGGGCTTCTATAATCATTCATCCTTTAATGGTCTCTCTCATATGTACACTATTTGAGTGATGGGGTAATTTTAATCAACATTACATTTCCCTCATGCATAGTACATCTCAAAATAAAATATATAGAAATACTCCACTCAAGGACTCTATATGATATTCATGCCCCACTAAGAGAAGATGTAACACAAGCCATTATGCTATGCATATAAAAAACCACATTCCAATGATATAATGGAACCAACACATCAAATAATAATATATAGATACCACAACCATGTCATGAATACTATTATTCCACTCATGGGGTCACAGATGATGTGACTGATAAGATACTACTTGATGTTAATATATCACCCAAACCCCTAATACAAAACCTAAGGAATCATAGTAATTTACATAACCAATCCCAAAATATGGAAATGTCAAGATATGAGCTGTCATTAATATCTACTTTATTTCTATTAAGGCTTCTTAAAACTATCCATTCCACTAAAACTTCATGCACTTTTTAGTATATCATATTATAGGATTCTCGAAGTAGTATAAGTCCTTAATAACTCAATTTATTTTCCTTCTAATCCAATAATTATATTAATCACAAACACATTCATTTCCCATTCCCATGAATTTAGAATCTCTTCCTTTTCAGAGCCTATAGAAGTTCCCACCTTAGAGACCATATGTCAAAGAAAATATATAAAATAATTCCAAAAGATACACATAGAGTGCATGGAATAATGTTTATTCCAAGAAGCATACTTAATATAATATCTGAATATCTATCTTGAATCATGTTTTTTATTATATAAAAACATAACTGAAATACATTATAATGAATGAGTCATGATATAAGTTAATTATCCTATTAATGATATAGATGAACACATTTATTTCATTTTTAACCTAAATGTCACACCAATAAACTAATATAGTACATATATAATCATTAATATTTTCTTATGAATTTTCTCCTCCCATCCCTGAATCTTTTTGTATCCAGGTCATAGGATAATCAATGAGATTTACTAGGCTCCCTACAACACATCCATCAAGTCATCAATTTTTAGTAACATGTATCAGTCTTTATTTTCTACCTAGTTCAACATCTGGTAGTCTACACATATCCAAATAATACAGTCCATATTCATTGTGTAGAACATTAGATCAACCCTTGGAGATGTTGTCATTTTGATAAAATACTTATCCTCAAAATCATAATTATTCACCATCATCACTTTAACCATTTCTAACACTATATGATTCATTGGAATTGATATAGGTTGTTTCCCTCAATGGAGGTTGATCCCGATTTCCCACCTTAATTATATGATATTACAAGGAAATATTTCATAAATACATCCTAAAATGGTCCACTACATGAAGAAACAAGGCACACAACACTAAAAATTTTATCTAAAGAAACATTCCATCTACATGTGTTTTAATATCTCAAAACTAACCTTTCTCCAAACTGATTCAATATGTTTTTACATCGCATTAACTAGTCAAAAAAACCTTACATACATAGGAATTGTAATGGATACTTGTCTCCTATAATAGTAAATGTTTTCTCGATAACTAATCAACTAATTCATACTGATAACAAATTCAAAACTAGTCATCTCATGAACCATGAAATCAAATTGATTTCAATTGAAAATAAATACAAGTAGAATTTTTAGATATCTTTAAATATGATCCCCTCCTTTACAAATGGGATTATAAAGTGAGAGTAAAACAAAATATAACATGAATGACATTTTAAACTCATTAACAACTAGATAAAATAATAAATAATAAGAAAAAAATGTAACTAAAAAGTAAGAATAGGTCCAGATGTCATTAAGAACTTTCATTGAACATTTGATGGTCTCTCTCTACTTTGAACTATAACATGGTCTATTGCTTATATCATTCCAACATTATGTCTATAGAAATTCCATGAAATCCCTTGACGCACATGAGTCATGAAATTATGAGGTGTCTATATCCTCAACAGTAGTCCTCTATCCCCATTCTTGTATGAACACCTATAACTCATCTGGGATGACCAATAAAATAAATCTAGGGATATAATTCCTTTAAAACACAGTGATAATCCATATATGGTTTCCCATAAGTATTTTCAAGGTTACCACTTTACCATCAATTTATGGACCTAATGGAACCACCTCCTACAGTTGGGAATGAATAAATACTTCAATGAACTATCTTAATACTAACACCCTCGAATGAATACGCCATATTCCACTTCCTACCACCAAAATAGAAACCCATTGAACCACATGGGAGTCCAAAAATTATTCTAGTTATCGATAAAAGTTATTCTATATTTATTTCATCCTACAAAGTGATCTCAATAGTCAGGGACTTATGAAGAAATTCTAATACCATCTTTATGTTAGATCCATTTACATAGTGACTTAGGTTTTTTCAATGGGAAATATAAGAATTATAATCCTTATATACCTCATTTATAGGGAAGTATTGAGATGTCTATATAAAATTCATGAAACATAAATTATAAACAAGAATTAAATATATCCTTTTTGAAGATACATAATCTCCTATTCATAATGTAAAATAAATATATTTGGATAAAATTCAGAAAGACAAAATTCTTAATGGTATCCCATGTATGGAACTCATGTCTTCTAATATAGTTTATACTACCCAGCTATCAACTTCCATGTCAATAAAGAAAAAAAGATGAAAGATTATCCTATCAATCCTTTAGTGTATTAACCAGGTCAAATATCACTTAAATGATATCCATATGGTCTTTAACATAATAAGGACCCATATAACCATATATGTCTAGTAGATAATGAAGTTAAAAGTCCAGGTAAATGTTATATATTGTCTTTTCTGACCATACACCTTAAACATGCACTAACATGAAGACTATATTGTAAAATGGTACTGTGACCTTTTCTTATGGGGGAGTTATCGGAGAATACTCAAGTGCATATTCCTTGATAATCATTAGTGGAACTTGTGTATCCCCCCCTCGACAAACCATTTTGTTAAGAATCACTACGATGTCCCATAAAAAATATTTGAGTTGAAAATAACTAAAATGATATTGTAATCCATAAAACTCCAATTAAAACTCTCTTAAGGTAACCACGTAATAATTTCATAGATACAAAAAAGTGGTTTCGAAATTCATATTTAACTTAGAATGATTCCCAAAATGAGAAGGCACAACCCTTTGATAATAATAATGGGTTACAACACATATTTAATACCTTCACATTATTCCTAGTCATATGTATATACAACAACAAACAATCATGTTCATGTTCAAGAATTTTAAATTCCAACATAGTATTCATAAAAGTGAAAATTAATACATTTAATAAAATGACCTACTGTGTATAGAATTAACAAGATATATACTTTATATTGTCCTACATTATTAATTAGAATTAATGAAAAAACTCAAATCCTTTAAATTAAAATGACACAAAATACATAAGATCAACAAGAGTATATAATTATTTAAATGTAATAGTAGTCCCATCACTATTAATATCGAAATCTCTCAAATTAGACTTATCCAGAATCATACATGGCCCCATTACTTGAGCTCCAAATTATATAACACCTTTTTTCCAAAAAAATACAATTATGGAGAAAATAATGATAAAACATCCTCAAATATGACTATGTAGTAAACCTATCCCAAATCACCTATTCCACGATAGAGTTCCACATTATCTCAAGTGAAGATTCCCATATGAAACAGGTTTTCAACTAGCAGTGAGGGTTTAAATGGTGCAATGTGGTGAAAATAACCATAGAATTAAAAGATAAACATTAGAATCATTTTAAGGGAATAATAATAACATATAAAATCATATCATATATAACTAATTATAATTATCCAAATGATGTCATGTGTGGTATCTTATATTCACACAATATTCTACAAACACACACCAAAGTTCCATATCGAACTAATGTATAGGGATGTAATAGTAAAAATAAATAGGTCTCTATGGAATCTCCTTAGAGTCTAACATGTTATATTCATTGAACACTAATATTTTTATCCTCAAATCTATATCATATGAACCATTCATTTTTCTAGAACATTAATCATGATGTCTTATAAGCCCATCGAGATTCCCCTGGATGGGATAAGTATAATACCCATCAGGACACAATTAATGTGTTCCATGAAAAGGTTCATGTATATATAGGATGTATCCCATAATCATAATGTAAGGTATACACAAATAAGAAACCATAGAGGTTTGAAATCAATGTGTTCTAACCTTGCTACCACAATCCTTAAACCATCATTCTTTTTCACTATGTGAGTAATAATTCTAGTTTCAGTGATCACATTTATCAAAACATGTCATATGTTGTACACCTAGATTCATCACCATAAACTCATCATTAATATGTTTGAATCCCACATTTAAGGGATACATCACACAACACCCACTGGTGGTAATCCTTCTTCGATTGATAGTATATCAACCTGAAACAACTAATTAATATTTTCCTAAAAAACACACCATATTATTTATACCATGTCATCATTATCACATATTTTATATTATTTTATACTATATATTCAAATTAATTAACTGTTTAGGTCAGTTAAATCTGATTGGTATGATTAAGAAAGCCCAATACATATCCTTTTTTCACAACACTCATGCCCCAAATCTGATAGGTTATATAGACATATCCAATATACCTAGAATATAGATACCTGAAGAAATATTATAAACACATAGACCACATAATACTTGATCTATTGGTAACTTTATTTAATTCTAATAAGATAGAACGAAACACATCCATAAGGGGATGAATAGTTTTGTAGTCCTGGAAAACTAGATTAATACATGAATTTCACATTACATTTAAAAAATGAAATACCAAATGAATTTTATTAGAGAAAACCATTATTATCCTTATAATATCCTGATATATGAATCACAAAACACAAGATGGTATCCATGGGAATTGTACTACATATGAAACTGGGTGAGATCAAATTCTCAGTAAGGGTTTAGTACAGCGGAAGTGATCAATAAAAAATAGGTTTTAATCGACATGAAATGCTAACTAAATGAGCATGGATTCCATTAAAATAATTTTACTATCTTGATATGTTAAGGACCAACCAATATGGAAAGGTAAATAATGTAAAACATGAAATATAAATAATTACTGAGAATGAAATTCTTTTTGAGATAATAGCATTGTTAAAATATCCTGAATATTGATAATAACTGAAATGAAAGTAATACTAAATTACCAGACATCACATTTACTAGAAATATGATAACATTAACATCAAGACATTTCACAAGATAGTTTACACTATAGGTACAAACCCATTTATTTCAAACTTAACTCGATTCACATCATGATAAAACTGATCAATTAAGAGGTTTTCATTAATCAGGACCCACTCATGTCTCCAATATCTAAATCATTCCATATATTTAGAATAATAAATTTAATTCATAAAAAATATTTATAATCAACAAATATATATTTTGTGTAATTTATATCTATCTAAAATCATTTCACCCATTATTTGAATTAATTATAAACTAATCATTATACATGAAAAATGTGTACGACATAAAAGAAACATATTTATGAGACAATAATAAGGATATTTAAGTGGAATGTAATTTTCAATGATGTGTGATAATAAATAAATAAAATTGGGGATATAAAAACTATATAAAATAAATTAGGTTCATAAGATTAAAATATTTCTGAATAATGTAAAACACAGATGAAGTCATTTACAAAGATCAAATTTTTGAAGTCGTCATTAATTAAATTAATAGATTATATGTATAAACTATAAATAAATATTAAAAATTGAAAACACACCCCAATATAATAAAATTACTTTCACAAAATATCACAGCATGACATAATCAATAAAGTATAAGTTTAACCCATTGAATGGAAATTCAGTTATGAATTCTCTTACCACAGGTTAGACTTCCTTAAAACCAGTTCAAAAATCCTTTATAATTGCTTTAAATAAGTATATATTTTATTAGAAACTAATATTAATATTTATAACATTATATATGATCTTTTTATGACATATTTCCACTCTTTAATTAATAATATTTCATTATTTTCAATGTTTTCATGGTTGATTGCCATGTTTTCTCATTCATGTTTTGTCTTGAATATCCCAGTTGTATTGCATAGGATATATGTGAATAACCTATAGAATGATAATAGTTATATAAAAATATAATCTAAACATTAAATACATTTTTATAACCATTATGGAATATTGATCATAGAAAATTAATCACATCATGTTTTGGACATGGTAGATTATGCATATGCTTGAGCGACAATATCATTCCATTAATGGGTGAAATGGTAAGTAATTGGTTGATAAATTAATTATAAAAAACTAAAATCAAGTTATATTTATCATAAATATCTTTATTTTCCATAATTATAATAAAAATTTTAAAATGGTCATGAAAAACCTTACAACAATATGTGGAGACGGTAAGTTGTACGTATGCACACACAGTTCTTTTGTTTTTTAAGATGTAAAAAATGTGTAATGTGGTTTTTGAAAAATAATAATAAATTATTGGTATTTGGATGATAATTTATATATTATTTTACAATGTATGCAACTCATGAAGAGGAAGTAAAAGGAAAAAATAAACATGAAAGGGTTGATAAAAATGAGTACCTCTTATTCAGTGGAATTCCTTTTTATTTACTCTTAAGGGATATAATCTGAGTCTATTGAGAAGACTAGAACCCTCAAAATATATATAAGAAAATTTATTAATTAAATGTATACAGTTTCTTTAAGCTATATGAATCAATGTGGTGTAAATAACTACAGCAAGGGGTTCCTTTTTTAATTGACGTGAGGGGAACTTTAAGAATATATTAAATAATAAATTTAATATAAACTAATATTCAATTAAAAAAGGGTCAAACTATATTAATTTTGATTATAAGTGAATTATGGGTTCAAATCCACCAATAATTTTTTTTTATTTTAATAAATTAATAACCTATAATTTTTTCTTTAACCATTCTTTAGTCTCTTTAACTCTTACCGTTATATCATGGATGATTAGTTTCTGAGTGTTAATATAGTTTTTATAAATTTAAAAAGAGACCATAAATGGATAATGAATGAATTTTTAAATCTTATCCCATTCAGTTGGTAAAGATTATTCTTTTTCGAAATATTATATCATTTAATAAAAGATTATATACTATAATGTTTTCATAATATATATTGTATGAGATATTCATTACATTTGATTTAATAATATCATGATAACACTTGTAATTCAAAAAACTATTCAATTGTATCCCTAAAATATCATGGTTATTTATAAATTTTTTTATCTGAAAAAAATCAGAACTTATAATTATTTATTAATTTTAATACCATTTATATGATATTTCCATTGATAAAATAATTACTACCTCATCATTTTGTAACTATTTAAGGAATTTAATTATCATAAAAAATTAAAAAAAAATTGCAATGTTGAAGATAATTACTATATAAATGAAATGAATATTATAGAAAAAGATATGATCTGGATAATTCCATATTAATAATATTATTTTTAATTAAAACCTGAATGTGACACCTGTGACTTTTCTTTAAATTTTTTTTAAAATTAATATATCATTAAAATAGCTATAAATGTGAACATGACCAAAACATAAATTGTTATGAATAAAATTACTCATCAATTAAGATTTTGGAAAGTGTGTGGGTCATATTAAATTTCTAATCATTTTTTAACCTAAATTACAAAATTTACCATTTATCAAGGTAATAAAATTTACAATGTTACTACTCATATTTACAAAAAAATAAAAGGGTCCAATTTACTAATTTTTTTCATTATGAATATAAATGTTCCATTTATTACAAAATATTTAGAACACATAGTTATTAGGTTTAAATTTTTAATTACTCTCACAAAATGCAATGAAAAATAGATTTCTTGATAAATGAATATGTGTGCCGAATAATGTTCTTAAACTAAAATAAGGTATAAGAATGAAAAAAATGTAATTAGTTAGATTATTTATAACTATATATTACTTAAATTATTTTTATATCAGTATATAATCATAAATTTAATTTTATTATAATGAAATTGACATTTTTATAAAAATCGATATTTTCTACTATTCACTAGAAAATCAATCTTTTCATAAATCTCACAAAACTTAACCCTAAGATAATTTAATTATTCTGATTTCAAAAGATATAATATTTTTTATGAAATATTTTCTAAATAAGTTCCTCGAATTTATCAATATTTACACATAATAAATAAGCAATCATTTTGGAAGAAAATATATTACTGACGAATAATACGACATTACTAAAAATTAAGTTTTTTATTTCCTAATCATTAATAAATAAATGAGTATTGAATATAAAATTAACATATATTTCATAATATTGTTTCTAATATTCATCCCCAATAATTCAATAACTATTTTATACTCACTTATTAAAATAATAATTTTTAATAGTATATAAAATATTAATTAAGATGGGTGTTCTGTGCAACGCAAGATATTGAAGTGATTTATTTATAAATAGACATACCACAAAATATTTGGTTTTTTACATCCACAAATCCATTAATAAGTTTTTTCCTTTAATTTAAAATTTTCCATTCTAAAATCAACGTTTGATATTTGGAAATTCCCTTATGAGAAAGCCATATAATAAATTGGTTTACTAAAACATCCAATTAATAAGAGGAAAATGAAATTCGAATGGTCTTCCTAAAAATAGTATTCTAAATATAATATAATTATTTAGAAGGAAAATCATGGAAAATGAAGAGAAATACTACTATTATGTTCTACTAAAGAGTGATAAAAACCTGACAATGAGAATGTTAACAATCAAATAAGTGTAAATATGTGATCGGTTAAAATACTATTAATTTCTTGGAAGGAAAATAAAGTTGATAATAATTTAATTTCAAAATAATTTTCCTAGAGAGGGGGGATTTGCATACTATCTATATAAATCCATTAACAAAATAAACATACATTATTTTCATTCAACATTATCAGCACAATTCCATCATTTTTATATACTTCGATCTATTTCCACTTAATTTCGTATAGATGAATATTGATACTGAAGAAATATTTTCTTGGTTAATACACTTTTATCAAAATATACACAAGTCACTGCTTATTCCTCTAAATATTTACTAATAGAAAAATGGATAACACATGGTACGCAATATAATAAATTATACTTTTAACTGAAATAAAAATATCTAAATATCAACTTAAGAAATTCTATAATCGTTAACTTTATGACTCATTGATAATACATATACCAAAAATTAACATTCTAATAATTTAGAAGGAATGACATGAAATATCTATAATTAGTATACCATTAAAGTCTATAAACAAAATTATATAGATATAATTGTCACATACCACTATACAAAAAAATTTAGGACCTTAAAACATTAATTAAATCATGAATCCTTCAAAAAATTAAATCTCTTAATCATTGAATGTATTCCTTAAATAAAAACATAAATCAAACCTAGTAATGATAAAATAAACCATCAAAAACCTAATAAAATTCATGGTCACCAAAAATATAAAAAAAATAACTTTATCACTACATCAAAAAAGTATTAACGGTTATATTACCTCTATCATGTGTTTTTTCCAAAGATCGACATGACACTAATAACATTTCTTGGTTATTGGTACCATTAAACATACGTTCTAAAATCTATAATTAAATTTACTAAGATAAAATAATTATATATTTCATAATTCTTATATCCATAATATCATTGATTTCATAATTCATAAATCCAGACATATGAACATTAATTATTCAACCACATTTTTAAACTGTTAACTAGGACATATTATGTTATTCTTTAATACCTCCTTCATTTAATATGTCATTTTTATTCTCTTCATCATAAAAAATATAACCATTACTCTTAATTTTATGTTGATCATATTACTAATAATTCACCATATGAAATCATTTATCATAATACATTAAATGATTCAACTGTCAATGATAATTTCTTGAAGACCATTATTCTTATACCTTAAATTAACAAAACTTTTCATTTTCCATTAGAAATTACTTTCTTTGAGTCATTATTTTCCATACCCACAACATATTCAAAATACTATTACTTATTCACATGGGTATATTTTCTCCAAATATTGACAAATATGAAACTAAATATTCTTTTTCTAAATGGTCTCCACCTCTCGAGATCTAAGCAAACTCTATCCTTATCATTTTTTGGTGAGTATTAGAGTTGGTTATAATAGAAGTTGTTAATAATATTTAAATATAAGTTATCATGATATCCATTACTATACTCATTATTCAATTTGGAATATCATCAATACATTTTCTATCACATTCTATGTTAACTCAATAACTTTTGATTCCCACAATTCACTAAAACCAAAAATTGATGTGTAAGCATCAAACTTCATTAGCCAGTGTTATCTATAAAATAGTCATGAAATATTATTCAAAGTATATATATGAATAATTACATCATATTCAAATATATGAGCCCATAGGTTTAATAGATTTAATGTTCATTACAAAATTTATTGGATATTATCATATACTTAGACTTATCCCTAGAGTCAGTTATAATTTTATGTTCACTAATGTTTGCTTTCCTAAATCGTGTTCCAAATATTTATACAAAACATCATCTAATACCAAATATAATGTATTATACCCTAGTAGTAATGAGAAAATCATAACATTATTACATTGTAATAACATAAATGGAATAAAAACCCAAAGGATCGAATTATATATTAGTCTTAGTAAACTGGATACACAATTGATGTTCACTTTACTTTTCATACAAAAAATAAAAAAATGTATTTTATTTGAATACACACTTATTAACCTTAGTTAATCCTTGTAAATAAGTCATAATACAATTCCAATTATCTAAGGTAAAAGTAAGACATGCGAAATGGGAGATCTCAAATGATCAGTATTGGTTTTGTACAACAGAAGCTATCAATAATACATAAGATTAATCCAAAGGATATAGAAAATAATTAAAAACAAATTTCATATAAATAAATTGATCGTCTTGATATGATAAGTAATAATAATTTCGGAAAGGTAAATAATTTTAGACATTCCATTTAAATAATAACTGACAAAGAAATTCATCTAAAGATAATATCATTATAAAAATATCCACGCTAATATTAAAATCTAAAGTGATAGAAATTTTTAATTACCACATTTCATATTTCCCCAGAACTTGATACTTTTACCATCAACACTGTTCACAATAGAGGATAAACTTTGGTAAAAAAAATATGTTTAATTATAGATTCACATGATTTTCCTCATGAGACTACCGTTGCATCGAGGGGAAATCATTAACCGAGCCTCACCTACATTCTGCATGACCAAAGAATAACTCATATATAGAATAATCCATTTAATTCATAAATAATATTCCTTATTAATAGATATCCATATTGATTAAAATATACTAATTTTAGATTTTTTCCATTGTAATTAAAAAACATTCATAGTAATCATTATATGTGAAAATGGTATATAAATTAGGAAATACACATATCCATGATACAATAATATGGATATTTAAGTGAAATTTAATTTTCAATGAATAATGATCATAAATAAACCAAAAATGGTATATAATCATGGTAGAATAGGAATTAGGTACATAATATTAAAATATGTCTCAATAAAGTGAAATTGAGATGAAGTCCCTTTCAAATATCAAATCATTGAAGTGAGAGTTAATTAAATGAATTTATTATATATTTCAAATGAAAATATAACAACTGAAAATTTTAAATAAATTATAATATAATTTAAATTCATTTCACACAAAATTATAGCATCACATAATCAATAATGTAGAATTTTAACCCAATTATCGAAAATTGAGTTAATAAATCCTTTAACTCGTGTTCAAATTAGTTCAAACTTATTCAAAACTCATTTATAATGGTTTTAAACAAGCTATTAAGTTACCTCAAATCCCTATTCAGATTTATAAAATTTTATATAATCATTTAATAACATCTTACCACCCTTTCATTAATAATATTTTATTTTTTTTACTTTTTAGGTGCAGATTGTAATACTTTCTCATGAATGTTCGGCCGTGAATGTACTAGTTTTATTGAATTGGATATAGATACATCATATAAGGAATGATAATATTGTTAAAAACATCATATATAATCATTAAAAATATTTTTAATCTATTCTTTAATATTGATCATGGAAAATGAATCAAATCGCGTCATGGATATGGTATGTCATACTCACGTATGAGAAATGATATCATTCCATTAATAGATGAAACCGTAATAAATGGGTTGATATATAATTTCCCTATAACTGATATCATGTATTATATATCATATATATTAATAATTTTCAACATTATAACTATCAATGTAATGGGGTTATGAGAATGACGTTACACCACCGTGTGTATAAGATAATTATTACGTAAGCATTCGCGTTGAGTTTTTTTTGTGAATGAAAAAAGTGTAATATAGTTGTATCATAATCATAATAACATTTATATATATATATATATTACTATATTGATTATTTAATTTTCGAATAAACACATCAAGAGGATATATATGAATAAATAAACTTGAACGAGTTGATAAATATGATTACTTATTCCTCGGTGGAATTTCTTTTTATTTCATATTAAAGGATATAAGGTTTGACTTTTGAAATGTCCATTATCTAAATAAAATATATAAGGAGTCTATTAAGGTAAATGGGAATTGTTTCATTTTGAATGATCAATATATGTGGTTTAAATAATCCAAGGGAGGGGTTCACTTTTATAATTAATGTGTGGGGAAATTCTTGAATTTTGTAATATATTTAATTAATATATATTAATTATAAGTTGAAAATGGATCCAAACATATAAATTTCAAAAATAAGATGATTATGGGTCAAAATAACCTCAAAAAATAATTTTTAGTTATGTTTTTACCATTTTTGCAACCTTATCTTTTTATTTTAACCATTATTTAATATCTTTTACTCTATCCTGGAAAACATGTATTTTTACTCATTGAGGGTAAATATAGTCATTATAAATTAAAATAAGACCAAAAAATGGATCTTTAATGGAATTTAAATTTTTTATCATAATCAGTATCCCAAATTTATGATTTTTATAAATTTTTTATTATTTAATAATATCTTATTTTTATAAAATATTCATTATGTGAATTTTAAAATTTATTCATTACTTTGACTTTAATAATATTAAGATGAAATTATAATTATAGAAGACTAATTTATTACATACCAAAATAGTCATATCTATATTAAATTTTTTTTTATCAAATTAATTATCAAAAAAATTATTAATTATAATATCCTTAAAAACATTTATTTTCTATTTTCATTAATAAAATAATTACATCCTTAACATTCTAACAAATTTAATATAATTTTGTATTTTTTAAAAATAAGAAATAGTTTTCCATTATGAATATAATTCCATTATATTTCACAATGATATATATTTAATAAATATCATCTATATAATATAATATTAAATATGATATAGTCATAATTAAAATCTATTGACAGCTTTTACTTTTCACTAAATAAAATACTATAAATGTCATAATATCATTAAAATTTACATAAATGGACATATAAAAAAACATAAATGTATATAGATTCAAATTATACAACTAATAACATTTTGGTAATTTTTTGGGTTATTTTCTATTCCTTATCCATATATTTTTTTCTAGAACTTCCAATTATACCCTTTATTATGATATTAAAAATTTCAAACGTTACTATTTATATTAGAAAATAATTATGGGAAAATATTAACTAAATTTTAACATTCTGAATCAAAAAAAGGAATACATTTTTTGAAATTAAAAAAATAAATGTTTCAGAGTATAATTAAAAAATAATCCCCCCAAAAGCAATGTAATGCACTTTTGTTGAAAAATCAATTTTTTTGGCGAAAAATTAACTTATACTAAAATAAGAGAAAAGGATGATCCATATTTTATTAAATATATTATTTATATCCAAATGTTAATTATTTTATATTGATATAAAAATAAATTCATATAGGGATGTTGAATATAATGAAATTGACATTTCTATAAAAATAAACATTTTCCACTATTCACTATAAAAATAAATTTTCATAAAATTAACAAAATTTTATAAATATATAATTTGAAAAATATTATTTCCAAAATGGATTTTTTTTTATAAAATAATTTCTATATTTATTCAAGATAATAATTAATATTTATGCATAAATAACAAGAAATTGTTTTTTGATGAAAAAATATTGTTGATAAATATTACGAATTTAATAATATATTTCCAAAACATTAATAAATATATTTTTCTGAAAATAAAATTCACAAATATTTTAAAATATGGTTATTTCATCTCATACCCTCCAATTCAATTTTTAGGTTATAATGGTCGTGTAAAAAATTAATATTTAATAATATATGATTGTTCTTTTAAGCGTGGTGTTGTGTGAAATGTAAGATATAGAAGATATTTATTTAAAAATATACATACCATTAAATATTAGGGTATTAAAAATATCAAAAGACTATTTAAAAACCACAATATATCATTGTAATAATTGGATTAAATAATCATATCTTACATGGGTTCTATAAGGCCACCCACACTCCCACGAGTAAAACACGTCAAACATGGGTCTCAATACACACAATCATATATTATATCATTCAAAAAAGCATACACAAAGGCTCTAAAAGTTATGTTTCTTCCTACCTAATGTTTTTTCATTAATGAAATTAAAATACATGAATAATTTCCACTTGAATCAATCCTATAGGCAATAGAACCCTAAAAAATATAAATTTAACATATAGATGGATTCTAGAATATGATTCTTGAAGATGAACATGATAAGGGTTTGAATTAGATACATAAAACCAATGATATCTTCTACAAATGGAGATAAATTCCCAAATACCTTAAATTTTCATTCCTTAAAGACCCTAGATTATCAAAACAAATAACAGAGATAAACTATCATATACCTTGAATTATCATGTCCTAAAGACCCTAAATTAACCATAACTTTAGTTTTAAGGGAGTAGAAAAAAAAAATCCCAAACTCGAGTCCCTATGATCGAGGGTCGTAGGTGTAGGATGAAGAATGAATGGATTAAGAGAGGATTTATTTTTAAAATTATTTTTTTAATTATTAAAACACTATGAATTCCAGGTTACTAGTTTTACTCACCCATGTTCCAACATTGTGTGTATTACAACCTCTTCTAGTAACCCATACTATTTGGTTGCATGGTTGTCTAAACCACGTGTGATCCATGGTTTTTCTATATATCATGATTCACAATTGTTTTGTGATAACCCATGAAATACACTAAATAATTCAATCTTATGATTAATAATTACTAATTTTATGTACTTTTATTCTTCATATTTTAAAATATATTTATAAAGGAATTTAATTTAAAATGAATAGTTTTATTTAGATAATTTTTCCTTGAAATATATTTTTACATTTATAGGATAAATATTTTTATATTATAAATTGAATTTTATTAATTGAATCAATTTTTGGAATAAACATGATAAATATAACTTGGTGTGATTTTATTATTTTTCCGAAAATATTTACTTTTTAGTAAATAAAGAGAAATGATGTTTTTATAAAACTATAATTTATTATAATTATTTAATATAATTTAAAATAAATTTTGTATTCATTATTTTATAAATGAGATATAATATTGACATTATTAAACATAATAAAAATTATTTTATTTCAGTTAACATCATATATTATTTTTCAAATGATGATTTTTATACTGAAAACACAATTCTCTAAAATATAATTTCATTTCATTTTTTATATGTATATAAAAATTAATTTCTATAACTACTAAAAATTTTAATTTCAAAAATATACACCACATAATTTACATGGGGGATAAAATTGTTTAATGATTTCATTTTTGATTTGCTATTTATTATGAATAGTAATAGTGGTAAAAATGTGTCCTTAATGTAAAAAGGTAAAATTGGTTAATTAAGTTAACAATTATGAAATAAGGTAAAGAAATATTATAATAAATGTAGCTACCTAATCTGAAATATACCATTATCACCTTATATAAAAATATATATTTTTTATGTGCCACATGACCATGATACTGGATTAATATTATTTTACACCTCTTAATAATTACTAGTGTACCACTCCCCTCGCTTATGGAAGTGAAAAACCTCTTCCCCAACCTCAAAGCTTTTTATAACTATTTTTCATTAATTTCAATCCTAAATATATACCCAACATTCATCCACACATCTTAGGGGTTTTTGGTCTCACTGAATGAACAAACCTAGAAGGCATAACATGTAATTAAAAGGAGTCTTCATAAAGAATGGGTATACATATTAACTAAGTTTTTTCATGTTTCTTTATTCTTCTTCCTCTCGAATCCATACATAAATTTTATGACATTATTGAATCATAATCTTACATTTAATACAATTTTATTATGATTATGTTACAACTATTTTATCTTTGTTTCGATCTAATGGGGAATAAATGTATTGTTTGTGTGTTTGAGTGTGTGGACTAGGACCTCAACAAAGCGATGTGTTTTTTCATCAATATATTATATCGATAATTAAAATTATGAAAAATATTAATATTAATATAGATTATTTTTTTAGATTAATATTATCTTATAAAGATAATATATTACCTATCATCTTACCCATTCCCTCCATTCGAAATTGTTATCGTCACTCATTAATGCATTTAGAATACCACCCTCACTAAGAGATTTGAATATTTTTTGATATCCACCGTGAAATGCCAGTTATATTGCTAAAACTAAAGATTAAATATACCATTTATAACATATATTTTAAATGATAAATGTTAAATATTATGTAAATTAGTTTTTCAAACCCATTAAAAAAATGAAAATGTCATTCAGGCGTACGTACAGACTACTATCTCTATGAAATTATTTTCTTCAATTTCATAGAAATTTTCAATATTTTTTTCTAAATATTTTTTTAAATAATAAAGACAGTAATTATGATATTTTTCTGATTTTTGAGTTACTGGAAACATATCCACTTTGACTAGATTCAATGCACTGATATTGTTTTGAGGATATAAAATGAATGTCCTCAAATCATCCTAGGTTAAAATAACCATTTTAGTGACTAAATAAAAAATTGGTAAAACATTTAATAACGTAAATAATTATAATTTATTTAAAATAATAAATATCCTCCTGAATGTAAAAAAAACAAATATAAATTTAATACACATTAGGTATTAAATTTGAATAAAATTATTCTAGACTCGATTTGAGGTATTTACTTTTAAATTGATGTTTTAAAAGATTCAATGTCATTATACCCCATATCTATGTTAAATTATACATTTCAAAAATGATATCATTTATACATAAAAGGGTTATTTATTTTTCATACAAAATTTTTTTTTCTTTAATTATAATGATTAAAAATTGATTCTAAAACTTTATATATTGGTCACCTTTTTCTGTTTTTACGATAGTTCAAATAGAATATTTTTAATGTATATAGAATTAATATATTTTCCCACCATCATGTCATTTAATTGTTATTATCATTACAATACATGTTTTAATTTTTTTCAAAATAATTTTAATTTCCAATTTTTTATGGGAAATTTCATTTTTATGTGTTTCCAAAGAAAAATTATATTTCTCCTTATGGTGATGAGAAAAAGGAATGTGTATTACATATGGGTTAAAATGAGGGTTGAATATAATTTATAGTTAAAATGATAAAGAGTATGATATTTTTAATTATGAATTTGTTCATTAGAATAATATATTATAAATGGTGATCTCAATGTAGAATATGACAATGGGTGAGCCAAGTATATCTCTCTAATGTATTGGTAAATGAATAGTCTTAAAAGGGGAAAAGGAGGGATATAACTGGGTATGATACCCATATAGAGAAATCATGGATTTAATTATTTTTATACAATTTAACAATGGGTGATCATTGGTTATGATTATGATTCTGCGTGAGAAAAATAATATTCTTTCATAAAAAATTATGGATATTTTTAGATATAATTAGTTAATGAATATTTTAGAGGTTTAATTTTTATTTTATCAGAAATATATTTTCCTGAATTATAATGTACCTAAAAATTCCATCATGGTTTTTCTTATGATTGATAATGGGATTAAAAAAACATTCAATAAAAGAATTAATAACGCCTATGGAATGCTTTTTTATTCGATTAAAATTTTATGAAAATAATGTTAAATATATTTGTGCATCTAAATTTTATTCAATTGACGAGTATGATTATTTTATTTTTTATCCATTTATAATTTTTCTTCTCATCCTATTTTTTTCAAATAATTTTCATATGATCTAAATTTGAGTTAAATTTTTATCAAGTTCATGATTTAATCTATGGATACACATCATAAATGAATAAAATTTATATTGAATAAAACCAGGGAGTAAGCATAAACAGAAAAATTATTTGAATTTATGTATACTATGAGAATGTTTCAAATTTATTATGTATTATTATTACCCTTTTATAGAAAAATATAAATTTGAAAGAAAATTTAAACTTAAGGAGGTTGAAAATAATCATAAATCATAAAATAATGGATTTTTTGGTAAATGTAATTATAGTATTCTATAGATGTTTAATAGTTATCTATAATATTTTACAAAATGGTTCCACCCATCGTACCTCTCCAAAACATTGTATAGTTTCATAAGGAGAACCTCAGTTTTATCCCTAACTATTCTCAAACAATACACCCCTTCATGGAATATTTAAAAAAATAAAACCACACATAATATACATGTCACCTAACCCCAGAAAAACATACCTCAAAAAACTCAATGAAAGGATGAACATAAGCCTACGGAGTCTGAAATTTTTGGGTATTTTCCAAAAGGTTTTATGTACCAATTATATATTTCATATATTAAACTAAAATTTTTCCCCATATAACTTTTATCCATTTTTATAAAATCCATTATTTTAAATTTATTAAAAAATATATTTTCATATATCTCAAAATTCACATTTCTAACCATTTTGAAAATGAGTTTTTAGAAGATGCATCCTGCTTTCATGATTAAAATTTTGCTGTGAAAATTAAGAAAAAATCCCATTGGTAAAACCATTCCAAAATAATGGATTTCCCATCATTTCGAATTATATTTACCACATACCATGGTTTTAAAAATTATTTAATTTCCATTGTACTATGAGTTTTATTAAAAATATTTTTCTTGGAAAATGGTTCATTTTTATCATTTTATTTAATGTATTATTATAATATTCATCTAAAAGTATTTTTAATGTACTAGATGATAATTTAATAATGTTTTCACAATTGATAAATATAATATATTCATATAAGAAATAATCCATCACACACTTTGTCTTGTAAAATCATCTTCGGTGTAAAAGTATATATTTTTATTAAATTATTTTTCTTTGTAAATGCAATTTTTTTAATATTTTGATTATAGGGTGTTCACCAAGCTACCTATTAATCATTTTACGGGGGGAATTGATGACTTAACCATATTATATTAATATATTTGGTGTAAATACCATATAATATATTATCTAAATTAAATGGTATTTACTAAAAATTCATTATATAAAATTGGATACACATTTATTATAAATTAGCATATGATGTTAATATTATTGATGGAATTATGAACGTCGTACTTAGATTATTATTTTTCAAAAGATAAATATACCCTTCCATTTTATATGGGTTGTTTTAGATATGATTATTGATGATTTAAACTGGTATATGCATGTTGGGGTGATTATCCAAGGGGTCCAATATCACCCTACATTGCATTGAACAAAGATAATATCCTATGAGATAGTCATATATATAAACTATTTTTGATCAAATATGAAATCGAGAAAACTATTTGAAACATTTTGATTCATGGTAATTATGTGTTTGTTCACATATGTGTGGTAATAATTACATTTATCACACATCTATGTTTTTATAAAAGAAGTATGTTTACATATGTGTTTCTATAATGAGTTTTCTCACAATATTTTTCTTTTCTTATGGTTATATGGGATCTCTAATTTTTTATTCATGTTATGTTACTTTTAAAAGTGTCATTTTATTTTAAGATATGTTACCATTCAAGTTAAAACATATTATTAATATATTATACACTATTTTGTTTAACATTCCCTTTTCAATGATTTTCATATATTATTCATTAAGTATAACATTCATATATATTTTGATTCTACACACATATTAAAATTATTATCACTGATTATATTCAATTGTAATAGATTACTTTTTATACATATTTATCAATTTATGTCAATATATTCTTATATTGTTTTTCATTAGTTATAAATAATAGTAATAAATGATATTTTTAGGGAATAATATCTAGTGAAATGAAATTGTGGGATTCATTAAAGGATTTATTAGATTTGGAAGCTTCTAAGGTAGTGGGAAGATAACTATTAGTTGTTAAAGAATTGAATTTTATTTTCAAATAATTTTAAAAATCTACTAAAACTATAACATTTAATTATATGATGATGGTATTTTAAAATATTTTTTTCTTTTATTTATTTTAATTAAAGGATATTTACTTATAGGGTGTCATACTAGTGTCCCCATATACATAGTCAAATATTATTACCTAAAAAATGAAAACTTCTAATTCTACCCATATTCTTGAGATAAGGGACATCCCTTATATTATAGCCTCATTTCTACGTGAACCAGTGTTATTGAATGAAAAATTTCTCAATGTGGAGCATTTAAATTACCTAAATCAAATGAGACCCAACCTTCATATAATTTAATTATTTATATGGGGTATTATAGAGTATTCCAATTAGGATTCCACTCATTAACTACCGATATTTTTCATTACAGAAATCAAAGTTCTATAGTATAAACATAAACTAAAACAACATGTACATTTTTATTAAAGTGATATTACAATGATATATTTCAATTCAGACAACTATTTTAATAATATAATATTACACACATTTAATAGAAAATATAAAGGCATTGTTATTAATAGTAAATATAAATTTTTCATAAGAAAAATAGTATGATGAATCATGGGACTAAACTTAGTTATAAATGATAGGGAAAACATAAAATCACATTGTTGTATCATGTACATACGGTATATTTCCATGGCAAAACCATGTTTATATGGTTATTGTAAAGGAGGGACTAACGTTGCACCTCAAATTATTTCATAACAGAGAACAATATACCATTAAACTAATGTAAAAGGACGAATCTTTCCCCATGGAATGATTCATAATGTTCTGCCTCTGCTCTAATGTTACAACATCATCATGAATTTTTAGTTAATATAGATTAATACTTAATTTCATTTGGATTCAAATGACCCAATTTAATATTAAATTATTTAAACTACCATGACCACCATATTGGAAATTATTCTCTTAAGACCTATCGTATTTATTTATAAAATACATATTTTAGTAGGAATTATCTTTGAAATGTGTAAATGAATCAATTGGGAATTAAATTTATAAGGAATAATTTAGATTTTCCATACAACACAATTATCATTAAATAATCTAAAAAAAATTAACATCTAATAATAAATCATAAATGTTCATTCATTGAAAAAAACAATAATTAAAAACACATTAATACATCCATGTAGTTTTCACAAATAATGTTTATGGGTATTTGAAAAATAGTAATTTATGATTTTAAAGGTATCCCAGAGTAATAAAAATTATTTAAAATAAATGAATAAAAATTGCAAACCTTATTGTAATTATCATTGGTACTATAAAATTATATTTAATATCTGAATTTTTTGACATCAAGAACTCATGATTAATTATATAAATAATGGGAAATGGTTCTACAAACTTTTATTTCTTCTTTAATTTTTCAAAGGGTAATACGTAGATAACAAAATTCTCAAAAAAACCTTAATCAACAATTATAAGTCCAAAACATAAAATAGAATAAAAATAAAAAATATCAAATAATAAATATACCCACTCAACTCCCACTGAGAAATATTACAACATGAAACAAAGTGTGAATGGTCAATATATTATTAAACAATATAAAGATGTATAAATTTTCATAGGGTTATATACTTTCAGCATGACATTGATAAATCTCTATTACCCATAATCCTTATATTAGATAATCATATGGGTGTAATGAAAATAAATTGGTGAATAAAAATAGATGTAGATTGAAGGTTGATTTCTTACATCCATAATTGAAATATCCTCTATGGATTTTAAGAGAGAAGGTTTTGGGAAGGATCCCTCCCTCCCCATTCCTTGGTCTGTGTAAAAAAAATTGAGAGGAAAAAATAATATTTCCCCTTATTTTACATCATATCCCATTTAATAGTAAACTTATTATAATGATAGTATTATAAAAAATTTTAAATCCCTTTATTAAACGAAAAATATTTCTCTAACCACTTTTTTATTACATAAAAAATAAAATTTATGTTTTATTTCATAATTATAATAAATAACAATTATAATAATATTTATTTTTTCAAATATATATGTACATGACATTTAAAATATCTATATTTTATAATTGAACATAAATGAATTTTTTCACTATTAATTAATCATATGGACACAAAAATACATAGAAAAAATAACATAACTTGATAATAGTTAAATATTGAAAGCCCTAGAATTTAAGGTAATATGATTGCAAATGGTTTCCAACTGATAGTAACAAATAATTAATGCCCATAGTTTTACATACAATACAAAAACTAAAAATACTCATTTTTACAAAATTATTAGTTCATGGTTTCTTAGCATGAATTACTAATTAATCCATAGGACATGAAACCAAATACTTTTATAATTTTTTAAAAATAACATTATTTTGTGTTAGTAATAATATGATAGTAATTAAAAATCAATGACTAATATAATATGTTTCTACAATTATACATGATATAATTATTTCCACCCTAAGACCCCTCCCACATTAGTAATACATATCCAATACATCTTTTAAAATAAACAAGTTATAAGTTATAATTGTGAATTCATTTAAATCAATCTAAAGAGTCTTTTTATTTTTTTGAAACAAATATAAAACATCATCTTTACATTCCCTTACCATGGGGTTACTTTGAAACAAAATAGAATATGATAAAACATCTCATCACACATTAATTAATCACTATATGGGGTTATTATAAACCATCAATCTCAATGTTTTTACATCATGATAAAAAAATCACCTATTTTATACAAAAATATAAACACTCATAATGTCACTATATTTCAAAACAATAACTGACAAGGAAATTTAAAATTATTTCTTTCTATATATAATAATTATAATATTTACAAAAATTAGTTTACAAAAATTAAAAAATAATTATTTTAAATTTACCTTATTCAAAAATTCACAGAAGAAAAAATATTTGGTAATCCTAACATGTTGTATTGTTTCCGAGAATTAAATGAGAGTTTATGGTATCTAAAAACTATATGTGATATTTCCTTATACAAATAATATGGGGAGACCATAATAATATTTGTTTTGATAGCTCATGGATTCAAAACCAGTACTTGGAGAAAGATTTAATTTTTTTAAAATTTTATTTCCTATTTTTAACATCTCATGGGACATTTTAATGTTATAAATATTATAATTTGATAATATAATGTTCATTGAGTCAATTTATGTAATAAAAAATTATAATTATGAACCTTTTATAATGAAAATTTTGTACCCATAATTACTAAACAATGTACCAATAACATAGATTAATATAAAAAATCTGAAATCATTGATGGTTATCTTACATGGTATTTGGTGAAAAAGATAAATGTTAATTTGGAGTTGAAATTAGAAGAATTTTTCTCTAAAATTGTGATTAACCCTCGAAACATTTCAATGAAATCAATCATATATTAAAAATACTTCATCAATGTGTATATTTAAAAATTATGACAAAAAACATTTTTAATGCATCTTATACATTAATATTAACCTATTTGAGATGTATTTGAGTTCTAAAAAAACATATTTTACTCATTTTATCACATTAAATAACTTTTTCCCATTCAAAATATTGATAATTATATAATTTTAAAATTATATTTTAATGAATCAATATGAAATTTTCTTCATTATCACAAAATAAATCACCAAAACCATTCCAAATAATTATTTTTAGGGATATCACATATGGATTAATCATGAAAGAATTTTATGAATCAATTTTGATTTCATCCATGTTGTATTACAAAAGTTTCAAAAACCCAACCTATAACAAGTAAATCACAAACATATATATAAATGTAAAAAAATTTACAAGATATTTAAACATATAATATATATATATACCTTTAGTAATATTTTATATAGCACCATAACATGAAATAAATATTTCTATCATTTTTTATTATGCATTAAGAAACAAGAAAATAAAATTAAACTAATCCCTCTACTTCTAAATATAAGAAATAAAATATTTAAAATCTAATCAAAACTTATTTTATTCATTTTTTGAATAAAAAACTTTATTCCTGTGAAAATAATTTTTTTTAAAAATTATCGTGAAGGTAAGAAAAAAAAAATTATAATAAATTTATTTCATTAAAAACAATATATATTACAATAGAAATCATAATTAGAAGCCACAATTTCTTAAAAGTGTTTTTAAAAAATACTTCAAAAGAGAAAAAGGCCTCATATTTTAAATGGATTCCCTTTTAAAATCTATACACACACAAAATTTAAAATCATCCATTTTTTAAATTTCATGAAAAAACCATAATTTTTCAATTAACAAAATTGTATTAGGACTTTTATAAAAAATAACACTTCCAAAACACCCCAGAAAAAATAATTTTAAATATGAATCTATATTTAATGGACCCCATTTATATTTTCATTAAAATTTTATATCAAAACGTATAAATATATATAATTAATTTAAATTAAGATTTCTAACTGATTAATTAAATTTTAGAACTGTTTGTTTTTACAGAAAAAAATATTTTTGAATTCAACTCTGTATGAAATTATTTTAGACCACTTATTTAAAAAATAAACTATATATTAATCAGTATTTATAAAATGAATTTAAGTATCCATTATATTCTTAAGTATAAAAATTTATCCATAAAAGGCATAAATTAAATAACATTTAACAAAAAATAAACAAATGTAATATTTTTCACATGATAGTAAAAATATAATCAATTTAAGAAAGAAGTAAATAGTAACTATGTATCTGTAGGATGATGAATATTATTGATGGTTATCCTGGAATAGAAAAGAAAATTCATTAATTCTATAAATCTTAAATTTAAATTCTATCCAATATGAAAGAAACTAATTAAACTTTTCTATAATATTTTTAAAATTCAAAATCTATATGAAAAAATAATTAAAATAACATTATATAAATAAAAGTCATTTAAAAATTATAATTTCCATTTAATTTGAAAATCATTAGTTCGACAATAAACTTTAATGATAATAACATGTTCCATTCGAAACCACATTTAGTATTCTAATACTACATTTTTTAGTATCAATATTTATTTAAAACATTTTAATTTTCAATTTATTCATAAAATACCAGTATATAAAACCATACAATATTTAATGTTTTGATCATAAAATATAATAATCACCTCCTTAAATCAATTAGTACATTATATGAAGCCCATAATGTTATATTTCATATTAAATAAAATAAAAAATATATTATTCAAAAAATATATATACATGTATATTATCACAATCATTCATACCAATACATAGTTAAAATAAATATTAAGAATAAAAAATGGATCCATTAATGTTTAACTAAAAATCTATCAAAATCATGATCATTATAGCATGTATTAATTATTACTTTTATAAAAAAATAACAATAGTCGAAAAAATTTAATCATAACATCCCATAAAAAAGATCTCCATATAATTAACTATTTAACCAAGGTCATGTGATTATCCATTTATCATTAAATGATATTTTTCTCCATCTAATAGATGGAATATAAATGTTAGCGTATAAACTCACTATATCACATATTATTTAAATAAAATAAAGGCACAATTCCAAGTATATATAACATATTTTCTTTAAAAGAATAAAATATCAATAAAGGAATAAAATAAAATAAAATAATTTAACACCCATTTAGTAAACTTATAAAAAAGTAAGACACATTTAATTTTTATTAATTTAAAACCACATGTTTGAAAACCACTTTTTCATTATTCAAAATTAATTAATTAGAATTTATAATATTTTAAATGTTTAATAACATCAACCATTCCATTCACAAATAAATAATTAAATATATAAAAAAATAAAAAATATTTTTTAATAAATATAATTTATTACATGATAACACCAAAATAATAAAAAATACTAATTTTAAATCATTTTAAAAATTTATATCATGGAATTTTAATTATTTCAAAATTGTCTTCCAAATATCATCATAGAAAAATTTAAACATTTGGATTATTTTGTTCCCAAAAAAACACTCAAGAAATAGATAAATCAAAACTACATCCACAAAAAAAACACATAAAAACTAATAATTATATGTCACTTTGTCAATTAAAATTCATTATACACATATAATTTAACCATTATTTAAAAAACACCAAAAAAATAATGATATACAATCAATCATATAACAAATAATAACAAATCATGAAAAAAATAGTTATTAGTCATATCAAATCAATTGAAATAAAATATGATATAAGGAATGAGATGAGAAATAATAATTTTTACATTGAACTGAAATTCTTATGAGACATTACCAATGAAAAATGAATGTATACACATCCTAACAAAGGGTTTGAGGATCCCACTCAATCTCAGAAGTTCCTAGTAACTTTAAATTCCATTATAAATAAGTATTTTTTCCTACTTATGGTTTAATGATCATTTTATGAAGATCTTACCATCACCAACCACTTTCCAAATAACATACTAAAATTTTTATTACATTTCATAGTGAAAAAATACTAGATACCCATTATCAATGCCATATTTGTTCTTACACATGGTGTAAGGTGTTTTATTGACTATCTTTGGGCATTAAAAAGTTCCAAGGACATCAATTCTATGTTTTTGGATGGATCATTCCTCCAATAAATATAATTATAAAAATGGGTCTAATAATAAAAATCACATTATCATCCCCTACATAGAGGCTTTACATAAGTTAAAATAGAAATACCTAACCAAATAAACACACACATGCTACTAATATCCTTTTAATAAGAGATATTTGTCATCAAGATACCTCCTCCATACTAAAACCACAATTAATAAACAACCACTATTTCAAATTGGAAATTATTCTATACCTATATCAAACGAGTATGGGAATACATGATAATTAATGATATATGTATATGGTATCGGTAGACATTCCATAAACGATTCTTCCCCATGGTGTATATATATCTTTAAATAAATAATGCATATCATTATATTATTAACTAAAAATATTGATGATCTTTTTTAATTATTATAAAATAAAAAAAAACATGGAGTAATTTAATTTAATACATTAATTTTTTTAGATCATCTAACTTCTGTTTAATTTTAAATTTGTAAGAAAAATTACAGTCATCAAAATTGAAATATTTAATTATTAATAATAACACCACGATTAATAGTAGAGGACTAATGAAACAAAATAAGGGAAAACATATAATCCACTTAAAAGAATCATTCCATCATGTCATATTTCTATAAGGGTATATTATTTATATGGTTCCTTTATAAAACTGTGTTCCACATCCCCTGGGATTGACTCACAAAAGAGTAATACATTCTTATAGACTAATTCAGTAGAGATCATTATATTCACTTCGATTGATTTATAAGAGATCATCATTCTCCAAATATAGTAATATATTCTATTATCAGTATCTAGCTCCATTTCTACCTAAAGTCATAGTGATTAATATAATGAAATTAAATATTCATGTGTTTAATCTACATAACCAACCATTATATAAAATTTTATTTTTTAAAACATCCAAAAATTTTATCATATCAATATTATATATTTAACTCAAATAAAAATATTTAATGAGATGGGGATGAATGCGATTTATAAGAAATAAATTAGATAGAAAAAATACCATTTGAAAGGAAAGACATAAATTTAAATATATAAACAAATCATGAAAAATAATAACATTATATTTTATGAAAATTGGCTTGATTAAAACACATTAATTAATCCTTGGGATTTTATCAAACACAGTGTGGGGTTTCATTACATAAAACCAATTTATGATTTTTATGATACACTATTTATCTAAATAATTTTTAATATAATGTAATAAACCCTTAATAATATATTGAAGTAATCATAGATTTATAGAACCCATTCATTTATATCAAATACTTATTTTAAAATATATATAAATCTTGGTTCTTTTGATAAAGTAAGAGAAAAATATCCATCAATATTTAGTGGTATTATAAAAATTTCGTTTGGTATTACCTACACAACACCGTCTTCATGTAACAAAAAATCTTTATAAAAATATTTGAATCCTAAACATAGATGAATTTAGAAACTTAATAGTGATTTAAAGAGAGAGTAGCATAAAAATCCGTCAAAAACTAAAATTTCATTAGAAAATTAATTAAAAAAATAATTTAGATGACCGATATTGCCAAACCATTCAACTTTTACAGGGGTTTTAGGGGTTTCTCTTTGATTTCTACAACAATTCATTGACCATAAATCATTTTCCCATAAATGTGTCATGACGTAGATAAATAAACTATGAGTATAAAGACTTCCCTTATACCTTGGGGGATATTTCATTACGTTAGAATTAGAAGGTGGAGGGAAGTTTATATGTCTTCTCTTTCCTTGATGTGTGACATATGGATAGAGACGAGGAATATAAGTTAATATAATTTAATTTGAATCCATTTTAATAAAAAGTTATTATTATAATGATAATAATATTAATAACTTGAAATACCATATGTATACAAAAATTATACACCATTACATATTTACACAAATAATAAGAGTAATATATATTCCATAGAAAAAATAATTATCTTAAATCTATATAAATGTTATTTCTATATAAAGATATATAACAAAGGGTAAACATGTATATTTAATAAGGAAAGAAAAGTTTAATATTTTTAATAGAAATAACAAATCATATGACCACACTAAATAGATAGATAAAACATTTTCTCAGTCAAATAGTTTACTAGGTAAGGGCTTATGATATTAATACTGTGATAATTAAAAATTAGGTTCCAAATAATAGAGTTATAGTCGATGTAAATGGTTTCCTAATTCATACACCAATTGTGTGTTATAGAAAACCTCAAGAATATAACACTACATAGTACACCAAACTATTCAAAAATATAACACTACACAATACACCAAACTATACATAGACTAAATAATAAAGAATAACTTCCAAAAAATCATAAGAAACCAAATATTTTATCTCATATGTAATATTATTATAATCCTATATTAAAATATTAAATATGTATTTTTAATTATCAAACATGATACTTGAATTATGTTGACCATCAATGATGATCATTACAGTTTTAAATGGGAGACTGATACTTCTGTCTAGTGTCATTATGATTATGACATCACTAACATGTTATGATATTAATTTTGACACTTATGTATGTGATTTTTTATGATATTATTTACTATATTCGATATATGGAATAACATTTATAACTTACACAAATATGTATTACAATTCATTATATGCTTTACTTTTCTCAATAATTGATGTACCAACCAGATATATATGAAATTAATATTTCTGAAATTAAAAATTTTGAATAAAATGTGATGGTTTTTAAAGACATAGTTTATATAATTTTTATGAATATTAATGTATTGAGATGAATTATTGTTCTTTGATTCATGGTCAAATCATAGAATCAAATTATTTTATGGGATTTGTGGGAATGATAAAAATAAATGTGATTTTAATTATCACATTCAAGCCATTAGAGTCAATCAAAATGAATTTTAATTTATAAATAGTATTATTCTAGTGAATAATATGGAAACTATGACTAGATTGATAAGTTTCTTTTAGTTTTAGTAATTATTTGATGGAAATATGAATTTTTTTGGATTGAATAATAAGTGAATAGTATAGAACACCATTTTCTGAAAAATATTTCCAACCCAAACATATAGATGGACTAAAATTTTATAATTTGAATTTAAACCTAAATTATCCTCTTATTCCCCCAATTATGACTATATTAAATCCTAGAAAGATCCAACGCATTATTGATGATGATACCAATAGTTATAAATCCTATAAAAACATCATACCCCCAAACAGTGAATGGTATAATGGAAAATTGAATTTATGAGACTAGTATCCCATTGGTTCTTGAAAAATTATATATATATATATATATATCATAATATATGAAATCATGATCTATAAAAATGTTGATATTTTATAATTAATATAGGAATCATGTCACGACCCATCCCCTGGGGCCCTTGTCGTGACTACCCCAACCATGACTTCCATAGGCCAGGGGATGGTGACGAGAACCAAAGGTGTAAATCCATAAAACTGGGAAGAAATTACCTTTAGAAATTATAAACACACACAACAGGGTAGATGGAAGAAATAAACAAAGTAAATCTGTATACAAAAGAAGTGCTGAAATGTAAAAGGGCTGGAAATATAAACCCGACTATAAAGTACAAGGAAATTGAAAGTACAAAATAGTTGTAAAGTGAAGAGCAGCTCCTGGATCATCCACCACAGATCCTAGATGAAGGGTAGGTATAGTTATCCTCCTCAACACTCCTCCTCCATCAGTATCCTCTAGGTACAGACTCATCGTGAGGTCCACCTCCTAGTACCATCCATTCCTCGTACACTCAGCCTCGGTCAGCGTTGTCTGTCATCTGCATCCAACACAACGAGGTGTGGGCATAGCCCGTGTAGGGGTGAGTATAACGATACTCTGTAGGGACCCCGAGACCCTCAAGGTCTCACAAAATCCAACAAGTATTAACCACAATGTTTGAAATCAACAAATAGCCATTACTAAGGTATATGCCCATACATTTTCCTATGTTATCAAGTAACCCATCTCTATAATGAGGTAAACTCAAAAGTCACTTACTCAGATCACATAGATATACAACATATGTAGGGAGATAGATATGATCAGATATAGCCACTAAAACCTTTGAGCAGTCGGACCCACACAAGATCCAGGAACAACTATTCTGTTAGACCAACACATTATCCAGGAACAGAAGTTGCAGCTGTCAGACCCACACAGGATCCAAAACCAGATATTCTGTCGGACCTTCACATAATCCAGGAATAAAGGTTGGAACTATCGGACCCACAGGATCTTTTAATAGTAGTCAAATCTGTCAAACCCACACAGGATCCAGGATTGGCTATTCTTTCGGACCAACACATGATCCAGGAACAGAAGTTGGAGCACAACCAGCCACAGGGTTTCCACAAAGCATTCTTAATTCCAGGAGGGTCCTCCCTTCAATCCAAGAGCTGATACGTAAACTACCACAAATTCCCACATAGAAGTATCTCAGAGGTATTCCACATCATAGTGGTCTCAATGCAATAGATGGTGTGTCGACCAGATGCTCGGTCTGTGATTTACTAGCCTTTTAGTCCGAGGGACCCGGTTGGATTCGTGTACGATTCAAATTGATTGTACCCCAACCGTGTCCAAACAAAAAGTGGGGTATACCAAATGAACCATCTTGATACATGATTTTTGTCTCCTCATATGGTTCGTAAGTCGGAAACTCATAGCCCATTTTATGGGCGAAAATGTGAAATCGGGTCAAAACGGGTCTGGGTTTGGTCCTGCCAAGTCGGACCGACCTGACCCAACCCAGTCCGGACTGGAGTCCGACACAGTCTATAGGTAAAAACTGGTCTGTGGGGGCCGCTTGGCCCATGCAAGCGGCCCGACCCATGCTGGCTGCTTGACCCGCGCTGGGTCCGGCCCGCGTGGGGGTCCCGCCTGCACTGGGTCCTGCCTGCACTTGTCCAGCCCGCGCTTGGTCGAGCCTGGTAGCCTGGCGTTCCACGGGGGTCCTCCCTATCCAAGTACATGGGGGAGCCCGCACCACCAAGTTCCCGAATGGCTTAGCTGTTCGGATGGATGGAATCGAAGCCAGGATGGCATCGGTGTGTAACGTGGGACCCAGAGGGGTCCTGTTGTTTTCGGCTGGCCAAGAGTCCCACCGACACCTCGCACAGCGCCGGCTGCACTACGCCTCTTCTGACGGCCCGATGGCTCATTCCACTTGTCTTCCTTGCGGTCGGGCTTGCGTCGGCCGCCACTACTCCACTGCAGCCAGAGACTGTGGCTCCCCTTTTGGTCCAACACGCGGCGTGGTTGCATCACGCCCTCCTCAACAACCCGGCGGCTTGAGCTGCTGGTCTCCTTCGTGGCCAGGATTTCCCCAGCCGCTGCTGCACCTCCGTGGCTAGGGGCCACGGGTACTCTTCCAGTGGAGCGGTTGTGTCACTGCCACCACACAATGACGCTCGTCGGTTCCATCCGCCGACGATCTTTCCAAGGGTCACTGGACGAGTTCTGGTGTCCCATTTCTCATTTCTGTAGAGGCCTCACACTCCTTGGGAGATTTCCTTCAATCCGTAAACATTTTTTACAAGAGTCGCCCATTTCGTTCTCAAGCCACGTTTAGCACCAATTTCAAAAAAGAAGGCGGAGGGGTCAGGCCATGTTTATTCATCCCACACCCTCCGCATTAGAGAGATATCAAGCGGCTTCAAATTCTAAACCATGACAGAAAATGTAGAATGAGTAAAAAAACAATGTTTAAACCCCTACCTCAGATTCATTGACATCGGGAAAAAATATCAAGAAGTCAAGGATGACATCATCAGTGTTCTGCAAGGACGAAACTTCTTCCCTTGTTCTAGTTGGAGATCAAAGGAGAAGTTGTTTTTTGTTGGTGGGAGAAGCCCTTCATTGGGATGAGCATTCATCATTGGAGAGAAACATTTATCACAAATTCTCCCCTCTTCTCAAGCTCCACCAAAAAAATGAGTCCCTCCACAAAATAATAGATTTATCTTATTATTTACGTGTTGGGACATATTTTAAAAAGATTAAAATTAATGAACTAATTAGGCTAGCCCTACTTAATCAATGTGGAGGATGGTGGCACCATTAAGTTGGGAGCTCAAGATGTTTCTCCCCACTTAATGGGGAGTTCAAGTGTTTAAGTGGTCTCGAGTGGTCCCCACCACATTAAGCCCACATGAAGAGGGGTTTTAGAACTCAGGTGGACCAGGCTACCATAAACTCTCATTGGATGTTATGGTGTGGTATCCCCCACCTCCAAACCTCTCTTGGATGTTTTAGCCAACTAAAAATAAAAATAAAGCTAAAACATTATTTTTATTTAATTTATTCATAATAACTCTAAAACTATCTTTCAATCTCGATCAACTGTTGTTGAGGATAAAGTCTTCTTATGATAATACCATATTTTCAAGTTCAACGGTGCCCTCCGATTTCAGTTCCAAGCACTAGTTCAAAATGTATAAAATCATGCTCGTGCGTTTTCTAAACGTACATGAACAGAATTTCAGAAATTGATTCCGGACACACCGGGACTCGGAATCATGCGCCGCCAGTTCTCACGGACTCATAAAATTCCCAAGTATTTAATAAAAAATATCCAATGGAAATTATGGGTGTTTACATTCTCCCCACCTCAGGGATTTACAACCATGTAAGCTACAACTCAAACTAAGGGAACAAATGGGGGTTCTGAGCACGCATCTGAGCCACCTGCTCCCATGTGCTCTCCTAGAGGTTCATGTACTGCCATAATACATGCACCAGAGGTATCGACCATCCATGTTGGACCCTCTACTTTCAATCCTCAATCTTTATTGGAACCTCTATAACCGTCACCCCATCGTGGATGACCATCTCTCCATGGTCGATGATGTGTGAAGGGTCATGCACGTATCTCCTCAGCTGAGATACATGTAAGACGTAGTGCACCCAGTGCAACTAAGGTGGAAGGGCTAAGCAGTAAGCCACCTCACCTACACTGTTGAGGACCTAGAGAGGTCCTATGAACCTTGGAGATAGCTTGCCTCCTTGGATAAATCTCCATAAACCTCGTTGGGGTGAGACTCGTAGAAAGATGTGGTCTCCATCCTCGATCTCTAGAGGTCTTCGTCTCCTGTAATCATATGAATTCTACCTTCTCTGTGCAGTCTCCATCTACTCCATGATTATCTGCACCTTCCATGTGTTATCTCGTACCATCTCTGGTCCCACTAGTGCTGACTCCCCTGGGTGAGTCCATCATAAGGGTGATCTATATGGTCATCCATACAATGCCTCAAAAGGTGCCATCCATATGGTTGAGTGATAATTTTTCTTGTATGTAAACTTCATCATGGGTATGTGATCCTCCCAGTAGTGACCAAAGTCAAGGAAAAATGAATATAGCTTGTCCTTGAGGGTCTGAAGGGTCCTCTCAGTTTGGCCACCTATCTAAGGATGAAAGGTAGTTCTCAGACGTAGCTACATTTCAAAATCCACCTACAACCCCTTCCATATCTGGTAAGTAAACTGTGCATCACGGTCGGAGACAACAGAAGAAGGTACTCTATGTATCCACATAATCTCTTGCACATAGAGGCGTCCCAAGATCTCTACAAAACCCTGCTCTATGATCGGTAGGAAGTGGGCTGACTTGGTGAGTCGGTCAACGATTACCCAAATCGAGTCATGACCCCTAAATGTACATGGAAGACCCATCACGAAGTCCATGTATATCTCATCGCACTTCCACTCTGGTACCTCTAATGGATGAACCAAGCCTGTTGGTACCTTGTGCTCTACCTCACTTTCTGACAAGTGAGGCATCAGGAGACAAACTCTGCTACTACCTTCTTCATACCTAGCCACTAGTGCTGTCATCGAAGGTATTAGTACATCTTTGCCACTTCTGGATGTACCACTTGAGTGGACGTGTGAAATTCCCTCAACACTTCCTCCTGGAGTGAAATTGGCACCATAGTACGTCCTCTAAAAATGATGACATGCTCCCCACCTTCAGAAAATCAATCTAGTGCCTGCCCTGTAGATATCTGAGCACATTGTGTCTTGCAGTTAGCATCCCCATGATGTGATTCCCTAACTCGCTGAAGGAGTGGGGGAGTGTCCATAAGAGACTGTAGAAAGGCTTCTCCGTCTCTATACAAAACAGATATCTGCAAAGTGGCTAGCTTCTCCATCACCTCTCTTAGCAGTTGTATACCAGACCTCTTGGTGAGTATATCTGCAACAACATTCCCCTTCCCAAGAGTATAGACTATATCAAAGTCGTAGTCCTAGAGAAAATCAAGCCATCAACTTTGTCTCAGATTCAGGTCCTTCTGAGAGAAGATATATCTAAGAATCTTGTGATCATAGTACATGGTAAAACTTTTACCCATCATATAGTATTTCCACTTCTTCAAGGAGAATACTACTACTTCTATCTTCAGGTCATGGATATCATAGTTTATCTCGTGTTGTCTCAACTACTGAGAACCATACACGATCACTTCTTGATCTTACATCCAGACACACCCAATTTTGGTCCCTAATGTGTTGCAGTAGACTATGTACCCTACACCATCCTCTATAATCCTCAAGATAGGGGCATTATTCACCCTCTGAGTCATCTCCTAAAAGATCTGTTGGAATCTCTCCGACCATATGAAGGATTTCCCTTCTTCGTTAAGGCTGATAGTGGTGCTGCAACTATGGACAAGTTTGGTACGAACCTCTGATAATAACCAGCCAAACCCAGGAAACATTGTACCTCCCTCACACTCTTGGGTGGATCCCAAGAACGTACTGTATCAATCTCCACTATATCCACTGCATCTCTATCCTCTGAGATGACATGTCCCAAAAAGTGAACCTCCCTAATCCAAAACTGTCACATCGAGAGCTTATCATAAAGCTGGTGCTCTCGATGTGTGTCCAATACTACCCACAAATGGTAGGAATGCTCCTCCTCAGAAGTCGAGTAGATCAGAATGTCATCGATGAAAACTATGACAAAGCGATCGAGGTATGGCTAGAAGATCCTATTCATGAGACCCATGAACACTGTTGTAGCGTTGGTTACGCCAATGGTCATAACCAATAACTTGTATTGGCCGTACCTGAAGGTAATCTTCTGAAAATCCTCGTCTCGAACTTTGAGTTGGTGATATCCTGATTTGAGGTATATCTTCTAGAACCATCATGCTTCCTTCAGCTGATCTAAGAGATTGTCTATCCATGGGAGTGGGTACTTGTTCTTCAGGGTCACCTGATTCAGGTGACGGTAGTCAACAGAAAACCTCAATCTCACATCCCCTTCATGGCGATAATAATCGGGGCTGTTCAAGGAGAAACAATGGGAAGAATGAATCCCTTCACCTGTAAGTCCTCTATCTATACCCTCAACTCGCGAAGCTCAGTGGGAGCCATATGATATGCTGGTGTAGATATCAGTGTCGTCCGAGGGTACAAGTTAAGGTATAATTCCACCTCTCTTCGAGGAGGTAGTCCGGTAACATTGTCATGTAAAACATCTGTATACTAGTCCACCACTACAGGATAGCTCAAATTCTTCATATCAACTACTCCGAGGGTAATGCAGGCCAACAGATGAGTGATCGGCTGCACCCTCCTCCGATTAAGTCTTTCTTGTACTGCAAAGGCTCTGTTTTATCCAGTTAAGGTGAACCTAATCCCATCCGTGTGGACACACCGAACTTTGTGCCTCATACAGTCGATTAGAGCATGGACTTTAGATAACTAGTCCATACTGAAGATGACGTCGTAAGGCCTTGACGCCACTTTGAGGAGATCCCAGCCGAAGTTCTCACCTCATATAGTAATCTCACACTATCGGCACCAGTGCGTAATCATCGAGTCTTCTCTTGTAGGAGTATCTAGCTGTAAGAATCATGCCAATGGCTCCATCAGAATCTATGAGATCCAAACAAGGGTCGTGGAAATGAAATAGTTGCTTGAACATGTGTCTATAAGAACTGCATCTATGGTGGATTAGACATAGATCGTACCTCGAATCATATCTGGAGCGCCATGATCTTAAGCCTAAACTGCCTGTAGGTGAGCTCTCGCATGTCCACCTGCTCCCTGTGGTTAGGGTGGACCTCCTGGTGGTGTTGGCAGTAACACCTCGAATCGTTGTCCACCACCAGCTGCACGGACAACTCCTTTTCCAGGTCCGCTTGCTCCCAGCGGTATGCCTCGATCGAACCTCTGCCTCTACCTAGGAGGTCCATCAACTGTCTTCTGATCATTATTATGGCAGGTCAGATTGTAACGAGCCGTGTGTCCCTGCCTTCCGTAAGAGTAACATTTACCGCTTCAGGCATGACTAGCTCTGTCTCGTGTTCCCCGCACAGGTAAACCTTTGTACTGAGGTCATCCAACAGATGGTCTGGTCCACATGGACCTCTGTGACATATATCTACTTCCAGCTGCAGCAGACTCCGCTTCATGTCGACTAGTGGTGGGTCTCACTGTTGGAGACTACTCAGTAAGGAAACTCTCCACAAGGAGAGCTCTCTCTAACACTCCTGCCTATGTCTGGATGATGAGGGAGATCATCGAGGCCCTTATCTCTCGTCTGAGCCCCTACTCGAAGGTCCAAACAATGAAAAATGGGTCCCACACCATATCTGTGGAGTAGAGTGAGAGTACGGTGAACCTCGCTGAGTACTGAGCTACAATCAAACTACCATGTAGCAGATAATGTAGCTCTGGTATCTGCACTGCACGTAGGGTGTCTGGTAAAACTCTGCCCAGAACAATCTCTCGAAGTCTTCCCAGAGAAGTGTCGCCTCCTCGTGAAGTTGGATCATCAGGCTCCACCATATTCCTTCTACTATATGTAGAAGACTCCCTGCAAGAATCACCATGATGTATGCCGGTGTCCCTATGAGTCTGAAGACTCTCACTACAGCCTCCAACAAATCCTCAACTTCCAGAGGGTCTGTCTCACCCCTGAACCTAGGAGCCCTCTGGTGTTGGAACTCATGCAATTCACATAGGCGGTGGCTACACTCCCTGCTACTGGGGATGGTGGAATCGGTGGCCCAACGGGTAATGGTAATGCTTGTGCCTCCACTAGAAAAGGGCCCAGCAACGAGGCATCGTCGCTCGGTGGGCTATCTGTATGTACAACTCTCGAAACCCTGGTTGGTTGTCTGCATGGAGGCATCTTGAAAAGGAACTGGTGAACCATGTTTAATAAGTTATACTTATTGATCTGACTCAAATAGATCATAAGTAAAACTCTTGAAAACACACACGCAATCAGTGTTTTCTTACAATGAGTTTGAAATCAGTAGTCAGGGTCATGGTGTATGGATACGTCGGCCGCCGCACCAACACTGGACCCCCAAGGATGAGAACCACACTCAGTACCCTTGACACTATTGATTCACTGAAAATAAATATCAGAGTTCTAAGATACGCGGTATAATTGATGCCTCTGATACCAATTTTTCACGACCCTTACCTCAAGGTCCATGCTGTGACAACCCCAAACCCGCCTTCCATAAGCCAGAGGCTGATGATGAGCACCAAAGGCGAAAATCCATAAAACTGGGAAGGCCTTGGATTTACAAATTATAAACAGACACAACAGAATAGATGGAAGAAATACACTAGGAAAAACTATTTACAAAAGATGTGTTGAAAAGAAAAGGGGACAGAAATACAAGCCTGACTATAAAGTACAAGGAAACTGAAAGTACAAAACAGCTCAAAGGTGAAGAGAAACTCCTGGATCATCCACCACGGATCCTACCTGAAGGGTAAGTATAGATAGCCTCTTTAGCACTCCTATTCTATCAGTCTTCTCTGGGTACCGACTCATCATGAAGTCTACCTCCAGGTACCGTCCAGTACCCATACACTCAGCCTCGGTCAGTGCTGTTTTTCGTCTGCATCCAACACAATGAGGTGCGGGCATAGCCCGTGCAAGGGTGAGTATAATGATACTCAGTAGGGACCCCAAAACCCTCAAAGTCTCACAAAATCCATCAAGGATAAACCACAGATTATGAAATGAATGGATAGTCATTACATAGGTATATTCCCATAGATATCCTATGTTATCAAGTAACCCATCTCAATCATGAGGTAAACTCAAAAGTTCCTAACACATCTCACACATATATATACAATTTATGTAGTGAGATATAGATGATAAGATATATCCACTAAATCATTTGAGCTATTAGACCCAAACAAGATCTAGGACCAGCTATTCTGTTGGGCCAACACATGATCCAGGAATAGAAGTTGGAGATGTCGAACCCACATAGGATCCATGACCAGCTATTCTGTCGGAACAACACATGATCCAAGAATAGAAGTTGGAACTATCGAACCCACACATGATCCAAAAACAGTATCTAGAGATTTCGGGACCACATAGGATCTAGGACCATCTATTCTATCGAAACAACACATGATCCCAGAACAGAAGTTGGAGCACATCTAGCCACAGGGATTCCCCAAATCATGCGCTATTCTGGGAGGGTCCGGTCCACATGACAAGAGTAGATACATCAAATAACACAAATCCCCATGTAGAAGTATCTCAGAGGTCTGACACATCATAGGGGTCTCAATGCAATAGACGACATGTCGATTAGATGCTCGGTCTGTGAGTTATTAGCCCTTCAGTCCCGGGGACCCAGTTGGATTCGTGTACGGTCCAACCTGACTGTCACCAACCATGTCCAAAACACAAGTGGGGTATACCAAAAGAATCGTCTTTCTACCAGAATTTCGTCACCATAGACGGTTTATCAATCGGACACCAATAGCCCATGTTATGGGTGTAATGTTTAAATGAGAACAAAACAGGTCCGGGTACGGTTCGGCACAGTCGGACCGACCCGGTCCGCGGGTCCGACCTAGTCCGTGAGTCCGACCCGTTCCATGGGGGTGGCCTGACCCGAGAGGGTGGCCCGTCCCGCGCTAGCAGCCTGGCCCACGCTGGTGGCCCGACCCGCACTGTGTCCTGCCCGCGCTGGTCCGGCCCACACTCGGTCTGACCTGGCAGCCTGCGAGGGTCCACCCTGGCCGCGTCCAGGGGGAGGCCACACGCCGTGATTAAAGAATGGCTTAGCCATTCGGGCAGGTGGAACCGGTGCCAGGCTGGCGCCGGTGTGTCACGCGAGACCCAGCGGGGTCCCGCTATTTTCGGCTGGCCGAGTGGCCAGTAGACTCCTTACACGGCACCAGTTGTGCTGCGCCTCTTCCTGCGGTCCGGCGGCTCGGGCCACTGGTCTTCCATGCGGTTGGCCTTGCACCGACCATTTCTTCTCCACCGTGGATAGGGGCCACAGATCCCATTTGGGTCCACCATGCGACGCGGTTGTTCCACACCCTCCTTGGCAACCTGGCGGCTCGAGTCACCGGTCACCATCGTGGTCGGGCTTCCACCGACCACTACTGCACCGTCGTGGCCAAGGGCCACGACTACTCTTCTGTCAGCGTGGTTGTGCCACCACCACCACATGATCACGCTCATCGGTTAAATCCACTGAAGATCTTTCGACGGGTCACCGGATGAGTTCCTGTGGCTTGTTCTTATTCTAGTAGAAGTTGTGCACTCCTCGGGATGTTTCCTACGATCCGCAAACATCGTTGAAAAGAGTCACTAATTCCGATCTCAAGTCGCGTTTAGTTTCAATTTACACAAAGAAGGAATAGGGGTAGGGCTTTGTTTGTTCATCCCATGCCCTCCGCATTAGGGTGATGTCAAGCAGTTTCGAATTCCAAACCACGATGGAAAACAAAGAACGTGGAACAAAAACAAAGATTGAACCCCTACGTCAGATTTGTTTACATTGGGAATGAAGTTGAAGAAGTTGAGGATGACGACGTTGAAATTCTACAAGGACAGAGCTTCCTCCCTTATTCCAGTTACAGATCAATGGAGATGTTGTTCATCATTGGTGGAAGAATTCCTTCGCTGGGAGGAGCATTCTTCGTTGGAGAGAACAATTTTCTCTCAAGTTATACCCTCTTCTCAAGCTGCACGATAATGAAAATGAGTCCCTCCACAAAATAATATATTTGTCTTATTATTTAGTTGTTGGAAAACATTTCAAAAAGATTCAAATTAAAGAATTAATTATACTAGCCCCACATAATCAATGTGGAGGATGGTGGCACCATTAAGTGGGGAGCTCAAGACGATTCTCCCCAATTTATGGAGAGTTCAAGACTCAATGGGGTCTCGGGTGGTCTCCACCACATTAACCCTACAATAGGAAGGGTTTTAGAACTCGTTTGGGCCCCACCACCATAACCTCTCATGGTAGGTTAAGGTGTGGTGGCCCCCACCCCCAAACTCATCTTGGAGGATCTAAGAAAATAAAAATAAAAATAAATCTGCAACTTTATTATTATTTAATTTATTCATAAAAACACAAAAACTATCTTTCATTCTCTATCAACTATCGTCAAGGTGAAAGTTCTATTAAGAAAATATCAGTGCTGTGAGTTCAATGGTGCCCTCAGATTTTAGTTCCATGCACCGGTTCAAAAGTTATAAAATCATGCTCGTACGTTTACTGAATTTACGAGAACAAAAATTCAGAAATTGATTCTGGGCACACCGGGCCTCGGAATCACACGCCGTCAGTTCTCACGGACACATAAAACTGCCATGTATTTAATAAAAAAAATTCCATGAAAATTCCAGGTCTTTAAAAATCATGATATTATTTTCTAATTTCTATGTTTTTATAGTTCACATAAAGATCATTCACATAAAATATATTGTTTTATTAGTTTCCAGTAATTCCTCATATATTATTAGTGGTTAATATAAATTGATAGATATATTATAATTATATACTATGTAATTGATTTATTGTTTTTCCTTTGATATATTTATAATTTTAAAAAAATGATTGTGAGAAATGGATTTTCAAATATATGGTATTTCTTAATTTATGATTCATATATTATGAGATTTTAAGGGAAACTATGAGATTTATTTCTAATTAGTTATTATTTAGATAGATTTAATTTATATAGTAATTTGGACATGGATATAATATAAATGGAATATATAGAATTGTATTTTCCATGTAATTTTGAAGGGGAAAATGTTTTTCATAAATTAATGAATGTGGATGTCAGTAATGATCTTGAGCTGTTTTCAATGGATGTAGGGGTTGGGTAATGATTAATAGTATCAAAAACTAATTTTTATCGTATATTATATTTTATCTGACATGTATAGAAGATGGTAATTTTTTTTTAAACAATCAAATGGATGGTGGCCGATGGAGTATTAATGATATGATTAGGGGAACATATTGAGTGTATATTGCTTTTATATTTCTTATCAAAATAGATATAGTTATATATCATATTTTGTTTAATGATTGGATAAACAAAATTATATTAACCATGTCTTTTATAAAACTCTAGAATGAGTTGTTCCCATGTGATGGAGGAACTATTCTAGGAACATTTTAATTATTTTTTTTTGATATATGTTAAAAAAATCTCAAAGAAATCAATTAAATTGGTATGAATAAATTAAACCTAAGAATTTATCGGTGTGGTATAAATAAACCATTATTAGTATTCTTGTACTCACTCATACAAATATATATCATTATATATATATATATATATATATATATGTATATATGTATTTTTTAATCATTCATAAAATATAATGGTTCTAGTGTTCACTAGTAACGATTCATAATAAGTAGTAAATTATATTAACAGTTGAATTTGGGAATATGATATTAAAGGATTTTATGACCTTGATGGATATGTTTCAAAATATTATTATTTTTTATTTCATTTTAGACATTATTTATATTTTTATAATAAATATTTTCAAAAAAATCAAAGCATAAAATATTTTTTTATAATTTTTTTTGATATTTAATAGAAATTCAGTTTTAATTACATGTTGATGATTATTTTATTTTTAGGGAAACCTATTCTCATGATATTATAAAATTTCCTTAACAATACGTTTTAGACCTATAGTGAATAATGAATTTTATTATAAAATTATAGTTGATCTATATAAGTCCTAATACTCAATTTTTAGAACTAGATTATTATAACAGTTTTAAATATATGTCAATTAGAGTGGATGATTGACTATGAAAAATAAGGATGATTTATAGATAGTTGATTTAAGCTGGATATCAATTTAAATAGAATATATGGATCCATAGAAGTTGTATTTATAATTTTCAAATAGAGGATCCTCATGTAATTTTCAATTCCAACAAATAGTAATCTATATGATTTTAGGATTTTGGAGATTTAAACATATTCATTTTCATGTGAATTAAAACTATGATTATGGAGATATCTAAAAAATTGAGTAGTTTTCTATCTTATAAATACTTATAGATAGAGATAGACATATTATGAAAAATATTTTCTAACTAGTATTGATGCTATTTTGTTATGATATAAAATGAGAAATTCATGGATGGATTATAATATTAATGATTATTAATACAGAGAATGTAATTTTTAGGTGGTGACATAATGATTTTGATATGAAATAATCCATCTAATTATGAGCTATCTAGAATTCCCAATAATTTATTATTTAAGTGAATTAAGTCGAGTGAGAAAGGATCAATGAAAAAGATTAATTTTGAAACATCTCTATGTTAGAAAAATATATAGGATGAAAATGGGAAATTGTTTCTAGAGACTGAAAATTTTATTTTTTATTTTCAAAATAACCACTTAAAGGATAATCAGATACACTATAAATCATGCAGGATACTGAAATACATTATTCATATAGAATGTGAAATTTAAAAAGGGGAACCAAACCCAAACTGTTCCTGGAGACATAATATATAAACTCATTCAAATGTTTAAGAGACATATATAGAGTCTACATAGTCATTGACAAGCATGTACTAAGAGATACTGAATAGGGAAAAAGAGAGTTTGATTATGTGAGAGAGTAAAAAGATATTATTAAATAGTTATTATTTTCATTAATGTTAGAAATAAATTCTAGAGAGGACGGATTTCATATGAACACTTTCAGAATTGGGAAAATAATATAATAATAATAATAAATACTAATTCTTGTGAATATATAAAAATTAATGGATGAATATTATATGTTCAGTAAGAATCATTATATTAAAAAAATTCTATTTTAATTACTAAAAAATCATAAATAGATGGAGTCTAATTGTAAATTATAGAAAATTAATTTATTTTTTTAATGAAATATTTTCGTAAAATATGTTAAATATAATTTTTTTTCATTATTTTATTAATATCAAAATTTTTGGGGTAATAAAATTAATCTACAAATATTTATTAAAACATAGGAAAATATTTATAATAATATTTAATATGATTGTTTTGTTTCATAAAAAACCATTATTAAAAAGAAACTATTTTTAACATACAAGAAGAAAAATATCTTTCATATATTCATTTTTCTATTTAATTTGGTATCTCTTCCATGTTATCTCAAACTTCTAATGATTACCATGTTTTTATGTATCTATTCATGTCATTAATCGAAATTTAAAAAAAAATATTTATACATTCTTAGTCTCTATATTTTAAAAATTTAAAAAACTCTACTTAATATAACATCCTTCCATATGTTTTGACCATTCACCGCTTCACTACATAGAGTAGATCCTGATTTTAGATATTCAATTTTTACGATCCATGATAATTGAAATATTAATAAATTGGTTTCATTATCATTTAATGAATTGTTTTATTAATTCGATACATGTTTTTTATTTTATAATTTAATTTTGCATATTATTTTTTACAAAATCTAGTGTTATTTGTTTTAAATTGAAAAATATATTATTTTATTGTTTTGCTAAATAAATATTGATGATTATGATGGTATGTATCAAAAGAAGAAACATTTTACACATAGTCTAGATAATATGGATATAATTCATTGTAATTTAATAAAAATGAAGGAATATCATCTCCATATAAAGATGATCGTATGTTTTCATATAAAATTAATATGATGATACAATAATTGATGTAAATGGAAGATATTGAATTAGATTAGACTGTAAAATGTTATAGAATAACATGAAACTATTATAAATCTATATTATATATCATTCTCTATATTTTTAATAAATGTTAGAGAAAATATGATGAAAATAATAATGAATATTTAAAAATATTTGATCAATTTAATGAACAATTTTATATAAATATTAGGTTGTATCTCAAACAAAATTGAGGCTTAAGAATAACATTTAACTCTTATAATTCATTATATTAAATAAAGTTGAGTGTAGAATATTTTGGTTGAATATTTTGTTGTCGATAAATGATTTATTGAGTAAAATTTATTATATAACATTTTTATTAGAATATTTTAAAATGAAATTTTGTTAGATTATCAAATATATTTATAGAAACATGTGGAAGATAACATAATTTTGAAAAAAAATTACAATAATATTTCTAAAAATTGATATTTTATCTTCCTTGTATTTACATGAGTCGTTATTATAATCAAAATATCCCAAATACAACCTATGTGAGGGGTGAATTGGGGAAACATTTTTATGAATTATAATATATTCATATCAAATTTTATGAAAAACACACTAATTCAATAAATCTAAATCATACATCCATAACATGAAGATAAATTAAAAAAAATGCAGTGACATGAATATTATTATTGGTTCGCTACTAAGGGTTACTATAAGAGATTATAAAGATGATGGATAATTTACAATAAGAATCACTGATCATTATAGTTATTAGATGAATTTAGTAATACATTTCTAAAAATGTAATCCAAACATTCCCATTATTCTTATCAACATACTAAATTAAATAAGTGGCCTAAGAATAATATCATAGGCAGGTTTCCCTAAATATTATCCAAAAATATTATTAACACAGATCCCTGAGTGTGTATTCCTTTTACTCAAATCACATCTTCCAAAATTTGAGATATCCATAATGGTTCTACTGATAATCATCTCTTACCTTCCAACTCCATGTTAATACATTATCACTAATTAAAGTTATATATTCTATAAATTTTTATTTTATCATCAAATAATCATTCAAATCCACTCCATTTTTATTTTCTACATGTTAAAATATTTTTTCTTAAAAACGTTCTATAATATGTAAACTATAACCAATAATATAAAATATGAACTCTCAAATTTTGAAAAATAGTTGAATTTTAAAAATTATTTAATTATAAATAATTTGTGGAATTGTTTCATGAAATGAGGTGTGATTTTATTTCACTACAAGTACTTATTGAATCAAGTACTATTTCTAGCATGATTACAATTCCACTATAAATCCATAAATATCGGTCTATCTAAAATATAAAACCCTTTGAAATGTTTTATGTGATTCTCAAAATATGAATTTTCCTAAAACATTGTGCGGAATGAGGTATAGTGTTGTAGTGTGATTCCTGATCTAGTATCATAAACAATATTATTTCCTCTTATTTAGGTATGATTTTTAAAATTCCACATCTTGAGACCAATCCTTATTTGTGGAATGATTCCATATTTTTGGTGTGAATCATTCTACAAGATCATCTATTCTAAAAATATATTTTTTATTATATTCAATTTGATGTAATTTGTACAATTATAATGTAACACTGTTATAGATATATAAAAAACTGATAATATCGTACACTTTACCATATAATTATTTTTATAATATATAACATTATTCAGGATGTGATAATTTCTATTATTTTGTAGTTAATAAATCCTTTATAATAACAATTTTAGAATTTATCAATTCTATTCAAACCATATCAAAATATTCATACCAAGTTAATATGTTAAATAAAGAATAAAACACCAAATCTGTCATTGATTCATGACATTCCAATTCATATATTTTACAATCTTTATCTCTAATATTTTACCGATTTGGGTTTTTTAGAAATAAAAATCACACATGATGAAATTAAAGACCACTAAAGAACTAAAATGACAAAAAAATATAATAGGATATTTATTTAATTAATCTATGTATTTGTGATCAACATTTAGAATATAAAAATAGTCCATATAGAATTTTATACAAACCATACCTATTAACATTTTATTTAAGAAACCACATTTCATTAAATTATAAAACATTATATAATTACCAAAAAATATAATCACCAAGGATCATATATCCCCTATCACATATATCTGAAAATCCCCTCTAAAGTTTATATTTCTCCCCCTTAATATGACAATTATTTTCCTTTGACACTTATTGAACAATTTTAATCTTAATGTTTTATCCCCCTTTTACATTACTCCAAATTTATCAATCACACTAGCTTTCATAAAATATTCCATTCATCAATCTTTCCTCTAATGATAGTAATTAAAATCAAAAAATGTGTATGAATCATGAAATGTTATATAAGTTATTAAAAAATATAGTGATAAGGTATTTTTTTCAAAATATCCTAAATAAGATGGAGGTTGTTGAACAGACATGTTTATATGATTTATATCAAGCACTAATGTAGCCAATGGTTGTGTGAGAATTCTAATTTTTAATAATGTATTCCAAGATACTCAATTTTTACAAATCCTAGTAAAATATATTGTTAAATCATTGAAGATAATTATTCTATGATTCATAAAATAATGTTAAACATGATTATTTTTTAACCAAATTGAACTCTATTTATTAATATGAGTCATTATATTCACCATCATGTATTTTCCTACGTCCTCCAGTGTTCTCATCATCCACAACAATTGAGTACATGAATTAATTTCTAGAATATATTCAAAATCATCTATGTTGATTATTGTTCTCTCTATATTTAATTTAATCAAACAAACACACATTCACCAAATAAAAAAGGATCCACTACTTATTGAATTTCTTCACATAACATATTCATCCTTATCTATATTAAAATACATAATAAAATTCTAATTATTACTTGCATTAAGAACTAACCTAATAACAATATTACAATGAAAAAACCACAGGATTCCTTTTAAAAAATATTTATTCTTCTATTTTTTATAACATTGGAATAGAGAACCAAAATAAATTACATTGATATCATTTTTTCTTTTTTCTAAGAAGAAAAAAAATTATTCTGTCATTCGTTAATATAGTATAGGATCAATATGTCCTCCATATTAGTTCTTTCTGATTTTAGTTTTAATCATAATTATTTTTAAATCTAGTTCTCTATCATACATATAAAACATATATAACAACTACCTTACACATATTTTCTGATAAATAAATATAAATCCCACCTTTTGACTCCCCTATAGGAAAAGGGAACATGTGAGTTTAGTTATATAGACATCTCAATATCTTAACTCGTTAACCTGTTAAGCACAATTACATATTTTTTCAATCATCCATATATAATTTTATCATAAACATAGATTATTTAAATTAACTATTAGTCAATGGGTGGTTTAACATATATGATTTGATCAACACCTCTACTCCTAAACATGAACTTTTTAATTTATGACTAAAATGAACAATACCAAGATTAATTTAACTATCTTAATCTAAAAAATATATTTCTCAAAAAAACACATTTTATTAATTTTTAATTTTAAAATCCTATAGTGATTTATTTTTAACTTCCTCGATGATAAATAAATTCTAGAATTCTAAATTCACATCCATTATATATATAAAACCCTTTTTAATAGTTTTTTCCCAAAAAATTATTATCAAATCAATTATCTAAACCACTATTATAATCCATAAGTATGTATCATGCACTTTTCTATTCGTTATTTTAGAAGTGTGATACCCATTAAAGTATGTTTTTTATTTTTCATAGAGGGCATTTTGGAAGTATTCAAGGTAGCATGGAATGTGATTGATTACATAATGGAATAGATTTTGGTCTACATATCATTAATTTTATGTTGAAATCTATTCTATGTTTTTAGTTATACCAGGGGAAATAATTATTCATCCATTTCCAGATGGTCGATCTTCCCAACTAAGAAACATGACAGTGTTTTTTCAACAATGCATGGGAACCAGCTTGACCAGCTTTCATGGTGGAATGGGAGGGAGAGTGAATAAATATTTTTTTAGAGTACATATAGGAATGAACATTTCATGAATGGTTCCCATGTGGGCCACACATCATTGTTTCATAGCCCATGTGGGGTGGTGTATTCATTTTTTTTGGGTTCTAAACCCCACTAATAGCATGACAAATAATTGACACATTATATCTTTTTAAGTGTTTCTATAGGGTCATACAGTCTCATGTAGTATATAGAGGTGCGATAACCTATTAACCATCCATTAATATATACTGATATTACTGTTGAAAAATGATCATGTGAGCTTAGACTATTTGATCAAGGAATTTTTCAGCATTAACCACCATAAATACACTATAATTTCTAACAACACTAGTTCAGTTCCATCGTCCACAACTAAAAACCTCTAAAATCCAATAGAGGATCAAACTAGTTTCTTCTTCATCAAACTCTCAACGATTTATGATTCCTATATTAGAAAGAGATATCATGTATTGACGTTCTAGTGTGCGGTGAGAATTAGTTCATCTATCTCCATTGTTCAGACCAAGAAAAAAAATACATAATCAAAATACCTTACCCTTACAGGAAAAATAATCTTGAATTCTTTCCATTATTTGATGAACAAATATATTACATGATGGATATTGGGAGAGGAAATCACATGATTTCATCATGAGAAGTTATATAGCATATGTGACCAAATGAAGTCAATCATTGATCCATTAAGGGAGCATGAAAATATTTATAATGACATACTCACATTCACCAGTGACATTGAATTCTATTCATGATTGTAAAAATCCATAGAGACAATCATTAAATCCATTATTGGTTATGTGAAGTTGATTATACGAACTACGTGAACCCATATAGATAAGTATAATGGATAATGTGATCCAGAAATGATGATCACTCAAAAAATAGTTGACATCAACAAAGATTCATGTGAAATTTTGATTAACTTAATGTTACAATAAGATTAGATCATTGATATCCATCATCATGTAAATATATATGTATTTATTATGTATTTTTTTCACTAATATGATGCACAGCTCTGAGAGGACCTAAAAATTGGGCATGAGAAACCATAAATGGTTTTTAGGTGTTATTCTATTGAAATGTAACGATCATATTAATCTACCACATTTTCACAAATAATTTATTTGGTTCCAATATTGTGAATCTGTCAGTGTCACATCAGTGGTAAACTCATTTATATTTCCATTGCATGTGAGATATTCCACCCATCTCTTCCAACTGTTGCACATAAAACCTTCACCATGAAACATTGTAGGATAATTGGGAAACATTTTATATATAAGCCACTACAACCTCCTTGTAAAATATAAAAAATTTATTAGTGTTGGTGGATACATAATAAGTAACTTGATAGGATGGGTAATGAAAGGATGAAAAACATAAGGGAATGAAAATGGGGGTGAGCTACTACCTTTAAAAATGTTATCTATCAAATATTTAGACCCTATTATAATATTATATCATGGTAACCACTCAAATTAACCCCTTTATGTCATGTGATCAGATAAATCACCCCCAGTATAGAGACACCATTATGAATCCTAGGGATGTTAGAAGTGGAATGCATACTCTTTTTATGAAAATCATAATATTTGAGACTTTGATGTGAACCTTGTCCATGAAACCCCTTTTTTGTTTACTACTAACAGGTTCCCTATAATGTGACCCTATAATGGAAACTCTAGACCATGTCAAGTATTCACGTGATCCCATGACTCCTCACTAATGTTTTAATTCCTCCATGGAACATAAACATGCATCATTCCCCATGAAATTACAGATATGATGCTTTACCATTCGGATGCCATCTTTCAGCATATATTCCTTGATTGGTGATCATCATAGGACCCCTTATGTTATGTATCTATATACATTAAAATGAGGCATGTACATGAATTGTTTTTTAGATATTATATCTTAGTCACATGAAGGCCCTTAAACACATCAGCTTGATCATGTGAGGGTCCATAGACATGTAGGTCTTGTTCGAAAGACATCTTTTGAAATGTAGCTTAATAATATGAAATTCCTTATACATGAAATCTTCATCACAAAAAAATCCATTCAAAATTTTTCATTGAGCATCCAAATTCCCTTGGACATGTCAAAATTTTCTTGAGGACACCATTGTAAATTCTGCCATAGTCATAAGAAAACCCGCCGACATGTCATCATTTTTAGGCATACACCTTGTAAATATTTTCTTTTTTAGGAAGAAACCATTATAATTTCCATAATTATCAATAATAAACCCTTAATAATGTAATACATGTAATAAATAAAATATTAGTCATTCCATCCTTGATCACTCAAGTTCACTCAGACATGAAAACATTTTCAAGAATACACCCTTGGACTTAGATAATGTTGGACATTCTAGCCTTGATCATGTAAAGTCCATTGGAAATGTCATAAATTATCTTGTGAGGTCCCATGGACATGTCATCATTGATAGTTAGAAAAACATGTGCATGTTTGACTTATCATGTTAATGCCCTTATACATGTGAACATAATCCATAAAATACCCTTGGACTTGTCGGCTTGATCACACGAATTTTCATGTACATTTAATCCTTAAAAAAATAAATCCTTGTACATTTTATCCTAATAATTTGAAAAACCCAGGAAATTTCATCCTTGTTAGGATCACACCCTTAAACATGTTATAAATTTTAGGTATACACCCACATAATTGTCTAACTTTTCAATAAGACAACCTGGTAGGTGTCATCCTTGTCAGGACGACACCCATCTATATTTCTATCTTTTAGGAAGAAACACATGGACATTTTATCATTACTAGGTGGAGAACTATGTACATATAATCTTTATCAAGTGAAAACCCTTGTACATAACAACCTATTTTGGAAGAACCCCCTCTATAACATTAATTCAATTTCTAGGGTCCTCTATCACTAAATGTAAGAGGATAAAGAATGAATATGTGATATGTGAATCCACCGTGGTGTGTGTCCTTAAAATATTACAATATATAAAAACTACAATGGGTCAAATTATTATGATAATATTTGTTAAATAGGATTCTATCATAAGGCCTCATCTCTATATCATTAACAACTATGAGGAATATGATTCTTATTATAAACATGATATATGTAATTCCTTCCTAATGATCAGTATTCATATAAGTTATATTTATATCATTTTTTCTATATCCAAGGGATATAGTCACTATGAGTGGAATCATCCAACCCTACTAATAATCTCATCAGTAATGAACAAAACTATTAAAAATATGATTCATGTTTCAAACAAGATATGTTGGACAACCTCTTATATCCAGATCTCCCTATCCACTGTATCTCCATCCCCATATAATTTACATTTACCCATGGATGATCACCAGGGAAACCTTAGAGTGTTTTTACAACAGAAAAATGAAGGCCACAACAATATGTATGCCTCAAGAAATTTCCATCATATTATCTCATAAAATGTGTCCAACCTTTAACTACATATTATTTCTCATATTGAGTAGTGATCATCTGGTCTTAGAGATTGATGATTATTTTTCCATATGCATGATAAATGTGATGGTAAAATTGGCCTCTTTTCAACAATAATTATAATTATATCCTATCCTCCATGATAATTTTATTCTATTGATGAATTTTCTTAAGAAAACCTTTTATCCAAAGGTACCACTCAAAACATATATCATCAAAACCTTTATATAACAAACTTTCTTTTTATTACAGAAATAATCTAGATTTATTTCATAAAATATTCAACTTGATACAACATAAAATATCGAGAGTTCTAGTGTATCTTTTTCTAGGAACATTACATAATATATTAGAACATAAAACACACAACATCTTTATTGAAAACATCCTTTACATGACCACTACATTCCCTCATACATAGCATTGCATGGGATAACCTGAGAACATGCATAAGAAAAGGGTGAGATATAATGAACAGTAAGGAAATAAATATGAAACAATATGAGGAATACAATACATGTCAGAAAATAAGAATATCAATGTATAAAAAGAGAAACATGAACATAAAGGAATGTTAAATCATGATAATCATAATATAGAAACTTGTTAACAACACTAAACATGGAATTAGCATGGGGCAGGGCTCATTGCACATGAAGCATGAGTAAACCCTCATTGCACATGAATCATGATTAAAACCTTATTTCACATGAATTATAATGATTCAACACACATGATAAATCATGATACTATACTTTACCCAATGCATTGGAGCTCTATTGGGGCGCACCCTTTATAAACATTTTATTTCATGCATAAGTGTGCCACATGGATATTATAACATGGAAAAAATAAACATAATAAGTTATTCCATGATTAAGTAATGTAGAAGAAATACATTAAAGTGACATTTAATATGTATAGATGAATAAAGTTGAATACACTTGACAGAGGCAGGGGTAGGGTATTCACTACATGATGATCTTAGATTGGAAAAAGGCGGTGCAATTTCGACAGCATAACGGTGTGACTTAAGAATTCATGGAAATAGTGGATGAGAGAGAAAAGGGTTTCTCATCATATTTACATGAAATGGAAAGTAATGGGGTCATATTGATACATGTCCTGACATACTAAATGGAATTTAGATGCACAAAACAAAATAATTACTTGGATGTAAAAGAAGAGAGTGAAATCCCTCATGGAATTTCGACATTGTAACGGGAGTAAATGGGATGAATTAATGAAGAATAAAGGGGTCTCCCATTATCCAAACATAAATAGGTAAGTACGGGGAAGGTGAAAAATTATACCCCAACATTTTTAATTGAAAATAAAATGGAATTAAAATATTAAGAAACATTGATAAAAAGTGAAAGGTAGGAATCCATTATTTGGAAGTGTGATACCAAAGGCATGGGATAGGATTGAGAGGGGATTATTTAGAGCTTGGGCCACCTTGGGAGGAATATAGAGAGAGGAGGTCAGAGATTGGTCTAACTCCAAAGGCTTTGAGTGAAAATGAAGTGGGAGCATGGGTGGGATTATATAGGAAAGGAGATGGAATTCTTTAATATCTAGGTTTGGGACAACTCACAATAAACTAATCAAAAACAAAAACCAGCCCATGGTTTCTACCCATAGTATTTTAAAAAGGGTAGTGGAAAATAATATTTTTTAAGTTCAAGGGCCGAAAAGATTAAAATAATATGGTTGCTTATGTGTAGGTGAGTCACACTCTTAAGGAAAACAATTTAAAAAGACAGAATGTATTATAAGCCTTGAAGGGTCCACTAGAGCTTTGTATAATAAATCAAACAAATCTAAAATCAAATTATTTTAATTATAAAACATATATTTGATGAAAAAAATGTTTAAAATATTTTATTACAACACTATTGGGACATTATGATTTCATAAAACAAATTATATATTTAAACAGTATTTAATTTTTACCCAAACATTCGACTGTCTCAGAAAATTATGAAAAATTCACCATTGGATAATTTCTACATCCTTATTCCAAAAATAATATTCAATTTATCTAAATAATTTTCTATATATTTGAATTTTTACATTTAAAATACAAAACTGAAAATTATAAAAAAAATCACGGGTTTTGACAAAAAGGGATTTCAATCCATAATAAAAATATTAATTGAATTCATAAAATTATATGATCATTTATATTTAATAAAAATTAATTTAGTTATAACATTATTTTATTAAAATATTATTTAATTTAAAAATCTACTAATTCATCAAAACAGATTTCTTTGCGGAATATTAACTAAAAATACTAATTGTGATTTAAGAACTATTTAAAAAGTAACAATAATAAAATAAATGTACATTCATTATAAAAAAATAATGTACATAGTCATACTGCAATGGTCTTGTTACACAACCCCTTATAACACTCGCATAAGAATGAAGGGTAAGGTGTGCGATTATGACAGACTCTCGGGTTGGCTCGAATAACTTCCCTCGGGGGGTAATCTCTATTAACTTCCACTTCTCCCATAGTCAGTTCCGCTCAATATTAACATATTAATGATCGAATTGGTATTGGTGAATAGATAATCCCAATGATTCCACCTCCTTTCTGAGCTCCTACAAATGGGTTTTGTATGGGTAAAGTCTCATAGATGAGGCCATCGCTTCCTTTGTCTGAGTAAATTGGATTTGTTAAAGCCCTATATTTATTCTAATCATGAGATAACTATTAAATGGATATATTAGTAATGGTCACAGTTAATTATGGTATTTTAAAATCTATCAACATAAAACCAATGAATTTTACATTTCATATATCCATAATAAGTCATTTAATTAGATCAAAAAGAATTTTCATTAATGAAAGTTTGGGTCATTAAAATCTTCCCACCTTAAGAAATTTCACCCATGATATTTCCTTTTCCCACTTTAAAAAATTGCGGGTAACTCTAATTCATCACTTCTTCTGATTCCCACATCGCTTCTTGAAACTTTTGGTTTTTCCACAACACCTTTATTAGGGGCATTGTCTGAATTTTTAGAACTTTTTTTCTATTATCTATGATCTTCACTGCTTTCTCCTTGTAAGAATGATCATCTTCTAGTTGTACTACCTCTAAAGAGTGTACATATGAAGGGTTGGTTATGTACTTTTTTAAGATGGATACATGGAAGGCATCATGTACTTTAGCTATGGTAGGTGGAAGTGCTATTCGATTTTCCACAACCCCAACAAGATCAAGAATATTGAAGGGGTTGATCTACCTAGGACTTAAAATACCTTTATTTCCAAACCTCATGACCTTATTCCATGGATATAGGTTTAGAAATACCATGTCTCCAACTTTAAACTCAAGGTCTCATTGACAGTTATCTACATAACTCTTGTATCGACTCTAGGATACCATGATATACTGTTGAATGGTTTTCAACTTCTCCACCATTTTATTGACCATTTATGGTCCTAGAATATTATATTCAATGACTTAATCCAACATGTCGGTGTTTTTCACCTCCTCCCATACAGGGATTTATAAGGTTCCATTCAGATGCTCGAGTGGAAACTGTTATTGGAAAAGAATTAAACCAGTGGAAGATGTTTGTCCCACTCCCCATTGAAGTCCATAGAAAATGATCTTAACATATCATCCAGTGTCTGAATAGTTCACTCAAATTCAACATCCATTTGAGGACGATAGGCCGTACAGAATTTCAATTCATTATCTAGATCATGTTGACAACTCTTCCAAAAATAATAGGCGAATCTTGGATCTAGATCAGATACAATAGATAGTGGTTCTCCATGCAGACTTACCACTTCCCTTATATATATCCATTCAAGTTGATCCAATGCGAAATACTCCCAAATTTAAATAAAGTGTGAAAACATTGTAAGACGATCCACAATAGTCCCGATTGCATTGATGCCTTTGGATGTCTTTGGATGTCTAGTGAAAAATTCCATGGTGATGTTCTCCCATTTCCATGATGGTATGCGCAATGGTTGCATAATCTCCTTAGACTGTTACCTCCCTTTTTTCACATGTAGACACACCAGCACTTTGATGTATAATCAGCGATATCTTTCTTCATATTATCCCACCAATAATTATCTCGAATATCTCAATACATCTTTGTGTTTCTTGGATGAATAGAGTAATTTGAAGTATTTGAATCATCCAAATGTTCCTTCTTCAGCGCTGGACATGATGGAACACATAGGCTTTTCCCAAATCTCTCAATTCTTACTTCATTAACATTGAACTCTGAGGATTTATATTTCTAATAGATTTCCCATTCTTATGAATTCCCACATCATCCTTTTGAGTATCCTTTAACCTTTCTAAAAGAGTTGATTGTGAAATAATTTGTGAAAGGATTGATGATGTTCCCCTCATTATGATTCCCATGTCTATCTTCATAAAGTCTAAGAAGATTGGATTCTTCTCAGTTACCATCCATGATCGAATCATCGGGTCCTTTCTACTTCATTCATCTTCCACGTTGTTCGCTTTCCTAGGGTGGTAATGGATAGATCAGTCATAGTATTTGATCAGCTCTAACCATCTTCATTGGTGCATGTTCAACTCTTTCTGTGTGAATATATACTTGAGGCTTTTTTGGTTCGTATATATTTCACATTTCTCCCCAAAGAGATAGTGCCACGAAATTGTTTATATGAAGATCACCGCAGCCAACTCCAAATCAGGTGTTGGATAATTCTACTCATGAACATTCAATTGCCTTGAAAGATAGGCAATGACTTGGTCATTTTTTATCAACACACAGCCTAAGACCTTCTTTGAAGCATTCTGGAATACCCCAAAAAATTCTCCACTTGTGGGTAAAGTGAGAATGAGCGCAGTGATAAGCCACCATTTTAACTCCTTGAATCATTCTTCTCATTCATCACTCCATGAAAACATTAATCCCTTCTAAGTTATGTTGGTAAAAGGGTTGGACAATCATGATAAATTTCTCACAAATCATCGATAATATACATCTTACCCCAAGATGATATGGATAACCGTTATCGATGATGGCCTCAGGCATCCATCTATTGCCTTGATTCTAGAGGGATCCAACGATATCTCATTTATTGTGAAGATATGGCCCATGAATGATACCTCCTTCAACCAAAACTCACAGTTGTTGTACTTTTCATAGATATTATCCTTCTACAAGGTCTCTAGTATAGTTCTTTGATTCTCCTCATGATCCTCCTTGGATTTGGAGTATATCATAATTTCATCTATAAATACTACCACAAATTTGTTTAGGTAATCCCAAAAGATACTATTCATCATGTCCAAGAATATTGTTGGGGAACTAGTGACTCCGGAAGTCATTACTATGAATTCACAGTGCCTGTATCTTATATGAAAAAAAGTCTTGGGATATCTTCCTTCTTCACCGTTACTTGATAATAACCCGACCGCAAATCCACTTTGGAGAAGTATTGTGCTCCATGCAGCTAATTGAACAAGTCACCGATTTGTGAGAGAGGATACGTTTTCATTATCGTGATTTTGTTAAGCTCACAATAATCAATGTAAAGGCACATTGACCCATCTTTCTTCTTGATGAATATGATTGGTGCACCCCATGGTGAAGCACTTGGGCGTATAAACCTTTTATCCAGATTCTCCTGTAGTTTTTTCTTCATCTCCTCTAACTCCACAAAATCCATTCTATATAGAGTCTTGGATATTGGAAATGACCCGGGTATAAGATAAATTGAGAATTCAACATATCTTCTAGGAGGAGGACCATGAAATTCAATGGAAAAAACTTCATGAAATTCCCTCACAATAGACATGTCTTTAAGGATGGTTTCCTCATTAGACTCAATCATTTAAAACAGATACACATTCTCATCGGGCAGTAATATCTACACTTGAGATGATGGAGCTAAAGAAGATTCATCAACCTCCTTGTACTTGTATAGAATCGGGGGTCGAATCTCCACATGGAGAGTGATTTCCCTCTAATAGAAATTTCTATTGGCTCTATATAAGGAAAGCCATTACATTCCATTAATTGCTTCAAATTCCACCAGAGGGAGTATGATGAGGTTCACCAGGAAATTTAATCCACATATTATTATAGGGGATGAGTTATATTCATGGGATGCAATGACTTCCCCATTTTTCGTACTCACATACATCTCTACTTCCGTGATTTTTTGTGGTGTTGGGATTGTTCTAATAATCTTTTCGGATATAAAAGAATGCGTAGAACCTTAATCAATAACTAGATTTTCTATTATTGAATGAATTACTAGTGTACCTGTCACCACTTCATTGTTGGGTTTCACATCGACATGAGTGATGGAAAAATATCTCCCTTGCTGCCTTGGAGGTTGTGGTTGCCTTCAAAAACTGTTGTCTTAGGGAACTGATTTTCAAGATGCCATGGTTATTTGTAGTTATAGAAATTAACAATTCATTTAGGTTCTAATGAATACTTCATTTCCTCTGATGTAGCCATAGGATTTTCTTATCATTATTTAACAACTCGTTTCCCTTCTCTTCTACACCTAAAGCATTTCCTCATCCCCTTTAGGAAATTTTCAGGGTGGTTCATTCAGCACCATTGGCAAGTGGGGTGCTGGATCTTCTTAGTACCATTGGATTTATCCATAAAACCACAAGAATTGAGTTATACCTTATGCTTCATATCCTCATGTTACCCCTGAGATTCTCTGATCTCTATTTTCACCTTGAGGGCACATCAGAAAATTTCATCATAGCTGTCGAAGTCATGGATCGCCAGCACTTTCAGTAGGCTAGGTTTAAGCCCACCAAAGAAGCGATCAACCATGCATTTGGAGGTAACAATAATACCAGAGGAATATCATGAAAGACTTGTGAAGTTTTCCTTGCATTCTCTGAAAGATTCATTTTCTTTTTTCTTGACGGCAAGGAACTCCCTTTCCATCATAATTCGGATGGTGCATAGAAAATATTTATCGAAAAACATTCTTTGGAAATACATCCATTCAGACACCTCGATCTCCTCATCATGCTTCATATTTTTTATCATCATCCAACATTGATTAGATCTACCATACATATAATTAGAAGTTAAGAGATCCTTCTCTTGTTCTGAACATTGAAGGATGGATAATGTCTTTTCAATGGAGTTGATTCATTTTTTAGCGATTGAGAGATCAGATGATCCATTAATAGTAGGAGACCTTTGTCTCATTAAGATCTTGATAGATAATATTCATTCTTGGGGGGGGGGGGTTGAGCGTTACTCTTGAACCATGTTTCTATTCAAAGCTATAGTTAACTGATATAGAATCATGAAAACGATTTCAATTCCTTCTCCTATTGGATTGGGAATCTCATTAGCACAATCATCACATTGATCTTCACATTGGTTGTTATCTCGAGTCCTCCTATTACATGCCATTGGCTAGAATAAAAGGAAAATTAGAGGTAAAACTTAAAGAGTCATCCATGGAAGAAACTGATGAATTATAAGTAACTTTTATTTCCATAAATTATTAATCTATATGCTTCAATATACGTTATCCATGATATACTTTCTAACATGTTTTCTTAGAGAAATTTTTTTATTACCTTAATAATAGTTCATACAAAGATTTTGAATATAAAAAATCATATCCCCCATGCGTGTCATAACCAAGAGTGTTGCAAGGCTCATTGTCGTGCACCTATTCACATTCGAATCTAGCTCGAATCGGTGTTTTCGGGTTTTACCCCTAGGATACATGTGTGGAAGAGCCGCCTCTACCTGCTCGTATCTATATAGGTATGTATTTTCTTGATAAACCAGTTACTCAATACTAACCAATATGTAGTAATGTTTTTATTATACTTATTCTTGTCTCTAAGTCGTCACTAGGTTTTTCTATTCCTAATCTCAAAAATAACTAAACCTATCCTTTGATGCCAGCTATAATAAACCTGCATTTTATTACAGACTTAAACCTGATTTATTACATAAAATATTCACATGATACAACATAGAATATAGAGAGGTATATTTTATTTTGGGCCTAGTAACATTATATAATATCTTAGAACATAAAACACACAACATCTTTATTGAAAAAATCTTTTAATGACCACTACATTCCCTTGTACATAGCATTGCATGGGATAACCTGAGGACATGCATAAGAATATGGTGAGCTATAAATCCCTGTATGGAAATTAACATGGAATAGAATGTGGAATAAAATACATGTTAGAAAATACTAATATCAATGGATAACAATAGAAACATGAACATAAAGGCATGATAAAGCATGATAATCATAACATGGAAATCTGGCAACAACACATAACATGGAATTAGCATGAGCCAAGGCTCAATGCACATGGAGCATGAATAAACCATCATTTAACATTAATAATGAGTAAAACCTCATTTTACTTGAATTATCATGAGTAAAAATCTATTTCACATGACATATCATGATATTATACTTTACCCAATGCATTTCAATGCTATTAGGGAACACCCTTCTTAAACATTTTATTTCATGCATAAATGTGCAATATGGATCATATAAAATGCAATAAATCAACATCATATGTTTTTACATGATTATTTAATGTGGAATAAATACATTGAAGTAACGTTAAATATTTATATGTGCATAAAGGTGAATACCCCTAATAGAGACATGGGTATTATATTCACGACACAATTATCTTGGTTTTGAAAAATGCCGTGCAAATTTGGTAGCATAACTGTGTGAAATAAGGATTCCTGGAAATGGTTGATGAGAGATAAAAGGGTGTATCATTATATTTACATTAAATGGACAGTAATGGAGTCAAATATATACATTTCCCAACAAAAATAATGGAATTTAGACGCATAATACAAAATAATTACTTAGATGTAAAAGAGGAGAGAGAAATCCCTCACAGAATTTCGACATGGTAACGGGTGTACATGAGAGGTATTAATGAGAATGAAATGGGTATACCATCATCCAAACATAAATAGGGAAGTATGGGGAAGGTGTGAAATCATATCCCAACATTTTTAGTTGAAAATAATAGGGCATAACAATATTATGAAACATTTATAAAAAGAGAATTGTACGAATCCCTTACTTGGATGTGTGATGCCAAAGGCTTGGGAGAGGCTTGATAGAGGCTTATTTGGAGCTTGGGGAACCTTGGTGGGATTCTCTAAAGATTTGGTCTGGGGTTGGTCGAACTACATATTCTTTGAGTGAAGAGGAAGTTGGAGCATGGGTGGGTTTATATAGAAAAGGAGAAGGAATTCTTTCTTATTTTGGTTTGGGACACCTCACATTAAACTAATCAAAACCACAACCCATACCATGGTTTTTGCCTATGGTTTTGTACAAAGGGGAGTGGAAAAAAATATTTTATATGGAAAAAGGCCTAACATCATAAAATAATGGGGTCTCTTATGTGGAGATGAGTCACACTCTCAAGGAAAATAATTTAAAAAAACAAAATGTTTTATAAGACTTGAAGGGTCTACTAAAGCTTTTTAAATAAATCAGAAAAATATAAAATCACATATTTTTTATTATAAAACATATACTGGAAGAAAAGAATGTTTATATTATTTTATTACATCACTATTGGGTCATTATTATGTCATAAAACACATTATATATATAAACGGTTTTTAATTTTTACCCGAAAATTCGACTGTCTAAGAAAATTATGAAAATTTCACTTTTGGATAAATTCTATGTCATTATTCCAAAAATAATATTCTTTTTATCTAAACAATTTTCTAAATATGTAAATTTTAACTTTTAAAATAAAATCTGACATTTATCGAAAATTCACTGGTTTTGACAAAAAACTGCTTTAAAACGTTAATAAAAATTATAATTCTACTTATAAAATTATAATATCATTTATATTTAATAAAAATTAATTTAATTATAATAATATTTTATTAAAATATTATTTAATTCAAAAATCCATTATTTCATCAAAATTGATTTCTTAGTTGAATATTAACTAAAAAAATATTTGTTCTTTAAAAACAATTTACAAAAGTAAAAATAATAAAACGAATGCACGTTCTTTATAAAAAAATAATGTACATCATCATAGAATTTGGGGCGCATTACATAACCCTTATAACACCCACATAAGATCGAAGGGTAAGGTGTGTGTTGGCAATATACTCTAGGTGTGGCTCGGATAACATCGCTTAGGTGGTAATCTCTATTATCTTCCACTTCTCATGTAGTCAGTTCTGCTCAAGCTTAATGTGTTCAATATCAGCTTAGGCTTGGTCAAGTGCAATTCCCATTGACTCCACCTCCTTTCTGAGCTCTGACAAATGGGATTTGTATGAGGAAAGTCTACTGGATGAGGCAATCGCTTCCTTTGTCTGAGTAAATTGGATTTGTTAAAGGCCTATATTTTTACTATTCTTGTGATCATTGTTCAATGGCTATATTTTCAATGGTCACAATTCATAACAGTATTTTGAAATCTAGAAGCATAAAACCAATGAAATTCAAATTTCATATAACCATAATAAGACATTTAATTAGATCAAGAATAATTTTCATTAATGAATGTTTGGGTCATTACAATTTATTGTGTATGTGATTATAACATTGAAACTATGTTGATTCTGATTATATTATTCTTTGGATATATAGGATGCATTTCCATGGGATGATCCAAATATTTATTTTAGTTCAAAACTACGTTAAAATACATAATGTATTCATATTATATTACCTTAAACAATTTCACAAGAACCACATGGGGTTTGATTCATGTTTTCACAGAAGATGTGGGAAAAATATTCTATGACAAATCATAATTCAAAAAATACATATTCCTCCCATGATAATAATAGAAACTGAATTTCCAAAATATAGATATAATCTAGGGATTCATATACTCAAAAGAGGTTAATAGAGAACCTATGATTCAAAATTTTCTTCTCATTAACACATGTATTTCATAATGCATTTGGTATAGGTGTAACAAGTAGCATATATGGGCTTTGGAAAAATTCATGAACATATCATAAATATATTAGAGGGTCCCATGTAGGAAATAATTCCACTAAAAAGGGTGTGATAATCCCCATCTCCTATCCACTATGCTAATGTGAGTACCTATGCGTCATTATAAGCAGTAGAACTAGATAGACTAACTAAAGAGATCTCTGGGAGTCTTATTGAGTCTGATGAGGAAGTAGAGCATACTCATATATTCGTATACCTTTATGATTTTCATATAGTTGAGTATTACCTTAAAATTGGTGCAGGTAGAGGTAGGAAGGGACTCAATGAATCAGGTGATTTCCTAGTGTATCCATGGAAGAAATCTAATCTTCAAAAGACTACTCTTATATACCCAATCCAACAATTACTAGATCATTAGGGAGAAAATTAGAAGCCATGACCCATGATGTATCCCCTAAAATAGGAAGAGGGATGATTGAGGTGAACCAGCCCTCTATTGGTCCGATTTAAGACCATGTTGAAGAACATGCATCTTATATGCAAAAAGTCATGTCTGATGCATCACAGAAAAATAGATTAAAGGTCAAGATCATAGTTTTATTATTATTATTATGCCACTAGACCCAAAATATTAGGAGTGCCTAGTGGATGTGATTAAATAGGACATGGTGGCCCCTGAAAAATTAGATTTCCGCCACTTCTCATTCCTTATACATTTTTCTGAGCAGATGAAGAATGATCTTTTATCAAATAATCATGCATAGAAATATCAATGAGAACCCTTGGACCAGAGACCAGCTATTTCTCTAAACTGATTTCTCAGTGGTTCCTTTTCAGGATATGTATTTGAAGAAGGTGTGCTTTGATTCAGATGCTTGGGTAGGTCTCTATATTGAAACTGTTAGATGTAGTGCCCTCTATTTTCTTCTCGATGTTTTTTATTTGTTGATATGTTTGCAAGTTGGATTTCTTTTATGGTTCCCACTCCGCCAAAAACTAGATTTATTGAAAATTTAGAAAAGGAGAGTTGGGAAAAAATGATTCTTGATCCAATACATGAATATTATCGATTAATTCTGATAAAGTATAAGGCACATGAATAGGCCTATATACCAATTTTCACAGGGCGCCCATCATAGATTCTTGATCAAAAACATAGGATAGGTTCATAATCATATAAATTAAGCCTATGGAAAACTATAGTGGAACATGATAAATCCAATATTCTTGTTCTAACTAATGTTCATTAACCTAGTTTTGAAATCAACATACTAAAGATAAATATTCCTACCAAATAATAATCCCATCATATTCTAGTTTCTAACAGTATCAACGAAACTACTCTTATTCCTAGGAATAAAATAATACACCAGTATCATTCCTATTCTCTATTCTGAGGGGACCCATATTCCTTCTCTCATTCTGATGGTTCATTAGTATATTTTAATATGGAATGCATGATCAAATGTGGATTATACACCAACCTCTACTAATTTTCATATTCCAAAAACCATCCAAATACAGGCTCATTTTCCATCCAACAAGATATAATCTCACTTGAATATTCCACTAACTTTATGTTAGTGGGCCCATATACTTGTATAAATTGATGTTTATTTGAATATTTTTGTGACCTTTATATAGAATGATCATAAAAAATTTCCAATCCGAAATGATGGTTGATATATTCCATCCATGACAAAATATGTTGATAATATTCCTATTCTATTCTATTCTAGTGTCATTGAGGACATACAAATAATTTTTGCAGCACACCAGTAGTTCTCTGACACTTCATCTAATGAAATGAAGAGAACATCCCTTATAATACATCATTCTATTTTATAAAGATTCCCAATGGGGATCCAACCCTATAATCGTACATGGATGAGATCCTAATGGTTATATCTCTCTTGGAAAATGAATTTCTCCATCCCAAGACACCCTCATAGAGAGTGGTTCTTTATGAACTGGGTTTAACCTTATATAGTTCACATTAATTAACAAAAATTACCTCCCCTCAGTCAGAAGGTGACCATGATAGGTTCTTTATGCACAGTGTACAAACATCGTACCTCTACCTTAGCCACAAAAAAACATATTTAAAGTTCTCCCAACTCTCCCAAAATCCACCGTTACACCTTATAACCAAGAAAATACTAATTAAGGGTTACATACATAAACAGGGGGTACTGCATTTTCCCCTCCATTGGCCTTTCTATCCTCAGAATGTATACAAAAAAAATCCTTGAAGCAGTTCCATCCATTTCTCTTTCATTTCCTTCTCATGCTCCCAAGTCTCTACTTGGATCTAACCATGATTCCATAAAACACTCACTATACCAATACTTTTTCTATTCAATACATTATTTTTCCTATCAACAATCTCCACTAGAATATTTTCTAATGAATGGCCCGGATCAAGGTCAACGTTATCTCATCTGATCACATGGTCAGGATCAGGCTGATACTTTTTTAACTGAGATATGTAGAAGAAATTATTTATCTAACTGAACCATGAAGAAGATGATAATCGATATACCACCTCTACAACTCATTCCAGTGTCTCAAAAGGGACAATATATTTAAGAGGTGACATGCCCTTCTTCTCAAAACAATGATTTTTAAGCCTCAAAGAGATCCTCAAGAACACATGGTCACTCACCGTGAATGAGAAAGGTCTTTGGAAATGATACACTTTTTATTTCTAATGACTATGATCCATCACCATCCTCATTCTATTCAAAGGAATATTCTCTGTTGATTCATGTACAAGGCATGACCCAACAAATGATGTCTCACCTATTTCCACCCAACATTATGGAGAATGAAAATGACTCCAATACAATGATTCAAAAGGATCCATATGAATTGAGGCATGATAGATCATATTATATGAGAAATACACTAAATTTATGTTATATTTACATGATCCACCACAATCCATTACACAAGTCCACAACATGTATTCCAAAGATTGTATCATCCTTTTAGATTGACCATCTTTCTAAGGATGATAAACCAAACTCATAGTCTACTGTGTCCAAATGGATTTATGTAAGGATTTCTAGAAATAAGACATGAACCACGAGACTCTATATGAAACTATTAAAACATTTATGTTATGTCTCTTTTACACTTCTTAGATATAGATTTTGGATAGATCATCCATCAAATGAGATTCATGAGTAGGAATGAAATGGTCTGAATTGGTGAGATTATCCACTATCACACATATTTAATCATTTTTCCAAAACATTCATGGATGGCCAGTATCAAAATCCATCTCTATATTCTCCCATTTCTACATTTGAATAGGTAAATGCTACAACATACCCACTGGTTTCTAGTGTTCTACCTTAACTTGCGGCTAATTTAAGCACCTTAAAACAAACTCACCCACATTATTTTTCATGCCTCTCAACCAAAACTACACCTTCAAAGCCTTATACATATTCTCTATACCTGAATTTATAGCCTATATATAATAGTTGTAAGCATAGATAAATGTTTTCTTGAAAAACAATTGGCACAACCATATGATATATAAACCAAAAAATCAAACTCCCATCAATTTTCTAGCGATCAATTCTCTCCGCACCATTGAGATTTGATCCCCTAACTAGGAATTCTTTATCAGATGTTTGAGCCTATTTAACCATATTTACCAAATTAGGATCCATGGAAACTGAAAAGAAAACCTCAAAATCATGTCGATCTTCCCATTCTACATGCATGTTTGTTAGGACAATCATCAACTTCCTCTCATCTGAAGCCTCTTTAACCAAAACATATGACATTTTACTTAATGCATCTTCCACTCTATTACCTTTAACTGTTGTATACATCATTTCAAATTAAAAAATCTAAAATAATCCATGTATCTCTTTCTAAAGATTCAAATTATGTTGTGAGAAAATGTGTTTCAATCTTTTTTTGTTTGAGATCATAGTAAATCTCAATCCAAAAATATAATGGTAAAATATATTCAAAAAAATAACAACTGTAACAAACTACATTCCATGTGTTGGGTAGTTCTTCTCATGCACTATCAACTTCCTTGAACCATAAGAAACCACATGGCCTCCTTACATGACAACTCATCCCAAACTGGATCCTAAAGAGTAATAGTACACCATGTACCCATGTTCTGATTCTAGAAAAATAAATATTGGTGTTTATGTAAGATGAACATTCATCTCTTAAAAATACTTCTGCAATTACTCATTCCATTAAAATGGAGCATTCTTCTTTTTCAAATATGTCACTAGAGAGGCTAGTCATGACAATTCATGCACAAAGCATAAAAAATAACCAGCTAAACCAAGAAAACATCATATTTCAAAGACTATATTTAGAGGATTCAAAGCGATAACAAATTAAATCTTTTATAAATCAACAGAAACACCTTTTATTGAAATTAAATGGCTAATAATATGTACCTCATGTATCTGAAAATCACACTTTGATAATTTTTGATACAAATGATGAATCTCAAGATTCCCTACACTATCACCTAGTGTTGCTAATGCTCAACCCTTGTTCTTGAATAAAAAAATACTTAACAGACAAATATTAATAAAATAGAATCCAAATATTTCTAAAATATCTTATTCATCAATTCCATAAAGTCCACTAGTGCAATCATGAGACAAAAGGCTTTAAAAAATATTCATAAGGGATATATCTACTTCTGAAATTAGTTAATCAAACACCATCTTTCTTAATACCCAATTGATGATATCATAATCAAAAGTCTATTTTTCAGAACCATTGCGCTCCCCTGAATTGATCAAATAGATTTTCAATTCATGGAAGTGGATATCTATTTGTCATTATAAAATGTTTAGTCTTATGATAATCAAGGAATAATCTATGTTTTATATCATCATTCCTTATGAAAAAGACTGGTGATGCCCATGGAGACGTACATGGATAAATGAATCATATTAATTCTAGCTCTTCCGAATTTAATTTCAATTCACTTAATTTTTTTAGCATCATCCAATAACAAGGAATAGAAATTAGACTGGTCCCTAGAAAGAGATCAATTGTAATCTCTACTTTCCTAATGGTTTGTAAACATGAGAAGCACTTGGGAAAGACATATAGAAATTGATCCACAATTGATGGAAAACTTATATCATCTATCTATTCTATTGATGCTAAAGACAACTCCAAAACTATAATGAGATCATTCCAGCTGATGGTGCCAAAAAACCCAATTCTCTTGTCTTTAGAAACCTGTATCCTCTGAAGAGTTATTTGATTCCATAATATGTTTTAAAACTAACCATTGTTATATAAAATTTTATGTTATCCTTGAAAGTTTTTAAACAATCCGTACCCAAGATTACATCAAATACATCCATATCAATCCTTGAGAATTCTCACATTAGTTCAGTTCCATCAACGGTTATAAAATATGATCTACACCCAATGTCGCGAAATTATCTTTCACATAGGGTGGTTTTATGTTTTAACATGGAGGGAATCACTTCATGTTTTATAAATAAAATATCAACAACATGATTAGAAATGAAGTAATGTGAGGTTCCAGCATCAATGAACACCTTTATAATGGTAGAATTTAAAATAATCTAACCTCTCACTATATATGGTTTAGCCTGATCATTTAAAATCATCTTATCAGCTGCATACAACAATATCATTATTGCACTCTACTCCTTTTTTCCCTTCTAATATGTCACTTGTTGAGGAGTCATGGTGTTACTAGCATCACTACGGCTAGCCCTACTATAATGGTGAGATGTAGTATGTATTCCTCACCTTGTTGATGCATAAGATGCTTCAGACACATGAGAATGGTCTTGAACACCTGATCTTTGATCAACATGACAATATAACTCAATATGCTCCCATCTACTTACTGTGATGAAATTCTCTATGTAATTTTGTATATTCACACATCATGTGCTCAAGAAAACAACATTGAAAACAACCAAATTTTATCTTGGGACATGGAGGAAGGTTCACTGATCCAGCTATTTTATTCTGATTCCCAATCCCACATCAGTATAGGTGTCCATCTTTTGTTTAGTCCAAGCATTATAGTTCCCACCATTTCCCATAGGTATCATCATACTTCCTCCTCCAAAAGATCTATACATTTCATATTCATCCACTGTCTATTTATTCACCATCACTATATTATCCTCAATATAGAGTACCATAATATTCAATAAACTCTATTTCCTTAATCTTCATTCAAATATGCATGCCTTCTAGGATGATATCATTGAATCTTCTAGTGAAAATCTCACTAAATTCATAAATTTTGCATCATCCTCTGAGATAGATAAAATTTCTTGCTTTAGAAAAATGAAATTTGTTTTTTGATGGATCCTAAATCTATGAGGATAGAATTGCATGTTAAAAAATTCCTTAACATCCTCCAAAGTAATACACTGATCTATTTTAGCTTGCACCACAAAATCCCACCACTGGTGTGTGAGATCCTAGAACATAAAATCCGTGAGATTGAGTTTTAGATCCAATGGTGTTCTAATAAAATCAATGATATGATTCATCCAATTCATCCACACCTACACCGTTTTGGGTTTAGAATCACCCTAGAAGATGGGTGGATTTTTCATCATGGATTAGATGGAAAGATTAACATGCCTTGTATCGTCCCTCTAGTTCCTCATATCCATTGAGTGGAATTCTTGAACCATACATAGAACCAGGTCTTGGATCACATATGGATATGGTGAAACCAAATTATTCACATCTTCTTCCTGTTGATTTCTATAATGCATAATGAGTGCCTTTTTCTAAACAAAAAAAACTATGTGAGTCTCACTCTCTAGAAAATAATGGCTTGTCATTTGAAATTATTTCACATTAACTATAAAAAAAATTCATTCCAAAATTATCCATTTTTCATAAATCTTGAAACATTTTTTTTCACGGTCAAACCATTTTCAAATTAAATCAACCATACTATTTTCAAAATCATTCATTTGAAAATAGTTGCAACATTTTTAATAAATTTCCACCTTTTCAAAAAATCATAAATCCTTATTGAAAACTAAATAAGAAAACTATGAGGGAAGTCATTCCTCTAAAATTCATGTCATGCTCATCTCATTGGCTAAACCCATGACAATGAGATTCCAAGATCCTATATGTTTCTGAAAAACACTTATATACCCAACTCCTAGGTAACTTAAATTTCAATATAAGAATGATAGCTATGTGTTTTTATGATCAATATTTCAATTCATAAAAATATAACTATTTTATAATATCACAACAGAAAGAATAGAAAACAATGACTTTCAACTCCAAGAACTATAAAAATGATTACTACTTGTTCTAGATTGACTAAACAAGCTGATACCATTTGTAATGGCCTACTTATTCACATTGGACTAAGAATACAATGAATGATTTTTAGGTCTTAGGAGATATACTGAAGACACCAATGGTTGGAAATTAATGATGAATGGTTTTAAATGAATATGGGGGATGATTCAACCATTAGTAAATAAAACCATTAATCCAAAAAACAATTACCAAACAACTCACTATATGTTTCATGAATAAATGCAAGAGAACTAAACCATTATCATTATAACAAAATCCAACCAAAAATTAGAATAGTATGAAAAAAAAAGAAACCATCAAAGTAAATGACATAAAAACTAAATTTCAAAAAATTACCAGAAGAATCCATGATCCACATGAACTATTCTATGACATCACAAATAAATCCAACATGTAACGAGGCGGTGCTAAAAACATGTGACACTTTACCTTTTACTGTTAGGACCCAACCCTAGTTTCTAGAAGGCAGTGCCTTATTTTATTACATTAGAATATAAACAAGGAATATTCATCCTGAAGTACCAAGTAGTACAGTAGATTTGAAAAAAAGATACATAATTTTGTTCACCATTACTTCCGGAAATGAAAAACAACAATAAATTATTCCATTAGAAACATCCAAGCATCCAAGATTATGATTGAATTTTACTCATAACTGACTTATTCATATCATAGTAAAATGAAACATAAGAAATGGGTGATATCAAATCCTTGATAAGGGAATGCAATATAGTATAAGATAAATAGACATTAGGCAAGTTGATTAACTTAAAACATATGCCTATAACAAAAACATTACACATTATGGCATGAATAACAGATGAGTAAGTAATTCCTTAATAAATCAAAATCATAGGTATTATACTAGTTGAATAACAATAATAACTATATGTACTATATTCATAATGGGGGAATACATAATATGGGAAAAAATCACCATACCATCATGGCCTCATTCCATGACCATGAATAAACATTTTGTCAAGGTCTTGTACTAAGATTGTAGTTTTTCTCATGAGACCTACTGATGCATCGAGGAGTTTTAGAGGGCCCCAACTGACACATTCAATGTCCAATAAACTCCTCATATGAATGGGGATAAACATAAAATACATAAAAAACAATATTGAAACTAACATATGAAATGTAAATAATATTCCCCAAACATTAAGCATAAACACTAACCATTCATGTTAAATTGTTGAATATTTTTAAGATAGAACATCCAAAATCAAACTAATCATAAAAAATTCAAATTAATATGGTAGATGATACAATAAGAGAAAATCATCTATGAAGTAGAATATTCATCAATGTAAATTAACATAGATGAAGAAACTTTTAAATGAGACCATTGAAAAATCATTGAGGAAATAATCCTTAAACATTCCAAAGTGTCCCATACCACCTTGAAACACTCAAATAATAATCCATTATAATATAATTAGAATAATTAGACTATTCATATGATATTAAAAAGGTAATTAAATACACCACAACAATTAAATAAGTTTTTAACAGGACATATATCTCCTAAAAGTTAATGTGAGATGAGACAAATAATTTTTACTTTTGAAAGAATAGTTCCATTGGGAAATTATTTATATTTTCCATTAAATAAGAATGTGATCATTAATATCCCTGAAAATAAAAGGCCAATACATTGAAATTATATTTCTGGAATAAATTATGTCCCACTGATGTGAAATCATGTAAAAATAGTACTTAATATTCTTTCGAAATAAATAAATTTAGGGCATTTTAAGGTATGTATGAAAGGTAATTTTAATGTGGAGAGGAACATATGTTATCATAAATACATAAATTATAAAAGGTAATTTTTCATGATAAAATGAGTGTTTTTATATGAATAATGGTGGATTAATTTATATTTTAGTGTACACTTGAAAATGGGAAAAATTGAAAACGGTCCCTTGAATTGGGTCTGTATTTCAGAAATAGTTTTTAAAGTTCCTTTTAAAATGGGTAAATACCCATAAAATAAGGAATGATTATTGTTTGTAAACATATTTAGAACACTCTTACAGAGTTTATGATGATTACATATCAATATATAATAATTTTATTTAGGTAATTCGACAATAAAAGCAACACGAATGAAAATGGAGGTTCATGTGGAAAAACCCTTACAACGTTGTAATCAATTGAATCGTAAGCCCCAAAATTAATAATAATTAAAATAAACATTTAATATCATGAAAATAAATGAAATCCTGATATGAAAAATAAATGGGTAGTATACATTCACCGTACACAAGTAATTTTTGTGATTACAAAATATCTCAAGAAAATGAATGTGATATAAAGAAACCCCTTACCTTAAGTCTGAATGTGTTCCGCTCATGAACATAAGGTCCCAGAATTTGAAATTATATATATTAATAACTTATTTTAGAACATATTTGACATTTATTTATTTTATTATAATTCTATTTAGTTCATTTATGGCCTTATTGATATGTTATTGCACTTAATTTCATCGTTCTAGAGTGTATGTTTTCTTTATTTTCATAATCGGTTCACTTCATCTTAAGTAATAGAGTTCATGAGGAATGGATGTAAACCTCTAAAATTGAAATTAATTATTATTTATGAACATCCCGAAGTTTTAATGGTCATTTATATGATTTGGTTACATGGAAAAAATGATGAATCATTAAGAAAAATATTTATGACATTTGCTTTTATTATATTTGCTGTATTTTGATTACTATGAACTAGTTTGGTCATACGATTTAATAATATGTACATATAGTGGTTACTGATTATTAATTGGTTTATAATACATATATTAATGTTCTTTTCAACTAAAAAAATATGTTTCATGATCAGTAATTAAAGAGAAATTTAATAATGAAACTTCTTCATCCCCGAAAGATATAAATTGGAACCTCATAGACATTGATTTCTTTTATAAAATAAAAGAGGGAGATAGAGAGAAAGGATATTAATAATGTTTCATCCATTAACATGATATAATTCCAGTATATAGATGATAATAGATCTATCATAGTCATATGGATAGAAGAGGAGGAGATAGGATAACAAAGTAAGTTAAATTGAAACGAAACATAAATAAAAAAAAGTGCTTTACCTCAAGAAATAACCTCTTTGAGAACCACCTTAAGGGACGAGATTTTAGCCTTTTGGAAAGAATAAGAAGTTATTGGATGTGGATAGTGACTGTGGAAGGGTATTCTGGATGAAATTTTAGGAGCTTCATGGCTTAGTGGGGTGAATATAAGAGGGAGTGGGGGTGGGGGGGTATAGTAGAGCATATGAGGGTTTTCATAATTTTTTAATCATTAGTTTATTAATTTCCCCCAAGAAAAGAAATAGTGACTATCCAATGAAAAGTAATTGTAATAAATGCATTATATTTGAACCAAGTGGTCTTATACCACTTATTATTTCATAAATAGTGTATTTAACTGATAATTTGTATATATGGTATTTTGTCGTATTTCACAATTCATCAAAAAATTGATTATTTTAGAAAAATACCAAAAAATCACCCAAATGATTTTTCGATGTCTAGAATCAAAAAATTATGAATTTTTTTTAAAATTAATTTTCTAATTATGATTAATTTTATATTTAATTAAAATCCTAATTTATTGTAAATAAATAGTTTTAAAAAATTTATTTACTTATTCCAAAACATATGTATATCATACTTCCACTTGAATATTATTTATATAAATAATAGGTAAGGTTAAAATTCATTAGGGTATATAAATATTCATAAGATTATGTTACTATTCATAAGTTTAGTTAACTATTCAATAAAAATATATATTTTTCTTATCGGACTCTAAATAACTTACTAATCACAACGATGTATGTATAATTTTCGAAATTCACATCACAAAAGTGAGAAACTTATGTTTACATGGATTGGTTATAAAAAAGTGGTGTTTTTAGAGACTCATTGATCCATTCATTCCATAATAAATCAATTTTTAAATTCTTACGGTGTTACATTATCACCTCCTTATAAAAATTTCTTCCTCCAAACTTGAGATTGTACTTCGAAAGTTAAAAGTCGATACTTGAAAATTACCTTATGGAATCCCACATCAAAAATAGGTTTAATAAAATATCCTCTAAAAATAGTTGAGGGGGATGAGTTGGTCACCCGAAAAAGTATGATTTCAAATGAGGTGACATTAGTTGGATGTGAAATAACTGACATGGAAGAAAGGATATAACTAGGAATTTCTGATGGAACATGATAGAGGACATGTTCATATGAATGTTTTTTAATACAAAACTATAATCTAAAAAATTCATCGACATTATCAATGATTATAATAATAGGAACACATTCATTTAAGAATATTTTCCTTGATCTGACGAATTATTCCACTCTGTAAGAGTATAAATATACATTTCTACTTACAAACTCATTATTTTATTCCATTAGAATTTTATATACCTCATGAATTAGTATGGGTTAATCCATTTGGTGAAGCAATACATTAGCCTCTAAAAAATCATAAAATGGTTAACTTAAACCATTTCATAAATGACTAAAAATTTCCAAAATATAATGATTCAACGCATTATAATTAATTCCACTAAATTTCTAAGTTGAAATTATCATTAACCCTTAATCAACATAAAGCAGCTCTAAATTTCACATTCCAAAAATGTGAATAACATCCTCATGTATCCTCTTGAAATATTGTAACAACATGTATTATGTAAAAACATATTGGAAACATGCATTCTTATATATTAATTATGTAAGATAAAGGTTATTTGATATATTCATTAAATCCAAAAGTGCTGTAAACTCCATCAATGATAGCATATGACACTTCTCGACAAGTCAATAATTTGTTCCAAGGTAGTCATTACTTGTCCGAATAAATCATATATTCATCAGTATCTCAACAGAATATATAAATTAAGGTTTTCCTTTCTATCAATCCTATTTTTTCTAAAAATATTATCTTTCTAATGAATAATGTTTCTTTTGTATTGTTCATCATTTGACCTAAAATCCTTAATGAAATATTACAGCAGTACAATCGTTATATATAGATCTCATAATTCTTAAAACAATTACATTACTAAAACCAAATATTGAAATGACATGATTCTTTACTAGGAATATTAATCATTCAAATTTATCCGTTGTAGCATCATAACATGATCAATATAAAAAATAATTATTTGGGGTATATTCCTTTAACGCTTGGTATATTTATTCACATAGTGTCCAATCTTCTTCTAGTTGAATCATTGAATATAGGAAAATTATTTACATCTATTTAAATTATGAACATGGTGACCTTTTTATACACAATTGAAGAAAACCCATTTTACCTCATGCATATACCAAGGTGTTTTTATGAACCTGGTTTCTTCTATAAAATAATTTGGAATATTCTTGATGTTATTCCAGAACAGTGCCTTCAGACGATGTGCGATTTCGATCCCTAGTGTGGTCGGAATTAAATTTTACATGCGTTCACAATGGGCACCCAAATTAAACAGAATAAATCCTAAATAGTAGCTAATACGGGATAACTGAGGGCACTGTTGAGTCTGTAGAATGCTTTTTACCCTAGGAGGGGTGTAATTTTCATGGGTGCGGGCCTCCTATAAAAAATGCCACCATGGGTGTTTTCATAATTTATCAGCCTCAGACGTTAAGTTTTATAACATTCAAAAGGAATCTCAGAATAAAATTATGAGACCGCTGTTGTGCTCGGGATGTGTTATTTACCCTAGGGGTGGGTTAATCTCAACCTTATTAGGATTTTCGGATGTGGTTCTTTCTGTGGGTGATTAAAATTTAAATAAGAATTTATAAAAATTATTTATTTAAACATAAACTCACCCCTTCCTCTTGTTATTTCTCTGTTGGAAAGATCCCCAACAAGATCCTCTTTCCCTTCATCAAGATCTCCTCCCCTCTTCTCCAAGGAATTTGGAGATCCGGAGAAGGTGGATCTCTTGTGAAGCCTCAAGCTACACCCAATAAGGTTGGATTGTGCATTTTTCTTTTTAAAGTTCCACACATACTTTGATCTTGATTCATAGAATTGAACTATTTTTCAATTTTATATAAAATACCATGAATTCATAGTATATGTTCTAATCATTCCGACACATATTTAATATTTTAATTCCGAGTCCCGAGGGGTCTGCAGCTGTCCGATGAAGATCCGGGTGTCTTTATGTGTTTTCTGGCAGCTTCAACAGGTTCTAGCAGCGGTCCGGCCATCCCTGGCGGTGGCATGGTGGCTGCAGATGGTGGCTTAGAGTGAGCCAGTGGTGGATTCTGCGCGGGCGGGCGGCCGATCGAGCATGACAGGCAGCCGGGCAAGCGAGCACGGTAGACAGCCAGGTGAGCAAGCGTGGGAGGCCGTCGCGGGCGAAAGCGGACGAGCGGAGGCGGTCCAGGCGTCAGCGGGTCTGCGGGGCGGTCGGCGTGCGAGCGGAGGACCGGGGTCAGTGACCTTGGCTGGAAGACCACGACCTGCAAAGGGTGGGTCGCCGTGGAAGGTGAGCTGACCAGCTCAAGTTGGTCCGGGTGAGGCGGGTCGGCCAGCGCGGTGAACAGTGGGATGGTTCTGGCAGGTAGGGCTGGCCGAATCGGCCCGACCCACCTCGTTTCATCCGTTGAAAATTAAAAATCCACTAAAGTACAAACCAGGTGTCGGATTTATGTCCCATATGCGATGACATGTTCCTTGTATGAAGGCAAACATTTTTAGATGGCCTGAGGGATTTTTTTATTTCTCAAAATGAGGGGCTCGGTGACGCGACACGCTCGTTAAAGAAGATTAGTGTTTTTCAGAGAACCTTGTTTTGGATGGTGCATGCACATATGATGTCTGATTTTAGCATCGTCAGTGGCGTTGATACCCTGGTGTCAAGGATGGTTTTGCAGGGTGGTTTCAGGCATTGAAACTAGAGTTGAGGCATGGGACCGATGACCCATCTTTTACGCTGTGTGTTTTATTTTGTAACTTTTTCATCAGATGCCCATTCGGGGCATGCAAGTAATCGATTCTGAGTGTTTTTTCGAGAGAATTGGCATGGAACAATCCACCCGATCTAATTCAGCATGGTGTTGTGGGCCCCATGAGGTTGTTTTTTAGGATTGATGGTAAATTACATCTTCTTCACCAGGTGTCCGTTTCGGACGAGTGTTTATTCAATCTTGTGTACTTTTTCAAGAGGATCGAAATGGTGTGTATGCTTGTAGCACTTCAGGAACTGGATGTGGGTCCCACGTAGCACCACTAGAGTGCAGAATGATGAAATGAATCTCATTATCCTGATATTCATTCCACTCAATTGATCAGTCCTTTTGAAGATATTTTCTTAGGGGATCAAAATGGTGAAATGCGCTTGACCATTTTCGGGACTGAGACTCGGGATCACAGGATGCGGTTCGGGTGTAAAGTGGTGTTGGAGACTTTTCTATCGGATATCTGTCTGAGGAGAAAAAATATACTAACTCGTTTGTTTTCCCGCGAGGATTACAATAGTGTGATCTGTTTGGATGTGAGGAGTCTCATTCGAGATCTCAGTAAATGTGGAAGCACGAAAGATGTACCGGTGGTGGTTATTCCTAGGGTGTTTGTAGGGACCCCATGGTGTGTAATCGTGTTCAATATCATGTGAGTGAAGTATATTTTTAAAGATATTTGGTTGGCCGTGATTAGTCAATGGAAGAAGTAGGTTAGGAAAAATTCATTTTTACCCTTCGCGCTGTTGTTGGGTGCCGTGTGAACGATAGCCTTTGAGCTAGAAATGTGGTATAATATTTGAGTATATGGGAATGCTTGGAGGTACATGTTGTAGTTTTTACCTGAGAATGTTTATGCACTTGGTTCAGAGATGAGTTAGAGCCACATGTCATGTGGGCCCCATGTGTGTGTTGTGTTCTACATTACATACCTTTGACCTCTCGCGACATAGAGGGTCCTTCCATTAGCGATGTTTAGACCAGCAGGGTTGAGTGGGTCCCCCTAGTCCTGTTTCTTAATGGTTTGACTGGCAGAGTTGTTTGGGTTTTCTTGTTTCTTCATCTGTGAGGGGTTTCAGTATCACATCCCTTTGTGTACCCTAGTAGGGTTCTTGTGGAACCGGTGAGACCAATACATTATACGGGCACCGATCCTCTCCCCAAGAGGTTGTTTCCAGTAGGGTACAGAGCCCTAGTGAGCCTGGGTGCAGATTCCGTTGCCGAGTATCGAGATCATATCCTCTTTCAGCGATATAATATGACGTGTTTCCCTAGGCAGAGCACTAGGTATCGGCGTGACCCACATTACACAGGCTCTAAACCTCTACTAAGTGAATTATTCTGATGTTGGGTGGTTGCATGATACCCACTCCGTGTTCTGTTGGACTGTGTTATACCATCTAGTAGGGATGGCCAAAGCAGTTCTGGGATTACCCTCCAGTGGGGCTAGGTAGTGGATTTCACATCGACTTCTTCGATTTTACCCTCAAGTGGGGATGGGAAGTGGGTTTCTCTTTGACATAATAAGGTTTACCCTCTAGAAGAGACCAGGCAGTGGGTTACCCTATGAACTCTTAGGGTTTACCCTCCAGTAGAGACTCAGAAGTGGGTTACCCAACGACCTCTTAGGGTTTACCCTCCAGCAGAGACTTGGGAGTGGGTTACTCGACGACCTCTTAGGGTTTACCCTCCAGTAGAGACTAGGCAGTGGGTTACCCAACGACCTCTTAGGGTTTACCCTTTAGTTGAGACTGGACAGTGGGTTACTCGATAACATCATAGGGTTTACACTACTGCAGGGCTAGTCAGTGGGTTACCCGACGACTTCTTTCAGAATTATTGGTTTTCTACTAGGCTGGTCTGTGGTTTTTCTCCGTGACTACCAATATAGTACCCTTGGTTGTATTGGTCAGTCATGTGCTCCCTCCCAATGAATATTGTGTGCCTTGACACAGTAACCTTTTTATATTATGGGTTTTATAGGTAATATCCCCTTGTTTCCTTTAGATATCCTATAAATATACACTTTGTGCCTCTGGGTGCATGTTTTTTACCTGAAGAGGCCTTAACAAATGCTTCGCTACACCACACATGTAGATTCGATATCATGGATTTGCGTCAACTATATAACTCGTATGGAATAAAATTTATCTATTTAGTTGGTACTTTGTTTAGTATGTGTGTTTTTGACGGTAATGCATATCCCCAAAAGGATAATGGAAGACTCACATGACTCATCATTGATCTCACCATGTCCAATAGGGTGTGGTTCCTCCTTTAACTTACACCATTCCACTGAGGCCTGTAAGGAGGAGTGAGTTGAGATAGAATCCCAAAATCCCATAAGAAATCAATGATGTCCTGATTAAGATATTCTCCTCCACTTTCTGAGTGGAGATTCTAAATCTTCTTACCAAGCTGGTTCACAACTTCATTCTTGTATTCCATGAACTGATCAAAACAATCCGACTTACACCTCCTTACGTAAATATATCCATATCTACTATAATTATCAGTAAAAGTTATGAAGTACAAGAACCCACCCCTTGCTTCAATTGGAAATGGTTCAGACACATCTGTGTGAACTAAATATAGAATTTTCTTATCCATTTCACCTTCTCAATAAATGGGGCTTTGGTAATTTTTCCATGTAGACACACATGACATACACCAAGTGGTTTTAGTTCAAAGGAATCTAAATACCCATCTTGATGTAATATTGTTAAGGGTTTCTCATTGACCTGACCTAGATGGTGATGCCAATGTTGGGTGTGGTATGAGTCATGAGAATTATCTTTTTCATCGATTACCATTTCTTGGTTTGTGTAGTCTAACACATAAAGTCTTTTATATAAATGTTCCCTACCAAAACAAATGTTATCTTTATAAAAGTAGAAACATTCATTTCCAAAACTGAAGATGAATCCATCAGTATATAATCTAGATACTGAAATAATTTTTTTGGTTATAGAGGGTACATAATAACATCATTTCAATATCTAGACCATCCTAATAGGCAGTGTGAGGTGGCAGTCTCTGACAACTTTACCAGCGAGTCTGGCTCCGTTGGCTACTCACAGATCCAACTCACCTCAGTCAATCTTTCTGAATCTACTTGGTTCCTATATTTGGATACAGATGTGAGCACCACAAGCCGTAGCTAATACCCAATTATCCAAAACAGATAGATTTCATTCGATAACAAACGCACCTGAAGCTTCCCCTTGCTTCCTTGGATGAGTGTAGTTTTTCTTCTAGTGGCCCTTCTTGCCACATGGAAAACAAATAGCCTCATATTCTCTTGATTCCCCTTTGGTCATCATTTTCTTGGAAGGTCTTAAAGAATATTTGGGCTTATATCTCTTCGCCTTCCCTTTCCACTTATTAACCATAAGGACATAAGACTTTTCATGCTTCATATCATTTTCCACTTAGAGAACGAGGATAAGGAGATCAGATAGAGACTTCTCAATGTTGTTCAGGTTGAAATTTACAAAAATGTTAGAGAAGCACTGGGGGATTGATCCAAGAATGAGATCGGTACCCAGTTCTTCAGGGAGTTTAAACCATATAACCTCCAAGTGCTCAATGTAGCCAATGAGCATGACTAAATGAGGCCTATCTGGGAAACCCTCTCCAAGATTGCTCTAGAATAAATCCTTGGAGATCTCAAACCTTTCATTTATTTCTCCCTCCTGGTATAGACCATGGAGGTTCTTGAGCATGACATAAGAATCCATGTCTTCATGAGACATAATGAGCTCACTAGACATTGATTATAGCATCAAATATGGAACGTTGAGTGCATCGTTCAAATGTTGATCATAGACCAGGAAATCTTCATAACTTTCCCCTTGGGTGGGAAATTTGGAAGTGAGGACTCCATCACTTAAAACTTTCATTCATGGCGTATGATAACCCAAAGGAACCTAAACCATTCTTGAAAGTTACTACTGGTGAGGATATTGTCTTTATCCAGAATTAATCGCTGAGAGAATGTGGTTGACGAGTTTTTCATATTGATTATAAATAGAGAATATTTATTAGTACATTTTTATTACATTTTGGAAAAAATAATAAATGAAGTTATTAATTCTCCCACTATTTAATCATGTCCCAATGGCCCTCACCATTGAACATGGAATATCTTGTTTCCATGAAATTCTAGTGGAAAGGATCCATATTCCCCTTCTCATAACCCCAACAGGGGTTGGTCAAGCTATTTGAAGGTATTCAGGAAGGTAGGTCTTTTCCAACTATGAGTTTACAGTTCCTTGATCTTTTGAGTAGACTCCCCAAACTTGAAATCCTTAATTGAATTTCTTCAACAATTGCCTCCATTTTACAGCAAGTCTAGAAAGGGCTACTCCTCGTGATGTAAAATTTTTCTGTCAACCTGAAACTTTTATAACAGCTTCCTTTATAAAAGTAAGTGTCCCAACAAGGGTTGGTCAAACTCATAGTTTTATTATGTCATTCACTTGATCATGTAATGGAAGGCTTGGACTGACTTAATATGGTATTTGAGGGATTTTAATCTTTATGCATATTTTTGAATTATCACATGCTTGTTAATATTATGTTATACTTGCTTAAGTGATTAACTGTGTTCTGATAATGTTTACGCATAGTCTGATTTTTATTTTATTCCATCTTTGCATGCTTGTTTATTTCATTAATTATGTGACTGAAAAAACACATTCATAATAAATAAACCATGCAATCAAACAGAAATAATATAATATGGCATGATAATGAGATTTTATTGGTTAGATTATCTATATATTTTGATAAGTTAACCCTGACCTAGGGAAAAACACCTTGAACCTGATGGTTTGTGTTTTGCAGCTCCCACATGTCCAAATTTGTATCTTCTTGGGTTGGTTTTGCCTCAGCTATATGTTTTGAACCGTCTCCTCTAACAAGGGAGATCCTCCATTACATGGGGTTTACATTAAAGAAACCATGGGAACGAATGCCCAATATTTTAATAGAAGAAGGTTTGTAGGCCAAAAAATTTAAATTAAATAAATTTAAATGAAACCATATAGACAAAAATGGTCTCTAGTCTAGCTCATGATCATCCATATCATGAAAAAACATTTACACATATCTAGAATTCAAATTATTTTAATCATCATTTCATTTAAGATAAGTCGCACTTGAATTCAATTAATAATGATCTTATAATTAATCTATTCTTTATCTTAAATTCCTTTCTAAATTTTCTTGAGATTCTTTTCATCCATATTCCTTGTAGAAGTATTTGTACATTGGTGGAAAATTGATGAAATTTTATTTCTAGAAATTACACGACATGTTGGAAATATTACATAGCATGTATTTTTCACCCTTTATCCACATTACAAGATAAGGGCTTTGGCGTGTTTTCAATACATTGGAAATATTTGAGTACTCGATGTGTAGATTAATCAAACACGGTGTGTAATTAATTTTTACATGGTTACCGGCCTGGAAATCTCATGTACGTGGTACATGGCTTCTCCATGTACTCAGTTTCTGATGGCCAGGATCGGACTACACGACGTGTTGATTCAACATACACACTGTGTATTCGGATTTCCACATGCAATTCAATTCTGGTCAACATGGTCTAATAAATACTTAGGAATGCACAATTCACATGGCGTGGTTTGGCAAACCAGTACCTGTTCGTTAAACCTAAGTATATGGTGTGTAGTTTTCACTACATGCCGTGTGTTATTGTGTTATACAAATAGAAAGAGCGGCTCCTCTGGATGAGTTCTTCCTTTTTATTTTAATCAAAATTAAAAATTAAATGGTCATTTTTGTGATGTGAATCGAGAAACTCAAAAGGAAGAATAGATCTCATTCATTCAGATTTATAGAATGATTTATCATGAATTGAATCAAATATAAATGAATAAATTATCAACGAAAATTAAATAACTATAATCAAAGTTGCAACCACCCTCTAATACCATTTGATGGTTCCGAGAATAGCAGAAGATCATGGGTGGATGTTCCCACTTGGCTTTTGTTCATTAGAAATGATCAATCTGGGATCAATACAATGATAAATCCAGACTCCACGGATTGAATCATAGAAATATACAAAGAAGAAGAATTTTCCTGGAACCACAAACGAGGACCATCACTGGTTGATTATAATAAATTTAATTAATTGTAAAGAAGTATATTTCTTTATGTTCTTTCTTCATTGATATTCTTGATCATGTTCTGATGTGATTCGTTTTTCTATCATAGAATACAAGGTTGGAATTCCTCTTGTGGTGATCCACATGTGAACCACATATCTCTGGATGTCGCCAAAGGATTTTATGGGTGCTAGAATGGAGAAAACTTTTCTCGTGTTGTCTACCTTATATTGTTTTGATCTGATGGAGGAGGATCTCTCTAGGTCTTGAGAGTGTTCTTGGAAAAAAGGAGTTCTCTCGGCCTTGGGGGAATTCTCCAGAATTGTTTTTCACAACGATTGGGGAAAAGTGTTGGGGTTGTGAGGATATTTATAATTGGGTTTGAGGTTATAGAGTTATGATAGTAAATAAATGAGTTATGCATTTTATTTATTTCATTATCTCTTTTTAAAAATCCCCACATGTCGAATCATTAATTCCACAACCTGCATCCACAATGATTATAATAAATATCATTTAATAAAACAATATTATTTCCTCAAAATCCCGACGGGAAAAACTAAACAGTGTGTATTCATTAATACACAGCATGTACTTGTATTTCATAAAACTACATGGTGTGTAATCATTAATACACGACGTGTACTTTTTTTTCATTTAATTACCAAAATGAAAACTACATATCATGTAATCATTAATACATTATGTATACTTGTTTTCAAAATAAAAACTACACAGCATGTAATCATTAATACACATCGTGCACTTGTTTTAATTTTATTATTCCTCCAACATTAAAATGATTTAGGATTCCATTAATAATTTTTAAACCATGTACTAGAATAATATATATTCTACTTGAGATACTTGAATACACGTAGTGTGTGCCCCTCTTGGCCTCTTTCTTGTTGGCATTAGGCGGGCTTGCCTAAAGTCCAAGATTACTATCTAGCAATGGGTCATGTCACCCAAGAGAAATAATTTGATTCCACATTAACGTGTCACCTCATACAAATTATTATCGTTTAATCTAATTCGTTTATCTCAATATCTCATCAAGAAAGTTTCATGGTAGTGTCATAAACCTATATACATGATCTGTCATTCTTTGACTTCCAGAAATAAACTCGTTGTTACACCATGGCCATGGAATTTGAGCGATGGTTTTATTTCAATCAAAGGGCCCGAGATATCTACTTCCATAAATATTAAAGGGACAAATACTACCTTGACTTATCCATTAACAACATCTTATTCATGACACACCCAACTTACCATACTTCCCACCAACTGTCTTCATGATGGTTTTCACCAGCAAATCTAAGTGCATGAGTCATGAAATGGTTTAATGATAATCTTCTAGTCTAAGGACCATTATACTTGATCATAGATATAAATGTTTGATGAAACCAAGACATGTGGAATTACAACTGGCAGGTCTGTTCTCATAATCTCCCATCTTGTATATTACCTTGTGCGAACTCCATGAGAGAGAGTCTCATCTTCTTACGAGTACTCACACTCAACGGTCTGTGTACTTTTTGTCCTATTAAAGTATGTCATCCAACATAGAAATTTATTTAAGAATATTGTTATGTAATTTTAAGGTATTCATCATAGCAGGGATATTCCATGACCTTATTAATGCAATAAATATTCTAGGACATTATTATATTACAGTTATGCAGAACAATGAACAATATATAATAAGTGTACATACACGTAATCAAAGTACAAACAGTTGGTTATCAGGACACCAACTCTAAAAAACTCCCACTTGGACTAGAGCCAACTGCCTATGAATTTTAGTCTGCTAGACCTCACATGATGATCAAGCTTCTGCTGAGTCAAGACATCAGTCAAGGGGTCTTCCACGTTATCTTCGATGGAAATACTAATCACTGCAACTTCACCTCTCTAAGAAAAATCCATCAAGAGATGATACTTCTGAAGTATGTTATTTGTCAACTGATGTGACCTTGGCTCGTTTTCAAGTACCACCGCTATAGTATTATCACAATAGAGTGTGATAGGATCAATACTTCTAGGTACTACATCCAGCTCTTGGATAAAGCTTCGCATCAATACTGCTTCTTTAGCAGCCTAAGAAGCTATGATAAACTCGGACTCTACTAGAGAATCCTCCACCATACCTTTCTTTAAGCACTTACAGCTTACTACACCTCCATTTAATATGAAGATATATCCAGTCTGTGACTTCATGTCATCTTGATTAATCTGGAAACTAGAATCTACATGTCCTCTAATGAATAGTTCCACATCTCCTACATAAACTAGGAAAAGATCCTTAATACGCCTCAGATACTTAAGGATGGTCTGGACGGCCATCCAATGGAGGTCTCTTAGATCAGCTTGATATCTACCTACTGCACTTAATTTATAAGCAACATCTAGCCTTATACATAGCATGTCATACATGACTGACCCAATCACTGATGCGTAAGGGATCCTTGAAATTTTCATGCTTTACTCATGTGTCTGAGGTCACATTTTCTTGGAAAGAAGAATTCCATGTGAGACTGGTAAAAATCCCTCCTTGGACTATTCCATACTGAATCTCTTCAGTATCTTGTCAATGTATGTACTTTGACTCAGGCCCAGCATTCTGTTGGATCAATCATGAGGGATCTTGATCCCTAGAATATGTGCTACCTCACCCAAGTATTTCCTAGAGAAGCATTTATCCAACCATTAGTTAACTTACTGTAGGATAGGTACTTCATTTCCAATTAGTAATATGTCTTCAAAATATACTATTAGGAAAAAACTGCACTTCCACTAAACCTTTAGTAGACACAAAACTCACATTAAATCTTAAAAATTCCAAATTACGTTATGAATTCATCAAAATGAATTTTCCAGGACCTTGATGCTAGCTTTAATCCATAAATGGATTTCTGTAACTTGCATACCTTTTTAGAATACTTTAGAGTCACAAACCCTTCAGGTTGTGTCATGTAGACATCTTCATGGAGGCTCCCATTAGGGAATGATGTTTTGACAACCATTTTCCAAATTTCATAGTCATAGTAAGAGGAAATGTCCAATAGGATTCTTATGGATTTCAGTATTGAAAATGGTGAAAAGGTTTCATCATTGTCAATTCCTTGATGTTGTCTAAAACCTTTTGCAACCAATCATGATTTATAGGTGCTGACTTGTCCTTCTATGTCCAGTTTCTTCTTGAATACCCACTTATTACCAATATTCTTTACATCAACTGGTGGATCTACCAAAATCCAGACATGGTTTTGGTACATGGAATCCATTTTAGAATTCATGGATTCTTTCAACTTTTCAATGTCTGTTTCTTCAACTTCGTCCTTTTAGGTAAGAGGATCATCATTGTAAATCAATAATGAGTCACCATCCTCAATGACAGGAAAACTATATCTTTATGGTTCTCTCACCCCTCTCTTTCCCATACGCAGTTCTTGTATCTCTGGAAAAGATTGTTCTTCCATGGGACTTTGTGGAATCTGTTGTTGTACCAACTCTTGTGTATCATGAGCCTCCACTTCATCGAAGTCTATCTTTCTCCCACAATCTCTTTTGGAGATGTGCTCCCTCTCAGAGAATATGGTGTGTATTTTCACTGTAAACTTTTTATCTAAGGGGTTGTATATGTAATATCCCTTGTTTCCTTGGGAAATCCAATAAAGATACACTTTCTACCTCGGGGTGCAAGTTTGTTACCTGAATAGGCCTTAACAAATGCATCGCTACCCCACACATGTAAATTCAACAACATGGCTTTGCATCCACTCTATAACTCATATAGAATAACATTTATTGATTTAGTTGGTACTTGCTTTATTATGTGTGCTTCTTTTTGTAATGCATATCCTCAAAAGGATAATGGAAGACTCGCATGACTAGTCATTGATCTCACCATGTCCAATAGGGTGCATTTCCTACTTTCACATACACCATTCCACTGAGGCGTATAAGGGGGAGTGAGTTGAGATAGAATCCCAAACCCCCGTAAGAAATCAATGAAGTCTGGATTAAGATGTTATCCTCCTCTTTCTAAGAGGAGTTTCTTAATCTTCATACCAAGATGGTTCTCAACTTCATTCTTGAATTCTTTGAACTGATCAAAAGAATCTTACTTATAACGCATTAAGTAAATATATCCATATCTACTAAAAACATCAATACAAGTTATGAAGTACAAGAACCCACCCCTTGCTTCAACTCGAAATGTTCAACAGACATCTTTGTGAACTAATTCTAGATGCTTTTTATCCCTTTCACCTTTCCCACTAAATAGGGATTTGGTCATTTTTCCTTGTAGAAACACATGACATACACCAACTAGTTTTAGTTCAAAAGAATATAAATACCCATATTAATGTAATTTTGTCAAGAGTTTTTATTTGACATGACCTAGCCAGTGATGCCAAAGCTATTTGTGGTTTGAGTCATGTGAATTAACATTATCATCGATTGCCATTAGTTGTTTCGAGTAGTCTAACACACAAAGGCCGTTATATAAATGTGCCCTACCAAAACAAATTCTATCTTTATAGAAGTAGAAACATTAATTTTCAAACATGAAGATGAATCCATCAGTATCTAATCTATATACTGAAATAATGTTTTCTGTTACAGAGGTTACATGATAACATCCTTTAAATATCAAGACCATACCAGTAGGTAGTGTGAGGTGATAGTCTCCGACAGCTATAGTTGTGAGTCTGGCTCCATTGGCTGCTTCCAGATCCACCTCACCTCGGTCAATATTTCTAAATCCACTCGGTTCCTGTATTTGGATATAAATGTGAGTACCAAAAGCCGTATCTAATACCTAATTAGTCTAAAAAATAGATTTCCATCGATAACAAACGCACCTGAATCTTCCCCTCGCTTCCTTGGATGGGTAGAGATTTTCTTCCAGTGGCCCTTCTTGCCACACGTGAAACAAACAGCCTCATGTTCTCTTGCTTCCCCTATGATATTCCTTTACTTGGAAGTCCTTCTAGAAGCTTTGGTCTTAATGCTCTTAGCTTTGCCTTTACTTTTATACAACATATGGACAAACAGATTTTCAAGCTTCATATCATTGCCCACATGGCGAATGAGGATAAACAGATCAGATACAGACTTCTCAACGTTGTTCATGATGAAATTTACCAAAAAGTTAGAGAAGCTCTGTGGGAGTGATGCAAGAATGAGATCAGTACCTAGTTCTTCGGGGAGTTTAAACCCTTGAACCTCCAAGAACTCAATGTAGCAATAAACATGACTACATGATGCCCTGCTGGGGCACCCTCTACAAGATTGCTCTGGCATAGAGCCTTGGAGATCTCAAACATTTCCTATCGTGATATCCATTGGTATAGATCACTAAGGTGCTTGAGAATGCTATAGGTATCCATATCTTCATAAGACTTCATGATCTCACTAGACATTGATGATACCATCAATCATTGAACTTCGAGTGCATCGTTCAAATGTTGGCCATAGACCAAGAAATCTTCATCACTTGCCCCTTGGGCGGGCGAATCCGGAAGCGAGGACTCTAGCATGTAAAACATTCATTCATGGCTTAGGATAATCCGAAGGTTCCAAAACTATTCTTGAATGTTCCTACCAGTGAGGATATTTTCTTTATCCATAATTGATCGTAGAGAATATGTGGTTGATGAGTTTTTCATATTGATTCTAAAAAGAGAATATTTATCAGTACCATTTTATTACATTTTTGGAAAAATACTAAATGAATTTATTAATTCTCCCACTATTTTATCAAGTCCCAATATACCTCACCATTGAACATGGAATGTCCAGTTTCCATGACATTCTATTGGCAAGGATCCATATTCCCCTTTGCATTACCCCAACAAGGGTGGGCCAAGCTATTTGAAGGTATTTTGGTAGGCGGGTCTTTTCTAACTGTGAGCATACAATTCCTTGATTTGTTGAGTGGAATCCCTAATCCTGAAATCCGGACTTGGATATCCTCAACACATGGATCAATTTTAAAAAAAAGTCTAGCATGGTATACTCATCTTGATGTAAAATGTTTAATTCAACCCGAAACATTCATAAGATCTTCCGAAATAAAAGTAAGTGTCCCAAAAAGGGATGGTCAAACACATAGTTTTATTGAGTCTTTCCCTTAATGAAGTAACAGAAGGCTTGGTATGTCTTAATATGGTATCTGAGGTATTTTATTCTTCATGTGTATTTTTTCATTGTCACAAGCTTGTTAATATTAATTGATGCTTGATTAAGTGATTAACCATGTCCTAATAATGTTTATGCATAGTCTGGTTTTTATTTTATTCCATATTTTCATGATTTTTTATTTCATTAATTATGTGACTGAGAAAAAACATACCTAATAAATAAACCATGCAATCAGACATAAATAAAATAAGATGGCATGATCATGAGCTTATATTTGTTAGATTATCTAGCGGTATTGATAAGCTGACCCTGGCCTAGGAAAAAACACCTTGAACCTGATGGTTTTTGTTTTTCAGCTCCCACCTGTCCACCATTGTATCTTCCTGGGTTGGTTTCACCTCATCTTTAGGTTTTGAACCATATCCTCTGACTTGAGAGATCCTACATTGTATGGGGTTTACATTAAATAAACCATAGTCATGTAGGCCCTGTATATTATTGGAAGAAGGCATGCATGCCAACGAATTTAAATTAAATAAATTTAAATGAAACCATACACATAAAACGGTCTTTGGTCTAGCTCATGATCATCCATATCATTCAACAACATTAAAACATATTTAGAATTAAAATTATTTTAATTGTACTATCAGTTAATATATGTCACGCTTGAATTCAATTAATTATTATCTTATAATTAATCAATTCTTTATCTTAAATTCCTCTCTGAATTTCCTTGAGATTCTTCTAATCCATATTCCATGTACAGGTCTTTGTAATTTGGAGGAAACTTGGTGAAATTCCATTTTTGGAAGGTACACGGCGTGTAGGAAATATTAACCAGTGTGTATTTTCCACCCTTTAACCAAAGTCCATGCCAGGGGCTTTGGCGTGTTATCTGTACATTGGAAATTTTGGAGTACACAGCATGTATATTAATCTAACAGGGTGTGAAATTCCTTGTTATGCAGTTACCAGCCTAGAAATCCCGTGTACGTGGTACATGGATACTCCTTGTACATAGTTTCACCTGGGTCGGATCGGACTACACGGCGCGTTGATTCAAAATAAACGCAGTCTATTCTGGGTTCCACACGCCGTTTAATTCTGGTCAACATGATGTAATAAATACTTAGGCATTCTCAATTCACAGGGCGTGGTTTCGTGGACGAGTACCGGTTTGTTGAGCCTAAGTACAGAGCATGTAGTTTTTTCTATACGCTGTGTATTCTTGTGTTGTACAATAGAAAGAGAGGCTCCTCCAAATGAGTTCCTCATTTTTATTTTAATCAAAATTAAAATTTAAACGGTCGTTTCTATGATGTGAATCGAAAAACACAGGAGGAATAATAGATCACATACATTCAGATTTATAGAACGATTTATCATGAATTGAATCAATTATAAATGCATAAATTATCAACGAATATTAAATAAATATAATGAACGTTGTAACCTCCATTTGATACCATTTGATGGTTCTGGGCGAAGTGGAATCTCATTGGTGGATGTGCCCATTTTTATTTTGGTCATTAGAAATGATCAATCTGGGATCAATACGACTATAAATGTTAGACTCCAGGGATCGTATCACAGAAATAATCAAAGAAGAAGAATAGTCCTATAACCAAAAACATGGACCATCACATGTTGATTATAAATAATTTATTTAATTGAAAAAAGTAACTTTTTGGATGTTCTTTTTTCATTGATATTCTTGATCACGTTCTGATGTGATTCATTTTTTTGTCACAAAATCCAAGGGTAGAATTCCTCTAGCAGTGATCCACACATGCACCACGTATCCCTGGATGTCGCCAAAGGATTCTCTGGGTGATAGCGTAGAGAAACCATTGCTTGCATTGTCCACCATCGATCGTTTTTATCCGATGGTGGAGGATCTCTCTCGGTCTTTAGAGCGTTATTGGAAAAAGGATTTCTCTTGGCCTTGAGGGAATTCTTCAGAATTGCTGCACACAATGATTGGTGAAAAGTTTTGGGGTTGTGAGGATATTTATAATGAGGTTTGTGGTTATAGAGTTATGACAATAAATAAACATGTTATGCGTATTATTTATTTCATTATCTTTTATCAAAACTGCCCACATGTCAAATAATTAATTCCTTAACATGATCCCACACTGATTATAATAAATATCATTTAATAAAACAATATTATTTCCTCAAAATCCCGACTAGAAAAACTAAAGGGCGTGTAATCATTAATACACGGTGTGTACTTGTTTTTTTATAAAACTACACAGTGTGTAATCGTTAATACACGGTGTGTACTTGTTTTTCATTTCCTTTCCCAAATTATAACTACAGTTTGTGTAATCATTAATACATAGCGTGTACTTGTTTTCAAAATAAAAACTACACGGTGTGTAGTCATTAATACACTACGTGTACTTGTTTTCAATTTATTCTTCCTCCCAAATTAAAATGATTTATGTTTCCTTGAATAATTATTAAACCACATATGGTAATAATATTTATTATACTTAAGATACTTGAATACACTTTGTGTGGGACCCTCTAGGCCTATTTCTTGTTGGCATTATGTGCGCTTGCCTAATGTACAAGATTATTGTCTAGCAATGGGTCAAGGCACCCAAGGGAAATAAGTTGACGCTGCATTGGCGTGTCACCTCATACAAACGCTTACCGTGTAATTTAATCCCTTTATCTCAATATATAATCAAGCAGGATTCATGGCAGTGTCATAATCCTATATGCTTGATCTGTCATTCTTTTACTTGAAGAAAAAAAACTCGACGTTACACCACGGCCATGGAATTTGGGCGATAGTTTTATTTCAATCAAAGGGAACGAGATATCTACTTCTATAAATATGTAAGGGATAAATCCCTCCTCAACTTTTCTATTAACAACATGTCATTTTTGACACACCCAACGTACCCTACATCCCGCCAGCTATCTTCATGACAGTTTTTCTTAGTAAATCTATGTGTGCGAGTCATGACATGAGCTAATGATAATATTCCAAACTAAGGACCGTTACACACATTCATAGATAGAAATGTCTGATGACACCAAGACATGCAGAATTACTACTGGAAGATCTATTATCATAATATCCAATCTTGGAGATTACCAAGTGCGAACTCCATGAGAGAGAGTCTCTTCTTCATACGGGTACTCGCACTTGATAGTCTGTATACTATGTTTCCTATCATATTATCTCATCCAACCGTAGAAATTTATTTAGGAATATTGTTATGGTATTTGAAGGTTCTCATCATTGCAGGGATCTTCCATGACCTTATTAATGAAACAAATATTCTAGGACATTATTATATTATAGTCATGCAGAATAATGAACAATATATAATAAGTATACATTAACGTAATCAAATTAAAAACATTTGTTTCTCAGGACACCAAATCTAATAGTTTTCGCGTATCTAGTGAATATAGATATGGGAATTATCGAGGAAGGGGAAACATCATTGCTTTTCCAATTGGTATCCCAGCCGTATTTATTGCAAAGGATTAAAATTTATTAGTCTCAGGATCACTAATTTCAAAGGAAAATCAATGATTTGAATGAATGGATGTTGATAGAATTATTTTATTAGGATGGAATTTTGAAATTTTTAAAGAGACATTCTATTACATATATACTCGAGCTAAAAATGGAGTTATTGTAGGATTTCTATAAAATAAATTTCTTTATAAACGATTGTATCACTAAAATGTATATATACTTGAAGGAACACTTCTAATTGGGTAATATATAGGGGAAATTTTGGAGTTTTTATCAAAAAATTTACTATGTCAATAAGTGAAGGATTAAATACAACATCCAATAGGAGACATGTATCCTCTACCCATTTCTACATGTAAATGGGATGATAGTATTATGGATTTTGACACTAGATATCCAAAAAATACAATAAACAATGATCAAATATGGGTAATTATTGATAGAAGTACCAAATATTCATATTTACTATCTATAAGGGATGATTTTATCTTTATTACCTTGTATGAATCTTTATTAATGATGTTTTAAGACTTCATGGAGTACCTCTTTGAATTGTGTTTGATCATGGTAAACTTTTTACATAAAAATTATGGGAATGTCTTTAGGAATCATTAGATACTGGGATTCATTTGTGTACTTCTAATCACCCTCAAGATGATGGGAAGTGAGAAAAAAATCTATATTTTAGAAGACATGTTGACATCATGATCACTCAACATTCAAGGTATGTGGGATCTGTATTTTCCTTTTGCATAATTTTCCTTAAATAATATTTTCCATTCATGTATTCAAATGGAACCATATAAAAAAAAATTTGTAGGGTGATGTCTTACAGTAACTTGTTGGTTTATAGTTGGTGAAAGGATTCTTGCAGGACAATAAATTTTAGAAGAAACAAAATAATGTTATAAAATATTCAAAAAGATATCAATCTAGTGAAAATTAGGAAGAAGATCTATTCTGGAAACAGAATTGAAAATATAGATTTTTAAGTGGGAGATCATGTGTTTTTTTGAAATTATTCCCATGGAAGGGTTTCATAAGGTTTAGTAATAATGTTAATTTGTGCCTAAAGTACATCAAAACTTTTGAAATTATAACGAAAATTGGAGCTACGAATTATAATTTTAAAATTCCACCTAACCGTTACAATTTTCATGATGTGTTCCACATCTCTTTTTTAAGAATGTACATGCTAGACCCAACACATGTTCTAACTTCTAAATAAATAGAATTGGAACTTTATTTATCTTATTATGAATAGCCTATAATAATTATGGACATCAGAGAATCGTTTTTGAGGAACTAGATGACTCCACTGGTAATGGTACTTTGGAATAATCATAAAACTTAAGAGGTGACATGGGAACCAAGGGATGTTATTATGATGAACTACCAAAATATTTTAATGATATGATATTCTGTAAATTTTGATGATGATATTTTTATAAGAGGGGAGAATGTAAATACCTAGACTTCCAAAAAAACATTACAATATTATATTTATTTAATATATCATGAATCACATAATATCACATAGATAATACAATAAAAATATTAAAAATGAAGAATTAAATAAATAAGAAGTATTTCAAGAAGTTAAGGATCTTATACCAATATAATAGGATATTGACCTTTGGAATATTAACATGACCATTTAGACTAGTAATTATACCAATAGAATATTTACATCACCTATAAATGTATAAATAAAAGTTTTTTATATCATAAATGAAAATATGATATATTTATATCTTGATACAAGTGACTAAATGTTTTAAAAATAATAAATAAAGTTTTGGTATTTTTTGAATGTCGAAAATATTTAATTACAATTTTATAATTAATTTAATTATTTAAAACAAATTTTTTTTCATAAAATATATTTATAAACTAATAATTTTTTGTCTTATTATTATAATAAAATTTCATGAGACCTTAATTAATTTTTTAACTGTGTTTTAAAATTGGTTATATTATTAAAATTGGTATTTTTAAAATAAATATTGATTTCATAATTAAATATAACATATTTAGAAAATTATTTTCATAAAATTGAGTGAAATTTGGAATTTTACATTTCAAAATTTTGTTACGGTGACTTTTTGGGTTTTTTCTGAAATAGATGGATTTTGGGAGAATACTGAAATATGGTAATTTAAAGTATATATACATTATGAGATAAATACACTATTACATGTGTCACTAATGATGTAATCACTATAATATATAACACACATACATTATTCATAATGTAATGTGTCATTCTAAATACAAGATGTGTTTTTTTGAAAGTGATTAAATTTTTAAATGTGACCTATACACACACACACAAATATATATATTTATATATATATATATATATGTCTATGTGTGTGTGGGGTTATCTCATTATACATGTTTTCTCATAGTGATTTGAAGATGTACATTGGGAGAAGGGGTATCCAAACATATATATTTATAAAGTTTTATATGTGTCTAAGAATATGGAGTGATTTTAGTATATGAATTACTTTGGTAATAATATTTTTATGAAATGTATTAGAATTCCAATATAGTTCTAAATAGATGACCCATATGGAATTTTATAGAAATTTTAATTTGGAAATTATCTAAAACCCTCATGATCCCATTATGTTTCTTGTGTTCCTATGACATCTTGTGATTGCGTGATGGAATATTTATTTTGATGTATTTTTTTAATTTTTTAATTTTTTATTTTCATATATTCTTTCTTTGGGGTATGAGGTGGTGTGTGTATTTATATTAAATGTTTTATCCATGAGTGAATAAATTCTAAATTATTATTACCTTTATTTTTATTGGTCATGCAAAAGTGATATCTATGTGAGAGAAGAGTCTTGTGCTACAGTAGGGAGATAAAAACTACTAGTGTTCCTTCCACTTAGTGATAGGGATAGATGTGGTTTTATATTCTTATTATGTTGGGTACCAGCTATATAGGTGGTGGTGTTTGGTTTTAACATACACCAACATGTTGTTGCATTGAGCGATGTCTATGAGGTTCTCAAGTTATGACAAAAAATAGATCCCATGACATTGTGATCCATTTTAGATCATTTTGGGTGTTACCAATCCATTAAATTTTATCCCATATTTTTTGGATTATATATATTTACATATCTACTTGTTATTTGTTACTCCTTATTTTATTACATGATCCTAGTACTTCCTGGTTGTCTGATTTATTCCTTCTCTATAATTATTTATTTAAACATATATTAAAAATATATTATGAGTGGTTTTTGAAGATGTAATTTAAATGAATGAATTTTTATTGTCATAAAAAATTAGAAATTAGTATAGAAATCTTTTTGTTATAGGAAAGGAATAAAAATTAGTTTTTGTCCCATTATGTGACATTTTATTATAATTGGTTAGTTTTAAAACATGTTTTTGGAAAATGATTTTTTAAATGGAACCATCCTGTAGTTATGTAAATATTTATTTTTAAAATAGACATTAGTGAAATGGTTTTTAATGTGACCCATTTAAAATATATTTATACCCAGTTTTTATGCCTGTGAAAAGTGATTTACAAGGGATTGATTATAATTGAATTTAAATCTTGGAAAATATATTTTACAAGAAAACGTAATATATTTTTACTTCTTATTAAAACATATATAAAATTTATGTTTTTTTGTTGAATTTAAAACTAGAATTATTATCATGTAATATGAATGTGACTGCTTAGTTTTGGAGGGTAATGGTTGAATACTAAGTGCTTATGTGATCATTAATCTATTATTTTATCAGTTTTAGGATCCTTTTATTTATTTTTATTTATCATTGACAATAAATTTATTTACATTCATTTTAGTTTTTTTTATTCATCAAATTGTTACAATTACAATATTTAGTGTGACCTGCCTTACTTTCCATAAATTTCTAGAAAGAATTCCATTAGTTGATTTGTCTTTTTCATATAATATTTTATTACTTATATAGATTAATGTTAACTATAATTCATGTTGGGAGAATCATATTCATTAGTGGTGTTCATATTTTCTTAAAAAATAGTGTTTAGAGGTTGATAAACATTTTTTCAGCTGACATCAATTTTTGTTTCATCCATAGTTTTCAAAATATGTTCTTGTGTAGTTTATTTTTCTTTGGTATGTGTGTTCAATGTATGTATGGTTCATGATGAATTTTTATTATATATTTGTTGTGGTGTTTTAGTCTGAGTAATACTAAAACCATTATCCAGTGAGTTCCATTGAATACTTAGAAATAGTTTCCAACATACGGGGATTGATAATTTTTATCAGGCTACTGGCGGGGAGGTTCATGATTTTATTTTAGTGACATATCAATCTATATTGACAAAATTTGTATTAGAGTAGGAACCTTCCAAGAAATTTGGTGGAATTTCCAATTTTGACTTGTAGGGTTCAAAATTAAGTTGTTGTAATCTAGAGGGAGGGGGTGAAAGTAACTCCACATAATGTTAAATTTTTATGAGAATAAATTTTAATACCCATGTAAACAAGGTGAACCATTATTTAGTGGATACTAACTAATTCTAACTCCATAGTTATGTGTTAATTACTTGGATTAGTGGCTCAAATGGGTGAAATTATCAAATTTTTTATAGGGTGTTTGAAAATTAATAAAAAAACATTAGAAAGAACATATGTTTTCCTGTGGGGATAATCATTATTTTTATGATTTTTTTTTGGTATTTGAGTGATACCTAAATGTGGATCACATGTCTATAGGGAAACTAGTCTGACTAGCAATCCTGGGCCTGATGATGATTTTAAGAATCATTTTTTGTGTTGTTATGGGACCCAGATATTACATTTGTATTAGGGAATAAGACTTTTAAATTCCCAATCCATTGTAATTGGTTTTTTAAATTTAGAGTGTCTGTATAAGATTGTCTAAGAATTTTTTATTGGAACTAGAGTGGTAGGTGCATAGAGAGCCTACCTAAGACATTCCATCCCTAAGAATTATCTTATATGAGGAGATTGAATTAGATTTTTATAATGAATATTTGGTTGTACATTGATTTTATTCCTATGGATGTGGTTTTTAATCCTTAGTATCATGATTAGATCCATTTGGGATTGTACAAAATTATTTGGAATGGTGATAAATTATGAATTCAGGACAATAGGTTTGTTTTTAGTTCCTAAAAAATCACGAGATACATAAACACTTTTTTTCATACATAAATTAGGTTGAAATACATGATTGGTATATTTTAATCATTCACATCACTATGTTATGTATGATTGTGCATCGTGAATATTTTTTAAACATTCATAGCTTCGATCTATGATTTCTTGAGGTATTTGGGATGATATATAAAGTTCATGGTTGGTCTTGTGATATGTTTGGATTTTCTGATGTTGTTTTGGTTATGTACTGAGGTTTGTCTTTATTAAAATAGTTGGTCATATGATGTAAAATTAATTTTTTATGGTTGAGAATAGATTTAACAGTAAATTGTATTCAGTATTATCTCATGGACATGGAACTAGTTTATAAAATGATCTAAATTTAATTTAATGACTTCAAAAAGACATTTTTTTAATATTAGGAAAATATTGTATGTGTGATTTCAATAAAAATCAACATCGTATATTTTCCAAGTTTTTTCTTTCAGGGAAAATTTATATCCAAGCTATTATTCTCATTTGAATACAAATAAGGGAAAAGAGTTTTTATAACACTTTTATGTGTCATTTTATATCTTTTAAATATTATATAAAATGTTTGTTTTCTATTGTATTTCATACTACCATGATTATTCTATAAAATGAAATGTAATTATTAGATTTGGTATGTAGTTGTGGAACACGGTGTACTTATGTGGTTACACATTTATTATTATCTTAGTTCTAGGTTCTTAGTGATTTATTATACTACAAATGGAGCATTTATTTATTTAGGTTAGTTATATTTTATTACATTCTAAATGTGGTTACCATTCCTTGACTTAGTTAGACCTTCCTTATAATTCTATAATGTTCATTTTCATTCCCTTTAGTGGATTTGTCTTGAATATCTAGGATTTTAATTATTTCCATAGATGAAGGGTAACAATATTTTCTGGCGGGATAACCAAATCCATTGGATAAAGGAATATTTTTCTTTCTAGAGATGGTTTTTGATAGTTATGGATGTTTTTGGTGATCACTTTATTTCTATACATCCTGAGTTTTGATATCAGGATATAGTTTTTTATATTTTTCTCTAACATTGTCTACAGATGTGGGAATATCAAATTCCATATTTTAATTATATTCCATCTACATTATTTTTCTACGATTATTGGCTAAAACCATTCTTAAGTGTCTTCTGATGATTCCTATACATTATATTCCAACATATGATGATCAGGAATTTCTTTCAGGATAGTTGAATGTTAGTACATATCAAATATAGGGATATCCCTAATAGATTCATTATAGTAATTATATACATAGTTACTTCCAACACGTCTCTTTAAGAGAATATATCATCAAAAAAAATTTAGGGCTATATTAGACCCACCCATCCCCATAAAAAATGCTCAAGAACCTAATCATGAATAAAAACACAAAATAAAACATTTTGAAAAATACACACATAATAATAGTCTTTTGATTCCAAATCAAAATTGATTTATTTATCTAATTAAGATGATAATAAATACCATTTTATTTTTTGAAATAATATTTAACATAATAATGATAAAAGTATGTTATTTGAAAATTTATGAAAACAATTAGTATAGTAATTTAAAAAATGATATTATATAGAAATGATAAATGTACAATCATTAAATATTCATTATATCAACATTTCATTCACAACTTTAACAATGATTTCTAACTTATGAAACATATGGATATCACTAAAAAATTTGTTTTTATAACCATTGAAAATAAATTTTTTACTTTTAAAATAATATTTAATATAAACATAATGTAATTATATATTTAGTAATTATAATTTTTAAATCACTTTTATGTGGAGTAAAGAATAATTTCATACATTTAAAATAACATTTTAATGAACATTCATCAAATATTTAGTTATTTTTTAATAATAAAATTGATGCAGAGGACATGAAAATGATTTTTAAATAACATGGATTTCAGTAACTAAGTAATAAAATATATTAATATTTTTGTTTAATTTCTATATAAAATAATAAATTCTTTAATGATTCCATTATTTTTAATGGAATGAAAAAAGGAGAATAAATTTATTACATCACGTTCAGACTCACCAAGTAGGTATATTGCGTTCATAAATAAAAATATTATATTAATCATATAAAATTTTACAAATATGTGTAATGATAATTCATTTTCTAATAATCATTTTATTACATATATTATAATAAATTTTATAGCTGTAATATTATTTGTTTTTTTGTGAGATATTTTTTTCTCCTTCTATTCATAATCTCTAAATTTAATTTTGGTGCATTTACTTTAGATAATTGGTTAATGGTTACATTATCTCAATAATCATTAAAATATTATAGTTATAATGTTTATAAATTAAATAAATTTTCAGTAACATCTATGTAAGGTGGTCTTGAAAAATGAAGCACATGGCTTCTTAGAGATTATAGTTTACATGTACATATGAATGTTGTATAATTCTTTCTAATTCATGAAAATAAATCAATATAGATAAACTATTACCAATAAACAATCATTATGTAGTTATAAAAATCATAATTATTTATTCAATCCATGATTATTTACAGCCATTTATGTTGGAAAATAAAAACAAATCACATTACATTACATGATTGAGGAAGTTTCCCATAACTATTCAATAGTTATGTTTTCATTTCCCATATGCTGGAATGGAGGTAGATAAATGTAGTTTCATAAACTTAATAAAATTTAAATATAAAAAAAAATATTGGTTTAATTATTAATGGATGTTTATAATATATTTTAAATAGGTACAATAAGAATGAAAATTTATTTATGTTAGTTTTAACTTATACCTGCTCAAATACATATCTTCCTTTTACATAGAACTTAATCCTTTAAGGATTAGTCTAATGGGGAGTCCAAGAAAACTATAAAAAGGGGAGTAGATAAATAGATGTATTAATGAAAGTAATGGTTTATATATGATGCTTATTGTTTGATTATAAGTAAGGTTATGAGGTTCCCTTTTATAAGTGTGGAGAGTGGAACACTTCTGAACATTAGGAACATTATAATAATATGAGTCCATTTTCATTGTTAAGTGGTATGAAAGAACCAAAATTTTGAATATTATAATTTTTAAGGTAAAAATACACTGAATATTTATATTTAGTATGATTATTATATATTTGAAACCATTTTTGTTTTTTTAAACCCCTCCCCCAAATTACCCATTTAATTATTACTATGGGCAATAATATTCCAATGATAACTATTTATAATGACAAAAAGATAACATGTACTCATTCCAAAAATTTAATATACTTATACTTAATATGAATTATATATTATTTTTTTCAATTTCTAAATGTGGAAGAAATTATTTCAAATATAAGTGAACTAATGGTAAATTAACTATTTTCAAAAAAAACTATTTTTATATTTTAAAATTAATTAATACATAATTTTTATAAAGATTATTTATTACTTGTTGATGAAATGAACTTTTTTATTATAATTAAAAAAATGTGGTTTTCTAAAATTAGAACAATTATAAAGAATAATTCCTCCATAAAAACAAAATATTAAATGCAATGATAGAAAAAAGTATTTTAATTACAATAAAATATAACTCATGGTTGATCAAGAAAATAAAGTTTTACCAAATTAAAAATATTATTTTATAACAAGTTATTTTACATCTTAAATTCTTCTCTAACTAGTTCAAATTTTTATGATTTCTTTGATTTAAATTACCTTAAAATAATTCCATTCACATAATGATGATTATAAATATGATATTTTAAGTATTCAACCAAAAATTACACATTTTATAAAAATCCAAAAATAACATTCTAATAAAATATATATATTATGAATGAAAAAATAACTTATCTTTTTTAAATAAAATTTATAAAATTGATATAAAATAATTATAATTTCGACATACCAAATTATTGTTAATTGTTTTTAGAAAAAAAAGTATATTCAAAAAATAAAATGTTATTATTCTCATTCCATGATTAGTTAAACAATTATATGAGTGTAAATTTATTTTAATGAATATATTATAAATAAATTAAATAAAAATAAAAATTCTAAATTTCTTATAAAAATTAATAATAAACAATATATTTTACAATTAATATAGTTCTATGAAAAATAAATTTTCATCTATCAAATTATTTTACATTCATTTATAAAAATTTAATTATAAACATGGAAATGGTTATTTAATATTTTGATTTTATATATAAATATTCATTAAATTTAAAACTCTAAACAATAAAACAATATATTTTAAATTAATCATATAAATTATAAATAAAACATTATTTTATATAAATATACCTCATATAATCATTAACCATTGTAAAACATATATAATTTTTTTATTATCATTCTGAATTGAGAAAATATTAAATAGTAATTAATCAATGAATTTGAATTAGAAAATATTTTCAACATATACATTATAATTCAATTACACATATTTATACCAAACAATTCTATGGATATGTTATAATGGTTATTATTAAATAATATTTTCAAATTTCTATTAATATTGGTGTTGATTTTTGTTCACGATTTCAAACATAGTATATATTTAGAGAAAATTAAGCTAAACTCTTACGGTGATAAATTATCCCCCCATTAAGGAAATTAAATCATATAAATTTTACTTAGTATTTTGGACCCAAATATAGTCATTATATTCAATGAAATTTGGAGGTTTGAATTTCTAGAAAAATCATATTGGAGTCATGTTCAGACACCTAAGAGTTTCCATAGAATGTTCGAGGATAGTGGAAAGACATTGCCTTCATCTGTGTTCTATTTTTTCCTACTCAAGTTCATCTAATGTTTTCAGTATCCACTACCACTTCAATGATTCTTCTAGTGGTTTTCCACTATTCTTTATATTCAAATAATAAAAAACATCATTCGTAGTATTATTTTTGGGTGAATTCCTTGATTCTCATGTTGGCCATTAAAATTATTTTAATCATAATATATATATTTACATATTTACACAATTAATAATATATATAAAATACTTAAGAAAATATTATAATTATTAAACAATTATATCTTATGAGATCCATGAAAATTAAAAAACTCATAAAACATTGAGGTAGGGGTCTTATAACAATCACTAAATTACCCTAAAATCGAATGGATAATCAATAATTCCCCATAATGAAATTCACTATGTCATCCCCTATAACATAATGATCCACTACTCCATAAGAAAATAATCATAATGAACACTTCCTTCCTCAAAAATACAATATACATATTTATGGTAATTGAGTCAACTGACTACTGAATCATAGATTGGAGTCCCCTCAAAAAGTGGAAAGTTATCTACTGCTCATTAGTAAAACAACAATAGAATTATATAAAATTTTATTTAATTTAAATTTATTTATTCAAAATGTATAGATTAAATTTTTATTGATAATATTTTGTGTTACAACATTGATTTAAGAGTAATAGTGATGAAATCCAACATTAACTAATCACAAAACTATAACCCCTTAACCATATATGAAACACTATCTACCATATAAAAGTTTTAGCGATTTAATTAATACTTACATCACAAGTTAGTCACTTTTAGAATCAAATTTTCCTTGAAAAATTGATGATGTTATAATGATATCTTCATTTAATCTATATATATCATTGTTTCTTTATAAGAATATATACATCATACTTATATAATTTCTTTCTCTAGATATATCATAAGGTAATTCTTCATGCACACATCACTATAAGAAAAACATACTTTTAAAAATAAAGAGGTTCCACCAATACCATTTACTCATCTACATCATGATTCAATCATGAATTTGTATATCTGTATGTAAATAAACACATTACCAATGGATAATGTTTTTGTGTATCTATATACAATACCTTAATAACAATATTAAATATTATACTAATAATAATCACATGAAATCATTCTATGTTAATATTGTTTGATTTAAGAGACCAAACCTCTATAGGTACTGCATTGACAATATGCATCCCTGTTGCAACTAATCTATTTAAAATTAGAGTCCATAAATGGAATCACATGTTCATGTTCCATAATTGAATGGTTTCATTGTTTTATTTTAAAAATTAGATTCACATAATAAAATAGAATTATAGACCAATAAAATCCTAACTGGATCCTTCTCCAAAATCAATCAAAAAATTATTGTGTAATACCACTATGTCATGTCCCAACAATCTATGACTTATCATGAGTTAGTAATGTGACAAATATAAATCCTTGAAGAATGAATATAAAAAAATATGAGTTCACGACAAGGTGAAAGGGTATATATCATATATTAGGAGAGTTATTTCACATTTTATAAATTTTATGGAAAAGTAAAGATCTAAAATTTATCCACAATATCTAATAACAATTTACAAAATCAATATATGAAAAAATGTATTTGTATATGAACTATAGACCCTAAAAAATAGTACCTACTATCTATTAGGGGAACTGATGTTTTTGGGAATTGAAAATATTGATAAAATATATTCCCAATTATGGAATTTTGTTGAACCTAATGAATAAACAATGTGAACAAGGAAGAAAAATCTTATTCTCATGATTAATTCCAAATAACTATAATGAAATAATCTAATACCATTAGAGAGTATCATTCCATGTTAAATTTATAATTAAGTTAATTATATGAAATTTTCAATGTCTTTGTATCTTTCATTAAGGTATGGTTTCATCATTTGAAAATATATTTTATTTTACCATCATTTTGTTAAAAGGATCTATAGATGAATCCATCTCGTTTTGATTAACACATACTTCTTCAATCATGATGCAATTTCAATGGTACAACAAGTGCTTTGGTGGTCATAATCATATTATTACATCCCTCTATATGAATTACACATAATTATTTGATATTATAGGATGTATTATTTCCCTCTTATTATTGAGAATATTGATGGAGGTGGAAATCATATCTTGGTGTTGATAAAACTAGTAAAAAATTTATTGGTGTTAATGATTCTTTAGAGAGAAAAATGGTGAGAAAAACATTCATTTAGCCCTACGAAATGATGTGGTTAGATATTTGTAGAGATAGGTTTGAGAATAAATAACTTCAAATAATCCCTAATAATTCTCTTAATACTTTTATAATCCCACATCTAATAATGTGAATTATATTATTATTATTATTATTATTATTATTATTTTCTTATTTCCCACATAACTCATATATAATGACCATAACTTTTCATACAAATCTATTACATCATTTTAAACATAAAAACCTTAAAATAGTTATGAAACCAAAATCAAATAGTATTATTATCATTGAAAAAATTGGGTTATACATCACTTTTTCATAACAATTCATGAAAATTTATTTAATTACTTCTTATCTATATTTTTATTGACCCTCATGTTCTCCTTAGAATAAGTAATCACCTGAGGATATACAAAAAAAAGTGACATAAAATCCCAATAAGGGGATACATAAGAACATGGATCCATATAAAATAGGGTGTGAAAAAACATCATCAAAAAATAATCATCATATTCATTGGATGAAGAATTAGATAAAGGAATGGAATGTGGTAATGAATAAAAATGAAACATTATGTGTTAGTGGTTATCAAACACACATATTTGTGAACAAAGCTAGCATCATGTTCACAAGTATTTATCATTATCTCATAGGATTAATCAAATTAACAAATTCATTGGGGGGTATATATAATTTTAGGCTCACCCTTCACATCATTACAATTTCACGCACGTTATAACTCCGAGCGCACCTTTCACATCAAAACATTTACATAATAATCCAGGCTAAATAGAATTTATATAAGTTGTAAACAAGAAATAACTCATGGAAAGTAATTGGTCTCATTTCATAAATCATAAATCCGTGAACAAAAATTGATATTCCAAAACAATATGGAAGGAAATTATTGGTATAATAATCATTAAGAAGAAACAATCTCATGATAAGTAAAAGATGTATTTTTTGAATGAATAGTTATTTTTGAAAAATGAATTTATTTTTAATTAATTAATATTGTAAACATATATATACCTAAAAATATAATTTAAGGATAACGAAATTACATTTATGAAACTTTAAAGGAACATCATACTAAAAATGTAGTGAAATATGGAAAACCTGGGAAATTGAGTAGGGTTCAAGAATCCCTTTACCTTGTGTCGGAATAAATTATTCACATTAATATCCAATATAATAAACATAAATTGATTAATTTAGAAATAGATAAAATTTTATACATGAATTATCTTCATTATATCATAATTGAGATAATTTATGGGCTTTTATTGAGTTATATATTTTAATTTTATCATTCTAGAGTGTTAGTTTTCTTGGTTTTCATGTTTTGTTTGCTTGTTTATAAGTATTGTAGTTCATTTATAATGAGAATGAATATATAGAATTAAAATTATGTGTTATTAATTAACATAAATAAAAAAATTGGTATTATATATCATTGGTTATATGTTATGATGTATATTTATTATATGAAGACGATTTATTTTATTTTGAGATGTTTTACGACCATTATGATATTATATCTCTTTATTATAAAATATTTTTTATATATATTGGTTCCATAAAATTATATAACTTATAATATATATAATAAAATATTATTTAACCATAGTAATGTTTTTTGACCAGCCATGATAGTGAATGTGAAAATTAAAACACATTTTCCATAGTGGATATAAGTCATCTCATCAGTGACTGTATTTTAATTTTCATAAAAAAAGAAAAAAAAAGTGATTTGAAGAAGAATTATTAAATTAACATAATAAAATTACATTATATATAATTTAATGGTGTTATAATTCAACTTTTATATTGGGATACGATGAGAGAATAAGAAAAGAAATGAAAAATGAAAATAAAATAAAGGAAAAGTAAGAGGATTTTACCTCTTGAATTCAACTCTTGAGAACCTCCTTAGGGAGATTGGTTTTATAATTATTTGATAACAAAGTCTAATAAACATGGGGGAGGGAATTTTTTCAGATGAATGGGAATAAATTAAAAATTCATAACAATTTTGGTGTAGTGAGGAGACGTAGTGGTGAGGGTGTTATTTAAAGGGGAGGTGTGGGGTGATTCCTCATCATTTTATTCAGTAGTTAATAATTTTTTATCAAGACTATAAATCATTTTAAAATTATCACTAAATATATTAACATAATTAATTATAGTTTGATATTAATGCTATTATTTCCTATGTGACTCAAGGAATAGTTTATTTATTATAGAATGTAAATATACCCACAATTAATGTTTTTTACTTTTCAAAAAAAAATCTAATATTTTAGGAAAATTCAATAAATTCACCATATCAATTTTTTCACCTATATAATTCAAAAGTAAACTCTATTTAATAAAAATAATTTTATAAATTTGTAAATTTTAATTTTTAATTAAAATAATCAATGATTTAATAAATACGATTTTTAAAATTATTACTAATTTTGTGACACTATGAAAAATTATCATTGTTTTAATAATTTTTCTATATTCATAAGACAAAAAAATATTAATTTATTAATATATTTATTGAAAACGAATATTAATTTAAATAAATATAGTAATTTTAAAATTATAAATAAACATGTATTTTTTTAAAAATACAAACAGTTACTTTGTCAATTTTAAACATGTTTTTTCATGTACAATGATATAAGTATATCATATTATCATTTATAAGATGCCGAAATTTTACTTATATTTTAATAGGTGATGCTACGATTCTTATCACTGGTTTACTATTACTAATGGTCATTTAACTATTCCAAATGTCATGTTATTATTCCAATAGTATATGTTCCTCAATTTCTAAAATATCACTTATTTCATTATTTATTTTTGAGATTAATGTTTTTATTGGTATTTTTGTTATAGTGTTTTATACCATATAACATAGTTATAATAAGAGAACCAATTAAATTGATAAAGTTTGGGTGATTACATTATTCCCCCCATTTGGAATTTCACAATCAAAATTTAGTTTTACATAAATAGGTGAGGGAACATGTCATTCATCGCCTACTCAGGTTCCCAAGTTGCTTCATAATACATATGGTTCCTCCACCACACTTTTACAATTCTGGTTGTCCTGTTACATAGAACAATATCTCCACGGTCCAAAATCATTACCATAAGCTCATCATAAGAGACATCATATTCTAGTGGTACCACCTCCAAATTTAGTATATGTGATGGTTCAAGTATGTACATTCAAAGGATTGATACAAAGAACACATCAAGAACTTGGGCCATACTATTGGATGTGAATGGGGATAGTCCCAATCTTTTATGAAATCAAGGATCTCAAATTGGCCAATGTACCATGGGTTAGCATCCCATTTTTTTAAACCATATAAATCTATCCCATGTGGATTTTCAATGGAAGACTTTATCTCCAATGTAAACATTAAATTAACTTTGATGGATGTCAGTATACCACTATTTTAATACAATAATATTTTATATATTTTGGATGACTTGATCATTCTCTATCATCTTTTATAAAAGACCATGTCCAAGTATCTTTTTTTCAACAACTTCATCCAAACAAGTGGGGGATCTACATCATTTTCCATACAAAATTTCATATGGAACCATCTAAATACTCGAGTGGAATCTATTTTTGTATGATAAGTTGACCCACGGAAGATGATGACCCCATAATCCTTTTATCATCATCAGTTTAAATATAATAAAAAGAGTAAAACATGAAAAAAACATGAACGAAAACCCAATCCACAAGGAGGGAAGGCAGAGAGACATGTAGCTACGGGGGTCTAAAATAATGAAGACCTAAAGCATCCCCTTTTAGAATGTTAACCCCTGTTGGTTTCAAGCTCTGGAGGTCATGAAAATATACGTACTCCGTTCCAGGAAAATCAAGAGTTGCCAAATATTTGGCCGCACTATTGCCTTCCCACCAAGTGTGAGGCATCTTAGTATGAGTTCTGAGGAGAGAACGACACTTACAAATGAAATATTCAATCGAACAAGGAGTAGGTCCCATAATCCTTTTAATTCCATTGATTATTCTCTAATCATGTCATCATGATTTTGAATATTCCTTTCATATTGGCCATTAGTTTTGGGAGATAGATGTTTCGGAATTTAATTTAGTAGTCAAATAATATTAGTGACTTCTCCAGAACATAGAGGTGAAACATGGATTAGGATTAGATAAGATCAAAAGTGGAACCCCATGCATCCTCACAACTTTCTTCACACATGCACACACACACATAAATATATATATATATATATCCCTGAACTTTTTTCTACTGAGATATCATCAAGAATTTCAATAAAGTGGGATGTATTGGTGATTCAATGATAAATATTTTTTTAATATTTTATTCAAAATAAATGAAAAAATTTCTTCCCATTTTGTTAAATATATTTATTAATAAAATATTTGGGATTTGATCATTCATTTTCAAATTTGATGAAAATTGCAGTTTTACCCATTTAAAATTCAATGTAGTATTTCGAACATAAATATTTTAATATAAATTATTTGAACTTATTCTTTTTAAATGTTCCTAACCAAATGGGATATAACTTTTATTCAGTCCACTAGTGATAAAAAGTGGATTTGAATGGATTAAATGGGAATTAAGTCAAAGGTGGGATGGATACACCAGATTGGACATCACTATAGTGTTAGGGTCATATATTCTAAATTCGTGCATCTATTGAGCCCAAATTTTGAGTGGAGATCAAAGACCCAATTGCGCACAATGTATCCTTATGTAATAATAGCAGTTTAATGCATTTTGATGGTCAAATCGGTGTTTCAAGTTGACTTAAAATATTTGGCTGAGATTCCCCACTCACACTTGAAACATATTTTAACCTAGCATGCAATCTGCTCTACAAATTGGTGTTTTTCTAATTTTTAGGGTTTATGAGGTGAATTATGATATCGAAAGCATATGATAATTAGTTTCACTCAAATTTTTCAATCATTGTAAAAGGGGTAGCTCTTTAAGAAAGTATCTTCTATTCAAATCCTTCTTCTTCTTCGTTATGTTGTAATGTTTTCATTTGCTTAATAAACATATTTGATCCTATTTTATTTTTTCTCTATTATTTTGTTTTGTTCAATTATATTCTTCATTAAAAATCTTATTTGGGCTGGAATCAATAGTATAAACGAAATTATCTTATACCCTTTCTAAATATTTTCACATGAAAAATGTTTCTACGATGTCTACACCACCCATTGAAGTGTAGTTCATTTTAAAAATAGATCGAACTCCATCCTTCTTCATTTTTTTATTTTGAATAAATGAGATAATATAATTCAATTAATATGATCCATGAATTGAGTTTTTAAATTATAGGAAAATAAGTAAGTCATTGAATAATTAACACAAAAACACCTGAGGTTGAGAATTTGTGTAAATTGTGAGGGTGAAAAATTAATCGGCAAAATAAGACCATGCAGGATAAATTTGTAGAGTTAAAATATAATCCCTAAGACCAATTCATCCTCATTTTCCATAATGTATATGTTTATTAATTTAAAACTAACCATAATTTATATTTAGAACATTAATCAAAGTAGGGATCCGCGATTGAATGTTTCAATGCTAACCTAGGGTTTAATTAATTTAATCTTTGTGATTAAGTTAATTTTTATAGGGTTCAATGGCTAACAAAATAGGGGATCAAAATTTAGTGGATATTTATATATATTATAATGATAAAACATTTAGTGAATATTAAGAGTTAGATTGATTAGGCCTTTTAAATATTCTATAACCAACAACTTTATTATTATGAAATTTTAATTAAACATCATTTCAATAATAAAAACAAAAAAATACAATTTTCTTCCAAATAACATCTTATAGATTTATAAATCATAAACAACACCTATAATTTTAATTATTGTTCTTATTTTATTTTATTTTATTTTCAACATACCTTTAATATGTTGTTATATTTACTTCCTCCTTTGAGAGATGACCTTGGTCAGCCACTCTACTTCACCTAAGTACCCAACAATCTCATATCATTTGAAAGTTCCCATGACATCATCTTTCAAATTGGTGCCTTTTTTAGGGAGGCAAGTAATTGTTTCAGCCATTGAGAGGTATTTAATTTTTTTTACATTTTATTCTCTTCTTCTTCTCTTTCTTCATTATTTATACAATTTGAATTTTCTTTCTTCTTTGTCTTTTATTTTCTTCATCATATTTATGGAATGTCAACACAAACATCTCATTATTATTATGATACAATTTCCTTCTTTTTATTTTTACATGATTTATGACATAAAACAATAACAGTGATATCCTAGATCTTGACCATGAGATTGAATATAGCCACAGAGATCGAATCAGTCATTCTTAGTCTACAGGAAGTTTCCACATTGAACCAGTTGGAGAATTCCTCCCCTCCAAGAACATTGAAATTTGAAACACTTATAAATCCATCTTAAAAAAATAACCAATGTCTGAAAATAATGGAAATGAATATAATATATCCATTCGATAATTGGATGCACTATATATTAACTATCAACCAAATTTTATTGCATACTAAATTCTTAAATCAGACATTGAACTAAAATCTGGATTAATTCACATTCATCCAAAATTTCATGTATTATTTTGTGAGGATAAAAACAAACTATTAAAATAATTTAATGTGGTTTTAAAAACATTAAAATGGAGAAATGTTTCTGAATAAATAAATCTAACAGCATTCATATTCTCACTTAATGGAGTGGAAAAATATTGGATTTGTTATTTATAACATGAAGATGTGTCTTTTTTGAACAAATTGAAATGTAATTTCCTAAATATATTTTCCCTATCATCAGGGACCAATTCTATTCATAAGTTGATCTCAAAGATCAATAAATCCTAAGGGGAGTGAATGTATAAGTACTGGGAGAGATTCAAGAAGTTATGTTGGAGCTTCCCACATTACTAAATCAGTGAGAAACATCTCATCCAATACATGTATGAAGGTCTCACACATTTGGAGAGGAGTATGTTGGATGCTAGGTCAAGAGGAGAATTGGTGAAAAAGTCACCATTAGATGCACAAACATTTATTTACAAGATGGCCCAAGACACCCAACAATTTGGTGATTGAGGTACACCATATATTAGGGGCGGTCTATCATGTAAGTCCTTATAATCATGATAGTCATTTAATTCATACCAAGTTAGAATAATTGACCTCTATGGTGAGGCATATTTCTTTGGTTGAAAATTAATCCCAACCCACTCTTGCAAGGCCTTGTAGCATTTTCACTGGGACAATCCACTAAATTGATTGTTTCCCCCAACTATAAGAAATAGAATATTGTGCAGTATTGTTTCCTGGTATCCCATATATGAAACAACAACAAAAATATCCCTAAAAGAAACTTGATTCCTTTGATCTAACATAAAACTAAAGGTGGAAGGATCAATCTAACATGAGGTATTTCTCTGGACATCCAAAAATGACCCCTTTTCAACAAAACATCCTACACCCTCTTCTTAAACATCAGGGATTCCAACAACCCCAAAGGATATTTGAAGCCCATGAATCAATAATCTAGTAGAAAGGGAATACCCTGCCCAGGGTATATTCTAACACTGATGGACTTTTGAATCAAATTTTTATTAATCAACAAAATAACCTAAAGAGTCAAGGTTCAGAGTTGAGGGAATTGAAGATACTTATGAGCCAGATTTCCCCCACTCTCTATGAACTAGTAAGTAAGAACTCTGGAAATATTCCTTACCAACTTACTCCAAATACCAAGGATAATGTTAGTGTCATCATATTGAGAAGTGGGATGAAAACAACTTATACAACTGCACCATTTGTTCCACTTGGATTCACCCCATCTCTGGAGAATCCCTATTCAAAAAAATCTAATGAGCATCCCAATTAGAAAGATAAATGTAAGAAAAGAGTAATGATGTTCCTCTTAAACACCTTACACTTCAAAACTAGTTTGGGAAAACAAATAATATAGATGAAGAGGTGATTCAAAAAGAATTTTTGGATACATTAAAAAGTGTAGAGATCAATATCCCTCTACTGGATGACATTAAAAAATATCATGGGATGACAAAATATTAAAAGAACTTTGTACCAATAGAAGAGGGATCAAGAGAAATGACATGATCAATATTGGAAGGAATGTGTCCTCACTCATTACACCAACTCTAAAAATTACAAAAAAATTGAAAGGATCTAAGGAGCTTCACCATCCCATGCACCATATGAGAGTTACACTTTTCGGATGCTTTATGTGATTTCAGAACTTATATAAATTTAATTCCTCGCTTTGTTTCTTCTTATTTATAGGTTAGAGAGTTTAATACCATAAGAGTAGTTGTAAAATAGGTTAATAGATCTAAATCATATCCAACGGGAGTCCTTGAGGATGTACTAGTTCGGGTATGAGACAATATCATCCCAAAATATTTCTATGTTCTTAACATCGAGGATGATTAGGTAGGTTCTCATGAACCCATTATCTTAGATATACCATTCATCAAAACTGCAAATACTATCATAAATGTTAATGAGGGTACAATTTTCAGGGAATTTGGAGATGATGTTGTGATATTTAATGTAATAGACTCTATGAAGAACCCATTAGAATACCATACTTCTTTTTTTATCTCCCATTTTAAACCACAATGTAAAAACCACATAAATTTTTATTTCCCAATGTTTTGGGATATTATGTGCATTTTTTCTAGTTTAATGTCTTAGATTAATTCTACACCAATTTCAAATGCACAATACTCTCTTACATTAGATTTTTAAAATTCATTTTTATTCTGATATTGAGCATGTTCACTCTGATTATGACATAACGATTAAATATACTGATGGATTTGATGTTTTATTCTCAAATTTTGATGATTTATATTCTTATACAGCTGTTCATTGTTCACATATTTTAGATCCTTCAATTTCCCCATCCATACATAACCCCCAAACATTGGAACTGAATCCATTACCACAAAATAAAAAATACTCAAACATTTTCAATGGTGAGAAAGTACCTATTATAATTGATAACTATATCCATTTTTAACATGAAAAAATTTGAATCTTTTTAGGGAGAAAATCAGGGAAATCGGGTGGAACATGGCTGAAATATTAGGAATAAGCCCCTCTATTTGCATGCATTTTATTCTTTTGGAGGATGGGGCTAAACTGGTTAGGTATCCAAAAAGGAGACTCAATCCATCACATTTGTAAGTTATTAAAAAAGAAGTAGAAAAAATGCCTGAGGTAGGTGTAATCTATCCCATTTCAGATTCCTAATGGGTGTGTCCTATTCTGGTTAGTGCCAAAGAAAACTGGTGTTATTGTTATTAAAAATGAGAAAGATGAGTTACTTCTAATGAGGGTATAAAATAGTTGGCATGTGTGTGTGTTGATTGTAGGAAAAAAAATCAGTCCACTCGTAAGGACCACTTCAGTCTCCCATTTATTAATTAGAAGCTTGAGATCCTAGCTAGGAAAATACACTATTGTATCTGTGATAGAGTTTCATGGTATTTTTAGGTTCCAATTTCTCCAGAAGACTAGGATAAGACAACACTCACTTGTCAGTTTTTTACGTTTTCCTACCGATGGATACCATTTGTACTTTGCAATACCCTAGGTACCATCTAGAGATGTATGGGGGATATTTTTTAGATTTCATTAACACCTATATAGAGGTATTTATGGATGATTTTACAGTTTATGGGTCTTCATTTGATGATTGTATCTGTATTTTTGGAAGGATTTTGAAACATTGTATTGAGAATAATCTGGTCTACCACATTGAAAGGTGTCATTTCATTGTATATCATGACATTTTATTATGTTATATAGTTTCAAAACATGGGATAAAGGTTTATAGATATAAGGTAGATATTATTTGATCATCACCATATCCTTCATTTGTGTGTGATGTTAGAACCTTCCTAGGGTATGTAGTGTTTTATCAGTGCTTCATTATAGGTTTTAGTAAGATTTCTCTTTCTTTTTCACGATTACATAAAAGGTATTCTAATACTATGATTGATGATTCTTGTAGGGTATAATTTGATGATATAAAGATGTGTCTGACCACTCCACTGATCATACAACCCCCACACTGGGATCTTCCTTTTGAGGTTATGATTGATGCCTCTAGCATCATAGTTGGAGTTGTCTTATCCCAGAGGGTGGAGGAAAAATCACATGGGACTGTATATACATAAGGGACACTATATTCAGCCCAATCAAACTACACAACCATGGGAAATGCGTTTCTTGACGTTATATTTTATTTAGATAAATTTAATTCAATTTTATTTGGCTCTAAAGTAGTTATTTTTTATAACCATGAATCTCTAAGGTACCTCTTAAAAAAGGTAGATGAAAAGCCCAGAATTATCCAATGTATAATCCCTCTTAAATAATTTGATATTGAGATGAAGTACAAGAAGGGGTAAGAAAACTTGGTGGCAGACCACAAGATCAGGCTTACTCACACACAATGGGAAGACAACTTGGACCAGGTACCACATCAAGACACTTTCCCCGATGAGCATATTTATTCAATCTTAGGTATATATCCTTGGAATTATGATTTAGTGAACTACCTTGTTTGATCCTAAATCCCTTAATATTTAAAGAAACATCATGTCCCAAAATTAAAAGGCGAGTCTCCGTATTATGTGTGGGATTATCCATACCTTTGGCAAATGTGTAGTGATCAATTCATTAGGAGGTGTGTTCTTGACCATGAGTTTGAGTATATTCTTCATTTTTCCCAAACACATTTAGGTGGAGTTCACTTTTTGCCCCCATGTATAGCTAGGAATGTATTATTTTTAGGATTATATTGGCCGAGATTATTCCATGATGCTCATCTATTTTTTATGTCATGCATTAATTACCAACATACTGGGAACATTTCTAGGAGACATGATATGCCCCAACAACCTATACTATTCTGTGAAATTTTTGATGTATGGGTCATTGATTTTATTGGCCTTTTTCTATGTTTTTTTTGGTTTCATTACCATTTTGGTTGTTGTCAATTATGTGAGAAAATCGGTGGAGGCCAAGGCCACCAATACTGATGATTCTCACGTAGTAGTGGACTTTGTCAAGAAACATATTTTTTGTTGGTTTAGATTACCAAATTCCATCATTAGTAACCAAGGGACACACTTCTGCAATCGTAATTTGGCTTCCCTCCTTCATAAGAATGCGGTGACACACAAAACATCTACACCATACCACCACAAAAAATGTCCAGACTGAGGTTTCAAGTCATGAGTTGAAACCGATTTTGGAGGAAACCATGCATCCAAATAAGAAGGATTAGAGAAATCGCTTGGATGATGTGATATGGGATTATAAGAAAGCATACAAGACACTCATTGGTATGTCCCCATTTCTGATTGTTTTTGGGAAAGCCTTTCATCTACCCATGGTTGTTGAGAATCAGTATTATTGGGTTATAATGACATGAAACATGGATTTGGCCCACATAGAAATTCAATGGAAGCTCAAAATTCAAGATCATGAGGAGATTCGATTATATTAATATGAGAACTCAAGGCTCTACAAAGAATGATCATAACCATTCATGAAAAAATGATCAAAAAAAGGGATTTTGATGTTGGTGAGAAAGTCCCTGTCTACCGTTCACGACTGATGATGATGCTTGGTATGTTGAGTTCCAAATGGTTAAGTCCTTATATTGTATCTAATGTTTTTAATGATGAATTAGAGATCACACAAGAGAACACTAGAAGTATATTTAAAGTAAACTATAAACATATAAAGAAATACATTAAGGAACATCCAACAAAAGTAGTTAATTTTATCACACTACGTGACCCCATCATCACATGAGCATATCATGGTGTTCCTAAAACTATAACTTTTATATTCTTTGTTCTATTTAATATTATACATTTTATGTGCAAATATCATCTCATATTTTCACATAGAATACAATGTAATATTTTATTTGTGGGAAAGCGGACTACATTTTGGGTTTGATATTTAGGATCTTAATTTGTGTACCATGTGTGTATTTTGTATTATGTTTTTGGTAAAAAATTTAAAAACAAAAAACAAAAAACAAACAAAATTAATAATAAAATAAAAATAAAATAATATATCATGTCACATTATCTAGTGAAACATATAGAAAATTCATGTTTTGAAAATTCATTGCTACAATTATATGCATGAGTAAGATTTAATCATCAAGGGTTGATTTTTATAAAAAATGAATGCATCGATGATTGAATGGTTGTTTCATTATAAAACCTTTTGGATTTTTACGTCATTATTTGTGATATTTTTTCATGGTAAATTATGTCATTGATATCTTGACACACATTTTCACAGAAACATGAAATGCTAAATATTTCCTACTCAATTGAAGGTATAGTAATGTTCATGAAAAATAATCATTGGTTGACCCATATGTTGGTTTCTCATCTGATCAGTTTCATTACTATACTGAATTGACCTATGAGTGTGTACCTATTTTCCAACTGATGTAAGCCATCAAAAAACTATGGGTTGTGTCTTGGATGGGTCAAAAACCACTCTTCATTGACCATTGATCATGTTATAATGATTATAATTACTGTCATGAGGAGATAAAAAACGAATTGAGTGTGAGATTTGTTCTATGTGAATCTTAAAAAAATAAAAATAATAATTTAGGGGTGTTATGAAATGTAAAACATATGGAGATATCTAGGTCGGTAGATTAAGGTTTGACATTCAAGAATTCATAAGTTAGTGGGTCTTGAAATTTGATTTCAAAGGAATGTAGAACAAGTTTTAAGAATTTATCCAGGTAATAAGACTTTTTTTACATGACCTGAATTTACTGAATAAATGGTGGGTTTATGATCTTGGAATGGTTGTCACTCACACACATGGAGAATTAGTGGCATGGTCAACCCATGATTTTTTCACTATGAATAGTGTCATAAATCTCGTTAGATTTTTATTTGAATCAATTTATGAGGAAATGAATTTATATTTATTGATATTGACTCTTTATGAGATTCTTAATTGCCTATATTTTCACTATTTATTGAGAAATAGAAATATGCATATCCTCTCATAATTTTTTAGAATACATGATATATTGTTTTGACCAGGAGTGAAAATGGGTATGTGTGGGGGAGTTGATAAAAAAATTTGTGGAATATTTTATTTATAATAAATTAAAAAATTCCCTGACATTGTGTTAAATATTTTTATTTACAAAATATTTTAGATTAGATAAGTCATTTTAAAATTTTATGACAATTCCAGTTTTACACATTTAAAATTCACTGCACTATTTTGAACATAAATATTTTTATATTATATAATTGAACATAAATATTTTTAAAATTGTTCCTCAATTAATCTGATACAACTTTTATTCATGAAACTGGAGATAAATATTGCATTTGGATTGAGTAAATGGTCTATTAAGTGAAAGGTGGGATGGACGCGCCATATTGTAATTCATTTTAGTTTTTGGGAAATATCTTATACATAATTGCATGGGTTGAGCCACAATTTTTTTCAGGAGATTGAAATAAAAATTTCTCAAATATTATCCTTATGTAAGTATAGTTGTTTCATTCATTTTAGAGGTCAAATGGGTGGTGTATGTTTGATTAAAATATTTGGGTGAGATTCCCCATTCACACATGAAACCTATTTAAACCTATCCTCCTGTACACTCTATAAATTGGTGTTTTTCTCATTTTGAGGGGTTGAGACGTTCAGTAAGAGATTTATGGAATATGAGAATTGGTTTCACTCAAATTATCCAACCATTTTAAGAGGGTTATCTCTTGAAGAAAGGACCCCCTCATTAAATCCATCTTCTTCATCTTCTTCTTCTTACTGTAATGTTTTAATTTTCGTAATAAAATTCTTTGTTCATATTAAATTTCTTCTATTTTATTATAATTTTTTCAATTATCATCATCTTTACTAATACTATATGGTATTAAATCATGAGTAGAAACAAAATAGGGTTATACTCTTTCTAAACATTTTCACATGTAAAACGTTTCTACAATGACTACACCTCCAATAGAAGAGTTATTCTTTTTAGTAATCATTCAAACTCAATCATTGTACATTAATTTATTCTGAATTTATGAGATAATGTAATTAAATTAATATGATCCATTAATTTATATTTTAAATTAGAAGAAAATAAGTAATAAATTTAATAATTAACATAAAACAGATGAGGTCGAGAATTTGTGTAAATTGTGGGAGCACAATCTTATTCAGTAAAACAAGACCACATGGGAAAAAATTTAGAGTTAAAATAATCTCCCTAAGATCAATTTATCCTCATTTTTAGAATATAAATGTTCTTTAATTTTATACTTACCATAAACTAGATTAAGAACATTATTCAATGTATGGTGTCGTGATTTCATATTTCAAAGCAAGCATAGGGTTCAATTAATGTCATCTTGGTGGATTAGTTAATTCTCGTTGGGTCTGGCGGTTAAAAAATTAAGGGATCATAATTATTTTGAACTTTATTTAAAATATAATTATAAATAATTGAGTAAAGAGGTAGAATTATACTGATTTGGCCTTTTAAATATATTCTATAAAAACATATTCTTATTGTGTCATTTTAATAGAACATCATTTCAAAAATAAAAAAAATACAATCTTCTTCTAAAAAACATCTCTTAAATTTAGAAACTATAAACAAACCCCATAATTTTAATTATTTTACTTATTTCCTTTTATTTTATTTTCAAATTACCTTTAATATGTTGATAAACTCACTTCCTTCTTAGAGATATGACCTAGGTAAACCACTCTAATTCACCTAAGTACCAAACAGTCACATATCATTTGAAACAGCCCACGACAACGTCTTTCAATCAATGCACCACAACCCATATCATGTTGTTACTTTTTGATGTCTTCTGTAGACTAGTGAAAAAATATCTAGGGAAATTCTCTGATTTCAACATGGGTATAGCCCGTGGTTTCATCATCCCCTTGGAAAAATTTTCATTCCTTTTTAAACTTCTAAAATATAAATCACCATGAGATTTACTTCATAATATTATTCTATATGTTGTCCCACAAGAATTGTTCTCAGATATCACGTTACATAATGGTTCATCCAGGATGAATGGATAAAGATGAGCTATATTAATTATCCAATAGCACCTTCGTTATTATTGGAAATTAAGGCTAAAAAACCATGTTCTAAATCGAATCACACCATCATCATTGATATGGAACTCTTGCATCATCTCTTCCTTTTATGCATCCACCACTTTTATATTTTTGGATCATCCATTTGTGCCTCCTTAATATAATTTTAGATAGATGGTTAGGAAATAATTTTGGAATTGTTGGATGTATTCCCTAACATTATGATTTTCATATCCATCCTTTCCATATCTATGAATATATGGTGTTCCTAAATCCACATCATCTATAGAGTGGTGAGTACTTTTTTACTAAGAGCATCCACTGCATTGTTTTCCTTCCTAGGATGTTAGTAAATAGAGCAATAATAGTCTTTTATTATCTCTGACCATATACTTTGATTCATGTTGAGATACTTCTTGTGAATATATATAAATTATGTTCTTTTGATTGGTATATATGTCACACTTCTCATCATATATATAGTTCCACCATATTTTCAAGGAAATTTGTATAATTTCTAGCTCTGGATATATCTCTAGGTAGTTCTGATTGTGGATCTTCTACTGTTGTGGGGATTATGACATCACGTTTTCATTTTGAATGAGTGAAAATCCCAGGAATGTCATTGAATCATTAATGTATATAATAAAACCTTCTATACATGTTTGGAATGACGGTAAAGGATTATTGATCAGCCTCTTTAATAGATCCTTAATGATTTCTTCACATTATTCTAACCAGCCTTAATTTACCCCTTTTTTTGTTAATGTTGTTAGAGGGACATCAAATTATGAGAAATATCTCACAAAACATTAGTATTACCCATATATGGAAAGAAAACCGTGTAATTCCGTGAAACAAGTGGGTATTGTATATTCCTCAATTGACTTTGTTTCTGAGAGCTCTATATAAATTCCCTCACATGTGATCACATTTCTCAATAATGTGACTTGCATTATCCAAAAGTAATTGTAGATGAACAAAGAATTTATTTTCTCCTTCCTAGAGGTCTCTAGCACAATCCATATATTTTCTCCATGTTTCCCCATAATCTAGGAGAATATGATTATAACATCAATATACTCTACCAATGAAATTTCAAGGCAGTGTCTAAATACTCTATTAAGAATATACAAGATGATGGGAGGGGTGTTAATAAGTCTGGAAGAGATCACTAGAAAAAAGTAGTGCCCATACCTTATAGAAAAATAATTTCTTTAAATATATACCTTATTCTACACTAGTTAATGACATCTAGAACAAGGATCTACCTTTTAGAAGTACTTATCTCCTTCTGGTTGATCGACCAAGTGATCAATCCTTAAAAGAGGATACTTGTTCTTTCTACTTATCTTGTTTATTTCCTGATAATTTATACACATACACATTGATCCATTCTTATTATTCATAATGTGCATCTTTTCACCAAAATGTGATTAACTAGGGTGAATGATCCCATTGTTAAAATGATCTTGTGGATACGTATTTAACTCCTCAAGATCGACCAGGGACATCCTGTATGGACATTTTCAGATAGGAGTAGGACCAGGTATATGTTTTATTGAGAACTATACCTCACTCTCTAGGGTACGTTTGAGTAACTCTTTGGGAAATAAATCATTTTATTCTCTAAAAATAGTTACTTCCTCAGGGATAATACCTTCCTTTTACCCCACCATTTGAGTGATGTGTGCTTCTTCATAGGGAATGAACACCCAAACTATTGAGGGATCTTCCAAATGAGATTAGTTTTCTTCCTTTCATTTGTAGATGATCATGGGATATTTATAATATGAAATGATATTTCCTTTTCCAAAGAGATGATGTGATATCTATATAAATAGATCCAGTCCTTCCCCAGTATATCATCCAATTCCACCGTGGAATGTATTATGAGATACAGTGGGAGAATTTTTTCACATACACCAACAGGAGAAGATTCCAATACCTAGGTTTCAATGTCTGCATCAATATGTGTTTTTATGGGTTTCTCTACATTAAGGATTCGTGGTTTCAATTCAATAGTTCTATAAAACATAAAATATATAATAGAGTGTGTAGAACGAGAATCAAATAATAATTTTCCATTATTGAGTGGAAAAGAAGTGTACCTTTTATTAATTAATTTTTTTCTTTATATTAGTAGTAGTGATAGAATAATCCTTTCCTTACTCATTTATATTTTGTGGTTGCTGATGATGATTACACCCATGAAACCGAGGTTTAGTGCACTATATTTCATTGTTCCGTTTATTTTTTTAGTTGATGCATTGAACCATGTTATGTTCTCTCATTTCCTCTATTATATCGGTCAGATTATCTATGTCTCTTATATTTTCATCAGATTAGTGTCCTCTCTGACACTCACAACATTCACCCATCCTTTTGAGGTTATTCCATTGATTCATCTTACATGCACATGTTGTTTTTTGTGTAGATGAGTGGCCTTTTGATGAATTATAGGGCAGACAAGGATTGGAAAATGATTTGTATATTTCTGAAAGGATGAGGTGTTCATATAGATTAGAGCATTATTCCCAGTACCTATTTGGTTTTCTTACAGCTTGGAATATATAATTGATAGACTCCATCTTTTTGGTCCTTTATTCTAGAACAATTTACTTTTCCACACTTTACATTTAATTTTACTTTGTTGGTTGGTTTTAGTAGAATGCATGAATATTTTAAATAGTATTTTTTACATTTTATCATTTGTGGGATTAGAGATGTGTGTGTGTGTGTCTGTGTACATGTACTTAGTTAATAGCTCCCATGTTAGTGACATGCATACTCGGTTCTAGTCACCATCCCCTAGACTATTGGAGGCAGGCTTAAGGAGTCACAAAATGAGCCCCACTAGGATGGGTTACGATAGAGTGTTATCCGAGGTGGTCAGATCTACCTTAGTACTAAGAGTCTATTCAATTTGTAAGGGAAATGGTGTTAAGTGTTTTGATTTTAACATTCAGTCCATGTCCTCTAGTTTCGGTGTGGGTGGATGATGTATCTATACACTAAGACTTTGATAACCATCTTTTTTACTTGGTACATGATAACACTACTTACGAGGAATCAAAAAATTGTACATGAATCCTATGGGAATAGGTTGTGGTTTCTATGTCCTTGATTCAGCTCTACAGATATACTCATTGACCGTGATACATATTGTTTTCTTACAAGTTGTGTCTGATATTCATATAAAGTTTTATTTAGTTTCAAAATCATGAGGATAACCCCGTCAGTGATGAGGCTTCGATAAGTGGTCCAATTCTCTAGGCGTTACCTCTAGGTGGGGAAACATTTTTACCACCACCTATGAAGTAACACGTATTACATACAACATAAGTATACAAGGAGCATATACTAAGCTCACTCCATGAGTTTAGAGAGAGGAACCCCTTAGGATATGAGGAAAGATTGATCCTTATGAAGCTATGGAATGGATTGAGGGGGTGACCAGAGTTTTCCATCAAAAAAGGAAACATGCATACCATATGGTGATCCTTGTAGTAAGAATTATATAGGGTTCAGCTATGTGATTGTGTATTTTGAACACTCAGACTCATGAATAGGTGTATCATTTATGGACATGGTTTATGAATCTCTTTATAGATGAATTATATCTAGTTATGTTGAGATTAGTGCGTATACAAGAGCTTCTTTAGCTCTAGTAGGTAAGTATGATGGTAGTTGACTATTCATCGAGGTTCACCAACCTCTCTATATAATTGAGGGATATGGTCATAGATTATTACTTCATGGATTAGAACATTTAGCGAGGACTACAATGTAACATATGAGCAAGTTCTATACCTCTATAAATTCTGACTTATGTTGGTGTGCTCGAGCGATGTTTGGTTTTTTTTTAATGTTTGGGTTTGAAGCCTCAATTTATTATTTTTAAAGCAAAGAACTCGTTAGACTGGGTGGAGGGAGACCCATTACATAGACTGAAGGCCCAAGGCCAAGTTCCCTGAATACAAGGCTTGAAAGCCCATTTGTTTGGACCAAAGGACCCCTCGGTGAACAGTACATCTATAGTACCTGCTCTACTATAGTACCACCACCTCTACAATATCTTCTACAGTCCATCGAGATAACATTTATGTTTGAGATATTCTTGGATAAGAAATGCTATCCAATGAATGTCAGTATAAATATGGTATGTTCAAGGATATTAGCATCAGTGAGCCGATGTATTACATAGGGATCGAGATGTGGTAGACATCATAGGAGGTCATAAGAATTGAGATAATCAGTCGAGGACTCTCATGATGGATCAAGTCAACATAGGGAGAGTCGATGCCACACATGCGATGATTGATGAAATAATGATATATATTGTCGAAACAGTCAAGCTTCTAATCGGAAATCAAAGGATGGACCACAGTGGATTAGGCAACTAGTGGACTAGGCAAATTCTTTGGGCGCTAGATGTGGTAGAGAATCATGGAGAGCTGGATGAGGTGGCAGACAATTTCACATAATACCACCACCACCCAATGGAGGTCCACTCCAGGCTCAGGGAGCTAGAGGATATGAACGAGGGTAGCTAGATCCCAGGGAATTGTATGACCCAAGGACTCTAGGGATGATATTAGGTACAATATTTATATTTTATACCTTGTCTTAAGTAATTATAGACACATTTTCTAGTCATTTTTTTCACCACATATATTGTTTGAGACCTTGAGATTCTAGTATAACTGTTCAATCTACTGTCACACTTGGATAAGCCAATAGGATGATAAAGGAGGATCATGTACCATTTCTAATAGTGTCATACAACCGTTGGGGGAGAAATTTTTGGTTCGAACCTCTTGGTGGTAGTGTCTAGTCCTTACATCTTCATTTTCTGAATGGATTGGTTATCTTTGATCCATACTGTAACACACCGAGATTTTATGAAAAATATTCTTTTTAATTCCATTAATGTCTTGTGTTATACGCTACACCAAAAGGAGATTTCACAACACACATCTTTGACCTGGCTTGTATTACACGCAATCGCGGCCTTCCACGATAGCATGTGTTGTACGCAACACCAAGTTTCGCTAAACAATGATATGCTATTAAAATATTATTAAAACAAGACGTTATGAATAGTAATAACCACTTTTTGAAATTTTGTAAATTTTATTTTTCAAAATGGACTTCATTTTTGGATTCGGAAGATCGAAATTAGCTTAGGGAGAAAATTTGGTGATTTTCGAATAACTTTCATATTTTGATGAATAGTGAAAATTACTAAATTTTAATTAAAAAAAACTTTTTCAATCGAAATAATTAATAGTGATAAATTATTAATTTGAGTGATTTTAAAGTATATTTAGAATTTATTTTTATAATTTAATACAATTTTGGTCATTGGATGTAATTTCACATTTAAACCAGACATAAACAAGTGTCAATTTTTTGATAGTTATTATTTCTTAAGAACACGCTATTTGTTTTGACGACGGGAATTAATTTTTTAATTAATTAATGCAACTGATATGTTTTGAATCTGGTAAAATAGAAATCATTTTTGAGTTCATAATATCAAATATAGCTTAGGCCTAATTTTTGGTATTTTTCGGAAAACTTTCAATTTTTGATGAATAGTGAAACCACTAAGTGGTAGTTAAAAAATACTGAATTTTTCATAAAACTTAATTTTACCACTTATGTGAGTGGAATTTCAAAAATCCGAGAGACACGGTTGATGTCAGTAAGTAAAATTTGGTTCAATGAGATGAAAATAATTTTTGGTGAATAGTAACTTTTTACTTTTATTTTCCACTGTTAAAAGTAAATAGGGTAATTAAGGGTAGAAATGATATTATTATTACCCTAACACATATCCTAATTCTATTGGAAAAATGTAATTCGACCAGAAACAAACTTAAGAATAAAATATGACCATTTAGGCCCACTTGGATTAGATTAGGACATTTATTATTCATTTATTTAATGAAGGGTTAAACACTTAAAATCAATGTTTATTTACTAAAACATTTTTAATATCCAATTATACATAAGATAAATTAGACTATAAATATTCATTAGAAAGCTAAAAATATTTCCTCCATAATTGTATTTTATTTTTAATTTTTATAAATTAAATAATTTAATTTATTTATGACACAATGATGATGCAGTAATTATATTATTAATGAAATATTGAAATAATTAATGTTATCAACACCAAAATAAATGTACTTTGAGACTTTTTATGAATTCTGCTAATTTTATAGGTTAATATGACATGTTAGTATTGATTTAATTAACTTGGTTCGAACAAATAATTCTGTTATGAGTTTCACAAAAATCAATTACTAAATAGTGTCAAAATTGAAAGAAAATAGTTTTTAAAACAAATATTATATTGGTAATTGTTATTTTATTCATAAAAATCTAAGGTTTGGGAAAATGACTTATATAAGGTTATATATATTAATAATAAACAACTTGGGGTTCGTTTGGCTGCTTATAGTAAGTTTATTAACCTTATAGTACAAGAACACAAGAAGACGTGGCAAAAGTAAAATTATTTAACATAATGTTAAATCTAAATGATAAGTTTAAAATAGGAACCTAAACTTGTCTAAATTCTATGGGATGAGAGGATTTCGACCCATACCCACCTTAGCCTCGAAATAAATCAATTTGGAGCTATTTAAAACCGAACTTGACTTTATAATAAAATAATAGTTTTAGTTATTCCAAAGGTGCCCCTCTCCTCCCTTATAAAAGGACACCTCCTCCCCCTCTTCCTCACACCACATTGAGCCTTCAAGATCGGCCAACCCCTGAAAACTTCTCCTATCCACTTCCCTAGAGACATCCTAGAGGTTCTGGTCTTCTTCAAAGACCAATTTTAGTGCCCTAAAAGAAGGTCTCAAAGAAGCACTTCAAAGAAGAGGTAATGTCTGTTACCGATTCTTTCATCTTTATTCCTTCTTCCACTTCTTCTTCATTAGTTGTTTCATTATGAAGTAATAAAATCAGTATCACTCATATACTGATATGTTATTATAAGTATGAAACAACCCTATTTCACCATCTATCCATCCTACGGAAAAAGAAATCATCGCGCGTGCGTACGTACAGAATACCGTCTCCACGCCGTGGTGTAATCTATTTTCCACCACCACCTTACTTGGATGGGTATAATGGTGTAAATAATGACTATATATTACTATTATAAAGTGATATTGATTCTTAAATAGTATAAATATACTCCAATAAAATTCCACGATCATAGGAACGATATCATCACTCGTGCATACGTACGGAATACCGTCTCCACGATGTGATGCGATTCATTCTACATGATCTTCATTTCATAATGATTATATAAATGAATTGAATGAATTAATATGATATATATTACACTAATACCATTCTGGAAATTAGGTATCTATAACCTAAAGATAATAATAAGAATTTATTCGACAAAACACGCATACGAACAAAAAGTTACAAACACCCAAATAACAAGTAGCAATGAAATATTACTACTAAGAAGCTAAGAATATGACCATATATGATATCATAAAAATAAGTATGATTCTAGAATAAGACAATAACATTATTTAAATCATTATACAGGAGGTTCGGACACTTACAAAGCAAGTCGGACCTAAGGTAAGGGAAATATCACAATCTCATTTTTATCCGAGATTGTTTTTACTTTGGCATTTACTGGGGTGTATTTAATCATCCACATCCATGTTCCCTCAATATGTAATATTGATTCCATCCAATTACAATAGTTTAAATCCAATTTTACCATTCGGTGAGTTTTTAGTAAAGAATATGAAAGAAATCTTTTGTCGTTTTTCGTACGAGGTACTTTTTGACTTTTCCGACAAAAGTACGAGAAGAATGTTTTCTTTTAACTTATAAGACATGAATGGATTTTTAAAACATTATTTCCAATAATCTTCCTTTAAAATTTTTCAAGTTTATTTTTAATCAAATTCTTTTAGTTATAATTTTATGACATGTTATGAAATGAAAAGTGTTTTTGAAGTAGAAAGCATATTTTCCTCAAGAATGGAGTTCAAGTGTTTTATCAAAATTATTTTCCATCTAAGATAATAAAGGGTTATGTTTCTATCCCTATTATTACATGGATTTGATTATGTTGTGATGGAATTATTTTTATGAATTCCTTTATCTTATATTAATTGTTTTATGATGGCATGTTGTTTAAGAATCCCATTTTTATTACATGGGTTATGAAATGATATATGGTTTATGATTTTGTGGCACACATAAGAATGGTATCATTATGAGATGGGTGGGACCTATATCTCCCTCCAATGCATTGGGTAAAGATTTTATATCTCATGAGATAGACATGGCTAGAACGGTAGGTTATACCGATTCAGTGAAACAGGACTGAAACGAGGGTGACTCGGTTCAGAAAGGGGCTTTCTCCACTAAGATAGTCTTGGAAATGAGTCTTGACTAACATGAAATGATTCTCTATGATTATGTGTGTATGCCACAAAGTTTAATGTTTTATGTTATTATTATTTTGATTACATTTCACTGCCATGATTTATCCCATGTTATGAAATTATGATCTCTTTTGCAGGTTAAGATTTCCAAAAGTAATGTGCTTATGTATACAATGTGATTGATATTTCTTTTGTTTACCCTTACTAAGCATTTGAGCTCACCCTTTTCTATTTTCTTTTCCCCAGGATATAAAGAAAGTTTTAGGTAAGAAAAAAAATGGAAGATCTTTATGGGAGATGTTGAAGATCTTTCACCACGATTAGAAGATTATATTTCGAGTTTCCAAAGACACTAAACTATTACGGTCCTTGTGTGTGTGTTTTTGTAATTTACTATGTATTCCGAAAAAGTAATGTAATGTCCATGTACGTTAAGCTTCAGGTCTCTACAGTTGGTATCATAGGAAAGGTATAGTCAACCTTTGGAAACTAGGATGTGAGAACGTTAATGAGATCCCTAGAGATATTTCTAAGGTATGTCTAGGGATGTCCCTAAGGATAAGTATAAGTATAGGTTATAGTCCTAGAATTGCGCTAACGATCTTAGAATTAAACCTAAGATGTTAGATATTGAGGGTACTCCCCCATTATTATGTTGTTTTCCCTAGCATGATTTTTTCCTCTCACACTATTCTTTTTGGGTTTTAGAAAATGGCTGGAAACAAGATAATTCACGATAATGGAGGATATGATGGACAATGGAATGATATTCTTCATTAGCAACCAAATTAAATGGAATTTGGAAGTCCAAACATATGTCGAATCAGTAATCTCATAATATGATCAATAAAGTAAAATTTGGTAAGTTTCCTGACTCGGCTAATAAGAGAAAGATGGAGTTTAATGATGATCATAGAGGAAATCAAGTTCAATTTCCCCTATGTAAATCATGTGGGAAGAGGCATCAAGGATAATGTTTCAAAGGAACTGGAAGATGCTTTGGGTGAAGGACACAAAGCCAGTAAGTGCAAAGGAAAATGTTCAGTTAACACCAGGGATGAGGATAATGGTATTGCTACGACATCAACAATGGTTAAATGTTTTAAATGTGGAATGTACGGGCATTATGCAGACCAATGCCCTAAGGGAAAGTCTCATGAAGAGAATAAATATGGTCGTATGAGTAGTATTTATGTGGATGATGATGAAGAGACTACAAATGATATGTGAGATGAAAGAATTGTTGAAGCTCGGTTAATGGTTTAAGAATGTAGTGGAATGATTACATGTTTATCATGTGTAATGTTGTATAAGTAATCTCATGGTACTATGGAATAAATAGACATCTAAGGATTGTTACATTGTTGTCTTTCCTTGAGTTTTGAAAGTGTATGATTAATGTTACCAGTATCCATGAAAGGTTATTCAGATATTTTTGGAATGTAGAGGATATGCGCATAATGAAGGGATAAGGACAATATTAAATGTATTCATGAGCTCATGACTGATATAAGGAGAAGGTTATATCATGGTTTGAGTATATATAATTTTTGGATTTTGGTATGTGGAAAGAGTTAACTTTTGAGAGCATTCATTTTTTTCACTAAGGGTTAATGGGTATTTATTTTTCAAGAGAATGCATGATTAGGGTATTCACATGATTGGAATGTTCCCAACAAGATATATGGTGGATAAATGATGGTATTCACATGTTTGGTTAACGATATTTCAAGTAATAATTTTCTTTATACTATGAGCTTGGACCGATGTATTTTAGATAAGCCTAAAGATTAGAATGGATTATGTTGGACATAAGTTAGGATAAAACGTTTTTTGATATTATTGATGGGATGTTATAGTAATATAGCTTTAGAAAAAGGACAACCTGCAGGATGGGCGACAGCCCATCGCGTCGGACAAGGCTGTGGGAATCGAACCCACAACCGAAGTGCGATTGGCCTTTATCGTCTACCACTGGCCTACAGGAAGTCCCTGTTTAGTAGAAACTAGTTTTATTATATTAAGCAGTATAAGTCCATTTTAGGAACTATATATGATTAATCTCACTATAGAATGACTTATGTATATTTAATATCTTTTGCTAACCTTTTGTTTGAGACAGATGGAATGACCCATCATTCTATCACATGATCTGTTAACACATCACGAATAATAAATTCAACTTCATTTATTTATTAGATGAAGTGGAAATTGTTCAAGGCACAAACAACAGTGAGATTGTACCAAAATAAAGTAAGTATTTATTTTAATTCAAATTCTTCAACTTTAGGGAAACGATCTTGAAAACCAAAAATTCTGTCCTAGTGCTCTTATATCAGATTAATCAGATGATACCTTAGATCGTCACAAATTTATGGATTTTTTATTGTTGGCTTTTCCATAGCCATGTTCTCTACCACTCTCTATCAGAACATGATGGTTAGATTTTTCTTCCATATCCATATTTTCACCTATGTGGAAACCCAGTGATTAGTTTATTTGGGTAACCTTTACGTTTCATACTTTTGTTTTTATAGATTGTTTTTGGTATTCCTTTTTACGATGTGGGCTTTTATTAAAGAAACTTTCGAGTAGTAAACCATTTATAACCCCGACGAATTTCGACGGCGAAATTCATTTTAAGGGGGGTAGAATGTAACACCCCGAGATTTTATGAAAAATATATTTTTTAATTTCATTTAAGTCTTTTGTTATACGATACACCAAAAGGAGCTTTCACAACACACATCTCTGACCTGTCTTTAATTACACGCAATCGCGACCTTCCATGATAGCGTGTGTTGTACGCAACACCATGTTTCGCTAAACAACGATATGCTATTAAAATATTATTAAAACTAGCTGTTATGAATAGTAATAACCACTTTTTGAAATTTGGTAAATTTTATTTTTCAAAATGTACTTCATTTTTGGATTCGAAAGATCGAAATTAGCTTAGGGTGATATTTTGGTGATTTTCGGATAACTTTCATGTTTTGATGAATAATGAAAATTACTAAATTTTAATTAAAAACAACTTTTTCAATAGAAATATTTAATAGTGATAAATAATTAATTTGAGTGGTTTTAAAGTATTTTCAGAATATATTTTTACAATTTAATACAATGTTGGTCATTGGATGTAATTTCACATTTAAACCAGACATAAACAAGTGTCAATCTTTTGATAGTTATTATCTCTTAAGAACACGCTATTTGTTTTGACGACGAGAATTAAATTTGAAATCAATTAATGAAAATGATATGTTTTGAATTTGGTAAAATAGAAATCATTTTTGAGTTCATAATATTAAATATAGTTTAGGCCTAATTTTTGGTATTTTTCTGAAAACTCTCAATTTTTGAAGAATAGTGAAACCACTAAGTGGTAGTTAAAAAAACTGAATTTTTCATAAAGCATAATTTTACCGCTTCTGTGAGTGGAATTTAAAAAAAACCGAGAGACACGGTTGATGTCAGTAAGTAAAATGTGGTTCAATGTGATGAAAATAATTTTTGGTGAATTGTAACTTTTTACTTTTATTTAACACGGTTAAAAGTAAATAGGGTAATTAAGGGTAGAAATGATATTATTATTACCCTAACACATGTCCTAATTCTATTGGAAAAGTTCAATTCGACCAAAAACAAACTTAGAAATAAAATATGACCATTTAGGCCCACTTGGATTAGATTAGGACATCTATTATTAATTTATTTAAAGAAGGGTTAAAAGAGTTAAAATCAAAGTGTATTTACTAAACCATTTTTAATATGGGGTTTTACATAAGATAAATTAGACTATAAATATTCATTAGAAAGATAAAAATATTTCCTACATAATGGTATTATATTTTTAATTTTTAGACATTAAATAATTTAATTTATTTATGACACAAAGATGATGCAGTAATTATCTTATTAATGAAATATTGACATAATTAATGTTATAAACACTGAAATAAATGTAATTTGAGACTTTTTATGAATTACACTAATATTATAGGTTAATATGACATGTTATTATTGATTTAATTAACTTTGTTCGAACTAATAATTCTGTTATGATTTACACAAAAATCAATTACTAAATAGTTTCAAAATTGACATAAAATAGTTTTTAAAACAAATATTATATTGGTAATTGTTATTTTATTATTAAAAATCTATGGTTCAGAAAAATGACTTATATAAGGTTATATATATTAATAATAAACAACTTGGGGTTTGTTTGGCTGCTTATAGTATGTTTATTAACCTTATAGTATAAGAACACAAGAAGACATGGTAAAAGTAAAATTATTTAACTTAATGTTAAATCTAAATGATAAGGTTAAAATAGGAACCTAAACTTGTATAAATTCTATTGGATAAGATTATTTCGACCCATCCCCACCTTAGCCTTGAAATAAATCAATTTGGAGCTATTTAAAACCGAACTTGACTTTATAATAAAATAATAGTTTTAGTTATTCCAAAGGTGCCCCTCTCCTCCCTTATAAAAGGACACCTCCTCCCCCTCTTCCTCCCACCACTTTGAGCCTTCAAGCTCGGCCCACCCCTTCCACGTTCTCATCTACACTTCCCTAGAGACACCCTATAGGTTCTGGTCTTCTTCAAAGACCAATTTTAGTGCCCTAAAAGAAGGTCTCAAAGAAGCACTTCAAAGAAGAGGTAATGTCTGTTACCGATTCTTTCATCTTTATTCCTTCTTCCACTTATTCTTCTTTACTTGTTTCATTATGAAGTAATAACATAAGTATAACTCATATACTGATATGTTATTATAAGTATGAAACAACCCTATTTCACCATCTATCCATCCTACGGAAAAAGAAATCATCGCGCGTGCGTACGTACGGAATACCGTCTCCACGCCGTGGTGTAATCTATTTTCCACCACCACCTTACTTGGATGGGTATAATGATGTAAATAATGAATATATATGACTATTATAAAGTGATATTGATTCTGAAATAGTATACATATACTCCAATACAATTCCACGATCATAGGAACGATATCATCACTCGTGCGTACGTACGGAATATCGTCTCCACGATGTGATGCGACTCGTTCTACATGATCTTCATTTCATAATGATTATATAAATTAATTGAATGAATTAATATGATATATATTACACTAATACCATTCTGTAAATGAGGTATCTATAACCTAAAGATAAGAATAAGAATTTATTCGACAAAACACGCATAAGAACAAAAAGTTATAAACACCCAAAAAACAAGTAGCAATGAAATATTACTACTAAGAAGATAAGAATATGACCATATATGATATCATAAAAATAAGTATGATTCTGGTTTAAGTCAATAACATTACTTAAATCATTATACAGGAGGTTCAGACACTTACAAAGCAAGTCGGACCTATGGTAAGGGAAATATCACAATCTCATTTTTATCCGAGATTATTTTTACTTTGGAATTTACTGGGGTGTATTTTATCATCCACATCCATGTTCCCTCAATATGTAATATTGTTTCCATCCACTTACAATAGTTTAAATCCAATTTTACCCTTCGGTGAGTTTTTAGTAAAGAATATGAAAGGAATCTTTTGTCGTTTTTCGTATGAGGTACTTTTTGACTTTTCCGACAAAAGTACGAGAAGAATGTTTTCTTTTAACTTATACGACATGAATGGTTTTTTATTACATTATTTCCAAGAAGATTCCTTTAAAAGTTTTCAAGTTTATTTTTAATCAAATTCTTTTAGTTATAATTTTATTATATGTTAAGAAATGAAAAGTGTTTTTGAAGTAGAAATGATATTTTCCTCAAGAATGGAGTTCAAGTGTTTTATCAAAATTATTTTCCATCTAAGATAATAAAGGGTTCTGTTTCTATCCCTATTATTACATGGATTTGATTATGTTGTGATGGAATTATTTTTATGAATTCCTTTATCTTATATGAATTGTTTTTTGATGTCATGTTGTTTAAGAATCCCATTTTTTTACATGGGTTATGAAAGGATATATGGTTTATGATTTTGTGGCACACATAAGAATGGTATCATTATGAGATGGGTGGGACCTATATCTCCCTCCAATGCATTGGGTAAAGATTTTATATCTCATGAGATAGACATGGCTGGAATGGTAGGTTATACCGGTTCAGTGAAACAGGACCGAAACGAGGGTGACTCGGTTCAGAAAGGGACTTTGTCCACTAAGATAGTCTTGGAAATGAGTCTTGACTAACAAGAAATGATTATCTATGATTATGTGTGTATGCCACAAAGTTTAATGTTTTATGTTATGATTATTGTGATTACATTTCACTGCCATGATTTATCCCATGTAATGAAATTATGATCTCTTTTGCAGGTTAAGATTTCCAAAAGTTATGTGCTTATGTATAAAATGTGATTGATATTTCTTTTGTTTACCCTTACTGAGCATTTGAGCTCACCCATTTCTTTTTTCTTTTCCCCAGGATATAAAGAAAGGTTTTAGGTAAGAAAAATATGGAAGATCTTTATGGGAGACGTTGAAGATCTTTCACCACGATTAGAAGATTATATTCCGAGTTTCCAAAGACACTAAACTATTACGGTCCTTGTGTGTGTGTTTTTGTAATGTACTAAGTATTCCGAAAAAGTCTTGTAATGTCCATGTACGTTAAGCTTCGGGTCTCTACAGTTGGTATCAGAGGAAAGGTTTAGTCAACCTTTGGAAACTAGGATGTGAGAACGTTAGTGAGATCCCTAGACATATTTCTAATGTATTTCTAGGGATGTCCCTAAGGATAAGTATAAGTATAGGTTATAGTCCTAGAATTGCACTAACGATCTTAGAATTAAACCTAAGATGTTAGATATTGAGGGTACTCCCCCTTTATTATGTTGTTTTCCCTAGCATGCTTTTTGTCTCTCACACTATTCTTTTTGGGTTTTAAAAAATGGCTGGAAACATAATGATTCACGATAATGGAGGATATGATGGACAATGGAATGATATTCTTCATGAGCAACCAAATGAAATGGGATTTGGAAGTCCAAAAATCATTATTATGCCGAATCAGCAATCTCATAATATGATCAATAATGTAAAATTTGTTAAGTTTCCTAACTCGGCTAATAAGAGAATGATAGAGTTTCATGATGATCATAGAAGAAAGAAAGTTCAATTTCCCCTATGTAAATCATGTGCGAAGATGCATCAAGGAGAATGTTTCAAAAGAACTGGAAGATGCTTTGGGTGAAGGACACAAAGTCAGTAAGTGCAAAGGAAAAGGTTCAGTTAACACCAACGATGAGGAAAATGGTATTGCTACGACATCAACAATGGTTAAATGTTTTAAATGTGGAATGTACGGGCATTATGCAAACCAATGCCCTAAGGGAAAGTCTCATGAAGAGAATCAATATGGTCGTATGAGTAGTATTTATGTGGAGGATGATGAAGAGACTACAAATGATATGTGAGATGAAAGAATTGTTGGAGCTCGGTTAATGGTTTAAGAATGTAGTGGAATGATTACATGTTTATCATGTGTAATGTTGTATAAGTAATCTCATGGTACTATGGAATAAAGAGACATCTAAGGATTGTTACACTGTTGTCTTTCCTTTAGTTTTGAAAGTGTATGATTAATGTTACCAGTATCCATGAAAGGTTATTCATATATTTTTGGAATGTAGATGATATGCGCATAATGAAGGGATAAAGAGAATATTAAATGTATTCATGAGCTCATGACTGATATAAGGAGAAGGTTATATCATGGTTTGAGTATATAGAATTTTTGGATTTTGGTATGTGGAAAGAGTTAACTTTTGACAGCATTCATGTTTTCACTAAGGGTTAATGGGTATTTATTTTTCAAGAGAATACATGATTAGGGTATTCACATGATTGGAATGTGACCAAAAAGATATATGGGGGATAAACGATGGTATTCACATGCTTGGTTAACGATATTTCAAGTAATCGTTTTCTTTATACTATGAGCTTGGACCGATGTATTTTAGATAAGCCTAAAGATTAGAATGGATTATGTTGGACATAAGTTAGGATAAAACGTTTTTCGATATTATTGACGGGATGTTATAGTAATATAGCTTTAGAAAAAGGACAAACGGCAGGACGGGCGACAGCCCATCGCGTCGGACAAGGCTGTGGGAATCGAACCCACAACCGAAGTGCGACTGGCCTTTATCGCATACCACTGGCCTACAGGAAGTCCCTGTTTAGTAGAAACTAGTTTTATTATATTAAGTAGTATAAGTCCATTTTAGGAACTATATATGATTAATCTCACTATAGAATGACTTATGTATATTTAATAACTTTTTCTAACCTTTTGTTTGAGACAGATGGAATGCCCCATCATTCTATCACATGATCTGCTAACACTACACGAATAACAAATTCAACTTCATTTATTTAATAGATGAAGTGGAAATTGTTCAAGGCACGAACAACAGTGAGATTGTACCAAAATAAAGTAAGTATTTATTCTAATTCAAATTCATCAACTTTAGGGAAACGATCTTGAAAACCAAAAATGTTGTCCTAGTGCTCTTATATCTGATTAGTCATATGATACCTTAGATCGTCACAAATTTATGGATTTGTGATTGTTGGCTTTTCCATATCCATGTTCTCTACCACTCTCCATCAGAACATGATGGTTATATTTTTCTTCCATATCCATATTTTCACCTATGTGGAAACCCAGTGATTAGTTTATTTGGGTAACTGTTACGTTTCATACTTTTGTTTTTAAAGATTGGTTTTGGTATTCCTTTTTACGATGTGGGTTTCTATTAAAGAAACTTTCGAGTAGTAAACCATTTATAACCCCGACGAATTTCGAGGGCGAAATTCATTTTAAGGGGGGTAGAATGTAACACCCCGAGATTTTATGAAAAATATTCTTTTTAATTTCATTAATGTCTTGTGTTATACGCTACCCCAAAAGGAGCTTTCACAACACACATCTCTGATCTGGCTTTAATTACACGCAATCGCGACCTTCCACGATAGCGTGTGTTGTACGCAATACCACGTTTCGCTAAACAACGATATGCTATTAAAATATTATTAAAACTTGCCGTTATGAATAGTAATAACCACTTTTTGAAATTTTAAAAATTTTATTTTTCAAAATGGACTTCATTTTTGGATTCGGAAGATCGAAATTAGCTTAGGGTGAAATTTTGGTGATTTTCAGATAATTTTCATATTTTGATTAATAGTGAAAATTACTAAATTTTAATTAAAAACAACTTTTTCAATCGAAATAATTAATAGTGATAAATTATTAATTTGAGTGGTTTTAAAGTATATTTAGAATATATTTTTACAATTTAATACAATGTTGGTCATTGGATGTAATTTCACATTTAAACCATACATAAACAAGTGTCAATCTTTTGATAGTTATTATCTCTTAAGAACACGTTATTTGTTTGGACGACGAGAATTAATTTTTAAATTAATTAATGCAACTGATATGTTTTGAATTTGGTAAAATAGAAATCATTTTTGATTTCATATTTAAAATATAGCTTAGGCCTAATTTTTGGTATTTTTCTAAAAACTTTCAATTTTTGATGAATAGTGAAACCACTAAGTGGTAGTTAAAAAAAACTGAATTTTTCATAAAACTTAATTTTACCGCTTCTGTGAGTGGAATTTCAAAAATCCGAGAGACACGGTTGATGTCAGTAAGTAAAATGTGGTTCAATGAGATGAAAATAATTTTTGGTGAATAGTAACTTTTTACGTTTATTTACCACGGTTAAAAGTAAATAGGGTAATTAAGGGTAGAAATGATATTATTATTACCCTAACACATGTCCAAATTCTATTGGACAAGTGTAATTCGACCAAAAACAAACTTAAGAATAAAATATGACCATTTAGGCCCACTTGGATTAGATTAGGACATTTATTATTAATTTATTTAAAGAAGGGTTAAAAGAGTTAAAATCTAAGTGTATTTACTAAAACATTTTTAATATGGGGTTATACATAAGATAAATTCGACTATAAATATTTATTAGAAAGATAAAATTATTTCCTACGTAATGGTATTTTATTTGTAATTTTTAGACATTAAATAATTTAATTTATTTATGACACAAAGATGATGCAGTAATTATCTTATTAATGAAATATTGACATAATTAATGTTATAAACACCAAAATAAATGTAATTTGAGACTTTTTATGAATTCCACAAATTTTATAGGTTAATATGACATGTTAGTATTGACTGAATTAACTTGTTTCGAACTAATAATTTTGTTACGATTTTCACAAAAATCAATTACTAAATAGTGTCAAAATTGACATAAAATAGTTTTTAAAACAAATATTATATTGGTAATTGTTATTTTATTCTTAAAAATCTGAGGTTCGGCCAAATGACTTAGATAAGGTTATATATATTAATAATAAACAACTTGGGGTTCGTTTGGCTGCTTATAGTACGTTTATTAACCTTATAGTATAAGAACACAGGAAGACATGGTAAAAGTAAAATTATTTAACTTAATGTTAAATCTAAATGATAAGGTTAAAATAGGAACCTAAACTTGTATAAATTCTATTGGATAAGAGTATTTCGACCCATCCCCACCTTAGCCTCGAAATAAATCAATTTGGAGCTATTTAAAACTGAACTTGACTTTATAATAAAATAATAGTTTTAGTTATTCCAAAGGTGCCCCTCTCCTCCCTTATAAAAAGACACATCCTCCCCCTCTTCCTCACACCACTTTGAGCCTTCAAGCTCGGCCAACCCCTACCACATTCTCCTATACACTTCCCTAGAGACATCCTAGAGGTTCTTTTCTTCTTCAAAGTCCAATTTTAGTGCCCTAAAAGAAGGTCTCAAAGAAGCACTTCAAAGAAGAGGTAATGTCCGTTACCGATTATTTCATCTTTATTCCTTCTTCCACTTCTTCTTCTTTAGTTGTTTCATTATGAAGTAATAACATCAGAATCACTCATATACTGATATGTTAATATAAGTATGAAACAAACCTATTTCACCATCTATCCATCCTACGGAAAAATAAATCATCGCGCGTGCGTACGTACGGAATACCGTCTCCACGCCGTGGTGTAATCTATTTTCCACCACCACCTTACTTGGATGGGTATAATGATGTAAATAATGAATATATATTACTATTATAAAGTGATATTGATTATAAAATAGTATACATATACTCCAATACAATTCCACGATCATAGGAAGGATATCATCACTCGTGCGTACGTACGGAATACCGTCTCCACGATGTGATACGACTCGTTCTACATGATCTTCATTTCATAATGATTATATAAATGAATTGAATGAATGAATATGATATATATTACACTAATAAAATTCTGGAAATGTGGTATCTATAACCTAAAGATAAGAATAAGAATTTATTCGACAAAACATGCATAAGAACAAAAATTTATAAACACCCAAATAACAAGTAGAAATGAAATATTACTACTAAGAAGCTAAGAATATGACCATATATGATATCATAAAAATAAGTATGATTCTGGAATAAGTCAATAACATTATTTAAATCATTATACAGGAGGTTCAGACACTTATAAAGCAAGTCAGACCTAAGGTAAGGGAAATATCATAATCTCATTTTTATCCGAGATTGTTTTTACTTTGGCATTTACTGGGGTGTATTTTATCATCCACATACATGTTCCCTCATTATGAAATATTTTTTCCATCCACTTACAATAGTTTAAATCCAATTTTACCCTTCGATGAGTTTTTAGTAAAGAATATGAAAGGAATCTTTTGTCGATTTTCGTACGAGGTACTTTTTGACTTTTCCGACAAAAGTACGAGAAAAATGTTTTCTTTTAACTTATACGACATGAATGGATTTTTAAAACATTATTTCCAATAAGCATCCTTTACAAGTTTTCAAGTTTATTTTTAATCAAATTCTTTTAGTTATAATTTAATGACATGTTAAAAAATGAAAAGTGTTTTTGAAGTAGAAAGGATATTTTCCTCAAGAATGGAGTTCAGGTGTTTTATCAAAATTATTTTCCATCTAAGATAATAAAGGGTTCTGTTTCTATACCTATTATTACATGGATTTGATTATTTTGTGATGGAATTATTTTTATGAATTCCTTTATCTTATATGAATTGTTTTATGATGTCATGTTGTTTAAGAATCACATTTTTATTACATGGGTTATGAAATGATATATTGTTTATGATTTTGTGGCACACATAAGAATGGTATAATTATGAGATGGGTGGGACCTATATCTCCCTCCAATGCATTGGGTAAATATTTTATATCTCATGAGATAGACATGGCCGGAACGGTAGGTTATACCGGTTCAGTGAAACAGGACTGAAATGAGGGTGACTCGGTTCAGAAAGGGACTTAGTCCACTAAGATAGTCTTGAAAATGAGTCTTGACTAACAACAAATTATTCTCTATGATTATGTGTGTATGCCACAAAGTTTAATGTTTTAAGTTATGATTATTGTGATTACATTTCACTTCCATGATTTATCCCATGTTATGAAATTATGATCTCTTTTGCAGGTTAAGATTTCCAAAAGTTATGTGCTTATGTATACAATGTGATTGATATTTCTTTTGTTTACACTTACTAAGCATTTCAGCTCACCGTTTTGTATGTTTTCTTTCCCCAGGTCAGGAAGAAGGTTATTAAGTAAGATATGCGAAAAGGGACTATAGATATGATGAAATAAATGGGAGACAGTGTAGATGCTTTATGAACTAGTTGTTTATGTTTCCCAGTTTCTAAAGACACTATACCTATACGGTCCTTTCGTGGTTTTGTTATATGTTGTAATAAGTATGCTTCAATTTTGAAGTATTAACAATGTATGTAAAGTATGTGTCGTTATACATACCTAGATTGACTATTTTATATGAAGGATGTGGTGTGTCTAAAATGATGGTACACGGTTTTTCTTTGTTGGAAAAAATAATATAAGGCCTAAAATGATGGACTAATGCACATAAGGGTGTAGCTGATCACTCATTAGTTGGATAGCCATAAAATTAGAGAAATAGATGTTGTGACCTTCAAGTTTCCAGTTATAGTGTGTGAGTATGAGGATGTCTTCCCTGAGGATGTTCCAAGATTACCAATTCACTGGGAGATCTACTTGTGCATTGATTTACACCCCAGGATTGTATAGATATCTTCACCGGAATATCGGATGAATCTCGTAGAGTTTCCAGAACAGAGGGTGCAGTTGGAAGATTTTTAGAGGAAGGGCTTCATGAGACCCATTGTTTTTTCCCTGGGCATCCCCATTTTTGTTTTCCAAAAATGGTAAATGGGAGCTTGAGGTTATTCATATTTTATCAGTTCATGAAACAAGTGATAGTAATGAACAATTATCCACTACAAAGGATCGATGATCTTTTTGATTAGTTTATAGGGGAACAACATTTCTTGAAGGTTTGCCTTCGATTAGGCTATCAGTAGCTATGAGTACGGGATGAGGATATACCAAAGATAGATTTTCGATATTTCTATGGTCATTATGAGTACTTGTTTATTACCTTTATCATGAAGAACACCCCAATAGTGTTCATGTGTCTAATGTACGGAAACTTCCATCCATACTTAGACCAGACCGTAGTAGTCATTATTAATGGCATCCATGTGTACTCGATGTCTAAGGAGAAGAATGTGAGACACCTACATATGGTCCTATATATACTCTTAGAGAACTATATTTATGGGAAAATCTCGATGTTATAGTTCTAGATTTATGAGGTCCACTTTTTGGGAAATGTTTTCTAAGTTGATGGAGTATCAATGGACCCGGCCATGGTGGAAGCCGTGTTTTCATGGAAGACACATAGGAGCATGATAAAGGTTTAGATCTTCCTTAGACTGGTTGGATATTATCAGAGACTAATATATGATTTCACCTGTATATCATCACTGATGAGTTATTTGACTCTAATGGGTCATGATTTAATATGGATGGAGGAGTGCTAGTGGGATTTTTAGCTGTTGATAAATAGTTTGACGAGCGCTTCGATCCTGAGATTTCCAGAGGAGGGAGTCTCTTGTTTTGTGTTCTATGATCCATCGAGGACCGAAAATGGTTTTGTCCTAATGTAGAGTAAAATGGTGATTACTTATGTTTCATTCCAGTTGAGGCCAAATGAATAAAACATTGAATCCCATAATCTTGAGTTGCAAGTGGTAGTCATCATGTTTAAGATGTGGCGACACTACCTGATTGGGGTTAAATTTATCGTATACTCTGATCGCTAGAGTTTATAGTTTAGATTTTCATAGAAGGATCTAAACTGGATGCATAGTTGATAGATATAGTATTTATAGTACTATGAATTTTATATTTTATATACTCATATGAAGGGGAACATGGTAGCAGATGCTATCAGCAAGAGATCTTGTCAACAGATGCTAAAGGGGGGATCTGAGTGTTTGGCCTCATTACTATTATCCTTCACGGACATATTTGATGCAGATTACCTCCAGTTGATTTTTTTCACCCCTCTACTCATAATACAAGTCACGGAGGACCAAGTAGGGCATACCGACTGTGAGACCTTACATGCTCAGTTTTCCACAGGGCGTACATCCGATGGAAATTCACAAGGTGGGGAGCACCTAATTATTTTTAGGGGATGCATAGTTATACTAGAAGTGTTGTGGTAGGAGGTTCTAAGGGGGTTTCATAACTCCTCTTTGGTGGTACACCATGATGTGGTTAAGATATTATAGGCCCTGTATCATCAGCTATGGTGGACGTGGAAGAAAAAGGGAGTTGTAGAGTTCATTTCATGATGCCTTATGTGACATCATGTGAATGCAGAGAAATAGGTTTCAACAGGATTAACTCACCCCTAGAGGTGCTAGAATGTAAGTGGAATGAAATATTTATGTAATTTTTGAGAGTTTTACCATGTATGTATAGGGGACATGATTCCATCTTTGTGATCGTTGAAGGACTAACTAAGTTATCCCACTTCCTAGATATCTATGAGTTGATTTCAGTCATGGTCTTGGAAAGCATTAATGTGATGGAGATAGTGTGTCTTCATAATGAACCATTGACAATTGTTTCATATCATGATGCTCATTTCACATCCCAATTGTTGAATGGATTTTAGGAGTTTTTTGGGAATTAATTGTGCTCTAGAACACCATTTTATCTCTTAAGAGTTGAATAGAAAGAGAAGACCATATAGCTTCTATAGGATATGTTACGGGATTGCATCTTGGACTTTAGTTATAGTTTGGAGGACCACCTGCCATAGGTGGACTTTTCCTACAACAACATCTACCACTCCACCGTTGGTATGGAACTGTTCAAGACATTGAACGGGTGACCCTGTCGGTCACCAAATTTCTGGATTGACCCAGGAGATTCAGCACATATTGGACTGTAGTAGGTAAATGCTACTATAGAGATGTTTCATATAATAAATGAGTGGATGAAGACATAAAAAAGTTGTCAGAAGTCTTATGATGACAGAAATAGGAGACCTTTGGAGTTTGAAGAAGGATATCATGTATTCCTTCAGGTCTCACCTCAATGAGGATTTAATATATTTGGTCAGGGCAGGCTGTTTTCTCTGAGGTTCATCATACCTTTTCATATATAGTGTATAACTGGTGAGGTTGCATACCACTTATCTTTACAACTGTAGTTGCATCAGGTACATGATGTCTTCCACGTGTCGTAGTTAAAGAGGTACCTGTATGACCCATCACCTGTAATCGACCTGGGTGAGATGAAAATTGATGATGTAGAAACCTTTTCTAAGTACCTAGTTATGAAAGAGGATTATTAAGATATGATCCATCAAGGGAAAGTGATTCCTTGGGGGCATGTCTGGTGGTCGCACGAGAATATATAAGACAGAAAATGGAATCAGAAGGCTTAGATTCATGTGGAAAACCCACATCTATATTAGAATCGTTTTGGTTTGGTTTGTTAGGGACATAATTCCATAATTATGGGGATAATGTAATGTACTATATTTTCCATTTATTATTTTTAAATGTTATATGAAATTAATTTTATACCAATGGTTGAGGCAACATGTGATTCCGACGACTAGGGTTCCAGGGATAAATGGTTGATATCATTTTAAACAATAAAATAGTATGCACAAGATGGTTTCCTAGAGAAGAGGAATAAAATTTAAATGGGTTCCCATATTAGAAATTTTAGGGAACCATGGTGTTTAGTGAAATGAAATTACCTTAGGTGATTCCTAACACTGGCTGACGCGGGGTAGCTATGAAATTTAGTTTTTAAATGATTAAGGAAATAAAATAAATTTAATATATATTTTATTTTTTGATTTCACCAATTAAATGAACTTATATATTATATAAGATATTATGAAGAATGTATAGGGTTAGATGAATAACCCTGGAACTCTCACGATCATTGGAGAGGATATCCTTAGAGATGCCTCCCAACGAAGACCAATAAAGTATCAAGTGATCGTGAATCGCTGCACCTGTTGAGTTGGAGGATCTTGTAGACATTGAAAACATAATCATTATTTATAAATGATTGATAAAAAATCATGGTAGGGAATTTGATTTCATTATTTATTTCCCTTAATTTTTTTAAAAAATGAGTACAGATCAACCCATAAATAGGTTGACTGGTGGTTTGTTCATTCTTGTGGTATGAGTGATTGTAGGTTTATTTCAGTGTGTTGATTCTATTTCGATTAAGTTTCTTGATACTTTTATGGGGAGTGGATAATTTCCTTTAAAAAAATGGATGAGTTTCATTCCTCATTTCATTTCATTGTGATTTCATCACCCTTTATTCTCACGTGTCCTGCATTCATAATGGGGTTATGAATGAAGGATCATTTAACATCTATTTCAAGACACAAAAATCTCAAATCATAGATATATCATCATGATGACCTAGAGAAGGTTTGTAGGTGATACGAATAGATGGAACAACATATAATGGGGGATATAATACTTTGATTGTTCTTCGCTCAGATGATCAGGTTTGGTTTTCAGAGCCAATCGGAGGCTCGAGACTTACCAAATCAGTGTTGTAAGGATGAGATGACACCAGATAATCAATTTTGAGGTGAATATATCACTAAATAGATCACCATAATATCAGTAAAATTCATATATGATGAATATAAGTTCTAGAAAGTAATAATGAGCACAACATTTATCCTATAATACATGACATATGGGACCAGTTCATAGGTGGATAGGGTTTTGGGTGACAGAGAGGTGGAACACGACGTGTGACAGTTGCCATGAAACTTGTGGGACCTTAATGGAAACTAAAAACGAATCTTGGAGGATATGGATACAAGGGGTAGAGTAAAAAACATGTACTCCACCACACATCTAGACCTTGATCAGATACATAGGCAACGATGTGTACTAGTACATGAGTAAGCAAACACGGGTTGAAGTCATGTATTAGCACAAGGCCATCGTATATAGAGTGGACCTAAAATTGTTGTACCTAGTGTGTGATATCCTCTTCATTCCATTAATAGATTTTCCTACATATCACCTTCTTTGGGCATGATTTCTTGTACAAGAGATATACTAAGGGTGAAGGGACATGATTTGTGACACTTGTACACGCGGTGTACTCTTTTCTACATGGATTGATTTACTTATACTTATTATCTCGAAATAATCTCATTTGGGTTGGTTCCCCATTGATAATTTCCCTGAAGTTCAGTGGGTATAATTTTCTATCCATAAGACATGACCCAATTTAGCATGACTTTCTAGATAGAGATGGGAGTCATATCCGAAGGGCCTGGAGTAGGATCCTTTATCCATTGTTGTGCACTAGGTAGAGTTAGGTTATAAATATGAACAATCCTATCTGATGCATGTATTTTATATATCCAATAAATATAGATGAGTCATTCAATACTCCATTGCCCTGGTAGTGATCCTAATATATGTATCATGATCTTCCCCACTCCGAGAGTTGGTTATCCAAGAGAGAGTGTATCGTATTATCTCATTTAGATCTATAAGAATATATATCTCATGGTGTTTCCTAATGAATAGTAATTCAAGGATTGACTTCATATGGGATATCAGACTTAATAGTGATTTATCTTATAGAACTACTCATGGAATCTTTGTACTGAATCCATAGTGTGGGTATATAGTAGTTACGACTTACCTCTAGACTATAGGTATGGGTTACGAGTATATATGGATAAGTTTTGGTTATCTGTACTGTAAATATATATACTATAAAGAGATGACTCTAACGTTACTTTTTGTATTTATGTTTTTTGGGGTGTCCTACTGAGTATTTTTATACACACGCTTGCATTGGAATTTCCCGCACATTTGATATCTTGTGCAAACGAGCGGCATTTTGAAGGAGTCTAGGGAAGACTAGGATCAGGAAAAGAACTGAAATTTTCAAAGAGTACGAGTTGTTCTTATGTATTTTGAGCAGTAGTCACAGTAATTATCATTTTTTCTTATAAGTTATACATCGTATTTGGAAGACTCTTTCTTTTGGTGGGATTTTATTCTGGCCCACTTTACTTTTCCTCACTTTACTTCCCATTGAACTATGTTTGTTGGGTTTAGCATTATTCATGAATTTAAATCCTATGTATTATTTATATTTCAACATTTTTGGGCATGGATATGTGTGCATGCATTCATGAACTTTTTAAATGCTTCCCATGTTAGTGACATGCCTACCCTATGCTAGTCACCAGCCACTTGCCTATTGAAGGAAGGATTGGGGAGTCACTGAATGGGCCACACTAGGATGGATTGTGAAAAGTTAAAACTACAGTAAGATTGTAGCGACTCGGGTTTTTGGCCCTGTCAGACTTTGGAATATTTCTACGAATAATTCCAGAGCTAGGCGCGAAGACGGCGTGCGATTCCGAGGCCCGGTGTGCCCGGAATTAATTTTATAAAAATGTTAAGTTTTTTTTTACTATGCACGTGGCGGGGATGTGATATCTCCTAAACGGTAGCTCAGAACGGGAATCTGAGGGCACGGTTGCGTTCAGAACGGCGCGTTTACCCTAGGGGTGACCTTACTTTTGTTCGCATCGGGCGACGGGTCCGAGGCTGGTTTGGCGCCGGCGGGCGGCTGATATAAATATCAGCGCCCCCCCCCCCCCCCCCCTTTTATCGTTCTTCGCCGTTCTTCGTCGTTCTTCGCCGCCACTCTGCCAAATCGAGCAAACGGAGCGCCCACGAGCTCAGAATTCGACGGCGGACGTTCCAGGAGCGCGCAGCGGAAGCTCGGGAGCGCGGATCTGAGGCAGAACGTCGGCGTTTCGCCCGCGAGGTAGGCGGTTTGAGTTTTAATCCCCGATCCCGTTTTTGCTGCGTTTTTCTGTAAATTGAAGCCGTAGCAGTGTAGATCGGGTCCCGAGGGTCGCGTAGGCGCCTCCGGATCGCAAAACGGACCACCGGGGTGACCCCGGCGGTCCGCGGAAGATCCGCCGGCGCGGCACCGGCGCGGCGGCGCCGGCGCCGGCGGATTCCGGCGGCCCGCGGCGGCCCGCGGCCGAGCCGCGGCTGCCGGCGGCCCAGCGCGGCGGCGCGCGGCGGAGCCGCGGCGGCCGGCCGCCCAGCGCGGCGGCCCGCGGCGGAGCCGCGGTGGCGCGCGGCGGAGCGCCGCCGGCCAGGGCGGGCCGGCGGCGGCGGCCGGTCCAGGCCGGCCGGACCGGCCGGTCCGGGCCGGTCCGGCCAGTTTTCGCATACGGGGGTCTTTAAACCCCCGTATCTTGCACCTCGGGAGTCGGATTCGCGTGCCGTTTGCGGCGACGTGACCCTGACGACGAGGCGAACCCTCCGGTATGGGTTCGAGGGTTTAAAGGTTCGGGATCGTGGCCCGGGAGCGAGAAACGTCGTATAAAATAATATTATTTTATTATTTTACGACTTCGGGCCGTTGTAACTTCTACCCGGAGCGTCCGATTGACGTGCCGTCAGTGGCGTTGAGACCCTGATGGTACGACGGACTTTTTGAGATGGTTTCCGGGTGTTGGGTTTGCGAACGGGGTGCGGGCCCCACGAGGCCGGGTTTTGGCGTTTGCGGAGAAACGCAGCTTTTGCACCAGGAGTCCGATTTTGGCAGATGAGTAGTCGATCCTGTGTGTTTTTCCGAGAGGATCGCAATGGTGCGTTCCGTTCGATGAGTTTCGGAATCCAGGCGTGGGCCCCACCCGAGCCGGGCTTCGGTGAATAGTACCTTTTTCACCGGGTGTCCGTTTTGGGCGAGTGAGTAGTCGATTCCGCTTGTTTTTCCGAGGGGATCGCCGTGGTGTGATCTTCTCGACGGGTTTCGGGATCGTTGTGTGGGCCCCGCACGAGCTAGCTGCGGTGAATAGTGTCTTTTTCACCGGTGCTCCGTTTCGGGCGAGTAAACAGCCTATCCTGCGTGTTTTTCCGCGTGGAACGCGATGGTGGCCTCGGTTTTGGCTTCGGAGGTGCGCAGTATGGCTTGCGGGCGAGTCGCTCGGGTTAGCGACGTTTGGACCAGCAGTGGTTGAGGGTTCTCCCTTGGTTCGTTCCTACGAGGGTTCGTGTGGTATCACAACCTTCGTATGGGTTGTGATCCCCTCGATGGGATGTTTAAACTGTTAGAGTTGTGGTATCCCTCCGGTGGGCCCGGAGTGGATCCTCTAGCATCTTTACCCTAGATCGGGTTCTTGGTATCGCTGTGACCGCTTATTCACAGGCAGCGATCCCCTATCTAGCAGGTTAACCCCGTAGGGTTTGTGGCATCAACGGGAATTTGATCCCCTACGCGGTGGGTCGTGCACAGTAGGGTTGTGGCATCGTCGGGTTTACGATCCCCTACTCAGCATGATGTTTATAGTAGGGTTGCGGTATCGTTGGTTATACGATCCCCTACTCAGCGCTTGATGTCGGTAGGGTTGCGGTATCGTTGGTTATGCGATCCCCTACTCAGCGCGTGGTTCCGGTAGGGTTGTGGCATCGTCGGTTCGATCCCCTACATCGCGAGTTATACCAGATAGGGTTCTGGTATCGTCGTGACCATCTTTATATGGACGATGATCCTCTATCTGAGTGTGGAGCTTCTGTCGAGCGACAGATCGGGTTGTGGTATCCCCCAGCGGACCCTGGGAGTGATCCCCTATCTGTGAGTTACGTATACCGGAGTGGGTCTTGGTATCCCCTAGCGGACCCTAGCGGCGATCCCCTCTCCGAGGAGTTTGGTGGTTATGTTGTTTCAGCGATGTTTCCTCAGTGATGCTATCCGAGGAGCGTGGTCTCTCGGGTGAGCGTCTGTGATGTTTGCGAGTATCCCGATGGAGTGTATCTCTCGGATGAGTGTCATCTGGTATGACAGTGTACGTGGTGTACTCTCCTGGTTGTGGACAGTTGCTGGTGATGAGGTCGGTACCTCTTGTGGCTTTGTGGCGTGAGCTGTGTATATCTGGATAGTTCAAGGTGTATGTATGGGCATACACCTGAGCTGAGCTGAGCTGACTAGTTGTGTTTAGCCGAGGATGGTCACGAGATGGAGTTTCTCTCTCGTCTGGGTTCCCTCTGGCTGGGTTGAGCGGTCTGTTGCCTTCAGTTGCTCCCTGGGGTTTTGGGTTTTTGGGGTGCCTACTGAGTATGTTTATACTCACCCCTGCACGGGCTTTGCCCGCACATGTTTGTGTCTTGTGCAGACCACAGGCCTTTTGACGGAGTCCCAGGAGGACCCGGAGCAGGCGGAGCTTTGTGAGCGAGTTGACCCGGGGTGTTTACCGGAGCTGTGCCGAGCGAGCTTTCCGGCGGGTGTTTGTGGCAGCGTTCCCCTTCTTCAGAGCAGGTTGGACGCGCTTTGTAGTTTTCTTTTGGTGGGCCCTGTTTTGCCCTTGTACTTTTGCTGTTGCACTCTGGTTTGGGATAGATTGTATGCATGCATTTACTTTTCAGTTTCTATATCTCTGCACTGTTGCATGGAGGTGTTTGTGGGTGCGTGTGTACAGGTACCTTAGGCTAATGCCTCCCATGTGTGTGATAGCCTACTCGGCGCTAGTCGCCAGCCCCTGGCCTATTGGAGGCGGGCTTGGGGAGTCGCAGCTCGAGCCCCGTTGGGTCGGGTCGTGACAGAGTGGTATCAGAGGAGGTTCCACCTTTGGGATCTCAGAGCGTAGCTGGTCTAGCTGTGAGTTGGTTTGGGTTGCATAGCGGCAGTGTTAGGGTGTTTCGAGTTCGGCTTTCAGGCCAGGGACTCCAGTGTTGGTGCGGCGGCCGACGTATCCATACACCAGGACTCTGATAACCTGCCTTTCGACTCGGGACATTCGTACACTGGTCGCGGGGACATCAATGGTACATGCATCATATAGGACTGGGTTTTTGGTTTTTCCTTGTCCTTCTTGAGTCAGCTCTCCAGATATACTCTTTGACTGTGGTGTGTCTTGAATGTATTCAGGATGCCTCCACGACGACAGTCAGTGAGGGTTCCGCAGCAGGATTGTGCTGATGACCCGCCCCGTGTAGTGGCTGTGGAGCAGGGCGCAGGTTCTGAGGTTGCACCTCCAGGTGGTCTGCCAGTTGAGCCACCACCTGTCGAGCAGCTGGTTGTACCGGCGGTGCAGGACGAGGTTGCACGCAGGCTGAGTGCGTTGCACGAGTTCCAGAGGCAGCGACCTCTGAGGTTTCGGGGTGATCCAGACCCCCAGGCAGCTGATGACTGGCTTGAGGCAGTCACCCGAGTTTTCCGCCTAGTGAGGACACCTCCAGATCAGATGGTGGTCCTAGCGGAGAGCCTTCTACATGGTTCGGCCGGGCGATGGTGGAGTTTGGTGACGCAGTCCCATGACGAGGAGACGCTCACGTGGGCAGAGTTTGAGCGGCTCTTCAGGGAGGAGTTCTATCCGGTGACGCTGAGGTCAGTGCGGATCCAGGAGCTTCTGCAGCTTCGTCAGGAGAGCATGACTGTGGCGGAGTACTCAGCGAGGTTTACAGACCTGTCGCGCTACTCCCTGGATATGGTTCGAGACCCGTTCTTTAGGGCTCGGACCTTCGAGCAGGGCTTACGCAGGGACATCCGAGCAGGTGTGGTTTCCTTGTGCCTGCCCACCTATGCTGGAGTGCTGGAGCGAGCGCTGGTGGTGGAAAGCTTTCTGGCTGAGCAGATCTCTCCTGTTGGTGCTGGGCACGCGAGAGCTGAGACTTCGTCGGTCGGATCGGCATCTGGTAGCCGACGACAGACTCAGGGGTCTGGACGTGGCCGACGTTTCAGGAGGCGACCCCAGGATGGAGGATCTGAGCCTCAGGGCTCACAGGGCTCGCAGGCCGGTTTTGGTCAGCCGTAGGAGAGGCGGTGTTACGCTTGCGATGGTCGGGGACATCTTGCTAGAGATTGTCCGACCCGACGTGCTGCTGAGAGGGAGCCGGTCGATGGGCCCCCTTGGCAGAGGCAGCGTCTCGAGCAAGGAGGTCCGCATGGCGGCGGACGTGGCGTCGGAGCTGGTGCAGCGGGAGGCGGTGGTAGACAGTACCAGTTGCCACCACCCCCACCTCCAGGTGGTCCACGCCAGGCTCAGGGAGCTGGTGGCCGAGGGCGAGGACAGCTGCATGCCCTGGAGGCAATCGACCCAGAGGCACCACAGATGGATAGAGGTACGCCTTGTGTCTTTTCTACTTACTGCAGTAGTTTGATAGACACTGTTTAGCGGTACTCTTTCCTTTTTTGCTTGCTCGAGTTTTGTTCAGGGCGTTGGTAAGACCCTGAGTGGTTGTTTGTTGGTGAGCTCGCTGGTGTGTGAGACCCAGTTGAGAGTCCAGTCGCTTTCCTTGTGCTTAGGGCTTTTCGGGGACGAAAAGTTCTAAGGGGGGGGGAGGATGTAGAGACTCGGGTTTTTGGCCCTGTCAGACTTTGGAATATTTCTACGAATAATTCCAGAGCTAGGCGCGAAGACGGCGTGCGATTCCGAGGCCCGGTGTGCCCGGAATTAATTTTATAAAAATGTTAAGTTTTTTTTTACTATGCACGTGGCGGGGATGTGATATCTCCTAAACGGTAGCTCAGAACGGGAATATGAGGGCACGGTTGCGTCCGGAACGTGCCGTTTACCCTAGGAGGGGTGTAATCTTTGCGGGCGCGGGCCTGCGGTGAGAAACGCCACCAGGGGCGTTTCCGTAAATAAGTGGCAAGTTGGTGTGCGAGCGTCGGCTCGAATAACTTTTGAACGGAGTCTCGGATGAAAAATCTGAGACCGCCGTTGCGTTCAGAACGGCGCGTTTACCCTAGGGGTGACCTTACTTTTGTTCGCATCGGGCGACGGGTCCGAGGCTGGTTTGGCGCCGGCGGGCGGCTGATATAAATATCAGCACCCCCCCCCCCTTTTATCGTTCTTCGCCGTTCTTCGTCGTTCTTCGCCGCCACTCTGCCAAATCGAGCAAACGGAGCGCCCACGAGCTCAGAATTCGACGGCGGACGTTCCAGGAGCGCGCAGCGGAAGCTCGGGAGCGCGGATCTGAGGCAGAACGTCGGCGTTTCGCCCGCGAGGTAGGCGGTTTGAGTTTTAATCCCCGATCCCGTTTTTGCTGCGTTTTTCTGTAAATTGAAGCCGTAGCAGTGTAGATCGGGTCCCTAGGGTCGCGTAGGCGCCTCCGGATCGCAAAACGGACCACCGGGGTGACCCCGGCGGTCCGCGGAAGATCCGCCGGCGCGGCACCGGCGCGGCGGCGCCGGCGCCGGCGGATTCCGGCGGCCCGCGGCGGCCCGCGGCGGAGCCGCGGCTGCCGGCGGCCCAGCGCGGCGGCGCGCGGCGGAGCCGCGGCGGCCGGCCGCCCAGCGCGGCGGCCCGCGGCGGAGCCGCGGTGGCGCGCGGCGGAGCGCCGCCGGCCAGGGCGGGCCGGCGGCGGCGGCCGGTCCAGGCCGGCCGGACCGGCCGGTCCGGGCCGGTCCGGCCAGTTTTCGCATACGGGGGTCTTTAAACCCCCGTATCATTCACCTCGGGAGTCGGATTCGCGTGCCGTTTGCGGCGACGTGACCCTGACGACGAGGCGAACCCTCCGGTATGGGTTCGAGGGTTTAAAGGTTCGGGATCGTCGCCCGGGAGCGAGAAACGTCGTATAAAATAATATTATTTTATTATTTTACGACTTCGGGCCGTTGTAACTTCTACCCGGAGCGTCCGATTGACGTGCCGTCAGTGGCGTTGAGACCCTGATGGTACGACGGACTTTTTGAGATGGTTTCCGGGTGTTGGGTTTGCGAACGGGGTGCGGGCCCCACGAGGCCGGGTTTTGGCGTTTGCGGAGAAACGCAGCTTTTGCACCAGGAGTCCGATTTTGGCAGATGAGTAGTCGATCCTGTGTGTTTTTCCGAGAGGATCGCAATGGTGCGTTCCGTTCGATGAGTTTCGGAATCCAGGCGTGGGCCCCACCCGAGCCGGGCTTCGGTGAATAGTACCTTTTTCACCGGGTGTCCGTTTTGGGCGAGTGAGTAGTCGATTCCGCTTGTTTTTCCGAGGGGATCGCCGTGGTGTGATCCTCTCGACGGGTTTCGGGATCGTTGTGTGGGCCCCGCACGAGCTAGCTGCGGTGAATAGTGTCTTTTTCACCGGTGCTCCGTTTCGGGCGAGTAAACAGCCTATCCTGCGTGTTTTTCCGCGTGGAACGCGATGGTGGCCTCGGTTTTGGCTTCGGAGGTGCGCAGTATGGCTTGGGGGCGAGTCGCTCGGGTTAGCGACGTTTGGACCAGCAGTGGTTGAGGGTTCTCCCTTGGTTCGTTCCTACGAGGGTTCGTGTGGTATCACAACCTTCGTATGGGTTGTGATCCCCTCGATGGGATGTTTAAACTGTTAGAGTTGTGGTATCCCTCCGGTGGGCCCGGAGTGGATCCTCTAGCATCTTTACCCTAGATCGGGTTCTTGGTATCGCTGTGACCGCTTATTCACAGGCAGCGATCCCCTATCTAGCAGGTTAACCCCGTAGGTTTTGTGGCATCAACGGGAATTTGATCCCCTACGCGGTGGGTCGTGCACAGTAGGGTTGTGGCATCGTCGGGTTTACGATCCCCCACTCAGCATGATGTTTATAGTAGGGTTGCGGTATCGTTGGTTATACGATCCCCTACTCAGCGCTTGATGTCGGTAGGGTTGCGGTATCGTTGGTTATGCGATCCCCTACTCAGCGCGTGGTTCCGGTAGGGTTGTGGCATCGTCGGTTCGATCCCCTACATCGCGAGTTATACCAGATAGGGTTCCGGTATCGTCGTGACCATCTTTATATGGACGATGATCCTCTATCTGAGTGTGGAGCTTCTGTCGAGCGACAGATCGGGTTGTGGTATCCCCCAGCGGACCCTGGGAGTGATCCCCTATCTGTGAGTTACGTATACCGGAGTGGGTCTTGGTATCCTCTAGCGGACCCTAGCGGCGATCCCCTCTCCGAGGAGTTTGGTGGTTATGTTGTTTCAGCGATGTTTCCTCAGTGATGCTATCCGAGGAGCGTGGTCTCTCGGGTGAGCGTCTGTGATGTTTGCGAGTATCCCGATGGAGTGTATCTCTCGGATGAGTGTCATCTGGTATGACAGTGTACGTGGTGTACTCTCCTGGTTGTGGACAGTTGCTGGTGATGAGGTCGGTACCTCTTGTGGCTTTGTGGCGTGAGCTGTGTATATCTGGATAGTTCAAGGTGTATGTATGGGCATACACCTGAGCTGAGCTGAGCTGACTAGTTGTGTTTAGCCGAGGATGGTCACGAGATGGAGTTTCTCTCTCGTCTGGGTTCCCTCTGGCTGGGTTGAGCGGTCTGTTGCCTTCAGTTGCTCCCTGGGGTTTTGGGTTTTTGGGGTGCCTACTGAGTATGTTTATACTCACCCCTGCACGGGCTTTGCCCGCACATGTTTGTGTCTTGTGCAGACCACAGGCCTTTTGACGGAGTCCCAGGAGGACCCGGAGCAGGCGGAGCTTTGTGAGCGAGTTGACCCGGGGTGTTTACCGGAGCTGTGCCGAGCGAGCTTTCCGGCGGGTGTTTGTGGCAGCGTTCCCCTTCTTCAGAGCAGGTTGGACGCGCTTTGTAGTTTTCTTTTGGTGGGCCCTGTTTTGCCCTTGTACTTTTGCTGTTGCACTCTGGTTTGGGATAGATTGTATGCATGCATTTACTTTTCAGTTTCTATATCTCTGCACTGTTGCATGGAGGTGTTTGTGGGTGCGTGTGTACAGGTACCTTAGGCTAATGCCTCCCATGTGTGTGATAGCCTACTCGGCGCTAGTCGCCAGCCCCTGGCCTATTGGAGGCGGGCTTGGGGAGTCGCAGCTCGAGCCCCGTTGGGTCGGGTCGTGACAGAGTGGTATCAGAGGAGGTTCCACCTTTGGGATCTCAGAGCGTAGCTGGTCTAGCTGTGAGTTGGTTTGGGTTTCATAGCGGCAGTGTTAGGGTGTTTCGAGTTCGGCTTTCAGGCCAGGGACTCCAGTGTTGGTGCGGCGGCCGACGTATCCATACACCAGGACTCTGATAACCTGCCTTTCGACTCAGGACATTCGTACACTGGTCGCGGGGACATCAATGGTACATGCATCATATAGGACTGGGTTTTTGGTTTTTCCTTGTCCTTCTTGAGTCAGCTCTCCAGATATACTCTTTGACTGTGGTGTGTCTTGAATGTATTCAGGATGCCTCCACGACGACAGCCAGTGAGGGTTCCGCAGCAGGATTGTGCTGATGACCCGCCCCGTGTAGTGGCTGTGGAGCAGGGCGCAGGTTCTGAGGTTGCACCTCCAGGTGGTCTGCCAGTTGAGCCACCACCTGTCGAGCAGCTGGTTGTACCGGCGGTGCAGGACAAGGTTGCACGCAGGCTGAGTGCGTTGCACGAGTTCCAGAGGCAGCGACCTCTGAGGTTTCGGGGTGATCCAGACCCCCAGGCAGCTGATGACTGGCTTGAGGCAGTCACCCGAGTTTTCCGCCTAGTGAGGACACCTCCAGATCAGATGGTGGTCCTAGCGGCGAGCCTTCTGCATGGTTCGGCCGGGCGATGGTGGAGTTTGGTGACGCAGTCCCATGACGAGGAGACGCTCACGTGGGCAGAGTTTGAGCGGCTCTTCAGGGAGGAGTTCTATCCGGTGACGCTGAGGTCAGTGCGGATCCAGGAGCTTCTGCAGCTTCGTCAGGAGAGCATGACTGTGGCGGAGTACTCAGCGAGGTTTACAGACCTGTCGCGCTACTCCCTGGATATGGTTCGAGACCCGTTCTTTAGGGCTCGGACCTTCGAGCAGGGCTTACGCAGGGACATCCGAGCAGGTGTGGTTTCCTTGTGCCTGCCCACCTATGCTGGAGTGCTGGAGCGAGCGCTGGTGGTGGAAAGCTTTCTGGCTGAGCAGATCTCTCCTGTTGGTGCTGGGCACGCGAGAGCTGAGACTTCGTCGGTCGGATCGGCATCTGGTAGCCGACGACAGACTCAGGGGTCTGGACGTGGCCGACGTTTCAGGAGGCGACCCCAGGATGGAGGATCTGAGCCTCAGGGCTCACAGGGCTCGCAGGCCGGTTTTGGTCAGCCGCAGGAGAGGCGGTGTTACGCTTGCGATGGTCGGGGACATCTTGCTAGAGATTGTCCGACCCGACGTGCTGCTGAGAGGGAGCCGGTCGATGGGCCCCCTTGGCAGAGGCAGCGTCTCGAGCAAGGAGGTCCGCATGGCGGCGGACGTGGCGTCGGAGCTGGTGCAGCGGGAGGCGGTGGTCGACAGTACCAGTTGCCACCACCCCCACCTCCAGGTGGTCCACGCCAAGCTCAGGGAGCTGGTGGCCGAGGGCGAGGACAGCTGCATGCTCTGGAGGCAATCGACCCAGAGGCACCACAGATGGATAGAGGTACGCCTTGTGTCTTTTCTACTTACTGCAGTAGTTTGATAGACACTGTTTAGCGGTACTCTTTCCTTTTTTGCTTGCTCGAGTTTTGTTCAGGGCGTTGGTAAGACCCTGAGTGGTTGTTTGTTGGTGAGCTCGCTGGTGTGTGAGACCCAGTTGAGAGTCCAGTCGCTTTCCTTGTGCTTAGGGCTTTTCGGGGACGAAAAGTTCTAAGGGGGGGAGGATGTAGCGACTCGGGTTTTTGGCCCTGTCAGACTTTGGAATATTTCTACGAATAATTCCAGAGCTAGGCGCGAAGACAGCGTGCGATTCCGAGGCCCGGTGTGCCCGGAATTAATTTTATAAAAATGTTAAGTTTTTTTTTACTATGCACGTGGCGGGGATGTGATATCTCCTAAACGGTAGCTCAAAACGGGAATCTGAGGGCACGGTTGCGTCCGGAACGTGCCGTTTACCCTAGGAGGGGTGTAATCTTTGCGGGCGCGGGCCTGCGGTGAGAAACGCCACCAGGGGCGTTTCCGTAAATAAGTGGCAAGTTGGTGTGCGAGCGTCGGCTCGAATAACTTTTGAACGGAGTCTCGGATGAAAAATCTGAGACCGCCGTTGCGTTCAGAACGGCGCGTTTACCCTAGGGGTGACCTTACTTTTGTTCGCATCGGGCGACGGGTCCGAGGCTGGTTTGGCGCCGGCGGGCGGCTGATATAAATATCAGCGCCCCCCCCCCCCCCTTTTATCGTTCTTCGCCGTTCTTCGTCGTTCTTCGCCGCCACTCTGCCAAATCGAGCAAACGGAGCGCCCACGAGCTCAGAATTCAACGGCGGACGTTCCAGGAGCGCGCAGCGGAAGCTCGGGAGCGCGGATCTGAGGCAGAACGTCGGCGTTTCGCCCGCGAGGTAGGCGGTTTGAGTTTTAATCCCCGATCCCGTTTTTGCTGCGTTTTTCTGTAAATTGAAGCCGTAGCAGTGTAGATCGGGTCCCGAGGGTCGCGTAGGCGCCTCCGGATCGCAAAACGGACCACCGGGGTGACCCCGGCGGTCCGCGGAAGATCCGCCGGCGCGGCACCGGCGCGGCGGCGCCGGCGCCGGCGGATTCCGGCGGCCCGCGGCGGAGCCGCGGCGGCCGGCGGCCGGCCGCCCAGCGCGGCGGCCCGCGGCGGAGCCGCGGTGGCGCGCGGCGGAGCGCCGCCGGCCAGGGCGGGCCGGCTGCGGCGGCCGGTCCAGGCCGGCCGGACCGGCCGGTCCGGGCCGGTCCGGCCAGTTTTCGCATACGGGGGTCTTTAAACCCCCGTATCTTGCACCTCGGGAGTCGGATTCGCGTGCCGTTTGCGGCGACGTGACCCTGACGACGAGGCGAACCCTCCGGTATGGGTTCGAGGGTTTAAAGGTTCGGGATCGTCGCCCGGGAGCGAGAAACGTCGTATAAAATAATATTATTTTATTATTTTACGACTTCGGGCCGTTGTAACTTCTACCCGGAGCGTCCGATTGACGTGCCGTCAGTGGCGTTGAGACCCTGATGGTACGACGGACTTTTTGAGATGGTTTCCGGGTGTTGGGTTTGCGAACGGGGTGCGGGCCCCACGAGGCCGGGTTTTGGCGTTTGCGGAGAAACGCAGCTTTTGCACTAGGAGTCCGATTTTGGCAGATGAGTAGTCGATCCTGTGTGTTTTTCCGAGAGGATCGCAATGGTGCGTTCCGTTCGATGAGTTTCGGAATCCAGGCGTGGGCCCCACCCGAGCCGGGCTTCGGTGAATAGTACCTTTTTCACCGGATGTCCGTTTTGGGCGAGTGAGTAGTCGATTCCGCTTGTTTTTCCGAGGGGATCGCCGTGGTGTGATCCTCTCGACGGGTTTCGGGATCGTTGTGTGGGCCCCGCACGAGCTAGCTGCGGTGAATAGTGTCTTTTTCACCGGTGCTCCGTTTCGGGCGAGTAAACAGCCTATCCTGCGTGTTTTTCCGCGTGGAACGCGATGGTGGCCTCGGTTTTGGCTTCGGAGGTGCGCAGTATGGCTTGGGGGCGAGTCGCTCGGGTTAGCGACGTTTGGACCAGCAGTGGTTGAGGGTTCTCCCTTGGTTCGTTCCTACGAGGGTTCGTGTGGTATCACAACCTTCGTATGGGTTGTGATCCCCTCGATGGGATGTTTAAACTGTTAGAGTTGTGGTATCCCTCCGGTGGGCCCGGAGTGGATCCTCTAGCATCTTTACCCTAGATCGGGTTCTTGGTATCGCTGTGACCGCTTATTCACAGGCAGCGATCCCCTATCTAGCAGGTTAACCCCGTAGGTTTTGTGGCATCAACGGGAATTTGATCCCCTACGCGGTGGGTCGTGCACAGTAGGGTTGTGGCATCGTCGGGTTTACGATCCCCCACTCAGCATGATGTTTATAGTAGGGTTGCGGTATCGTTGGTTATACGATCCCCTACTCAGCGCTTGATGTCGGTAGGGTTGCGGTATCGTTGGTTATGCGATCCCCTACTCAGCGCGTGGTTCCGGTAGGGTTGTGGCATCGTCGGTTCGATCCCCTACATCGCGAGTTATACCAGATAGGGTTCCGGTATCGTCGTGACCATCTTTATATGGACGATGATCCTCTATCTGAGTGTGGAGCTTCTGTCGAGCGACAGATCGGGTTGTGGTATCCCCCAGCGGACCCTGGGAGTGATCCCCTATCTGTGAGTTACGTATACCGGAGTGGGTCTTGGTATCCCCTAGCGGACCCTAGCGGCGATCCCCTCTCCGAGGAGTTTGTTGGTTATGTTGTTTCAGCGATGTTTCCTCAGTGATGCTATCCGAGGAGCGTGGTCTCTCGGGTGAGCGTCTGTGATGTTTGCGAGTATCCCGATGGAGTGTATCTCTCGGATGAGTGTCATCTGGTATGACAGTGTACGTGGTGTACTCTCCTGGTTGTGGACAGTTGCTGGTGATGAGGTCGGTACCTCTTGTGGCTTTGTGGCGTGAGCTGTGTATATCTGGATAGTTCAAGGTGTATGTATGGGCATACACCTGAGCTGAGCTGAGCTGACTAGTTGTGTTTAGCCGAGGATGGTCACGAGATGGAGTTTCTCTCTCGTCTGGGTTCCCTCTGGCTGGGTTGAGCGGTCTGTTGCCTTCAGTTGCACCCTGGGGTTTTGGGTTTTTGGGGTGCCTACTGAGTATGTTTATACTCACCCCTGCACGGGCTTTGCCCGCACATGTTTGTGTCTTGTGCAGACCACAGGCCTTTTGACGGAGTCCCAGGAGGACCCGGAGCAGGCGGAGCTTTGTGAGCGAGTTGACCCGGGGTGTTTACCGGAGCTGTGCCGAGCGAGCTTTCCGGCGGGTGTTTGTGGCAGCGTTCCCCTTCTTCAGAGCAGGTTGGACGCGCTTTGTAGTTTTCTTTTGGTGGGCCCTGTTTTGCCCTTGTACTTTTGCTGTTGCACTCTGGTTTGGGATAGATTGTATGCATGCATTTACTTTTCAGTTTCTATATCTCTGCACTGTTGCATGGAGGTGTTTGTGGGTGCGTGTGTACAGGTACCTTAGGCTAATGCCTCCCATGTGTGTGATAGCCTACTCGGCGCTAGTCGCCAGCCCCTGGCCTATTGGAGGCGGGCTTGGGGAGTCGCAGCTCGAGCCCCGTTGGGTCGGGTCGTGACAAAGATGATAGATAAGAAAATGTATCAACATAAAATGGAGTTATCTTAATCATCATCATAATATCAAAAATATATTCATGATATACATCACTATATAAGGGCATGAAATGTGGTTATTCTTAAAAATCAAACATCATGTCTTAGGGGTCAACTACAACACATTGTTTTGAGAAAGGATAGAATGATATTCACATGTATTTAATATTATATAATGAGATACAATATAATACCCAATTCATTATAGAACTATATATTACTGGTTTCACCCATTAGGTCATAACATTTACATGTGCTATATAATTCTCGGGACCCGTCACATCATAACATTTACATAATCCTGCATTCCACAGATAATGTATATAAATCACATATATAAAATTACCCATATGATTTAATGTATTTCATTTCATATAGAATACAAAAATAAATATACATTGTGGTTCCCAAAAGAAATAGGTAATAACATACTTGATATAAGAATCATAAAAATAAACATTATCACAAAAAGTAAAATATGTATTTTTGGAAAGAAGTGTTATTTTGGAAAAAACATTTCATTTGTCATAAAATTAAATTGGATACATGTATATCCTATAAAATACAGGTAAAGAATATATAAATTATATTTAAGTAACATTAAAGGATCATATATATACAGAAAATGTAGTGAATGAGTGAAAAGAAAAATAAATGGAAATGGGTTTGAGAATACCCTTACCATTTGTTTGAATGAACTCGTCACATTGATATCATGGATAATAGATTATATTAACTAATAAGTAAATATATAATCTTTTATAATTGAATTATATTCATTATTATTTTCTTAATTTCAATTATGGTCTTTTCAATGAGTTATAGAGTTCAATTTCATTTTTCGGGGTTGTCTGTTTTCATTGTTTTCTTGATTGGTTTGCTTGTTTATATGTATGTTTGTTAATGTAAATTGATAATGATTCTACAAAACTGAAATTTTATGTTATTAATGAATATAAATAATTATAATTGGTCTTAAAATCATTTGGTTATATGGTATGAGGATTATTTGTTAGATGAAAATTATTAAAATTATTTTGGCGGTTTTTACGAACATTATGAGTTTATATAACTTTATATAACATAATGATTATTTATATTGGTTTGAGAACATTATATTACTTATAATATATATATTAAAATCATATTAAACCATATTAATGTTTTTTTTAGAGAAACATGAATACGTTGGAGATAAATGAAAATGTATTATCCACGGCGGCGATAAACCAGAACACTATGGATGATATTTTCATTTTGAGAATAAATGAAAAAATGAAAGATATTTGAAGATTAATTATTAAATTAATATAATAAAACTATATTATATATAATATTTCATTATCATTACACTTTGATAAGGGTTGATGTGGAGAGAATTAGGAAAATAAAGATAAATGAAAAAAAGAAATATAATTTTACCTCTTGAATTTTTCTCCTTCAGAACCTCCTTAGGGAGATTGGTTTTGGATATTTATTTAGAAAGATGTCTCATAGAGTTGTGTGAGTATATTTTGGAGAGTATTGGGTATAAATTGGAAAAACATCAATGATTTGGAGTTATAGAGAGAAGGGTTGGTGAGTTGTTCTATTTATAGGCGAGGAGAGGGGAGTTTTCTCAATATTTTATTCATCAGTTTATTATTTCAGATCAAGAAAAAAATTAATTGAAAATTATCACTAAATATATTTAAATTGAGAAGGAAATTTTTATATAAATTTTCTTACATTTTAAATTACTCATGTAATATTTTATTTAAAATATAAGTTGTATATAACATAAATTATCGCATTTCCTTATTCAAAAAAAAATCAACTATTACAGAAACACAGAAATAATTCAACCTAAAATTTTTTCAATGTTTAGAATTATAAAATTAACTCAATTTTATGAAAGTAATTTTATAAATATGATAAATTTAATTTTTAATTAAAATCACCTTTTATAAAAAAATTACTACTTTTAAAAATTTTAAAATTTCATGACACTTTGAAAAATTAATTTAGGTCTCATAAAATTTTATTATAATCATTACGAAAAACATATTAATTTATTAATAAATTTAAGGAAAGTTAAACTTATTTTATATCATTTTATTAGTTATAAAATTTCTAATAACCAGTTATTTTTTTCAAAAATACAAAAACATATTTTATCATTTCAAAATCATTTATTTACACATATAATGATATAATAATATCATATTTTCATTTATAAGATGCCAAATATTTTTATTCAATCATAGGTGATGTTACTATTAAAGTAAATGGTTTACTATTTATAATTGCCATGTTACTATTTTAAAGGTCAATTTAATATTTCATTGGTATAGTTACTTATATTTTATAAATATCACATATTTTATTCATTATTTATGAGGAACAACTTTTATTTAATTTTTTTCTATATTTTTATATCATATACAATAATTGTTAGAATCTAAATAATTCCATTGATAAAATTTTTGGTTGTTAGATCATAGATAAATAAAATAATATTCCATCATATAATAAGTTAATATTTATTTAATGTATTTTTAATATATCTTTCTTAATAGACCCATTAAGTAGGTTCATAATTCCAAATCTGTATTTATATGACCTAAAATTGAAATTTTAAAAATTAATTTAATAAATAAATATATATATTATTCATGGTCTTCTGATAAAACAATAATTTCATTATTTAATTCACATAAAATATTTTCAACATATTTATGATCAATAAATAAGGAATTTTTATTATTCCTTATTCTAAGGAGTAATATTAGATAAAATAACTAATTTCAAAAATAATTTAACTGTGATCAATTAAAACACTAATTGTGTGAACTTCTAACACTATTTCTAAGTGGAAAGAGTATGTTTAACCTAAATAACAACATGTGAATATATAATTACACATTCTCGTCCATTTAAAAATATTATAATGTCATAATGACAAAAAAAACATAAGAGAACTAACTAGGTAATATAATCCATTTTTTCAGAATATCTCATCAAGAAGGATTCAAAAATTTATCATCCATATTTATATTTCATAGGTCCATATTTGAATAATTGAAATGAACCATTAAAAAAACATGGTTATTGATTTTATTTTGATGGTTGTATTCTAATAAAAGAGCGAGGATAAATAATTTAATAAATTCATAAGATGAAAATAATTTTATTGATTTATTCGATTACTCCATGTCTCTTAAAGCACTCGATACAACCCACCTCACCAAGATAATGGGTTATCATAGTTTTCATCATTATAAAAATGTTCTAGAGTCATGATCTAAACAAATAATAATATCTAATATAAGAATAATTAAACATGTTTGATGATTAGAATATGAAATGACACAAAATATGTGGATTTACTACTACAGATAAATTCCTTATAATCTTTATCAATGAGATTAAAAGGTGTGAATATAATTTGATAAGGTATAATCTTCTTGTGAGTACCCACACCAAATATTATATTTCATTTGTGTCCCATAGGATTTCATCATATGAATATAGTAGATATAGTAAAAACAATATCATTAATGGATATAATGGTTTTCATCATCATGGGGAACTATGATGTTCTATGAAATGTGATATATATTATATGACATTATAACATTAAAGTTACAGAATATTTAAATCAATATGTTAATTAGGAATTTATTAACATTAAAGTCTATTAATATATGGGAAAACTAGAGTATAGTGTATTTTTCTCTAAGGAACCTACTCAATGGTAATATCATATTCCCAAGATACAAATTCAATCTAATAGGTTCATTATCACATGTAAAACATTATTCTATATTGTATGGGTATATATATTAAGGATACCAAATCTTCAAAACTATGGGTTTTTCAAAAACATGTATTTTATGTAACTCCTCTTTTAAGGACATAATTTCAATAAAATTTCCCTTAATTAGTAATATAACCATGTATTTATTTTTTCCCATTCTAAAAAATATAACATATAAAAAAACATAATAAATTTTTTTCATAAAATGATTATACAACTAAAATTTTGGTATAACCAAAATAATGAGGAAATCATTTCAAAAATGATTAATTATTTATATTTGAAGTTGAAATGTCATTGGTTATTATTAATATGAAACCTTTTGAATGAAATAAATTTATATAGAATATTACTGAATTCCCATTGCGATCATAAATTAATAATGACTTAGAGTAAAATTAGTCATATATAACTTTTAATACATGAATTCCCTTTTTTACATTTCAACAGTAATTAACCAAATCAACTTTTTCAAATTATTTTACAAAAATTTTAACTAAATTTCTATGTAATTATATATGTGTTTTTTATTTTTCCACTACCTTCAATATGAATAAGTAATATAGAAAATCAAAACATATCATGGGATATTTGATAGATTCCAAGATCATATGATTTTGAAATAATATTCATAATATTTTATATTCCCATGAATGTTATCAGGGAGATATTTCAAACATGTGTCTCATAAAAAAAATTACATTTGAAATATTTTATTCTGTATTTCAATTAAATGATCAATATATGTATTATCACAAGATTATACAACCCCATAGATCCAAATCAGGAATGTTTTTCAAAATAATTTGGTTTCTATTTTAATCCATTCCAGGAGAAATTTCAATCAGTATTATTAATAAGATAATAAAATTTAACATTGTTTTTCATATGTTATCACCATATATATCTTGTGATATTGTACTGTTCTCCCTAAACCATTGAAGACACATTGAACTTCCCCATTATATAAGACAATATAATGATCAATATACCTAATTCTTCCCATAATAGGAAATGTGTGTTTTTCATATATTATGAGAATTTCATGGTATCATCAACCCATTTTGGTAAAATAAAATAAACATGATCCATATATATCACAACTTCAGATGGTTCACATTATATCCATGTGTATACTAAAATGATCATAGAATGATTCTATGAGAAGAAAAAATAAAATGGATTTTTTCATGATGATTGAGATAAATGTTTTTCCATGTACTATTACTTAAAAATAATTTCAACAAATTAATAATTAATTATTTCTATAAAACCATACCATCTAATATGATATTTGTACTGATTACTCAATATAAGAATCTTGTTTTTGACAAATCAAAAATATGTTTACCTAAATTTTGATACATTAATTATAAAATTGAATACACTTTTTCAATCATGAATGGTTTCTTTTGATTTCATCTTAATAATATTAATTATTAATATTGTGGAATATTTTATTTATCATAGTGTATAAATTATAACATCTTTTTTTTACAATCAAAGATTTTATGCGTCTCTTGGAATATCTCCTCCAACTAATCTTACTGAATTGTTTGTTCCTATTCCAACTCATACAAATCTAAAGCATAAAATTCATTTTATTATATAATTATTCCACTATCTCAAAATGTAACAAGATTCCTTAAAATATACTTGTTATTATAGGCTATTAAGGGATTTTAATATCCAATGAGGCTACTATATAATGAAATGAGTGGAATATAGTTTTTTTATGATGTTAATTTGTAACTATATATTTCTTTTAAAAAATTATAGATTAATCATCATTAATGTGTACCAGATAGATTTAATATAATTTTTCATTTAATATGACAACCATTAGTCAATATAATTTTAATTTTGTTAGTAATTTTTATTCAATTTGGGAAACATTTCATAGAAAAACAATATGGGGAATTTTTAATATGTACAAGAAATTTCATTGATCCCATTTTACTAGCATTAAAATTTTGATGTATAAAATAATTTGATTTTAGTATAAAATTCCTTCCACATATTATGGTCTTATTTATACATGGTTATTATAAAATCCAACAAATATTCATAGACGATCTTATATTCATTATCATTTGTTTTAATTTAATTATTCACTAGTCATGAAAATCATTAAAGGAATATTATGAATTATATAATGTTACCTCATAGGTATGTATGTATACTAGTTCATGGGATCTATATAGACTTACTCTAATATCATTGTTTCAAATTTTAATTTCATATTTGTTTTCATTTTCAAAAATATTATAGTGAACTTTTCATCATACCAACCATAATAGCTAAAATTTGACTATAAAACCCTTTTGGATATTAATAATTAAGATAATATAATTTCTACATGACATTGAATTTTCTTTCCAAAATGAGGTATAATATTTCATACATTTAGATTCATCTTTAATTTGTAATTTAGAATATATATGTAATACAATAATTAATGAACTATTTGTTGAGAGTGAAATTCACTAACATCAACCATTTCAAATATGAAAAATATATTTTTGTGTCTAATTAGACAATAAGATAAATATCATGTAAAAAATAAATTAAATACAAATACATTTATTAAAACTATATAGAAATCAAGTAGTTGTGATGCTATTAAAATTAATATAGGAATCTCCCTTCATATGATTTATTTAAGAATGCACCAAGATTCTAGTAATCTATTTTACATTTCTTCATTCATATTTTGGAGTACTCATATAGAATAATTTTGTTAATAGTAATAAAAATTAAGATATGAGAAATGAATTTTTGAATATTCATGAATTAATATATTTTAATTCAATTCATTTTCATTTTATCATCCAGTGATCCTTATTCAAACATGAAAATAAAACAGAATTATTCTCCATTGCATTGACTTTTATTATTCTCTTCTTAAAAGGGGTTCTAAACCTTTGACATACTATTAGTATTAAGTATTCTTGATTTTCCCTTCATATGGTTCACTATAATAATAGAATGGCTTTCATTATTAATTTTATTTTCCTTATAATGACTAAAGATATATGATCCTTTTAATTACTACATTTTTTGATAGATTGTGTAACACACAACACTGAACCAACACAAGAACCAGAAAACCAACATAATTTATAATTACTATAATAATAAATCTATTAATAAATAAATATATAATATTTGAATAAAATATTTACAAGTTATTATTCGTAAATGATTAAATTTTTAGAAAAATAATATATTTAGATGAACAACATAAAAAGGAGATATTGGATATTAAATAAATATGTAAAATTTATAACAGTTAATAATCTAATATAATAAATAATATATATATTTTAAAACTATTATTCCAAAAATTGAATTCTATATATTAATATGTATTAAAAAAAAGACACTCGATGTTTAAAATTTTTTTTTTTTAACAAAATCTATTTTCTATATATATTAAATCATAATTCAAATAAATAAAATTATAATTTTTAAAACTTTTATTCGATAAAACTAACCTATTTTTGAATTTAAAACCTAAAAAACATTTTAAGGTTCATTTTTGTGGTATTTCAGATGTAATTAAAATGAAGTATAATATTTAAAAATAATGTTTTTTCTAAAGTTGTATTATTTATTTCTTTATAAACAAAAACTATAATATAAAAAACATATAAATTTATTAACTTGATCATAAATATAAATTAAGGCGGTAAAACTATAAATTTATATTAATATTTGTTAATTCATAAAACCAAGGGTTTTACGTAATGTAATATTTCCCATTTAAAATTATATTTATTAAAATGACATAACAAAATTTATTTTATTGAAAAATATTACATGAGTCTAAAGGACATGATCATATTACAATATTTATCATGAATATATATAAGATCCATGGGAAGATTTTTTATCCAGGTAATGTCTTCATATACAACTTTGTTATTAAGGAAATCAATTAGCATATTTTATTCATGATTGATATGAGTGATAATGAAGTTGATGTCGAGAAAAGAACAGTACAATCCATCCATCGGGTAGTGATCGGCCACGCAAGGTGTGTCACACTATTCCAAATTTCATTCACCATTGTAGTTGAATCGCTTTCATAAAAAAGGGTGTTCCAACAATGATTCCTTGTGAAAGTAAAATAATATATCATACCCATCATTTCGGCCTCTAGATAAGAGGTAATGTCATAGTTCCCAAGAAATCATCTGAGGATCAGACCAAGGTGATTCCTAAAGATAACACCACAACTTGCAGGACTTTGATTGCCTTTCGAGGCACCATCCACATTGACTTTAATCCATCCAAGAAAATGAACATTCAAAAACACTTCAAATGTATGATGCAGTTGACCAAAATTTCACTCAATCCAATGATTTCATAGAATTATAAAGTCATTAAGAATATTGTTAGAATGACCCTTTTGCATCAATTCATCTTCACGTATGGAAATAAGAATCTGCATCTAACTTGCATTATGTTTGAGTGACTATTTGTTATATTTAATAGTATTTATATCATACCAGATCACATGAGGGATCTCAGCTACAACAGCGAGGAAGAGGTTCTCAATATGCTGAAATTTTTCCATTTCCAAACATCTCTTTAGTAGAATGCTGACAGAGTCAAGAATCATCCATCAATAGTTAATATTGTCAAATATATAGTTCCAAAGAGCAGATGAAGTAGAAAAATATATTATTATATGATTAGTGTCTTATTTGGGTTGATTTAGGTGCCTATATTTAGAGAAACGTTGAATATCAAATGATAGGAGGCATCTGTCTATGGGAATTATGTTGTGAGCAAGGCGCCAAATTATAGTGAATCAAGAAGGTTTTATCTAGGCTTTTTCAAAGATTTTTATCCAACCTAAATCACTTTCATAATTATAGAAAAAATGATTATAAAAGTTTTTTGAATTCAGTAAACCATGGTGAGAAGGATTTCAAATTAAAAAGTCATCAGTGTTTGAGAAATGATACTTATTAGTGATATTAATTATTTCTTCAAGAAGCTGATAATTATGAGAATTTAAATATCTCTAATTAAGTAGGTGGTGATTTCATGGGATTGGTTATGATAAATCCTAAATATAAGGGAGGATCTCTTCCTATTATCCAACCATAAATTTATGGAGGAATCCTTCGTAACCATAAATCCATAATCGTTCTTGATGGTGGAAAAATATTTTTTGATAGATGTCCAGATTTCTGAGCTGAGGATGTTCAATTTTAATTCCATATGTATTCAAGGAATCTCTTTTTGAGAAAAGTAATAGAATACTAATTATTATAAAGAATGTTCCAAGTGATTCTATCTTGAAGGGCCTCATTAAATTACATAAGAATGTTTATTCCAGTCCCACACTTATCAATCGGTTTTCAACATGTTGACTAGGGTACAATCACAAGATTTATATCTAATGTGCTACCAGTCCAAATGAAATTTTATATTAAGATATTCATTTTTTTGATAATCTCAATAGGAAATTTATAAACAATCATGGATTAAAACATTTTAAAAACATAATTGGATTTGAAAATGCATAATCATCCTACCAATGAGTTGGATTTCCCATTCCAAGAAGATCGTTGGTCACAAACATAGTCAATAATTGAATAAAAGTGAAAATACTTGGGTCTACCCAAAAATATGGGAGCACCAAGGTGCGTAAAAATAAAAGAGCACACATTAATGATTTAGTCACTTATAATGATACCTTTCCTACTAGGATGAATGTTTTTTTTTAAGATGATAAAATATTTTTTCAAAACAAATGGTATGAACAGAAACCTCTTCATAGTGAGATAGAGAATTATTGTTGTTTCTAATATTTCTCTTTTCACTTTGTGAAAATAGGATAATATCATCAGAATATAGAATATGTGTGGGATCATTAATATTCCTAGAAACATGGAGGGGTTTGAGTTTGGTATGATCCACATGACGATTACAGAGACCACCAAAATAATCCACCTCAATAAAGAAAAGAACAGCATATAGGGGGTCACCATGCCTTATAACATTGTTGCATTTGAAGCACCCCTTGGAAGAACATATTCTCATGATAGAAATAAAGGCCAAGTTGAAAAGGGTTCTGATTGTAGTAATAATGGATTCTATAAAACCATATCTTGGACGAACATTGAAGATGGACCTTCAGTCTAAGGTTTCAAAAGATTTTTTAATGTCGTATTTAATGGAAATATTACTCCCAATGTAAACTTTGTTAATAATGATAACGCACTAAGGGGAAAGAAAAATACAATATTTTATGTATCAAACCGTTATAAATCCAAATTGGATCTAGGAGACAATTTTGACTTTGATAGTTGAATGTCTATTAGAAATGATTTTGGTGATTATTTTATAGAAATTTTTAATGGGTGAAATGGGTGTAAAAAGGTGAATCTAAAAAGCATTGTCCACATTAATAATCAAAGAAAGAAATTGAGCATTCAGACCATGAGGGAGGATACCATTGGAGAAGAATTATTTGAAAGGATTACGAACATACAAATGGATAAACATACTAATCATGTTGAATGAAACCATTAATAATCTCATAAGGGCCTGGAGCACTATCAGGGTTCATCCTAAATATAGTATCTTTAATTTCATTATCAAGATGTATGTTTAGATAGAAACCATTATCCTCATCATTAACAACCTTCGTAGGGACCTCTGGTAAGAGGTATTTTCTCTTGTCAGGACCATTGTAGATGGATTTAATGTAATAGAGAATATGTCTAGAAATATTATCATCATTGTATAAGTGGCTTTCTACATCCATTAGCGGTGATATTGGGTTGTAATATTTCTCGAATCCATGAAGTGAGTTATAGGACATGGTGTTTCTATCACCATCAAATAACCGTTTAACATTTAAATTATGTTTCTTCATGTTCTCATTGAAGGTGAGAAAAAAATTTATTTTTAACAAATGATTTATTTCTTGGGTCGAATAAGTGTTGAATTCAGAGCGAGTTTTATTGTTTTGAAGTTGACTAATCTCATCCTCAAGAAGAAGAATGTCATTGTTAAACTATTTGGATGTATAACTGCACCAAACTTTAAGAATCTATTTGAGGTTTTTTATCTTAACAGAACATGAAAATGTTTCATTGATGTGAGACATAGAAGATCAAAAAAATTGGATGATATCATTATATTTATCATAAGATAACCACACATTGTTAAATCTGAAAGGAAGTGAGCGTTTCATATTTCTGGGGGAGGCATTGACAAGAATCGGATGGTGGTCAGGCTGCATCTTGTGGAGGGTGATACTGAAGATAGTGTCTCATTTATCCAAATTAGGGACGTTCTTGATGGAGCTATACAAATTTGAGGAAACCAACTTATGATTGTGCCTTCCATATCAAGTAAACATGGAACTTAGAAGATTATTTTCAAAAGTTTGTTGTCTTGAATATATGATTTTTAATTCTCCTATGGAAATAGCTGCATGAGACGGACTAATTTTCTCACTTTCATTTAGAATGGAATTAAAGTCCACAATCAAAACCCATTGTGTATTGATATTGGTACCTAAATAGGTAAAGTCATTACGAAGGGGCTTCAAATATTATTATCTATATTTAGCATAAATAAAGTCGCGGAAGTCATGAGTGCCACCAATTATGTAGTCACATGTCATGATTTGCTCAGTAACAGTAGAAACATTAACATTTTGACGAAAAGTGTGTGAAAAAAAACCTAAAGGCTTTCAACAATAGATGAATTTTTAGTTTCTCTTAAAAAAGAATAAGCATGTTGGCATAAGTGGGAATAATTAGTTGAAATTTTATTTTTGGGTTCAACAATAGAAAAAAACAGTAGGAAATGATTGTTGATCTTGGTTTTTATGATGATAAGAGTTCCCAAGTTGGAAATACCATGACAATTAGAGAAGGTAATCTTCATTTAAATATAGGGTTGGAGCTAGAAATCCCCCTTTTTCTATTCCCTATGCCCTCTTTCCTAGAATATCAACAATTTTTTTATCATTTCTTAGGATCGTATTATGTTTCATCTTGTTTTTATAAGTAGCCGAGGGGTTTCATTGATGATATTTACTTTGAATAATCCATGGTAATTTCATGAAAGGAGGAATTAACATGTGAATCAATTGATTTCTTAATAGAAGTATTAGTATGAAGTACATATTGAGTAGTTATCAGATTTTTAGAATTTACTGAAATAACATTATAATTGACAGTATGAGAAAAACCAGCATAATATTTTATAAAAATAGAAGCAATAGTACCCAAGACCTTAGTATACATAGGTGTCATATCACGCATTTTTCTATTTAAAGGTGAAACCAATTTACTTTTTCTAGTAGTCAATGGTATCTCCTTCTGTCTAACCAGTTCTATTTTTTAGGAACATTTGATGTAGCTGTGAGGTGTGTTATTTTTGCCATTAGTGACCTGTTGCTTTCCATGGAAAAGATATAATTTAAATTTATATAATTACTTGAAATAAGAATATTAGTAGATTTACAGTCTATCTTATACTGTTTGCTGCATACGGGTTCCTATACTAGAATGTTAATATGGGTATTTTCAAAAAACTAGATGCATGGGATATTCATTATAGGCAGTATTGTTAGTATTGAAATTTGTTTCCCCATTAAGTGTAGTTCTTGAGAAATATATATTGAGTTTTTCACCAGATTATATATCACTACCAGAATCTGGAATAATCAAGTTATTGTTGTTATTTTCAATATTAATTATAGAATTGGGTGGTCTATTGAATACTAATTGGACAGTGTTCTCCACAGGTATATCTTTTTACTCATCATGTGGAAATTTTAAGAGGTATGCATTCAATCCATTCATGGTCCTAGTGTGTAACACTAGATGATGTGATATACATATCATCGTTACGGGTTCGGGGACCCTGTAGATTAAAATCCTTCACCATTTTTCTAGGGTATCTAAGATTGGATTCTAATGTTGTATCTTCTGATGTTGTTTGATATTTTTTTAGCATTTCCATATAAATTGATTCAATTTCATTAGTAATAAATTAGTCTTTATTTCATTTTCATGTTCCCCCACTAAACCAACCCAGTATTTTCCCATTTTAACCCTTATGTTATTCAAGGTCTTGGAATTGATAACCCACTTTTTAGTGTCCTTAATAGAAGTTTCAGGTTTATCAATGGCATTAACTTTATCTTTCTTTGGTTTTTTGGACTCTGTCCACTCAAAAAAACTTGGTTGGGAGGCCAGTTAGTGTACTACCATATAGACTAATATCGAGTTACATATGATTTTATAGTACCCATAGAAAATGGAAATTCTCTCATATTCAATCGCCATGTCAGTCTTATAATCCTTATCATTTAAGTAAATAGAGTGCGACAGTTTAGTTTTTAGGTTCACTTCTATCATAACTCTTGCAAATAATCCTATCTCACCATTTAAGATTCTTTGATCAATATTTAGGGGGATCCAAAACAAGAGGTTAAGTCATTTAAGTTCTTAGGATTCTAAAACCCAATTGAGGATATGCTATCTAACTAATACCTATGACATATTATTCATATGAGTGTTCGGATACAAATAAAAGTCCCACTCAGAGATATATAGTAGACCATGTTTGAGTTGTAAATTACATATCCTCTATACTATATCTAGGTCTTCCTGTGAGGAGTGCCTAATATGGAAATAACCCTTAACCAAGGAGACTAAATTCTATTTAGAAAACATCCAACAAAGAGTAATGTGAGGCTTAAGATCAAGACACAACTAGGGTGTTTCCACATATAAATAAGAAATGGGACCCATTATAGAGATAGTATGCATTTGAGTATGTTGTTGAATCACTTCAGGAATGGATTCCACAGAGAATCCTCCATCAGATACTTTTTTAAACATGGGAGGTCTCTTCAGTGTTTATTTGGGTATATTTGATCCGTTTAGAGCCTCGAGGAAAGAAATGCCCTTAGATTTTTCATTCATTTCTTGTCACAAACGGTTCTCATTAAGGATATTATTTGGTTTATTATTTAATAATTTATGTAATTAAAATCAATGAAATTGATAATTTAATTCAACACACAAATTTAATGCATAAAAATACTCATTTTCAAATAACATGTTTTTTATTTTTTATATCCACTAATGATAAAATATATTTTTCTCACACAAAAATTTTATTTGAAAAAATTTATTTCAAAATTTTCATGATTCCATCCAAATTTTGTAATAAAATAATGTTTATATTTATTCAATATAAATAAATTACAAATATGAAATTTTATTACAACAAAAAATAAGGAAATTGTAAGTTAAAATTTTTGGAATAAAATAAATAAAAACATGTTTAACCTAATATATTTGTAGACTTTTTGTGGGGTTTTATATCTATTTTAATTATATAAACCCTAATGTTCCCTTTTTTGTATTCACATTACATGGTTAACATGTTCTCTTTTTATATTAGGTGATTATAATTAAAAAAAGTACATTTTCTTCACTTACAAATTGGGCCTTTCAATGCCTCTTAAAGACAACATAAATAATTTAGTATTTTTTAATAATATACTAATTTTCTTTTCCCTATAATTCAATTCCTTTTACTTTAGCCTCTATCCAAAATATACTTGCTTCAATCCTCCAATTATGAGGAATCCTTTATAGAAAATGCAACTACTTCCACATGTGTATTCATTTAATCTAGCTTATATTCCATTATATATAATAATTTCAATTATGATTTTAGAATTATTATATTATCTTATTATTAAATATATTATCTTATATTTAATTATTCTATAGTAATAACTATTAACCACCTTTCTCTTTTTGAATTAATAAAAAAACATCCATTTATGTGGTGTGAAAACTACCGCCTCCACAAAATGATTACTTATGTTTTCTTTTTCTATTTCCCTTTTTCACAGATTATAAGTGTGATATTGAAGGACATGTTTTAAATATATATATATATATAATCTAATTATTATTTTTATCTACCTTTCATCCCTCTCATTCATTTGTGAATAAAAATAGTAACTGTGTGTAGTGCTGACTACCACCTCCACAAAGTAACATAGCTCATTTCTCATATAATTCCATTATTATTTATTAATATATATATATATATACTATCTAAAAAATATCATTATAAATATAAAATAATGATACTATTCTTGGAAAACCAGATTGATTGTCATAATCATCCATTCATTATGGAATGTTAATTTTTGGGATTACATAAACTCTTATTGGATAAATGTTAAAAAATTATATCATGGATGTTTTTGCAAACATAACTAATATTTTTAACCTACAACATATAAAATTCATTCTATTATATATGGGAAAAATGGGATTTAACACAAATATTCTTTATAAAGGAATTTCTTTTCCAATAAGGTGTAATATTTTTATTAAAAAATATATCATATTTTAAAGATGATTTTAATCAATTTCCCTATTAATTATTCCAAAATATTATTTAAATTTATATTTTAAATTCAAAATAACTTTTTACTCTAGTGACCATCCTATTTTCCATTAGATCATTTCAAACGGAAGTTTAACAAACTCATCTTGAAATGTGGGTTTTCAACAAAAGTATATTAAATCATTGAAAAATGTGTTTTTCATCATTAAATATAAAATATTTTATCTTACCTTCAACATTTATTTTGGATAAAATTATTTAATTTCAATAATATATTATCAATGATAATTTATAAAATATAAGTATTTTTTGAAAATTTCACTTAATATTTTTAATACTTTATTTCATTGTGAGAGAAACTTCATTGGAGATTCTTTTTTAAAAGTAATATAAGTTATCTTATCATGCCCCGTATTTTTGAAACCTCTATGTATTCTCCATGAATCCATTATTAAATATTATTTCTAAGAAAAATTATAAAATATTTCCATTTATCCATTTTAAAGCCATTAATTTATTTCCATAGCTTCATTATTGATATGAATGTTCAAATATTGAATTGATGATTAATTATTTTTAATTTATCAATATCAAGTTTGGATAATATCTTTTTATTATAGCCATAAATTCAACAATTAAAAAAATATAAAAGAGTGTTCTAAGAAAAATATTTTTATTTTTATACCCTTTACTCTTTATCTCTAATGTTATAATTGTCATATAATTTATTTTCAATTATTCACCCAATAAATTGTGTTATTTAATAGTCTTTCCTGATGGTTGAGTTATGGTTATCAACAATTTACATTCAAAGGTTTTATTGTTTTATTCCATTATGTAATGTTGTGAAATGAATTTTTCTTCTAATGGTTTCTTTATTATTTAGTGAGTAAAACTGAATTTTCCCATTACATTTCATGATATTTTGAATGATCAATATCTTATGTCATAAAAATGTTTGATTTTTTTAGTGATGTAGGGTCCCTATATTTTCTTCAAATTCTATGGGTGAAGCTCAATATCTCAAGAGATAATTGGGAATGAGTTATAATTATTGATAATATAAGGAAAATAAGTGAGTGAAACCTGATCTAGAAATGATTTGTTTTAAAAAATCATAATTCACTAATTATGATAGATGAATAATGATTTATCTTGTAAAGGAACTATTTTAGTGAAGTCTTATTCCCTATGGGGAACATGTGATTAAATATAAATTCACTAAGGTAAATTGTTTATTATACCAATCCCACACTGTTATGATTCCTATGATAATGTTTGTTCCATCTTGTTATGTTTAATTTTATTTTGGTAATATTCATGTTGTATTATGTTCAATGTTTTATTTTGGAATTTTTTCCTAATGTAATGTTTGTGATATTGATTGTACTCTCACAAAATATACATATCTTCTGTAATCATATGATCATTAATGGTTATCTCTTATATTTCCCTTATAGAGAATCTGAGCTCATCCCTAATTTTTTCTTTCTCAATGGTACGAAAATATAAATTGAATGTGGGATGTTTATAATGGTGGTTAAATGTGATATATCTTGAATAAATAATTCTTAATTTTCATAAATTAGTTTAATTTTTAGCTAATATTCAAATATCGCAACCCTTCGACTCTTTTGTCTGTATAAATATTTTTTTATCTCGAATGATTTTCAATGATAAATAATTAAATCAATTTGTTTTTTTATATTTGATGAAAACTTTGTTTTTAATTTCAAATGATTATTTTAGTGAAATGTGAAAACCAAACATGCCCAAAACAAAAGTGATGACTTCATAAGGATCTCACCAAATCATTAATAACATGGCATGGAATATTAGATATAAGGACCTAATATAGCCCCAATTAGAGTGTGGTTACCTATGTATCATATATTTCCTTTATAAAAACATCAAAATGATTGTCTATATGGTCCGAAATCTATATATATTCTTCTAAAGTGATCATCATTTACTTGAATACCCACAAAAAGTGTATCTTATTTCTTGATCTGTGCCCTTTCCTCCTTATTATTTTTTACAAAAATAATTTTATTATAGATCATATTGACATAATATTTTCTAACATTGATATGTATGGATTATTCTAACATTTACTCCTGGGAGTGAATAACGTTATCCATGTATATTCTATTCTCCACTCCAACATGTCTACCCATCATGTTTATGACATCATTAGACACAATATCCAAGATATATATATATATATATTTAATTCAGCACCAGAATCCTTGTTTATATATATTATTGTATGATCACCCATTTTACCAATGATTTTCCTGATACCTTAAACCATTGTTTATTCTCATTGTCTTGCATTTGTCACATTTTTATTTTCATTAAATAATTATCTATTTACAATGGTTTTAGGAATTTCTGAGAAATATTTATGAGGCCTTATTCCCCTACCCTTATATACATCTAAATTCTCAGAATGAATATTACATTGATTTCCCTTTCTTGAGCAAGACTCAATCATCATTCCCCCTTGGGATTCATTCATGTTATCCATCATTGGATGATATTCTGCTCCTTTATCACATAACTCATTATCCTATGAAGACGTAGACCTCATATACTTTTCCTTCCATCTCATGATATATGTATTCCATCCATTATGTTCATAATTGGACTATCAATTTCCAATAAATGTTGACCAAATATTTTGGATATTAATTTTCATTGTTGTTTTTCATTGGTCGGGCCACCCTTGACTCAAAGGTAATAGTGCATTCAGACTAGTAAATTATTGATCCTCTGTAAGAACCTTCGAATATATATAAGTTTTATCCCCACTAATAGTAGCACAATAATCATTCTTCTGTCCATTCAACATATTTATAGCCTCAACCATATCAGAAATGGATGGGATCATGGGGAAATTCCCCCCCCATGTCCATCTCTATCATCTTGAATCAACCCAAATATTATTTCAAATTGAAAAAATTGAACTCAACTCTTTGTTATTGATTTTTTATTCTATACCAGACCTGAATAGGATCCACGATGAGTTATTTTCTATGATACAAAGGACCAGTTGATAGGTTATTACAAATTAGGCCAAATGGCTTCCCGGTAGAAACCTTCTCATGTGGATCCCTACAACCCCACCAAAACAAATGAGCAGAATGTCGTAAATGCATGCCAATAAAGTAGTACATTGTCAAAAAATAGAGGACCAACTATTTATTTCTAGAAACTATTCTTCAATAATAATCCAAAACCATTAAATAAGAGGTTTTTAATCATTATACACAACACATATACATTAAGAATAGGGTTAAAATCATGTTTTTTCAACTCTCCACAAAAAACACCATCATATTCCTCAGAAAGAGAATGATCAAAAAAAATTAAAATGAAGGGGATGTTTATGGAGACATAATCATTGTTTCATATTCATATTTTCCTTTCTCATGTACAAATAATAGGGAAATTATTAGATGAATAATGAGATACATTATATAAATGGGACTCTTTGGACTAGGATGAAATCAAATCCTCCTCCAATGAGAAATATATCATAATGTGTCATTTTTTGGGAAGGCCAATTGCAACTAAATATTTTAAACCCCAAGAACAAAGAATTAATCTATCATAATATTCTATTGAATGTTGTTTTTTATTAGAACAAGAAGAAAATTCTAATTTCAGTAGACTTGAGGCCTCTATAAACTCTGATGTATAAATATAAATTTGTGAAGAACTGTCAAATTGATCAATAACACTAGATAAAATATGGATGGAGGGTACTGGAATGAGAGAATTCAGGTTGGATAATGGAATAAAAGAATGAATATGAAATATATATAAAGATAAGGGAATACCCTCTACATCAAATGGGGGAGGGGACTCAGTTTTCAGCATCTCCCCCTAGGCCTTCACTAAGAGAGGTGTGATATGATTTTTAAGGAGTAGGTTTCTATGGATTATAAAAAATATGGGTTTGTATTATTTTTGAAATTAGTTTAGATAATTTTTTTGGGATCTGAACGGATTAGAATTTGTGTATGATAACACATAAAATATTTTTTATTTTATAGATATTTTGGTTCTCCTAGATATTACATTCCTATCGAGATACTCGATGGTAGATACAAAAGTGGGACAGATTCATATAAGGGTATTCACACAAAAAATATAGGTTGTACATCACCTAAATATTTAATATGGAACATGATAAGTTGGAAAACTACTACACACATTTCAATAAATTCTTGGGTATGTGCTTTGGTTAGTCAAATTATTTTTATAAGACACGGTAAAGGATTTGAAAATAATTAGCTTTGAAAAATTAATCTCGAATGATGTGGATAAATTTTATAAAGATTTAGAGATTAATGAGGTAAATAATATATTTATTGAAATTTAATTCTAAAGATAATGGGTTTGTTGAACTTATAGAACTCAGTTTTCAATGGTTCTTGTTTTTAGAATATTGTTTGAATGTTACTCATTTTATTTAGACAACACTTTTATTTTATTTGGATAAGAAGTAAAATAGAACCAAACATCATGAAATGTATATTGAAATGAAAAAATAAATTTTTTAAATGAATATTTCATTATAGAATACATATTATAATGGAATTTTCAAATTTGTATGATTTTTTACTCTAATTTTGTTTATAAATATTTTGGGTTTTTGTATTCGGTTGAAATGCAACCGTGTAAAAGAAGTAGAGAAAGGTATATATCAGGATTCCTATATATCATATATCCTAATAAATTAGAGTAAATAAATAGATCCATGTCATAATATAATTATGTTAATATAATAAAGGTGATTTTCCCAGTCTTTCCTAAGGTATTGAGGTTGATATCATAATATAAATTAAATCGTGTTAGCCATAAATAATTTCAATTGTGAGTAATATTTATCAATGATATTCTTATATATTATAATAATGTGATGATTATTTGAATCATCTGGTATTTTTATTTACAATTTTTTATTTATTTGTTTAGAAACCTGTATTTTATATCATCAAAAACCATTAAATTTAATTTCATGATAGGGTTTTATTTTTTGATATAACTATTTAACAAAAAAATGATTAAGGGATAGATAATTATTATGTTCAATATAAACTTGATATTGATATACTAAAAGATTTTTTAATTTATTAAAAAAATTCATTGTAGTAAACATTAGTAACCTATTGATTAATTATTTATTCAAGATATTTTTGGTGAAGTGCATCACATTTTTTGAGATTGTTGTATATATTCAGTGGTGTGTGATTTTATTACATAGTGATTAATAATAATTATGTGTAATAGATAGTGATAATTTTAGTAAGAATATATGATTTTATAGTGGAATAATGGATTTTTTAATCAATTGTTTTTGGGAATTGATTGTTCTGGAGAATATATGTTAAATCTCTACACATACTTTTCTGTAATATTGTTCGATAATATAAGGTTTTTTGATGACATATTAATAACATAAAATAGAATATTAGATTTAGGTGGACATAAAATTATAATATAAATTCAAAATTAAAAATATTTTATGAATACCCTCTCTTATATTCATTTGGGATTAATAATTAAAAAATTTAGGATATATATTAAACAAGGATATATAATGTCTTGACCAGAGATTTTGGATCCTCTAAATTAATACTATCATTAGAATATTGTGTCATACAAAATACAAAACTAAGGGAACTCACAACTAAGAAAACCATGAAATATTATCATTACATTATTACCATATTTATTAGTAAATAAAAGGATACTACCCAATTAAAATAATTACATATTATTATTCTTCCTTGCCTATGATTTAAAGAATATTATTCATTTCTAGTAACTTTTATAAATAATGGGGTATTATATTTTTCTTAAATAAATTAATCCTAATTAATATATTATTATAATATATAATATTTATATATGTTAAATACCTTTTCAAAATTCAATTTAGTTTATTTTTTTGAAATAAATATAATGAAAAATAATGTTTAAAAACACATTTTTGAAGAACAAAAGTTCATTAAATTAGATATTTTTTAATAAATGACTACATAAATAAATTAAATAAATTTAAAATGATAAAATAATTACATATTAGAATTTATAATTCCAATATTAGAAAATGGTTAATTTTTTATATTTTTAAGAAATAATTAATTTTTTTTGAAAATATTAAAACATGATGTTTTTTATAATATAATTCAGTTTATGGCTATATAAAAATTTATAGTAACATAAATATATATATATAATTCCTGAAAAAATTGTATTTAAAGATTAAATATATATATTTCAAAATTATTATATTATTTTATAAAAAAATAACAATTAAATAATGTTTTCCAATGAGATATATTTTTGGCCATTTCATTTAATTAAATATTATTTTGGTAAAAAATTATTATTTTAATGAAAAAATTATTTTATTTGACTTTAATTATCAATTTTATATCCTAATATTCATGTACATTTATAATATTTTACTAAATGAAAATTATATGATTAAATGTACACTTTTTCTAAAAACATGTTTTTACTTGTTACATAAACTAATGTTAGAATTAACATTTATCACAAATAGAAATTTTACATGATAAATTGGATTTCATATTTTTAACCATATTTTCCTAATTATGTTATAATTTACTTTTTTTATTCAGTAAAAAAATTACAAATATAAGAATGAGTTACCATAGTAAAACCAAAAATTGAGAAATTTAAAATTCAATGAGTAAATAAAATAATAAAATTTTTACACAGTGTTTCAAAATTAAAATTTGATAGAATATGGGAATTATCTAATACATATTTTTTTCATTTTTGGATCCACTTAACATGTATAACATGTACTCTCTTTATATTAATTTTACATATTTTCAAAAATTTCATTCAAAAAACTTATAAAATGGGACTCTCACCATGCCTTCATGGAATCTAAAAGATTTCAGTTTCCTCTTAAAACTATATAGTTTTTAGTTTCTTTATAATCATATTAATTTTAATTGGGAATATGTTCCAAGAATATATTCACAATACCTCCATTTCCATGACATCCTCTATGGAATGAGAAATGATTTCCACATTATTAATCATTTTTCAAAAAAAATCGACAATAAATTTATAGTTATAATTTTTTGATTCCAAAAGAATTAAATTATTTTTTGTTTTATAATAAATTTAATTATTCTAATAGTATTATTATTAACTATATTTCTATTTTTCTCATAAGAATAAAAAATAAATTGTAATTCCTGCACTGTGTAGACTTCCCCATCCACAAAGAGGAAAATTATATTATTCTTCAAAACTATCTATATTAACATATTATAAAGGGATATGTTGATGATTTTTTATTGTAATGACCCAAACCCCAGAAGCCCAGAGTCAGTTTCTGAATCATGGGGTGTAAATTTTTTCATAGACACATGCATACAAAAATTAAACATCTTGCTCTAATAGAGATGATTGATTTGGTATAGGTTTTAGAAAACTAGATGTTGCTGATATAATTCATCCAAAAAGATTTCCAAAGTTAAGATTCATATTGATGATGTCACATAAGAGTACTCAAATTGTGGAATAATCTACAAAACCCAGTAAAATATATTGAAATCATAGGGTGAGCATAATAATTCTTATTGAGGGGATTAAATCATTTTTAAGGAATTACATTATAATGCAAGAAACTTTGAAATAATCAAAAAAAATTCCTAAGGCACATCATCATTAGTTTTCAAAGATTACATGATAATATTTTTAGAAAAACCTCTTACATAAGAATCATATGTGTTTATTTAAAAACTACTGGTAAAAAATACAACAGAGTGTGCATATCTATACATGAAATGCATGATTTCTAAATCGATCAATACAACTATAAATGTGACATGTAGAGTTTAAACATAATCAATCATTCCATTATTAATTATAAAAAATGAAATTAATATAACCTTATCATTAGATACCCCTTCCTTTTATAACATTCCATTTTTATACATAATCATGCCATATGAATTCATTTCAATTTTCATAGAAGATTCTTAATGAGGGGGTATTCAATTAGTCGAATAATAACATGAATAATCATATACAAAAACATAATTGGGGAATGTATAATTCCATATATTTTCATGTACTTGTGCCAAGACCATTCATTAAACATTAATTATTATATGTCATGTCTAACCACCAATATCATTTCCCATAGTAGTACGGGAAAAGGCTAACCGCCCATCCTGTTTCCCATAGCAACAAAAGCCATGGCTAATTTCTAAGTCCATTGCACATATAATCTTACAAGAATCAACTTTACCTAATTCATTAGAGTGCTATCTTGGTGCACCCATCTTATTATTATGTCCAATACATTCCTCATATGCCTATTATAGTCTTATATTTATAGTATCCCATACTACATTGAATTCTTACATTGTTATTCCATATTCATTTTTCATATATATTTATAAATGAAAATAATTATGTCATTAATATAAAAAGGACTATATTTGTTAGTTTTAGATTTAATAGTGACGTTCATAGAATAAAACAACATACTCTTGCACATGTAGTACTAATTAGTACATATAAAATATCAACTCTTTATTAAAACTCCAATAAATGTGAACCTTTTCCATCCACGGTAAACATGTTTTGACTTTGATATACTCATTTAATCCATGAAATGTTATCATTCTATATCATAAAATATTAAAACATAAACATAAATATAAAAAAAATTCATATGAAAAATTTTAATATGTACGGATGTAAAATCATTATTTCATTTGGGGTATTCATGCATGAAAGAATAAGTAAAATACTTATGCATGTATGCATATAATTTTTTTCTTAAGCATGAAAAAAATTTTACAACTCTCTAACATAGCTATCTTTATTTAAAACATAATAAATAAAAATATATGTATATATGTGGGTTTTTGAAAAAAAATATAAACCCCTATATTCACAAGCTGTATACTTGGGATTTTCACCACTACCCATAAACAAGGTTTTATAAATTCTTGGAATTATTATACCCTTCAAAACATAATCTGATCAAAAATTTTTAGGAAAACCAAATTCATATTTTTTACAAAAAACTAAATCATATATATATATACACACACACTACACATAACCATATATTCATAAATTGTAAATAATTGTTCTCCATATTAAAAAATTGATGAACTAAACCCCTTCATGTATTACATATTTTTTAAAACATCACCTAAAAACAAATGATCACCATTCCATGATCATAAACCTAAAATGGTTTGTTATATAATGAAATCATTTATATATGTATACCTATATACACACATTTATAAACATAAATAAATTTTAACCCATAAGGGTGTTTTATACCTTAAAAACATCAGTGGAACAACAATGATATTTTTTTGTTTGAAATTACAAAATGTGTTAGGGAAAAATTATATACATACACATATAACTATGAAATAGATAAAAAGGATTTATAAATTGAAAGTGAAACTAATACAATACCTTACATATATTCAATACAACAATAAGGTTTGGAAGTGCTTATTCGCACGTTTAGGATAAGAAATTGGGTGAAATTACAGGTGAATATTGGGTTTATCTAGGCTATATATATATATTTATATACAAAAATTTACACAAAAATTATAAACAATGTCTTCAAAAGTTAAGGGAAACAAGAAAAGTCTAACATATTACTTTAAATAAACCCAAAATCAATCAATGATTTTAATATGTGTGTGTGTGTGTGTCTAAGAAATCCCAGAACTTGAAATGAAAGGAAAATAATAAAAAGAAGATCAACCTTGACTTATGGGTAGAAACTGAGGGTTATTCTAAATATGGGAGGGGCATATTGAGGGAGAATAAAAAATAAGAAGAATAAAGAAGCAAATAGTGGGTGAGCTGCTACTTGAAATGAGGAAGAAGAAGGAATGTAGAGAAGAAAAGTAGAAAAGAAATAGATGGTCCAAACCAAATGAATTCTAATTGAATGGTTAAATGTGTTCCACAGTTTTAAAAAAAAGATGGAGGGATGAGATTAGATATCAGTTTGATTGGATAGATAAGGCATTATGTGGGATTTAAAATGGATTTAATAGTGGAGATCATTCGAATTCATAATCAACTAGTCCAGAGAAAACACAGTATTAAAATCACGATGGTGGAGTTCGAAGGGTAGACAGATCAGATGCTCCAAATCCCTCGCAGCATGATCAGACGGTTGGGATTCAACTTCCAATAAAAAGGATCCTCCCACATAAAATTGGTAGTGTCTTCGAGCTGTCTGTATGAGCCTAATGCTCCAAGAACATCACTATAAATCCCCCTCCCCCTCCTAGTACCACCCTATAATGGTCTTCTGTGGGCGTGCTTATTCTCCCACCCATAATGTTGTGACGCCCCGCACAGTGGTGCACTACTCAGTTCTTCCATGCATTCTTGTATTTGTGAACAGATGCCCATGGCTATCATGTGATGTGGCTGAAGGGTCTATGCTCAACCGCCTACTCTTGAGGTAGAGTAAGCTACCTCCTTCATCCCAGATAGAGGGCATTCCCTATGTTGATTATTTTTTTATAAAGCCATACTTAAAATAAATCATATAACCATTGAAAAATAAATGATATTTAAAAATAATCATTTTCATTAAATAAATAATTTCTCCAATTTTATAAAAATTGATTCCAATATTATTTTAATCTCCTGAACATTAAAGTGAAAAAATCAACATATTAATAATACTTTTTCATCAAATAACCAAGAGTGTAACATTTAATAAATAAATTTATTCATAAAAATGTTTTCCAATTAAAATACATAGTTATAATATCATAAGGAAATGCATACTTATCTTTGAAATAATTGAAGTAAACATTTGTACTACTCCTTATATTTTCACTAAAACCCAAATTTCATGATTTCAATTTCTTTTTACGTTTTTAAGACATTATGCTTCTAAAATATAAAGATAAGTTCTATTAAGTGTGTTCAAAGAAACAACTTTTATGTAATAAAATACATTAAACATTCAAGATGTTGTTATACTTAAAATACTTGTTAAAATCTTTATTTTTTATGTTTGAAAAGAAATATTTATAATAACTATACATAAAATTAATTTATAAAACGAAATACTTATATTAATAAACAATTAATTAAAAACTTATTTAAAATACCACTATAATAATAAGATATTTAAATAATTTGAAAAGTTTAAAAATTATTTTAAATACTTACATAATTTTTTAAATAATAATATGTTTCATAAAATATTCTTTTAAATTTAAAACCATGATGTTAAAGATAAAACATAATATATGTAAAGAATATAAAAAAATTTAAAATGATTATGGAAATTATATATGTTTTATGAAGAATTACACAATATATCTTAAATTTTCACCTAAAATATTTTGGTTTAATAAGATACTAATCTTCACATCATTTAAAATTGAAACAACCTTAAAAAACTAAATAATGGTCATATGTATTACCAACAGTCAAGAAGACCCTTATAAATACATGTTTAAGGGATTATATATCTTTAAATAGGTTTGGATTACAAATATGATTCTCTATATTCCTCTCATACGTAGTACTTGTTCCATTCTTCTTGAAATTTTATTTTTTACTACGGTCGGTACAATGGATGAGGGATACCATCTTGGTCTCATTGTGATTCTAGGAGGAATCCCAATGGTGCTTTAGAGATTTTCCATTAGTTTCCTGAGCAAGATATGTTGTTTGGGCCATGTCTGAAATTTAACATTTCAGTATTATATTGAATAAAAAAATCAAGGGTTTATTCTACAAACCTTTTTTGGGACAAAAAGAACATTAATCCATGTAAAACAATTTAAAATATTATTATTACACATAGTATGTTTAGGGTATCACATTACCTCCTCCTTCATTTAATTGCTCCCTCACAATTCTCTTACACCTCAACCATTCAGAAATAATCCCCCAATTCCATTTACCAATAAAACATGAGTAGGTGGTTTTCTATTTTCAGGACATCCACAAAATCTTTAAATTCTTAATTTTCAATGGTCCAGACAAATTTTATATAGTATGAGTTATAATCATGTATGTAGTGATCATACATCATATAAAAGTAACCCGAAATATAAAGCTCAGAGACTTCCAAAAGGATTCAATTCCTATAGACCCATCGAACCACTATGTTTTCAAATATTTTGAAATCATAAGACCTAATATATCCATTGATGATTTTGAGTTTAAAGAGGTATGTTGCATAAAATTCACCTTAATTGGTGGATTCCCAAAAAATTTCTATAGCTAGATATCTTTCAAACATGGTAAAATATTTGAAGAGTCCCTCAATATAACATCCTCGTTGTTTATAGAATGCATGTTCTACACGGAAAAAGATGAATCAAACAAAACTCGATCCCTGGAAGAATCGAATCATATTGGAAGTGTCAGATAACTGAAAAGATATTTTCATAATAACAGTAGATTTCTGAGAAGTTAAAATTTGTATAAACATGTCATTAAAATTATTTTTTCCAATATCACAATGGGTAGAGACAAAAAGTTAGTTGGTGACCTTTCCTATTCTATCTTAATATTTTAAGAAAAACGGTATATCCAGTAAATCATAACAATATTAAAATAGAGATATAACTTTTCAAATTAATAATAAAGCATCAAATCAGAGAAATATAACATTGTTTATTTAAAATAGGGTTCATGAAGCATGGGGTGCTATATATTTATTTGTTCCATCACAACTCACAGACACAAACATCATGACATCCATTGTGATGTCACTTCACTGGTACCACCAGTGTTGAAATTTTCCCAGTTCATAGTCAACCAGACCCCTAAAGCTATTCCAAACTCTTCGATCTCCTTGGTCCCGATACAAAATAGGAATCATGGATCAATCACTTGTAGACATATAATGTTCCATGAGATAATATCATGAAATTTGTAATGTTGGGAGACATCCGTATGAACATTATGTCTATATGAAAAATGGGAAGACTCGTACCTAAGAATTTCATGGTCCCTTACATTTCCCTTGAGACCGTAGGTCAAGAGTTCACAAAGATATGTAGCTTGGAGGTCACCCTCTTATGAATCCTCTTGTAAGTTTTATAGGGATGAGAAATTTTCATATATGGTGAAACATTTAAACAATACCTCAATGTTAATTCCATTTCTTTTATAGAATGGAAGTTTAGAATGCATCCTAATGAAATATTCAAAGCCTTATCCTCAATGGAGTTGAAGTACCTGAGGAGAGTTCGATACATAGTAGAGTTATTTACATGACAAACAGAGGTTATTAAATGTATTATAGATTTCAAAATAGGACTGGGAAACTATATTCTCTAGTATTTCGATTGGATGAGAAAAAATATTTGATTAGTTTTCCATATGAAATTTGAAAAATTCATTTTATTTAGTAAGACATAATCAAATTTTTAGTGTTGTTCTAATTTTACAGAGTTTTCTAAACCAATCCTATGATAACAACTATAATGACCACGACTGCAAAAGTCTAGATATGGTGCCAAAACATGGTGTGAATTTTTTTTTCATAGACATATGAATAAAAAATTACACATCATTTTCCAATATAGAGGATCGATTAGGTTTAGGTTCTAGAAAAATATATGTTACTAATACAGTTCTTCCAAAAACATGAAAAAATTAAGCTTCATATTAATGACATCACATAAGAGTACTCAAACTTGGGACTAATATACTAAAACCTATAAAATAAATTGAAAACATAGATTGAGGATATTAATTCCCAGTAATAGGTTTTGAAACAATTTGAAGAAATTCCTTTTTATGAAAATGACCATTGAAATAATCACAAATCATTCTCTTGAGGCACGTCATCATCAGTTATGAAAGGTTACTTGATAATATTTTAAGAAAAACATCTTACGTAAGAATTATAAATATTTTTTAAAAAACTATAGGAAAAACATAAATCAGAGTGCACATATCTATAGAAGAAATGAATAAAATGAACATTATTCATAAATTGATCAATCCAACTGTAAATGTGACATTTAAAGTGTAAACATAAGAAATACTATCATTATTCATTTTTACTTAAATAAAATTCATGTAACCTTAAATTTAGATAATACTTCCTTGTATAACATGCCATTTATATATTTAATAATTTCATATTCATTCATTACCATTGTCAAAGAACATTCTTAACAGAGGGGTATTCCATTAGTTTAATAAGTACTTGAATGGTCATATACCGAAACACAATGAAGGAATGTTTAATGCTATACTTTTCAAGGAAATACACTGAGACCATACATAAAACATGACTTAGTACGAGACAAGGCTAACTTACAATCTTTTTTCCAATAATAGTATGGGATAAGGTCGACCGGAAATCCTGTTTCCCATAGAATCACAATCCAAGGATAACTACCAAGACCCTTTCACATAGCATCTCATGAGACTCAAATTCACCCAATGCATTGGAGGGCAATCTGGGATCACCCATCTTATCATTTAAGAGCAATAAATTCCTTATATTCCTAGTATTGTCTTTTATTCATAGTGCCTCATAATTCATTGATTACTTACATTCTAATTCCACAATCCTTTTTCATACATATTCGTAATTGAAATGAATAATTCCATGAATATAAAAATGACTAGATTTGCTACTTTTAGAGTTAACAGTGACATGCATGGACTAAAAAAACATACTATTTCACATGTATTATGAACTAGTATAGATAAAATTGCAACTCTTTCATTAAAACCTTATAAATGTGACCCCTTTCAAGCCATGGTTTACATCTATTGACTTTGAGTTACTTTTTTAATCCATGTAATGATAATTTCCATATCATAATAGATTAAAACATAATAAAAAATAATCAATGGAATTTCTTGTTACAAATTGTAATTTATATGGATTTAATATAATTATTTCATGTGGGGAATTCATATATGAAAGAGGAAATAATATACTAATTCATGTATGTGTATATTTTTTTCTTAATCATGAAAACAATTTTACAACTCTTTAACAAAGATGGAATTATTTGAAAAATGATAAATCTAAATATTTTTATATATATGGGGTTTTGAAAAAAAAATATACAACCCTATATACACAAGGTTTAATTGGAATTTGACCCCCCCACCAAATAAGTATTAATAAATTCTAGTAATTATTGTACCCTTTAAAACATATTCTAACAAATAGGATTTAGGAAATCCCAATTCAGATTTGATTTAAAAAAATCAAAATTATATATATATACACTATTATACATAACCATATATTCATAAATTGTAAATAGTGGGTTTTCATATTAAAAACATAATGAACTAAACTGCATTATGTAATACAATTTTTATAAAACATCACAAAAAAAACAAATTATTACTATTCCAAGATCATAAACCCTAAATGGGTTTTTATATAAAGAAATAATATATATAAGTATACATATATACACATAGTTTTAGAAATAAATAAATATTAACCCTTATGGGTGTTTTATACCATAAAAACATCAGTGAAACACCGATGATATTTTTTTGTTTGAAACACCAAAACAGGTTTGGAAAAAATTATATACATATACATATAACTGTGAAATAGATAAAAAGGGTTTGTAAATTGAATGTGACATTAACATGATCCCTTACCTAGATTCAAGAGAGAAACAAGGTTAGTTTGGGGATATTCTCACATTGAGGAGAAGAAATTGGGTGAAATTATAGGTGAAAATAGGGTTTATATAGTATATTTTTTTGTACACCGATTTATACAAAAATTAAAAAAACACTCACAAAATTGATTGAAATAAAACAAGTCCAACATCTTACCTAAAATAAACCCAAAATCAATCAATGAATTTAATATATATATATATATATATGACTTATAGAAACATGAAGGAAGTTCAAGGAAAATAATAAAAAGAAGATCAACTGAGACTTACAGATAGAAATCGTGGTTTGGTATGATGATGAGTAGAGAATCGCAAGGGAGAAGAAAAATAGAGGAAGAAGAGGGATGAAAATGGTGGGTGAGCCACTAGCCTTTGCAAGGAAGAAGAAGGAACGTGGAGAATAAAAGTGGGGAAGAAATGGATAGTCCAGCTGAAATGGGATCTGATTGGAAGGTTAAGGGAATTCTGTGGTTTAAAAAACGATGTAGGGATGAGATTAAATATCAATTTTTTTTGGATGGTTGAGGCTTGATAAAATATTTAAAATGGACTAAATGGTGGAGATAAGTTGATTCTATAATCAGAAAGTCCAGAGAAATCATTGTATTAATATTGTGGCTGTGGAGTTCGATGGGTAGACAGATCAGATGTTCCAAATCCCACGTGGCATGATCAGATGGATGGGATTCAATTTTTTCTAAAAAAAATTCCATCCCAAGTCAATTTGGGAGGGTTTTCGAGCAGGCTTTATAAGCCTAGCACTCTCACACATCACTAGAAATCCCCCTCCTCCTACCATTATTTCCCCATAATGGTATTGTGCGGGCGCGTTTCTGCACCAACCCATTTCATCGTGCTGACCCACATGGTGGCTCACTGCTCGGATACTCCATGCATGCCTACAGGCTCACACACACGCCCATGGCTGGCCTGTGTTGTGGTTGAAGGGTCTAGGCTCGGTTTCCTACTCTTTAAGTAGTGTAAGCTACCTTCACCGGGAAAGCTAAAGGGCATTCCCTATGGGGTTTATGCTTTTTTATAAACCCAAATTACAAATAAAAAAAATAACCATAGAAAGAAAAATTAAATTTACAAATAATCAATTTCATTAAATAATAAATATCTTCATTTTTATAAAACATGGTTCCTACATTATTTTAATCGTTGGAACATTAATTTATAAAAATCAACATATAAATTATACTTTGTCATCACATAACCAAGAGAATAACTTTTAGTTAATAAAAGTTTTCTTAAACTTGTTTTAAAATTCAAATACATATTTATTTTATCATAACGAAGTGCATATTTATCTTTTAATTAATTAAATTAAACATATGTATGTCTCCTGATATTTTAACTAAAATCAAAAAGTCATGATTTCAAATTCATTTTAGGTTTTTAAAACATTATGCTCCAAATAGATAAATATATATTAAATTAAATGTTTAAAAATATAAAAATTTAATGTAATTAGATACATAGAATATTAAAGATTATTTTATACATAAAATACTTAGTAAAATCATTATTTGTTATGTTTAAGATGGAATAGTTATAGTAAATATATAGAAAATTAACTTGTAAAAAGACATAATTATATTAACAAAACCATTAATTAATAAAAATATTTAAAAATCAATTATAAAAATAGGATATTTAAATCATTTTATTCAATAAAAAGTAATTGAAATGTGTACCTTTGTTTTGAAATCATACTATGTTTCATAAAATATGCTTTTAAATTTAAAACCATGATGTAAAAGATAAAACATAATATATTAAAAAATATGAAAACAACAATAATGTTTATTGAAATTATATAGGTTTTATAAATAATTATACAGTAAACCATAAATTGTTCACATATATTATTTTGGATTAATAAAATTCTAATAGTCAATTACATTTAAACTCCAATGGCCCGAAAAATGAAATAACAGTCTTATGTATTTTTAATAGCCAAAAAGACCCTTATAAATACATGTCGAGGGTATTTCATATATTTAAATCAGTTTGACATATAAATATGGTTCCCTACATTCCTATTATGCTTATTATTGGGGCATTCTTTAGGAAAATTTAATATTTACTAAAGTCAATCAAAGGGATGAGGGTTACCTTCTTGGTATCATTGTGATGCTAGGATGTCTCCCAGTGGCAGTTCTTGAATTTTTCATTAGTTTCATAGGTTGTCTTTTGTATTTTGGCCTTTTTGAAATGTATTGTTTTAGTATTTTATTGATTAAAAAGGTCTCGTGTTTATTCCGCAAAAATTTTTCGGGTAAAATGAACATTTATCCATGTAAAAATATTAAATATATTATTATCACACAATGTATGTTTGTGGTATCAAATGTGTCACATATATAATATAATTTTAATTATTATGTAAAATATTATAACCCATATTTGTTATGAAATGAAAATGTTAATCATGTCTTATATAGACTACTGCTTCACAAAGAATCATATCTCATTTTTTATCTAGTTTTATTCATATTTATAAAAATATATTAATATAGGATTTTAAAAATTAATTAAACTAAATAATTTCATTATTCATTCTTAACAATTATATTATTCTATTGTAAAATGCTTTCATAACAAAAATAATCCATTATTTATGTTATTTTTCTGTTTGGGTCGATCTAAATACCTACATGAACAATGACTTATTATAATATCAAATATGAATATATAAAGTTAATTAATAATTATATATGTTATAAAAAATGTAAATATATTTTTTAAATTTGGTTATTTAATAGAAAAATCACAATTGAATTCATTAATTGAGTTTATTTTTTAAAAAACCGAAAACTAATTTTTTCCTATTATTCTCCCAAGAACTGTGACACTTTTTTTGTAATTTAATTATAAGAGTATAAAATATCATAAATAACTAATGATAATACCTTGTAAGATATGATAATGGTGAATATTGGTATATTAATGAACAACTACACCCCTATATCAAAACAAGTTCAAAAAAATAAACATTAATCACATAAAATATTGAAAATAGATCATAAATAACTAATATACATAACAAAAATAAATATAAGAAATATATTATACAATTATATATATATAAATTGCGTTTTGAAATATATGTAAACAGTTGTTCTGTTTTTTTACAGGATAGTTATGCGTTCTAGTGGACATCAGAAATTACTTTAACAATTTCTTCTACCAAATTTTAACCCCTTGAGAAAAAATACTTATTATGCACCATGATTTAATTTTAATGGTGTTTCTACTACCTATTTAAATTTTTCTATTATGATTCTATCATTTTTAATTATATTTAGTTTTTAATTTGGAATCATATCCCACTATGTGTTTAGATTCTAATATTTCTTATGTCATAAGGGTTTCATTTCCAAATTTTTAAATCCATGATACTTTTATGATGCTATAAACCATAATTAATTTTATGGGGTATATTTAATATAAAATTTCATTCAATTATAATTAATAACATTAATTTCAGGAAACATTTTTTCCATTTCATGGTATCACTTTTATTCTTTTATTAACATTACACTACTGGTTTCTGAAAAACTCAATTTTATTTTATTGAGTTATGATTCTTCTTCAAGAAATTATTTGATATACGTTGGGAACATTCTTCTATTCGATATTATTAATTGTACTTTTATATTTTTTTATTTTTTATTTACATTTATACCACATAAGTCCCCTTCCAATATTTTCTCAATTCACTTATTATGACATATATAAGTGATTTGGTTTATATAGATTTTATTTCATTCAGTTGAAATATTATTCCATTGGAATCATTTTATTATGATTGATAAATTCTTATATTTTTTATATTATAATAAGATTGTAATTTTTTCTATGTGTAATATTATTCTTTACCTAAATAATCTTTCTTAATGAGTTTCTTTTTTGTAAATGTGTAACATTTTTCTAAAATATTATAATCTATTATAAATATGATTTTTCCTTGGGTTTCATGTTAACTATTCCCACATATATTATACATTGTTATTTTGAAATAAAAAATACATTTTTAAACATATGAACAACTTATTTTAAATTTTAATACATCAAAAAATGTTTTACAACAAGTTTTTAAGATTTTTGTTTTGAACAATGATATTATATATTATTTTAAACCTACTATTTCTGTCATTCAAAATCAATTATTTTATCATAAACTCAACATTTCAATGGATAAGATTTATATAATATTTAAGGTCTATTAATAATGTTTAATTTTCAAAAGTTTATTTTTTTCCAAATCTTCTAGTTCAATTTTCTAAACATTTATATCATTTTCAATGAATTGTTATTGAATATTTTTTTAAAAATAAAAATTTTATAAATGTTTCAATTTATCTTTTTATTTAATTTATCTCATTTTCAAGAATCTATTAGCAAATATACATTTAAAAAATCAAAATATTTTCAGATAACCATTTTAAAACCATTATATATTTTCTAAGGATTAGTTATTGAAGTTTATTTTGAAAGATTTCATTTCAAAATATCTTCTTCTAATTTTCAAAAATGTGATTTTATTGAAAATAATATATTTTAATGTGAAAATAAATTTATCATTTAAACAAAATATAAAACCATTTTTAAGAAAATATTTATTATGTCTCTATCATTTCATATTTATCTCTAACATAATTATTTCTTTAATTGTTATTTCTCATTATTAACCCTTAAAATGTCCTTATAAAATACTATTTTGGGGTTTTTGAGTTGTTGGTATAAACCATTTACATTTTTAGGACTATTTAGATGATACCATATTGAAATATTGAGAAATACATTTTTAATTTCCATGTTTTCTTTATGATGTCATGAAAAACCCCATTCCCCCATGAGATTTAATGATATGCTGACTGTTTTCTATCATAGAACCAATCTGTATGGTTTTTCATTATGTAATAATTATGACCTATATTATCTTTTAATGCATTGGAAAAAATATTTATATCTCATTTGATAAGGGAATATGAGTTATTATTCTCAATCCTACAATGAATATAGGTTAGTGAAGAATTATCCACCAATGAAAATAAGATTACTAATCTAGATCCATCGAAGGAATAAGTGATTGAAACATAATCTACAAAGGAAAATAGTTTTTGGTTCCCATTCCAATATGTTAAGATTCATATGCTCACTTTTTACTACAATAATGTGTTTTTTCATATACATATTTTATGATTAATTATGAATTGTGATCCATGTTTTAATAGGGTATGATTTTCAAATATTATATTCATAGATCTTGATTATGATCCCATATACATATTCTTATCTTCTACCCATTTTTTATCATCCTTTTTTCTATTTTATTTTCATTATCAAGTATATAAGATCATATAATTTTTTTGTTTTTTCCCGAGGATATGAAGATGGGTAATATATGTGAGATGTATATAAGACGATTTTGTGGTGGGAAGCTATGATAAAATATTTATAGGTGTTTTAAATAACTTCTTGTTTTATATAGACTTATTAGACAATAAAACAATTATTCTCTCATTTAGGTGACTATTAGTTAGATGGAATGATTGTTTAGATGAAATAGTAAAATAATTGTATTAATTTAAATTGTGTTTTTATATCCAACCTATAAAATTATATTAATGATATTTGGGGGGGATTACTTGATTTTATATATATTAAAATCCATAGAAATTTTGAAGAATATCTGTGTAAGTGAAAAATTAATTAGAAAAATACATAATTCATGATTAATTTTCAACACTAGAATGTCCAAAAAATAGTATTTGTAATTATCATGACTACATGAAGTCCAACATTTGATCCATCTCCATTGTTACATATAAATAATTACTTTTAAATCACGATCCATCCATGATTATCTCTATATTTATAAGGATCATGGGGATGATTAAGAATTCTATGTACATCTATTATTCAATGATCCTTAAGGATTTAATTAAATATGGATGTAAGTATCAAACACTATGTTACTACTGTATCATCCATGTTTTTTTATAGACATCGAGATATTAATCACTCACCTCTTTATAATATGGACTAGAAAGAGGGTATTCCAAAAATAAAACATATTTTATATAGTAAAATAGTGTATAAAAATAAATACATACACTTGGAAACTTATTCCAATTAGTGAATAACCTAATTAAAGAAATGATCGTAGTTTTATCATGGTCAATGAATATTAAATTTTCTAACAATAAAAAAGTATAAATAATTATGTTAAATTATTTGTAAAATATATTAGATGAATTTTTTTAATAATATTATTATATCCCACATTATATAATCATCTCATAATATCCATTTCCATTTGACTAAAAATGCCATGTAGAATAGTAATTCTAGTGTAAAAATTCTATATTTCACCTATCATAACCAGAAATATTGTATGAAAACATATTTTAATGTATTTTGAAATTTGTTATTTCAAACTACTATGTTATAGTTACTAAATCAATATATTTGAGTCCCTAATCCTGAAATCCTGACTTATATTTTCTTGAAACATTCTTGTATGTTATTCCAAGTTCTACATATGTATTCAACCTTGATAAAAACTTAGTAAAGTTTAACCAAAACAATAGTTTAAACTATTCATAAATTAAATCAACCCTATAATTTCAAAAATGAGTACATTGAGAAATGGTTTCATTAATCCATCCATCCAAATCAAATTTTTATTCAAAGAAATAGAAAATAAAACAAAACAAAACAACCAAGATTACCAAAGAAAACAAGGTACCTCATGAATTAGGGGGTCGAAAATAGTGAAAGATGAGGGAATACACTCTAATTAAATTAAAACACTCTGGTTTCAAGCTATTGATAGGGATAAGACTGGTGGAGATGGAGCTCTGGGCCTCCAAGGAAGCCATGTGATCTGCAACCTTATTACCCTCGTGCCTGGTATAAGATACTTGGATGTTGGTTCCAAGTAAAGCATGACATTTCCTCACAATATAAGAGATAGAAAAAGGTGGGGAACCTTTACCTATCAATGCATCATGAAGGATCCTAGAATTAGTCTCTTCCTGGGTTAAATCAAGCATCTCCTGTATGCAGAGGGAAAGCCCCATGTGCATTGTCTTGGCCTCAGCCAAGAGAGGGGTACCATTGCGAAAGAAGGATGAAAATGCCATGACAGCCTCCCCCTAGGGCCTCGTACCACGCCCCCTCTTCTCATCACCCCCAACATGCATGACCCATCCGTGTTCAACTTGAGACCAGAGCTGGGGGGTTTCCAGCACACCCACTTCCCCTACTGAACCAAGGAGGGGGTAGTGGGAGGGATGCTAGCCTGGAGAAATATGGAAGAGGGGGCCTCCTTCCAGTCCTTTAAGAGCGAAGCTAAGTCCATCAAAAGGAAATAGGTTCCCGCGATAATGGACCTAACAGTGGGGACAGATCCTTCATACCTTGCTTGATTCCTGGCATGCCCTACGCTCCAGCATCCTGCACTAAAAATAACTGAACGAACCCTTCTATCCTTATCATTACTATCTGTACCTTAAAACCATATCTCCTAAAAGGATGTGATGTTCTTATCATGGGATGAGAGTGAAGTGAAACCCCCGAAGCAGTGCCACACAAAAACTGTCCAATCCCCCACAAAAAATAAACGGTTGGTACACTCTTCCCGGTAGGTGGAACAGCAAGGGCATCTGGAGGCCAAGATGACACCCAACCTTCTGATGTTCTCGTCTGTAGCCAACATCGAGTTCCTGTTGTGCCATGTGAGGAAGTTAAATTTTGCTGGGATCTTATGGCACCACAGGGCTCCTATCCCCCCTCCTAGTGAACCTGCCCAGAGAACTACCTACAAAAATCGCTGCAAGAAAAGTCCCCCGAAGTAGCCGGGGTTAAAACACATTTGTCTGGGTCACCGGTAAACTCAATGGACTCCAGAAGAGATTGTTGATCACTATCCAAAATGTATTTTGTAAACCTGGGATGCTGGGATGCTTCTCTAAGTGATATCATCGGATCTGGGCAACTGGGGAAAGCTAAAACAGAGCCCGCCCAGTTCCTGTTCCAGAAGTAGAGGTCACCTGAGCCAGCAATCCAATGAGAATGAAGATGAAGAATCTGGACCAGGGGAAAAAATTTTGCCCACATCGGAGAAACATAGCCACAGGAAACCTCTGCACCTTCACTGCACAACATCCCAACGGACTTTCCACAAAGAGATCACTCATCCAAAATTTTCCAGGAGAGCTTGCCTTGCATGCAGAGAATCGTGTTCTGGAGGCTCTTCATGTTGATCCCACTGTCCTGGAAGGGTCGCGCCATCCTGTCCCATGCAGCCCAGTGTCACTTGCCTTCATCCTTCATGTCCCACACAGAACTATAAATAATTCTATCAATGCTGTTAATCACACCTTGAGGGACGTTGGAGGCAGCCAAAGCATGGATGGGAATGGCAGAAAACACACTATTCACCAGAGATATACGAACTCCAAAAGACATGAACGGATTTTTCAAGTTAAGGATGGGACTGGTGATTCTACAAACAACATGATCATAATATTTGATATGAATACGACCTGGTGAAATGGGGGAACCCAGGTATTCCTTCGGAAAAGACCCATGCTGCATGTGCAGACATTTGCACAGAGAGGACACCCGCCCTTGAGAAATTTTATTTGAGATATAGATGTTACTTTTGGAATTGTTGATTACTTTCCCGCTCTAGTAGCAATATTCGTCTAGAATTTCCTTGATCCCATGAATTGCATCCCGACCACCATTGATGAATATAAGCGTGTCATCGGTGAACATTAGATGAGACACTATAGATACATTCAGCTTCCTCCGAAAAGGAATAATTCCCCCTTGGGATATTCCTCTGTTGATAAGCCTGGTGAGAGTGTCCTGTTCCAGAATAAAAATTCTAGAAGAAATAGGGTCTCCCTGCCGAAGACCTCTCGTAGCCTTAAAGAAGTCGTGAATCTTCCCCCTGAAAGAGACAGGCAACCATGAGGAACTGAAGCACCGGAAAAGGAGGTCCACTGCCTTAGCTGAAAACCCAATACTCGATAGAACTCTGTTGATAAAACTCCATTCCATCCTGTCAAAAGCCTTGTTCATATCCAATTTGATCACCATGTTGGATCCATGGGTTTTCAAATTGATGTCTCTAACCATCTCCTGAGTGATAGAAATTTCTCCCTGGATAGAGCGACCTTTCACAAAGTCGTGTTGCTCAACTGAAATTCACCCTGAGAGAAGATTGGGAAACCTCTGATTAAGAACGCACGCAAGAATTTTGTAAGGGAAGTTGCAGATACTCATTGGTCTATAGTGAGTGAGGGAAGAGGGGTCCTTGATCTTGTGAATGAGCACAAGAGTTGTAGAACTTACCACCCGAGGTAGTCCTCCACCTCTGAAAGAATCTTGTATATCACCAATGATGTTTTTCTTCAGAACATCCCAAACCCCTCTATAAAAAGAACCAGGAAAACCAACAAGTCCGGGAGCACTCTCCAGATTGAGTCACTACATGGCTGCATGAATTTTATCCTCGCTAGGAATTGCCTCCAAGACCACATTGTCCCGATTAGACAGCACAGTGGGAATCAACTCCCACAACCCTGCATTGCCCCTGGGATACCCGCTGGACATCCTCAGGTTGGGACCAGCAAGCAGATCCTTGAAGAAAGTGAGTGCCAAACTCCCACCCATGTCACAATTATCTGTGTAGGATCCATCCTCAAGTAGAATGTTAGGCGAGGAGAGGAACCTTATCTCTCTAAAGCATGCATGAAAATATGTAGTGTTTTTATCACCTTCCTTAATACATTTCACCCGGGAGCGGTCCCGCGCCATCCGTTCCTATTTAAGAAGATCCTCGGTCCAACACATCTTTTTTCCCGCATGTTCTTCAAACACCAAAGCCTCTCATTCCCTTTCTAGAGCATATTTTAGACTTTCGATGCAATGTTTATGGCCTTCCAAGTCATGACCGGGTGGAGGTAATCCCATGGACCACTCAATTAGGCCATGTTTCAACCTTCACAATTTTTTATGAAGATCTACCAACATATGCCCCTGGATAAGAACCTCCCATAATTCCTTCACAATCCTCTGATAGCCTTGGATCCGTGACCAGTATTGGCAGAATCTGAAGGACTTGTGAATATCCTGCTTGGGAAACATATACAACAGAATAGGAGAATGATCAGAAATACCTCGTGCTAAATGCTTCACCTTAGCCTTTGGAAAGGTGGTGATCTCCTTATGGTTAGCCAAGCAGCGATCGATCCTACTCCAATAACACCTTCCTCCCGATTGGTTCTTTCACCATGTATACCTATCTCTAGAATAGCCCAGGTCGAGGACACCCTTTTCCGACAACAACAGAGCGAAGTCCAGAGCTCCCTGACGAGGAAACACCCCTCTACCTTTCTTCTCCCCAGGGTCAAGGATGGAATTAAAATCACACACAACATACCATGGATGGTCCTCTGGTTCAAATTACCCATGCCCCTTCAATAGTCCTTTGCGGGTCTAAGTATCGCAAATTCCATAAAAAACGACACAAAGAAACTCCCCCCCCCCCCTTCGACACTTTCAGGGTGAGATATTTATCTCTAGCCTCTATCAAATGAATCGAAACCTTATTATTCCAAAAAATCCAGATGTTCTTGTTAATCGGATCTGCATGCAAAGAACCATGCAAGCGCACTTTGCGACTGAAAGACTTGATCTTCTCCGGTTTTTGTTTTTGCTCTAGCACAGCAACGATACACACCTTGTGTTTCTTAATTTCTGAAGCTATATGGTCCGACTTCACCCCAGCACCAAGGCCACATGAATTCCAAACTAACAGAGATAACATTAAAATCTGGGGAGCCTGGCATTGGCCCCAGGCTCCTCAGTCTTCAAACTGGGGAGAGATTGGATACCCCTAAGGTGTCTCATCTGGGCCCGGGTGCACACTCCTGGACTCTGAACATTGGGAGCCGGTGCTACAGACGACATGGGAACAGATGACACCGCAGACCTCCCCTTCACTATCTTACGGGGGGAGATGAAGGATACGCTCTGCTCAACAAGCCCCTCCACAATGTCCGCAACAACGGTCGCTAAAGAAACCCCTATAGCAACACTGATCTTTTCCTCCGAGCCAGCCTCACAAAGAAGAGGGACCTGAGGCCTACTCCCCAAGGCTTCCTCCTCAACTGAAGCCTCTGAATATGCGATCCGCATAGGTGAACACTTCAGACTCACCTCCCTGGGGGGAGAAAGGGGGTCCATGATCCATTTCCTGAACCATTCAGCTGAGCACCCCTGGCCATGGAAGAGCAACCCATCCGCAAGGGCATCAAACAATAGAGGGGGGGGGGGGGGGGGTCCTCAACCTTGAAAGAAACCTGGTCCCGGTAAGGGGAGGCCAGGTCCCAGCAAGGGGGGAGGGAACAACCGGAGAAACAACCGCCTCACCTAGAAGGTAAGACTATGGACCTCCTGGGCTGATAGAATTAGAGTTCCTCTGCAATGAAACCCTTCGAACCGAATAAGAACTGCCCCTTATCTGCTTCCTGCACTACTGCCTAGAGTGACCCTGAAGGCCACAAGAAGAAGAGAACCTGGGGAACACAGGAAAGGAAACATCCTCCACCCAATCCACAACATCCCTCACCTTCAAAGTTACCTTCTCAGGAGGCGGCGATGACGAGTCCAACTCAACGCAAATTATAGGAACCAGGATGTATTCACAAGAGAGGGTGCGATCATCCGCACACAAGAAACCACAAAGAGATTCCCCAGTTTCTTTCAGAATAGTTCCATTTTTGAAAGGTAAAGGCAAGCTAGGGAGACCCAACCAAACCACAGCACGGGGGGCTTTCCTTTCCCTTGTGAGCCTCCAGAGACCATGGGGTCAGACTAAAACTCCATATCCCGAAAGATCATGGGGCTTTGCACCATGCGGAGATAAAATACGCCTCCAACTCCAGCACCAACAAAAAAGAAATACGATGAATCACTGAGAGACGCACCGGACCCAGCAAACCCCACGATCCCACGAAACATTTGAAAGCTTGCAAAGAAGGTTTCTCCACACCAAAGCGAGCAATTATTGTCCACTGGAGACAGGAAGTCACCTCCACAAACGTTGTCGGTGGGACCACCAAAGAAACACCAGCGCCGTCCCTAGAAGACCACCATAGAGAACGGCCGCACATCCGGGAAACAACTCTTCACTCGGGACGAACCATACGGGACCTCACGAAAGGATGCCTGCTGATGAGACCGAGCGCCATCGGGGAGCTCCGAGATCCGGCCAGAGGTGGACATGCCGGGATCGAAGACCCGAGGAGACGAGACCACTGCCAGAGCCTTGCCGACCGGGGTAGCAATAGGTGGCATCTTTTAAATAATCTCCAGCGCGTGAGGCGCGTTCTTTTGAGCCATTTTTTCCATTAGTCCATTAATAATAGTATCAATATAAGTCTTTTCTAAATTAATATTTATTTAATATATTTTGTTATAAACATTTATTATTTTTATTATTATAATTATACAAAATTTATTAACTGAATTTTTTTATAAAATCAATTTATTCATAATATAGTCTATTGTAATTCTATCTTGCATGGTTATTAAATAATTAATTTATATGATTTTAATCAATAACCCAGAACATTTACCATAAACATTGATTAAATTAAAATATTTAAATTCACATGATTATAATCATTATATTAGTTAATTTATTTATTTGAAAATAAAAACAATCCAAATATATTATGGGAATAATCTCATTTATCCATTCTTAAAATGAGATATATAATTTCACCATTTTTATTTGTATCTTATATAGTGATTTCACCTCGTATTGGGACTGAAACAACACACTCCCCTAAGAGATTCATCGATAACAAATACTTAATCTTATATGTGAATGAGGGTAACATGGTAAATGGTTATGGGGTTTACATAATCGAAAAAATGAACATGAAAATACCATATAAGCTACTCTATATGATGACACATAGACCACTATTTTTGTTTAGTAAAAATAAAAAAACGTTTTTAATTAAATTAAATGAAATCAAATACATACTTTTTCAGTCAAATAACATGATCAGGAACATAAATACAATAACATAAAATTTATACAAGCCATGATTCAATTAAAATAACTCTATAAATCAAGATAACATCCTCTTAAATATATAATTATTTGTTTTCTTAAATAATTAACTCTTTATATTAATTATTAAACTAATAAATTCATGAGATACAAGATATTATATCCACTGAAATTTATACGATAAATTAATAAAATAAAATTTGGATTAAAATACATAATTTTATTCCATGTATATAGAGGCAACAAAGTGTATTCTCTTCCATACTAAGAAATTGTTTATTAATGATAGGTGTTGTACAGTCAAATGAAATGTAGAATACATGGTTTATTAGGTAAATTTCATTCAATACACTATCAATATATTTCACACTGAGACATGTCAATTTCTATGGTGTATATTGCATTTAACGCACAAATATTACACAATTTGTAATGATTTCTATACATGTTTTATAATATCAATTTTAATTTGGAAATTAATTAATTAGGGATTAAAAATTATTTAAAACAAGTTATATAATGTGTATAAAAAAATTTACCTCATGGAACAAGGGTAAATTTTGATTAATTGAATAGTTTATTTATTCATAGGTAAATTAATTTACACTATATTTAATCATTATTTTTATGTACTCCATGTAAACATGTGCAAGACCTTATGTGTATTAACTATAGCCAACTTCTGTTTTTATTACACACCGTGAGTTTATTAATTACATATCATGTTTTTGTTAATTAATTATACATCACATGTGTGTTAATTATACATGATGTTTTTAAATTAATTATAAAACATATTTATATGGTTATAAACTATGTGTGTTTTAATGAATTAAACATTTCTTGTGGTTTAATTATAATGTTTTTGATAATTAATAACCCTATGGTTATTAATTAATTTTACATCATGTTTGTATTAATTAATCACATTTTGTTTGATTATTAATCTCAGAATGCATGGGTATTAATTATATACTAAAGGAGTATTAATTAGACACCACATATTATTTAATTAATTATACACATGGAATAATAATTTCACACTATGTCTTTTAAACAAATGATCATTTTCCATGTGGGGTTACAAAGGGGGTATTTATGTTACCTTTTGTTTAACTATGCAACATGTGTTCCTCCTCCAGTAGGATTTGCCATGCTTTTCTCACTTAGTCATGGTTACAAGAAGGGGAAAGAAGAAGATATATTAACATTCATAATAAGGAATTGAAAAAAATGAATTCTTGATAAATAATTTAAAAATGATCAAAATATAATTAAATAACTATAAATTTAAATTTTACCTATTTTATATAACTTGAGGGTTTCATGATTAGTGTGTATTGATCATGTCTATGTCTAATGAGGAAATTTCATTGAATCCAATGAATATATCTTCAAAACATGAGGACATAACACAATTATCATTTTTAAATTCAACGACATGTAATGAATTTATATAAAACTTTTAGAGAGTATCTTTCCATTTTATATTTATAAATAAATTAATAAAAAATTACCTTGTTCTTTGTTATTTTACTATATGTAGGTGTTGATTGATTGAACCATCATTCGATTATTCCACCATTTCATTAATTTGAACAAAACTAGAATCACTCTAACAGTTATCCACATGCACTCCATTGGCCATGATGTTTTAACAATGTTAAAATTGGTCCTATTGTAGTTGAATTAATCAAATTGTGTCACTAACATTTGATCATAATAGAATAATTCATAAATAACATATTTATTATTATATTCTTCTTCTTTAGAATATTAAGTGATGTGGTAGAATTATCTCATTATAAATTTGTTCACTTGATATGTTATTTGTGTAGGATATTCCCTTTGGAGGATAATATTTCACACAACATTATTTTAACCCATGAAGAAGATTAAAATATGAATTTATAGATATAGACAAGAGAATAAGTAATTTCACATAGGACCATAAATTTATCTTAGTCCTTAAAGAACCATGTACCAAATAATAATGATATTATTATAATATTTATCAAATTATCATCACCCATGACTAAATTAAATATATTTTATTTGAGGATATTTATTTATATTTTAGTAAATGATCTTAAAAATATCACTCCTCTTGGACAGACTAATATGGCCTATAATTGTTCCTCTATATTTACTGAACTATGAATTATAAAATTCATTCATTCAATATATGATTTAAAAATAAATAATATTCACATTTAGAAAAATAATATCTATTTTAATATTCAATTCACATAAAATTAGGTCAAATATATTAGATAAAAAATACACAATAACAATTATTCTCTGATCTAAATATTAATATTAATTAAAATAATTTATTTAAAAATAATTTAATTCAAATAATCTGAAAAAATATTTGTGTGGCACTCTGAACCACATCCAAGACATCATTTGGTTTGTTTTTTAACATATATCATCATCGCCTATAAACATTAAAAGCCATCAATTCATATATCATTGAAAATGGAAGAGTATGTAGAAAAACAAGGTGATTTGGGTTCTCACACATGAGAAGATGGATCAACTATGGAATATCTTAACTGTACAGATCAAAACCATATTCTTTTGGGCCATCCTAGTTATAAGGATATCATCTAGTGGGGTGCCTTATGTAATCATAATATAAAAAATGGCCCTCAAATTGAGATTGATGGAAATGATAATCAATTTTTTGATGTGGTTAAATATGATGTGAATCTCCCCTTCACTAAAATCAATATCCCTTTCATGGGATGAGTTATCAAGAAACTACGCATTTCATATTATTTATGTAACTAAGCCATTATTTTGGAGAGAATCAACCATTTTAGGTTTTACATTACATTAAGAGTCATAATTCCAAAAAGAGTGAGGTTGGGGATGTCCACAAATCTTCAATGGATAATTGTGCAGTTCTAGTTTGGAGTGTACAAGAAGATTAATATTTTGGGGAAATTATTATATCATAATATATTTCACTATGATGATATAAAATTAAGGGCATTAATCTTTGTTTTAATTAATCTCAAATAAGAATTTATCAGAATACAAAATTGAGATTATAAGTTTGAATGAATAATGACAAGAATTTCCACACAAAATTTTGGATTAATATATTCAAGATCAATTGGATTTATTATTATCCTAATTTTTTTTTTGATATTTAAGTATTGGATAAAAATTCGATCATATTCATTAGACAAAATTAAAATACATGTTTTTGGAAGAATTCTATTTTGTCGGTGGAAGATAGCATAGAAAATACCTTGGTGGAAGAGGTTATCTAAACACTCGGAGATTATAGAATAAACCCAAAATTTCAATATACGAAATGATTCAAATTATGTACGAAATGCATTTTATTTGGTTATGATTCATTTGAATGAAATAAAGACAAGAATTTATATTTGTCAAATTTCAATGGTTATGAGGAGGTATCATATTGGGAGGAAAAAGGGGAGAGAAATGTCTATGTACCCTACCACCATAACAATAATAAACTTCTACCCTCTTCCAATAGTATATTCTATAAGGACATGATCTCCTAGAACCATCCAAAATCTTTTGGTTATAAAGTTACTTCCTAGACTCATTTGATGACGATATGGAGGTGGGTCTAGAATCCAACATTATTGTATTAATTGGATTTATAGAGGTGGAATGTTTGGATGAATATTTTGAAGCTCAAGTCATTGAAATGTACTCTAAATAGACCTTATGAATATAATTTTTTAACTCATGGAATGAGAAAATTTATTCCTCTAGACTTCTAAAAAATGAAGTTTCTCCCATGATGAGGACCTAGTAATGATCCTATATTGATCCTTCCAAAACTATACATGAAAACACATTGAAAAAATATAAATGGGATTATTAATACAATTTAATTTACAATGTTTTAAGGGATTAGGATCACATGCTCATCTAAGATCCTACAATAATAATGGATCTTTCAACTAGTTATCCTCCCTAAGGGTTTGTCTTGGGCATTAGACTCATTACAACATATCCTCTACATGATTAAGGGTCACATGAGTGGATTTTTGGATATTATGAAATGAGGGATACTCCCCATAAATAAGGATGATATACTTTGGCTAATATAGATATAATATCTCTACAAGATTCTACTTCTATGGATGTTATAAGTTGGAAACATTAAAGAAATACTGATAAATGTTTCATGTATATTAATCAATTGACCATCCTCTCTTTTTTATTTTTAGGATGCTAGTGTTGAAGACTCCCACACCCTCAATTTGATCAGGATGTGACCAATACTCTTGATTGTAGGGTAATGTAAATGAATAATAAATCCCCTAATTAATTTTGGAATAATGGAGAGAATTGATTATGATAATCCATAATCATCTGCCACATCATGGGGGGCCTTATAAAAGAGGAAAATCTCCTAAATAATTATTACCCAATACATGAATTCTCAAGGGATTAGGAACTACTACACCATCATGACAATTATAAAATTTAGTATGACCCACTATCTCTCTCTAATTGGGCTTTCAATGAAAAATATCTTTCTTGATATGTGTATTTCCCTCAACTAGGGAATTACAATGTACACCATTTTCTCTCAAAACTCTTATAACAGTGGCATGAATTATTTGTGGGCACTCAAAAAAGATAATGTTTAGATCTTATCATGAAGTAGATATTACCAATCCAACCCATCATACCTCATAAAATAGAGATTCAATCTCAGTATAAATTTCATTTATGCTTCTGCATAATATATCAGTATATGGGATCTAGGTAGGGATCTTGGTATGATTTCTAATATCATGATTCACAACTGGATTATCGATGGGGAGTTCGACACAATTTTGATGCATAAAGAGAAAAATCATACTAAAGTTTACAGGTTTTCCTCTCTTGAGTTTTCTATGTGTATTGTTTAGTGAATCCTTTTGTGGTTCCAATTATAGGGCTGATTTTTTATAGAATAAGTATACTACAATGAGAGGTAGGATAGAAATTTTAATGATTTTTTTGTGTAATTAAATGATGAAAGTGCTCACTCTAGTGTTTGTATATTTTCTCTCCATATTATTCATTTAGTACATAATGATTATATTATTGAGGTATGTATACATAATTCAAGGGAATTCAAGCTTCCAATTATATTTAATAACAGATGGTTGGCCATCCCTGGATGTAGGAAAAATGTGCCAGATGTCTAAAAACATTCCCCATATCGTTATCCCCAACATGTTTTTGCATGAACATTGAAATACATTAAGGTCCGATTAAAATAGTGGAGAAAAAAATCATTTTTAGTTCTTGATGATTATATAAAGTAAGGTGAGAATATGTTATAGATATAAAATATTTCAAACTAGACTCCAGATACTCATTAAATGGAGTAATTTCCAACCCATTCTAAGGTGGATGATCAGCGAGTCATGAATGAGTGGTTGAAAATTAATCAAATAAATGTGTGATGGGTAGAGAATAGTAATAGAAACACAAAAATCTTCCATCAATTTCAAAAAGAAAAAATTTAAGTGGAGGAGTCAATTCCTTTTTCCTAAATCAATTTTTTTTCCAAATTTTGTAATGAAAATATCCAACGTCATTATAGATTATTTCCAATGAATATACTATAATGATGGGTAGGATAACGCCCATATGATTATTTATATCATCCCTGCATTCAATAGAGAGGGAAATAATTGAGGCCTCATATAGGTCAAATATAAATTTGAAATTATAGTATCCCTCATTTCTCATAGTAATTATAGTGTATAATCCCGAAATGGCTTCACTAATAAGTTCTTCATGTTATGATGGGAAATTATTCAGGGTTATGTGATGAATTTGGTGTGGGTTTATTTAATTCATGCCTATATAACTTATAAGATTAACTCAAACTACCTTTATTTCATATAGAAAATATAATTACATTGATATTAGAGATTTTATACTAGTTACAACTGGGAATACCAATCACAAATTTATCTAAAAAATAATTACTATAAAAATGGAAAACGTGGTATATAAAATAATTTACACAAATCAGTTTTGGTTTTTAACTTGCATAAACATTCAATAATTCCACTTCACTACATATGATAGGGTCAACCTTTAGAGAATAAAAGAAAATCTATGAACTTCACTCTTAGAATCGATATCTCCAAGCCCTTTGATGAAATCAAATAGAGCTTCATAATTGTTGTCCAAAAAATTTATAGAGTCCCCAGTACCTTAATAGAGGTGTTCAAAACCATACTAATAATTTAATGACACTCCATTCATAGAAGTGGCTACACAAAATGATTTATTCAATGGTCATAGAAAATTAGGCAATGTGAACCATTTCTGGTTTTCTCTTTTCCATGGTTGATGAGAATTTGAGAGGATACATTACTAAAATGGTCAATATTAGACATTATAAATATATCGAGTCTAGAATAGGTTTTTTCACACCCTATAACCTTTTCTATACTTATGAATTATATGTAGGTGGCCGAAAAAATAACAAGTTAGATTAAATTCTTCATTTAATTATGGAATGGTTTCTCTATAACAATAAAAAAAGGATTGTTAGGAGACTTGGAGTTATGATGGGGGGGGTCTTCATTTTATTTATCTTTGTGTCCCCATTTTTTGGGGTTAAATTATATTTTTTCATCATCAAATAATATTCATATGAATCCTCAATAAATAGGAAAATTGAAATTTAAAATTCATGAATCATGTAGGAAGGGTGTGATTAGTTAAATCAATGATCAAATATAAGGTTGGCTACATAATAAATTTAATGTGGTGCCCCAAAACCCTTATTAAGAATCTTAAATTCATGATAAGGATCTAAAATTAGACTAGTTTAATTTATTAATGGAAACTCATCATAGTGGTGTAGAAGTATTGTATTAACCTAATGGGATTGGGAGGACTTGGAATAAAACTCATCGAGAAGTTTATTGATTCCCTTCCCATTATGTTCACACAGAGTCTTTTTTATTTTATTGATCCCTCTCTTGATTATTTTTCAAGTAGGTTAAAGCCAAATATAAAAAATTATAACATTTACTACATGGATTCATCCACGTGGATAGCCATTAGGAATTATTTTAATGGTCTGATGGACGACGAAATATGGATTAAATAAAAGCAATCTAACATCATCTATTGGACCACAGTTTGGATTAATAATACAATTGAATATATAACTATTATACCTAACAATATAAAAATCTATCCATTGATTAATTTCAATCCAACTGACCCATGAATGATGTCAGTGTCCCCCCTCATGTCTCTTCTGAAATTCAAAGAAATGCCATCTTGGATAGAGTCACACTTGTATGGACATCAAACATGAATGGAATGTTAAATACTAGAGAATTATTCAATATCCACTATGAGGTAATTATCAACACCCATGAATAGAGTCTCAAATTCTAGAAACCTTTTATCTTTAATTCAAGAGATCTTATCCTATATAAAATTTATATAAAAATGATACCCACCCACGAACAATTATAGGGGTTGGAATAATATTATCCAATGAATTCCATCTATGTATGGGGATATATGGATACCAAAAAGAACGTAATTATTTATTATTCTATCATTTCCATATATGGGGATACATCTATGGTATAATTGGCATGTGAAAAGGTAGGTAGAATCATGTGGAGCATCTTATTCCTTTCATCTCGGTTTCTTCTTATAGTGAATAGGTTCACAAATTGCTACTGTTTTCCACAACCTCTATATTATCCAAAACTAGGATTTCCAAGAATATTTGGGATTTTGACATCTAATCCCCTTCTTTTAATGTAGGAAAATTGGATATTCATAGGGATGTATTTTATGCCTCTTTAATTCCTACCGGTTCTAGGAATAACTTGTTTTCTGACCAAAGTACATTTCTAATTCTAATTTTAAAAGGTATGGAATGAAGACCAATTGTCCTAAAATAGATATGTTGGATTCCCTTGAGGAAACAATGGATCAAGCTAAATGTTTATGGTGAGGTTCTTGGTGAACTAATCCCATTGGGGTGTGGTGGTGCCTTCCACCCTCAAATTGGTTAGGTTAAAGGTTTCTTTTAACATTAAATTAGCATTCAAACTACTTATAAAGCAAAGACATGTTATATTATTTATGGTTTATAACATTATATCAATCATAATTAGAAATAAATATGGATCAAATATGATTCCCATATGGATTCTAATGTCATCTTTCCTATTATAGGGATGTAACATGGAGATATATACTTTAATGGATAGATTGAAAACATGTTTTTATCCACATAAATTGGAGTGTTTCACCTTCCTACAATGTATCTAACATGACCTTTAATTCTTTATAAAGTAGGGATATTATGGAGATTATCTTTATGTGGCCCTTCTTGACTTCTGACCAATAACCATCCTTGATTGATGTAGACATGCAGGGTGTGATCCATTCCCAAATTATGAAAACCCCTTATAATTTCTGACTCATTGACATTAATTTTAATATCATTTCATAGAACTAGATATTACCTATTAATAATTATTTTTTAATGGAATACATGTAAGAAATAAATAATTTCATAATGGAATCCATGTAAGAAATAAATAATTTCATAAAGATGAAAACCACATTCAAACACTCATAATTTAATATAACCTATTTTTCCTGAAATCTCATCAATCTGGTTGCATACACATTCCATCAAGATATATTTCTAATACTCATTTCATTGATTTAAAAAACATATCTCATAAATAAATTATTCCCAAGTATTTTAGTTCAAACATGAAATTCTAATCAAATGTTGAGATATAAAATTCAATAAATGTGGATGGGTAGAAAACATTCATGAATTATTCATTAATTCTATAGTACTTATGTTGAACCTAATGCAACGTACCCAAAAATTCAAATATTTTCAAATGTTTTCATCAATATATCATCATTTTGACTTGTGATAGGTTATAATTGTAATATCTGGTTTAATGATTATCTCAACCATTTTTTCAGACCAGAAAATCCAATTATATGTAATATGTGTAATTATTATTGGTGGGTTTGTCATCATAATCTCCAAAACTGGGGATTAATAGGTGTAAACATCATGATATGAGGTCTCATTTAGTGAAAAGTACTCTAACGTAACAGTTCTCTACATTCATATCACATTATTATATTTTATAGTACAATAGTACATATAGTATAAGAATATCATACTATAATTTTGATGTACTAATTATCCAAGGGTGTGTTATGATGTTTTCAATGTGGTATGTATTTGTGTAAATTATCCCTTTAGTGGTATATATGTGAAAAATCAATATGTTATATCATATTTATTGATATTATAATGTAATAATATATAAAAATATAAATCACAAACTAGTTAGTTCTAGTGAACCAACACCAACATATAAAACAATGCAATAAACCCCATACAAATTTATAGGTAACCATATTAATGAACTAACATAACCTAAAAACACCCTTTACATGATCTAATATTTTAAAAAAACAAAAGAAAACAATAATATGAATATACTAGTATACCCAACGTACTCCCTTTTAAACAACTAATGTTCCCTCAGAATATGAATAAGAAATGAAATATGGACGACATATATAAATTTCATCAATATTACACAAAAAAAAATTAGAAACAATAACACCAACAAATACCCACCGTATGTTATCCAATAAAATATTTTCATTACTGAAGCTCCAATATTTCAGCCAATTTATATATCATAGCCTCCCATTATCCACCCCTTAATTAAAGTATACCTATGACTAAATAACATATCATTGTAAATATGGATCATTTTGAAAATATATATTAAATCAAAAATCATGATGTGGTTAATATCACAAATTTTTTGTTTATGTCAGGTCAAGGTCCATGATACCATGACATTGTGTTTATTTTGAATAAAATCAGATGTCAATGATATGACTATACTAATTTGATTTCCTTGTTTTTTACCCTTATTATACTCAAATATATAAGACCCTGAACCTAGTTACCTAGAGTCACTGCATTATTACATAACATTGGCATGATCATAAGAGATCAAGTCTCTAAAGACCGATTTGTTTAGTATCCTTGGGAGTACTAGATACATACATAAGTTTTGAATTACATCATGAAATTAAAAAACACCCAAATTTTGTCCCCTTTGAATACACTCATATTTCTTATCTTATCCCTGCATGTCAACTATAATATAATTCTTCACGTCCTGGAAAAAAGAAAACATAAGAAAGGGGTGATCTCAGATACTCATAAAGGATAACAATATAGCGGAAACATTCATAAATAAGCATAGACATTTAAGGGAGTGTATAAGACTAAAACAAGATCCTCTTAAACATAAAATTATGTATAATATGGAAATGATAAATCGAAAATTTTTATTTACTTATTTACATGGATATTCTACTAGTAAAATAATCACATATAATATCAGTTGAATATTTCATAATGATGGAGTGAATAATGCCAGACATCATTACCACATAGTTAAGGCCTCATGCTAAGACTACAAATACAATTTTGTCGAGGACATGTGCCAAGTCATTAGTTTGTCTCATGAGACTAACCAATGCATCAAGGAGCTATAGAGGGATCCAACCGTCACATAATAAGTCCAATACATTCCTAATATGAAAAGATTGAAATAGAACATAACCATTCTTATTAAAACTAGCATATAAAATGTTAATACTTTAACAATAAATCATGAATTGTATAAAAATAATGCATCCACAGTAAAACATATTAAAAAATCATCAATAAAACATGGAAGATTGTATCATAATAAATCAACTTCAAATAAGTGTAAAATTCATCAAATAATGTTGACATAGATGAAATCAAAACTATTTGAGAGAAATATCTCTTTCTATTTTGAAATCAATTAAAAGTAATGTAATTATAAAAGAAAACATTTATTATAAAAATATTCTTATTATCTTTTAAGATAATATTTGAAGGTGTTATAATAGTGGAAAATAGTTTCACCTGCCGTAAAAGTAAAAAAACATTGTTACCTTAATTTTTCAAAATGGTCATAAAGTACCTTGTTTGGAAAATGATGGAAAGATTCCTTTAAAAAAATTCTAAAATGTAAAAGAAGTATATAAATGACTTTAACCAATATTCTAGGAAATAGAAAAAATGTTTTAAAATATATTTTTAAGAAACATCGATGCGGATAATAAAAAAGTCCCAAAAGATATGTATATATAAAAAACCTCGGATAAATAAAGATATAGTGAAATTAACCTTTACCTTGTACATTTCCTTGTTCGAGGGTATGTTAAATTCTAGTATAATAGTTAATTAATTGTTATTAAATTATATAGGAACCACATATATGAATATTATATTATATATGATCTTTAAATATAGCTTTCTTAATAATATTTCAATAGTATCATTGTCTCGGGTGTTAACTGATTAGTTTTCCATTATATGTTTGGTTAAGTAAGTCATGTTTGTTATGTATAAGATGTATTTGATTCATACACAGAGTGATATTATGTTCTTAAACTTTAATTTTAATCATAAAATTAAATTTAATCTTGAATGTTTACAATAGGGAATGAATCTCATCGCATTCGTGGAGATGAAATCTGTACGTACACACGAATAACAATATCATTCTAGTGATCATAAAATCATTTGTAATCGGATGGTATATAACATATACAGAATCATTGACATATTATATTTATTATTTACATCAATTGTAACCATTATTATTCCCATACAAATTATTAAGTGTTGAATAACAAACTACACCATGACGTGGAGACGGTAAGTCGTACGTTCGCACATAGGTTGACTATCATTCATAGTATGGGAAGAATAATGAATATGGTTGTACCATATTTATAATAACATCATAGTATGTATAATTTACTGGAGTGATTATTATGGTATGGAAACCTCAAAGAAAGAGGATGTGGAAGAAAAAAATATCTTTGAAAGATGTTATTTAATAATTATATCTTCTTCAGGTGCTTCCTTTTTATTTGATCAAAAGTGATACTTAGGTTTGCATTAAGATCAAAGTAATGCCTCTAGGATGAATTTGGGGTAGTTGGGAGGATATTTGAGTTGTGGTTGGCCGAGTCAAATGGATTTGGAGGTGTGATTTTGAGAGAAGGGGACGTACCCTTTTAAAAGAGAGGTGAGGGTAATTTTAGGAAATGATTGAAATATGAATTTATTATACAATAATGTTAGGTATATAATTTCTCCAAAAGGATTTACTTTTAGAATAAGGTGGGTATTGGTAGAAAACCTCTTATAAAATAGGTTTTATACTAGTTTTGATCACCATATTAACAATATCTTGTAGATTTAACTCTTAGATAAATAGTTTAACTTAAACCTTGTATTCTTGTATTATTATATAAAATTGTTAATAAAAAATAAATAAAAAAGCCAAGGGAACCCCAAGTGCTACATTAATGAAAAATATATCATTATATATGTCCTTTGGACTAACCATATATTTATAGGAATATTATATCATTTAATAATATATTATTTTCAAAAAACTCAATTATGTCAATTTTGACCCAATGTAGTATTTGGTTTTTATGAAATTGTTAAAAACATTATCACATCAAAAAAATAATTTAATCAACCCTAACATGTCAAATTAACCTATAAATACCATGTAATTCATTAAAAGTCTCAATTTACATTTATTCTGATATTTATAATATCAATTATTTTAATCTTTTGTGAATAAGTTAATTATTTCTTCATCATTATTTCATATATAAATTTAGTTATTTAATGTATAAAAAATATAATTATAATACCATGATGTAGGAAATATTTTTAGATTTCTAATGAAAATTTATATTCTAATTTATTGAATGTATAACCCCATATTAAAAATATTTTGGTTATTAAACATTTAATTTATCACTTTTAACTCATCTTTAAACAAAATAATAATAAACACCCTAATCTAATCCAAGTGGATAAAAAGGATCATATTTTATTCCTAAGGTTTATTTGGGTCAAAATACACTTATCAAATAGTATTATTAAATGTGTTAGGGTAATTATAATATCATTTTTACTTTCAACTACCCTATTTAATTTTAGTCGTGGTAAATAAAATTCAAAAGGTACAATTCACCAAAAATTACTATTTCATCATATTGAACCAAATTTGACGTAATGTGGTTAATTGTGTATCTCAGATTTTTGAAATTCAATTCACATAATCAGAAATATTACATTTTATTAAAATATTAAAATGTTCCTAGAATATGTTTAAAAGACGTTAAAAAAATCAAAAAAAATGTATACATCTAGTCTTATTATTAAATGGATCCAATGAGTTACATTGAACTAATATAAGTATTATATATATATATTTTGACATCAAAATAAATTTAAACCAAAATAAGACTTATTTAAATAAAATTTAGTTTTAAATAACAATGCAGTGCTTTCACTATTCATTAGAAATTGATAGTTTTCAGAAAAATACCAAAATTTCACACTAAGATAATTTTGATATTACGAATCGAAAAATAAAATCCATTTTGAAAATTAAAATTTATAAAATTTAAATTTTTTTTTATTAATATTCATAGATGCTAGTTTGATTGATTTTGGCGTTCTAGAACTTGATGTTGCGTACAATGCAAGCTATTTCATTATTCAAAGCAAAGAATAATGTGGAATCTTGGGGTGTTACACACTTCCCTCCTTAAAATAATATTTTCATCAATATTTTTAGATTATTACAACATAAAATTATTTTGTTAGTGATTCATCATAAGTTCCTCAGGTTCCAACATTGGCTCTTCCATTTTAGGGTTTCTCCATAGATATTTTACTAGACGGGTCGTTCAGTTTCTCAACACTTGTTCTCTGGTAATAAGATTCTTCATAGGCTCTTCACAATAAGATATATTAGGTTCCAGTTCTATTTCATCATAGGTGTGTACATACATTGGGTCGGGCATGTATTTTCTTAAAACTGATACAAGGAACACATCATGAACTTTGGAGAGACTTGGTGGCATTTCCATGTGACAAGCTACAACTCCAATTCGTTCTAAAATTTCGAAAGGTCCGATGTACTTAGGATATAATTTACCCTTTTACTGAATTGTACAACACTCTTCCATGGAGATACCATCAAGAAAACATGATATCTTACTTGAAATTCCAAATCCTTCATTCAGTTATCATCATTTTTCTATTTCTTACATTGAATTGGTTTGATGTGGGGTTGGATAATCTTCACCTTTTCCATTTTTCAACATGTTCTGGGCCTATGAGATTTCATTCACCAATATTGTCTCAACAAGTCGATGTGAAACATCTCTTTACATATAACACTTTATATGGTTCCATCTGAATAGTTGAATGCAAGAAATTGTTATAGAATAATAATACCAAATATAATTATTGATACAACATACCTTGAAATTCATGTGATAAAGATATAAACACGTATTCATAGGTTTGAATAGTCCATTCTGATTGTCCTTCAGTAAGAGGGTGGTAGGCAGTGCTCAAATGATGTTTAGTATCCTGAGCCTTCTAAAGACCTTTCCAGAATCTTGATGTAAACTGAGAATCTTGATCAAAAATAATCATTAGGGGTACACCATAAAGTCTTAAAAAGTAATTAATATATATTATTGCTAAACATTTATGTGGAAAATCTTCACTTCTAACAATAATATGTGATGACTTTGTAATACGATTAACAATGACCCATATTTAATCATTCCTTTTAGGAGTCTTTGGTATTCCAATGGAATATTACATCATAATATCATCCCATTTCAAATCAGGTATGGAAAGAGGTTGCATGAATCCTCCAGGATGTTTTCTTTCAGACTTAACTTATTGAAAAACCATGCATCTTGACACATAATCAGCAATCTCCCTCTTCATATTGTCCCACCAAAAATATCCCTTCAAATCTATATACATCATAGTGCTACCAGGGTGTATAATAAAATTGGAGATATGGACATAAATCAAAAATTACCTTTTTAGATCTGGTATATCGAGAACACAAAGCCTCCTCCTAAATTTCAATATTCTATCTTCATATATGATGGAAATCAATCTCTCATCATTCACAACATTAATTTTTTCTTTAAACTTCTCATCATCAGTCTGAAAACTTTTTATTATTTCTTGTAAATATTATTCAGAAACCATTTGAAAATGTTCTGATGTTTCACCTTCCATGATTATTCCCATATCCATCTTTACTAGATCTATGAACATAGGATCTCTTTAAACACTCATCTTGTTCAAAACTCCAAAATCCTTTCTCTTTAAAGCATCTGCCACCTTATTTCCCTTCCCCGGGTGATAGTGTATAGTGAAATAATAATCATTGAGTAGTTCAAACCATCATCTTTTCCTTATGTTAAGTTCTTTCTATGAGAAATTATACTTAAAACTCTTATGATTGTTATACATCTCCCATTTTTCACCACAGAGATACAATATCTATATCTTCAAAGAAAATATTACAAATTCTAACTCATGATCATGAGTGGTATAGTTTTATTTATGAATTTTTGGCTATCATAATCCATAGGAAATAACCCTACCATTATGCATAATGACACAACCCAGTCCTTTTTTTTTGATGCATCACTATAAATAAAAAACCCATCATTCTCTGATGGTAGAGTCAATATAAGAGAATTGAATAATATTGTCTTATGTTCTTTAAACCATTCTTCACACTCTTTTTTGAAATCAAATTTGACCCCTTGATGTTTGAGATGGGTTAATGGGTTCACCAATCAGGGAAAATTCTAGATGAAACACTAATAATAACCTGCAAAACCAATAAAACGGTGTACCTCATTTATACTCATCGGTGATGGCCATTCATGAATTTCATTTTTATTTGAATGATCTACGTATATTCTATCTTTAGATAAAATATAACGAAGAATAGAAATCTCTTGTGGCTATAATTCACATTTTCTAAACATCCAATATAATTCATTTTGTCTTCAAGTTTTTAGATTAGTGCGAATTTGATTTTCATGACCATCATAGATTTTTGAGTATTCCATGAAATCTTTAATAAATAACACTAAAAATTCATCAAGATATTCCTTGAAAACTATATTAATTAGACCCATGAAAACAGAGGGTGAATTAGTTAGTCCAAAAGGAATTACTGTAAACTCATAATGACCATAACTGGTTTGAAATGTTGTTTTTGGAATGTCTTATTTATTCATTCTCTACTGATGATATCAAGATCGAAGGTCAATCTTTGAAAAATATTGAGCTCTATGATGTTGATCAAACAAATCATCAATGTGAGGTAGGGGATACTTGTTGGTTCTTATTATAGAATTTATCTCCTTATAGTTAATGCACAAGCCCATAGATCCATATTTCTTCTTAAAAAAAATAATAGGGGATTCCCATGGAGAAACACTAATGAGAATAAATCCCATATTACTCAATTCATCTAGTTTTTCCTTTTGTTCCACTAATTCCACAATGAATCTTCTATAAGGGGTCTTCAATATGGGCATTGAACTAGGAATTAAGTCAATGAAATACTCAATTTCTCATTCTGGAGAATGTCTAGGTGAATCTTATGGAAACACATCAACATATTATGGAACAATTGTTAAATAAACTATTTGAAAATTATTTTACTCACCCATAGTTATTTTACTCCCTCTCTCCACAATAATTTAGTTTAGTAGAGCAGTTGGGGGTGGATTTAAAGAAGAATCAGATGGTGACATTTATGACCTAACGATAAGGTACTCATTATCTTCATTGAAAATTGTAACCTCATTATTTTAATAATAAATTTTCACATCATGGTCTGAAATCCTCTCCATACCAAGGATTATATAAAATTATATTTGGGGATTTACAATAATATCCTCAAATAAATCACATTTAAATTCCATAATGGTACTTGATTGAAAAATCATTGTTAAAATGATACTTTCCTTAATAGTTTTTACTGATAACTCCCTTGTTAAATCAAATTAAAAATATCTAATTTTCATAGAAAACTAAGATGATATGAAATAATGTAATGATCTATAATCAAATAATGAATTTTCTAAATTTGAGGAAATGATTAAAGTACCTTCCACCATGTCATTATGAGCTTCAACCTTAGCAGTAGTGATCACATAAGCTTGGACTTGCTCACGTGGCCTTTTCAGATATAGGTTTCTTTGATTCTTTGGAAATTAATTTGCATAATCCCCCATTTATCTACTACTGTAGAATTCAACATTGACAAAATCATTCTTCCTCTTGAAATCATGAGCTTGGTGGCCTTTTTCACCACACTTGTAAAAAACTCCCATTCCCTTCAAGCATGTACCAGGGAGTTTATTCTCTCATTTATTACAGGAAGGAAACTCAAATTCTCTCGTCCTCCCCTTATTTTTTTTCCATTGTGTTCATACGATCTCTTCTTACCTTACATTGATTTAATGTTATAAGATGTAGAGATTTCTTTTTTTTGTCTTGATAACACATGAGACAATATATTCATATGATGAGATGGATTGTGAGACTAATTCTTGAAATAGAAATGGTTTTGACCCATTAAATAATTCTCCAATATTACTCATTGGGTTATGTATATAATCAGATGCATGCCTTTCTATCCTTGTAATGCTAGCCTCATACTTTGTGAAATTTTCTTCCTCCTTTTTCCTCAGACTCAGAAATTGTCATTCCATATCCACTTGATGGTCAGGAGGAATGTATTATCCTATGAAAAATCTATTTAAACTCCCTCCATTATATAGTTGATACTTATTCATCCTCCTTTGTGTTTATAATTAATGACCACCATTGATCTGTATCTTCCGTGAGGCAATAAACAGACATGACAACTTTTTCCCTTTTGATACTCAGTAAAGTATGAAAAATTGATCTAAGGAACTTATCCATTTCACAGCTACAAATGGATTTATAGTCTCATTTAATATGTGTGGTTTCTAGATCCTTAAGAGGTCTAATATTGATCCCTTTCATTGTGGATCAGGGTTCTCTATATGGGTAAGATTATTATTCATTACCTGAGTGAGTTGTTCAAGTGTGGTTATAAGTTGTTCATCATCTATTTCATCACCAGCTCCACTATAATTATCTTGAGTAGGAGGTCAAGCCCTACATGAATTATGTGTGTTGATATAGTTATTATTCCTTACACTAGGCACCATTTCTAAACAATGGGATACACTAGATTAGTTTAGGAATCACAATACATAATTTTAAACTAGTAAAATACCTAAAATAAATTTAATAGTTTATGCATATAGAGAACAATCATAAAAAAATATTGAGGAGGTATTTACTCATAAATCCTTCATAATGGTTTGTAAATAAAATATGAATTATATTAAGCATATCTCCCAGGAGTTTTGTAACCAAGAGTGAAACAAGGCCTGTTTTTGGGTACCCGGATACATTGGGTCATGCCTGAAACTCTTTGTCGAAGCTTTCACTCATAGGGACATGTTTTCTAGAGATTCTTCTACCTTATCATATCCATACAAGGATTTATTTCTTGTAAAATTCACAAAATCTCTACACTACCAAAATTCATGGATGTACTTCTATCCTAATCCTCAAAGTCTATCAAAGGGTAATGTTCTTTAATCAGAGTTTTTTTCTAAATCTAGTTTCCAAGGTTTTTAATAAAAATTTTCTGATATCAACTATAATTCCCCAACACTAGTAACCCAGAGTAAATTCATTATTACATAACTGTGGAATGATCTCAAGAGATTAATATTCGAAAGACCGATTAGTTTAGTATAATTGAAAGTACTAGATACATACATAAGTTTTACATTACATCAGGAAATAAAAAAACAAAAACATTGTGACGCCATTGAACACACTCATATCCCATATACTATCCCTATAGGTCAATCATAATATACATTTTCACAGCATGGGAAAAAAGAAAATATTAGAAATTGGTGAGATCTGATCCCCATTAAGGAAAACAGTATAGCATAAACTTCCATAATTAAGCATAAACATTTAAGGAAATGTATAATACTATAGAAAAAGCCTTTTAAAGATAAAATTCAGTATAATATGGCAATGATACATCAATTAATTCATTTTACATATTCATATGGATATTCTACTAGTAAAATAAACACATGTAATATAAATAGATAATTTCATAATGAAGGAATGCATAATGCCAGACATCATAACCAAATAGTTAAGGCCTCGTGCCAAGAATACAAATTATATATTATCAAATCCTTATGTCAAGACATTAGTTTGTCTTATGAGACCTACTGAAGCATTTTAGAGCTATAGTGGGCTCAATCTGTAACTTACTAAGTCCAATGCATTCCTTATATAAAAATATTAAAATATAACATAAACATTCGTATAAAAAATATCAAAAGAAATGTTAATACATTAACCATAAACCATTAATGGTATAAAAATAAAATATCCACTATCAAAAATATCACAAAACCTTAAATAAAATATGAAAGATTGCGTCGTAATAAATTAACTCCAAACAAGTGTGAAATCCATTAATGGATGTTGACATAGTTGAAATCAAAACTATTTGAGAGAAATATCTCTTTCTATTTTAAAATTATTTAAATGTCAGAAAATTAGAAAAGAAAACATTTATTCTGAAAATATTCTGATAAACATTTAAGGTATTCTTATAAAGTGTTAGAACATCATAAAATAGTTCCACCCACCCAATAAGTTAAAATAACATTCTTACCTTAATTTTTCGAAATGGTCATAAGGTATATTGTTTGGAAAATTACGGAAAGATCCCTTTATAAAAATTATATAAAAATTCAAACTAAGGTATAATTGACGTTAACCCATATTCTAGGAAACAATATAAATGTTTTTGAAATACATTTTTAAGAAACACTGATCTGGATGATAAATAAGTCTCAGTAGATACTTATGTATAAACAACCTCGGATAAATAAAGAGATTGTAAAATTCACCCTTACCTTGTAGTTTTCTGTGGTCGATGGTGTGTAAACCACATGTATAATAGTTATATAATTGTTATAAAATTATACAAAAACCACATACATAAATATGATATCATATTTGATCTTTTAATATTCCTTTTATAATAATATTTCATTCGTATCATTGTTTCAACTGTTAACTGATTCGTTTTCATTTATATGTTTTGTTATGTAAGACATGTTTGTCATGGATATGATGTATTTGATTTATATCTAGAAAGATATTAAGTTCTTAAACATTATGTTACAATCATAAAATGAAATTTCTTCTTTAATTTTTATAATGGGGAATGAATCACATCACGTTTCTATAGATGGTAATCCGTACGTACACAAGAGTGACAATATCATTCAATTGATGGTGAAATCATATATAATTGGATGGTATATCATATATACAGAATCATTAACATATTATATTTATTATCTACCTAAATTATACTCATTATTATACCTATACAAATAATTAAGTGTTAAATAAGAAACTACACCATGACGTGGAGACGGTAAGCCATGCATACGCACGTATGGGGAATTTTTCATGCATAGGATGGATATAATAATGAATATGGTTGTACAATATTTATAATAAAATCATATTCTGTATAAGGTACTATATTTATTATTATTTTATTGAATCAACAATTAAATAGGAAGTGGATTAAGAAAAGATCTTTGAAAGAGGTGATGAAATAATTACCTCTTCTTCAGGTGCTTCATTTTGATTTGATCAAAAGAGATCCTTAAAAAGTCTTTCTAATCAATTTATGGACACTAGGATGAATTTAAGGTAGTTTCTAGGATATTTGAGTGGGTTTTTGGCTGAGCCAAATGACTTTGTAGGTGTTATTTTGAGAGAAGGGGAAGTGCAATTTTATAAGAGAGGCGAGGATCACATTAGGAAAAGCTTGAAATATTAATTTATTATAAAATCATATTCAGTTTATAATGTATCCAAAAGTATTAATTTCTATGATAATGTGTCTATGGGTCGAAACCACTAAACCAATAGGTTTTAGATAGGTTTAGGTAACTATATTAACCTTATATTTTAGATTTTACTCTTTGTTAAATAGTTTAACTTTTACCATGTATTCATGTATTATTATAATAATGGGTGAATAAAAAATATAAAAAGACAAGAGAACACCAAGTTGTTATTTAATTACATATCTATCATTATATATTTATTTTGGATGATCCTTATATTCTTAATAATATTATATCATATAATAATATAGTATTTGTTTCAAAAACTCAAGTATATTAATTTTGACACTATTTTTTATGTGGTTTTTTAAAGTCATAAAAACTATATCACTTAGAAAAAAATATTTATTCCACCCTATCATGACATATTAACCTATAAAATTTGTGCAAAGAATCAAAATCCTCAATTTACATTTATTTTTTTATTTATAATATCAATTATTTTAATCTTTTGTTAATAATGTAATTACTTCATCAATATTGTGTCATATATAAATTTAATTTTTTAATATCCAAAAATTTTAGATAAACTAAATTGATGTAGAAAATCATTTTATATTTCTAATGAATATATTTAGTCTAATTTATCTTATTTTTTAACATTTATTAAAAAACATTATTTGTTAAACTTTTAATTTAACACTTTTAACCATTCTTTAAATAAAATAATAATAAATGTCCTAATCTAATAAAAGTGAATAAAAAGGATCATATTTTATTCCTAAGGATTATTTTGGTCGAAATACACTAATCCAATAGAATTAGGACATGTTTTTGGGTAATTATAATATCATTTTTACCTTTAATTACCCTATTTACTTTTAACTCTGGTAAAACAAATTCAAAAGATACAATTCACAAAAAATCATTCTCATCCTATTGAACCACATTATACATACTATTTTAAACCATGTATCTAAGATTTTTTAAATTCGAATCACAAAATAGGTAAAACTATGTTTTATGCAAATTTTCATATGTGCCTAAAAAGTGGGAAAATGACGTTAAAATTTCAATAAAACTTTATACATCTTATCTTATTATGAAATGACTCAAATGAATTAAATTGATCTAATATATGTATTATATATCTATTTTTAATTTAAATTAAATTTACATAAAAATAATAATTATTTAAATAAAATTTAGTTTTAAATAATAATGCAGTGGTTTTCACTATTAATAAAAAATTTATTGTTTAAAAAAAACAAAAAATTCAACCTAATATAATTTTTATATTAAAAATAAAAAAATGAAGTCCCTTTTGAAGTATAAAATTTATAAAATTTTAAAATATGGGTATTACTATTCATAATAGCTAGCTTCATTGGCAATTGTGTGCTAGAACTCGAAGTTGCGTACAATGCATGTTATTATAATATTCAAAGAGAAGTGTATTATGGAAGCTTGGGGTGTTACATGATTTTATTATATATTCTTATTTTAATTGTTATTAAATATGTTTTACAATCGCATTATTATAGGTATGACTACTACAAAGACATGTAAGGGTTAATACAAAAAGTTTAACCATTTATTATATATCAAACTTTATAAATCCACCATCTACCTTCATTCAGTTTTTCCATCCTATAAATAAAATTTATGGCCTACTTTTATTACTTTTTTGTCATTGAAAAAAATTAAAATATCTCTATAATTTAGTAATCATTATTTTCTTATTAGGGAGGAGGTGTTAGTGCCCCATTGAATGAGAAGGGATCCTTCAAACATGGTCATTGATTCTAGTAGGTTGTGGATATTTTGGAGTTATTAATTAATTAGTTATTACTAATGGATTTTAATAAAATATTCCATTATAGTCTATTAAAGATGAATTGTGAGATTTGTAGTGTTTTATGTTTTTAATTTTTATTTTATTGATTCCACTCTCAAAAGATCTTTTATATGTGGATTTTGATAACTTCTAATGTGTTAGAAAATATATATCCACATAACCCTTTAGTGGTATTATTTTATAGATTAATGATAATATATATATTACATAATATTATCATTTTTCTATAACCACGACCATTTTTATTCAAACTAATCATATTTATGTTGTTTTTTGAGAAAATTAATAACAATTTTTAGTAAAAAAATGTTTTTTTAATATTAAAAATAATAACATCTAGTGAAAATATTATTATTTCAAAGTATCATGAAATAAATAGTTTTTTTGTAAATAAAATTTCCACGAGGAATGTAATTATCCATGCAAATGATAACTGATTGTAGATTTTGGTATTACAATAAGGGAAAATTCTTTTTAAAAATAAATTATGATTCAAGGTGTGAAATTTAACTAAATTTATATATAAAATGTATTTTATTGATAAATTTGGTTATAGTACATGGAATTTATTTTTATGAAATTTTAAAATAACTTCACATAAACCATTATGGATTTAGTACTATAGAAAAAATAGTTTTGATTATTATGATCATATAAAATTTTCATATTTTTTTACTATAAATACTCAAAATATAATCATACCAAAATTAAATGATTTGTTATATGGACTGATGTTTATGAAATTTTGTGTAACTTTTAGTTTTGGTGTTTTAGATAATTATATAAAAGAATACATAACAAATTTGACACTTTTATAGAGTTTATTTTTCTTCCATCAGTGGAGAGTATTAAGTTCACACCATTATTTCATTCAATGTACTTTTTATTCACTTAGAATGAGTCAAAATATTAGGTTTTTTTCCTTTATAAAATTTATACTCGTCCTTATAAACTATGAAATATATATGAAGAAATGATATGTGAAAAAAAATTCCAATAATGGAAATAAAAATAAATTAATTACGTTAGTCTAGTGAAAAACTTGATAACCCAAGAAGATGATTACATTATTAAAATAAAACAATGACCAACAAATTTTTATCCGTATTTGAAAATACATATTTTAGCTAAGAAAAAATTAATAAATAATTATAAAGTGTATTAAAAACCATTAATTCATCCTTATATATTCATGTACACATGAAAAAGTTTTTTTTAAATAATTTTTTCACATTTAAAATATCATAAAATATCATTTCCACATGAAAAAAGAAAAATTCAAAAAAACAATTTTTCATATATAATATAGGTGTATTATATCATCTTATTCATAACCAATTTTAACCCATGTTCAACCCATGTCTGAAATAATTTAATCCATATTAATGCCATTAGAGTACCCAACCTGGTATTCCCCTCAATTTTCATATTCAATGACAAATTCATTACCAAATTCATTTGAGAGATTTATTGGAATTATTATTCATTAAGAGGTATATCTAGAACCCTCATATCCATATATCATTCTAAAGTACCATAACAGGATAATATATTTCTAAAATTTTACATTTTCATTGTAGAAACTCATTAGAACCCATAAGAAAAAACATTCCATTTTCACCCAAACATAATGATAAATATTTTTTTATTTGAAAAATATTAAAAAAGAAATATTTATTGAAGAGTTATAGCATGATATAAATTGAAAAAATGTTGAATTTTAGATAATGAATGATTGTGAATAAAACTGATGATATAGGAAAATGTTCATTGAGCTACGTATATTAAAAAAACATTCTATTTCACATGGGTAAAAAGACATCTAAATGAACATAGTGTAAATTATTAAAACATTCCAATTTGAAAAGAATTTAAATAAAGTAAATTTTCCATAAAATGAAAATTAATAGCCTATATTTATAAATATTATTATTATTTATTAATTCAATTGAATATAAACACGGTGGATAAAATTTTTAAATAATTATATTTAAATAAGGTTTTAATGAAAAATAACAGACCATAAGTGTCATCGGGATTCATAGAATCCCAAAATCTGAAATAAAATATTATATTTTATTTCAAAATTCTTAATAAATTTTTTCATTTTAAATTCATTATTATTTTTCTTTTAATTTCATTTATTAAAAGGCCTTATTTAGTTTCTAAAATGATTTAGTTTAAATTTAATGTTTTGGGATAGTTTGGTTTATAACATAAAGACAACATCAGTGCATGGACTATGGTAAAAGGTTTATAGTTAGAATACATATAGAAAAGTTAAAAAAATTAAAATTTATCAATTCTTATATAATGTTACCTTTGAAAACTAACCACCATTGGATTTCATGAATAACTTATCGTGTCTTTTCCTAGAGATTGTTGTCTATAATAGGCATGAATGGAATTTCCATTTATTTTGTTTGTTCCATAAGAAATATTTTATATAATACATTTCTATTATATAATAATAAATATGTTATTAATGTCTTTTATATTCATTAGTTCTATCCTTAGACTATCCATGTTTGTATGTATTAAAAACGAAAGACATTTCTTCTTGATAGTAAAATTCTACATGTACATGTAAGAGACAATATCAATTTCTAAAAAAAGAAAATAGTAAAAAGATAATTGTTCAATTATCATTGAAAAATAATAATTATTTCATAGATATAATATATATTCATTTGATATATGTATTTTACCTACCATACTATATAGTGATGAAAAATAAAACACATCTATAATTGCCCAAACATATCTGGTCTATTCCTTGTATAAATATGGTGTTTGAGGTGTTCTTGGAGGACATTGGTGCCTATTCCCACAATATTACAAATTTTTCCTATTTTTTAAATAGAGTTTCCAATTCTATGAATAGTTCAATTGGTGAGACAAATGTGAACAATTCCAATGGTGGGACATATGTGAACAATGCCATCAGTGGGATAAATTTGAACAATGTCATCGGTAGGTCGTCTGTGGGAAGGTCATCTATTCGAAGGTCCAATGTGTAGGTCATCTATAAGTAGTTTCTTTCAGTAGGTTGTTTGTCGTTATGTCATCTGTAAGTAGGTCTTTTCGATAGGTCGTATATTTGTAGTTCCTTTCAACAATTCATCTATCAGTAGTTCCTATGAGAATGTCTTATTAGTAGTTTGTATGTTAGTATGTCATGTTGATATTTCATATGTCAATAGGTTCTGTCGGCAGGTCATCAATCGGTATATGGTACAGTGTTTCCAAACTAGTCGTTGAATAGTGTTTCCATTTTACAACAGTCTCACCCTTTTGACATTTTATTTGATGTAACATGCATTAAAATTCTTATTTAAAGTTATTTAAGGAAAATTTGAATACCATAACTCTTATATTAATTTTATTAAGTATTTAGATTATTTTACCCAGTCAAACCTCATAGACTTGATGAGATCTGAAATTAATGTAAAATAATAATTGTATTTAAATTGTTTCTCTTTTTAAATTTTTAAATGGACGAGATACCTTCTTCATCCTTCTTCATTCTTTTTTTCTTTTGTATGGGCCAACCTAAATCTTTATTTCCCTCAGATTTGGGAAATTTTTGTCTGGACCTTAGATCATGTTTCCCTTGAGTTCTTCCTACTGCATGTACACCCCCTATTTTGGTGCAACCAAGAAGTGTTGATCCATCTTCAATATAAGGTATGTTTTAACTACTTTCTTTCGGGTTCCTCTATCTATTTCATCTCATTCTAATTTACGGGTTATTAAATATGTTCTCAATGTTTTAAATGGACCTTTATTGGGTATTGGTTGATGTTGTTGTGTTGCAGCATCCTCAGGTGGATGCAGTCATTATGGGAGGGGTGATCGTGATTCTTTGTGTTAGATAATTCTCATGCAAAGAACATAGAAACCCATTCGAGGGAGAGGATTTATGTATACTATATTCTATTACGTGTAGTAGTATATTTGGAATTATTTTCCCCCTAGATCACAATGAAACTATCATAATAAATACTTGAACTGTATTTAAGAATTGGTATCAATTGCTTAGTGATGTTATTGCCAATTTATTAGCTAGATCATGTCATATCTATTCCTTTCATGTTTATCATGTCATTCATAAAGATATTAGAATATAATGTAAATCTGATATTAATTTTAAATTAATTTCATAATGATAAATATGCATGTTTAATGAATCTGGTTGTTGTTTTTGTGCTTGGTGATAAATCATATGGTTGTAGTTATGAATGTTTAAAAGAACAAGTTAATTAAATATTGAATAATGAACCAGTCATGCGATAAATATAATTCCTTGATGGGTTCTTAGTTACCCTCTTATTTTTAAAGGCCATGTGACTTCTGATTTGGTGTTGTGAGTGCTCGTTCTATGTAAAGGTTGAATGCCTTTTTTAGGGCCAGGGGCTCAATTTCTATATTGTTTGTTTCCAACTTCTTGTGTTGTGGTGTGATCCTAGGATGGATGAGCCTATAAGATATTGTGTTATATGGGTGTATGGAGGCCCATTGGTGGTGGTGGAAGTAGTTTACACTTAGAGGGGAGAGATGCATCAGTCCATGCATGTGGGTGTCCAAGAGGACACTAAAGATGGTGGAATGGATTCAATCTCGGATTACCCATAGTTGTGATAGTTTCTTATTAATCGGTTGCCTCTTTATCGACACTATATTCCCCAATGCTTGTGTCATATGTTTTTTCATTCCCTTATTCCAAAATTGGAGAAGGCGTATGGGGTATGAAACATGCTTTTAGTGTTTATCATCTCAAGGAAGGATAGGTCTGCTCTCTTGCTATAGGTGGCAACAAATCGACATTTAGTTCACCTTGTAACCGTGTTGATCCCCTTGTGTTTGGTTTCATATAATAATTTTATATAATTCATAGTAATTATTTAAATGTGATAATTATTCTAATAAATGATTTAATAAATGATTTTTAACCCATAGGGTTAGGGATTTATGGGATTTAATGTTGTGGTTACCTATGTCGAACGTTGGACATGGTTTGGTTATTCAATAGGGAAAGGAACATTTTTGTGATGATAATGAAATGTAATGTGGGAGTTAAATTGGTTAACTAAAGGGTAAATAATTAATTAACAAAAATTTAAACTGATAAAATGGGATAAGGTAATATATTGTAGCATTGTAAATAGTTTTGTTCTTATAGGATACCTAGACAAAACAGTTATATTCGAGAGTCTTAGAGACATTAGATTTAGGTGATTCTAAGACTATGTTATTCCCATATTTTGGTTATTACCTATATTATATTCATTAATTTTCTGTTTTTATACGATACTCAACGCTATTGGTTTGGGATAATATAATGCTGAGGATTATGATCCCTTGGGGGTGTTTTCCCCAAAAAACCAAATGGGAGGATGTAGTATTCACTTGTTAGTTACTTGTCCTGGTAGTCACGATAATTAGTTTAACCTATATATGAGGGTAGGGGGCTATATTTTCTTGTTGTTATTCACAAACACATATTATTGATATTATTTCCTATGTTTTAATGTATGTATAACATTTATAGTTTGTGATTGCGTGAGGATCCATACTCAGTGTCTGTGTAGTAGTGTATCGCAGTATAATACCCACCGTATGATAAACATTATATGGGATGTGGTAGCTCCTGAAAACTTCCTTCATACTTTAGTTAGGTATAAATGGTGGTATGTTCCATAAGGTACATGTTTTGGGACATTTCCTAGGTTTATATGGACAATCCATTCTGGAAAGAGATTCATAGGATGTGCAACATTGGGGAAAAGAAGAAAACTAGTGTGGAAGTGGTCGTGGGGTTCCCTTGAAAATTAATATTTTATTATATAATATTTTATGTGATACTTGGTGAGAGTTTCCATGGTGATGATGGGAACATAATATACAAGTTTATGTGACTATTTATTTTCATTTTTTATTCACAATACTTTAACAATATTCCATTAATTTTTTACTAGAGACTTCGAGGAGGATTCTATTGAGTATACTATTATACTCACACTATGTATATAAGAAATATTTTTTAGGTCACCTAGAAATGGTTGGAGATCAGGCTGTTTACTAGTAGAATTGGTTTTATGGGAGCTATTCGGGCTTCGTGGTTGCTTTTTATTAACTTTTTTTTATTACGTGCAGTTTCCATTTCAGTTGGGGTAGTATTATAATACAATTAAATATGTATAATTGTGTTTATTTTTATATTTTAATCTAAGATGGAATTGTTTGTGTCTATCTTATCTATCTCTCTTTCAAATGTATTCTCTTAGAGCGTAATTCCTCCCTTCGATGTTTTTTCTATACCCTCAGTTATAGTCACCAACCCTGGGCATACTGGAGGTAGAAATTAGGGGGAAACTATTTGTCTCCTCCCATTGCTGTCCCGGGATGGTTACACTATGATGGAAGGGGTTAGGATATAGTGGTATCAGAGCTCTATTGGAGGGAAAGGATGGATTTTGGAGTTAGTAATGGGTGAGGTTTCATGGGTTGGTAGGGAAACAGTGTCAGCAATGTTTAGAAATAAGAATAAACATTGGAGACTAACTGAGACATTGGTATTTAGGGCCACCTATGATATGATGCACTGATCATTAATTTTATAGCAGCTAAAAATGAGGTGGTACTAGTTTTCAGGTTGATACCTAGGAAATGATCACGCATCATTTTTATTTTTGAATGTTCTTGAATGGTTAGACCTTGGGATTGGGTAACCTAAAATGAATGAAATAAAAAACAATTAATTATTTTTAAGTCTTCCGTATTCTAGTTTTAGGTGCATTGAATATTTTTATTTTTCATTTATGGATCTAGTTCTACACCCTCAATAAGTTTTCACAAAATATGATCAACCTGTTCTTCTAGGAGATCATAGTAGAATATAGGTTGACAAAGAAACATTGGAGAGAACACTCTTAGAATTTCATAACTACAGTCTATAATAGTATGAGGGATCTGTTTCATATACAGTCATGGAATACTAGTTATAAGAGGATGATATAGCTTTCAGTGGGATCTGTGCTTGAAATTTTCACTCAGTGTCATTGGTTTTAATGATGTTTCATGGAGAAACTATGCTATGGTGGTTATTATTCCTCAGAGATTGTGAGGAGTCAGCTATCTCATGGGAGGAGTTACAAAACCAGTTTAGAGTTGAATCTCTTTATTTAACCATGATGGTGGCCCATAGACATAATCTTCTTACCCTTCGATCGAGGAGATCTATTTTCTGAGAGTTCGGAATCCATTTCAAGAACCTTATAAGATATGCTTTGAAAATATTTCCAGATGAGGAGGCAAGGGGAGTCATTTAGAGGAGAATATGCATCCAGAGATTGAGTTCCAAGTCACCCCATTTATTCTGAATATGTATGACAATGTGTTGAAGAGGTAAGGGTTCATTGAGAAGATGTTAACCAGAATAGGATCATCTTGAGATGGGAGTCGTCATTATTCTTCATGAAGTAGATCTATTGTCTGGGGTTATCGGTATTCAAGGAAGAAGAGTTTTCATTCAATCAGTATTAGTTCCAAACCCTAAGTATCTCATTTCTTCTGAGGGAATTTAAAATCAAGACTATTCTAAGGGATAATGAAAATGTTTTTCCAATGGAGTCCAAGTTCATCAGCAGTGAGAGAGTTTGATCATTATAAGTATTCATTATGTGCCAGTTTCTGCTTCATGTTCCTCCATTGAGGCAGTTCCAGTTGAGGAAAAAATATCATGTTTCACTATTTTTTTATTCATATAGAGATGATGGGGTAGGAAGAATATAGCCTTGATATTCCCCGCTTAATAATAGTGCAGTGCGCAGCTATAGTTGTGGTCATAATTAGGGTCAAAGAGGTAATAGAGCATGTTGTGGTAAGCTTCATGCATTAGTGTTTCTGTTATTGGGAATTCCTGACATTGTTCAAGGTACCCTTTTTTTGTTTTCAACTTGGTTACATGCCTTGTTTGATTTTGGATATACACACACCGTCATATCACTTAACCTTTTTCTTTCATTTGGAATATAGGTAAAAATGATTCCAGTTCCCTTGGCATTGACTACGCCATTTAGAGGTCGATCTGACTTATTTCATGTATGTATATAGTATGAGCTAGTTCTGGGGAAGCACCGCTCTTGGAGAGATTTCCTATGGTTATAAATGCAACTATATTATATCATCCTCTATATGGATTGTTTTTATTCTCTACTGACTATCGTTGAAATATTCATATTGCAGGTGTTGTTCTTCAACAAAGACAGAGATCCAACAGTATTTATTGGCAAGAAAGACCCTCAGATGGGTCATATGCATGTTTCTTCTTTATCATCCTTGATGAATGAGGTGATTATTGGTTCACCATAGGGTCATAAGTTGACATTTCATAGGTTTACAGAAGATTAAAATGATTCCTTCCCAGAAGAGGTTGCATAATTACCCCCTTGATGAGATATCAAGTTCAGAATCGAGTTACAACCATGTATGTCATTTATTTAAATGTATCTCTATAGTATGGAACATTATGAAATGTGGGAGATGCGTATAATGCTAGATAGTCTATTGTAGTTTGTTTTTGTTCATCCGAGTGTGTCATTGCGGGGTTCACCATTTTTACTTGTGAATAAGGGTGACATAATTTTGTTGTTGTGTATTGATTATCATCGGTTAAACAATGTTACAGTGAAGAATCACTATCCTCTTTTATAGATTGATTATTTATTCTATCAAATGATGGGTGAAATTTGGTTCTCAATGATTTAGTTGTGGTCAAGATATCATATGATGCTTGTGAAGGAAGAGGATATCCCAAATATTTCCCTCTATTATCGGCATGGTCATTACAAGTTTGTGGTGATGTTGTTTTTGTGATGAATGATCCAACTATATTTGTGGGTTTAATGAATAATTTATTCTTTGGGTTACCGAATAAGACCATGGTTATCTTAATTGATGACATCCATGTGTCTTCCACATCTGAGGAGGAGCATGCAGACCATCTGCATGCCATTTGGGAGTTCTTAATCCATACAAATTTTTGTGAAGTTGTATAATTGTGTGTTTTGGGATGAAGAAGTATGTTTATTGGGGAATTGTGTATCCTATTATAGATTATTTTTTGATCCATCAGAGCTAATTTCAGTTGTGTCTTGAAAACCCCCCAAGACATTGGAGGAGGTATGAATTTTTCTTTGTTCTTGCGGGTTATTATAGGAGGTTCATAGTTAATTTCTCTCAGGTTGAGATTCTTTTGATAGAGTTTAATAGAAAGAATCATGTAATATTATGGAATTATTAGGGTGAAAAATAATTTTTGTATCTGAAAGAGAAGTTGGTCACTACTTTGAATCTTTATCTTCCTGTAGAAGGTTTTCAGTTTGAGGTATTCTATAATGCTTCATGTCTAGGGTTATGATATGTTCTGATGTAGTAGAGATTGATCATTTCTTAAGTGTATCGATATTTATGTCCCTATGAGTTTAACTATTCCACCCACAATATTACGATGGAGACAATGGTGTTTTCACTAATATTGTTGAGAACTTACCTCATCTGATAGCGCTTTGTGGTCTTATTCAATCATAAAATCATGAGGTCTGTTTTCCCTCTCCAGGACTTCAAATTATGACAGAATCAATTGGTGGTGTTATTAAAGGATTTCAACATTGAAATATTGTATACACATGGTTTGGGGAATGTTGTATCCAATTCACTATGAATGAAGGTTCATGGTGATGTAGTGCATGAATCTGGTCATTTCTAGAGAGTGATAGAAGATATTTCAGCATTACATCTCTATATGGAAGAAGTTTGGGGAAGAGAATGTATATTTTAGATGATGGTGTATTCATATCTAGTTTACAAGGTGGAAGATTTCTCATTGGGGTATCTTTAGGTGGTGGTCTAGAAAGACCGAGTTGTTTGTAGCATATCCCATTATGGATGGTCTGAGGATGAACAACACATGGCGTTGTTTCAAGGAAGGATGTTCATTCCATTATTGATTTGTGAGATTTTTCTCAGAGAGTTACATAGTTTTCCCTTATCTATATATCTTATCATGACAAATATGTATCGATCTTTGAGGAGTTAGTTTTGGTGGAATGGGTTAAAAAATGCAGTTGCAGAGTTTGTGTCTCGATGTTTGGTCTGACAGAAGGTGATGATAAAGAACCATGTTCCCGGCGGTTTCCTCTATCAATTATATGTTCCTCATTGGATGTGGGTGGACAAGACTATAGGCATTGTTACGTGTTTACCTTGATCTCAAGGAATATATGATGCTATGTGGGTAGTTGTATATCATTTGATAAAATAATCACAAATCATATAAATCAAGGATTCGAGATCAATATTGGTTTTGTCGAGGAAATATATAGAAGAGGTTGTGTGACTCCACTGGGTCCCTAGGATGATCCTTTTTGATCGAGATCCACATTTTACACTAGGTTGTGGAGAGGTCTCCAATGTGCTTTTGGGTATCAGTTATGCCTTAACACTGAATTTCATATGCATATGGACTGTCAGACAAAGAAGACCATCCAGAATCTTGAAGTCATGTTGTGATCATGTGTCCTAGATTTTGGAGGTTCATGAATGACGCATTACCCTTTGAAGAGTTCTATTAAAACAATAGGCTCAACTCCACCATTAGTATGGTAATGTTTAATGCCTTGTATTGGTGTCCTTTTCATTATCCATTATACTGGACTGGGATTGGAGAGATAGAAATTCATAGGATGGAACTAATATAGAACACGACAGATATGGTTTTGGTGATTCATGAGAGGGTGAAGGAAACACAAGATCATCTGGAATCTTATGCCAATCATAAGAGGATACATCTAGAGTTGGAAATTTGGGATCATTTGTTTCGTTTCGTGTCTCCCCATCATGGGAAGTGAATGTTTTCTTGAGGGAATAAGAATTCTACCCAGTGTTTTGGAGATTCCAATGTGTTGGCTCATGTTGGATCCATGGCGTATTGGGTAGCACTTCCCCCAAAAAAGAGTAGGATAAACAATTTTTTTCACATTTTGTATCTCCTGCATTATCTCCATGATGACTATCAAATAAATTATTGGGGATATATTGACATTTATGATGAAACGACCATCAAGGAGAAACCTATCGGGATCTAGGACCGTAAGGATAAGGTGTTTCATAGGCATTCTATTCAATTGATTTTGATCTTGTGGTGGTACAGTGGCTTGTAAGAGAGGTCCTAGGAATGTGAGTCATAGATACCCACAGAATACCATGAGTAACTTGATTTTTATCTCTTTTCATGCAATATGGTTTGTTTCATTGTTTTAAAGAATTCATGTTTATAATATGTCTTTTTCTTTTTTTCTTCATCTCTTGTTATCTTTTGAGAGGTGTCTCCCTGAGGAGAGTGGTTAAGAGGAAGTTTTAGATTTCCTATGGTTTCACATTGTTCTTATGATGATGTTTTTGAATTGAATTGATAGAAAGATCCATAATAGAAATCTAATAGGGTGGTAATTAATACCCCTTATTCTGTTTCTCGTCTAGGATGGTTTTGAATTTTCATGAACAAGAATATTTGGGGACGTATCTGATGAAAAGGCTTGGACCTCTACGACCCATTCGTTGCAAAAATATGGTGTTTTGGGTGTTCTTGGAGGATAAGGTGACTTATTCCAACTATTTTCCAAATTTTTCCAATTTTGGGAATTAGGTTTCCAATTATGTGAATAGTTTCATCAGTGAGACAGATGTGACCGGTTGCATCAGTGAGACATTTACGAATAGTTCCATTGATGAAACAGATGTGAACAATGTTATCGGTAGGTCTTCTATCGATATGGTGTATGTCGACTGGTCCTGTATGTTTTTCAACTTTTAGTGGGTCAAGTCGGTAGAGCATCTATCGGTAGTTCATATTGGTATTTCTTTTTGATAAGTAATTTATCAGAAATTTAGGTCACATGTCATCTATTGGTAGGTCATCCATTTGTATTTCTTGTCAGTATTTCATCAGTCAAAAGGTCCTATCAGTAGGACCTATCAGTAGGTATTCTTATTGGTAGGTCCTATTGGTAGCTCATGTTAGAATGTCATGTCATTATGTCATATGTCCGTAGGTCATCTATTAGTAGGTGCTATAGTGTTTCTAGATCAGTCAGTGAATACTATTTTAAACATCCAATAGTTTTACCCATTTGAAATTTTCCTTAATGTAAAATGCATTAAAAGCCTTGTTTTAAGGTATTTGAGGCCAATTCAATTCCCATAACTCCTATACTAATTTTAATAAGTGTATATATGACTTTACGAAGTCAAACCGTGTAGTCTTGATGAGATCTACCATTAATTATAAGTGTAAACTATTTCTAATCCATTGCTCCGTTTATATTTTCAAAAGGCTGAGATACATCCTACATTGTTCTTCATTCTTGTTTTCCATGGTACAAGATTCCCCACAATTTTATTTTCCAAGGAGTTACCCAATTTTTTATTGGACATTGGATCATGTTTTACTTAGATTTATTCCTACTACATGCACACCCAATATTTTGGTAGAACCAAGAAGTGTTGATCCATATTCAAAATAATTTATGTTCTACCTTTATACTTACAGGTTCCTCAATATATTTCCTCTAAATATCCATTCCATGTTATGGAATGTGGTCTCCATGTTTTTAATGGACCTTTCAAGTGTGTTTGTTGATTTTTTTGTTCCCCATTTTCCCTGGGTGAATGCATTCGTTATGGGAGAGGTGATCATGATTCATTGTGTTAGCCTATTATTATGAAAATAACATCGAAAAACTTTTGATGTAGGGGAATCTTGGCTTCTATATTCCTTTACATGAATTCATAGAGTTATAATGTTTTATCCACTAGAACATAGTGAAATTGACATAGTAAATACATGAACTGGATTCAGGAAATGTTATCAATTTCTTAGTGATGTTATTACCTCTTGATTTGATAGACCATTCTATATCAATTCATTTATTATAGATAATGTCGTTATTGATAGAAATTGGTAATGAAAATAAATTTGGTTTTTATTACAACTTAATTAGCTAAAGATAAAGAGGGTTGATTAATGAATATATTTGTTATTGTTTAGATTAATGGTAAATCAAATCATTATGGATATGTTTGTTTAAATTAATTACTTAATTAAATATGGAATAATTAACTAGTTATGCGATAAAGATAATTCCTTATAGGGTTCTAAGTTACCATATAGTTTTTAATGGTTTGGCCCCTTATTCTTTGGATTTGTGAGTGCTCATTGTGTGTGAAGATTCAATGCATTTTTTAAAGCCAAGTTCCTTGTTTTTATATTTTATATTTACTTATGAATGTGTTGTGGTGTTATACTATGTTTTCTAAGCCTAGATATTTGTTTTGGTATGTGGCGATAGGGAGGTCTAGAGGTAATGGTGGAAAAAGTAGATTCTTGGAGGGGTGAGATGAATCTGTTTATGCATGTGGGTGACGGGGACGACACTAGTGATGATGGAGTGGGTTAAATATAGGATTACCCATAGTTTTGAAACTATAGTTCTTGTTAATATGTGGTCAGTTTATCTTCTTTACATTCCCCACATCCTATAGCATATGGTTTTTTAATCTCCTTTCAAAAGCGAATAAAATTGGTGGGGTTTCCAACATTTATTTAGTGCTTAGCTTCTCATGGTTGGATGGGTCTATACCCCTACTATATATAGAAAAGACTCGATATGTAGTTAACCTACTAATATTGTTGAGCCCCTTATGTTTGGTATCTTATAATGCTTTTCTATAATTATTGGGAATTATGTTAAAGTAATAATTCTATTAATAAATGATTGAATAATTTTTTCTGAACCCATGGGGTTGGATCTTGATGAGATGAAATGTTGTGGTTACTTCTGTGGAATTGTGGACATGGTTTCTTTATTCCTAGTGGGAAAAGAACATTTTTGGATCCTAATGAAATGTTTTGTGTAAATGATAATAGTCAATTGACAGTTAAATATTTAATTAATGTAAAGTGGAACTGATTAAAATGGATGATGTAATATGGTGTATCTTTTTATATTGTTCTGTTCTTATAGGATACCTAGTCATAGTTGTGGTAGTCGGGTGTCTAAAAGATGTTACCTGTAGTTAAGTCTAGGACTATGTTTTTACTAAAGTATGGTTGAAAGATATATTATATTCTATAATTTTTGGGTTTCTATATACTACTACACTCAATCGGTTAGGTCAACTTACACCCCATGGATTCTGAGCCCTGTAGGTGTTTTCCCCATCATCTTGATGGGTGGAAAGACTGCTGACTACCCCCCTTTTCCCCGATCTTTTGTCACAGTAGTTACATGTGATGGATGGAATGAAGAATATTTTTACCCATATTTGTTTTTAGAGGTATGTGATGGATTGTGGTTACCCACACACATATATTTTGGATATAGATTCATACTTACTAATATAGGTATTATTTTTATTAGATTGGATGGATTATGAATCCTTACACAGTGTATAGGTTGTAGTGGCTTGAGGTATAATACCCGAACTACGATTAATTTTATGAGGGTTAGGGGGCTCCCTAAAAATACATGGTTAAATTTTTTACATGGATGTGGTTGTTGGGTTTCACGATGTGCTTGTTGTGGTTCTTCGACCAGGTGTCTGCGGGCATGTATTTTTTGAGAGAGATGCTTAGGACGTGGAATATTATGGAAAATAGGGAAAATAGTGTGGAAGTGGTAGTTTGGTATCCTTGAGATTATTTATTATATTATATACTCTTGTATGAAATAATTAGTGAGAGTTTCCCTGGTGAGGCTGGGTACATAGAATAACTGTTTAGGTGATGAGTTTTTTTCACTTGTTTTTCAAAGTGCATTAACATTAAATATTTACATATCAAAGATAGGATATGTGGAGGATCCTATATTGTATAGTATTATAACAACCCTAAATATATATAATTTTTTTAGGTCCCATGCAGCAGGTTGGAGATCAGGTTGGAAACTAGTAGCGTGGGGTTGACAGGAGCTCTTCGGGATTCATGGTTACAGTTATTTTACATTCTTTTTGTACTTGTAGTTTTCCCTTTAAGTTGAAGTAGTTTTTTCATGACATTAAATATTTTTACTTGGGTTTCATTTTATAATTTAGTATATGAAAGTGTTGTTTTGTTCCTATATTATCTCTAAATCTCTTTTTTATGCATTCTTTTAGAGGGTAATGCCTCCCATCAGAGTGTTTGTTATACCCTCAATACTTGTCCCCAAACTAGGGCCAACTGGAGACAGGAATCGGGTGTCACTATCTATCTCCTACTATTGCCGACCTAGGAGGGGTACAACTTGACGGGAGGGATTTATGACAACATTAATTTGTGGAATTGGTAGTACACACAAATGCACAAGTGAGGGTTTCATTTTCCAATAGTTAGAAAATGAGATAAATAGGGGTTTTATAATAATAATAATTACATTATAGTATTATTAAGTTACTTATGATATTATTATATGATGTTTAATTATGATTTTAAGGATTAATAATAAGACATAAACATGAAATCATCAGTTGTTAATTATATATATTCTTTAAAACCCCCCAAGTATTACACCTTAAGCCTTATTTGGATGGTCTATTTGTGAGATCATGAACAATATGACATGGAGAAGGATATTGGAAAAGTATTTTGGTAGGCAATGATCAGGAATAATGGAAAAAAATTTGTGATGAATTTAGGAGAATACAATTTCTTTTATAATTTAGGGGAGCGGTCAAAATTAAAATTTTCAATGTTTTCAAATAATATAAATTATTTATACTCATAAAAGTATATAAAACACTAAATTTATGAATATACGGTGATAAGGGTTGAGGTAAAATCATCATATAAAAAATTTAATGTAAGATGTGGCTTGTCACTTAGTTTTTACCTAAATTAAATTTTTTGCCTTTTACCATGGAAACAAGTTTATTCCTTTGTAAGTATTCATAATAAACATATAATATAGTGAAAATTATTTTCCAAATTTAACCCACATTTTTCTAAATATGATATAAATTTTTATAATTACATTTTTTTAATGGAATAAATTAATTTTAATGTAAATATACAAGCATTAATGAAAATAGTTTTTAAAATAATTCCATTTTTAAGAATAAAAATGATTCCATACCTAAATCATTTATAATTATTTTTAATATGGAATGAGTTGGTTTAATTTTTTTCAAAGGGAAATTATTTCACTATAAAACCGTCCCATGATATAATTTTACCTTATACAAACTTGAAATGAAATGAATGTTTTGGGATTTATCACATTTCACATAAAAATAAATGTTTTTAGAAAATTAAAATAATAAAACCTAAGATATATTTTCTATGATAATATAAAAAAATTATTTATATTCAATGAAAAGACATTTCTAAAATAAAATAAATATTCATTTTATATAAAAAAATGTAATACATGGGATAAAAATATACATAAATAAATGAATTCTTTTTTCAACAAAATTATTTATAAAACAATGAATAATTTGAGAATATTAAATGAATTATAATAAATAATGATATTTTATTAGTTATATTTTTTCCTATATTTTCACATTTTTCAATCTCTAATAATATTTTCCTTTGTAATTGTATTCATTACATAATCTAGTGAAGTTAATTTTCTCTCATATTAGTTTCTGATTCCCATGTTACAATATTTGACATTTAATTCTTACATAAAATATCTTCTAGGTGAATATAATTATTTAACCATACCTACTATATTCAATCTAAAATTTTAACCATATTTTCTTCACATGAATGATTTATTCCAAATTATAACACCTTTGGGATCAAAATAATAGAAACATCATGTATGTACGACCATAAAAAATAATCATTAAACACACATCTTATACCCATGATAAAATATGATGTAAGGATAATTAGTAGGAAAAAGACCCATTATTCTACATAATTCCATATATTTCAATAAACACTATACATAAATTTGAATTTTTACCAAAACAAAGAACACTCTTCCAAGGAGATTCATTAATAGAGACATGATCTCTTACATGAAATGAAGGATATTTCCTGATTTTATCAACATTACCCTTCCATTAACACATATATTACCTCAAATTCGCATGCATCATCATTAATTTCTCTACCATGTTATCTACCAATTCTACTCCTAGTAAATTATTATCACTAAATTCATCCCATATTGATGATGTTTGTAAGTGAATTATAATAATTTTGTAAATGAACCATCTATTTGATTGAATTAAAACCATTATTATAATATACATATAATAATAAATTATTTTGATCCTGACATTCCTAATAATATAATGATCACATAGGAATAATATATTCCAAGGTCAGAAATATTCATTATGACTTCCCATCATATTGAGAATTAAATTTTGTAATAAAATTAAATTTTGTATCCAATGACATATGAATAACTTCTAAAAAAATATTTTTTAATTATAGGATCACAAACAAATAAAATAAATAGAGTGAATCTATGTAATCTAAATATATTTTTATGATAAATTTGATACATATTAAACATTGTTATGTAATTTTTAATTGAATGAAAATTAATTGATTTTGTAGGATAATGAACAATAACAAAATTAAAATGATTAACTTGAGTGGTATTCAATAACCCCATAATGAAATTAGTGGTTATATTTTCCCATTTCTTCTAAAGAAGTTGAAAACTATGAATAATCCCCTTTTTTTGTTTTCACTCATCATTAAAATATTAGATAATCAAACATTTAATAATAAAATTTCCAATTTATTTCTTTATTTCACACTATCAAAATATTTAATGAAGGTCTCTATACATCTTGGTATTTACATGATAAATGGAAAATGGAATGTTATGAGCTTCATAAATTATTAATTATTTGATTAGAAATCACTTTGAACAAAAAAACATGTTTAAAAATATCACAAAACCATCTTAAAAAATTCTAATTTTATAAATATTTCCATTCTTGATAAATTCCACAATTTCATTAAAATCCCAATCAGTCCTCAAATAAATCTTCATTCTAACTATATAAGGTTATTTCACTAACACCTGAACCATAATGAGGGTGTTCCTAGATGGAAAATATATGTTTTAACAGTAATTAATTCATTAAACAAGGTATCATGAACCAAATTTAGAATTTTTCATGATACATTTTCTTTAGACTCATGTTATAGACTAAATTATTCATATTAGATGGACTATACTGAATAAAAAAATATTAATCATTTAACAGTTTTAGAAGCCTTTATTCCATTATGTTCATCTATTTTTAATGACTATATACCTTAAACATTTATATATAGTATATTAGTCACATTTTCCCACATAAAAAATAAAATACAAACTTTTTAAATCATAAACAACCACTCAATCTTAACATCGGGTGAAGGATAATTTTAGTAATTAAGTTTCAAATATGGAGAGATATATGAAATTAACCAATAATTATGCATTAGGGTATTAACAATTACCATTAACGATGTATCATTATAAATAAAAAATTCACCACCTTTGAAAAGTAAGTCACTAATAAAGTAACCAATCTTCCTTTACATTACATGCAAAAATTCATCAAATACCTTTCTCCATTTTAATTGAACTTCTTTTCATCTAATCATGGTTTTTGTGAAAAATAATTAAGTAATGGATTCCAAAAACCATCTATAATAACCTATTTATCCCAGTAATCACAAATACTAGTTGAATTTATAGGCCTTTTCACGCTTCCACAAATTTATTTTTAGTAGGATCAGTATATGTACCATCGTTTGAAAACATATTTCCACATAATGTATTTTTTGTTACTCAAAATCAAATTTTATAAATTTATATATAGCATATCTTATTTATTGTTTGAAAATAGTCACTTAGTTTTTATCATGTTCATCAAATTAGTTAGTGTAACAAATAATTCCAACATTTAAAACTAGCACATATTTATTGAAATACTCATGGGAAAGTCAATTCATATAATCTATAAATATAGAGGATGAATTAATTTTCCAAGAAGGATTATTTACAAAAAATAATTCCAATACGTTGTATAAAATTCCATCCTCAAAAAGGATTCATGCATCACTACAAGATGGTGATACCCAGACCTCAGATAAATATTTTAAATATAATAAGAACTCTAGAGCTGATCAAACAACTCACTGTTATGAGGAGAGAAATTTTTTATCTTTATAATGATTTTTCATGTGACCTATAATAAATATAAAGATTCCTGGAACCAACTATATTTGTAACAAGCAAAACATGACCACACAAATGTAATGATCTAGGGTAGATAAAACCCTTATTATGAAACTATAGTACCATCTTTCTGAATTACAAACATTCTAGTAGACCTATTTGATAAAGGGGTTCTTAAAATGGTCTAGCATTATGAACAAAGTCTAGTAAATCCAAAATACCAACTAGGAATAACACCAAAACAATAATAAGGAAATATATCTATATATTCTTTTACCATGGGAACATAAATAATCTGAATAGTTTCTTTCCGGTCAAAAATATATAAAAGGAGACTTTATCTTTCAATATTAATTAATTTTTCATCTTTGTGATATTTTATCTTCGGTTTTAATTCATTATTATAGTTCAAAAAAGCATATATTAAAAAAATATTATTTATATCTAAAATCTATAATATCATGATAATATAAAATCTAATTCTTGTTTATAATTATAGAAATATCATCATCAAGAAATAAAACAATTATTGAAGGAAAAAACATTCCATTGATTATAGTTTTATTATTTATATAAATTCATGTTGTGTTTATAATACCCCCATATGTTTTTAAGAGATCTTAATAATTCATTTATTAATATTCTATTTCTACTTTACATGAAAATTTTCTTGATATAATAGAATTTTTGTATCCTAAATAAAATTAAATAGAAGAACAATTTGAATAAAAAATTAATTGTCATATCACAACATCACATGGGGGTCACATATCTAATGTAGTAGAAGAAAATTTATTTTTCATACCTTTCTATTTTTGATTTGGTTGATTCCCATTTTGAGTAACTAACTTCAGAATTGTGTTATTTTAGTTTCCCTGATCATTACAATTGAAACATATTACTAGAAGTTCATTATCAATTTTCCCGTTACTTTTATGATTTGAAATCTCTTCCATACATCCATGATCCAAGTAATCGATACTACCACATCAAAAACACTTTCAAGATCCCATTAAAAAGGAATTATAGTTATATTTTCTAAATTAGGATCCTTTGGGTGGAGACATCATGATTTATTACATGGCTTATTCTCCATTTTATTTCACCTTGACCACTTCATAACCTATTTTTACCATGAACATATGAACCATCAAATGATATCCTAACATTTGAATCCTAACGATAAGTGTCCTCATAAAATTTATGATCAAAAAAGCCCACCAATATTCCTACAAATGGTTTCAGACATATGTAAAATCAATGAAATTTACTTTCATGATTTAGAATGATATCTTGTGCATACATAGAAAATATAGAAAAATTTATCCATAAGGGTCCAATTAATCTTATTATATTTTCATTAACTCCATTAATTTATATTTTAATCTATGTTTCATTACATTAGTAATGTAAAACTCCTGAAAAATATTCCAACTAAATTTACTCTCCAGAGTATCAATCTCCCCTATTTCATTAGAATTATTAATTAGGGTCAACGTCGATTGGATTATCCTAAAAAAAATTAAATAAAATTTGTTAAATTTCTTTGTTTTATTCGTCTTAACACATTAGATATCTAAATTTATACACTTATCTATCAATTAATTTTAATAGGATTTTTGATCCACATAAAACCATAGGGTGATGTTTCATAAAATTATACTATATAAAAATGATCCTATATACACAGTTTGGTTACACTCATTCATGGGTTCCACTAATAATAACATACATAAAATTATTAAACACCACCAAAAACATATTTTTTATATTAATTAAGGGTTATTTATTAATAATGTAATTATTGTCTAGAATCCTTCCTAATTCAGCTACTCTATTTCTCATGAAGAGAATCATTTTGAGATGAAATTATAATATGAAGAAGAAAATAAATATTAAATATATATCTCTTGACAATATAACAATAAATTAGATATTATATAATGAATATTTAAATTTTATCATAACATATAAATGTGTCAAAACCATTCCTCTGATAAAAACTATAATGAATCATAACTCACATGACCCATATATACAAGATATATAAAAATGGTTTCAATTTAAAACATTACATAGATATTTTCATTATATATATATTTTTTAATTAGGTAAAACATTACATAAAAAATTTGGAATTACTTATTTTGTTTAATTTTTTCTAGAAATAATATAGCTTTAAATTTAAACTATTATTTAATTTAAGGAACATTTTGAAATTTATGATGATTTTACATTGTGTAAATAATAACATTTCAAAATGTGCTACTCAGTAATAGGTGATATGAAAAAATATTTTAAAATTATCTTTCATAAATGAAATTATTATTTTAAAATATTAAAAAATAATCCCAGTAGTCTACTGAAAAAAATAAAAACCCACATGAATTCATTTAACTTTTTAACAATTAATAAGTGGGCACATATATAAACATATTTACTCATGTTAAAATAAATACTTTTCTAAAGGAATCATTATAAACCCATTTGATGTAATAGTAAAAATATATAATGACTCTTAATGTAATATTAATCTCATTAAAATATTTCAATGAAAAACAAAGAATTCTATTTTAAAAGTTCATTAACATTCCTTACCTCCTGAAATCAAAATGTTTCTATAAACCCCCATTTAAAAAAAGAGTATTATAATGTTGGATAATAATATTCATAACCAATAATCAATAATTTTTATTTATTTCATAAATAAAAAATTCTTAGTTATATTTATTGGTATAATAAACTTGATATTCAACATTAGCTTCTAATACTAATTCAATAATCAATGCATTAGAGAGATAGATTAAGATCACCCATAATATTGAGTTATATTATGATCAATTATCATTATCTATAATCATAATGTAAAATATTAAATAAACATTTTTAAAATTTTAAATTTGCATAAAAAACTTTATTTTAGGCCAAAATAAATACACATACCATTTTCATATAGTCAATATGAGAAATTTAATTTTTTATTGAGATCACTTAAAAATAAAAAATTCCATGAAGATAATGATTAGTATATAAATTTAATTGTATAGTAAAATTTTATAGGATGGTTAATAATGAATCTGAATTTTGGTGGAATGAAATGGTAGTTGAACTATATAAATTAATATAATATATTTTTCACCTTTTTATGAAAATATCAAAATGTACTATACTATTAATACTAAAAGAGTACTTTTTAAACCACTTTAATGATATTAAAAATACGTTAATGATGAAAATTATTTAGAATTTAATAATATGTTAGTTCATTTTTCAATGATATAAAATAAAACAAACATATAGGATAATGGTTTGAAATGAATAATTTTGAACATAAATTTTATGAAAAATATTTTACCTTAAGTAATGTCAATATTCATATGTTCAGTAACTCCTAAATAATAAATATCAATGATATTTTTCTATATTAATAACCTATTTAATTTTAGTTTTAGTATTATTATTCCTTTTATTTTTCTTTATTACAATACTTAATTTAGTTACTAATGTGGTTAATTTCAGATTTGATGTTTTGGTTTCCCGTAGTTTATAACCTGAAAATTACATTGGTGTATTGACTATAGTGGAATTGGTTATAGATAAATTACATTCATAGTATCAAAAAATAAATAATTATAGTATTTATTACTTAAAATTAATTTTAAGAAACTATATAAGGTATCCATGAAATGTTAATTGTGTTGATTCATGTAGATGATAGTACATACATTCATATGAGCCATGTTAATATTTTTCTACTAGGTAAAAAATATATAAAGTATAAAATATTTTAATTTTATATAATAAAAAATATGTTATTCATGTGTTATTTTTTAATTAGTAAAACCCTTATGAAAACCCATGTATACCAGTAATTTTAATTGAATCACATTGCTTCATGGAGGTGGTATTCTATTGGTATAAACTTGTAGTGATATCAATTTTAACCAGACGGAAAGTGTGGTAAGGTAAGAAATATTGTATCTATATTAAATCCTAAATATATAATAAATATAATATATACTTATTGGGTTCATATTTTTAACCATATCTATAATATATCATGAATAACGAAACACATTACTATATGTAGGTGGTAGTCTGCACGTGTGCATGAGTGATGTTTTCATTTTCCAATGATGGAAATGGGGATGAAAAATGGATAAAACATAATAAAAATAATTTTTTTGTATATTTTAGATACTTATGTTATTATTAAATCATGTTTAAATAAAATTAGATTATTTTTGAATAATAAATAAATATGTTACACTCAGTTATGAATTATACTGAATCTTTGGAAAACCTCTATTTAAATGAACTTTTTGCCTTCATAGTTTTTTTATTGTGATATGAAAACATATAGGATATGGGGAGGTATGTTGGGATCTGAATATGATATGGATTATTCTAAAAAAAATTATTAATATGTGTACATAAATGCGGGTATGGGGTTCCATTTAACAACTTAGAAGAGTGGAACACATATAAATTTCCAATGTTTTAAAATAATATAATACAACTATAAATATAAATTTAATATAAAATTATCCAATATCGAAGATATGGTGATAAGTATAAAAATAATTTCATCCTGTAGAAATTAAGATAATATTTTTGTGGATTGGTCACAACTTTATTTCTTTACTTAACATATTTTTACCCTTTATCGTGGTAATCAATTTTAACCATTGTATCTATTTAAAATGTCCCAAATATGAAATAGACATTTTATAGAAATATGAACCTCAGGATTCAAACTAATAAATCAATTTTTTAAATTTATATTTATTGAATTGGTAGAAATTAATTTTAATATAAAAACAATAACCATAATACCATCAGTTCATAGAAACATTCTCTTTTCAACTTTAAATGTGATTTTATACAAAATATTATAATGATAATTTCAATGAATGTAGTTTGATTAATATTTTCAAAAGAGAATAATGTCACTTTATTATAATTTATGATAGAATGGTTTTCTAAAAAATATGAAAATAGATGAATGTTTTAGATTATTTTAGTATTCACCCAAATATAAGTATTTTTGAACAATATAAACAATTAACCCTAAGATATATTTTAAATGATGATATAAAAAACAAAATAAATTTTATAACATAAAATTACAAATATAGAAAATATACTTTTATATAAATCATTGTAATATATAGAAAGACAATTTATAAAATATAAAACTACTCCTTTTCAAAATAGTTAATAATAAAACTATTATGATTATGAACCAACAAAATAAATACTTATATATCATAATAATTGATTTTCATAGTATTAACTTGGTTTAAAAATCAGTATTAGAGTTTGGAATTTATTTATTAACCTCAGGTTAAATATTTCATGTATAACAATTATGTATATTATTAATGTTATATATATTGGATTCAATTATATAAATTGATTATTATAAATATAATTAAAATATATAAGAGTTTAGTAATGGTTACAATATAAAATTTTTAGATGATATTTAAATTAGATTTTGATTTTTAAATTTTTGTTATGAAGTCAATAAAATGTATTGGTTATGATTTGTGACACCCCCTCTTTTTGGAAAATTTCTATTTCGTTCTATGTTGTTCTCTGGTGGAATGGTTTGGGTTGGATTTGGAAAATATTAATGGGTTTTTTAGAAGTTAGTAATTGTTTTTATAGGTCACATAGTTTTTAAAATACATGGGAATACTATAAGTATGTATCAGGTAACCAGTCAATAGTTTTTTAGGGTTTTTGGGAAGGTTGTTGGCCGATACATGATTTTGGGAAAAAATAAAAAAAATATGGAATTTTAAATTTTTGGAGAGTAAATATTTTCGTGACTAGGGTATAGATTGTGCAACTATTCTTCCATACCACATATACGTGGGATTTTTTCACAAAAACATGCTTGGTTCCTCCATGATTTTCCATATCGGGTGGCTAAAAAAAACATATAATTGAAGGGTTCTTAATTTTAGAATCTTAACCCACTTTCCCTCATAAATCTCATTCATCCCTTTTTTTTGTGTATATTGGACAAGTATAATCATTTTGGGGATAATGATATTTTTCATCCTCTTAGAGGAAAAATACATCGAATCATAGAGTATTTGACCAATGGGAATCAAAGGTAAGAGTTATCAATCTCATTCCCTTATTTATATTCTTATTCTCTTATATAAGGAAACCTAAAACAAGGATTTTATGCCTAAATCTATTTATATGTAAGGGGATCTTAGCTCCACATTGATTCACAAGGTAACTCTTTCTACTCCTTCCGATAACATTCAAATTGATGTTGAATAAGAAAAAAACCTCTTCTCTGTAATGAATATATGGCTGTTGGACACTCATTGGAGACATGTCAGAAGCATGTCACATGTGAGGACTGTGGAATGAGGGGTCATGCTACAATGCCCTGCCGATGGAAGTCAACGATAAAAGATGTGGCCTTGTCAGAGCCCATAGTTTATTATGGTGGTTCACCCAAGGAACTGATTTCCAATGTGGTTGATGATCCTGACTCTCATGTGGTTAAAGGAAAGGTTATGTTGATGGATTTATCTCTAGAGAAAAATAATAGTGATCCCTCAGTCCCGAAGTTAGATTTCGATAAATAGGATACACAGTCTCCTGGATTGATGATCCCTGATCAATCTCAGGTTGATGTCTCTGACCAGAATGATGCACATCGATGTGTTGACTACCACCAGGAAATTCAGAAACTCTTTCAATCTTTTGAACTATCTTAGAATTAGTGGAATGTTTTTGAGGTTCAAAGGGGTAATGAACCCCTATTAAGGCATTTATTAGTGGTGGACGTGCATATTTCAATGAGGTAATATTGAGTGGAAAGAAAAAGATGAATAATGGTGAGGATTTCACCTCTGTTCTCTGTAAGTGACGACCACGACTGGATTATTCTAACCTTCCTAGGAATGTGTCTACCAGTTCCTCTTCGAAGATGCACATGAAGATGGAATCAGACATTTTTATTCAGGATAAATCTCAATCTGAGTGGGAGCCTTCCAGTGACTCTGATTATATAAATGATATATCGTATTATGATATCTAATCCTGTGTTAGGTGAATAAGGTCATTTGTTTGTTTGATCCCATCCACCTCTTTTATGTACCTATTTATTTCTTCTTAATAAATGGTCAGAAGCATTTCATCTAACTATATTTTCTTGGTTATATATAGGTAAGGGTTTAAATGATATATTATTCAGATCCATTAAAAAAAGTGATTGGTAGATTGATCTACAAGTTTATGAAATGATTCATCAATACTATCACATTGGATGTAGGTGTCCCCTCTCTAATTATTTTTTTTGTATAACATGAAGGATTTATGTTTAAAAAATAAATTTCATATATTTATCAAAGGATATATCATGGTAATTTTCTTTTCTAAATTCAGAATTAATTTTTGTGTGTTCCACCCATTATATGTTGAAAAAAAATCATAAAAGGTAATTTTTATTTTAATTGTTTTTTTATTCTTGAGATCATTTAATAATATTGTTTTTATGTATTAATGATGTGTCTAGGGTACTTATCAGTTAATAATTGGAATCCATACAAATTTTAGGGAACATATAACTGTACCACCAAATGATGACTTGGGTCTGGAGGGATGGGTTCTTCCTGGGAGTTTAGATTATTCATGGGATATATTGGATAGAAAATATATTCATTTGAAACATAAAAGTGTGTGAAAATTGATGAAATTAGTGATATTCATAGTTTGAGTTACATTTTTCTCTACCAAATTTATATATCATAGGACAAGTATTAATATTTCATCTAGTTTTTGTGCAATTGTTTTTTCATTGTGAGATATATTTTTCTTTTCTAATGGGTTGTATGGGATGTCTTGGGGATTTTATATTGTATCTATCATCACCATTCAATATTCAACACAATGATGATGAGTATGTTTCCTGGAAGGATATAGAAATGGAAAAATTGCCTTTCCTTCCCAGTGGAGAACATTGATGTGGTGGTGAGAGATTTATGTGGTGGAGTTGGAGTGGTTTTGGTTGAGAGAATGTGGAGGTATTATAGTGGGGACCGTGGTCATTACTGTATTATTTTGAATTCTTGTACGCAATTAATTTTATATTGTTTAGTGTTTCTCTAATTTTCCTCTTATTATGATCTACTATAGTTAGATTGATTTTATAATTCTTTATATTTATTCATTTTATTACAACTAATTTTATAGTTAAGGGTGTGTTATATATGGGATAAATCATCCCCAATGATATTTTATACACATCGAATTTATTTAGAAACATTTATGTTAGTAGGATTCACTAGGTTTGGTAGTGTCTCAATCCATCCTTGTTCAATGGGTCAGGTTATGTATGTTAGAAATGGTAATAGTTTTTAACTATCTATTATTTGTTAATAGTAGTCATAGAGATAACATATATCAGGACATGGAATTTTGATTATAAAATAGAATAGCTAAAATCATTATATTGGTATTCGTTTTATCATTTAATTTTAGGTAAATGTTTTTTTATGAAAAAATATTTGAATTTTCACATCATATCATCATGGTATCAGCCAATGACAATTTAGGATCATTCAATAGTGAAAGACTTAACGCTAAGAAATCATCAATTTTTTGATATTTTATATCCATACATTTATGATATGTTATTTCTTAAATTAAATTTGTATAAATTAATTTTGTGGGGACTCAGTTATAATTTTACTATGAATATATGAAAATGCCTCCAATTTTTTGACCTATAAATCACTCATTAAGTGATATACAGAATATGGTTCCACCAAAACTGTATGGAAATCATGAATTTTTTAGAATCAAATTTTATTATTTCTATACTACTGAAAAATAAAAATTTCCCAATGTACCATATCATCTGGATATATCATTGGAATATCAAAGGAAAATATACATATCCATCACTGTGACTCAGTACCTACGAAATGAGAATCATGGATTACATGAATGAATTGAACTATTAAATTATTAGGTAATGTAATCAAAATTAAACTTAATTTGGATGTGTATATTATTAATGATTTTAAAAGATGATGGATTTACCACAATTAAAAATCTAATATTGAACAAGGATGTACATGGGTGGTATTTGATGAATTTTTTAACAACTGTTTATATCTACACATATTCTGAGTGTCATGAATAATATATTTCATTAATCTATGGAATGGAAACTTTTTTTAGAATATAGATCATAATAATCAATATTTTCACATTTTTCATTAGATGATTAGATAGAGAATAAAAAAAAGAAGGCATGTTTGAATCGGACCTATGATTGGATATTCTTTATAGAGTGGCGATGTTAAATATTGATAATTGGTGGTAGAAAAGAAATTATTTGAAATCGAGGTGATGGAAACACATTTTTCCAGACACAACTTAGTGGGATCTCATGTTTTAGGAATAATTTAATATGATATAGGTACTATTAGGGTAGAGGTACACATGATAACTAATAAAATGGATGATTTGTTATTCCTCTATGTCATATTTAACAATCAGGTTTCATCCAATTTTGTTCTTTAGATTAAATAAGTAGTGAATGTATATAGCCACCTTAGTGATGTCAAAAAAGTTCCTTGAAGGAACATCTTGGTCTTTATTATACAAATTTCCTAATGGAAATAGGTGGGGACTCCTATAATATATCACAAGATTCTCATGATCAATTAGGAAAATCTTTTTGGAGCAATTATTATAACAACTCGGGACCTAGTATTGGATAACCATTTGTTACATTTTTGAAAACCCAAAAATAAAAAATCAAGTATTTGATAGTTATCTTAGATTTTTTACAATAAAATATTTTATATAATATCCAAAAGAATAGTATTCTTGGATTAATATATACCCAGATAAACTATATTTGATAAATTTGTATAAAACATAAACAATTATGAGACAATTATTAATCCTTTCATAACATATACTAGAATTTTACACATATTTCTCCTCATGGTTTTCCGGGGAAAGGGGAAACTATAAGAATGTGCGTATATTCTAATTTAACGGTATCATATGAATATATATATATATATACATATATATCATAACATATACTTGGAAAATGTTATATAGTGGGATTAAATATGTAACATGAAGCCATAATTAATTATATCTAAATAAATAATGTATCCACACATTGTAATGATAAAAAATACATCACACACATATCATTAACTAGACCCTTATAGATAAAATTAAAAAATTTAGGTAGATAATTCCATACCGTAAGACACATCTTTATGATCATATTGTAATAAAAACAACAATTTCTTGATTGTAATACAACAAAACTCCCAAACATGTATTTCTAGTGAGACCTACTGATGTATGGACTATCTATATAATTATAAGGCACACACATAACTTTTGTACTTCAAATGAATTTATTATATCAGTAAACTCATAAATTATTAATATTCAACATTTCCAACAATCATCCATATTAGTAAAAAATAAAATTGTTATACTTTTACCCAAGTCAATAAAAGCGGTCACATGATAATAACCCATTCATATAATAATGGTGGGTATATAAAAAAATTGTAATAACCTTTTTAACAATTATCTGTAATGGAAAAATGACATATAGAATACCAATAATTTTCTTCCTGATAATTAAAGTGATCACATGAGCATTAATCAACCCAATATAAGAAGGTGGGATGTTATACAATAAATATTCATCATGAGAATAAAAATCCATATTATTATATCAACATGAGTGATTCTAATAATTTTATCCATTTTAATAAAAGGGATATCATAATCACTAACCATTCAGAGATATAATGTGGATGATTATCAACACTTTGTCAACATAAAAATTCTCATATTTATTTTAATTAAAACTCTTATAATTTCAAAATCCATTAACATGTTAATATAATAGATAATAATATTTTTAAAAATATGGATAAAGGTGGTGGGATATTATACAATACATAGGGAACACACCAATAGTCATCTCGATGAAAATATCAACATATCAGACACCAATAATATTTTAGTTGACAATAAAAGGGATAATATGAGAATAACCATCCATAGATATAAGTTGGACGGTAGGAAAATAGATTAGCAACATAGAAAGGATGGAGTATTATTAATGTAAAATAATGTTATATTTCCAATTGAATAAGGATAATATATTGGTGAAGTATAATTTTATAGTGATGGTTTATCAATATATGATCGTAATTGATCTTAATAGTTTTCAGTGGTATGAGAAGATAGAAATAGTTAAAAAATTAATAATAGTTCATAAATAAAATGTGAATATTGAAATTAATATTCCCGAGGAGACTCTAGGTAGGTGTGTATTGTTAGTACCACTCTTAATTCATTGTAGATATACTTGATTCAATGCATATAAAATTTTTTTGGGTTGAATACTATAGTGTTCATCTATATAATAATTATATCAATAATTTTTTTGAAAATATTATATATAAAAATTGGAATAATTTCCTCACATTAGGTAAAATATATTTATTTCTAGAATAGATAGGATGATAACATCAATTCAAACATGTAATGAAAATTATATTTTTGACCCTTTAAATTGAACTATATTATATTGGAAAAAAATTAACATTTTAAGGATATCAATGGCGCATGAGTAGGGGATATCTGAATGGAGTGGTCTTATGAAATTTAATTCAATCAAATTTTATCTTTCTATATTAGATAAAAAGAAACAATGAAGTTCCTACTGATTACAATATTAAAATATATGCATCAATCTCATTTCCAGATGTCACTATTTCAAAACCCGCTAGGAGAAAATCTCAAATCATATCTTTTTTGAGGAAGAATGGGTTTTGGCTGTTTGGAGGTTCTTTAGTGATTTCACTGCTCTCTACTCCCATGATCTTCTTTGAACTACATTTTTGGAATGATTATCTCATGGTTAAAAAGTTATAGGCATGTAAAAAATTTCATCATCTATTATTATTATCATAGGATGCTAGAGCATATGAAAAACTAGGAATAAGGATAGATATGAGGGAATTATATACACAAGAATATTCATTATCCTGAGAACAACGTCCCCCCTCATTGACGTGGTCAGTGGAATCAGCAACTAGAACAATGATCCATCTCTAAGATCTCTACAGGTGAGTGCATCAATGGGGAAACCCTCTAATGATGGGCCTCGGGGCCAGTCAGTGTGTTAGAAACCTCCAGTCACATTCTTCATGCTAAATACACATGGTTTTCTAATTTTTGGAGTCATGAAAGGTGGAGTGGTTGTCTGTGACTACCAAGGGAGTGACATTATTTCTGTTAGTGCCAACTATAGAGATGGTATATCTCTCCCAGCGAAGGCAAACACATTGTAAACTGAGAAAAACCTATGTTATCATATAAATATGACTCTTACTTAGGTGGAAACTAATTCTATGATCATTTCTGAATCCATGCATAGAAAAGTCTCCGTCCCCTAGTAAATAGCCAATATCATCAGAAAATGTATAGCCATCGTCAATAATAACATTCTGGGGGTCCATACATCGTGTGAAAACAATAGGGTCATAGATCATCTTGCTTCTACGGTACTAGCATATCATGAGTCTAGCATCACATTCTTCCCAAGCGTTAGTTTCATGAAACCAGTGGGGGATAGTTTGATCAACGATGAACTTGATATTCATTACATTATGCTTCCCTAGGAATCATTGTGTTTCTTAGCGTGTTTTATTTTGGTAACATTCCTTTATTATAAATATATTACTATGATGATTAAATGTTGATTTTTGATAACTTACTCTATTCCCAAAAAACAATCCATCAATTATTATGTCTCATTAATAGGTTAAGGAGGCCACCAAGTCAGTTAAATCTGGAAAAACCTATTTTTCCTTATTTTATAATTCACACATATAACAACTTGTAACCCTATCCTCACATTTCCATTATAAATTTGCATTGTTCACTTAAATAGGGTTTTTCAAATGATTTATGAGAATGATGGTGGATGGTATGTGGTTCCACTATATTTATCAAGTCATTGAAAGAGGGGTATATCTTGAAGAAAATATCCCTTCATCAAAGCCTTGTTCTTTTTCTTCACATTTTAATATTTTTATTTTTGTAATAAACGCATTAGATCCTCTTTATTTATATTATTTCTTTCAATTTTATTCTTATTTCATTCACTTATTTAGTCTTAAAATAAATATTTGAAATGGGATTGGGTTATACCATTTCTATTTCATTTCTTATTCAAACTATTTCTACATTGACTAGTCCTACCATAGAAGAGAATATTTTCTTAGTAATAAATCAAATTATCTCCAAAAAAATGTTTTCTTTGAATCTACTATCTCATTTTCATTCACATAAATATATTCAATTACTTTGGTTTTAATTAAAAAAATCATATATTAGAAACTATTCACATATGTTTAAGTAATTTGTGAACTATAAGAATTAGGTATTAACAAAATAGCAAAAAAACATGATAAGTATTTTTATATTTCGAACATAATCTTTATATTCAATTAATGAAAAATAATTTTATAGGTTCCTTGATTAATTGAAAACTCACAAAAATTATCCTAGGAATTATAATCATAGTAGGATTCTAGGATTGTATGTTTTGACATTAGCCTATGGTTTAATCACATTCATCTTAATTGTGCCATTAATTTCCTTATAGATTAGAAGTTAATAAAATAAGGTATTAATTATTAAGGATTTATAATTAAAAGGATAATTATTAATAAATTATTAATATTGTAAAGTTACTGTTATTATTCCTATAAAAAATATCTTCTAAATAAATTATTCTCATAGTGTTTTAACATTTCTAATTCAAAGACAAGAAAAATAAAATATTCCTTCAAAATAATTTTTTAATGTTATAAACATCAAGACCCCCACCATAACTCTTTGAATTGTGTTAATTTTTTTTCAAACTAACTTTTATATGTTTTATTATGTACGTCCCCCATAAATAACCACCTCTTTTCATCCAATATATTCCACCTAAGAGCTAAAAAAGTGACATCAACTGAGACAACCCATGAAATCACATTTCAAATTTGGATCCACTATTGGGGGTATTTTATTCAAAAAATTATAGGTATTTTTTACATCTATTACATTATACTGTTCTAATTTTATTCATCTGTATTTCCGCTTTCTCATTTTCTTTCCAATACCATCAATTTAAAATTATTATATTTATATAATGGTTCATTTTTATTCATTTTCTTTTTGTTGGATTAATTACACGAACGAATACTATGGATATCTATGATTTAAACCCAAATATTTAATGTATAAATAGAGATTGAATCAAAAAAATATTTTCATATGGTATATTCAAATATTCTACCAGTTGGGGAATTCCAATATTCTATGAAAATAGGAATTTAAATATCTTTGGAATAAAAAATATAACCAAAAACAATAGATGATAATAATAATAATGATTTTAACATATCAATTCAAAAAATTTCATACACGATAAATTAACTCTAAAACAACTTGCATTGAATATCCCTAACTAGAGTTAGATTATGAATTAAAATATATATTGATACACATTATTACAAAATTGTTTGAACACTTTATCATGGATCAGAAAAACATCTAAATTTAATTAATGTTCTTTTATGAAACTAGATACCAAATATTGTCTCTTAAGGAGAAAATTTAACAAAAGAAATTTTAATTATAACTTGATGGAAATAAGAAATATTAGAAGTAATAATTATAACACCAATACCAACCTTGTTGTAATTAAATTGATCATCTGTTCTTGAAATGCATTTTTACAACATCAAGGACCACTTACATTTGACAATAGATATTAGGGTTCTAAAAAAGACATGGGGATTAAATGTATGAATTTTTGGAGCGATTCAAAAAGTTCTATGAAAGATTACCACATCATAAAAACTATAAGAAAATACTCATCTAGTATATATATGATGTCCTAACACATATAGAGAGCGGAATGGTAGATGTCTTGGAAAGAGGTTAATTGACTGATGAAACACAAGTAGCATTAGATGAAATGATTTTAATGATGGAGAAAAACTCCCAATGATTTCATGGTAGATATACCCCACATGTTAGAAGAGCATATCTGGTTTTTTACTTCAATTGAAAATAATTTAATTGATTATATGATATAAGAATAAACTACTATGGTGAGACATATTACATTAAATCAAGTGATATCCCAACCCACTCATAGAAGTTTAATAGGAATTTGTATCAGAAAATAAAACCCTACAAATTTTTCAACTAATTAAAATATGTCTAGCTGTATTAACTAGGGGACCAAATGAATAGAAACAATAACAGAATTCCTAAATGAAGTTTGATTACTTCACACCAACATATAACCAATGGTATAAATATCAGTCATAAATGGGTTATATCTTGGTATAATAACAAAGTCCCCATATTCAAAAACAGTTCTAGTATCCACCACCTTACCAACAAGGTTTTCAAAAACTATAGAATATATTTGATTCCCATGAATTAAAAATTAAAAAAATATGGGAAATATAATTCAAAGGAATATTATCATACTATGAACATTTTAAAATAAATTCTTAATCATTGGAACAATTTAATCGATGATGGTTTAATGTTTTTGGAGTTGAATATAAAAATGAGTTGGATTTTCACCACCCTCCTTGAATTTGTATATATGAAATCTATAAATATTCCTTAGAAATTTACATAAAATACCAAGGGTAATGTCAGTGCCATCAATTTGAGAATTTGGAAGAAAACTTCTAATACAACATCACCTATAATTCTGCCGAGAATCACCAAAGCTCTAATAGGGCCCCATTAAAGACTAAATAATGAGCCTCAAAATTCAAACAACAATTCTAAGAGAAATATTTCTATTGTTCATTATAAACCCCAAATATTTTTGAGTAATTTTATTGATAACAAGAGCATGGATGAAGAGGATTTGAAAATAGATATTTTCATACATTCAATTATGTTGAGATAAGCATCCCTCAACTTGAAACAATCAATAAAATTCCATGGTATACCTTTTTTTAAAGAATAATATAAAAAATGAAGAGGGAAAAATGTAATTGAGTTAATAAAACACTGGATTAATGGATCTACACTCAATTAACCTTCCAACAGGATGCTTTAAAAGTGTATGGACAACATAACAGTTACTATGACATTCACCATAGGGCAGTTACATTTCTATAAGGATTAATTTGATTAATGATCTTCTATTAATATCTTGTATCACTCTATTTACACTTCATTGATGGTTGGGGACCTAAAGATGAAGTGGATGGTAGTGAAATTGGTGAATAAGATTATAGTATACCATATGGTGGTCCTTGAGGATTTACTTTTTCAAGTTAGAGTTATAATCCTTCTAAAAGATTTGTATTGTTGAATATGTAAGAAGATAGATTTGGTTACCATGCTCCCATAATTAATTTTAGTTTTTTCCTAAATAAATCTAATAAAATAATAATTGTATATTAAAAACATCTTATATAATTTGGATATGAGACCATATGACTTAATATTTTAGACTCATTGAAGTTACCCTCATAGGTTCACTCTAATTTCCATATATCCTATTTTTACCCATCCTGAAATGACTCTAAAAATATAAATTTTCATTAATTAATAAATAATTATAATTCATTATTAATAATATATTTGGTCATTTTTTATAGTTTAAGGTTGAAGAACACATTCATTATTATTTTTTATGATCAATACAAACTCATTTCTAAATATATTTCAGAATATTTTTCTAATTTTGAGAATGGAAATTCAAATAAAAACATGAATATTTATTTTCCTGATAGATTTGATACATTATTAATTTATTTTTTGGGAATTATATTTCGAACATGACATTTATTGTGAAAATATATCATTTCTGACAAGATCTCTGTCAATAAATATCCCACCCAAATCAAAAATCAAACAATTTACAACAAACATAAAATATTAACACATATTTAATGATTCAAAATTTACTATAATAATTTATAATAATTTCATTCTAATAAATGAAATGATACATTTAAATAATTTAAAAAATAATATTCTATATATTGTGTGGATATTTTCACACATACAAGGTATTATCCATTATAATTTCATAGATAATATTTTTTGAATGGTGGTTCTAATCATGTTATATTCCCATAATAGAGAATTAACTCCACACTATTAGATGTTTTGAAAAAAAATGAAATATTATATGATGTGGGTATTTTTATCCCATATCTAAGTAAGATTTGTTCAATATTTTCTAGGTTGTACAAAAGATAAATGATTTTCCTATTGTCAAAATAAATATGAAGAGTTAGTTTCTATAAGTGTAAAATACAATTTTAGATTTTGAATATATTATTGGAACCTGAATTAATTGAAAGAAAAGTTAATTTACCCAAAAAATTGATTGTATTCCAAGGAGACATGTTGTTTTGAAACACTATTACTCATTGGATAGTTTCTATGGACTCTTTCTAGTTTCCATTACATTAGAGGGCATGGAGTAGATGTAATTCACATATATTTCTCGTAAAATTGCAAAACAAATGATTCTATTTAGACTTTATAATTCCTCATGAAATTTACATATAAGAATGGTGTCTCTCTTTTCAAATTTACTCGTTCATTTCATGCAGATATTTATTGAACATTCTAATATTAATGGTTCTTTATTTTAAGAGTTTCTATGGATTTTTGGTAATGTATTATTTCATTACATTTAGAAAAACCGGTTTTAAACATTGAAAAATGTAATTTCAAGGTAGCGAATTGAATATTCCTTAGTATTTTATTCTCAAATTATATAAATAAGGTTTATTTATTTATGTTATTAATTATTTCATCCATTACATATTCTACATGTGTGAATGACGTTCGATCATTACTTTGAAATTATGGTTTTTATCAATGATAAATCCATGGTTTTATTATCATAACTCTTCCAATATCTTGATTTATTTACAATGATATTTTTTTATGATTCATGAAGGGTATAATTTTATGTGATAAAGAATAATTTGACAACTTGAAAAGTCATTAACCCCCCATGGTGGGAGATTCCATTTGAACTAATGTGTGACACTTGAAACTTTTTTGTTGAAGTAGTGTTATCATTGAGGGAGTATTCATTTTCATATGTGATATACTATACATAAAAGATATCAGATTCTTCCCAAGGAAACAATATAGTTATAAAAAATTGATTTAAAATTTTCTTTATATAATTTTTATTACAATTAATATTTCTATAATGTTGTTGTTTTTTTCGGACCATATAACTTCAAGGTAAATATTGAAGAAGGTAGATGAAAAACCAGAACATTTCAATAGGACAACTCATCTTCACATGATCGGTATTGAGATATTATATATCAATTATTCAAAGAACATGGTGTTATATCAAATGAGTATGATAAATCACACATCACATCATGATACCATTGTCTAAGTATAACATTTGTTCAAAATTTTTAATGAGTATCTTTATCCACTCTTGAGAATGAATCCTTAGTATTCTTATTTTTTAACTATCTTCCAGAATCAGAAATACATAAAATATTAACGAAAAAATGTGACTTAAAAATTAAATTTGAGATTAGGTATTATGTGTATGATTACCCATACCATTGGCATATTAATAGTGACCATGTGATTAGAAGATATATATATGATCAAGAATTTGAGTATATTATAACATTTCCCATAAAATTTATTGAGGAAAAATCTTTGGGACCCATCACATAGTTAGTAAGGTATTATAATTGGTTCTATATAAGCATATTTTTCATTGTCAATATATATTTTTATATGACCTATTTTGGTTTACAACAAACTAGTAATATTTCTAAGACATAGGTTACTCCCTATTAAAATATATTATTCTATGATATTTTTTATTTTGGGGCCACGAAATTTTTGTTTTTTTCTCCTATCCCATTTGGTTTCTCATATATCCTCATTGTTTATTTTCATTTAAGAAAATGTTTTGATACTATAGACACACAAAATACCGATTCATCTATTTTACTATATTTTCATCAGGAATATATTTTCAAAATATTGATATATAAAAGGGTATAATCCATGAAAAAGTTTCCAAACTTTTCAATATGAATTTGTATTACCACCTTCACATGTGTTGGGAAATACACAAAATAATTACAATTTACCATTCAAAAACAAATTTACAGGACAATGTTTCAAAATTAAAGTTGAATCAAAATTTTGAGAAGACCATAAAAGAAAATAGAAATCATGAGACAAATATATTGGATAGTGTTGACTAGGATTATAGGTTATTGATTAAGAAACCCATTATAAAGAACCCATTAATGATTAGTTTGGTAAAATATTATCATATCCCCATTGTAGTAGGGCATAAGTTATTTTCGGTGATAAATAAATGCAATATAGATTTAGTAAAAATAGAAAAACAGAAGAAGATACAACTTCTATATATAAAAGATGTCTTTTTTATCATCATATGAGAACTAAAGGCTTTAAGATGCTATGGAAAAGGCCACCCATTATAACATTTTTCATAAAATAGAGTTTCATTAGGGAGATAATGTCCTTGTCTATAGTTTTTGACTAATATATATACTTGATAAGGTTCATTATAGAAGGGGTTTCCCTTGGTTATATGTAATTCTTCATATTATGGTGTGTTAGAGAACCCAAAAGAGTCCCTGATAAGGAAATTTACAATCTATGGGAAATATATGATGTAATACATTATGTTACATCTGATATGTGCAGCTTATTTCATCACACTACATGACCCCATCATCCATTGAGAACATTAGGCAGTCTGTATAACATAAACTTTTGTATTAATTTCCTAATTTAAAAATCTATATCTCTTCTGAATATATCATCACATACATTTTCATTGATGAAAATTTAATATTTTATACAATATGTAGTGGAATTTGTTTTAGGAAACCACTTTTTGGATTTTTTTTGTTCTATGTATGTTTTGTGATTTTTCACCAAAAAGTTAAAAACAATCCTATAACAAGCTTATTTAAATGTTTAAAATATGGAAAATACATGTTTCAATTTTAAAAAAGAATTATTATCATGGTAGAATTAACATTATTTTATAATTAAGAGTTTATTTTTTATTAAACTATTAGTCTTCGATGATATAATTGATTGGGTATTTATAGAGCCTGTATGATTTTGAAATTATTATATAGGATATTTTTTCATAGTAGATTTTGTTATTGATTTATCTATATAGTTACCATGAACCATGAATTTTTAAAATTTTCCTACATAATTGAATTTATATTCTTGATTTATATTTTATCCTCAAACATCAATAGTTTATCTATAGATTAATATATCTTTCTATCAGTTTCATTCATGTACATATTTTACTAAGGAATGTGTACCTATTAATATAGAGTTTTACTACTCGAAGTAAAAATAAAAAAAACAAAATTGTATAATATCTTAATAATTAGTTGAGTGATAAAATTTATAACATGTGGGATATATAGGTTAGAATAACAATATTTAACATTTAATAAATATTATTTTGGTTTTTCTTAAAATTTGATTGCAATAGAATATAAAACTTGGTTTTTAGAATTATACAAGGTAAAAGGAATATTTTACATGAACATAACAAAATTTTTAAAGGGTGTATATATGATCTTGAAATGGTTGGCATAAACAAACATAAGAAATTAATGGAATAGTATGACAATTACTTGTTTCTCAGTGATTAGATTCATTAATCTCTTTTTATTTTTTGGATACAATTTATGAGACAATGAAATAAAAAAATATTTAAATGTATTTCTTGATGAGATATTAATTATACTATACTTCCACTATAGATTGGGAAATTTTAGTATGCATATTTCATCACATCAATTTATAAAATGTGACATCTAACTTTCACTCGGAGTAAAAAAGGGAATTTATGGGTGGAGTTGACAACCCAATTTTATTAATATTTATTTGATAACAAATTATGTAATTTAAATATTTTTTTTAAATATATTTATTTTTGGAATAACTGGGATTACATCATTTATTTACAAATTTTATAAGAATTCTAGTTTTAAAACATTCATATAATTTTTTTTAATTTTTTCATAAATAATGATATATAACTTATTTGAACATAAATTTTTGTAAAATAATTCTCTTCTCAATTTGACATAATTCTAATTTAGATAACCCATGATGGATTTTTTTTGGATTAAATTAGCATTGATGTCAGATCTATACATGAATAGTAAATTTGGTAACAAATATATCATTTGCGATATATATTTTACATCAATAGTTTTATTGACATCAAATATGGATTGTTGGTAGGGAATCTATCCTAAAACATATTCCTTATATATTAATAATTGGTTTAGTTTGATTTAGGGAACAACATTTCAGAGGATTTTGGATTAAAATATTTATCTTAATTTTCCAAATAACACTTTTTTTATACTTTTACCCTAGTCACACCATAACCTTTATAAATGTGTACTGATCACATTTGGTGGGATTTGGATAAGAATTTAGAGAGTTGGTGTATATGGGAAATGGTTTCACCTTATTTATCTAATGATTTCAATATGGAGAGATCATAATGAAACAATCCCTTTATCGAAGACATCTTCAAACTCATTATATTATACTAATTTTGTTTTAATAATAGTTATATGTGTTTATTTTTTATTTCTTCTATTTTGTTCAGTTTTATTTTTCATTAATTCAATTCATTGTCTTAAAAATATTGAGTATATTTCTGATTTCTAAAACCCATATCATGGACTTTTAATATGAAATTCACTTCTATGATGAATAATCAACAAATATAAGAGTACATTTCTTAATAATCAATTTATTTCTCAAAAACATTACTCATTTATTGTTAATAAAGAATATAATTTTCATTCGCATAAATATAATAGTCTAATTTAGTTTTAATTTCATAATAATTAAAATGGTAAACACCTTTTAAGCATGGTCAAGTAATTTTTGAATTTCCATAAAACTATTTTAACCATAACATTAACCCAACATATGATAAATATTATTATTTTTCATATAAAATCTATATAATCAATTTCATTTCACTTATAGAGTGGTTTTTCCTTCAATAACCATTGATCATAACATAGTCTAGAAATTATAATAATTTTAGGTTTATAATAATTATATTTTGATGTTAGTCTATTGTGATACCACTTTCATCTTATTTGTTGTGTCAAATTTCATAGGGTTTGGATGTTAAAAAATAAGGGGATTATATTTTAATGTCTTTTAATTAAGTATATAATGATTTATGAATTATATAAGCGGTATTAATATATATATATTATTCATTTTAATAATATTTTCTTCAAAAATAATCTCATTGTGTTTTATCCAACATGTTTGAAAAAGAAATACATAAAAATACAACCTTAATATAGAATACATATTCAAATATTATAAATATAAAAACCACTCCATGATTTCTCTATAGTGAGATTAATTGTTTTATTTTTTCAAATAATTATAATATTTTGTTTGATAGTGTTTATTCATAGAGAATTACCTTGGTATCCCACATTGATGCAACATTATAATAGACATTACACGTCATTTTAGGGAACCCATGAAAATAACACTAACATATCCAAATCCACATTATAATATCTATATAGGTATTTCATTTCTAGGTATCCAATAAACAATTTACATTTACAATGTTTATGATTTTTAGGCATTATAGAGTCTTTGGAAAAGGATTTGATGAGATAAATTCATAATTTCCATATAAAAAATCAGTGATAATTCTATAGACATAAAATCATGCTGAAATTATAATAAAAGTTTATAACTAAATATGGAAGTTTTTTAATTATAATGCTTATGTTGGTATAATAATATTATAGTAAAAAGGGTTTAATGAGTGGAGAAAAGATGTATCTCATAAAAAATATATCAAATGTGAGGTACTAAAAAAAATTTAAAATCAAGTAAATCTATGAAAATTATTTTAAAAAAATAATTTCAATTATAAAGGGAAGATATGGATTTGATACACTTACCTAGATAGGTAGAATATTAGTGCTTTTTAGTAATCCTTTAATAATTAAAAACATAAAGGTGGGGACTTAGAGAGGGTGATGGAATGAAATTCATGATTTATTCCTGTAGGGTGGAGTGGGATGATATAATGGTTGGGTGTGAGATCCATTTAATGGTAAAATAATGGGGCATTATCATTGATACAAATGGTACTTGTGGGGATTGAATGGAATCACATGGGTGTTTGTTGGGTTATGTGACTTTGGTGATATAAGTAGAGAAATTCTAGGTGATACATGTGTGTATGTAATTAATCACTAACAAGGATTTATAGAAGGATTATGTTACCTTTGAATTATTAAAAAATTATGGTACAACATTTACCTATTTTTAATCTTATCAGTCATGATAAAAAAATAATTATAGTAATTATTTTATTAGTAAATATAATAGATTAAAACTGTTCCATAAGTTTTAGATTCAAAATTATAATTTTTTTGTATTTATTCTAATTAATATTGTAATTATGATAAAATCACATTTTATATTGACAATGATGATATATAAAAAAGCATACAAAAATTTAATTTTATACATTATGTTTTTTCATACATTCTTCATATTACATATTAATTCAATGATTTTTTATTAATTTACTATATGTATAAACAAAATAGTAGAGTTAAAATTTAAAATATATTAATTTAATTTATATATATTCCATTTATTTGACACTTATAAAATTAATTCATTGAAAAATCCATTTTACTTTTACCATGGTAAATCTTTGTTAATCTAGGAAACATATTTCCTACAAAAAAATAATAATATAATTTTTAAATAATTTAGATCTAGTGTTTAAAAAAATAATTTATACTGTATCTAATAAAATTAATTTGTATAGTAATTCTTATTATAACATTAGCATGTTAAAACCCAATTTTTATAAAAAGTGTTTTTTAAAGAATATAAATTATTTTTAGTATAAATTTATTGATGAATTTAAATTCCATAAAATAAATTAATTTATTAGAAAAAAAATTATTTATATTCCAATGACTTCCAAAATTTAATTTTTCTAATAAATTAATTATTTTAATGAAATGAAAAAAATATTTTCTAGAAATATATTTCGTATGTTCATAAACTAATAAATATATTGTTTGTATTTGAAGAATAATAATTCAAAATACTATATTTGTACTTCTTAAAATCGTATTTTTCTATTTATAATATTTTATATAATTCTAGATATTTATTTTATATATATAGCATATAGTTTTCGAAAAATTTCACTTTTCAATATTTGTTTACAAATAAAATAGTTTTGAAGAATCCCAATATTTCATCTTAAACTAAAATATTTATCAATTATTATAATATACAGTATAATTTCTGAAAACTAAATTCTATCATTTATAAATTAATATTGTAAATTTACTCATTAATAAATGATATTTAGAGTGCACATTATATTATAGTTCATGATATGGTGTTTACTTGGTACAATATGTTGCTAAGTGTTACATTACCACCAATTAAATAATATCTTCCTCATAATTTATGTATATATAAGATTCTAAAAATTATATATATTCCTTACTTATTGATTCTTCAAGCTCTGAGGTTTTCCCTTTTAGTTTGTAATATCTCTAATTACTTTCAAAAATCTAGTTGTCTAGTTCCTAGACAGTGGCTCTATTCTACCAAAAATTTAGACCGAATCATCAATATAATGGATGTTAGGATCAAACACAATTTCTTCAGATGAGAGAACATGTGTTTGATCTTTCTAGTATTTATTCTTTTATGATGCATTAAAAATGTCATTTACTATAGAAATTTTTTGTTTTATAACCATTTAGAAATATATAAATCATATTCATACCATTATTTCAAAATTCCCAATGTTAATAAGGATTAATGTCCCATTCTTAACAAATATTACAACTCCCTTATATATGATTTTTTTTAGAATACATGATCCCCACTTGAAATTTCATGTCATTCATTTTACTATAACCATCTCTCTTTGGACTAATCTAGGTAGATATAATGTGATAATAAATAGTTGTAACATTAATTTTAGTCTCCTCTACAATATATGGGCCAAATATAATTCTTTCTCCAACTCATTCTCATCTAGATGGATTATGAATCCTTTTCCCATTTTTATGCTTTTATGGTTCCATCTAGATTATAGAATGGAAGCTATTATTGTATAAAAATTTACCTAATGGTTTATATTTATCCTATATACCATGTAGGTTAATAACACATGATATCATAATGTATTCACATAATAGGATAGTAATTTTATACTCCATGATAATTTTTGGATAAGAGGAATTTCATAAATTTATCTCAGTGTTCATAATCCATTGAAGACTCTACATAATTTTGATATAATCTACTAGTCATGATAAAATTAAATTGATATTTGTGACACATAATGCCTTATGATTTAATTTATATATATCTGATTTGGGTTATCAATGGTTGGATCGTCTCATATTAGTACAGAATTAGAAAACATAGTAAGATGATCAATTATGACCCATATAGTTGAGTTCTTATGTGGAGTGTTTTGGAGTCAAATGAAAATGCATATTGTAATATTTTACCAATTCATTATATATATATATTGAAATTTGGCATGAAACAACTGTGATTTTCTATATCAGTACTTCCATACTGAAGAATCTTTTATATGGACATATAGTCCATAATTTCCAACACTATACAATCCCACTAAAAATATTTTCATTTACATATTAATATTTTTCTTACTACTAGTTATATTTAAAATTGATATATTCCCTTTATATAGTAGTCCCATATTCTACATCTGTATAGATATAAAACATAATGAATTTCAAAAAATCAAAACCCTTACTCCTTATATTAAGGAAATCTATTTCCCATCAATTAATACTTTATTACTCCTTTTAAATTCATTAACATCCTTCTAGGACATATCCATCATTTCATGTAAGGATGGTTTATAAAATTCATAGAAAAAGAATGATGGATACCACTTACCAAGAAATCGTTATATTTAAATTTACTATATATTTTTATATATTTTCCATTCTAATCCTCATAATATTAAAAATCTTATGGTCTCTACTACTCAATGTATCAACAATTTTTTTCCATTACCAGTATGGTTGAGTATTTAGAAATCCTATTAGTTTTGTTATTCAAATCATTTATTTTTACTCATTTTGAGATCATTTTTTTGTGATGATGTGCATTAAAATTTAATTTTCCGTATATATATTTCATCAATTACCATAGATGTAATTTTTTAAATGTTGAATGAAAATATTACAACTGCTAGCTAAAATCCATGATTTGAATTGTTCTATTAATGAATCATTAGTTTCTTTAATGTATAAAAAACTACCATACCATTATTCTGAAGGTGACAACCTATTCCTTTCATGGATGTATAAATTTAAATTAAAAATAATTCCATTCATGAGGTTAAATTATATATCAATATATCAATCAATATTATGTCCATCTCTTGCAAAAATTTATTACATTCACATGAACTAGTGAATTTATTCCCTTATATATGTTAACATTGTTAATGAGAAGGAAAATTGGGAAAAATCAAGAACAAACCATTGATAGTAACATAATATACCAAGAAAACATTGGAAAATTGTTATTTAGGTCAATGTACTTATTTCGTTGTATATATATTTCTTTAAAATGTTAATACTTATTACATACAGGATGAGAATATGTCCCAAAAAATAAACTTCATTCAGCTAAAAATAACATTTACTATATTTCAAATATAATAATTTTTAGGGAATCCATAATTGTTTTTTGTCTAATATTATTCTCATTAGTGATTTTATAGTATGTGAAGATATCATTAAATAATAATTTAATGACATTATTAAGATAATCCATGAATTTCCTATTCACCAGATCCCTAATGATACAAGGTTCACTAGTCAATATAAAATAAATTATTGAAAACTCATAATATAAATAAATTCATCTAAATTAAATCTTTTGTAAATTTCCATTTTTCTCCCACAGTGTATGTCATGACCCATCCCCTAGGGCCCGTATCGAGACAACCCCAAGCCCGCCTTCTATAGGCCAGGGGTTGGTGACAAGCACCAAAGGAGTATTTCCCTAAAACTTGGAGGGCATTGCCTTTATAAAACATCAAAAAACACCCAGAGTACAGGAGGAAGCAAACACTAAGCAAAACTGTATACATAAGAGGTGATGGAAAGTAAAAGGGGCTAGAATACAAGCCCAACTGTAAAGTACAAATACAACTGAAAGAAAGTACAAATAAAAAGGAACAAACAGTTGGATGGTGAAAGCAGCTCCTGGATCGTCCTCCGGAGTTCCAACTTGAAGGGTAGGTACAAATGGCCTCCTCAGAACTCCACGTCGATCAGACTCCACCGAGTACTGATACGTCGTAAGGTCCTCCTTAGGGTATCGTCCAGTCCTGGCGCTCTCAGTCTCCTTCACTGCTGTCCGTCGTCTGCATCCAACACAAAGAGGTGTGATCATAGCCCGTAAAGGGGAGAGTATAACAATAATCCGTAGGGACCCCGAGATCCTCAAGGTCTCACAAAATCCAACAAGGATAATCTACAAAGTATTATTTCAATGGATAACCATTACATAGGTATATTCCCATACATATACCTCAGTCACCGAGTCACCCATCTCAAACATTTGGAAAACAAAAAGGTCATTGACTCAGCTCAGACCAGAATTTTCATTAACGTAACCACTACTACTGGAGAACTCCTCCTCTATCGAGTACAATGGTCTTGTCGCGACTCTGAGTTACTACTCACTAACCTTAGACTGCTGATGTACTTCTCCTGTCGAGTACTGTAGGTCTTCCGACTCACACAGAAGCTCTCCCTACCATGGGTGTATCGCCTCACACAGTAGTGCTCCCCCTAATAGCCTACAAAGGTACTCCTTTTATCGAGTACCACAGGTCTTCTTCCTCACACAGAAGTGCTCCTCCTCCATGGGTCTGTCTACTCACACAATAGCTCACCCCCTTGTCTAGTCAAGTCACTCTGAAATGAAATGGACAAGAAATCATCAGGTCTCAGCCACCTTCTAGGTCTCTATAGTCTGCTCGCTCGTCTCTGGGAAAGTCCGCTCCACGGGCTACAAGACGATACTCCAAGTGTCACGAAGTCCCACGAAGAAGTGTCTCAAAGGCCTGCCATGTCAAAGGGGTCTCAATGCGACAGATGGTGCATCACTCAAATGCTCGATCTGTGAGTTATTAGCCTTTTTTTCCCGGGGGCCCGGTTGGTTTCGTGTACGAACCAACCTGACCGTATATTAACTATACCTCGATCTCCCATGGGATATTTTTTAAGGGACCGTTTCTCAAAGAGATTACCAGGGCCACTGAAGGTTCATCAAATGGACTTTTGATGGCAATGATATGGCAAAAGAAGTAAAAGGGTCAGTAATGGGCCCGAGTCTGGTCAGACCCTATCAATCCGACTCGGCCCAACCCAGACCAGGGCGACCCGGTCTGGGTCAACCCGGTTGGACTTGCTGGGTCTGACCCAGCCCATTGGGCGGGTCATCCCACTATGTTTTGACCCAATCTGTTGGGCCTGGCCTAGAAGACCGTGAGGGTGGTTTGGCCTGATTGGCGCCACATAGGCGGCTCGGTAACTTTTCCCGGGAGACCGGGCCGGTTTGGCCAGTGACACTGCAGGGGCACTGTTGGTCGGCTCAAAAGGCCAGTGGCCAGGAGGCCAGCGGGCAGGCCGCATGGGGCGTGTGTGGGCCGTCTAGTCACCGACTGGCCGCGGGGGCACCGGTCAGGGCGCCGGTGCGCCGTACAGAGTGCGCGGGTGCTGGGAAGGATAAGATAGGGGCGTCGGGCAGTGCGGCAGGGCACCGGGGGGCACTGGGCAGGGCGTCTGGGTGGCCTATGGTGATCTGGGGTGCGCCGGGTTGCGTGGTAGGGGCGCCACGGGGCGCCGGCAGCGTGGGCAGGGCGCCACGAGGCGCCAAAAATGTGAAAAGGGGACCGTAGGGGGGCGCTTGTGGGCACTAGGCAGCACGGGCAGGGCGCTTCGGGGCGCCGGCAGTGCGGGTAGGGCACCGCAGGGGGTGTCTGGTGGCGCCGGGCTAGTCGGGCAGTGTGCTATGGGGCTTGGGCAGGGCGGCATAGTGCTAGGGGGAGCCGGGCCAGCACACCGATGAGGCACAATGGTCGTTGGAAGGGTCACGAAGTAGCGCATGGGGTGCGGGTTGCACGCCGCTTGGCCGGCGATGTTTAGCCAGGTGCACTGGTGAGCCGTGAGTCGATATGCTTCACGGAGTTCGCGGGTAGCACTGCCTTTCTCGTTGTCGCCATTGTTGCCGCTTGCTTCATCGCCAAGCCGTAGAACAAGAAAAAACGATATGGGTGGTGGGTGTCAGGCCATGTTAGTCGGCCCGCACCGTTCGCGTTTAGAGGGTGATAACATTTGTCTCAATGTGTGAAGAATAAAGTTCAACAATAGGCCTGCAATAAACCCTTATCATTCATTGACGAAGGAAAGATAAAGGATAAAATTTCAATAAGTATAAACCCTCATACCTTTTTAACTATCGGGGGTTTGTTCGTCGCGTGGAAAGATGAGGTGGTCGTTGTTCACCGTATGCTTCCACTTCTGAGCTCGTGTGTCGGTCCGTTGACAATGAAGAGGAAGGTAGAAGAGTCATCAGAGAAGTCCCGCGTCGGAAGGGGGTTCCATGGAAGAAGCTGTGGAAAAAGCCTCATCGCCAGCGTCTTCACGTTCTTCATTGGAGGATACGTTCCTCCAATAGCCCTTCCTCTCCCAAGTTTCCAAAAAAAAAATGAAATAATATATCACCTATTATTTAATTTGTTGGCATGAATTCAAAATAATTCGAATTATGGAACATTAATTAAATGAGCTTACTCACATAATTAATGGGGTGGGTTGGACTATTAATTTGGGAGAAACTCAATGGACTCTGTCGTATTAAGGAGGTAATATATGTGTGGAAACCCCTTGCCACCTCCCTCATTAAAGGGGGAGTTGATGAGTCGGGTGGTCCCCACTTCTTTTAATCCTCTCGCAGGAGGTTATACTTGATTGGGACCCCCCACCATAACCTCCCATGGGAGGTTAGGGTGTGGTGGCCCCCACCTCCGACCTCCCCTGGGAGAAAACAAATACCCAGCCACCGCATGACGGATAGAATAGAATAAAATTTTTAACGGTTTATTTTATTAATTTCTTATAAAACAAAAAAAACTAACTTCAAGTCTAAAATCAACACAACTGTGATGAAGGTCTCCTTAAGAGAATATCAGTGATACGAGTTCAACGGTGCCATCAGATTTCAATTCCATGCACTGGTTTAAAATATAGAAAACCCAAACGTACGTTTAATGAACGTACCTGAACAAAACTCCAGAAATTGATTTTGGGCACACCGGGACTCGGAATCAGGTGCTATCAGAAACAGTGGACTCATAAAATTATAAAAAATTTAAAAAAATTACTTAAAATTTCAGGGTCTTTACATTACCCCCACCTCAAGTCTTTATTTCCCCGTAATGCTACAACACACGTATGGGGAAACAAAAGAGGTACTGAGAACGCATCTGATCCTCCCGCTCCTATGAGCTCCCCTAGAGGTTCCCATGCTACCAGCAAATGCACACCAGAGAAATTGATCGTCCATACAGGACCTGCTCATGTCGATGCTCAATCTCCACTGGAACCCTCATGAAAGTCGACCCATCATCGATGTACAACTCCCTGTGGTCAATGCTGTGGGACAGGTCATGCACGCATCACCTCAGCTGAGATATGTGGAAGATGTCGTTCAACCAGTGAAACTGAGGTGGAAGGGCTAGGCGGTAAGCCACCTCATCTACTCTACTGAAGAAGTGGAGGAGTGACTGTAAAATACCATAGATAGGCTGCACCATCTCTATCCACAATGGATATATGTAAGGCAGCCAGCTGCTCTGTCACCTTTCCTATTAGCTGAATACCAGTCCCCATGCTGAGCGCATCTGCAACAATGTTCCCCTTCCCATGAGTATAGACTATATCAATGTAATAGTCCTGGAGGATCTCAAGCCATTGCCGTTGTCTCGGGTTCAGATCCTTCTGAAAGAACTCACACCCGAGACTATTGAGATTCGAGTAAACCATAACCCGTTCACTCAAAGAACTATGGGTGAGACTAGACAAATTTAAAAACTCGAATTCACACTTATTCACCTATGTTTTTCAAGAGCTCCTAAGATTTATCCTTTTCCAAAAAGGGAAATCTGGTCTCATCCCCTGGATGAACCACATCATATTCCTAATACAGTCAATCCTGACATGAATGATACTAATTCATGTCATGGACGACGCCATAAGGCCTCAATGCTACTACCAAGAGATCTAACCATTACTCTTGCCTCCAAGGGTTGAGACACACTATCGGCATTAGTGTGTGGTTACTGGGTCTCCTCCTTTATAAATATCAAAAGTAAGGGTCAAGTCAACAGTTTAAACTGGAACCTCTTAGTCTTAACCACACAAGAATAAAAGAAAGAAAACATCACAAGGACAAGTGTCATTTATTACCGCATCTCAAGGTACAAATACACAAAGCAACCACAAAAAACGACATTAACAAAGCTAGAAGCTTCATGAAGAAAGGCCTATATTCCTGGAACTTGTCCTGCTTCTGTCCACCTACTTCCAGAGCTCCATAGATGTATGCTTCAGCTGCCTAAAGTTGTGCTCTCCCCTATCCACCCATTCCCTATGGTCTGGGTGGACCTCTTGGTGGTGGTGGTAGAAATACCTCGAATCATCGTCCACCACTAGCTGCACGGCCAGCTCTTCTACCACAGTTGCCTACTCCTTGTGTTCCATCCCGATCGAACCTCTGCCTCTGCCTGGGAGGTCCTTCATATATCTACTGACCATCCGAGTGGCGGGTCGGGCAGTCACGAGCCATGTGTCCCTGTGTGCCACATGAGTAAAACTGCCTAGAAGGTCTGGCTCTATCTCCATCATGGGTGCCCCGCACTACCAACCCTGAGTCATGCGGTCTACCAGCTATAGGTCTGGTCCACTTGGAACTTGGCGTCATCTGTCTACTACCAGCTGCAGAAGACTCCGATGCATGTCGGCTAGTGGTGGGTCTCGCTACTGGAGACTACTCAGCAAGGAAACTATCAACTAAGAGGGCTCTCTCCAACACCCCTATCAGCATTGGGATGCTGTGGGAGACAAATGAAGATCTAATATCTCTCATGGGTCCCTTCTCGAAGGTCCGGGCCCTGAAGAACGGGTGTCGTACCATATCAGTGGAGTAGCATGGGAGGTTAGTGAACTTCGCTAAGTATTGCGCCACCATCATGCAACCCTACTGTAGATGTATTAGATCCTGTATATGCACCGCTCGAAGGGTGTTTGGTACAAACTCTGCCCGAAACAGGCTCTTGAATTCTGTCCATAGATGTGAAACCTCATCATGCATCTGGATAATCACGATCCCCCATCTACCTGCTGCTTCCATAAGAAGGCTGGTAGTAAGGACCACCATATAGTCAGCTGGTGTCCCTACCGGTCTGAAGACTCTCACCATAGCCTCCAGCCAATCCTCATCCTCCTGCAGGTTCATCTCTCCCCTAAACCTAGATGGCCTCTGGCGCTGGAACTCATGCAGCGCGATCAAGCGGCGTGCACTCTCTGATACTGGTGCTGGTGGCATCAGAGGCCCAATGGGAAGTGGTACCGATGGTGCCTCCACTGGTGCCTCAACTGGATTAGGGCCATGTACTAAGGCCTCGTCGCCCAGTGGGCTGTTAGGACGTAAAACTCTCAGAGCTCTAGCTTGTCGTCCGCGGGGAGGCATCCTGAAAGAAAATAGATGTGACACGGTCAAAAGACTATACCTTGTGAGTTGACTTGGTTTGAGCTGACTTAAAGAAAACCTTTGAAAAAACACACATGCAATCAGTGTTTTCGTGAAATGAGTCAGAAATCAGAAGTCATGGTCTTGGTAAATGGATACGTCTGCCACCCGCACCAACACTGGACTCCATGAACTAAAAACAAAAGTTAGTACCCTTAACACTATTGCTTCATAGAATGAAAATATCAAAGTCATAGTTCTATGGTAGAACCAACGTACTCTAATACCAATTTTTCATGACCTGTCCCCCAGGGCCGGTATCGTGACTACCCTAATCCCAACTTCCATAGGCTAGGGGTTGGTGACTTGCACCAAGGACGTATTTCCCTAAAACTGGTAAGGCATTTCCTTTATAAAATTTGAACACACAACCAGAGTACAAGCGGAAGAAAACACAAAGAAAAAATGTATACAGAAGAAGTGTTGGAAAGTAAAAGGTGTCAGAATACTAGGCCAACTGTAAAGTACAAATACAACTGAAAGCAAGTACAACTAAATAAGGAAAAATAGCTGGAAAGTGAAAGCATTTCATGGATCGTCCTACAGGGTTCCTACCTGAAGGGTAGGTACATATGGCCTCCTCAGCACTCCAAGTATATCAGACCCCACTGTGTACCAATACGTCGTAAGGTCCTCCTCAAGGTGTCGTCTAGTCCTAGAGCTCTCAGTCTCTGTCAACATTTTCCATCGTCTGCATCTAACACAATGAGGTGCAGGCATAACCCGTGTAGGGGTGAGTATAACAATACTCGGTAGGGACCCTGAGAGCCTTAATGTCTCACAAAATCCAACAATTATAAACTAAAAAGTACGATTTCAACGGATAACCATTACTTATGTATATGCACATATATATACCTAAGTTATTGAGTAACCCATATCAAACATGAGGAAAACACAAAGGTCATTGACTCAAATCAAACCAGGATTTTTATTAATATATCCATGGATGCTAGATAACTCCTCCTCTGTCAAGTACAGTGGTCCTGTCATGACTCCGAGATGCTACTGACTATCCTTAGACTACCAAGGTACTCCTCCTGTCGAGTACTGTAGGTCTGCCGCCTGACACAGTAGTGCTCCCCGCCATGGGTCTGCCGCCTCACACAGTAGCGCTCCCCCTAATATCCTACAGAGGTACTCCACCTATCAAGTACCAAGGATCTGCCACCTCACATTGTAGCACTCCTCCACCATGGGTCTGCGCCTCACACATTAGCGCTCTCCATTGGTCTAGTCAAGTCACTCTGAAACGAATCAGACAAGCAGTCATCAGGTCTCATCCAGCTTCTAAGTCTCTGTAGTCTTCTCGCTCATATCTAGGATAGTCCACTCCATGAGCTATAAGCCTACACCACAAGTGTGATGAAGTCCCACATTTAAGTATCTCAAAGGTCCACCACGTCAAAGGGGTCTCAACGCAACAGACAGTGCATCAATGGGACGCCCGGTCTGTGAGTTATTAGCTTTTTTGTCCCGGGGGCCTGGTCGGTTTCTTATATGAACCAACCCGACCATATCTAAAATGTACCCCAAACTCCCATGGAATGTTTTTTATGGGGCCGTTTCTCCAAAAGATTACCAGTTACAATGACGGTTCGTCAAACGGACGTCTGGTGCCAATGATATGGCCAAAGAAGAAAAAGGATCAGTATTGGGCCCGGTTCCGGTCAGACCTAGTCAGACTGACTTGGCCCAATCCAGAATGGGCCGACTCGGTTTGGGTCGACCTAGTCAGACTCACTGGGTCTGAACCGAAAAATTAGGCGGGTCAGCCGGCTATGTTTTGACACTGTCCGCTCGGCACAGCCTAGCGGATCGCGAGGGCGGTTCGACCCGATTGTCGCCATGTAGGCAGCTCGGTAACTTGGCTCGGGAGATTGGGCTGGTTCGGCCAACAACACCGTGGGGGCACTGTGGGTTGGCTCAGTAAGCCGGTGGCTGGGAGGCCAGTGGGCAGGCTGGGCGGGTCAGTTGGTCCCAGATTGGCCGTTGGGGCACCGGGCAGGGCGCTGGAACGCTGGGCAAAGCGAGCGGGTGCCGGTCAGGCCACGACAGGGGCACCAGGCAGCACGCATGGGCACGTTGGGTAGTGTAGAAGGGTTTCGGGGGAACCGTTCATGGCAGTAGGGCGGTGTCGGGTGCACCGGGCAGTGCGGGTAGGGCGCCAAGGGGCACCGACAGCGCGGGCATGGCTCCGTGTGGGGCACCGGGGAGCCCTATACAGCGCGGGCAGGGAGCCGCGGGGCGCCAACAGTGTGGGCAGGTGCCGCGGGGGGCGCCGGGTGGTGCTGGGCAGGTCGGGCAGTGTGCCAGGGAGCACAGCCAGGCCGACAGTGCGCGAGTGGGCGTCGGGGCAGTTCTCCAGCGAGGTGCAGTGGCCAGTTGCAGGGCCGCGAAGCAGTGCGTAGGGCGCAGGTTGGGCACCGCTTGGCCGGTGGTGTTCGGCCGGGTGCACCGGTGCGCTATGGGGTAGTGTGCTTTATGGAGGCCACGGGCAGCGCAACCTTTGTCGTTGCCGCAAATGTTGCCTCTTGCTTCATCTCCAAGCCGTAGAACAAACAAAAACGAAAAAGGAGGAGGGGGTCTGGCTGTGTTAGTTAGCCCGCACCGTCCGCATTTCGAGGGTGATAACATTTGGCTCACAATGTGAAGAATAATGTTCACCAATATATCTGAAATAAACCCTTATCATTCTTTGAATAAGGAAGGATAAAGGATAAAATTTCAACAAGTATAAACCCCCTACCTTTTTAAATGTCGGGATTTTGTTTGTCACGGGGGAAGATGAGGTTGTCGGTGTTCGTCGTATGCTTCCACTTCCAAGCTCGTGCATCAGTATGTTGACGACGAAGAAGAAGGAAGAAGAGTCGTCGTACAAGTCCCGCGTCATAAGGGGGTTCTGAGGAAGAAGCCGAGGAAGAAGCGTCGTCGCCGGCGTCTTCGTGCTCTTCATTGGAGGATACGTTCTTCCAATAGCCCTTCCTCTCCCAAGCTTCCACCAAAAAATGAAATAATAGATCACCTATTATTTAATTTGTTGGCACGAATTCAAAAGAATTCGAATTGTGGAACATTAATTAAATGAGCTTACTCACATAATTAATGGTTCAGTTTGGACTATTAATTTGGGAGAAACTCAAAGGACTCCCTCTTATTAAGGAGGTAATAAATGTGAGGAAACCCTCCACCACCTCCCTCATTAAAGAGAGAGTTCATGAGTCGGGTGGTCCCCACTTCTATTAATCCTCTTGCAGGAGGTTATGCTCAGGTGGGCCCCACTACCATAACCTCCTAGGGGAGGGTAGGGTGTGATGGCCCCCACCTCTGACCTCCCCTTGGAACTACCCAACTTCCGCATGGAAGATTTTATAGAATAATGTGTTTAACACTTTATTTTATTAATTCTTTATAAAATCACAAAAACTAACTTTCGTTCTCGATAGAACGCAACTGTGATGAAGGTCTCCTTAAGTGAATATCAGTGTTGTGAGTTCAAAGGTGCCCTTATATTTCAATTCTGAGCACTGGTTTAAAAGATATAAAAACTTTCACATACATTTACTGAACATACCTTAAACAAACTTTAGAAATTGATTCCGGGCACACCGGGCCTCGGAATCAGGTGCTGTCAGAAACTGCGGACTTGTAAAATTCCAAATATTATTAAAAAAATCCTTCAAATTTCTAGGTCTTTACAGCATATAATAACGACAACAAGGATTGATAATTGAAATGTTTTAGTCCCCTTAATTATGATAATATAATTCTTAAATATACATTAAAGAAAAATTTTCTCTATAGTAATGGAATTTATATCCATATAACTGATGTACAAACTCAAATCCACATGCTTATTTTTTCAAAAAACATTAGGGCTCCCCACTGTGAAAAAATAGGGAATATTAATCTCATATAAAAAAACACATTTTATTATTTATTTAACTCAACCAACTCAACTAGTTCCATTAAATATATAGTCTTGACATTTTTTGTCCATTTTGAATTAGTTCAAATGAGAAATCAGCATTACTCATAGGTGGATAATAGTGTAATTCCTTTAGAAATGCATCAATGTGTTTTTGAAAAACAATTAAATCCTATATCATTAAACTTTCATTCCCTATAATAGATATTATTTTCACTTCCTCTTCTCCTTATAATATAATTATGTTATAAAACTATAGGTGAGTCTAGAAAAGAATCTTGACATTAAGTCTCTCTTGTTAGAAGATAGACCTCCGTGATGACTTTTTCCTTTTACCTTATTCAAAAATTAATAAATATCTTCAATAAAGTTCTCATAGATTATTCAAATTCAAATGGATTAATATTTCCATTGAATTCTTGATGTTGTTTTCATGTGAAGAAGTCCAACATAGTTACTTCATGTTTTGTATAATAAGGTATTTCAATATGGGTGATATTATTTTTAATAACATGGGCCACCATCTAAAATAATTTTATGATTTTATTATCCCCAACTCGATATTCATTAACATGCTTTGGGGGAACATCCCAAAATTTAGTATGGGTGCTGATATTTTTCACATTCCCATATATAGTCTCTATCTGTGTACACAAAATTCTAACATGATTTATATTTATAAAATGAAATTACAAATATGTTTTCTAGATTGTTCCATTGAAATGAAGGTTCATTTTCATTGTACTTCAGATATTTAACAAGGTTCATAAAAATATAATCCCCAAGGTTCATACAAAACATTCACTAATACCAACTCTAACAAATTCGAATCTAGAAACCTGAATATGGTATCTATATAACATTTCTTTATAGAATATAATATTTTCTATAGGATGCAATTACATATTTGTATTGTATTATTTAAAACATACATAAATTTCCTTCAAAAACATAATATATATTAGGATAGAATATTGGGAAATTAATATCTCATTAGAAATATCCTTTAAAATTAAACATAATATTTCATATATATCTTTCATGGTGTTTTAATGATTGAAAAATGTCACTTGTTTTTTAGTAATATCAATATTAGTGGGATTTATATTTTTTATTACAAAAAACAATTGGAATTCAATAGCACAATAAAGATCCTTTGAATCCCATATAATGGATTTTATTCATTTACATTCATACTTCATGTCCATTGAAATATCATAGAACATATTTATGAGGAATTAAAGGGTATTTAATTATGACCATGGTTAATGATAAGCATATTTAAATAGCACTGGCCATTCATTTCCATGGTGGAACAATCAATAATTATCATGACCTCACTATATAATGATAATGTATCTCATAGTATTTAAATATTTAATTTTAGGTCCTTCATCTATACACTAGCCGGTGGTGGAATCCTAGTAAAGTAATCTAGTAGTACTGAGTTTCTGGAAGTCCACTGGATACCTAGTGATGACTAATAAGATATCCCTAGGCATCAAACAAGAAAATATGAGGTAATATTTATTTTAGTTAAAATTACATAATTAAAATATTCCTAGGATTTATGACTCTTAGTGAATTCCATAAGGTTCATTCACCTCTTAGAGGATATAAAAGGACACCATTGGCACCTAGGAACCTTACCCTAGATATCCATTTTCCCATGGATTCTATAACGAGTCAAATAAAAAGGTGAAGATATAAAATTATCAATCCTCTCAAATAGCCCACCAAATGTTCCAAATCTAATAAATTCTCTAAAAAAATTTACAAACATCTGTCATCTCCCATTATATTTAACCTCTAATATTTTGTATGCTACTTGAAATGGTTTTTCCTAATGTAAAAATCTCTCTTATCATTATTTTTCTCTGATGGTTCTCACTCAATAATAGTGAGGGATAGAATTCGTGGATACCATAGTTGATGAAGAAGGTTCTCACAAACCACCTTTACGGGGTATAGGTTTCATAATCACTTCAATGATTAAGATATTTATAATATTGTCCTATAAAGTCGATGGTGGAGATGGACTGGCACACATCATGATATATCTATACACCTTATCAATTATGGTCGTATTCTCTTTACTATTTTTATATTTCTTTATTTAAAATTTATTTACATACATGAAGAAAAAAATAATTTGATCATTTCTCTAAAAAAATTTCTTTGGTATTATCCTTATTACCTCAAATATAATTTATCAAATATCATTGAAATGATTTATGACGTTATAAATTATTTCCACATTAATTTTAAGAAAACAATTTCACTATACCAAACAAAATTCCTTATATATCTATCCATGAGTTGATTTTTTTATGTTTTCTTTATTTTCCTCAAAAAAAATTGTTTTCAAAATAACCATTCGATTTTTTTCAAAACCTATCGGATGTAAACTATTGATTATTTATGGGACTAAATTTTAATTCAAATCCTACTATTAATAAGTTAATTGAATATTCCTTTTAGAAGAATAAGATGTCAAAATTACTTGGTTATAATTATTTATCCTGCGTGTAAAATATTAATACATTTGCTTGTTCCAACCAATTAATATGAAGAATAATATTTTATTAAATATTTTATAAATTTTTAACATGATAATAATTTCATGAATAACTTAAATAAGTGTCATGATAGAAATAAATTAAATCATGCTTCTTCTTGAAAGACTATTTAACAAATTTTATATATGAATAAGGCACACATGATAAAAAAAATGTAACTATACTAATGTTTTACCATATGTATTTTGGAAGATAAATTATGAATTATAATTAATCTTTTATAAGAATAATAATACTAATTACTAACATATACAATTGTGGAATGTACCTCATTGAACAATTATCTACCAAAAATATCATGAATAAAATATTATGGTGTTTACCTATCTCCTAGGCTCCCAAAATGACCACTATCCAAGAATAAAATGATATGAAAATATCAAAATTAAGGAACTTGCCCATCCTCTAATTATATATGAAATCATAATAAAAATATAGGTATAATGTTTGGATAATGAAGTTAGTTTATTTTATAAAACAATTTCATTGAAATTAATTAATGACAAACCATCCAGGGGTGAGGTGAATGATTATGAGCTTTTTTCTAAGAAGATGCACTATTACATAAAATATATGAAATTATATAACAAATCTATGAAAGAAATATAAAATGTGAAACTAGATGTATCATGTAATAAATTTAAGATGAAAGGTCTCATCAAACCACAATTCCCCATCTATATAAAGATATATAAATAAAATAAGAACAGTATGAATAATTTCAATGAAATATTGTAGATTAAAAGTGATGAATCCTTTGATCCAAATTACTCATCCACTTAAATCAACTCAATCCACATGTTCCTTATGAAAAATGTCAATTAATACATCAATGTTAGTACCCCTATTCTTATTTCCATGTCTTCTTCTTATTATAATACATATTATCCTCACACTTCCCCTCCATTATCCTCTAATAAAAAAAATTATGATGACTTAATATGGGCTCCTTGTTAACTTGAATGTGTTTTTAATTTACTTTTATATTTTTATTTGAACATTTATAGTCACATAATAATGTGGTTCAAAAATGTGAAAATAAAAAAAATGAAAACAACCTTCTCTTCGAAGAAAAATATTTTTCCATCATATAAATAAAAAAATCAACTAGATGATAATAATCGTGAACCATTATTAATGGCCTAAAAAATAATTTTATAAATTCTTCCAAGTTAAAATAATTTGAATAAAAATGTTGGCTGCCAATAATGGTAAATATTAGATTATTTTTTGTTTCTCAAATATAGAATGAAAAAATAAGAGATAATCAAAAACTACATTTTTTAATGGTTGATAAGAACATGAATATTAAAATTTTTGAAAAATAAATTTCCTTTAATCAATTAATAATATAATAAAAATTTATGACATGGGAGACCAAATTCAATCCATCATTCATCAAATTTTTTAAAATAAAACCCCATAATGAAAAACTATAGAATATGAAATTGTTATTGGATATCATAAGAACACGTGATTTTTTATACCAAATCATTGAATTGTTTTATTTTTAATGAAATTTCCATCCATGAAAAACCTAACATGAAATGTGTTACATCAGTAGTGGTTGGTGAAGATACATTTGGAGATACATCACTGAAGTCTATCAAATTAATAAAATAAAAGGTATTTGTTTCACGTTCAATGATAATTCTATGGGTAAGATAATCAGTGAAGGCACCATAACTTTTTCTACCTAAAATTATAATAAATTTTTTTCATAAAAGGATAAAAATAAATTTTACAAATTATTATTTAATTAGGTTATATATATTTCAAATTTTATCTTGAAGATGATTTTTAAATATTTATTTTCATCAAAAACATATATTTACAGAATCCAATTTCCAAAATGTTTATAAAATAAATTTCATATATATTTATAAATAATATATTAATTTTTTTTACTATATAGGTAAATGATTCATGGATTTGGAATTGAAACCATTGAAATTTTATCACATGATCTCTTATGTAACTCAACTATTATCAACTAGTACTAGATCATCCCATATTACATTTCAATGATTAAATAGTTTTTGAAGAATGAAAATATGGTAAGAAAAAAAATTGAATTTTTAAATATAAAAAATGATCTCAATATTTGAGAGATCTTCAATTAATTAATCTTGAACATTTTCATCCCTATAAAATCAATATTGTATGAGATAAAACCTATACTCTTTTAATTTATGAATAATTTACATGTTACTAATTGGAATATTTATTATCTCATAAAATTGAATCTTGAAAAGAAATTTTCAAAGTTTCTAAAAAAAATTAGAAATGAATATGATTTAAAAAATAATAATTCATAGTGATCAAGTCAAAGAATTTGATTACAATAAATATTAGGATTTACGTTCATCTGAAGGTTGTATTTATTTTTTCTCTTCTCATCGAACGCATTAATATAATATGGAATTATTGTTAAAAAATAAAAAAACTACATGAACTTTTACAAAAAATACATTTAAGAAACTTTATTTTTCACACTGGTTATTTATAACCAATATTATAAGAAATTTTTTAGATCAGTTGGAAAATTTTCGATTTGTAAAATTTAAGTCATATTTTTTCTATATGGGTTATTTATTAACCAATAATAAAAAATTAAAAAACATTAACCATAAGGATGATTCATTTTTATTTATTCATCCACTTGATATCAATTTGTTATCTCTCATATAGTGAACACTAATAATTTAATTGTTGATCTGATGGCCTTGGATCACTTTTAGTTGGAAGTAAACAATGTCATACACCACTATCCGTCAAAAATGTTTTTTCAATATCTCTATACCAAAATCTGATTACCATATCCTTCTTAATCATCCCATTATTATATCAATTTGTTCATTAATTGTTTTTTCATTTCTATGGATCCATGGTAATTTAATTATAATTTTTAGTTTTTATATTCCATTTAATTCTCCATTGTTGGTTCTATATATTATTTATTGTATTATAATTTTCCATTATTTTTATATATAAGGTATTTTATAATTTATCAATGATTATGTTTATATCAAGGTTTTATTAAATGATAATTTGATGATTTTTTAATATAAATAATGTCATTTTATTGAGTAATAGATGTATTAGTTATGTTTTTTTCTATATTTTCAATGGTCAGTTTGAATTTATAGTTGATTATAGAGTATAAATATAGAATAATAAAAATAATATATAATTTTATGATAATTATCATTTATAATAATTTTTCATTGAATGAATGATAATTAATGATTTTCAATGTGATGCATTTTTTATCAAATATATTTTCATTATGTTATTTGAAAAATATATTTTCATATTTTATATTTTTATTTATAAAATTAAACATGATATTATATATATAATTTTTTTAATGTGGTTACAATTATTTAATATTATTATACATAATAATTTTTCTCAGTTAATTTACTACACAGGGAAAGTGTTATGAAAACATATAAGGGGATAAAGATTTTTTGGAATACTATAATTGATATATTAGAAACAAGTAAATAATTTTACATGCACACATAAAATATTTAAATATGAATAAGATGAAATGAAATGATATAAATGATATTTTAATGTTTCATGGTTTTAATCTGAGTTACAACCCTTGGATTTATCATTTTGAATTAAAAAATAATAGAAGTTTTATTTATGATTATTATTATTTTCAAGATGATAAGATTGATCAAATTAAAAAAACTAATTTTTTATATTAATTTTTAATAAATTTGGAAATAATTGATAATTGGTCATCTATATGGTGATTCTAAACTATTGTTTTATCCTATCTGTTAAAAAATTATATTTTTATCACTGGAGATAATATTTATTAGCTTAAAAGTGAAAAAATGTAAATAGGGAAAATATTTTTACATAGTTGTATAGTTTTTGAAAGATAAAATTCATAAAGAAAAATATATTCTAAATTCACATTATAATGTGATGAAAAATTATGCATGAGAGGTTTGAGGTATAAGAAGATATATTATTTAATTAAAAAATGTGTGTTATATTGGAAAGAGTGTAATGGTCTGCTAGTGTTTCCTAAATATGGGACATCACTATATATGTTGAAAGGAAAATCATAGATTTTTTATCGATTTATAAACACTCCTTCTAATGAAATATGGTAGCTTCCTATAATTACTCATTTGAAGCAGTTGTTTTCCAATAAAAATAATGAAAAAAACTTTATCATTGAATTTTGATAAGAGGAAATTTTAATGAAAACTAAATCCTATATTTGACATTTTATAGTGGAATAAAATTGATGAAAAATTAACTACATTCAAAAATGAAGATATAGATATAATAATTGAGAATTTTATAAATTTAATGAATACTTATAAAATATATAGTTGAAAACAAATATTATGGTTTCTATTATTGGTAATTTAAACTTATCTGCCACATTTCATACAAAGTGGATACATATCATGTTGAATTTAATGTTTTTTTGGAATAAATAGCTAAAAATGAAATTTTATTCTACTCACCATTAAATTATTATTAAATATTTAATTTAAGGAAGGTATTATAGTGTATGATTCTTCTAAAATGGAATATTTTAAATTACACGAATATATAACGTACACTATAAATGACTTCCTATCATAGAGAAATTTATTTGGATTCATTATTAAGGGTCATAAATCCCATCGAATTTTTGAACCACAGACTCAATCTTATCAAAACCAACATGACAAAATAAATTAATTATTATATAAGAGGATACTGCATATGTATCATTATTATCAATGATTAAAAATATAATTCATTTGATCATAATAGTTTGATATTTCTCTAATTACATCTTCTAATTACTTATATTTTAAACATGTGGAAAACAATGATGTCACATTCAAAAAGATAGAATAATATTGTAATGATAGAAATATTTGGAAGAAACCATCAATACTTTATTAGATTCCCTATAAGAGATATCATGAGGTTCAACAAAAAATTGATTGAAATCATTTGTATAAGAATATATGGGTTAATTATATTGAAACATTTTTAGATAATATATCAAAAACTAAATATGGGATAATTTCAATATTGTAATTAAAATAAAAGGAAATATGATTTGAGTTTTCTCAAAACTCCTTATAAAAGAAGAAAATATATTCCAAATTCTTTTCATACATTATCAATTATATAGAATATTAGGTTTATAATGTCTCCATGGTACCACATTTTCATAGTTTTATTCCTTAAATGTAAAAAAATCATTCAATGACATTATGTTAACAGGAAGAAAATCTTTTGATTTTCACATTAGGATATAACATATCCTACCAATTAAGTTATGTGGAATATTTTCCATCCATTTTAAAATGGATGTCATCATGTTGGGTTATTTTTTATTTAATTTTCTAGAATGTAATTGATATGAATTTATTAAAAATTTTGGTGAATGATTAATTTTCATAACATTTTAAACTGAAATGTATTTTTCCTTATATTTATTTGGATATCATGGGGAATTTAATAGTTCATGTTGTGAGGGAAATGAATCTTTTTGGAAATATATATACACTTTTGGACTATATTTTATGATTTACATGATATTATTGATTTTATATATTATGTTCTATATCCACCATAAGGCTCCAGTGTATTTGAGTATATTTTTGAGGAGGTTTTAAAACTTTTGAAACACTACTTATATGATCTAAAGAACAATAGTTTTCCTATATCTCTTAATGAAATATTAAGTTAAAATGATAAAGGGATATGTGTATTGATAGAAAAAAAAATTTAGGTGAAATTATAATAAAGGTACAATTATAAATCATAATTAATATTGATGGTGCTCATCCATATATAAAATTTCCTATTATTATGTTAAAACAATGTTATCCAAGTAATAATGATAGGTGGATTTTCAATAAGTATAATAGAACATTATTTTATGGTTTAAATAGAGTCCATAGGGAAATTTAGATTAATTGAAAACACTCAAATGGTTAGTAATAATCAAATATTTAAATTTGATACCATTTTCTAAGTGTCAAATTAATGACTATACATTTCATATAAAATATCAGGACAAAATAAGTGCTATTAATAATTTTAGGATTCAAGGTCTTACCTCAGAAATCCATTTTTATAGTTCCAAATAAAAAAACCCTGTCTTTATATAATGTTTATAAATTTTTGTAATTGAAAAAATATGGAAGGTTGATTATATTAGATAATAAGTTCTCTAGTTTAACTTCAAATTGGTTGTTGGTAACAATTGTTTCATACATTAAAACATAATATTAAAACTAGTCAATATCAAACAACTGCAATATATAGTTGAATCATTTATCATGGAAACACGTGAAAAATAAATTTTATATGTTATTTATCCATCAAATATATTGTGTTGTTCTGTATTATAAGAAAAAATAGTATTTTTGTGATGAAAAACATAATGATGATGAAAATGTATTTGAAATCCATAATTCTATTGAAAAAGTAAAAGATAATTTTGATGACCAAATCAAAGACATGAGTTTTTTCAAACAGAATGAACATATGGAAATAATATTTGAAAACAATCCATTAATAATTTACTAATATAAAAAGAAAAATATATTTATATCATTTTTTATTTAAAATTTCTTTTAATGATATATATACGTTTTATTTTTTGAATAAAAAACTCATTCTAACTACTATGGTTATTTATTTATATATACATTTTTTGTTATATTTTATTCAATTTTCAATTATTCAAAATTATATTTTTCAATTATATTTTTTATAATTTTTTAATTATTCTTTGTTTTCTTTTGTCTATATCAGATGATGGGTTTTTTAAATATTCACTATTTTTTCACATTGTTAACTATTTATAAATATGTTAAATTATATTTAAAGTAGTATTTTTAACATTTTTTTCAACTACTCTATGTCTATATCTATCATACTCCATTTTTCAGGAAAACTCCATTTTGGCGTAGAATTTAACTCGATGATGTGTAATCCCCAACACCAATTTACTAAAAAAATACTATTAAAAATGTATTGTAAGGGTAAAATAATGTTATGTAATTGTAAATTGATGTGATATAATGGTAAAACAATTTAATGTAATAGAATAATTAAATTATCAATGGATAAATACAAATTATGTAGGGGTAAATAGAATTTAGTTATGAATACATCAAAGTTAATTAAGCATAAAATAATGTAATATAAGGGTAAAATAATGTTATATAAGGGTAAATAGATATTATATAAAGGAAAAAAATGTTATATAAGGGTAAGTAGAAACCTATAAGATTTGTTATGGTAAATTAATGTTAATTATGGTTAATATAAAATTTTTCAATAGTTAATAATGTTATGAAATTCTAAAAAAAGTTAGATAAGGTAGAAAAAAAGATGGGTATTGGGTAAAAAAGAAGTTATGTGGTTGTAAAAAACGTTATATAAGGGTAGAATAATGTTATATAATAGTAAAAAGAAGTTATATAAGAGAAAAATGATGTTATGTGTTGGTAAATCTAATTTATATAAGGTTAAAATAATGTTACGGAGTGGTTAAAAAATGTTGTGTAAGGGTAATCAGAAGTAATGTAAGTGTAAAATATTGTTATATAATAGAATAATGAACATTTACCGATTAATTATGGTTAGAATAATTCTATATAATGGTGAAAAAATGTTATGTATGTTTAATATAAATTTATTTATGGGTATATGTAATGAATCGCTTATTCCCATTGGATTCAGAATACAACGAGTAAATACTATGCCTTTTGTGACATCCCCATAACACCAAAGGTTGGAAATGAATACCAAAGGGTTTCAAACAAATGTAAGGTATGATTTAACCATTATCAAATAAACCACTAACCATGAAAACTAAAATGTGATGCATGAATAAAATAAAGGCATCTCATCTACTTTATTCATATAAAAACCACTCCAATGTATACAACAACAGAAGACCCAAAAAATATCAAAAAAAGTGAGGAATCCAACTAAAGACTCCATGAAGGCCAAAAAAACAGCATGATCTATATGACTCATGATCCAAGATCACCAAATATCCCGAGAATCATGAAGTGGTGTTAAAAACATGTGAAATGTTTCTTTTTCTTCTATCATGGATGATATAATCTGCAAAAAAGCACCAAAGTGCTATAGTAGGGGTGAGTATAAAACTCAACATGATATCCCCAATGACTTCCCTACTCACTAAACTATGATATAAGAGTTATCAAAAATTATATAAAATAGTTTATATAAAAAAATTCCTCAAACACATTTTATAACTAAATATAAACATGTTTCTAAAACTATCAAAAGAATACAAGTACAATTGAAACCAATTTTCTAGAAAATTATTTTTCAATAAAAAATTTTAAACAAATATTTTAAAACAATTTATCAATATTCCCTTATTATACCGAATCCATTCCACATACCCAAACAACCAACCATGCATGATATGATATGATATTTCCGTACTCCTAAGTGTTCTCTCATCGATAAACCAAGTCGTTACAAGGTACTTATATCCCATGATCCATTTGACATTTTGAACTGAGCACAATGTTATATTTTAACCAAGACCCATAAATAAAATTTGAACTTGCACTCTAATACGCCTAAGGATCATACGAAACAAAATCCTTTTCAATAAAATCACCTTTTGATTCAATAATATTTCACATAAAAAACATGTAAGTGCCAAATCATTTCAAAAAAAAAAATTTTTTATTGTTACACATTTTCCCATAAAACCATTTTTAAATTCTATAAAATCCATAATTTAAAATTACTATTTTAAATTCACAAAACTAAAATAATTTTCAAAATAATTCACTGATATTACACAATTCCAAAAAATGATAATTCATAAATAAAAAAGCTTTATTCCACACAATGAACCAGGATTTCAAAATGAATTACATTCCATTTAATCAATTTTAAACCAATCCAATCAATTTTAGAAAAAACGAGATGAGAGTGAATCCACCTAAAACTATGGTTTTGATGATACTTGACAATGGACAAAGAACGCTTAACAAAACTGGGCCAATTCATCACAGAACCGCCTTAGATCTATTATATTAGATATATCAAGACCAAATCTATACTTTTTTGTCATACACACACATTGAGTTACCCATAAAATGTGTATATATAAGGAACGAAGGTGATATTGGATTTATATATAACTATATCTAAGAAACTGATCATGAATGATAAAGAACAGTCACTTACCTCGACAATATGGATTAAAATCACCAAGGAAATACTTATTATAGACTTTAAATCACTTGTGATAGGTTATCCTATCTTCAAAGATGTGAAATCCTGAGTTAAGGTTGCTTAGAACCAAAAAAGAGGAACATATAGGCAAAAACATGTGAGATACACTTTTTAGGATCTCACATTAACAACACACATGGTTAGTTCACATAATTTGAAAAACCATACATTAATGTTGCATTAGGTACTTTCTAGATAGACCTTAAAACATCCTCCTCTCATAGTCTACTTAACCATGTGCACACTAGGACAAATCTATCTACCTCAAACATACTATTATGCCTAGTTTCTACTAGGATTTCAACATGGTTTGGATAAGTCGTGTGCCTTATGTGTGCCTCTCCTTTAGCCCCTAAAACCTATTCAAAGATCCCATAAATTTACAAACTTTTCCCCTTAGCTTATATCCATCTAAACAATAGTAAGGGGTTAAATAATAGAAAATTGAGGTACTACATTCTCACCACCATTTTCATTTCTGTCCTCAGAAAGTATAAAACCATTTCGGGCCTGAAAAATCTTCGACCATTACCCTTTCATTTCATTATTCAATTCCCATGTATCTTACTAAATATGACCATGCATCAATAAAACCCATACTAAACTGATACTCATTTCATTAAATGATTTCTCTTTTCTATCCACGATTTCAATCGGGATATGTTCTAATGAAACATCTGACTCTAGGTCAACATGATCCCATCTGATCATATAGTCAGTGTCAGGATAATACTTTTTCTACTGAGATACGTGGAACACACATGTAAATGAACTAAAATGTGGTGGTATTTCCAAATGGTATACCACCCCTCCAACCCATTCCATTATATTAAGTAGGCCTTTGTACCAAGGATATAACTCTCCCTTCTCCCCAAAAACTGTCATAAAACCCAAGAAGAGATCCTCTGGAACAGATGATCACTTAATAAAAATGGAAATGTCCATTGACAATGATACACATAAGATTTCCGACGACTATGTGACATCTCCATCCTTTTTATGATTAACTAAATATTATCTATTGTTTCTTGGACAAGTCTCATCCCAACTATTGATGTTTCATCGGTTTCCACTGAGCATAATGGAGAACGACAATGACACCCTTATAATTCTTCAATTGTCGCCATATGTATCAAGGATTTATAGTTGTTATTATAGAGAACTTCAATAAGGGTAAGAACTTAATCCATGAGCCACAAAATTACCTTATACAATTCCATAACATGTCTTTAATTTATGTATCATCCATTCGGATTTCCCATCCATCTGACGAGGACATTTCATGATTATATTCAACTGAGTGCCAATGGATTTCTGTAAGGATTTCCATAAATGAGATGTGAAACTTGGATCTCTGTCTGAGAATATTGACACTGGTGCACCATTCATCTTTATGACTTCATTGATATAGATTTTTGATAGATCCTCCAACATATGAGTTTCAAAATTTAGAATGAAATGGGATGAATTGGAAAGACTATACACTATCTCCCAAATAGAATCATGTTTATAGACTACTATTCTGAGACCTGTGACAAAATACATGTCTATCTTCTCCTATTTCCACATTGTAATCTGTGATGATCACAACATATCCACTAGTCCCTGATGCTTTGATTTAACGTGATAATTAGTTTAGTACTATGAGATGAACTCAAACACCTTTCTTTTCATGAATATCCTCAACAACTATACCTTCAATTCCTTATACATATTTTGATACCCAGATGTAGATATCCTCTCTAATGGTAGTTAGAATGAAGAAGTTTTTCATAACAAGCCACAGGTACAGAAATTTTATCTTTGAAACAAAAAATTGAACTTCCATTATGTTTTGAGTCCTTAATGGTCTCCCCACCATTGTGTTTTTAAATCATAACCAAGAATTTTTCAAAAGATTTTTTAACCTATTTGACCATCTTAACCAAATAAGGAACAAGAATATCTGGAATAAAAACCACAACATCACCTTGGTCTTCACATTCCACATGCATGTTTTCTAGGACTGGCATCAAATACAACTTATATGAAGAATATTTTTTCCTACTGTACATAATACTTTCTTCTTAATCCATCTACCACATAATTCCATTTTCCCATGTATTGATAAAGTAAATTTATAACATTTTAAGATACTCCAACTATCTCCTTTTCCTAAGCTTTAAATCATGATGAGAGAAAATATGTTTCAGTATTTTTTGGTCAGTAAACGCGGTAAATTTACCACCAAAGAGATAATGACGCCAAGTCTTCAAGGAATTAATGTATTCTACTAATTAAAAGTCATGTGTTGAGTAATTCTTCTCATACACACTCAACTACCTTGTACCATAATACACAACATCATGTACCTGCATAATAACACAACCCAACCATGATCTTGAAGCATCATAGTATACCAAATATCCCAATCCTAATTCTAGAAAAACCAAGATAGGTTCCAATGTTAGATGATCATTCATCTGTAGGAAAAACTTTTGGCACCCCTCTATCCATTGAAATGGAGCATTATTCTTAGTAAATGATTTTGTTGGCAAGTCATTCCATAGGAAGTCCCAAAACAATTGTCATTAATAACCAGATATACCATGAAGACATCATATCTAAAAAACATTTTCACCATTTTACATGAGATCCCAACATCTATCTTCCCAAGATCAACTGAAATATTTCTTTCATGAATCACATGGCCATGAATGTGTACCTCATGTATCCAAAAAATCACACATAGGTAGTTTCAAATACAAACGGTGATCTCCCAATATTGGGAGCACTGTTGCAATTTGTTCACCATGCTAAGTCCAAGTCTTTGAATACACCAAGATGTCATCTAAAAACATCCCAAAAAAGAGTCAAGATATTGATAAAATATCTAATTCATAAAATCTAGGAAGACTGCTAGTGAATTCGTGAGACTGAAAGGCATGAATACATATTTTTAGTGTCCATATGTATTTCTGAAGGTTTTCATTAGAATATCTTCCTTCAGAAATCACAATTGATGATATCTGGATAAAATGTCAATTTTAAAGAACCACTGAGTTCCCCTCACTTAATAAAAATGGATCATCAATTCAGGAAAGTGGATACTAAAACATTATCATAATGTAGTTATTATTACGATAATCAATACATAGTCGATGATTTTCATCAGCTTTCTTCACATACAAAACTGGGGATTCACATAGAGATATACTTGTTCAAATGAAACCCTTGAATTCTAGCTCATACAACTACACTTTTAGTTCCCTTACATATGTTGGTTCGATCTTATAAGATAGAAGGGGAATAGGACTGGTCCCCAAAAGGAGATCAATCGTAAACTCCTCTTCCCTTTAGGTGGTGACCCTGAGTTTTTCTCAGGAAATACATCTTGAAGTTGATCCACCACTATGGGATAACAAATTCCCATGGTCTCTTCCATCAATTACAAAGTCAATTCCCCCAATAGGTAAGAGATTTTTTGCACCACTACTGATAAAGATCTCATTTCACCCTTCATTATGACCTTCTATCCTTTGAAGAGATACTTAACGCCATCCTCAGTCATGAATCTATCTATCCTCTTATAACAACAAATGTGATCCATGAACATTTTCACCCAATCCATACATAGGATTACATCATATACATCCACATTCAACATCGAGAAGTCACATTTCAGCTCAGATCTGTCAACCATTTTAACACATGATGTACGAAGAAAGGCTTTACATTCTCATTCACCGAGGGGAGTTATTAGTTTTATCACAGAGGACATATTTTCTTGTTTTAAACATAGAATTTAAATATCATAAGAATTAATGAAAAAATGTGATGTACCAACATCACACAACGCTTGCATAAGAGTAGAATTAAAAATAATCATACCTATCACTGTATATGTTCCATCTTGATCATCCAAAATCATCTTCTTTGTTACATAAAACTACATCATTGCTATACTATGATCCTTTTTTCCATACTGATATATTTCCCATTATATCGAATCATATAGGGTTTTCGAGGCATGAGAAGTGTCTCGAGCGCTTGACCCCAAATCACAATGAAAAAATCACTTAAGATGTCCCATTTTCATGTAATTATTGTATGCTCTCGGTTGTGATGTACACTCCCGCTTAATGTGACTCAGTGAACGTCACTAAAAACATCCACGATTTATCTTGGGTCTTGGGGTAAATTTAGTTTCTTTTGTTGTCTGATTCTGATGTGTTCCACCTCATTGAGAATATGTGTCCCATTTCCTATTAATGTTAGTTCTATTGTTCTCTGAAACCTATAGTGAATAAAATCATACTTCCTCCATATAGATTTTGATTAGTGACAAGAATTATTAAAATATTTTCTGGTTGCAGTACCAACTCAATGTTTTGAAATACCTATGTAATGATTTTGAAAAAGTGTTGGTTCACCTGTGGCTAAAGTTCAACCACATTCTCCATAGCTTCTTCCAGTTCCTACAATGCCTACTGGGTTTATCATATAAACAAACAACAATATTTATATGTTTAACTCTCATGAAACTAATGAAATAGTATTTCAAATCCTATCACATCAACTATAAGATCATTTCTTTCCTAAAAACCTTTTAATGATCAACCATTTTTTGATAATTTTTTTTTCTTGATTTTGAAAATATAACCATTTTCATAATAAACCAAGAATCCTCTTTTCAAAATCATTCATTTGAAAAAACAAATTCTGCAACTTTGAAAATTCTTTAGGTATTTAAATAATCATAAATCATTACTAAAAATGAGATATGAAATCCTAGTGGGAAGTCATTTATCTAATGAATTTCATGCTCATATCATTGGCTAAACCCATGACAATGAAATTCTCAGATCTTATAAGTGTATCGATAATACTTATGTTTCCAACACCCTAGTAACTTGAAGTTCAACATAGATGGGTTAGCTAAAACATTTAATTTGATACATTTTAGGTATTGAAAATCCTATAACATTCTAATAACACAACACATGTTATAGAAAATCACAAATCAACTCCAAGACCATGAAAGTGAAACTTAATTCTTAGGGAATGACCGAATAGGATGATTCCATTTGTAATGACCCACTTATTCTCATTGTATTGGGAATACATCAAGTCATTTATATACCGTAATCAACATCCCCAATACGCCAATGTTTGGAAATAAATACCATAGGGTTTCAAAATAAATTGTTGTATAATTTTACCTTTAAGAAATAAACTAATATCCAAACAAACCACTATATGATGCATGAATAAAAGCATGCCAACTCAAATACATTATTCATATCAAAACTACTCCAAAGTATGCAACAATGGAAGTCACGAAAAATATGAAATAAAATAAAAGAAAACAACTACATACTTCAATAACACCACAAAACTTCAAGCACCACAAGACCCTTGCTCCAAGATCACCAAATAGTCTGAGAATCACTAAGTGGTGCTAAAAACGTGTGAAACATTTCCTTTACACCCATCCCAGAATATAGCATCTGCAAAAGCACCAATGTTCCAAAGCAGGGGTGAGTATAAAAATCAGCAGGACATCCCCAATGACTTACCTACACATACCACTATTATATAAGAGTTTGAAACAATTAGATAAAATTAATTACATAAAATATTTTCTAAAAACAGTTTATAACTAAATATAAACTAGTTTTCCAAAACCATCAAAAGCAGACAAATGAAATTGATACCAATTTTCTAGAAATGTATTTTTCTATAGAAAATCACTAAACAAAGTATTTAAAATCATTTCTAAATATTCTTTTGGTATACACATTCCATTCTACACATCCACACAACGAACCATGCATATTATGCGATGACAGTTACATACTCATGTGCGGTCTCTTGTCGATCTACCAAGTTGTCACAAGGTAATTGTATCATGTGGGCTATTTTTTCTATGGAACTAAGAAAAATGTTATATTTCAAACAGTCCCCAAAAATGAAATATGAAAACACACACCAATAAGCCAAAGGATCATGCTGTGAAAAATAATTTTCAATAAAATCAAATTTTGATTCAAAACCATTTTCCATTCAAATCATTCCAATAAAAAACCATTTTTATTGAAAATACTTTTTAATTAAAAACATTTAGAAATTAAAAAAAGGCCATAATTTTAAATTACCATTATAAATTCACGAAAATAAAATAATTTTCACAAAAAAATCATCAAGATTTAATAATTCCCCAAAATCTATAAATCATTACTAAAAAAAATTTATTCCATGCATTGAACTAATATTTCACAATCAATTCAATTCAATTTAATCAATTTTAAACTAATAAAATCAATTATTACAATAGGATATGAGTTTGAATCCACATACATCAATGGTTTTGATGAAACATGACTATAAACTAAGAACACATAAGAATATATGGTCGATACTGCACAAAACCACCTTATATATCGTAACCTAACAATATTAAGACCAAATATTATCTTATTTGTCCTACACACACATAAATATACTCATAATATGGGTAGATCTAATAATACAATAATATAAGAGATTTAGATATATGTAGATCTAAGAAAAAGATCATGAACGATGATGAAATATCATATACATCAATAAATATGATTTGAATAACCAAGGTAAGCTTTCTGATTAAACCAAAATTATGTGGGGGATGTTATACTATCTCTAAGGAAGAAAAATCTATAGTTAGTTATACATAGGAGAAATAAAATAGCAACAATGGAAAAATCATGTAAGATCCACTTTTTTAGGATATCACATTAACCACACCTATAGTTAGTTTGTATGATTAGACAAATCATAAATTATCCATGAATTATATACTTTCTAGAAATACCATCGCACAACCTCCTCGCATGGTTTATGTGACCATGTGAAAACCATGCAGAAGCTCTCTACCTCTAACCTCCAATTGTGCATTGTTTCTTATCATATTTCCACATGATTTGGATAAATCATGTTCATCTTGTGTGCCTTTCCTTGATCCCCAAAAATATATTTAAATTTCATCAAAATCTCCCAACATTCCCCCTTAAATCATATCCCTAAAAACAAGGAAGTTTTTATGTACAATAATCTAAAGTTTCAACAGTATAACATTTTATGTGATGGAAAATCAAGGTTATGTTAGGGTAAAATGATGAAATGTATGGGTAAAACAACATTTTCTAAGGATAAACTATTGTTTTGTAAGGAAAAACTACTGGTATGTAAGGGTAAAAAGAAGAAATATAATAAAAAATACATTATTAAAAGGTAAAGAAATGTTTATAAACTATCAAACAATAATATATAATGGTAATAAAAATTTATTTAAGGGTAAATTTAATTAATATATGTGTAAAACAATGTCATGTATCTGTAGAGAGACACTTTTACAAGTCAAATAAGGGTAAAATAATGTTAGGTATGGGTAATAAATAGTAATGTATATATAAAATACCATTATTTTTCGGTAAAAAGAAGTTAATTAAGGGTAAAAATGATGTATTATGGTAAACTGGGGTTATATATGGATAAACAATGTTTATGTTTCAGTAAAACAATGCTAAGTAATGGTAATCATATATTATGTAAGGGTAAAATAATATAATGTATGTTTAAACTAATTATATATAATGGTAAAATTTAATTAAGTAAGGTTAAAAAATAATGGAAGGGGGGATAGAAACTTATACATGTTATTTAAGAATAAAATAATGTTTTTAAGGGTAAAAAAATTATGTAAAGGTAAAAAATGTTATGTAAGACAAAAAAATGTTAATTGATGGTTAAATAAAGTTATATAAGGTTAAATAGAAGTTATTCAAAGGTAGAAAAAGTTATATAATTATAAAAAAATATAAATAAAGGTCAAAAAAGTTTTTATAAGGTTAAAAAATTGTATTCGTAAGCATAAGTAAATAAAGTGGAAACCAATGTAATATAAGTTTAAAATAAATTTATTTAAGGGTAAACATAAGTTGAGGGTAATATAATGTTATAAAGAGGTAAAAAAAGGTTAATAGTTTAATTAATATTAATCTAATGTTATGTGATAGTAAAATTGAGGGGATCGCATCTAGATATTATCAACACTAGGGGGTTAAATGGTGTTGTGATGTATAAAAGAAATTGTAAATTATAATCCCTCTAATCTATTACACATATTTTGATATTCATTATCCAATTATATTCTATTTATCATATAAAATAATATGATATAATGAATATAATGGCACATTATATTTTCACAATTTTCACAACTCAAAAAGACTAAGTATTCTATCTACATATGATGATCATCAATACATGTACATTCCAATATTATGAGAAACCAAATATAATATTTAGTAAAAAAACTATAATTTTTCATTTCTGAGTCCAAAAAACTTATTAGGGGGATTTAAACAATCATGTAACCCAAAATTGGCAATGAAATTGTTCAATTGGAAGCTCATTTCTAGTTCTTTATACTTACTCTAAAGTCTATGTCTAATTTCATACAGAAACATTGTAAAAATAACAATGTCTTCAACATTTTGATACATGATATAGATGTAATAATTATTAATTGTTCTATAATTCTTTACATTATTATGTGAAAATAATTTTATAAGTAACAATTCATTTTTGAAACAGTAGTAAACTAAATGTTGCACACTGTATTCTTCTTCTATGATTCTAGGTATGCATAAATCTCTCTTCTTCCCTTTCTTCTTATTATTCCTATTAAAACATATATCTAATATAAATTTTTATCTTCTTACCTCCATTAGTGTAAAATATACTATAATAGGTATCCTTCCCCTTTACCATATTCATTAAATATCAATTTGAAATCAATTCTTGGTCTAGTATCAATTCAAACCTTTATACTTCTTAATCATCATGTACAAGTTTAATCAATGATAAAACTCATTATGATATCATATTCTTAGTCTATAACCCATACATTTGAAGACATATAATTTTATTCATTCGGATCTTCACCGTTTCATCTGGTTCCTTCACTACATTTGTTACCCCCTACTCTATTCGATACTTCTTCACTCAAAACATCATCCTAGATGAAAATTTCTATCAATCTTTGTTGTCATAATTTTTGTCATGAATTATCGTCATAATATATATAAAATTACTAAATTAATAATACATAGTTCATGTTTTTGATGTAATATTTACACCTATATAATATTTTCTTTCAATTTCATGTTTTTTATATATTCTTCACCACCAATTGGGAGATATTTTATTTCCTCAACATAGTTTTTTTTGAAATTTTCCTGGTATATAAAACTCAATATATTACATGATTCTATAATGAGTTTTCATCTAGGTAATTCATGTATTTAGAAATTACCTCACCCACATGAGAAAATTTCTATATATCATTTTTTGGTATATAGGATTCTACACACATGTAATTACCACATGAATTATCCTTCTTCAATGGATGTATATATCCCTTTTCATAGAAATATAGTACAATAATAACTTTATTTATAAACATAGAAACCCAATATATTATTCTTTTTTATCCCAACTCTTAAATTTTACATAAATTGATGATATTTCATGGAATTATCTTTTGTGAAACTAGGAATCTCGACATTCAACTTATTTGTGTACATGAGTGTGAATTTCATTTTCATTGTGAAAATGATTACATATGGCCAATAGTCCTTTATAATTATCTTTTTCTTTACATAAAATGAATTCAAAAATCTAATATATTTTATGATAATTGTATCTATAGAAGAAAAAATGAATATAACTATTTTTTAAACCATATTTCATCTTTATTTTTAGATATATCTCACCACCGGTACTTAAATTTATTTATCTAATACAACTAAAATTTTTATGTCACATCCAATAATTTAGGTGAGTAGTGTATGATTTAATATCATCAATTCTTTTAGTGTTTCGTCAAAATTGGGATTTCATTCATTACATGATGAAAAAATGTGGGAATATTTATGATGATGCCACATATGAATGCTAGCATGTGCATCATTTTACTTTTGCAAACTTACTTAAATTTTATACATTTTAAAACCATCATTTGTTAGTGATATTAAATTTTAAAATAATAATTAATAACTATATTAATGATCAAAAATGTTTCATATAATCTCTTTTATCCAACGTGGTATTGGTCATTATTGAAACATGGTTACCATGGGTGGTTGAAATGAAGAAATCCCAATGCCAATTAGGCTATGATTTTTAGAGGTTGCTTTAAATGATGATTTTTTAAATAAATATAATGTTGGAGATTAGAAATCACAGATAATTGAGGTCAAACTAAATAAATTATATTTATATATTTTAAAATAAATGAACAATATATGTTTCATCAGTGTATAAAATTGCAGTTGGCTTCAATTTTCCCAACTTAATGAGTTATTTTTTTCAATGACTGTAAAATTCACCAATATGATTTTTTACCCATAATACATGTTCACCCACTATGCATTGGTCTCTCAATACACTTTCCTAGTCCACTCTGGCTTCCTCTTGCACACCATGTTAATTTATCTGTTACAGTTCTACTTTCCCCATGATATAACTCCTCCATGTGATCCATGTGGGTTCTATAATCCCTCCTACACAATGGGTGGTCATGGTCGACTCCCTCCCCTGAGGATAACATCTTGGTCCCACAAATGTGGTTGAAGTGGTCATTGGTTGTCTTATGGATGCACATATGTTTTTGGTAAAATCCCATAAAATGAGTTATCTAAATCATCAACATAATTTTTATTTAACAATGAACATGAATTTACAAACAAACTAACCTATAAAATATAATTCATGAAAAATATATTTTTTCTTCGTCTTCATATTTATCCACTTTATTTATTTTAGAAATTAAATACCAAACACCTATTCAAAATCAAATAATCTTAGACCTTCTTATTTTCTTTGTTGTTGAAAATAGTTTTTCCATTCATTGAGTTGATGAAAACATGTATTTTTAACATTGTTCAACAAATATCAGACTTGTAAACTCAATGTATTTAAAAGAACATCATTATGATGACAATAAATGATTATATATTTTTAATCAATTCTTCTAAGCTATATTCACTGTGTTAAAAATTTTAGATAAATTATATAGTTCAAAAGAACATCAATATAAGTATTTATTTACAAATTCTTGAACATATTGACATTAATGAGATTATTATAATGCATTGAACACCACTAAAATCTAATAAAAACCACTGAATATAAATTCCTCTCGAACAAAAAAATGGTCTCCTCATTCTTCACCTTTGAATTTATATGAAATACCTTTAAAGTCCATTCAAAATTAATATGTTAATATTTGAATAATTCCCCATTACTTTTCCAAACATTAATTCCATATTAGATCCACTATATTAACAAGAAATAAAAATTTCATGGGAAAGGGTATTAGTCCATTCATATGAAATTTTTCCACCACCATTTCAACCATTGTCTTCATGATCCTTAATAAGTATAAAAAATAAGATGATTTTATTTAGACAATAGTGTTTTCCTTTACTAATGGATTGTGGTAAAATAATTAATGATAAATCATATAATTATAATAATGGGTTATACACTTATATTGTAAGAGAAATATACTAATTGAAATATGATACTTTTGAAATAAATATCTAAATAAAGCCAAATCACTCACTTGGATAATAAGATAAATAAATATTAATCAAAAATAAGCTGGATAATCAACCATAGATCACATACACAATTAAATTTCAATATAAAAATGATAAATTAAATTAATTACCATTAATGATATTTGTTTAACTAGGGAAGAGAGAATAATAAAATCTTAAATTTTAAAATAACATGACCATCAACAAATTTCCAAAATAATATGATTTATATGAAACCTAATTTTCTGGAAGCTAATTTTTATTTCATCATTTATCTATGCATAAATGAAAAAAATCTTGAATATCTTCATATTGGTGAATATCTTCATGGATGGATATAAAGATGTCCTAATATATATAATACTATAAAATTGATATTTAATATTAGAATATCTATATTTTATATCTTCTATAACTTCCCCATGAATGATCCACTTCAATATTTATTCATAGGGATACCAAATATAAGACCAGACAAAATAGTATCTTCTTTGTCATTATAATCTAGGATATGAAAGAAAACACTTATGATTTTTCAAATTATATACTTTATAATTTTTTATTTGATTACTAATTATAGAATCATTTGATGATGATGAATTATTTATCTTTTCTGTTCAAAATTAGAATCACTAACAATTTCAAAAGTTCTCACATTGAAAATATACATCATTATAAATTCCCTTCATTAAAACCACTAATAAAATAAAAAATTGTTAAAATAATATAATGGGTCTTCTTTTCATCATAATATGAATGAAATGGATAATATATGTTTCTCAACCAAGTCAATCAATTTCCTCCATTCTTCCTGTATGCACATATTATCATAAATTATCATTGGACTACATGGATCTTACCGCACCATCAATTTTTTGGTTGTTTAACTTACTTAGTAATTATATTTTAAATAACATATATCACCTAGTGAAAATTTCATCTTCTCAAGTAATTATTATTATTTTGGAATTATTGTGATATAATTTTTATGGAGTGTTTCTAATAATGTTTAACCTCACACATAGAACATATTAATCATTATATAGAATATATTTTAATTACATTATTACTATAGTTTTTCAATGATACTTACATTTTCGGCATTCTTTCATAATATAATTTAAGGATAACTAACATACCATAAGGAATATTGGAAACACATTTTTATTTTAGATGTGAATTATTATATATACCATCCATTTTAATAGTTAATTTATGATACATTTAAATTTTCCATAATATATTTAGAATCTGTTGGTCGGAGGGGACACTCAAGAGGGGCGTGAATTGAGTTCCAATTAAATTTTCTGTTAAAATATTTCTATTAAAAATCCCCCAAATTGAATAACAAGCTAAACTATAGTGAATTTGTAATACAGTAAAGGGTCAGTTAGGTTATCAAGAAATTTATTATTTCGGAGTTAATCTAATCTGAAAATTAATTAACATTTGAAACTAACCTAATTCTTTACAATAAATACAAACACTTTCTAGTTTAACTATCAGAGTTACTTTAAAATAGATTTTTATTTAATGTACTTAGTAGCAGAATATTAAATATAGTTTCAAAAAAATAAGCACAGCAGTTTTAACCAAGAGGTTCAGTTCAACCCGAGACCTAGTCCTCTCAATAAATATATATAAATTTTGATCCACACCCTAGATCGGGGTAAAACTATAGTACAAAGACCGTCCAGGTCCTATGAAATCTACCACATTTCTTCGTGGGTAAACAAAAAAAATAGAACATAGTCTATCCATGTCACACTTGTCCTCTACCACTATCTATAGTTGGAAACAAGAGAGTTATAGAATTTTTGAGTGAGGATTTATAAATCCTCTAGTTTAGTGCAGGATTTAGTGTGTGTATGGAATATACAGAGTACACACACTTCTCAAAAAGTAAGTAAAAGAATCACTAAGAGAGATTAGATATGAGTTTTAGAATGCTCTAGTGATTTGAAGTGTAACTCTGGACTCCTTTTTATTAATCAAGAATGCTTCTGATTACTTCTCTAGTTTTTTTCGAAAAATTGAGTGTCGATTGGTTTCTTGAATTTCAGTTTTAGTTTGATCAGCTTGAGTGCATGAAGAGATCGTTGTAGTTATTCAATCATTGACTAAGGTTCAGCTCGTGTTCTCTTCTTGTATTAATAGCCTCATGTATGTCCAATGTTCTTCAGGTTAGTGAGTGTGTGGATGTTTCCTCTCTATTGTGTGTTCATGTATATCCCTGGTTGCTTTTGAGGTTCCCTTTTATATCTTCAGCTCCGAAACTGGGAATGATTACTTTATAACAAGTACGAGGTACAGTTCCCTGATATCCTAACAACCATCATTAATTAATAGTAGTTTCATTAAATAAAACAAATATGACCGTTAGAATAATTTTAAATAATGTATAAAAGTTCAAGCAGCAGAACGCTTGTAACGGTTAACATGTATCAATAGTTGTTTATCTCTGTAACGGTAGCTCCTTGTACTAGTAACTTTATATAGTGGTAGGTCTCTATGTAGAATTGAGCTCCTATCGGTAGCTCTTATTATTGTACCGGTAACTCCTTGTATCGGTGTACTTGAGTAGTAGTGACTTCCTTATACTAGTGGACTTTATAACGGTAGACTTACATTGTTGTAATTTTCACTCTGTATTGATAGAATTCTTTCTTACTGGTAGACTTAATCTAATGGTATACATGGTGTAACAGTGACCTTTCTGTAATGGTAGACTTGTAGAGATGTAGACATACACATACCGATAGCTCTGGTGTAACGGTGACCATTCTGTAATGGTAGACTTTCATAACGGTAGACTTACACATACCGGTAGCTCTGGTCTGTACCTTGCATACCGGTAGAATTAATCTGTATGAGTGACTAAGTGTATTTTTATTAATTCTATTTATAGATTGAGTTATGTTAGAATAAATTGAAGCAAAGACACATTTAATTATCCAAAAGACTTAAATATATCACAAAAGATTGATCATTTGGACATATTTGAATGTATTTAATTTTTTTGGTTTTACATTAACTAAAATAATGAAATGTTTAAATAATAAACATCATTTGGGATTATCAAAATATAATTAATCATAATTGGGATTTATCAAAATATGTGAGTCTAATAATATCCTCCATTATGATAATCACAACTTATGAAATTGTAATCCAAAATGTATCAGACTCAAAATACAATATTTATGATTTCTCAGTGTGTGTCAACACCGTTTAAAATATAACTGAGATAATTATCTGTAAATGTATCTGAGATAATCCAATATATCAGAGATAAAATAAATTCAATAATTGTTCCTCCTTATTAAAGGTATATACCCCATTGTTACGTTCTCTTTTCTCTGGGAGTCAAGGATTTCTCCCCCATTGTTATTAAGCAAGGAGTTCACCCACTTTGTGATTAGAAAAAATAAGGGTGAAAAGATTCTATCAGAGAAAATGGGGACCAGTAAAGACAGAAATAAAGTAGACAGGAAAAGATATTTCAAAAAGTTATATATAGAAATGAATCAAGAATATAAGATATAAAATCAGTACAAGAAATACATTAGATTCCTATCAAACACAGCTAGACCCACTCAATCAACTTCTTGAATGTCCATATTGGATTTTCCTTTATGATCTGAAGTGGATTCAGGCTGGGTAGATGCAGGTGGAGGCTTGGGAACACCAGTGATGTTTAATGGAGGCTGAGCTACTGATATATTTTCTGGCCTATACTGGGTAGCTCTCTGGGTGATCATAGGAGTTAAACTTAGAATAGCTTTAGATGAGGTAATTTGGATAGCCTAAGTTGAAGCTAAAGATCCAAAATCAGATGCATGCAGAGTAGGAGGCACTATTATAGGCTTAGAAACAACATGTAATAAAGGTAACAAAAAATTCCCGAATTCCATGATAATTCCTCCTCCCCTATACATATCAGACAAAAAGTTATGGTTTTTTTTAAAAACATATAGAAAGATGGAGTCATCCCTCTGAGATTGCTGACTTGTTCTTAGAAGGCTTGATTTAGAGGGGGTAATTTCAGATTTTCCAAAAGAAGTTTGAAATCTATGGTCAACTGATTCTTGATATACACCTTCTGAAAATAAGAATCAACATTATCCTTGACCACTTTCTGAGAAGCAGAAGCTTCTCTCATAAAATTCTGAAATTTTTTCCCTATAACCCTAGTGGTGTACACAACTTGATTTAGGGAAGATGAGTCCACAAATCCACTTATTGATGCTAAACCAAGATCCACTTTCATAAAAGATCTAATCTGATCCAACTCTACTGAAGGCCTGGTAGAATTCAGAGGTGTAATAGTAAAGGCAATTGTTTCCTTAAATCATTTAGTCAGACCACTTATGATATTTTTCAAAGGATAGTCCTGGGTGCTGACAAGATGTGCCACTAAAGTCTTTAAATTCTTAAAAACTGAAACCATCTGGCTCACAACACTTTTCACAAAGGCCAAGTCTTTGTCTGTTTGAGACATAGAGCTCATATAACACTCCATAGAGGCAATTGACTTCTTTAGAGATTCAACATTCTCTACCAGGCTTGAAATATGATTCTGGAAGGCCTTGACTCCATGCATCATTTCTTCCATAGTGGTTGACACAATACAACCAAGAGAGAGTTCCACTAACTTTTCTATTTTCCTCATCTCTTCAAAAAAATACCTCATTAATTCATCAACTGATAAAACCGAAGACTCCATCATCTCACCCTTTATGGATTCAAGATCATCCCTTGTAACATGGTTTTCAGGAACAACTACATGTGCTCTTTTATACAAAATACTGGCCACAAAGTAATTCATGACAGATTGAATGGAAGATATCAAAGAGGTTTCTATTCTTCTTACCTCTTTCACAAATGAGGCCTTAAGATTAGTCTTCAATTGATCCAGATAAGATTTTATGACCACATCCTCAGGTAATAACTCAGAAAGAATATTATTTTTAACTTTGGGTATACTTATGGATGCCTCGTCTTCTGAATTTGGGTAATCCAAACCACAAACTACAAAACCGGGATCTTTTTCCCAGTCCTCCATCTCATTGGCCACAAAACGATGCCATGTATGATAGTCTGCTCCCCCTCAAACTATGAATTCTCCCCAATAGCATTATCTGGCTGGTCTACCTCATTAGAATCATCAAAAACCATATCTGACTCTGCAATAGGATTCCCAATAGGTTCAGGTATAGGGTCTACTAGCTCAACTCGATCAGCCTCTACAGGAAAATTAGAAAATCCAATCTCTGGACTCAAACTAAGGGCATAGCTCTCATCTATTCTCTCGGATACAGATCTCTCATCAAAAAGTATATCTTCCTCTTAAAAATTATCATCATAATGGGTTTTAGGAGTAGTCTCCTCATGATTAGACACAAACTGTTCTTCCTCATCTTCTGATGTCTCCCCATCATCCTCATCCAAAACGGGTTCCCTTCTTGGAAAAGTAGTTGCAGGAATAGCTTTCCCATAAGAAATACTATGAGGTGTAGGGCTTGGAGGAAGAACAGGATCCCCTCCTTCTTCAACAGAGGTCTCATTTTTTTTATAATCACTATAAGATTCGATATCCTCATCAGGTCTTAGACCTGGATCCCTCTCATCCTTTGGCCTAGAAGGATAGTCCATAGGACTGTATTTTTAATATACCATACCTTCATGATTCACCCACTGCTTCATCCATGGATTCCAATTCACTTTAATATAATTTCATATTGTTAGAGTGATGAAAAAATTATCCATCATCACTACTGTCTCATCCTCAGACTCAGCCACTCTCTTTTCCTTTATCATGACAGATAGCAACTTTGCAAAAAAAATCACTGGTCTTGGATTTTGGTCTGGTCATGTTCTCTGTATGAATCATAAATAGTCTACATAGGTTGACCTTCACTCCATTCCTCAAAAGTTACAACAGCTAAATGTATTGAAATCTCAGTGTGGTAAAATCCCCTCTCCTCGAATTAATCACATGTTGGATAAACTTGAACAACAATCTGTTCTCACCTTCCATATCAGCTACAATCACTTTCCATGGAGTTCCATTTCTAGTTAGCTCACGTAGTGAAGATTCATATTCAAAATGATCACTGGATGTAGGTACGAACTTAGAAGAAAATCCATATTCTCCTTCATGAGGTACTCTAATGTTTTCAGCCGATTCACTAGATGAGAAAGATATCACTTTACCATTCACAAACGAAATCATCATATTCTCCTCTTCTGAAATCTCAAAATGAACATGAAAATAAAATTTGTTCACCAAAACCTGGATGTAAGGTCCATTGTTATTCAAAAAACACTCAATCTAGCCCTGATCCTCCAATATCTTCAAGATTAACAATTTTCTAGATAACATCCATTCAGCACAGAGCTCTTTTCAATCACAATCTCCCTCTTGGCTAGATGCGGATTCACGAGCTCTCTTATTTCCTTAACAGTACCACTACCACTAGTTCCTGAATCGACTTTTTTTCTTCTTAGAACTCGGCGCATATCCTTCACTGAGTGTTGTTCTCTTCACACGAGCCATTTCCATGACTTAGAAACGTAGAGTTCATGAGATGTCTGAAGGTTTGGGTTTTCAAGATGATGAGTATCCGAATGGGTAGAGTTTTTGGTGGATTGAGTAAAGTTTATACTTGATTTTATATCATTTAGGAATAAAAAAAACAAAACACTTCAGTATTAAGAAAGAAAATAAAATAAACTAACATGATATGTTATACTTGTGATAATTTTAACGATAAGACCTACCGGTGAGAATGGTAACGGTGAGGTATTCATAACGATGAGGTTTCTAACGGTGAGGTTTCTATCAGTGAGGTTTATAATTTTGAGGATTCTAAGGTTGAGATTTCTAACATTGAGGTTTATAATGACGAGGTTTCTAGCAGTGAGGCTTCTAATGGTGATGTTTCTAATGGTGAGGTTTCTAACAGTGAGGTTTCGAATGGTGAGGTTTCTAACGGTGAGGTTTCCAACGGTGAGGTTTCTAATAGTGAGGATTCTAACGGTGAGGATTATAACCATATTTGGTCATTCCTAATTCATGTATAATGTATCTTAACCTATCTGAACTTAATGGTTTGGTGAAAATGTCAGCTAATTGATGTTCAATATCTATAAATTCAAGAGTAATATCACCCTTTTGGTAATGATCTCTCTGATAGTGGTGCCTTACATCAATGTGTTTTGTCTTAGAGTGAGAAACATGATTCTTAGAGATATTAATAGCACTAGTGTTGTCATGGTTTATAGAAACATGTCTAAACTATTATCCGTAGTCCAACAAAGTATGTTTCATACACAGAATTTGTGCACAACAACTACCGGCAGAAATGTACTCTCCTTCAACAGTAGACAATGAAAAAGAGTTTTTTCTTTTTACTACACTATGATAGTATGGACATACCATGAATATGACAGGTTCCAGAAGTTCTTCATCTATCTAACTTGAATCCAGAAAAGTCAGAATCTGAATAACATATAAAATCAAATGATTGTACTTTCGGATAAAATAATCCAAAGTTAGTAGTATGTTTAAGATATTTGAAAATCCATTTAATAGCTAGTAAATGTGATTATTTAGGAATAGCTTGAAATCTTCCAGAAATTCACACACTAAACATAATATCTGGTTGACTAGTAGTAAGATAAAGCAGACTCCCAATCATACCTCTGTAGTTGGTTTGGTCAACTGGTTTTCTAGTTTCATCAGCATCCAACTTAAAAATAGTGATCATAGGTGTATCACCATCCTTAATACTGTCCAAACCAAAATGTTTCAAAAGATATTTGGTATATTTAATTTTATTTAAAATAATACCATTTTCATTTTGAAAAACATCAAATCCAACAAAATATTTGACTTCTCCCATTAAACTCATTTCAAATTCATTTTTCATACTCTTTGAAAAATCAATACACAAAAAAAATTTAGAAGATCCAAAAATAATGTCATAAACATAGATTTGTACTATTAAAACATCTTTGGAAATTATTTTAATAAAAAGAGTTGGAGTAGCGATCACTTTAGAAAAAACCTTTTGAAATAAGAAAATTACTAAGTCTATCATACCAAAATTGCGGGGCTTGTTTCAGACCATATAAAGCTTTAGAGATCTTAAAACTCAATTTGGAAAATAGGGATTAATAAATCCAGGTGGTTGTTCAACACAAACATCTTCAATTATAAAACCATTTATAAAATCACATTTAACATCCATTTGACATAATGTGAAATTCAGATGAGCATCATAGGCAAGTAGAATCCTAATAGCTTCTAATCTATCTACAGGTGAAATGGTTTCCTCATAGTATATTCCATTATCTTAACTATATCCTTGCGCAACTATCTTGCCTTGTTTCTAACTATATTTCTTGATTCATCAACTTTGTTTCTAAAAACACATCTAGTGCCTATATTCAAAGTGTCTTTAGATCTGTAAAAAATTTCCCATACTTTGTTTCTTTCAAATTGATTTCATTTTTCCTCCATAACCATTACCCAAAATCCATCATTGACTGCATCATTGATATAATTAGGTACTAATTGTGAAAGAAAGGCTTGCTTTTCAACCTGATTTCTTAGAGAAGCTCTAGTCTTTGTCCCTCTATCAAGATTACCAACAACTGCATCTAATGGATGATTCATTAGAATCGTAGTTGAACTAGTAAAGGAAGGATTATAAATTTCAGTTTCTTCTCTAGGTTAGGGTTAACTAGAAGTAGATTATGGAATATTTCTTGAACTGTTTGTCTTTACAATAGGTTCATTGATTTTATCATTAAGGTCCAGAACAGACAGATCTTATTCATGATTTTCAAGAGAAGACTTAGGTTCATGTGGATCAGCTTCATCAAAATTGATGTGAACAGATTCATCCACACATTTTCTTGTTTTAATAAATACTCTATAAGATTTAATAGTTATAGAGTAACCTAGAAAGATTCCCTCATCACTTTTAGAAGAAACCATGTCAAAATTATCCTTAGTATTCAGAATAAATACTTTGCAACCAAAGACTCTGAAGTAACTAACTTTAGGCTTCCTATTATTCCAAAGTTCATAAGGGGTCTTTTTAAGAATAGGTCTAATCAAGACACTATTTATAATATAACAGGCTGTATTCACAGATTCACCCCAGAAATAAACAGGTAAGTCATACTCATTTATTATAGTTCTTGTAATTTTTTGAAGGGTTCTATTCCTTCTTTCTACTACACCATTCTGTTGAGGTGTCCTAGGGGCAGAAAAGTTGTGACTATAGCCATTGTGTGAGAAGTAAGATTCAAACTAATGATTTTCAAACTCATGGCCTTGATCACTTCTCACTATCTTAATCTTAAGTCCACTAAGATTTTCTACAGACTTGGAGAACATGATAAAATAAGAACAAGATTCCCTTTTGTGAGCAGGAAAGTATACCTAAGTGTATCTAGAAAATTCATCTACTAGGACATAGAAATAGTGCTTCCAATTTAAACTGGAAACTCTAGAAGGTCCAAACAAGTCTATGTAAACAAGCACAAGAGGTTGAGAAGTGGAAAATTCTTTCTTTGATTTAAAATAAAATTTATGTTTCTTTCCATTTTGACAGGGAGTACAAACTTTGTCTGATGGGAATTTTAGTTGAGGTAAGTCTCTAACTAAATTATTCCTAGTAAATTTTCTAAGTGAATGAATATTGCAGTGTCCTAATCTTCTATTCCATAGCGAAAACTATTTATGAAAATAATTTAAACAAGTAATTTTTTATTTATCCAAAGAATTCAAATCAACTGCATAAACATTTTCTTTTCTCAAAGAAGAAAATACTAAAATATTTTTAGAATTAAAAACATTACATAAATCATTTTTAAATTTAACATTGAAATCATCATCATACCATTGAGAAATACTTAACAAATTGTATTTATGTCCATCAAAAAATAATACTTTAGAAATTAAAAGTGAATCAGTGTTACCAATCTGGCCTAAGCTCCATATTTTTCCTTTTAAATTATCACCAATGGTGAAGTAGCCTCCATAAACCTTGATTAATCTTTTAAAACATGAAAATTCACATGTCATGTGTCTTGAACATCCACTGTCCAAATACCATGTCTTCCTACAAGAACTTTTTAAGCAGGTTTCCCACAAAACAGGTTTAAAAAGAAAATGATTTTGGTACCCAGATTCTCTTGGGTCCTAATAGGTTAGCAAGAAAATCTTTAGGTATCCAGATTTGTCTTATCAGTCTCATATAATTTACAGAATCAATAGATTTTTTGAAAGATAAACATTATTTTTTCTATAACTATATGAATAGCTAGTTGAATCATATGAACATCTAGAACTAGCAGCATTCTATCCAAATTTTGGAATAAATCTAGTTATAATAATATGTCTCTGTCCTGGCAGATATCCTATTCCAGTGGTATATTTTGGTTCCACTTGTTTACCTAACATTGTGTAAGTGTATCTTTTTCATTTGTTAATTTCTCTAAGTCCATCCTTAATTTCTCATTATCCAATTTCAGTTCAGTATTTTCTTTGAGTAATTGAGTAGTATTTTCCTTTTCTATATCAAGTGAAGATTTAACAGATCTGGTCATAGCATGATATTTCTTCAAGGTCTTATACTTGTATTTCAATTCATTATAGGTTTATTATAGCATATTACAATATTCAAATAATTATTCACTAGACATATTTTCATATTAAGAATCAGAATCAACTCCAGAATAATATGAATTTAAGGCAGGTGTATCCAATGTTACCTCATATGTGTTTGTCATGAAACACATATTATATTTTTTAGATTTTTTATCTTGAGTAGAATCATAATCACTTGAACTGTCATCTAAAGCACTCCAAGTTACTTTCATAGATTTCTTGTACTTATTGTCCTTGTAGTCATATTTCTTCTTGAATTTCATCATTGGACAGCCTGCTTTTACATATCCTTTACATTTTCATTCATAGTAGACAATGTCATCACTCCTATCAGACATTTTCCATTCCTTCTTCCAATGACCTTTGTTGTCATATTTTCTTTTGTAGTTTTATTTTCTGAAGAATTTCTTCCTTCTATAGAATTTCTTGAATCTCATGGCTATCTAAGACATCTTTATATCTCTATCAGATGCACTCTCATCACTACTCGAGCTTTCACTCGGTATATGGACTTTCTACTTGTCCTTTCTCCTTGAACAAGTAGACTTAAATTCCACTGATCTCTTCTTAGGTTCATCATCATCCTATTTGTTTACCTTTACCTCTTCTTCATACATCATCAACTTACTAATCAGATCCTTTACAGGAAAATCACAAATATCACAGGATTCCCTAATTGAAACTGATGCGCCTCTCTATTTTTCTGGAAAAAATCTTAGTATCCTCATGATTTTTTCTTTTATAGGAACAGCTTTTCCATGTGAGATCATTGTATTTACAATTTTGTTGAACCTGAGTTACATGTCAGAGATAGGTTTATTAGGCTTCATTTTAAAATTATCATACTTAATAGTGTAGGTATTCAATCTCATTTCCTTAACATTGGTTGATACCTCATGAGAAACACCCAACGTATCCCAAATTTCAAAACCAGTTTTACAAGCAGATATTCGATTAAATTCTTCATATCGTAAAGCAAAATACAGTGCATTCATTAGTTTAAAATTATTATTGTAAGATATTTTTAGGTTCATCCTAGGTAGTTATTTCAGTTTCAGGAATCTTATACTGAGTCTCTATAGCAGTCCAGATATCAAATCCCATACTTTCTCAATGAATTTTCAATTTCAATTTCCATTGGGATTAATTAACACCATTAAATAACGGTGGTCTGTTAGTAGCAACGCTTTCTAGTCTGTTATCCATAATTAGAGTTAGAACTAATTGAAATTTAATATCTTTAAGATACAACTAAAATCATAGTTGAAAAACAGAGTATCTGGAAATCCGTTATTAAGAAAAAACAATCCTCTGATACCAAATGTTGGTCGGAGTGGAAACTCAAGAGGGGGGTGAATTGAGTTCCAATTAAAATTTCTGTTAAAATATTTCTATTAAAAATCACTATAATTTAATAACAAGCTTAACCGTAGTGAATTTTTAATACATTAAAGGTTCAATTATGTTCTCAATGGATTGATTAGTTCTCAGTTAATCTAATATGATGATTAATTAACTTTTGAAACTAACCTAATGCTTAACAATAAATACAAACTCTTGGTAGTTTAACTATCATAGTTACTTTAAAAAAGATTTTTATTTAAAGTACTTAGTAGCGGAATATTCAATATGGTTTAAAATAGAATAAGCACAAAAGTTTTAAACAAGAGGTTCAGTCTCAAGCTGAGACTTAGTCCTCTAAAACAATTTATATAAATTTTGAACCACACCCTAGATCGTGGTAAAACAATAGTACAAAGACTGTCCAGGTCCTATGACCTCTACCACATTTCTTCATGGGAAAACAAAAACAATAGAACATAGGCTATCCAGGTCACACTTGACCTCTACCACTATCCACAGTGGGAAATAAGAGAGTTATAGATGTTTTGAGTGAGGATTTAGAAATAATCCATTTTAGCGCATGAGTCAGTGTGTGTATGGAATATACAGAGTACACACACTACTCAAAAAGTAAGTAAAAGAATCACTAAGATAGAGTATATATGAGTTTTAGAGTGATCTATTGATTTGAAGTGCAGCTCTGGACTCCTTTTGATTAATTATAAATTCTTCTGAGTCCTTATCTTATTCTTTTCTAAAAATTGAGTGTCATTTTCTTTCTTGAATTTCAGTTACAGTTTGATCAGCTTGAGTGCATGAAGAGATCATTGTAGTTCTTCAATCCTTGACTAAGGTTCAGCTTGTGTTCTCTTCTTGTATGAATAGGATCATTTATGTCCAGTGTTCTTCATGTAAGTGAGTGTGTGGATGTCTCCTCTCTATTGTGTAGTCATGTATATCCCTTGTTGCTTTCGAGGTTCCCTTTTATATCATCATCTCCGACAATGGGAATGATTACTTACGGGAAGGTAAGAGGTGCGATTCCCTGACATCCCAATAACCATTATTAATTAATAGCAGTTTCATTAAATAAACCAAATATGACCGTTAGTACAATATTAAAATAAGCATAAAAGTTCAAGCAGATGAATGCTTGTAATAGTCGACATGTATCAGTAGCTATTTGTCTTTGTAACAGTAGCTCCTTGTACCAGTCACTTTATATAGATGTAGTTATCTTTGTAGCGGTGAGCTCCTATCGGTAGCTCTTATTCTCGTACCAGTAGCTCTTTTTATCGGGAGACATGAGTAGCTGTGACTTCCTTATACCGGTGTACTTCATAATTGTAGAAATACATTATTGTAGTTGTTACTCTGTATTGATATCATTCTTTCTTACCAGAAGACTTACTCTAACAGAAGACTTGCATACCGGTATACATACACATACTGTTACCTCTGGTGAAATGGTTTATCTATTTTGTACTTTGCATACTAGTAGACTTACACATACTGGTTTCTCTAGTGTAACGGTTGCTCTGTTCTGTACCTTTCATTCCAGTAGACTTGTTCTGTACCAGTGACTAAGTGTCTGTTTATTCATTCTTAGTACAGAGTGATTTAAGTTAGAATACAGTGAAGCAAATACACATTTAATTAACCGAAAGACTTAAATATATCCCAGAAGATTTATCATTTGGACTTATGTGAAAGTATTTAAATTTTGATGTTTTACATTAACTAAAATAATTAAATTTTTAAATAATACACATCATTTGGGATTATCAAAACATAATTAATCATAATTGGGAATTATCAAAACATGTGAGTCCAACACAGCACATTATAGACCCAGCATTGAATACATTGGACTGGTGATGAGATCCTTCTCGTGGATAGTGATCCTATTTTAGTAGTGGTCGGGATGTTCATCGATGTTTTCTTGAAGAATTCAATTTTTTAGTAAAGTGAATTTTGAGAAAAACATTAAAAAATAACAAACCCCTTTAAAGAAATATTTTTTATATGGATACATGCATGATTAATTCCTTTTTCTGGCCTTCCTTTACCAATTGATAGGGGCCTAATAGTTGGGTAACATTATTAACATTGTTAATGATTTACGTCGGGTTCACCATTTTTGTTAAATAGTTCCTTGAAACATGTATTTTTCTTTTAAAAATCACTGCTTCCAGGAAGTTTCCAGTGGATGTATTTATGGAACTAGATTCTTCCAATAGTTCATTATTAAAAAGGGACCTACTATCCAATGGAGGGTGTCCGTTATGTTTGAACTTTACAATACTTAAGAATGTGCATTGGTCGAGAGGATGTGTGGTCGGACTCATCACACCCTTTTGGGGGGAATTGTTTTTTACTCTATGAAACTCTTTATAATTTAATATATTTTCGTGTATCATTATTAATTCACCAAGTATATCATAAGTATCCCTTGGTATATTCAACCTCTTATTTAGCATGTGAAATGTTTAAAATTATCCATATGTATTTGAGTTTCTTAATTAATAGATATATCCATATGTATTCTAGGTTCTCCATCAATGGTATTCTCACATACACTACGCATAGATTCGTTTAATCATCGTTTTGATGAACCTTTTTTTAAGCCACATAGTGGGGCACTCTAGATTTTATTATCATCAAGGGAGATGAAGATTTGATTTGACCGTGGGATCATGCCCATAAAATGGGCTACCTACATATCCTTGTAATGGGAATCAGAAGCCCTGTAGTTCGGTGCCATTGAATGGGACACATCAAACCATTTAAGGTCATGTGATAAGGACCTAACCATTCAGTTTAATGTCATGTGGTATGGACATCTAAGCGAAAGGTGCTTAGTCAAAACATATTGTGAGAAATATATTGAATCATCCCAAGGATCATGGAATAGATATGGGTTTCCAAGTAGGATCAGACCCTATTAAAAATATGTCCCATGGAGAACAGGGTTGATTTAAGGTATTGGGTTTGAACCTCAAAGAGGCTTTCTACATATCCCTTATAGACGGTAATTAAGTCCCACGTAGTTTGATAAGTCTCATAGGAGAGTATAGTTCTCTGAGAGAAATGATTTTCGTCTTACATCATGAAAGGAATTCCTCAATGATTTTGGGGGGTTTAATTTGGGGATTACTCCTAACTAGGATGCCTAGATTAAGGGAATTAATACGGGAAAAATAGTCATGTATCCCTAGACCAATGATGAAATTTTCCAATATCCATATCCTTACTAGTTATTTTATTTTTATCTCATGATAGTCTCTAATTTCATCATGTTATATTGTAAAAATGATAAATTCTACCACCTTTTGATTATTTTTAAAGAGGTCATAGTGTTTTTCTATTCTTTTATTCCTTGTTCTATTTAATTCTATATACTATTTAAGTAATTCTTCTTCTTCATCAATTCATAAAATTGAAATGACCACTTAATTTTCCTCTATGGTTATTATGGGTTTGTACGTATCTGTATTCTTCTCTTTATTCATTTTTTTATTTATTTAAAAAAATATGACCAACAATTTATTCTCTTATTCTTTTCATTATTTCATAACACATTGTACTCGGACTCCTTATTACATTTTTTCATTCTATACCAAATGATTCTAAAATATAGTTCAGTTAATTTTTTAACACATTACTTTTCTTGATTATATGGTTATTATTTGTTTCGTTCATTTACTTTTTCCAATATCATATTCATAGTATAATCAATATAATTCTGATAACTTCTTATATTTATCATCTAGTGAATTATATTTTCAAAAACCTATCTTTTCTATACTTTTCACCCATATCTATTCAATGAATATTCACTTTAAATATGTCCCATATGGGAAATAATATCATGATTTGTGGTGTACACATTATTCATTAATTCTCAACACAATTTATTTTAAACCAATTCATTAATAAATCATGATGTAGATTTTATTAATCAATCATTGAAAAAATAACAATTATTCAAATAATTTTATATACTTTTATTCACATTATCTGTATTTCCTTTTAGGATATCTTATATTTTGCCATGTTTATTTCTTCAAATTGTTCAGGTATATCAATACCAAACTTTTTAACCTCTTTTCTTTTTAAATCTAGGTATTTCATGTATTCATGAATTATCTCCAATGTGAATGTTAACACATGTATATCATATAAATATTTCTTAGGTTATTTATAGATGTATTTTTTTCATGTATGGTCCTTCTATCTTGTGATCTAGAAGGCCTTTGTAAGAAAAACTAATATAATATTTCATTATTCATTCAAAAAATTTATTTGTATCTTCTTTGTATAATTCTTGAAAATTATATGAGTATGTGATATTTTATTGAATTATCCTTCATGATATTAGGAATCTTTTTTCATCCTCTTCTCAAAAATTACTGTACATTTATTATTCGTCATTCAAAGGAGTGCATATAACTCTCCACTTCACATAGATGAGTAGATTGTTGGAAAATATTCTATTTCATGTTAAAAGGAATCATAAAAAAAATATTTTTTTATAAAATCAAGAAATTATAAATAAAACCGGAATGAAAATAAATATTTTTCACCGTAGTTCATGGTCTTAAAAGATATGTTTCATACCATGTAATTTGATATCTATCACTAACTTACGACTCTTTTTCATGTCACATCTGATAATAGTGGAAAGACGTGGATGGTTCAATATCACCAAAGATTTATTTTTACCTTTAGAATGGGTTTCCATTGTTTACTTCTCATAAAAAATAATGGTTTCCTAATGAGGAAGCATCACATGCATACATGCATGCGAATTATTTTTTCACCCAAACTACCTCAAACAGTATACAAAATTCAGTCATCTTTGAATTGTCATAGTCACATTAAACATAATCAAGAATGAATTGTTGAATGATCAAGCATGGTTCATATCATTTATGTCATCCAGGATAATATTTATCTGCAGTATAGCATGCTCAATAGAGATGAACATAATGAAATAAATCCCAACATCGATCATTTTTTGGATACGAAATCATGAAGACAATTACATTTTTTAAAATTAAAATGGATCCATAGATAAGATGGAACATATCATTTAGATCAAAAGGAATACTTGATGTCAATATCTTTATTAATGGACAAACAGTAACCATGTTATCCATGTACCACATCAGAGTTGACTTAGGTGAAACTACCCGTATTATTTAAAAAAATTCCAACTACCTTTTCAAAATGTGATTGGGGTTTCGAACCCAAAAAGTGGTACACACTCCCTATAATTTTGTCACCAAAACCATGAAATGTCTACATAATAGAAGTATTGCATGCCATGTGTGCACCTCTACTGGAGTTATGCTTCCAACAAAGTATGATCCCTCTAGGAACACCAACGGGATGTGATGCCCCCTAATTGATCCCTGGGCTGGTTAGGTTGACTTCCTCCCACATGTTTTAAACTTGGTTCCCACATAATTAGTCTAGGATTCCCTTGGTTGGATAAATATTGGCAGTATTTTTTTGGTAAAATCCCATAAAGAATGTTCTCCAAATCCTCAACATAAGTTCCATATAATTCCAACAATAAATTTTCAAACCAACTTAATCATAAACTCTCTACATTAAATATAATTAATTTATAATATTATTTTTCATGGTAATAAATTTTATACTCTTCTTTTAATTTTGGAATATAATTTCCAAAGATCTCTAAAACAAAAAATTGACATAGATCTTAGTATCTTATTAATTATTATAAACAATGTGTCTTGAAATTGCACTAAGTGACACATTTCTTTTGAAATTTTTAATTTTTCAACAATTTTCATACATATAAACATAATGTATTCAAAAGAGTATCCTTCATATGATAAGTCTTTAAAACATTATTCTTTATAAATTCATCCAAGCAGCATTTACAACATTATCTATCTTTGATATATTGGATACATTATCATAAATTCCATAAAATTATGTATTTATAACATATTACATATATTGACATAAATAAAGTAGTTTTATTTCATTTTACTACATCAACAAAAAAATAACCCATGACAATAAATACAAATCATACACAAAATTTTCACTTCAAAAATATTATTTAGGGGAATCCTAAAGATAAGTAATTTTAAGAATGTTATATAATGGTAAAATAAAGTTATGTAAGGGTTAAAAAATATATTATGGATAAAATAACGATATGTAAGGTATGAAAATTAATTTAATTGTAAAAAAATGATACATAAGGATAAAATAATATTTTATATAGAACATAAGTTATGTAATGATAAAAATAAGTTATGTTATGGTAAAATGATATTATGTAAGGAAAATCTATAGTTGGGTAAGGGTAAAAAAAATTATGCACAGGTGTATAGAGGATACTTAAGTGATATAAAAGTTATGTAAGGTTCAACAAAAACTTTTATATGTTATGTAATGGTAAAATAATGTTGTGTAAAGGGAAAAATAAGTTATATAATGGTAAAATAAAGTTATTTAAGGATAAAAGAAGTTATTTAATGTTAAGATATAGTTATTTAAGTGTAAAATTATGTCATGTAAGTATATATAGATGTTATATATGGTTAAAAAAATGTTATATACAAGAAAATAGAAACTTATACAGGTTATGTAAGGGTAATATAATATTATTTAAGGGTAATGAAAAGTAAATTATGGGTGAACTAATATTAGAAAAGGGTTAAAAAGATAAGTAAGTGTAAACTACAACTATGTATGGTTAAATAGAAGTTATTTAAGGGTAAACTAAAGTTATTAAACATTTAAAATAAGTCTTGTAACGGGAAACATAATTTATATAAGGTTAAACATAATTTATTTAAGGGTAAAACAATCTAATGTATGGTTAAGTAATATTTATCTAAGGGTAAACAAATGGTAAGGTAAAAAATGTTATTTAAGGGTAAATTGAAACATGTACAGATTACGTAAGGGAACATTAATGTTTAGCAAGGGTATAAAAGATATTTTAGGGTAAAATAAAGTAATTTAATGGTAAAAATAAGTTATTTGAGGGTAAAAAGAATTATTTGATGGAAAACTAAAGATATGTAAGGGTAAAAAATGTCAGGTAAGGGTAAATAAATGTTATATACTGGTAAACAAAAAAAATTATTATCTATGTAAGGGTAAAATGTGGTTCATTATGGGAAAAATTCTATATATAATATTATTTATTGACGAAAATAAGTTCATAAATGTTATAATAATGTTATTAGAGGTTAAGATAATATTATTTAATGGTAATAAAATTTAAAATAAACATAAGGTAATGTTATGTACGGGTAAATAGAAAATTTGACTGGGCAAGTAAGGGTAAATTAAAATGAAGGATAAAATAATGTTAACTAAAGATAATTTTTTTTTTCACTTTATTTTATGAGTACATAACCTGTTTAAGTTCCATTCAACCATTACATAACTATTTTTACCCATACATATTTTTGGGTAAACTGAACATAAGTACGGGTAAAATGAAATTAATTTAGGATATAATATTGTATATTATGGGTAAAATATATTTATTTAAGGGTAAAATATATATTATTTAACAAAATTTTCATAAAATTTAATTAATAAATAAAAATACGTAATCATATTTAATTCATTTAATTCATATTTGTGTGTGCGTGTGTGTAAATTAAATTTATTTATTTTAATTATTAATATTATTAAATAAAAATATTTTCCTTATTTTATTATGGGAAAATAATAATTATTTATTATATATGTTAAATATAAATAAAAATATGTATCAAATAGAATCTTATAAGAATATTCTTTCTTTTCAAAAAAATATTGTATCGGGTTGGATGTTTTTTACCATTGAGACATAATTTTTACGTAACAATACACAATATAGTGTATTACATTAGTAATTCTATAATTAATATGATAAAGAATGGTTTGATTTTTTTTGTTTATATAGTTTTATAATTGTTTCTCTAAATTTTATGTAATTTTTTAATTTTTTCTCTTTATTTTATTTCATTTCATCTCTCATTAATGTTAGTAGTATTTTAGTTAACTAATTTATCAAATATGAATAAAAATATGATTCGATTTTTTACATTTTGTTTGAAAATTTTCAATATTATTTAATTTTATATATAATATTTGAATTTTTATATTAGTGAAATAATTTATTGTTGCATTGATTTTTTACATCTATTAATAGGATAATTTTATATCAAACATATGTATTGCCTCAATATTCATGGGAAGATCATACACACACATCTTATTAGGAGCCTCCTCATCCATCTTTACATGAGAAATGTTTTTCCATATGGGTGAAGAATACATTTATGGTTGGGAAACATGGATTCATGCATCTACTAAAATTATATGCTACTGATATTAGGGAAAATGTTATACCCATTTTGTTTTATGATAATTATATTCATTGGGGTCCAAATAAAAATAATAATAATAATTTTATTGAAGTTACACCTCAATGAAATGACAGTATTTTGTTTTTTGATTGGATATATTCTGAGAAAGAGATAATATCTCATTTTAAGGTGAAACCTTTGGTAACCACATTTCTTCACAGTTAACTTATTATGATTTTATTTAAATAATATAGGTTCCCCTCATATAAATATACATATTATATACTTGATACTAAAGAAGTTAGAAGGAAAGGTTTATGTTAGACTTATTGGATGTGGATGTAATTTAAATCCAACAGCACATTAGATTTCATTTTTTGGTAAAGGCCAGAATAATAATCCATGTGATATATATATATATATCAATTCCTAGAAGAATATATATTGAAATGGTTTGTTTAAAGTGGATGATTAGAATCGTTTTTTGTAAGTTAAATGTTATCATTTAGAACTACATTTATATTAGAGATCATATTAATGATGTTTTTATTATTAATTTTTATAAAATGAAAATATCTCATAAAGAGACCCAATCCAAAAACATATAGTGTAATATAGTATCTCATATATGTTATATGTTATTAGAAAGGCAAATTATAACTAAAAATATCAAAAATGTGAGATGAGTCTTCAGGATCTGTAGAGGTTGACTCTCACCCCCCCCACATGAAGACATAAAATTGGAAGAGGGATCGAACGAGAAAAAATTGACAAAATATCAAGGAAGATACATGTGGTATATGTTAGAGGACTGTAAGAATTTATTTTATTTATTTATGTTATTTATGTTATATAATTTAATTTAAATCCTTATACATTTTTAATCACTAAAATATTTTAAAATATTATATACTAAAATTAGTTGAGGAATGAAAACACATGGTCCCTTCATACCTGAGGGTATGAAGCATATTTTAGGTAATCCATTTCGATATAATACAAACTCTAGTCTGGTAAGAGGATACATGAAAGGTGTTTATATAATAAAACACTATGTAGTAATTCTAGAGATCTGTCAAGGGAGGATACTAAAAATGAACATATAATGTTTCAAATATAATTTTCAGCAGATCGGTGAGATGAATAAGTACATGATTAGAGATTTGGTAAAATCCGTGTTTATAGATTTTAAAAATTTATTTTTTGAATTATATTCCACACCTCCACTTTCTAAATGGTATCCCACTCCTCCACCTATACATAAAATCCAACTCCTCCACCTCATTCTATTTATCCTACTCCTACGCATATGCCACTACAACATCCCATTTATTGAATGTTATATGATGGGGGTCCCCAATATAGTATTAATACCTATTGAATTATATATTATACATTGGATAATGTATATAATCTATATATTTATATGTAGTTTCATAGTTTAACCGTGAATGATATTATAAATATTTCAACAAGGGTACCACATCCTACAGATGAGCTCACAAAAACTGGATTATATATTACCCATTTTTAATTTTTTCTATCTAGACTTTTCCAAAAATATTACTACTATGGAATGTATATATTCTATCATTATTTAAAATTGTTTTTATAGTTTTTTACCATTTTAAGAATTATATATTAATCTATATTTTGAAATAAAAGTTTAAATTTAATAACAATATTTAAAAATGACAATAAGAATAATATACTTTGACTATAGATATAATTTCTTCTAGACATAATAAAATTTTAACATATTTATATTTTTGTGGGAATTTAATGATATTAAAATGGATTCTAGCATTTGTGGTCATAAATTGAGAGTTATAATTTTAAATAGAGATATCATGGATCTTCAAATGAGATATTTTTATTTGGAATCTATGTGATGCAAGACTTTTCCATGTATGTTGATTATCATATAAATATTTTAGTTAGTTTAATTTATTACAAAAAAAATACTTTTGTAATTTTTTTAAAAAAACGTATACAATAATATAGTACATTAGATGTGGTATTTTTGGATACAATATAATTCAACAATATATATTATAATATTGATGAATATATAATAATATATATCACTAAGTGATTTCAAAATAATACAATTTGGTGTTGGATTATTTTGTATCATGAAGTTTGTGGAATAAATATTCCATAAAATATTATTTATCTATATGTGATATATCATCAAATTATATATTTATTTATATTAGTGTCCATTTAATTTTTGGGGTTTTTCAATAGAGAATACAACTCACAGGTTATTCTCTATACATGGTAACATGCATAAAAATTGTAGTAATGTATAGAACACATAATTTTGATTATTTGAATACTTTTATACTATAAGTAATTTTGATTTTTCCTTACATTTCATTTTCATACAATGCACAAAATTTTATTTGAGTTACAAAAAGTAATGTGGGTCATGGAGGTCAATTATGCTAATGAAATATTGAATTATCATGTATAATTACTACATTTCATTTTAAAATACTTATAAAGTTATTTTTAATTTAATAATTCATTTGAAAAATAATTTTTATCTTCAATAAGGAATAATAAAATTTGGATATTATGTTTATGATTTTTGTTTGAAATAATTTCAATTGGGGCTTTTACAAAATTCATTATGATGAGATTTTATTATAAACATTACAATAATGGATAATATCATTATATTTAGAATACAAGTTAAGTGATTTTTTTTAATTTTTATCTCTTTGAAGAACAATCTATTATAATGAAAATGAGATAAATCACATACAAAGAGAACATATGGCATAATTAATATGTTTAAATGGGGTTTAGTTTATTTTTTTATATATAATTCATATTAAATTTTATTAAAGTGAAAATGATTTAGATTTCTGATGTTTTCATCAAGATTTTATACTGCTATTTTTTTCAAACTCTTATTTTTTACTTCATGGATAATATTATATAATTATTTTAAAAAAATTAATTTTTTACATCGGTTACTATATAACCAATTAAAAAAATTTACTAAAATATATTTTCACATATTAATTTCAATAATAGATGCCAGAAAAAGTTCTTTACACTGATTATTTAAAATAACTAATTTGATATAGGGGTTTTCATGTTGGATTTTATAAACCTGACATAAATAACACTTTTAATTCTATAGTTTTATACTGTTTCTATGATTGTTTTCAAATAATTGATGTGATAGATTATTACCCTTGTGATATAATAATAACTATATTGAGAAATATATTAACATTATCACCTATAATAACATCAGAATGTAACCAATGATAAAAAACCAAAATAAACTAATTTGTAAACCCCTTTTCTCACAAGTGAATAAATCACTGAAACTTTTTTAAATGAATTTTCATTCCAAAATTATTTTTCAGCGGAGTCTAGAACCACTGCATGCAATGTCATCAATCATGATATTTGGATTGATTTATATAAAAATACCCCATTTGGATGTTTTTAATGAAACCCCCAATGTTATATTTTTTTAGTTTTTGGTTGAAATTTTTTATACACCAAAGTCAGTGATTGAAAATTTTATTCAAATTCTAATGAATGTATATTTTTTGGGTAATTTAACTCAATCATGGTTAACAATAAATTTAATAAAAGGAATAAAATTTTTATGTATAAATCCTGGATGTTTTTTATAGATGATATACTAATTTTTATTCAAAAAATGTTTTTGAAAATAATTTTTAAAAATAAATCTATCAAACTATACAATTTGTAAAAGAATAAAAATCTCTTTAAAATTATATTACTAATGTTTTTTCGAAATCTAAAGACTATAGACATGAAAATATCATTGGATATCTATAATATAGAACTATAACTATAAGATGGATCTTAATTTTTAAAAAACACATTGCCTCTATCTCTCATCTTGACCTCAGAATCCTTAATCAAGCCCTTAATGAGGAAAATTTAGTAGTTTCGGCATCATTGGATCAAAATAAATTCATTCTAAATGACATAATGTGTCTAATGGAATGACATAATCATTAAATTGTTATAGGATATAAATGAGTTTTTAGAAATAAACTAGTTGATTTAGGAACTATCACCAAAATCAAAACAACTTTTGTTCTAATGGTTTTAACCATGAATAAAGAATATATATTTTGGAAACCTCATCACCCAATTCCCTATTATAATCCATTGTAATTTTATTGAAATTTTCCTCAAATAATAATTTCAAACTCTTTTAAATAGATATTAAAAATTTACTTGTTTTATTGGAATTATACAATAAAATGTTTTTTATAAACCACATTATTTTTTAATTAAAATTTCTCTAAAAAAATATCAATTTCTAAATATCTATTTAATTTTTAAAATCAGCCCCTCAAGATTTCTATGATTTTTCTGAAATTATCATAAATCTGTTAGTTCCGAAATGGGAAAATATAAATAAAATATCATTTTTAAATAAATCCCAAATTATTTATTCATCATTCAAATTTATATTGAAATGTGAAATTCATATATACAATGGAAAACCATTATTTTCAATGTTTTGATTTAATTAAAATTGAATTCTATATGAGATTTATGGGTGAATCCAAACAAATTCTCTATTTATTGATTTCAAAAATAAATTATCATATATTTTTAAACCATGTAAAATCCATCAATGAACCCTTAATGTATTTCAAATTAGATCACATTATGTAAATCATAACACTCAAAAATATAACTTACAAATTAATATTGTATGAATCTTATAAAAATGACAACAAACATTGTATTTGTATTATTAGTAGTCTACTTTAGATTACTATACCAAGATTGTTATCATGTTATTTATTTACATTAGTGATATTTTTCAATCAATTATAAAAGGAATCTCTTTTCAAATATATTAAAATTATTGTTTTCAATATTTTTAAGGATATAAAAATATTTGTGTATTTTGTCCAAAATAAAACTATTTTGAGTTAAATATATTTTATAAAAGATATTTTGGTGGTTTACTACAAGATAATAAACTTAATTGTGAATATTTCCATCTACTTTTAATAATAATCACCTTAGAGAGTAATAAGAAGAAATATTCTTTACACTTTCTACAGCCAAACAAAAATTCATTTCTACTTAGAGTTGTTGCACCAAAATATTATATATAAAATATTCTATCTTAGATTTCGGGGATACATTTGAAACTATCAAAATTATGTGTGACAAATAAAATTCCATTGATATATCTAAATTTTTTATCAATAAAGAATTAATTAATTAAATTGACCTTTGAAACCATTTCTTAAGAAACAACTTCAAAAAAGGTCATAACTTATTGGTTTTTTGTACCAATTGAATATGAAATTGTAGACATGTTCACAAATACTGTAGACATTGATTTATCTTAACTCCATAACATTAATTTTAAATTGTTCACTTAGTATATTATTAATTTGATCTGTGTTTATCTTGATTTTTCTTTTACTTTTTAATTTTATAACGTGTCCAGGTTTTATGTATATATTAAATCAAATACATATTGATTAAAATTTTTATTTTATATTATCTATGATCACTTTATCTAATATGTTTTATCATTTTATGGGAGAATTATTACTTTTAATTATGAAATATTCCTTATGTGAGACTTTTTTTTAAAATTAATTAATTATTAATTTTCAAAATGTTTTATTGTTTTTAATATTTCCCAATCTAATTTCCAAAAGTGGATATGTACTTTATTAGTATTAATTTATTTTTATATATACCTTGGTATAATTGTTTTGTTCAGTTTTTAAACACATTTTTAATACCTATATGATCATCCTTATATAATTAATCATATTTTTAAAAACAATTCTTTCTCTTAAGTAAGATTGATGATGAGTATAAATTTGTCATATATAATAGCCTCTTGAAAATTTCTCTTGAACATTATTTTATGAAATTAATATCCAATAAAACAAATGAATTATAAATTATATGAAAATAATTTCTTCATCAATCACTTTTCAATGAATACATCACTAAATGTAGAAAAAGTCATTTCTTGAAGAAATGTGACAATGTGGAAATTGTATGTAATGTTTTATTTTTAATTTAATTATTTTCTATTTTTATTTTCTCATATTATTTATCATTTATTATTATTATTTTATTCATCTCATATCCTTTTCCATTGATATTAATTTTCCATTTGTTCATTTTTACTTCCCACCATCTCTCTGCCCAAAAATAATATTATATGAAAAGATTCTTAAATAAAAGGGTTTATCAAAATAATTTTATGATTTCAAGATCATTAATATATTTGGAAAATATTTTTATCTCTTAGATATATTTTTCATAATAATTTGTGTTCACCATTCTCTCCCAATATTTCTATTTATTATAATAAAAAGGAGGGAAGTGTAAGATATTTTCATTAGTGGTGGTAAAAGTTTCAAAATTAATTTTCATAAAGGGGGGAAGTTCGTGAAATAATTTTTTATTCATTATTTATCTGGTTCTTAATTATTTTACAAAGGATAATCTTTTAAAAAAAAATTGTTAATCATTTTGTTCTGTTGTGTGTGTTAGGTTCTTGATCTTATTGAATATCTAGTCAATAGCGTGAATTGTGTTTCTATATATAGTATTCATTATTTTCACATAGTTTATCTTTCAATGATAGGTGTGTGGGATCATAGAAATGGGAATGCTTTGATATATTTATCTCTTATAGTGTTTTCATGATCATAAACACTCATATATGTTTCTAATTTTCCCAATTTAAGTTAGTTTTACTATTTTTATTGAAAATGGTATAGTGGAGTTTTATGGAAACATAAAAATCATTTAAGCCTAGAAAATATATTTGTTTAATCTCTCTTAGTTCTTATTTTCCATTATAAACATCATCAAATATATATAAAATTAATTGATGGGATGTTGACTTATCCATTATAGATGATGCACATGTTTAGAGGGAACTAGCTAGATATTGGATCACACTATCCAACCAATTCCATGGTGGTAGAAGAATCTATTCACATAAATTCCAACTAGGTTATAGGTAGAGGAGAATAATCTAGACAATGGGTATCCCAGTGTTACAAATATCAATTCCATGGAAATTGTCTAGTAGTTGTCTAAGAGTGTCTAGTCGGTGGATATCCTCCAGAAAACCTAAATTCCATGAATCCCATTCCATACTTGGGGGTGGATATCAAGTATCTAGTGGTGGGGATAAAACCAATCCGATCCTACATTTATTGTGATAAAATATTCCATAGTGATGATCATTTGTGGTTATCAGTCTCCCTTTCCACCATGTATCTTTAAACTTGATATCCTTTCCCCCCAAGATGCTCTCAATATTTTAATTGATAGAGAATTATACAATTCTGAAAAAAATAAGGATCCATTAAATTTTTTAAATTTTAAAAGACTCTAAATCATTTATCATATAAAACACCCCCATTGTATTCTTGCCTCAAATTTATTATTGAGAAACATGTAATGGTTTTTGCTATAGAAAACCTATATATTTTTATCACATTTCTCTATTCTTTATCACACTAAAAACATTAGGGATGGGTTCATTTCCTATAATTGAAGATCAATAGGGATCTAAAAAACCAAAATGTTGAGGGATAATATTATTGATGAACACTAATATCAATAGATTTATACTATTCAAATATTAATTCGATGCTGGATATATAGGGTTACACATCATGATATTTTTAAAATCATTATAAATCATGGTTTTATTCTATTTATTGTTTTATCAATGATTTATTTAACATCTATTTTTATAATTTTTTAAATTTGGTTCAATTTTTTCCATACATAAATTTCTTTTTTTATTGATAAACTTGAATTAAATATATCAACTATCTTTCGATTTATTTATCTATTTTTTCATTGTATACTCAATTTATTTTAAAAGGGAAATCCCCCCACCCTACCTCACATTCAATATATCTCTGAAAAATTTAGTTTTACTCTATATTTCATAGGGAAAGAAAAAATAGTAGAGAGTTTGAGTTCTCATTAATGGGTATCATAGATTTCAAGTTATCATACCATAAACATGTCACTTGTTATATAGTTGGAATAAATTTACCACACAAAGAGATAATAAAATAAAACACAGATAACTATTAATCTATAATTAAAAATAAAAATATATAGATAAAATTGAAAATAATAAATAATACCTTTGAAATGAAATATATAATTATAGACAGATAATTCGATACCACATTCCAGGTAATCATGGTCACATACATCATCACCATATCATCAATGTAACAACATTTTCATTGTGGGAATACCAAAAATACCAGAAGATATAAGTCGAATAATACCCACTAACAAATAAAGGGGATATATTTTGTTTTTCCCCACCCATTACTTGTTTATATCCCATATATTCACAATATCTGAAAATTACTAATTAATTTAGAATCACATTTTTTAGTATTCATCCATATATTTATAAACAAATATGAACAAACAATACTTTTTTTCATGTCAATAAAGGGGAAACATGATCATTTGTAAACAGAGAAATAAAAAGGAAGGTTATAAAATACATATCTAACATTAAAATAATATTCTAAATTTTATTTAAAATATACATAACACTAAAAAATTTATACATGTAAATAAAAAATTAACATGATCATAACCCATGTTGAGAAAGAAGGTTGATGGTTAAAAAATATATAATCAACAGATAAATAATCTTTTATATTAGAATAATAATGTAAAAAACACCAATACTTTTACAAAGTTCAATAAAATTCACAAGAGGATCATATCCCATCAAAGGAAAAATTTATTATTCAATAATATATAATAAAAACTTTAGTAATAATTTATATTATAATAACATCATAGAGATGAACTATACTTTTCCCTATGATGATACAATGGATTACATATTATAAAACCATACCAAGAACGAATGTGGATAGTCAAATAACATATTTTCAAATTTGGAATTATAAACCATATTTTAAAATTTATATATAGAATTCCAATAATTTTCTACATGTAAATTAAATGAATAATAGGATCATAACCCCTTCGTAAAAAGAAGGTATATGGTAAAAATATAAAAACATAATAACTATTGGGTATTCTCAATATAATAGGACGATCCCTTATAAGTTAAATAAGAATAAGTCTGTTGTTATGGTTAGTTTCAAACTATTGGGATTTCATTAGAATATTACAATTATATTCAATAGTTTACATTAGTAGGAGACCATATCAATGGAATGAAAAATCCCTCATTGTGGTGTATAAAGAGAGTATGAAAATTCTAATTCATATCCAATGGGACTTTCTACAAATGTTTGAATTATTATTCCCACTCATAATGAATGGGGTTATGGTTGAATAAATTATTAAAAAAAACTATTGTGGGTTAATAAACCTAGTTTCATATGTTCCATAGTTGCTTCCATTTGTTAGTATCTAGATAGGAATGTAATTACTAGGAAGAGAATATTAATTCTTCATTTAAAAAATTTAGGTTTTTTATTTTTGTTTTAAAATATTTTTACTGGTTTATAGGTTCTTATAATCCCTCCTTTTTTTAGTCATTGGATGGGGTTTGTCTCCTGTTTTTTCTAGGAGAAAGATTAAATTTATAGTATGTTCATAGTTGGTACATAGTTTTACCAAACTGTATAGCCACTCAGTGAACACAATGAATCATTGGGCATTGTGGGTTTTAATTTTTGGTGCATATACTGAAGAAAAATGATCCCACTTAGTATAAACTATTAACATAAGTAGAGTGGTTTCTGGTTAGGGCACATTGTTTTCCAAATATTGCTTCCATGCCCAATTACCCTTTCATGAGGTATATTTAATTAAAAAAAATTATATTAATGTTCCCTGAACTATCATTTCAGTTCTCGAATGACCCTAACTCTAGATATCTTGAATTCCTATGTCATGGATGATATTGAGAACCCTCCTTAGCTCCTCCAAACCCATTCCTTGGTGAATCTAAGCATGGAATATCTTGTTTTATACTTCTCCAATAAGTGGTTCCCTCATATTATATACCTTCTTCCCTCTCTTTCGTTCCTTTATAAGTGTTTTCATACCCTCTTGTGTTCATTGAATCCAATCTTTTTTGATTTTAATCTAGATTCTAGGTTGTATTTATATATCTTAATTAAAATCATTATTTTTTGTGAAATTAAACTATGTGTGATGATCTTTGAATATGTTAAATAATGTTAGGTTGTTTTTGTTACGAAACATCCTAGTGGGGCCCACGCCGCGACTCCCCAAGCCCGCCTCAAATTGGCCAGGGGCTGGAGACTAGTACCGAGTAAGCATATTACTAACATGGGAGGCATTGCCTAAGTACATGTACACAGACACACATCTCCAAGCCCAAAAATGATGAAAAGTAAAACACTAAGGATAAATATGCATGAATACAACTAAACCCAACCAACAGAGTATGAATAAAGGTAGAGTACAAAAAGTAAACTGGGCCATAATACAAGCCCACCAAAAAAAAGAGTCTGAAAACTGAATATTCCAACCTGTGAACACAAAAGGTACTGGTACTGCTGCTCGTAGCCATAGGAACACCTCGTCCTATAGGGAACTCAGAAAGCTCAGTCCAGTCTTGGTCCACCCTGGTCTCTTTCAAAAGGCTGCTCGTCTGCACAAGACACCAGACGTGGGGGCAAGGCCCGTTTAGTGGTGAGTATAACAACACTCAGTATAGGACCCCGAAAACCAAAAAGCAGTACATAAGTAAAGGTACAGTCAGCTAGAACGTATATAAAAAACCAGATATACCCAAAACCCAAACCTGTGGTCTAGAAAAAAGTATCACAACTGCATACCCCCAGCTAGGAGTTTAGTGAGAAGATTCCACGAAGCACTCATTCTGGGAGCACACATGCCACAAGTCTTATAGTTCTGATGACATCTGTCTGAGAAGAACCATTCATCGGGAACCATCATGAGAGGTAGTCACACTCATTACGGGAGACAGACTCGTATGTAGAAAGATTTCTAATTAGTATAAGCACTCATTACGGGAGACACATTCCTGAGTGGAAAAGATCACGATACACAGATGTGGATCACTGCCAGGGCCATGGCGGATACCATGACTCATTCGGATTCACGAACGTGGTGAAACACCATCTAGGTAGAGGATAAAATCCCAGTAGAGTTTGTCACGTCGATTCCTGACTCTACCTAGGGCCAGGAAAGGATAGAGGATCTCGATCTATGCCTCTCGGATGGATACCAGACTCTATCACAGAAAGTCCTACTGAAGGGATCATTCTTCTGTGTGAGGACATGATGCTTGACCTTCAGGGGAATGACAAGAAGGGAAACTTACCCAAATTAAAGATATTCGAAATACAATGAACAGGAGGACCATGCCGTTTTCCAAAAAAGTAAATGACATGTAGAAAGGTTACACGCCATGTGGTCTGACCCCAAGTACTGCCCGTGTACAACGGCCCGTGTCGTAAAGCTGGTCGCTTAGAAAAACCTGAGTACACGGTGTGTAGTACGGTGTACACACTGTGTCTAAGTGATTGGGGTTGGCCCCATGTACCCTGGCCATGTTCCCATACACGGTCTTCAACCCATGTGTTTCAACCCGTGTCTGTGTATCCCTGGAGTACACGCCGAGTCCCGCACAACCACTTTTGACATGATGTACACATTGTGCCGCCTGAAGTGGTGTAGATCATCCCATGTCCGTGTATTTCCCAAAGTACATGTCGATCTTCAGGGAAAGTCCAAAACGCGGTGTGACAGGGGTCGCACACCATTTGATCCCTCTCTGACACCCTGAAACCCTAGCCACCGCCAGTAATACACAGCGCGTTCTTTAGAAGTAGATGCCTTGTATTCTGGAAATTTCCAAAAACATCGCTCTTCGCTGGCATGCCTCCTGTGCTGCTCCAATCATTGATTCGTCTGTCTGATCGGCACTAAACCATCAGGTTTTGGTCGCCTCGACACCACGAAGCTGCTCCCGATGTTTTCGGACCTAGGATTGACCCTGAAAACATGTTTTGATCTTCCCGCGCGAAGAACGCTCTAAGAACTCCCTTTTCGGATCCGGTCTGATTCGTCATCCACCATCATCATTGCACCTCTGCGAGGTCATTGCGGTGTCAAACCCTTGATTTGGGATCATTGAATTGCAGAATGGATGTTCAAGGATCCATTTTTCATCGCCCTGCGAAGAACGCAAAGAACACACGAGAAGAAAGAGGGAACAAATCCAATAAACAAATTGAGGAAAAAACCTCCACTGTCATTCATCACGGATTTCATATGCTCCCATTAATAGTCTTAAACGGATAATAATTAAACAATAAGAAAATCAACATGGATCAATTCCCTGAATCATCCCAAAGAAAGTCCCTCTGGCAAGAAAGTACAAATCTGCGGATCAACTTGTTCATGGTTGATCCGCATTCTTCATTTCAAATTGAGAACGGGAAAAGAAGAACTAAAAAACAAACCCCTACCTTTAGAAAGGATCAATCATTGACGAAGGTGTTGCGCTGCCATCATCGTCGAGATCCTTGAACTTCTTTGGTGCAGGGATTCTCGACTTCGATCTATCGTCGTTCATCGCCAAGAGTTTGCTCCAACGCCGCACAGATTCTCCAGAGGTTCCTCTCAAACTTCACCAATAACCAATACTAGATTATCCCAATAAAAAGGGAAATGTGTTTGTAACTTAATTACATGGCGGTATTAATGAGTCCATCTTTCCATTTTTGAGCCATTATGACGCGCCAATAACTAAGGAAAAAAAATTTCTCGTCGCTGCATTGCAGCGGATGTTTCCATAAATAAAATAAACATTTAGATATTTATTTTATTATTATCTTACTAGAATGTCCGAAAATAAACTTTTTCCCTCGACCTGCACCAGCCAAGGTTAAGCTTGCTCTTCGGTAAAGTCATCGTCCCGGACGCAACGGCGCCCTCAAATTTTTAATCTGGGTATCTGTTTGTAAATTGCCACAACCGCGCATGAGTGCTGACTCACTTAACATAAAAAGAGTTTCAAACCACCATCCCGAGCTCACCAGGCCTCATAATGAGGTGTTTTATCTTCACCTGGTCTCGTAATAAATCTATATAATATAAAAAACACACGAAAATTCCGAGACTGTACATTCTCCCCACCTTGGGGCTTTACGTCCCTAAAAAGCCGAAACAAAGGCTACTCAAAAATATGTTGGTACTGGGCAAGGATCTGGGCCTCCCGCTCCCAAGTGCTCAGCTGAAGATTCCCGTGCTGCCACCAAATGTGCACCAAGGGAATCGATTACCCACAAAAGATCCTCTCCTGCTGATCCTCGATCTCCACTGGGTACTCAGCAAAGGTCCCTCCATCCGTGAAATCCAGCTCACCCTAGTCGATGACGTGAGACGGGTGGTGCACATACCTCCTCAAATGCGAGATGTGGATGACATCATGTACCCGATGCAACTGCGGAGGTAGATCTGGGTGGTACGCCACCTCGACAACTGTGCACAATATCTGAAGGGTTCTGATGAACCTCAGAGATAGCTTGCCACCCCAGCCAAATCTCCGCAGCCCTCGTCGAGGTGATACCCAAAGAAAGATATGGTCTCCCTCTTAAAACTCTAGAGGTATCCGTCATCTATCAGCAATGGTATTCTGTCGACTCTGTGTAGTCTTCATCGACTCCCAGATGGTATGCACCTTCTCTGTGGTATCTTGCACCAATTCTGGACCCATGAGTGCTGAATCTCCAGGATCAATCCTTCAAAGAGGTGACAGGCAAGGTCTCCCATAAAAGGCCTCAAACGGTGCCATAACAATGGTGCAGTGGTAGCTGTTGTTGTATGATCACTCCACCAGTGGTAGGTCGTCCTCCCAACTGTGACCAAAGTCCAAGATAATGTCCCGCAACATATCCTCCAGAACCTGAATGGTCCTCTCCATCTGACCATCTGTCTGGGGATGAAATGTTGTTCTCAAGAATTGCTGAGTCCCAAAATCCTCCGGCAATCCTTTACTCAACTGGGATGTGAAGCGGGCGTCTCGATCAGAGACCATTGTCGAGGGGACACCATGAAACCGAACTATCTCTTGCACGTAGAGGAATCTCAATCTCTCTACGATACTCTGCTCCCTGATAGCTAGGAAGTGGGTCGACTTGGTGATTCGGTCAACGATCACCCAGATGGAATCATGCCCCTTTGACATCTGCGGTAAGCCTATCATGAAGTCCATCGATATTTCATCCCACTTCCACTCTGGAACATCCAGGGGGTGAGCTAATCTCGATGGAACCGGGTGCTCGGCCTTCACCTGTTAGCATGTAGGGCATCGAGAAACGAACTCTGCTACTGCCTTCTTCATGCCTAACCACCAAAACTGTCATCGAAGATCCTAGTACATCTTTCCCACTCCATAATGTACTACCAAAGGGGATACATAAAACTACCTCATGAACTCCTCCTGCAACTTCACTGGTATAAAAGTGCATCCTCTAAGAAGAATTATGTGCTCCCCTCTTTGCGAATATCCATCAGGAGCATGTCCTGTGGATAACTGAGCATGTAAGGCCTCATAGGTGACATCCCCAAGTTGTAACTCCCTAACTAGCTGTAAGGGTGGAGGGGTGACATCCATCGATATTAGATAGGATGCAACTTCTTTGTCCATGAAGGACAACTACAATGTGTCTAACTGCTCTTTCGCCTCACTCAACAGTTGTGAGCTCGACCTTCTGTATAGAGAATCTACCACCTTGTTCCCATTTCAAGGAGTATAGACGATCTCGAAATCCTAATCCTGGAGGAACTCTGTCCAACACCTCTGCCTTAGATTCATATCTTTCTGTGAGAAGATGTACTTGAGGCTCTTGTGGTCAGAGTAGATGATAAACTGCTCACCCATGATGTACTATCGCCACATATTCAATGCAAAGACTACCGCTGCAAACTTGAGATCATGGGTCACATAGTTCTGCTCATGTGGCCTAAGCTGGCGCGTACCATATGCAATTGCTGCCTGCCTCTGCATCAGGACATAGCCGAGCCCGATCCCTAATGCGTCGCAGAAAACTATGTACTCGATGTCCTCCTCTGACAATATCAAGACTGGGGAACTCGCTAAACACTTTCTCAACCACTCGAAAGCCTTCTGGCACTTCTCCGTCCAAATAAAGGGTTGCCTCTTCTTGGTCAAGGTCATCATGGGTGCTGATATCCGGGAGAAGTTAGGAATTAATCTCCGGTAATATCCTACCAACCCATGGAAGCTTCATACCTCCGTCACGCTCCGAGGGGGCTCCCATGCTAACACAGCCTCCACCATGGCTGGGTCCACAGTTACTCCATCTACTAAGATGACATGTCCCATAAATAGGACCTCCAGTATCCAGAACTGGAACTTCGAGAGCTTCACATAAAGCTGGTGCTCCCGGAGTACGTCTAGAACCATCCGCAGGTGTCTCGCATGCTCCTCTTCTGATGTCGAGTACACAATAATGACGTCGATGAAGACTACTATGAACTGGTACAAGTATGGATGGAAAATCCGGTTCATCAAATCATGAACACTGTGGGGGCGTTTGTCTTGCCGAAAGGCATCACCAAGTACTCATAGTGACCGTAGCTGCTTCTGAAATTTTTCTTCGATATATCCTCATCTCGTACTCGTAACTAGTGATAGCCTGATCGAAGGTCAACCATTGAGAACAACTTTTCCCCTATTAGCTGATTGAAGAGGTCATCAATCCTTGGAAGTGGATATTTTTTCCTTACCGTTAACTGGTTCATGCACTGGTAATCCATGCACAGCCTCAGACTCCCGTCTGCCTTCTTGGAAAACAAGACTGGGGCCGTCCAGGGTGAAACATTGGGTCTTACTAAACACTTGATCTGAAAATCCTCCAACTACATCCTCATCTCACGAAGCTCTACGGGAGCCATAAGATATGCCGATGAAGAGATATGTGCCATCCCAGGGTGTAAGTCGATGCTGAAGTCGATTTCCCGATAGGGAGGTAGTCCTGGAACATATTTGGGAGAGACATCCTCGTACTCCGCCACTATTGCGGGGAACTGGGAGCTCACAACATCTACTGCTTCGAGGTTAAGGCTAGCAATATCATGAGTGATTGGATGCACCCTATTATGCATAAGCCCATTCTATGCTCCCTGGGTTTCCCTTTCTCTGAAAAAGGAAAACCTCATTCCATCACAACGGACACACCGCACCCTTCGCCTAAAACAGTAAATCTGGGCATGCACCGAAGATAACCAATCCATACAGAGAATGATGTCGTAAGGCCTAGACGCTACCACCAAGAGGTTCCAACCGAAACTCTCACCTACAAGGGTAATATCACCCCTATCTTCAAAGGTGTTTGATCATCAAGTCTTCTCGTATAGGTGTCTCTAATCATAAGAATCAAGTCAACGGTTCTAACAGAATCTCATGGTTTCGTACAAGACATGTGGAAATAAAGGAATGACTGGAACCTATGTCTATGAATATGGAAGCTAAGGTAGAAAAGACATAGATTGTACCTCGAATCATCCCTAGAGCCCATGGGTCATACACCTCAACCGCATGTAGCTGTCCCCGCCCCTGTCCCCCCAGCTCCCGAAGCCTGGTGAGGACCTCCTGGGGGTGGTGGTGGAAGTAAGTAAAAGAGTATACCACCCCATGTAGCTCTCCCTACTCCTCTACCACATCTGCCACTTGGCGGGTCTACTTGTTCTGTTCTCTGACTCTGCCTCGGTGGTTCATCCACCGTTTCCCTATCAGTAGCTCGACGGGTCGGGCAATCTCTAGAGATATTTCCCCTACCATCGCATGCATAGCATCGCTTCTCCCTAGGCTGACTGGATCTAGCCTGAGAGCCATGGACTATCGATACCCTATCCTAGGTCCTCCTATGACGTTTTCCATGTCCATATCCCTCTGCCTGACTTTGGCTCCCTACTGTCGGGGTCTCCGCACCTGTCTGCCTGCTGCTGACTACCGGCAGTTGTCTCTGCTCCGCCAAGAAGCTCATGATCACAAAGGCCCGCTCGATCACTCCATCATAAGTCTATATGCATATAGGCACAACACTAGCTTGGATTTCTCATCGTAGACCTCGCTCAAAGGTCTGAGATCTGATGTACTGATCCCTGACCATATCCATCAAGTACCAGGCGAGGTTGGTGAACCTAGATGAATAGTAAACTACTGTCATTCTGCCATGCTGAAGCTGAAGAAACTCCTGGATGCGCACTGATCTCAGGGTAACCTGAGAGAACTCCTCCCTGAAGAGTCACTCAAACTCCATCCATTAAGGGGTCTCCTCATCATGAGTCTATGTGGTCAGACTCAACCATCGTCCCATCGAACCCTGAAGGAGGCTCACTCCTAGGATCACCATCTGGTCTATTGTTGTCCTCAATAGACGAAAACACTTTTCACCACCTCAAGCCAGTCCTCAGCCGCCTGAGGGTCGGGCTCAACTTGGAACATGAGGGGTCTCTATCTCTGTAACTCATAGAGTGCGCTAAGACTACACTCCTCACCGGTCGGTACTATAGGTACCACTGGCTGCTCCACTAGTGGCGGCATAATTGGTGCACCACTTGGTGGAAACGCCTGGGAACTGGACCCGGTATCGAAGCCTCGTCACTGAGGGGGTCATCCTCAGGATCGTGCTACTGAATCCAAGCTGGAATGCGTCATGGAGGCATCCAGTAAAAAACAAAGATGTAACATGGTCAATGAGTATATCTGGATAGCTAACACAAAGGACATGGAAACACAACCCATTCCTATATGATGTATGTACCTTTTATTTCCCTACAACCAGTGTTTTCTTGTACCGAGACGAAAAGCAGGTTATTAGAGTCCTTTTTTATGGATACATCGGCTGCCGTACCAACACTGGAGTCTCTGGCCTGAAATCCGAACCCAAAACACTTAACAATGTAGCCCCAAACCAAACTCACAGACTCTTGGTCCTAAGGAATAACCAACCACCTCTGATAAAACTCTATCTGGACCCATCCTAGTGGGGCCCGGGCCGTGACTCCCCAAGACTGTCTCCAATAGGCCAGGGGCTGGCGACTAGCACCGAGTAGGCATATTACTAACATGGGAGGAATTTCCTAAGTACATGTACACATGAACACATCTCCAAGCCCCCAAATTCTGAAAAGTAAAACACTAAGGATCAATATGAATGCATACAACTAAACCCAACCAACATATTATGACGAAAGGTAGAGTACAAAATGTAAACTGGGCCAGAATACAAGCCCACCAAAAACAAGAGACTGAAAACTTCAAAGTCCAACCTGTGAACACAAACGTTATTGGGACTACTACTTGTAGCCATAAGAATTCTTCGGTCTATAGGGAACTCAGAAAGCTCGGTCCTTTCCTTGTCCGACCTGGACTCTGTCAAAAGTTTTCTCGTCTGCACAAGACACCAGACGTGCAGGAAAGGCTCGTGCAGGGGTGAGTATAACAACACTCAATAGAGTACCCCATAAAACCACAAAGTAGTACATAAGTAATGGTACAGTCAGCTAGAATGTATATAAAAAACCAGATATACCCAAAACCCAGACCCGTTGTCTAGAGAAAAATCTCACAACCGCATACCCCCAGCTAGGAGTTTAGTGTGAAGATTCAATGAAGCACTCGTTCCGAGAGAACACACTCCATGAGTCTTACAGTCCTGATGACATCCATCTGAGAAGTACTGTTCATCGGGAACCATCATGAGAGGTAGTCACACTCATTACGGGAGACACACTCGTGAGTGGAACGCTTTCTGATAGGTAGATGAACTCATTACGGGAAACACACTCCTGAGTGGGAAAGATCATGATACATAGATGAGGATCACTTCCAGGTCCAAGGTGGATACCGCGACTCATTCGGATTCACCAACTAGTTGACACACCAGCTAGATAGAGGATCAACGCCTGGTAGATTTGGTCACGTCGATACCTAACTCTTCCTAGGGTCAGGAAAGGATAGAGGATCTCGATCTGGGCCTGTCGAATAGATGCATGACTCTATCACAGAATGTCCTGCTGAAAGGATCATACTCCTGTGTGAGGAAATGATGCCTGACCTTCAGGGGAATGAAAAGAAGGGTCACTTAACCAAACTAAAGATGTCTGAAATATGATGAACTAGAGAACCATGTCATTTTATAAAAAATACATGTCGTGTATAAAGGTTACACACTGTGTGGTCTGAACCTGGGTAGTGACCATGTACAACGGCTCGTGTCGTAAAGCTGGTTGCGTAGAAAAAACTGAGTAGACGACGTGTGGTACGGTGTACATGCCATGTCTGGGTGACTAGGGTTGGCTCTGTGTACCCTTTCCACGTGCCCGTAAATCTTCTTAATCCCATGTGTTTCAACCCGTGTGTGTGTATCCCCATGATACACGCCGAGTCCCGCGTAGCCGCTTCTGACATGATGTACACGCCGTGCCACCAGAAGCCGTGTAGATCATACCATGTCTGTGTCTTTCCCAAAAAACATGATGAGATTTAGGGAAAGTCCAACATGTCATGTTACCAGGGTCACAAGTTTTGTGATCCCTCTTTGACCCCCCTAAACCCTAGTTGTCGCCTCCAGTACTACAGGGCGTGTTCTTCGAAAGTACACGCCGTGTATTCTGGAAATTTCCAGAAATGTCGCTCTTCGCCGTCGCGCCTCCCATGATTCTCCAATCATCGATTTGGCTTTCTGATCGCCACTAAACCTTCATGTTTTGGTCTCCCTGAAACCATGAAGCTACTCCCAATGTTTTCGGACCTTTGATCGGCCCCAAAAACATGTTTTGATCTTCCCGCGCAAGGAACGCTAGAAGAACACCCTTTTCCGATCTGGTCTGATTCGTCTGCTGCCATCATCGTCACACCTCTGTGAGGTCGTTGCAGTTTGGAACCCTCTATTTGGGATCATTGTATCAAAGAACGGATGTCCAATGATCCATTTTTCATCTCCCTATGAAGAACACGAAGAACGCGCGAGAAGAAAGAGGGAAGAAATCCAATAAAAAAATTGAGGAATGAACCTCCGCCGTTATTCATCATGGAGTTGATCCACTCCCATTAATAGGCTTAAAGGGAGTATAATCAAACAATAAAAAAATCAACATGCACTACTATAAATTTAGGCTATATCCACAGTTTCAAATCGTGGCTATATGCCCAAAAACCGTGGCTATAGGTTATAGCCACGGTTCAACGGACTGTTGCAGGTATTGGCGTGGCTATAGGGCAAGACCTATAGAGAAGGTTTGAAACCCTGGATAAAGTCCTGTAACCACGGTTCAAACCATGGCTAAAGGGCTATATACACAGTTCCAAACCCTGGCTAAAGGGCTAGAGCCAGGGTTTGAACCGTGGCAGGATAGTATGCCATACAAGTCCTATTGTCATGGTTCTGAACCATGGCTGTATAGTTTTATCCACGGTTTGAAACCGATGCAATAGACCTACAACCATGGTTTAAAACCGTGGTTTTATGCCTTCCCATTTCATTAAAAAAAAATCCACAGCCCCCCTTGAACACCCCCTGCACCCCCATGACCCGCCTAGACAGCCCCCCTGCACCCCCTTGAACATCCCCCCCCCCCCCCGCACCCTCATGCACCGCCTGGACAGCCCCCTTGCACCCCCACTAGACCCCCATGCCCCCCCTGGACAGCCCCCTTGAACACCCCCTGGACAGCCCCCTTGCACCCCTTGAACAACCCCCTACACCTCACTGGACAGCCCCCATGCCCCACTAGACAGCCCCCTTGCACCACCACTAGCCACTCCCTTCCCCCTAGACAACCCCCTAGAGAGCCCTCCCTCCCCCTTAGAAACCCCCATGGACCCCCCCGTACAAACCCTAGACAAGAAGACCCCCCTTTCACCCCCTGGACACCCCTTTTCACCCCCAATACACCCCCATGCCCCCCTGGACTGCCCCCTTGAACACCCCCTGTACAGTCCTCTTGCACCCACCTAGACAGCCCCCTTGAACACCCCTCTGCACCCCCATGCCCCCCTGCACCCCCATGGCCCCCCTGCACCCCATTGGACAACCCCACTAGGCAACCCCACTGGACAACCCCACTGGACACCCCCTGCACCCCCCAAGACAACCCCCTTGCACCCCCACTAGACCCCCATGCCCCCTTGGATAGCCCCCTTGAACACCCCCTGGACAGCCCTCTTGCACCCCCTTGTAACCCCCTGGACAACCCCCATGAACACCCTCCCTGCACCCCCATGCCCCCCTGGACAGCCCCACTGGACACCCCCTGCACACCCCTGGACAGCCCCTTTCACCCCCACTGGACCCCCATACCCACTGTGGACATCCCTCTTGCACCCCCCTAGATAGCCCTCTTGCACCCCCTTGCACCCCCCGGACAGCCCCCTTGAACACCCCCCAGCACCCCCATGCCCCCCTGGTCCCCCATGCCCACCCACTGTCACATATATTACATGCACTTTCTACTATAAATCTCTTTGATCCCAATGAAATTTCACCCATTCTCGTAGACATGCACATAAAACACTTCACAATGTTGGTCCTCAACCAAAAAGAAGACACTATCACCAAACAAATATCCCCATCATTAGGTTCAAAATGTATCGGTCCTAGAGTACCAAATAAACAATATTATCCCTACCATAGAAGAAGCTTCAAAGGCCCTCCTTATAAATCCCCACCAATCATCCACTCATTTAAATTAGGTAATCTATAAGTAGATAAAATCAATATTTATGTGATACTGTTTTAAAAGCCCATCCCTAGAATGTGGTAACATGTTAAACAATTATCGTAGGGATCCTGATCAAGGGATAAATAGTGACTCTATACCCATAACAAAGAGGTCCCTATTGAGGGCTCTTTCCAGCAATGTCCACCACCAACGCTGCATGAATCAATATCCTCTAAATAATAGGACCACCCCTTATAGGCTCCTACCCATGATATTTTGGACTCAGGCCCCCTAGGAAGCTCGTAGAATGTAATAGTAAAAAATACCAGTACATGACAACCACATTGTTCACAATGAAGAATCCCACTGGTCAAATTTAATGATAAATAATGATTTGATAAAAATATTTGTTGATGCTTATCAAGACCTCTTGTAAAATATGGTGGTTGTCTATAACTGGATGAAAATCTATTCCTACACCTTCAAAAAATGTTAGTAAAAACAGTTGAAAACAATGAGCTAATGAAAACCCCTACTCATGCCTATCAAGCATGTCAGTCATATTTGGTAGAATTATAGGAGAAAATTTAAATCCATGCTCATGAATATAAATAAGTTAGTAAAATATAGAGAAAATCATTGAGAATATTCAAATCCCAACCCATTTCCAAGAAGTCATTCAGTAAAATTTGATGCAGACAACTTGCAGGTGAAAATACCTCCTCCTTATTTTAATGCTTTTCCTTCATATATAGAAGAAAGAAAATATAATGTCGAAATAATCTCTCACACATATCAATCCAGAAAATCAAATAATATATAATGAAATGAGAATAATTCTGTTGTGCTATTGACATCCATACAAAATGGCTGAAAAGAGTTGTGTTGCCAGATTTTATGGGATATGATCCGTATGGTGGGCTCATCAAAGAAGAAAGGTATTTCAATTTTTTCGGATGACAGAGGACATAAAATTACATTGGGCACAACTTTTCATGGTTGGTACCACAGTACACTGGTTTTTTTACTAGTATGGTGCAACTCCGAACTTTTCATGAGAATTTTTTAAACCTGCTCTAATGGACTAGTATGGGAAGCCGACATAGAAGGAACCATTTTAGTAACCTAGTGCATTGGAGGATCAGTTTGTTTCCACTCTGCAATAGCTGGGAAAGGTAATTTTTAACCTGAAACAACATTGGAAGGTCACGGCTAATGTGGACACAAAATTCTAGTGGTTTCATTTTGTAGAGAATTTGTGATGATAATGTTGAAAAGAGTTCAAACAAATGCTGAGGGAGAATTTTTGGGGATACAAATTGCTCAAAAGGTTGTAAAGAAAATGCTAGTGGTTTTAGTTTGTACAGAATTTGTGATGAGAATGTTTAAAAGAGTTCAAACAAGGGATAAGGGAGAATGTTTGGGGATATGAACTGCTCAAAAGTTTGCAGATGTTATTGACTAGTTCTAGAGAAGAATACATTTCTTTCTGTTTCATTTAGGTAGTAGGCACTTGGTTTTTACCAGGTATCATCTTTGGAATTGGTTGCGATTCCCACAGATTTCCTTGAGTATTTACTAGAATTTTTTGCTCGGCTCTGGTTCTGGATGCTTCATGGAAAATTAGGGCTCAACATGTTATTTTTTGTAGATTGTGTGCTTCTTGTTCACATAATTTGATGTACTTGAATGGATGTTTATTTCTATTTTATCTAGATACTTTGATGTTAATGCTACACTTGTTATGCTCTTAATGGATCATCTGTTTTCCCATGGATCAATTTTTCTCTAATTCAGGCACTACATCAACATCTGTTTACATGATCTTCAGCAAACTAAACAGTTTCAGCTTATCTGTTGTAATGTTCCCTAATCACTCATATTTTGTGTTCTTTTTCTTTACGGGTTCTGAGGAAATACCTATGTTTTATCCCGACTAAGATAGTTCAATGTATGGAGATGATGACATCTGTGTTTATGTGAACCTCCTTTTCATGTTTGTTTTCTCTTAAAAGTTATTATTGAGTCCCAGCACATTTCCATCTTATACTTGGAGGGTTTTCACGATGTTTTTCTCTTGGATGTTATTTACATGATGGTGGATGCAATTTATCTTTTCAGGTGACATGACTATGGGTGGAGGCAGGTCCATGCTTATGAGGGGTTTTATTCCACATGGAGATGATATAATTTTAAATTTCAGTGACTTTTAGGAAGAATTCATGCCATTTTATACAGGTCTCTTGCAATGTGTGTTTTTGATGTGTTTTTTATGTCTCTCAAATAACATATTTCATCACACATTTTCCATGTATTCCAAATAAACTATTAAAAAGACTATTGTTTGTCTTTTCCATTTCTATTGAAATTTTCTTCATATGCCAAAATGCTAGTGGTTTCAGTTTGTACAGAATTTGTGATGTGAATGTTGAAAAGAGTTCAAACAAGTGTTGAGGGAGAATGTTTCGGGATATGAACAGCTCAAAATGTTGCAAAAGTAATATAAAAAGGTTGCTTAAAGAGGGAAGGAATAAGAGATCATGAAACCTCACACCGAAAGGAGACTCATTTTTTTTGAATACCGAAGAAGTGGAGGAAGTGAGGGAGTTGGCAATAGGTTGGTGGCATGACGGTGCAATTCCACAGCTGACATTATTGTGTGGATCCCCTTGCATAACTATTGAAATTCTAATGGAGTTATTCCCACTATTTATTTGTCAGTGGAGCTTGGTCAAGGCCTTTCCAGGTACCAACTGGTTGCTAGAACTTTTTCGCAGTCATGTTATACTAGCAACGATGGACATGAACTCTCCTGAGGCAATTGTGGACTCATGACATGAGGTCTGGAAAGTCTGCTTCCTCACTGGACAACAAAGGGTGGCATGATTTCTTGGAATAATGGTTAAGAGGTCATTTCAGAAACAAAGCTGCTCCTAGTTTTGGCCTATACATATGAAACTGAAGATGTATCTTTATCAAGAAGTAATGTTGCTAAACATTTTGGTGGGTATGAATGATATTTTGAAGTTTCCAACATTAGTAGGATGACTATATGGACTAGATATCATTTTTGGTGAAGTGATCTAGCACTGGGTTCTGAGAGAAGGGATTAATAGAACATTTCGAAGAGTGATTAATCCATGTATGATATGTTGTCTCTATAATTATTCTTACTCCTACAGAAATAAAAGATGATGATTTGTTGTTCATTTACTTCAATTTAGTTATGGTGTGCGACTACTTGTTAGGCCAGAGTCCAAACGACTTATGATAAACAGTTTGAAAAAATTCATGGCGTTCTGTTTCTGAAAAACATTTACACTTCCAATTCTAGAAGAAAACCACTCAAATAAGTGTCAGAATAAAAATTTTCAATATGAGATCTGGAACCACTTATATAGAAACACTTATCTTAAGTGATACGTGATGTAAGTAGTAACAGATCCAAAGTGAGATTTCTGAAGGTGGCAAGGGGGATGTTGCGGGTACAGGGGGGATGGTTGCAGGTGCTGGGGGAAAGGGGCTGGCTGCAGGTGCTAGGGGGATGGTGCGGGCTGATTCGAAGGTGGAAGGGGGGGCTATTTCGGGCTGGAATGCTGGTGGCAGCGAGCTGAAATGAAGGTGGGAGGGGGCTGGTGTGGGCTGGATGTGGCTGGAGTAGGGAAAAATCACAGAATTATTGCGGAGTGATCGCAACGTGAGCGTGGCGTGACCGCGGCATGTTGGCCCTGTACAACGACATCCGCAGGGAAACATCTTCCGGCCAAGAGTGAAGGGAGCGGGAGGTGGCTGGAATACTGGTGGAAGGGGGCTGGTTGCAGGTGTTGGGGGATGGTGCGGTCTGATTCGAAGGGGGCAAGGGAGGCTGTTGTGAGCTGGAATTTTGGTGGTAGTGGGATGAAATGAAGGTGGAAGGGGGCTGGTGTGGGCTGGATGTGGCTGGAGTAGGGCCAAATCATGGGTATACACACCTTCACACATTAAATGTATTTTATAGAAACCTTAAAATTAAATGGGAAATGTCTCACATACAATTTAAAGAAATCGGTGGAAAACATAAACAACAATGAAAACAAAGTAGAAACATGAACCTAGATGTTTGTTTATGCTTCCAACAACTGTATGATTCAACATTCAACAGGTGCATGAGGTGCTGTACAGCTTTTTTGTGCCCATAAAAAAGAGGAAAATTGATATTAAATAGTAAAATAACAAAATGAAATAAAATAAAAGAAAAGGGAAAATAATTTTTAGGTTTCAAACCCCAATGAAGGGCTATTGTTAACCTGTCCACAACTGCACCCCTCCACCCCCCACCCACCTACCCCCTTCCCACTCTCCCCTTCCCCACTGCCACCCTGCACCCCTCTATCCTGCACCCTGCCCCCTGCCCCTGCCCCTGCCCCTTGCCCCCCTCCACCCAACCCCTTAGCCTGCACAACCCCCCTGCACCCTGCACCCTCCACCCTACCCCCTGCCCCCTCCCCCCTTGCCCCTGCCCCCCTGCACCCCTCCATCCTACACCCTGCCCCCTGCCCCCTTCCCCCCTCCACCCGGCCCCCTAGCGTATACATCCCCCCTGCACCCCCCCCACCCTTGCCCCCTACCCCCGGCCCCCCTCCACCCTGCCCCCTAGGCTGCACAGACCCCCATGCACACCCCCTATCCCCCTCCATCCATTCCCATTTTCTAAATAATTTTTTCTGTATTATGTAAAAGTGTTTTGTCAACATACTTTTCCTATGATACTAAACATTTAGATCCTTGAATGTATTATTATGTTATTTATCATAAAAATTCTGTAATATATATGTACAAATAGGTTGGTTTTCAATATAATGACATCCCAATGTCACTTTATATGGTTTTACATGAATATGACAAAAAATACCACTATAAGAACCATACATTATTGGGTAACAATCAATTTATACATTAAAATTCTAACACCTGAGGAATATGGAACTTTCTCCATGTATTTCCACTCTTCTTCCATTGTGAGTTCTTATACCTTGGTCAATTTGAAGTGGCATGCAAGATGGGTAGTCACTGTTTCTCATCTATTCATGCCCAATGTTTTGATGAACCTATTGATATGCTCCTTCTGGGTTATTACTAAATGTACATTCTTATTATCTATTTCTATACTTATCTACAATATCTTCTCGAAGTTTTTGGGATTTTTCATCTCAAAACATCCAAAAAATTATCCATAGATTTCTAAATCATTCAAACATGTAGTCCAAGTACAAACATGTAATTGAAATACAATATGAAATTTATGAAGGTACCATTATCCCGTTTATTTCAGTAGAAGTAATTATCTCTATTGCAACTATCAAAGCCTTCATCAGTGATAAATGATTCAAATTTCTGATTCCACTATCACGATACTTTCTTTATTATATACAAGATTTTATAGAATATACAAACCACGTCATGGATCCCAATTGTTGGTACTCATATTGGTTGTTTCATGTTGATTTATTCATTTAACTCACCATGAAGCAAATTTGTCTTAATTTCCACCAAATCTAGAAGAATATTTTCCAATTCCACCATATTGAGACTTGTTTAGATGATATAATTCTTATATTTAGTGAGAGTATTTCCAAAAAATAAACTTTTTTCATTCTACTAAAAACACATTATTACCATCCATAATTTTTATCATTTATAAACATCATTCTATTAATTAATTTAGTAATCCCACTTATTTTCATGTTCTTTTTTACCCACATAAAGTTCAACCATATCTGATTTTATTTAACTTAAAAGAAGCCATCTCTTTATTCATGGAAAATTCCACTAATTTGAATAAAAAATCATAGTTTAATTTGGATTTTCATGTTTCTATTCATTAAATAGAAGTATATAATTCTTTTAAACCCCATACCTTTGAACCAGTCTCCTAATTTTTGTTGATCTCATCAACTTAATCATATTTTCTAAACTACTCAACTTGGTTCTTGTTATATGTACATGAATTTCTATTATTTGAATGTTGAACATGTATTTTCACTGCTCCCATCCATAATTTAGCTACACATAAACTCTTTTGATGAACAAATGATGGTTTTAATTTTTATAATTCATGTTCCTTCACCACTAGAATCTAAGTTAATTAGAATTTATTAACTTTTAGTAACCTTACTATGATCAACATGGGATTTAACTATGGGTTATTCATTAATATCATTCCCAATCAAGTTCTAATCATTCAAAAAAACTATTTCATTTAAGAAAATATCAATCCTTTAGATGATTTTTTTATTCATCATCCAACAAATGATATCCAAAATCATTATAATCATATCCAAGGAAGAATCACATGTTAGATTTTGATTCATGTTTGTATCATTCATGAGAATTTACAAGTATATATGGTAACTACATTTAAATTTTAGATATATAACTTAAGGTATCTTTACAGACCATGGATCCTTCGGATTTTATTTCCCTTTTTCCAATGGTAGACTTTTATTAGTGAGATATACCGTTGTGTTGAGATCCTCTTCCAAAATCACCTTAGGCATTACTAAGTGAATCCTCATACTCAAAACATTCTCTATCCGAGACCTATTCATTCTTTAAGAAAATTCATTCTATTGTAATGTTCTGATCACCAATATCTCATGTCTTATTACTTTATTTTGATAGATTTTATAGAAATTTAGTCCACTGTACCCACCTCCATTGTCTATTAGAAAATAATTCAGCTTTTGATTGTACTCCCATTATGGAAAATCATTCCATGAAGTAAACAGAAATACATAAAATTTTTAATTCTAAAAAAATTATTACCTTTCTAGTAGAATCATTAATGAAATTAATTAATTAAATTCAAACACTAATGTATTTTATAGGGGTAGGTCCCCAAACATCTTCATAGACAAACTCCAACTTTTGGATTCAATGATTCTGAAAATTAAGTTGAAAAAAAAACTTTTCTCTTCTTTCCTAACACATCACATTCACACCTTCCAATTTATTTATGATCTAGATTTGTTATTATGTTATCCTATAGAAACATTATATTCTTTTCACTAAGGTGATTAAACCAATAGTAAAAAAATTTGATCATCAAAGTAATACTTATAAAAATTTCCCCTCCAACTAAATTTCTACTGAAGTAGATAGTTCTATAATTTACTCCTTGTGTAATAATCATTGATCCATCGGTAAATTTCTTTACCTTATTTTCAAAACTAGTCTTAATGGCTACATAATTATGTTTCCAAAAAAATATTAGATTTATTCACAAATCATGGATGTTTGAAACTTCCTTTAACTTTAATAATCATACATTATTTATTTATATTCTTAGTTATCCTTTTCCAATAACTTCTAGGGATTCACCATTCACCAGATGGGAACTTCAAAACATCCTTGATACATAATTAACCATGTATATTAGATCACTAGTGGATTAATAAGTATATATGGAAGTAGTCACCCAAGATTATACTAGAGAATTCACACTCAGTAAATAGAACTTGGTAACTTCCGTTATTTAAATAGAATCTAAACTATTTGACATTGACTAATTTCACCCCTTACATTAGGTAATGCCTTTTACATCTAATGAGATCACTATGTTTATGGTACTGGGGTTAAAACCCAATATACTTTCCACATAGAGCATGGGAGTATAAACAATACACTACATTTTAATACTAAGTAGTAAACCAAATACACTGTTCTTATTGTATTGTGATGTAAACCAAATCCTCTATTATAGGAAAACATTATCTATGAGTAATCAATTTTGACCAACCTATAGGAAGATACAATATTGGAATAGTAATAATGTTTTTAATACAATTAGTTTGCACCAACATTCAACAATTCACAAACTGAAAAAAGAGATAGAAAAGGAAAATGAGTTATTATCTATGTTTAGAGACGTACCTATCTTGAAATTAAGATAAATCATAGAGAATATAATATTCCCAAAAATAGACCCTTGCTGAAATCCCAGGGAGGAGCAGTGGAAAGAGTTGAATTTCAGGAAACCATATCTTGTTTTTTAGAGATAAAAAAAGAAGTTTTTAACAAATATAAAAAGATGCTAATTCATCAAGAATAATACTTTTCATGTTTCCATCTCCTGGAATAAAAACACTTTCCCATAGTGCATTCATAGCTTCAATATGGCCTGACACCAAGAGGAAGTATCCATCAAAGCAGTTTGATGACACAAAGGCTTGGGGAATCCCTTCCACCTGAGAAAACTATAAGAAAGGAATAAATGATAATCTTGTAAATTAATACATTGAAATATATAGATTCATTAATGGAAACTCACATATATCCATAGCTCCAAGTTGGTCGGACACCTAGAGGATGTATCCATCAAAGTAGTTTGATGATACAAAGGCATGTGGAATCCCTTCCAGGTGAAAAAACATTGGAAAAGGTAGAATCTACATACCTATATGGAATAAAAGATGGACCTGTTTCAAAAAAAATATGAAAAAATATATTGAAATAAATCATAACAGTACAATGAACAAACAAATCCAATGGGACACATACAAGAGTATCAAAATATAATTATCAAAATGAAATAAAGAAAAAATATATATTTAAATTGTCAAGATATGATTCCTAATCCACAAGGAGAATACCATTTTATTTTTATTCAAGGAAACAAAATTTATTACAATTTACTAATACTGATTAAATAATCCATGTTAATAAATATAGTAGAATCCATCCAATGAAACTAGATGCCATGTCTTTTAATCTCTATGAGGAGTGATTCTATATATCTCATAGCTTCACAACTATCTCTCTACTCTATCAAAGGATCCCACCACCTAAAATCATTCACCTAGTACATTTTGTACATTATAAACATATCATGAGAAAAACATTATGTTTGATTCACTAATAAACTAGTATATCACCACACTGCAATGTACAAACCACAACAAATGAACACATACAATAGTATTGGAAGAAAAAGATTAAAACAGAAGAACTAAAATGAGAAACACAAATTTAACAACATTTCCTCAAACTCAATAAAATTCAACTTAGTATAATGGGGAATGTGTAGCAGTATCCATATCCTACTTGTTACCTAAAAACATTGATCTTCTTTCTAGTGAGTTTATGATTACCCAGTGTGAAGAAGAGTTGTAGAAGCTAAGGTTACTCAATTCAAAATTAATTAGAGTTAATATACCAATAGAGTGTAACTCCTAGTAATAGGATAATTTATATCCTCCAATGAATCCACATCAATAATAATGAACTACTCAACCAATAATGAAGGTAATAGATGATGATACATACCTCAAATCTCCGCATATGAGGTGTTCTAGAGGAGGAGATGGGAAGGAAGCCCCAGAGAAGCATCGGCAGGGAGGTGAGGTGACCACGAGGAGGTGAGGTGACTGCAGGGAGGTGGGTATGTCTTTTTGGCGGGGAGGTGGGCTGGCAGTGTTGGAGCCACGTCGGCAGGTAGGCGTTGGAGCCGCGTCGGAGCCGGGGGGGGGGGGAGGTTTGCTGGCTGCGTCAGAGCTGAAGGGGAAAGAGGAATCATGAGACGAGGAATAACGAGGGGATTAGGGGAGGAGGGGAGGAAGAATCCTGAGGGTAGGAGTGGAAGAGGGACAGCGAGGATGGTGAGGGAGGAGGAATCACAATGTTGAAGGAAGGGAAAGGACAACGAGGGAGGAGGAATCGCGATGCGGTAGGAAGGGCGGGGACAGTGAGGGAGGATATTCGCGATGCGGCACGATCAAAATTATTTTCACATAGCCTATTACCATGCCCAACTATTTGGGTGCGGCTATATCTTAGCTATTTCCACGGATCATTTAATGTGTGGTTATAGATACGTGGCTATAGATCATTTTTTAGTAGTGATGGATCAATTCCCTGAATCATCCCAAAGAAAATCCCTCCCGCAAGAACATATGAATCCAAATATCAACTTTTTCGTGGTTGATCCACATTAATTGTTTCAAATTAAGAATGGGAAAATAGGAACTAAATAACAAACCCCTTCCTTTAAAAAGGATCAATCGTTGATGAAAGTGTTGCGCTGCTGTCATCGTCGAGATCCTTGAACTTCGTTGACGCAGCGATTCTCATCTTTGATCCGTCGTCATTCGTCACCGAGAGTTTTCTCCAACACTACACGGATTCCCCAGAGGCTCCTCTCAAACATCGCCAATGATAAACATTCGATTATCTCAATAAAAATGGAAATGTGTTTGGCTCTTAATTAAGTGGCAGTATTAATGAGTCCAACTTTCCATTTTTGATCCATTATGGCGCGCCATTAACTAAGGAAACATATTTTCCTGTCGCCACACTACAGATTATGTTTCCATAATGAAAATAAACATTTAGATATTTATTTTATTTTTACTTCACTAAAACGTCCGAAAATAAACGTTGTCGCTCAACCCATGCCGGCAGAGGTTAAGCCTTCTCTTGGGTAAAGTCGCTATCCCGGACGCAATGGTGCCCTTTGATTTTTAATCCGGGCATCTATTTGGAAACTTCCACAACTACATGTGAGTGACGACTCACTTAACTTAAAAAGGGTTTCAAAACACTATCCAGAGCTCACCAGGCCTTGGAATGACGTCTAGTCTCTGCGCCTGGTCTCGTAATAATTCCATATAATATAAAAAAACACAACGAAAATCTGAGACATTACAGTTTTTTGAGTTGTTCCATGTAATTAAAAATTAAATTTAACGATTTAATTTAAAATATTTACAATTGATTTATGAATGATGAATTTTATGTGAATTGGAATTGAAATTTATTTGGCATAGAATTTTGGTAAAAACCCCAAATCCAAAATAATTCTAATATGGGATTAATTTTGAAATTGATGGGCTTAATAAATTTATATGAGGATTGACTTTAGATAATGGATTAATTGAATAGTAAATAAACTATGATTGGTTTTGGTTTTAAGGTGAATGAATTGATGAAAACAAATTTTCATGGTTTGGAATGTAAATTTGAATTTGAAATAAAAAATGTTGTAATTTAAATTGAGAATGACGATTGGGAATTTTAATGAAATTATTTCTTCTTTTTTAACTCATTGATTGAGAACATGAGAGCCTCAGTAGTTATTGGGCCATTTGGTTCATGAAATCTTGGATGGTAATCCCCATACAACATATTGATAATGACTACTATAATAAAATCTTAGTAAGATAGCTCTAATATATGTTAGGATAATGATTAGTCATATTTGGCCTAAGCATGAGGGAAGTGTGAACACATTTTTATGATCATTCATATTAAAGTGTGGGGATTCTTTACCCAGGAAATATCATACTTCCGTGAAGATGACTATGGTGATTATTGTGACTGTTCTAAATATAAATATTTTTCATTGTGAAACTGATTTACTCAATCGAACTATTAATACATTAGTTTTTATATAAAGTATTTATTTAATACATTATATAAATTTATTCAATTATTTTGAAATAGAATCATGTTATTAATATAAAATTGTATTTACATTAAATTTTTTATTGATATGTAATAACTGATTTGGTTTATTATTATGAAATTGTATTATAGAACTCTTTGTGGGACCTTTCTATGATTTTATCTTACACCTACCATTTTCCACAGGGAATTTGTAGAATTTTTCTACCTAGTTCGAGCAATGGGAATGTTCCTCTAGAAATAGTTATATGATTTATATCCTTTAGATTTGGTGTTGTGACTCATGTGGTGTTTAGCATGGTAGACAATGAGTACATTGATGATTTACTATTTGGTTTTTTGATATATATTTTAGGTTTCTTATATTATCACCCTTTAGTGTTTTGGAATACTGATATGTTCCATTGTTTCTGTAGAAAATTTGTTCCATCTTTAATATGGTATGATTCCATTTGATAGTCACCAACCCATTAGGATCAGGAATTCCCTTCTGGAAATTTTTGTATCATCTTGGGTATCAGGGTACCAGGATATCTATGTTGTTTCATGACAACATGGTATCAAGGGTTAAGGTTAAGTATCATTCCATGATATCACTATAAAATTGGGAGATCATTTCAATAAATATAAGGTATTTATGAGTGAGTGTATGGCTAATTATCATCATAATATTCCTTATATAACCATGTGTGGTTTGGTAAAGGGATCTTGAGGAATAATTCTATCATTATCCATGATTTTAATTTGTATAGTTGGAAATATAAATATTTTTACCTAATATTATGAGATTAATTACCATATTTCTATTATTTTAGTGGAAATATATGTATCATTATAATGTCTTTAATGTTATCTATAGATTTTTTGTAGCAATGTTACTTTAAGAAGATGTAATAATAGGATCTGAAATGAATCTATTGATGAAAAAATGAGTGAATCATCTAGAGGACCCAAATCATGTTGAGATTGTTGTATATGCAGTCCGAGCTCTGGGACAGCCGCCTGCACCAATTCCTTTTTAGGATCTTCTTATGGAACCTCAAAGATATAAATATTAGAATCATCCTAAAAATTTCATTTTCCAAAAACCACCATTTTTCCAAGGCTCTAATGACCCTCCATAGGCTAAGGACTGGTTTAGAATTATATGTATTGAGTTTGATTTCTTAGAAACTATAGAATTTATTAATGTATATCTTCTAACCTTTAAGATTTAGATACCTAGTTGGATATGGTGATATTATATGGTTACATAAAATAATCATGATGGTATAGAGTGGAAGGAAATTAATGTTTAATTTCCAGTTTTATCGAGATTCTATGGTGTGGGATACGAATATGGAGTTTTTCAAACTCAAATAGGATGACATGATCATGATGGATTTTTCAAACTACTTTGTCAAGACTGTTCAGTTTCCACTTGACATTATATCAAATGAAATGATTAAGAATCAATGGTTTTAGATGCACCTTTTTATAATATCCATTCTCTTGTTATCTTAATGTGATCTATTCTTTTGATGATGTTTTAGATAGGGTGTCAATTTTTGAACAAGACATGGATGGTATGTTAAGGTTTACTAGATTTATGTTTTTTCCTAGTAAAAGTTTGATGGGTTTGTATAATGAGAAGAGAAATCATAATGTGTATCATGGTGGATGTCGATGGCATGGTCCTTCTAGTTCTCCTATAGGTATAATCAATGTCCCATTGACATGCTTTTAATGTTAAATGAATGGGAAATCGAAGTGTGTTTTCACCGAGGCACCCAATATTTGTGGCTCTCGTGGATTCATAGGTCTCATATAGAAGTTCAATTATATGTTCAATGATCCATGTTGTGGAAATGGATCCTCACAAACAAAATGTAATGTGTTGTAATATGATGCTTAAAGATCAAAGAGTTTTGATCCAGTTTCCTTAGTAATAATTCTTCCTCATATAGTGTAAGAGTCTCCAAAAGAACATGATATAGATATAGTGATTGTGAGGGGTACCATAATTATGGAATAATATCTACTATCATTTTATTTGATATGGGTTCATCTCATTCATTCATATCCACTCATATTTTGAACTTGTTAATTCATCATATGGATATTTTTTCTTATTTGATGGATATTAATTCAACCTTAAAAATGAAGAGATAATGGGGGTTTTTATTGTCCTTCTTGTGTTTTCTATTTATCAGATAAAAAGTGTACTTGGGAATTCCATGTTATCTATATGAATCCTATTTATATAATTTTTTTGTCTGACTGGTTCATTGGTAATATATTGTGAATTGATTATTCTTCTCAATGGGACTCGTATACCTCACCTAATGGGGTGTGTCATATCAATATGGGGGAATGAGACTAGAGGTCTAGTAGATCTAAAAATTATTGTATAGATTGGGGGAAAATTAATATGTGTGTTTTCTTTTGATGAGTGGTAGGAATCATTGATAGATGATTTCCACTATTTTTAAACCATTTTCCTGAACTTTATCCATCTAACATATATCATTTTACACCAATAAAAAAGGTAAAGTTTTCTATTAGGTTAGTGAATGTAATTAAACTAGTGTTTATAAATTCATAATATATAGAACTAGATGAAATGAAAGAGTTGAATAATCATTTGGATGATATTTTAGAGAATGTATTTATATACCTGAGTGTGTCACTTCAGGTGGAGCTTGTTCTCCTTTTTATGAATACTGATAAGGATCAATGTTGTTCTCGTCAAGTTTAAATAGGTGAAGTGGTTCTCGAATAATTTTTCTCACTCTGGTTACCACAATTTAGGAATGAAAGATCGTAACATTCTGAAATCAACGATTCAGAGTAGGTGTGGCAATTATCGGTATCGTTTCATGATATTTGTTTTAACAAATGATCATTAAGTCTTTATGTATTTGATGAAGAGTATATTCTATGAGTTTCATGATACATTTTTGGTGATCTTTGTGGATGGAATCTAGGTTTACTCTGTGTTTAAGGAATATTTTATTTGTCAACTATGAGAAGTTCTGAAAATGTTGAGAAACCCTAAAAAAAATACCAAAATATTGAAATATAATTTCTGGATTTATGATGTGAAGTTAATGGGACACGTTCTGTCAGAACATGGAATTCCAATTGATCTTGAAAATCTAAAAGTTATGAAGTGGGAGTGTTGATGAATTATTTTTAAGATCCAATGATTCTTCTATCTAGTGGGCGAATATCACCAATTCATAGTGGATTTATCAATGTTTTATTAATTGATAATATCTCCCACATGGAAGGAAAAAAGTTAACTGTTAGGATAAATTTAATATTCCTTTATAGAGATCAAATATCTTTTGACTTCTGCATTGGTGTTGAATCATCCAGTGGCTGGTAGAGGGATATGTGGTCTTCTGTGACATGTCAGGTTCATGCTATTGTTGTGTTATTTTCTAGGGTGACCATGTAGTATCTTTTTCCTAGTATAAGTAGAATCTACTAGAGAATAATTTCACCACCCATGACCGTCAACATGAAGCTGGATGCATGCACATAATAGTATGCGACCTTACATTTTCATATAATGGATTAGCATGTAATCATACCACGTGATCTTTAGTATCATATTATCTCAAAAATATTTCAATCTTCACCATAGGATTTGAGTGGATTATCGATAGTATTTTTAAACTAACATCACTTATACCTCTAGGAAAGTGAATTTAATTTGTATTTCATTGATCTTAAAATGTAAAACCCTTTAGTATCATATTATCTCAAAAATAATGCAATCTCCACCATAGGATTTGAGTGGATTATCGATAGTATTTTTAAACTAACATCACTTATACCTCTAGGAAAGTGAATTTAATTTTTATTTCATTGATCTTAACATGTAAAACCCTTGTTGTAAAATAATCATTGAAATTGTTTTACGTGATGAATATTTTTTGATAGGGTTTTATTAGAGTTGAGGAAGTTGAAGTTGAGGTAGTCATGTGTACTATTTAGATAACCTCTTCTCTTCTCGAGACTATTCTTCAAGCATAGAATATTTTTTTTGAATTATGTGGCATTATATACTCTCTTTAGGGTGTTAAGACCATTTCAGAGTGTCCATCCTCCACTAAGAGTACTCTATGTTTTCGGAATTCGTTTATTGTGTCTTTGAATTTGAGAAAAGATGTGATTGTGTTTTTTTTAATTCCTATTAGATTTTAAACTAAGAAACTAAAAATATGTTCTATGATATGCAATGTCGTTTCTAGTGGCCATGTATGATATGGGGAATTTTTGATTTTTCCTTTCATTATTATACTTGTTAGTAGGTTATGGCTTTGAAATAGAGACCTTAATGTTTTCTCTAGCCATGTCCAACTCTGATTTTATTGTGGGATGTTATATATATGTATTTTGGGGTTATGTTTCCACTTACCTAGATTAAGAGGAATGTGATACATGTTTTGATTGATTGGTTGAAAAAATCATCTCATTTTAATCCCACTCATAACACAACCATTTTTGAGGAGATGAGAATTCTTTATGAAAGAGATAATTTTCTTTTTAGGGAGTTAAATAATTGATAGACTATGATATGTATCCATATTTTAATTCTCACATTCAGAGAGGCCTCTAAAAGTAAATGAATATTAGTTTCATTCTAGTTTGTCATACAATTCATAGAATAATGGATATACATAGAGCGCTATACAAATTCTTGAGGATATTCTTCGTGCATGCATACTAGATTTTGGTGGAGCATGGGATGACCATTCGGGGAATAATGAATATGTGCATAATAAAATTCTCTAGTATATGATTTGAATGTCTCCTTTTAAAGCCTTTTAGGTCCAGACTTGTTAATATTCATATTATTGTTTAGAGAGCGATGAAAGATCCTTGGTTCGACCATGATTGTTCTATGTGGTGACAAAATATGTTATATGGATTCATCAGATAATTATACGGTATTGAGATGATATAAATATTATCACGATTTCTATCATAGACCATAATAGATTTCAGTTAGTGACTAGGTTTTATTGAATGATTCAATGAGGTTTCGATATCGATTACTTGGGAGGCAAGGGAATATTTATCCTTATTTTTAGGAACTTTTGATGTTTTTGAGAATGTTGGAAAAGTGGATTACTATTTACAACATACACCATAGTTGTTATAGGTAAGAAATGTTTTCCATGTATCTGAGCTACAAAAGTATCATTTTGATTCATCAAATGTTTTGATGTAGAGTGACCATTATGTTGAGCCTTCATTATTCATGACTGAGAAATAATTATGACAATTTATTGAGAAAAAAATGTGCATTGTTTGAAGATGATTCCTTTATACTATGTGATATCAAAACCTAGTTCTAATTCACTAGCGACACGGGAGAGGGAGTCATTGATTAGAGTTAAGGGACTCATATTTTGATATGTAAAAATCATGAAACACTTTCTGGGGACAGGAAGTTTATATAGTGGGGAGGATGTGACAGAATGTTACTAGTTTTTTGTAACTTTTTAACCCTCATTTTTATTACACTTTCTATGGGGTTATTCTCAGTTTATTTTTGTTGTAATTTAAAAACAATCAGATGTTTTTGGGATGTGAACAGTTGGAGAACAATTTCCCCAATCATTAAGCCTACCTAGTGGAAACTATGCATCCCTGGGATGTTTGGGTTTGCTCTATTTTCACATGACTTGGAAAACTGTTTGCAAAACTAGTATAAACCATGATCCTGGGTAGAGGGGTGAACAATTAGGGAACACATTTTTTGAACAGTGCGGTCATACCAAACAAACCATGCACACAATAATTTTAATTATGAAACACTACTTTAAAATTCCATCATCCCCCATTTGAGATCCCAAAATCCCTACCTCATGATATTTATAATTCCATGGTATTTGTGGGTCTCAATAACCCTTTTTGGCTCCTCAAAAACAATTCCTAGGTGTATCAAATAATTGAAGATCTCATTTTATCCCTCTCTAGTAACCGATTCTCCTCCCATTAAATATATTATTATCTATCTTTCTTATTATAATACAGCTTTTAGATCATAATTTTTTTCTATGGATATAAAATCCATTGATTTGAATCTTTTATCTAGTTTGGATTTCGGGATCAATGATTCCTTAATTCTGTATTGGAAAAAATGATACAAGTGTTGAACTTTGATTACCATGAATAATGGTTGGTGGATATATTTGAGTTGTTCTATGTAATTAAAACAAGAATTTCATGATTTGATTTTACATTATTTTAATTTTTTTATGAATACCCTGTTTGATTTGAATAAGAATATAAATTGATTCAGCATGGTATTTGTAAAGATCCTCTAATTCCAATGGAATTATAATTTCAGTTTTTTTATATTTATGGAATCATTAAATATATTTGAGAATTTATTTTTGAACATGTATTATTATAATTGATAAAAATATGTGACTGTTTTGAGATTTAAAGAAGAATGATTATATGAAAACCCTATGATTTGGTTATGAAATTGAATTGGTATTTAAAAGGTAAATTGGTAAATTTAATTATGAATAATTATTTAAAATTTTAGAAGAAATTTTTTTCTATTTTTCAACTGATTGATTGAGAACATGTGAGCCTAGGTTGGTAGTTGGTTATTTGGGAAAATAAAACTAGTTTGCTAATTAACTATCAATTTATTGATGATGAATTCTCAAGAAAATATCTATTTAGGCAGATAATATCAAGGATAAAATATTAATGAGTCTTCTTACTCATCGTCATCATGAGGGACGTGTATACACATTTCCATGATCACTGATATGAGTGTGTGAGTATCCTGTAAATAGCGACTATCCTAAAACAAGGTAGTTAACAATGATTCTTTTTTTATTTCTATAATTACAATTTCAATTGATTGTGAATATTCATTATTCATGCCTTCTATTTTATATAAACTCTTTAATATAAAGTGATTATTTAAAACAATTTTGGAATGATTTTCATCATTCAAAAATGAATGAATGTTTTGTTTTAAATATTAAATTATATAACCATTTTGTTTTTTTATTTAAATTAAAAGAAAGATTTGGATTATTATTATTGTGTCATGTTTTGGAAGACTTGGTGATACCCTATAAAAAATTTAGCTCAAACCCTACCTCTGCATTTTGTAATTTTTAGATTTTGTTCTACTGTTTCTAATCAAATGGAAAGAAATATCCAGAGGAGTTGTATGTTCGTGATCCATTAGTAGGGATTATGTGACTCTTGGGATCTTTTTTGTGTTATACTCTTAGTACGTTGATGATTTTTGTTTGGGTTTGTTATCTATCATTTATGTTTCAATTACTATATACCTTTGGGTTTTGTAATATGGATATATATCATTACCGTTACCTTTTTTATGAAAACATCATTCCCTATTTTATATTATATGATTTTAGGTGTTATTCACAATCATATGGGGATCAAGAACACATTTTGGGTTATGTTATTACGTCTTAGGTGTCATTGTACCAGGGTATCTAGGGTTGTTCATGAAACTTTTAATGGCTTGGGAAATGAATTATAGAGATCAAATAACTTTTTCAATATATCAAATGACATATAATTGTTTATTATTACAAGAATTATGACATTATAATTGTGGTTTGTAATTAAAATTATACGGGGTGGAATGATAACTCTTATGTCTCCATAGTAATGATATAGTAAAATGGATAAAATGAGAGGAGACAAGTACTGTCTCATTAATAACATATCAAATGGGTGGTAATAAAACCGAATTAAAATCATGTAAATATGGTGAAATAGAAATATAATCAAATTCAATATATTAATAAGGGAAGAGATTGATTAGAAACCCTTTACCTTTATAAGTAGATTTACAATGATTTATAGGAATCTATATAGAATTAAAATTACCATCGGAGGGATATGGAAGGGAAAATCATGATTGATGTTTTTGAGGTAGAATAGGATGAGAAAATGTGTGGGAGTGATATCCATTTATAGTTCGAAGTGAGGCTTATTTTCATGGAAACTAATTTTTGGTATGGGGTATGAATTGAATCACATGGGATAGATTATTTTGGTGATATAGGTTTAGAAATTTTAGGTAATAAATTTCGTACAAATTTCATTCGCAACTATGATTTTTCTAAGGTTTAAGTGTCCTTTTATGTATTTAAAAAAGGTAATTCAGTTAAACATTTTCACCCCTATTAGTCTTAATTAAAATTTAATTGTGGTAATTGTTTTTTTAAATAAAATATAATATGACATATATTAAAAAATATTTCTATATTAAATTTTAATTTTATATCCATTTAATCTAGTTCAACTTTTAAATGTGAGAAAATAATATTTTAAATTAGAACATATGATATTAGAAAACTATTGTTTGTAGAAAAATTATGTTTTATAGAATATGTATTTTTAATAATATTTTCCTCTTAATTTAAAATCAAATGACTATTTTCACTAATTTATATATATTTAAACACCGTATTATATTCATATATTAAAATATATTAATATAATTTTATTATGTATATTTATATGACACTTAAATTATTAATTCATTAAAAAAAACCATGTTTCTTTTAGCTTGGTAAATAATCTTAAATAAAAGTAATTTATTTCAAATGCCGAAAATAATATTTGAATTCCTAAATAATTTTTTCCTAATAATTAAAAATAAAAATTTCCTATTATTTATTCAGATTAATATTTTTATGGAAAACTAATTTTACCATTAGCATAGGTAAAACCCTTATTAAGAACAAATATATTCTTTATGCATTAAATTATGTTTACGATAAAAATATAAATTATTTTTATCCGTACGATATATATAAAATTGTTAAAAATAAATAGATTTTTGTGGCTTTTTATTTAATTTATATTATATTTTTATGATATAAATTTAAATTAAAAGAAAAAACCAAAATCAATTTCATTAATGGGAAAATATTACATAACTGCATAAACTTTTTAACATGGGTTATATAATTTGTTAATAGTATTTTAAAAAATATATTTTAACTCTTTATACACATATTTGACCCTTTAAATGTTTTTATAATCATAAAAGACATTCTTTTTTAATTAAATTCACGGTTTTTTTAAAATATATATAAGTTAAAAAATTCATTAATTAATCATTTTAATATAATCCTAAATAAAGTCTCTTCAAAGTGTCCATTTTTTGATAGTTTGTGTTATTGTTTTTTTCATTTATATTTGGTTTTTCTTAATTGAAAATTTATTTCATTAGAACTAGATACAAAAGATAACATTTAGAGGGATCAAATAGATTAATAATGTTGGAGAACTAGATACTTGATTAAATCTCTTAATAAATATGAAAGCATAAAATAAAACATTTTATTTTCCATAGTAAAATTATTATTCTATCTATAATATCCATGAATATCAATGATAGTAAATATACAGGCATCTAGGGGAAAGGAAACAATATATAAATGTGTGATATTAGATGCTTAAAAGGGAATGATTATAGCAGAAGCTTTCATATAACAATAATGGAAAGAATAATGTGATAGGAACAAATGATCATCAAAATGGTTATATATATATCACCACATGAGACTGAAACATATCCTTGGATGAAGTAACTATTTGATCAATTTCATGGAAATTTGCAAATGATTTAAAATGAGAAAATGTAGAATTCTGGACAATAAAAATATATAATCAAGGCCTCCGTACATAAAATATTATGATTTTTTGAATTATTTGAGGATCAATCCACCTTTATATAACATAAAAAAGAAACCCCATTTTCATGATTTGGAAAATAGGGACCTGTTATGTTTAACATGAATAGATTCTAAAAATGAGTATGACCCAAAAGCTCTAACATGGACCCTAATGTCCAAAGGGAAGAAAACAATAATACAATAATTAATAAAGTCTAATACCCCAACCATACAATGAAATTTTTAGAATAGTTGATGAATATGTGTCACCCATACTAATAAGTTATGCCATAATGATATGATAGAATGCGGAAGCACACCCTTCTAACCCACACTAACATGTAGAATGTACACCATATAACTGGTGCTAGAAAACCTATCTGTCATTCAAGCTGCACATCTGATAATTCTCATGGAGAACCCATTCATTATCAACATGATGAAATACATAACTAGATTGAAAAACTATGGAAATGGTTTTGGAAGGGTTCCCACACATCAATAAATATAAGGAAAAATGGTTTAATGATGGGTCTCTCCACACACACTCCCCCTCTTTCGAGGTCTCCATTGATGTTTTAACTGAAACGTGGCATAATGCCTAAAAATAAAATTAAATATAGAGGAATGAACACAATGAAATAAAAAAAATCAATATTACACATTTGAAAAATAGAACAAAAGTCCTCATGAACATCCCCACTATAAACAACCAACACAGAACTGCTCCTACTATGTAACTGAGATCGGTGAAGTTGGATGGACTCCAGAATCAAAAAATCACTATTTGTTGAATAAAAACCAGAGCCATGCCTAATACTCCAAATATAACTCTATAATTTCCATCTAGATCTCACCTAAATGAATTAATCCAAGGCCATAACCAAACCTCAACTATTATATGACTTCAATATAGCATCGTCCACCATGTATCCACCTCCACCAAGATCACAACAATGATATAGATGATGAATGTGTCTTGATATAGAAAAAAATAGATCTAAGGAATGGGATTCCATTCAAAACATCAATTTTACTTTTAACCAATTCCACATGACATAGAATTACCACCACCATAACTACCAAATTAGGCAATAGGAGACCAGAAAGAGAACGAGTATTGTGGGTGAAGAACCCAAAAAACTATGAGTGAAGAAAATCATAGTTAATTGGGAAACTAAAAGATTCATTAGGAAAGATCCATGATATATTTATGAAACAACCTTTTAAAATCAACTTACAAATATCAACCCAAAAATGATGATGCAATAAGGGGTAATGGAGGATATCTTAGTTATCCATGAAGTTTACATGAGGAAACCCTATAAAAGGGGGTTATCACAGCTACGAGAATGTGGATATTTCCTTCCTCCATAGAAATCATGCATAAATAACAATGGTGCAGAGATGACATCATGATGTAGAAGCTTGGGAGGAGCAGTTCAATGTAGTTATAGTCTGTATATTTACTCTAAGACCTATTGGTCATGTAATCTCTATGTTTACGGGCCTTATAAGGGTTCTGCCCTATCTCTCAAACGAGGTATTAGAAAAAACAATAAAAATAATGCCTTCTTTCCATTTAGTTAATAACAAAGGAATATACTAAATAACTAATTTTTTTTTATATAGGATACTTAAGAATCAAGGATCTATGAAATTATATCCCCCACCTATCACATAATAAGTACGATGAATTCAATATATGACTAAAATAATAAAACATAATCCTATATCTTAATAATAAATAATCATCCATATTGTAAGAAATAACATATGAAATGTCAAAAAATTTCCCTATTAAAATGATCATAATCTATAAAGATAAATATGAAGGATATTATTAATATATACTAGTAAAATATTCATCAAATGATATTAAAATAGATTAAAATACATTCAAAATATAAATAGTCTATTTTTAGGAAAATACCACTTTCATATGGAAATCAGTTATTTTAAATATAAAAATTAACAAATTATTAGAAGATAAATGCTATTTTTAATGATACATGAAAACATGTTATAGAATATTTAAAATAATGTTTATTCATGATGGTCAGAAAACCTATTTATGTGGTGTATGTTAAAACAAATGTCATTCACACCATTGGTAAAAAATCCTTATTCCTAAAATGAAAAGAATAGTAATTTAATGAAAATAAAAAATTGGTTAAAATGACTTTAATAAATAAATTTAAAATATAGAAATAATTCATGAAACTATTTATAAGAAAATATGATAATGAAAGATAATATTTCTAATCAAATAGATTAATAATTTGATATTTTCATAAAACCATTATTTCATGATTATAAGTATATATTGTGTGGATAATTAATTGAAAAAATTTTAATTTATAAAAATAAAAATTTATAAGAAAATTAAATCATTTTATGATATAATTTTCATATAATTCTTTTAATAGATAGATAAATAAAAAAACTACCAAATTGGGATGTGATTATGAATTAAACCCTCACCACATGTCTAAATTTCTTCAGTTGTGAATTTAAACTCATATATAATAATGTTAAATTATATAAAATTATATAGAAGCACCATTTAAATAAATATAATATCAAATATGATCCCCTTATACTATTTTATTACCTATTTAATACTAATTCCTTCTTAAAATGATCGTTTTCGAGTGTTAATTATTTTTTTAATGTATGTTTTCTTTCTGTAGTTTATGCCATTACACATTGATCATGAATAAATATTACCATGAATTTTAATAGTGATAAAAAATAAAATATATTCATTATATAGATAATTATAATAATTATTGGATGGATTATATAAAAAATGAGTTGCAATAGTTTGTGGAGGTTGTAGTCTACATGTATGCATGATTGTAACTATAATTTTTAACATGATGAATGAAATAAAGTAAATGATATATTATATTTCCCCAACCCTTATTATGTAACATATAACCAATATAATGATTGTATTTATTATTTTAACCATCCATTAATGCTTTTGATTAAAAACTAAATACATTTCTTCGTGATGTGGTTTTATGCACCTATGCATGAATGCGGATTTTGATTCTCATTGGATAGAGAAAAAGACAAATAATGATTGTGAATTCAATATAATGACATATTAGTAAATTGGATATTCTTATATTATTATTTCATCATTATTATAATATAATTTATTCTAGTGTAAAAACATAAAAAAATAAAAATTCCTAGTTAAGTTATAAATTATTTCTTTGCACAACCTCCCATGGATTACACATTAAGCCTTGTATGGTTGGTACTATGGTCATGGCAAGAAATATAGATCATGGGGAATAAATTTAGTATGGTATTTTTATATTTCATGTCGAATATATAATAATAAAGACATGTTAGTATTATAGGAGATATTATTTCCTTTTATAAGGGAGCGAGAGGACACACAACCAAATTTTCCAATTGATTAAAATATATTAATTTCAAACTCAATCCACATGGATTAAAATTAAACTATTGAGGTAGTAAGATATAGAATAAAAATGTAGATATAAAATATGATTTATTCCTGTTTTAAATTAATTTTTCCCTTCTATTTTATGTTAATACACCCTGTTAATGCATTTTATCTGTTTCTGTATTGTGGAATTTTTACCCTTAAAACTATTAATAATGAACAAAAATATTATTGGAATAGTTGAAATATTATGAGATTATAATTCCATTTATAGAGTTTATTTATTAAAATTAAGTCCTGTAATTGGATGGAATTAATTTAAAAACCATCTTGTAAAACACAATGATTTTTTTTTGAAAAAAATGATTATTTTAAGCACAAAAATTATTTTAATATAAAATTAAGTATGAAATTAATTCCAAATAAATTAATTATACTATGTTAAATAAAATGATAAATTGTTTCATTTAAACCCAAAATAAATCCTTATGGTATATTTCATATACCAGATTAATAATGAATAACTGAAACTAATTCTTATTTTATAAAACATTACATAGATTTCTAGAATGCTAAGAATATATTTATATGTTCATATATATATATTTTATATGAAAATATTACATATAAAATATATATATTTTATATCCATAAAAATTTCATGATTTTCAAGTCATTATTATATCATTATATTTTTATAAAAGTGACATATTCTGAAAATTTGAATTTTTGAATATTCACCCAAAATCTATTATTTCTATTAAATATAAAAAATTACCAATAAAGTAATTTTCACATATAAATTAAAAAATACATTCATATACTAAAATAAAATTTTATAAACTATTATAAATTACATAAAACTCATACATAAAAGTGTAATAAAACCCATTTAAAAAAATAGAACTATTAAACCAAATTACTAAAAATTGTGTACTGGTTTAAAATATATTAATAAATAACCATGTATTATATAAAAAAAATTATACATTTCAGAATGGTTTTTTTTGTTATTCATGCATCAATTTTCACATATATTATTTATGGATACACTTATATTATTTCATAGTACACATGATAGATGATATTTCTTGTTACAAATGTTTTCGAGATAATTATTACTCTAACTTTAATTTAGTCATTATTATAGTTTTATCCAAATGAACTGAGGTTTTTAGGGTAACTACTGTAATACCATAAAACATGAAAAAAAATCCTTAAGTGAACGAGCTATTTGTGGGAATTATATTGAAAACCTTTTGGACTTGAGTAGGTAATTCAAAACCAAGTAGTAGTTCCTTCAACTATGGCTTATACGATTATACATGAATCTACATTACTGCTTTTATTTGACAATAATGATTTTTAATAATTTATTTATTCTTGACAGGTAATGTAATAGAGCTTACTAATGGAAATTATGCCTCACTTTATTATCATCAAGACAACATGCATCCCATAATAGTGTATGGGATTTAAATGTTCAACATATTCCATCACTATTAAATATTTATAGTTCTAATGTTAGTTTTCAATCATATAAATGGAAATCCTAGATTTAATTTTGGGAATTTTTTGACTTGTTATACTCAAGGATATTATCGACTTTAATACTAAATGAGTGACTTTTAATTCTTCTAATAGAGTTATTAAATTTTTTAATATATAATAAGATGTGAAAGTGTGTTGAGAAAGAAATTTAGTGATGATGATTTAGATTATCTAATTTCAATTATAAATTTTTTCCTTATAGTTTATTGATACCACTAAATATTGATATTTTCATGGCCTAGTAGATTAATAACCTTATAACATTCCACATATTTTCTCTACGACCAAACCAAAAACTGTTGTTTAAATTTTTATCAACATAATCTTTTTAAGAGGTCTAATTTCACTTTAATAAATAAAATGATGTGAAAATAAATATAGAAAATTATGTTTTATCTAGATGAAATGAAATTTAAGGACATTACATGATCAATTACATATCCTTGGCCTAAATTAGTTTTCTTTATTATGAAAAGATGATGGTACACTTGGAATTTTTTTTAATTTCTAAATTATAATTTATGTTGCAATTATCATTTGATATCCTCTAATGAAAATATTTTATTTATTTGATAAATTAAAGGTATTAATGTTATATACAAAAATTGATCTCCAATTTTGATACCACAAAATCCATGTCACAATAGTTGATATTATTAGGAAATATTTCCAATGAAATTAATAATTCTATGTATTCTATTTCATTCCCCTTTGAATTACTAATTCACGAATGATATATATGTAATTTATGAATTGAATCATTAAAATAAACAATAATTCTCTCATTGTTGTATTTTTTTAGACCATTTAGTTTAAAAATATATCAAATATAACAATTAAAGGAACACAATTATTATAATGAGTAAATTATGAGACCACATTTTGTACGTGAAAATCGAAAAATGTGACTTTTATAAACTAGATGTTTTTATCCTTGGGTATGACATTTCATTAAAATCAATATCATCCATCCATGATAAAATTGAAGAAGACATTTATTTTCTCCACCTAATTAAATATTTTACTTATAAATATTTTATATATTTTTAGTGTATTATCATTTTTATCATGATTTCGCATTTATTTATTATCCCATAACTACATTGATAATGATGGGCATCTCATTTTTTATAATAGCGGTGATTTCAAAAACCCATTCAAGGAACTTAAGGTGTCGCTAATATTTTCACGTACCATTATCTGTCTCTATTGGTGATGATTCAAAAAATGGATTTGGTTGATTTTTGATATAAGTAGATCATGCTTTGGATTACCACTCAATATAATTTGTGTCATACTAAAATAATAGTGAGACACATCATCAAGAATTAATTACAATGATTCATCTTTTAAAAACATTTAATGACTACATATTTAGTGAAACATAAATATTTTTATAGATTAAAAAAACATCAATCAAGTATTTTCAGAACGACGTTTCAACTTGAGACAATTTCGTTATAAAAAATATCCCCATATATTCAACTTAGACCAAGTTTATAAACTCATGAATGGTATTTCTGTCATTTCATTACGTCTTAAATTTTATAACCAGGTGGTTAGAGAATCAGTTGAAAAATGTAAACTATTGGTGGTAATTTTTAATATACACATGGTGTGTACTGAGAATAATAATGTATTTTTTCTTTATGGTGAATTTTATTTGGAATTTTTCTGAATAAGTCATGTAGGACCATGATTCGAAACCTATTTATCTTATAGTTAGGATCACAATAAATGTTTTGAAGAAAAATGATAGATGTATAGAGTGTATAATTTTTATTTTATTACTTTTACATCTAGTTGTAATTCTCCAATTATTCTAATAGATTTGAATTTGTGTCTATAAACGTTCAAAGTGGGTCTTCCACCATGGTACTCAAAAAAATTCTATGAAATGAAGAACATTTTTAGTTGTCAATTATGATGTCGAATGTGGTTTAGAATGTAATCTATTGTATCTATTTTTAATAGGTGTAGGCTGAACATCAATGATTAGATGTCTTATTATAATAATTTCCTATACATGTATGGGAATGGGATAAAATATTTATGGTATTTATCACCAATCTAAATTGAACATTTTGAAAACAAGGAACTATTTGGATTATTATAGTAAAACTCAAAATGACAACACCATTCATTCCAATTAGTGAGATGAATTCAACAGACATTTTAGAAAATATTTATATTCGGGAATTGATAAAATGAAAATAGGTTTCCATTTATATTTTCTCAATCTAAGACTCTATTTTTAACTCATGGTTTCTATATTCCTTGCATCATTCTCTTATAACTAAGTATACCATGTGCATGAAATACCATCCTTAAAAAGATATCAAGATATAGAGCACTCTATAGACATTTTAATATATGATTTGATTATATGTGATAGATTTTGGTATTTTATCAAAATGCCTTTTTCGTTTTTGGGGTTTCTATATAATAATAATTTTTGGCTCACATTACATAGATCTAAATTTTAGAAACTATACAATCATCCAATAAACCATACACATTATATTTACAATCTAGGTAAACATATATGATTATAGTAAAACATATTTACGAGAATACTTGAATAATTTAAATTATCACAAAATTTATGTAAATATCATAGAGCCTTTAGAAATAATATATTGATTATTATCACCACACATTATCTATTGAAGTGGGTGATAATGTATTATTATGAGTTTCTCTAAACTTTGGGCACCATTTTTTGGGTATACAACATATGTTAGATCCTTAAAATTTTTGGAATTTATAAATTATATAGTGTATTTGTGATATTTATTATTGGATAACTCTATAATCAATATTTATTTGCATTCATAATATCTTATCTGCGTCTTAATTAAAGAAATATCAACCCAACTTTACATTTGTATTTAGCTGGGGACATGGGAATATTGATCCTCAGGAGACATTTGTTCATAGCCTAATTTATATACTAAATATTCAAGAGAGGATCTAGTGTGGAATACATATATAAATAATTTAGGTATTTTGAAAAAATGGTCGAGTGAAAGACAATAATTGGAAATGTGATATTTTTTTCTAGACCAATAATAAGAGAATTCATAATTCCTTGAAGAATTAAACATTTATATAGATAGAAAACCCAATGGTGGTGGAAATCCGACACCCTCTATTTATGTAATTTTATATTTTATACTTTTATGTGAAATAATTTTCATTTTTGCTTCATTAATTTATGTCCTGTGTTTTTATGTATTTGATGGATTTATTGGTATTTTCACTAGTTGGGGAAAACATGAGGAAGTCTTAAGAAACTTTGAGAGAATGTTTAGTGGTTATTCTATAGGTGCATGGATGGTGTAATATTTCTTCTAACCTTGTGGTAACTATGTGGTATCGTTAATTGTTTTGATAGTGATGAATCTCATAGATGAAATATGGATTTTCAAATTGTGTTTCTCTATGTTTTATCTAGTAACATTCACATAGTTGGTGTATAGTTTTTCAAACCATGTTTGTAATTAATAGTTTAAAAAGAATTCAACTTGATTTTTTCCACTAAATTTCCATTTTTCATCATTTTTATATGGAACTCAAATTTCAGTATTCCTTGGGGAGATTGGTATGAATTTATTCAGCTTGGAGGAAAATTTAATGAATCATGGAAAAATGGACTTAGTAATATATGAAAATTTATTTGGTCACAATTTCAATCTTCATCACCTCATTCTCTCTTGGGATAAACCCTAAATTGATGATTCCTTGACAAGATCTATGATCTAGGATGGATTTTAATGTGAGTTTCTTATAATCTATTAAATAAAAGGTGAGGAGTAAAATGATCTACAAGTTTATAGAATTATTTATTTAGATAATCTAATTATAGGCAGGTGTATTCATTATGCCCCGAATATTTCTAATAAGATAATGGATTTTATATTATAAATAATTTTCTTATAATTTTTTGATGAATAACATTTGATATACTACTTCATTATTAAATTTAAAACTAATTTTTATAGATTGTGACAAAAACATATTTCAAAAAATCATAAAAAGTAATTTTAATTCTTTGTAATGTTTTGGACAAAATGATTCTAATTTTACGTTTAGAATGTTTACAAGAATTATTTTATGGGGAATAAATTGGTTGGTAACATTTTAGTTGTCTATTTTAATGAAATGTGTGGCATTTATAGTTTGAGTTACATTTATTATTAAAATATTTTTAATATACTATCCCATTCCTAACATTAAATATAGTTTTGTATATATATTTTTATCAAACTAGGATAACATGACTATGTTCTAGTAGAATGTATAAGAGTTACTATGGATTTCATACTAAGTTGTATAGTCACCCCTCTATGTGATTCGTGGTGTGAATACATATATTTTTTGTCATGATATAGGTAACGCTAATTTGGATTAATTTATAGTATACCACCTTGACACTATATTCTTGGATAATGGGTGATTACACTTGGACATTTCCTTATTACGATAATGGTGTGTTTCAATAGTTGGTTCCAAGTGTTTCTGTGGCGTCATTAGGTTTTGATTTAACTTTTTGTTACGTTTTGTTCATTGTGGATCTAGTTTTTTTCATGTTATGTTATATTGTAGTTTTCTATCCCTTATTTTTTATAATATTCATTCATTGTATTATGAATTTTTTCTATATTATTTTTAGTTGTTGATGAGTGTAAATAATCTCCCAATGATATTGTATACCATTGGAATTTTTTCTGTCTTTTGGTGTATGGGAGATGTAACTAAGGTTACTATTGTCTCATTCCATCCAATGAAAATGTGCCATGGTTATGATGTTACATTATCTATAAATAATACGTGATATATTTTTATTAATAATATATTATCTATTTGATAATGATCTATGGATAGTGTGAATTAGGTTCAGAATTCCCATTGTCTTGATAACATTTTCATTTTCCTAAAAAATATTTTTTCCTTACCAATAGAAACACGATAGTAATAATATGGATTGATTAATAAAATTCCCCAAAAATTCTTTGGAAATTTTATATTTACAATAAACATGGGATGCATTTTTATATTTATACATATAATTGGTTTTTAATAGTGCGTAATTAATAAAAAACATGAGCACTAAAAGTTGTTATGTTTAAATATGTTTGGACTATATTTATTTGTTTTAATAAATTAGGATTATAAAATAATCTATAGATTTGTGAATATATATATATATATATATATTAATTAAATAATATTTAACATTATTTCTATAAAAACAAAATTTAAGACCGCGGTCATCGAAATAATTAGGCTATGCCAATGATGGGTCCCCATATATTATCTTGTATGGGGCATGATTGGTATATGTGACCCAAGTATGATTAGGTTCTCAATGGAATGAATTTATGATAATTCATATAATGAATTAGGAAATGATTTTGCTAACTAATAGAGTTATATTTGGTAGTATATGAATTATAATCTACCAAAATTTTGAAATTATGGTAGAAATTTTGAAATTCAATAACAATTAGTTGGATTTGAATTCTATCCCACTAAAAGGATATGGAATATGAGTTCATCATTTTTATTATTTGTTGAAGTGTTATAAAACATGTTATTCACACACAAAAATTTATCTTGTTATTTATAATCTAATGAATCAAGAACATCAAATTAAAATCTCTTAGTTAGTCCAAGGAATTAATATATTGGTATATAACAAAGATAACCATTCTCATGGTGAATTATTTTAATAAAATAGATGTGAATGATATATAAATAAATTTCTAAAATTAGACTCATGGGTATTTGGTAGAAGCTGTGCATCGCATTGTCTTTATAATAGATATATACATTAAAATATGATAAAATAGAATAAATTAGAAGTATATTTATGTTTTAATAACCGGGATAGAATTACGAAATTTCATGTTGAATATTTTGATGTATATATATTTATTTTGTTAGTTCAATGATTATAAAACTATTAACATTCTCTAAAAAAATAAATAGAATATAGGATTATATATATTTTGATAATGTAGTATTTTTATTCATACAAAATAACACTAGTTATTATCTATAATTTAATGAAATAATTATTAGAATTGAGAATATACTAAATGGTTTATACATTCAGGATATAAATTAATCAATCTATAACCTCAAAGATAAAATTTCATCATTTATTATTATATCACATATCATCAGAATTATGAAATTTAGAATATATTTGAGAAATGAATTAAAATTCTATATAGAGATTATTTAAAACACTCATTAGATAATGAATCATTTGATAAATTTTAATTTTTCTATTTTTTGAAAAAAATAAACAAACATTTATTTGAATATGTAAAAGGGAAATAATAATATTGGATCTTATATATATTGATGTTTGTAGTCTAATTACTAGCCATGATTGTGTTAGTCATATGTAAGTTATTATGTTTTCTAATAAATATTTATATAATAGTTACACGTTTCTTCAGATCCATTGGCTTGATTATTTAGAAACAATTTTGGTAATTAAAAGTGATATAACTAATCACCATAAAAAAGTATTATTATTTTATGATTAGATTATAATGGTGAACCTATCATCCTCCAAATTAATTGTAAATTAATAAAATCCATTTTAAATAAAAACGGTCAACCGTTGTTCATCAACAAAAACCACTACATTCTGATAGAGCTGACAAAAAGATTAAATGGCAGGATGGGTTTACTTGACTCAGAAACTCTTTAAACTCCCTATTCAGTGTGCTAACTTGGGTTTTCGTGTCCTCTCGGATTAGCTCTTCAAAGTGAGTGATCATCATTTCCATTGTCAAAATAAATTCCTCTGTGTTGATTTTTTTCTAGTTGAATCCCTAGGCTAGTATATTCTCTTTTTTGTCTATCCACACATCTTTCTCCTCATTAACATTAACTTGAAACCAAATATCCTAAATTATTTTGATCTGCTCTTTTGAGACATTTGGTCGGATACTAGTCTCAATCATTTCATCCTTGGAGTGTAGGATATGTTCCATGAACTCCCCATCATCTTCTTCCCTATATCTTAAATTCCTGCTCGATTCTTTAATTTCCCATTTCTTAACATCTTTAACACCATTTTTTATACCCTTCATGGCTGATCGAGTCTCCATTGGTTTTGGAAAGTATGAGTAGTCCTTTCATCCCATTGGGTTTTTCCCTAGGCCACAATGCCTTTCCCCGAGTCAAGTATAACCTTTTTCCCTTCTTCCTTCAAATGATATAGGGTACATTTCCTTGGTTTTGTTCCATGATATCTATAGAGGGTTGACTGAAATTTTCATCATCAGAAGACTCCTCCTCATGAGATACTAATTGATTATGGACCCCCAGACTATGAAAACAGTTTCCTTACTCTATTACTGCTCTGACATTGTGGGCCATCTACATACTCAGACACACCATACATGATTTATTCCCAAAACCAGATCCCTTATCCCCATCCCCAACCTTCCCAAGACCTACGGGGTTGGTTCTAATGATGTTTTGTTTATGGTGTCTCAAGAAATTCTCACCATCCAACTTTCCTTGTCCACGTTAAGATCCGGTTGTAGCCAATAGGAAAGATTTTCCCTACATCAACTCATGTCCTGTGGGGTGTTCATATCCTCTTCCCATTAACTGAGGCTGTAGGTTCATTTCCTACCAGCCAAGAGACCTAGGACATTGAACGTCACCCACTGGAAAGCTCACTGCTATGGGATCATCCATGGTTGTCTGAAGAATTCACATGTCCTGCTTTAGATGGTCAAACAAATCCAAATCCCGTGGCTCAGCCTCCATTGTCTTCACACGTTCCACAACCACTGGAATGGCCATGAAATGCTAACCCTCCTTAACACTGGCCTCCGCACCTAGGATGGAGAGAGCTAGCAACTCTAGAACAGCCCCACGTGCCTCCACTTGCATGACCATGCTATCAATATCCGGCATCATCTGGTTCATAACAGAGGAAATATATACCACATTCCCCTCACAAAAAATGGTCTCAACCTATCTAACCTTGTTCTCGTGACTATAAATAGGTGCCAAATGTCCCAAATGGTGGCACCCCAGGCAGAAAGTAGGCCACGATTCAAATATTACCCTTTGTTTCCATTACAACACTTATCCAACCGAAATCCACAACCACTCCATGGGATCCTTTGAAACATCACCCTTGAAACATAAACGGGGGGAGATAAGATGAGAAACCACTGACATCTAGCTATCTGACCACAGGTATGTACCAAACATGTTTCCTTATATTTGGATAATTGATGGATTCTAGAAAGGGAGTGGTAGGTCTGGAAAGTGTACCTAGACCGTGGAAGTGGGAGGGGCATGATTACAGTTGAGATAAAAATACCACCGCAGAAGAAAGAAGCCACATATATTGATTGCAAAAGGGGATCGAGACCATGCGGTATTCAGATCATCCTCTGAGGAGAAAAAAAATTATCGGTTGACATAGATCGAAGAGACCGACCTCCTTGCCATCTTACAGATCCCATGAATCAAATATGAATCAATCAAAATTTTCTACCGAGGGATGGTGACCCCAGAATCGGGCTATCAGCATCATCTAGTGATGATTTGAGTCCTCGATGAACAACATTAAATATAACGTAAGTTGAGGCATGCTGAGGTGAAGATCAGGGACCTTTGGGAAAATCATGATTGAAGGAAATGTAGAATAAAATCTGGATTCATGAAAGGAATTAAGGGATAAGCCACCAAAGGGGAAAGAAGGACATGCCTCCCTCCCCCACCAGCGAGGAGGGGGACGTCACCACGTGCATCATTCTAGGTCATAGTCACAATGGGAATCACGCTAGGTCGCCATAGAAAAAACCATATGGTGAACTATTATGTAAAAAATTTATTCATAAGATAATATATTGTGAAATTTTTTTACCACTCTCTCCCGTAATAACACCATTGTTGATAAAATTTCTTAGACAAGGAATCAACTCATTTAAGAAATAGTTTGATTAATTATATATAATGTGAAATTTGTATCCCATTCTATTGATATGCAATAAAAAGTAAAAAAATTCAATTGTACTACATTATTTTAAATCATAAATATATTATATGAAATATAATTTGGGAGACATCACTATTTTTATTTAGGTATGGGAATCATATGTATTATTTTTTTGAAAAACATAACACAAAACCAAAATGATTATTACCACATGGAAAATAAGGTATATTGTTTCTATAATCTTATTAAACATAATGGGTTTGTATCCAAAACTGTTATTGTGTATTTTAATGAATATATCATGTTATTGGTTAGTGGGGGGGAATTATTATCATTGTAATGCTAAAACAATTTATATAAGAATGGTTTCTACAATAGAATGTGAGTTGGTCTAGCAATGGGTTATTGAATAAGAACAAACTCATGTAATATAAAAACCTTTACGGTCAGGTATGATTTATCAAGACCGTAAGATATAGGGATTTCTAGTAGAAATATTCATTTTTTAGAATTCATTGGTGATAAAACTAATACTTACTATGATTTTATTGAGTGTTTTAATTATATAAAATAGCTAGAGAGATGGGATTGGATATGGGATCAATATATACTAAAAATTGATGATGTGAAAAAATGGGTAATACCTATATAATGAAATAGGGTTTTGGTACATGAAACCTAACAAGGATTGTAGAGTGTCTTAGTATATTTTTTTTAGTAGAGAAATTCTATTGAAAATATATTGTATGGACTTTCAAGAAACCATTTCAATAGTAGTGATGATAAATACCATTCAGATATGGTATTTTATAGTAGTTCACTACAAAAATGAGATATATCATATGAATATCAAAACCATTATATTTAAAAAAATAGTGAATATTGTGTATATGATAATGAAAAACTGTTTTAATGTGCCAAAAATTACTAATAAGGTATGAAAATTGAAATAATTTCTTTATTTGTTAATGGAAGCATCTAAGTGTTTAAATAATTATCTTAATTATGTGATCAAAAAGAGTATTTAATTAAAAACAGTGATGCTAATTATATATGATAACATGTTTTTGGGATTTTTTTGGTATTTCTATACTATCAATTGGATGAAATACTACTCATTTTAAAAGATATCCAAAATATACATTTTGTAATGGAATTATAAGTTATTTGATTCTCAATGAAATACATAAATCATCCTAAAAACTATGTATTAATATATATAACTATATATTTTTGTGTGTGTGTGTGCGTTTGTGTGTGTATACTTTGACTAATTCATAACACTAATATTAATAAATTTTTAATGAATATTTACATAGTGAACACTATGAATGGGTGTTTTCTGATATTTTAATTTATTTAATTTTATGAAGACTCAATGTTCCTCTAATGAGTAAAGAACCATAAACATAAATAATAATCCTTAGCTATATTACCTGAGATAAGTCATATATTTCATTTTTTAAACTCATCCTAGTGTATGTACATCATTGAGTATAAAAAGTTAATAATAATACAATCCAAGATAAAATTCACTATATTATTATGAATAACATACTTAAGTACATTTGAATAATTATGTATATATTCTTAGTATTTGGGTTAGGATAATTTTTCATTGAAGTGGGTAAAATAATTCTAGTTTCTAAGATTATATGAATGACATAATATTATAATATTGTTTTATGTTTGGTCTCATTGGTGGAGCTCTTAGTTACAGAAAATTTAAAAACCCAAAATGGTGAACTGTACATTAATGATTGATTACATTATTTCATAAAATATTTAAAATGAATTTGTTTTCATTATGATGTCCATAAATAAATATTAGGTGGATCATGGAATTATAAAATTGATTGAGACTTTCTACGAAAATAATCGTGTTATTTCTCATTCTAAGGAACCCAATTCCCACCAAAACACTAAATACATCCAATGAAAAAACAATATAATTTTATAAATTTTTAAATAGTGGTGGTGTCAAGATCTATTGGGCGGATACATGTGAGAATTCCATACACCATAATCAAAATAACAAAAATATAATTATCTTGAAGATTATTTCATTTCTATGGGAATTAAATACAATGAATGAAATATGTAAATGTTTTTTTCAAGGTAAATTTATTACGGTAAAAAAAATATTTCTCTTCTACTGATTCATTAATGTGTGTTATCTATTGTACAAGGAAATTTGAATAATAAAACTCTTCATATAATGACCTCAATATTTCCCGATCCGGTTGTCAACATATAGTATTGTGGGTGGTGATGATACTTTAAAAATAGAATATGTATAATCTTACATATTATATATAGTAAAATCAAGATATTTTAATCAAAAACAAATTTTTTTGTCTAACCTTAAAATTTATATTATAGGGAATACCATATGGATATTGATATTAATTGTAGATTATGCTTCATATGAATCACAATTACATTTTTTTGAAATGACTTTAGGCATGTCATACATTAAATTTGGATACCTTCATTATGTTATCCTTGAGGATACGATAATAATTTCTTAGTTTCTTATATTCCTCCTATATGAAAATTATAAAAATTTGGACCTTGATTTAATTAAAATGAATGAATTCATTTGTATGATTAGTTTAGGGATTTGTGATGTGATTAAATATTTATATAAATGTCACAAGATTTATTAATTTAATATAGTGGATATATTTTAAATAATGATGATTCCATGAGATATTCAATACTTAATTATCATGTTCTATGAATATTGGTCACTTGTTATCTTGGATAAAGGTTATATATCTCCATTTATTTGAATAATAGAGATATATATTGTGTTATATTCATATATATATATATATATCATGTTGATTTAATGTGATTCCACTAGAACACTTTGTTATAGGAGTAGGGAAATGTTTTTTTATACTATTCACTTAAATTATAATTATATAGGGAATTATTTATTTTTTATCAATGTTATAAAGGTACTTAATTTAAAAAATAGTCAAAAAAATAAGGATAGATTTTAGTACAATATATTTATCCAATGTTTTTGTGATTTTATATTATAATAATATCTGATGTTGTTTAGATTTATTCACAAATATTTTTGGATGTTTTCCCAATAATATTAATGGATTTATTGAATCTGGGACATTAATGATAACATACACTAATTGAAATTTTTTGACATTTGAAAAGACCACCAATCCACTATTATTATGTTTTATTAAGGAGAGGGTTAGGTCCAAAAAGAGTCCAGGGGAAGAAATAATGGATCCCTAGGGAATGCACTCTTACAAGATTAACACATTCTGGGGTAAGGAAAATATGGAGGTAAAAACATTACATTGGGTAATTGGAGTGGACCATAAAGAAAGGAATTCACCACCATATTTCTTGCTCTCTAACTGTGAGTAACCTCCTTATGACATGGGAAGAGGTTTCTTCATTTGTGAACTAAGTACATGATAGATCATGGGATTAGGATAACTCATGGTTGGAACTATCAAAATTAGTGGATTTATTTTCATTACATTCCGACATAATACCACAGTAAATTAAAAATTCAATTACCTTGAGTATAAATATAGATTTATCCATGGGGGAATCTCCTGAGACAATTTAAATACCAAAAAATGAATAATTATGAAAAGTTGGTTTTGGAAAAATCATTCTCCATAAATATTTTCATTAGAGTTTGTGAATTAAATATTCACCTTAAAACCACAAACATGAGGATTCCATTTTACCAAATGAAATATATTATAGATTGTAAACTAAGTGATATTCATGTCTTCTAGCCATGAGAAACTATAACAAGGTTGAACAGTCCCATTTCTTAAGAAGTGGGACCATCCCGACATCTAGGGCCCAATACCTAACCATAACTTCCAGTCCTGAGCTAGGAATACCATTATATCTAGCCATATTTCATGTATTATCGATAATATGAAAGCCTTCCACTATTACTAATGACCTCATCATCCTCTCGTTACTATTATCATATGAGCCATGGAACTACTATTTAAGGAAGTAATTTTAAGTAATCTTCTACATGTGAATCATAATAGATATATTAAATTCATTCCAAATGGAGGATTCCAACTCCCATTCAGTGAACTTGTGATAAGTGGTCACTAATCTTTTTAATGTAGTAGATGCACTATGATACGGTGTAGAACCCCTTCCGTCTCACAACCATATTTGTGGGGATGATCTGGTTTCAGATACCCTAAATAATGATTTTGATTTTATCTAGTATCACATTACACCATAGAAACCCTCCTCATGCATCATGATTGTTATATCCATTCATGATGTGTCTGTCTAGCTTTTTTGAGAAAATTTCACTTGATGGTTTCATAAAAACAAACATTTATTCATCTCTGTTTGTTTCAATATTGTAATAAATATCACACTGTTGGAAGATGCGGGCGGTTCTGATCAAAGTACGAATGATACTGGCCTAGGACAATGTGATACCCCACATCGACCACCCTTGGAAACCTAGTGTAGCTTTGACCTAGATTTCATTCTAGCAGCTCATCATGCCACATCCAATGATCCATATTGTGTACTGAAAAAGATTAAGTTTATTTTTCCAAATTGAATCCCAGTTTCCGGATCACATTCCCTCCATCCCCCCTGATTTATCCTGGAGTGTCCCATATTTTATTTTCATGATGTTTCCCACATTCTATTTCACATAATATTGTTCCATTAAAACTATCCTAATTATAGTTCATTTTCTCAATGATGCTTCTAAGAAAAATACCTCAATCACAAGCCTCAATAGAAACCCACAAAATGAATCGTAATTATACATTAATTCATTCAGTTAATCATATATGAAGTTGGTTAAAGTTTCCTCAATTATCCTCATTACGACCTTGTGGACATCGAGGTCAAATAATTCCTGCATTGGAATGGATGTCAGCATAGTGTTGAAATGGGATACACAACAACTATAATAGAGGAAATTAAGTTTCTAATGGATAATACAGTTGGGGATTATGTACACTAGTCAATCAGTGTGATAGATATGAGTTATACATTTGTAAATTGGGCTCTAAAATACTCTATCTAAAATGGTTTTCTATAGATTCATGATCGCTCTTAAATTTTCTCCCCCCATCACTTCGAGTATGATCATGGGTTGGGGGGGGGGGGGTAAACATTAATTTTAGTTTGGTGGATAATCATGACACTCCACTTTCTATAAAAAAATAACACAACTAATCTCTTGGATATTTATATAGTATCCCTATATAAATAGTATAAGGTCAGCCATAAAAAATGGGAAGGACCAACGATGTTTGGTTTACAAATAAATGGATGGATACAACCCTCTATAATATTTTTACTTAGTTGTCTTATAAAGGAGTCTTGGGCCAAAATGATGACATTGGTAAATAATGGATTCCCATTCCACAGACCACATACCAACTTAAACTAACCATATATTTTTCCAATGAAAGTGACTGAAACCCATGGTGAGAATATAATCTTGATGAAAAGGTGAACCAAAAAATCAGATAATATCATATTCCCCATGATTCTTATGATGAAACTATATTCCACCCAATTATATGATATGTATATATAAAGTGAAATAGTTATATTAGAACCATGAAACTTATTATTAATATCACCTATCATTTCCTGTTCCATGGAATTGGCGTCTTGAGTATACATGACCTAAATAACGAATTGATGATATTCCAAGAACAAATTCTAGAGTTATTTTTATATTTTTCTATTTCTAATAGTGGTAAGGAATTTAATTGGGAAATTTGACATACTAATTAGATGATACTATTTAATATAGGTCATATTTTTAATCATATGTATAAGAATAATTTTGGTGGAATATGCCACATGGGGTAAACCTCCTCCTATGAAAAATCCAGGGATGATACCCATGAGCTATAGTTTAATGAGGCCCCCCTGAGTTAGAATTAAAAGAACGTGGAAATCCATCAGGGTAGATGAAATTTTATAATTGAGTGCAAAAATATCCTCCCAAACCATTACCTCATATTGAATGTTATCAATGAATATATTAATATTTATAGATTCCACCAGAGGGATGTTATAAACAATAACGACATAAACTCTCAGATAGTGATCCTATATATGAGGGTTATCCTTTGAATGAAAGGATATAAAAAATATACAACCAAAACTCCTATATCGTGAGGTTCATTTATATTGGATCCATATTAAAATATTATATTTGGATCGCTAATACATTTCCTTTCAGAGATACATGCTCCAAAAAAATGTAGTATTCTTATCCCCATCCCAAATCCATTTCAACCTCGCTCAGTCCCTTGTAGTTAATTTCTAGTCATAAAGCATTCCATCAATATTACCATTCATTTATATCATTGGAAAAAAGGTTAGAATCCAAATGGACATCAATTTCCACAATTTATAACTAAATATCATCATTGTTTTTATCCATATCCAACCAAAAGAGGAGGCTTACTATACCCGAAGCTCAAAGTTCTTACTTCAACCATAGAAGCTTGTGATGGAACCAAATCCACAATCCCTATATAATGCATTTATCCCATGATGTCTGTACCACCGGGTGAAAATCAATATTGGACACCCATCACACAAAGTAGAATAATGTTTCTCTACAATAAGCACTATTAAGAAGATGTATAAGTTGTAGGGAGTGATCTCATAAGGGTTGAACCATGTAGAAAACTTGAGAGTTATGAATGGATGAGTTTGGATAGACATTAGAGAATAAGAAATCCAATTTTAACCCCAAATAGAGGTGAACCATCTAATTATTAAACTGCATAAATCGATCCTTCATGAACCCCTGATCTAGGCTTCTATTATGATAAGAAAAGATAGAAAAAACATAAATGTACTTACATGGATAAAAAACTATCTTATTAAACTGTAATGGATCCATTATGTCATTGAATTCAATAACCAAAAGCCTTATATAATCCCTCTAGTTGACATTTCTGTGATTCTTCCAATGAAAATCCATTTCCCCTACGTCACATGTTTCACTAATGATAGTAATAAAATAAAAAACATCTAAACTAAAATTCATAGTAACATGTTGATTAGAGGTGGAAACCATCCAAAAAAATATAACTATTCATGAAAAGAATTATATTCTTATTTGAGGAACACCATGAATGCAGTTCTGAAGAAATAGAAATTAAACGATGTAATCAATTTTTTATTATTATTGTTATGTTCAAGGATAAAAAAATTGAACCCTTATGATCCAAAATAATAGAATCATGGAATATTTCTTCACCTTAAACCCAAAACACTGTGAATTATCAATGTGAAAATAAATAAATGATTTTTTGATGCCTATATTTGGATCCCAGTGTCGATAAGATTATGGTTTTATGGAGGATATTCTATGTTGATGTCTAAAACAAGCTCATCTCTGGACCCCAGTGGGTCGTAAGGATTCATCAATCACTTCAAAGACTCTCTCAACATGTGGTAATTCACTAGAACTATTATTGAGACATATTGAAGTGGAAAATAAAGAGAAAGGACCACTATGAAAGGTCATTAAGGTGAGAGAAGTCTCCTACTCATGGTGATAATCTGAGTTCACCAGGCCAATGAAAGAAAACTGGGGTAAGAGACTAAAAAATGGGCATGTGAAGATTACATTGAACTGATGTTGTGGTAGAAAAGAGGAGGTGTCATAAAACAATCATATTAGTACACATTCACTTAAGGACTGAGGAGGAAGGACCTTAGGTGAAGCCTTTGGGTGGAGACAGTGGGTTAACACCCAAAACCATAGTATTGGGTCCCAGATTGGGATTTTGAGGTTTCACACTACGAGATGAGGGTCCAGAAATGATACCATATGAAACATCCAGCACCTGATCCTACGAATAGGTTGCTTTGATGGTTTTAAAATGATCAAGGATTTTATTACTGGACTAAAATTTTAATAAAAAAGATTAAGAGTGTCCATTAAAGAGGCATATCATTTAGAAATGAGTTCGGGACAAGAAAATCAGGGATTTTGACTAGGAATCATTATCCCATCTCTAATTAGGATATAATCCCAAAGAGAATGGGATAAGTCAATTTCAATTAAAATCTGATTAATCTTGCATCCTTTATATGGATAGTGTGGCCAACCTCATAGACAAAATAATTGAGTGATGTTCCAATACCACATATTAATGGAAGATTATGAATGGGGTGGGGAGACTTGGAAGATTGATCCATACCACTTCATGTAAAGAATCCCAATGAACATATTATAATAATGACCAATGAATGAGATGAATACTCTATTTACAAATAGATCTAGGGATCGACACTCATACCATCATGAATCCATATTGGGAGCTAAGAACCAAGAAAAATTATATTTGATTATTGATTGAGAATTGAGATTAAGAGTCCACATTCCATAATAGGATGAAATCCTTAATTAATGGAATATGGGGATTATCCTTTCTAAACCATGGAACTAGTGTCAAACGATAGAAGTACATGGCCACTTTGAAAGATTCTGATAGAGAATCTGGCAAAGGAGCTCCATTAAGTTAATCAAAATAATGGTATTTTATCATAATCATCAGCATTAGGGGAATACAAAACAATTAAGAAGGGGATGGATGGATGATGACCACCTTCATGGAGGGTCCAACCAAAACAACCTTATCTATTGGAGAAGGAAAGATAACTGAACCGGGATCAATAATGTTTGGAGGTTCTGAGAGAGGGGGTCATATTCTAGTTGACACGAAATGTTTCGATGAACCATTCGGTAAGGGTTAAGGATGCACAAATGGTGGTGGATCTTAATTTGGAAAGGCACATGGGGTGCCTAATCTAAGGATGGAAAATACATCCGTCTTGTTTTAGATATCTCCTCAAAGTCAATATTCCATGGTTTTTGTTAAATCATATGTCATGATATATGGATAATGATTATATTTTTAATGATATTATATATAATTTGGATTAAAATTTTAATTATCATGTTGTTTTATATTTTGATAAATTATATGATGACATAAATATGAAATTCTATTAATAAAATATGTTTAAGATTCATATTATTAAGTTAAGAAATATCGTAAGTTGTTAAGCTATATGTGAAAATGAGTAGGTTTCTGCAAAAAATATGATGTGTTAGAACCCAAATACTACCCTTCATTCAATAATGCATTGTTATAAATGAAGATTTATGACCATGTTAGATTAGAGTATAATTCATTATCTTAATTACTACGATCTATTATATTCTTTTATATTTATTTTCCTTCAAAGATGAGGTTTGAGTACACCATCAAAGGATAGGGGGTCTATCTGAATCCATTGGTTATTGTTATTTGTGTTTCATACCAATTAATGTAGGAATAATTTCTTTCTAATAATATTGGATCTTGATCAAAGACATTATTGTGTTTTATTAAGATTAAAAAATTATGTGATATTTGATTTATGTATTTCCACATTATTTTTTTGGATACCACTCTTGCCAATCACTATATACCATTTTTTGTTTTTCATATACTATATATGGGTAAGGAGATATATTTGAAAACCCTTCGGTTCATATATCCCTAATAAAAACTAATATATTACAGTAATTGGAAAAAATAAACGCATTTGTAGTTGTGGTGGGAATATAATATCCCACCACTAGGTTATCATCTAAGAATATCATATCCCACACTTCAAGTAATTAATTTCAAATATCATATCCCTCTAATATACACATCATTATCAAGTCAAACTGTTTTTGAATATTTTATATCACAAACATAAAGATCAAATATATTTATATATATATGAAATCAAAATCACTACCTATACCTATAATTCATAGAACAAAAAGAATTGAAAATATCAACCATGACAACATCTTATTTCATTAATTTTCTCACTCAATAAACTATTCAAAATCCATAGTTACATGATAGTAGCCCTATAAACTATTCATAGGTAATCCATATTTCCCATTAACATTATATCATAAAATATCTGACAACCCACTAAAATTTATTCTTCCATAAAAACATATCATACGACACTCTGTCTTTAACTACATAAATTATAAATTAACCTAATATTTATCAAGGCCCATGATATCGTATAAAAAATAATTTTTCTTATTTCAAAAAATATGGTCATATGTGTAATCATATCATTTATTTAATACATTTTCTCCCCTAAATTATTTAAAAACTTCTTCTTAAATTTCCAGTCAAATAATTTTCCAAAATCTCAATATATCCACAAATATTTAATGTCATATCATTATTTGGAATTAAATTATTATAAAATTTATATTTCTCTCACATGTACCATCATTTATATTTATATATTTATCAAATTAATTAATTATATATGATCTATAAATATTAATAATCACTATACCAACCCACCTATGTGAAACCTTAAACATGCATACAAGAGAATTTAGAATACCCTACAATGATTAAAAAATTCAAATTTATCCTATAAAATAAATATAATACCCCTAAGAACTTATGAATTATTTCATTTTAAATAAATTTAATCTCTTTGATAACTTGTGTTTCATGCAACACGGTGTTTAAGAAAATATTATATTAAAATATTATTTAAACATGAAAATTATAACCTAGATGTTATGTTAGAGGGTATTAATAGTAATAAATATGTTATGAAAATATTATGTTTCATAATTTTAAAAATAATTTAAATGAATATATATTGATTTTAAATAAAATATTAATCATTTAAGAGAAAAACATTTATTTAACTAAAAAACACTTCTTTTATAAAAAATATTTACTAGTGACTTACGCACATAATTTTAAAACACTTTTTTTCATATATATAAAAAATTATAAAATTAACATCATTTTATAAATAATCATATCAAAATAATCTACAGTCACTTATAGGAATTTTTTGAGAAATGTTTCATTTTTTGATGAAGAGTGAAAAAACATATTATTTATTAAAACCATTATTTTCGTTTAAATTATATAAGATGTTAATTTAAATTTTAAATATATTTTGAAATAAAATTAGTAGAATTTAATTATAATAAATACAATTTAGTTCACTTAAATCAACTTCAAATTGAATTTTGATTTTAAAGATTCTATACTTATTAGAGTTTTCTCTTTAGAAACTCACTTTTTCATCGCATTTGTGGATATAATTTTAAATTGGATATCGAAATATATGTTAATTGAATTTTGATAGTTAAATTTTTTATTTTTAAAATACTAAATTTATAATATCTTATAAGGTCATCTTTATTTTTTACCATTATAAATATTAAATGAAGTACAACTTAGTTACCTTGGTTAAGGTAAAAACTGATTTCCCAGGAGGTAAACTAAAACGATAATGGTAAGCATGACCTAATAACTATTAAAATAACATTTAATAGACATATATATACCTTATAAACAATAATATTCAATAATTACACATTGTTTAGGCTATGTTCATGATAAAATCAAGGTGTAACTGATTCTCATCAAAAAAATAACCAAGTGTGTCATCTCCCACACTTCTAAAAATCCACCCCCTGTCATCGAATATTAACACATAAAAATAATTTTAGTTTATCAATTACCTTAAAAAATCCATTCTTTACTCCATTAAAAAAATAATAGGCCCCATTGTTTAATTAATTTTTTCCAATGAAGGATTTTTTTTGTAAACCAAAATATGTTATCTGAATAATAGGTCTCATTCTTAAATAATTCTTTTTATATCATTTATTCTTCTATATCCATCAAATATTATTAAATAATGGTTTTATTATAACACCATAATTTCAAATATAATGATATTTTATTATGGTAATTTTATAATCTACATCTATCTCCACTTCTATCATATAGGAAGCAAAACCATTGATCGTTTGTATAACAAACTGTCACCTCACAAACCTTTGTAACTCATTTTCCATCATCATATCTCACAATCAGATATAATGCTGGATTTATTATATATATATATATAATATTTATGATACTATGATACTTATATAATTATAATATAACTTATACCATCTTACTTTTATTCCATTAAAATATGATAATGTTGTTTGTGTATATAGTGGAGAACCACCACAGGAAGTGATGTGATGAATTGTTGACAAATGATTTACATGGAAGGAAATAGGAATAAATTTAATGCATAAATCTTATATATATAACATTATTTAAATTATATAAAATTAATATATCAAAAACTCTCATACCCTTCACCCATTACGATAATTATATCGTCGCTCCAGCATATATATTGCATGTCATGTCCCCAAAGAGATGTAATTCATTTTCCATTCCAAACATTTAAAATGTTTCTAACAATGAATATAATGATTAAAAATGAAATATTTAGCATTATTATAATTATATATATGATTTATTTATATCCTATTTACAATAATGATAACATCCAAGAAAAGAAATGGATGATAAAACACGGCCATTAACACCAGAAACAATGAAAATAATAAATTATTATTAACAAACAGGTGGTAAAATGTTATAATTAGAGAATATTTTATATTATAAATGCTTATTTTTTTATTTTATAAATTAATTATATTCTTAAGATCATTATATAAGAGGATAAATCAGGTTCAAGTAAAGGCAATCATGGGGTAACTGATTTCATATCGAAAACCATTTCACTAAGACATATTTCTTAATATATACTTATCCACGTTTATGTCATGTATATAAAACCCATTAAGCATAATCAACATGAATACATATTTATTAATAATTATTAATGTTCCATTTCATGTTTATTCTTAAATGTGATACAATTAAAAAGTTACGAAAGTGGTAAAAACTTATTGTACAATCTCACTTTCATTTGTGATTGTTTACATTCACAAAAAATAGTCATATTCTTGTGACCATTGTTTATTGTAAACTAAATGTTTCCTGAATTAAAATATTATCGTCTTATGGATATGATTATTTAATAATTCATATACACTTTCTACATATACTATTTCTTTTTAAATTTATATAATTATGAGGGAAAATATTTATAAATATTTACCCTTTACTTATCCCAGATATTTGAGGATTAGGAATATTGATTCAAGAATTAAGTTGACAATTTGATATATGGAAACTGATTTTCACACAAAATTAATTGTGGGACTGAGTTTTAGATATTCCCTCAATGCATTTACTGTTCTCATGTGACAAATTATTTTTCCAAATCAGATTGGTTTTTTTCAATGGTTTTTGAAATGACTTGTGAAAGGTATCTATGATTATAGTCTTATGATACATCAGATATTAAAATCCCAATATTATTCATTTACATTATTGAGAATTCACTTATTGTTACTATTATCAATTCTATTTTTTCATTAATATTATCTCAAAATTCATTTCTTTCTCAATTAATTATTTTAATGGGATGTGCTCTTAGTTATTTACCTTATCATATTTAATATTCTTTGTTTACTGATGATATATTCTTCTATATGTAACCCTTAGTGAGAATTTTATCTCACATTTATTATTTTTCCTCTCCTAAGGAAATAAAGATGAATATTTAAAATGAGTTTCAGGGCTTAAAATAATTCTATTTTGTTATGTTTAGTTTTATTTTCCCAATGCAAAATTTGTTTCATATATATATCTAGTTATTATAATTAGATAAACTAGTTATTCAATTTGTATTTTACCTTTTTATCTATTCTAGTGTAATAAATCATACATAAGATTTATGTTATTGGGGATGGTTTTAATAATGTTTTTATTATGAATATATTATTAGAAATCATGTGAACTACATTAAACAAAAACATAGATTATGAAATATAACCAAATGATAGACAATAATGATTAGTCTAGAAAATATACTAATGATTTGTTAAACAATAAATTATGTGGTTTTTAAATAAATATATATGCATCTATATACAATATGTGGATGTAGTTATGGAATATTTTTACCTTGGTATAATAACTACAATAAGGTTACATTGGGCATGACCCGATCATTCGCTTATGCCTTAAAATAGTCCTTACTATACACCTGGTTTGAAGCTCATATAAGATATACATATGATTATTCACATATTCTTTACAAAACATTATGCGGTATTAAGAAATAAATATACCCCAAAAGAAATGATGTTTATGATTTTTCAATTAATAATACATAAATTTAATTTATTTTTGTTAAATGTTACATGGTATTTTTGATTATACTTTATGATTTAAAATTAATAATTTTATGATATTATAAATTGTATTGAATTGTTTTGAAATGGTATCTTGATAGAATAATTATATCAGTACTCATGGTCATTTTAGTGATTACACTACAAAAAAATCCAATATAGATGGTATTGGAACAAAGAATATTGTGACTATATTAAGGAAACATAATTAGGATATGTAAAATAAAATTTCCATGATGGAGAAACCTACTCCACAATGTGATTCCCATTTTATTGGATCACATCATATAATAGAATCCACCATCATTAGGTAGGGTAACTAATCTAATGGTAATTGAGTAATGGATCAACTCTCTTGTGAATATATTTATGTCGTTGGGATGTGATGAAAAGTAAAATGATATATTTGTAGGGTATTGTTTTGAAGGTGATTTTGGTCAAAAATGGTTATTTTTCTAAAATAAAAGAGAGGAATTGGAAAGAAAACTCATGGAATTGAATGATTTTAGGGTAGATTCTTCAAAAAATATTTCCCTCATGAGAAATAAACATAAATGAAGTGAATATTAATTAGATTAATAAAAAAGAATATAAAAGTTTAGTTGAGAACAAGGATAGCTTAAAATTTTTATATAGGTATCCTATAGATTATATACACAACATAGAGTGTATGATTAACTATTTATTTTAATGGATCAATTCATGTCACTGAATGGTGTTGGTACCTAAATCTATTTCACCAGATGATGAAATAATTTTCTGTGTTATTCAAATGGAGAAGGAATTGTTTATATCCTAAATGTTCAACATAAAATATGAAAATAATATTTCTACTAAAAAATATAATGTGTTAAATAATAAAATGATAATGAATTATTTTCCATATTTTTAGAAATATGGAATGAATTAAGATAGGAATTTATTGAATGGCAATTTATTTTGATATAAGATTGCAGATAAAGGTCATCGAGATAATAAATGAAATCAAAACAAATAAAAATTGATATTAAATGTTTCAAAAATATGACTAAGGGGAGAGACACAAACAAATGTCTTATGTGTCAAGGGAAATAACAATGAATAGGAGAGGGGATGAATATGAAGCTTATGTGATCTCTACAAGTGAGATGGAGGTACCCAATGTTGTATTGGTAGGTACATTAATCATAGATTAAAATTTATACAATTCCTTATTTATTTTTTGTTCCTCACACACTTTTATTTTCGATGTATTCCATGAAAATTTTGTATCTACTAGGAAAATTTATAATATAGTTTTCTGTCATAACTACTAGTATAAGTATCAATAAAATATAATTGTGTTAACGCATCCCCATTATAACACATAAACCTAATTTATTCTCTAAACTCATTAGCATTCCTATGGTTGACCTAATATAATCAAATGTATGACCATGATATAAAAATATTATACAAAAATTAATTTATATGAATAAGGAAATTATTATAGTTAATGAGTACGTATAATTCCTTATCCAGAATGTTGAGAGTTTATTATCTGAGACATGTCAAGATCCACCCACCAAATCTATACTGATTGAGATTATTAGGGAATAAGATAAAAAAATATTCATGGAGAAGGTATTATTCATATTTTAGATGTACCAATTTTAGTATAATATATTGACGTATTTTATAAGGAATAAAATAAACATCCACATAGCATGAAGTTGGGGTTTCCATTGATTTAATCTATGATTAAAGACTAATATGAAAGGATCCCTATATATTGGATGTTGATGAATTAGTGGAGTTAAAGGTAAAACAAGAGTAAAATTGTGGAAATTGATTAATTCACCCTAGTGTTTTACAAGGGGGATCCCATTTTCTCCTCAATAATACTAAATATGGATACATGAGGTAGTGTGTTAAATATATAGAAATTAATGTTATTATGATAAAGAACATGTATACTCTACCTCTTGTGTATGAGTTATTTGATCACCTTTATATATGTTTTTTTAAATCCCTTTATTCATGGAATCATTAATAATGATTAAAAATGAAAAAAATTATATATACAACATTACAAATGTGAGATAGAAATTATAGTTTTACTGTATCTTCATTTTAATTTACTAATTCACCTTCTCCTTTTATGTTTCTAATGAATATTTTATTAAAGGAAAACTATGATGTATTCATTTTGGTATTCACTGATGATATATTTTTCTATTATAAAAGCTACATATACCCTTATAATCAGTTTCATATCATTATTAAGACTCTTATAAAGAAAGCATTAAATGGAAAATTTATTAATATTTATTTTTATCTTTAAGAAGTTACATTTCTTTTCCATTTGGTCCCCATGGATGGGATCATAGATAATACTATAATGAAAATGGTAGTCTAATAATATACTATAATAACAAACATAACTATGTTATATTGTTTCATTTGTTTAGAAGGTTACTACTAGGGATTTATTTATAAATTTTCTTAATTAGATACCAAAATAACAAATATTACACAATAAGGGGTAAAGATCGTTTAGAAAAAGGAATGCGAAGAATATTTTGATGAACTAGAGTAGATATTGGAAAATTATACGACTTTGAATCTATCATATCTAAATGATGGGTTTGTTATATATATATATATTAATTATATAAGGGACTTTGTAATGTCCTATTGAAACAAGATAGTGTTATTGCATATGAATCAATGTAATTTATGAATCATAAACTAAACTATCCATCCCATAATTCTTGGTTAGATGATGTAATCTTTTCATTAAGGATATAGAGACATTATCTCTATAGGGAATTATGTGAGATATAGATGGATCCTAAAATCTAAAAAAACATCTTTTCGATAAATGAACATTATATTAGATAAAGGTGATGGGTCATGACACTCAAGGATTATGATTCCTTAATAAAATACCACTTGGGGAAAGAAAATAATGTATATATTGTATTGAGTTGGAAAGATCATGGATTTAATACACATATGAGTACTAAGATGGATCCTATATTTATTGTTCTAAAAGTGAAATATAAATGAAATTCCAAGAAAAGAGAGAAATAACTCCAATTGTTTCTAAAAACCTTTTTATTATAAATTTTAAACAAATATCCATTCAATTATCTGAAATTTTCAAGGAATGCTAAAGTTGTGAATGATGGGAAATTATAAGTGTTCATTGGTAAAAATATTGTTCTCAAATTTAGATATAGATTATTACATACAAATATACTTAAGATAAAAAGGTAATATTCTGATGATATACATAGAATAAATTTCTCTATACACATCAGTAGCACAAAGATGTATAGGGATTTAAGGGAACATTTTTTGTGGGATAATATGAAGTGAGAAATTGTTGACTATGTATCAATATGTATGTTTTTTCGATATATACAAGTTGAGTGAAGTCATCTTAGTGGTTTCATGATTCCACATCTTATTCCTATATGGAAATTTGGTGACATTACTATTGACATTATCATATTACTGCCAAATACTCTTATAAAGAATGATTACATTTTGGTTATTGGTGATTTCATAAATTAATATTCACATTTACTATTTATAAGAGAATATTTACCTCTTGATTTCCTCATAAATATATATATAAACGATGTTTTAAGACCTCATGGTGGACCACATTTGATCATGTCTATGTGTGATCCCCATTTAACAAAAAAATTATGAATGAGTCTTTAGAATGGTATTGATACTATGATTCATTTGAGAAATATCTACCATCTTAAAACTGATGGATAGTCTAAATGTAATATTAAAAAATGTATGAAATATTGAGTCCATTTTCAATTGTCTTTTAATATTTTTGGGATCAATATTTACCTTTAGTAGAGTTTTTCTTTTATGATTGTTTCCACTACAGTATTAAAATGGCACCATATAAAGCATTATTTTAAAAAAGATGTAATAATAAAAAAAATTGGATGATTTTTTTAATGGAATATTTTATCCCTCGAAAATTTTTGAGGGACAACAAAAATGATAAAGGACATTTAGGCTAATAATAAGGTAACTCAACAATAGAAAAATAATTCTAAAAATTAAAGGATTCATAATTATATGTTAGGTATCATGTTTTTTAGAGTATCTCTATGGAATGATGACATAAGGTTAAGCTAAAAATAGAAACTACTCCCAAGGTTCATCAGAAACTTTAATTTCCTTAAAGGAATTAGTGTTTTCTCTCATCATTTTGAAATTACACCAAGTCTCTTAAAAGTTTCTGGTGTGATCAATATATCCTTCTTAATGATGTAAATGTCAGAACCAATGCATGGGCTCACCTATGATGAAATATAAATTTTTCTAGATATATCTTCTAATGAAGAACCCAAATAGATTAATTATACTAGAGATCATGTATTTAAGAATCATAAAAATCATTTCTTAAAGGTACTTTAGATAAATCACCATAAAGAGGATGCATCATGGTAACAATAGGTTGTTATGATAAAGAAAATTCATCATTTTTTTGGAAGGTAACATCCAAAAGAATTCAATGATAAAATATTTATAGGATGGTTGAAATGGACACCCAGATACTTTATAATTAATAAATTTTTAAATAAATTAAATCTCTTTGATATATTGTGATTCACGCAACATTGAGTTTAATAAAAAATACTCTAATAAATTATTAGTTAAACAATAATAATTTATCCTAGATGAAAATATTATAGGTAATAATAATAATAAATAATTTTTAAAATTATATGGTTTATACTTGTATAAAATAAATTAAATACATATCTATTTATTAAGAATAAAATAAGAATAATTTGAAAGAAAAAGAAATTTTTTCTGAATAGTTATATTTTTTCTAAAAAGAGGTTTAGTTAGAATTTTCAACCATAATTTATAAATATTTTTTTACCAATTTTAGAAAAATTGATGTATTAAATTAAAATAATTTCCTAATTCATCATTTATTAGTTATTTAATGTTGAAGTTTTGGTATTTTCCTGAAATATTTTTTATGAATATTGAAATATAATAAATATTTACTGAAAATAATCTTTTAATTTAAATATTTATAAACATGATTTAATTTATATTGGTTTTCATTTAAACTTAGTTAAATTATATTATATTATATGAAATTTAATTCATTTCAATCAGATTAAAATTTATTTTTTATTCTAATATAATCACTACTTAGGAGAATTTTCTTTTTGGAAAACAGCTTTTTCATTACATCTGTGAGTATACAAGAAAATAGATTCTAGAAATTTTAAAATTTTAATTTGGAAAAATATATTCCATTTTTGGAATTAAAATATTTTATATTATCAATTATTTTAACCATAAATTTAGAGTACCTTAAATAACAATATCACTATACATTAACTAATGTAGTTAAGAAAAAACAAATTTACATGGGTATAAAATAAAAAAATATTTGTTAAAATGACCTCTCTACATTTCAAAAACCCATATTGTTGAAAACTTTAGTCCTTATCAACTATAATGGAAGTTAGTGACCTATTTTAGAGTCGTTTTTCAAGATAAATATGTTGTTTTAATTGATTGTTTTTAAAAATTCAATGTTTATCTTATCCCCCGCATATAATAAAAACACCTACTTCCCCCCCCCCCTCTTCAAACATTAAAATCCATTTGGATTGGCCAATACCTATAGCATTAACTTCCTCATCACCTACTTGTGTTATATATCCATGTTTTGGTCCATAAATACACCCAAGGGAGGGTAGAAGTTTTAAAATAAAGAGTTCTTCAGATGGAAAGGTAACATTCTTAAATGTTTTTTTAATTAATTTCATCTACAACAATTTTAATACAATTTTCAATAAATATTTTTAAATAAAAATATTATAATATATTTTATATTTTGTTATTATAATAATTTAATAGCCTATAAACATATCCTATTATATCAAATGGGAAATGAAATATACAAATATATATGTGGAAGATCACCGCTACACGAACCAATGGAACTCGGTTTCCATCAATACCTCTTATGGTCAGATATAATGTCGGTTTTATTTTGAGTGTATATATATATATTATGATATATTTATACTAATTTATTTATAATATAACTAAAAGTTTCTTACATTCCATTATTTTTAAAATAATATATTGTTGATCATGTGTACGCATACTACTGCCTCGCAAATCGATGTGATTTGTTTTTCACTTAGACATTACATGGACGGAAATAAAAATACTTTTAATGAAAAAATGAGATATATGTGAAAAGATATAAATTATTTTAAATTAATTTATCATATTATTATTTACTATTTCACATATTAATGGATTTATATCACTTCTCGGGCATATGTGTGGCCCGTCGTGTCCATGAAGTGATGCAATTCATTCACCATTACACATTTTCTAGAGTGGTTCTTATAATTTATATAATTAGTAAATATGATTTTTATAAATATAATTTTTTTTATAACTTAATAACACACCTAAAATAATTATACAGTAGTTAAAATCTTGTTCAACTAATATACATCAATGTGTAATGGATTTTGTCCCAACATCCATTTTATTGAGATGTATTTGTTTTTATCCACATATTCACTTGTTTGTGGTGTATATAAAAACCTATTGATTTATTTAAAATAAATTAAAATTTAATTATTATTATTGATATTCTTTTTTATGTTCTCTATTGAAGTCATTACAATTTAAATGTTTTTGAAGCGGTAAAAAAACTGTACATTCTCACATTCTTTTGTGATTTTTTACATTCTCTAGAAACAATAAATTTCATGTGACAATATTTCATTAGAAACTAAATATATATTAAATATCCATATTATTTTATTATGTATAATTTTTTTTTTCATAAACCATGATCAATTTTATCATATAGTGTTTACTTTGAATCTTAATTGATTAACGGGTGAAATATTTATAAATTTTAATCATTTAATCAATTAAACTATTTGATAACAATGCATATTGATTTATAAATTATATTGAATATTAGATATAAGAAAAAATATTTTGACATGAAGATATAGTTAAGCCTAGATTATATATATCCCCCTGATGCATCAAAACATCTAATGAGACAAATCAGTTCATCAAATCAGATGGGATTTTACCCTTTGTTTTAAACTATCTCATGAAAGGTATTCAGAGTAGAGGTTTTACGATTCCTTAGATCATGACGACAAATAATTAATGATTTCCCTAATCATAAATTCATTTGTTATTATTATCCAATATATTTTCGCATTTATATTCCCTAAATATGAATTTCATTATCACTTTAATGATTAAGTTGAATGTCTATTTAGTTATTTATTATTCGGTATTTAATATACATTGTTCAATCATTATAACATCCAATTTATGTAAGCCTTACTGATCATTCTATCCCATAATTGTTTTCTTCCATTACCCATGTCATGAAGATAAATACTTTTGATGATTTTAAATGATGTTAATAATTTTATTTTGATATGTTTTATTATCATTTTCAAATGTAAAATTGGTTTCATGTATGTATCTGGTTATCCAAAACAACTTAAATTTTCAGACCTTATTTATTTGATACTTTTTATCATTTTCAATGTAAAAAAGAAGAAATCGAGTCTGGGTTACTAGTTTTGGGTTCATTCCAATAAATATTCATCACCATGAATTTCTATATCCCATAAATTAAAGTCAATTAAACTATATTGAAATATCTATAATCTAATTCCAAAACATTTAATACAAATAACCCATCATCACAGATTTAGTGCACCAAAACATAGATCTCTCTTAGCGAGGGAGGATAGAGATCCAAATAGAATATATCTAAAGATTTTAATAAAAAATTTCAATAATGTTGTATAGTAAAAATTAGAAGAAAAAATAGTTTTTCAATTATGAGTAACATTTGAAATAAAAAAATCCTTGTATGGTTTTCCCATTCATTTTAGGATGTTATGGTTTATTTTTTTAACTAAATAATGTAAGTATTATTTTATACAAGCTCAAAAATAATTTCCAAATGGACTATGTAAGACCCCCTATATTAATCCTAGAATTAATATCTATAATTCATGTTCTATCCTATCTATTTTACAGAGCATGGAAATTAACTTTCCTTTAAAACCATAATTTATGGTTAAGATAAACTATGTCATTTTCCATGTAGAAATATTTGAAAAATCCACTAACTAAAAAATCATGATGAAAAATCCATATATTCATTACCTATACCTATGTAGAAAACAATTTACACTTGGTAAACCCCTTCTAAATTATATCTAAATGTTTTATTTTTGAGAAACCTAAACCCCATGGTAAACACCCTATTTTACATCTAATGGTGTAATCGAAATTCAATATAGATATCATGTAACACAATAATTCACACATCATTCTATCATAATCCATGAAAAATATATTAATAACATCATAGTAAACATGCATAAATTCAGAATTTCTACATTAGAAAAAGTGCATAATGAGAAAAATACTCAAATAACAAAAATAATCACCCTCAAAATCCAAACATCCATTTAGAACAAATCAATTGGGTGTTATTACCCTTATATTATAATTTCCTCAAAAAATATCCATTTAAATTTATGTTTTTAATTAGAATTATGTTTAAAATTGTATAAAATATTACACACATTAAAATTTCACATTAAAGATATTTTTTTGGATTTATGTATTGGGGGAGTGTATTTATAAGTCCCACAATACAATCATTTTCCAATCAATTTTCCTATATTTTTTATAAAAAAAAATTTACTCATCTATTTCATTTTCATGTTTTCAAAATCATTCATAAATGAACGATGGATTATTTGTGTCTAGGAATCTACTTATATTCATTATTACTGGGAAATATAATTCTTATCAATGATTTTATAATCCTCTCTATAATTTATTTTGTTGATATTCATGAATACATTTTAAAATTTTCTATTTAATATTTGGTTTTTTATGAATTTTAATTTGAAACTATTAATTTAGAGAATTATAAATTATTAATAAATTTTTAAAGAAGGTGGTGCTTTGGTCAAATGACAAATGAATGTTTTATTTTTAAAAAAGATATTACATGAGTTTAAAATATAGTATCCTTTTACAATATTTTACATGCAGAGGAAGAATGTTGTTAGGGAGATACATCAAACATGTTGTGTCCTGAGAAACCCATTTATTGGTGAGACCATATTCAATTATATTCTCCTCTCAGTAGGTATGGGATGCAATGTAGTTGATTTCTTGTATAGAGTAGATTTAATTCATCAAGCGTGTAGTAAGCAGCCAAGCTAGATGAATCACCCCTTCTAAATAGCCTAAAATATAGTAGTAGAATCACTTTTCAGTCCAAAATATGATCCAACCTGGGTGCAAGGTGGATGATATGGCATGTATCACACTCATTATTTTAGATTCTAGAGAGGTTACAATATCATAGCCTCCAAAAAAGCACACAAAAATCTAACCAAGATTAATTCTGTAGATGGTGAAACACCCTGCAGGACCCAGATATTCTTTATAGGCTACATACACATTGATTTTAATCCACCATGGGAGAGGTGGTCTCTATAAAACCTCAAAAGTGTGTGTCCGCTGGAATAAAATGGCATTAGCCTAAATATTTCTCAGGGTAATTAAATCTTCCACAGAGTGTAACTCCCTTTATGAATAAACATAGACTCTCAAATAGTAATAAGAAAGCACATTCTACCTTCATTAATTTTGAGTGAGAAATTATTATGATGAATTTAATTTATGTTATACCATATCACATGAAGAATCTTTGGAACCCTTAAAAGGAACAAGTTTTTGATTTCTTAGGAGTTATCCATATTTACATAACGTTTTAGGTGGGAATTGATAGAGTCAAGAATTAGCCATCTACAAATAAAGATTTCAATTATATAGTTCTAAATAGAAGTGTTGCTGGCACAAAAAAGAAATAAATGATTATTATCTTCATTATATGGATTACTCAGACAACATTTTGAGAAAAGATGGACTCCAAAAATTTACAAACATGTACCATGGGGAACCCTATTATAATAAAGGCACCAAATAAGAGTGAGTATTGAAGGTTTAATCCAGGACTGATCAAAACATTTAATCTATTTAAATTTACTTTTTAAACTATGGAAGGAGTGGTTATAGATTTTTTTTGAATTTAGAAACCCATTGTGAGAAGGTTCCCAAATAAAAAGATCATCTGAGATAGAAATGGGGTGATTATTAGTAATTTGAATAATGTTTTTAGGAAGAGTATCAATATGAGAATTAAGAACATTTCTAACAGTGTTGTTGATATTTATAGGGGCATGGTCATTTTGAATGAAAAATATAGTAGGAGAACATGTATACTCTTTCAACCAAAATTTCATGGAGGATTTTTTAGAGACTATCCATCTAAAATTGTTCATAATTTTTTCATACATGTTTCTGATGGAGTTCCAAATGAAGGAAGTTAGAAAATTCTTGTTACCACTTTTCAATCTACCAAGGATACTATCTTTAATGAGAGAAATGAAGGGGGGGTCATTGTGAATCAGTTTTTATGTTAATCTGGCTTGATGAGCCTCATTAAAGAGTATTATGTTTTTAATAACAAGAGCACCCTTGCTTATGGGATTATAACAAGTAGCCCAAGGAATAGTCACAAGATTCCTTTACATGGTTCTACCAGTCCAAATAAAAGTTTTTATGTAAACCTTCATTAGTTAATGAGACTAGCTATCCAATTATAGACCATGATCGAGTAAACCAATTTGAAGACAATGACAAACTTGACAAGACCCACTCTCCCCTCCATAGAAAGTGATTTTCCCATTCCATGTGGAATGGTGAATAAGAATTTGATAAAAAAAATGATTGAGAAGTAGCTTTCTTGTGGTTTTACCCATAAGATGGTAACCCCATGTTATTTAAAGGGAATAGTTACTTATTTGATGTTAATATCATTGATGATACCTCTTTTTATACCAGTCGTAATGTTTTTTCCAAAGTAGATGTAGGATTTGATCCAACCAATCGCTTGACTAGAGACCTCCTCACTGTGAGTGAGAGTGTAATTATGAGTAAGATGTTTATTTTATCAACCATTAAAAATAGAACGATGCCATCTGCACAAAGGAGGTGAGTGGGAGAATTCACTTTCCTGTAAGCCTGAATTGGTTTGATCTTGTTTTGGTCAACCATGAGAGTGAGAAGATTAATTAAATAGTCCCCTATAATAGAAAAACAGATTAAAGTTAGGGGATCACCTTGTTTGAAACTATTGGAGCAATTAAAGTAACCTCTGGAAAACCAATTGGTTAATATGGAAATGTGATATAAATTTAAAAGGGTTTTAATTATAGAGATTAATATGTTGTTGAATCCAAATCCGTATTCAACATTAAATATGAAATCCCAATCCATTGTGTTAAAGGAATTCCTAATGTAAGGTTTTATGGAGGTGTTACCAACTATATTTTTATTGTCTGAAATGTTAGTTCATTCGGAGGAAAAACAAATTCACTCCTTGTTGGACCTTCCCTTGAAAAAAAATTGATTCAAGGAGATAATTTAAAATAATTGAAATATTATTTTAGTCATTACTATTTCCTTGGAAGAATGATAATTGTTTCACTTATAATTTTTGGAGTTCAAGGAGCTATGATTTTTTAATAATTACCCTTATACTATAAAACATCAGTCAACTTATTTTATTTCCTTCTAATTAAATATGAATAAAATTTTAATTAAGGAAAATCAATGATTTCAGTATGGGGGGATTTGAAATGACACTATTTTATATCTGTGAAACAAATATTTTTAATAATTTTAAGGATTTTGTTTAAAAACATATCATTAATTAAATATATACTTTTGAATGATTTATTTTTATTACAATTAAATAAAATAATTTTTTTATAAAATATTCTAGTTATTAAAATAAAAAGTTTCAATTCCTATAAAAATAAAATGTCAAAAACATTTATAAAAATATATAAACATGTTTTTTATAATTATTTAAATTTATAATAGTATTTTAAAATTTTATGATCAAATTAATTAAAAAAATAAAATTTATTTTAAAATATTATTTGAATACAACCATTGTGTGCTTTTAATTTTTTTTAAAAATATACTATCGATTATTGATTTGAATATTTTATGATTAAAATATATAATTGATCTATAAATTTTTAAATAAAATATTTTCATTAATGAGTACTTGCATTTATATTGAAATTTATTTTAAATCAATAATTCCCATGGATGATGCCACTGTATTGAGATATATCCTAGAGTATTGAAAGATTTAAAAATATATGTTTTTATTGTTATTTAGTGTGTATTTGAGTAATATTCCCATCACTATAAGAAAACTATTACCCAAACTATACCTTTAAATTAAAATATTTCTCCAATTTGTTTTTTATAATTTATCACTATGATTAGATTTATTTTGAAATGGTTTCTTATCTGACATTTAATAGATTTAATGACTACTAAAACTGTTAACATATAAGAAGTTATATATTAATTTATTTAGCAATATAGAATAATAGAAAAATATTTGTTGAAACAAGTTAAGAGATATACATGGATGGAATAAGTGTCTAGATTTTAAAAGATAATATTACAAAAAATATGTGACTGATCATAATGATGATGAAAATCATCCGTCATTCACTGGAGTATGATTTCATTGACATTTTTGAATAGAGTGAGTTAATAAAGTTTTTGTAAATTATTTGTATAAAAGTTTAAAAAATTTCACAAGACATGTTAAGTCTAGTTCATAACAAATATGTATGGATTATCTCACTGGATAGAGACAATAGAGGTCTTTTATTGAGGATCATGTAAAAAATTTGGTGAATATTTTATAAATCCAAATGTAGTTGATGTCCTAAAATAATTTTTTTTCTATGGTGGAATAATATAGGCAGAAATATGATTGAGTTGTAAAAATTTAGAAATACTCTTTATATACACCAACTGATTAGAGATGTATAGATTAGAGTAAAATAATATCTTTGAAGTGATAATCCAACCTATGGTTTAAGGTCACCATAGGGCATTCAATATGAAGTAGGAATTCAAATCCAAAAGAAAATTATTTAGAAGTTATATAGGAATTAATTATAAGGTAGGGTTCAATTTTAAGAAAATGTAATAATAATAAAGAAGTGAATGAATTTTATCTATTTAGAATGTTCCAATCCCATAAAGTTAAATCATTAGAAGAAAAATTATGGGAAATAGATTTCTAGCATGTGGATGTTTTTTGGTTGAACAGTTATGATATTAAATTGGAAATAAATAATTTTTATACTAATTGGGAATCATTTAAATATGATATTAATTGGGTATTATTTAATTTATTTTTTTTATAACAAATTATTGATATTTTATTCCTAGAAATATATGTTAAATTTATTGGATGGAAATTATTAGTGAATTTTGAATTCATATATAAATGGTCATTATTTAATAATTACATATTATAATGACGTATTTTCCTATTAAGATATTGTATTATAAGTTTAATATATTTTTATTATTATAAACGTTTTGTGATAGATATATATCCATAAAATTTTACAAGAGAGTGACAAGTTCATTTCAATTCACTGAAACACCTCCCCATTGCCTCAATATTGGGTTTTATCATAGGAATATAGGAGTTTGAGTGAGTAATGTCCAGTCTCAAATCCAATTTTTTCTATAAATATAACTATTAGTTTAATGAACCAATTTTTATAATATGTAATAGAAAAAATAATACATAACCCATCAACAATAACAATCGATAATTAAATTTAATATGTTACTTAATATATTAGGATAATATATTGGTTTAAGGATTATTATTCAAATTTTTTATTAAGATATAAAATGTTATCATCATCCCCTATATAATAAAAAACCCCTATAAAATTCTCTTCTGATAACCGTGAATGTTACTCAATTATAATTACTAGATAATAGTGTTCTCCCATTAAATATTTCATATGAAATTGTTTAAAATACCCATATTTTCCACTTTTTTTATAACATGATTAGTCAATTAAAACTAGTTTTTACATTAAAAAACATTTTTGGTGTGATTTTTAAAAATTATGAATAAAATAATAAAGAATAATATGTCACATCTAATAAATATAAAAATGGATACATTCTATTTCATAATTTATGTTTAATCTTAATTAAATATATATGTAATAACATAATAATTTAATGTACAGTTCTTCCAATGTTAGAAACAACATATAATAATATAGTTTACAATTAGGGGTTGTTTTCTTATGATTCAGCCTAAAAACATAAACATATTTTGATAAAAAAACATTTGGAAATTTCTCTCTAATATGAAAGAAATAAATTTTAAAAAAAGATTATTTTTTATGAATTATTTTTTTAATATATACCTATATAATCCATAAAATAAAAAATAATTATGGGATGAATTGGATAATAAATAAAATATTAATTAATTATCTCTAAAAAGTATTCTATTTGGAATTTTTTATATTCCGTATGGTTGAAGTAAAATCAATGAATATTAAAATTTACTAACATATGAATAAAATATATTAACTTTTTGAAGTATAAAAAAATATTCCTATGAAATTTGTATCTAGGTAAATTTAAGATAAATTTCTCTAGTCATGGGAAGGTTTCTGTACGAATAAAAAGAAACCTAATGGTAATATTCTCCAAAAGATTTTATGGTGTAAATTTTAATGGAATAACTAAATAAGTATAAAAATCATAGCGTATAAATTTATTAATGGATAATATTAAAATAGGCTCTGACAAAAATTGGTGTGGTAAAAAATATACCATGACAATATCAATTCCAAACCAATAATAATGGACACTTACAAGTTCCTAAAATGAATGTAATGAAACTTGATTAGAATAATTAGAAACATAGGAATTTGGATAGGTATAATATTATAATAAACTAATTATAAATAATCATCTATAATACCCTCTATAGGTTAGCATTGTGGTAGAATTATTTGAGGATAACATGTTTTTTATATATACCAGTATTCTTAAAATAATTTCTGGGTGTGTTATAGAAAACCATGATGTTTTTATTATATATGAACCACTAATGTGTTTGGATAATCTAGGGAAAATGTGCATCTGCAGTATAGAAAATAATTATTTTTATCTTACTAGACAATATATGAAAACTCAATAGGGATATGATATAATATTACTTCAACAGCTTATGGAATAAGTCCTATGGATTAGAATGTTCCTTTAGGTAGCATAATTTCCTTGCATAGGGTGAAACATGTACCTGAAATATGTAAAACTATTTGGAGTTATTTAAGCTTAATTAGTGTTAGTTTTGAATTTATATTAAAATTTAATGGTGCTATGATTTTTTATTTATTATTTTTTTATTAATAGTTATATTTATTATGTTTTTAAAAAAAATAAGGTTTTGTATATATGTATTTATATATAGAATAATGTATCAAAATATCTTATTTTCATATCTATAAAATTTTCAAATATTTTCAACACTAAATGATTTCAATTGAATTTTAATATTATCAAGTGGATTATAAAGAAACGATTAATTTTAAATAATCATAATGATAAAAAATAAAAATTTCATGTTTCTATGGTCGATTATAAAATTCCGAAAACTTATCTTTTTAATGAAATGTGTACACTATTATTTAAGTGGGTGCAGAAATGTAATATATAGTACAACAGATTTCTGAATATAGACCATAAATAATATTTATTACCTATTAAATAATTAAATAGATATTTTAATTATTATATATTAAAAATTTAAAATTATTAAGCTTAAAATAAATTAATATATATGATATCATCATATCTTCGTATTACTATGTAACCAAAATGGTTATGTACATATAGTGGTGTACAATATGTTTTGAGACGATTTACTAAATATTTCCCAAGAAATAGAATATTTTATGAGGATCCACCTATTTATTATTGTTACATTAATTTGATATCTGAACAAAACAATGGATATTTAATCATATAAATGTTAATATTCTTTTCAATTCTATATTATACAAATTTATTTGGGAGATTAATTGAATATAAATTTTCAACCATTAAATAAATCCCCTTGTAAGAATAAAATAGTCAAATCATTTGAATATCATAAGTGAAGATATCATTTCTTATGATTTTTAGATGTGTGCGGATTTCTTAAAAAATTATTAGTTCCAAAGAATAATAGAAAAAAAATCTTAAAATAATTGATTTGTTTTCTTCAGTTTTTAAAAAGGAGTTATAAATTATGAAATTTAGTTGTTAAATCTTTGATTTATTTTATATAAGTGGATACTAATTTCAATTTTTATGTAGTGAAATTATTTTATGAGGTATTTCCCATGAAAATAAGAGCACTAAAATATTTGTCTATTTTATATTTTTTTCTCACATTATGGAATATTCTAGAACATGTTCACTTGTTTAATAGATATGGGTAAAATTGAATAGTATTTAAACAGCTAATAGGCTTAATGAATTGAATGAACTAATGAGAAGTAAATGGTAAATTGCTTTCAAGTGATTCAGAATATGTTTCATTAAATTAAATATGAAGGTTGAACATATACATTTAAAAAGTGCATTTATTCATCTTATCTGTGGTATTGGAAGGTTATAGAGAAAATTTAAATTGACTCAATTGTTTCTAAAAGAATTTTGGAGTAAGATTATCTTTTACCAGGTTGATTTTTTTTATTTAAATTGACTTTTAAAAAGAAATTTAATCTATATAGAAACAATTATGTGCATAAATCAAAATGTTTTTCTATAGGGTTTAGGAAAAACGTGGGAGGAAATTATGTTGACACCTATATTTATTTTCCCAAATGATTACCATTATAGTGATAATTTCAATAGATTTAATACATGAATATGAAATCCCCAAAATGTATATGAAGATTTATTTTCTTCATATTAAACAATAAATTAATATGAATATGAATCATCCAAAAATAGTTTCACTATCTAATAATGAGTATAATTTCAATAAATTGCATGTGTAATTATTTTCCCATAGTAAATCACATAAAAAATTGAATGTGAAATTTGATAAAATAATTATATCGTTTCGATTAAAATTAAATTAAATATTCATTGGTGTTTAATCCAAATAAATGTTTAAATATTCTATTATGTTGTCCCTATAGGATGATGAAACTGGTAGTAGGATTCAATGATGATATTATTAACATGACAAATTCATTTATGAGTGATAATTATTAAATAAATGGTATGGGAGTTTCCATATGATTTTTGTCCTAAATTAGATTTAGTTACTTTGGGTATAATTATTTATCAATATCATTATATTGAGAAACTATGTGTGAAAATTTTGGTTCTCAAAAATTCAATTTTTTAGTCACTATATGATCATTTTTGAACAATATTTCAAAAAGGGGGTTATATACATATTCCTCTCTTATTGTTTTCTTAGATAATTGGATGTTTTCAATATCATATAAACAATATTAGTTAAGATATTTTTTTATTATCTTAATGTTATCAAGATGTTCAATGTTTTGGAATATGATTCATTGGGAGGTAAAAAATTGGGTAATTATTTACATAAAGGTAACTAGTTCCCATTGGATGTATTTTGATATTTTAATAAAATACTGGTGGGGTATATTAATTCAATCTTGATAGAAAAAAAATATTAGATAAATGGAATTACATGAAATATTATTACCTATAGTGGTAGTGTGGTCTCTTTAAAGTCCTGTTTAAATTCTATTATTACTCAGTTTAATTTTCGGATTTGTTTATGTTCTTTAGATTCTATTGTAGAGCGGTTTAAGAGTCTATAAATATTTTAATCCATGTTGTTTATTACTATAATAAATACTCCATTATTAATTTTTCATTGTTCTATTTATTCCACGATATATATTATTTATAGTTTCATATGAAATAAAGCGAAATGGTGACACAGTCATGTAGGTCATAAAGGATATATAGGGTATGATGTATTATAGGGTCTTGAATATTAATTAAATTATTTTCAATTTAAATATATTTACTAATTTTAAAAAGTTATCTAAGCATTCTGTATTTTAAAAATATTATTTGGTTTTCGGACTAACCCCATAATACATTAATATATTATAGAAATCCAACCAAGAATTTTTTTTAATCCAATAAAGTAAGTTCCATTTGATATAAATAAGTTACAAGATTTATAAATAACATGTATAAATTTTGATAAATCTTTTTAGGAATTTATCCACAGGTAATCATGGCATATAAAAATAGTATTTTATCAGAGTAGTTTACTGTGAATGGGATTAGGTCTATTAGGAAATATGTAAGTAGCATGTCCATAAATATTCCTATTAATTAATATTTCATTATATAGATATGAATAGAGGAGCTGTTATTATTAATTGAATGTATTCATGTGTAATGATCATAGAAAATATCTCAAATTCATCCCTAATAGATATTTCTTCTCTAGATTATGGCATGTAATTCTATGTGTAAATCATCACATTATAGGTACAAATTTAAAGAATTTTCTATTTTGTCAGTAAAATATATATATGGTTAACTTAGATATAGTATCAAACTATATGGTACCCATAATATAAGTGTGATATATAAAATATTAGTGAATATTCATGATGGTTTTATTGGGTAATTTTGATGGAAAATTTTAATATGAATTGGGAATCAATTAATTATGAAATTAAAAGGGAATTAATATATTTATTTTTCAAATTTTTTTTTACACTAGGGAGAAATATATAGTTTATTTAATTAAAATAAATAATTAGTTACTTTTCATTATATATATAAATGAGTAATATTTAGATAAAAAAATATTAATTGTGGATTGCAACACGTTGAGAGAATATCAGATGATGAAGTGGAATTTATAGCAATAAGAGTGTTTTGATTCCACAATAACCAAAAGATGAGACATGTTCATTATAAATAAATGAGAATTTTATTCCACCACATTCATTTTAACACATATTTTTATAATTAATATTAATTGGGAGCTTGGGTGATTTTTTTTTGTTTTTTGGTCTAATAATTTTGGGCTGATATTTCCTCCCCCATTTCTAAGGAACCCATTTTATTTGATGGTCCTAAACCACTTCTAGGAGGCACCTCAGCAAACCCTTATCCCAGAAAAGTTCAATGTTTCCACAGATCTCTGTATGATCACTATGGTTGCTTGGTTTTGAATTCATCTCCCATAAATTGATGAGTTTGATCAGTTCGTATTCAAATAATGGGTTCTACAGGAGTGTGCGGTCGAAGGATAACTTGACTAGAGGAACATCATGATCCAGTTTTGGTCGGAAGAATACTTAATCAGTGGTTCATCTAGGTCCCCTTTAAGATGCAATGTTTTTCATTTCTACCTATTTAGATGTATCTTTGAGTTTCATATGCGTTGGGATACTTCGTCAATTGTGACATGGGAACTCATTCCTGGTCCAGTTATCTCCTTCCAAAATCCCTCTATTTTGGGTGATCTCAGTAATATGATCATAAGATACCTTTTTTCTGATCACCAAATGGAGGTAGTATGTTATACAATTTTTTCACGATTCTACGTTGAGATTGATGTTTCCCCACCACGAGTGATCTAGGTATGTATCACAGATGGGGAGGAGTTCTATTGAAAGAAGGAAGGTATATTTCAGTCTTGAATGTGGTATTACACTACTTGTGGTCATTTTAGCCATATGGATTCGGTCAGTCATAGTAGATGTGTGTATTGAATCTAACATGTGTCAGAGAACACAAGAAGTTGAAATTGTGTTTCCATGGGAGTAGATCAGGTGACGTAACAAGCTAGTCATGGTTTTTATTAAAAATGGTGAGGGGGTGAAAATGGAGCAAGGATGATTGCACCTGGGAGAAGAGTGGGGTGTCTCTTATAATAAAGCATGCATTGAACTTGGAATCTCTTTTGAGAAGCATATTTGTGTGGGAGCAGCTCCAGTTTGTTGTGAAGGTGTTTTGGAGCAGAGTTCTGAAAATGTGGAGAGGGAGCTGAGTCAAGCTAATCTCAGAGGGGCCATTGCATATTTGGTTGCAGTGAAAGAAGGGCAGGTTTCATTGAATCCCACAGTGAAGCGGGTTTTTGTTCGAATTATGTGCGGTATTGGTGTTGGGATTCTACCCCTTTTGGAAGATGATGTTGATTCATGCTAGATTTCGTTTGTATCTACTCCTTTGGATCCCTCAGACAATCTGATTTGTAAAGGGGGTTCATCGAACATGGGTATCCATACCTCGGGTGGAGTTTTTCATATTAATGTCTCTAATTACAACCAGTTTGAGAGGTTAGAGCATAAAAAGTATCCCCATGTGATGGATATCCGCCAATGGATGATGACGTCAGTGTGTAAACAGACTCTAATATTTAGAATGTAGTGTTTGAAGAGGGTTAAATAGACATGGAGTTCCATGATGGTCATAACAAATGCAGGGCTCCCGTAGTGCTCAGACTTAATTGATACTAATAGGCTTCCCCAGCTGATGGAAGGTGGACCAATGAATCCTTTAGTGGGTGATTTGTTGGGAAAAATTATGGATGAAAATATTATGGCTCTGTGTATATCATTGACAAGTGGGGAAATGTTTCTAATAGTGATATGTAAAATGATAGTTGCATCGTTAGAACCCCCTCTAGTGATATTTTTCATAGTGGGAAGACTAATATATTTGAATGTGAATGAGTTATGACTTCTCCACCAAATACAAGGATGAGAAACGATTAATAGAACCTTCAGAATCCAATGAATAACAGGACTTATTCCAAGAGGCAAAGAGGGTATGTCCATGCTCCTTTAAAGGATTGTTTCGATAAGCATTCTTTTAATGTGCATCTTTCAATAGAACAATCGAAACATCTAAAGAATTACTTCATGATCTTGATGAACTATGAAATGAATTATGAGTGGGAATCAGCCAATGTGGAGGAATTCCCTTATTGTGGATGTGGTGAGGGGTATTATTATTATGATATGTAGCTTGTATTTTGTGGCTTTACTTTTTTTGGATCTGGGTAAGCTGTACGCACTTATCCTTCATCTTTTCTTCTATACTTTTTATTTCTCCATAATAAATGGTCAGAGGTTTTTGCCTCTAACTAGACATTCTTGGTATCTTATCCTAGATCTATACAATCAAAATCACAACACAACATAAAAAAATATTATTAAAGTAAAATTGAGATTTACTTCAGTATATTACATGTTAATTATTGATGAATACTTTTTTTAACATTTTATACTCTATATTAGCTTGTTTGAATCACCTTTATCAACACCTATTTTATAAAATAGGTATATTCTATTTAAATTAAGTAACAAGTTAATATAATGTTTAATGTCTATTTTTACTAGGTTTTTCAATCATCTCAATGTGAAGTTGGTTTATAAGGTACACTTATTGGAATTAATTTGGAACATTTATTTATAAATCTAATTTTTGAATAGAGTTAATTAGGTGTGATTATGATACAGAAAAGTTTTTTGATTGATTAATTCTATCATATAGAACCTAGTAGAATAGAGAAGGTTAAATGTGGTGGGAAACGTTGTGATATTAATCTATAGTATTATAACATATAATTATCAATGTAAAATTATTATAATTTTTAAGTATATGTAAGGTAAAATGTGTAAAATAGGAGTAATCCAAAGGTTGATGTATCCCAATTGTGTTAGGGTTGTATATTGTGGGACAATAGATTAATAATTTACAATATAGAAAATATTGACTGAATCCTAAGACTAATAAATAAATATTGTTCAAGCTAACACTACCAATGGTGGATGGATAGACATCGACATGGGTGATTGAGTGAGCCCGATTGAAAGAGAGGGTACTAATATATTTCTAGGAGAGGGATATTTTCCTTTAAAACATACCGAGATAATAGTAAGGCTTCATCGATAATAAACTGATGCGTACTTGGATAGAGAATATGATACACATAGTAAAACCTAGATTCAAATAAACATTGAATAATGATTTATTCATTATTTTAATATTATTATTTTCTATTTTTTAATCAAATAATCCTAAACTAGAATTTTTTTTTGTTTTACCATTAAAATTATTTTTAATTGAATCATAAATTGTTAATTATTAATAGTGTTGAAAACTTCATTTTTTTTCTTTTTTTCCTCTTTTTTTAGTGAATTGAAATGTTTTTTATGTTGTACCCTATTATGAATTTATTTTATTGATGTTAATAGATGGAATAATGGGGAAATATAAATATAAATCTATGTTTTCATAAAAAAATTAATTCATGTATGAATTAGAAAATAACCATATTATGTTTAACGATGAATTCTATAATAGAATTTTATGTATTTTGAAATATTATATTTTTGTAATAGAGTTAAATTTTGTTTTTTACTAGAAATAACTATTACTCAATAAAGGAAGATAGTTTACCACATTAGGTTTTATAAAATATCAATGGTTGTTTTTAATTATTTTTGAGAAGAGTTTCTCAAATAATTAAAACTCATTTCAAGAATTTAAATATTTTTTATAATAAATTATTTATATGACATCCAACAATTTTTCACTATTCATGTTGAATTTTTTTCACTTTATTTTACTCTTAATATAATTATGTTTATATTGTTTTATTAATAATAATAATTTATGTTATAGTCATTAAAAAATTCACATGGTTTTTTTTCATTCTTATCTTTTTATTTTATAAATTAAATAAAACATAATGAATACATCTTATTTTCATGTTCATTGACCTATCGACATTATGTTATACTGTATAAAGTATGAGTTTATAAATTAGTTTTTCAAAATCCATTATTACTCTCTCATTTCCATGCCAAATATAAATTAATATTCACAAATCATTGTCACAATAAACATTATATATAATCACATATGAAAATATACCTATTATTTAAAAATAATATAACTATAAAAATCAACCGAAATTGATATAATAAAAATAAAATTCATTAATTATAAATTTGACTCTAACATAAACATCATTAGAATGGAAAAAATGTATCCATAACTCCACTTATCATAAATAAAAAACATCTAATAGTTCTGAAGAGTTTTCATTCATCAAAGATAAACCATAAACCTAAATCCTATGAAATATTACAAAAATTGATAAAATATATAAAGGAAATTGAAATAAATACATGATAATTAACATTAATCCACTAAAAATTAACCAAATCCACCATTGATATATTAATAATAGATTAAATCTCCCTTTGGTATCATGAAACTCAAAATATAAAATAGGGAAGATAAAATATGAAAACATGACCAAAATATCATCTTATAACGTCACTATATGAAAGGTTTCGATTATTTATTTTTTAAAAACAAAATTTTTGACTGTTTTTCAGCACATATATTTTCAAGGGGGTGTTTCCAGATTTAGTGAATAGTTTAAAAGTATTTTTATTAACAATGTTCCACTACGGACCAAGAAAACACCCAATTAACATGTGTTTTATTCCCAACATCATCTAATACCTCTTGTATAATAAAATATCATCCCTAGATCATTTAAATGAAATAACTAATATAATAATTAAAAAACATGAAATTCTATTAACTTTTATAAATGTCATTTTTTAAAATAAAAAACATCATTTAGACCTTCTATAAACATTTATTTCCAAAAACATTATCTCAATTCATCATCACAAAACTAATATTAATTAATTTCAAAACAATATGGATTTATAATATCAAAAACATAAAACTAATTCCCTACCTCATGTGTTATCCACTAATTTTATAAATATCACAACCCAATTAAACAATAAACACTTCTTTCAATTCATAATAGCGAATTAGCCACCTTCAAAAAAATGATTTTAATATTTTTAATTACATTAAGACTCCCCATCATAATAGAATTCAATATATTATATCCAATGATTACCTCATCTCACAATCCAAAATTTCATTAGAAAAAAAATAAAAGGATTCAATTAAATAAATATATTGTCTCACAAATATCATGCATGTTCACGCATTTAATCCATCTAAACCGATAACAATCAAAGAAAATATCATAAATATAGACTCTCAAACCAAATGAACTAAGTCATCTATTCAGTTCATGTATAAAATATAAATTACATAATTTAAATTCAAAAACATTCTAACTATTTATTTATATTAATTAATGAAAAATTAAAAAAATGATAATACATATCAAAAATGAATATCCATATAACACTCAGGTTATGATCTCTACTTCGCCAAGAGAATTTCATGATCCAAATGGATGTAGAATACTATTTTTATTCTAATAGAATCATTATGAAATTATTTACCTACATGATTTATTCAACATATTATTAAATGTTATATCAATAAATATTTTCATGATTTATTAATAGGTTGAATGTTACAAGTATACCCAGAAGTAAAAATAAAAAAACTAACATAACTAATGATAATAAAACATGAAAATAGTTTAACCCATTATTATTAAATGAATTCATAAAATAAAAAATATGATCAAAACATAGAATTTAAAAATTCACTAAAAAATTCAATGCTAACTAGGTAATAAGTCAAAAAATAGTATAGATGGACCAAGTGATATTTTACATGTGACCTCCATTCCCCATCAATAGCTCTAAATCAAATGTAATAGTTTTTCAAACTTTATACATGAATAATTATCTATGTTGATCTATCACCTACACATATTTGTGTGATCCTAAAAAAATATTGAATTTATTTCATGTGAGGGATTTATGCAAGATGTGAGGGTAAAATACCCATTATTTTATCACCAATTGTGACTCAACATAGTAATGACAAAATAGGTGTATGTATATTAATTTGTAATTGTTTCAATATATATATATGTGTGTGTGTAATTATATATTAAAATAATCATTGATAAAACATGGTTGTAGTATATAATGATTCAATTTTATAACCATTAGATAATATAAAATATTATTACATATATTTAGAGGTTCCATACCAATAATTCCAACATTGATACTCAACTTAGGATCTAATATGTATTATATTAGACAAACGTACATATTTTTCTTCTAAAAAATCTTGAATTGGGTTTTGTGAAATACCCATTCCATAGTGGATATGGTATCATTTATACATAGTTTGGGATAATATTTTTTTACACCACTTAAGTAATATGGAAATTATAGTAATAATTTTACGCAAATCTTTCTGCCTATCTCATATGTCTAATAATGACACCATCGAGGGGGTATGTAGAAACTATCGATATAATAGTATCTTTGGAAGAAGTTGGGAGTATACATGTGTTTATAAAATCTTATGAAATTTTCCCTTACACATTCAATCTAGTATTTTATGGTAAAAATATATCATCCACACTCATGGGAAATTGTATATTTTCATGGATATCTATGATCATCAATATAGTGTTCCAACTAAATCTAAACCTAACAAAGAAATAACATAATTTTACATAATAAAAAATAATATATTTAAAGAAATATAAAATATATATTAAATGGCATTTTAATTATTATAAATAAAGAACCTGAATACAATAAAAAACATGGAAAAATTCATATCCATTATAAAAAACTCAATCTTCAGATAATATAATCTCAGGAGTAAGTAACATGGTTTATAAGCATTGAAAAAGTGACAGAATAGTCCAATTGATGTTATAAGAATGAAAGGGAATCATTAGATTTCTATATAATGGAAGAACATGGGGACAACATAACTTATTTTCATGAAATTAGAGGAATATATTTTTTAAAATGGGTCATATATTCCACATTACCCAACACCCGACCTGATTCTGAATAATTCCCGAAGGTCATTATTGATACCCACATGCTAGAAACTAGATATTAGACATCAAAAAATAATTTTCAGATTTATATCACCCAAATCAATGTTAAATGACATTTTATGAGAAAAATACATGAGCCCTGATAAATAAACATATAAATTATATCTTACCCAACAATAATGATTCAACTCATCTTCATGTAAATATATAAAATTCTCCAATATATATACTACAACCCAAAGGACCAGATAAATTAATGAAACAGAAATAATAATAAATAAAATAATTTCAAAAACAAACTAACTCTAGTTAATCCCTAACCATCTCAATGCAACCTCTTATTTCTCTTCACCACCCAAATAATCCCACGTTATCCATGATGAATGAAATTAAAACCAACTATGAACCTAGAAATGAAAATGAATAATCAGGAGATAGAAAATCCTAGTAGGTCACCACATCTCAAAAAATATATGAAATATCTTTTAAAATAAAATTAATCCTCTACATTTTAAAAATAATTTATAATATAATATTTTCGAATATAAATTATAATTAACCAAATAAATTCACAATTATAGCATGAAAAATTTCTCATTATTTTCCAAAAACAACCTCCAATCACATTGAAGAAATGTCATCATCTGAATGTTTCTTTAAAAAACATGCATAATTAAAATTTCCTAAAAACCCATATGTTTTACTAAAATGAAAACGAACACTGTAAATTATTTTACCAGAAGAAGACACCTCAAAACTAAAGTACCCATCTTGAAAAGACTTTAAAAATCCCAAACAAGTGTTTTTATATTCTTTATGGGTTTTTAAACGTCATTGAAAAATAATTTTCAAAATGAAACAACTCAGAACACCCACTTGCGTCCTGAACAATAATAAATTCACCATATATCAGAATTAATATATCCACTACAAAAAAAGGATCCATAATAAGGAATATATTTCAAATGATAAAAACAATAACTATATCAAACTTTACTCAATAAATAACCAAAAAATAAAAAATTGTGTCAAGGGTCCTACCATGAGAATCCAAAGATGTGAAGAATCTGACTATATAAGATAATACCACTCAAGTACTATTGAAAATACTATACATAATTTCATACCAAATGTATTCTGATTATCCCACACAATCCTCATTGTGATTATGAACCCCCATATATAACTTTGTTCCTAGAACTACTAGTGGTAAACTAAAAGAATATGAAATAATTAGAGGAAAACATTATGTTTTACACTTATTAATGCATCACTAATAACCAATATAGTACATGATTAAAACGTAAAAATGATCCAATTCTTACACACAAGTGATAAAAATATCTACCATCACATATAACACCTAACACTGAATAGATCATAAAAAAATACATCCACTACATAAACAACAACATTCATAAAAGAGGAGAAAAAAACATCACATGGAGATAAATAAATAAAAAAATGGTGACCGATATAAGTTTTACAAAAAGTGTGTTTTTCACAACCACCATTTCAATATTGAACTAAAAACTAGTCCATTAGCCCAAAAACATTTCCTAGGATTAAAATCCCCTTCCCATTTCATAAAAAATAATTACAAAACCCATTTTAAAAGTGTTAAAAATCACCCACACCTTAAGAACATTACAAGATACCCACCAACAAGGTTCTTTATCATTGAAAATATTAATCAATGTAAAAATACCTTAATTTCCATAAAACTAATTTAAATAAAACATTATGTATTTTTCACAAGGGGAAAACCACACACCCATTTTAAATAATCATTTTAAATCCATTATAAAACACCCTTTATAAAAAATTTAGATTTCAACACCTCAACTCAAAACAAAATTACTTATTGAAACAAATGTTACACAATTTTAAAACAAAAAATGGTCAAAATGTAATTCTAAACATGAAAACCACTAAAATATTTTATTTTACCATATCAAAAAATATTTTCATCATTAAAATTTTCAATTCAAATATGAAAAAATGGAATCCACCAGATAATAAATTTATTATATACTAAAAATATAATTAAATTGTTTCAAACAACTATAAAGAAAATCACATATAAAAAACAATCATAAAATTAAATTTATAAATCACAAGTACTTTTTTAATTCCAATATGAAACAATTTAATATAAACATCTACATGGATGATGCAAAATCCAATCCTAAAAGTGTATCCTTAAATAGAAACCTCCCAAACATGAATGAAGACATCCACTAGTATTCATAAGTGACCAAAAACCTATGTTAGAAACATCATGAATCGAATATCTATAATTAACTATAATCTATGGTTCCTGGGGGAACGAAAAACATTGGAAACATAGGAATGAAATAATAAATAGTGTATAGGGTATTTAGTTGGAGAAAAATCATAAGAGAACTTTAAAATCACATATAAATTAAAATGAATCAAGTAGAGAAATAAAGACAATGTCCATTACGACTCTAAATTGTTTTTCAATGTGACTAGAGGGAAATGGGGGGTTAAACCCCCAATAAATTTAAAAGGGAAATGGTAATTTACTAAAATTTAAAAACATGTATAAGATATATGGTTTATCTGCATGGTTTTCTAGACATTTCATCAATCATGTGAAGAAACTGCCTAGGTCAAATAACCCCAACAAAGTAACTCTTGGGCATTACATGGTATGGAAGAACCAAAAGCCTCTCCAGTAACACACCTTAATAGTTACATGGATTTTGGGGAACTCTGTATGGTTTGAAAAGACCAATAAGAGTGTATGTAAAATTCATCTGTCAAAATGATAACCCCAACCACACAGGAAACAGATTGTTATAACTAGCCATGTGGATTGACTATTATCTTCCCAAAATGTGTTAAAAATTAATTTCTAACCTATAGAGCATTAAAACTCCAAACCATTAAAGGAATGATAAAATAACACAAAAACCCACACAATGATATGGGGATGTAACAAAATAACCACCATTCCATTTTCCAAAACAACAAATTCCACCATCAAAATAATGAATCTAATCAACCATAATATTTCTAAACACCTCCAATAAAAACCAGAAAAATTACTTCAAACAAAATTCCTATAAAATGTTTTATATCTAATATTATCTCCCAACCATTTAGAGTTCCCCTATCATGGTAGAACTAAAGATAACCCACTAAAAATAAATTCATTGACAATTGAGAGACCATGGGAGAAACTCACTCTCAGACAAAAACACCTAAAAAATGAATAAAAATAAAACATGTTCCTAAACATTTACAATATATATCACCCTGGGTCATGATACATGGGGATAAACTAGTTTCAAAATGATTATTTCTGTTATTTGGTTTACCCAAGAAGTGACTATGAAATAATAGCTAGTATACCAAACTCGACTAGTAAAACCCCTACCCTTATTACCGAATCCAAAACCCAAGGATTTTGTTATGTAAAAAATGATCACCTAAAAGGATAAACATAATAATAGTGAAAATAATAACTCTAAATGACAGTAAATCCAAAAAAATGATTACCAAATAATGGGGCTCACATCCATACACAAAATAAAAACCCAAGACTGTGGGATAGGGGGAGAATCATCCCACAGACAAAGAAATACATCTCATCAATAGCATTCAAGCCTTCCACATGAAATATCCCAAAAAGAAACAATCCCATGATTTCAAAAATGAAACATAATGCTGCCAAAACATTAATTGAAACCATAAATAAAAGTTCTAAAAAACAAATAATCCATCTATACAGAATCACAACCAATATCTCTTCAATAAATGATGTTTACAAATAAATTTAAGATTAACCAAATGGTCTCAATAGAGGAAAATACAAAGAGTTTGTAGACAGTAAGGATTATCATCCTATGGATCCCTACACTGGAAGCACATGATATGACCCTTTTTTGATGTTAAAGAAATTCTTCCACATTTTTTGTGTCACCTGGATCCTATAAAATATATGAAATGTTACCCTTATTCCCACCATTATTCTACATTACCTAAAATGGAACTATTCTATCTCCCACCGAAGGATTCCAGGATTGTTTAGATTCCATTCGAATGGCCTCATTGACTACCTCATGAATTTACGTAAAACTATAAAAAAGTATTAATAATCCATATTTCTGGTGAAGACTAACTCTAAAAAATTTATCATCCTCAAAATCATTGATAAATAGCTTTCTAAAAAAGGAAAACCCCATTAAATAGTGATCAATGTACTCTTTTAGTGACCGGTAATCCTAATAAAGTCCAATAATATAAATTTAATTATGTTATTTTACAACATAATTAAATAGATAATAAAAATTTCATCTTGAAATGATCCTAAGTAATACCACTTTTTATTAAAGGAGGTACCAACGATTCCCTCTAAAAATGGGTAAAATCGATAAGAAATCCCTCAAAAGCTCTCACTCATAAATAAACATGTGTTCCTAGAGTGTCCAAAAATAACTCAATCTCTTAAAACCTCCTCAAAACTTCCATAAACCCTTTATGACTATTTAAGGAAGATGAATGATGATTAATTATTTCTAAAATAAGATTTGAGGTTATGAAAGGTTGCAAATCCACCGCTTATTATTGCATATTATAATGTATTGGAATTGGGGATACCATATCAACCATCCATGGAGACCAAAAAAACAAAAAAAAACAGATAAAAATAAAAATTATTTTGTAAAAATACCAAATTATTCCATCATAATGTAGGAATTAGTGTTAAAACAAAATTCAATCAATCTAGGCATACATTAATCAAGCCCAATAAAATTTTATTTAGAAACATCCATTTTCGCCTTGAAATTTTGAAATCAAACTCCACTAAGGTGTGAACAAGAAAAAAAAGCTAGAAAAACATAAATAACATAAATTGGTTTACAAAGATATGTTTCTTAAATATGTGAATTAAGAAACCCCTTTTCAAAATTCAATTTCATTTTGAAACCATAATTACATATAATTATTATCAAAACTCATTTCCATTTTAAATTATTTATCATGAAGGTAACAAATTTTTTTAAATAATTCCATGAAACCATGTTTGAAAAATATAATTTCAAAATAATAAATTCATTTCCAAAAATAGGATTTTTAAATTATGTCCAAACATGGCACTATATAAGAATTAAAATAATGTTCACATTAACCAAATCCCTAAAGGATATAAAAACACTCATCAAACCACCTTCAACATGTGATAATCTCCATTAGGGAAATCCAACAACATATATTAGATTCAACTAAAACACTTTAATTCACAATTAAAAACCTATCATACCCTTGTATCTACATGCTCTATATGATAAAGGGATAGTTAAACACTCCCCATCCTTACCTATAGATCTCCAAACACTGTAAAAATATTTTTCGAAAGACATCCCAAAATAATAAGGTATAAGAAAATATACTAGACTTATTACAATAAAAATATTTATCTATGATTCCATTTAGTAATGAACCAGCATTGGATTACACCTTACTTAGGACTTTTCCCATTTCACCACAAATCCCAAATAGAATTCATAATCCCCAAATTCTATAAACTTGTTCCTGGGAATCATAGGAATAAAATTGGATTATATTTTCCAAAATTGAAGATAAAATTTAGTGAAATAAGTGAATATAGGATCTTTAATAAATAAATATACCAAATTGGTCAAAAACATAAAGGTTGATTCAACCCAATTTTATATACATAATCAACATCCAATCATAAAAATAATACAACTAGGGAGACCTGTTACAATAGAGAAGTTTATACAATACTAAAAAATAAAAACAACACAAAACTAACTCAATATAAGCATGAGGTATTACCTTAATACCTTCATTTTCTACTAACCACATAACTCCCCCAACATTTATTATGACTAAAAAATTGAAAAAAAATTAAAAACCAAAACCATGAAATTATTTTTTTTCGAAAAAATAATAGTAATTCACCACAATACATTAAAAATATTCAATATTATTCATATATAAACTCAATAGTACCATTTTGGAAATCGTGACTATAAATCATTTTACTAGCCAAAGTCCCCTTAAAACGAAATCCCCAATTGTGAATACAATTTAATGGACCCACATAAGAGTATTTAAATTATAAATAGTTTTTAAGTCATATTTGAATAAAACATTTTGACAGAAAAAATCCAACATGCCATTATGGGTCAAGAAAAACATGAAGGAACCATATATAAAAAAGAATATATTAATTACAAACAAATAAATGTTCCATAATTATGAATGTATAAGAAATGATTGAATAAATAGCTTTATAAATATACCATTAATCAACAAGAAAACAAGATATAAAATATGTTATCACATCTACACTAGGATTCCTAATGTGTGAAACTTATAACCTTATAATATTACACAACTCATAAGCTAGCTACTGTTTTATGCCCTACATGTCATCCAATTACCCTATACAGTCATAATTATAATGATAAACCCCCACATATAAATTAGTTCATAGATATATATGTAGGAAAATAGACGAATGTGAAACATCTAGAGGTACAAATTATATATTATACTTTTTTAATGGTTTCAAATGAATAATAGAGGAAGTCAGATGTAGGGACAAATTATCCAATAGTAACAGAATAGAAATAACTATAGATACCAAGACCACTAACCCTCAAAAATCAATATCCCCATAAATAAAATATACCCATATTATAAAAAATCACATTAAAACATATTAGCAGCACAGAAAATACATATTGATAAATAAATCACAAAAATAGTGAAGAAGATAAGTGGAACTCAAGGGATATTCTTCATGACTAACATTTCAAAACCAGTGTTTCAATAGGGAATTTAATGATAAAACATGGCTTTGGATTCCATGTAAGTTCACATTTTATAAAACAATAATCCAAACATGATTTGGAAAATGTTGAAAACAACCAATACCGTCTAAACATTTCAAATCTATCCTCCAATAAAGGTATTTTTCATTCTAGATCAGAAACAAAGCCAAATTTCACCCATTTCCAGTAATCCACATTCAATATTCCATTAAAGAATTTTCAAAATGGGTAAACCAACACACATTTCAAATGAAACTTTGAAATATTTTGGAAATCCCGCATTAGAATACATTTAGAGATCAAAACATAACAACCAAACCAAATTCTATCAAAAACATATTTTTCAATCATGAACACCATAACTATTTCATAACCTTATAAAAAATAAGATATCCATTCTAAAAAGATATGTGTGGATTTAATAAAATCATATCACCTTTATATATTCCATTTAAAATATGAAAACAATGAATTCACATGAAAAAACAACTTATTTCAAGATGAAAAAATAATGAAATTATTTTAAATGACCAAAAAACCTATAACATATATTCATACATTAAAAAAATTGAATTTATAAAGAAAAAGGAAATTTGGGATTCCCAAATTAAACAATTTCATATAAACACCTAATTTGAATAATTGCAATGCTATAAGAAATGTGACACCTTCAATGGAAACCACATAAGTAATAAAGAATACTCTATGTTTAAATCACCATAGTCCAAAACCATAGTTTTGAAATATCCTAAATCTTATCACAATCTTAAAAAAATAACTAGGAATCTAGGAGGGAGTTAAAACCTATAAATGAAGGAATAAGTGATTATAGTGTATAAAGTGAAGAATAAAAACATTAAAATAATAAGAAAACTACTAAATAAAGTCTAGGAATTAATAGAATAGAGAAGGAGGATTTCCTCTAAGGATATCAAGTGTTTTATAGTTTAGACACACAATTTATCAAACTGAGCTCTAACTATGCACTATCCATAGCCAGGTATAAATACTCCCCACAATGTTACATTTGGATTCGATAGGGTTTAGAAAAAATGACCGCCCTTCCCTAGGTAGACCCTAGGCATGACACATCCTTTGGACATATAAAGACCCATACATTACATTCATTGTTATTACTTTAGAATTTTAGCATACTTATTACAACATATAACAAAACCATGAAAGGGCGGTATAGTTATAGTGTCTTTAGAAACTGGGAAACATAAAAAACTGGTGCATAAACCATCTACATTGTCTCCCATTTATTTCATCATATCTAGAGTCCCTTTTGGCATATCCTACTTAATACCCTTCTTCCGGACCCGGGGAAAAGAAAACATAAAAAAGGGTGAGCTCAAATACTCAACAAGGTTAGAAAAAGGAAATATCAATCATATCATATTCATAAGAACATAACATTTTGAAAATCATAACATGAAAAAGAGATGATAATATCATAACATGGGATAAATCATTGTACTGAAATGAAATCCCAATAATCATAACATAAAACATGAAACTTTTCGGTATACACACATAATCATAGAAAATCATTTCATATTAGTCAAGACTCATTTCCAAGACTATCATAGCAGACAAAGTCCATTTCTGAACTGAGTTCACTCCTCATTCCAGTCTTATATCACGGAACCAGATTAACTTACCATTCCGGCCATGTCTATCTAATGAGATATAAATATTTACCTAATGCATTGGAGGGACATATAGGTCTCACCTATCTCATAATTAAACCATTCTTATGTGTTCCACAAAATCATAAATCATATATCATAGCATAACCCATGTAATAAAAATGGTATTCTTAAACATCATTCCATCACATCATAATCCATATAAGATAAAAGGACTTCATAAAATTAATTCCATCATAACATAATCAAATAAATGTAAACATAGGGATAGAAATAGAACCCTATATTATTTTATATGGAAAATAATTTTGATAAAACACTTGAACTCCATTCTTGAGGAAAATATCCTCTCTACTTCAAAAACATTTTTCCTTTCGTAACATGTAATACAATATTAAACTAAAATAATTTAATTAAAAATAATCTAGAAAACTTTTAAAGGATGAATAATGGAAATAATGTTCTACTAAATCATAAAAATCCATTCATTCCATATAAGTTAAAAAAACATTCTTCTCGTACTTTGGCAGGAAAAGTCAAAACGTTTCTCGTACTGAAAATGACAAAATATTCCTTTCATATCTTTTAATAAAATTCACCAATATATAAAATTGGGTTCAAACAATTGTAGGAGGATAGAAATAATATTACATATTGAGAAAACATGAATGTGTATTATAAATATACCCCAATAAATTCTGAAGTATAAACAATCTCAGATAAAAAAGAGATTATGAGGTTTTCCCATAACTTAGGTCTGATATGCTTCGTATGTATCCAAACCTAATGTATAATGATTTAAATAATGTTATTTACTTATTAAAGAATCATATTAATTTTTATTATATCATATATGGTTATATTATTATCTTCTTGTTAGTAATATTTCATTACTACTTGTTATTCGGGTGTTCATTGCTTTATGTTCTTATGCGTGTTTTGTCGAATAGATTCTTATTCATATTTTTAGGTTATAGATACCTCATTTAAAGAATTTTATTAGTTTAATATATATCATATTTATTCATTCAATTCATTAAATTCATTTTTATAATCATTATTAAATGAAGATCATGTAGAATGAGTCACATCACATTGTGGAGATGATAGTTTGTACATATGCACAAGAGATGATATCGTTGCCATAATTATATAAATGAAATTGGAGTTGATGATATAATATTTCATAATCAGTATCATGTTATTATAATCACATATAGTAAATTGTTTTACACCATTATACCCTTCCAAGTAAGGTGGTGGTGGAAAACAGATTACACCACGACGTGAAGACGGTATTTTGTACGTACGGACGGGCGGTGAGTTCTTTTTCCATAGGATAGATAGAAGGTGAAATAGGCTTGTTTAATATTTATAATAACATATAAGTATATGAATTATACTGATGTTATTACTTTACAGTTAAACAAATAAAGAATAGGAAGTATAATAAGAAAGAAAACTTGAAAGAATCGGTAGAAGAGATTACCTCTTCCTTCACGTGTCTCATTTAAACTACCTCTTAGGGAACTAGAGCTTGTCTTTTGAGAAGACCCGATCCTCTATGATATAACTAGAGATTTTGAGAAGATAAATGGGCAGGTTTTGTTCCGATCTTGAAGGCTCAAAATTGTGTGAAGTGGAGAGGGATGAGGTTCTCTTTTATAAGGGAGGTGAGGGGCACCTTTAGAAACTTAAAAATATTAATTAATAATAAATTAATATTCGGTTAATATTGGCTCTAAAGTTAATTATTTAGAGGATAGGGTGGGTACGGGTAGAAAGCCTTTCAACCAATAGGTTTTAGACAAGATTATGTTACCCTTTTAAACCTATCATTTAGATTTAACTCAAAGATAAATAATTTTACTCTCATTATGTCTTCTTGTATTCTTACACTATATGGTTTATAAACATAATATAATCGGCCAATCGAACCCCAATTGGTTCATTAATGTCATATATGTTATTATATAAGTCTTTTTTCCGAACCATAGATTTTTATGAATAGAATATCAATTAATAATTTAATATTTGTTTAAAAAACTCTTTTATGTCACTTTTGACACTATTTGGTAATTATTTTTTTTCTAAATTCAAAACAGAATTATTAGTTCAAAACAAATTCATATAACCAACCCTAATATGTTATATTAACCTATAAAATTAGTTTAATTCATAAAAAGTCTCAAATTACATTTATTTGGGTATTTATAATATCAATTATGTTAATATTTAATTAATAAGGTAATTACTGCATCATCATTGTGTCAAAAATAAATTAAATTATTTATTGTCTAAAACTTATAAATAAAATACCATAATGTGGGAAATCTTCTTGGCTTTCTAATTAATATTTATAGTCCAATTTATCTTATGTATAACCTTATATTAAAAATATTTTACTTATTAAACTTTGATTTTAACTCTTTTAACTCTTATTTGAATTAAATAATAATAAATGTCCTAGTCTAATCCAAGTGGACCTAAAGGGTAATATTATATTCTTAAGGTTTTTTTGGTCGAATTACACATAACCAATTGAATTAGGACATGTGTTAGAGTAATGATAATATATTTTTTACCCTTAATTTCCCTATTTACTTTTAACTGTGGTAAATAAAAGTAAAAAGTTATTATTCATAAAAAATTCTTTTTATCTTATTGAACCAAATTTTACTTACTGATATCAAATGTGTCTCTTATAGTTTTTAAATTCCACTCACAGAAGCGATAAAATTATGTTTTATATAAATTTGCAAATTCTCCTCTGAGGTGAGTAAAAGACGGTCAAAAGTTCGATAAAATTTTTATATATCTAAAATTATTATAAAATGACTCCAATGAATTACATTTAACTTATTTAGGTAATCTCTATCTATAAAGAAATTTAAATAAAATAAATGATTATTTAAATAAAAAGTCAGTTTTAACCAATAACTCATTGTTTTCACTATTCATCAAAAATTGAACGTTTTTAGAAAAATACCAAAAATTCACCATAGGATAATTTCGATATTATAAATCCAAAAATGAAGTCAATTTTGAATTGTAAAATTTATAAAATTTCTAAAAGTGGGTATTACAATTCATAACGGCTAGTTTATATAATATTTTAATAACATATCTTTGTTTAGTGAAACTTGGTATTGCATACAACACAAGCTATCGAGGAAGGTTTCTCTTGTGTGTAACGCAAGACAAGATAGCGTAGTGAAAGATTCCTTTGGTGTTGCGTATAACGTAATACAAAGAAACAAAATATATCTCATAAAATTCCAGGGTGTTACATTCAACCCCCCTTAAAAAGAATTTCACCGTCGAAATTCGTCACTTTATAACAAACAGATGAGGATACCTCTCCCTAATCATATCCTCAAGTTCCCATGAAACGTATTCTTATTGGTGGTTCCCCCATAAATCTTTAACTAAGAGAGTGGTCTTGTTTCGTTGAACATTTTTTCTATGATCCAGAATCTCTATTGGGTGTTCTTCATAATAAAGATCTTGCTCCAGTTGTACAACTTCTGAACTTAGTACTTGTGAAGGATCGGGTATGTACTTTCTAATGAGAGATACATGGAACACATCATGAACTTGAGAGATATTCGGTAGAAGCACCAATCAGTAAGCTACCTTCCCAACACGATCTAGTATTTTGAGAGGACTAATATACCTAGGGCTTATCTTTCCCTACTTTCCAAATCTCATTACTCTCTTCCAAGGAGATATTCATAAGAACACTTTATCACCCACTTCAAACTCTAGGTCTTTTCTTCAGTTGTCAGCATAACGTTTTTGTCGACTATGAGCTGCTCTTTTGTGTTGCTGTATAGATCTTACCTTTTTTGACATCTCATCAACAAGATCAGGTCATAATTTCTTTCTTTCCCCAACTTCATTCCAGCAAGTTGGAATTCTGCATTTCTTTCCATAGAGAGATTCATAAGGATCCATCTGAATAATGGAGTGAAATCTATTATTATAAGATAATTCCACCAAAGGTATGTGTTTATCCCAACCACCTTTTAAATCCATAGATCATGCTCTCAACATATACTCTAGAGTCTGAATTGTCCTCTCGGACTGACCATCTATCAGAGGATGATAAGAAGTGCTAAAACTCAACTATGTATTTAGAATATACTGAAGACTTTTCCAAAACATCATTGTAAACCTTGGATCTTGATCAGATATAAAGGAAAGTTGTACTCTATTCAATCTTACCACTTCTTTCACATATATCCTAGCAAGCTGATCAAGAGTTAAATCTACTCTAACAGCAATGATGTGTGCCGACTTCGTTAGAAAATCAACTATAACCCAGATAGCATTATTTCCTTTGGATGTTTTGGGAAGTCCGGTGACAAAGACTATAGCGGTGTTTTCACATTTCCATTCTAGTATGGGTAATGGTTGTAACATCCCCTTATACTTCTGTCTCTCAGGTTTATCTTGATGAAAAATCAATAATAAAGAGGCATATTCAACAACATCTCTTTTCATGCCATTCCAACAGAAGTACTCTTTCAGGTCCCTATACATATTGGGGCTTCCAGGATGAATAGAGAATGAAGAACTATGAGCATCATCCAATATTTCCTTCTTTAATTCTGGGATGGGGAGAACACAAACCCAATTCATGAACATTATTATTTAATCGCAATCAATGTGGAATTCAGGAACATTTATCACCTTCTTCTGTAACTCTACACTTTCTTTCTGTGCATCTTTAATCTTCACCTGTATAGATGGTTAAACATTCATTTGAGAAAGATAAGATTTTTACGCTTCTATTATAATTCCAAGATCCATCCTTTGTAAATCCATAAATACTGGATCTTTTGTGATCCTCATCATGGATAAGCTAGCATGGTCTTGTCGACTTAATGTGACTGCCACCTTGTTTTCTTTCCCAGGGTGGTAATGAATTGAGCATTCATAATCATTAATCAGCTCCAACCATCTTCTTTGGTGCATATTCAGCTACTTTTGTGTGAAAATATACTTTAAACTTTAATTATCAGTATAAATATCACACCTTTAACCATAAATATAATGCCTCCAAATCATAATGCAAAGATTACCGCAGCTAATTTCAAATCATGAGTTAGGTAATTTTGCTCGTGGATTTTCAACTATCATGAGGCATAAGCTATCACCATATAATTTTTCAGGATAACACACCCCAATCCCTTCTTGGATGCATCATTGTAGATCACAACCCATTCTCCACTACAAGATAGTGTGAGCACAGGTGCACTGGATAACCTTCTTTTTAACTCCCTGAAATTCACTTCACACTCCTCCGTCCAAACGAACTTAAATTATTTTCGAGTCAATATGGTGAGTGGATTAGAAAATCGTGAAAAATCATTCACAAAACGTCGATAATATCCAGCCAAACCAAGAAAACATCGGATCTCAGTTACTGTTGTTGGTCATGACCATTTTTCGATAACCTCTGTTTTTGCTGGATCCACAGATATCCCCTATTTTGAGATTATGTGACCCAAAAATGAAAATTTTTGAAGCCAAAATTCACACTTGGTAAATTTGGCATAAATCTTCTCCTTTCTTAGGGTCTTTAATACAATTCTAAAGTGATATTCATGTTCTTCCTTTCTCTTTGAATAAACAAGAATATCATCTATAAAGACTACCATAAACTTATCAAGATAGTCTCTAAAGACTCTATTCATTTATTCCATGAAGATAGCAGGGGCATTAGTAAGACCAAATGGAATCACTATAAATTCATAGTGTCCATACCTTGTACGTAAAGCCGTCTTTGGTATATCCTCCCTTTTGACCCTTAATTTATGATACCCTGAACGAAGATCAATCTTGGAAAAGTATTGAGCTCCGCATAGTTGGTCAAATAATTCATCAATTCATGGGAGATGATATTTGTTCTTGATAGTGATCTTGTTATGTTCTCGATAATCAATGTAGATTCCCATTGTTCCATATTTCTTCTTAATAAACAGAACAGGTGATCCCCAAGGTGATTCACTAGGGCATATGAATCCCTTATCAAGATTCTCTTGGAGTTGCTTCTTCAATTCTTCCAACTCAATTGGGGCCATTCTATAAGTTTTCTTTGAAATAGGCATAGCACCTGGTATGAGTTCTATTGAAAACTCAACTTCATGATTTGGTGGAAGACCTGGAAATTCCTCCTGAAAGACATCATTGAACTCCCGTACAATGGGTGTTTTCTTAATCATGAGTTTCCCTCCAACCATTTGAGATAAATAACATTCATTTATTGGAATCAAGACCCTTAAAATGGAATAAATTTCCACTAGAAGTTTATATTCATCCTTGTATCGATAGATGATCGTTGATTGACCTGGAATATGAAATGTGACATCCCTTATTTGGAAATTGATATGAGATCTATATAAAGAAATCCAATCCATGCCCAGAATCACCTCAAATTCCACTATAAGAAGGACCACAAGAGTTGCAGGAAACACTTTCCCACAATCTTCATTCAGAGAAGAATTGTAAACTTTTGATGCGAATGTTTTTCCATTAGGGGTTGTCACAGCTAACTCAACATCTATTTTTTGAGGTAATAAGGAGATACCCAGAAGAAATTCTTCATAAATAAAAGAGTTGGTGGATCTAGAATCAAATAAAACAATTGATACATTAGAGTGGATGGTAAGTTTACCTTTCACCACTTCGTTATCATACTCCACATCGCCAATAGAAATTGCATGTGACTTTCCATTGTATTTGGCCTTAAGACTTTGTTGACATTGATCATCATTAACAACCCTTGGATTAGGGAATTGATTATCATAATGCCCCATTTCTTTACCCTTGTAACATTGAAGTGTAGGAGGTCTATTCTGTGTAGTCTTTTCATTATTCGCATCACTAGACATCTTTTTCCCTTCATTGTGGCATCCAAATTCTCAATGACCTTTTTTCCACATTTGAAACATTTAATTGACCCTTTAAGACAATTCCCTCCATGTTTCTTTCCACACGTTGAGAATATGGGAATACTCATATTCTTTCCAGTGTGGCCTTTATATTTCGCTTTGAATTCCAGTTTCCTCTTCTTATCAAATCCATATGACCGATGGGTTACTAAAATCTCCATATCAACCTTGATAGTATATCGAACAATCTCCTCGTAGCTATTGAATTCTTTTATGGCTAACCCCCTTTGAAGAATTGGTTTTAATCTACTAAAGAATCGATCGATCTTACTCTCAGGTTGGATAATAATTCTGGAAGCATACCTTTCAAGTCTTGTAAAATTAGTATCGTTGGTACCAAAAGATTCATTATCCTTTTTCTTTAGATCAAGAAACTCTTTATTCATATTTTTTCGAAGAATACGAGGTAAGTAATTCTTGAAAAATATGTTCTTGAACTCATCCCATTCCATGCACTCAATTTCATCTCTTTTCCTCGTATTCTTGACAAGATTCCACCATTGATCAACTTCACCTTCCAAACAATATACTGCTATGATGAATTTATCATGTTCAGAACATTGAAGAACTGCAAATATCTTTTCAGTGGTACTGATCCATCATTCTGACACTAATGGATCTGTAGACCCGCTGAATGAGGGTGGACGCTGCCTCATGAAGGATTCAACAGAATGTTGCTCCTTCCTTTGATCATTTGGAATTCATTCATTATTCATAAGTTGATAAAGTTGTGTGGTCATGGTTACAAGATTTTTCATTCTAGCTCCCATAACATTTGGTTGCTTAGGGGGACAATCAATTCATTTCCCATTGCATTCAGCATTAACACGGTTCCTTCGGGTTCAATCCATTGACTAAAACCAATAATCATAGTGTGAGAAACATTAATCATAATAGGAAAATCACATAATCAAGAATAAAATTACACACTTTAGGTATTATCATAGTTTATTCATGGATATTTCTAAAACACTAATATTTTGTTCTATGCTATGACATATCCTTAGGGTTCTTACTAACGCTTTCACATCCTAGTTTCCAAAGGATGACTATAACATTCCTATGATACCAAATATAATGTCCCTCACATTATATAAATTATTATTACATCATAGTTGAAGAATACGTATTACAACATATAAAAAAACCATGAAAGGAACGTATAGGTATAGCGTCTTTAGAAACTGAGAAACATAAACAAATGGTTCATAAAGAATATACATTATCTCTCATTTATTTCATCATATCTAGAGTCCCTTTTGGAATATCCTACTTAATAACCTTTTTCTTGACATGGGGAAACCAAAAAATAGAAAAAGGTGAGCTAAAATCCTCAATAAGGGTAAACAAAGGAAATTTCAATTGTATCATATTCATAAGAACATAACATTTGGAAAATCATAACCTGCAAAAGAGATCATAATATCATAACATGCGATAAATCATAATAGTTAAATGCAATCCCAATAATCATAACATAAAACATTAAAGTTTGTGTAATACACACATAATAATAGAAAATTATTTCATATTTGTCAAGACTCATTTCCAAGACTGTCATAGTAGACAAAGTCTATTTTTGAAAAGAGTTCACACCTCATTCCAGTCCTATACCACTAAACCAGATTAAATTACCATTCCAGCCATGTATATCTCATGAGATATAAATATTTACCCAATTCATTGGAGGGAGATATAAGTCCCACCCATCTCATAATGAATCCATTATTATGTGTGCCACAAAATCATAAATCATATTTCATAGAATAACCCTTGAAAAAAAAAATTGAATTCTTAATCATCATGCCATTATAACATAATCCATATAAGATAGAAGGAATTTATAAAAAAAATTCCATCATAAAATAATAAAATCAATGTAAAAATAGGGAGAGAAACATAACCTAATTTTATCTTAGATGGAAAATAATTTTTATAAAACACATGAACTCCATTCTTGTGGAAATTTTTTTTTATACTTCAAAAACATTTTTCCATTCCTAACATGTCATAAAATTTTAAAGAAAAAGAAGTTAGTTAAAAACAAACTTGAAAAATTGTAAAGGATGTTTCATGGAAATAATTTTCTATGAAATCATAAAAATCCATTCATGCCATATAAGTTAAAAAAAATTATTCTCAAGCTTTGGCTGGAAAAGTCAAAAGGTATCTCGTACTGAAAATGAAAAATGATTCCGTTCAAATCTTTTACTAAAAATAAGAAATAGGTAAAATTGGATTTAAAAAATTGTATGAGGATAGAAATAATATTTCATATTTTGGAAACATGGATGTGTATGATAAATATGCCCCAGTAAATTCTGAAGTATAAACAATCTCAGATAAAAATGAGATTGTGATATTATCCCTTACCTTAGGTCTAATATGCTTCGTATGTATCCGAACCTCCTATATAATGATATAAATAATGTCATTTACTTACTACAGAATCATATTCATAGTTATGATATCATATATGGTCATATTCTTATCTTCTTATTAGTAATATTTCATTACTACTTGTTATTCGGGTATTCATTACTTTATGTTCTTATGCGTGTTTTTTCGAATAGAATATTATTCCTATTTTTAGGTTATAGATACCTAATTTAAATAATGGTGTTAGTGTAATATATATCATATTTATTCATTAAATTCATTTATATAATCATTATTCAATGAATATCATGTAGAACGAGTCGCATCACATTGTTGAGATGGTAGGTCGTATATACGCACGAGCGATGATATCTTTCCCATAATTATATTAATGTAATTGGATTTGATGATATAATATTTCATAATCGGTATCATGTTATAATAATCATATATATTAATTATTTAACACCATTATACCAATCCAAGTATGGTGGTGGTGGAAAAAAGATTACACGACGGCGTGGAGACGGTATTCCGTACGTACGTAAACACGGTGTTTTCCTTTTCCATTGGATGGATAGAAGGTGAAATAGGGTTGATTAATATTTATAATAACATGTCAGTATATTAGTGATACTAAAGTTATTACTTTATAATTAAACAAATAAATAAGAGTAAGTAAAAGAAAGTAGAAACTTGAAAGAATCGGTAGAAGAGATTACCTCTTCCTTGACGTGTCTCTTTTAAAATTCCTCTTAGGGCACTAAAGTTGGTCTTTTGATAAGACCAGATCCACTATGATATAACTAGAGATGTTGATAAGATAAATTTTCAAGGTTTGGTGGAGCTTGAAGACTCAAAAATGTGTGAAGAGGAGTGGGAGTAGGTTCTCTTTTATAAGGGTGGAGAGGGGCACCTTTGGAAACTTAAAAATATTAATTTATAATAAATTAATATTCAGTTTATAATGGCTCCAAAGTGACTTATTTCGAGTCTAGGGTAAGTATTGGTCTAAATAATCTCAACCAATATGTTTTAGACAACTTTAGGTTACCATTTTAACCATATCATTTAGATTTATCTCAAAGTTAAATAATTTTACTTTTACCGTGTCTTCTTGTATTCTTACACTATATGGTTAATAAACATAATATAAACTGCCAATAGAACCCCAATTGGTTCATTAATGCCATATATATTATTATATAAGTATTTTTACTGAAACTTAGATATTTAGGAATAGAATATCAATTAATAATTTAATATTTGTTTTAAAAACTCTTTTATGTCACTTTTGACAATATTTGGTATTTTGTTTTTCTAAATTCATAAAAGCATTATTAATTCAAATAAAATTCATATAACCAACACAAATATGTTATATTAACCTATAAAATTAGTTTAATTCATAAAAATTATTAAATTACATTTATTTGGGTATTTATAATTTCAATTAAGTAAATATTTCATTAACAATGTAATTACAACGTCATCATTGTGTCATAAATAAATTAAATTATTTAATATCTAAAAATTATAAATAAAATACCATTATGTGGGAAATGTTTTTGGATTTCTAATTAATATTTATAGTCGAATTTATCTAATGTATAACCATATATTAAAATGTTTTACTTATTTAACGTTGATTTTAACTCTTTTAACTCTTCTTTGAATTAAATAATAATAAATGTCCTAATATAATACAAGTGGACTTAAAGGGTAATATTTTATTCCTAAGGTTGTTTTTGGTCGAATTACACTTATCAAATAGAATTAAAACATGTTTTTGGGTAATAATAGTATCATTTTTATCCTTAATTTCCCTATTTACTTTTAACTGTGGTAAATAAAAGTACAAAGCTATTATTCACCAAAAATTATTTTTATCTTATTGAACCAAATTTTACATACTAATATCAACCATTTCTCTCAAATTTTTGAAATTCCACTCACAGAAGCGATAAAATTATGTTTTATATAAATTTTCAAATTCTCCTAGGAGGTGGGTAAAAGACGATCAAAAGTTCAATAAACTTTTTATATATCTAAAATTATTATAACATGAATCCAGTGAATTACATTGAACATATATAGTTATTATGTATCTATAAATAATTTTAAATAAAATAAATGATTATTTAAATAAATAGTTTGTTTTAATCAATAACTCGGTGTTTTCACTATTCATTAAAAATTGAAAGTTTTCAGAAAAAAACCTAAAATTGACCCTAGGCTAATTTCAATATTCCGAATCCAAAAATGAAGTCCATGTTGAAAGATAAAATTTATAAAATTTCAAAATGTGGGTATTACTATTCATAACTGGTAGTTTATATAATATTTTAATAACATATCGTTGTTTATTTAAACTCAGTATTGAGTACAACGTAGGCTATCGAGGAAGGATTCTCTTGCGTGTATCGCAAGCCATGACTGTGTAGTGAAAGATTCATTTTGTGTTGCATATAAAAAAAATACAAAAAATTATTTCTCATTAAATCTCAGGGTGTTATAGGAGAGCTCCAAACATTTTTAAAACTATGAAAAATCCTACGAAAAATGATTTGTCTAAAATAAAATTTCTAACCAAAATGACACTATGTTATTAGAACTATTCAGTTGGGCTAACCGTCCTCCTACAGAAATTCTATAAAATCAAATATTATTATACCTTCAAGAATAAGAACACCAAACCATTTATAAAAAGGTAAAATAGTACTTAACAAACCATGAAATGATATAGAGGTTATTAGATATATTAAATTTGGAAGTAGTTATTCTACTACAATATTGTTAACTAATTATATTAGAAAAAAACACGGTTCCCAAAAAAAACATGAAAATGATAGTACTTATAATTAAATACTAATTAAATAACAATTTTCAATTTTCATAGGTTGAAAATGGATTTATTAATATAGTGATATAGGTCAAATGTATTTGTCTAATAACCAATTATGAACTATTGATTTGAATCCAGCACATGACAAAAACAATATATATAAATATATGTAACTATGTTTCATAATAGAGTACGGTTTTTTATAAAAAACTTATTTTAGGAAAAAAAGTAGAAGAAAAATTAAATTAAAGAGGAAGATCCAAATTTAGATGATATTTTCAAAAAGTATTACTACCAATTTGTGTTTTTCATTAAATAACCTAGACCATATTAGAAGAACACTTTTTTCTAGTTTCAAAATTAGATAAGTAATAAACCCATTGGGATTTTCATGGTGAACCACCTCTTCTCATCTCACAATGTCAACCACCATATTTTCCATGACACACTCTCTTTACCATAGATTATGGGTGCTTCATTAGATTATAGATCAAAGAAATTTATGTGGAAACATGAAGCTGTAATTATAGAATATATGTTATAGTCATAATAGAACACTTTAGTAGAGAATATAACTATCCTTGTATGTTTAGGCTTGGGGAAGAAATTTAATATTCAATATTCCATCAATATATCATGAAACTAATAATACATAAATGGTCCTTTTTTGGTACATGATTATGGTCAATGGAAAATACAAACATGTTTACATAATTGGGTTGCATAAAATATTATTGGTTAGGGTTACCAACTCACTTCTCATGGGAGAAAAATTATACATGTTCAGGACTCAGAAAGAGTTATCAATATACAACTAACTTAATACTATTTATACAATAATAAAGGGGGAAAGTGTTTTATGTCCTAGTGCGAAAATGATTCTTTTGAAAAAAAATATTTTTCCCAATATAGAAATATAATTGGTATAACTACCATTTATATTCCTTATAATATATTATGATCTTGATTAAATAATTATTAAAACTAAAGACCTCCACCGTATAGGTATATCTTGAGAGTCACTCAATGAGTCAAAATCACCATATAATAACAATGTGGATTTTTATGATTAAAAATCACTCCCAATAAGCACAAATAATTTATCAGTAAATAATTTCTCAAACCGATGAACCATAATAAATAATCTACATAGTCAAAGTGTATCTAAAGCACTCTATAAACACAATAATTCAAAGAAAAAAATTATCACTATAACATAGTTTCTATATGCCCCATAAAATCATCTTTTAATGGACCATAAATTAGATCTTATAAATTAAAGGAAAAAATATTAATTCATGCATTAATTTAATTTCATAAAAATTTAAATGAGCATTTCGAAATCAAGTCATAGAATCTAACATGAATAAAAATGGATGATATCCCCATGATTTGTAGTGAACTCAACAATGATTAACTATAATTATATGTAGAATCCATACCTAATATAGTGGATATTATAATTAAAGGTAATTTTATTAATAAAATAGGATATGGATCCCCACGTTAGATCTTGACTTGAAAACCTTCCTTATATTCATCTTGAACATTTTACATTTTTTCCAATAACCAAAAATTTTTGATTTAAAATGTGTATGAAATTATATGATTTGAATTTAACTCCTATTATAAATATATAAAATTATATTATACAAATGGGTAAGGAATTATTTTAATTTTTCAATAAAGGATATTTTCCCTCTATATTGGTTAAATAAAATATATCTAGCCCTTCGATAAAAATATATATATCTTGTTAAATAATAAAATATAGAGTTTATATAAGAGTTAATTAAAGAATTTTAGTGAATTATATACAATTCATATATCTTGAAGAAAATAGTTTCCATCTTTATTCATAAGATATCATCATAAAAATACATGATATAAGTCAAAATATATAATATAAAGGTTATTATCAATGTGAAAATAACATTTTATCAAATGAATCCACCTCAATTTAGAAATAAAAATAATATTTAAATATATTTAAACATATTTCATTTAATTAATACCCTTTCATTTCACTTTAGTTGTTTTACTTCCATTTTATAAGAATGTCCATAATTATACACAAATGAACCGGTTATGAAATCATGAATTAAATGCACTCAAAACAATAAAAATGATGAAATAGTATTTATGAATGGGTGGTAAGATGTTATAATAGTATCATATATGGTATTATAAATATCATTATTGTTTTACGATGAAATAATATTATTATTTAAATTATTATATGTGAGTTTAAAGTACGCACCAATAATGGTATGCATAGGGTAAGGGTTTATCAACTCACATTTACTTCTATGTGATATATTCCTTATTCACGTTTTATTTCATTTGTTTCATGTATAAATACATCCCATTGATATTCAGTATCATTAATCTAATTATCATCATGATATAAAATTTTTTATTAGTAAATTTTTACTTTTATGGGGCATATGATTTGACTAATTACAAAGTTATAAGAGATTTGTTAACTCAATTTCCAATCATTTCGTTAAACTTATACTTCATTGATTATGTTATGATAATATTATTTATTTAATGACATGATATTATATTATTTTTAATCTCTACATGAATTATGTGGATTTATAGTGGAGGCACATTGTTGATTCAAATGATTAATGCTTACTTAAATGATATGGTCTTTTTAATGGAGTTTATATCAATTTCACTTCATCAAGCCTTATTTTTATATTATGCAACTAATGTTTTTATATAGTGTATATACATCCCATTTATTTTATTTATGATCATAATTCATTGGAAATTTAATTTCATTTAAATATTGTAATTTATTATATCATGTATATGATTATTTCATAATCCATATACCCTTTTTATATGTGATATTTACATTAAAAGTGGTTTTATTGTCTAGGGAAATAATGTTAAATATGTCTATTTTAAAAAATTTGGATATTTTTTATAAGGAATATTTATTTTAGAATTTAATAAGTTATTCAATATATAATAATTTCTTTGGACATATATGAATGGTTGGATAACGTATATAGAAAATTCCCTTGACACGTAGGTAGTCTCTTTTTATGAATATGTTATCCAAATTAAATGGGATTTTACCCAAAAAGATTAAAATATCTCATGAATGGTCTTGATGGTAAAGGAATAATTCTCTTGGAAAACATGATGTCCTATAATAAAGAATTTTCTTCATTAAAAATTCAGTATTTTTTTATTCAGGATACTTTCACAATGATATTATACATGGATTCAAATTTTTTAAAATTTATTGATTAGATGGAATGTGAGTTTAGTTATTTTATATTGATATAATGAATACTCATTATTGAATCAATATATACTATTTTGTTTCTAACTCTTACTTGGTATCTATGATTACCCTTTTACTTGTTCTATTTTTCCTAGGTTATGAAGTTGATAAGTTTTAATGAGATAAAGGATAAAAATTACATTCCTTAATTTTTTTTAGTTTAATTTTCCAATATAATAATTTTACCATATTTGTATCTAATTCTTGGAGACTATTAAACAATTTGGTCCTTTAGGATGAGATTTTCTGTATGCAGTTCCAATGTAATAATGAAACCACAAACTCTGGGATACTAGGTTCGGGGTCTATACATGTGAAGCCTCTTTGGTGGGATGGTGTCTCATTCAGAAGATGTCAGTGATAATAAATGATATACTTCAGTATATTTTTATAGCTTGGAGTTGATAAAAATAATATGTGGATCAACGATTTCATTTTTTTGATTTTTCTATTGGGGACTATGTTTTTATGAAATTTTATCATCGTTTGGGACAATTTCATATTAAAAAATTGTGACAGTTTCCTCAAAGATATGTTGGACCATTTGAGGTCACTGACTGGATTGGGTATGTTTTTTTATTGATTTAATTTTTTAGTTGATAGATATTCATGATGTTTTCCATATTAAATATCTCAAGAATTACCATACTAGTTCCTATTACATTTTATATTGGGAAGAGATAGAGTTGGATCCAAAAGTTTCTATTATGGAATAGAGAGTGGTGATCATTGATTTTCAATTTAAATTATTCCATGGAAAGTCAATTCCATTGGTTGAATTGTTATATAAACATGGATAAGATTCACATGAGACTTGGTAGTATTAATAATTAATTAGTTATAATTGTCCCTTTCTCTTTTCCATAAGTCATTCTTCAACAATAATTCGCTTGGATGTAAAGTCTTATAGTTGGGAGCTTTGGATATCCCATTACCACATTAAGTTATTTATATCCTATATTTTCAGTTTTATCTTGTTAATGGGATCTTTTTGGTAATCTTAATGATGCAAAATATTTTTCTAAAGAAATAAATTAATGTTTTGGGATGTATTTGTTTATTTAATGGATTTCAGGAATAAACGTGTTAATAAATTTTTGGGGTCCCTCTGAGTTTGGAGATCACTTGTTTTGGTTTGGTCATTCAGGATGAATTGGTAGTTTCTACTATCATTAGGGATATTTTCCAACATTTCATTATTACTCATTGTGAAATTTTTACATTCCATGTAATGTATTCATGTCATGTATTGGTTCCTAGAAATATTTCATCATCCAATACATTTCGTTAACAATTTACTTATTTTCAATCCTTTTCATTGTGTACACTGTAGGACCATTAATTGGTTTATGGCATGAAGGGTTTCCATATAGTGAAAGTATTACACATTCAAAAATGGTAAAATTCATGATTTATGACCCAAGGAAATGTGTTTTTTATGGTAATTCTTAATAATGAATTATACGACATGGATGGAATAAATTCCTAGAAATTATAACATTCATATATTTTTTAGGTTCCTTATGGTTAATTTAGTTTCTTATTTAGCCACATCCTTTTATCTATCGACCTAGAATCTATCCCATTTGATTTTTCATACCTAGTCTCTATTCATATTTCATTTTTCATATATTGACCTTCATTTTAGTTGTGGTTCATTTCTCTATGTGATAAATCCTTCATATTCTTAAAGTTTATTGATCATGATAACACCATTTAATTATTTTATTAGAACTGTTGATCTACGATGAGAAGATTCTTGATACATTATATATCCATTGTGTGATATTATTCCATGGGACAATCTTTTATTTGTTGCGGTGTGTAGGGTGTGTGTTTCTTGATATTTTTCTAATATAAAATGTATTCTATCTTATTTGTTTGTGGGATGTGATTCTATGATGTGGGAATAAATATCATGGCCTCTATTATTTCCCTTGTGTTCATTTCTAGTCATTGTATCCCATTGAAGGTGTGTGGGACTTGGTTTTTTTGTTGGTGGTTCCATCTCTATTATATTCTAGATAAATAGTATTTCTATGGTTATAATAATATATATATAATATTGCATGATTGATTTATTCTTTTTTGTGAGTGTGGAAAGGGTGTTTTGTGAAATTATGTGTTTCCCCTTATTTTATTAAATTAATAGAAAATTTCAAAGAATTTTGAAATGGATTTATGAAATAGTTTTCAAAGTATATTTTTGATGAAATGGTTTTGAAAATATTTCATAGGGGATGCCTTGGGTACATAGGAGGAAGGTGTAGATTAGGGACATTGCCTATTTATTGTTGGGGATCCCTCATGTGGTGTCCCTAAGCTCCCTTGGCATGTTTCTCTTGGGAATCTATTGATATTGTTTTGTTGGGATCAGTCATGGGTTGTTTTGATAATCCTTAAGCCTATATTCTAAGGACTTGAGTGAAAATTAGTCATTTATTTTGGTATGGGTGGTCTTCAATCATGACATATATTGATCATTTCATGATGATATATGTTCCATGGATTGTACTATTTTAGCTTTTACATCTATAGATTTGATATGGTATGTGATAAAATATTTTCCTTGCTTTACTGTTTTTATGTTTATGAAATTTTTGAACTAATTTACCCTTCTTTGTTTTGGAAATGGGTAAAAAAGGGGAAATTAAATGTTTTACAGTGATTTTTACATAAAAAATTTCAAACTATTAATCAGTCCTTTTTTTCTTTATATTTTAACATGTTAATTTTTTTATTCAAGGACGTGATGTGGAACTATTAAGATGGATCCTACATATTCTATTTATCTCACACCTTGCATATCTCTTTAGTGTTGCATAAAACATTATATATATTTGGATGCAGCTAAATGAAATGTGCCATTATGAGGAGGTGAGGTTTCTATCTCCCAAATTTGGGTTGTTTTTTGTTAGAAGGTGGTAGTTTCTTACTCTATTAGTTGGAGTATCTATTTTTATTTTTTTCTTCTGATGTGGGATTTTTTACTTTAGGATGTTTTATGTTTTTTTTGAGTTTTATCAATTCCATCTACATATTTTAGTTCTATAATATATTTTTTATCTTCCTCTTTTTATCTCTATTATATATACATATATTCCAATTTTATTATTTAGGATGTGTGATATCATTCCATCTAGTTTTCTTCTAATGACTAGGTGTTATTCGATAGATCATGGGGATCAGAAGTCCCCTTTGGGTATGTGTGCATTCATTTGCATTACCATTTTAAGATTGTATCTAGGTCAGGTTTGTCACAATTCCTCAACAACTAGTGGCCATTAACTACCTCACATGAACGTGGGAAACATTGGGGGTGATTTATCTAATAAGGTTTACATAACAATACACTACCATATATCTTAAAAATAAACTAGTATAGATCATATGTACATTGTAATGAATATATCAACCCCATTGTTTCATAATAAAATAAAATCAGGTGGTAAAATTTCTATATTAACATGAATTATATCCATAAAATATCATAATACATATCTTAATTTAAATTACAGTCTAATATATTAATCTATATCTTTTTTATGATCTGATATTATTTTAAGATGCAATATGTATCTCATAAAAATTTAATTATATGAATATGGTGATATCATAATATTTGCTGTACTCACATTTGAACAACTTAAAATTACCCACATTCACTAAAATATGACATTGATTATAAAAATCTTCAAAACTCTTTTCGTATCAATTGTAAACAATTTCAGATATAGTTTATCAATATCACTTTATTTTGGAATGATAAATTCATAGAAATACAAATTATTATCCAAATTCCTAACATGGTAACCCTATGGAGATTTTTAGTGCTCAAAAAATATAAAATATTTATTTTATATTTCTAATAATTGACTTTCCCCTATATAATCATCATAACTACTCTAGCTACCAAGAGGTTTGAAGAAATCCATCTTAAGCATACCTACATCTCTATTTTAAATATTCTACTAAAATATGTTTCTTATACATATTATGAATACATATATAATCCTTTTTTATGATATCTAGTGACCACTAGAAATGAATCAATGATAGTTTATTATTGGTCATCTAAAAAACAAATGAATCACTAGAAATTTTTAATAATGTTTTGAATATATCACATTTCATTAATCTGATAGTTGAGAAAATCACATATCCCATTTCTGTATAGCTAAACACATCATATGAGACTCAAATAATTGTGACCACAAATTTAATCATTATAATTAAATTATGTTCAAGATTTCTTTTCTATTCATAACATTGAATAAATCATATATTTTTTGAGATATAAATCATGGAATAATAAAAAAACGTAAAAAAAATCCACCTTACTAGCTAAGTGCCAAGGATTTCATAACATTTATCATAGTGTAATTGTCTTAGTGCAAGTTATCTCACTACAAATAAGTAAATTTATTTATAATAAGAAAACATACCTATAAAAATTTTGTTTTTTGAAAAACTACTTTCGAGTTGTATTATTTATTGATAAGTTACATACAAGAGGCGCATCATCCCCATATCATGGTGGGTGAAAGTGATGGAGTTCCATATAATCTCTGTATAATATAATCTTTCAATCATCAGGTAATCATCCCTATGTGGTAAATAAATTCACTCTCTAATCTGGCCAACCTTTGTTGGCTAAAGCATATGCTGCATAGTTGGCTTCTCTCTTGGTGTTCCAGACACAAATATCTTTCTTTATGAAATTCTATTGGATATAATTTTGCAGGTCAGTCCAATTAGTAAGACTCCACTTATTATTTATTGAGTCCACAATAAATAATACCCTTAAAATTATAACGTTTCCCATTGTACATTGTGATAATCATCGACTAGGGAAATTTTAATGTCATACATTTAGTAGATATTATCATTTTAATATTAAAGTAAATAAAATCAATATATACTTGATTCAATAATAAATATATATCTAATTTTATTATAAATTATTTAAAAAATATCCATGTCATTAATCTCTTATATTTCATATACAAAAATATTCCGCTGAACCCTCAGTCTTATACATCACTAATTGTTTCATAAAATGATATGTAATATAATAACATATATTTTAAAATTAGATCCTAACATATCCACTCTCAATGATTTCTCATATGAGAGGGTATATAAACGGGATATGATTGTATTTTTTGTGATACCAGGGTTCATCATCATACAAAATGGATATATTATTGTCAAAGTTAAATTAAATTTCTCCCAAGATCATAGTAAACACAAAAACTTCTAAAATAAATTATAGAACCAAAATATCCACATTTACAACATTTTATGCATTGATTTACTCTACATATAATATCAATTTCGCCATAGTTACCTATTTTCAACTCTTTAAACTGATCTATTTGCAATTTTGGGGTATAAAAAAGCTGTATTTAGATCACATGTCTTCTGTATTGGATTAAAAACATTTATCCTTATAGCTATATACATGATTATCTTCCTATTCTCCAATTTCTATAAACAAATCATTAGTCTATCTTATGATCATAAGGTGGTTAATAATAATAATCTGGTTAATTTTAGTAGAATTATTTAGGCATCTATAATTTATGATATGATTATAGGAGATATCATGTTATGTTAAAGCATATAATAAATGATAGTGTCTAAGGAGGATTCATGATAAATTATATTCATTTTTTATAACTCCTTAAAAGGAAATTGAATAATCCTAAAATTAAATCCTTGTAACACTAGTAAAGACCCAATTTTGTAGTTCTCAATGTTAAACTAATTTAATACATTACTAATACGTGTGTCTTATCATTGTCCAAGCATGCTCTTAGATAAATATACATAGATCTTCATACCTATGGTGTAGGTTTATTTCTCTTGTCATTTATATAGTATAATTTATAAAGTCACATCTTTACAATATATAAATTCCATATTTTATTTCAAATAAGTATTCATTCATCCTCAAAGAATATCAAAAATAGTATAACATGCCAACTAATATTCACATATATAAAATAATAAATTATTTTTTCTTAAAACTAAACTCTTTGATGAGATCATCAAACTAGATATTCCAAATCTAAGAAAAATTTATTAATCTATAAATGCATTGTGGTGACACTCATACCTTAGTAGACTCATTTTTCACTTAATTACTTTTAGTGTTTATCATACACACATCATTGATGAAATTCCCATTATAGATATTGATTTCTAAATCCATAAAAAAATATCTCATAATAGAAAAGATATACTATTAAAGGAATTAATTGAATTTATCATCTTAATCAGTCAAAAAGAATCATTATATTTAATTATTTTAATTTTATCATAACCATCTTCTTCTAGGAATACATTATAGGCACACATGCTACCATACAATATTGTATTCATGTGAAAAAACCCACTTTCATTTCAGGGTCTCCTCCCTTTTGGTGAATCCACCAAGTATTGAACATGTTTACTATACATGGAGTCCATTTTAGATTACTAGGAGTTTTACCATTTCTCTGAATTAGAACTCTTAATGTTATCTTGGTAGGTAGTACTATTATATTCTATCAAAATATAATTATTTTTAATGATAAATCCATATTTTTCATGCACATTAAAATTCATTCATACCTTCAAAATTATTATGTAACATGAGTTAATTATTCTTCCATAACTCATTATGGAATTATATAAACATTCATCTGAGTAAATCTTCATGTTTATTTATAAATAATTTTTAAAATATTGTCCTTCCTCCCACATTTTCCAGAACTGATATATTCCATGTCTTATAATTTATTAAATTTGGACCCAAAATATTTTTTATTAATAGGATTATGAAAAAAATAATTTTTGATACACTTTTTAATGGACAATAAATAAGCACCTTTTATACTTTGGGTCATGATAAACAGATTCCAAATATTACTTTTATTCTTTATAACCATAAATAATCTGTGAATATAAACCATGATGTTTCTTATACCATATCACATATGGTGTGTTTATAATTTCTTTTTATTTAACAAGATATTACAAGAATGTTTTTGTCTCTTTATAATAACCCTTGAATTAATTTGGAAGGTTAAACAAACTCAAAATTATATGAACCATGTATAATATTGTAAAATTCATCTTCTTGTATACACAATTCCTTTTTGGAGTTTTAAGAAAAAAGTGTTGTGGAATAATTTCATAATCTCATTGATAACTAGTGATTTACTTCCCCAATTATTCATAACCACGATATGACTAGAAAATATTTCACAAATTTATTGTTTATTTTGTTCATTTTTCGAATAATGAATTAGCTTTTCAAAATATTCATAAAATTGTATCATTATAAAAAATATATTCATACGAACTGATGTTATCATTAAAAGTAATTAAGCACCTAAAACCACCAATTATTTGAGTACTCATTCGTCTACATCTATTACTATGTTTTAAATCTAATAGTCCAACATCCCATTAACTTTTTTACACTGATAGCTATAATATTTATTTTTCATAAAAAAAGGATTCTCAAGAATCAAAAAATCATAATTGAATGGTTATAACATTTTATCTTTATGGATTCTTTTGATGAGTTTATCATTTATGTGTCCAATCCAACATTGACATAGTTATGTGGGATTAGAATCAACTATAACACTATTATTTTTAATGTTATAGGTAGAAATATCCATATACATAATGTATAATCCATTTTCAATATTCTGAAATCCAAAAAAAAAATCATTCATATATATATATATATAAACTTGCACTATTAATAATGAATGAATAACCCATATTATAAAAACAAGATATAGATTTTTTTTTATTTTGTAAATATAATAATACTTCTCCAATTATAGAAAAAATACGCTAGTCATGTAAGAACATTATGTTGAATTATAATGAATAAAGTCAGGATAAATTACAAAAATGGGAACTATATCCACTTTTGTCAATTCAATCATGTCTCTGAGTCTATGATTAATAGAAAATTTTTTTTATGGACATCCCATATCGAATATCCATGAGTCAGAGTTGCTCAAGCTATCCCCTATAACATTCACATCGTTTCATATAATGCTTTTCCTTTAGAACAATTTTCCACTTTAGATACCAATATAGAACATTTTTCTTGGGAATACATTTAAAGCATCTCAAAATTATTTACCTTATGTATGTTTTAATATAAAAAATACATTCTTATGGTTGAGTATCAGGTTTTATTTATTTTTTCTCATGGTATTTTATGGAATGTACTCCCAATAAAAATAATTATCATATAAATCATATATATTTAGAGATACAAGATCCATATTTCAATATGTAATGAGTCTTATATAGAGATCCTCTAATAAAATAATTTTTTTTGGTAATAAATAATCACATTTTTAACCTTAATTATTCATGGAAAATTTAGTATCTAACTAATTTCACATATATATCATATGTAAAAACACAAATCTATTCTTATTGTATAGAAAATATATTGGTTATTGTGCCAATTATCACCCAAATATCATAATTATATTTCTTTATAAAACTTTTAGAGTTATCCATTTATAACATGAACTTCATAGGATAATTAATGGGGACATGTATATGTGAAAACCTACCCATTCTAGTGATTAATGTTTAAAATTGTACTAATTTCGAAGGTGTCTCATGATCAGTGTTTTATGGGATTTATATTAAAAATCTCACCAACATTGTATGATCTAGTTCATATTAAAGGTATATCCTTGTATAAATATTGGTTATAATATCATTTTATGGTTAATTAATTTCTCATCAAGTTTATGAGGGTTCTCAAGGGTGTTCCATAGGTATGAGACATTGGGGGATTGAAAAATAGGCGCAACTGTGCAATGAACATGGTTAGCACATGGTTAAATAAATCTCATAGCCTACCCAGGAAAACCATGTAGCCTTGGAAAATGGAATATCACATTATTTGAGAATGGTTTATAAACTGTTCAGAGCATCCCAAATAATAGTGTGATGTCACCTTCCATAGAAAGTGGTTTTTGCATGGTTTGTGTATGGTTTGTAAAACCACGCATGTAAAATGTGTGACCAAGTATTAGTTATAAAACATATAGTTTTTATATAATATTATTTTAATTTCCCCATATTATTTCTACATAATTTATTCCTTATCTATCCATAGAGACACACCATTTCAACCCAAGATTCCATGGAATCAATATCCTTCGTTTTTAATCCTTTTGGAGCAACGTTGGTCACTTATCAAATCTTTGTGTATGATTATCACATACCATACTTCTACATTCAGGAATAGGGTTTGTAGTTTATCCTATATTATTCTAAATCTCAAAACCATATTTTTGTAATTGAACCTAGGGGTGGGAATCAAAACATTTTTGAATTTGTATCTAAGGCTATTATTAAGAGTGAGTTCATCTTCAGATTCAAGGTAGGTAGCCTACAAGTAATATACTAAAATTTATTATATATTTTTGAATATGTGTTTATATCTTACTTCCCTGTTATTGTTAATTTTCTACCTCAGGTATGAATCAGTAATATTGTTGGCTAATTAATTATTTATACCCCACATGATCTATGTGGGAAGTGTTGAGGACAATTAGAAAGATTTGCGGCCACCTATGTTGTGTAACTCCATTCCGAAAACTAGAAATTGGTGGAGTTAGGTATAGAGTTTTTTTTTATAAAAAAGATTCCATATTTATCATATTGGATATGATTATTGGAGTGTAAAAAAGTTATGTATTGATAGTTGTGCAAAGGTTTTAATGATGTCGTAAGGGGTTGATTAGAATGTCTTGAAAATGGGTCAATTAGGTTGATCGATATAGTGTCAAATGGCTTATGAATTATATTGAAATTCCTAAAATAAATGGTATATATACAATGATGAAAATTTTAAATTGGAAACTTATTGTGAATTTATGAACATGTAAATAGGTTTACATAAGGGAACTGATGAATATGTTGAATGAGTTCACACATGAAAATCATGGGGTATACCTAATGGGTTGAAAGTAATAAAGTGGTTTTGTTATGTGATATATGAATTGAATTTGAAATGAATATGTTGGAATATTAATTTAAAATTTTAAATGTGCTAAATGTGATAGTGTATGATAATTAAGGAATATTGGAAACTAAATGGGAATTGTTGAATATACTTAATGGGTCAAGGCATGAGATTTATATTTGGAATAAATTTCGTTGTAATGTAAATGGCCAATTTGTTAATGGGTTGTGTCATAGTATTAATTCCAATGTTGATGGTTGCGGATTGTGAAATCTATGTTCATTTTATTGTGTGTTGTTTTTGATAGGGTATTTTTGGTAAATGGATGAGTATGCTTGTGATCATTTCATGGTGGTGGGATAATGTATAGAGGCCCCTCCTGCAGGTTGGGTAGGAATGATTCTCAAACCCCTCCCATGAATGCATGGGTTGGGGAGTCAGACTGAGGCTCTATTCACCTAATCGTTTTATTCGACAAATCTGTATGGATTGCGGCTCTGATGTAAGTGTGATTTATTATTATGAAATGTTTATCCCAAATGAGATAGGTAACTTGACCATCACCATTATTCACAATGTTTTAATTCAATAGGTTTTTTTTAAATAATATAAATTTATATCCCATTTAAGATGTGAGGAAAATGAATTATGTAATGAAAACAACCTAAATGTTGGATACGGTAATAATGATATAAAAGTATAATTAAATATGGTTGACTACTTTTACCTGAGTTGTTCGTACTTACTTGTGATTTATTTAGTATGTGCATGAACTATCTGTTTAAATAGGATATTTTTTAGACACCATTAGTGTTTTACTATTTATTTGTACTCACACCCTACATGGGCCTCCATTGGGTACCCCGGGAATAATTTATTTTTTCCGGTCCAGATAAGGGTAGAGGAAAAATGTTAGGGAGTTTATTCGAACATCAGTTAGGTATGGATGAGGACCTGAACTCAGTGTCATGACTATTTGGGGATTCCATTGGATGTATTTATTTGGTGTTTCTTTCATTTTGGAACTATTTTCATGACATGAAATGGATAATTTTGATTTTTGGTTTTACCCAATTTTACGAGAAGTTTTGAAACGCATGATTATTGGTTATTACACATTGATTCCACTATTTATATTCTTAACTATTGTGGTTTACTCTAGTTATGAGGGTATACTCTCCCCACGTGGCTTATTAAACCCTCACCACTAGTCAGCAACCTCTTGAATATGGGGAGGAACACTTTAGGTCATTAGATGACCCGGCTTGGGGCATTGGTTTAGTGGCTCCTGGGTTGGGGATTCCACAAAGCGGAATCAAAGTATCTCTTTTCTGGGTTCTAGTCTTTTGGGATAGTGGAAAAAAGTATTGAATTTTTTCGGCCCTGATAATTACATATTTCTTAGAAGTATATAACCCATGAAAGAGGGAAAACCCAAGTCACCCTTAGTGGGAATTTTTGTTCATGGTATGTGTTTTCACAATTGACTGATATGTCACAATAGGGTGATGCACATGTTTTGTGATGTGATTTTTTTATGATATTTTCCTCACGTAATGAATGGAATAATTTTCATCATACATTCACCATTTTAGACACATAAGGATATTGTTGGAATGTATCATGATAGGCACAAATAGGATGGGTGTTTGGGGCATGAAGAGAAAAATCAATTACACTCATTTGGGAATTAGATTAAAATGGTGTCTAACATAGATAATTTGAAATGATAAAGAAATTTAAATACTTATTATAGAATTATGTGTAATGAAATTTGTAAATGAGTTAGAATGATGATTGTAATAATTTGTGAATTTTGAAATATACCTAATATGAAATACTTGTGTTATAAAATAGAAGATGGTTTCAATAGGTGATTGATGAAATAAGTTTCATTAAATATGTTAATCTACCCAATTTTGACCATGACATGTGGTTAGGTAAGGTAGAGGGTAGTGTTATATGTGTTATGATGATCATGGGGGTAGTGTAAGAGGAAAATTTTTTTTGAGGATGATATTGTAATATATTTTCCATATGTGGTTTAAACCTTATCGATCATTCATTGAAGTTTCTATTGAGGATCATGTTTGAATTATGTTCTTGAATAAGGTATGGAATTTTAAAATGTTGGGTGAACAGGACATTAAAATGTGAACACTTGAGTTCTTAAATGGATGGGCTTTTATGAAAGGATGTGTGGTGGTGGAACTTTTGGGCGAACCAGGTAGTGGGTATTCCTTGTGTTATCGATTTGACAAGTGTTTGGGTTGTTTGGGGTAGTGAGAGATCTCTGGATTGAGAACATGGATTTGGGTTGCAAACCCATACTAGTGGTGATATGGAACATGAGATGTTTTTATATCACCCCCAGTTGGGATGTGGCCATTGGGTTACAAGGTATTTATCAGTAATGTGAGTGTGGAAATTCTCATGGGTTGTGTTCATATAGAGTGCATTCTAGATCTTAATTATGGTGATTCTTTTTTTGTGACCTAGTTAGTAGGGACCATATCGAGTCATGATTTGGATCCTTGAGAGGGTTTTTTTCTTGTAGTGTCGATGTATGTTTATGGTTACCTTCAGTTTAGAGTATGGAGTGAATGATCACTTGGGGATCTAGTTATAGTGTGTAGTGGAGCATGGGTGAGAGTTTCATTATCTAACATTGATTTATTAATAACTTATTTTTTGTGGTTTTGGGACCTTAAAGGAATGAAAAATGGAAAAAACTATGCAGGGCACATAATTGGCGCACAGTTATGTATACAGTATGAAGTTCCATAGAAAACCAAGCTGCATTTGAAAATGGAATGTCACACAGTAGGATAATAGTTTATAAACTATGTGAAGCTTCCTAGGTAATTTCACACCCTCATCTTCCTTAGATAGTGGCTTACAAACTGTTTGGAAAACCATACAGGTAAACTGTGCAACCTAGTAAATGTTGGAAAATTATATTTTTTTTACTTTGGTATTTTAAGATACACATCTGATTTATTCACCAATTAATCATCCTCCACCCCTAGAAAAACCCCATTTCTACCCAAGTTCCATGGTTCTGATATAATTTGTTTCTATACCATTTGGAGCGTCATTGGTTGTGGATAGATGTTCTAGGTATGTCATTCAAATGTATTGATTAACATTTATGGATTATTGTTTTTAGTTTCTCTTATCTTCTTATGAATCTAAAAAATATATTTTACCAGTTGAACCTTGTTTGGGGCTTAAAACATTGTTTTAATCTGGATATAAAGCTATTATTAAGAGTGTGTTCATCATTATATTCATGGTAGGTGGTCTACAAGTAATATCCCAATATATTTTATAGATTTTTGGATGTGTGTTGAGATCATGATTCCCACTTAATTAGAATTTCATACCATGGTTAATAATTTCTAAAATATTTGGATAATTAATAATTTTGGCCCCTAATGTTTCATGTGGTATGTGTCGATGATGATTAGAATGATTTAGGGCCTCCCATGGGGTGCACCATCATTCCTGAACCATGAAATTAGTAGAGTTGAGTGTAGTTTATACTTTAGATAACATATATCCAACATTGATCATGTTGTATATGCATAGTTGATTTGAAAGTGGAATATTTAATAGCGTGAAAAGTTTTTAATGATGATTTAAGGGGTTGTTTGGTGTGGCTTGAAAAAGGGTTAATTAGGTTGATCTAGATAGGGTAAAATGGATTATGAATTATATTTAAATAAAAGAATTATTTTATATATATAGTAATAAACATGTTAAATTGAAAATTTCTTGTGAATTAAAGAACACAAAAACATGTTTACATAAGGGTGTTGATGAATATGTATAATTTATTAACACATAATAGTTATGTGGTATACCTTATAGGTTTAATAAAATAATGTTTTTGTGCTACATAATATAAGAGTTACAATTGAAATGCATAAGTGGGAAATTATTATGAAATTATAAATGGGATATTGTATGGTAAGTAATGGATATTGGCTAATGAATGGGAATTGTTGAATAAACATAATTATTTAAGGAATGGGAATGATATTTGAGACATACTATTATAGAATTTAAATGTAAAATGTGTTCAAGGGTTCTATCATAGTATTATTTCCCAAGATTTTGGTTGTGGATTGTGATTTATATGTATATTTGATTGTGTGTGGTTTTTTATATGGTATATGTGGTAAATGTATGAATAATAAGTAAAACAAGGAATGGTGGTTGGATAATGGATGGAGGATCCTCCCATGTGCTGGGTTGGACTAATGCTCTAACCCCACCGAAGAATGAATGTGTTAGGGTGTCAGAATAATCCTCTTTACCATTAATGGTTCCATTCATTGAAACTACTTGGACTGAGTCTCCGAGGTCATTATGATGTATTATTATGAAACTTTTATCCCTAGTGAGATAGAGAAATTCTCCTTCACCCTTATGTATGATGTTTGAATTTATTAGTTTTTTTTGTAAATTATGTAAATTATTAACCCATGTAACATAAGTGGACAATGTATTACGTAATGATAATGACATTAATGTTGGACATTTTTATAATGATAAAAAGGGTTATATAAGGATGGATAAAAAATGGAACCTAATTTCTTATTGTTTATTTGTTATTTAGTTAGTATATGAATACAATATCAGTTTAGACTGGATAAATTGTTGACCCCATTGGTGGTGGCATAATGAGTTGTAATCTCACCCAATTGGACCTCCATTGGGAACCTAAAAAGACTACATTATTTTAGGTTCATATAGGGGTAGAGGCATGGTTCTTGGGAGTTGATTCGGGTATGGGTTATGCACAGATAAGGATCTAGACCGAGAGATGGAATGTTTGGGGATTCTGGTGGTTGTCTTTACTTAGGGTTTTCCTTATTTTTTCAATATTATAATGACAATACATTATTAATGTTGATTTTTGGTTATACCCAGTTTTGGAAGATGAATGTCCATGCATGTTTACTGGTTATTACATATTGTGTCAGCTATTTATATTGTTAACAGTTGTTTCCTACTCTTGTAAGGAGGCTATAGTCTCCCCACTTGGATTATTACACCCTTTCTTTTAGTCAGAAACATCTGGCTTATAGGAAGGTGGGATTTTGGTCATGTGATGACCAGGCTCAGGGTACAATTTTAGTGGCTCCCAAGTTGGTGATTTTAAAACCCTAAAATATATTATATAAATATTACATTCATAAATAATTCATTATATAATATATTTATTACCTCATATTTTAATTCATTTGTTATGAATGATTATAAAAGTTTAGTTTTGAAATCCATGTTTCACACACCAAATTAATGTGTTCGTATCCCATTAATGAATAACTCTTTAAAAACCCTTCATCATTGTGTTACTTGTCCAGTAATATAATAAAAATATGTGCACACAAATCTAGATGCAACTAATTTATAATTTAAATTAACTCTTTATTTTAAGTCTTATAATTATATGATATTGTAAATATTAAAAAGGGTATTCCCAGAGCCAATGGTAGTTGACCAAGACCATTATATAATAAATAATAATCCTCTAGGATAGTTTGATGTCCAACCCCAAGTATTTATAACTAGGGATACATTACTCAATTGAGATTGTAGTTTTTTTTCTCTAATAGATTAATATTAAAAAACCAAATTTAAAATATAAATTTATTCCCATAACTACTAATACAAACTGATTTCATGGAATTCATAATCTAAATTTTTAGATTTGATATCTGGTATTTAATTTCATGTGAGAAATAAATTTTTTATATAAATATTACATTATGTTAAATGAATAAAAAATATATATCACAAAAATACATTCCCCAAAACTATAAAGGATTACTTTCTTTAGAGAATATATAAGAATTTATTTTATTTCTTGAAATATATTATGAATATACCTCGATATTCATATCACATAGTACACTTTGTAGACATACCTTACATAAAACCATTATTCACTAACTAGGGAAATTAAACATAATAAAGTATGATATCATATTTTCAATAAGGGTAAACATATGATATATCAATCAGTTATATTAATTGAGAATAAGATAAACTTCATGGTATAATTACATGATCATAACTTATTTAAATCAACCCAATCGGTAAAATAAAATTAATCATGAATCATTTTATAAATTTTTTATATATAAATATATATGACAAAAGATAATTGAATCCTAAAAAATAAATCACAATCCATAAAAAGATATCATTAGAACAAGGAATATGTTTGTGGCATAATATAGGAATATATACTAAAATCCATTTTCAAGGATCTCATCCAAGACAATTATAGTGTATTGGGTTCACTTCATTAAATCATTTACATACTCAAAGATCACCCCCGGGACCATCATAATGGAAGGAGTCTATTACTAAACTAGTTTATCTCCCCATTCTAGTCCATATTAACTCTTGAGATATCTATTTTAATCCAATCTGTTAGAGGGATATAAAATTATTGGACCACACATCAAATAAAGGGAGCTATACATATATGTTCTAGAATATCATTGAAACATTCATAATTTTATTAAAACATTACCATTATAAAGGAAACATGTTTCATAAATATATTTATATATCATAACCCATGGAAAATATGTGGTTTTATAAATGACTTCATCATGACATAATTAACACATTGGAATGAAACATTTTTTAATAAATCATCCTTAATTTATCCTCATCATAAGACAAAAAAATAAATTAATTGGATGGTATTATGTGATCGTATTCCCAATTAAGAATAAAAATCCTTAAATTTTTTTTCCCAAACAAAAAATAACTTTAAAATATAATTTGACCTTTCCATTGAAAATAGTGGTAAAAAATATTTCTTCATATTCATAAAAATGAAAAATTCAATGAATATTGTGAAGTAAATTTTCTTTTGAAATAAGTATGAAATTTTATAATTGAAGCTTCAAAGAAAATAATAGTCATGACAGTGGGAAATTTCATTCATAGAGTCGTGGTTTAAACAATGATCTCATTCAAAAATTTTGTAAAAAGGTTATAAATAATGTTATCAATTTTTTCCATAAATATCATCCTAAATCCAAGAATGAGAATAAAAATATGGTTTAAAATGAAACTAAATAATTATTTCATCTTATAAATTAATATTCATGAAATTATTTTAATTAACATAATATGGATGAAATTTTCAATGTTAAAAGATAAAATAGGTTTGATTTTTCTTAAAATCGTTTTATCTACTTGTTTAAGCACCAGATAGAGGGAAATGGTTATAATAATTAAAAATTATAGGAGTATCATGTGTATAAGAAAATATATTTTGTTTATAGTATAAGATTGACATAATTTCCCACAACAAAAATTTAATATAAATAATCCTGAAAAGAAATGAAATTATAACATAAATATAAACCTCTTATATCATCATAAATTGTATGGATTCAGTAATCCAATATAATAAACATATAATTATTTTAAATATAACAGAGAACCATATTCATCCATAAATTACTATATATATATTTTTTAATAATTTAATTTTTCCTTTTATTAAGAATTCATCATTAAAATGAACATTAGGTTGGAAAGTGATCTGTTTTCTATGCATGTTTTGGTTTGATGGTTCTAGTAATTGAACAATAATCATTTTTTCCTAATACATGAAATATTAATAATATTGTATGTTTCATATTTATTAATTATATAAAAAATATAACCGTTAAAAATTTTGGGATGAAAATGGATTACATTACTTCATAGAGACGTTATACAAATGTACAAATCATGTTTCAACATTTAGATAGATTTAATGATAGAATGTAAATGAATAAATATCATTTATAGAATTATTATGTAATAAATATCATACATATTCATTATATCATTCTTTTCAAATTTCTATGTAATGATAACGTGACAAATTAATCACATCACTTTGTAGATGTGGTAGTCCACATCTTCACCCGAGCGACGTTATAATTTTCTAATAGAAGAAAGTGAGAAAGATAATGCATATAAAATTAATATAAAAACATATAATTTTCATAAATTTACTAATTCAGACAAGTCAACATTCTTATATAACTTTTTAATAGGCTTAAGAAGAATTCAACAAGAAAAACTTAAGAACATATATCACTTTTTCTACTATTCTCCATTTAAAATAATTTATTGGCCTGCTGTATGGGACTTTTGGGAATAACAAATCCTCATTATTATGGATAAAGATGATATTATAGTATTTTGGTATTTATTTATGGAGAAACGTGGCTCATGTGTTGTGTATAATAGAGAAGAACAGGTTTCAATTTTATAACTATGGTAGGTGAACTCTTTTAAATACATAAAATATTAACTATAAAAAATTCATAATCAATTGAATATAGAACAAAAGAAACCCATATTAAACAATAAGATAATTTTGGGTCTAAATAATCGTAAAAAAATATTTAGTTTATTTTAACCCTATCTCTTTTATTTAACCCCTATATTGCCCTTTAAACCTTTGTCATAGTAATTAATATTTATCTCAGTTTATATGCATAATAAACAAAAATGAAATTAAACTAATTAACGAATATATATACAATCGATAAAATTATAGAAACAATTTCATAATATTTAATTATATATTTTTTTTATAATTTCATTTTTTGAATAAGTGTACAATATGCAATGGAAACCATATTTTGAAAAATATATGTTTAACAATAAAATTGAATTTATTCTTATTTATTTCCTATAAAAAATAATTTGGTTACTTTTAAAAAAAATATTGAATATATTCATAAAAAATCATTATTATATTTCATCAATTGTGAATTATTTAATTTATTATGATAAACACACATTGCACTCATAAAAATAGACTTTAAAAATCTATTTTTTTTCAAAGGATTTTTTTCATTTCTAACAACTGATTTCCAGTAGATTAATTTTTTACATATTTTATAATATAATTTTCAGAATTGTTTTTTTTTCATTTTCATACCCTCTTATCTAATGTATATGAGATAACTATCCCATTTAATAATAGTATTACAATAGTATATTTTGGTATGTTTATACAATATGTTTCATGGAATTAAAGATATCAAACAAATAAATGTTATTTACATAGAATTATATCATAAAATATATGTCTATTACATTTTAACCCCATTATAATAATTTCACTTCAAAATTATTCACTTTGATATAAAAACCCACGGAAAATTCTGCCTCAAAACATCCTCAAGTTCCCATATAGATTCCTCAAATTTTTGGATTCACCAAAAAAATGAAGAACATATAACTATTCGTGTTTAACATCACATTCTCTATTAGATATAGAATCTCAACCTGTTTTTTCATTGGAGAGATATCATTGTACACTGGTATGACCTGTTATTTAATTACATATAAAGAAACATATATGTACTTCCTCAATTGAAATATATGAAATACATAATGAAATTAAGAGAGATTTGATTGAAAACTAAGAGATAAAAAACGATCATGATATAATCATGAATTTAAATTGGAAAAATATATATAATGATCATATTTAACTTCTACCCACATCTCTAAAATTACTTCTAGTAATTATTCAAAATAATTCTTTGCGGAAAAAAATAAAATTATAGTTCATGAAGATAATTTTCAGCATAATTTTTCTATTAATTATGAGTTCTCTAATACTATACTAAATATATTTAACTAATTATTACATTTATTCATCTAATTTAGGTACCAATACATTTAATCCTATATTTTTATCCCAACACATTGGTGTTTTTTACTTCCTTCCATATAGTTATTTGCAATGATCCATCTGAATTCTTCAATGGAAGATATTATTGATAGAAAACTATAACTGAGAAAGGTGTTGATAAAATAAAAATTCATTACATAAAACAAGTAGTTTAAATACCAACTAGTATTTTAATGGTACTATCATACTTAACAATAGTTGGAGGTTGATATTCAATACTAAATATCAACTCAATATTAAAATCTTTTTGAAGACTTCTCCAAAAAAATTATTGTAAACAATAAAACCTCATAAGATTCAATATAATGTGGTACACAATGAGATCTTACCACTTCCATATTTTATATCTTCAAAATATGATCAAGAAATATATATTCTATAATTGTAAGGATTTATTATAACTTCTTAATGAAAACAACTACAACCCAATTAACATTATGATGTTTTGATGTTTTGGGGAGTCCTGTGGTGAATGTCATAGTAATTACTTCCCATTTCCATTATGGTATGGGTAATTGTATTGACATCCCCTTAGACTTCTATTTATCATCGCATAATTTTTGAAATATTAGGAATCAACATTCATGATATTTATTATGATTAATCTTGTCTCCCCACCATAAATACTCTTTTATATCACTATACATCTTCAATATTCTATGATGAATACTGGTTGATTATCTCTAAGATTCATCTAATAGCTAATTATTCAAATTTGGATTTCAAGGGACCAATACTCAATTACATTAACATATTTTTATGTCATAATTATTTTTTAAATCCAAAACATTCTCAAATTTCTTTTATTATTATAAATCTTACTTTTGTTTTTCTTTAATCCTCACATATAAGTATAGTTGAACATTCACCTAATAAAGTTTTCTTTTTTCTTTTTTTCCTTATGATTTCAAGATCAATTTTCTATAAATAATTATTTATTATATTTCATTCATTCCTTATCAAGGTAAACCTAGCATGGTATTTGTACCTCATATAACTAGAGACCTTATTCCCTTTCCTAGAGTGGTAATATATTGAGAAATACTAATAGTTAATTACCTACAACCATTGCCTTAGGTTCATATTCTACACTTCCTATGGTAATATATACTTAATTTTGGTATGATTATTATATATCTCCCACATTTCATAAAAAATATAATTATTTAATATTTTTAATAAATAAATACCCCTACCAACTCCAAATCATAATTCAGGTAATTTAGGTCATGATTTTTCAATTGTTATGATGCATACTTAATTACCATATCATTATATTTGAGGAATCATCCTTTTCCCTTATTCAATGCAAAACTATAAATCATATCCTCTTCTCCACTACTAGGTAGTTTGAGAACAATTTCACTATGTAATATTATTTTTTACTCTATTATGGTTTGATCATTTTGGTTTATCTAATGAAAATTGGATCATTTTTATGTAAACATAGTTATTGGATTCAATTTCAAAGTGAAATATCTCACAAAGAAATGATAATATCCATACACCTATACAAAATATGGGTCTCTAACAACATGTAGGTTCTATTTTTTTCTCATAAACTTATTTTATGATGTATCCACTAATATAACCTATCTTTTGATTGTATGATTTAAGAATAAAACATACTATATATAAAACTATCACATTTAAAAAATTTAATACATATTATACATCTTTATAAACATAAAAACAATCAATATTTTATTTTAATGGTCCCTTTTTCTCTTCAAATATTTATGAATGTAATCTATAAAAAATAGAAAAATAATATTGAGTTAGTCTCTAAATATTCTATTGATTAAATCCATGAATATATTAGATTCATTAGTAAGTCTATATAGCATCACCATAAATTCATATTGACCATACCTTAGATAGAAATATAACATGGGTATATCCACATACTTGACCCTAAGTTGATGATATCCAAAATGATTTTCAATCTTGGGAAATTATTGAGATATGGGTAGTTAGTCAAAAAACTCAACTATACAAGGATGAATATACATGTTATTGATAATCAAATAATTTTTTTATAATAACTGTAATGACACAATGTCCCATCATTATTCTAAAAAAACAGTAGGTTTACCCCACATTAATTCACTACAAAATATGAGTCCATTTTCAAGATTCCCTTTTTGTTTCCTCTTTTAGTCCAAAACCTCAATTTGGGTCATTCTATACAGACTTTGATATAGTTATAGTACCATGTATAAAATATATTCTAAAATCAACATGAATTTTTTTGATAATACTAGGTATGTCTCTAGAAAATACATCATCATATTATTTAACAATAAGAGTATCTTCCACATTGAGTTTCTCCAAAATAATTTAATATAACCAACTCCCATGAATTTTTAGTAATACAAATACAATTAATGTTATTTCCATTGGATTTCTATATTTATCCTCAAAATGAAATATAATTATAGGTTGATTCATAATGTCAAATTTGTCTTCTTCTCCTCAGAAGATGATATGTAATACATATAATGAGATCAATACCTTTCCAAAAATAACATAAAATTAAACTAGTTGAACAATCAAATGATTTTTAGGGAACACCTTCCCAAAAAAATCTATTGGAGTAGTGATATAGTCTTGAGATATAATCAAATTACCATTCATTTCTTTCATCTAAAAATCAACATGTAATATTAGATTTCAAAATGATATACCATTATAAAATTCATTATATTTAAAAGAGTGGGTGAATCCTATATAAAATAATTCATTTGAGGTTATAGAATATATAGTAAGTGTAAATTTCCCACATCATTCTCATAAACTACATATGTAGTTTCAATTTCCTGATATATCCCTTTATCTCATTGAATAAGAGTTTAATGATGACTATTTCCATCAATACACTATAATTTAAGAGTTTATTGGTATAATTTAAATAATCCAATAAATTGTTGTATTTGAGTGTTGGTATCACATTCATTTGATATATCTCTCTATTCAATTCATTAATATAATTCTTCGCATTACTTCATAGTAATTTTTCTTAGTGTTATTTTCTTAAACACAAAAATAATTGACTAGGACCCATAATAAAATTTAATTTATGCTTCCTTACACATCTCATGAATGAAGGAGTATTAATTTCCTTCATCCATTTCTATTATAATTTTAATTTTATCATAATTTAATCTATGTCTTATTTTCCCTTAAGTAGTGAGAAAAATGAGACTCTCTATTATATATTTTTTTGAGAGTACATGGAATTATTTATTCATATCTACCAAAATCTATTATATAAAATTCATTTACAAGATTCAGTATTAATCCAATATGGATTCAGTCAACTTTTATTTTAGGTCCTTTGATAAAAATGGTAGCATAACTTGCATTTCTGTTAAAAATTTCTACAGAGGTACAAATAGATTCACCATCATTCATATTTAGGTTCAGAAATACCCCCTCTATTTTTCTGTCAAGTGTTTGAGGAATATACATATTAAATAATAAATCCAAAAAATATTCCCATTTCATGGATTCAAATTCCTTTACTCTCCCTGTATTCTTGTTAAGAGTCAACCAATAATTAACCTAACCTTCTAAAATATAAAAATCCATAATAACATTCTCATTTTTTGAGCATTAGATTAAATATAATATATTTTTTATATCATTTATCCATTTATATAATATAATTTTATTGATGTATCACTGAAAGAATGTGGGCATTGGTTCATAATAAACTTGATATTGAGTTTTTCCATCTTTGGTCATTTGGAAATTTGGTCTGATTCATGTTATCAATCGTAACATGAGAGATTTTTTAAAGTATAGCCACAATATTTCACATTCCAAATCCCTTTTCATTTGGTTTATAATGGTTATATATTTTTGGTGTTCTCCTTCTCATTAATTTTTCACATGATTTCTCCTCAGTATAATAATTTACTAAAATTTAAAATATAATATCTATAACAAACATCAATTGTTAGAGAAAACAATAATGTAACTACGAAAATCATATTTAGGATGTGTTAAATTATTCACTTTTTTCAACCAATGAAACATTATGTTGATCTCATATAACTATATAATAACATATGTTCTCATAGATTTTCTCCTCTATTTAATTATAGTGATTCATAATGATAATTTAAATTAACAAAAGAATATTCTTCAGGATTTCCTTGAATGTTTTGCATTCCTATACCCACTAATCATAGACATATTAATGATCAAGTTGATATTCAATCATCCATTTTAGGGTTTTACCCATAAGTGCATCTATAACATAGCTACAACACTTCCCTATATCCAGGCTTGGATTTTATTCCTTGTAAACAAGATAATATCTACCTTATTTAATCATATGGTTGTTATCATATACTTAAACATATCCCCATATTTTTCCACAAAGTTATACAATTATAATCTCTATAAATATATAAACTATGATATAATAAAAACTATAATCACCCAATAATTACATATATATATATTATATCTTTTTAGATAAAGATTCAAAACATTACATTACAATATACTCCCCATAATTGTAATGTTTTTGTTTCATTAAAGAGTTATTACATAATTAAATTATTTCATTAAATGTATTCGATATATCTTAATAATATAATCACACATTGTATAATTCTTATAAATAGCCTACTTAAAACAATTCATAATTACCTAGGGATAATGAACCTATGAAATTCCAAGCTCAGATCCTCAATAAGTGTTTAGATATGAGATATCAGTGACCCATCATAAGTGAGGATAAGATAATTATAAGGTTATAACAACATGATCAAAATATCTAAAAGTTGTAGCCTATCTATTAAAATTTATTAATAATGAATCATTGAATAAGAATTTTTGAATAAAATACCAATGTTAAAATAGTGTGTAATCATTAATAATAATTCATGATCCATGAGAATATATCATATGCATAAGGAATATTGTTATGGAATACCATAAGAATAGATAATCATTTAAATAGATGAGGATCACTGCTGAGAGTATCATACATGATTGGTTTGACTATACATTATATCATTTCATTAGTAAAGGTTCACCCCAAGACTATCATAATTATTTGGGTCCCTTAATCAACTCAATTCACTTTCCATTCATATTTATATTGTCACATTTCATATTGATAATTACCCAATGCATAGAAAATATATATAAATTTTTTCCCACCCATCACATAATTAAACAAAACATTATTGTTCAATATGTTCATAAAAACAATCATCATTTCATTATTTCATAACCCATGGAAAGAAAATGTGATTCATAAATATATCTTTATAACATAACACGTGGAAGATACATATGTTTCATAAATATTCTCTTATAATAGAATTAAAATGTGGAAAAATTAAAGGTTTCATTTAATTATCCTTAAATCATCATCATAATTATCCCTAGAGGTAAATAAATTGGATTTCATGAATGTATCACATCTCTAGTGAAGCATAAAAATGCATAATGTGTGTTGAGAAAGTTAGGATATTTTTTTGAATGTGGATTTAAACAATTAGAATTGAATATAAAAATATATTTTTCATTAATCATTTACAAAAACTAAAAATTCATATAATAAAAAGAATAAATTTTTAATTAAAATTAAATATCCACTATTATAAGATATTCTTAAATTCAAATAATATTTATAATAGTGAAAAACTATTTTCATGCACTAAATGTTAAAATAAATTTTCCTTGTATACTTTTTTGTAAAAATCCATATATAACATATTCAAGAAACATTAAAAAAATTAAAAAATCATAAAAAGGGAAACAATTTAAAAATGAATTCAAATAACCATTTAATTATATAAAATTACACTCTTGAAAAAGAATTAATTAACATGGACATGAAAAAATGATCTTATAGACCAAAGAAAAAATAATGTCTACTTATTCATTAAAAAATATTTTATCGATCATTTAAATTAAAAAAGAGTAGAAAATTATACTAATAAAGAAAAATTATTAGAATAACTAGATTATAAAAACTATGTGGGTTTTATAGTATAAGGATCTTCCAATTTCCCACAATGAAAATTTATTGTAAATAATCCCAAAGGAAAATGTGATTATAACATAAACCATTACCCAGAATCTTATCATTTTTTATATATGTAATAAAATCAAGTATAATAATATAAATTATGGTAAATCTATTATATAACAATATTCAAACATAACATACTATTTTTTATTGGTCTATAATTTCAAATTATCCTTTTCATATTATGTTTTTGTTAAAATAGAAATTCTATTAAAAACTATTTTATTTTCAATTAACATTTCATTTAGATGGTTATAATACATGTACATTCGTCTTGGTATTATCGTCTATTTAATTTAAATCATTCCATAGTTATCATATATATTTGTTATTAGGACCGGACCCGATGGGGCTTGGGCAACAACATCCCATGCACGCCTCCAATATGCTTGGGGCTGGCGACTAGCACCGAGTTGGAATATCACTAACATTGGAGGCATTGCATATGTACATGTAAACACGCACACATCTACAAGCTCACAAAATACTAAAATGTAAAAATACAAAATCATCCCATTCATGGATACATCTATACCCCACAATTAGAGTATAATCAGATTACTAAAAGTAAACGAAGGGAAAAATAATTCTGACCAAAGAAAACTATAAAATAATCCAACCTACTAAAAAGGAGGGGATATCTATCAACTACAAATTTCATAAAAATCCTCATCCAAGATCCGGTTAACACATCGGTTGGTCAAGATCACTATGTTTTTCCTACCTTAGGTCCTCCATGGACTCCATCAAAAGTCTTATGGTCTGTGTAATAAAGAAAATATGTTGGGGGAAAACCCTATGATTATGTGTATATAAAAATACGCAGTAGGATCCCCCAAAAAACCACAAAATAAAAAAATATCAACTAAATTTAAACAATAAACTTATCCTAGCTTGTGGGAAACCCAATCGAGAGAGAAAATCCATCTTGAACCATCATCAAATGTACATGAGAAGCCAGCTTTGTCTACAATGGATGTTAGCCCCGATTTGTGAAAACACTTCAAGGACTCCAAGAAATCCCCTTGATATAATCGTATATGATAGTAATTATTTCGTTGATCCAAACTCATATCCATCAATAGTTTTCTCTTCATGGGATCTATCCAAAGTTTAACACTAGGAGAAAACACTCTACAAGCTCATCCATCCCATATGGCACCCATCCAATAGATTCACTCCATTGGTAAAAAATTATAAATTTCTCATGGTACGCATGAGGGAATTTGATTTATCGATAACATCTTAATAGGTCTAGATCTAGTGACCAAAAATAGTGGTCTTTTCATCATTACCATTAACCCAATTAAAGCTAAGGTTACCCATGTGAAGAGACCCACACCTCACCACTACACACATTTGTGGAAGAACATCTCTAAACCATTCACCCTCTACATCCTCTTATAACAATGAAGAATATAAGGACCCACACCTCGCCACTACCCTATAGTAAAGGGAGTACTACTCCTAACTAACCTGTAAAACCTCTTTCAGGTAGGAAAGGAGTATCATGCACATTAGTCGACAGAGGGAGCACTAAACCCTACTTAGGTGTTGTTCACGTATACTAGATGTGACAACTCCATGTAAATGAACCCCATATCTGATGGAGTTCTAATCTAAATGGAGGACCCACTCCTAGTTTCTACTCGGAGATAGGGGAGTACTAATATATAAGTGATGAATCGTTCCCTGATTCAATAGGGGTGTATTAATCATGAAGGTCCCACACAATAATACGATAGGAGAGTAACACTTTGTAAATTGAGGACCTGCACCCTATCCTGGTAGTTGAGTACCACTAAATGACTAAAGGACTTACACCATAGTTGGATAGAAGTGTACTGACTCTACCAGCTCATTGACTATGGGGGTCTGTCACCCTAAAATGATATGGGTTTACCAACCCCAAGATTTAGGACCCACTCTCTAACACATTAAGGGTCTACGTACTCTTTCATAAAAACACATATGGAGGACCTGAACCCTAGAACAATAGGGGATTATCAGATCTTTGAATATAGGTCTCACACCCTAACCTAGTAGGGGAGTACCCACTCTATCGATAAATCATATATGGAGGACCCACAACCATGTCCAATAGGGGTGTACTGACTCCATAGAGAGAGGACATCTTCCCTAGTACAACAGGGGAATACCTACTCTACCTTCATTAACATCCTGGGGAAACCCACACCCAAGTCCATTGGGACAGTATAACCCTCAGAGGAAACTAACCAAATATAACAAACCCATTCCCATGATGTGGAGAGTCCCGAATCTACCTATTTAGAGAGGTAAGAGAACCCCACAAACTATTATACCAGTTGAGTACTAGTTATAGTTTCTCTCAACAAAAACCACACTGATATCCAATAATGGATCAGTATAGCTTCAAAAGTGTCATTCTCAATTTACACTAGCTAATTTATCATTTCCATAATGGAATAAAACCATCACGTCCTACATAGAAAAGTGATCATGATAAACTACTCAAAATCATGAATCAGAGTCCCAGATATGGAGTTACAGAAGACAGAAGATCTCATAAAGAACTTCTAGGATTACCTAACATGAATCAGGGTACACACAACATGATATCCCTCCTAAGAACCTGGATCTGTATCATGTCTACCCATATTTTCAACCCATGAAGGGGTAATGGACATTTAGGTAGGTACATGTCTTGTTCTTTATGACTCAACCCGTAGCCCGATTCCCCTTTTACATGGACTGGATAGCTTTGTCCCTTATTCATTGTGCATCTTGTACTATATAGAATGTTCAGACTCAACGGCCACTTTCCCGTGTAGTTTTCCCATTTCCATGTACCAAAACATGTGTCCATGTATCTTGGTCATGTGTTATTACATGAACATGTGTTTTCACACTGCTAACCCAAGCCATGCCCCATGGTCACCTGGTATAGGGAACTACACGGTATGTAACCCATGTAAAAATTGTGAAATCCCAAATGTTTGTCTTCCCAAAAACTGAATATCTACATGAAATGTTTCACTGAACTACATGCCATGTATTTTATAATTCTAACAGATAATTATCTAAAAAACACCCATATTCATCCAGTTCTTCCCCAATGTGCACTTATCTACCTAGCAGGGATCAATATAAATTGTATTTTGGATTTAGATCCATAAAATAATTCATAATGAAAGGTATTGGGACCCAAACACAAAAACTATTACCTCGTTGGTGAAACCCCAATGCTTTGGATGAAGAACGAAACCCGAATCATGAGGCTCCTCAATCTATTAACAATAACCATAAAAAATAGGTATCAATGACACTTTTCCACTTCAATATGGAAACTCATTCATTCATATCTAAAGGGGAGAAGGGCGAGGAGAGAATAGTAACTCCTCCTTTGGTGCAGTTCCAGTATCATGTTTGGGGAGAGAAAATTGGGTTCAATTAAAAATAAACCCATTAATTCCACTTTTTACCCCCCACCACCAAAATGGTCTCTGATCAAAATTCCCAATGCATATGACCTTATGCCATTACTAGGGAAAACAAAATGTTATGGAATTAACTGCGATTTTGAAAATCTGATCCTAGACCCCGAACATGGGTTATTTTCAGTTCAATAAAAATTATTCCCATGTGAAAAAATATATTTAATAATTTTAAAATCACCTCACTAAGGATCCACAGGCCTTAAATTAAAATACCAACTCAGTACCCTTCTCTATAAATATTCTCTAAAAAAATTTCAAGTCCTTCGGGTCAAAACCAGATTCATTAAATTCTCCCAAGCTATGGAATTTCCATCTCTGAAAAGTGAAAGCCTAAGAACAAGAGATGAAACTGCTCTCCCTACATGAATCTCAATCTAGTGAGCTCTCAAATGGTTATTGTGCTTCTTAAAAACACACACACACAGAGAAAACACCAAGATTAAGCCACTCATATGACTTGCTTCTTCCAGGGATACATCGTGTGACCAATAGGTACACGTCTCTTTTGATATGATAGGTGGGATAGAACTAAGAACCATGATCTATCTACAATCATGGGGTCTAGTAGTACACCGCCTCTCTAACCTGAATCAACTACAAACAGAACCCCAAAACACGCATCTTCCTTCGGATAGACTATAAAACAACCTCCAAAAGTGTTTTTTTGTTCAGGTTTGATGCTGAACATTAGAGGGTATTCATGAACAAAACAGGGCTTCCCAAAAGTAAAAAATTGGTCTTATGAGGCCCATCGTCTAAAAGAATCCAACTACAACACTTGTCACCAAAAAAGATACATTTCTACACCCACTAGGGGAATCCTAGCTAAGTATGGATGGTCTAAAATTGATCTGCACCACTACAACATCATATGAACTATCACTACCAATATAGAATGATTCAAACCAAGGATCTCTTTCTCCCAGGAAAAAATAGATAAGGAAGTCTATCAGTGAAACTCCACTGGAAAGGCTAAGACCTACTCTAAAATTTCATCACACAACCTTTCCATGAACACACATGTCTATAGAACATGTACACCACACCTGGAACTAGTCCTCTTTGGGTGGAGCTGACTCGCCTGTACTATTTTGGTCAGGTCATAAAAATGAGACTCAATGGGGAGATCATCCCTCGTCTTCATGAGTTTAATGGTACATCAAACTACACCACATCCTCCTAAAACGTTTCACATACATAGCGGATTCCAAACACCCGAGAGTACTAAAGGAAAAAATGGACTTCCAAAACACACACTAGGTCTGACTAGGCCCTATGTCGGAACTATAAACCCGGGGTTCAACAGACACCCTATGTCACCCTTGTTAAACCTCAAGCTTGTGAAGAAAGAAAAGAGTACCCACAATAGTTTATAATAATTGATATTGAAGAAAATAGAAAGGAAACAAGTTGTGCATATATTCATCCTCATATATTCATGGTCAAAGGACTATATTACATACATCTATCCTCGCCTATGTCCTCCATCTCTCGGTGCCTAGAGTGGACCACATTGGGGTGGTGGTGGACACACCATGAACTTCCTTCCACCTATTCCACTAATCCAGATCCTCTGCCTCACTAACCAATTTTTGGAACTCCTCTCTACTAGAGTTATCTATTACATGGAATATCCTCAGTTGGTTCCCTCTTAGTAGCATGGTAGTTCGTAAAATCTAAAAAAATATTTCACCGGATGTCATAAGTGTTACACTACCTGTCCTATGGCTGATTTAATCTTAGGTTTCGCTCCTGTTCTATAGACCCACACATCTCTATCAATGCATGTGTATACTAACTATGCCATTATTCTATTACCTATCATTAACCATCTATTATAGACACTGAAGCCTCGTGACCACTTCTATAGGTCACATTCACCTATTATTCATTGAGGAAACATTCCACCACCAGATCTCCCTCTATCACTCATCTATAGGTGGAAATACATAATGTAATCAGAAATGCCCGTATCTCTCGATGCATGCCCTGCTTGAAGTTCCATGATCTGAATAATAGATTTGGAAACATATCCACGGAGTACCGAAACTATTTTACAAATCGTACTGAAAACTCCACCATTTTCTTGTTATCATGTCGAAGCTACAGAAGCTTTGGGATACACATGGATGTCAACGAAGCATGGTAAAAGTCTTCCATAAATAGTTTCTTAAACTACAAACAAATGAGAATCACCTCTTCATGAGACTGTACCACCAGAATCCACCATCCATTGGAAGAACTGTATAAAAGGATTTCCGTAAGGACCACCATCTTATTAAGAGGTGTCCTCACTAAACAGAAAACTCTCGTGACTACCTCAAGTCATTCATCTACCACATGGGGTTCTGGATCACCTTGGTACCTCAGAGTTCACTGAATCTGAAACTGTTTTACTACAGTCATCCTACCCACATCCTCAGCCTCAACTTTTGATTATACCTATTATTCAATTGGTTCTAGATCTACCAGTAGGACACTCGAAGGTAACGCCTAAAAATATGTGCCTTGTTTGAAAGCCTCGTCAGGGGGAGGATTTTTATCCCAACCATTCCCTATAATCATTTCTGGTTTACTTCAGTGAATAATCCTAAAATATAATTAAGACTTACCATTGTCAAAGTGTATATTTTGTGAGATTAATAAAAAAGGATAGGAAATACAAAAACCCAGTCCTATATGATGCACATACAATTTATTTCCCGTTGACCAGTATTCTAATGAAGCGAGTCAAAAAGTAGGTTATCAGTGTCTGAGAGAATGGATATATTGGCTACCACATCAACACTATAACCACTAGCATGAGATCCAAACTGAAGACATACTAACACTATATCCATGCAACCCCATCCATGTTCATGACACTACAGTCCCAATGTAGAACTGACCACCTTCGGTACCACTCTATCATGACCCAACTCGATGGATTTTGGGCCACAACTCCCCAATACCACCTCCAACAAGCTAGGGGATTGAAACTAGCACTATTTAGAAATATAAAAACCATGAAAATAAATACATATGTATAAGTATGCACACAAACATATCCAATATCAAAAAATTATCAAATTTAAGGAATCCAAAAGCAACAAATTATCGCATACATATATATCCCACTACTAGATTACTACAGAATTACTAAGAGAGAAAGAAGGACCCCCTTCAAAAAAATCAATAAAAGTGTCAAACCTACTTAGAAGTAGGTGATCACTATCAACTGAAAAATGCAAAATGTTTCTTGGTCAAAATCCGATAAACACCTCAGTTGCACTGGCCAACTAAGCTCCACATTATATAGGTCCTTCATGGACTATGTTGAAAGGCATGTGCTTTTCACAAGACACGAAACATGTGTAAGAAAATCCCATGCATGGGTGAGTATAAAAATACTTAGTAGGAGCCCCAAAACCCCAAAAATATGGAGAAAATGAAAGTAAATAGTTTTATCAACCTAGCCAGGGGGAAACCCAATCAAGAGAGAAACTCAAACATGAACCATCCTTGGATGTACATATAATGTTAGCTCAGTATATAGGTGGTGTCAACCTTGAACCATGAAAACACTAAAAAGACTCATGTAATTCACCCAGATATACTCATATTAGATACTATGTATCATGTGGTTAAAACCTCGTATCCACCAAAAGGATTCTCTTTGTAAGCTCTAACCATAACATAAAACCTGGAGAACACACTCCATAAGCTCATGCATCCATGATGGCACCAATTTGATAGAATCTCTCCATTAGTAATAACTCTACCATTTATAAAGGTATATATGAGAGAACATGATCCATCCAAAACATCATATTAGGCCCATATATAGTGCAAAGAAATAGAGTTTCTATAATCATTAACATACATCTAGTGAATCATAAAGAAAGACATATGAAGGTGAATTCCCCTAACCACTTCAAAAAGATGTGGGATCACTGCTCCATTCTATGAACCATGTACATCCTCTCTAATAAGGGAGAATAGAGGGACCTGCACCTTGACACTTCCCAATAGTCCAGGGAGTACAACTCTTAACTGACCTGTGAAACCTTTGTCACTTCTGTAAGGAGTTCCCCACACCACATTCCATCAGGGGAAAATAACCCCTCTCTAGGTATCATTAACATATATTGTATTGGAATGCTCCTTGTAATTGTATCCCATATCAAATGGAGCTCTAATCCCAATGGAGGACCCACTCGCTGCTGCTACTCGTTGACGGGGAAGTACTACCCCATAAGTGAGGACTTGTGACCTGATCCAGTATGGGATTAATACTCTTTGTGGACCTGCACCCTGATATAATAGGGGAGTACCACTTCGTAAATCGAAGGTCCTACCCTAACCTACTCGGGGAGTACAACTCAATGACTAGTGGATCCACACCCCAATAGGGTAGGGGAGTATTGACTCTTCTAGATCATTCACTATGGGGACACACACAATTATATGATAGGGTAGTACCGACCCCAGTATTGAAGACCCACTCCCTAACATATTAGAGGATTCCTGAAACTTTCGGAACAACACATATTGAGTGCTTGAACCCTAGAACGACCGGGGAGTACCAGAACCTAGAATAGAGGACCCACACCCTACCCTGATAAGGGAGTCCAACTATATATATACGTCATATATGGAGGACCTTGACCTTGTTCCCAAGCGGTGTACTGTATCCATAGATAGAGGAACCTCTCCCTGTTCCAATAAGGGAGTACTTACTCTACCTTCACAAATGTCCCTAGGAAACCCAAACCCTAGTCTATTAAGGGATATCAACCATGTGGAAAACTACCCAAAGGTAATGAAATGACACCCATGGCATGTGTATTCCCATCCTTACATAAGAATAGAGGTAACCAATTGTCATAACCTAGTGCACTATTGGAGTACCAGTCCTTGGGTATCTATAAAAGAACCACACTAATATCCAACATCAGTTTCGTACAACTACACAAAAATCTTGAATGATTTACACTACCTTGTATCTCATAATCCATAATGGTTTTCACCATGGAATACTACATAGAAAAATCCTTATGAAATATTACTCAAAAGCTATGTAACACCCCACCCCCAGAAGCCTAGAGTTAGTGAATTATTTTAATACATTGACATGATTATAAGAAATCATGTCCTGAAAGACCAATTAGTTTAGAAGTCGTGGAAAATATATTACGTACATGAATGTTACATTCTACATTAGGAAATAAAAAACAACATAAATTATCCTTTGAAAATGCCATTAATCCTGTATCTTAACCATGCTTATCAATCATAATACACTTATTGGAATCCTTTGAAAAATAAAACATAGAAAGGGGTGAGCTCAAATACTCAGTAAGGATAAAAATAAAGTGGAAGCTTTCATAAATAAACATAAACATTTAAGGCAATGTATAAGACTAAAACAAAATCCTTTTAATCATTAAATTAAGCATAATATGGAAAAGATAAATCAAATAATTTCATTTACTTATTCACAAGAATATTCTACTAGTCAAATAATCACATCTAATATCAATATCTGATTTCATAATATTGGAATGCATAATGCCAGACTTCATAACCACGTATTCAAGGCCTTGTGCCAAGACTAAAAATAAGATTTTTTCAAGGCCTTGTGCCAAGACACTAGTTTTGTCTCATGAAAACTACCAGTTCATCGCGGAGCTATAGCAGGCTCCACCCGTCACTTACTAAGTCCAATTCAATCCTCATATGAAATGGTTTAAACATAACATAAACATTTCTATAAAAACAAGCATACAAAATGTCAATACTTTATCCATAAACCATTATGGTATAAAAATAATACATCCACAGTCAAAAATATCAAAAATACTTCAATACAATATGAAAGATTTGTATCATAATAAATCAACTTCAGACATGTTTAAAATCCATCAATGGATGTTGACATAGATTAAAATGACTCGTAAAACACATTGAGAGAAATATATCTTTTTTATAAAATAATTTAAAAGTCAGAAAACTAAAAAAGGAAGAGATTTAAAAAAAATTCAATAAATTTATCCCATACCACATTCAAACATTTAAAAGAAATTGAAATTTAAAAAACATTCATTTCCATATAAATAAATCCATAAAAACCATTTTGAAAACATAGACATTAATGAGAATGATTTAGAAGAATAAATATTCAAACCATTTAAAATGATGATCTAGTTAAAGTTTCCCTTAAATATAACCTCAAAAAATTACTTTTGAAAATATTTTTATGAAACACAGATGTGGATGATAAATAGGTCCAAGTAGATACTCACGTAAAAACAACCTCGGATAATGAATAGATTGTAGAATTAACCCATACCTTGTAATTTCCTTTGGTCGAGGGTACATTTATCCTCCTATATAATGACCATAGTATGTAATTAAATTATACAAGAACAATATTCATATATATTATATCATAATTTTTTCATTTGTGACTTTATATTACCCATTTAATAATTATTTCCATGTTAAATTAAGATTTCAGGTCATAATCGCTTTCTTTATCGTACGTGTTTTAACATGTTATTATTGATCGTATCATTTAGGTCATGATTTAAATAATTACAATATATAAAATTTGATTTAAATATAATATATAACTAGAATATAAATATTTATAATATATTGATATATGAAATGGGAGGCACCATTTATGGAGACAGTAGACCGTACGGACATATAAACGTTGTTTTCGTTTTCATATTGTATTGAACGGAAGTAAGTGAATAAGATTTATATAAGTATATACATACATACATATATATATATATATCCAGTATCATAATTATGTAATATATTAAAAACTTATTAATAATATTTATTTTTTTTATCATCATTTAATATAGAACGTGGAAATGAATCTCATCGTGTCTGGGAGACGGTAATCTATACATACGCACGAGCAACAATATCATTATATTGATGGTGAAATCATATGTAATTGGATGATATATCATATATAAAGAATAATTAACATGTTAAATTTATTATTTACATCATTTATACTCATTATTATACCCATCCAAGTAATTATGTGTTTGAATAACAAACTACACCACGACATAGAGATGGTAAGCTGTACGTACACACATATGGTGACATTATCATTATAGGATGAAAAGAATAATGAATATGGTTGTAACATATTCATAATAAAATCAAAATATATAGAAGGTACTGTATTTTTTATTTTATTATGGAAAAAAAGATATTGGAAGAGGAAGAAGAAAAGAACTTGAAAGAGGGTGGGGAAATTATTACCTCTTCTTCTGGTGTTTCCTTTTGAGTTCATCAAAAGGGATCTTTAGGTGGGATTTATGATCAAATTATGGTTTATAGATTGATTTGAGGGATGTTGGAAGGATGTCCGGTGAGGTTTTGGCCGTACCAAATGGATTTGGATGTGTGATTTTGAGAGAATGGGATGTGCCCTTTTATAAGATATGTGAGGGTCACTTTAGGAAAAGATTGAAATATTATTTTATAATAAAATCATTTTCGGTTTATAATTGATCCAAAATGATTTATTTCTAGGATAAATTGGGTATGGGTCGAGAACCATTCAACCAAAAGGTTTTAGATAGGTTTAGGTCACCATATTAACCTTATCTCTTAGATTTAACTCTTAGTTAAATATTTTAACTTTTACCGTGTCTTCTTGTATTCTTACACTATGTAGTTAATAATCATAATCTAATAATCCAAGAGAACCTTGATTAGTTCATTAGTGACATATATAATATTATTTAAGACCTTTTTCAAAACATTAGTTTGTTAGGAATATTATATCAACCAATAATATAGTATTTGTTTTAAAAATTAATTTATGTCTATTTTGACACTATTTTGTATCTTGTTTTTTTTTGAAAGTCGTAACGACCATATCAATTAGAAAAACAATTTATATAATCAACCCTAAAATTTCATATTAACCTATAAATGTAGTGTAATTCATCAAAAGTCTCAAATTATTATTTTTTGGATATTTATAATATCAATTATTTTAATATTTTATTAGGAATATAATTATTGCATCATCATTGTGTTATAAGTAAATATAATTATTTAATCTCTAAAAATTATAAATAAAATACCACTATGTATGGAATATATTTATCTTTATAATGAAAATTTATAGTCTAATTGATATTGTGTGTAACTCTATATTAAATTTTTTTAGTTATTAAACATTGAATTTAACACTTTTACATCTTTTTTAAATAAAATAATAATAAATGTCCTAATCTAATCCATGTAGACCAAATAGGATCATATATTACTCCTAAGGTTGTTTTTGGTAGAATTACAATTATCCAATAGAATTAGGACATGTGTTAGCGTAATTATAATATCATTTTTACCCTCAATTACCCTATTTAATTTTAACCGTGGTAAAGAAAAGTCAAAAGTTACTATTCACCAAAAATTATTTTCATCTTATTGAAAAAAATTTTACTTTTTGATGTCCACTTTGTCTCTCATATTTTTGAAATTCAACTCACATAAGTGAAAAAATTATGTTTTATGCAAATTTGCAAATGTTCCTAGAAGGTGGGTAAAGGAGGTTAAAAGGTTCAATAAAATTTTATACAAATAATTTTATTATAAAATGACTCCAATTAATTACATTGAACTTATATAGGTATTATATATCTTTTTTGACTTAAAATAAATTTAAATAAAACAAATAATTATTTAAATAAAATGTCAATTATAAATAATAACACAATGTTTTTCACTATTCATCGAAAATTGAATGTTTTCAAAAAAATACAAAAAATTAACCCAAAGATAATTTTGATATTATTAATTCAAAAATGAATTATATTTTACCAAATTAAAAACATAGTAGTTTAATTTACTAATTTAAAATTAAATACCTATTTTCAAAACCTAAAAGCGGGTTTTTAAAAAGTAAAAACTATCAAAATATTGACAGGTGTTTATGTCAAATTTAAAGGTAAAATTACTTATAATGACCTAAATTATACTAAATGATAATTATTTAATATAATTTTACTTCAAAACCTTTAAAATTCATAATTTAACACAATTAATTATTTCAATTAAAAATGTTTTTTTCAATTAAAACATAGTATTTTTCAATATTCGTCAAGATATGAAGGTTATCAAAAAAGTACCAAAAATTTATCCAAACATAAATTTTTAGGTCTCTATTCTAAAGAATAATTAAATTTCATTAAATTGAATATATTAAAGTTTCAAATATTGTTTTTAAAAAGGGTCCTCTATTAAAAGGTAGTAACATTTCATTTTTTGAGAAATACTTATTTTATTTGAAAAAATTAATTTCTTCTTATATTATGTCTAAGAAACACATAATATGGATGTTAAAATTATATAGAGTATATAAGATTCAAAATTCAGTTAATACTATTAATAACATCTTTTTGATCTGCTAGTTGGGTAACTTGTGGTGTGCTCGAACTCGGTGTTACATGTAGCGCAAACTATTGAATTACTTTAATGAAAAAATGTACTATAAAATCATGTGGTGTTACATTCTCCCCTCATTCAATAAATTTTTTCCTCGCAATATGAAGTTTTTCTTCGAAAATATATTGTTAAAAATAGAAAAATACCTTTGTGGAAAACCCACATCAAGAATTGGTTAAATATAATTTAGGCTTAATAAGAGGGAAAGTGAAATGAAAAAGTCACCATCAAATTGTGATCTCGATTAAAAGATCATTGGGGGAAATTAGAGACACATAATTAGAGGAAAAATGTAAATATTTATATAGAGTGATTGAGGTCATCAATAAAAAACAAGTGTAAGATTGAGTGCCTCAAATCCATCATCCTATGATGATTTAAAATATCATTGGTTCAACAAAACTTAAGGTATTAGGATAACACAATTTTGGTTTTAATATCACTTACCTAATGTTTGAGAATTAATTTATTCATATAATAAGAGTAAAAAAATATATTTACAAGTAGAGTTTCATCCATCAACTAAATCCAACCACAAACAAATCATTCACTACAAAAGATAATAGAATTCAAAAATATTCTATTTATCCTAATCATATAGGGTTACAAAAGTAATGAATTTATAATTAATTTATCATAATCGTTAAAAAACTACATTATACAAACAAGGACATCACATATGTCAGTGTTAGGTGATCCACCCTTGTCTCCCTTCGGTTGCAGGTTCAAGTCTTGCGTCCTTTTCGGATGTGACAGGTTATCACCCGACCTCCGGGTTGTCCATTTTATAACAATCCAAAAATAATAATTTTAAAATGTTTTTTTATCCTTAAAAAATAGTATCCAATATTAAAATTAATACATTCTAACCTTTAGACTTATCCAAAATACTTCTGTCCAAACTCAGAGTCCAAAATTTATAAGGAAAGTAAACACAATGAAGATCATTTTTTCCAGGTAATAACATGTGAATACCTTCATCATGTATTCTTTTAAAACACAATAACACCCTGAATTACCATAAAAACTTATTTATTACATTCATGCTTCCTTATTCCTTATATAATACTGTATATACTCTTTATATCCAATTTTTTTTAAAACTCCATCAATTTTGGAATATACAAATCATTAATCATTTTCAAGGTAATCAAGAATATCCAATATAATTCATCCAAATAAATAATATCTTATTAAAAAATCACTACCTCAATATCATAATCATATTAAGGTTTATATTTCTTTCAACCATATATTTTCTAAAAAAAATTTAACTTTCTATTGAGTCACTTTTCTTGGTTCCACACAATCTCAAGTCCTTAAGGAAATATTAATGTAGTATAATCCATATATAATCTATAATTCTTATAACATGAACATCATTAAAACAATACTCAAATGAAAAAATAAGTTAATAAAAATATAATAACTCTAATCATTCCTCTTCATCTTTGGTAGTATCATAACGTGATTATTATCCAATAGTAGCATTATGGGTAAACTCTAATGATTTGGACATTTATTTGCGTAGTGTCCCAACTCCTTACAGATAAATCATTTTACATTTTAATCCTTTTTTTACAAATACAATCATGTACTTGGTGTCCTTTTTCTCCACACTTATAACAAAATCTCATTCCCTTCAAGTATTTACCATGGTGATTAATTCCACAGTTATCACCTATGGGAAAATCTTTTTTCCCCTCTTCCCTTTATCTATCATTCTCTCTTCCATCCGTTTCTTCTCTTGATTCCATTTCAAAGCTATATGACTCAAATAATTATTTAATTATCTTATTCACACATGATACTATTTCTTCATATGATGAGAATACATTATAGACTATTTAACTTTTTAATGTCCACTTAATACCATGAAATATATTAACCTTCTTAATCATTCGATCATGCATATTGCCATAATTTTCATTCATTCTACTAGGAACTATTTCTAAACAATGGCATACACTAGGTTAGTTTATGAATCACAATGCATAATTAAAAAAATGTAAAATACCTAACATATATTGAAAATATTATGCATATAATCTATAATCATAAAATGTTTTCTTTGATAAATTTTTAAATCATAAATCCTTCGTAATCTATTGTAATGAAAATGTGAATTATCCTAAGAATATCCCCCGGAGTGTCTTAACCAAGAGTACAGCATGCCCCGTTGTTGTTACCAGGATACCTCAGTTCAAGCCTGAAACTCCTTTTTGGTGCATTCACTCCTATGTACATTTGTGCCAGAGCCACCTCGACCTTCTCGTATCCAGACAGGGATGTATTGCTTGATTAATACACAAAATCTCTTGGTTACCAAAATTATAAGAAGTTATTATATATGAATTCTCAAAGTCTATCTTTGGATAATGTACTCTAATCAGAGTTTATCTAAATCTATTTCCAAGGTTGTTTTTAAACATCCTCTATTACCAACTGTAATTCCACGACTCTAGAATCCCAGAGTCGGTGCATTATTTTAATACATTGGCATGATTACAAGGAATCAAGTACCGAAATACCGATCAGTTTGGTAGTCTTTGAAAATATATTACAGACATGAACATTACAATAGACATTAGAAAATAAAATAAAACATAAATTATCCTTTGATAATTCCTTTAATCCCATATCTAAACCCTAATTATCAGTTATAATATACTTCTTGGAATTCTAGGAAAAATAAAACATAGAAATGGGTGTGCTGAAATGCTCAGTAAGTATAACAATATAGCGGAAAAATTCATAAATAAACATAAAAATTTAATGTAATGTATAAGACTAAAACAAATTCCTTTTAAACTTAAACATCAGTATAATATGGAAATGATAAATCAAATAATTGCATTTACTTATTAACATGGATATTCTACTAGTCGAATAATCACATGTAATAACAACATCCAATTTTATACTGTTGGAATGCAAAATACCAGACATCATAACCACATAGTCAAGGCCTTGTGCCAAGACTACAAATAAGATTTTTTCAAGGCCTTATTCCATAGTGTTAGTTTGTATCATGTGACCTACCAATTCATTGAGGAGCTATAGAGGTCTCCACCCATAACTTAATAAGTCCAATGCATTCCTCATATGAAAAGGTTTAAACATAACATACACATTTGTATTAAAACATGCATAAGAAATGTCAATAATTTATCCATAAACCATGAATGGTATAAAAATGAAACATAAATAGTCAAACATATCACAAAGTCATTAATAAAATATGGAAGATTTGTATCATAATAAATCAACTTCAAACACGTTAAAATCCATTAAAGTATGATAACATAGATGAAAATGTTTTGTAAAACTCTTTGAAAGAAATATCCATTTTTCATAAAAACATTTACAAGTAACCCAATTTAGAAAGGAAGACATTTAAAGAAATTTTTTAATCAAATTTTCCCATACCACTTCGAAACTTATGAAAGGAATTACCATTTTAAAAACATTCATGTCAATATAAATAAATCTTTGAACCCCATTTTGAAAACAAGAACATTAATGAGAATGATTTAGTAGAATAAATATTTAAACCATTTAAGATGATGAACTTGTTAAATATCCCCTTCCATTAAACCTTAAAATAATTATTAATAAATTTTTTTTATGAAACACAGATGTGGATGATATAGAGGTCCCATTAGATACTCACATAAAAACTACCTCGGATAATGATGAGATTATAGAATTAACCATTACCTTGCACTTTTCATTGGTCATGGGTGCGTTTAACAACCTATATAATGAACATATTATGTTATTAAATTATGAAATAACCATATTCATATTTATTATATCATAAATGATTAATTTATGCCTCTATACTACCCATTAAATAATTATTTCTATGTTAAATTAACATTTTAGGTAATAATCACTTTCTTTATCGTACGTGTTTTAACTTATCATTCTTGATCGTATCATTTAGATAATGATTTAAATAATTCATAATATAAATTTTGATTTATATAACATATATATTTAGAATATAAATATTTATAATTGATAGATATATGAAATGGGAGGCACCGTTTATAGAGACGGTAGGCCATGCGTACGCATAAACATTTTTTATGTTTTCATATCGTGTTGAACTTAACTAAGTGAAAAAAGTTTATGTTAATATATGAATATATATATATATATATCTAGTATAATTATTAATTCATATATTACATAATTATTAATAATATATATTTTTATAATCATCATTGAATGGTGAACGTGGAAATGAATCTCATTGCGTCGCGGAGACGGTAATCTGTACGTACACACGAGTGACAAAATCATTATATGGATAGTGAAATCATATGTAATTGGATGGTATATCAGATATAAAGGATAATTAACATGTTATATTTATTATTTACATCAGTTATACTCATTATTATACACATCCAAATAAGTAAATGTTTGAATAACAAACTACACCACAACGTGGAGACTATAAGTCGTGCGTACACACGTATAGTGACTTTTTCATTATAGGATGTATAGAATAACAAATATGGTTGTACCATATTTATATTAACATAATTTTATATAGAAGGTACTGGGGTTTTTATTTTAGTATGGAAACAACAAATAAATAAGAAGTGGAAGATGAAAAGAACTTGAAAGAGGGTGGTAAAATTATTACTTCTTCTTCAGGTGTTTCCTTTTAAGTTGATCAAAAGGGATCTTTAAGTTGACTTTAGGATAAAATTAAGGACCCTAGAATTATTTTAGGGTAGTTGGGAGGATAGTTGGACAGTTTTTGGCTTATCCAAATGGCTTTTGAGGTGTGATTTTTAGAGAAGGGGAAGTACCCTTTTATAAGAGAGGTGAGGGTCACATTAGGAAAAGCTTGAAATTTTATTTTATAATAAAATAATTTTCGGTTTCTAATGGCTCAAAAATAATTTTATGTTAGGTTAAGATTGTTATGCGTCGAAAACCACTCATAAAATAGGTTTTGATCAGGTTTAGGTCACCATATTAACCATATATTTTAGATTTAACTCGTAGTTAAAAATTTTAACTTTTACCATGTCTTCTTGTATTCTTACAAAATATGTTTAAAAATCTTACTATAAATTTCCAAGAAAATATAAAGTGGTTAATTAATGACATATATAATATTATTTAAGACCTTTTTCTGAACCTTAGTTTTTAGGAATATTATATCAACCAATAATATAGTATTTGTTTTAAAGATTAATTTAGGTAAATTTTGAAATTATTTGATATCTTGTTTTTTTAAAAGTCATAGAAAACTAATAACTAAGAGAAAAAATTATCTAATAAAACCTAACATGTCATATTAACCTATAAAATTATATTTGTTCATCAAAATCCTCAAATTAATTTTTTTTGATATTTATAATATTTATTATTTTAATATTTAATTAAGAAGGTAATTATTACATCATCATTATGAAATAAATAACTTTAATTATTTAATCTCTAAAAATTATAAATAAAATACCATTATGTAGAAAATATTTTTATCTTTCTAATGAATATTTATAGTTTAATTTATATTGTGTGTAACCCTTTATTAAAAATGGTTTTCTTATTAAACATTGAATTAAACACTTTTAACTCTTATTTGAATAAAATAAAAACAAAAGTCCTAATCTAATCCTAGTGGACCAAAGTGGATAATATTTTATTCCTAAAGTTGTTTTTGGTATAACTACACTTATCCAATAGAATTATTACATGTTTTAGGGGAATTATAGTATCATTTTTACCATTAATTACCCTATTTACTTTTAGCTGTGGTAAATATATTTCAAAAGTTACTATTCATAAAAAATTATTTTCATCTTATAGAACCACATTTTACTTACTGATATCAACCATGTCTCTCAAATTCTTGAAATTCATCTCACTGAAGTGGTAATATAATTTTTTATGCAAATTTTCAAATGCTCCTAGAAGGTGGGTAAAAGAGGATAAAAAGTTCAATAAAGTTTTATACATCTAATTTTATTATAAAATGACTCCAATGAATTACATTGAACTTATATAGGTATTATATATCTATTTTTACTTAATGTAAATTTAAATAAAATAAATAATTATTTATATAAAAATTCAGTTTTAAATAATAACGCAATGTTTTTCACTATTCATCAAAAATTGAATGTTTTCACAAAAATACCAAAAAATCACCCAAAGAAAATTTTGATACTCTGAATTCAAAAATGAATTATATTTTATCAAATAAAAAATATAGAAGTTTTATATATTAATTTAAAATTAACTCCCATTATCAAAACCAAAAAGAAGGATTTTAAAAAGTAAAAACTATTAAAAGATTGAATTGTGCTTATGTAAAATTTAAATGTGAAATTATTTACAATCACCTAAATTGTATTAAATGAGAATAATTTTGTCTAATTATACTTAAAAACCTTTCAAATACAAAATTTAACACTATAAATTATTTTCATTAAAAAATATGTTTTATTTTAAAAAATAGTGTTTTTATTAATCGTCAAAATATGAAAGTTTTCAAAAATATCCCAAAAATATATCTATACTAAATTTTTATCTCCATATTATATATATAATTTTATTTCATTAAATTGAATATATAAAAGTGTCAAATATTGGTTTTAAAAAGGGTTCTCCACTAAAAGGCGGTAAAATTGATTTTTTTGAAAGTACTTCTTTTATCTAAAAATGAATTTGTTCCTATATTATGTCTAATATACACATAATATGGATGTTAAAATTATATAGAGTATATAAGATTCAAAATGAAGTTAATACTATTCATAAACACTTTCTGAATGGCTAGTTTAGTAAGTTGTGGTGCACTCAAACTCAATGTTTCATGTAGCACAAGAAATTGAATTACATTAATGAGATAATGTACTATGAAATCTTGCAGTGTTACAAGATGAATCCATGTACTATAGGAAGATATATGGAAGTCAAAATATCTTAGAAAGATCTTTTTGGAGTACATGGCGTGCACTAGGGAAAATAGTGTGTGTGTGCCTGCTCGATCACCTAGCCATGGAACATTTCTACACATATTTCTATCCCATGTAGGGGTACATGGTGTGTAGGGTAGGTACACATAATGTCCCACATCACTTGTCCCCGGGTCGTGTTCCCCTTATACACAGACTGGCCAATCGTGTCCCTTACATGTCTTTTATCCTGTACTACATTGCATGTTCCGGCCAAATGGCCACCTTCCGATGTATTTTTCCAATTTATATGTAATAGATCATATTTCCATTTATCTTTTCTGTGTGTTATTACATAGCCATATGTTTTCACATGACTAACTAAAGCCATGTCCCATGGTTTCATAGTTTATGGAACTACACGAAGTGTAACCCCTATACATGGTGTGTAGTCCCAAATTATCATCTTCCTATGATCATAATATCTACACAACATGTGTCACTAAACTACATGTTATGTATATGGTAATTATAATTTTTTAATTTCCAGAAAAATGTGTGGATTCATCTCGTTCATCCCTGAAACTCATAAAACTACCTATTAGGGATCAATATCAATTTTATTTGGGATCTAGAACCATAAAACACTGAATAATAAAATGTATCATGACCAAAACCCAAATTCAACTTACTCGTTAGAGAAACAACTTATATTTGGATGAAGAGTGATTCCCTAATCATGCTTCTCCTCGGTCTGTTAAGGATATGTGTAAAAATATTGGATTAACATAACTTAATCACTTCAATCTAATCATGATTTTGTTCATCCCCAAAGTGGAGAAGGGGGAGGAGGTGAGAGTTTCTATTCCTTTTTTGTGTTGTGTGTATGAGGGTTTTCAGGTGAAAATTGTGTTTGATAATAATTAAACCAATTAATTCCCCTTTTTATGCCACGTAACCAAAATGCTCCCCAATAAAAACTCCCTACCCATATGACCTTAAGTCCCACCAAGGGTAAACATGATGTTCTTATAACATCCCGGTTCCGGAAGACACCTAGAGGCGCCCTGTACCCAGTCGGTCACATGTCCTCAAGAACATTTCCCCAAATGCCATATGTTGCTGACTAGCTGTGAGGTCCTTGGATGTGATAGTAGGGAAAATATGCCCTAATTGGTAGAGTACACATCGGAAGTAAACAAGTATGAAATAGAGGAATCAGTAAATAACTAACAACAGTAAACAACAGAAGACTAATATAATAAACAACTAAAGCAATGCATGATAAATGATGCATGATAAATGATGCATGATACATATGTCTAGGAAAGTATCCAAAAAAGTCACGATGATGAAATAAAAATAGTACTAAACCAAAGTATAAAATAATAAATAAAAATCTCCACAGCATCACAATAATATGCTTGGTCCCATGCTCTCCATCTCCACAGCAAGTCAGGTACCTGAAGTAGAAGGGAGCTTTCCCTAATGTATAACTGCAACAATATAATCTCTTTGGGCCCAAAAGCAAGACTAAAATATGGTGTGAGACTAAATCCCAGTAGGCAACCACCCGAAGATCTGTTCCTAATAGTCAGTGAATATATGGTAGGTAAAAGTAAATAAAACAGTAAACAGGAAGGTGCTCAGTAGTAAAAAGTTCAACAAGTCAAAATAATCAATCAAACACAGTAACCCTCTAGAAAGTGCACGCAGCCTACCCTCTCTGGTTATGTTTATGAATATGAAAAGACTCTATGAGGAAGCGCTCACAGTATATCACTTTATATTCAAAGTTGAAGCAAGACTCCCTGAGGAAGCTCACACAATCTATTCCTTGTATAGTCTAGGGTAGTCAAGGACTCTCTAAGGAAGCTCACCCAGACAATTCCCCTTATATCCCCAAGGTCTAGGAATCTCTCAGGAAACTCAATCGGTCTATTCCCCTTATATCCTAGGTCGTACAATTCAAACAAAGACTCTCTGAGGAAGCTCACGCGGTCAATCCCCTTATAGTCTAAAGCAAATATGGACCCTCTGAGGAAACTCACTCGGTCAATTCCCCTTATATCCCCAAGTGGTTATAGGCTCTCTATTGATGATCACATGGTCAATCCTCTTTATAGACAATGTTCTCAAATACTCTCTGAGGAAGCTCACCCGATCAATTCCCCTTATAGTTTACTACACCATGTTCTCATGGCCCAATGTAATTCAATGAGCACAAAAGTGTAATATGTCCTAAGTAAACATAAAGAACTACTTGTCTAACAGTCTACATCATATCAATCATTTCATAAAACAACTCTCTATCCTACAACAATATGCATGGAAAATAGGTAAAGCAGAAAAAGGCTAAATATGACTAATCAGTCGTAAACAGAACATGCATGGGAAAAACACACCCAAAGAATATCAATAAACCCTATTAATATCCAATTTACCTCTACAAAATCATAAATGCATGGAAGGAAAACAATAGATGTAAAATGGTAAACACGCAATACCACGTTCAAGGGTATAGGTAGAATTTTCACATGATACTCAAAGACTTTGAACGGAAAGGCACAAACCACCTACCTAGGCATTAAGTGATCAATATACTTGAACCTCAACACATGAATGGCCTTAGAACATCATAGATCTATGAAAACATATAAAAAATTCAACCCCGGATAACATGGAAAAGAATAGGAATTGGAAAATGATGCTCCAGGAGAAGGAAGAAATCACTGAAATGATTCCAACACAACCGACAGAGTTTGATTCGAAGTACGGATGCATGGTCGGGGGCTCATCAAAGATCTATGGTTGTACGGTGTTCTCGGTCGAACAAGACCTAAAAGTAGTGCGTTATGGTGATTATAATCAACCATGGTGCATTTAATAAAAATAAAATAAAGTACACTGCATGTACTTTTGAAGTACACTATGTGTATTCTCTTTTTCCGTACTCTGATTTAGGAGGCCTCTATGTCACCCCTACATGGCCGTGTGGGTGGCCATGACACGGCCATCACACGACCTCCAACGGTATCATAGTACACTGTGTGTACTCTTAAAGTACATGATGTGTACTTCAAAAATTTCTATAGTTTTCTATTTTTCTCAAAAACAACTAGAAAAGTAAAAACATGCATGGAATGAAGATTCGGGTTCTTCCAAACATCCCCCCATAAAGAAATTCGTCCCTGAATTGTTTTAGCGCGGTGTAGAAGACGAATCCCTGAACAACTCCAGCCACTGAGCACGTACATCAGCCACCCTCTCCCATGTCTCACCATGTACTCTCCCGTACTGCCATAGAACTTGTACCAGAGTAACGGACTAGCCACATATAACCTTTTTACTACGATCGAAAATGTGGATAGGATGTTCCTTGAATGATGCATCCTCTTCGAGCTCAACCTCCTCATGTTGAAAGACATGAGATGGGTCTGAAAAGTAATGTTGTAGATGAGAAATGTTAAAAAAGTCATGTATAGCCTGGTACCTCTGAGGTAACTACAACCGATAGGCAACTGGCCCAACTCTCTCCAACAACTCAAACGGCCCGATGCATCTCGAAGAAACCTTGACCTGCCTTCTGATCGTCTCTTATCCCAACCTCGGTGTGACACGTATGAAAACCTGATCCCTAACCTCAAATTCCAGAGGATGTCTCTACTGATTAGCATAAGACTTTTGATGATAATGTACAGTAGTCATCCTCTTTCAAATCAACTCTATCTTCTCCATGGTCTCCTGAACAAGACGAGATCCCAACAAAGCTTCATCTCCTACCTCCAGCTAGCATAAGGCTGATCGGCATGGCCTACCATAAAAAGCATCATAAGGTTCCATCTGAATAGTTGTTTGAAAACTATTGTTGTATTCAAACTCCAAAAGTGGTATATGATTCTCCCAAGAACCTCCAAAATCCATAATGCATGCTCAGAGCATGTTCTCAAGCACCTGAATCGTATGCTTGAACTGGCCATTTGTCTGGGGGTGGTAAGCTATACTCAAAAGTACCTGTGTACCGAAAGCCTTCTGAAGCCCCTTCCAGACTTGAGAAGTAAAATGTGCGTCCATGTCTGAAACAATGGATTGTGGAACTCCATGTAGACATATAATCTCTCAAATTTACAACTTTACCAGCTCATCAACACTGAAGGTATCCTTGATTGGCAAGAAGTGAGCGACCATGGTAAGCTTGTCATTGAAAACCCACACTATGCCATTCCCCTGAGGTAACCTCGGCATCCCTATCATGAAATCCATCATGACAGTGTTCCACTTCCACTCGAGAATGGGTAACTGCTATAAAAGCCCTACTGGTCACTGATTCTATGACTTAACCTACTGACAAGTGGAACACCTCATGACAAACCCAGTAATGTCCCTCTTCATACCTAGCCACCAATACTGATTGTATAGATCACGATACATCTTGGTGACACTAGGATGAACTGCACAAACAGAGGAATGAAAATCCCGCATCAGCTCTACGTGTATATCTTCTGGAACCCATACCCAACCCTAGAAATGAAAGATCTCATCCTCGCCTATGGTCTATCCAGGAATAAGGTCCTCTCATGACAAACTCTCTCTTAAGACTAGGCCTTCAGAATCTGATAGCTGCCTCATTCAGAATCGATCAAGAATAGTAGAGGTAACAGCTACAGAAGAAAGCAATGCCTGCCCCTGACTATCTTGCACCACCAAATGCATCTTAGATAATAGAGCCATAAGCTGCCACTCACTACTGGCCTCCTGAACTGCCTATATCAGAATCCTTATGCTCAACATAGGAGCCACTGCATTTCCTTTACCAGGCATATAGGCAAGCTCAAAATCAATGGATTGTAGGTACTCGACCCACCTTCACTATCTCAAATTGAAATCATGCTGATTGAAAATGTACATGACACTTTTGTGGTCAGTGAAAACCACAAAATGATCCCCCATAAGGTAATGTATCCAATTGAGTAAGGCATGAACAACTGATGCCCACTCCAAATTGTGTGTCGGGTAGTTCTACTTGTGTGGCCTCAACTAGTTAGACCCGTACACAATGACTCTATCTCCTTACATAGGAACAACTCCCAGCCCAATACCTGATACATCACAGTAAACAATATAGCTCTTTCCCAGCACTAGCAAGACTAGTATCAGTGCTGACGTCAACCTCCCCTTCATCTTATGAAAGGCATACTCACAAGAATTTGACCATAAGAACATCGCACCCATCTTAGTTAGACCCGTCAGAGGTTTTTCTAAGCATGAAAATTAATGTATTATTTGTATGTAGTATCCAGATATCCCTAGAAAACTCTGTACCTCAAATAAGTTCTTTAGTTTCTCCTAGGAAAATACTTCTCTCACTTTCTCTAGGTCTACTGATACACCTGTCTCTGAGAAGACATTATCCAAGAAGTGAATCTGGTCCATCCAAAAGTGGAACTTTGAGAGCTTAACATATAACTGATGCTCCCTCAGTGTACTCAAAAAGATATCAAGATGTGTGGCATGGTCATTTCGAGTGTGGGAGTACACCAAGATATCTTCCACGAAGAAAACCACGAAGGAATCCAAGTAAGGACAGAACACTTGGTTCCTCAGTTCAATGAAAACTGAAGGCGCGTTCGTGAGACCGAATGGCATAACCATATACTTGTATAGACCATACCTTATTTAGAAGGCTGTAAGTGGTATATCAAATGGTTTAACTCGCAATTGATGATAACTAGATCTCAATCCAATCTTCGAGAACACTCAGGATCCTCGAAGCTGATCAATGAGAACATCAATCTTGGGAAAGGGATATCGATTCATGATCGTCAACTAGTTCAACATCCGATATTCCAAACAAATCATGATGGTGTCGTCTTCCTTCTTCGCAAACAAGATTGGAGATCCCGAAGGAGAAGTACATAGTCAGATGAAACCATTTTCCTACAACTCCTCCAACTGCTTCTTGAGCTCTTGCAACTTAGGTGTGGTCACCCTATAAGGAGGAATGTACATAGGTGCCGCTCTTGGAACAAGATCAATAAAAAATTCTACCTCATGCACTAGAGGAAAACCTGAAATGTACTCTAGAAAGATATCCCTGAAATGATCCACCACTAGAGTAAATTATAACTATGAAGTTCCCTGATCATCCAGATATAGACTAGAAACTTGGGCCGTAACTCCTGCTAAACCATGATGATCTAGTCCTGCTTTCCTCACCTAGACATCCCACTCACTCTTATGAATAAAATATCCACCCTCTGGTGATACGAAACTCACCCTACGATGATGAAAAGTAGTGACTTTCTAGAAAAGAACAAGTCAGTCCATTCCAAGAATGACATCATAGCTCGTCATCTCTATGACATAGAGGTCCCATAAGAAGTGACATCCACCAAACTCTAGAGGGATCTCCTTGCACTTATGTACACTAGATGTTCTCCTTCCAAACATGGTGTTAAGTGTCAACATACCAGCAGAAGAAAAGATGCAGATCCAAAGTCCCTCCACAACAACAATAGAGATAACGCTATGGGTAGACCCTGTGTCGAAAAGAGTAGAAGATAAAAATAAGGCTACTAAGATCGTTCATAGAACTATAGAAGGTCAAGGATCCTACTCCTAATGGGTCTTCTCCACTTCAAAATTCTATCCTGCTCCACGACCATATGACCCAGCCTGACCGCTCTGAGCTGATCAACCCTATTGTCACTGAAGGACCGGCGACTGACTACCCCGACCATGACCTCCACCTCAGCCTGAACAGCCAGAAGAACTCCAGTTCCCTGACTGATGAGAAACTGGTGGTGATTCTCCCACATGTGAGGTCATATAAGGACCCCTGTCTGCAGCTTATGGAGAGAAAAACTAACAAAAACGCTAGATATGGCCAATCTTTCAGCAAGATTAGAACTCTATCAGGTCTCTTGGGCAACATGGCCTCAAATTACCACTCCTCCTGCACTGGTACCACACCACATGGCTACCAAAAGGGGAATCCCACCTACTCTAATCTCCTTGTGTAGTCTTCATGTGGCACTTCCTGCTATCAGCTGGGGGAATATAAATTTTGGATGCCAAACCACCCTGTATCAAAGCTCCAAAATCCCTCAGATTACGCTCAGTAATCAGCACCAGGTTAATGATTGAGGATATTGAAGTCAACCAAAATATTTTCACTTGGGAAAGGATCTCCTACCTGAGGCCATCATCAAACTTCATAACTAGGAACAACTAATCACTTGCTGTAATAGGCATGAAACGCTGCAACTCCGTGAAGAAAGAGGAATACTCCATCACCGAAAGAGTACCATTCTCCAAGATCATGAACTCCTGGGCTCAGTCGGCCCTCAAGGTCTCCAGGTAGAGTTAATCGTAAATGTTACACTTGAACACCTCCTAGGCTATATTCTGGTGGCGTCCCACTTGAGAGATGACATCCCACCATCTCTTGGAGGATTCACGGAGAATGTAGGTTGCGAGCTTCGCCCTCCTCTCTGGTGGTACCTAGTGATGCTCGAAGATTGTTAGCATGGCTTCGATCCATGACTCTACAGCATGTTTTCCTCCTTCCCCTAAGAAGGTGGGAGGATGCTGCGACTTGAAAACCCACGTAAAATATTCCATCGACAGGGTATGAGGCGGAACTCCCTAGAAGGTCTACATCATCCTCAGATAACCCTCCCTAAACTGTGTATCCACACCTATGTCAGGTATAACGGCTGGTTCCAAAGATGGAACAGCTGGAGGATCTGCAGGTTATCCCTGATCAGTCATGTCTGATGTCTGATCACCACCTGGCAATTGACGTACATCCGAAGGACATTTCACTGGAATGACTCTTCATGGTCAAGCACACACCTTATATCAAGGTTATAAAGGACTTAAAAACAAGGGGTGTAATAAGGGAATAGGAGAAATAAAGCATTAATGTTTTACAAAACATGACTACACGACATGTACAATTACTACACGGTGTGTTCCCTTTAGTCATTCACATGGTTGTGTACTCCCGCCACAACTGGTCGTGTAACACCCCAAAACACGCGGCGTGTTGTCCTAGATCATTGTGTGTACTTGAATCCCCTTTCCCTGCCTGGGTATTTCTACATGTTTAAGCCAGAAGGATCACCTAATACATGATTACACGGCGTGTTCAAGGCAGACACAGCGTGTACTAGACAAGCCTCACATGGCCTGTGTTGTTAGTGACATAGCCTGACACACTACTGACACTACACAACATGTTCCAGATGGAAATGGCATGTATGTGAAAGGATAACACCGACCAGTGTTGTTTGTGACACAGCCTGGTACCTAGGTCAGACTACACGGCCTGTAAAATCCTAACACGGCATGTATGTGAAATGTTAACACTGTCCCGTGTTGTTCGTGACATGACCGGGTACCTGGGTCAGACTACACGGTTTATAAAATCCTAACACGGCATGTATGTGAAAAGATAACACCGACCCGTGTTGTTCAGGACACGGCTGGGTACCTGGGCCAGACTACACGGTGTGCTAAACTGGTACATGGTGTGTTCCTATAAGGAATTCCCCATCCCGTGCCTCTTCCACATGGCTTATGACACAGTTAGAGATTACACGGCGTGTACAAACAGTACACAGCGTGTGCTTATGAAAAAATGTTTCTTCCCAAATAGAAGAACACATGGAATGTATTCAAAACTACACGGCATGTATTCTGGGTTTTTCCAAACGGTATGCCTCAGAAACTACTCTGGAACCCAGAAAAACACTGAAACGAGCATTAAATGTGCCAAATTCTGATCTGTGAGAGCCCATACGCCCCCTGAATCAAAGCATGGAATATTATACATGTTATAATAGGACAACAAGGTGATGATATACCAAATTTCGGTCCATGAGGGCCCATAACACCTCAAGAACAAAAGTTTGGCGTTTATCCAGACAAATCCTTACATAAAAAATACCATATCAAACAACATGTATTTTATCAAGGAATCTATCACAACAACTTGCATATTCTACACAACGTCTATCACAACAACATGAAATCACTAATGCATCCTAGATGGCATGTGAAGAATGCATGACATGTGATTTCTAGAAAGTGCCTATATGATGCATGAGATGGAATATCCTCATCTCATCAGGTTGGGACAAAAATAGAACCTCAATATCATTAACAGTAACAACACAATACATGTGAGTCACCCAATGGTGAAAATCAAATCAACTGTAAAACTGAGAAATCAAAAAAAATTCTATAAACGAGGTAGATTGGATTTTCCATGTACATGGGTTAGCTACTCATGGGCACAACTTATTACCAAGTACCTATTCCGTCCTATCCCTAGATATAGGCTCCAAACAGTAATTCAAGAGAAAAGAGTTCCTTTGATACAACTTTTTAACGTCCCGGTTCCAGAAGCCACCTAGAGGCACCCCGTACCTGGTTGGTCACATGGCCTCAAATGCATTTCCCTAAACACCAGAGGCTGTCAACTAGCAGTGAGGGCCTTGGGTGTGATAGTAGACAAACTATTCCCTCATTGAAATAGTACACAATGAAAGTAAACAAACATGCAATAGAGGAAGAAATAAATATCCAACAATAGTAAACAACGGAAGACTGAGATAGTAAACAACTAGAGCAATTCATAATAAATGATACATGATACATATATCTAGGAAAGCATCCAAATAAGTCACAATACTGGTATATAAATAGTACTAAACCAAATTACAAAATAAAATATAAACATATCCTCATCATCGCAAGAGTATGCTTGTTCCCATGCTCTCCAACTCCACAGCAAGTCAAGTACCTTAGTATAAGGGCACTTTCCATTATCTATACCTGCAACAATATAATCTATTTGGGCCTAAAATAATGACCCAAATAGGGTGTGAGACTAAATCCTCGTAGGAAACCACCCGAAGATATGTGCCTAATAGTCAGTGAATATATGGTAGGTAAAAGTACAGAAAAACAGTAAATAGTAAGGTGCTCAGTAGTAAACAGTTCCAAAAGTCAAAATAATCAATCAAGCACAGTAACCCACTAGGAAGTGCACACAGCTTGTCCTCTATGGTTCAGTATATTAATATAACAAGACTCTCTGATGAAGCGCTCACAGTCTATCGCTTTATAGTCAAAGGTAAAGAAAGACTCTCTTTGGAAGCTCACATAGTCCATTCCCCGTATAGTCTAGGGTAGTCAAGGACTCTCTAAGGAAGCTCACCGAGTCAATTCCACTTATAGCCCCAACGTCTAGGACTCTCTGAGGTAGCTCACTTGGTCAATTCCCCTTATAGCCCATGTCGTACAATTCAAAGAAAGACTCTCTGAGTAAGATCACGAGTTCTATCCTCTTACAGTCTAAAGCAAACAAGGACTCTCTGAGGAATCTCACTTAGTAAATTCCTATTAAATCCCTAAGTGGTTCTAGGCTCTATAAGGATGCTCACTGAGTCCATCCCCCTTATAACCAAAGTGATCAAAGACTCTCTGAGGACGCTCACCTAGTCAATTCCCCTTATAGTCTACTACACCCAGTTCTCATGGCCATGTGTTGGTCAAATAGCATAGTAGTGTAATATGGACAACGTAAACCTACAGAAATACTTGGATAATAGTCTATAACATATCAACCATGTCAGAAAACGAATCTCCATCCTATAGCAACAGGCATGGAAAACAGGTAAAGCATCCAAAGGCTAAACATGACCAAATGTTCATAAACAGAACATTCATGGGAAAACAACATCCAAATCAAAGGAATAAACCCTATTTATATTCAATTTACCTCTACACAAACATAAATGAGTGTCTAGAAAACAACATGGGTAAAATGGTAAACACGAAATACCCCTTTCAATGGTATTGGTGGAATTTTTACATGATACTCCTAAACATTGAATGGAAAGGCACAAACCACCTACCTTTTTGTTAGGTGATCGATATACTTGAACCTCAATGCTTGAATTTCCTTAGAACATCGTAGATCTATGAAAACGTATAAAACGTTCAACCCATGATAACTTGTAAAGGAGGAGGAATAAGAAAACGATGCTCTGGGAGAAGGAAGAACTCACCGATGTGATTCCAACATAACCAACAGTGTTTGATTTGAAGGAAAGATGCATGCTCGAGGGATCGTCGAATCTCTATGGCCGTACAGTGCTCTCAGTTTAATGGGACCTAAAAGAAGTGTGTTCTCGCAATTAGACGAGACCCCGGTGCGTTTAATGAAAAAAAAGTACACGACGTGTACTTTTGAAGTACATGGCGTGTATTCTCCTTTTCTATACTCTGCTTTAAGCAGCCTCCATGTCACCCCTACATAGTCGTGTCTGTGTCCATGACACGTCCATCACATTACCTCTACTAGTATTGCAGTACATGGCATATACTCATAAAGTACACGGCGTGTACTTTGAAAATTTCCAGATTTTCCTCCTTTTCTCAAAAACCACCAGAAAAGGAAAAACATAACTGAAATGAAGATCCGGGTTCTTATAGATCTGGACTCAACCGAGGTATCAGAAATGTGATCCAATACGTTGAACAATAGTTATTTGTGGTTTAAGAAAAACATCATGTCCAAGAAAAAATATATTTAATATTTTTAGTATCACCGCACTGAGGCTCCCCATTCCATGGATTCCAGTGCCAAATCAGCACCCAACTCTGAAAATATTCTCATAAATGTTTCAAAGTTATTAGGATCCAAACCTGAGACATTAAAATCATTATATACACATTTAAACTTCATAAATTATGATGTGACTAAAAATTAGTTATATCACTTCATGGAGATTGTGGTCTGTATATATTGACCAGTTATGTTTCCACAATTTAATGGATGGGGAAACAAGTTCAATAATAGTTTAAATTGAAATTTCCAAAATGAAATCATAAATGTCATATAAAATCATTAAATCTATCTTTATTACAATCTATAAAAAATTATTTTTAAAAAATAATAGCATCGCTTCGTGGAGGAAGTAGTCTGCACTTACACAGAACCCCCGATATCATTTTCCAACAACGTAGAAGGATGTAGAACAAGTATATAACATTTACATAAACACATATTATTATATTAGAAACAATTATTAAATAATATTAATATTTTTATAGAAAATATTGACAACGAACAAAAATAATGAGTCATGAAAAATATCGGTAAGAATGTATACCTATTCTTCAGGAATATTTATTTGAAAACTACACTAAGGTTTCATAGATGAGACGTTTAAAAAGTAAAAAAAACAACACAATAATGGATATATATAATTTTAGAGTATTTACGTATATAATGGGGAAGATAAATGGAAAATTGGGGAGGATAATAGATGATAGTTGGTACCCATATTATAAGGGTGTGGATGGGAAGTCCTGTAAATATATAAAACATTATAATATACCAAAAACATATTCATGTTAACGTGACACATAATAAAAAAACTAAAATATAATATAATTTATGGTCGAAATTAACAAAATAAATAAAATCTTACAAATATTTAGGTTATTTAAACCCTTATCTCATTAGTTTAACCCCTAATTAACCTTTTTTTCATATTTCAGATAAATGAATTTTAACATATGTTACTATTCATAAGGATGAAAATTGAAATTGAAATCCCAAAAAAATTAAATTATGTTACAAAATATTGAAACCATTTTATTTTATTCAATTCATATAATTGAATAAATTTATGTTAAAAAAGCATGAAAATTTAAATGAAACCCAGGTTTTTTTTGGAAAAATGCATTTTTATGCATAAAATTGATTTTATTATTATTTATTTAATGCTAAAAAAATTCATATCAATGTTATAATATTTTACTTCATATATTATTAACAAATTTCATTAAAATAAGTCATTGATACTGATTAATTTAATTTATGATGATAAGAACAGATTCTGCACATAATAATAATTTCCCTGAAAATCTTATCCTTTTATATTTAGATGCATTTATTTTCATTTATAAACAAGTGATAATGATGAATTATTTTAATACATGTGTAATAAATAAATTATCCTAACTGGGTTGGTCCAATTTATTCCCTCTATTCTAATGGCTCAGTGATAGATGAAAAATATTATTATAAAATTTCAATAGTATATCTTGGTTTGTTGTGGCATGGTATTTTGTGTTGTGAAATCTATCAAATTCATAAAATTTATTAAAAGATAAATATATCATAATCTCAAATGTTTTTATATGATTCATTGTATAAAAATATAATTTAAAAAAATTATCACATAACTTATTAAGCATATTTATTATTCATGAACATTTTATAAACATCAATATAATATAAGAAATAAAAAAATAAGTAAATTAATTCTTTATTTTCTAAAACATCACTTCTCAATATGAACATTACATATTTAATTTAATTATGAAAATTATAATTTTACATTACCTAACATATAAACATTATAATAATGTTTTAAACCATAAGAATATATTAATGAATATGTTATTTTTAACATTTTTTCATAAATCATACTTCATAAATGATAATATGTATTTTCAGTTACAAACATTTATTTATACTATAAGGATGTTGAATTATCAATAAAATTTTACAATATTATAACGCATAATAATTTTTTATTTATATCATCACATAATATTGGTTTATTCATAATAATCATGTCTTATTTAATGGCATCCATTATGTCATCAATATGGAATGAGGTTAGTTTCCTTAAACATGGGATTCAATAGTATTTATATGATATCATATATTATATATTGTATTATATTTTTATTATTATTATTTATTATTGTTCATATATTATGATATAGATAATTTTTACCCTATGGATAACCAAAACATAATAATTTATTCATATCATATAACATGATAGCTCCTTAGACACATTATGATAGACATGTTCTTTAAAAAATTTGTAGAATCACATATTTATCACTATAATAACATGTATTTTCTTAAATTATTTGGTTTATAAAGGCCATAAAATAATAAAAAATAATGGATGTAACCTATAGAAATTCATTAACTATCTTCAATATTTCAACATGAAAAAAATGAACATAAAACTAGGTGTACCAAAAATGTAGTTTTCTCCATCTCTTACTATTTATTATTGATGTAGATCACCAAAGTGAAAAATGATCTATCCTCTACATTTAGTAAACTACCCTTGTATTTATGTTCACAATGAGAGAAAACCAAACCTATTAAATTGGTTATAGTGCCTCTATCTGAAGATAAATCAATGTACAAATCAAAGAGATTTATGACTTGGGTTTCATATCTTCATAATACCATAACTAGAAAGAACTTATCCCTTTTAATGATTATATTTATTTAATAAAGATAGTAATCATATTTGAGAATCTATTATCATCTCATGGAAATTAATTATGTTATTACCTATTGGTCTGTAGCTTCTTGAACATTTTTAAAAAAAAACCTTAATAATTAATATATTAATCTAATTTTTTCAGAATCCATCAAAACCATTCTGGAAGATAAGATTAAAATTCTCATCATATGAATTCCATATTAGACAAAAAAGGATCATCCCCAGAAGAGGATTTAGAGCAGGAGTACTCACCAGAGCAGAGCCAAATGGATTTATCAGAATGAGAGGGTATGGATATGCCATCGGGACCAGCTTGTGCTTTCATGGGAAGCCTAGCTATACGACCATGTGAAGGTGGAGAGATATTATCATGATGCAGATGCTGGGGAGGGGAAGTTCCTTGTAGATAGTCTGGTTGAATTCTCTAATACCTTCGTGGCATGTAATCATCTAAGCCTACACGCCATGTAATCTCTGAGCCTACGGGCCTTATAAGGGTTCCCTCTCATCCCTTGAAAGGGGGTTATCAAAAATCTATAAAAATGAAGGCCTTCAGCCCATTCAGTCTATTACATCTTCTGACATTAGGGATATTATATTCTATGATATCCCTTTTACAAAACTTCTTATAAGATGTTCCATGATTAACAAAAAAAATGTAATAGTAAAATAAACAAACCCTAATATAGTAAATAAGGAATAAGAGACCACCAATACTTATGATATGAATGAATAAAAGATTAAAAAAAATATATAAAAAAGTATGTAAAAAACCCTGAATGATAATCTAACCAAAATGGGATGAAAATATATTTATAGGATTGAAATACCAAATGATTAGCCACAAATGTTCTCCAACAACCATTAACAGATTTAAATGAATTGGGAGATGATCCAATATTTATATAAATAATACACTAAGGTTATTCATTACTAATTTATACCTATATGTACGTAGAATGCAAAAAAATATAGGTTACATGTCCATAAAAGTTTTCATATAGGGCGTGAGTTTAAAATACCCAATTTGTAATCACCAAATGTTTCTCAACATAATTGTGATAGAATATGTGTATTCTTAAACATGTTTACTCAATTATATATACACCAATTTTTTTATTTCAATTATTGATAAAACATATAAGAAGCTAAATCTTGAGTCACATTTATATCTAGGGTCATGTATAAGTGATAAAAACATATTCCATGGAGGTCTATAATAATCATTCTTTCTTCAATCCTCAGCATCGGTTTTATTATGAATAGGAAAAGAGAATATTATAGTTTAGTCAACTAAATATTTTTATCATGGTCCATTTGAAATAAAACTTCAATAAAAGACATACAATTGTGTATAATAGAGTCTGGGTGAACTTTTAACATTCCCCTTCAAGAAAATTGGAATTATTATATTATAATCTAGTCAACCATCTTTCCTATCCCACACATCCAATATATAAAAAACTATAGTGTATATAGTTTATATAAATGAAACACTAAGAGAATGAATATTGGGGGAAATTTTTTTAAAATTTAATTATATATTTGAATAATTCTTATCTTTGGGAATGGAAAATAAATTATATTATGTAAGTAGTGTATAGTGATTTACCCAAGATAGTCTCCTGAAGAAAATTTCAAACAAAATAGTTTGTCCTTTATTAATTGGAGGAAAAATGTAATGTTTTGGGAATTATTTGTTTTTGACTGAATATGAATTAAAAAAAATAAATTAAGAAAATGGTTCAAATGAAATTGGAAACTAAAGTGATTAAAAATAATTAAATGACAAGGGATATCACATTAGGCTATTTTCAAATTGATATACTATTATTGTTCTGTTTAATTCAACCCTCTTATGCTAAGTTGATTAAAGTGACATTCCATTGTTGTTTCTAACCCACTCTATTGGAAAAATAGATATGGTGAGAGAATACTATACCGAGATATTACTTGGTTCTACTCTCCTTAATATTTAAATTGAGTTGAAATGAATATCCTCAAATAAATTACGCAATTCCCAATCAGGTCATTTTTATTGCATTCAATAAATAATATCCACTACCCCTTCCACATGTATTGATGATTATTGAGTACTTCTCCAAAAAGGCATGGTCTATCCCATCGTATATAATCCAAAACATATTATAGGTAGATAATGATAATTGAAAAATTAAAATACGGGCATACATGAAAATAAAAACCACTATATGATATTGAAAACAATGTCACAAAAGAGAGAAATAAATTTCATTTAATTAATTCCAAGAACTCAAGTATTGAAAAATAAAAAATAAACCCCTCCCCCAATCACTCTTATATTTAACACAACATGGTAATGGTGATTGATAATATTGGGTAAGATTAAGGCATTACAAAACTAAGTAGAATAAAAGAGAGATAAGTTGAGCAGAAAATTTTCTCTCCAGAATATATCTATAGATAGTTTGCTCATATTTGGTGTACATATCCTCTATATCGTACCAAGGTCCCTTATTATTTTTTGTTCCAAATTGAATTTCCTATTTCTGATTAAAAAATATAATTATTTTGATGTGTAAAATATGAGTTATGTCATAATTAATGTGTAATCCTTTTTCTACCTGGGGATTCTAGAAATATTTTTTCAATGATGAGCATTCAATGACTATTATATAAGTTAATAAATAATTGTAATTTAATTTGGAAATGAAACTATTTTTTCACATTCAAATCTAGCTATAATCACCTAAATTGGAGATTTATAACCTATGTTATGCCTCATTTATAGATGTGGGTCTACTCAATACATCTGGAATGTTTTTAATATTGATTGGGTTTCTAGGCCTCCAGATGTACAAATTAGTTCAAGATTCAAAAGTAAAGGTTTTAGATCATGAGTCATGGAAGCTTAAAAAATTAATCACATAAATTTGTTTCATATTTTAAAATTTAAACATTAAAATCCAAAGTGACTAAAATACATTAAGAATCCAGAATTAAGCAATTTTGGCGTTTTAGCCCAAAACGCATAATAATTCCAATATTCTTGAAGATATAGTCAAAATATTAAATTGGTAGGGATTAAATCATTTTCAATCATTTTATAATTTTTTAAAATATTATGTCAATAAATTACCCCACAACTATCACTTTGAATCCTATACAATTTTTAAAATTTAATCAATGAAAATTCAAAACACTTACACATGAGATCTGCCAATTTTTCAATAAGAAACCAAATTTATCACTCCTCCTAAAAAACAATTATTTAGTGTTCTCTATTAAAATAATTCAAAATATTTTCATTTTATTTCTCACCAAATATACAAAAGTCACTTGCCTCGAGTTAATTTTCTCTCATCTCACAAATTTCAATTTTTTCAACAATTCCTTTCCCAACCAAACTGTCACAAGGGATACCAAAGGATTGATAAATTCCAACATCTAAACCTGATGTGATTCAAGAATATGTTATTATCAAACTGAATTTTCATGTTTTTTTGTTTATATTTTTTAGGATTTAGATTTCAAAAATTTTGAGGTCGAATAAGGAGGGTTTGGCTCTTTTTGAAGAAAAAATTGAATTATTATAATTTTCTCTCAAATATAGTATCCTATTCACTCCACATAGTAGTAAATAATCACATAATAATATATAATGGATTCTTGTACATCACCCACTATTAATATTTTAGTATAAATAATTTCAATCTTCACAAACATATTTGTTTTATGAAATATCCAGATAGGCATAACTTTTTATCTCCTTCGGATGCTCTATAAAGTATAAAAATCATTAATCATAAAATCTCCATAACAAAAAAAATTAAAGTATAATTATTTTTTAGTAAAATTATCCCTTTAGTATTTTATTTTTAATTAAAAATATCACTAAAATTAGGTAGCATACCATAAGTAAATTTTCGTTCAAACATATGTTCAATATGATCATGCAATTTCATTTAAGGAGTGGGTTGGATAGAGAAAGTTGCATTATAATGTGGAAAAAATAACATTTTGTTCATGGATTATATGTGATACAATTATTATATATACATTGAGGTATATAATAAAAATTTTTCTTATGAAAAATTCAGCTTTCAAACCAAATAAATTATTCAATAATTTAAAACAAAAGTTCCTGAAACCCTCATGTTTTGGCAATAATTATTGAAATTTTGGTTCAATAATCCACAAATTGGTTCTATAAATACATTATTTTAATGAGTATAATATAACAAAAAGGATTCAAAAACCTCACAGTAATGTGATTTAAATGATAATGATAGTCAATTGTGTCATTGGATTTAAAATTTAGAGGAAGTTTCATGAAATGCCAAAAAAATTTGAACATGAAAAAAAAAAGTCAGGTTCAGAATTAATTTAAACTCTATTTCATGGAATAAATTGATTAATTCATAGAATATGGTTTCAAAAAATTGAAAATATAATCATTTTAGCTCACAAGTTAAAAAACACAAAAAAATGAAAAAATAGACACAACAAAATTGAACAAAAAACACATTATGTTTTTTTAAAACAAATAATATATCAAAAATAAAATTGATAATCATATAAAACAAAGGATAACTTTCCCAAAACATAAATTATTTAATTCCCTTAATTAATTAAAGTATTTTTTAACTTGTAAGCAATTTTTTAATCAAATCACAGTAAGAATGAAGTGTTATGGAGTGGTACAACCATATTTATTGGCAGTGGAATGTTGAGTATTATCGTAGGTGTTTCTATCTAGAAACCAACTGGAAAAATAAGATATAATAACATAATAAATTCATTAAAATAAAATAAAATTGGTATTTATTGAGTAAGGGAGGATTGATATTAGTTTAATATCCCATGTGGTACCTTGGTTTTGAATACCTCCAGATGGGCAGTTCTATTTAGATATCCCCAATCTAAGGGTGGGTTCAGCTTCTTGACCATAAAAAAATTATTATTTATAGCATGCAATTCATCCTTTCTAAAAAGGAATATATGGATATATTATTCCAAATCTACCCACATTGGAATGAGATAAAAAAATTGGGGTTCGGATAACCAATGAGTCATAATATTTCTGGGTTTCCACTTGCACAACATCTTCATTATTCTAAATTGATTCATCAAGGAATGTTTCATCAATGGAATAATAAACAGAAATACAGGAGTTTAATTATCAATCAAACAAATTAAATCATGTAGAACAAATATTACATTCGTCCCTTTTAATTTTAGTATCATGCGTCTAATTTTATTTAGAAAAAACCACATTTAGTCACCTCCTTCTCTACCTCTAATAAGTACTTTATAAGATCAAGGAGTTACACTTGTTCTTAATTATATGTATCTATTTTTTCTTCTTCATACACAAAGGCTGTAAATTTTTTAACGAAATGTAAAAATATAAAACAATTAGAGGTTCTACTCAATGGATTATTAAAAAAATAAGAATATAATGAGTTAAATAAAATAGCATCTCTCTGAGTCTGTTTGACTTCAATCTCTTCTTCATTGGAAAGCACCACATAGAGTTGAGTAGTAGTAGATATTAGAAGGTAGTAAGTCTCCTATATTTCTTTGGTCTCATTTAAAAAACTAGGGATTACTAAGGGGGAATATTATGGGACCTTATATAAAATATATATTTTTGGAATGTAATCGGCGAACTCGGTTATCTATTTGGCCATCATATCTAATATTTGATTGTTAATGTCCTGCCTCATACCATCTATAGATTATTTAAATTCCTACTATATATTATTTGATGTCCAAAATTACCTCACGAGTATAACAATAATTGAAAAACTATAATCCATAGAGAAGAGTGATATATTAATTGGTATTTTTTCTTTTGGGTAATTATTCCATGAATCAAAGAAATTATCAATTTAAAACATCTTGGAATATTAGTTTTATCCATATTAAATTAAAAAAGAGTATAATATTTATAATTAGATAGAGTAATTTCCTCATTTGTAATAGTGCCATGTTCGGCTCACAAATATAATGAGGAATGGAAAAAAATTATATTACCAAAGTATACTATAGTGATTAAACAATAAGCATTCTCCCAATGAAGAGTGTACTCAAAATAGTTTTTCATATTTTTGTTAGAGGAAAAAACTAGTGTCAGTAGAATTTTTTGGTTTTGAATGAAGCAAAATAACTAAAATTAATTAATTAAATGATTGAAATAAAATTGGAAACTAAAGAGTTTGAAAGCTATGATATGATAAGGGTGGTTAGGTTAGGGATGGTTTAGAAAATGAAATGTTATCGTTGATATATTTAATTCAATCATTTTCTTATAATTTGATTAAAGTGAGATGACATGATCATTTCATCTCACTCCATTAGTCAAATAGTGGTGGTGAGAGAAAACATTAAAAATATATTATTTTCATATATTCACTTTACTTATGCAATAATTTATTAATAAATATTCTAAAATGACTTAGGAAATAGATGACTGGTTCTTGTTTACCCTAAAAAATAAATAACACCCACTACCCCTTTCATACGTACTAATGATCATTGATTACTTCACCACTAAGCCCTAGTTTATTCAATTTTATATATACCAGATCTTAGTGGAGGGATATAATGATAATTGATAAAATGAAAAATCTATAATAGAATGAAAAATTTAATATGATTGTACTTAATAATAAAATCTTCTATATGAAACTGAAAACAACATCATAGAAGAGATAATGATATTTAATTAAATTAAGTCCAAGAAATAATGAATTAAATATTATAAAACGAACCATTACTCAATAAATCAAATTTTTACCCCACCAAGTTAAGGGTAATGGATAATAATGGGAATGAAGAAGGCATTAAAATACTAAGAAGAATAAAATAGGGAAAATAAAAATAGAAAATGTTTCCTCCTAAATTTTACAACAAAAGGTTTTCTTCTATTTGGCATACATATCCTCCGAAAAATCCCAAGGAAAATTATTATAGGTAGAGGAAAATTTAATTTATTATCTCCTATTAAAGTATAAAATTAAATTTATGAATAAAATATGAGTTGTGGTATAATTATTGAGTATTACTCTTTCTCGATGAGGATTCCTGAAATTATATTCAATGTTTAGAATTCAATGACCATCTTAAAGAGATAAAACCTATTTTTAATGTAAATATAAAACATTACTATGAGTATTATTTGATATCTACCACAATAACCTCAATTTTTGGTATGTATCTCAATTTATACCTCATTCCCAAATCTGGGGTCTAGTTTGTCTGCCCGGAATCATTTTAATACTATATAAATTTTTGGGCCTTTGGATGATATAATTAAGATGAGGTTCATAAGGTAATTTTTAATAACAAAAATAAATAAGTCCTAAAAATGTATCATGTAAATTGGACCAATATTTTAAAATTTATACATTAAATATCGAAGTGATACAATTATACTAAAACTCCAGAATTTTGAAATGAAGACATTTTATACCATAACACACCATAATTCCAATATTTATGGTAATACACTCAAATTTGTAAATATATAGGGATTATATAATTGCAATAAATATAAAAAAATATTGAAAATATTTTCTTCTATCAAAATATAATTATATTTACAATCTATCATTTTTAGGTATCAAATATTTCATCATAATCAAGGTATATTTTAAGTTTCAAATGTCAATATGTATGGTAATAAAGAGTCCAAAAAACACTACAAAATAATGAAATGTCATGATTTAACATAATAAAAAATGTAATATGATTATATACATTCTATAAAAACATTATGAAATATAAATATTACAATAATGAAGATATATATACAATATAATTAAAAATAGTATTCTAAAGTTCATAGACATGCTCTACACACCCAATAATTTTATGACATAAACATGGAAGTTAATAACATGTCTTAAAATCATATAAAATTTTTGGAATAGTTATATAATAGATTAAAATATGAAATAATTGAAAATATTATTTTTTATTACCAAAGGAACCATCGAGGATTCAATATATTAAACTTATAATATAAACTATGAGGATAATTGGTTTAATAAGTATTTATTCCACTGTATTTTTAAGAACTAAACATTATTTAATATAAAATCACAAAAATGGTATAACATAAAACAACATGGGAATGTAAGGAACTAAAATTATAGGCATAGTTCGATAATGGGGGTTTTTTTAATATGGTGATATAGGTTCAATTTCCCATTTTAAAATCTAATCCTGATCTATATACTTGAAAAGAAAACCTATCAGAAATAGAATTTATTTATGTTTCCAATATTCAAATGGATAAAAATCTTCAGAATATTTTTGGAAGAAATTTTGAATAAGATCTATGTGCAATAATATGAAAAGAATTTAGAAAACACTTCCCAAAAATATAATTTCCGAGTTAAGGTTTCCATAAAAAATCATAATCCATTATTATTATTATTTTTACATGGGTAAAAGTTATAAAAAAAATAAATCCATTCATATTGTCATGTTTCACCACCTCTTCCCACCCCATAAAACCTAGATTCAAAATAACTCTCTAAAAGCACTCTTAACCATATGTTAAAGTTTTTTATTTGTATTATAACTCATTAATGGTTAGAAAAAAAAATTCGTACCACATTATCTAATATCAGTGGAAATAATTAATGTTATCTTGATTTGATCCTCTAAAAATCCAATGAGACTAAGGACAAAGATATACTTTTTATACACATACAAACCATAAGATCTCTTACAAAATACAACACTCAAACATATTCATTTTATCAGAAGATTAAAGTCAATGGAAAATAAAATAATATTTAGATAATAATGATTGGTAATTTGAAATAAAAATGGGATTCCAACTAACATATAATGTGACACTCATTAACCTAGTTCAAGGATTAGTAGGAACATTATATGTATTACAAACATATTATATTATAAATTATAATCATGAGTAAAAGGGTTTCTTTTCATAGTTCCAACTGAATCCCCTTAGAAAAAATTATTTTGTAATAAGAAAACATCATTGGAAAAATATCAATTCAAATTTATGAAAATATGGGTTAACATGAATAAAACATAGTAAAAATGAATTTAAATATTCTAGAAGCATATTCTGTGAATGAGATAGTGAATCATGTACCAATATTTAGAAAAAAATAGAGGTTTTTTATTCCAAACCATCCTTGATTGGTACCTAAAATTCATTAAACTATAATTATAGATTCAAAATATAAAAAAATATAGTTAACCCGACCAGAAAACCTATAATTTTATTCCATAAAGATAATATCTCTAATCCCAATAAATAACCCAATGAAATTACATTATATTTCTATAAATAAATTTATTGACTCAAAATAAATATATATTTTAATATATTTCACTAAAAATATATATTAATGTCAGGAAATATATATAAAAACTTATTCTTGAATGAAAAAGGGATAAAATTCCTATGATTGATAGTCAATCACACCATACATTGATTAAATTCTACCTAGAATTGTGGTCATTGATAGATGAAATTAATAGAAAATGGAAATACGGGAAGATAAGTGTGACATCCTAAGTATAATCAATCTATAACTAGTATATTTTAAGAAAAATTTCTATTACTTATATTCCCATAGAAATTTAATTTTAATTTATAAAGTATTATGAAACCAAATTCATTACAAAAGTAACACTTCCACTAAGTAAAATTTCTTTCCAAAAAAACTATTTCATACAATCATACATATTCATGATTCAAAACAAATATTGAAAATTGTATATTTGACAACATTATTATTCCTACTCTACTTATAAACCATTAATATATTTCAAAAACATAGGATATACATTTAATTATATTTTTTGGTAATAATTTTTTTAAAAACTTATACAACATTAAAATTAATGAAAATCCATCAAAAAAGTTTCACCATTAAATAATAAAAATTGGGTTTTTAAAAATCCATAGTCACACATGAAATTAAATTATTATATAATTATATAACATAATCATTGATAAATATAAATAATATATCATGGAGTCTTGGGGATTCATTTTCATAACCTTTTAAAATCATTCTTTCTTTAGAATAACAAATTTGGATACTTCCAAAATATCATTTTCAAACCCTAAATCATTACCTAATGCAATGGAGGCCTCCATCCAATGATCACCCATCATAAAATACAATGCATAAGTACTATAACATGATTTAAACGCATTGGATCATGTTTTACACTATATCAGTGTGAAACTTTTAAAAATAAGATTCTCAATGAATAAACATTATATTTTTTATTAATACCTAAAAGGAATATAATTTAAAAATTATGGGTTAACCAATTTTACATTCATAGGAAAGAGGAAGTGAAATATAGATTAATAATTATGATTATTAATAATATAATAATTAAAATTCAAATAATACATTAATGAGACTGAGTTAATTAAATATTATCATACATTCTCTACCTCTTGAATAATTAATATAAATTTTATCATTAAATAAAACCATATAGAATATTGTAAAATAATTTTTTAATACTGAAAACTGTTTATTTTTAAACTTATAATTATATTTATATTAATTCCTTAATGAAATTATTTGAAAGACAATTTCAAAAATAAATATTAATTTTAATCCATATAAATAACCTTAATTATAATAAAATATAAAATTGATTTATTTTTATATAGAATAAGTTTTTCATAATAGTGATGGAATGATTCTAACCTTTAATTTCATATTTACATTAAACCATTGATTCATCTTAACATGAGGAGAGGCATGGAAATGGATAAGACGGTAACAGAAATCCAATTGAGGGAATCTTTAGTGATTCATAGTGATTTAGACCAAGGGAGAATAAGATGATAAAAAGTCACTGGTGGTGATTAAAAATATTAAAATGAACAATAGTAAAAAATTATTAAGGATTTCAGGTACATGGTCACGGAGAACCTACTTCCTAGTGGCACCCTCATACATGCAGGGATGCTTTTCATCACACTGAGTAAGAGTCCACCATTAACACAATGCCACATGTAGTGTTAAAATACATGTGGTGACACCCTTATACTTCACCTAATGTTCTAGCCCCTATAAAAATTGAATCTTCATCCTAAAATATCATATAATTCAACCAAAAACTCTCAATATTCATATTGAATCTTAAAATAACCAAAAGTGACTCAATAATAAATTGAAATTTTAATCAATTCGTGCTTTACTATGTTGAATTTTCCATATAATTTTGTAATAGTGACTAAATAATTGTATGCGTAATAAGAGTTATAACAATGGAACCTATAAAATGTCCTCATATTTTGAACATATATTTCAATGTTTCCACACATATCCTAAGGAAAATAAAATAAAAATTCAATTGATAGGAGATCAAAAGGATCTAAAAGAAATATATTTTAGGGTTGAATTAATTTTGAATATAGTTTTATTGTCATGTTCCAAATATTTCATAGTCCTTATATAGAGTTATTCGGTTTAAAATTCATTAATTAATCAACATGTAAACCCATAGAAAATGGTGTTTAGAACCAAATCATTCATTCAACCTCAATTATGAAAATTCAAAACAATTTTTTCTTTATAACCTCCATAAAACATTATATACTAAATATACTGAATGAATTATCATTATAATCACTCTAATTCAGCTAAATAAGTAGTATTTTTCTTATTAAATTATCTAGTTCCACCTTAATTAAATAAATATACTTCTAACCAACATTATATGATTTTGTAAACATTACATTAAAAAATTTTACAACCTACCTTAGAATATATTTTAAACCAGACCAAGATTCCTGTTAAAATTTTTAGACTAATAGTTCTGAAAATTAACAAAATATATCACCCACCAAATCCTTTTTCACAAAAACTATACCCTAGTTTTATTACCATGGAAAATACATCTAAATACTAGAAAAAATATTTAGATATATAATCAACCCAAATTATTACATTCTCTTCCTATTTGAATCACTGTTCAAAAAATCTATTCTTATATTGAAACGGTTTTTTAGAAAAAAAATATATGCAATCCTAATAAATTAGTTATAATAACATCAAAATTCAAAAAAATATATTTGAAATTATTAATAATGTTGAAACCAGACTAACATAATCATTTAAACATTTATTTAATGATATCGATCCTATTCTCAAAATATTCAGATAATGTTTTAAAAACTCATTTTTTAAATAATCCTTTACCACAAAATATATGATAAATATTTATTTAAAAATTAAAAAACTCATCAAAATAATAAAATCTTATAAATTCAATTTAAAACAATTATTATATATTTGATTTAAAAATAATTCACATTAAAATTTATTTTTAAACATATTTTTAAGAATACCATAACATTTTTATAGTGTTCTAAATTAACCAATCACATAATTACTGCAATAATAATAATTTTCATTTTTAATTCAATAATTAAGATAAATTCATTTATTAATCCTATTTTTCTCAATTAAAAAATTATAATTTCACAAATCCAATAAATTATATTCCAAATAAATAACTACTAAAATAAAGAACTCACATTTTGTTAATATTGAGACACATAATTTAATAAATTTTCAAATTAAAAAAATTGTAAAAATAAAAATAAAACCATTGAACATTATCTAGAAAAATCCCTGTTATTGAAAAAAAACCTAATATAATTAGACATTCTTATTAAAAATTAATAATCAAACCTAAAAAAATAAAACGAGTCCAAATAAAACCACTAGAAATATAAACCATCATTTTTACATTTATGTTTCACATTAAAATATTTAAATGCCAAATTATTACCTAAATGAAAAATTACATGACTCACTATAAATTAGTTAAAATGCAATAGTATGAAAATTGCACCAATAATACCCATCCAATTAACTATCAAAATAAATGAACAATTAATTTATTATTATATTGTTATTATATGATTTTTAAATTTGACTATAACCTACCACATTACAAAATCCCTAATAATAATCATACAAAATTAATATTAATAATATTAGTATTACAAAACCAATATAAACTACTTGATAGAAGTTATTGAAATAAAAAATTCTATCCTGATGAAATGCTAATATTGAATATGAAATTCCATTAATTACATTTATTTAATTTGGAATACATTAAAATATAATAATTTTTTATTTTAATTTATTTTTTATTTACATTTCTTTTAAAACTCCTTGAAAAAACAAATTTAAAAATTAAAAATCTCTTATTTCAAAACACTTCTCCATATTAAAACAATTTCATTTCTGATACATTCTCAAACACAAAAATATCACTCTAATTTTAATTTATATCAATTAAAAGATAAAAATATATCTAAACTTTATTATAAATAAATTAAATCATAAAGAAATTCCAATAAATTTCTTTCAATATGTATTTATATTTCCAAATAGTTCTAGGAAAAATTATTATTCTAATTTACCCATTGATATCCAAAAATTGAGAAAAAAAATAATATTTAATAATAAAAAATATACAAATACCATTTCTTAAAAAATATAGTTATAAATTTCTAAAACACATTAAACTATAATACCAATTAGAATTATATATTCCCTTATGGTACTATTATTTATGATAGACATACTCAAAAAAATGCAATAAATGAAACAACATTATTTTATTCTCTAATTTTTTTATATTAAAATAATTTACATAAAATGTCACTATGATAAATAAAATCATTGGTCATGGATAATTAAATAACAATTTAAAAAATAAATAATCCCAAAAAAATATGGAATAAATTAGTACAATAATTATTCAAACAAGATACAAAATTATTCTTCAAATACAGTTCCAGACATGGTGATTTGTCTTTAAGGAAACATACCAAGGAAAGAATAAAAAAACACATATTTTCATAGCTTAAATAGGAAAGTTTGATTCAATACTACCCTATAAATACATGTCTATATATAAATAAGGTGATAAATTATTATTATAGGTATATCTCAAGTGTTAACCATAGTATCTCTATAAATACCATTAATTTTAGTACATATCCTTACTCTATAACCATTTTTATGTCGTATAGCCTAAAACAAACATAATATATAGGTTATGTTAAAAATTGAACTCAAATAAATTATCCCAAATTATCATAGGTTTTCAAATAATGATTATATATGAATACAGTCTTTATAAAGGTGATCTACAAAAACACATTTTTCTTAAATAAATAAAAACATATATACATTTAATTGAAAATTATATATATATATATATATAATGTATATCATTTATCATTAATTTATATAGTCTATATACATCTTATTATATTATATATATTACAAAAAAATTTCAAAAACATTAAAACAAAAACTATAGACCAGATAGCCAACATTACTCAAAGGATGACTACAACCAGTAAACTCATAAAATTACAAGGTTGAATCTAGGTCTCTTAAAAATTAAATTTTTTGACTTCCATTCCTAACATAAAAATATAAAAATAATATTCAGTTTTATCATAGTAATCATGTATGGGTTGTGCATAATTCCTAGATATATATTAATGAATGACTCCTCATGATTCATGTAGCACCTGATCCCAAAACCACCTAGTTCAAACTACTGTTCCACATGACCTCCTGCACCACCCCTTATGTATGAGGTTTTTTAATAGAAGTTGTGATTTATGTCCTTTTGTAGGGAGACTACACCCTAAATATCATGTCCTTTCACATAAAATATTATAAAGTAATATAAAAATAATATAATAATCGTACTGTATATCTCAAAATAAATATTACTACATGGAATACATGTCAAAAAATAACTAAATATGCTCCAAAAATTGACAGGAGAAACTAGAGTAAATATGATGATTAATAAATAATAAATAAAAATTAGTTTCATCAGGAATCTCTCTCTGTACCACTCCCACCACCAAAATTCTCTTCCCATCCATTAGTTATTGGCCCCTTTTCGTTACGTTGATCCCAATTCAAATATTCTATATGTTCACTCAGATTATTGTGTAGGGTTTGAGTGATAAAACATATTAATACACCACAAATGCATCCATAACAAATATTCACACATAAAAATTTTTTATGTCATTATAATAATAAATATGAATGCAATATAAAAACACATATCAAGAACCCGTTTTCTAATCATGCCTTCTTAAGCCTAAATTTTACCTTCTTTGGCTCTATGTCAAAATAAATGTAACTATATTAGATTTAATAAAGAATAATACACATGTTTAATAAACCTTCTCATCATCAAAAAAGTGTATTTACTACTCAAAATCCAATGGGATTCACGTAATCCATATTCTCAACATCCATTATACATTGAGTGATTATGATACTCATCATCCACTCAGCATCGTTTGACTTCCAACTTGTCATCAACTAAGAATCATGTGTCTCCCACAATATCCATAATGAATAATTATATCCCTACCCTATTATTATGACCATAGTCACCATCACCATAAATAATGCACGCTCCCCCTGTGAGGGATAGATATTTCATGACATCTTACATTCTTCAGTAACCAAGAATAATACCCTAATGACACACATAATAGGGTGGATCGTATCAGAAATCATGTCATATCCTCTGGAGGAAAATTATAGAAATAGACAATAAATACAATCTATATCAAACATGAAAAAAAAATCTACAAGAATACCCATGTAATAAATTATCATATAAATATTTAATAGGATATACAAACATCACATGTGACCAAAATGAACCATGTTCATCGATTATACTAATATATGAACTATTCCATGGGAAAAAGTGTAAACAAGATCCCAAAAAATGCAAGGAACATCCAACCTTAAGGTTTTTGACACCAATATCATGGTTCTTCATTAATTCATTACATAAATCACATTAATAAAATATATGGCTCATACCACTCACCATGAATTTATTTAAATAATTCAAAATATTTTATTTCTAAAAGAAGATGAAACAGAAAATGTGATAAAAGTTTATCTCTCCTATATAATTTTAAAAAAAAAATTATTTATAACATAGATTTCATAAATTTTTTTTTCTAAAATGAATAATTATAATTACTCAAATGATGTTATATAATCTCTATATAATAAAATTATTTTTCATTATTTTTCATTATTATTCATTGATAAATATATGTTATTTATATTTAAGTATTTTTTGTCATTTTTTCAAGGAAATATATGGAATGATTTTTTTTATCAAGTTGAAAATTAAATTTATTTCCTAGAATTAATACCTTATAAAATGTTACTCTCATGAATATATTTTTCAGAGATGGTTTTGTAATGACTATAATCTATAATAATAACCTGCTAAGATTGAATAAGACTTCATAAATCATTCATATATTAATGTTTAAGAGGGTCAAATATAAATGGATTACTAAAAATTAACATCAATATGGATTGACTATTTTAAAATAAATATATCTACAAACCAAGTCTTGTTATCAAAATATAAAAGATAAATTATCAATATAATTTGTATTTTAACGATTTCAAACTTTCATATTTTTTAAATTCCACTTTAGATGGGATCATTTATATTACCTGATTATAAGAATTGATTTCCATGATTTTAGAATTTCAAAATAATGAAAATGAGTTAGTGGAATGTAATGGGGAAGGATAGGGGAAATAATTTACTCTAAAAAATTTCTTCCAAAATTGTTATTGTGTAAGGGAAACATAATTTACCCTTACACAACTCAAATCCATTTCATTAAATTAAGGAGTTATTCACTTACATAGTATTGGAATCATTTTACTTCCCTTAAAAAGCTCATGTACACCATTATTCATCATTTAAGAAATTCATTTTTCCTTAAACGAATGTTTAATGACTCTTAATAAGTCATTTTATAATAAGAGTTACCCTTATCCAACTTCAATTTTAACCTTGTGAAGCATATATGGAAATTCACTTATACTTATGTAGTGAAAGGTTACAACTATGAAACCTATAAAAACTTAGTCTTACATAAATGTAGCCTATGAAAAAAAAACTATAAACCATACAAAATTCAATGAAAATAACCCTTGCATTACTCAAAGGTAGGAAACCCCATTTTACCTTTATTTAACCTTGAAAATAGATGAATAAGGGTAACATTTATTGTAAAATTTATATTTTCAAAAAAGAAGACATTTCAATTATATTACAAGCATGTATTTATAAACATTTATTTATTTTTAAATTAAAATTATTTTCCTATCATGATTTCTTCTTCTAAGTGGAAGTTTTAGTTGTCTTACACGAACAACTCAGTCCATTGTTCTTGAACATAATAATACCACTCTCACATTTCCTCTTAGATATGTCTATGCTTCCATATTATCAAAATAATTTGTACAATATTCCCTTGAAGAAATATATATCTCTAGTATATAATCCATAATGTGTGTTCTATGTATGGCGTGTTAGGATCTAACTCAAAATCATTATAATCAATCAAATGTGTATAATATGGTATGTACCCCTTGAGTTGAGACACATAAAATATTTCATAAATTCCACAGTAGTGGTAACGAGTATCTAGAATGAATTCAATTATCCCAACCTTCTATATGATCTTGAAGGGTCCTATAAACATTGATCTTTCTTTCCTTTCATCTTTAAATATTAGTGTCCTATTAATGGAGTAACCATCAAGAAAACATGGTCTCTCACAATCAACACCAATGGTCAAATCCGATGGTCAAAATATGATATTTTCAAACTATGAGATTCGGTAAACCTCTTCAGAATCAATTAACTCTTTTGGAGGTCACCTTAACTAAACTGGGTCCCCCAATCATGTCCCCACCTACCACATTCTAACAAAGAAGTGAAGTACATTTCCTCCCATATAAAGACTCATAAGGATCCATCTGAATCAAAGTCTGTAAACAATTATTTTATGATAAATCAACAATGTCTAGATTATCATATCATGCTCCACCAAATTCTATGACACAATTTCAAACAAATTATAATATGAAGATTTACTTCTTTTAATATTCATCCATTGGAGGATGACACAATGTTCTCAATCCCTACAGATTCCCTAATACTTTTTTGATGACTTTTTAGAACCATTATGTGAAATGTGGTTTGATTTTATATAAAATGATCATGGGAAATACTAATAAGAATATAATATCATGAATATATATCTTTCCTAGATCATCTACTATGTGAGTCTCTCATATTTGTAATAAATTAGGATCTTTTGATAATATAAGGATAATCATCCAAACATTGTCATGGATCCATGGGTTTCTCAGAAACCCATCACAGTGAATGTAATAACCTCACCCTTCTTACATAAAGGTATTATAAATAGATTTATAAAACCTCAAGGATGTTGTACTTTTCCTTTACTGTCTCGAATGTAAGGCATCAAGAGAGAAAATGATATATGTCCCTCTTCAATACTTGCAACCAGTACTGTTGGAAAAATTCATTATACATCCTTTTCTTTCTGAGATATACTTGAATGTATGGGTGTCACTAATAAAATATTTTATAATTGAATAAATTTCCATTACTCTCCAATATTTAATGATAACATAATCAACATTCATTGGCCACTCAGGTATAGGGTCCCCAGTAGTTATTCACTCTTTTATCATTGTTCACTCTATGTCATAATCCAAATCATCCTTCACTCAGTCTATGATAGGGGATGTGACCCCTGAGGGGAACAAGACATTGATCTTGGGTCCTCAAAAACATCTATCCAATAACCATAAAATAATCTTATTAGGAACCACTGGTACATACTATTTCACTCACCATGAACCTGCAATATCATGGTATTATGACTAAAAGAATCATAAATTTTATTACCACTTCCTGGTGTATAATCCATCTCATATTCATATTTATATATAAACTATACCCAGTGCCTCTGCCTTAAACTCATATCTAGTTGTTTAATGATGTAATAGTGGTTCCTCTGGTAACTGTAGATAAAAAAAATATAACCAATGTGATAGTGTTGCCAATACATTAGAGCCTAAGATAATTCTTCCAACATCATGTTGTTAATATGATAGTTCCAATCATATTTTTATAGATGAGATGGCCAATAATTTACAACATGGTAACATTTCATTAGTCCTGCACCCAAACCTATCAATAATGCATCTTAGTATTAGCATATCAGAACCTTAGATCATGTATGATAAATAGTAGGTCTATAGTCAACTTCTTTATTATCTCATGAAACATATCTCCACACTCGTCTAACCAATGGAACTTCACCACATTATTCATCAACACAGTTAGTAGTTCTAAAACATGGTATAATTCTTGAATAAAATATTAGTAGTATTAGACTAATCATATAATTGTCATGATCCTGATCACATTTTGAGGTTTCAACATAATCTATTAAAAATAATTAAATGGGAGTAAATTGAATTTAATGGAATTACACAACATCTAATTCCCCAATAAAAAATTAAAATGTTTCTTGTGGATTATTTTTCTTTCATTCCACCATGGAATATTACTTCTCTCTACCTAGGGTGACTCTCATCATTTTAGGAGTGATTTATTCATCTCTGATTATCCTAAAATAGGGTTTTATTCTCAAAAATAATTTTTATTGGTTTCCTTTAATTCCTCACTATTACAATGAAGTGTTGGCTTCTTTTAAATGTTGTGGGTTTGGGGGATTATGTTGATCTTATTTTTTTGTCCTAGATTGATTCCTATTTTTTTATTCTTCCTTTCTACATCATTGGAGGGTTTTGTTTGGGTAAAGATTCATAAATGATCTTGAGGTAGGAGGTCTATTTATCAATTTTGACAGTATTTATTAAAATACATTGTATCTATTTGTTAAAAATAAATTTCCAAGTTAAGAATTTTCCTTATAAAATGAATTGATTTATTTAATTACCATGTGATAATAAAATGGGTTGACCTTGGAGAAATTTAAATTGGAATTGGAAAATGTTTTAATAATCACTATTGGTCGGAATTGTGATTATGGAATTGATGAATCATGGGGATATAGAATTCATAATAGTGAGAATTTTTAAATGGGTGCTTAAATGAAAATTGTTAATGTGCAATCCACCGATTGGGTGTGCTGATATATATATATTATTGTATTGTGAAAAGTGCTGTCTGATAAATTGAAATTGTGAATGTTTTAGGGACCCATGCAGTGTGCATATATGATTGAATGTGTTTTGGGACATAGAATTTTTCTCTATACACACACAACATTCTATAAATATGCTATACGACCCTAATATATTTATGTACTTATTTGTGATCACTGAATTTTGGGGTAGGGACTGCTACTCCCAATACCCATGGGGTGAGAGACTGCCACCCAAGGCTATGATATAATGAATTTAAAATTTAATTGAAATGAAAAATGAAACCCATGATATGTGTTATGTTTTAGAGTCCAACAATGGCTGAAGAAAGTAGGGATGGTTCGTGTGTCATCATGAACACTGGTAATTTAAGAGGTTGATTAAATATTAATGAAATGTGATAACTTTTTTCTATATTATAAATTATTATTTATAAAACTATATAAAAATTAATAATATTGATAATAATTTAGATTCCATTGATGGTGTTCAACTGAGTTGTAATCACACCCTACTTGGGAAGACTGACTTGTAATAGAAAAGGCATTATCATTCGAGGATATGAGAAGAGGAAGATCCATATTTTAGATGGTTGAGTTTGGATGGATCATCTATTACAGAACCATACATGGTGTAGGGACCTTTTTGGGAGTTTTCAATGTGTTTTTATTTCGGGTTTATAGTACTAGAACAAGACACATATGTGGTACGACTAATATATAGATTTTGTTTTGATATTATAGTCTTTTTTTCATCATATGATACTGATTTTTTTCTAGGTATGGTAATTATCATTTGATTATTCTGTATTTATTTCTTTTATTGTGTTTTGGTGATAAGGAGGGTATAGTGTCCCCTTTTTTTATTTTATATTGTCACTTCTATGAGGAATCCTATGTCTTATTTGGTGGCACACCTGAGGTCATGAAGCGATTTAGCTTGGGGAACTGGTATGTGGCACCCATATCAGAAGAATAAGAAGTGGGTTCAGAGAAGGTATTCATTTATTTTCATTTTTCTTAATATTTAGGAATTTTATTAAATAGATTATTATGAGTCACACCATTGTTAATATCTCATTGATGTGAGTAGATTACCCATGTATAGGGTAAATCCCAAGTAACTAGTATGGGATTGTTGTTATTTGTGATTTTTGGTATAGTTTTATGTTATTTTACATCGTTTTACACACATGTTTTGTAATGTGTTTTATTCTAAAGTTTTTATATCATGTATATTAATGGAAAGAGAGTTATGCAATCCTGAATCATTCTAGACACTCAGTAATTATTATGACATCCATCATTTAATGCACAGATAGAAAAGAGGTATTTGAGGTGAGTTGTTTATATTAAATTCTTTTCATATTTTTCGAAAATTGAAATGATAATGTTTCCTAATATGAAATTAAGAAGTTAAAAAATGTTTTAAAATATGAGAATTTGAAATTGATAAATGGATGTCTATTAAAAAACATGAATTATGGGAAAAAATTACATATGCTAAACATTACTTGTTTGAGGCATGGATGATGGTAGTGATAGTGCCACATTTTTTACCGTGTTGAGGGGAATTGGGGATGAATTTTTATGGATTTATATAAATTATTCTTATTTAAATGTTAAAATGTTAGGTTTTGTGTCCAAATACATGTGTTTGAAATTTTATAGATATTCCTCTATCATGATTCCTACTGATTGGATAATAAGACGAAATGTCAAGAAATGATCCTCTGGCAGTGAAACCTGAGGCTCGAATAGTTCTGGGTGAGGATAATGCAAATAAATTGCATGAGAACTTTTCTCTCTTCATGCAGTTTATAAAAAGAGACCCAAAATGAGTTTTCAATAGTTTTTTTGGCCTAACACAATATTTCCAATTGCATGACCCTTCTAATTTTACTATAGAGGGTGGAACTATGACAATAGAGTTTTGGGTTATGTCTATCCGTGTGACACTTGACCACATTGACCCTCCTATTGAGAAAAATTTTAAGGTGTTGGATTTTATATTACATTGTTAGGTGAATAATTTGTTGGAAATATGGAATTGGGATGGAAAGTTGAAAAATATGGTGTGGAAGGAATTTTAGTAGAAGTTCTTTTAGCACTATTACCCTGATACAATCAGGTAGTAGTGGGTAGCATAGTTCAGGAGGCTAACCATGGGGATAATGTCTATGATGGACTATGTAAGACGATTTATTATTTATTTTTGATTTTATCTTATGTTAGAAGGGGATTAGGATAATATAGTGAATCATTTTTTTGGATGGTCTTAAATGAGATATTTAGTCCGAGGATAACATATTTTGGATGAATTTTTTTTCATAAGTGGTGAACCAGGCTCTCATATCTGAGGGGAACCTACAAAAGGCTTCCAATAGAACACACATGGTATCTATTGGATGAAAAGGATGTATGTCATACTATAGTATGAATCATAAATTTGAAAACATCACCTGGGAAGATAAAAAACATGTTTTCTAGGGTGATGGAACTATTACTCAGATTAGTAACTGTATATACTACCACCGGGGTGGTAGGTTGAGGAATATTCATAGACAATGACCCTGACCACTAGTGGAGTGTTGAACTTGTGGAAGGATGGGACATTTATAGAGGTATTATAGAAACCATCAACCATTGGGAATTTATGAATTAGTTAGTAAGAACCAGAGTACAAGGAGTGGGTCTTCTACAACATACCAATTTAGTAGTTATTGTTCTTCTGGCCATGGAGGTTATGGTATTTGACGTGGTAATTCTTAGAAATAGTGCATGGATCATTATAGTAGTGTATCTCAATGGACTCAAACTCCATTATATGGAATAGGGGAAAGGAATTTGAATGTAGTTCATCATATATTTGAGGATATCAATGTTGTACCATCGATAGTAAGAGTTATTATTATTGTTGCTTCTACTCGTGTGAGTACCTTATTTGATATTTGTGCAACTCATTCATTTATATCTACAAAAATTGTGAATGGTTTTAGTTTAACATTGTATTTCATGAATATAATTATGATTATCAATACATATTTTGTGTTATAGTTGAGATACATCAGTTTTTTATAGGTTTTATCTCTTAATGTTGGGGAATATAATTTTCTATGGGATCCTTACATTTTTGATATGTTAGGATTTGAATTAGATTAGGGTATAGACTTGATAGTATTATACCAAGACCACATATATTGTCACCATAGGAAAGTGGTCATTATGTATCATGATCATGTAAATTATGTTCATCTTGGAGAGTGAGATATCCATACGGTCCATGCACAAAAAAAATAATCATCAAATGAGGGAGCTCACAAACAATGTATCATGTATATTGTTGGATTATGGGAGAGTGAGACATGATATATTCAAAACAATATTGGTTTAGTTCTATGATGTGTCATTAGAGGGCTTCTGAGGGGTTCCACCTGAGAGGGATATTGAGATAACGATTGAGTTCATCATTGGATTTGAGCCTCTTTCTTTTCCACCATATGGAATGGAACCATCATAGCTTCAATCACTTAAGATGCAATGGTAAGAGTTAAGGGATAATGGATTTATCTCTCTGAGTAAATCTCCATGGGGTTATCCAGTTTTTTTAAAGAAGGATGTCACGACGTTATTATTATATTTAAATTACTAAGAGTTGAACATGATAAAAATAAATAACTGATATTGTATTTTGTGAATTGATGATCTCTTTGAATAGTTGAGGTGATATAGTGTCTTCTAAAATATTGAATTGAGATCAAGGAATCATCAGATGAATGTTTGACATTTTTTATATTACATGAACCACTTTTCAATGTAGGTATGGATTTTTTTTCTCTGTGATGTTGTTCGGGCATATGAATTCTCTTGCAGTGTTTATGGAAGTGACAAACTGAATCATCCCCACATACTTGGATTAGTTTTTGGTAGTTTTTGTATATTACATCTTGGTGTAATCTAATACTAATGACAATCATTCCCAACATCTTGACACCAACCTGATTACACTGAGAGAATATCTGATATATTCCAAGATATCTAAGTTATAATTATAAATTTATGAGGTAAATATTTTGGGTCACACCATCTTAGAGGAATGTCTGTCAATTAAACTAGATATAGTTCAAGAATATTTTTATTTGGATTATTCCAATAATGTTTTTGATATTTGCAGGTTTTTGGATTTGATGGTTATTATTATAGGTTCATCCTAATATTTTACCCAAATAGATGAGCTATATAGAGGGTTAAACAAGAAGTGAGCTATGATTTAATGGTCAATATCATGTAAAAAAATCATTCAAAGAGTTTAATAAGTGCCCAACTACTGCTCATATTTTGATCTGACCCATTCCGTGTGAAAACCACACTATTTTTTGAAATGCATCTATGATATGAATGGGAGTAATGCTTATATATGGGTATCATGTTATGGAATATGGGACATGGTAATTGAGTCTACATGAATGAAATTACCCAACTCCAAATCTCGAGTTATCTGTAGTGGTATATGATTTGAACTATTGGTGGAATTATCTGTTTGGTGAAAAATTTACACAGTTTACCGATCACATGAGATTAAAGAGTATATATTCATAGGGAGAATGGAATATAAAAATGAAGATATTGGATGAGTATATGAATTCATTTTATTTTGAGGTAGAATATACATTAGAGAAAGTAAAATGTGTTACTGATGCATTAACAAGAATGTTAAAGACTCGGGCTAATCAATAGTTGAGTTATAAGTGGAAGGTGATGGCTTTTCTGGATGAGATGCATGTTATGGTTTAGTAGGATTAGGATTAGACAATTATTTTATCATTATCAATGGAATACATACTTTTGGACAAGATCTATGAGAGAAACAATGAGCATTTGGAATGTATAACCTTGAGGGAAAGATATGATGCTGATGGTTACCTTCTAATTAGACAATAGATGAGTATGATAGCGTCTATATCTGGGGTTCTGTAGTTGTACCTATGTTTTTGTAAGAGGCATTTATTTAGGAATTTCATTCTATGAAGTGGGTGCTTATTTTGAGTCTGATGAAAATGTACCACAACCCTCATTAATATTATTGGTGGTGGGCCACAAAAATGAAAAAATTGGGGTCAAGACATGATGTTACACCTTCCAATAGGTGAAGGCTAATTATCAATGAATATATGGTTCACAACCCTCATTTCCCAATTCATAATGTAAATTGGATGCTGTTACCATAGATTTTTCTTGGGTCTCTAGAGGACTCCTCAGAATAATGATTTTATTTTGGTGCTTGTGGAAAAACTTATTAAAATATATAATTTTGTGCCTATATACGATATGTTATTAGTTTATCGATTAAGGACATGCATGTTAGGGATATATTCTATTTTCATAGGGTTCGATGGGGTATAGTTTCTAAATTTCAATCGTGTAACACTTATTACATCTACCTAGGCTGGAAGAATGCACTTGGTATGCAGGTATTTCTAAATATGAAATTCCACCCACAAATATATAGGTAGAAAAAACATAAAATTTGTGTAATTAAAGATATGATACAAGAGTACATTCTTAAAATTGGTTGGTCTTGGGAGAATCACCTAGTAATCAATTTTTACCTCCTATTACAATAGTTATCCAGAAACTATTCAGTTGGAACCATATGAGGTTCTTTAGGGTTGGTTATGTAGATGAACTCTATGTCGGATAGAGGAATGTGAGTAATATATATTATAACTGATTCTTATGTTGGGTACATCAAAGTTGTTAAGGATATATTAGAAACATATATCAAGGGATCAATGTAGAAAAAATCCACATGTTGAGAGATATCGAAGACCCTTTGAGTTCCCATAGGGTGATTATGTTTTCCTTCAGTTTTCCCCTAGATTAGATCACCATAAGATTCAAAAATAGGGAACATTCACACAAAGTTTTGTGGGACCTTTGGATATTTTATGGAGAATTGGTGGGTGGCATACCTATTGGCTCGTCCATATAGGTACAATTCTATACAAATTGTTTTCCATGTGTTATGGTTTTGTAAGTATCACCCTGACCGTTCTCATGTGATCGATGCGGATGATGATTATCTTGAGGATGCTGCATCCTTTAAGGATCTTATAATATAAGTTGTGGATCACATACATAATATGTTGTGGGGAAAGAATATATCAATAATTCGTGTATTATTGAAACAAAGACTTGTTTATGAGGAAACATGGGAGAGAAGTAGATATGAAAGATCATTGTCCCAAATTTTTTATCTCGAAATCATATAGATTCATGGGGGTATAGGTCAAGGATGATATATTATAAGGTGGGTAGATTGTAGTATCCTATTTCTTTTCTTAGTACATTCACTTTTGAGTTATCTCCTATTCTCTCTTGGGTGGGAAATATTTATATTTTTGTTTGTAAGTCATTCGAGGTGATTGGAACAATTATGTATTATTTGTTTGGTGAACAATAATATTGAAAAATTATACATGACATGTAATACTATTACATGTCATGTAATAGTTTATGTGTGACAAACCACTCGAGGTAATGGGTTTTTTGTGTAAACCATTAAAAAATTAAACAATGTGTAATGTAATTACAAGCCTTGTAATTCCCTGAGAAGAAACTTAAAAGTCTTCATGAGGTTCATTTTGGTTTAATTACCTCATACATTCACTATTCTCTTGAACTAAGGGGTACTATCAGTTTTTTCAGAGTGATTTATTCATCTCTGATCAACACATATTGGTGTTTGATTCCCATTAATCCTTTTTTCTTGTCATCCATTCATTCCTCCTTATTTTAAAAAAGTAGTGGAACGTTTTGAAAGTTGTTGGTATGAAAATTGATCTTGATCCTAGGTTTCAATACTAGATCTTTTCTACCAATATTGATCAGACTATTCTAAATCATATGAGGGTTTTGGTTGGGTGAGTATTCATCAGTGATCTTTAGTTTTGTGGTCTATACATCAATTCCAGTAGTCTTGATTAAAATTGAATGTATGTACTTTTGAACTTATAATATCCACAATTGGAAATTAAATTTAAAACTGAATTTATTTATTGAATTTCAATTTCATAATAAAAAAGGGTAAAACATAGGGGAATTGAAATTGGAGTTGGTAAATGTTTTGATAACGACTATTGGTTGGAATTGTAATTATGGAATTGATGAATCACAGAATATAATATATTAAATAATTGGAATTTTGAAATGGGTTCTTAAATGGAAAATTTTAAAGTGTTATTCACCCATTGGTGTTCTAATATATATAAATTTAAATTATTGAATTGTGATTTATTCTTTTTTGGTAAATGGAAATTATTAAAATGATATCCACCCAAGTTTTGTATTGGTATGAGTGAATGAGTTGTGGCAAAGAGTTATTCTCTACAAATACACATGGGTTGACAAACTAATGCTCTCATCCCCCAATATATTTATGTATTTATATCCACCCATGTGTTGTACGGAGCGGGTGTCATCGCGAACCTGGGTAATTTATGTGGTTAATTAATGAATAAATAAATGTGATAACTATTCACATTGCATAACATTATTCATTATAAACCTATATAAACTCTTAGAGACAATATATTGATTTAGAATCCATTGGTGGTGGCCTTCGGAGTTATATTCACACCCAACTCGAGCTTCTGGATCTATCAGTAAACAGACATCATGTTTATATAACATGATGAGGGAAATAATCCAATATTAGATGGATGGGTTTTTTTGATATTGAATGAGGTAAATAGACATGGTTTTAGTAACCAATTTGTATTTATCAGTGTGTCATTGTTTTAGGTTTTTCATGTTGACACTTGAAACATATAAAAAATAAAATATATTTTATTTTTGTTTGGATATTTTATTCATCCTTTGGTTATCATGTGATACTCCTAGTACTCTAGTTATGGTTATTATCAATCAGTTATTTTTTATTTATTTCTGTTATTTTGATACTTTTGTAAAGAGGGTATATTATCACCTTGTATTATATTAGGGCCTCGCTCATAGTAGGTGTCCCCTATAATATAGAGGGGCCCACTTGAGTTCATGTAGTGAACCGACTCGAGGAACTATCATGAGGAACCCCTTGGGTATTTGGATCAGTATTACCTTTCCTACAACTTAGTGTTCAAATATAAATACATAAATATATTGGGTTCCTAGAGATCCATTCTAGCACCCAATTGGTATTTGGAACAACATTACCTTTCCCACGTCTCATTAAATCATATCGGCACACCCCATGGGTGGATATAACATTCAAAAGTCCAATTTATCCAACAATAGAAAAATCACAATTCAACACTTTTCATATATATATATATATATATTATCACATCCAATGGGTGATATAACATTCACGATTTTGATTTAAGCACCCATTTCATGATTACCATTATTCTGAATTTCATATCCCCATGATTCATAAATTACATAATTACAAATAAAACAAATAGTAATTATCCCACCATTTACCAATACTAATTTAAATTTCCCCAAGTTCGAACTATATTCATGTTAAATAGAAATTCAATTAATCAATTCAATTTAGAATTCAGTTTTCCAATGTGGAAATTGAAATTTCACAATTACATAAATGCAATTTAAATCAAAACTTTGGGAATTAATAAATTAGGAAGCTACCTTAATATTGTTGTTGAATGTCGACCCAAAAAAACCTCAATTAAAAAATATTGGTCTTATCAACCACATTAGAAGATATCTAGGTCTAAAACCTATGATCAAAATCAAACCCCAAACCCAATACTATAAAAACAATCCACTACTTCCTCATAAGAAGTTGGAATGGAAGGAAAACCAGAAAAAAAAATTATTGGGATTCAAACCCCAATTTGGGAGGATCATAGATGAATAAATCACACCAAAATGGCTGATAGTCACTCTATGGTTGTGATAAATAATGTTGCACAATAGAATGAAACCAAAAGGAATCAGAAAACAAAATTTAGTTTTCCAATTGTAGAATTATATTTCTTGTAATTAAAATACAAATCATGTCATTATTATTAATGGTTTACAATGAAAAAATCATCACCTCATGTGATATATCCTGATTAAACTATTACATGGTTTGTAATAGTATTACACAACATATAAATTTTCTCTATGCTCTTTTTTAGCTAAAAAAGTGTACATAATAGATCTGACCTCCTCCAAATCCTTCCAAACCAAAATCAAACCCTTGTTATCCCTTTAATAAATTAGAAATCTAAAAACGTAACATACCTATAAACAAATATGATATTACTCATGGATCACACACATATTTCTCTAGGTATTTGACCTCGTGAATGAAAAATTTAATGTTTGGTAGCTTCATATAAATATGATGATCTCAAAGCATACATAGAAATATCTCTATGAGTCTCGTATGTTTCTATTTTGTGGTAAGTAGATGAGGATTTCAACAATGAACACATGGAAAAACAATTCTATCTTTGTGTGAAAGATTATATTCATGAGATCCATTAACACTTGTAGTTGATTCATCAAAATAAACAACAACACCATGCACTCATATATTGAAACCATTCTATGAAATGATGTATTTTATATTTCCTCATCTATAATTTTTTTTGGAGATATCCTAATTGATGACCAATCTCTGAGAAGCATCCAACTCTCTGTAAGTAATAGAAATGTAATTGATCCTAGGAAAATCCTATTTTCTCTTTACCATCAACTGGATAATAAATATGAAATTTATGCATAATTTAAGATTACCCTATATCATCTTGGAGAATAACGGAGCCCACCCTCTAGTGAATTAATCAAATTGATAAATCCCTTCTTCTCTACACCATTAGGAAAAATCCTGAGCCCCGTCAACTTCCCTGAAATATACAATAAGGTGGAATTTAAATGCGATGTGAACTATGTACGAGACCTATATAAAAGTAAACTAATATATTATGGGTAAGTCTAGTGAGTTCATCTAGAAGAGATTCATATAGAGATCCATGAATGTAATAAAATATGAGGGGGACTTCACTAATCCTACTTATTGATCCCAGGTTGTAATCAGTTCTAGGATCATGTTTAGTGAACTCAACTCTATATTAACTCTACATATTCCCAATTCTAATTCTATATTAACCATGTAACGATATCTCATTATCAAATTAAATGATACAATATATGATATAAATCATTATGATCTCATATATTAATCATCTTATCCATATTTACATTCACATAGAATCTCTTCATCTCTAGAATCATGAGTTCGAAAAATTTCCATAACCTTAAAAAACTGTTGGAAACTCTTAGCATCACTAATGATATCCCCTAATCAAGACCCACAATGTATCGAGGGAATGTAACCTATATGCCATCATGAATGGTAATTCTTGTCCAACAAAAAATTGTGCACATATGATGGAATTGAAATCATTGATATCAACATGAAAATTGATAAATTATAGGTGATTGACATTGTACATTGAACAATAATTGGTCCCTCTCCACCATCAATAGGAGTATAAAATACTATTTACACATAGCCATCCACAACTCCATGACCATTTCTCAAATACTTAGGACCAGTCTAATTCATTATCTTATATAAATTCTACAAAAAACTCTATCTAGATCCCTAGATCCCTAGATACATCATTCTCAATATTCTAAAAAAATCAAACCATGTAGCATTAGATAAAAACATCTATAGATGAGACATGTTTTCCACATTATTTTCATTGTCAATACAGTGCTACACAGAACCTATGATAATGAAAAATAATTATATAGTTGAAGGTCTTGTTAGTATTCTTAAATAAACTGATGATGTTGAGCCCTGATCAATAGTCATACCATGGCTCTATTACAAGTTCTCATTATTTCACTTCATAATTCAAAATGTGACACTCATGAACGTAGTAGGATGTCCAACCATTTGAGTAATTATGGCTAAAATAGAATAATATAAGTGAACCTACTCTGATCACTTATTGATTGTTATCTCTTTATATAGAACCAATGCATATATATTTAGATTGGCGTTCATGCTCGTGTGTCTCGACCCGTGTTTAATATCTATCTCAAACTTCTAAGTATTATATTTCTCCTCCCCAAGAAAGAGTGTACTGAATTTTAGTAACTCCAGGAAGCATCATAAATATGAAAAACATTGAAATCAACAACTAATGAAGCTCCATGAACTATTGTTCATGATCAGACTTCATCATACCTAGAAAAAACTTATTGAAGATGAAGAATTTGAATTTCCCTCACGGGAGAACCTCATTTATTCCATCCTAAATCATAACATCCCAAAATAAGACAACAACACCCAAAAGAATAATAGTTTTAAATATAAACTTATGATCCAATAAAGTATTTATGTGGTCTAGGATACCCTCTAAAATATCTATCAAGTCCACTAAATCCTGAGGTTATTTCTTTTTAGAAAAATATATTAAAAAATATATATAGATGTCCCATGCATACTTAACAATATTCCAACTAATTGGCCCTTCGTGGATATATTTTATGTGTAAGACTCTTAGTTGAAGTAGTCCTTGTGCTTGAACCACCGGAAAGTGTATGAGAGAATTATAACGCATAAAAGGTGGTTGAATATGGTTTTATTACTCATAAAATAATTATGTCCAACTCTACCAAGTGGTTCGGTTATGCATATTTCAGGTGAAATTTTCTGAATAATTATGGAAAACATTTAGAAAAAACAAAAGTTGTGAGGATAAAACATAGTCAGTCTATCGGACCATAAAATGTTCTCCTTGGATTATACCCATACGATATGGTACACACCTCCTCGAAGTAACCGTAGTCTCATTAGTTCACCTTAGTGACAATAACATATATATATAACAAAACAAACATTGGAATATTAAAATAATTAATGTATAAATATATATATCACAACAACATAGAAATTGATATATCACACTTTCACAAATATAGATCGATACTAAGAGTGTGGAAAATGTCAAATAATTAAATTAAATAACTACAATACAATATAAAATATCTATATATATGGAATCTAATACTATTTTCATATTAATTATGCTTGAATGCTCCCAAAACATTATAATACTATAAAATAAATCACATAAATGCTACCTTAGTTGAATATTACACACTAGCTGATCAAGTATATAATATATCAACACATCTAAATCATTTCTAACATATTTTATATAAGTCAAAATAAATAAAGGAAAACTATGCTCTGATGCCATTTTGAATTCCCCAAACCAAACTAATGGGTCTGAACCAGAGTGACCCATAACCTCATGAACACCTCCCCATATGCATGTGATTTTTGACAAGTAATAAGGGTATGTGTACTTTAGTGAAGATACTATACAGTTAGGATTATATCCCTGAATATATTATAATATAATATAATATAAAAAATATAATTATTAGAGTAAATATGCGGAAATAAATAGTACTATAAGTTATACATTTCAATTAATTAGTAATTGGGCACCCAAAGTGGAAAACCAAATCACAGTAAATGTTCTAATACTTAAAACAAATAAAACATAGCGTTCTTCAATGTATATCTCAGTGCCACTCCAAACTCTATACTCCTACCCTTACCCCTCATTCATAGAAACTTTTCCCTTATAATGATCCCTATACGGGAAGTCTTCAGGTTCATAGGGATGCACATGTTAGGTGTGGGAAATAAACCTTATTAAGATACATAAAATTCATCTAGAATAGTTGTGCTCCTGAAAAATTATCTTGCGTAATGATATCATTAAATGTTCTATAAATGTAACAAAATATTATGATCACCCTATGTTAACTATCCCAATATGAGCCTTAGACATGCCTTCTTTGGATCCATGATGAAATGAATTTTATGTTATCAGAATTAATCAAGAATTATCCACATGTTTAATAATTATACTTCTCACCATCATATATATATACTACTAAGCATCAACTAGGCTTCAAGTACATCTTGTTCTCTAAATACACTAGGAATCACATGATTAGGCTAATTAAAATCCACTAGGGATCAATTAACATTACATTTTAAATCTTCTAGGAATTAAGTGTATCACACATCAACCATGAGAAATATTTATATTAATACCTTATACATTGTTCCATCGTTTCCATTATCATAATTCATACACACTCCCCCACTATAAGGGATAACCATTTCATGATGGTCCACATTCTTCAGAGACCAATAATAATACCTCTAAGGAAACACATAATGATGTTGAGAATTCAGACAAGCATATCATATCGTTATTAGAAAAATTGTAGCAACATACTATACATGTGATTGTCATCAAAAATGAACATAAAATCAACAAGTATACTCATGGAAATAATTATTATATATGGGTATCAAAATATACTCACACATAACATGTGATCACAATTAGTAATGGTCATCATGTATACCAATACTATAATTATTACATGTCAAAAATCATAAAAAAAGATCCTAGAAGGTAAGGAACATCCTATTTTAAGTTCAATTTTGTAAACATTAAGGTTTTTTATCCAAATCATGTTTTTATTATATATGGATCACACCACTCCCTAAGCATTCCTAAAATGGATCCAAATTATTTTATATTCAAAATAAATATAAACACCAGAAGAAAGAAAGGTTTCTCTCTACTCTATATATTATAAATTACCAATTTATGCCCTAGAATTCATTAAAAATTTATTCCTAGAAAATATATATCATTTCTTGTGTGATAATAAATCAACTCTCCTTAATAATGGAAAATATTCACAATTAATATTTTTTCATCCTTTATAATTTTATCTTATTACCATTTCTAAATATTGTTCCATTTTTTCATAGAAAATGTAAGAAATATTAATTTTTTTCAAATTTTATATGGAATATAATACCATGAAAATTTACCATGGAAAATACTACACTCATGAATAGAGGAGTGAGATATGGGTTTTTCATACCATGAAACAAAAAGAATAACCTAGTTCAATCAATGAAGACATTATTGATCACACATTAATGAAACTCTAGACATCTACAACTTAAAAGGAACACTAAAAAATTTGGGTAGAAAATGATCATCTACTATGTAATAAATCATTCCATATACAGAGTTATGGTAATAAAAACTACAACTAAAATTAAAAATTCAATGTATCTTTTATGTATTTTTTATTTTAAAATTTTAAAAAAATTATTCCATAATATGATTTATAATATTTTAATGATTCAAAGAATTTATTTAGATGATTTTAGTATTATAAAATCATTAAATATGTGTTAGAGATTCTTACTGGGGAATAAGAAAAAGAAACAGTTCTTTCAAAATATTTTTTTCCAAAATGGGGACTATTTATTGCTAACAAGGTTTACCCTTTAACATCTTAAAGCAGTCACATAAAGGTATCTAATTCTACCCATAAATAGTGGATAAACATTCTTCCAACCCATACAAAACTCATCCTACCCTCATTCTACCTTTTGGAAATTAAAGATACTATTTCATAGTGTAGGAACTGCCCTTAAATTTAATTTATAATGTAAGAGTTACCCTTACGTATCATCATTGTTAACCATAAACATCATATATGAAATTCGACATACTGTAATATAGGGGAAGGTTTCCCTTATGAAACAATTATAAAACTAGAATTTCTCTTATACAAACTTCGGAAAAATGGAATTTATCATTACACAACTCATGGAAAACTCACTCTACCTTTATAATGAGGATTGAAACCCCATTTTACCTTTATATGACTCTAAAAATACATGAGTTACTATAATATTTACTGGATATTTTATATTCTCACTTAAGAATACTTATAAATTATATTCAAAATAATAAATTGAAGAAAATTTAAAAATTGATAAAATAAAACAAACTATGTAATTTATTCTAATAACCAAAATCATATAAAATTAAAAATAAAATTTTATTTATATGATATATTTATTTTAAATGAAATTTTAACTAAATATTTTATAAAATGGATAACTCTCACAAAAAAATATATTTCTGAGACAAAATAGTATCATATGTTAAATAATTTGGACACTATACTAACCCTTAACCTTATATAAACCAATATGTCAAAAAAATTCCACCAAAAAAGAATGAAACTATAAATAAAAATAATTTAAATGAATGAAAATGTATTACACCACTTTTTGTGGTATACTACTCACTCAACGACATGAGTCGACAAATAGTTTCGTTTAGTTCAACTCACTGGATTAAAACACAAAATATATACCATGACCTTCCCAAAAAAAATGGATGAGATTCCATCAATATGGGAAGAATTTTTATCATAAACTATCAATTTCTATAGAAAAAAAACTAATAAATATACAATAAAAAAATAATGTATCAAGACAATATTTTTAGTCATCCTCTTTTTTTATTAAAATTTCCCAATAATCTATTAGAAAAAATTTATTTGGAAAAATGGGAAAAAATTATATATTTTAGGTAGTAAAATAACCCAAACTATTCATTAATAAAAAATATCCATATTAAAAATACATTTAAAATTGAAATAATGCCACCCAAAAAATCATTAAATAATTTTAAAATATCTCCAAAAAATTCAAAAAAAATAATACATTTGGATATAAATTAAAGAAAATAAAACACTTTAAACTAGTTTATCATATATGGAATTCAATTATAATAATTCCAATAAATGTTTAAGGTATACATTAAAACATTTAATTCATTTTGTTAATCATGGGTTTACATAATAATTAAAAACATATAAATCAACCTATGACATATTATTGAAATCGGTTCTAATAAACCAATCCAAATTACCATAAATAAAATATATTCTCACCTAAAACAAAATTAAAAATTTCAATAAATACTATAACCATGAGAAAGAAAAAAAATTTATTCAAATCCAATGTTCAATCATTAAATATAAATTTCACATAAATATCATATCTGTTGACATGAAACCCACATCTAAGCCTCATTTAATCATTATAAAAAATTCCCCATTTCTAAAAATTATTTATACAAGACTTGATTAAAACACATTAACTAAGACCACATAAAATGAACCTTAGATTGGAGAAGATAATGGTGGAAAATAATTAGAATAATTGATTAAATATCTATTATTAATCCATGAATGAAAATATAAATCCATTGATATTTGAAGATGAATCGATGAGAATCCTCCTAGGGTTATTCATCTTGTGGAAAAAAATGGGTCAAAAAAAGAGATCAGCTAAAAATATAGGTTCAAGATAAAATCAAATGAGAATAATTTTTATTTCACACTGTTTTCAAAATGAGTAGATAAAACAATTTTTTTCCACTACATCTTCTATAGTGATGTGCCTTGATTAGGGTGTCATTTTTGGACATTAAATATCCCAAAAATACTCAACTCTCTTCATTTCTCTTACCAACATCACCTATAACGTAACGTAATCTAGAAAATCATTACCAATGTCATTTTAATCTATTTTTTCTCCAAAAGTAATACAAATTATTTTCTATACAATTTAAATTCCTAAATAAAAAATATTTATGTAAACTCACCATCCTAAAATTCTTTTTTCATTAATTTTAAAAACCATTGTATTTATACATGAGGAAAATAATTTAAACTACATATGATCATTCATAATTGCATAATATTTTTTATTAAAATTCATTATTAATTAATAATTAATTTTTTCATATTTTTACCTCTTGTATCAAATAATAATTAATCATGATGTTTTAGATGTTTATTTAAATAATTGGTTTTATTTAAATGTGATTGTACTTATCTTATTTTGTGATAGGTGTATATTCTGAACAATATATTTCGTATGTTTGGGATCATATATGGGCATACATAGATGAATAACATATAATGTTCTCAAATATTGAGTGAATGAAATTTGATATGTTAATTTACCTTAAACTATATTCACCTAAAGGATCAATGATGTGTTAGTTGTCTTATGTGAGACTGATATATTTCTTATCCCAATACTATATTCAATTTATTATTTTAATGAATTGTATGATAATTCATAATGTACATACACAAATTTTAAAGATAATTGTATAATGAAAAAAATGTTTTACTAACATTATAAAATATCCCATTACAGCTTGTCCAGTAGTGACACTTTAATCGAGATAAAATTTTTACATATGTTATAATCTAGGAAATCATAATCATTATCAATTATAAAAAATTAAACATGTTAACCTATTATGTCTAACTGAATATCATCATCATCATATATATAAATTTTGTTGAAAAATAAATAAAATGAAGGGTACAAGGCCCATAGATACGTGAAAGGGAAACATATTATAGAGGTCAAAATTGATGGAGAACTAGAGTGTCTCCTATAAGGATATTAATCCCTAGTGGCTTCAAACTCTGGATGTTATGAAAAAACAATCTCTCAAATCTAGGAATGTCATGTGAGTCTAATTAGTATGATGCCTTATTGACATCCCACTAGGTATGGGAAACATAATTGTGGGTGGTGAAATGATCACGACACTTATGGGAGATATATTCAATCAACCCGGGAGTAGCTCCAAGAACTTGGATATCATTGTGGACCACCATTGAGTCTATTTTAGCTTCAGTGAATTCCAATACTCTCTACTGGAAAACTGAGAGACTTGTGAGCATGAACTTAGATTTATCCAAGAGTGAGGTACCATTCCCCAAATGAATAGAGAACTCCAGTATGAATGACCCACTATAATCCCAAACAAGACCTCCCCCACTGATGACTCCAAAAATTCAAGAAACGTCAGAATTAATCTTTAACCCCTGAAAAGGATGAAACCACCTTACCCATTTACCAGTAAAAATTCAAGAAGTGGAAGGAACTTCGCGAGGGATGATGTTGAGCTGCTAAAAAGTAGGGGCCTCTCTACAAATGCTGAGAGCCATGTCTATGGCATGATGTATAGGTTTGATTCTAGACATGATCGCTTGACTGGAAAAAACCACACCATCATGGATTTAGTTGTTCTGGGCTTTCCATATACCCCAAAATACTTTCTACAGAACAATGGTTCGTGCCTTTCTCTCTAAGACCACCTCACCCGAGCTGTGGAACCAACGAACTGTGAAGGGCTTATCTGCCATAGCTGGAATGGATACTATAGTTAACTCACCAAAGAACGTTCATACCACCTGTTCCCATTCTCTCCCAAAAAATAGGTGAATAATAGTGTTCTCATGGTACCTCGTGCAGCATAATCATCTAGAAGCCAAACTCCCCCCACATCTTCTAACATTTTCTTCAGTGGGAAGCACCCAATTATGGAATCTCAATACCAGAAAGGTATATTTAGTAGGGATGATTCTTTCCAATGGAACCTCATTCCATGATTCTCCTTTGGGCTACAGGGGAAGGACACGACTGTAGACTATTTTGGAGAATGATCCCGATGAGTATGGGGTGAACACACATTTATTAGGGGCCATAGAAAGCTAAATGAGATAGAAAACCTCTAACATGTTCCTATACAAAACCACTTCGATGAATGAGGGATAGCGACTGACCTCTTTAAAAGAGATATCAATAACATGGAAACCCGGGTAGATGATGGTCTCACCGTACTCATTTCTATATCATAAGGTGACAGAGTTGGCACCAACGTCCAATAGATTATGGGTTTGATAGAGGTAATCCATGGTGAAATAAATTTCCAAAGAGTAGAGGTTTATCCTACAGGAGAAGCCTCATCATAAACATATAATTCATGAATATATTGTCCCAACATTGTGAACTACTCCATAACTTCCCAATCCAATTTCCCATGCATCTATAAAATGGTATCATGATGCTTTTGGACGTTAATACCCACTTCATTACCTGACCTCACCATTATAGACCAAGAGACCCAATACCATTTCCCCTTGAACATGGGATCCCATAGAAAACCTACAAGAACCCTATCATGATTTTTGATGACACCATTGGGTACATTAATAGTTGAATGATCATGGACTAGGGTAGTGTGAAGAATTCTATTAACCAGCGTGTTCCTACCTCGAAAGGAAATGTACCTATTTTTCTAGTTGAGGATCTTATATATGACACTACTAATAAGGTGGTCAATGTCTCTGATCTGTTGGTTTTCCGAAAATATTGGAGCTCTGTTATAAACCATATGATTTTCATCCTTTTAAATACTCATAGATTTACTCACTGAAATGATTCAAGTGTCTATACATCTTATGGATATGAATAATCTAATCTTATTCATGTTGATTACTTGACCACTGCAATAGATGTAGTCCCCCATGACCCTATTTAAATCCTGCACTAATATGATAGACACATTTATGAAGATGATAGAATCATCCACACACATTAGGTGCAACCCAGAAGGAATACATATTATTATTTGGAATGAAATAATTTCACCACTATTGATGCTCTGATGGATGAGTCGGCTAAGCACATCATGGGTGATGATAAATATAGTCAGCGAGATAGGGTCTCCCTGACAAAGACCCCATCATGCCATCAAGAAAACAAACAAATTTCCCATGAAGATAATTTCCATCTAGGATGAGCTAAAATAGGAAAAATTAATATTAATATTCCACAAAGACAGACCCATATATATGAGATCATTGTTGATGAAGCCACATTTGACGTGATCATAAGCCTTTCACATATCGTGCTTCAGTCCCCTGTTAGATCCCTGAGCTTTGAGGTTAAGATCTCCAATAATTTCTTGGGCCAAACCGATCACCCCTAGATAGAATGTCACCTCACAAATCAATGTTTTCCCATTTATATACAGTTTGGAAGATGAATGGCCCCTTAGGCATTCAAAATGATGGAGATTATCTTATAGGGGGGTTGCACATGTTGTTCGGGAGGAATTTCTCAACAAAAGATGGGGTCCTTGGCTTGGGGATGACCACATCATAGGTAGCTCATGTGACGGGAGGTAGTGGACTGCCATATAAGAATTCCTAAATCACCTCAATGAGATGACCTTTCACTGTCTCCAATGATGATTTGTAAAAACCTATTGGGAATCTTTCCAGACTGATACACTATCAGGATCTAGGTTTTCCATGCCCTCATGGATTTCATCCCCTTGAGGAATGGAAATCAGGGTAATGTTTTCATGTGCATAGAAATTGGATTTGACAACATCAAATTAACAAAGAGAATCTTCTGGGTACCTGTGAGATAGGTTCATGCAAGGGCTAACAATGAGGATTCGGAAATGAGAGCTTGATATCTCACCTATCACCTCTCTATCATTATAGAATGATCCATATTCCAACTCGATTCTCTAACAGGACCTCCTTTTCATTTCCATGATACATGTAAGGAAGTACGTAGTGTTCTTATCTCCCTCTTTAAGGGACTGGATTCTCACATCTGCTCTTTCATGTCATTCCTGTCTCAGAAGCATAAAAATCCAATCCTCCTTTCTAGTGGAAAGAACCTTGAATAGTCATTCATCCCAATCTACTTCATGTTTCCTTTCAAACCAATCTACATCCTACATATCCAGGTCCACAACACTTCCAGGTAGGTGGTTATCCTTCAACCAAACTAAGATAATTGCTTTAGGCTGATGGAGTTTGAAGTGCAAATATGACCATGTGTTCTTGTGGATATGATCATTCTAGTTGGATCTCACCATATAGTTAAAACCATGGAGGATTTCCTAGTGAGGATAGAATCAAAATCATGAAGGATTCTCCTGCTCAGATGAAAGATAATGGAGGAGTGGGGTGTGATTTGAGATCCCACGCGCCAAATTTCACCTGAGTATTAATATACACAGATAAAGCATGACTATTGGCCGATCCTTGATCCAATATACTCCACAACCTTTTGTTCCACTGTTGGTTGTTACACCACATGAAACGGTCACTTAAGAAGCTAAGATATATAAGCCCACGACCTACCACGAACTTGGAGAATCCAAGTCATTCTTCTTAATTTAATGGATAACAACCCATACTCTCCTATGGATCCACAACGACATTGAAGTCCCCCACAACAAACCAAGAGAAGTTTCCAGGATCCAACACATTAAATTATCCCCACAAATCATCCATTTGATGAGAGTCACATCGTGAATATAGGAAGTAAACGAAGAAGGCATGAGGCCCTTGGGAGACCTCCACCTTGATGAAGAGGTTTGTTGCCCGGGAAAGAGCGATAGAAGAAATCTGATTTCAAAATATCTATATGTGATTGTTAGCTGGTTTGGCATGCATTAAACCATTCATGTAAATTTTCCTAGAGAACTCAGTGATTCTACCTAATTTTTTCTTGTGTTCGAGAATGTAGATGATAGAGACCTTGTGTTTGGAAATCTTCGAGGTCCCAAAGTCCATTTTAATGTGATCTCAAACACCTCGGGCATTCCCGATGAGAATATAAGTCAATGACACAAGAGGAATGAAGGATTGGCCCCATATTTCATGGCCTTATCAATGTGTGAAGATACACAACCCTTTAGTATCATGGATTGAGATCGAGTAACACCCTTGTACTGTTGGTCTTGGTAATTATTGAAGGGATTCTAGAGGCATGTAACATGGAACGAACTGCGTTCTTAATACCCGAGAGGGATTGATTCACCATCAACTGAAAATCAACCTTCTATTTGACATCCCCCTATGTAGGATCTGATAATTGATTTGATTCAGAGAGATGAGAAGATCCCTCGAAAGAGAATCCCAAAGGCACTATTTCTAGAGACCATTTAGTCGGACCAAGACCACTTCATGGAAACACTGGATACTTTGGGTGGAAGGAGAGAAGATATGAAATATGAGGAAAAATTATAATAGAGGATATGTGGCTACCAACTTGTTGATACAGACCCCTTGGGAAAAGGGCACCACGTCCCTATATAACACATTGCCTACCTCCAGCTTTGGATTGTAAGGAAGCAATAGGTTGGCGGCCCCTTGGGAATCCCCCAAAGCATCACCAGAAGCTGAAGCCACATCAGAATTATAGCCTGAAGGGACCATGTCCGGAGGGGCCACATGAACACAAGTGGTTTTTTATATTGGAGACAGTCGACGAGGACCACCCTACCGAAGGCGGTGACACCCTTGCAAGGGGTTCTTCTAAAGGAGGTAGAGGGAACATATGCTCCAAAAAAAATGGAATTAGATGTATTCATTCCAATAGAGTGAGTCCTCCACTCGAAGATCAATCTTATCTGGAATTGGTGGAGAGAGATCCAATTCCACGTAGATACGGGCCATAGCAACCTCCGGGAAACATCTAGTACGATGATCCAAACACAAGAAACCTCCTAGATTTTGGAACTTTTACTTTTCTAGCTACCTTGGTAGGTGGCTGGTGCATCAACTCCACCCACCAGGGTAGGTGGTATCCATGAGAGAAGTCCATGGTGGGTGGGGGGATTGGTGGAAGGTTTGTGGGAGAGGTGTGTCAAACTTGACACCTCCCACCACGGCTATATAAGGAAGCCTTGGGGAGCTTCCATCAGTTGATTAGAGAGAGCCAAGTGAGAGCTCCATTGTATCCAAAAAAAAGCCGGGAGAGCTCCATGTGAGAGAGAGAGAGAGTTGTAGAGAGGGGGTTTTGTAATTCTTTGTTCATGTTGAAATAAATGTCGGTTTCTCCCTCCATTATTCTCTATTATCTCTCATAGTGGTCATAGAACCACAACAAGTGGTATCAGAGGCGGTTCCGGTGAAACGGTGGCGGGTGGTGGAAATTATTCTGGTGGCCGGAAAATTCAAGTTGCCAGGAATCGTGTTTTGAATGCATATTCTTAAATCCTGTGTTGAGGTGATTCCAACGATGCAAGCAGTATCGAAAACGGATCTAAAACTAGGTCTCTAAGCTTGGTCAAAGTTTGGTCAAACTTTCGGGTGAACAATACCACCTTGCCAGAGAAGAAGACACTGTTCCGGCACCGGCGACATTTCCGGAAATTTTTCCTACAGCAGCTCAGGCACGCCACGTCATCACCACGTCATTGGTCGATCTCATCTATTGATACTGATTTGGTCATATCATGACCAATCAGAGTCTTTTTTTGACGATCCAGGAGTCGATTCCACAATTTTCAACTGTTCTGGATGCAACGGTAAGACTCTAACTGATGAAGATCAGGCGAACCACTTACTCTGCACACTTCCCGATAGCTGGGATACGCTTGTTGTCTCACTCATCAATTCAGCGTCTGGTGGAAAACTTACCATGGTGATGGTAAAAGATGCATTGTTCAGCAAGGAGGCCCGAAGGAAGGATGCAAGTTACAACCAGACACAAGCACTCATCTTGGAGAAGCGAGGGAGACAACAAGGAGGATGTCGTGGGGCGGGAATCAGAGGTCAATGAAAAAATATAGGAAGATCCACAGATGGAAGGAGGCCAACATACAAATGCTACCATTGTGGCATGGAGGAACACATGAAGAAGAACTCTCGAAAGTTGCTACAAGAAAAGGGACAAAGTAGCAACCAACAAAGAAGAAATGAAGATGCGCATGTGAGCGTCACCGGAGAAGTTGAACTTTGATCCAAAGATAAATAAGAGACACGCTTTCATATATCAGCCCAGGACATAGAATGGGTGGTCTATACTGCATCATCGTACCATGTCACTCCGCATCATGAATATTTCGTGACTTATCAAGCTGGTGACTTTGGTGAAGACAAGATGGGAAATACCAGTTTTGCAGATATTTTTGGAATGGGTGATATCTAAGTCAAGATGAGTGTTGGATACACAATCACCCTAAAGGATGTTCGACATGTTGCAAGCCTTCGTCTCAACCTGTTATCAGGGATAGCCTTTGATCGGCAGGGCTATGAAAACATCTTCAGCAATGGAGCATGGAAGATGAAAAAAAGGATCCATCATCATTGCCTGAGGACACATATGCAGTATGTTGTACAAAACTCATGTGAAGATATGTGTTGACAGCCTCAACATGGTGGAAGGAGAGACTTCCAATATGTGGCATAGGAGACTCGGCCACATGAGTGAAAAAGGGTTATCTACCCTGATGAAGAAGAGGTACATCTGTATTAACAAGGATGTTTCACTTGATCCTTGTAAATACTATTTGTATGGAAAGAAGCATAGAGTCTCATTCAATACTGCTTTATCAAGGAGATCAGAGTTACTGTATCTGGTGCACTCTGATGTATGTGGACCCATGGGGGTGGATTCTCTGGGAGGTAACAAATATTTCTTATCCTTTATTGATGATGCATCTCGAATGGTGTGGGTGTTTTTCTTGCGGGTGAAGGACCTAGTACTGGAATACGTGAAGATGTTCCACGCCATGGTGGAGCGTGAAACTGGAAGGAAGCTGAAGTGTTTTCGTTTAGACAATGGAGGAGAGTACACATCCAGGGATTTCAATGCCTATTGCAGGAGTCATGGCATTTGACGTGAGAGGAAGGTCCCTCGCACCCGACAACACAGTGGATTTGCAGAAAGGGTGAACATAACCATCATGGAGAAGGTCAGAATCCTGATGAGTTTGGCAAAGCTCCTTAAGCCATTCTGGGGAGAAGCTGTTCAGGTTGCCTGCTACCTCATCAACCGATCACCATCAGTCCCTCTGAATTGTGAGATTCCACAGAAGAGATGGTCTGGTAAACATCCCTCTTAATCTCATTTACGAGTATTTGGATGTTTGGCATTTGTACATGTATCCAAAGAGCATAGGAAGAAGCTAGACGAGAGATATACTCCATGCATCTTCATCGGCTATGGAGATGAGGAGTTCGGATACAAGCTTTAGGACCCGAAGGAGAAGAAGGTGATCAAGAGCAGAGATGTTGTGTTCCATGAGAACCAGACGATTGAGGACGTTCAAAATTCTAGAATGAATCGAAGGGAAAGTGTTGAGGAATCAATTCATGATCCAACACTAGTACCAGCACCACCTATCAATGAATAGGAGGAGGTGAAAGAAGAATCATCAGTAGCGGACTAGGAGGTAGTGGAAGAGGATATTGAGTAGGGGGAGACTCAATCCTCTCCAAAAGAAGTTGCATAACCATCACTGGAGCTAGGTGATGTTGTGCCTCCCGAACCTAAAATTTCAGAGGTTCGAAGATCTTCACGAGGAAGGATTCCATCAACAAAATATTCGGAGTCAGATTACCTATTGCTGACTGATGAGGGGGAGCCAGAAGGGTATCAAGAAGCATATCTACATTCTCTATCATTGGATACGTGAAGTGATGGATCAACAGCTATTGCGACTTGTGAAGATCCAAACGAAGGAGATCCTGACAGATATGTTGACAAAGGTGGTTTCTCGGGAGAAGAAGGACCTTTGCAGATGCTCCAGCGGATTGCAGCTGCAGGGGGAGAATTGTTGGAACTGATACTTTTCCAGCTGCCTTGGTAGGTGGCTGGTGCATCAACTCCACCCACCATGGTAGGTGGCGGCCATGAGAGAAGTCCATGGTGGGAGGGGGGATTAGTGGAAGGTTGGTGGGAGAGGTGTATCAAACTTGACACCTCCCACCATGGATATATAAGGAAGCCTTGGGGATCTTCCATCAGCAGATTAGAGAGAGCCAAGTGAGAGCTCCATTGTATCCAAAGAGAGCCGGGAGAGCTCCATGTGATAGAGAGAGAGTTGTAGAGAGGGAGTTTTGTAAATATTTGTTCATGTTGAAATAAAGGTCAGTTTCTCCCTCCATTATTCTCTATTATCTCTCGTAGTGGTCAGAGAATCACAACAATAGAGAGTTTCCAATGTCTTTGAGAAGGCCTTCATTTTAAAATGGAAGAGGGAGCCCTAGAATGACGATCCACACCACAATGAGTGGGGACTCTATCCCTCGGTGAGCGTCTATAGACCACCGTGAATGGTTGAAGCTCCATCGACCACAAGAATGAGGAGCCTTACACCACACTTGGATGAAATCCTCTTTTGATGTTAGTAAAATACAGAATGAGTGATGATGGAGCAGGGATATCATTAATGGAATTAGAATACCCCAAGAACCCACAAAATGTTGAAAATCGATAGAGAGGGTTTAGAATATCCAAAATGGCTCTCAGGGTGAGAATCAAGCAAATCGAGGCCTCTGCGAATGCCGCAAAAAGGACTTCCAGGAAGATCTGATAACCCTCGCACGACGACCGTGTCTGATAAAAGGAGACCATCTGAAAGTATGGGGGACCTCCAGATGATCCTTATAGAGCGTCCCAAAAATATGGGAGAACACCATGGACATGTTATGGAGCACAGGGGGACAAAGGGAATCTACACAGGATTCAGATCCACGACCAACATGGAGGGGGACAAGGGAACTGGGAAATAGGGGCTGCAAGAAGAGCCAGTATCAAAGGGAAATTGATCTAAGAGGGGCGGCGCCGACCTGGAAGAAGAAGCCGCAATGGTTGGACATTTTTAAAAAAAGAGTGGTGCATCCTCCTAAGCCCGAGAAGAATCCATATGTTGATTTTAAATTTCTATATGAATGCATTTTTAATTTTTTATGATTATTTTTAAGAAAATTTATGTTACTTTATAAGTTTATTTATAAATGGGTTTATAGTTTCTCCCAAAATGAATTTTGGGAATGGTTTAAAAAATTGTAACATCTGATAAAACATAATGTGAAATTTTTTTAATGTCAAATATATTTTACTAGAACAATATGATTTAATGTTTTTTATGCACATAATATTATATAAAAGGAAAAATATAGTCCACCAAAAATTCATATCACATGATTAGTTAATTTTTTTAAAGATTGGGGACGAGGTCATATTTTATTATTGAAGAAAAGAAAAGGCATTTTTAAATGGGTATCAGGAGACCCATTATATAGACCGAAGGCCCAGTGGGATTGTAGCCCATAACATAACCCGTAGTCCTATATTTTTGGCCCAATACCCATTCGATGAATAGTAACCTGCCTACTATAGTACCCCGCATAGTCTCGGGGTAGTTAATTATATAAACATTGGGGTTGACTATGAAAATACAAACTAATATAAATATGGAAAGGAAATGAAATAAAATAGAGACTATGGAATTACCTTATTCTCAAAGAAAATTTATAGAAATAGAAGTGTTAGTTCTCATAAGTAAATATTTGTTAAGAGAAACATATAGACTCCGGTGAAAGATTTAAAAATTAATGTCCTCTCCCACTAATAAATGAATAGTGTTAGCGGTGGACTGACACTTATATCGGGATTTATGGATGGTGGGGTTCTCCTATATTTGACACAATTAGTATTCTCTTTTCAAATAACCCTGAGATGAATCTATAAAGGGAATTATATATAAATATATGTGATCTAAAACCTTCCTATAAAATGATAAATATTGTTTTAGAGAAGATTATATGACCATATTGGGATCATAAATGGGGACTTCTACTTCTTTTCATGGGGGTAGATTAAGTGTATCATGGGATATAGTATATCATAACAATACATTTCCATGTAGTCTTCTTCTGTACAAACTAAATTATTTATATAAATTAGTACATCATTTGATTATTTATATGAGTTATAGAATAATAAATTAGTTTTTAAAATGGAATATAATAAATAAAAGTCATGAAATAGGTAATATGTTAAGATACAAGTTCTAATATAATAATTGTTTAATAGTAATAATATTTTAAAAAACGGTCAAACAAATCCCATCCCTCAAAACATATTTTATTATACATAGGATTCCTGTATAAAAAGTTTAGAACTTAGGAATATATCATATATGAGTAATAAGTATTATCTTACGTTTATTTTCATTGTTAATTCTTTAAACTGATTGTACTAACATTCCATGAAGAATGACTAGTCTTATATATTTTCTTTATGGTACTGGTGGAAAATGGATCCCATTTTTATAAAAACATCAATAGGTTTTTTTTATGTGCTCAAACCTAGGATGTAAGAGGATAATATTTGAACCTTATGTCTAAAAAAATTAATAGAATATTAGTTTTATATTTATTTTAAATTAATGCTCTGGAATAGGGATTTTATATGATAAGAGTTATTTATATTCAAAATAAATGAGAATATAAAGGATCTAGAATTAAATAAAAAAATGAATGTTAACAAAATTATACTATAGTATATGATATAAGGTCTTGGTTATATAAAACCCTTCCTTTTTTGTTTTCCCCATGAATCGAGGATTCACTAGGGTTCTGAAGTCCTTTTACGTATTTATCACCAAGTTTATTCTTTTGGTCACTAGGTTTCTCCTATGTCATATGATTTCATCATGTAGATGCATTTATTTATTAGGGAGTTACATTATTTTCCCATATGGTGTCACTTTTCTTTTCATGTGGCCTATCATGCTATTTTGCAGTGAATCGTTATACAATCAATGAATTTATTCATGAAATTAGTGGCTTGATATTATAGTTGATATGTTTTCATGTGTTTGATAGTTCAAACAATAAATTTTTTTTGGTTGATTGCTCTCTAATGTGGTCTATAGTCATCATTGTGAAGTTGATCTATAGGGTCCCATCATAGGTTTGACATTCATGGTCATTTACCCCCCCCCCCCCGTGTTGAAAATACTATTTTTTATAGAAAATTATTAAATCATTGTTTAACATAAAATAAAACATATTAATATAAAATATTTTAAAATATCATAATTTTAATGGTTTTAAATAAAAATAAATTATTATCAATGATATATCTAAATTCCATAAAAATGGGAATTTTAAAAGGTTAATTCTATTGGCACTAAATGAAAACATAATTAATATTGAACGAAAATATGGGACCTCTATCCATTTTTATTTTATATAAAAAACATATATGATTTGATAAAAAGGATATTTATTTCTTCTTTGGTAAATATGATATCTTACTCTCTGGTCTAGATTATCCAACCCTCCGTATCAAAGTTATGAAAACATTTTATCCATGTTCAATCTTATTCATGCGAGTTTTAAAACATTCTTACACCTCTTCCATCCAATATTCTTAGATAAAATGAAATCTCAATGCTTCTCATAAGTTATGGGTTTCTACTTCTCTTTTGTGACTGGTTAAACTTGTTTTTGATTCATTATTTATCTTTCCTTGTTTAACCATTTTTGATTATCCTTAATTAGATAATATTCTATAAATCACATGAAGAATTATTAATAAATATTATAAAAATTTATAAATAATACAAATATAAAATATCAAGGTTTTTTTGATGAATAAATTTTTACTATTCTTGAAATTATATATTAATGATTAAAAAAATATTATACCAAGCTTCTCGTTAATCTTATTGAATCTATAAATCACATGTTATAACGATGTATTATTATTTTTTGACAATATGTTAAATATCATGGAGAATAATATATTAATAATTATTATAAATTAAAATAATGTTAATTTAAATTTATTTCATGTTTCATTTTTATCTTATTATTATTATTATTGATCCTAATTGTATTTTCACTCTAGGTAATTTAGAATTAAATTGGGGAAACTATTTTGTACTTATTATAACATATATTTCATGATAAAATGTTTAAATAGAAGTTTTGAGGTTTTGTGATCACTTGTGTTTTTAAGTTCTTCTATAGGATTATTTGATAAATCCTCGTAAGAATACTGATAAACTAGATCTTGGATGTATGGAGTAAGTTGGTTGTGAAAAATATCCATAAAAATACGTGGATAAAAATATTTATTAAGAAAAAATAAAAGCATATCCTTGAATGTGTCTTATTTTTCATTAAATAGTTCCCCAACTTCTTCATAAATCCTTGTAATTTTATTCCTAATATTTATTCGCATTCACCTATGATAAAATTTCAAGATAAAATCATTGAAAACTTGATCTCATATAGAAAAACATTATTCTTATAATAGTTATAATCAAGATAATTCACAATTCTTAAATCAAAATTGAAATACCTTTAGCTTTAGCTCTTCCTCACACATCTCCCTTAGTAGATGTTCATGTATCATATGGTAAAAACCTAGGATTATATCTATATATTCTTTATTGGGTAAAACACTAAAATAAAACATCATAAAAAACACTATTTTATTTCATTTCTAATAGAGTAATGTGAAAACCTTATTCAGGAAGGGTTAATTGAGATTATAGGCAACCGTAACTCTCTAAGACATTGATTATTACCCTCATGTTCTATATGTGGTAGTGGAAAATTATTTTTAGGGTCATGAAGTACATATATATTATATTATATTATATATTTTCATTTCTTATCATGGAACTTATCATTCTATTTATTTCTAGTATGAAAGGTTATAAAATTTTAGATGATGATCTAGTGGATATTAAATAATGAGAAAATTAAATTCCAGTTGCATGATGAATCTATCCTTAATCAAATAAATAATAACATATGGAAATTATATGGATGATGTAACCATAAAATTAATCTTTTTATCATGTTTTTTGTATATCATTTTATTTAAAATCCAAGTATAATTCCTTCTGAGCGAACTACATAAAATAGTAAAAAACAAAACAATTCCAAATTAATATATTCAAAAAATGAAAATGAATAGATGATCTCGAAAAATGTATTTTTTCTGAAAAAATATAACTAATAATATTTCATATATTAAAAAAATTTATATAAATTCATAATTAAATACACCAAAAACCAAATAATGGAAGAGGGAAATTAAAATATCTACTCTGATCGTGCTTGGAAACTGGATATCTGATATCTCTATATCTTATCCTTTTTAAAACCACATCTTTAAATTTCTCAAAATATTAAATATGTACCCTAGGAAAAATAAATATCCCTCTAATAATACATTCTGATGGTGTGTGACTAAATATATTTATTTTCATTATTTTACGTGTGGTCATAGAACTCATGTACAGACATAAATCAATGTTTACCTAATAAAAAATTGGGATTTTTTAGGGAATTTTTTAACATTAATGTGACAGAAGAACTATAATTAAAACTAAATTTAATATTCACAAAAGCATTTTATTTAGTGTAAATCATAATTAACCTTCACATTACTCAAAAAAATTATATCTCATTTAGAATATTTAAAATTCCCATAAGATTAACTAAAACTTTTATCGATTTCAGCATCTCTATATTCATTATTTATAAGATTCCAGGGTAGCACATTAGAATTATATTTTTTTCTCACCTTTACAAAACTCAAATTTCTCTATGACATGAGTGGGCACTCAAATTAAAAAAAATCTATCAAACTAGATCAAACTAATTCAAACCTGTCACCCTCTAACATAGAATATATTCAATATCAGATCCAAATAATCAAAGACTATCACTATAAAACTTCTCATTCATATTATATATTTCTACAACTAGTTTAATTATTGTATATAGACATCAATAATAGGTTAGTAAAATCACATTAGTCATCTTCTTTAATAAACCACACATTCAAAATTTTATCCTCAAGATCATCTTGACCTATTATTTCAATTAAAATATCATATGAATTCCATTAAAGATCATATCCATTTAAATAATGAGAAACCACTTCCACCATTACAACTATAGAATTTTGGTATAGTATATTCCTAAAAAATATTCTATTTTGGCATAAAATGTTTATAGAGACAAAAAAGTCATACAATGAATGAAAACATGAATGATAGAATTTTCATAGTTGTATAGTGTGCCTACATCCACTAGAGAATGAATGTAATGTTATTTAATTTCTATCTAAACAATACATTGAAGTCTCAAAAAAATTTATAATTTCATAATATGGGAATTTAATTTTATATACAAATAAAATCATTAAGGATAATTCTTCATCCTTAAATTACCTTGACAAATGACCCACTATCATCAGTTTTTTTCTCCATGTATAATGCTTCAATATTACAAGGAAATGCATGGGTTAGTTTCCACCTGATGAAGACTCCCACTATAGTTATTGAAAATAATGTTTTCCCTCAATGAACTCCAAATTTGGGAGTGTCCATAATAAATCTCACCATCTAACTAATTTGGTTTAGATGTTAACCCATCAATCTCTTTACAAGAATCCAAATTATTTTTAGATTAAAATTAAATATAATATCAAACTCATAATAATTATTATATATTTTATCAACCATAAATAATATAAATTTTAACATATTAAAAATCCAATGATATCAAACATCGATTTTTTTAGCCATTGAATTAATTGTTGAGTTCTTTATATATCAAACATTTTAAAAAATTCCTATGTTTACATAAGTTTTTCATTATAATTTACCAGAAATCCATCTAGTTCATCCATGAAAAAACTCCTCAACATGATAAACATGTAATAAAACTATATTTCCATCAGATTATTGATCCTCTAGATTTATTATATTTATCCATCCTAAAATAACTATAATAGAAGAAATTTTTATTACTTGAAACAAAATTCATTGATGTCAGCTCCATTATTTTGGCCATATCGCTTCACAAACACTCTTGTTATGTTCTGTAGTTATGACTTATCGTCTTCCCAATTGATTATATACACCCACATGTTTTTGAGTGATTTATTTTTATGTGGTAACTCCACAAAATCAATTGTAAAATTCTTGTGGAAATTTCTCATCTCCTCTAGAAAGTCCTTATTTAATTCTATTTTCTTCTAACACTTGATCATATCATAATAACTATACGGTTCTCCCATTTCCTTGAAAATAAAATATTACTTTTTTGAGTATATTTGACTCAATTTTCATTCTTTATTTGACCTCTTAAACATAACTTCAGGGTGGAATCTATTCTAGAATAACATATTATAGATACATATTAGTATATCGAGACAAATGACATGGTAATGATGTATCATTATTATCATGTATCTCTCTCATACTATATGGAATTGATAAAAGTGATACTGGATTCATATTAAATTTAATTTCTAAATACTATATCATATCTAATTTTAAAGATTTATGAAAATAATTAATGATAAGGTCCTCAAGAAACACTGAATCTCTAATTTTGAATATCCTTTTGATGACATAATTCCAAATTCAATATCCAGACACCTCAGGTGTGAATCCCAAAAATATTCTCTTGTTTCCATTACTATCCATATTTACACACTCATAATTTTCTATAAATAAGTTCATTGTAGAAAAATACTTAATGGTTTTGTGTGAAACCTAATTTCTTATATAACCCCTTTTTAGAACATCTTAATGTTGTTTAATTATTAGATAAAGTTTGATAAGGTCAATTTAAGTCCTCATTTTCTCCCCCCACCACCACCCCAAAGGAATTTTAAAACATTCCAATTGAGAGAACACACATAAATATCTTTTAAATTATTTCTTTCATCTTTATAGTAATAAAATTATTCTGATGATTCATCAGAATATATTTTTGAATGTTGGTTCCAAAAAACCAACAATAATCGTCAAATAGACCATGATACACTCCTCTATTTTCATCTCTCATTAATTTAACTATATCATTTTTCTCTTTTAAAATTCACATAAAATTACTTGAAAACATCATTTAAATGAAGTTTTGTTCCCGATGAAACGGCCTAAACATTTCTAGGATTATTATATTAGAATGTAATATATATATATATCCTCATGAACATAGTTGTCATCATGAAGACATCAATTTGTGTCAAATCTAAAACATTCGCTTTTTGATACTATAAATAATTGGGAAATGATAATTTTTTTTAACATGATGAAATCAATACATGTTTTCAAATGTGTTCCATTTTCTCATGTTAATAGATCCTTCCTCAAGAGTATTCAGATTCCTATAGTACTCGTGTGATCGTGCCCTATTTTCCAAATATCTATAGGAACCACTTTTCAAGCAAAATTAACTTTACCATCGCATGATGTTGCATATATGAGATAAATATAACACTTTTTATTACCTTTATAAATTATAATGTTACCTTTTCTATGATTCTCTTACAAATTATTTATATAATTGACATATCCTTGATCATCAAGTATTATAGTGGATATAAGATTTTTTTGAATAACAATAACATTAATCACATACTTCAACTGTAAACAACATCCAATATTAGTCTCCTATGAAATATTAGCAATACCAATGATTTTGGATTTACTTTTATTTACCATATTCCAATGTCCAAAAATCATTGAAGTGTAAAATGTGGGTAAATATATTGTATTGGTGACATGGTATGTGGTTCTTATATCATTCACCCATGTCATTTCATAAAATATAAGATTCACCTAATCTTCATCCTAAACAATAATGTTCTCTTCACTGAAAACTACAGCGCCATTATTTTTAGTTTTACCTATAGAAACCAATATTTTAATACACATTAATCAATTATTTTTTATTTAACGATACTCATAATAAAATCCTCTAATTTCACGAGTCCTAGTGTTTTTGGTAAATTAAGTGTTTATCGTATTATCATGAAAAATGGGTATAATAACATTAATAAAAACTCCACATGATGTTCTTATAATTATATTCCACCTTTTGATCTGCATTTATTACGTGGTGACAAACCTAAGAAATGTGTGAGATGTAATGCAAAGTAAGAGAATAATTTTAGAATAGAATAATGTAAATATGTACATGTGATTAAAGAGGAATTTCAATCTAACATTATAGAGATAAGAGTCAAAACCATGACCATCGAACTACAATATAATATGACAACATAAAAGTAATATTGGAATGGGTCAAAAAACTAAAATGTATCATCATCATCATAATTTAAGGATACAAACTATGAAAAAACAATATAGTGTTCTTAGGAAAATATAAAATGCACCATACATAGTATTTCATATGATAAAAAGCATTTCCTAGTGCACTATAGGTCTATATAATTTTGGGTCCACCTATCACATTCATATCATGTACACACATAAGTGTGCACATAGATTATAAAAAATTATAATTTTATTCATCACTTTCATGATTAAGTAGAACATGCTACATAAATTGATGTCCCTAATTAGTGATTTATATTTAAATCTCGGATTAAACCCCAGAGTAGAAATGATGATGGGTATTTACTACAAAAATAATTGGCATGAAAAATTGAAGGATAATTTCAGTAGCATAAAGTTTGTACATAATGATTCAAGGAAGTTATTAATGATAGTGAAATGGGTATCTCGTAACATTAAAATCCTATAGATAGTAGTTGGGATGTGTAAAAAAATATACCAACATGGAAATTTGGAAATCAAAAGGGGTGAATAAATAGGAGAATGGAAGGATCCCTTTCCATGAGTTCACCTAAAATTTTCAAAAGAGATTACTGAGAGATTGGGGGAACCATGGTAGGGCTATAGAGAGGAAACTTCCTACTATCATCATCCAACATGGGTGTTTAGGGAATAGAAATGGGAGGTAGGGTGTTTTCTTATAGAAAATAATAGGGAAATTCATTATTTCATTCGAACTATATGTTTTGGACTCTATATAATAAAAATAAAATATACAATCCTTCTAATTGTTTTTTGACATTAATAATTCCAATGATGAGTGGATTTCAATATATAATTAGGTTAATAATCTAACTCATTAAAATAATACCCTTGTTTATGTGGATATGAGTCAAACTAATAATTAATTAATTTTAAAACCAAAAAAATATAATATTGGTTTTCGAGGATTCATTATGGATTTATAAAATTATTCATATATCTTGAAAAAAACATTATATTGAAGGGGAATCATAAATTGGGTCATGAATAATATTTAGAGTATTCATTACATCACTTTGGCATTTATGGTTCTTTAAGGTATATAGTTATTTATACAATATTTAATTTTTTTCCTAAAAAATATCTATCTCGGGAAATTATGGAAAAACACCATTTGATAATTTCAACATGTCGATTTCAAAAATAATATTTATGTTTTCAAAAATAATTCACTGAATAATAAAATTTACACTTTTTAATAAAACCCCCATTTTTTAATAAATTTGGGGTTTTTACGAGGATAATGGCTTCTAACCTTTATAAATGTTACATTTGACATAAAAAATTATATTATCATGTGTATTTAAATAAATATTTTTTGAAAATAAATTTTTTTTAAAATAATAATTAAATTAAAATTATTTATTTCATCAAAAATATTTTCTTAAATGAAACTATATATTTCTAAAAGATTTCATTTACTATGAATTATGTATATAACTATTTTTTCTATCATATTATTTAATCATTTATAAAGTAATAATAAAATGCATAAATATAATTTTTATTTCCTTAAATGTAAAAAATATAAAATTTAATGGTTTTATGGTTCTGATACATAACCCCTAGTTACACTAGTATATTCCCTATGGGTATGGTGTTTAATGTCAACCCATTTTTAGGATGGATATGTGAACATTTCTTTGTTTGTGATCTCGATATTTTTTATCTTATCCTGTAAATTTTTTCTCTCATTATTTAGTTATTGAATATTGTCTTGGAACTGGTCAAGGAAAAATCTTAGTGATTCTATCTAATATGGAATATTTAATAAATGTGTTTCATAGAGTATGATCCTAATGGTCAAGACCATCACTTCTTCAATCTAGGTCAATTGGATATTATTATAACCCTTAAAATATATACTAATCATTACAATAATTATACAAATGATATATTATCAATGGTTATGATTATTAATGGTATTCTAATATTTATAGGATATAACTTCTAATATTAATAATTGAAAAAATTATTGAATGTTTTTTTCATAACATCATTGATTAATTATGAATTTTTTCATTTAAAAATCGAATATATTTAATAAAAATTCTTGTCATTACATTCCCCCAAAACTCAAAATTTTCTCCCTCAATATTTACTTTCAAAAACTAAAATATATGAGGGTACTTCTTTTTCATTGATACTTTTAGTTCCCATGTCCTTTACACAAACATGACATTCTGAAATAGTACGTCCACCAGGTGAGTTGCCTTGTTTTTTTAGAAATTGTTCGCTATGATCTAAGATCATATATATATATATATATGACTCATATGAAATAATATTCTCCAAGGGTACCACCTATGAACTTAATAAATGTGAGGAGTATGGTATATAACTCTATAAGGAGTATATATCGAACACATCATGTACATGATATATGTTTGGTTGGTGTTATAGTATTAATTACATCACTCTGACGAGATCAAGGATCTCAAAGGGGGTGATTTATCTTTGGATAATCTTTTACTTCTTTGAAACTCACATCACATTATTCCACTATGATATACTAAGGAGTGCTTTATCTCTAATATCAAACTCTAGATCATGTAAATGATTGTCTAAAAACCTTTTATATCGACTTTGAGAAGATTTCATATGATGTTGAATGGTTTCAAACTTCTCTATCATCTCTAAGATAGGATCAGATTCCATCATCTTATTCTATCAAACATCATCCATACATGTCAAAGTCAAACACTTGTTCCCATAACAAGAATCATATGTCCCCATTTTAATTCTAAAATGGAACTATCATTATATGAGAACTCTACTATAGTTATTTGATGATGGTAAATTCCTTTTAAATTCATTTAACATTATAATAGTAAAAATATTTACCTTTGAATGATTATCCCAATCTAAAAATCCATTTAAGGGTTATAATAAATACTAAAACTCAGCTAAATATCCAATTCATGCATGAGGACTCTTAAGAACATCAATCTAAACCATTTATCCTGATCAAATACAATGGATAGTGTCTCTCCATTCAGTATTACCAATTTCATGGTGCATATCGTGAAGAGTTTTTCAATAATGAAATATTCATTGGTTGATTTTTTTTTATAATTTGATAGTCCATTGAATACCAACTAGATAGAATTATTAAATATAGATTTCATGGGAAGTCTTATTATGAAATCAATGGTCATGTTTTCCACTTTTAATAATATTATGTGAAATAGATGCATAATTACCTTAGACTTCAGTTATATAGCCTTGAAGTTTTTGTAACACCAAGAATCAATATTCAAATTCTTCAGTCTCCATCTGTATGTTATCAAACCAAAAGTTTTTCTCCAGATCTCTATATATCTCACTTTTTCCTAGTTAAATAGATAATAATGATCTATGCACCATCTATTGCATTGACACCCCTATGAAATGGCGGGCAATTGAGATACTTCTTTGTGGGACTTCGGGGCGGTTGGATTATCGACTAGTAGTGTGAGAAGCAGACTCTCTCAGAGATAAGTGGGCTTAGTGCGGGAACCATGTAGCTTTTTGTGATGATTTACTAGGATTCTGTGTAGGTCGGATGATGTACATATAGTGTACTAAGATCATATGTGGGTCTGACGATGTACTGATGGTATAATAGGATCTCATGTGGGTCTTACAAAGTACTAAAGGTGTACTAGGATCCTGTGTGGGTCTGACGACGTACTGATAGTGTACTACGATCCAGTGTGGGTCTGACGACGTACTAACAGTGTACTAGGATCATGTGTGGGTCTGACGACTAACTAACAGTGTACTTGGATCATGTGTGGGTCTGATGACGTACAGATGGTGTACTAGGATCTTGTGTGGGTCTGATGATGTACTGACGTTTTACTAGGATCATGTGTGGGTATAAAGAGGTACTAGGACCCTGTGTGGGTCTAACGATGTAATATGATCTTCTGTGGGTCTAATGATGATTTAGGATGTTTCATGGGTCTGAATCTTAATAGAGTAAGATGAATTAGTAGTTACATCTAATCATCTATACTACTATACCAAAGTTATACCTGGTGTGAGATGATTCTGTACCTGTGTGGTACTTTCCCTTTGTGGTAATACCTTGGTGGTATTCTTCTGTGTGGCATACCTGTGTGGTACTTACCTTTGTGGTTTATCCTTTGTGGATTTTGTAATACCTTGAGGGTTTCAGGGTCCCTACTGAGTATTGTTATACTCACCCCTACATGGGCTATGCCCACACCGTTTTCTGTTTGGTGCAGATGACATACAACGTTGATCAAGGCTAAGGGTACTAGGACTGTACGGTGCTCGGAGGTGGACCATACGGTATGTCGATACGTAAAGAATATGGGAGGACATGGATTGATGAGGAGGTGATCTTTACCTACCCATCAGGTAGGAACATCAGAGGAAAACCCAGTAGATGTATTTCTCTTTCATCAGTTGTATTGTATTTCAGTTGTAATTGTACCTTACTGTTGGGCTTATTTTCCGGCTCCTCTTACTTTCATCACTATATTTTCTATACAGTTTACTTATATTCGTATCTTGTTGTGTGCTTGGTTGCATGTGTTTACTATATATAAAGAAATTTCCTTCCCGGTTTTATGGAATGCCCTTTTTGTGCTAGTCTCCAACCCCTGGCCTATGGAAGGCGGGCATGGGGTAGTCACGACATGGGCCCTGGGGGATGGGGAATGACAAATTGGTATTAGAGGAGTCAGTTCTACGGTAGAACATTGAACTCTGATATTCTTTTTAACAGAAATAGTGTTAAGTGTAGTGAGTGTGGTTATCAGTTTTGGGAATCCACTATTGGTGCGGTGGATGACGTATCCATACACCAGGACCCTAACTTCTGATTTCCAACACAGTGCATGATAACAAAGATTGTGTGTGTGTTTTAAAGATTTTTCTTTTTGATCTCTTTGAGCCAGCTCACCAGGTATAACTTATTGACCGTGGTGCACCTATTTCTTTTCAGGATGCCTCGATGTAGAAATCCATCTAGGGTCCCATGTCTAGTAAGCATTGATATCCCACCAAGTGATGAGGCCTTTGTGCAAGGCACTCTTCCAGTAGAGGAACCTGCGGAGGAACCAACAGTATCATTACCTATTGGGAAACCGATTCCACCATCCCTATCCATAGAGGGTGTATGCCACATGATCGTGTTACACGAGATCCATCACCAAAGGCCACCTAGGTTCAGGGGAGAGACAGACCCATAGGTAGCTGAGGATTGGCTGGAGTCAATGTTGAGAGTCTTCTAACTGGTAGGGACACCAGCTAATCACATGGTGATCCTTGCCGCCATTATTCTACAAGCAGAACTACGAAGATGGTGGATCTTGATTCTCCAGGTTCATGATGAGGTGATTCTTCTCTAGGTAGACTTTGAGAGCCTATTTCGGACAGAGTTTGTCCCATCGACTCTTCGCGCAATGCATATATATGAGCTTCTTCATCTGCAGCAGGGCAGCATGAATTTGGCTCAGAACTCAGTGAGGTTCACCGACCTATCATGCTACTCCACTGATATGGTGTGTGACCCATTCTTCAGGGCCCAGTCCTTCGAGGAGGGTCTCAGGTTGGAGATCACAGCTTTGATGATTTGACTTAGAATCCCGATGCGGGGGGGGGGGGGGGGGGGGGGGTGTTAGAGAGAGCCCTCTTAGAGGAGAGTTTTCTTGGTGAGTAGTCACCATCAGCGAGACCCACCACCAGTCGTTGTGTAGAGGAGTCTTCTGTAGATGGCACCAGACAGATGTCAAAGTTGTCCAAGAGGACCAGACTTACAGGTGGATCACCGCATGACTTAGGATATGTTGTGCGAGGTACCAGAGACAGATCTAGTTAGGTGAGGAATATGAAGTGTTTCAATGAGGTGGGTAGGGTCACATGGCTCGTGACTGTCCGACCCACCATATGGATAATCAGCAGACGGTCGAGGGACTTCCCATGTAGAGATAGATGTTCGACCAAGGAGGTCCGCAAAGAGCAGGCGGACATGGAAGAGGAGCTATCTATCTAGCTAGAAGTGGGTGATGATTTGAGATGTTGTCGTCATCATGACTAGGAGGTCCACCCCGACCATAGGGAGAAGGAGAATAGGTACGAGCATAGCTCCAGACATTTGAGGCCTATGATCACGATGCTCCAGAGATGATACGAGGTATGATCTGTGTCTACTCCACCTTAGCTGCAGTACTTATAAACACAAGTGCTAGCCATTATTTTTATTGCCACTACCCTCGTTCGGAGCTCAGAGATTCTGATGGATCCGTTGGATCAATCCTTATGTCTAGATACTTTTACGGGAGTGGATTCGATGATTTCTCACTGGTGTCGATTATGCGAGATTACTCTAGGAGGTGAGAGCTTCAGCTGGAATCTCCTAGTAGCGGCGTCGAGGCCTTACGGCATCATCTTTGGTATGGACTGGTTATCTATAGTCCATGCTCAGATTGACTGTATTAGGTGCAATGTGTGCTGTGTCCACATGGATGGGACCAGGTTTACCTTCACCGGTGAGAAGGGAGCCTTTGCAGTATATGATGGACATACCCAGAAGAGACCGTATCCGATCACTCATCAGTTGGATAGCCTTACCCTATGAGAGGATGGTGCGGAGAATCAGAGTTATCCTGTAGTGGTGGACTAGTATGCAAATGTCTTCCCTGATGATGTTCTGGGTCTAGCTCCTCACAAGGATGTTGAATTTTACATAGAATTGTATCCCGAAATATCACTGATATCAACACCAGTGTATCAGATGGCTCCCGCAGATCTTCGTGAGCTGTGGGTACACCTGGAGGACTTAGGGGGAAAGGGTTCATCCGGCCCAGTGTTTCCCCTTGGGAAGCCCAGGTTTTTTTCAGCAAGAAGGTGGATGGGAGTTTGAGACATTGTGTTGACTATCGGCGCCTGAACCAGGTGACCATGAAGAACAAGTACCCACTTCTGAGGATTTACGACCACTTTGATCAGCTGAAGGGAACACGGTGGTTCTCAAAGATAGACCTCGGATCAGTCTATCACCAGCTCAGAGTTAAAGACTAGGATGTGTAGAAAATGAATTTTAGATGTCAGTATTACCATTACAAGTTCTTGGTTATGCCATTCGGCATGACCAACACTCTCGCGGTGTTCCTCGGACTCATGAATAGGATATTTCATCCATACCTTGATCGCTTTGTTGTAGTCTTCATCGATGAAATTCTGATCTACCTAGATACTGAGGAGGAGCATGCCTTTCATTTGTAGATAGTTCTGGACACACTATGAGAACACCAAATTTATGATAAGATCTCAAAGTGCCATTTCTGGATCTGAGATGTTCACTTTCTGGGACATTTCATCTCAGAGGCTGGAGTTGCAGTGGATCCAGTGAATAGTGATGCAGTACTTTCTTGGGGACCACCCATGAGTGTGATGGAGGTACGAAGTTTCCAGGGTTTGTCCAGATACTACCGGAGAAATGTTCCAAATTTCTCTAGAGTTTCACTAACTTTATCAGATTTGACAAAGAAGGGGAAACCCTTCATGTGGTCGTAGAGATGATAGCAGAGTTTTCAGGAGCTGAGGCAGAGGATGACTTGTGCACCCATCTTGAGGCTACCGGAGGAGAGCATAGGGTACATATTCTACTGCAACGCATTAGGGACCAGGCTCAGATTTGTCCTGATGCAGGAGCGAGCAGTGATCGCATATGGTTCTCGACAGCTGAAACTACATGAGCAGAACTATGCTACCCATGAACTAGAGTTAGCAGTAGTGTTCTTCGACTTGAATATGTGGCAACATTACCTCATGGTACAGTGTTTTATATTCTACTCGGTTCACAAGAGTCTCAAGTATATCTTATCAAAGAAGAACTTCAACCTGATATAATGATGTTGGATCGAGTTCCTCCAGGACTACGACTTTGAGATAGTCTATACTCCTGGGAAGGGGAATGTTGTAGCAGATGCAATAAGCTGGAGATCTAGTATACAGCTGCTAGGTGAGGTGACGAATCAGCTGGCTGCAATGCAGATATCCTTTGTGGATCGAGATGGAGTACCTTTTCTTCAGTCTCTTACAGTCACTCCCCCACTTGTTCAGCAAGTCAGGGAGGCACACTGTGGGGATACTGACTGCGAGTTACAACGTGCTCAGATATCCAGAGGGCAAGCACCTGATAGATTTTCTGAAGGTGGGGAGCATGTCATCCTCTTCAGAGGATGTAATAGGGTACCGGTGTCACTTTAGGAGGAAGTGTTGAGGGAGTTCCACACATCCCCTCTAGTGGTATATCTAGAAGTGGTGAAGGTGTACTGGGATCTCTGATGACAGCACTGGTAGCTGAGAAAGAAGAAAGTAGTAGCATAGTTTGTCTCTCAGGGCCTCACTTGTCCGCAAGTGACGGTGAAGCATCAGGTACCAGTAGGCTTGGATCAGCCTTAAGAGGTCCCATAGTGGAAGTGGGATGGGATATCCATGGACTTCGTGATAAGACTTCCACGTACATCCATAGATCATGATTCTATCTGGGTGATCGTCGACTGACTCACCAAGTCGGCCCACTTTCTATGGATCTGAGAGAAGGGTTCATTGGAGATCTTGTGACGCCTCTATGTGAAGTAGATTGTGTGGTTACATGGTGTACCTTCGATGATTATCTTCGATAGTGATGCAAGTTTTACTTCCCGGATATGGAAGGGATTGCATGTGGCATTTGGGACGTAGCATTGTTTGAGAACCGCCTTCCATCCTCAGAAGGATGACCAAACTGAGCGGACCATTCAGACCCTCAAGGACATGCTACATGCTTTTGTCATCGACATCATTCACAACTGTAAGGATCACTTTAATTTGGTGGAGTTTGCATAAAACAACTACTATCACTCCACCAATGGGATGACACCTTTTGAGGCATTGTACGAGTGGCCTTGCAGATCACCATTGTGCTTGACTGACCCAGGTGAGTCAGCACTCATGGAACCAGAGATGGTATGAGATACCACAGAGGAGGTTCAGATCATCCAAGAGTGGATTAAGACTACACAGATCTGGAAAAAGACTTATGTCGATATGATACGGAGACCTGTGGAGTTCGAGGATGGCGACCACGTCTTTCTACGGGTCTCACCTCAATGAGGTTTGCAAAGTTCTGGTCGAGGGAACAAGTTATCTCCGATGTTCTTCGGACCCTTCCGGTTCCTCAATAGAGTTGGCGAGGGGTCTTACCATCTAGCTCTTCCACCTCAGTTGCACCGGGTGTATGACGTCTTCCACGTATCCCAGCTGAGGAGATACCTTACCAACCCTTCTCACATCATCGACCACAATGATCTAGACATTAATGATGGGGATACATTTACGGAGGATCAAATATATATTGAGGATCGACAAAAGTGATTTCTCCGTGGGCAGTCGATACTTCGGGTGCGCGTTCGTTGGCGACACATGAACCTCCAGTAGAACATAAGGGAGTGGGAGGCTCAGATTCGTGCTCACTACCCCCACTTGTTTCCCTAGTTTCTGATGTGGCTTTTAGACACGTAAAGACCTAAGGTGGGGAGAATGTAATAACCTAGATATTACATGTAATTTTTTTTAATTATATGTGAATTTTACAAGTGTGAAATAATTTACGATGCATGATTCCGAGGCCCAAAGTGCCCAAAATGAATTTATGAACTTTTTTTCTAGTACGTTCAGTAGACGTCAAAGCTGGTTTTTGTAACTTTTGAACCAGTGCTCGGAATTGAAATTCGACGACACCGTTGAACTCATAGTGCCGGTATTCTCTTTAGGATACTTTCATCTCGATGACAGTTGTTCGAGGGTGAAAGTTAGTTTTTTGTGTTTTTTTGTGAAAGAATAAAATAAAATAAAAACTTTTAACATTTTTATTTATTGAAACCTCCCACGTAAATGTTATAATAGTGGGGACCACCTGAACTAAAACCCGCCACATGGGTTATGGTGGTGGGGACCACCCGATCCTAAAACCCCCTAAAATGCCTCTTTAATATTGAGATAACTCTTGGACTTCATCCCATCATTTAATTATTCCAACACCCCATTTAATTTTTTCATCCAAAAAAAATTAATTATGCAAATTTAATTTGTGCCAAAAATTAAATTGTTAAAACATATATTATTGAAACCTCATTCTTTTGGGTGGAATTGGGGGAAAGGATTGGAAATAGTAGAGTTTTTGGAGGATTATTCTATCCAATGATGAACGCTTCTCTAAATGAATAATGCTTCCCCAACGAAGAATGATGACGTTCTCCAAAAACATCTGAATCTTCCTCATGACATCCTCCAACATGGGACGTTCTCAACGATGACAAACCAACATCATTCCTTCCTTCTTCATCGATGTCAACAAGCCTTGAAGGTTGGGTGGTTGTTTAAATTTCCCCCCTTACCCATTCTTGAAAAATCTTCGTAATTTGAGAAGGAATCATAGCCACATACTACCACTCTAATGCAGAGAGTGAGGGCCAGTTAAACAAGGCACAACCTCTCCGAAAATCAAGTGAATATTTTTTGTGTTCTTCACGACAATGATGGTGGCGCGACCGCGCCACCCGATGGAACTGAACCATGGCTTTTACTGCAGCGGTGAAGGAAGGATGGATGGTCGAACCGATCACCGGAAAAAGCGTGGTCCCCACCACCCCGCCGCACCCCTCTGTCCCGCTGCGCCCCGCCACCCCATAGACACCCCACACTATGAGCTGGGCTGTAGGCCCGAGCTAGACCCAACATACCAGGTTGACCCGAAATGGTCCAGGTCGGTCTGACTGGGTCAGACGGGACCCAGACCAGCTCTGACCCATTAACTCTCTTTTGGCCATTCCTTTGGAACCTAGTGTGTGTTTGATGAACCGTCTGTGGTACTTGATCCCATGGAGCGAGACGGTCCCTTTGGTAAACCCCACTAGAGATTTGAATAATGTTGGGGTATGGTCGGGTTGGATCGAGCACAAATCCAACCGGGTCGTCACGACTAAAAGGCTGATAAATTACAGACCGGGCATCCGACTGATGCACCGTCTATTGGATTGACACCCCTATGATGTGGTAGACCTTTGAGATACTTTTTCATGGGACTTCTTGGAAGTTGGAGTATCAACAAGTAGCTTGAGTATCGTACTCTCCCAGAGATTAGCGGGCTTAGTGCGAGAACCTTGTAGTTGGTTGTGACGATGTACTAAGATCTTGTGTGGGTATGACAACGTACTGACGGTGTACTAGGATCATGTGTGGGTATGATGATGTACTGACAATGTACTAGGATCCTGTGTGGGTCTGACAAAGTACTGACGGTGTACAAGGATCCTGTGTGGGTCTGACGACGTACCGACGATGTACTAGGATCCTGTGTGGGTCTGAAGACATATTGACGATGTACTATGATCCTGTGTGGGTTTGACGATGTACTTACAGTGTACTAGGATCTTGTGTGGGTCTAATGACGTACTGATGGTGTACTAGGATCCTGTGGGGGTCTGATGATGTACTGATGGTGTACTAGGATCCTGTGTGGGTCTCATGATGTACTGAAGATGTACTAGGATCTGGTGTGGGTCAGTTGAAGTACTAGGATCCTATGTGTAACATCCCAAGGTTTTCTAAAAATAAATTGAAAATTCTTGAAATTTTGTTTAAGGTATATATTTATAAGTATCATTTAGACATAATTTTATTTCTTCTATGTTTTTAATTTCAAGAAACTGTCATCTACAATTCAGTTCAGTATGTTATTTAGAGTCTGATGAAACAAACTTGTTTTTTTTGGTGAATAGTAACATGCCCTTATGAATATTTATATGAATAGTAATATGACCTCATGAATAGTAAATAATATTATTATTTTATTCTCCCATGGCAATAGGATAATGGGATCTTAATTAATTTTCCAATGTCACATAAAACTAATTGCACTTCAATATTGTTATTTTTCGAATTAACTGTGACCTTATTTAAAAATTAAATTAATAATATTTAGAAAATTATTTTTGAAAAATGGAGTTCATTTTTGAATTCTACACATCGAAAAATTGTTGGGGTAAATTTTTGGTATTTTTCTGAAACTCTTGAATTTTCGGGGAATAGTGAAATACGGTAAAATACCGTATAATCAATTTATCAGTAAAAATGCACTATTTATGACATCATAAGTGATGAAAGCCCACTTTCATTGAAATAAAATGATATTATCACTATTTAGGGCCACTTTATTGGAGATTATTCATAGTCTTGATAAAAATATTATAATAATAATTAAAATAATCTAAAATACCTCTCCTCCTCCACTATAAATACCACCCTCACTCCCCTCTTCCTCCCACATCTCTCAAGCCTAGATCATTGTCTAAATTCTGACATATTCCCTCCCCAATATTCTTCCCTACGTCCTAGAGCTTCTGGTCTCACCAAAAGACCAAAATCAAAGCCCTTAAGAAGGATCTCAAGGAGAAGAGATCAAGAGGTAAACATCCTCTTTCATTTTTATTCTTTCCTTCCATTTTATGTTATTCTCTTCCTTTCCCTTTGTCTTTTGTTGGGATATTTCATTAAATATTTCCCCTTACTGTCCAAATTTTGTATGAATGATGATATATTCCATTCCTCTCATCAATCTTATTTTTATGAAATTTTAAGAGATGCCTTTAGGCTGCCGAATTTCCGTAAGAAATTTCTCATGTTTTCTTTATTTCATGATTCCTTTTCTTCTTCCTTAACCCCCTCTTATCCAAGAGGCATCAAATCTCCAGAATCATGTATATTCTGGATGTTTTCATGTTTATGGAAAATTACAAATCATTATTCCTCTCCTCTCTCACTTATTTAAAGAATCAAAAAACATTGTCCATTTGTGTCAAATTACCGATATCGTGGACGATGTATTTTCAATTTCCATTAATTCTTTAAAGTCTGGTCATGAAACCATTTATATGGTTGAACCAGGTTATAATATATTTTTTACAACTCATATATTGTTCTGTAATTCTTTTGTAATCATGATTCAAATTTATAAGACTAAATGAAGTTGTAATTATCAAAGAACCACTTAAATGATCTGAACGAACATAACTAATGTTTTAACTTATAAATCATCATCATATAAAGCATAAAAGTGATAAATGGTATAATTTATGGTACTGTAAATATTTAAATACTACTCCATTCCAATTCTGGAGTTTCACTTCCAATCAACAAGAACGATTCATCATGAACCGATTGTGAAAATCACAAAAGAACTCACCCAAAATAATGCAAGGAACAAAATACTAACAAATAAGGTGTGAAATGAGGTTATGAAATGACCATAAAAGATGTTATAAACATGAATATGTTTCTGTAAAATACTAATAACACTATTTTAACCATTATACAGGAGGTTTAAACAATATTTATGTAAGACAAGCCTAAGGTAAGGGAATTCTTAACCCGATTTCCATTCTTTGGGTTAACCTTCTACTTTTTAATTTATGTGCTATTTAAATTGATTGTGTGATGGGTTCTATTTATATTATGTTTTATTATGTTTATTTACAGAGTATATACATATTCCATCCACTCAATTAAGTCTCACTTCAGGTATATGATTTTTATAAGGGACTTTTCTTCTAAAATCCTCTTTTAAAATTCTGTTTTATAAGATTCAAAGGCAATGTTTTTATGCTATTGTTTATGTTGTATGATTATGTTTTTGTTATTGGGAATTGTTTATGATTAAGTTTGGGACCTATATTTTCCTCCAATTCATTGGGTATGTGTAAGTTGGAGGTCGGCCGTATGGTTACTCCAAGTGTAACTGTGATGGTTACACAAAGTAAGGTAGCCGTGAGGGTTACAAATTTTAAGGTAGCCAAGATGGTTACAAGATTATGTAAGTAATGCCCCAATATACCTCTATGATTATAATTATGTTTGTGTGGATCTTTTGTAAATCTCATGTTACACAAAGTTAGATTTTATGGGTGTAAAGCATATATTTTGAAAATGTTTTCTTACGTCATGCGTATTCCTGGACTAATGTGATACTTCCTTCTTTTTCATACCTTACTGAGCCTTTGTGCTCATCCCAAGTTTTTAAATGATTTTTCCCAGGTTAATGGATGAGTAATACAAGGAAGTAAGATATGTTAAATGTTGAAGAATTGTCAAGGAGTCTTGTTTTATGTTTTAATGTTTTATTTTCTGAGGAAATTGGAAACTGATTTTATGGTTTCCACTATGTAACAATGTGTAATAATATGAATGTTTTGTCTGAATTCCCTAAAGCTCTAAACATGAAAAGATCCTCAATGTAAACTGAAGTGTTTTCTTGAATAAATTAAAGATTATGTATGGAATAAGTGCGGGTCCTTATAGTTGGTATCAGAGGATGGTTTAGATAACTTTAGGGGTTAAGGTGATGCTAATAGAATACCATAAATAATTTTAACTCTATGTTTAATTTGTTATAGCATTTAAAGATTACCATGTTGCTTCATCTCAGAAATGTTTGTTTAGAATGGTTGTCCGCATAAGGAACATGGATGCTGAGGAGGATAGGCACCGACAGAATGACATCCTTCCTGATCAATAGCCCGGAATGGTAGGGATTGGAACCGAGCAGTTTGTGACAGTAATGGCTCAGCTAACGCAGGAAATAAATGGTGGTGGAATCCATGCAAGAGGACAAATAGAGGTACCCCAATGGAACATGATAGTGGTGGAACATTTTATGAGACAACATCCTCCTGCATTCAATGGATCTTATGACCTAGTGGCAGAAGAAGGATGGATTAAAGCCCTTGAAAAAATATTTGATGTTATGGGATGTTTAGACAATCAAAAGGTAAGTCTTTCCATTTATCGTTTTGAAGGGGAAGCTGATCAGTGGTGGTCAATGGTAAGGAATATCTGGGGTAGAGAGGATTTTGATTCCTTAGTGTGGGATGAATTTAAATTTCTTTTTCTTGAAAAATATTTTCCTAAGGTGGTGCGACATAGAATAGAGAAACAATTCCTTGAATTGAAACAAAAGGAGGAAGATTCAGTGGCTATATATGAGGCGAACTTCACCCGGCTGGCGAGGTATGCTCCAAATCTTGTTCTGGATCTCGATAGAAAAATCAACCGCTTTTACTCAGGATTGAAGCCAAGGTATCGAAGGGCGTTGGCCTCCCGTGAATTAAAAAGTTACGAGAAACTTGTCCAATGTGCTGAGAGGGTAGAGATGGAGTTTGTTGACGATCCCATGCAATTTGGAAACAAAGAGAAGAAGAGGTCCAATTGAAAATAAATGGGTAAGAATCAACCAATGAAATCTGGTGGTAAGAAAATACAGTTTCCAGTTTGTGAAAAGTGTGGCAAGAAGCACCCTGGGGAATGTCTTATCAAAACTGGGAAGTGTTTTAAATGTGGTAAGTTTGGACATATGGCCCGAGATTGCACTGAAAATGATCCAAAGACTAATCCTGATAAGCAAACTATAAAGTGTTTTAAATGTGGTGAGATGGGTCACTATGCAAATGCCTGTCCAAAGAGGGATCCAAATGATGCAAAGAAGCTACACTACAAGCAGAAAGTTTTAGTGAGATCCTTTGCGACTACTTCAGTGGATGTTGGGCCATCCAATGAAGTTGTATCAGGTAATTTGTTTGTTCACTCAGATTTTGCTAAAGTTTTGTTTGATACGGGGTCTACACATTCCTTCATCTCTGAGAAATTTTCTAGTCAATTGGAAATATCACCTCAACAAATGATACCCGAACTTGTTGTTAAAACACCAGGGGGAAATGTTATAGAAAAGAGGAATTATAAGAATATTTATATTGTGGTATGTGGAAAGACTTTACCTGAAAACCTTGTTGTTTTACCCTTAATCGAGTTTGATGTTATTCTGGGGATGGACTGGCTTTCTGTTTATCATGCTAAGATTGACTGTAGAGCTAAAGAAGTTGTTTTTCAGAAAGAGTTTCAGTTTTTATACAAGAATGAACCCATAAAATTGATAACATATCAAGAAGCTGAGAAACTACTGAAAGATGGAAATGAAAGTTATCTGGCTCATATTGTTGAAAACAAGGGAACTATTCAAATTAATGATGTGCCAGTGGTAAATGAATACCTTGACGTTTTTCCTGAGGAGTTACCCAGTGTCATACCTAAACGAGAAGTAGAATTCACAATTGACTTACTTCCTGATGCTAAGCCAATTTCAAAATCCCCATATCGTATGGCTCCAATAGAACTTCTTGAATTGAAAAATCAGTTTCAGGATTTTCTTGTCAAAGGCTTCATTCATCCCAGTACTTCACCATGGGGAGCCCCTGTTTTTTTTGTTAAAAAGAAAGATGGTTCCATGAGACTTTGCATTGATTATAGAGCTTTGAATAACATCACTGTTAAAAACAAGTATCCTTTTCCTCATATTGATGACTTGTTTGATCAGCTCCAGGGAGCTCAGTACTTTTCCATGATTGACTTGAGATCCGGATACCATCAGCTGAAGGTGAAGGAGGATGACATCCCGAAAACAGCCTTTCGTACTAGATATGGGCATTATGAATTTTTTTTATGCCATTTGGGTTAACTAATGCACCTGCTGTATTCATGAATCTTATGAATAGAGTATTTCATGAGTTCTTGGATAAGTTTGTGGTTGTATTTATTGATGACATTCTGGTTTTTTCTAAAAATAAAAAGGAGCATGAAAAACATCTAAGGGTTGTTTTACAATCTTTAAAATAAAAGAAACTAAATGGAAAATTCAGCAAGTGTGATTTTTGGTTGCAACAGATTTATTTTCTTGGGCACATTGTAAATAAGGATGGAATAACAGTTGATCCTGCCAAAACAAAAGTAGTTGATGAATGGCCAAGACTGACAAATGTTACAGAGATTCGTAGTTTTCTGGTCTTATCAAGTTATTACCGACGCTTTGTTAAGAACTTTGCACGGTTATCTAGCCCAATAACTAAGTTAACACGGAAAGGGGTTAAATTTGTTTGGACAGAGGAATGTGATGTTTGTTTTCAGGAACTAAAGAAGAGATTGGTGAATGCTCCAGTTTTGGCCTTACCTTCCCGGAATGGTGAGTTTGTCATCTATAGTGATGCTTCTTTGAAGGGACTTGGTTGTGTTTTGATGAAGAATGATCAGGTAATTGCCTATGCTTTGAGACAACTTAAACCTCATGAGATGAATTATCCCACACATGATTTGGAATTGGCAGCTGTGGTTTTTTCTTTGAAAATATGGAGGCATCATCTATACGGAACCAAATGCCAAATATATACTGACAATAAAAGTCTCAAGTATATATTCACTCAGAAGAAATTAAACATGAGGAAGAGAAGATGGCTAGAACTGATAAAGGATTATGACTGCATGATTAATTACCATCCAAGAAAATCAAACAAAGTAGCGGATGCCTTAAGTCGGAAAAATCATGCATCATTAACCATGCTACGTTTGGAACGTGATCCCTTGATTAATGATTTGATAAATTTTGGCTTAGAAGTTGGTGGTGCAGGGAATATATCTGTTTTCTTTCAGGTTTCAGTGCAGTCTTCATTGTCAGACATAATTATGAAAGCGCAGAGGGAAGACCGCGAGCTATAGAGAAAGGTAGAATTGGTTACAATGGGTAAGTTTCCAGAATTTAATCTTGATAAAGATTGTGTTTTAAGGTTTGGAAAAAGGTTGTGTATGCCCTGTGATTCCCAGCTGAAGAAAGAATTGTTGTGTGAAGCTCATAGTTCTCCATTTTCTGTTCATCCTGGAAGTACTAAGATGTATAGAGACCTTCGGGAGTATTACTGGTGGAATGGGATGAAAAGAGATATTTCTGATTTTACAATGAAATGTTTGAAATGTCAGCAGGTTAAAGCAGAGCGACAATTACCGAAGGGGATGCTTCATCCTTTTCCAGTGCCAGAATGGAAATGGGAGAATATATCCATGGATTTTGTGGTGGGAATACCAAAGACTTCTCGAGGTAACAATGCGATATGGGTTATTGTTGATCGGCTAACAAAGTCTGCTCATTTTCTTTCTATTCGAGATACAATGACATTAGATCAGCTTTCTCGATTGTACCTCAAAGAGATTGTCAGGTTACATGGACTTCCTATTTCCATTGTGTCTGACCGAGATCCCAGGTTCACTTATAAATTTTGGAAGGGACTTCAGAAGTCTTTGGGCATAGATTTGAATTTCAGTACAGCTTTTCATCCTCAATCAGATGGGCAGTCAGAACGAACGATTCAAACTTTGGAGGATATGCTTCAAGCTTGTTCAATGGACTATCAGGGAAGTGGGGATCATCATCGTTGATTAGTTGACTTTTCTTATAATAACAGTTTCCATTCAAGTATTCAGATGACACCTTTTGAGGCCTTGTATGGAAAGCGGTGTCGGACTCCTGCGTTTTGGGATGAAGTCAGTGAAAGAAAGTTGATGGGGCCAGAATTAGTAGAAGAAGTGGCTGAGAAGGTGAGGATGATCCAGCAACACATGAGGACAGCTCAGAGCAGGCAGAAAAGTTATGCAGATAACAGAAGGAAAGACTTCCCTTTCAAGGTAGGTGACCATGTTTTCCTTAAAATATCTCCTTGGAAAAGTGTGATGCATTTTGGTAAGAAAGGGAAACTAAGTCCACGGTTCATCGGTCCTTTTGAAATCTTGGATAAAGTTGGAACAGTTGCATACTGCGTAGCTTTGCCTCCGAGCTTATTTCAGGTACACAATGTTTTTCATGTTTCGATGTTGAGAAAGTTTGTTCCAGATACATCACATATCTTGAGGCCGGAAGCAGTTCAACTGGCAGAGAACCTTTCTTATGAAGAAAAACCGGTTCAGATTCTTGATCGAAGCGAACAGTTATTGCGGAATAAGGTAATCCACCAGGTAACAGTTTTGTGGAGAAATCACATGGTTGAAGAAGCAACATGGGAGTCTGAAAATGCTATGAGGGAAAAATACCCTCAATTGTTTAATAAGTAAATAAAATTGCGAGGACACAATTTCAAGAAGGTGGGGATAATGTAACATCCCAAGGTTTTCTAAAAATAAGTTGAAAATGCATGAAATTTTGTTTAAGGTATATATTTATAAGTATCCTTTAAACATTATTTTATTTCTTCTATGTTTTTAATTTCAAGAAACTGTCATATACAATTGGGTTCAGTATGTTATTTATAGTCTGATGAAACAAACTTGTTTTTTTGGTGAATAGTAACATGCCCTTATGAATAGTAATATGAATAGTAATATGACCTCATTAATAGTAAATAATATTATTATTTTATTCTCCCATGGCAATAGGATAATGGGATCTTAATTAAGTTTCCAATGTCACATAAAACTAATTGCACTTCAATATTGTTATTTTTCGAATTAACTGTGATCTTATTTAAAAATTAAATTAATAATATTTGTAAAATTATTTTTGAAAAATGGAGTTAATTTTTGAATTCTACACATCGAAAAATGGTCGGGGTAAATTTTTGGTATTTTTCTGAAACTCTTGAATTTTCGGTGAATAGTGAAATACGGTAAAATACCGTATAATCAATTTATCAGTAAAAATGCACTATTAATGACATCATAAGTGATGCAAGGCCACTTGCTTCGAAATCACATGATATTATCACTATTTAGGGCCACTTGATTTGAGATTATTCATAGTCTTGATAAAAATATTATAATAATAATTAAAATAATCTAAAACACCTCCCCTCCTCCACTATAAATACCACCCTCACTCCCCTCTTCCTCCCACACCTCTCAAGCCTTGAGAATTGTCTAAATTCTGCCAAATTCCCTCCCCAATCTTCTTCCCCACGTCCTAGAGCTGATGGTCTCACCAAAAGGCCAAAATCAAAGCCCTTAAGAAGGATCTCAAGGAGAAGAGATCAAGAGGTAAACATCCTCTTTCATTTTCATTCTTTCCTTCCATTTTATGTTATCCTCTTCCTTTCCCTTTGTCTTTTGTTGGGATATTTCATTAAATATTTCCCCTTACTATCCAAATTTTGTATGAATGATGAGATATTCCATTCCTCTCATCAATCTTATTTTTATGAAATTTTAAGAGACACCGTTAGGCTGTCGAATTTCCATAAGAAATTTCTCATGTTTTCTTTATTTCATGATTCCTTTTCTTCTTCCTTAACCCCCTCTTATCCAAGAGGCATGAAATATCCAGAATCATGTATATTCTGGATGTTGTCATATTTATGGAAAATTACAAATCATTATTCCTCTCCTCTCTCACTTATTTAATGAATCAAAAAACATTGTCCATTTGTGTCGAATTACCGATATCGTGGACGATGTATTTTCAATTTCCATTAATTCTTTCAAGCCTGGTCATGAAACCATTTATATGGTTGAACCAGGTTATAATATATGTTTTAAAACTCATATATGGTTCTGGAATTCTTTTTTACTCATGATTCAAATTTATAATACTAACTGAAGTTGTAATTATCAAAGAACCACTTAAATGATCTAAACGAACATAACTAATGTTTTAACTTACAAATCATCATCATATAAAGCATCGAAGTGATATATTGTATAATTTATGGTACTATAAATATGTAAATACTACTCCATTCCAATTATGTAGTTTCACTTCCAATCAACAAGAACAATTCATCATGAACCGATTGTGAAAATCACAAAAGAACTCACCCAAAATAATGCAAGGAACAAAATACTAACAAATAAGGGGTGAAATGAGGTTATGAAATGACCATATAATATGTTATAAACATGAAAATGTTTCTGTAAAATACTAATAACACTCTTTTAACCATTATACAGGAGGTTGAAACAATTTTGAAGTAAGAAAAGCCTAAGGTAAAGGAATTCTTAACCCGATTTCTATTCTTTGGGTTAACCTTCTACTTTTTAATTTATGTGCTATTTAAATTGATTGTGTGATGGTTTCTGTTTATATTATGTTTCATTATGTGTATTTACAGAGTATATACATATTCCATCCACTCAATTAAGTCTCACTTCAAGTATATGATTTTTATAAGGGACTTTTCTTCTAAAATCCTCTTTTAAAATTCTGTTTTATAAGATTCAAAGGCAATGTTTTTATGCTATTGTTTATGTTGTATGATTATGTTTTTGTTATTGGTAATTGTTTATGATGAAGGGTGGGACCTATATTTTCCTCCAATGCATTGGGTATGAGTAAGTTGGAGGTCGGTCGTATGGTTACTCCAAGTGTAACTCTGATGGTTACACAATGTAAGGTAGTCGTGAGGGTTACAAATTTTAAGGTAGCCAAGATGGTTACAAGATTATGTAAGTAATTCCCCAATATACCTCTATGATTATAATTATGTTTGTGTGGATCTTGTGTAAATCTCATGTTTCACAAAGTTAGATTTTATGGGTGTAAAGCATGTATTTTGAAAATGTTTTCTTACGTCATGTGTATTCATGGACTAATGTGATACTTCCTTCTTTTTCATACCTTACTGATCCTTTTTGCTCATCACAAGTTTTTAAATGATTTTTCACAGGTTATTGGATGAGTAATACAAGGAAGGAAGACATGTTAAATGTTTAAGAATTGTCAAGGAGTCTTGTTTTATGTTTTAATGTTTTATTTTCTGAGGAAAATGGAAACTGATTTTATGGTATCCACTATGTATCAATGTGTAATAATACGAATGTTTTGTCTTAATTACCTAAAGCTCTAAACATGAAAAGATCCTCAATGTAAACTGAAGTGTTTTCTTGAATAAATTCAAGATTATGTATGAAATAAGTGCGGGTCTTTATACTATGGGGGTCTGATGAGGTACTAGTATCCAGTGTGGGTCTTACGATGTACTATGATCCTCTGTGGGTCTGATGATGATTTAGGATCCATCGTGGGTTTACATCTTAATAGATTAAGATGAATTATTTGTTTCATCTAATCACCTCTACTATTGTACTAAATTTATTCCTGGTGTGAGATGAGTCCCTACCTATGTGGTACTTTCCCTTTGTGGTAATACGATGGTGGTATTCTTCTGTGTGGCATACCTATGTGGTACTTACCTTTGTGGTTTATACATTGGGGATTTTGTGAGACCTTGAGGGTATCGGGGTCCCTAATGTGTATCATTATACTCACCCTTTCACGGGATATGCCCACACCTTGTTGTGTTTGGTGAAGAAGATGGACAACGCTGATCGAGGCTGAGGGTACTAAGACTATACAGTGCCTGGAGGTAGACCATATAGTGTGTTAGTATGCAGATGAGACGAGCTGACGTGGAGTGACGACGATGTGATATGTACCTACTATTCTTGTAGGAACATCAGAGGATGACACAATAGCTATATTTCTCTTTCTTCAGTTGCATTGTATTTCAGTTGTACTTGTAACTTACTTTTGAGCTTGTATTCCAGCCCCTCTTACATTCAACACTCTTTTTGATATACAGTTTACTTATGTTCGTATCTTGTTGTGTTCTTGGTTGCGTGTTTTTACAGGATATAAATGAATTTCCTTCTCAGTTTTATGAAATACGCCATTCGGTGCTAGTCGCCATCCCCTGGCCTATGGAAGGCGGGCTTGGGGTAGTCATGACACGAGCCCCGGGGGACGGGTCATGACAAATCAGCTAAGGGTTTATTGGAAAACTAATTTCTTCTATCATAATAGAGGGTTTGTCCCATTGTAATTTTTTATCTAGCTGTCCATTATTGCAACACGTAATTCAATTCCTTGTCCCCTTCATGAAATTTTCTAAGATGTATCTTCCAGCACTTTTGACCGTTTTTATTTTTAACTGTCCTACCACTTGAAATTTCACTAATGTATCACTAGAATTTAAATCCATTTTCTTCTAACAGACTCTATATTCTAGGTACACTTCAGATTTAAGAATCACTGTTTAATTTTGGGGGTAACATCAGACAATTATTATATATCTATCAATATCTATAATTTCAATGTATTATCATAGAAATGGTTTTCTCCAACCAAATAAGTTGTAAAATTTACATTCATAGGAAATTAAAAAGTAATGGGAATATTATTAAAGTCTTTTAATGTTATCCCAATATGCCTTGATGGATTTTTCATCCTTTTTCTTTATTTTAGGGAATCCACTGTCCATTTTCAGTTAGATAGTGTAAAGAACACATTTATAAAAAAATAAAGAATTATTTGCACTCTATAACATCTATCACTTCAAATTTTATATTTTTTTACCAACATTCAACATTGATCATATTTACACATTTTATGATAAAAAACATTATGACATTCTTTTTTTAGATCCTTGAAGAGTGGTGATGATCCTTTAAATTGAGTCGATCGATTCTATTATGATTAAGGGTTTATAAAATCCATTTAAAGTGGGAGTCCATTGTTGAATAAAGGTCTCAATTTCAAATTTATTCAACATATGTGGGTGTAGTATTTCCCTAAGATTTCGATTTCTCTTCAAAATATGGGTTAATTGAGAAATTGTTTTTATGATGTTCTTGAAGTTTTCTTCCATTAGGTTAGGAAACTAATTTGAATTTTCATCTCATTTCCCATCATATTGGGTTTTGACTCAGTTTCTCCTATTTACATCCATTTTCTAAAATAAATAGAAAATTGGGGATGAAAATTTTTATAATATTAAAAAATAAATGGGAAACCAAGAAACATAAAGCAATAACTCATAAATATCTTATATTATCTAAAATATGGATTTCTAGGTTTCAATATATTCTATCGATGATTTATTTATTAGCATAAAATATTATGGTAGTGTCTAATACATTAGTAATGATTTGTATGTATCTTGTGAATTTACCAAATCATGTTCCAAATAGGGTCAAAATAGGATTCCATCCTGGCCACTTTTTCATTATAATTGTACATGTTATTTCTAATGCCCATTTTTGGTTATTACAATTAAGAGAAACAATCCCATAGGCATATCCACTTATACTATATATATATATGGTTATATTTTTTCATAAAAACTTACTATATACATTACCAAGACCTAGGGATGTTTTACTATTTTTAATCTTATCCTAAGGCTTTCACTATGTTTTTAAAATCCTAGTCCCCAAAAACAACTAGACTTCCCCCTAATAGAAATAATGACCAAAAAACATTAATATATCATGACTCATGGTTTATTATATAATGATTGTCGTAATATAATCCTAGAATATTATGAGTCCTAGTGTCTTGGGAAAAATATATATAACAATTAATATTTATATATGGGTCGAAAAAGATTAATTATAAACTCCACAACATGTCCTTAAAATTCCATTTCACTTATAAAACTACAAGTGATACCTTGGGGATGTTCATAATAATTTGGTAAGATATAAATCCCAATAATTTAATAATAAAATAGAATAAATTAAAATAGTACAAGTATGCAAATATAAATATCACTGTAACAAAAGATATGTGAGAATCATAATCTTGAACATCGAAGCGTGATATAATATGATAACATATGGGAAACATGGGAATGTGGAAAAAACATAAAATATGACAACATAAACATAGTCCATACCTATCCAATGAGAAAACATAACATAGTGCACATAGAATAACCTTACATGCACTATAAATGGTATCTCATGAGATAAAAAAAATTTCCCAATACATTATAGGGCTATATAATTTGGTCCCACCCAACTCATTCATATAATGTACATGCATATTTGTTCCACATATATCATGAAATATACTAATGTATTTGAAAAATTATAAATACATTATCAAGGAACAAGGGTTATATACATGTAATTCGCATATAAATAATGTATAGGTAAATCTATATGAATACCCATGAGAGGAAATGAGAATGGGCACTCACTCCAAAAATGTTTCTAATTAAAAATCATATATAAGGTTGTTATCATAATCCGGGTGAATAAATATTCATAGAAGGGTTTAATGATAGTGAATAGTTTCTATAATCAAATTGAAATGATAATTTCATTAAGAGGGATTTGTAAAAACATGTCCCAATATTTAAATTTTAAAATTAAAAGGCATAATAAAAATATTTTTCAGGAATAAGGATGATAAAGAGAGGATCACATACCTTGAGAGCGTACTTATAAAAGCATGGAAGGAGATTCTTTAGAGGTTTGGGGCACTATGGGAGGTGTATAAAGAGGTAGAGGTTGTTTAACATCATGATCCATGGGGTTTGAGTGATGTGGGATGGGTTTTTTGGTGGGTTTTTATAGAATAAGAGAGGGGGATTTTTTTATTAATTTCTATACATAGGTTTTTGTAATCTAAATAATAAGATAATAATTACCAAAAACCATACGTTGGTTTTTTCCATTGGTATCCAACGAGGACTGGTTTTCAATATTTTATAATTATAATAACTAAAAATAGAGTTATGATACCCTTAGTGATGTTCAATATTTATATACATAAGTAATTAGTTTAAAAATCATAAAATTTAATATTGGTTATGGAGGATTGATTAAGGGTATAAAAAATAAATAAAACAAAAACAAAAACACATTATTTTAAAGGTGAAACACTATTTTTTCCATGTATACCCTTTATAGTATTTATTACATCACTTACGGGCTTTTATTATGTCATGATACCAAATATATATTTATACTGTTTTTATTCTTTATCCAAAAATTTGATTGCTTTGGAAATTTTTGGTAAATTCACAACAGTATTATTTGGACATGCTGATTTCAAAAATAATTTTTTATTTTAAAATAATAATTATCTAAATATTAAACTTTTAAATTTTAAATAATATCATCCACAACACTTGAAAAATATTGGTTTTTACAAAGATAATAGTTTCAAAAAAAATTAATATTATATTTGACATCATAAAATTATATTATCATTTATATTTAAAAAATTGTAATATAATAATAAAATTTTATTAAAATTAAATTTCTTCCCAAAAAATGAATACATAAAAAATAGTGAATTGTTGGAATCTATAAAAATCTAAAAAATAAAATTTTTGTTTCATCATTTAAAAATATATTTTTTATAAAACTCATTATTTAATAATTAATAAATTAATAATAAAAATTATAAATATATTGACTATACTATTATTAATAAAAAATTTAAAATTCATCTATTTATGGTCTAGACCCATAACCTATTATTAAAGTAGCTTATTCCCTATGGGTAATGTGTGTGATGATGATAGTTTCATGGGGTGATTTAGAAAATAAGGTTTTATCCCTATTTTCAATATGCTTCAACATGTCCCATCAATAGTTTCTCTCATGATTTAGTTATTTAATCTTGACATATGCTTGGTCAAGGGTAAATAATAGTAATATATATCCCTTGGAATCTATGAGAAATGAGATTCATATAGTCGGATCTAGCCGGTTGAGGCCATCTCTTCTGTCAAATATGTCAATTAGAAATTATCATATCCCTTAATATATACTATTCCTTATAGTAATCGTACAATATTTATATTACCAAGGGAAATAATGTTTCAATAGATTTTTAAATCTGACATGATATATCATATAATAGTAAAAAATAACCAAATTATTTCGTGATTTTTTTATAACATCAATACATAGTAATGAATTTATTCATTTTAAAATGGAATTTAATTTATAAAACTTCATGTAATTACATTTCCATACTAATTCAAATTCTATGTATTTTACTTATAAACCTCCCAAATAGTGTGTCTTGGCATTCAATAGTGGTGGAACTTCATGTGAAATCTTGATCAGGTTTTTCTTATTTCATCTTATGTATACTGTGGTCTCAGGGTTCTCCTCTCCATTATTCGACCCCATATAACCTATGGATAAGGGCCTCTGATTTAGTTAAATTTACCCCAACATTCCCTTAATACTCTTCATTTTTTATTATGAATTTCATCATTTCCAGGGTGACATTTCAATCAATAGAGGAATTGTTGACTGACATAACATGTTTTTCACAGGTATTCGGTAAATAATAGAGAATAAATATGTCTTGAAACTTATCATCAACCATCATTTTTATGGAATCTAGTAGATCTAAAAAACCATGGAACTCTCTCATGTGCTGTGATATGCTGATCCCATCATTGCACTTATATTTGATATGTAAGAAAATAAGGTTTTTATTTTTATTTGTGGTTGTTTGTGTATACATAATTTACTATTTTTTCATAGAAATAAAGCATTGTGTTCAATGTAAAAGTTTCTAGTGATACTTTTATCGATATGCTTCCTTATTTGGGTAGCATACTTATTTTTAAATAAGACACAGTCAACCCCAACTAGATGTTTACTGGTAGTTATCTTCTGACTAGATTGGAGACTATTTTTTATTTCTCCATTGGATATATTATAGGCTTTATAGCATATACTATGGGCTTCCATAGATATTTAATGTACAAAATATAATTGATTTTTTCATTCATGATGTCATAATTAAATTTTATATGATTAACGACATTACTAATATTTTCATCTATTTTATTCATTCATATTCTCAAAAATATAACTATTTGACGTTGTCAATCGAGGTATAAATATCAAAATATAACTTATGGATCACTGAAAATGGGCTCTAATTGTCCAAGAAATTAACAAAATAGTTTCAATGGTCTCCATCAACCAATGTGGTCTTGCAGATATGGATTTCTAGAATAGTTGTTAGAAAAAACCGCAATGACATTATTTTCTTGAATTGTACTCTATTATCTATTAACGGGTTACTATGTCACTTGAATTTCTACATGAAATTAGTACACATCTATATATTGTTTTGACCTATATTGTTAATGTTTTGTGTTCCATTGGAATCATTTTGATGAAAATATCAAGAATATGTTTTCAAAAAACATCTCTTTTAATAATTAATTTTGTAGTCACTAAAAAACTCTCTATGCAATATCTATTTCAACGATTTTTACATTGATTCAACATCGATGGGGAAGACGGTATTCCAAGAGAATAAAAAAACAAAAATATAAAGAAAAAAATGAATTTAATAATTTATGTGTTTTGATAGTGTGCCTATCACTAAAGAAGAATCATGGTCGTATTAACTATATACTCTTCATAAGAAACATCATGGGATCAAAATATTACAATTATATAAGATGATACATGAATTTTATAATATTAAAATACCAAGGATCAAGGATGTTTCTCCATCTTCATCTCCCCTAGATAAATCTCCCATCATCATAGGTTATGTTAACTACGTTGGCTACTTCAACAATCCATAGTATAATTTGGTATTTTTACAACCTAATGTAGACGTACATTACAAATATTTAAAAAAATTGTTTCTCATTGTTAATTTCCCAAATTGGGAGTGGCATAAATATCTTCATCATTCTTCCTACAATTGGTCTGAAAAATCAATGAAAGTACCATATGAAATAGACCCTTGATTTTATTAAAGAAACCTATCATGATTTTCATCGAAACTAGTTGTAATCCTGATAAATGATTCTCTTTCAACTTACTTGGCTCCTCATTATGAATTTAAAAATGTACTTTTGATCAAAAAAACATTTACTCATAGCCCAAGCATCTTATTATGTGGTCAAACTCGACTTTTATGTTTATAAGTTCATTTAGATCAGTAACAAATATTACCATTGGTTTCTTCAATTATAAAATATTATTGTGTATGGTTCCTCCAACATGATTTTATATCGAACCATTGGGAAATAAGAATCCTAAAAATCAACATTTTATTAATCTAGGGATATAAATCCATTCATTCATTAGCATGGATCCCTTTATCAGTCCACATGAGAGTATTATAATATATCGTGGAATATTCATCAGCTTCTGTCAACTCATCTTCATCAACTAGGTCATTAAATGAGTTTGGTTCGAATCTAGGTAGGAGAATATAACCCTTACAAAAAAATTTCTTATATTTGGATTTTTAGAGTTCTCTTATGAAAATGTATCTTATGACCATCCATTCTAAAAATTATACTATGTCGGTCTTCCATAAAATTATTGTTTGAGTACATATGTTAATTTTCATATAGTATCTAGAAGGTTAAATTATCCTACAATAAAACAACATATTTATCTTATGAAAATAATTCCAATAGTTAACTTATTTTAAAAAATGTAAAATTATCCTATTGATATGATGAAAACATGTTGGGAAAAAATATAAAAAATAAAATTCAATTGGAAATAAATTATTCTATAAAAAACTCTAATGTTTTTGAATTCATGATTTCATTGTTTGAACACATCAACAAAATAATTAAAACTATTCCAACATATATTATTTAAAATCATAAAATGTAATTTTAATAACCTAAATAAAAAGACTCAAGATAAATTAATTAAAACTACAATATATTCAATGAAAATATTTGACATTAAAATATAAGAAAATAAACAATAATCATTTAATAATTAAGAACTAAAAAACTTGTTTTTATTAAAATATCCAATGAATTATTATTTCATCATAAGATATCCAAATATAAACTATTTTCTTTTAAAATATCATTTATGAACTAAATATTTTAAAAATGTCCTCAGAAGTATGTGGAAATCATATAACAATAAATGGCTACCTCACTAACTTTTAGAAAATTAAAAATTACAGAAATATTTTGAAAAATATTTTCTTTGAAAATATACCTGGAATATTATAGTGGATGGTTCAATGAATATTGAAATCACAATGGACTGAAAATCCATCCATTTGGAAAACATTAAACTAATTATTCTCTCTAGACTATGGTAATGAATGTAAAAAATGATCAATAGATAATATTTTTCAAAGTATTCTATATAACCATTTTTAAATAAATTCAAATGTATTAAAAATATAATTTCTAACATAATAATTTATAGAATAAATAGTTATAAAACATTTTGAAAAAAATATATCATTGAGGAGAATGATTCCGGATCCAAAAAATTTCCATTTTTAATAAAAATATTTCCTCAAAATGTTTATTTAAAAAAGTTTTTAGAATGAAATAAGAACATTAAAATCCAAAAAAAAGTGCCATATTATAACAAAAAATATTTGGTTTCACAGATAATGAGAATAAAAAACTACAATTGAGATTCAAGCATAATCAATCCATATTAAGAAACATATTATAGAAAAAAATATTTCCATATTAGTTACTATTTAATAAAAAACCCCTTGAAGTAAATAACATAAAATGGAACTTTAAGTACAAAGAATATGATTATATTTCATATTTAATATATAAAATGAGTGTATAAAGTCATTATAAACATAAATAGGTGCATAAAATTTAACATGTCAGAAGCAAACTATATTAATCATGGTATAATGGATATTACCATAAACATACAACAACATAATAATATGTAAAAGGATATATAAAATAAGTAGTGAAAGAATGAATAAATACAGAACTGATTTGTAATATAAAAAGCCTCTAGATAGTGTCATATACATGGATCCATGGAATTTTGAAAATCTAAAATTGAACATGGGACATTCATATATAATTATGAAATGAAAAATACAATAAGAAAAATTGGTTTCTCCAATAGAATATTGAGCATATGCTTGGTCCCCTTCCCCAATGCTCCACCTACAGGAAAAACATATCAATATTCTATAGCAAGGAGCATTCCCTAATCCATACATGGAGAAAATTAATCTACTTAGGTACCAAAGGTGTCCGAAGTAGATTGTGACTTAAAATCCTAGTATGCAACCTCCAATGGTGTCTAGATTTAGTCCAAGAAGTGATCCAGCTAAATAGTGTATTGATATAAATAAGATAGTAGAAAATGATGAATAAATAAACAGAAGCTTGCTCAGGTTACAGAAGGATGCCTTGGGGTTCCACCTACTTCTGTATAGTCAAGAATAAATGTATAACCAATCACTATATATATAGTAATAATATATAAATATATATTAGTTATGTATTAAACCTTGTAATATGAACCATGTACGTGTGGATGTAAGTGTCCATATAGGTGGAATACTAGGGGACAACTTGATCAGGATATGACTCATATATATATAACCAATATAAATGATACTATATTCTCATAAAATAAGTTACATGTCATAAATATCATATTGAGTGGGAGATTTCACTCTCATCACTCGAAATGGTGTATGTTTCATCATGACAACACCCTATTAGGGGAGGTGGTTTGTCATTATCACCATTTAAATAGAATCAATGGTTTGAGATATCATGCTCAACACCTGATATAACGGATCATGAATCATCATTCCCAACAAAACCCTTACCATTGTTCCACACCCTATATCAATTTCATAATATTATTTACAATAAAATGCATGAGGCATTACCTCTAGGGCAAAATGATTATCCGGTGTAATCATAATGAAAGGAATTAAAATTAAATAATTACATATAATAAACCAAGAAATGATCAGAATTTAATTTCCACATTTTATATGTAATTTCAGTATTTCCTTTTAATTCATTTAATGAAAAATACTCTCATGAACAATCTATTCTATTTAAAACATTCCAGTGAATATATCAAAACATTCCAATAGTTTTTAAAAGGCTGCAATAGTAATTTAGAAGGTTTGATAGTCTAATGGGAGATTACCTACATGGTCAATTAAAAATATAAGTTGGACTAATAACATAGGTGATGCCTTGGGTGCATTAGACATTTACATGGGAGTGGTAAAATCCTATTAGAACTCATGAAGATATCTTAAGAGTTGTTCCTATCAATTACGAATATTCACGATAAAGGAAATCTTAATCTGGAACAGCCAAGGGGTGTCCATAATTGTGGTTAGCATCAAATATTTATATAAAAATAATTAGTGGGTGTATATAAAGATGCGTAGATCCATTTATTATGAATAAATCAAATAAACAATGGCGCACGACAATGGTCGGTTTGCTGAATAATAGAAAATATATGAAAACCCCAATTCTATTGGGGAAAACAATGATTCCACAAACCTACGGTCTATTTTTAAACTCCTCATTTGTTGAAATCCTTTTATTTTAATTAGGATGAGATAAATTTTAGAAATAATAAAATTCCACAAAAAATAAGAAAAACGAAATTGAAACTAAATTGAATAGCAGATTTGAATATAATCTTATATAGGAAGGGATACGATGGTAGGGAATGCATCTATCTATCCATATATTCCATTGATTGTTTGTTGGACTTCGTATCAGAGAGGTATCAAAGAAACTAGATTACAGAAGAGGACTATATTCCTGAGGGGTAAGGCCAATCCATCCATTAGAATGAGGATAGGAGAAAAAAATTAATATTTCATTAATGGAATTTGGTAATTTCACCCTCAAATATAGGGGCACATGTTTTTGCTGCACTGTTTGGCAAAACTGTGAGAAACCCATTCTTAGGATAGATTCTAAGGAGAGGCCCCACATAGTGAAGGTGCAATGTTTTCCTAACTATAACAATACGATACCAAATACCAATATTTAAAACTTATATTTTTACACGGGCATGTGCCTTAGGTCACAGGGTTATATAAAAATTATGTGACCCCTGATCCTCCTCTATCCCACCACGTATGGTTAAAAGGGACAATCTAAGTTGGGATAGAAGGATTCTAATATCCATGTGGTGAAGCCTACTTATCAGATTTCAAGATTTCTAAGCTCTGAAAAATATGTACACACCCTTGTGAGCTCTTTAACTCTGCTGGGTAACATTTAAAGGGAAAGTAAAAGAACCTAAACAAAAAACAAATGATCCATATATTCATTAAAAGATGTTTCATTACAACCTCACCTATTTAAAGTGACTCAACCTAGAGTTTTCCTTTTGATAGTAATGTGGTATTACGTACAAAGAGATCTGGCCACTAAGATCCTATACCAGTTTCCCATTCCTATATCTCATCTTGTACTCGATCATCCTACCATTGTACTTGTACCTAAAAAAATGACCTACCTCAGAGTGTCCTCACACTCCAATCAATAAGAAAAACTAGATACTAATAGAATGATGCATCTACATCAAATTTTACCTCATCAAAATGAAAGACATGTGATGGGTCTGAATAATATTGGTGATGTTGAGACACACGAATGATATCACACATATATCAGTACCTCTATTAAAGTACAATCAGGTAATCCACCAGAATGATATGTTTCATAACCATGAAGGCTCTAACGAACATATTTTATATCTTACCATGCCATTGAATATGTTTATGGAAAAAGCTAGGTGAAAAATGGATGAAAACTTAGTCCCTCACATAGAGCTCGAGATGTCATTGGCATCGGTGGGCATACAATTTATGTCTGGATTGAACATTTATCATGCATATTTTAATCTGTTGAACATGTTCTATAGTTTATTACATGATACATGGTCCATGAATAGCTTCCTCATCTTCCACTAGCCATAACATCGGTGAATGGAAGGTCCTACCACATAATGCATCATAAAGATCCATCTCAATGGTAGAATGAAAGCTAGAATTATAAGGGAACTTAATAAGGGGTATTTTTTATTTCAAAACCATCGAATTCAAGGAAATATTCATGGATAATGTAAAATAGAACATGAATCATATGCACAATCTTTCCATCATTCTGTGGGTGATATTCTATGCTTAAAAGCACCTCTAAACCCAAGGAATTCTACAAACCCTTCTAGAACTGTGACATAAAGTGATCATATATGTCATAAATGATAAAACAAGGAGATCCATGAATATGTGAAAATTCCATTATACACATCCACCCTATCAATACAACCTTGAAGGTCTCCCACACATGTAAGAAGTGTGTTTCATTTATCATATTATCAAATACAATGCGGATTATATCAATTCCATGAGGTACTCTAGGCAAACCTGTCACGAAATCCATCAAAACATCATTCCATTTCAACTTGTTAATGGAGAATGACTATAAAACTCCTATCGAATGTTGATGTTCCCCCTTCACCAACTAAAAGGTGGAACACATATTGATAAATCTATAAATATAAAATTTCATATGAGGCCACCGCTACTATCAATGTAAGTCTTGATACATTTTAGTGACACACAGATATACTGATCATGCCGATGTGTGAAATTACGACATCATCTCCTTTATAATATTTGTTGTGGCCTACACTACCCCAAGGATTAGTAGAGTATCATCCCAATACACTATGAATCCTGAATTTTTATATTTTTATGATAAACTTTCCCTACGAATAAGACCCTCACGATAAGATAGTTTTCTCATTTTTACGAATTTTAGAAGAGTATAGGTCAGTGCTAAGGCTGTGAGGGCAGTCTCACCATGATCCTAAAGAACATCATTATTCATCTCTAAGAAGTAGGTGACGAAATTATGTTCAACACTATCCTCAGAAGAATCTAGTATCTATGACTTTTAGCTCATAGAATCGACCACTTCATTTCATTTATCTGTCGTGTAGTAATATTATAAATAAAAAAACTATAGATACTCAACCCACCTATTATGAAAAAGATTCATATATCACTATATAAATATTTAAACTAGGTTTTGAGTTCATTTTATGTCTGAAAACTCTCTCTAAGAAGATAGTGTCTCAAAAATTGTAGATCATGAAATATAGTAGCTAGCTCAAGGTCAGGTATTAGGTGATTCCACTTATGAGGTTTGAAATGACAATATATGTACATTTTGACTTTCACATCTAGAATCCAAATAGCTATAATATAAATATGTGATTCATCACAATATAATTTATTGTTCCTTCTTGGATCTAGTAGAATCAGTATTGATACTGAAGTCAATATTCCTTTCAACTTCTGAAAAGATACTTCAGAAGCTTCTGACCATATGAATTTTGATCCATTATTTTTCAAGCCCGTATGTGGTACAAAAATGTGTGATAAATCTATGATAAAGCATATATAATATTTTTCTAGACCCAAGAAACACCATATATACAAAAAAATTGTGTCTTCTCCCAGGAAACTACATCTCTCACTTTCTCTGGGTCTTCTAAAACTCCTTATTATGAGATAATTTGTCCCATATAGTGGACTTTGTCAATGCTGAAGTGGCATTTACTAATCTTATCATAGAGATACTGCTCTCTCAGTGTATTCTCCTCGATCTAAGTATTATTGGAATAGTCATGTCTAGATTGTGAATAAAATATTTTATCTTCATCAAAGACTAAAATGAAAGAATCCAAATATGATAATAATCCTCGATTTATAGGATCCATAAAAACAATAGGTGTGATTGTGAGTTTGAACGGACTAATTAGGTTCTATTATAGACTATATATTCTCCTGAATGTTGTCTGCTGTAGGTTATATGACCTGAAATGCACATGATGATAGCTATAACTAAAATCTATCTTTGAAAACACTCACTCCTTTGAGATGAACAAAGAGGTCATCTATTCAAGGAAATAGAAACCGATTCTTTTCAATGCCTTGGTTCAATCAATGGTAATCCACACAAACCCTATGGGTACCAACCACCTATAGGAAAAAAGGATAGGAAAACCTAAGGAAAGTGCAGGGGAATATAAATCTTTTTGCCTCCATATCCTTTAATTGATTCTTTAGTTTGAGAAGTTCTATAGTTTATATGATATAAGGAGTAATGCTCACATGTGCTACTCCTAGAACTATCTAACTGGTGAAATATACCTCTACCATTGGAGTTAGAACAAATAAGTCTTTTGGAAGTACATTGTAGAATTGTTCCACTATAGTAGAGAAAACATGGGATTATAAACCCATATAATCTATGTAATGTCTGGAGATCTAGGAAACAACACTACACAACCTATCTTGTCTTGATCATGATCACATAGCTTGAACATCACACTATCCCTTATGCACATGTAAATCACCATTCAATGATGTAAAATTCACCCTTTGATGATATCAGTATATATGGTATTGATAGGTAACTACCCAATCTATCTGGATGATTACATTATTTCCCATCATATTAAGGATGAAATGATTCAACACAAAAATGTATCTTCCTATATCAAGGGGAAAATCCTTAACACATCGAATTCCCTCTAATTGGACACCAAACTGGGTATCAATCACCTTAATTAGATAAAAGTGTTTGTTTTTGAGTCCTAGACTTCCTATAATAGTCTTAGATATAAAATAGTGAGACGTGACCCTGTTGAATAATGAAGACACAAATTAGTGGATACTATACAAGTATCTCAAACTATAGAAGGTCCAGTGCTTTTCTAATTCTATGTATGATATAATACCTATAAATAACATGTACTGTAGCCTAGAGTCACTACCAGGATACCCTATGCAATAATGTGCTTCTGGATGGATAGAAGGTGAAATAGGGATGTTTCACCACGGCGTGGAGACGGTAAGTCGTACCTATGTAGGCGCGGTGATTTCGTTTTTCTTTGGATGGATAGAAGGTGAAATAGGGATGTTTTATATTTATAATAACATATAAGTATATTATATATACTTATTTAATTAATTTATAATTAAAGAAACTAAATAAGACAATGTATAAGAAGAAATAAATTTTAAAGAATCGATAAAGGATATTACCTCTTCTTCGACGCGCCTCTTCAAAACCACCTCTTAGGGCACTAAAGTTGGTCTTTAAAGAAATCCAGGACCTCTAGTATGTTTCTATGGAAATTTATAAGAAAAATGGAATGGTTTTGGCTGAGCTTGAAGGCTCAAATTTTTGTGAAGAGGACAGAGAAAAGGTTCCCTTTTATAAAAGAGAAGATGGGCACTTTTGGAAACCTCTAAAATATTAATTTATAATAAACTAAAACCCTAAATAAAAACGTCAAAAGTGACCAAAAATAGAATATGAGATGGTATAGGGTTGTAATCGCATCAATCAATAAAATTTAGACATGTTGGGAATTTATTTTAAACCAAATCATTTCATTTTATCCTTATTTAATCTATTTAATTTTATTTGTGGTAATAAGATTCTAAATTCTAAATTGTTATAAATACTTACTTATGTGTTGTGAGTTGTCCATAATTATACACTTTATTACATTTTAGACCATATAAATTAAAAATTATATTTTTTAAATATTTTTGTGATTTTTAAGCAATTTAATAATATGTTATTTTTATAAAATATCAATAGTGTCAATTATGACACTATTAAATAATTTGAATTTAAATAATATCCACAATGATGATATATTCAAACCAAAATATTTAATAAATTTATAAAATGTAATATTAATCTTGAAAATTTGTGGAGAAAATTAAATAGTTCATATAATATTTATTTTAATATTTTTTAAAGCATTTATTTGATATTTCAATCAATAAAATAATTTCTACATCACTATTATGTCACCATTAATGATAATTATTTAATCCCTAAAAATTATAAATAAATTCACATGGTGTATATAAATTTATTATATTTCTGGTGACTATTTATGTTCGATGTTTTATGAAGTTTATCACTAAATTAAAATTATTACACTTATAAGATATAAGAGACTGACATTTGTCACTTTCTTTGGTTTTAATAATAATTACATATCATTCAGGGTCAAAAGTTCATTAAATGAATCTATTCCAACCTTTATCTTCTATGTGTCGAAATTTATTCATCCAATATAATTTTTTCAGGTGTTAGGGTAATTTTATAATCTTATTGTTACCCATAATTACCTGATTTACCTTTAACTGTAGTAAAGAAAATTTACTGTAGTTACTATTCATAATGTCTAAAAATAAAAAGTAACATATTAACATAGGTTGGACCTAATTATTCCAAATATGTAAACCATTTTTCCAAATTCAAAATACAGAAGCTGTAGTAATTAACATAAAATTAATCTCGTTGTCAAAAAAACGGTGTTTTGTTTAAAACATTGCTAAAGATTGAAATATTTTTACCTATGAACTCAATGTAAAATTAATATTAATTTCATAATTATATTAAATGGTAAAAATATATTCTTTTTTTACTTTAAAACTATTTCATATTATATTTTAACCATATAAATTATCTTGATGAAAAAATTGTTTTTAATTTAAATTTAGTGTATTTTTTCTATTCATCAAAATATTTAGGTTATCAGAATAATGTCAAAAATTTATCCAATGTAAATTTTTATATCTTGATTCAAAATAAGAAGTTTAATTTGTCAAATTGAACTTATAAACTTGTCAAAAAATACATTTAAAATGGGCGTTCCATCAAAAGGCAGCAAAACTGCATTTTTTGAAAAAAACATATTTTACCCGAACAATTTATTCTGTTCTCATGCCATGTTCTAGAATATGTGTAAAATGAATGATAATGTTATAAAATTAAAAATTTGGTCAATAATATTCATAACGTCTTGTTCATAATAATATTATAACAATATATCACTGTTTAATGAAACTCGGTAATGCGTACAATACACGCTATTGAAAAAGGTCGCTCTTACGTGAAACATAAAGCAAGAATAGTGTTTTCATATACTACAAGATAATATGGTTTTTCATATATCACAAGCTAATATTGGTTTATCTTACAACAAAAGACATCAAAGAAATTAAAAATAATATTTCTCATTAAATCTCGGGGTGTTACAATGTTAGGTAAATCAACACATCACGAACGATGTTTTAATTTCATGAATAAGTGGGAGAGGAGAGGAAATGTAATGGTGATTATTCCATAAAGATGATGAAATATAGAATATTTAAGATAATATATAATTCATTTATCTTTTATAAGGGATTTTTAGGAATGAAAAATAATATAAGGGAATCTCGAAATAAAAGAAATGTTGAGAAATTCCTTACGAAAATTTGGAAGCCTAACGATTACGCTTAAATTTTATTAAAATATTTTTATTAGAGAACGGGGGTCTCTCATCATTATTACATAAAATGGGAAGTAATGGGGATAATTAATGACATATCCCAACATAATCTGATGCAAATTAAAAATAATAACATAAAATTAATGAAAATTAAGAAAACTAAAGAGGATGTTTACCTCTTGATCTCTTCTCTTTGAGATCCTTCTTAAGGCCATTAGTTATGGCCTTTTGGTGAGGCCAGAAGCTCTAGGAAGTAGTTAAGAGTCTTGGGAGGTGTATTGGGAAGTACATAGGTAAGGCTAAAGGTCTGATATCTATGGGGGGAATAATGGAATGGGGGAGGTATTTATAGTGGAGGAGAGGAGGTATTTAACTTTTTTTTGTCATGATTACAATATTTTTTCTCAAGACTATGAATAGTCTTAATTCATGTGACCCCAAACAGTAATAATTGCATGTTAGTTTGAACTAAGTGTCCTTACATCACTTATTATGTCTTAAATAGTGTATTTAACTGATAATTTGAATATACAGTATTTTACTGTATTTCAGTAAACATAGAAAATTCAAAAAATTTAGAAAAATCCAAAAAAATCACCCTAATTTTTTTGAGTAGGGTTAAAAAATAACTCCATTTTTTGAAAATTATTTTCTAAATATTATTAATTTAATTTTTAAATAAAATCATACTTGATTCAAAAAATATTTATTTTAATTCTATAAATGCTTTTATATGACATTGAAAAATTAACCAATATGTCATTATCTTAATGGGTTAAGAAAATAAAATAATAATATAGTTTAATATTCATTATGGTCATATTACGATTCATATTACGATTCATATTGGTATGTTACTATTTACAAAAACAAGTTGGTTCCATCAGACATTAAATAACATACAGAACACAATTGTAGATGAATGTTTTTTTTGAAATACAAAACATAGAAGAAGAAGAATTATGTTTAAAGGATGGTTATAAATATTTAACTAAAAAAAAGTTCCATGCATTTCATTTTTTTAAAATTCGGTGTGTTAAAATAAGTCCCCTCAAATTGAGATAAAGTGATTTGTCTTTGTAAGATGATCCTCAATGACCCATATAGAATTGTTCCCTCTTGATATCCTTATATGTCCAATGATAAAGTCCATGGTAATTTTATCCCAAATTCATGTTTGTATGGGTAGTGATTGAGTCATAACTTTATAATTTTTTCTTGAATCCTTTACATGCTAAAATATAGTTAATGTTGACATGTATTTAGTGATATACTTTTTCATATTGTCCCACTAACAGTTCTCTTAAAGGTCTCGATAATAATTATGATCTCTAGGTGAATAGGTAATGTAAAGAAATGCACATCGTTTATAAGAGCATTCATTATCTCTGTATTGAATGGTTCACACATACATGACACAAATCTCAAAAATCATTCCTCATCCATTTTGAACTCAGATGATTATAATTTTCTCATGGATTCCACCTTCTTCAACATTTCCTCATAATAACATTAATAATATATTATTTTCTCCACGAGGGATGGTTGAGAAATCATTTGAGAAAAGATTAATTATTTTCCTCCAATAATGATTCCCATGTATATCCTTTTAATGTCCAAGTAGATTGGATCCTTCTCAATTCTCATCATTGATAAATACCAAGGATCCTTTCTACATAGATCATCTCCTACCTTGTTTTCCTTACCAGGATGGTAGTGGATTGGACAGTAATAATCCTTAATGAGACTTAACCATATTCACTAAAACATATTTACATACTTCAATGTGAATATATATTTTAGAGTACTCTAATCAGTATATATCTCACACTTCTCCCCATAATGATAATACCACCAAATTTTCAATGTAAATATCTCAACTAGCAACTCTAGATTATGCATGTGATAGTTTTTCTCATTTATTAACAATTACCTTGAGGCATTTGATATCACATTATCATTTTTCATCAATAAACATCCTAATCACTTATTTTAAGCATAATTGAACACAGACAATTATTCCCCACTTGTTGGTAGTTTGAGAAATGGTTCAGTGATAACCATCTTTTTCAACTCCTTGAAGAAGTATTCATATTAATTGGTCCAAAAAAAACCATTCTAAATTTCAATTAATCTTGTTTAGTGGGTATTAAAATAATTAAAAGTTATTAATAAATCACCTGTAATACCCAGCTAGACCATGGAAACTATGGATCTCCATTAAAAATGTTGGCTCAATCCACTCTTCAATTGCCTTTGTTTTGGAAGGGTCCATAGATATCCCTTTGCTAGTGATAAAATTCCCCAAGAATGATACATACTTCCTCCATAACTCACATGTGTTGTATATTTCAGGTGGTTTCTCCCTTTATAAAGACATAAAAATATTAACCCAATGCTCATCATGTTCCTCATTTATCAGGGATTATATTAGAATATCATTAATAAATACTACCACAAATTGGTAAAGGTAATATTTAAAGACTCTATTTAATAATTCTATTATGATTTCTAAAGTATTAGTAAGTCTGAAGGGCATCACTATGAAATCATAGTTTCCCTAACTCATTCAAAAGGTACTCTTGGTAATATCATCCCTCCTCACCCTTAATTAGTGATATCCCAACCGAAGGTCCACCATAGAGAAATAACTTTTCCCATGTAGCTAATTGAACAAGTAATCTATCTATGGAATGGGATACTTTTTCTTTAACATTATTTTATTGATATCATGATAATCATTGAAGAGGCACATTGATCCTTCCATTTTCTCAATGAAGAGGACATGTGCACACCATGGGGAAGCACACTGACATATAAAACCCATATCCAGATTCTCCTATAACATCTTCTTAAGTTGTTCCATCTAAAAGGTGGACATTCTATAATGTGTATTTGATATAGGTAGATTTCTAGGAATAATCTCAATTTATAACTCAACCTCTAAATCTGGAGGAATACCAGACAACTTTTGAGGGAATACATATGCTTAATCCCCCATTATAGGTATGTCTTCGAGGAAGGTTTTATCCTTTGTCTCAATCAATTCTTATAGAAATGATTAATCAAAAGGATAAAATAAACACACTTTAGATTATTATTATGATGTAGATTTATCCTAATCCTTATTCATTTACATAATTTGAGGATTCTTTGGGATGTGAAGAGTGATATCCATTTTCTGAATGTTGAATATTGATTTGTATAAAGATAGCCAATCCAATCCCAATATAGCATCAAACTATTACAAAGGGACTATGACAAGATTTACCAGGACATTCACTCCACAAATAATAACTATGTAGGATTTATAATCCTTGGATGCAATAATTTATTTATTCTGTGTTCGCATAGATAACACAACCTCTATATTTTGAGGTTTTTTTTGAATAATTCTGTTAAACTTGTGAGATATAAAAGAATACATAGAACCATGATCCAATATTATATTCTCTATTATTGAATGAATAACCAGCATACATGTCACTATATTATTTTCAAGATACACCTCAACAGTAGTGATAATATATTCCCATCCTTATTTCCTTTGAGGTTATTGTTGATTTCCTCAAAAAACATTGGGCTTAGGGAATTGGTTTGAAAAATGCTCATGTTTCATGTAGTTGAATCACTACAAAACTATCTGATTGTTGATATAAACCTTCTATTAATCTTCTACATTAGTAGGACTATTTGCGTCCCTTCAGAAGTTACTAGCCATATACCCTTCTCTTCCATATTTCAAGAATCTAATAGTTCCCTTTAAATATATTCTAGGACACTTCCTTAAATAATTTTGAACCATGGTATGTTGGTATTTCTTTCCATCAGGGTATTTATCACCCATATTAAATTCAAATTTCTGTTTTTCTTCACCAGGACCATGAGACCACTGAGAGCTTCCAATTTCCATTTCATCCTTAAGGACACAATGTAAAATCTCCTCATAGATGTCAAAGTCTTGAATCACCAATAATTTTTGTATACTCATAATTATTACCCTAATGATGTGATCCACATTTCTTTTAATGATCAAAAGAAATCTAGAGGTGTATCTTTATGGACTTATGATGTATTCTTCTTATACCCCAATAGATTTGTCTTCCTTTTTCTTTAGTTCATAGAATTTATATACCATCTTGAGATTGAGAGTTTAGGGAAATATTTTATTGAAAAACATTTTTTTCAAATCATCTCGTTCTATGGAATCAATTTTCTCATTGGACATTGTGTTCATGATCAATTTCCACCATTAATCAACTTCCCCATAAAAACGATAATCTACCATCCCAACATCCTCTGATTATGAACACTTGAGGATAAATAATATCTTATCAATGGATTTAATCAATTGTTCGACAAGGATGGGATCAAAAGATCAAATAAAAATGGGAGGGTTTGGAACATGATGTAATTAGCGAAAATATTCCCTTTCTTAGTATAAGGATGGATTTCCACGTGATTAAATTTATTATCTATAAATTGCGCCAGTTAAGCTCGTACATTCATGAATTTTATCTCTTTTTCCTATCATAATTGGAAATTCATTAGGGAAATAATCACATTGTCTATAACATTCATTGTTGGAATGTGTTCTTCTATTTCCCACCATTAAGTAAGAAAAATACAAAAACAATTATGGGGATTTAATAATTAGGTAATAAGAATAAAAATGAATCTTTAAATATAAACTAATAAACATGTAAACGAAAATAATATCTTAACATTTGATTCCTTAGGTTTAAATCTTGGTTATCCAAGATCTATTTCCTAATATATATTCTTATTGGAATTTTGGTTTCTACATTAATTGTAGTTCATAATGAGCATATTAATTTACCCAAGCATATATCCATGTATTATTAAACAAGGTGTGTAGTAAGGCCCATTATTTTGTACCAGGTAGGCTTATGTTAGGCCTGGAAGACCTTTTCAGAGTTGTTATCCCTAGGTAAATCTTCTCCGAAACCACATCCCCATGTATTATCTATACATGGTTGTATTTTTTTGATAAATCACTTACTTAATAATAACCAAAATTTAGAGATGTTTTCTCAAACAAAGTCTTATCCCTAGGGTTCTCTATTACTAATATCTAAAAAAATAAGACCTTTCTTCTGATACCAACTACAGAGACCCTTTCCTTTTATACATAATATTAAATGATTTCAATCGTAATTATATATCTAATTACAATCCAATGATCATAGAGTATCATTTATATTGAAGATTTTGGCACAAAATCAAACATTATGAAAAAATATTTTATTTAGTATTCATAATGTGATCCTGACTTCTATTGAGACCATATAGAATCATTGTTAACCTAGAGATTACACGAACTAATGTTGTGATCTAAAAAGATCAGTAAGAATATAAGAAAAAGAAAAAGACATAACACATGGATTAATAATCATAATGAATAGAACATGGGTAAACATAAAGAAGAATAAATATTATAACATGGGAAAATATAATCATGGAACCATCCATCTGGCTATAAATTTTTATTAATACACTTTAAGGGAATGTGGGAATCCGTAGTCACAAAGCATAGATACCACTATGTGCTGAAAGATCTCACAAAATGATTAAAAACTAGACTTGGATTATTAGATTTAGACACCCTATACAATTCCATGTGAGAAATACTAACCTGGGTGTCTGGATCCTTTCCGATAAGTTCTTCAAATGGGAAGACATTATTTCTACTGTTTGAATGAATTTTTCTATATTTATTCTACCTTGTTTGATGCCTAAATTCCGAATTGGGTCTTATATTTATAACCCCAACTCTTTCTCCTCATTGGCATCAACTCACATCCTCTTTAGTATATTTTTCTAATATTCCCTTTTGAGGTGTTGAATTAGAAATCTTATCAAGAATTTATTCCTTGTAATAGTGGATTATCTTCACACAATCCCATTCCTCTTCTTCAAATATTCCTATTTTCTCTCTTTGTTCTCCATATACCCCATTCTGTAAAACTTTTCTTCCCTTATTTCCACCCTTTTTATCTGACCTGGTTTTCATCATTTTGGGCATGTGAAAATAATAATTGAGTCCCTTCGGTTTTTCTCTTTGAACACAATGCATTTCCATGAATCATGATTCCTTTTTCCCATTCTTCCTTCTTAGACTGTGAAGACCTTTCCCCTGAATTATTTCCACGAAATCCACTGAAGATGAGATATAACTGTATTCACGTGTATCTTCCCCATATTAAGCTACAATTTGTTCATGAGCATCCAAAACTACAAAATAGCTTCCCAGCTTTACCACTAGCCCTTCTATTTGGGGGATCTTCCAACTCTTCCACACATTTTTCACCTTCAAATAGGATGAGGGTTTTGAAAAGAGTGTTTTTTGGTCCAAGGGACCTAAGTCACACACATCATCTAGTCGACTTTTTCTAGGGTATGTAATTGCAGTAGTCACCATGGAAACCTCCTTCAATATGTTTCCAGGAGGCCTAGCCCCCATGTTATTTTCAACCCCCATGATATTTTCAAAACTGGTGTAAACATGCTATCAATAATGTTCTCCATAGCACCCGAATGCGAAAATAGTATGTCCTGGTCCTGCTTCAGATGATTAAACACATATGTGAACCTAGTTCTTTCACTCGACCTCCTTTCATTGCACTTTATATGATCCCATGGACCAGATGTCTCTTTATTCTCCCCTAGTGCAGTATTACTAGTATCCCCATTGCATCGTTGTCTAACTGTGTTCGCTCCCTTATCTTATTGAGTAATTTCAATGGACATGAATACTGAAACTATGAAAACTTAGATAAGATGGGGATGCACATTCCTAGAACAACTAGAGAGTCTTTGATGACATTTGGAACCCTCATGGCCTACATGAATACAACCAGAACAAAAGAGAATCAGAAAATCATAAAATATTATTTGATTCCAGCGGAGCTTTCCCTCGATCTCACTGGTGATAAGTTTTTTAAGGTCCTTTTGATAAATCATCTTCAACATAGATAATACGTGTGACTAGATAGAAAATGACTTGGTAATAGAATCACAGAAGAGGTATCGGCCTACCATATTTCCTATCAACTAGAGGATAGCTGATTTCTAGAATGGTAAAGGAATTCGAGGTAGGGGTATCTAGATTGTTGTGATCAGAGGGTTGAACCTGAAGTGAATGTCAAAGGTCCACTATAAGAGAGAAAACCTAAACCCCTTGATATAGTGCAGAGAAAAGGCCCAAGAATAAACCAGATCTTCTTCACTTTAGAAACCAATCTCTATGTTTCTCACGTCTAAAATCCCAATAATCACTCGATCCAGAAAATTCCCAAAAGGGAACACATACTTGTCTAATGCATTAATAGAGGGTTGATTCTATAGGAATCAGGTTACTAGGGTGCGCTCCAATAAATATGAGGACTCCCTGAAGTCTATAGCATAAATAGGTTCTGAGGGAACTCTATTCGAGAAGTATTGGTGTCCAATCTAATTGGAAACATGAAAATTGAGTTTTTATGAAACCATAGAGATGAAATATTTTAGTATTATTTAAGGAAAATAATAAAGTTAATTTAAATCACAAAAGGAATATTAGTTTTTATAATACCAAAAAAAATCCGGATTAAATTTAGTGATTTTATAAAAATAATGGTGGATTAAAATATATTATTGAGTGTACTTGGGAGTAGGTAATAATTTGGGAAGTTCCCTTGAATCAGGCCTGCTAATCGAATAGAATTGAAAAGTAGATCTTTATAAATAATATATTACCCTATCGAAGAGGGATGATATAATAAAAATACCTGATTTAGGAACATATCAACATAATTTAGAATAATTATTTAAAATTAAATAAGTATTAAATCAGGGTACTTAGAGAGTAAGAGTAACCTGATGGAAAAATTGAGGTTTGGGTAGAATATCTTACCTTTTCTTTGAAATGATTCTGCACTTTATTATAGTGACTCTAAAAAAAATAAATCCATTATTTAATTTATTCACAACCTTTTATATTTTTATATTATTTATTATAATTTTATTATGTTCATTTATGTCCCTTTTTTTGGGTTATGAGATTCAATTTTATCATTCAGAAGAGTTTGTTTCCATGGTTTTCATGAATAGTTAAATTTTTTATGGGTATGGAAAATCATGTATAAGTAGGATAGTTTCCCAAAACTATACATAGATGTTATTAATGAACTTATTCAATATTAAAATACAATTTTTATATATAATCTGGAATGAATCCTAAGATAAATAATTAATGATAATCGTATAGATTGATTAAAATATTTTGATCATCACAAAATAGTTTTGTTATATTATTTAACAGTATATATATCAACTAGTTATTTAACATTAAATAGGTTTTAATACATATTATATAATCTGTTTGAAACATAAAAATTTTTCCATGACCATCCATGAAGGTGTAATTGAAATTTGAAATCACATCGTCAACGATGGTGGTAAATTGCCACCTCAATGATGATGTTTTAATTATTAAAGTAAAAGAGAGTGCAGAAGATATTTCATAAATAATTATTACATAAACCTGATAATATTTATGTATATGTTAGATAATAGAGTTTTTCTACCACATGGATAATGGGATGTGAGGATAAGATATGATAAGAAATTAACATGAGAATAAATTGAATGAAAATTGAATATGGTTTTAAGTCCTGATTCCTTCTTCTTGAGAAACTCTTAAAGTGGACTATTTTTTATATTTATCTAAGTCCAAAAGATATTTTTTGTTGTTAAGAGGTTTTTGATGTTATTTTGGAATAATTTTGGAAACGTATCAAGGCTTTAGAAGTGTAAGGACAAGAGGTGGTATATAGAGTGGTTGAGTGGGGTGTTTTCTCATTATTTAATTCATTAGTTTATTATTTTTCTCAAAAAAAGAAATATTGTCTATTATTAAGACTAAATAATTTAATTAAATAATGTGAGTTCTATCCAATGGTTCTAAAATCATCCTTGACTCGAGGAATATGTTATTTTATTTATAATGAATATATATCTTAAATTATCATATTTTACTATTCACCAAAAGTTCTACTATTTCAAAAAAAATACAATAAATTCACCCAAAACATTTTTTGATGGTTTGAATTAAAAAATGAACTCTATTTTATGAAATAAATTTTTAAAGATTAGAAATTTACTTTTTATCTTAAATTATAATTTTCATGGAACATGACAATTTTCAAATTAAAACATCTTTTCTAAAACATTGAAAATTTAATTATGGACTCATAAAATAATCTAATAATAATATGAAAAAATAATAATTTATGAATACATTTTATGAAAATAAATTTTCTTTTAATTTTATATATTAATCATAAAATTATAAATAAATATTTATGACTTATGAAAATACAAACATTTAATTAATAATTTTTAAAATATTTATTTACTTGTACTATGATATAATTATATCATATTTTCACTTATAATATAGGTAAATTTTATTTATACTTTCATTGGTGAAGTTACAATTCTATTGTTTAGTTTACTATTCATATGGGTCATAATAATATTCCAATGTTCGTGATACTATTTCATCGGTATAGATTACTTAACATCTAGAAATACTTCTAATGTAATTAATTATTCATTTATAAAGTTTTATTCATGTTCTAAAAGTGATTTTATGTGGTTAATATTATGTGACACATATATAATACGGAAATTTTCAATCGATAAATGTTTGGTTCAATACATGACGCATAACCCAACATTTTTAACCCTCTTCACTAGAGGCATCTCTAGATGCTTGAATATGGAATTAATATCTTCGATCCAAGGTTCATAATCCTTTGGTCTACCATCAACCAAAAAGGTAGGAGGATTCATATGATGGAAATCATGAGTAAAAATTTCGATACTCGAGGTAGTTTGAACAAAACCATTCATATTAAACAACATAATTATATATCCCTTGAAAAACTGGGTGTAATTGCACATATCTTGAATAATATGAGGTTCTACAGGTCGCACTTCAGGTGGAATCATTATTGGCTCAAGGCCCACCACCTTTGGCGCATAGTCATTACAACTTTCATGGTGTATGAATGGAAGAAATCATACATGAATGATGCTACAATTCTAAACTCATTCCTCACAAGAGATTTTAACAATTGAAAATATTCAAGATAAAAAACTAATATAGGTCCATATCCTTGCTCTAGACATATCATATCCCTATTCCGACTCTTAAATCACGGACTGGGTAATTTAGAAAACCATAACACAAAATAATAATGAATGGGACTCACTAATTACCCACTAATATAGTAGGTTTTGGGGTTGGGTCTCTATTTCAAAAGTCCTAGATAGTTATTATTAATTTTGATGTAATATTCATTTTATGTCTATATTTTTTAAAATATTTAAATCTATTTTAATGGTTGAATTATATGGATTACCATTTTTGGATTATAAGGTCCCATGCTCCTTATGAACCAGAATATAGAACCACTTAACTCATACCATAACACATTCCATCTCATGCGACCAATGGTCCATGGCTCAACATTCCATAACTAATTGCATAAAGTGTCTGATTTCACCTATGTAATAAAACATTATTAGTTTTAGGATTCCACTTATAGTTTCAATTTTTTTTCAATCCCTACATAAAATATCTACACATTTCAATATATATTCAATGCTCAAATAAGATGAATCATTAAAATAAATGAGGAAATTAAATGTTGCTTGAAAAAAAAAGCAAGGAAAATTAGTCTTATTATGCATAACATGATGAATGAACTAATGAAACCCCTCATTTCATGGAAACTATGTAAAATAATAAATAAATTAAATAATAAAAATAAAAATAAAATCATAAAAAAATGGTTCACCTAATGGTGATGTAATATCAACCGTAAAATTTATAATAAATAACTATAATTTCCCTTACTATTTAATTTGGGTTTCCACTATACATAGGCTAGTAGCATCGAGGAAAATGATAATTTCCCAATTTTATAAACTCATAGAGTCCTTTATAATACTGAAATAGTAATACAAAGGAAAATTTTACCTCTGATACTAATTTGTAACATCCTAACCTAGGATCCATGTAACACGTGCCCCGAGCCAGTGGGTTATAGGGTCTCAAGCGTGCCTCCATGTATACCACATTCTTGCAACTAGCAGTTAGGGTGTGAAAGTGGTATGGTGGGGAGAAAATACCCTATGATTAGAGTTTCAGAGTGAATATAACCATAAATATACAATGGAGGAAACATATATAAACAGAACTAAAAATAATAAGTGGATGTCTAAATAACAAAACAACTTAATAATAACATCTTAAGACACTAGGAAGTGTCATATACATATATGGATTGCATTATAATTAAAAAAATGGAAATCAGATATGAATATAATATTACACTATTAAAAAATACAGAATGAACAAATGGATGCTCCACTAGAATCTCAGTCATATGATCCATCCTCTTATCCAATTATATAACTACTGAAAAAAAATATCAAGAATCTGTTTTAGAGATATTTCCCTGATCCAAAACATTACAAAATTAATATACTTAGGTGCCAATGATAGCATGATTTGGGTGTGAGAAAAATCCCCAAAAGGCCACAACCAATGGTGTCTATATGTATTCCAAATAGTGCTCATAGAAAAATAGTGTGAAGGTATAAATAAGATAATAGTAAATACTGAATAAATAAACACCATCCCACTTAGGTTTCAAAAGGACACCTAGAGGATCTGTCTTCTTTGCAATACTCTAGAATGAAAATTTTACTAGTCACAACATATATAGTAGAAATATATATAGTATATTTATTTATTTTATACACATATATAAACCAAGTACATGAAAATATTAGTGGCCATATATGTGGAATATTATGTTATAACTAGTCTAGGTAGTAACTTAGACATCCATAACAATTCTAAATGAGCCTATAATCTCATGAAATACGCAACATGGCCTACATTTCACAATTAGTGGGAGACTTAATTCTAATCACTCGATATTGTGGGTGTCTCATCTTTCCAACACACAAACATGGGATGTAGTGCATCATGCCCACTGTCCAAATAGAGTCAGTGGTATGAGTTGTCATTCTCAACAAAAAATGTAAAATAGCCTGAATATTTATACCCAATATAACCTTTACTATTATTACACATCCAATAATAATGGAATAATCAAATTTATAATAATAGTCTTGAGGAATTACCTATCCTTTATTATTCTTATCAAGATCAATCATAACCAAAGGCATTACAATTCAATAATTAAATTTAATAAAATAAGAAATGATCAGTCAGGCATTTGCACTATTTATAAGTCGTTTCATTAAGACCATTTAGTTCTTTGAAAGAAGGAATACCGTCATGAACAATCAATTCTTTTTAAAACATGTCAATCAATATATAATAACATGGAAAATTATTTTTCAAGGCTCTAAGAGTCATTTAGAAGGGGTCATAGTCAAAATGGAAATTACCTTCATGGTAAATTTCAATTATTAGTTGGTAAAAGAACTTATGAACTGCCTATAGTCCATTAAACATTTAAATAAGAGTGTGAAAACTCAATTACAACCTAGTCCAAACTATTATGAGGTGCTTTGGTTAACTAAAAAACTAACTATAAGGGATCATTCATGTTGTCACACCAATGGGGTGTCTGTGATCATGTTTTCCAATTCTATTTACGCCATAATAATCTGTGGGTATATATCAAGGTGTGTGGATCAATTAAATATTAAAATGTCAATTAAATAGAAATGTGTTTCAAATGTTTTTGTGTTATACAATATAAAATCCATGAAAACACCAAAACACTTGGGGAAATGATGAGACTTCCTCCCTTAGAGCCATTGAAGACCCCTCATCTATTGGGAGACTCATATTTTATGTTAGTTAAGAGAAATTGAAGAAATAGTCCAAAAACCTATAAAATGGAAAATTATCATAATCCTCTACATCAAAAATGATTTGAAGAAAAAATATAATTAAGAAGGGAGAGTATGGTTATGAATAACTATTCCTATTAAAATTTTCATTCATATCTCGATTTGGACATAAAATCATGTAGGTATCAAAGAACAAAAGTTAAAGTGGATATGATGTTTTATTAAGAGGAAGGCCAATACATCTATTGGAATAACAAGATTAGAAATGATATAAAATTATTTCATACTTCATTAATGGAAACAAGAAATTTTACCCACAACTATAGGGGAATATGGTTTGGCTAAAGGTCTTGGAAAAACCATATGCAAACCATTCTCAATAATGTTCCCACGGTGAGACCCTTTACGTTTAAGGCCCAAGATTTTTCAAACTGTACAAAAATGTATGAAATCATATTTTAAAAAACTCTAAAATTATCACATGTCCATACACATGGGGTTACATGGTTATATAAAAATTTTGTGTCCCATGTTTCTCATATATCTCACAACAAATGGTTTATAGGGATTGTGCAAGTAGGGCATCATAGTTTCTACTAATAATGTGGCCCATCCAATTTTTCATTTTTCTGGTGTCCTAGGCTCCGAAGATGCCCTAAACACCCTCTTCTAAATGTGACTCCATTGGGAAACATCCCGGGGTTCATTAAATTTTTTTAAAAAAAACCAATTGGGGTATACCATCATGAAAATACATGTCGTTATAATAAAACCTAGAAACAGATGCTTTCAGAAAAATGAAATTAAACATTATAAGTTATCAAAATGACCATAACTAAACATAATAAAATTTTAATAAAGAAAATATATTTTTAAGAGGTTATAAATTATCTTTTGATGAATCTAATTTTATTAACCTTGACATTTTTTATTAGTGTTAAATGCTTTCAGACATACATTAATTGATTTTCATCTCACATTATATCATGGGTGATATATGACACATTCAGCACTTATTTGTTTTGTGTTCTACCATTTTTATTTGTTATCATCAATAAATGAATAATTATTTAAATATACATATTAATTATATCAAGGATATAATTATAATCTTAAAAGTTTAGCATTATTACATACAGTGTTTACATTGAATATTATTTTAGCTAGGGAAATGTTGATAAATCTATATCTTCTACTCAATAAAGATATTATCATATGTAATATTGTTCATCAATTAATTCTATGTAGGAAATATGTTTTTTAATTTTTGTGATTGGTGGGGGAAGACATTATATAGAACCATGACGCATTGACATGTCTCATGATACAAATCTGTTGGTGAAAACCCATTCAGGTTAATTTCCATAAACAAATAGACATGTTTCTACCCACAGAATCAATCTGAATTGTTAAAGGTCATGATTTTAGTGCTTTATGTTTTAGATACATGATGTAAAATTATTAAGAATTCCATTTATTCGTTATTAATTAATCTTATCTAAGATTCTTTCACAATGACAAAATAAATGGATGCATTTTCATTCTCATTTTATTGATTAAATGAATTATTTTTAGTTATTTACCTTATCAATTTGATTATTTATTTTTATTATGATTAAATTGTTATTGATTCATGTTTATACTATATGGAACCCTTAATACGCATTTGATCCCATAATTTTATTTATTTTCCATTCCAAATCTATGAAGATGAAAACATTGAATAACTTTCAAGAAAGCAGTTTATTTTCCTTTATTATATTCTATGTTAAATAACCAATGTAATAAGGGAACCATGTATATATCTAGTTTTTAAAGATTACTAAAATTGTCTATCCTTATTGATCATATCTCTTATATCTAAACAATTGTAATAAAATATCCACTAACATTGGGTTGTTGGGGTTAGAGTTATTATGGTTGGTATCAGAGAAGGTGTAGTAGAAACCAAGAGAACTAGTAGTTAAATAACAATTAGAATCCTAATAATTCCTTATAATGTTTTTTTATCAATTCCATTGATGATTATGAGATAACATAGTGTGTTCCAATATTTATATATGGAGCCTAACAGATGAAAGGAAATGAATACCCATGGAAATGTAGGTATTTATCCACTTATCAAGTAATCACATTTAGTATTGGACATGAGAATATCATATCCTTATTAGGATAGCTTACTCAGGTTGTGAATAATAACCATACTACACCTTTATTGAATCATTTCATACATCATAAGCCTACAATCATTTAGTTGGACTACTAATTAAGTGGTTGCTAAGCAATGGAAAAAGTCCCTTAAAATATTATTTCAAGAATTGGGATGTGATGAAAGGGAAAATATAATATTACTGGAATATTTCCTCAATAGCGATGCTAGACAATGGTGGTTTCTAATCTATAATACTATGGAGGAAGATGAAATATAACACATGGAATGGAAATCATTTAATGAAACATTCATAATAATATATTTCCCTTGTGGGAAAATAACTAAAATGAAAATAAAATCCATTAGCTTGATGAAAAAAATAAGAGAGTGTTGTAAATTATGAGGATAACTTCACAAGACTAGTTAGATATTATATAGTTTACATATGAGACTGGGAAAAAATATTTATTTTTATAGTGAATGTCTTGAGTAATGTCTCGAGAGGGAATTGCCTTCCTAAAATATTTTTATCATATGATGAAATAGTTTTGTGTTCCACCAAAATGGAGAAGGGGTTTAATATATCAAATATGTTCAATGGAAATCAAGAGAAGAAAAGGTATTCCCATAACTAGGAAAAATGTAAAGCATCAAATAATAATAGGGTTACAATATAATTACCATTAAAACAAATGGGGAAAAATCATCAAAGAAAATTTGTGAAAATAATGAGAGGTTAATATATGTATAGAGAAAAGGATCATCAAGATAATTACTACATGTGGATGAAAAACGTAAAATATTTCAAATGCTTCAACTGTAATAAAATGGGACATTATTCCAATCAATGTCACAAGCATCGGTGGAATATACCATATAATAGTTCAAGGGGAGTTGTCCAAGAATATGGAATCACAATAGCTAATGTTGAAGACTCAATGATGTGGTCAAATATACATTAATCCTATATTCAAATTATCCAATGCTTTATTTTATTGTGGATCACAATAGCTAATGTTGAAGACTCAATGATGTGGTCAAATATACCCATTGTGACATATACTATTTTTTTTATTTCCTAACCTGGTCATCTTAACTAGGTTTTAATTTTTTATAATCCTTAGTATGGACATGATTTCAAAATATGAAGGAAAAATTATTTCATGAAGAAGATACTAATTAGTTGTGTGGAATATTTAGAATTACATATCATAAGAGTAAAAACATTATCATATAATTCTTATATAGATCCACCCACAATATCTCTACTAAATAAAATTCTTAGGGAGGTAGAGAAAAAAATATCTAGGGATGACAAAAGTAATATTTATATTCAGGAGGTAAAAATTGTACATGAATACATTGATGTATTTCATGAATAATTCCCTTGACACCCCCTAGAGCATGAAATTGAGTTTACCATTTATTTAATCCAGGATGCAAGACCAATATCAAAGAATTCTTATGTAATAGAAAATATGGAATTAATGGCAATTATTAAACAAATAAAGGATATAAGTAATATATTAGTTATGAATAAATTGTTTCTCCATGGGTATCCCTTAATTTCATTGTTAAGAATAATGGTGGATCCGTGATATTGGGAATTTAATATAGAGAAACCAATGCTGTTAGAATAAATAATAAGTATCATATGCCTCACATTGATGATTTATTTGATTAAATAAATGAAGAATAATATTTTTTTAAGATTGACCTTCATTATAGTTATCATTAATTTTTAGTAAATAAGGTAGATAGTTTGAAGATATCTTCTCAGATCAGGTATGGACATTATGAGTTTAATTTGATTCCATTTGTATTGCCTTATTCACCCTTGGTTTTTATTGATCTAATGAATTGAGTATTCAAGAAGTATCTTGATGATTTTTTTCTATTATTAATTAATGATATTATGGTGTCTAATAATATCTATGAAGACCATGATAATCACTTTCAGATCATTATTGATACTCTGAGAAGGAATGATTTATGTGGTAAATTTAGAAAGATTGATTTCATTCTCTATGATTTTATTTCAAATAAATTTTTTACCTATGGATTGAATCTCAGTTGTTCCTATAAAGAAAAATTTAATACAATAATGGATTAAACCAATGAAAATAACCATGGTATGTAGTTTCATTGGTATAACAGGTTACAATCTATATTTTGTTTAGATTATTTCAATATTGGAAAACTAGTTAACTATGCTCACACATAAAGTCATTAATTTATTTATTGAATAAAAAAGGTGAAAAATATTTGAATAAATTGATGATAAAATTATCCAATTAATAATTTCTATTATACTATGAATAAATTATGGGTTTGTGAAATAAATTCACTCATCAATGAATGGACTTGGTTGTGTCCATATACAAAATTATCCTACTCATGAACATGAGTTACCCACCACAATATTTTCTATGAAGATAATGATGCATTTTTTATTTTGAAACATGTGGGTATGTATATATAAAAATATATGGAAATAATTTTTTACAATTAAATAACTCAATAAAATGAAGTTATGTTAGATCAATTAACTCAAAGATTATAATTTCTCAATATACTACCATCTAGGAAAAGAAAATAATGTAGTTGATGGATTAAGCAGGAATGATCATGGACTAATAACCCAAATAAGGATTGAGATATATCATATGATCATTTATTTAGTAATCATAGATATAATATTTTTTTGGGATAAGAAACATCACGGATTATTCAAATAATTTTGAAACTATACTTATTAGAAAAGATAAAAAGTTCATAATATGATGTTGATAATTTTCAAAATAAATTTAAAGTTGTTAAGGATGGATTATTGGAATACATAATGTATGAGGATTTAATTATAATATTTTGAAAGAGGATATGTGTTCAATCAATACCTAATATAAAAATCGAATTATTCAATGATGATAATAACTCAAATTTATCTTTAAAAGATGTTAGAAAAAATATGTATATATAACTGAAAGAACATTATTGGTGGGATAATATGAACCTGAAATTATTGGTTATGTGTCAAGATTTAATGTTTTTCAACAAGATAAGGCTAATAGATAAAATCCTAGAGGTGTTATGAAATTCATAACTATTTCTATTTGGTGGTGGGAGGATATTACTATGGACTTCACCAATGGATTACCAAAGAACCCCAGAAAGATTTATATGATACATGTTTTTTTATCTCCATAAATATTTGAACAATTTCCATTATATAAGATAACATTTACCTCTATAGTGACTATAAATACTCTATATTAATGTTTTTAAGACTTCATGGTGATCTTATATCGATTCTGTCAGATCAAGATTGTTGTTTTGCAACCAAATTTTGGAAGAGTCCTTAGATGGTTTTGGATACTGAGTTTCATTTGAGTACTACTTGTCACCCTCAAACTGATGGAATTTATAAAATTAATATTCAAACATTGGATGACATTTTGATATCAATCTCACAATAATTTTAATGTATTTTGGATCATTTTTTCCTTTGGTGTAGTTTTCCTACAATAATATTTTCCATTCTAGTATTCAAATGGATTTATATTAACCATTATATGGAAAGATATTACATAATCCAATTTTTTTGGATGAACATAGTGAGAGGAAAATTATAATCCTAGAAATTATTAAAGATACAAAAATAAAGGCAATAATAATTCCAATTCATATAAAAGTATCTCAAATCAGGAAAAATATTATAATGAAAATCGTCGAACAGGTTTGGAATTTCAAGTGGGAGATCATATCATTGTGAAAGTATATCCATGGAAGGTTGTAATACATTTGGGTATGAAATATAAATTAGTCCCAATTTTTATCAAACAATTTGAAATTTTGGATGGAATTGGATTGTTAGCTTATTTACATTCAATTCCACCAAGTCTCCCCAATGTTCATGATGTGTACTACATCTCATCTTTGAAAAGTACAAGTGAGACCCAACACATGTTCTCACCTATGATTAAATAGAACTAGAACCTGGTTTTTCTTAATGTGAAGATTTTTTTAAGATTCTTCACACATGAGAGCATGTATTGATAAAATCATATGACTTGACTGGTAAATTTCTATTATAGAAACCCCAAAGTGAATAAGAAATGAGGGAACCTGAGATTGTTAAGAATAATGGACACAATCATTTGTTTGGAAGGAAATATTTATTAAATAAATATTGTTGGAAATTTTCAATGAAAGAATGAAAATAAAAACTAATTATTTCTTGGTATCTATCTTCTTAAATAAATTCAATTTATTCGATATCGTGTGTTGCATGATCCATTAAACTTAATTGAATCGTGATATACTGTAAATTATTAACATGACCCCTGGAATATTAATATGACCATTAGGAATAGTAATGTACCATTATACTAAAAACATCAACTATAAATGTATAAATAAAATATAGGTATCTCATAAATTAAAAAAATGATATATTAATATCCTGGAATAATTAAATAAAAGTTCTAAAAATGATAGATTTAGTGTTGGTATTTTTTAAACATAAATGATAAATTACAATTTAATAATTATAAAAAAGATTTAAAAGTAATTTAATTTTATAAAATTAATTCATAAATTAATATTTTATTATTATATTTATAAGATAATTTTATGATGCCGTAATTAATTTTCAATCTACCATAAAATGATTTATAATACTATAATCTGTATTTTTTAATAGATGGTGTTTTAATTAGAAATTAACTTTCTCATATTTTGAAAATTATTTTAAAAATGGGGCCCATTTTTAAAATAAACACATCAATAAATGGTTAGGGTGAATTTTTGGTACTTTTATGAAATAGCTGAATTCTTGGTGAATAATGAAATATGATAATTTATAGTATTTATCATTATAAGAGAATTAATGAATTATTGAGTCATATATGATATATGGATAAGGTAATAGCTCGTTATTTCTAACTCAAATGCACAATTTAAAATATATAGTCATAATAACAATCACTATTGATATCCTAGAGCCAAAATAATAATCCAACGAAAAAAATTCAAAAGCACCCCTCTTATTTCTCTATAAATACCACCCATTCTACTCACACAATATAATAATTAACGATTTTCTAAATTATGCTGAATTTTATAAAAAACCCTCTTCCTCACACCCAAGTGCTACTGGTCTTACCAAAATACCAAATCCTAGTATCGTAGGGAGGTTCCCAAAGAGATGATTTTCAGATATGTAAAATCCTCATTCTTTCTCTTTTATTTTCTTTTATTTTATTATTCTCTCCTCAACTCCCCAAATCCAATGTGGAATGATAATCCTATTATCATATATATATATATTATAATTTTATTTTTTTATGGAATATCCAAAATGAAATATCTTCTCTTATAAGTTTCTTCTAAAAATGAAAACATAATCCATGGTGTGTCAATTCACCGCCTTCATGAGTGATGAGTTTTCCTTTTCATTTACAACCTTTAAGTATAGTCATTAAACCATTATTTTGGTTAAATAATTTTTAAATATATATATTATAAATTTTATCATATTATATAACCAATATATAAAAAATATTAAATAATATTATACAATTTCATAATGGTCATAAAACCACCAAAATAAATTAAAATTTTTTTATCTTCCTTTTATCTAATGATTCGTCCTCATACCGTATAACTAAAAGATATATGATATCATTTAATCTTTTTAAGGATCAATAATACAAAATAATTTCACATCTGGAGTTTTTATTGCATTTGAAACAATCCCCTATAATAATATTCCAAATAAATTACCATAAAACCATAAAATGAATGCTCTAGAAACAATGAAATTGAACATTGTAACTCATTGGAAAGGCCAAAAATGAACATAACATCCCAAAAATTATAGAAGATTAAATTTTTAATCGATAGCATGTATGACACAAAACACAAAGTTTCTAATGGAATATAACTTCTCTATATATTACAGTATGTTTAATATTTGAAATTTATTTAATATATTCTAATGATATCAATGAATTCAATACCGAGTTATCTTACATCGTATACAACCAAGGCTTTCTTCGATTTCTTGTGTTGCATGTATGACCAATTTTTATCGATACATATATATATTTATATTTATTTAATTATTAAAAATATTATTATTTAATATAATATGATATAACATAGCCTTCTAATTTATTAGTTATGAATAGTAGTAAATAACTTATAGAAAATATGCTTTATTAAAATTCTTTGGTTGAAAATTAAATTGAAATGAATATAAAAACAATTAAATATACAGAAATTGTTTTTACAATTAAAAAACTATTTCATAAATAAAATTTAAATTGATTAATATTATTGAATTATATTAATTAAATATATTTTTTTAATTTTTTTTCTTATAACAGAATTTATAGGCATAAGTTATGACCAACCTCATTTTTATACATAAAACATATATTTTTTAAATGGATGTTCAACCACCTCTTAAAAGATAACCAATTTGATTTCTAATTTTTGGATTTTTTAGAAATTTTATATGTAAATAAAAACATAATTTTTTTAATTAATAACATAAAAATTAGCTTATGGTGATTTTTTTATTTTTCTATGATGTTCCATTTTTTGATGAATAGGGGAAAATAGTGAATTTTAATTGAAAAATACTTTTTTGTGTATATAATTTATAGTATTAGATTATATTTTAATTTTTATAAAAGTGTAATAAGTTCAATTATACATCTATAATTCAAATTTATTTCATTTTAATAAATTTCACATTTAACTTTTATTTAAAAACATTTCGATCATTTGAAAATTTTACATTAAAACCCCATTTTTCATCCTGTTTGTAGGATTAATTTTAAATTAACATCTTTAAATTATGCAATTTTAATAAAGAAAAGTTGATTCAATATTTTTAATTATATTAATTTATATGGTATAATAAGGTCAACATCGTGTTTTACCAAAAATATTAATGAAAATGTAATTATAAATGTATTACATTGATTAATAGTAAATTTAGCATAACAAATGACTAAACCTTAATCTTAATAGCCAAAATGAACTATATATTTGTGAAAAATCCATTTTATGGAATTATTTTAGACCTGATAATTCATTTTATAAAATTGAGTTCACAATTGGAACCACATGACATAGAAAAACATACATGGAATCCCCTCATTCAAAAATGTAGAAGAATGCCACTCTTCCTCCACTATAAAAAACACTCAAACCTTAAACTTATTAGCACCTTTCAAGACATCTGTCTCATCAAAAGTATTACTAAATAATATCCCAACTTATCTATACTCTTCTAAGAATCCTCACGTTGGGCATAAATCAAACATATGAAGACATTTGTTTTATACCAGAAGGATTTAATCGAATAAGAGGTAGCATTCTTCAATGACCACTTCTGATTAATATACTTTTCCAGCTCTAAAATTATTTTTATACCAGGATTATATAATAACCTCAGTATCTTAAATATACTTATTTAATTTTATTATACTATTTTAACCTCTTCTTTCACACACATCCATCATATGGGATATTCAATCATTATTCATGTGTATTGAGAACTACCACATAACAAATCAATGTCGTTCATTATTCCATTACCACCTTCAAAATATGGAAATAATGATTTATTTATATATAATATAATATAATATAATATATATATATATATATCTTTTTTATATTTATCATTTATGAATTATTATTTAATTCTATCATAACACATTCCTTTATTGTTTCTATTTTATGGGAATATGAAAACATTTTTTGTGAAGGTCTGGACTACCACCTCCCCAAAGCGATGGGATTTGTTCAGGTTGTACATGGAATGAATAAAAAATGGATTTAATAAAAATATGTGACATATATGACATAAATATGAAATTAGAGTTATAATTTACACATATGTCATTTAATTTTCATTATTTTATTGTGGAAAATAAATGAACGTAACATTCATGCGTACATAGGACCTTCCATATCCACAAATGTTGCATTTCATTTCCTATATAGAAATATTATGGATTATTATTAATAATTATATAATGAATATATATGGTAATTATTTCATTTTTTACATTCTAGAAATAATTAAATAATTATTTCCCTAATAAAAACAAAAATAACATGTCAAAACACACTCGAAAAACTATTAAATTAAAAATAGAAATATTGAAAATATTAAAATATTGTTAACAAAAGAGTAATAAGATACTATAAACATATTATATATGGTATTATAAATATTTTTATGGTTCTGGTATATTTTACATACATGTTTAAAACCATTATATATTAGTTTAAAGGTCATTATCCCAAATTGAAACTCTTTGAAAGGAATTCTTGTCTCACTATTTCATCAGTGAGGCATACATCATTTTCAACACATACATATTTTGTGTGGTTTATATAATTACCCTAATTAATTTTATATCTTGTATACATTTATATTCATGGAATTCAGTTTTTCATATTTTGTTTTCCCTTTCATGGGGATTGTAATTCAATTGTGATCATATAGTAAGTGATTTCATCTCAATTTGCATTCCATTGAGTTATTTTGTTATTAAGAACAAATTCACATTAATGTGGTTTATATTCAACCCATTTGTATTTTAATGTAATTATTAACTCATAGTTCATGTTAATTTTTGTATTAATTTGAAATATCCCAGTCAAGGGGTTTCCCTTGAAAATTAACAGGAGGTAAAACTTGTCTTCACAAAAAAATATATTTTATGATTATTAAATTTTTCATGAAATTACCACATTATTTTATTCATTTTTTTGTGATGTTTCATAAAATATAATCATTATTTAGTGATATGTATTATTATTTCATAAACCATACACTATTTTTACGTACGATATTATTTTATTGTTATTCTATTTTATGGATAAATATTGATAAATTTGTATTCATTTATCAATAGATATATTTGATAAGAAATTTAATTCATTAATTAAATTTATCACTAAATATGAGGAATTATTGGTAAAGAAAGTGGTTAGTAGGTAAGAGACTTCATATATCCCCTTATTGCATTGATAGGTCTCATGAGACAAATTATTTATGCTAACTAAAAGGGTTTCAACTTATTCTTTTAAATTATCTAGTAAAATGTCTTGATGGTATATTTTTTCACATTCATTAGACATTATGTCAATCAATTAATAATTTCCTTCATTGAGAATTTCGTTTTTTTATTATTATTTATCAATGATATTTTCCCTTTTTTATTATTTATGGATGCATTTAATTATTTGTTTTGATTAAATGGATTGTGTTTCAGTTATTTACCATTCCATATTGAGTTTTCCATATACAATAATTTGAAATGGAATGTGTGTTTAGATATTTTCCTCATAATATAGTTTTTGCAATTCCATGTTAGTTTATATATTATATAGCATATTCATTTGGTAATTATCATTCTTTATTTATTATGATAATTAATTCATTGTTTCATTCATTGTACTTTATCCTTATTGAGCATTTGATATCAAAATTATTTTGTTTCCATTCCTATTAATTCCATTAAGTGTACTTTTATTGATATTCAATGACATGATAAGTGGGAATAAAGTTATCCTAGAAAAAAATATGTTGTAATTAATGTATTCTTTATTAATACAAGGCTAATGTATGTATCTAGTTTACCCAGAATACTAAACTCTTTGGTACATTGAGATTTGATTCCTTGTAATCATGCCAATGTAATGGTAGTAGACAATAGCTTCAGGGTTACTAGGGTCGGGTAAATACAATTGGAATCAATAGATGTTTAGTAGAATCCTTAGAAACTATATTTAGATAACATAGATTTGGGAATATAACTATAAGATATACATTGAGGATAAGTATAGAATAATATACAAAAGTTATTGTTAGATAGATATTATCTAGTTTTCCTATAAATACATACCATTCTAGATACTACATGTGGATGTGGTTATAGTATATATATATAGCTAGGATTAACAACATAGATTAGGTGTATCGGTCTTGACATGAGCATAACCTTGTACACTACAAACTGACTTTCATCACACCTATTTTAACACTATATGGGATATTCATAAGATAACTCATATTTTATTTAAAAACCATTATGATGTTTTTTAATATATGTTTAAAATTGAAACCAATATGTTAAATTTGAGTTTTAAAGACTGAAAATAATGTTTCATGATTTAGATATCCTATAAATTATTTTACATTTGTCTCACGAGGACTATTGTTTCTCACAAAATGAATTATTTTATTATTTAATTACTAGAAAATAAAGGATTCGTATTAATAATGAACATGTAGGACAATGTGGTGAAAATTAGAGATCCAGTTAGGTTTTTATAAGAATAAAAGATAGCATGTTTTCATTGTGTTTTGTGTCAGTTGTTGGTGTGTTTGGAGGATATACTCTCTTAGCATGGGATTGAAGGTGGTGTTGGGATATGTGACTCTGGAATTCTACAAGGTCATCTTTCAGCATGATTCGGGAGGTCCTCATTTTTCTTTCTCTTTATCTATGCTTGGTTTTTGTTTTGGTTCATATGATGGTTTGATGATGTCGGTGATCCTACACCGGTTCTGGTTGTCCTGCTCGAGGGTGATGTCTGTTTTTGTCGATGAAATTTGTTGTTGTGATGGGTTTATGAAGGTGCATATGTTGAACAGACTGGTTTGGTGATGGTTAAATGATGGTTTGGTGATGCTATTATCTTTCTATGATTTTTTTGATGTGTATTGTTTGGTTTATTAGATATTTGATGGCAGTTGGAAAATGTTGGTATTCTAGAGGTGATGCATATCTGGATTTGATGAAGATTTTGAATGTTTCATATGTAATTGGTTCAAGGTTTCACAATGGTTGCCTACAGAGTATGGTTCAACATCTAGATGTCCTGGTATTCCTCACTCTAGTGTATTCATCACCTTTTGTGGATGTTCTCTTTTCAGGGCCCATCGCACATCACTAGAGGGTTGGGAAGAATCTGACTGGAGTCCGCCGGTGGGTTTGTGGATTTGGTCTTCTGTTGACGGTTCCATCTCTGGGCATTTGAGGAGACCTATTTTGAGGTTTTTCCATCTCTCCTAATGTTTTTCCCTTAGTTCGTTGTACCTTAGCCATTTCTTAGTGACTTAGGCTCCAGTTGTGATGGTTTTTAATATTGAAGACTTGAATAGATTTCATCCACTATTCTTGGATTATTTTAAGTGGTTAGGTAGTGAATTGGTGATGTGGTGTGGTCATGTATGGTTTCTCACATTTTCTTTAAACATGTTCGCATAATAACAAAAAACAATTTTCAGTGAAAAAAGTGTCTTAATGGTATTGGGAGATGATTTATGTGTGTTAAAGAATGAGATAAATCAAAAAAATAATGAGGAAAAATGAGGAGTATGATGGAAGGAAATAAAACTCATCCTAAGGATCCATTTGTAGTTAATTGACTTGAATAGGGGAACCTTGGAATTACCTTAGACAATTACCTCTTCTCTAGGATAAAATATTGACCAAGAAAGTTCTTTTGTCAGAATAAATGGATGATGTATTTATATATTTTTGTTGTATTAAAAACATTATAAAAGATTATATTTACAGGTAATCCTTATTTTAAGAATTTCCATCACAGTAATATTGGGAACTATATTAATATTTCTTTTAGAATAGGAAAACCTATATTTCAGGTAAAAAAAATCATTTTCAAAAAGGCTTTTGGACCAGAACCAGTAATCGAATGATGAGAAGGGATTAATTCCAACCACTGAGCTACACAGTTTCTTGATTAAAAATTCATTTTTATTAGTTAACAAATTTCTATAATTAATATTAGTGATGATCCCATAGACTTTATGTTCGGGTTATAGATTAATGTATTAACCATATTGGATTTACATAATAGTAATATACAAAAGTAAATTCATGTCATTCTTTTATAGGACTACAATATATTAAAAGTTTTTTTATTGATTTTGACATCAAAGATGATTTTGGGATATTCATTTCTTATAGTTATGGGATAAAATTGGAAATTTATCAATGAAAAACCAATTTATGATTTTTTTATATAAATAAAATAGTTCACGTAAAACTATTTCATTACATTCATATAAGGAAAGATAATTACTAATCATTATGAAAATGGGAAACAAAAATATTGATTAAATACCTTAATTTTTTTTCAATTTATAGACTTTTAAATTATCCTGGATTTATATATCTGAGTCACTTGAGTTTTCATTTATCATTCACTTTTTTTGAACAGTTAACTCTATCTCCCCAAAAAACATTTATTCTTTTTCTCCAAGTATATATTTTCAATTTCCACTAAGGTTCTTTAACATATTAGGATGTTTCAATGAAATGTTTTATGATATGGGGTTTTCTAAAAAATTTCAAAATATCAAACTTTTTTCTACCAGTATCATGTTTAAATTTAAACGACATAATTTATTCAAGATGGGTTGAATGTAACACCCCAAAAATTCTAAACGAGTAACTTTTTATTCAATAGTATGTATAAAACACAAAAACAAGCATAGAAAGGAATATAATCACTAATGAATGAAAATATGTTATATTTAATATCTTATATAAATTTAATATACTAAAAAATTTCAATTAAAGAAATACATAGTTATCTTTTATCCCACACAATACAGAATTTCATTAATAGCCTGTGTTGCACGTAAAACCATGTTTTTCCGAAAAATAGTATATTATTAAAAAATTATAATTTAATCAAAATATTTATAATCCTTCAATTAAATGAGTGGATATGAAAACTATTAAATAAATTACTAAAATATATTGCTTATTAAAATTCATTGGTTACCAATTCATTAGAAATTAATATAAAAATCAATCGAATATAAAAGAAAAAATTATTATGCACACAAAGGTTTCATATAATAATAATTTAAAATAATTAATATTAGTGATTTATATTATTGAAATTTTTAAATTATATATTCTTTATATTCATCCAATATATATTATAGTCATAATATATGAAAAGAAAAATTTACACCTAAACCCCAATATTTTTCTAAATGGGGTTTCCCTGCATTTTAATAGGTAACCTATTTTAAATACAAAATTTGGAAGTTTTATAAAATTTATATGTAAAAATAAAATTAATTTTTAAATATAAAAACAATAATTAGCTAATGGTGAATTTTGTGTATTTTTTCCGAGAAGCTTTATTTTTTGATGAATAGGGAAGAACACTGAATTTTATTTGAAATATTTTTTCTTGTAATTAATTTATAGTGTTAAATTATATATTAAATTGGTTTTAAATTATAATTAGTTAAATATAGATATATTAATCAAAAATAGGTCATTTTAATCGATTTCATATTAAAATTATATATAATTAATTTTAAAATTTTGATAAATTTACATTAAAAACCAGTTTTCTAGTCCCATCTATCAGAATAATTTAAATTAATTTATTGAACTTATAAGATTTAAATATCTAAAAATGGGTATAATATTTGGAATATAATAAATTATTATTTATAATATGTTCAACTTTGTTTTTAACCAAAAATATTAGTGAATGAAATTAAAATTAATTATAAAAATAATGGGAAAAATAACATAACAAGGGAAAAAACCTTAAACACATGGGCTAGAATGACCTAGAATCATGTAAAAGAGTAACTGGATGCCAATATTCCAAGAGTATCATTATTTTTAAATAATTTTGTTCATTATTTTATCCATTGGACATGAAAAATGTGTTGGTGTAAATCCCTCTTTCAGAAATATACAACAATGTCTTTCCGCCTTAAGTATAAAATGGTACCCAACCATCCCACTTATTGACATCTATAAAGACATTTTATGATAAAACATCTTCTAAAATAAAATACCAAATTAAATCCCCTCATTTTAGAATCATTAATTTTGGAATAAATCTTACCAATAAATTCTTTTGGTTTAAACGAAAAAGAGTTTCCTGAATAAGAGTTATCATTTTTCAACGGTCACTTTCAAATCATTTACTTATCCAATCTCTGAATTATTTTTTATATCATGAATATTAAATAGAATAAATATATTCAATTCAATTTTATTCTATTATTTTAATATTTATACCTACACTTTCAAACACATTTATAAAATGGGATACACATTCATCATTCGTGTGTACAACAGACTAACACCTCCCGAACCGATGTCGTTTATTATTCCATCACCTCCTTTAAATGTTGGAAATAATAATTAATTAATATTTTATATATGATATAAATTATATTTATAATTTATATATTCATTTTTAATTATTTAATAAAACATACATTCATTCGTTTCATTTTTTGGGAATACGATGTCACTATTTGTGGATGTGTGGACTACCACATCCTCAAAGCCATGAGATTTGTTCACGACATACATGGAATGTATAAAGGGTGGTTTTAATAAAAAAATATGTGAAATAAATGAAATCCATATGATACTATAATTAATATATATATATAAATAATTTACATTCCATTAATTTAATATGGAAATGATATAGTAATAGTGTTTATGCTTACGTACGTCCTACTATCTCCATCAATGGTGCATTTCATTTCCTATATCCAAATACAATATTTTACTATAAATACATATATACTATATATATATTATAACAAAGTCGTTTTTTAAATTTTTGAGATGATAAAATCATGATTTACTTAATAATAACAAAAATAACATGTTAAAACATAATCGAAAAACTAATAAATTAACACCAAAACTAGTGAAAATAATGAAATATGGTTCAAAATGGGATCTACAATACTATAATAAGATCATATATGAAATTATAAATATTATTATTGATCTTCTATGATTTATTTACATTATTAAAATGATTATATAAGACATTAAGGGATGTTCACCCAAAAGGAAATGAATGGTAAGGGATTCTTTAATCACATTTTCATTCATGAGGCATACATAATTTTCACCACTTATTTATTTTGTGGAGTTTATATAATATCCCAATTTTTATATTATATAATTATTAAATTTATATTCATGGTATTAAAATTTTAATTTTAATTTATATTTTTCATGGGGATTATCATTCTAAATTTACTAAGTAATAAGTGATTTCATCTCAATTTACATTCCATTGAGGCATAATTATTGGTATGAAAAAATTCTCTCCAATGTGTTGTATATACTACCCCTTTGTATTTTAATATCCAAATTCACTCAAAATTCATGTTATTTTATGTTTTACTTTTAATTATCTCACAAAATGGTTTTGTCTGTAAAATTTCATAGTGGTAATAGTTATCTTTGTTATCTCGCTTTCTTTTGTGATTGTTAACATTATCTTGAATCAATCACTCTATTATCATAATTTATATTTAGAAACATCCTTAAATATCAAAATTATTTGGTGATGTATATTATTATTTCCTAAATTGAATAATATTTTAACATATGGTATGTCCTTTCATAGGTATGTGATTAATTAGGGAAATATTTATAAATCAGTATTCTATGTTCAATACAAATATCTGATAAGGGATATTGTTTATTAATAAAATCCATTAATTATTATGAAGAATGATTTCTATATATAGTAAGATCTGAGTCCCATAAATTATTTTTTCCCTCAATACATCCACATGTTCTCATGATACAAATTAGTTGTGTAAATGGAATTGGTTTATACATACAGTGTTAAACCATCTTGTTAATGGTATTGATGATGTAGGTTCTCAGGTGCCTCAAAAATGATACCCAATATTCAAGCATTTACTTCATTGATAATTCAGCTATTATTATTACTGTTATTATTTATCCAATGGATTTTATATTTTACAAAATCTACAAACTCTAAAAATTCATGGATGTATGTTATTCTTTAAATATTGGTTTTAATCCCTAAAATATGGATAATTAATTATTAATTGGTTTTTTGAGTAAGATCCAAGGTTTTTAGGTGGATTGGGGAAAGAGGGAACAATAATTAGTTCCTTCAAGTGCATGTTTCCTGGTTTTCACACAACTTGTGTATACCATGCATAGGGGAAATCCAAACCATGTGGGCTTGTACAGAGGCATTCGACATAGTTGTCTGAAAATTTCCTAAACCATGAAAGATACCCAAGTAACTGTGTGATTTGGGCCCCTCTTGGACAGAGGTAGGTACACGGTTGTCACACCGTTTGGAAAATAATGTGTCCATATCATGATCCCCATTAAAAGTGTGATTTTATCAAATCCCCCCCCCATGATTTTAATTTTTCTCAACCAATTTATTCCCCCATTTATCTTACAATAGCCTTAGTGATTATCCATTTTTACCAAGACCTACCAAGGGTTGATATCCTTCTATTCTAGGACATTTGGAGTGTCATTGGTCATGGATCAGAGCTATGGGTGAGTCTAAAGTTTCTCTTTTTTATCCTTTATGGATTAGTTTATATAGTTTTTTCTCCTTTTTCCAAATCCCTAAAAACCATTTTTTCCAACAGATCGTTGTTTGAAGCATCAGAGGGTTCATGAATCCATGTCAAAGTCTTAGGTTATGTGTGTGTTCATATTCAGATTTGAGGTTGGTCGTATATAATTTATATCCCATATTCTGGATATTTATTTCTGCATGTGTGGTTGTGTTATTTATTCTCACTTGTCATGCAATTGATTAATTTTATGATCTTTGGTAAATTGGTAGGATAAAAGTTGGATTGAACCCATAATGATCTTTTTGGGATGCATTAAGGTTGAATAGACTAATTTAGGGCCACCCATGGGGTGTTTCAACATTTCCAAACATGGAAAATTATAATAATAATCATATAAATAGATTATGATAAATTCTAGTTATGAGTCAATACTGGTTCTTTATTAATTTTCCATTCCTCTATGTTTTGGAATTCAAAAACACTTTATCACAATGAAAATAATTTTCCCTTTTGGATTATCTTTATAAGGTAAAATATCTTACTCTATGGAAATTCTCATTCATACCTATGTATTCATTGTTCATTTTTTATCTCTATAAATATAACTCATTTTATTTATAAGGAAAAATTTGGTTTTATATTTAAATTCTCGGAATCCTATAAATCTTTGGATATAGAGTATTCTATTTTCAGGTTCTGAATTTTCTGAAATTCAGGTTCCTAATTCTATAAAATTTAGTCTCTGAATTCTTTAGAATTAAATCCCTGAATTTTTGAAAATTCTTACACTGAATTCCTTTGAATTAGAACTCTGAATTCCTCAGTAATTTTGAAACCTAATTACTTAGAATTCAGACATCAAATTATTCAGAATTAAGAATCCTATTTCTTCATAATTCATACATTGAATTATTTAAAATTCACACTCTGAATTCTTCATAATTTAGACTCCAAATTCTTTATAAATCAGACACTAAATTATTCATAATTCCAACTCTGAATTACTCATAATTCAGACTCCCAATTCTTTAGATTTCAAACTCTGAATTCCTCATAATTTGGATTCATACGACATTTGAATACAGACTCTTAAATATATAGAATTTAGGTACTGAATTATTTGGAAAATAGAATCTGAATATCCATGTCTTATAGATTCTGAATATTTATTTGTTTATATTTTGAATTATATTTTTCCTTAAACATTGAAAAATATATTTGGTTAAGTAACTTTATTTTCCTTACGCATATTTTGAAATTATTTCTTACAACATGTTTCTAACTAATCGCTTTTTAAGTGACACCTGAATAGGTCCCTCTAATATTCAAGAAAAAATATGACTTTTTGAGGAGGGAGTAGACCATTAGAGAAGTGACTTTAAATAGGAGCTCATTTTAATGAGATCAATAATTGTTCCATCATTCTTGAGATTGCATGTTGCTGAAGTGATTTATAGAGAGATAGAGTCTCATGCTTTGTGTGGTTCTAAATATCTTGTTTAGATTTCATCATGTGACTCTGATTGTTGCATAGTACAATCAAGGGATTCTAGGGACAATAAGTTAGAGGTGCTGACTACCTTTATGTTTGAGGACTTCCGAGGATAGGAAGATAAAGGTTCTGACTACCTTAATTTTTGTGGGATTGTGGGGATATAAATACAGATTCAGTTATTCATATCAGGGGATTACCCTAATGTGGGTAAGACATACTTTCTTAAAATTATAAATCAAGGGACTTTTATCCATGGTTGTTTGATACCCTACCCTTGGGTTTCATTATTTCATATTTGTTACTTGTTTTGTTTCAAGTTTATTTCAATTGTATTTCTGATAATATAAGAATGTATAATCTTCTTATACTTTCTTGTAACTTTGTATACACTGATAAGTAAGATTATATATTCTTTAAGGTAGAATATTTTCTTTGTAATAATTCCTTAGGATTAATTTCTGAAACCATTTTTCTGGAACCTAGAATGTTTTTTAACAGATGAAAAACATGTCTTGTGAATTTACCTTGTTTAACTTTTTAAACATAGTTTTCATTAAGTTTAAAAATGAATGTTTGTAAACATACAATTCACCCTTACCCCCTCTTTTAATTGAGCATCTACATCATTTTTTCGATCCTACAATTGGTATAATATGAGATCTCTAAAATACTTATATTAACATATTAGTTTTCATGCTTATGTTTTCATTTTTCTAAATTTTTCCTTAGATATTTATTCTTTGCTTACAAACATTTACAATTACCATGTTTTTGTGGAAAGGTGTTTTCTAATAGAATAGAAGGAATGAATATCGATTTGATTGACAGTCTAAATCCAACTAGACCACCTATATTTTATCGTAATGATTATGAATATTGGAGAGATCATATGAAGACTTTTTTTATTAATGCTGTAGTAGAAAATTTTGTAACGCTTACTGAAGAATACAAAATTCCTGACAAGGAAGTCAAAACCATTACCAATCAATAAAAGATATAATTTCAACTAAATTACAAGACACACAATACATTTTTGTGCTCCATGACCATGAATATATGTAGTCAAATTTATTTTTGTGAAGCTGCTAACTGTATCTAGAAGAATCATGAAGTTACAAATTATGGTACATCCCATGTTATAGAAACTATGAGAGCCTTGTTGAGAGGAAAATATCATGGATTTATATTTCTTTATGGAGAACTAGTATGCAACGTGCAACAAAAGTTTATGAAAATTGTTAGTAGTTTACAATATATAGGATAAAAGGGTCTAGATGAAGAAGATATTGTGCACATGATTATTAATATCATGAATAATGAGTGGGAAACCAAAATAATATCTATTGATATCAATAGTTAGGTATCTCAAATTACTCTTGATGATATTTTTGAAACTCTTCTTAAACATGAGACAAGAATGAAAATAGATGCTAATATGAATAAGAATAAAAATGGAAATGGTACTATAGCATTTACTACAACTAAATCCAAGACTCCTGAAAGGGTTACATGATCTATGTCTTTGAAATTTACTATTTTTTCAGAGTCTAGTGAATGTGAGAAGTAAAAAATTGAGCTATCTAATCTTTCTCAAAAGATGAAAATTATTTTTGGGAAGAAAGACTTTCTGTATAGATATAACTAGAAATAAATAAATTACGAGAAAGTCTATGAAGTCAATTTCTATGAATGAAAAAGATAAAGGAATATCAGGCCAGATTGTCTAATTCATTAGAAAATTATAGAAAGGAAACTCATTCTGAGAGAAATAGAAAGAATTATTACAAGTCTATAACTAATAATTTTTTGAAATCCAATGACACATGGAGTTTTATTGGAGGTGACTCTATACATGAATCTTCAGAGTATGAATCTTCTAGTCAGAAGAATCATTGTCAACTGGAAAGACTACCCATTGAAAATCAATGTCTAATGTCCAAGGTACACAATACTAAATATATTACCAATGTATCCTTTAAAGAAAATTATAATGATAATAAATATTATGAATCATCAGATGATGAATCTTCCTCATCAGAAGATAATACATTACCTTCTTATGAAAATGTTTATAGGATTGCTAAAATTCTTGATAATGAAAATTCTAAACTCAAGAAAATGCTCGATAAGGAAAATTATAGATTATCTATTTTAACAAAATAAGTATAATATCTTCCTAAAGATCATGATAAGAAGACATTTGATTTTAAAAATATTTCCAAAAAACCTGAAGGAAGTTAATTATGAAAAAGATAAAATTTTTAAAGATCTTAAAAATGTAATTTATAAGAAAAATATTTTAGAGACTAACTCTAGTTCTAATATTGATAACCTTAAGGATAAAAATTTGGTTATTAAACTAAAGTCATAAATATTTTCCTTAAGAAAATTTCTGTTAATATTTACTTCTGGTAAGGAAAACTTTGATAAAATTTACTCCCAAATTTTATATATAAGAAATAATTATGGATTTGGTTATACTCATTATAAACCAGTTTCTATTAATAACTATTTTATTGACAAAGTGCTCCAATATTCACTAAATTTCAGTGTGGTGGACTTTGGGAAAAAATTATTTATATAAAACCCAATATTTAGGTTTTTATAAGGCTTATTTTTATATGAAAATGTGGATGCCTAAAATATTACTTTTTGAAATTTATAGATCCTATAAAGTTTGGATTCTCAAAGTATAACTTTTTCATTTCAAGGAAAATAAAGATAGTACCAAAAACAATACATGGTACATGGATGGAGGATTTTCTCAGCATATAACATGTAACAAAAACTTATTTAAAAATATTATCAATTCAAAATGAGGAAAAGTAACGTTTGAAGATAATGTTGAGGGAGAAATGGTTAGTATAAGTAATATTGTTAGTAATGGATAAACATTGATTTCAAATGTGTTATTTTTTAATGGTCTTAATAACAACCTCATTAGAATAATTCAATTATGTGATGAAGGTTACCTTGTGAATTTTATGAATGAAAAATGATTAGTACACAATTCCAAGGAAGAGTTCATTTTTTCTGCCCATTGGTAAGATAATGTATACACACTAAACATACAAGACCTTAGTAACCAAGATCTACCATTACATAGTCAAATGGAAGATCAATCTTGGTTATGGAATACAAGGTTTGGACACTACAACCTTAGGAACCTATGAAAACTCTCAAATAAAATACTAGTTAAGGACATACCAGGTCTTACATTTGATTCTTCAAAAGTTGGTGACCCTTGTCAATATAGAAAGCAACATAAATGAAGTTTTAAATAAATCTGTGACATCTCAACTTATAATGCATTACAATTAGTAAATATGTATCTTTTTAGTCCAATAAATATTATATTCATTAGAGGAAAATATTATGTATTTTTCGTAGTTTATGATTACATTAGAATTATGTGGTTCAATTTCATAAAAAATAAATCTGATGCTTTTTCCCTTTTCAAATTTTTTAGAGCCCAAGATAAAAATGAGAAATTTTTTCCATTGATAAGAATTTATAATGATCATGGAGGAGAATTTCAAAATTCATATTTTGAATGTTTTTGTAGTGGAAAAGGCATTAATCATAACTTCCTATCTTTTGGATCTCCTCAAAAAATATTATTGTTGAATGAAGAAATCGAATTCTTCAAGAGATTACTTGAACCATGTTGAGCGAATATTCTATAGCTAAACACTTTTATGATGAAGCTGTAAGTACTACTTCTTAGACTATAAATTGAGTTTTATTTATACCTTTTCTTAACAAAACCCCTTACGAATTTTGGAATGGATGAAAACCTAGAATTTCCTACATCAATTTATGTGGATTCAAAGTATTCTTTCTAAATACTAAAGACAATTGACATAAACTTTCACCCAAACCTGATGAAGTAATTTTTCTATGCTACTCCACAAATTTTAAGGATTATATAGTTATTAATAAAAATAAATGTACTATTTGAGAAACAGAGCATGTTAAATTTGATGAAATTAACCCTTTTGTTTTTAATCAACCTCATCCCACGAATTCAGATGTGTTTGTAAAAACTGATTTTCAACCCTTGATAGATGATCTTTCTGATAAGAAAAATTTTCATTAAAAGATTTTTGAAGAATTTACCCTGGAATAGTTCCTACCATAGGTTGATGAATAGGTATTACAAAACCCAAATCAGTTGTTTCTTAAGAATCATCGCAGTGATAGTATCATTGGTGATAATAATCAACCTGTAAGGACTAGATGTTCTTTACGAAATAAAGTAGAACACATAGAATTTCTTTACTAATTAAAACCAAAAAGCATTGATGAATCTTTAGGTGATGATTATTAGATAAAACAGATGTAATATGAGCTAAATGAATTTGAATGTAACAACGTCTGGACCTTGGTTAAAAGACCTAAGGAGAATTATGTAATTAGAGTAAAATCGGTCTTCCGAAATAAGTGTGATGAAAATTGAATCATTGTAAGAAATAAAGCTATATTAAATGCTAAATGTTATAATCAATTAGAAGGAAGAGACTATTAAGAAACCATTGATCTAGTAACTAGACATGAAACTGTTTATATTTTACCTACCTTTGCAGCATTAATTAATTTCAAACTTTTTCAAATGGATGTTAATTGTGATTTACTTAACAGATATATTCAAGATGATGTTTTTGTTGAACAAACTCCTGCTTTTGAAGACACAAAACATCCTGAATGCATTCTCTAACATACCAATGATTTATATGGACTTAAACAAGCCCCTAGATCCTGTTATTATAGACTTAAATGATTTTTATTACAAAAAAATTCAGTTAAAAGAACTACTTATCCACCCCTTTATATAAATAAAGATAGGAAAAATGATTTTATTGTTCAAATTTAGGTTGATGACATTATATTAGGTTCAAAATAGCAGTCTTTAACTAATTATTTTTCAAATCTAATGAAATATGAGTTTGAAATGTGTATGACGGGTGAGTTACCATTTTTCTTAGGTATTAAAATTTATAAAAAAAACATGAAGGAACTTATATATCTCAACATAAATATATTAATGATCTTCTTAAAAGGTATGGATATGAAGAAAATAATAGTACATGTACTCCCATTGGTACCTCAAATTCTCTTGATCATGATGATTCTTGGAAACCAGTAGATCAAACATCATTTAGAGGTATGATAAGAAATTTATTGTACCTGAAATATAGTCATCTAGATGAAATGTTTTTATTATGATTATGTGCTAGATAAAAATTTAATTCTATGGAATCTCTTTTTAAAGTAGTGAAAAGAAATTTTCACTATTTAAAGGGTACCATGGATTTAAGACTCTTTTATACATCTAAAAATTATTTTTTTAATGTTTTTCAGGTGCTGACTTTGGTGGGTGTAGAATGGATAAGAAAATGACATCCGGAACTTGACATTTTGTTGAAGATTCATTAGTTTCATCATCATGAAAAAAGCTACACTCATTAGAACATTCAACTACTGAAGATGAATATGTAGCAGCTGGAAATTGTTGTTCCAAAGTGTTGTGGATGTAACACACACTCACAAACTATGAAAAAATTATTACCAAAACTAAGATATTGTTTTATAAAACTAGTTCCATTTCCCCAAATAAAACCATTCACATCACTCTCGTAAAAAATACATGGATATTAAGCATCACTTTTTTAGGGATCAAACACCTAAATGACATATCATGCTTCAGTTTATCGGATCACAAGATCAACATGATGATATTTTCAAAAAATCATTACCCTCCAATATATTTGAATACATTAAGCAGATGTTAGTAATGATAAAAATAATGTAATAATCCATATTAACTTTTTGTTGAAGCATATCTCCTTACTCTAAGAAACACTTTTTTATAGGGTCAGTACATTTACTTATTAAATCAAAATTTATTCATAATCACATATTTTTCGTAATCAAAATTATTCCCAATAATTTTTTTTGTAATCACAATTATTAGTAATCAAAATTTTTCGTAATCAAACTTTTTCGTAATCAAAATTTCAAAATCAAATTTTTTCATAGTCAAAATTTTTCATATATTAAATTTCTCGTAGCCTAAAACTTTTCAATACCAAAAATTTCATTTCATTAATAATATTTTCTGTAATCTAAAGTTCATCATGACAAATTTTTCTCATTGCTGATAATTTTTCTAGAAATATGGAATATATGTTTCTTTCCCTAAAATTTTGTAATCAAAATTATACTTTTGGTATTTTCCTCTCATTTTATGTAATTTTCTCGGATTCACATTCCGTAAATCTTAAATTTTTACCATAAACACTATTAATGATCAGAACATACCAAAATAATTCTTTGGGTTTCATCTCAACCATCATATTAAATCATGCTTGTTTCAACCATTGGATCAATCTGGGAAGATGAACTGTCGCCTCCAATGTCAATATAACCCCTCTAATGTTTGTCCCACATCAGTTATCATGATTTGGCGTGTTGAAACTCGGTTGCATTACATAAGGCTTATTCTGAATTTTATGCTTTCCTCAAATCCAAATATCTTTTGAACCATCCGTATAGAGGAAACTTTAGTCTACAAAATAAATATGTGACTGGAAGATCTACAGCGGGAGGTTATTATATCCGAAGTTCTTTGAAAAATATGATTCTCTTATTTTATAGAATATCAAGTTGAATGGTAGGGTGAGTCTGTGTGTATCAGAAACAAAGGGAAAGGATCTAGTGTATCCACAATTACTGGTATAATTTTATGAGACCCTATATTTTTTATGTTCATTATAGAAAAGATAAGTATTATTTTAAGAGTTATGGGAAAAATATTCTCTTTCTTTCAGTATGGATACAAATATCATTGTAATTCCTTATGGGGGAGAAGCTGAATTCTGCACCCACAAGCTACCGAATGTTTCAGGAAGTTTTAATAAGTATAAGGATATAAAATTCCTTGGTTTTTCTGCTATGACGACACCAAATATCAACCATATTTCTAAAAATTTTAGGATTCTAGAGTTATGGGTTCAAGGATTTATCATTCCGAGAAAAGGGGAAAAGGACACCCTAAAAAAGTGGCATTTATATTTTGGATTTTTTAGTGAACCTTAGGAAGATTAATCATGTGCGCTATAACTTTCGTACAATTTCAAATATCAACAATAAAACTATCATGTCTTATATTTTTATGTATCAAAATATTCATTCCAGGCTCATAGTTCTCAGTATCGATTCATTCAAAATTCATTATAGCTCTAAGACAAGAAATATAATGGTTATGTTTCTTCGTGACGATACCTTGAGAATGATGATGGTTGTATTCAATAGTGAAACAAGAGAATTCTATTATTTATTTGAATATGAAATTGAAGCTTTAAAAAAGAAACCATAAGTGGCTGAGACTTCCTAGAAATGTGGGAAAAGGATAAAGGTGAAGGAACCAGATGTGAAAGAAAGAACTCATGCAGTTTAGGAATCCCAATTTGCACCTCCAAAACCTATGAAGCAAAAAACCAAGATAGATGAATTGGTTTTCAAGTGGATATAAGATAATATGAATTAGAATGAAGGGGAGCCTATTTTGGGATTTGACCCTTATGAAGTAAAATATTTAATGATTAAGGCTTCCGAGGAGCATGAGAAGTAGGAAAAGAAAACAAGGAAATGGAAGAAGATGTAAAATGATTAAATTGTTCAATCTATTCTCAAATACACCAAGAAAGACTATGAAAAAGTTGATATACTAGAATATTTTCTACAAGAATCACTTCCAGTGACTTCAGGATAGAAAATTGTGATTCGGGAACAATGATTTGATGAAAAATTTTACAAGAAGAGAAACTGGAGGATGAAGAAGAATATGAAGAAGGGGATGCATCTGAAGATGTCAAAAGGGAAGTATATATTTAACATGAGAAGGATAGTCATTGTGATAAATTATTGATTTGTTCTTCTCAATATGAATCTTAAAAACTATCTACCCGATGAAAAGAAGAAGAGGGTCATGAAGAAGTACAAAAACCATCTGAAGAAGAGAGTAGAAATCATGAATTGGATCAACAACATGACCTTATAGAAGATGTTGAGAAATAAAATGTTGAGGATGAAAAAATAGTTGATCTATAAAATAGTGGACATGATTCTCCAAAGGCCAAAGATATCATTCCAAGAACCGATAGGGGAAAATAGGTGTCAGTTGATACATTGAGGAATGTCGTGGTTGCAAAGAAATATGTTGGTGGTTCATCATAGAGAAAATACGAAGAGATACAGAGAGAATCCTCACCAACCAGAGAATCAGATTCAGATTCATCATCTCTACGATATGACTTTGTGGTCTAATCATTGATGAAGTTGGTTGATACCATTCTTTTGTTTCTGAGAATTGAATTAAGATGTCAGATGCTTTAGCATTCATTTTATCATAAATCCGATTTTTTTTCCATGCTTATGGATAAAATTTTCGATCTTGAGGTTTATTTAAAAACGTTCATCATTAGATATGATGCTCACAAGAGGTCACGTAAGGAAATTACAATGTGGTCAAGGAATAAGATTGAATATCTAAGAGTCTTTGGTGACTTTCAAGACAATTTGGTATATGTTTTTGATACCGAAGTTGTGAAGATCAATGACTTTACAATTTTTTTATGAGAAACTCAATATTGAACAAACAGTTAGGAAGTAAGAAGACAAGGATATGAATGGGAAAATTAATTTAGTTGCAAATAATTGGATAGATAAATAGGTCTCATAATTGAGTTTGAATAAAATAGTACTAAACAAGAAGAGCTATTGAAGACTCATGAATAATTTCATAAGGCTCAAGAAGAAAAGATCAAAGCTCTAGAGAATAAAAATGAGGATCAGGAAGAGTTTCTCAAGCACTTTTAAGAAGATCACAAAGAGCCTAAGAAGCTAAAAACCATCATGATGAAGTTAATGTCGAATGGAAAAGAAGGATGATTTTTTCCAATCTAATATTTGGTTTAATTACCTTTCTTTTAAAAAATATTCCAATCATATTGAAAAATTTTGTTGTTCTTCATATGTTTTGTTGTATCGTACTAATATTCTAGGTACCATTTTTTCCGTTCTCTCAATTATTTTTGAAAATAAAAATGGGGGAGAATGAAATGATAATAAGAATACTTATTAAATAATATCATTTTTTATGTTAGGGGGAGTCTATCTAATGTGGAGTTTTATCAAAGAATATTTACTTATACAAAAAAATCAAGATATTTTTATGGGATTCAAGAATAAGATCCTTAGGGATTTCAAAACCTAAGGGGGAGTTAGTTGTATTCAAAATGATACATAATAAATGGGTGATAAGTTTTTATTTTATGTTCATAAAGAAAAATTCTAGGTTCTTATATTCTTTTTCGTAAGGATGTTTGTGCTTTCCAAAAAGGGGGAGATTGTTGAGTCAATAAAGGATCCTTATGAAATTTCCATTCTTATATGTTTTGAAAATCACAAACACTTTATCATAAGGATTTTTTTCCTTTAGGATTATATTCATAAAGAAAATTTTACTTCTCTAATGAAATTTTCATTCTTACCTATGTTTTGATTATTAATTTTTTAGTATATCAAAATCTAACTCATATTATTACTAAGGAAAAATTTGTTTTCATATCCAAAATATCTGAATCCTATAAATCCTTGGATATAGAGTATTCTATTTTTAGGTTCCAAATTCTCGAAAATTCAGTTACTAAATTATATGAAATTTAGGATTCGATTTTTTTGAAATTACTCTTCCGAATAATCTAAAATTAAAACTATGAATTCGTCAGAATTCAGACTCCAAATTATTCATAATTCAGACTCTAAATTCCCCAAAATATAGAATCTGAATTCCTCGTAATTCAAATCCAAATTCCATATAATTTTGACTCTCTATTCATCAGTATGTAGACCCCAAATACTTTTGAATTTAGACTCTGAATTATTCATAATCCAAACTCCTAATTCCTCATAATTCATACTCTTAATTCCTCAAAATTCATACTATTTATTCCTCCGAATTATAACCCAAAATTATTCTGAATTTTGTCTTTGGATTCCTCAGAATTCAGACTTCGAATCACTCAGAATTCCGACTCGAAATTCCTCATAATTGAGACTCTAAATTCCTCAGAATTCCGACTCTGAATTCCCCATAATTTGGATTCCAAATTCATTTGAATTCAAACCCCAAAATCTATAGAATTTAGGTTCGTAATTCATTAAAAAATTGAATCTGAATATCCATGTCTTATAGACTACAAATATTTATAGGTTTAGATTATGAATTTTATTTTTCTATAATCACTGAAAAATTGATTGGTTGAGTAACTTAATTTTCCTTACACTTATTATGAAACCTTGTCATACAATATTTTTATAACTAACCATTGTTTAAGTGACATGTGTATAGGTCTCACCTAAATTCAAGGAAAAATATGACCGTTCGAGGAGGGAGTAGACCATTGGAGAAGTGCCTATAAATAGGATCTCATTTGAATGAGTTAAATAATTGTTCCATCACTTTAGAGATTCCATGCTACTAATGTTATTTCTATAGAGAGAGAGTCTCTCCGGCTTTGTGTATTTCTGAACATATTTTTCAGATGGTTTTGTGTGTCTTCGATTATTAATGAGTACAATCGAGGGCTTATGGGGATAGAAAGAAAGAGGTTGTGACTACCTTAATGTTCAATGACTTCTGGGTATTGGAAATCAACGGTGTCGACTACATGAAAGTTCGAGGGATTATGGGAATATCTAGATAGATTTTGATATTACTATTGATGGATTACCCTAGTGCGGGTAAGATGGAATTTGTGGAAATTATAAATCAAGGGACCATTATCCAAGGTTGTTGGATACCCTACTCTTTGGGTTATAAAATTTCATACTTGTTACTTGTTTTGTTTCATGTTTATTGCCACTGTATTTTTGATAATGAAATAAAGTATAGTCTTTTTATACTTTCTTGTACCTCTGTATTCTATGATAAGTAAGATTCATTATGCTTTAAAGTAGAATCTTTTTCTTGTAATCATTCCTTAAGTACCATTTCTGGAACGATAATTATGGAACTTAGAATGTTTTATTAATAGATGTAAAATATTTCTTGTGAATTTAATTTGTTTAATATTGTTAAAAATAGTTTTCTTTAAGGTTAAAAATGATAGTTTTAAAACATACAATTCAAGCCCCCTCTTGTAATTGAGTATCTACATCATTATTTTGATTCTACATATAGACCATGATGAACATGTTGATATGTTAGTTGAGTTAAAACAAGAATTTTGATGGTGGTGTCTAGACATGGATAATTTCATAAGGGATTGTTTCTCTTTATATGAAAGGAGTTGCGTAAAAAAATTGATTCTATTAATTTAATTATGAATTTTATCAGAAATTAATAATTTGGATGAGGTATGTGGAATTGTGAACATGAAAAATTATTAAATTATTGTGAATTTATAAATTTGTTAAAAAAGTTAATGTATGGGAATTAATGAATATATTTGATATTCCAAGGTATAAGAATTGTTAATGATTCTAATGGGTAAGGAAAGATAAATGAAAATGGGTAAATAGGTTATAAAATGAAGTTGGTAAATGTGATAATGGGTTCAATGTTTATGTTAATTTATATATTGAATAATTATGAGATGAGAATGTTATTTGTGTTTATTATTGTGTGGTATGTGATATGATATATGTGGTAAATGGATAATAATCATGTTAATATGGATTTGTAGTTATGGGGTATTGGACTTGATGGTCGATTCCCATGAGTAAATATAAAAAAAATCTCTAAACCCCATCCCATAATTCACATGATCGGGATATGGACTAAGGATATATTCCCCTAACAATTTCATTTTGTGAGACTACCAAGATCGAGGCTCCAAGGTAAGTGTGATGTATTTTTTATATGAAATGTTTATCCCTACTAAGATAGGGAACTTTCCATATCCCAAAATCCATGATAATTGTCGATATTGGTCTATAGTATGATTTATATAAATACATAACCCATGGAACAAGTGATGAATATAGAATAAGTAACTAAAATGGTTAAAGTGAAACTTGTTATCTACGGGAACCTGAGTTCCTTTTATTTACCTTTTCATTAATATATTATTTCCATGCACTGTCTTCTTAGACTGGTTATTTTGTAAGAACCGTTCATGGTGGACTACTATGATTTACTCACACCTTTCGTGGGCCTCTATTGGGTACCCATTCATAATTATTGTTTGCAGTTAAGGACAAGGGTAATGGCCATATGCTAGGGAGTTGATTTGGGCTCAGGATTTTCATGGATGTGGATCCAGAGTCGGCATCGGTTCCTAATTCGGGGAGTTGGTAATTTGTATTTATTTTCATCTTCTTCAACTTTGGAACTGTTAGCAAGACATTTCATATTTATTATTTGGTTTTGGTTTGTACACTATTAGGTAATTAGTTATCAATGCATGTTCATAGATTAATTTTTATTGTTTATTTATTTTATATGATATTTATTATAGATTACTCTAGAAAATAGGGTACAGTCTTCCACATTATCCATTATGCCCTCGCTACTTCTTTTCATCCTCTAGAATATGTGGTGGCACACTTGAGGTCTTGTGGTGACCTGGCTTAGGGCACCAGTTTAGCGGATTCTGTTGATGGGATGTTACATAGTGGTATAATATGGGTTTTGTTCTCCTTATTAATATTTTGTTATGGTAGATATGAGATTAAGAGATTTTAAACCTTATCAAAGTTCTTGTTCATGGGTGTATATAACCCATTTATATGGGGAAAACTATGTACCCTATATCAACCCCACTTTTCTTGAATAATTAACATATCATTTTATAGAAAAACAGTATAAAACTATTAGAAATCCTAGAACCAAAGGTTTAGTGTCTCTGGAAAATGTGGAGAATAAAAAAAATTAAATAAAAAATCATAAAAATTATTTAATTAATACTTCATGTACCAATTTATTAGACTTCATTTTGTCTTTAGTACAATTGTTAACCTATGGATATACATGAAAAATAAGGGGTGAGATAAAATCCAAGTAAGAGGACAGACAAGAGTGTTGAATCATGGGTAACCATAAAAATCATATTCATAATGTAATAAAATTATCATCATAATAAAAATTATAGGAAGAAGTAGATAACTTGTCACATACAAGACATATTTTAAAGGTATTTTTTCATTTAATTTACATCCTTTCTTTTTTTGGGGGTTTCCCTAGGTTTTAGGGACGAATAGATGAGTATTCATGAATTGGGCCAAACCGTGAGCCCAATTCCAGATTAAAAAATAAATTTTGTATCTTTTATAACTTTTTCATTTTCAACATTTTTCATCCATTCAAATTCCTAATTTACCTCCCCTAACCTATTAACACCACCAAGGTAATTTGGAGCTTTTAGAAATCCATAACCAGGGGTTATTTGGGTTTTTGTCTAAGGGGTTGGGCTTGCCCGATAGCCCAATTACTGTTTTAAAAATAAAATTTTATTTTGTTATAACTTATTCAATATTTGGGATTTTCCTATGATTCCATGTCTCACTCAGGACCATGTAACCCAGCCACGCGTCTGAACTATCTCCCACCCATTTGGAGCTCTGTAGAATCGCGATTGTGTGCCGATCTTCACAGGGTTCCTCAAATCGCCCAGATTTGAAGAGGTAAAGTATTTCTCTCATAACTCTCTCAATTCTCAATATGATTCCTCCATTCCAGTACCTAAATGAGATAATACATCTTTTTCGAACGTAACCTAAATTTGGGCTCTTTCAAATTTTAGATACTAGAGTGTTGGAGTGATTACTTCAAGATACTTCAAGTAAATGATCCCCTTTCTTTCCTCTTTCAAATTAATTTGGGTTTAACACATTGTTCTTAGGATTTCATCGGTTATAATTGAGTTTACTAATGTCCAAAAACTAGGATTTTGAACCTAGGGTTTAACTTTGGGATTTCTTGGCCAATTTGTGTGGTTTTAGGTTTGATCTAGTTCTCTCTTAGTGCGGCGGGGGTGCGATTTGATTTTCGCACGGAGATTCAAGGGGTTTTGTTAATTTGGTAGGTGATTCCATTTTGTGTGCAATTTTTGTGAATTATCTTACTGTTTTCATGGTACTCTAATGTTTATTTCACTTTAATGTTTCTGAAAAAATTGGTTTTAGTTGCATTTATAATGCAAATGAATTTTTAGTTCCAATTTTTGGTGAAATTGAGGGGTTCCATTCAAATCTATTATTAGTTCATTTTGGGATACCCCATAACTGATTTTTTGGTTTCATTAAAGGGTTTTGAACTGAAATATTGTTTTAATAACTTACAAGTGTTTTCATAGTATGAAAGGTGGATATCTTAAAGAGCTTTGGGTGAAGAACAATGTGATGTTTTGAGAGGTTGTTTTATTGGAAATAAAATTATTTTATTGTGTTTTTTAAATGGTATAAAATGTGTGTAGATACTGCACAATTTGATTGTGACCAGTAGTGATATTTTATATGAAAAAGGATGTGTGTTGTTTACTGAAATTGTTTGAGCACAAAAAGGGGAAGCCTGGGTACTTAGGTGGGGCAGATTTGTACTAGTGCGGCTAGTGGATCGGATGAGTTTTGTCCCTGTCCCAAAGCTTGGATAGCCCGAACAACAGCCTCCACGAGCCTCTGATCAATCGGCGTGGGAGAACTCTCTCCAGCTTCCTCCTGTGGGTGCGTGGGAGCTTTCCGGGGAGGCATGTTGCTACAAAATGAAACAGTCACAAAACAATAGTCAATACCAAAATTCTGAAAATTGTAATCAAATACATCAAATATAAACAGACTAAACACATTCTTGTAATAAAATAAACTAATACTCAACATCTTCCTGATGTCCACAAGTGGTCTGCAGCCCACACGTCTCACCTGGAAGTGAAGTCAATTAGTAAATTCCAACATCCTATGGTGACTCAAGGTCTGCCATGAGAGGTGCGGCCACTTTGAGTATTTGGTCATGCCCTTCGGATTGAGCAATGCTCCAGTGGTATTTATGGCACTTATGAATAGGGTGTTCCATCAGTATCTCTATTCCTTTGTTGTGGTGTTTGTGGATGACATTATGGTATACTCTTTCTCTGAGGAGGAACACGAACATCACTTGAGGATCGTTTTGGGTACATTACGAGATCACCACCTCTATGAAAAGTTGTCCAAGTGCACTTTCTGGATCAGAGAGGTGAGATTTCTGGGGCATGTGATCTCAGAGCATGGAGTTTCAGTGGACCCTGAGAAAATTAGTGCAGTCATGTCATGGGAGAAACCAAAGAATGTGTTCGAGATCAGGAGTTTTCTTGGCGTGGCCGGTTATTACAGGCGATTCGTTCGGGATTTCTCTCTGCTTGCTTCACCGATGACTTCCCTCACCCGGAAAGGGGTGAAGTTTTTATAGGGTCCAGAATGTCAGGCATCATTCGAGGAGCTGAAGAGGCGGCTGACTACCACCCCCGTGCTGATTTTTCCAGAGGCTGGAAAGGGATATGTGGTCTATTGTGATGCTTCAGGTATGGGTCTTGGGTGCGTGCTTATGCAAGATGATCTTGTGGTCGCGTATGTCTCTTGCCAACTTCGACCACTTGAAAAGAACTACCCAACCCATGACTTGGAGTTGGCAGCGGTGATGCATGCTTTGAAGACTTGGCATCACTACCTATTTGTGGAGAAGATTGTGGTATACTCTGATCACAAAAGCTTGGCTTATATCTTCTCGCAGAAGGACCTCAACTTGAGGCAACGTCGCTGGATCGAGTACTTACAGGGGTTTGACATTGAAATTGTCTATACCCCAGGCAAGGGTAATGTAGTGGCCGACACTTTGAGCAGAAGAGTTCCAGTGCAGGCTTTGAAGAAGTCTAGTAATGAGTGGTCATTGATGGGCCTCTTTTCTCAGATTCATTTGGAGACTAGGGAATACAGTGGAGGGGCATTCTTGGCAAGTGTCCAGTTGACTCCTTCTCTATTGGAGTTGATTCAGAAGGAACATCCCAGTGATGATCTTTGTCAGCGGTCTAAGCAGTTCCTTCATGGTGGGGAGACATCCTCTGATTGGTCTTCGTCTCCCGAGGGCATCTTGTGCTTCAAGGTCCGTTCAGTAGTGCCATTATCTCTGCGGAAGGTGGTGATGCAAGATAGCCACCAGTCTCAGTGGGATGTCCATCCGGGTGCCACTAAGATGTATTATGATGTTCGTCGGCAGTTTTGGTGGCCTGGTATGAGACGTGACATAGCAGACTTTGTTTCGAGATGCTACACATGTCAGCAGGTGAAAGCAGAGCACTAAAGGCCATCCGGTTTTCTCCAACCACTACCCATTCCTACCTGGAAGTGGGAAGAGGTTTCCATGGAATTCATTGTTGGATTACCTCGTACACCTCAGGGTAAGAATGTTATTTGGGTGGTGATTGATCGTCTGACCAAATCAGCCCACTTCATTCCGATAAAAGATAAAACTAAAGTAGATGAGTTGGGCCATTTGTATCTTCAGGAAGTGGTGAGACTCCATGGTGTACCATCAGCTGTTGTCTCGGATAGAGACCCCCGCTTCACTTCTCGATTTTGGGAAGGCCTTCAGAAGTCCTTGGGGTCTCAGATTAAGATGAGCACGACATACCACCCACAGACAGATGGTCAGACAGAGCGGGCGAATCAGATATTGGAGGACATGCTTCATGTATGTGTCATGGACTTTGGAGGTTATTGGGTTAGCCATTTGGGATTGGTAGAGTTTTCTTATAATAATAGTTACCAATCCACAATTCGAATGGCCCCTTTTGAGGTGCTCTATGGTCGGCCTTGTCGGTCCCCCCTATATTGGGCTGAGGTAGGAGAGACTTCACTGTTGGAGTCGAGCCTTGTGCAGGAGACTTCTGAGAAGGTCAAGTTGATCAGGCAGCGCTTATTGACAGCTCAGAGTCGTCATAAATCTTATGCTGACCGAAGGCGTCGAGACCTAGAGTTTTCTGTGGGTGACAGGGTATTCTTAAAAGTGGCCCCTCGTCTGGGCCATCGTTGATTGGGGAAGCAAGGTAAGCTGATGTCACGGTATGTAGGACCCTTTGAGATCACCGAGCGTATTGGTAAGTTGGCATACAGGTTGGCCTTACCTTCTCAGTTGACGTCTATCCATGATGTCTTCCACGTCTCTCAGTTGAAGAAATACAATTCGGATCCATCCCATGTGTTGAGCTGGAAAGAACTGGAGATAGAGCCTGACTTGTCTATCGTTGAGAGACCGATGAAAATAGTGGACTCCCAAGAGAAGATACTTCGAGGAAATTCTATTCCTTTAGTCCGGGTTTTATGGCCGCATGGGAATGATACACATGAGACATGGGAGCGAAAGTCATGGGTCGAGGAAGAGTACCCATTCTTATTTTCCAACCGAGATTCATGTTGACTTTCTAGGGCGGAAAGTCCTTCATGGTGGGGAGAATTGTCACATAAAAGACATATTTTAAAGGTATTGTTTCATTTAATTTACATCCTTTCTTTTTTGGGGGGTTTCCCTAGGTTTTATGGTGGAATAGATGAGTATTCATGAATTGGGCCAAACCGTGAGCCCAATTCCAGATTAAAAAATAAATTTTGTATCTTTTATAACATTTTCATTTTTCAACATTTTTCATCCATTCAAATTCCTAATTGACCTCCCCTAACCTATTAACACCACCAAGGTAATTTTGAGCTTTTAAAAATCCATAACCAGGGGTTATTAGGGTTTTGTTCTAAGGGGTTGGGCCTGCCCGAAAGCCCAATTCCTGTTTTAAAAATAAAATTTGATTTTGTTATAACTTATTCAATATTTGGGATTTTTCGCTGATTCCAAGTCTCACTCAAGACCAGGTAACCCAGCCGCGCGTCCGAACTCTCTCCCACCCATTTGGAGCTCTGTAGAATCGCGATTGTGTGCCGATCTTCATAGGGTTCCTCAAATCGCCCAGATTTGAAGAGGTAAAGTATTTCTTTCATAACTCTCTCAATTCTCAATATTTTTCCTCCATTCCAGTTCCTCATTGAGATAATACATCTTTTTCTAACGTACCCTAAATTTGGGATCTTTTAAATTTCAGATACTGGAGTTTTGAAGTGATTACTTCAAGATACTTCAAGTAAATGAGCCCCTTTCTTTCCACATTCAAATTACTTTGGGTTTAACTCAATGTTCATAGAGTTTATTTGGCTATAATTGAGTTTACTAATGTCCAGAAACTAGGATTTAGAACCTAGGGTTTAACTTTGGGCTTTCATTGTAACACCCCAAAATTTTATGAAAAATATTCTTTTTAATTTCACTAATGTCTTGTGTTGTACGCTACACCAAAAGGAGATTGCACAACACGCATCCTTGACTTGCCTTGTATTACACGCAATCATGACCTTCCTCGATAGCGTGTGTAGTACCCAATACCGAGTTTCACTAAACAACGATATGCTATTAAAATATTATTAAAACTAGCCGTTATGAATAGAAATAACCACGTTTTAAAATTTTATAAATTTTATATCTCAAAATGGACTTCATTTTTGGATTTGGAGTATCAAATTTAGCCTAAGGTGAAATTTTGGTACTTTTCGGATAACTTTCATATTCTGATGAATAGTGAAAATTACTAAATTTTAATTAAAAACAACCTTTTTAATCAAAATAATTAATAGTGATAAATTATTAATTTTAGTGGTATTAAATTATATTTAGAATATATTTTTACAATTCAATACAATGTTGGTCATTGGATGTAATTTCACATTTACACCAGACATAAACAAGTGTAAATCTTTTGATAGTTATTATCTCTTAAAAACACGCTATTTGTTGTGAAAACGGAAATTAATTATAAAATTAATTAATGCAACATATATGTTGGGAATTTTGGAAAATAGAAATCATTTTTGAATTCGGAATATCAATTATAGCTTAGGGTGAAATTTTGGCATTTTTCTGAAAAACATCAATTTTCGATGAATAGTGAAACTACTAAGTGGTAGTTAAAAAATTTATTTTTTTTCATAAATCTTAATTTTACCTCTTATGTGAATGGAATTTCAAAATCCGAGAGACACGGTTGATGTCAGTAAGTAAAATGTGGTTCAATGAGATGAAAATAATTTTTGGTGAATAGTAACTTTTTACTTTTATTTACCACGGTTAAAAGTAAATAGGGTAATAAAGGGTAAAAATGATATTAATATTACCCTAAAACATGTAATAATCCTATTGAACAAGTGTATCTCGACCATAAACAACCTTAAGTGTAAAATATTATCATTTAGGCCCACTTGAATTAGATTAGGACATTAATTATTATTTAATTCAAAGGAGAGTTAAAAGAGTTAAAATCAATGTTTATTTAATAAAACATTTATAATATAGGGTTATACATAATATAATTTCTACTATAAATATTAATTAGAAAGCTAAAAAGATTTAATACATAATGGTATTTTATTTGTAATTTTTATACTTTAAATAATTTAATTTATTTTTGACACAACGATGATGCAGTAATTACCTTTTTAAGAAAATATTAACATAATTGATGTTATAAATGCCAAAATAAATGTAATTTGAGACTTTTTATGACTTACACTAATTTTATAGGTTAATATTACATGTTATTGTTGATTTAAGTAACTTGGTTCGAACTTATCATTCTGTTAGAAATTTCATAAAAATCATGTACCAAATAGTGTCAAAATTGACATAAATTAGTTTTTAAAACAAATATTATATTATTAATTGTTATTTAATTCCTAAAAATCTAAGGTTCGGTAAAATGACTTGGATAAGGATATATATATTAATAATAAACAACTTGGGGTTCGTTTGGCTTCATATAGTACGTTTATTAACCATATAGTGTAAGAAAACAAAAAGACACGGTAAAAGTTAAATTATTTAACTTAGAGTTAAATCTAATTGATAAGGTTAAAATAATAACCTAAACTTGTCTAAATCCTATTGGATGAGAGGATTTCGACCCATCCCCACTTTATCTTCTAAATAAGACCATTTGGAACCATTATAAACCGAATTTGACCTTAATATAAAATAATATTTTGAGATTTTCCTAAGATGCCCCTCTCCTCCCTTATAAAAGGGCACCTCCTCCCTCCCCTCCTCACACCAATTTGGGCATTCAAGCTCAGCCAAACCCTACCAAAATCTCTTCTCCAGTTCCCTAATATCATCCTAGAGGTCTTGGTCTTCTTCAAAGACCATCCATAGTTCTTTAAGTGGAGGTTAAGTGAAGGCGCGTCAAAAAGAGGAGGTTCGGACACTTACGAAGCAAATCGGACCTAAGGTAAGGGAAAATATCACAATCTCATTTTTATCCGAGATTGTTTTTACATTGTAATTTACTGGGGAATATTTTATCATTCACATCCATGTTCCCTAAATATGTAATATTGTTTCCATCCACTTACAATAGTTTAAATCCCATTTTACCCTTCGGTGAGTTTCTAGTAAAGGATATGAAAGGAATCTTTTGTCGTTTTTCGTAAGAGGTACTATTTGAATTTTCCGACAAAAGTAGAAAGAAGGTTTTTTTAACTTATACGGAATGAATGGATTTTTAAAACATTATTTCCAAAAAGCTTCCTTTACAAGTTTTCAAGTTTATTTTTAATAAACTTATTTTAGTTTAAAATTGTATTACATGTTAAGAAAGGAAAAGTGTTTTTGAAGTAGAAAGGATATTTTCCTCAAGAATGGATTTCAAGTGTTTTATCAAAAAAAAATTCCATCTAAGATAATAAAGTGTTCTGTTTATATCCCTATTATTACATTCATTGGACTATGTTGTGATGGAATTATTTTTATGGATTCCTTTATCTTATATGAATGGTTTTATGATGTCATGTTGTTTAAGAATCCCATTTTTATTACATGGGTTATGCAATGATGTATGATTTATGATTTTGTGGCACACATAAGAATGGTATCATTATGAGATGTGTGGGACCTATATCTCCCTCCAATTCATTGGTTAAAGATTTTATATCTCATGAGATAGACATGGCTTGAATGGTAGGTTATACCGGTTCAGTGAAACAGGACTGAAACGAGGGTGACTCGGTTCAGAATGGGACATTGTCCACTAAGATAGTCTTGGAAATGAGTCTTGACTAACAAGAAATGATTCTCTATGATTATGTGTGTATGCCACAAAGTTTTATGTTTTAAGTTATGATTATTGGGATTTAATTTCACTACTATGATTTATCCCATGTTATGAAATTATGCTCTCTTTTGCAGGTTAAGATTTCCAAAAGTTATGTTCTTCTTAATATGATGTGATTGATTTTTCTTTTGTTTACCCTTACTGAGAATTTGAGCTCACCCTTTTATATTTTCTTTTCCCAGGATATAAAGAAATTTTTTAGGTATAAAAAAAGGGAAGATCTTTATGGAAGATATTGAATATCTTTCACCACGATTAGAATATTACGTTCCGAGATTCCAAAGACACTAAACTATTATGATCCTTGTGTGTGTTTTTTTTGTTATGTACTAAGTATTCCACAAATGTAATGTAATGTCCATGTACGTCAGGGTTCAGGTCTCTACAGTTGGTATTAGAGGAAAGGTTTAGTCAGCCTTTGGAAAGTAGGATGCAAAAGCGTTAGTGAGATCCCTAGAGATATTTCTAAGGTATGTCTAGGGATGTACCTAAGGATAAGTATACGTATAAGATACAGTCCTAGAACTACGGTAACGATCTTAGAATTTAACCTAAGATGATAGATATTAAGGGTACTCCCCCTTTACTATGTTGTTTTCCCTAGCATGATTTTTTCCTCTCACAAGATTCTTTTTGTGTTTTAGTTAATGGAGGGAACCAGAAGGAATTTGGTTAACATTGAATCCAATGGAAAAATTGGTGACTATGAGAAAAAAAATTGTGTAATTCCTAGAGAGAAAGATCTTGTGATTATTCCAAATCAGTCATCGCGATATATGATTAACAAGGTGAAATTTAGTGGTATTCCTAATTCATCAAAGAAGAGGAAGATAAACTATTATGCATGTTCGCATGTTGAGGAGCATAAAGAAATGAAGATTGAGATTTCTAAAGAAGGGAAGAAGAACCTTGAGAAATACCTCAAATGGAGGGACCGATGTTATCTGTGTGGAGAAAAGGGTCATATAGTGACAGACTATTATGGAGTTCAATGTCTTATTTGTGGAGAACATGGGCATTACCCAACTCAATGCCCTGACCTAAAAAGTTACTTCTAAATCAAGGAAGGAATTCTTCTAGGACAATCACTGAAGTGGATGGACTGAAGTGTTTATGTATTGGTATTCAGGAATAATGTTGTTGAGGTACTTTTATGGTGTATTTAAATATTTATGTATTGGTCTATTGTGGTCTTCAATAATTTTAAGGTGCCGGTAACAATGAAAAGTGATTAAAATATTTTGGAAAGTAGATAATATGCCCATAATGAAGGGATATGGAGAAAATGAAATGTTTGACAGTATTCATGAGCTCGTGATTGATATAAGGACTAAGTGATATCATGGTTTGAGTATATAGAATTTTGAGGATTTTGGTATGTGGAAGTTGTTAATTTTTAACTGCATTAATGTTTTCACTAAGGTATTCAAGAGAATACATGATTAAGGACTTTAAATGTTTGGTATGTGACCAAAAAACATATCTTATGATATATGGGGATCGACGATGGTGTTAAATCTTTGGTAATTGTTTTCACTATGTTATGAGAGTGGACTTCAGTATTATGGATAATCTTAAAGATTATAATGGATTATGTTGGACATAAGTTAGTATTGTTTAAGGAGAGAAGATTTTCGATATTATTGATGGGATGTTATAGTAATGTAGTTTTAGAAAAAGGACAACCGGCAGGACGGGCGACATCCCATCACGTCGGACAAGGCTATGGAAATCGAACCCACAATCGAAGTGCGACTGGCCTTTATCGCCTACCACAGGCCTACAGGAAGTCCCTGTTTAGTAGAAACTAGTTTTATTATATTAAGCAATATGATATATGAAGTATAAGTCCATTTTAGGAACCATATATGATTAATCTCACTATAGATCGACATATGTATATAATTTTTTCTAACCTTTTGTTTGAGACAGATGGAATGACCCGTCATTCTATCACATGATCTTCTAACACTTCACGAATAACAAATTCCACTTCATTTATTTAAGAGATGAAGTGGAAATTTTTCAAGGAATGAACAATAGTGAGATTGTACCAAAATTAAGTAAGTATTTATTCTAATTCAAATTTTCAACTTTAGGGAAATGATCTTGAAAACCAAAAATGTTGTCCTAGTGATCTTATACATGATGAATCAGATGGTTCCATATATCATCACAAATCTATGGATTTGTGATTACTGGCTTTTCCATAGCCTTGTTCTCTACCACTCTCCATCAGAACATGATGGTTAGATTTCTCTTCCATATCCATATTTTCACCTATGTGGAAACCCAGTGATTAGTTTATTTGGGTAACTGTTACGTTTGATACCTTTGTTTTTAAAGATTGGTTTTGGTATTCCTTTTTACGATGTGGGTTTCTATTAAAGAAAATTTAGAATAGTAAACCATTTATAACCCCGACGTATTTCGAGGGCGAAATTCATTTTAAGGGGGGTAGAATGTAACACCCCGAAATTTTATGAAAAATATTCTTTTTTAATTTCACTAATGTCTTGTGTTGTACGCTACACCAAAAGGAGATTGCACAACACGCATCCTTGACTTGCCTTTTATTACACGCAATCGTGACCTTCCTCGATAGCGTGTGTAGTACGCAATACCGAGTTTCACTAAACAATGATATGCTACTAAAATATTATTAAAATTAGCCGTTATGAATAGTAATAACCACCTTTTAAAATTTTAGAAATTTTACCTCTCAAAATGGACTTCATTTTTGGATTCTTAGTATCGAATTTAGCCTAAGGTGAAATTTTGGTACTTTTTGGATAACTTTCATATTGTGATGAATAGTGAAAATTACAAAATTTTAATTAAAAACAACTTTTTTTAATCAAATTAATTAATAGTGATAATTTATTAATTTGAGTGGTATTAAAGTATATTTAGAATATATTTTTACAATTCAATACAATTTTGGTAATTGGATGTAATTTCACATTTACACCAGACATAAACAAGTGTTAATCTTTTGATAGTTATTATCTCCTAAAAACAAGCTATTTGTTGTGACAGCGGACATTAATTATAAAATTAATTAATGCAACTTATATGTTGGGAATTTTGTAAAATAGAAATCATTTTTGAATTCGGAATATCAATTATAGCTTAGGGTGAAATTTTGGCATTTTTCTGAAAAACTTCAATTTTTGATGAATAGTGAAACTACTAAGTGGTAGTTAAAAAAATTATTTTTTTTCATAAATCTGAATTTTACTGCTTCTGTGAATGGAATTTCAAAAATCCGAGAGACACGGTTGATGTCAGTAAGTAAAATGTGGTTCAATGAGATGAAAATAATTGTTGGTGAATAGTAACTTTTTAATTTTATTTACCACGGTTAAAAGTAAATATGGTAATTAAGGGAAAAAATGATATTAATATTACCCTAACACATGTCCTTATCCTATTGGACAAGTGTATATCGACCATAAACAACCTTAAGTGTAAAATATTATCATTTAGGCCCACTTGGATTATATTAGGACATTTATTATTTTTTAATTCAAAGGAGAGTTAAAAGAGTTAAAATCAACGTTTATTTACTAAAACATTTTTAATATAGGGTTATACATAATATAATTTCGACTATAAATATTTATTAGAAAGCTAAAAAGATTTCATACATAATGGTCTTTTATTTGTAATTTTAATACTTTAAATAATTTAATTTATTTATGACACAACGATGATGCAGTAATTACCTTTTTAAGAAAATATTAACCTAATTGATGTTATAAATTCCCAACAAAATGTAATTTGAGACTTATTATGACTTAAACTAATTTTCTAGGATAATATGAAATGTTATTGTTGATTTAAGTAACTTGGTTCGAACTTATCATTCTGTTATAAATTTCATAAAAATCATGTACCAAATAGTGTCAAAATTGACATAAATTAGTTTTTAAAACAAATATTATATTATTAATTGTATTTAATTCCTAAAAATCTAAGGTTCGGCCAAATGACTGAGATAAAGATAGATATATTAATAATAAACAACTTTGGGTTCTTTTGGCTTCATATAGTACGTTTATTAACATTATAGTGTAAGAAAACAAAAAGACACGGTAAAAGTTAAATTATTTAACTTAGAGTTAAATCTAATTGATAAGGTTAAAATAATAACCTAAACTAGTCTAAATCCTATTGGATGAGATTATTTCGACCCATCCCCACTTTATCTTCGAAATAAGACCATTTGGAACCATTATAAACCGAATTTGACCTTAATATAAAATAATTTTTTTGAGATTTTCATAAGATGCCCCTCTCCTCCCTTATAAAAGGGAACCTCCTCCCTCCCCTCCTCCCACCAATTTGAGCATTCAAGCTTGGCCAAACCCTGCCAAAATATCTTCTCCAGTTCCCTAGTATCATCCTAGAGGTCCTGGTCTTCTTCAAAGACCATCCATAGTTCATTAAGTGGAGGTTAAGTGAAGGCGCGTCAAAAAGAGGAGGTTCAGACACTTACGAAGCTAATCAGACCTAAGGTAAGGGAAAATATCACAATCTCATTTTTATCCGAGATTGTTTTTACATTGGAATTTACTGGGGTATATTTTATCATCCACATCCATGTTCCCTAAATATGTAATATTGTTTCCATCCACTTACAACAGTTTAAATCCCATTTTACCCTTCGGTGAGTTTTTAGTAAAGGCTATGAAAGGAATCTTTTGTCGTTTTTCGTACGAGGTACTTTTTGAATTTTCCGAAAAAAGTACAAAGAATGTTTTTTTTAACTTATACGGCATGAATGGATTTTTAAAAAATTATTTCCAAGAAGCTTCCTTTACATGTTTTCAAGTCTATTTTTAATAAACTTCTTTTAGTTTAAAATTGTATTACATGTTAAGAAAGGAAAAGTGTTTTTGAAGTAGAAAGGATATGTTCCTCAAGAATGGAGTTCAAGTGTTTTATAAAAATTATTTTCCATCTAAGATAATAAAGGGTTCTGTTTATATCCCTATTATTACATTGATTGGACTATGTTGTGATGGAATTATTTTTATGGATTCCTTTATCTTATATGAATGGTTTTATGATGTCATGTTGTTTAAGAATCCCATTTTTATTACATGAGTTATGCAATGATGTATGATTTATGATTTTGTGGTACACATAAGAATGGTATCATTATGAGATGTGTGGGACCTATATCTCCCTCCAATGAATAGGGTAAAGATTTTATATCTCATGAGATAGACATGGCTGGAATGGTAGGTTATACCGGTTCAGTGAAACAGGATTGAAACGAGGGTGACTCGGTTCAGAATGGGACATTGTCCACTAAGATAGTCTTGGCAATGAGTCTTGACTAACAAGAAATGATTCTCTATGATTATGTGTGTATGCCACAAAGTTTCTTGTTTTAAGTTATGATTATTGGGATTTCATTTCACTACTATGATTTATCCCATGTTATGAAATTATGCTCTCTTTTTCAGGTTAAGATTTCCAAAAGATATGTTCTTATGAATATGATGTGATTGATTTTTCTTTTGTTTACCCTTACTGAGAATTTGAGCTCACCCTTTTATGTTTTCTTTTCCCCAGGATATAAAGAAAGGTTTTAGGTATAAAAAAAGGGAAGATATTTATGGATGATATTGAATATCTTTCACCACGATTAGAATATTACGTTCCCAGTTTCCAAAGACACTAAACTATTATGATCCTTGTGTGTGTTTTTTTGTTATGTACTAAGTATTCCACAAATGTAATGTAATTTCCATGTACTTCAGGCTTCAGGTATCTACATTCCTGGCCAATTTGTGTGGTTTTAGGTTTGATCAAGTTCTCTCTTGGTGCGGCGGGGGTGCGATTTGATTTTCGCACGGAGATTCAAGGGGTTTTGTTAATTTGGTAGGTGATTCAATTGTGTGTGAAATTTTTGTGAATTAGCTTGCTGTTTTCATGGTACTTTAATGTTTATTTCACTTTAATGTTTCTGAAAAAATTGGTTTTAGTTTCATTTATAATGCAAATGAATTTTTAGTTTGAATTTTTGGTGAAATTGAGGGGTTCCATTCAAATCATTTATTGGTTCATTTTGGGATACCCCATAACTAAATTTTTGGTTTCATTAAAGGGTTTTGAACTGAAATTTTGTTTTAATAACTTACAAGTGTTATCATAGTGTGAAAGGTGGATATCTTAAAGAGCTTTGGGTGAAGAACAATGTGATATTTTGAGAGGTTGTTTTATTGGAAATAAAATTATTTTATTGTGTGTTTTAAATGGTATAAAATGTGTGTAGCTAGTGTACAATATGTTTGTGACCAGTAGTGATATTTTATATGAAAAAGGATGTGTGTTGTTTGCTGAAATTGTTTGAGCACAAAAAGGGGAAGCCCAGGTACTTAGGTGGGGCGGATTTGTACTAGTACGACTAGTGGATCGGATGGGTTTTGTCCCGGTCCCAAAGCTTGGATAGCCCGAACAATAGCCTCCACGAGCCTCTGATCAATCGGCATGGGAGAACTCTCTCAAGCTTCCTCCTGTGGGTGCGTGGGAGCTTTCCGGGGAGGCATGTTGCTACAAAATGAAACAGTCACAAAACAATAGTCAATACCACAATTCTGAAAATTGTAATCAAATACATCAAATATAAACAGACTAAACACATTCTTGTAATAAAAGAAAAAACTACTCCACATCTTCCTGATGTCTACATGTGGTCTACAGCCCACACGTCTCACCTGGAAGTGAAGTCAATCAGTAAATTCCAACATCCTCTGGTGACTCAAGGTCTTCCATGAGAGGTGCGGCCACTTTGAGTATTTGGTCATGCCCTTCAGATTGAACAATGCTTCAGTGGTATTTATGGAACTTATGAATAGGGTGTTCCATCAGTATCTAGATTCCTTTGTTGTGGTGTTTGTGGATGACATTCTGGTATACTCTTGCTTTGAGGAGGAACACGAACCTCACTTGAGGATCGTTTTTGGTACATTACGAGATCACCTCCTCTATGCAAAGTTGTCCAAGTGCACTTTCTGGATCAGAGAGGTGAGATTTCTGGGGCATGTGATCTCAGAGCATGGAGTTTCAGTGGACCCTGAGAAAATTAGTGCAGTCATGTCATTGGAGAAACCGAAGAATGTGTTCGAGATCAGGAGTTTTCTTGGCTGGGCCGGTTCTTACAGGCGATTCGTTCGGGATTCCTCTTGGCTTGCTTCACCAATGACTTCCCTCACCCGGAAAGGGGTGAAGTTTGTATGGGGTCCAGAATGTCAGGCATCGTTCGAGGAGATGAAGAGGCGGCTGACTACCGCCCCCGTGCTGATTTTTCCAGAGGCTGGAAAGGGATATGTGGTGTATTGTGATGCTTCAGGTATGGGTCTTGGGTGCGTGCTTATGCAAGATGATCATGCGGTCGCGTATGGCTCTCGCCAACTTCGACCACATGAAAAGAACTACCCAACCCATGACTTGGAGTTGGTAGCGGTGATGCATTCTTTGAAGACTTGGCGTCACTAACTATTTGGGGAGAAGTTTGTGGTATACTCTGATCACAAAATCTTGGCTTATATCTTCTCGCAGAAGGACATCAACTTGAGGCAACGTCGCTGGATCGAGTACTTACATGGGTTTGACTTTGACATTGTCTATACCCCAGGCAAGGGTAATGTAGTGGCCGACGCTTTGAGTAGAAGAGTTCCAGTGCAGGCTTTGAGGAAGTCTAGTGATGAGTGGGCATTGATGGGACTCTTTTCTCAGATGCATGTGGAGACCAGGGAATACAGTGGAGGGGCATTCTTTGAAAGTGTCCAGTTGACTCCTTCTCTATTGGAGTTTATTCAGCAGGAACAGCCCAGTGATGATCTTTGTCAGCGGTCTAAGGAGTTCCTTCATGGTGGGGAGACATCCTCTGATTGGTCGTCGTCTCCCTAGGGCATCTTGTGCTTCAACGGCCGTTCAGTAGTGCCATTATCTATGCGGAAGGTGGTGATGCAAGATAGCCACCAATCTCAGTGGGCTGTCCATCCGGGTGCCACTAAGATGTATTATGATGTTCGTCGGCAGTTTTGGTGGCCTAGTATGAGACGGGACATAGCAGGCTTTGTTTCGAGATGCTACACATGTCAGCAGGTGAAAGCAGAGCACTAAAGGCCATCCGGTTTTCTCCAACCACTACCCATTACTACCTGGAAGTGGGAAGAGGTTTCCATGGACTTCATTGTTGGCTTACCTCGTACACCTCGGGGTAAGAATGCTATTTGGGTGGTGATTGATCGTCTAACCAAATAAGCCCACTTCATTCCGATAAAAGATACAACTAAAGTAGATGAGTTGGGCCATTTGTATCTTCAAGAAGTGGTGAGACTCATTGGTGTACCATCAGCTGTTGTCTCGGATAGAGACCCCCGCTTCACTTCTCGATTTTGGGAAGGCCTTCAGAAGTCCTTGGGGTCTCAGATTAAGATGAGCACGGCATACCACCCACAGACGGATGGTCAGACAGAGCAGGCGAATCAGATATTTGAGGACATGCTTCATGCATGTGTCTTGGAATTTAGAGGTTCTTGGGATAGACATTTGGTATTGGTAGAGTTTGCTTGTAATAATAGTTACCAATCCACGATTCGAATGGCCCCTTTTGAGGCGCTCTATGGTCGGCCTTGTCGGTCCCCCCTATGTTGGGCTGAGGTAGGAGAGACTTCACTGTTGGGGCCGAGCCTTGTGCAGGAGACTTTTGAGAAGGTCAAGTTGATCATGAAGCGCTTATTGATAGCTCAGAGTCGTCATAAATCTTATGCTGACCGGAGGCGTCGAGAGCTAGAGTTTTCTGTGGGTGACAGTGTATTTTTAAAAGTGGCCCCTCGTCTAGGCCATCATCGATTGGGGAAGCAAGGTAAGCTGATGCCACGGTATGTCGGAACCTTTGAGATCACCAAGCGTATTGGTGTGGTGGCATACAGGATGGCCTTACCTTCTCAGTTGACGTCTATCCATGATGTCTTCCACGTCTCTCAGTTGAAGAAATACAATCTGGATCCATCCCATGTGTTGAGCTGGGAAGAACTGGAGATAGAGCCTGACATGTCTATCGTTGAGAGACCGATGAAAATAGTGGACTCCCAAGAGAAGATACTTCGAGGAAAGTCTATTCCTTTATTCCGGGTTTTATGGAAGCATGGGAATGGTACACATGAGACATGGGAGCGAAAGTCATGGGTCGAGGAAGAGTACCCATTCTTATTTTCCAACCGAGATTCATATTGACTTTCCGGGGCGGAAAGTCCTTCATGGTGGGGAGAATTGTCACATACAAGAAATATTTTAAAGGTATTTTTTCATTTAATTTACCTCCTTTCTTTTTTGGGGGGTTTCCCTAGGTTTTAGGGAGGAATATATGAGTATTCATGAATTAGGCCAAACCGTGAGCCCAATTCCAGATTAAAAAATAAATTTTGTATCTTTTATAAAATTTTCATTTTTCAACATTTTTCATCCATTCAAATTACTAAGTGACCTCCCCTAATCTATTAACACCACCAAGGTAATTTGGAGCTTTTAGAAATCCATAACCAGGGGTTATTTGGGTTTTTTTCTAAGGGGTTGGGCCTGCCCGAAATCCCAATTCCTGTTTTAAAAATAAAATTTGATTTTGTTATAACTTATTAAATATTTGGGATTGTTCGGTGATTCCAAGTCTCACTCAAGCCCAAGTAAACCAGCCGCCCGTCCGAACTCTCTCCCACCCATTTGGAGCTCTGTAGAATTGCGATTGTGTGCCGATCTTCATAGGGTTCCTCAAATCTTTCATATTTGAATAGGTAAAGTATTTCTTTCATAACTCTCTCAATTCTCAATATTGTTCCTCCATTCCAGTTCCTAAATGAGATAATACATCTTGATCGAACGTAACCTAAATTTGGGCTCTTTTAAATGTTAGATACTGGTGTTTTGGAGTGATTACATCAAGATACTTCAAATAAATGAGCCCATTTCTTTCCTCGTTCAAATTACTTTGGGTTTAACTCATTGTTATTAAGGTTTCTTCTATTATAATTGAGTTTACTAATGTCCAAAAACTAGGATTCCGAACCTAGGGTTTAACTTTGGGATTTCTTGGCCAATTTGTGTGGTTTTAGGTTTGATCCAGTTCTCTCTTGGTGCGGCGGGGGTGAGATTTGATTTTCGCATGGAGATTCAAGGGGTTTTGTTAATTTCGTAGGTGATTCCATTGTGTGTGCAATTTTTGTGAATTATCTTGCTGTTTTCATGGTACTCTAATGTTTATTTCACTTGAATGTTTTTGAAAAAATTGGTTTTAGTTGCATTTATAATGAAAATGAATTTTTAGTTCCAATTTTTGGTGAAATTGAGGGGTTCCATTCAAATCTTTTGTTGGTTCATTTTGGGATACCCCATAACTGAATTTTTGGTTTCATTAAAGGGGTTTGATCTGAAATTTGGTTTTAATAACTTACAAGTGTTATCATAGTGTGAAAGGTGGATATCTTAAAGAGCTTTGGGTGAAGAACAATGTGATGTTTTGAGAGGTTGTTTTATTGGAAATAAAATTATTTTATTGTGTGTTTTAAATGGTATGAAATGTGTGTAGATACTGTACAATTTTTTTTGACCAGTAGTGATATTTTATATGAAAAACGATGTGTGTTGTTTGCTGAAATTTTTTGAGCACAAAAAGGGGAAGCCCGAGTACTTAGGTGGGGCGGATTTGTACTAGTACGGCTAGTGGATCCGATGGGTTTTGTCCTTGTTCCACTTAGCATCTGGCTAACGACAACTCTAACTAAACTATTTGGATAATTATTTGGGACCACTAGGTTATGGGTATTTTCCCTACTAGTGGCTCGTGCACGAGAATGGATTTTTCTATGGTTACTCTACACCGAGGTACGAGGTACATAGGGCCCGAGACAACCTAGTGCTTAGGGGTGTTCCTGATTTTGATGCTCATAGGATTTCTGGTATTTACCCTTGTTGTGGGTTGTTTTTGGCAGTAAATTACAGTAGCTCCCATTTCTATTTAATGTGATAACATTCTTAAATTCTCAGATTGAAAACTGTTTTCATTTGAAAGTTGCATTTCTTTGAATTTTAACACTGTTTCACCTTGTGTATTAAAATTGCTTGTTTTGTTCACATTGTATTGCATACTCTTTGGAATCAACTGGTGGTATCCTATTGGGCTTAGGATCACACCCTACTTACACCCCTTGGGTGTAAGTAGACCTTCTTATGCTTGACTCAGGTAAAGGGAAGGCTAAGGGTGATGGCGGTTCGGGATGTTAGTCCCAATCGTTGGGGCGGAGTTGCGGGGACGGCTTGCGGGTGATGATCCCCTTGTCATGTGGAGTCCATGGGGATGTCTTTATGTTGTCATTAATTGTTTTTAGACCACTTGTAGTGTCTTTAAACATATTTATTCAGATCTGGTTTTGTTAATAATTGTTTATCATGAAAAATTTCATATTTTAATAATTGATTATTTTTTATGATTTCTGTTTTCATACTCGGGTAAATCGTTCCCAAACCAGATTTGTTTGATACCCGGGCACTTGTGCCAGCCCGTGGGGATAGGGAACGCCCTTCGGGCCTTTCCACAGGCAGGGTTTGGTGCCATTAATGGTGGCGACCAGATCCGGTTTGTGACATAACTTAATGTAATGTGGTAATGAATTAAAATTAAACATCATGTTTTAGTGGCCAACTACCACACATAGTTTCGAAAAATGATACCACCTTATTCACACATAACATATGTGCATCACCATAATATCATCATTGTAAAAATGTCCAAAATCTTGATCATTAATATTTCACTTTATCACATGTTATATATCACATTATTCAAGGCATTGGAGCACTATATACATCCAGGCACACCCGTCGCATCATAAAATCTAGATAACCACACATGACACATAGATTGTATAACGATCATTCCAATAAAATAACCCATGGAAAATAAATGGGTTTCATAATAATTTTATAAAGAATAATCTTAGGGATAATAATTGATGTTATAAAAAATAATTAGTAAATGACGTACGTGGTATATGAATAATCAATATGGAATGAACAAGAATAATCGCATGAGAAGTAAAACATTTATTTTTGAAAGGAATATTTATTTTGAAAAAATAGTTGACTTTTTTTTATAAAATCAAATTGAAAGAATTTATATAACTGAAATTAAAAGGTATGGAAAATTAAATAATATTTTCAGAACAATTAAAGAACATGCATACATAAATTTGGAACTAAATAGGAATAACCCAAAGAAAAGAAATTTTGATTTAGAATAATCTCACATTATGTCTGAAAGATTTCATCACTTTTGTATCTAGGATAATCAAATTAGATTCATTAATTAACAAAATATAGAACCTATTATAAATTTATTTGATTAATTTTATTTTTATTAAGATTTTTATGTCCATTTTTATGAGTTATCGTGACTAATTTCAATGTTCATGGGGGTTTGTTTTCATGGTTTTCATGACTTGTTCACTTGGATACCTAAAAGGAAGTTCATGTTAAATGGGGATAATTCATCATAATTATGAATATATATTATTAATCAACTAATAAAATATTAAATTATATTGAAAATAATTTTTTAGTATGGTATTGGGATGAATAAATAAATAAAATGTTAATGATAAGAGTTTTAGGTTATTTTTTGTGGTTTTTTATCACAATAAAATCATTTTGTTTTATCATTTTATATTCTGTATATATATTAGTTCTATTAGATAATAATGTTTATTACATAAATTTGAAAAATCTAATACTATAATGGTTTTTATATGATCCTTGAAGGTGGAAAAAGAAAATTAGAACTTGTCATCCTTGAAGGTGATAAAGCAACACCTCATGGATGACATTTTAATTTTTAGAATAAAAGAGAGAGGATAAGATGTTTGATGATGTATTATTCTATTAGCATAAAACTATTTTAGAATATGTATGGTACTATTGTAATAATTTCACTTGGATGATGGGAGTTATGAGATAATATGAAAATAAAGGAACATGAAAAAGAATTTAAGAGAAAAGAAAAGGGATTTACCTCTTGAATATTCTCCTTGAAAACATCCTTGTTGAGATTAGTTTTATTATTATTTTGAGAACAAATGATTTTTTATGTGGAGGAGAGGTATTGGAAGTGGATTGAGAATTTTTTTACAGGGATAAAATCTTAGAATGGGTGATGAGAAGAGGTGGTGAGGGGTGTTTTCTCTTTATTTTTTTCATTAGTTTATTATTTTGTAGGAAGACTATGAATCAATTGAACCTTATCAATAAGTATTTTAAACTAATCAATTATATTTTGATATTTTGGTATTGCATCAGCCTTACATAAAAAATAACTCAAAAAATTCTCATATTTAGCTTTTATTGTAAATTATCGTATTTAACTATTCATAAAAAATTCAAGTATATTAGAATAATCCTAAAAAATTCAGCTGACCAATTATTGATGTATGGAATTCCAAAATGATCACCATTTTATTAAAAATGAAATCTAAATATGATATAATTAATTTTTAATTAAAATCAATACATACATGGAAAATACTAATTTTAAAATTATAAGTGATTTTATAACACTTTGAAAACATAATTAAGTCCTCATAAAAATATATTATAATTATAATACAAGTAAGTGTTAATTTATGAATATATTTTATAAAAAAAATTTCTTTTAGGTCATTATATTAATTATAAATTAAAATTAAATATTTATATCATATAAATTTACCGACATTGAACATATCATTTCTAAAATGTTAATTTACTTATATCATGAAATTAATATATTATATATTCATCTATAAGAGACCAAAATTTTATTTATACTTTAACAAGTGAGGTTACTATTCTATTGGGTGGATTAATATTCATAATGGTCACAATACTATTCCAAATTTCAAGTTACTATTCTATTGGTATACATCCCATATCTTTTAGAAATCATTTATGAAGTCTATATTGTGTTATCATGATATTTAATGAGGTTTAAACTATATGAAATAATTATAAGAATTGTATTTTTATAGATGGAATTTTGGGTTTCTACATTATTTCTTATTATGAAATTTCTCCCTTCAAATTTCATTTTACATTCTATGGTATAATCAATTTAGGGTACTTATCCTTCATAGAATCCTCTAGTTTCCAGGTTGTCTATTCATACTTATTTTTTTCCAATCTAATTTAACTAAATGAGTAGTCTTTTGGTGTAGAACCCTCTCTTTATGGTTTAATATCATTAATAGATGATCCTTATAAGATATATCATTTTCCATATCTACCACCACTGGATTCGGTATATATGAGGGATATGGTATATTTATACTCAACAGGGATACATGTAATACATCTTGTACTAGATACATGGTAGGTGGATGTTCTAGTCGATAGGGCACAACTATGAAACAATCAATAAATTTTAAGGGGAAGATGTACCTCAGACTGGGATTTCCTTTCATCACAAATCTCATGATCATATTCCATTGAAATATGGGGATGAATATCGTGTCTCTAGCCAAAAAATATATGTCCTAACAATGATTTCATTAACATCTATTCAATTGACTTTGGGATTCCTAGATGTGATACTGAATGTTTTTCACCTTCTCTACCATTACATAGACTATTTTTGGTGTTATCATCTTATGTTCACTGACTTCATCCTTTCACACCGGTGTTCTGTATCGTTTTCCACAAAGGGCATCATATAGTGCCATTTGGATTCTCGAGTATAAACTATTATTGTATGAGAACTAAACTAAAGTAATTTGTTCATACCATCCTAATTTTAAGTAAATAGAACATTCTCTCAACATGTATTACAATTTCGAAATAGTCTGTTCAAATTGGCCATCATTTTGAGGATGATAAATTGTACTGAAGTTCTGTTCAGTGTTTAGATAATGTTGGATGCATTTATAGAACATTGAGGTGAATCTAATTTCTCAATCGGATAAAATATATAGTGTTAATACATGTAGATGTAAAAATACATTGATATATTTATTTGAAATTTGATCCAGTTAAAAATACCCTCAAATTTTGATAAAGTGAGTTATCTTTATGAGAATATCTACAATAACCCGTATAGAATTATTTCCGCTGGATTCCTTTGGATGTCCAGTGAAGAAATCTGTGGTGGTGTTTTCCCATTTCTGTGTTTTTATGGGTAGTGGTTTCATCATCCACTTATAATTTTTCCTTTCATACTACACTTAAAAACATACCATCCACTTTGATGTATATTAAATGGAAACTTTCTTCATATTGTCCCACTAATAGTTATCTGACACATGTTGATACAATTTTTCTCTCTCTAGGTGAATAGAGAGGGTTGAGCTATGTGAATCATTATGAAGCTCATTATTTTTATCAATATTTTATGGTACACACATTTATGACCCAATCTTGTAACTCCATATTCATCAATTTTGAACAATGGGGATTTTCTGTTTTTGAAAGCTTCAACATTCTTTTGAATTTCCACATCATTTTATGGAGAATCCGTTATTTTCTCCATGAGGGATGGTTACAAAATAATTTGATAAAGGATTAATGATGTTTCTTCCATAATGACTCCCATGTACATATTCTTAAAATATATGATCAATTTATCCTTCTTAATTCTCATAATTGATAATGTTTCAAGATCATTTCTACTTAGAGAATCCAACACATTATTCATGTTTCCAAGATGGTAGTGGATTGAGAAGTCATATTCCTTGATGATATCTAAGCATATTATCTAGAAAATAGTAATCTCATTCTATGTGATTATGTATTTGGGGATCTTATGATGAGTAAATATTCAACACATCTCCCCATAGAGATAATGCTACTATATTTTTAGTGTGAAGATCACTGGTGCTAACTCTAGATCATGTGTGGAATATTTCTTCATAAGAATTTTAAACTACCATAAGTATTATGCTATCAATTTATCATTGTGAATCTGTATACATATTAATACATTCATTAATGAATGTTTATTTTCCAAAAATAGTTTTCTAATTGTGATAAGTTTGAGTACTAGAGCAGTGATAAGCTTTATTTTTAACCTTTTGTAGCAATTTTCACATTCACTGGTCCAAAAACAATTCACCCTTCCAAGTTATATTATTGAGTGGGTTTGACCACCATGATAAGTTATTCAGAAATATCTGGTAATAATCATCTAGACCATGTAAAATATGGATATATGTGACAGATATTGGCCTATTCCACACTTTGATTGCATTTGTCTTAGATGGGAAAATAGATATACCATTACCTGTGATAACATTCCCATGGAATGAAAATTACTCTATCAAATACTCACATTTACTATAATTTTATAATTTTTTTACCATTACATATTCATTACCATAACATTCAAATGCTTCTCATTTCCCCCCATTCTCTTGGATTATATCATAATATCATCAATAAAGATTACAACAAATTTTTTGAGGTAATATCTTAAGACTATATTAATTAATTCAATTAATATTTATAGATAATTAGTCAGTCTTAAGGGAATCACTATCAACACATAGTTTCAATACCTCATTCAAAATTTAGTCTTGTGAATATCTTTTTTCCCCACATTTAACTGGTGATATCCTAATCAAAGGTCCATTGGTCTGAAATACTTGGCCCTACATAGTTGATTATACAATTCATCTATCTGTGCAAGGGGATAATTGTTGTTTTTTTATGAGTTTATCATAATCAAATCTTAGGGGCATTGATCCACACTTCTTATTAATGAAGAGTATGAGTGTACCCCATGGGGAAGCACTTGGGCAAAAAAACCCTTGTAGTAATTCTATTATAACTTATTCTTTTATTCCTCCAACTCAATGGTGGACATAATATATTGTGTCTTTCATATAGGCAGAGATCCAATAATTAGTCAAATTGATAACTCAACCTATCGATCAAGAGAATGACCAGACAATTCTAGGGGTAATAAATTAATACAGTTCCTCACAATGGTAATGTCCTTGATCATGAATATATCATTTGCCTCACTCTTTTGAGCTTGATATTATTTCTCATAAGTTTATAATATCCAAAATTTATATGATGAATCTAAATAAGTTCGGTCCTCCTCCTTACAGTTGAATAGAATTTGAGGATGCTTCGGGATGTGAATATTGATCTCCCATTCGCAAAAGACGATGTTGCCTTTATAATAGGATATCCAATCCATGGTAAATATATCATCAAACTCCACCAAAGAAAGAAATAAATTATTTTATGGGTGGTATAGTCCCCAAAAATATACTTGGGATGATTTAAATACTTTGGATGCAATAATTTCCCCATTCACTATTCTCATAGAAAACATAACCATCGTATTTTCAGGTGGTGTTAGAATAGTTCAACAAAACATTCACTATATGTTGGAATTCATAGAACTAGAATCAAATATTAAGTTCTCAATTATTTAAGGAATAACCAAAAATCATATATCCACATAATTTCCCAGATCCACCTTACTGGTTGTGATGGAATATGATTTCCCTTACTTTGTTGGGTTTGGTGGCTGCTAAGGTTGATTACCCTTGAGAAATCATGGTTTAGTGCACTATCGTTTATGGTTCCATTTCTCCCTATAGTTGAAGAATTGAACCATTAGTGGTTCTCTCCATTAATTCAAAAAAAATTCATATATACTCATTTCTTGCTAACATCCATTATCATGGTACCATTCTATTCCACACCTGAAGCATTTTCCAATCCCTTTTATAAACATCCCAGGATTCTTCTTCCCACATTTTTTAAATCTTAGTGGTTGATATTTCTTTACACATTTTTCATTTTGTCCACCAAATTGAAACACCATTTTTCATTTCTTATTTCCATAGACATGGGACCATTATGAAAACTCCATATCCACCATGAGAGCACATTATAAAAATTATTCATAAATCCAAATGTTTTATATTTCTAGATCATTTCGATAGTGTTATTTTTAAACCACAAAGAGTGCATCAATTTTATGATAATTTTTTAGAACAGAACATTATTTGTGCCTTGAATTCGTTTATAATATTTATTCATAGGTTCTGATAGATTCACCTTCCTTTTTATTAAGATCTATTAATTGTATATCCATATTATATGAATAGTTCTTCCCACTCCATCTCTTAAATATCTTCATTAAAATTGGTGCTCTTAATTAATTCCCACTATTGGATGGCCTCTCTATATAGATTATAAACAGCTAGAGTCAACATCCCTATCATAGAATGGTGAAGCATAGAAAATAAATTTTTCATTGACTATACACATTATTAAATAATTTCTGGATCTGAATATCTACTAAATAATGGTGGTAATTAACCTATGAAAATATCAATATCCAGTTACTCTAACATAGGTGAAGGAGGTTGTTCCATATTATTCAGGGTATTGTTAATCTTTAGAGACAGTTGGTTAATCAAAACCATTAAATTTCTAAATCCACCCCCAATGAAATGAGGATGTTGTTCGAGAAACTATTGCATTACCCCTCGCATGATTTTTGGATTTACTTATCATATTTGACACCATTTTTTTAAAATATACAAGGTTTGAACACAACATAATTATACAAGTCATGAATAAATAATTTGTTTCTTTTCTGTAATTGACATTAAAGGAATATCTTATCGGATCCCAATGTTTTTCATTTTTCAAAATAAATTTTCTTGGCTTCATAAATATAGTTTGTCTCATAATAAGGGATTCAACTAATTTTCTCTAATCATAATACCAAAATTAAATAAACAATTATCTGATAGAAACTATAATTATCCTCATTTTCTTACTTCATTAATACATATTTTTAATGATTAACAACATAAAAGTGTTACACAACCTGGATATAAAGGTATAGTGTCTAATTATAATTATAACAATTATAAAAAATTACATATTAATGAATAAAAAAATTTAATTCCTTATTATCTAGAATATCATTTCCCTATATTGTCTCTATTGTACCAATACTCACCCGACGATATACATAAAAAAGGGTGAGCTCAAATCCCTTTAAGAGGACGAATATGAGTCATGAAAGATCTGTGAGCATAAACCTTATAATCATAAAATAAGAAAAGTATAATAATAATAATAATCATGAGAGTAAGTATTAGATAAAGTAAATTAATTTTGAAATTCATCAATATGAAACATCATGTCTTCATGGTCAACTACCACACATAGTTGTAAAAAATCTATCATAATTTTCCCACGTACCATATGTGAATCATCACAACATCATCATTGTGAACAATGATATGAACATGTTCATTAATTTATCACATTATATCATGAGATATATCACATTACCAAATGCACTGTATCACTATTTAATTTTGGGTTCACCTATCAAATCATAACATTTACATAATCGGGCATGACACATAGAAAGTATAACAATTTTTCCCATTAAAAAACCCATATAAAGGAAATGAGTTTAATTATAATTTCATAAAGAATAATTTCTTGGATAAATGTTTGGGTTAACAAAATAAAAAATATAATCACAAACATGGTATAATAATAATCAATCTTGATTGAAGAATAAATAATCTCAAGAGAAGTAAAACATGTGTCTATAGAGGGAATATTTATTTTGGAAAATCATTTCATTTGTCATAAAATTTGAATAGAATAATGTATATCCTATAAATAAAAAATTAAGGATAATGAAATTGTATTTTAGTGATACTAAAAGAACATAAATAATAAAATTTGACATTATAGAGTAATTACCCAATGAAAGGAAATTGGGTTTGAGTACACTCTTACCTTATGTATAAATGAATTATTCACATTAATATCCTAGATAATAAAATTATATTAATTAATTAACAAATATAGAACCTATTATAAATTTATTTTATTAATTATAGTTTTATTATGTTTTTATGGGGATTTTCATGAGTTATAGTGTGCAATTTCATCATTCGGGGTGTTGGGTATCTTTGTGTTCATGAACTGTTTACTCATATACATGAATGGATGTTCATGGAAAATGGGGTTAATTCACTAGAATTGAGATTATATGTTATTTATTATTTTAAAAAAGATGAAATTATCTTTTAAATCATTTGGGTAAACGTTATGAGGATGAATTATTAGATAAAAAGTTAATGATAATCGTTTTAGGATAATTTTTTCGGTTTTTTATCAGAATGAACTTGTTTTATTTAATTATTTAGAAGTATGTATATATATTATATATAGAACATTAAAAATGTTTTTGTATAAATTTTGAATTTATTTTCTACCATTATAATTGTTTTATGAAAATCCTTTAAGGTGGTAAAGAAAAATGAGAACATCTTATCCTTGGAGGGGATAAAACAAGACCTCATGTATAACATTTTAATTTTTAGCATAAATGGGGGAGGATAAGTGGATTGATAATGGATTATTAAATAATAATAATAACCATATAATTTATACAATCTAGTGGATTTATAATGTAACTTGGATGAGGGTAGGTGTTAATAGAATTAAAAAATTAATGAATATGAAAATAAATTCAATGAAAAAAAGAGGATTTTACCTCTTGAATCCTTATCCTTGAGAACCTCCATTAGGTGTTTGATTTTGTTTTTATGATAAAATAGGCTTCTAAACATGTTCTAAGGGTTTTTTAAAGAGTATTTTGAATAATTTTGACAAGGATAAAGTATTGAAAGTGGTGAGGAGAAGATGCGGTGAGTGATGGTTTTTATATGGGAAGAGAAGGGCGTTTTCTCATTATTTTATTCACTAGTTTATTATTTTGGCTCATGTATATGAATAGTTGGAACCTTATAAGTAAAATATATTAAAATAATAAATGATAATAAAATAGTTTGGTATTATATCATCCTTACATCGATAATTTCTAAAAAATTAATGTATTTAGCGTATATTGTAAATTACTGTATTTTTCTATTCAACAAATATTCAACTCTTTTAGAAAAATACAAAAAATCTACCCCTACCATTTTTTGACATATAGAATTTAAAAATGATATAAATTTTATGAAAAACTTCCATATACGATAAATTTATTTTTTAATTAGATTCATAATATAGTTGGAAAATACTGATTTTAAATTTACAACCTAATTTATTACACGCTGAAAAATAAATTATTTTCTCATAAAATAATATTATAATATTTAAAAAATTATAATTTCGGAATTTTTTTATGAATATACTATTTATATAAAATCATTATATTAATTATAACATTCTAATTAATTATTTATAACTTACCAGAATACCATCACATAATTTATCACTACTAAAACATTTATTTACCAATACCATGAAATAATTATATCATATTTTCATTCACAACATACATAAATTTTATGAATACTTTCATAGGTAAGGTAACTATTCTATTGGACAAATTATCATTCTAAATGGTCGTATTTCTATTCATGAGGTCAATTTACTATTCCATTTGTTTAGGTCCCTTAACATCATGATATACCTATTCTTTCATTCAATCATCATTTATAATGGTTTAATTATGTTCTAAATTGAATTTATATTGTTTAAAATATATTAAATAATTATTATAAGGTGGTTTCCATTGATATAATTTTGTGTTGTTATATTCTCAGGGTGGGAATTATTGTTCTTGATGTTTATTGTTACAATTGAATGATATTTCATTATTAGGTGATGCACCTATCGTTTGATGTGGTTATTTTATGATACATTACTCATAGTCTATATATAATGAGGTGATGAATACATTCATTAATTTTGAAATCTAGGGATATAGGTGGCATGTGTCATGGTAACCAGACACAGGAGGGATGCTTGTGACATGAAGGGTATAAAAAATTTCACCTTTCATATAAATTTTAAAAATTTAATGTCAAATAATGATTATAGAAATCAGAAAATGGAGATAATTTTAAATTATAGTTAATGAAATGTGCTTAATGAACATTTGAAAATAATCTATAATATTTGTTTAAACATGTTGTGAAATGTAATGGGTACCTAAAAGGGAAATATTTTCATTATGAAAGTGGAAATGCCTTAAAAAGGAATATAAGGAATGACAAATGAATATGTATGTATATTTACCCCATGTTGACCATGAACTATATAAGTGATGGTTTGGGTTAGTATTCTAATTTTTATGATATGGTTTTAGGTTGTATATGAAAATTCATTTTTTATGTCTACTAGAGATCCTTCTTTTATGTGAACTTTATAATCTTTATGTCAAATGTTTTAATACTTGTGTTTTTATTTTTTTTAAAAATTCCCCCATGATGATATGTGCTTGTTGAGAGTCAATGGGATAACACCAAGAATGATCCACTAATAGTGTATCAATAAAATCCTTTGTTCCAAGACAATTGAGGGGAGTATCAGTTCTAGTAGATCTTTTCTCATTTTTTACCTAGAGGAAAGGGACCCGGGGAGGGTCTTGTTGAGTATTAATGATCATGATAGAAATTTTTAGTTATCACACACACTAATGTTTATTTGATTGGGTGGAATCTAGTTCTGACTGTCCTATAGGGTGGAACATGATGGGATATGATAAATGAGTGTCCTTAGAGTTGTGAACTGACCTTGTATATTTGTGGATAGGCAGTGAGAGTGCCTTAGTTTGAAGACATTGGCAATTTTAATGTGTTGGATAGAGGGGTGTTCCATGTTTTATCTTTTTATATGGTAGTGGCCTTGAGATTGAGAGGTATCTTCTCATAATGGATGTGGTACCCCATGTGGTTTGTGAACATATAGGTTTTGTGGGTTTTTGAAATGGATGTCATAGTTTGGTGTTTCATTATTGGTGGATGTGTTGTTATGGATTCGAAACCTAGATTAAATGATTTCTTCGGTGTGGTGGACACATTATTCTACAATGGGGGAAGGAGTGTCACCCATGAGTGGTGAAATGTTATAATTTTAATGAAAATGCAATATAGAGAGGTCCTAGTGACTTGTTACCCCTAACACTAGTTTTGGATATTGGTATCATTTGACTATAGTGATTGGCCCGTGATAGGGGTCATCCATGTTGTGAATTCGCTTTTGTGTGTGAGGAAAATGAGTATGTTTTTCATTTGTACTGGTGTGGGTTGGACCTAGAGGGAAAGGAGGAAATATCATTGGTTTTGGAGACATGAATTGAGTTGTGAATATTATTTTACAGTCTTACTGAATTTAAGGGTGACCTCTAGGGAGGTTACCCGATAGTTTCATACCTCTTGAAATTTGAAGCATAAGAGATGCTTCATATGTGGATTTGATGCATAGTGAGTACCATTGATTGTAGGTAAATGGTATGGTTCGTGTTTGGATTCCATCAAAGGGACACATAAGTGATTTTAATTGTATATAAGGTTGGTTTAGAAGGATTAGATATGATGGATGTTGGAACCCTATGTTTTGATGATGATTAATGGAGGCCTTGATGTTGATTTTGGTAGGAAAACACTGTGCTGACTTAAGCATGGATGAATAGTTTGTGAAGAAGGTGACACCCAAGAAAATGGTTGTCCTGTGGTTAGGATTATTTGTACAAATGGTTTGTTTGTGGGGTGAGATTTTGAGAATTCCCTATGGCTGATGAGGTCGATGGATGAGGAGGCATGGTGAAGTGAGAAACTAGGCTTGTTGGCCCGGATTGAGTGATTTTTAGCGCTTATGGTCTCCTATTTGTAATAGTGTGTGGTAATACGATTGTGTGAGACCTCGAGAGTTATGGGGAGTTATATATGTTGGAACTTGATCTGAAGGCATGATTCTGTTTAGGATATTTACATAGGTGGCTCAGAAGTAAGTGCCTACCATTTTTTGTGAAAGTATAGGAATGTGCTTGTTAAGAGAGAGTCTATTTTTGTTCTATATTGGTGTGATGGATCATTTTTATTTAGGTAAAAATTGATATTGTTGTTGTGGAATAAATAATGTGGTATTCCAATGGTAGGGAAAAATGAAATGTTGGTTCATGTCTTCTTAATAGATAGTCATGAAGCAATGATGGTTTTAGTTGTTAACCCACCTTTAGATGTGGTTTCCATGTGTTGATGAGATGTTGTGGGAAAGGAATCCTGACACTAATGATATATAAATGTATCCTCTTAATGGGAGGCAACATCAATGATGGAAATTTTTTGGTGGTGTTATTCGATGACTTCTTATTGTATTTTATCTAGTGATTATCAGGACTAACGTGTTTACATTATCCTGGGTATGCTGAGAATTCTCTGGCCTTATGTACAATGAATTGAAAATGTTTTGGTTGGTTATGGGAAATCATGGAATTAATGATCATGGGGAAGCATGTGTCAAGATGGATAGTGGGATGAACACCATCAAACATCTACATGTGAGGTCCTGGGGTGGACTGGGTGTTGAAAAACACCATTGATTCCACTATCAAAATCCAAAAATGAGTTTTAGGTGTTGTTTTTTTCACTTCTGGGGAAATATAAACAATTTATTCCATGTTTTTTGGTTCAAGTTATGGTCTAATGGGGATCTTTGGGGGTTGTAATTTCTTTTGAATGAAGTGATAATGAAACTTCTATATTGGTGAGTGATATGTTATTCAAAGATATGTGGGTAGATCATAGATTTAATATGGTGGAATTAGGGTGTAAATGAGAAACCAGTTAGGTGAATGTGGATTTTATGTTTTCCCTAAATGGTGGGGGTGAAAAATCATAGTGTTGTATCTGTGCTCATGGTAGTTAAAAATCAAATGTGATGTTCATTTGTTAACCTCATTGATGTGTGTGGTAAGACATGACAATTGTTTTTTGGAAAGGTTGGTTGTGTTATAGAATCACATTTTAGTGTTGGTATGGACTTTGATAGGTGTGTTTGGGTGACCATAAAGTGTCCTTTTGTGTAAATGAGACTTTTTCAAGTATGGTATTGGAAAGATGATTGTTTCCAAGACAATTCATCCAGGTACTGTTGTACTCAGTTATGAAAAGGGAAGAAAGTGGTGAGTTGTAAACCACATTAGGTGAATATATATATGATGTATGTTCATGTGTTAGTAATGTTTATAGGTTTTATAGAGTACGATGATTTCATGGAGGGTAGTGGATGCCTTAATAGTAGAGTTTCAATGCATGTCATTTCAAGACTCTAGTTGGTGCGTTAAACGATAATGTTATTCCAAAAGTGAGAAGTATACTTAGGAAGGTGATGTATTAATATTTTAATAGTATATATTGGTTGTTTTGGGAAAATATAATTAGTGGAGTTCTGACATGATATGGTTAGTGGAATATACATGATATTTTAGTACTCACCTCATGTTTGATGTTCTTAGTGGAAGGTACTTTCCGAAGATAAATAAGAACATGAGATAGGTCAAGTTGTTCATAGCCGACAAATGGAAGGTGGAAGGATTTCTTCCCTGGTGGTTTCTATGGAAGGGTTGGATGCCAAATTTTTTAATTTCCTTATATATTCTTAGGCATGTTGATTTTTGTAAATTCATAGGGTATATTCTGCATGTTGATTTGATGTTCCTATGGTCAATTTCAAGGGTAGAGGTTCCAAAAACAGGAAGATGGTGGAGGTGGAATAAAGTTTATGGTATGTAGAGCCACATTAGTAAATTGGTTAGATGATGATGTGACTGTTGTTTCAGGATTGGATGGACTCTAGTATATACCATTCAGGTGATTTGGGCTTAATAGTGCGTGTTCCCTTGGGTTTGACTATTTGGGTTCCATGAGTTTTTTGGTTGGTCTTGGATGTTTGATTATGGAATGGGACCATTAGAGTTAGTGTTTTAGACTAATGTAGGTTTGTTTATTGGTTTGGGAGAACTGTGTGTTTATTTGGGTGATGTGGAGTTTAGGCCACCGTCTGAGTTTTGGTAGTAGAATAATATGGAACTAAGCAATGCGGGACATTAGTTGAAAATACGATCGATCCGATAGTGTTTTAATTGGACCTTTAATGATGGTATGATGATATTTATAACACATCATTGAGTAAATATTAAGGTACTGTTTCCTAGGCTTCCCCTATAGCGTTTTTTGTTGATGTTTGTTTAGGTTGATGTTGGTTGAGGTTGATTCATACTTTGAAGAGTATCCAGTTCATTTTGGGGATAATAGTGAGAATTTATTTGTGGTGAAATATCATGCCTATAGTTTGAGTCTTTTGGCAGCATGGTAATGTTCAAGAAGAAAAATGGGAGAGGGAGGAAGATATCTGAGTTCAGTGGCCTGACCTTTTTACCTTAGAAGCCTCATGATTCTTGGGAAGGGCATATCAAGGAATAGCCATTATTTGGTGGGGAGGTTGTTAGATCCTGAACAACATGGAAGTAATTTCATGTTAAAATATTTTTTTTGAATCCAAAATTTTGGCAAGTTCAATATTTAATAGATGTATGAGGAATATCAGTGGGTGATCTGGGGGTTCAGGAAACCAGAAAAAGTGAAATTGATCCATCATGTGCATGTTTCACTATTAGTATACGGTTAGTGTAAACCATGTAAGGGGAAATCCAAACTGCATGGGCATGTAAAAAGTCATTTCGCATGGTTGGTGCATGGTTTTTCGAACTACGCAGCATTCCTAGGAAACTATGTGAATTGGGTTGTTCTTCGACAGTGTCATACCTATGGTTGGGGAATAGTTTGGAAAACCATGCGGCAAAACCATGTGCCCCAATAAAAGTGGTTTTTTTTGGAATTTCCCCCTCGTAATTTTAAGGATTCTCAACTATTTTCTTTCTCTATTTCTCCTCAAGTTGACCTTGTTATAAACCATTTAGTCAAGGAATTTACAAGGGTAGATCTTCTTTGATTCTAGGATGTTTGGAGTGATGTTGAGTGTGGATTAAACCTTAAAGGGAGTCTAACACTTTTCCTTCTTCTCATTTCCATATTATGACTGATGGTTTCTTTCTCTTTATTTTTATTCCCTAAATCCATGTTTTACATTGGATCTTAGGTTGAGGATTCAATGTTTTTTATGAATACAAGTTAAAGGATATAGTTAATCATGATTTTATCTTCATATTTTAGATATTTTGTATACAATTTATATCCCATAGTCATTAAGTTTATTTTTCATGTGTACTTTTCTTATTTCTTCTCTCTTATCATAAAATGGATTCCATTAGTGAGATTTGGTAAAATAGTTGGATAAGTAATTAATTGAAACTATCATGATCCCCATGGGTTTCATTAAGGATTATTAGACCAATTTGTGGTCACTCATGGGGTGTTCTTACATTCTTGACTATGTGAAATTATAATATTAAGGATATAATTGAATTTTGAAAAAGTAGATCCCATGATGAACATGTTGAAATGTTAGATGATTTAGAAAAAGAAATGCTAATGGTGGTGTGTAGTCTTTGATAATTTCATAATGATTTTTTGGATTGATATAAAATGTGTAGGAAAAAATAAAGTGATTGTTATAATTGAATTATGAATTGTACTTGAAATTCATAAGAGGTTTAATTCATTTGGAATGATGACCATGTTAAATGGGTAAATTCTTGTGATTTTCTAAATCTGTTAAATGGTTTCAGATATGGGTATTGAAGAATATAATAAATAGGAAAAGGTATGGGAATTATTAATTATGATAATATGTAATGCATGAGAAAGGGAAATGGGTTAATGGGTTATCAAATTTAATTGATAAATTTTATTATGGGTAAAGGCATAACATTAATTTGGATGTTGAATAATTATGAGATGTGAATATTATAGGTATTGATTTGTGTATGGTATGTGATATGGTATATGATGTAAATGGATAAATAAGCATGTCCACATTGCTTGGAATTTTTTGGGTATTGGACTTGGGGATCTACAAACTCAAAATAGGTTAGATTGAGGCTCTAAACTCCACCCCATAATGCATGTGTTAGGGAAGGGGATTGATGCTTTATTCCCCTAACATTTGTTTTTGGAAAGGATATATGGATCGAGCCTTCAAGGTAAGTTTGATGTATTTGTTTATGTTATGTTTCCATTGTGATATCTAGAAATTGTCTTAATCCCATATTCATTGTAATTTACCAGCTTGATCCATAGTAGGATTGATGTAAATTTCTATCCTATAGAATAAGTGAATAATATTTATTGGGCAACAAAAATTGTTAATGTGAATACTGTTAACTAAAGGACCTGAGATTTATTTTGTTTAAAATTTCATTTATATTGTTTTTCTTGCACTATCATCTTAGACTGGATGTTTTGAAGACACCATTAGTGGTTTCCTACTGAGTTTTAATCACACGCTACTTAGGCTGCAATTGGGTACCGTAGCATAATTCCTGGTTTTAGGTCCGGACAAGGGAAAAAGCCCTCTGTTAGAGAGTTGAGTTGGAATCTAGATTTTCATGGATGGGGATCCATACTTGGTGTCAAGAACCATTCCAAGAATTTGGTTATTTGTCATTATTTTTGGTTTCTTCACCTTTGGAAATGTTTTCATGATATGAAATATTTATTGTTTGGTTGTTGTTTATACCCTGTTTGGGAATTGGTATGTAATCCATGTTCCTGTTTTATTTTTTAGTGATTCATTATTTCATTTGATATCTATTGTATTGTACTATTGTAAATATGGTATACTCATGCAACACGAGACATTAGGCTCTCACTTGCAGTCAGTAACCTATGGCTTATGAGGAAGCTGACTTGAGGTCATGTGGTGACCAAGCTCGGGGCACCTGATTAGTGGCAAACAAGTTGGGTACATTACACTATCAATGGCTTCATTTCATTCTCTATTTTTTTTAATGTCATATTTTTTTATTATTTACCTTCCCATATTGATTTTACCTTATCCACTTATTTCAAATGGAATGTCTATTTAGCTATTTACCATACCATACTATTTCATCCACATCCTTATATATTTTTTGATTATATGGAATGTTTTTTTAGTTTTCTCCTTTATATATGGATATCTATCCTTGTTTCATTATTCCTTCTTTTTTACGTTTCCCTTAATAATAATTTTTTCTCCCTCTTATTTTTTTTTCTTTCCCCAAAATTCCATAAAGTGTAATAAGAATGACATGAAAAGATATTCTAAGTGGGAATAAAATTATCCCAAAAATTATGTAATTAGGGTATTAATTTTATTACAAGGCTCATTAATGTATCTGTTTTTTCCAATACTACTAAACACTTCAGTCCCTATCAATTTTATTCCTTGAAATCATGCCAATTTAATTCTAGTAGACATCAGATTCGGGCTTATTTATGCCAGGTCACTTCAATGAAATTAATAAAATTATAACAAATAAAATATATTTTGATGAAGTTAGTAATTATGTAATTAATGAATCTAATCTTATTAATGAAGACATTAAGTAGAATTTCAATATTCTTTTAGACATAAGGTTAGGGTTTTCTTTCTCAATTTATGTTTTGTTGGCCATATTCCAAATTTATAACTTATCTCCTTTATGTGCTGCCCCTTTTATTTATGATCATAAATAATTGAATATTTTAATAAATACCCTCATTTATTGTATCATGGATATGTATTTTTCTATGAAATATACAATTTTTACATATGATGTTTACTTTGAAAGTTATTTGAACTGTGGAAATATTGATAAATTCTTATCCTCTACTCAATACGGATATTTTAAATAGTCATATTGTTCATGAATAAAATATATGTATGATTAATGATTTGGGCCCAAATTTATATATCCCAATGATGCATCAGAATATCTTATGAGGAAGAATAGTTATTGAAAATCCCATTCATTTTTTCCCTGAATAGTCAGATGGGTTTTTACCCACAAACTCAAACCCACTTGTGAATGGTTTTGAGGGTAGCAGTTCATGTTCCTCATACAAGACATCCAATAATTAAAAAATTATTTCATATAGTATTCATTTATTCTTATACATGCAATTTTCACTGTGAAAAAATCTATTGATTCATTTTCATTCTCAGTTTATTTATTTAATGGATTGTTATTTTGTTATTTACCTTTTGGAATTAAATATTGATTATTTATTTTCCATTAATTATTATCAATTAATGTTTCCATTGTATGTATCCCTTAATTATAATTTGATATCACCATTTTATTTTTACCTTCCCTAGATTTTTGAACCATAAATCATTGAATATGTTTTAATGAATTATTTTATTTTCTATTATTATGTTCTATGTTTAATTACAAATGTAATAATAGAATCATTTATGTGTCTAGTTCTTCATGACTACTAAAGTGATCTATACATAGAGAAGTAATATTATATATCTATTTCATTGAAATAAAATAACAACTGAATTTTGGTACTAGGGTCAGGATTGTTACATGACATCTATCTATTCTCATGAAAACATATTAGAGTGATTAAAATAAAGAGTCATATTATATACTAAATCAATACTTAAAAGACACAATTGTCATTATAAAAGTTAAATGGAAGAAAATTAAAATAATTTATAGTATAGGATGAGTTTAGATGGATTAAATAAATCCCATTAAGTAATGGAATGTTTTTGAGAGATTTTTTGACCTTATTACATTATTTAAACCCCGATAACTCATTTTACCCTTACCGAGTTGATAATATTTTACCACAGTTAATATTAATCTTCACCAAAAAAGATTTCAAACATGTTACCAAATAATAAAATGAAATTTAAAAATATTAAATGCATTTTTTATTAGATAATTTCTTGTAGTGGTAAAATTTAATTTTAATATAAGTTCTCAAAATGAAACAAAAACCCATTTTTTTTAAAAAGGCATGTTTTAATTATATGAAATGATTTTATACCAAAATAATGTGAAATTTTAATTCAATTTAGTTAAATGAATTATATTAAATAAAATTACACTTATTTTACATTAAATATAACAAACCCAAAAGGAATCCTATGAAAATTTAAATAATCGAGAATATGTAAAAATAGTTCTTTTAATAAAAACATCAAGTAAATTTCCAAATTATCAATCATATAATTATAAGATCAAAATTATATTTTTAAATGAATTATATTAATTATTAAATATATATTTTTTCTATTAATAAATTTCATAAACATTCACTAATTATTATATAATGAAAATTTCATTAAGGTTGTAATATTCGTGAAATCAGTATTTTCACTATTCACCTAAAATAATCTATTTCTAAAAAAGTCTAAAAAATGAAACTGATGATAATTTAGATATGAGGAATCTGAAATAGAATTTATTTTAGTCAAATTTCATTTTTAAAATTGATAAATCTATATTTCAAAATAAAAATAAAAAATATAATGAAAATCGCTTGTTATAAAAAATAACCATTTAAAACATTAATTGTTCTAACCATTATTTGATTTTATTATTTTCATGAAAAAATAAATCCTTATTTCCTATAAACTATTTAGTAAACTTTGATAAGGGAATTATTTTCAACTTATATTTCATAATTTTGTTACTCTTATTCATACTTGATATACCAATAAAAAGGTTCTAATGGTCAAATTTAAATAATAAGATATACACAATGTTTCATGGTCTTCATAAGGGAAATGATTCGTGTGATGAATTAAATTTAATAATGTATTTATAAAAACATGGTTTAAAATATCTTTTTGTTATAAAATAGGATCAATAGAATCATCTATGAGATATTTTGGGAGTTCTTATGTTTCCTCAGCTTCTTAAGAAGCAATAAAACTGACAGTGGTAGAGCTGTGATATATTTTTCATTGGTAAAGTCATATTTAATTATATTGTAGATGTAGAAAATTATATGAATGAATTTTTGGATTATTATATATTCCTAATCAATATTTTAGAGGTTCATAGTTTTCTTGGTCTTGTTGATTAATATAGGAGGTTTGTATATGTGTTCTCCAAAATTATGACTCATATGACCATCATGAACCAAAAAGATCAGGTGTTCATGTTAAATAACTAGTGAAAATTTTCTCTCTGGTATTTGAATGAGATTCAAGTCAGTGATCTAAAAATTCATCTACATATGGATGTCATTTCATTTAATTTTGGTGTGACAGTTCATTCCTTCTCATGGGTTTTTTGTTGAGGTATCAAGGGGAGGTTTTGTCTTATGGATATCCAGAGATATAGAACTATGAATGTAACAATGTTGCCAATTATATTGTTTTTGATATTATATTTTTATCCTAGATGTTTTAGTGACACAATATCACTGGTTAATGATTTTGGTCTTCACAGATCACAATATCCCAATGTATGTATTCTCATGGTGAAACATGTATTTTATAATGAAATTTTGTAATTAGTTCCTATATGACTATGAATTTTACATTTACTTTACAGATAGTAAGTGTAATTTTATGGGTGAATCTTGGAGAAAGAAGTTATTTGGTGGTGTTTATGTGATTATGGAGACTCTGAGACACTAATGGGAGAGGTATTATCTTTGTACATTGACATGGTGGGAGTTGTTGGAAGATGTTGTCATCAATATGATGTAGTGTGTCATGTTGAGGAATCTAAGGTGATGATTTATGAGGATTATTTTTAGAATTAAATATTCATATCTTCGTATTCTTCTAAGGGATGGTGAGACTATGGATAACATGAGGTGTTGTTCTATGGGTTATTTTTTTCCTTTGGAAATCATCTGAGAGGTTCTACATGTGTTTCAAAATTTACACATGGAAGTAAATCCCATTGTATATAATATTTATCATTCTATATAAGATAGTATTTTTATTATGGTATAAATAAGATGGTTCTATATTTTCACCTAATGTTTAGTCATCCAAAAGTGTTGGTTGAGCATCATTTCCTTGGTGGGTAACTTCATCCAATTGATGATCTCCAATCCAGAGGAGCACATATTTTGTTGAACTACATGACTAGTTTTCCCAGATCTTTTGGTGGTTATGAATCTTTATGGGTGATGTTAGAAAACATGATATAGTTAAGTAGTAATTTCATATTGATTAAGTATATGATAGAAATAGTGTTTTTTTCAATGTAGTGTCTTGAGAATAATTGAATATTCATTAGGATATGAAGTCGAATATCTCTGATAGTAATCCTAGGATCACTGTCACGGTTTATAGAAGTCCCAAACATGCTTTTAACTATAAATGATAAAAATAATAACATTCCATACACAAATGGTAGTATAATAGAAAATATTATAAAGACGTTAGGAGTTCTTTTCAATGTGTGAATTCATGATTTTGGATGCTCATGGGTGAAGAAACTATCTAAGGAAGGGTTTTATTATAATAATAGTTACCACTCCACTATTGACATGGCTACATTTGGATCATTGAATAGATGTCCATGTTTCTCTCTATTATTATGGAATGAAGATTGGAAGTTGCGTTTTCATGGATGAGAATTGGAGAAATGTATAATAGAAACGTTTTTGTTGATTCACATGTGAATAATAGTGGATCAGGATCATCAAAATTGTTATCCTTATTAATAGAGGAAGAATCTCTATTTCAACATTGGATATTGAACCTTCTTAAAGGTGTCTCCTCATTTTGGTTGGTGGAAGCTCAGTCATGGGAATAATATTTCACCTCAGTCTGTCAAACTATTCGAGGTGCTAGTACTGCTAGATCTATAATGCATCAGTTGTAACTACCCACACACATGGGTCCAATTCATAAAATATTTTTATATATAAACATGTCTAATATCATTATGATGATTCACACATCATCTATTGGGGTGAGATGGATTTAGAAGATTGTGTGAACATTAAGGACTACATTTTTGATACCCATGACCATTATAAGATGGTGTGGAATAAAAATAATATTCTATTTGTTCACTGATTATCATGGAATATGGTCTCAGAATATATAAATTTGGAGTTGGAGTGACATATGCACACTATAAATATCAAGATTATAAATGATCTTTTATCCTTATTGAGATATTTTTTTGACCTTATGCTATTTTATGAAATCATTTATCTTCCTCTCTATAATGATTTATGATGGCCTTTCCATTGAAATTAATATCCCATTGGAGTTCCTTCTAATGTTGGTTGATGTTTTTTATGGGTTTAATTCCTCTAGTGGTTGGTCAAGTTCTTATTATAGCGAGATCCTTGAGATGTATCTTGTGAGGTACGTTTTTATACAACCATTTCTTATTTTAGTTTTTTTGTATATAATCATGAATGAGAATATATTTAGTGTTATCTGATGTATGTTATCAATTTTATAAAACCATTCATTTATAATTTCTCAAAGCATGTAGGTATTTATAGGGTGCTTAAGGATCATTCCCACCTTATCATTATTTTTTCGTATAGTCTCTGGGTAGTTCATGAGGCCTCTATGATTGTTCATGAGGTTTTTCTGGTTCATAATTTGGTATAATTGTTTTGTCATGTGGATGGGTTTTTATTATTTATTTTAATTATTGTTTCATGTGGTCGATAGATGGTTATATAATTCATCCTCCCCTTTGTGTAGTAAATATCTGGGTCCTTCTATCAATATTTGTTTCGACTGGTTCATCCATCACATGGTTTGTTTTTTGTTCATATAGTTCATAAATTTTTTTATTGATTGTTAACTTGATGAAGTTTATCGACATAGTCTAATACTTTGTTCAACCATTGCCGTTGGTCAACCTCTTTAGGGAAAAACCATATTTTTTTATGAAAATCCCCAAAAAATAGATTTGGAGTTAAAATAACCATTCCTGACATAAAATACAAAAATAAATTCCAAACTCATGTTTTTTAAATTCAATTAAAAGGTGTAAAATATTTATTTTAAATTCATAAAAATGGTAATATTAAATAAGTTGTTCCTTGGAGATTAAATTAAAACACAAATAATGTTTAATTTAAATAGGAAATTTCATGTTGAGGTTCCTGTAGATATGAAAAATTACAGTATTTACTAAAATGGATATTTATTTAATATTTTTTTGATTATTTGTCTTTCTTTCTAGTATGGATAATCCAACCTTCCATCTTCGTTTCATGGGATCCATTTTCCCTTTTTGTTTTATTTTTGTGATTTTATAAACCTATTAACACCACTTCACTCTTGTATTTTTGGGTGTAGTGAAATTATAAATCTTCTCATAGGGTATGGGATTTATTTTCTATCTATTTATTTTTGAAATGTGTGTGATTTATGGTTTATATTCATTTTTTAAATGGGTGTGAAAAACATTAATCAATTAGTAATCTAGAAATCACATTAATGAAGGTTAGTGAATATTATATTTATTTATAAATGAATAAGTTTATGAAACGATATGGATTTTTTGATTAATAATATTTTAATATACAATAAATTTATCTAAGAAATAGGAAAAGAGATAATATAATAGTTCTTGTTAATCTTCATGATTTCTATAAATCACAAGTTGTGACTAAATATTATTATTTTATAACTAGGGAAATTACATACTGTGGAATATTTTTAAAATTGTTATTAATAATTTAAAAGACATAAATTTATTATAATTTCATGATACAATATTATCTTCTTATTTTTTTTGAACATGATTTATTTATAACTCAGGGTAATTTTTAATTTAATGAGAAAATTATCAAATGATGATGAAAACTAATATTTCATGATACTAATATTTAATAAAAATCCTAGGGTTCAATTATCACTTGGGTTTTGTTATTGATTAATGTTGCCTTATAATAAACCAAATGGCTTTCATTTAAAAGTTTGAGTTTTAATTTTTATTTGATATATGAAAGAAATTTGATAAAAAATTTAAATTATGTTATAATAATTTAAGGAAGGGTCGTGATTATTTTATCCCTATAATTTATTTAATGTGTTGAAAACATGATTTTTTTTCAATATATTGTCAGATAATTATTATAGGTTTCTTGATGTGGAAATCCAATGCATAATAAATATGTTAATTCATGATTGGAATGAATTTTTTTAAATATGAACTATTTAGGTAGAAACCAGAGAATATTTTAAAAGAAGGAATGAATTAATTAATTACATGGACTTGTTTTCCTTTAAAATATAATCATATAATAAATTTAATGTTTATTTTTGATACAGGATGATTGGAGAATCATTATGACATTATATGGTTTTTTGTAGATTCAGATTCTGTTACGGTTGAAAATTCATTATGTGCAATGGACTGGGATCCTGAGATGCTATGATGATCATTGTTGGTTATGGAGGAATGGTGATACTATTCATTGTTGATATTGAATTCACTATAAATTTCAATGTAGGTTGCAATTGGTTGATTAATAAAACATATTTTTATATGGCTTGGGTGGATATGGATTATTGTAGGAGTACATAAACAGGCAAATAATTTCATGAGGTAAAATTTATTTACATAGGCTATTGTATGTTCGAGTTTATGGGATATATTTATAGACTATGACCAACAAAAGACATTAGTACCTATATAGAACTAAGGCAGGAAGTGCTGAGGCCTTACTCACATCATGGATGACATGACATATAAAATGGATGAGAATAGGATGTGTGGCATTAGGGTGAGATAGATAACCAATTAACGAAGTATATGTGGAATACCTTCATATATATATATATATAAATGAGTTTGAAAAACAGTTGTTTATTTTTTATTGTTTCATGGTAATTTTTCCCTAGGGATGATGGTAAATTAGTGTTACCAGTTTAGGTGATGAGTTAGTTACATTTATTTATTCAATATCAATTAGTATGCCTCTTTCACAACCTTTAACATGATTTTTTTATGAGTATACTACTTAGTATTCATGTTATGATCTTCAAATGTATATAAAAACTGTTTTTGAAGTCCATGAAATTTGGATGATGGTCGATTTTGGATTTTCTAGCTTGAGGAGTTTTCAAGGAGTTCTGAGAGCTTTATTTCCACTTCCAAGGATTTACATTTGATACATATTTTTTTCTTTATTATTTTATTAGATTAAGTATTAATTTCATGTAGTGGGATTTATTTTATATTTATTCATTTGTTTTTGTTTTTGGATTATCATTGTATATATTATTTTTTTATACTTGCATGAGTGTAATTCCTCTCTTGTGTGGAATTGATATAACCTCAGTGTTACCCACAAACCTATGGGCAATTAAAGGTGGGATTATAGGGTCATTATCTTCCTTTATTTATTTTTATCCACTGTGGCATACCTTTGGAGGGTGATATTTATAACTTATAGTGTCTTGGAAAATATTATTTAACTATGAAGGGGATATAAGATACTATTGAAAATGGATTGACAAACAAAGTTGTTTTTTGGGGTAACCATGTTGTAATGGATTGAAACTTGTCATGGGAATTGTAAACTCCATGAATAAAAGGATATGATATAAATAATTATATAAATTCATTATAAACGTATTTAATTTTACTTTTTTGTGGGATATTGAGTTTTTAAAACATACTAACAAAAATAGGGAGAACTATTGATCATATTGTGGATGAGTGAGATTTCAAATGATGTATTGACATTATTATTTGATAAAATCTATTAAAATGAATCAAATAATATTATAATGTAATTTATAAGAGTTGATTTAATAAATATATTATTTCTATGGGGAAGTATGGGCATCCACATAGTGGCACTTTAGTTTTTTTGAGTTAAAGGGGTAATCAGTTTATAGACAAAATGACATTTAAATAAAGATACTTATTTTAAAAATTGTGTTAACAGATCCCAATCTGGGGAACCTAAATCCTGTTATAGTGAATTTGGGGTAAAAAATTTCAATATTTAATAATATTTGAAATTTTATTGCAGAATATATGAATTCTCATGTATTGAGGAATCAATAAATTAACCAATAAATTCTCACTCATGGTGAAACATAAATGAATATGGTTTTAGATATATTGAAAATCAAAATTATATTTATATCTTGTTATATTTTAGTAAATTTTGCCTTTAAATTTAGTGATATATTTTTATTTAAATTGAAATTTTTTATTATCATTTTAATGTATATGTTATGAATAAAATATGGATGCAATTTAGATTAAATTGACTAGATTTGAGGTTCATTAAGACTAATTATTGAAGAAATTTATAGAATGATGTGGTGGATTATATAAATAGGAAAAATATACAATGAAAATAGATATATTATTATGATATTCATATCTACTATATTCTGAATTTAATATATAGATAACACAAGAATATTAGCATGAAGATTATTTTTTCAGTCAACTATATAGTAACATTCAATGAATCTTGGTGTGATTATTGAAATTGACCTTTTTTACGGTCCTTTGATCCTATTAATAGATTTAGTTTTTCTAAAAATAGTTAATGAGCATATAAGAAGATGAATTCTCCTTAAGAATTGGGATTGATCCATTATAAAACCTTGAATTCACTCCAAAGTTGCTCAGTGATCTAGATGTAAGACATTTTACTATTATATTTATCCTCCTATGGAATAACCCACTAAAAAACCAAGTAAATATCCTTGTGTCTTCATGAATTAAGATTCATTCCATGTTTTATTTTCTTATTTATTATACATGAAAATCTAATATTTACTTCTAACATAGGAATAATATCCATTTAAAGGTATTATATGAAAATAATTTTTACTCTCATTTATAAATCATTTGGTGTTTAAGAATTTGTTTTTGATAAGTTGTATCCGAGTATAATTGTTCAATCCTTATCATTTCTTTCGATGATGAATTATTTATAAAAATAAATATTTAAAATATAAATGGAGTACCAATATTTTATGGGGTGAATTAACAAATATATAATAAAAGGATGAGACCATGTTTATGATCACATAGACAAAATTTATACACAATTACATTTAAAATAATTTAAATTGAAGATTTAATATATTTTAATTTCAATGTCTAAGATCAAAATTCATTGAAAATTGATGAAAAATATATGATTTCTTTATTTGGGTCACTCTCTATAACACACCACCTATTTTAATGTATGATATCTAATTTTTTTTCAAAAAAATTATTTTTTGGTATTTTTTTGTTGGAGGTGTTGGAATCTATTTTAGAGTACATTTTTAGGGGTCTGTAAGGTTCCTAGCAATTTATCATTTTGTTAGATGCTACCAGGTTTTTAGTAGACTAGTACTAGGTACTAAATGGATGTATAAAGTTAGGTGGTAGCTCTAAGATGGTCAGGAGATGGTTGCTGAACATAGATAGTTAATTTAATGAGTGCTTGGTAGTCAAAAAATATTGTTTTATAAATATTTAACTTAATTAATTTCTTATTATAATTTTAATAAAATTAGGTTCCCCCCATCCCCATTCCAACTCCACGACCTCATGGATCTCTCGTCTCATTTTTTCTTCCTCTAAAATGATATTCTACTATGTTATTGATCATATTTGAGTTACACCAATCATCAAAGGTGACCTATCTTAGGTTATAAAAAAACACTATATATTCTTGGAATTTATTTTTTCACCATGGTATTTTATCAATAATGACTTAATTTCAGGGTCTATAAAATATTCCTTCACTTCATTGATGAAATCTCAATTCATCAAGTGAAATCCCATCATATTTCCCCTATATTTATAAGGTAGGTGGTCCCTAATATTCCCATTGGTTTATACATGTTTTTTCATGCCATGTAGGATATGTTGTAACATAGAAAATGAGTGATTCACCATAAATTTATCTAATTTTTTCCTCTTAGTCATGAATGGGTAGGATAAGGATTCTTGGGGCCATAATACACCCTCTAATTTTTATAATTTTGTATCATGGATTACAAAGAATTCACACGTGATATTTTATGGATTGAGACCTTTTATAGGGATCCAATATAAATTTCATTGAGTTATATTTTTTAATATAAAAAATGTGTGGTTATAATGAACATCCTTTGTTAGGAGATGTGTAATAACCCTTACATATAGTCATGGTTTTGATCTTAATGATCATTTTATGTTTTTTCATAACTAATTTTGACTTAATGTATATATATATATGTTAGAGTTTTTATCTATATCTTTAAAATATTTTTTCTTAATTGGGATTATATGTTGGGTGTGAATTTAATAAATGTGTTTGTTTTATGGATATTAACATGGCATATATTTAAGAGTAGTATGTGTTATGCCCATGAATTAGCTCATCCTTAAATATTACTACATTATAAAAAATTAATGGAATGATGTGAACTGTCAATAAACATATGGGTTGAGATTGATATTGATTTTTTTTTATTTTAAAGTTATTCATACTATTTTGAGATAGGTCAAGATTCTATTGAGCTAAGAACCTTATAAAATGGGGATACATTCCACTTTAAATTTTGATTAATGTAATCTGGGATCGATATTCATGAGAACTATTATCATTATATAACTATTAAACTGCTAAAATTATTTGCATTTATGACATGATTAGGGGATGAGAATCCCATTGGGTTAGACAATATGAACATGTTTCATTCCTTACTTTTTTAATATATTGATATGTAAGGGTTAGGGTTTTTTGGGTAAGATTGTGTATATAAGGGTCATCATTCCCATTTATCTTGATATTAGATTGTAGTGATAGAGATACCATTGGATTTGATCATTATAAACATATGTCAATGTGCCCTTGGTCCTACATTATATTGAGCATGGAATAATAATCGAATGAGTTGAGACCAAATGGGTAGGGACATCCCATACCCTTGAACATATACCTCTATGAACTGGTTATGAATCTTATGTGTAGAGACTAATATGGTAATGGGTATTCCCCTTCCAATTACTGTAATTTTTCATGACTTTTGGTTGTGATGTATGAAGACTGAGATCCTTACAAGCGTAGGAACATGTAAGAATGTTAGACATATGGTTTATTATGATCAATTCAAGATATCCTCACACCATAAAAATAATTTATAGTCAAGACCTGGTAGGATAGTTATGAAGATGATGGTGTCAAATTACTTTTTTTCTATTTGTTTATTATTATTGAATATCACATCTTGTATGCACCTATATACTCTGGATTTATTTATGCACACAATAGGTGGTGGACTATAGATTTATACTCACCACATACTTTGGATCCATGATACTAGAGAGGAATTCTTTTGTTGTGATCTGTGTAATGGAAAGGAAACTAAAATAAGTGATGGTTTAGTTATAGAATATGGTTTTGAGATATAATAAAAGGCTAGGTGAGGAAACAGGTAATGTTTATTGGTGATTCATGTATTCTATTATTTTATTCCTATGTTTTATAATATCATCATATGTATGCCCTTGTTTAAATTTGGTTTCCTTATATTAAATTTCATTAGATCATTTTTTATAGCATGTGTATTAATATTTTTTAATAATGGGATATTATCTTATATTTCTAAATTTTACTCTTGTTTCACATTACGGTGAATTATTTAACATTTATTAAAATACTATTTATATTTCTTTAAACCATAGAGGGTATATTATTTCCCTAAAATATTAATACCCACACCTCTGGTCAGCATCATATGTATTATGAGGATGAATGGTCAAGGTATATGGAATATCATATAGTCATAAATGTGGTTAACTTGGTTTATGATTATATAAAGTAGTGGGATACTGAAAATAGAAGATAATATTTGGTCAGAATATAAGATATACCTTACTCACGGGAGAAGCTAGCCCATGAATAGATAAATAATAGGTTACCAAGGATGGTAAAATTATTCATCGTTTTTATGTTATAATATCATTTTTTTACAAAAATATGATTTGCGATTTATTTATTTCTGAGTATTCTTATTTTATGGGTTGCTAATAAAATATGTATTCATGCATAATTTTTTTCAAATTGGATTCACATGATATTTGTTTTATTTCTTTTTTTAGTACCCTTCATTATGTCATAGGGTTTTTTTATTTATATTGCCTCCACTAACATGTATGGTATTTTTTTTATATACCCCATTAGAATATTTCTACATAACTAAATATTCGTTTTTGTATTATCTTTTTACAATTTAGTAATTTATTAGGCTAATCCTATATGTGTCTTAATATCAACCCTGAGACTTGGTATTTATTTGTAGAGAGGGTTTATATGTTTTATGATACACAATAATGTAGGGTGTATATAAAGCATAGTGTCAATTTCTTCCTGATATATCAAATCGAACATTTTATATCAATAATTTTGATATATATTTTTTGAGTCATGTGTATTGAATTATAGTTACATAGTACTATGAAGATCACATATTTTAGGGACAAGAGTGATGGGATAATCATTCCCTATTGGTTATGGAGTTTATTCACTCATATTAACATTTGCCTTAGATTTCAAAACTGCTTTGAGATATTCTTGTTTATGTTATTTAGTATATTGAACATTGAGATATAATTATAGTTCCATTTATGTCATATTTGACTATGGGGATCTATTTTCAATACCCACTTCAATTTATGAGAGATCATAGAACTTAGGATACTGATATATGATTTTAAACAATGTAAACATACTTTAAAATTCTTGATAAACCTCTTGAAAAGATATTAATGATTTATATTTATATTGTTTAGGGACCATCAATTAAATTGTGATATTTTTTTAATTTAGTTGGTTGAGCATGTGGGGTTATATTTGAAGGATTTTAGGCTCATTTTTTATCATTTCAATCATAAGATAGTGACAGATAATAGGGATTGATTGTTTACAAATTTCTTTCCTGCATTCATCTTATTAACTGACTATTCCACCCATTTTATTGAGTTTAGTTGGTCTTCTCCATTATTTATGACGGATGGGACCACCAATGATCATACTTTTGTTTATGGGGTTAGTGATTTAATTTAGTCTCCAGTAAATATCTTTTGTATTAAATCTTTTTCATAGTCCATTATTTATTCCCTCATTAAATAGAGGAAGATATCTAATTATTTTTCTTCTAGCCATTTTTTCTCACATAATAGATCTAGGAGAAAAATATTTTGTATCTAGAAGTAGTTTTTTATTACACTATTTAGTGTTTTGATAGGAAGGGTTCCCAGGGTTATGGATATTTTTCTTCTTAGATTCAAAGGACCCATCATACTTATTATTAATACTTTATACTTTTGTATTAATGATCATAGGTTTAGAGATAACCAACTGAGAGCCGATACTTTTTGAATATATATAATTTTTAATGATTTTGTCAGAAATTTTAATTGGTTTCTAGGGGACATGTTGATGGCATTGATCTTGGATCAGAAATTATATCAATTATTTTACCATAGGGTAATAATTGGAGTTCTTTCTTTAGGTTAGGGTGTCGATGTATTCATGGTTATCAGGTTTAGTAGAGCTAGATGATTACTAATCCTCAGGGTAGTTAGGGATCTAGAGGGTGGGGAAGAAGTTCAATTGTAGGCCAACATCATGATATTGAGTTGGCACAAAAAAATTCAAGGAAATGGTTTATCAACTATTCAAGGAATTATTTTAGTACTATATTCCCATAATTATTCTTTATTAAATATGGTTTATTTTCATTCGTATAGAACAACCCATTGTTTTAGGATTTTGGAACAATTTTAGATAATGTTTATTGGGGAATGTATATTGATACACCATTAAGGGTGTGATTTTAGGGTTTACAGAGATGTCCAAATTTCACTATCTAAATGTTTGGGTATCAGTATTTATATGGTTTTTTCATATCCCAAATTTGCCATTTTTATGTCACCCTTGGTATATATTAGTTGAATAACAATGAATAACACATCGATGTTTTACACTCAAGGGTATGATTCATTTCTGTTTATGATGATATTTATACCCTATTATGATAGTGGGATTTTTAGGTAGGTCATTTTGGACCTTACCATAGGTTCATGGGGATAGTTTACACCCATTTTTTTAATATTTTATATAGAGATAAATAAATAATGAAGCTGGAATTTCCTCATTTTTCTATACAAGTACCTTGACATATTTCTTGAGGACTTATTGAGATGTCCACCAAAGAGAGCGACCAATATTATGATTGAGAATACTCCATATATGTATCCTACATCCATTATTCCTTTTGTTATGGATAATATAGATCTTAGATAGATGAATGCTATACTAAAGCACTTTAAGGAAAAAAAATTAGCTAATCCCAACCCCTTTTTGGTGCCCTTCTTTTTCACTAATAATTTTGTTGGTTCATTATAATTACATATGGATTTAAAAATATTAATCATAGTTATGGCAAAGAATCAGTATCATCTTCCATGTATTGATAAACTTTATGAAAAACTAAGCGGATCTATGTATTAATCCATGATTGAATTGATTATTAGTTGGCATAAATTTTCAGAGAGGCCTTTTGATATTCCCCGTAACAATTTATGAAACATTTATGGTTTGTGTGAGAATAATTTGATTCTATTTTTTATGAACACTCAATACGTGTTTATGGAACTATTAAATAACCTCTTCCATCCATATTTTAATTCCTTCATTGTTATATTCATTCAAAAATTTCTTATATATTCACTGGAAAGGGGGATCATTCCTAAAAACTATATATTTTTTAGCGCACTTAGGGATAATCATATATATGGCATGCTCATGAATAGTTAGTTTTATATTCAAGATGATTAATTCCTGGGGAATTTGATATTATGGACTAGTCTATCATTACAACTCAAGAAGGTTGAGGAAATTATTTTTTAGAAATAACCAAATAATTTCATTGACATTCATAGTTACTTATGTTATCTAGGATACTATTATACTTTCATTCGGAAATTCTCCATATTGAATACACTAATGATGGACCTAACCAATAAGGGAGGTATTTTTCAATGGTATAATACATAAGATAGAGGCTTCAATAAGCTAAGAGGGATGTTAAAATATGTTCCAATCTTAACCATACCCATGTTGGTTAAGATGTGTACCATGTGTTGTGATGAATCAGGGTTTATTTTAGATTCATTATTATAAATTATTCTTACATACCTCCAAATAATTATAATTAGTTATGGTCACATGAGTGAAATTATTTGGAATAATTTTTGGTGCAAGAGTAAATAGTCCACATGTTTTGATTTTTGTATCACTACTAAATAAATGATACATTGTTGATATATATAAACTATAAGAGACTGGTGTATATCTTTTACCAACATGTCTAGGTCCTTCAATAGATTAGGTGGATATATTACCTTCAATATTAAATCATTGTGATGTTATAAATCCATTGTAATAGTAATTTAATGGTTTATTCCTTGAGTTGAAAGACTTTGAAAAAGGTGGTACAAGAAGACAATGTCAAGTGGAAGTGGATAAGCCTCTTCAGTAATATAAATCTCAATATTAAGGATTTTCATGAATGTATGACTCAGACATCCATATTTATTAACTCCATTTCCTTTAAAATGATTAAAAAGTAATGGTTATATAACTCATATTACTGGGTGACAAGGTAATATATATATGGTGAAGAACACCCACCTAATTATTTCTAAGATGACAGTCACATTATTTACATGTGAGGATAATTTTTTATCACCATGAATGTGTGTGAGGATTCAATTCAGAAATAATTTTCCACTAGATATGTTTTTCATAAAGTGCTTATCAAGGTTTATCATGTCAGGCATTGGTAGTATTGGTGGTCATGATTTAAAAAATGATATTATGGGGTTCATTTCACATTACATAATATGCAATTAGTTGAAATATAGGACTTAAATACCCATAAAATTTCTTCATTTAGTTCCAATTCTTGAGTGGATATTATAAAATATGTTAATTTGTTTTTATTGAATTATTACATTCAACAAAAAGATGTTATGGGGTATAGTAATTTTCAAATATTTGAAATATCAGACATTTACAACAAATTAAGGGGACTCGATTTGTTGATGAGCAGATTTACTTTTATTTTTCCAAAGACGAAATATCATCATGGTGTAACCATAAGTATTATTTTATATTGGGATACTTGATTCTCAGTGTTCTACTTGAAAGGTTTATGGAATTAATTGTATAATCATTTGAATTTCAGCATGGGATACCATTACTAGACCGATGAGTAGTATTAGAATACTATCTGGATTCTAGATGACATATTGTGAGTGTGTTCCCTAGATTTAAATAGTTATTTGTAGTGTTATATCCGTTTATGTATGTTTACATATAAATTCAGTTATCAAGAATCATTTTAGATGGTTCATTCTGTGGAATTGTATCATATTTCATTTCAATCTGATCTATAATAATTAGAGGTCATGGAGTAAAAACTTATTAGTTAAAGTCACATTCACGATACTCATAATTATAATTGGTTATTAAAAAGGTTCTTATAAACTATGAAATGTAGCTGGAATTCATATTTAGACCTGCAAAACCATCCTTTATTGTTTATGTGGTTCATCATGTTTTCATGTTGGTGTCACCTTAGTTGGAAAACCAATATATTCAATGGTAGGGGATATTTTTACCATTTTTTGTGGGTTTAGTTTAGGTTTTCAATAGAGTTGATACCATGCCTTAAGAATTGGAATATAATAATATTTTTTATTCTATGCATTTTTTATTCCATGTATCTTAACTTAGGATACACTTAATACATCAAATTAATGTGACCAATTTTGAAGGAATTGAGTTGGCGGTCGATATATCATTTGAACATTGACCTATTCTTATATTGGAAGCAATTAGAATGGTCTTTTATGGAATTATGATACCTTATTTAAATATTGTTTGGTAATATAAGAATATTCCTAAGGATACATGGGTGTGGGAGGTTAATATGGGGGTAAAGTGGCCAATTATTTTTAAAATTTATTATTGGTGATGTATCTCGATGAAGATATTATATATAGTGGGGAGGTTGTAATATACAAACTATAATATGACATGATTTTGTTTAAATTTTTCCTTCTTTGGGTATTTTTTTTAAATATTCCTAGGCGGTGGTGATGAACTGATGGCTTATAACAAGGATTTGGGTGGGATTCTATAATATTTACCCATTTGGTATATTCTACCAGGCACTCGGTGGACTAGTACCAGATAACTAGTGGAATCATGTTTTGTGGAAGTAGATTTATGTGGTAATATGGTAGTGGATGGACATAAAATGAGAACTCATTGGTCACTTAGGAACATAATTTAAATTTTTAGTGAAATTAATTAATTTTCTATTATTTATGTTACATTAGGTGTTCCCTATTCCCCTTTTCTAGATTCATGACGCCCTGTTTACCTTCTCTCATTTTCCCTCTCTCTGAAGTTTGATTTTCCACTATTGATGATAAGATTTGTGTTTCCTTCGTTCCATTGGAAGACATGTGTTAATGACATCACACTTATTCCCTTGATTCTTGTTCTCTATTAAATTTTATGAATTTATCTCCATTAATCTTTAATTTGGGTATTAATGATAAATTCGATAATTTACTCCAACAAACATCAATCATTTTTTTTTGAAATTACATTGGAAGTCTCCCACAATTATATTTTAGGTGGTCCCTACCTTTTTGATACTTCATACAATTTTTTTTAAAACATGTGATATGTGATCCTATATATCATCAAAACATTATTATAAATTAATCTAAATAATTACCCTTAGATATGAGTAAATTGGGTAAGAATATTTTTGGTTATAAAGGATCATTAGATTATTATAATTCAGTATTATGTCCATTGAATTCGGTAAACCATTTATAATGTAGTTTTATCCCAATGATTAGGAAATAATGAAGGGCAATTTGAGTTTTAATTTGATATATTATACCATGTGAGTTGAGAATAAACCAACTTGGTTAGAATATATGTTCTTAAACTAAAATATAGTAATGGTTTAACACTTAGTGAGTGTGGGATATTGTTTTGTTGAATATTTTTTCATGATATATATATATATATGGGGTTTGTAATCCATTCATTATAAATAATTAGTCCTTATGGGGTATTATCCAATAAGATTGAATTATGTAATGGATTTTGGTTTATGATAACTATCGTACACTAGATTATAGAAGTTTGTATGTTTTACTCAACAATAAATTATTAAATAAATATGTTTTCTTAATAAACCATCAATATATTCTTTTGAGTGATTGAAAATACTCTTGGTTTATACTAATAGGGTTATGGCCACCATTCCAACAGTTTTTATAAGAGCGTGAAATGTATAAAAACAAGTCTAATTATAAAATATTATATTATTTGTTATCATCCATGAATGAAGAGTTTTCATAGTGAGAGGATATGTTGTTTAGACTTATCATTAAGTAGTAAGAGCCTTAACATAAAGGTAAAATGTTTAATTAAATGTTTAATGTATTTATAGATGGGCATGAGAAAAGTGATTAATGAATCACTATATATCATTCGGTTCTAAGAATCAATCATTTCATAGTTCTAGAAAATGAGATGTTTGAATCATATTATTCAGCCACTAGATGAATAATTTTGAGAACAGGAAAACCCATACATTAGGATGGATGGATGAATTTTACGGGATATAATTTGGGGATATTCCCATAATAAGATATCCAAGAATAAATAAATATTTTATTATAATAGTAAAAAGTGACACATAGTTAAAGATTGTTCCTATATATGTTATTGTTTGATATGAACCAACATGAATTAGTTGTTTATCAAACACTAAGGTTGTTTAATAATTGGATGAAATAATAATAAAAATTTACTAAAATACCTACATGATGATTTGGATCCTGAAAAAGTATAGTGTCAAGCTTCATAGATTTTTATCATAATGTGAGGGTGGGGTGTTAGGCTGTTTAAGGTTCACGGAACAAGGACCACTGCATTTAGTTTAATTTCATATGGTTGAAATAATATATCATATAAATTTGAATGAACAATAATGAGAACAACATATAATCAATCTTTTGGTCATATAGTAAGGAACCTATGCCATATGTTTTATTATTATGTGTTAAAGACCATATACAATTCAGTTTATGTAACATCATCAAAGAAATCATGGAATGAAATTAATTTTCATATGATAATGACTAGAAGTGATTAATTTTATAGTCCTCTGACAAGGACATTAGAATTTTATTTGTATTTATGTTCATTACATACTTAGAAACGTCACTTTGGTATGAGGTGTGATATAATATACCTTAATTTTTATTATGTTTTCAACTACATTAGACTATAACTTATGTATGAGATAAAGCCCCTGATATATAGATTTAAATACCAAGGGATTCATCCTATCATCATCATTTTTTTGTTATCCAACACAAATTCACCTTAGATGAATGGAAATATTGGGTATTTGTTGTAAAATAATTTTTCTATTCTATTTTGATGGACCTAAAGGCTTTGAAAAGACAGTAATTTATTATCATATGGACTTTGTAAATCATTCTACTAGATTTTTTCCATATTTAATTTGTTGGTATTTAAATAGTTTTTTAGATCTATAAGGACCTTAAGGGAGAGATAACCTAATATGGGTAAAATCATGGTAATAAAACTCATTCCAAAAAAAATCAACTCAATCATTAAACTGATTATGATATAGAATATATTGATCTTATGACTAGTAAGGTTATATTTATACATCACTTATGGTGACTATCTAATTTATATTCATTTTATCATTGAATTAGGTATGTTTTTATAATGATTTCTCAAACCACATATAAATTTATACCATATTTAAAATGTGTAACTCATAAGAACAATAAAAAATAATTTACATATTTCACCTGTACTTTGATATATCCATGGTGAAAAAAAGATAATATTCTAATGTACCGAAACCTACTAAATGACATTTAGTGGTAGGTTCAGTCAATTTCCCTCCATGAAAATAGTCACTCCCTTTATAATAGTATAGATATTGTTTAAAACCTCACAATAGATACTTCATACCTCCCCAATTTGTTCCACTACATCTGAAAGGAAAACAACTTGGGACACATTTTAGTATAAGGGTAGTAGAATATTACCACTATTAATGTAATAACCAAAATGAATGACTGATTCATGATCCTTCTACGCTTATCCTCTTTCGCAAATTAAATGTTAACATCACCTTGATAGTATCACAACCTTCCATGAGGGAGTACTTAATTAATTTCCAAAGAAAAAATATTTCTTCATTAGTAATATATCTAATTATTACCAATACTCTCTTTTCACTTTTCATTATCCTAGCTATATTAGGGAATATCCATTTGTTACTCTTCATCGTGGAACAATGATCTTTAGTTTATAGACACAAATGACTCCAAATATCCATGATTTCCTATTTCTACAATATATTCCTCTAATCAATGAGAAATTTTCCAAGTTACACTATTATAATATCATTGGGTTTCATTAAATCTATGTAAAAATATTATCCACTTTATTATTATAAATATTAGTCATTTTGGATAACATAAAAATCCCAGAAAGATAAAATCTTTGAGTACTTTGAAATCTATTTAAATTGAAATATTTATAACATGATCAATACCATAATAGTGAAATTCCTTTTTCCGATGAATATCATTGTGCATACTCCATATTTAACATTTTTTAATAAACCATCAGTTAAAATTTCACAATAAAATCCATGCCTCTTGGTGAAACTATCTCTTAGCAAAGAAGAGTAATAATTCTATATCCTCCACACCATATAATAATTGTCTTGTTCTTGAAAAGGTCATCCTGATTATATCACAACTATCTTATTTCATATTGTAATACTACATATAGATTCAAATAATTATTTTTATATATTTTAAATTATTTCACATAAAAACACCATTTGATATGATCTCTCCCTATTTATTCCTTGATAGGAAATTTTTACTCATACATTAAGACAGTTATGGTGCGATAAAATTGTTCAAAGAGTAATTATTATTCCAAATCTAGATATACCTGTATCAGACCTTCATGGGATACTACTTTGGGTATGAGACTTGAATTCACATTTTACATGACATAATTTTATGTGGTCTCTTCTATTCAAACATTTATCTCCACAATCTAAAAACATAAAACTTTTTGAATTTATTATTAAATATATTCCTTTTCATATTTTTACTTTTACATAGATTATTGAACTCCTGATTAATTCATATATTCCCTTTGAAAACATAGAGTTGTTATTAAATATAACCATTCATTTCCAAAAATCCTTTATCATCATCTCAAACATTTCAACACCATACAATATACATTTCATTTTTCTTCTAGAAATCCCCCATTATAGAAAACTTCATATATTATATTCTTCAGAAATATTCTATCATTTCCCATTTTTCCACAAGCAAAGTCACTTTTTATGAAAACTCCATACTCAAACACTTCCTCAATGATATGACAATCATAACACCATATAGGTTTCATTAAAAAATAACCTTTAAGACTCAAACTAAATAATCATTTTGATTATCTGAAATGGATGAAAATGGATATTTTGGTTAAAAATAATTATAACACCACATACCATAAATTCAAATTATCTTTTAAGAATATTCACCTTTGGATTTTTTGGAAGTACTCGTTGTGAATAAAACATTATACAATAATGTGATACTTCAAAAATAATCCTCATATTCATTATGATTGAGTTTCCCCCATTGATATCAAATCATAATGTAATAAATATATTATAATCCTAGAAACATTTTCATGAGAACCAGTGGTTTTATATTCAAATCCTATATTGATATAATTCTCCAAACTCCATCCTAATGACAAATATAAAACATCTAAACACCATTTGTTAGGTTTTTGAGGATATTATTTGATGAAAACTCTATTTTCCTAAAATAATCTTAATATATCATTAAAATTCATAGTGGTATCAGAAATGGATCCTTTCCCCCTTTTCTATAAAGTACATAATGTAGATTTACATAGGCTAAGTACCCTATAATGCAATGCAACTTATATATGAACTTTCACTACTAGAAATCCTTTTTAAAGTCTATTAGGAAATTTCTCATAGAATTATCAGCTATGTATACCACTAAAGATCCCAAGTGAAGATGTTTTTTTTCAGTTATCAAGAAAAGATGTTATCGAAAAAAAGATGTTTTCAATTTTTCATAGTAATTATTTGAAAAGATGATTGAGTTGATTTCATAATAATAGGAAATGGTTGTTAAATAATCATTATGAAGATAACTTATAGACATATTCAACACACACAAAAATTATATATGATTATTCACATGTTCTAATGAAGGAAAATTACTTATAATAGTTTAAATCAAGGTTAAGAGAGGTAGCTGGTTGAGAGATTGAAGATTAATTATATAATATTTTTAAAGATGTGAAAAAATGCACATAAAAAACAAAAATGATATTGAAATAATTGATACTATGAAAAAAAATGTTATTTACATTTGGATTATTATTATAATTTTATTTAAAGTATTGAAGAAGTTATTAAGATATCAAGAGATGGGATGAATGTTGTTTGTAATTTTAGTATTGATGTTATAATTTTTGATAAATAATAAATTTATACACATTGTATGTTATGGCCAGAGATTTTATAAGATATATTCTTTTTAATTTATTTAATATCTTTTGTTGTACGCTACACCAATATTATCTTGCGCTTTACGTAACAATGTATTAGCTTGTAGTATACGCAACACTATTCTTAGATTGTGTTACACACAATTTAATGTTTGTTTTATAATAGTAATTCTACGCAACATTGAGTGTGTATAAATATATATAATGTATAAATGAAATATGGTTGTATTTTGTTATACAAAACAACGAAGGATTCTTGCACAACACGTAACCCTAACTTGTCTTGCATTACACACAATCACTACTTTCCTTGATAGCGTGTGTTGTACGCAATATCAGGTTTCACTAAACAATGATATATGGTTATAATATTATTATGAACTAGCCGTTATGAATAGTATTAACTCTATTTTTAATTTTATGACCTTATTATTCATCTTAATAATTTTCTAGAACATGTCATAATAACAAAATAAATTTTTTCGGGTAAAATAAGTATTTTTCAAAAAATGCAGTTTTGCCGCCTTTTGATGGAACACACACTTTAAATCTAGTTTTTGACATGTTTATAAGTTCAGTTTTTAAAAATAAAATTATAATTTTTAATCAGGATATAAAAATATACATTGGATAAAGTTTTGATATTTTTCTGATAACTTTCATATTTCAATGAATAGTAAAAACATGCTATATTTTAATTAAAAACAACAATTTTCATTGTAATAATTGATATAGTTAAATTATAATATTGAATGGCTTTAAAGTATAAATAGAATATATTTTTACCATTTAAAATAATGTATGTCATTATCCTTGATTTTACGTTGAACTCGTAGGTTAAATAAATTCAATCTTTTGCAATGTTTTAAACAGAAACATGTTTTCTTTCTACAATGGGATTAATTTTAATTTAATTTCTTCAACTTCTGGGTATTGAATTTTGAAAAATGTATTCCATATTCAGAATCATTGGGTCCAAATTATATTAATAGACAACTTTTTATTTTTGGACTTTATGAATAGTAACAACGGTAAATTTTATTTACCATAGTAAAAGGTAAATTGGGTAATTAAGAGTAAATATAATATTAAGAAAATTATAACAATACTTGTCTTAATACAATTTGATTATTATAATTTGTCCTAAGTCATATTTGGGTCGAAATGGAATCCATTAGAACCCACTTGGAGGTGATTAAGACCTTTAGTTTATTTTATTTAAAGGAAAGTGAAATATGTCTCACTCAACATTAATAATTAAAGTATTTTTAATATAAGATTATACAGAATATAAATTCTGTTATAAATACTAATTTGAAAGATAAAATGTTTTTCTTTGTCATGGAAATTTATTTGTAATTTTAAAGAGTTTTTAAATTACCTTATTATCTTATACATTAACGATGCAGAAATTATTTATTTAGTGAAAAATCAATAATATAGTATTTATTGAAATAGTAATACATATAAAAAGTCCCAAAAATCTGCACAAAACTTATTATTACTGTATATATAAACCCTAATCATCCACTTTTCGAATTGTTGACCATTTGGATCCTTATTAAGGCGATTATGGCACTTATATTATTTTATTTTAGATGATTCCAAAGTTGTCACCTTCATAATTTAATAAATATAACAATTTAACAATTGTGATTTTAAGATGATAAATTAGATTAAAAATATTATTATGAAATTAAATAGATTTATCTTCATCATAGAATTTTATTTTTAATTTTTATGCAACAAATATGTATATTAAATAATTATACAACAATGTTGTAGTAATTATTTTATTAAGAGATAAACCAAATAAATGGTTTTAAAAATAATAAAATAAATATTATATGAACTATTTAATGTGCTCCACTAATTTTATTGACACATATGAGATTTCATTAATCTATTAAAGCTTTTATTTCGAACATATCTTCTGTATATATTTTATTTAAATTCAATTAAATGAATAGTGTGAAAATTGACCCTATTGTTATTTTATAAAAATAACATATTATAAAATTGGTTAAATATCACAAAAAGATTTAAAAATTATAAATTTAAAATTATATGGTCTAACATGTTATAAAGTATCCCATTATGAACAATTAACAACAAATAAGTAATAATTTGTTACAGTTTAAAATTTAGAATATTATTACCAAAGATAAAATTAAATTGATTAAATAAGAATAAATCAAGTTGATAATGTTTAAAATAAATTCCTAACATGTCTAAATTTTATTGGTTGATGACATTACAACCGTAACTCATATAATATTCTGATATGAGTCATTTTGGAAGTTTTCAAGTGTGGTTGGGATTTAATATAAACTAATATTTCTTATATTTCCAAAGGTGCCCCTATCCTCCCTTATAAAAGGGAACCTCCTCCCTCTCTTAATCACACTACTTTGAGCCATAAATCTCGTCCAACCCCTAACAAATTATCTTTTACACTTCCCTAGAAACATCCTAGATGTCCTGGTCTTCTTCCAAGTCCAATTTTAGTGCCCTAAGAGTAGGTTTCAAAGAGGCTCTTCAAAGAAGAGGTAATGTCCGTTACCGATTATTTCAACATTATTTCTTCTTCCACTTCTTCTTCTTTAGTTGTTTCATTATGAAGTAATAACATAAGTATCACTCCTATACTGATATGTTATTATAATTACGAAACAACCCTATTTCACCATCTATCCATCCTACGGAAAATGAAATCACCGCGCGTGTGTACGTACGGAATATCGTCTCCACGCCGTGGTGTAATCTATTTTCCACCACCAACTTACATGGATGGGTATAATGCTGAAAGTAATGAATATATATGATTATTGTAAATTGATATTGATTATGTAATATTATACATACACTTTAATACAATTCCACGATCATGGGAATGATATCATCGCTCGTGCGTACGTACGGAATACTGTCTCCACGACGCGATGAGATTCACTCTCCATGATAACCATTCAAGAATGATTATAAAGTATATATAATAAGTAATCATGAAATATATGAAATAATAATTCTATTGGATTTATGTATATATATATTTATGTCATCTACTTAATTCCATTAAATTCAATAAGGAAACGAAAACAGTGTTCATTCGTACGTACGGCCTACCATCTCCATGAACGGTGTATATCTTTCCATTTATCAATCCATTATATATATATTCTGAATATTTATTATATATAAATCATGTTTTACATTTTGGATGTAAGTAATCATGATCTAATTAATCATATGAATAATTACAAGTTAAAACACAAACGACAAATGAAACTATTTTACCCAAAACGCTACTTTAACATGAATTTACAAAAGAACGGGTAATATAAAGTCATAAGTGAACCATATATGATATAATAAAAATGAATATGATTATGTAATAAGTTAATGACATTATTTAAATAATTATACAGGAGGTTTGTAAATGTACGAAGCATATCAGTCCTAAGGTAAGGGATAAATTTGAAAATCTCATTTTTATGTGAGATTGCTTATTCGTAAGTATTTACTGGGGTCATTTCTATCATCCATGTCCATGTTTTATAAAAGTGTATTCATGTATGTTTAAAGTCCTTTTTACCCATTTTTGACTTTTACTAAATGGTATGTAAGGAATCGTTCTTTTGTTTACGTTACGAGGTAATTTTTGACTTTTCCGAAAAAAGTACGAGAAGAATGTTTTTTTAATGTATACGACATGAAAGGATTTTTACGGTTTTATAAAGCCTTATTTTCATGAAGATTACTCCAAAATATTTCATGACTATTTTTAACGAAACCCATTTCTTTTAAAATTGAATGGCATTTTGTGAAAATAAAATGATTTTGAAGATGAAAGGATATTTTCCTCAAGAATTCATTTCAAGTGTTTTGTCCGAACTATTTTCCATCTAAGATGACATTATTTCATATGTGTATGTTTCAAGTAAAATTTCTCTATGATTTAAATGGTTTCAATTTTCTTATGATGAAATTATATCCATTTTTTTATTTGGATTATGTTATGATGACATGATGTTTAAGAATCCCATTTTATTACATGGGTTATGCTATGATTTATGATATATGATTTTGTGGCACACGAAAGAATGATTTCATTATGAGATGGGTGGGACCTATATCTCCTTCCAATAAATTGGGGAAATATTTATATCTCATGAGATAGACATGGCTGGAACGACAGGTTAAACTAGTTCAGTAATACAGGACTGGAACGAGGAGTGAACTCAATTCTGAAAGGGACTTTGTCCACTAAGATGGTTTTGGCAGCAAATCCTTGGCTACTATGGAAATCATATCATGTGCTTAATGTTTTTCCACAATTACAAGTTTTATTTACAATCTATTTTATCACGATTGATGTTCTATTTTGATCTATGCCTTATGTACTACCATGTTTTATGTCATTGCACAAGATTTCAGTGTTTAAACATTATGTACATGTTTTTATGTTCAAATGTATATGGTTTGTTTTATTTTCTCCATGCTTACCCTTACTGAGCATTCGATCTCACCCTTTTTATGTTTTCTTTTCCCCAGGATATAAATAATGGTTTTAGGTAAGAAAAAAAGGGGAAGATCTTTATGGGAGATGTTGAAGATCTTTCACCACGATTAGAAGATTACGTTCCAAGTTTCCAAAGACACTAAACTATTATGGTCCTTGTGTGCCTGTTTTTGTTATGTACTAAGTATTCCGCAAAAGTAATGTAATGTCCATGTACATCAAGATTTTGGTCTCTATAGTTGGTATCAGAGGAAAGGTTTAGTTAACCTTTGGAAACTAGGATGCGAAAACGTTAGTGAGATCCCTAGAGATATTTCTAAGGTATGTCTAGGGATGTCCCTAAGGATAAGTATACGTATAGGATATAGTCCTAGAACTATGGTAACAATGTTATAATTTAACCTAAGATGTTAGATATTGAGGTTACTCCCCCTTTACTATGTTGTTTTACCTAGCATGATTTTTTCCTCTCACACTATTCTTTTTTGGTTTTAGAAAATGGATAGAAACAGGAAGATTCGCGATAATGGAGGATATGACAGACAATGGAATGATATTCTTCTTGAGAAACCAAATGAAAGGGGATTTGGAAGTCCAAACATAATTATTATGCTGAATCAGCAATATCATAATATGATCAATAAACTCAAATTTGGTAAGTTTCCTGACACGGCTAATAAGAGAAAGATGGAGTTTCATGATGATCATAGAGGAAAGAAAGTTCAATTTCCCCTATATAAATCATGTGGTAAGAGGCATCAAGGAGAATGTTTCAAAGGAACTAGAAGATTCTTTGGGTGTGGAAAAGAAAGAAACAAATCTAGTAAGTTCAAAGTAAAAGTTTCACTTAACACCATGGACATGGATAATGGTATTGCTACGACATCAACAATGGTTAAATGACTTAAATGTGGAACATACGGGCATTATGCAAACCAATGCCCTAAGGTAAAGTCTCATGAAGAGAGTCAGTATGGTCGTATGGGTAGTATTTATGTTGATGATAATGAAGAGACTACAAATGATATCTGAGATGAAAGAATTGTTGAAGCTCGGTCAATGGTTTAAGAAGGTAGTGGAATGATTACATGTTTATCAAGTGTAGTGTTGTATAAGTAATCTCATGGTACTATGGAATAAAGAGACATATAAGGATTGTTACACTATTGTCGTTACTTAATTTTTGAATGTATATGATGAATGGTACCAATGAGCATGAAAGGTTATTTAGATATTTTTGGAAAGTAGATGATATGCGCATAATGAAGGGATAAAGAGAAAATTAAATTTTTTATATTATTCATGAGCTCATGACTGATATAAGGAGAAGGTCATATCATGGTTTGAGTATATATAATTTTTGTGATTTTGGAATGTGGAAAGAGTTAACTTTTGATAGCATTCATATTTTCACTAAGGTTCAATGGGTATTCATTTTGCAAGAGAATACATGATTAAGGTATTCACATGATTGTAATGTGACCAACAAGATATATGGGGGATAAATGATGGTATTCACATGCTTGGTTGATGACATTTCAAGTAATAGTTTTCTTTATACTATGAGATTGGACATATGTATTTTGGATAAGCCTAATGATTGGAATGAATTGTGTTGGACATAAGTTAGTATTTTTTAAGGTTAGATTTTTTTACGATATTATTTATAATGTAGTTTTAGAAAAAGAAAAACATGCAGGATGGGAGACGTCCCATCGCGTCGGACAAGGCTGTGGGAATCGAACCCACAACCGAAGTGCGACTGGCCTTTATCGCCTACCACTGGCCTACAGGAAGTCCCTGGTTAGTAGAAACTAGTTTTATTTTATTAAGCGGTATGATACATGAAGTATAAGTTCATTTTTGGATCCATATACGATTAATCTAACCATAATATGGACTTATAACTTTTTCTAACCTCATGTTTGAAACAGATGGAATGAACCATCATTCTATCACATGATCTGCTAACACATCACAAATAACAAATTCAACTTCATTTCTTTAAGGGATGAAGTAGAAATTGATCAACTCATGAACAACAGTGAGATTGTGCCAAAATCATGTAAGTATTTCTTTTAATTCATCAACTTTAGGGAAATGATCTCGAAAACAAAAAAAATTCCTAGTGCCCTTATATCCGATGAATCAGATGGTACCTTAGATCATCATAAAATTATGGATTTGTGATTTTCGGCTTTTTCATAGCCATGTCCTCTACCACTCCATCAGAACTTGATGGTTATATTTTTTTTTTCATATCCATATATTTTTCACCTATGTTCTCCTATGTGGAAAACCAGTGATTAGTTAATTTGGGTAACCATTAAATTTCATACTTCAGTTTTTAAATATAGGTTTTGGTATTCCGTTTTTACGATGTGAGTTTCTACTAAAGAAACTTTCAAGTATTAAACCATTTATAACCCCGACGAATTTCGAGGGAGAAATTCATTTTAAGGGGGGTAGAATGTAACAGCCTGAGATTTTATAAGATATATTCTTTTTAATTTATTTCATATCTTCTGTTGTACGCTACACCAAGATTATCTTGTGCTTTACGCAACACTGTATTAGCTTGCGGTATACGCAACACTATTCTTAGATTGTGTTACACAGAATTTCATGTTTTTTTATAATATTCATTCGACACAACATTGAGTGTATATATATATATAATGTATAAATGAAATATGGTTGGATTTTTTTATACGAAACAACGAATGATTCATTCACAACACGTAACCCTGACTTGGCTTGCATTACACGCAATCGCGACTTTCCTCGATAGCGTGTGTTGTACGCAATATCAGGTTTCACTAAACAATGATATATGGTTATAATATTATTATGAACTAGCCATTATGAATAGTGTTAACTACATTTTGAATTTTATAACCTTATTATTTATATTACACATTTTCTAGAACATGGTATAAGAACAAAATAAATTATTTCCTGTAAAATAAGTATTTTTCAAAAAATGTAGTTTTGTCGCCTTTTGATGGTGCACCCACTTTAAATCTAGTTTTTGAAATGTTTATAAGTTCATATTTACAAAATTAAATTATAATTTTGAATCAAGATATAAAAATTTACATTGGATAATGTTTTGATATTTTTCTGATAACGTTCATATTTTAATGAATAATAAAAACACGCTATATTTTAATTAAAAACAACTTTTTTCATTGTAATAATTTATATAGTTAAATTATAATATTTAATGTTTTCAAAGTATAAATAGAATATATTTTTACCATTTAATATAATGTATGTCATTATAATTGATTTTACATTGAATTGGTAGGTTAAATAAATTCAAACTTTTGCAATGTTTTAAACAAAAACCATTTTTTTCGACAATGGGATTAATTTTAATTTAATTTATGAAACTTCTGTGTATTGAATTTGAAAAAATGGATTCTATATTTGGAATCAGTGGGTCCAAATAATAATAATAGACTACTTTTTATTTTTGGACTTCATGAATAGTAACAATGGTAAATTTTATTTACCATAGTAAATGGTAAATTTGGTAATTAAGAGTAAATATAATATTATAAAATTATCATAATACTTGTATTAATAAAATTGTATGATTATAATTTGTCCTAAGTCATATTTGGGTCGAAATGGAATCCATTAGAACCCACTTGGATGTGATTAAGACCTTTAGTTTATTTTATTTAAAGGAAAGTGAAATATGTCTCACTCAACATTAATAATTAATGTATTTTTAATATAAATTTATATAGAATATAAATTCGGTTATAAATACTCATTTGAATTATAAAGATTTTTTATTTATAATGGAAATTTATTTTTAATTTTTAAATTTTATTTAGTTACCTTATTATCTTATACATTAATGATGCAGAAATTATTTATTTAGTGAAAAATCAATAATATAGTTTTTATTGAAACATTAATACATATCAAAAGGCCCAAAAATATGCAAAAAACTTATTATTAGTGTATATATAAACCCTAATCATCCACTGTCCGAATTTTGGACCATTTTGATCCTTATTAAGGCGATTATGGAACTTATATAATTTTATTTTAAATGATTCCAAAGTTGTCACCTTCATAATTTAATAAATATAACAATTTAACTATTGAGATTTTAAGATGATAAATTCGATTAAAATTATTATTTTGAATTTTAATAGATTTATCTTCATCATAGAATTTTATTTTTAAATTTCATGCAACAAATAAGTATATTAAATAATTATACAAAAATGTTGTAGTAATTATTTTATTAAGAGATAAACCAAATAAATGGCTTTAAAAATAATAAAATAAATATTATATGAACTATTTAATGTGATCCAATAATTTTATAGATACATATGAGCTTTTATAAATATATTAAATCTGTTATTTCGAACATTTCTTCTGTAAATATTTTATATAAATTCAATTAAAATAATAGTGTCAAAATTGACACTATTGTTATTTTATAAAAATAACATATTATAAAACTGATTAAAAATCACAAAAATATTTAAAAATTATAAATTTAAATTTATATGGTCTAAAATGTTATAAAGTATCCAATTATGGACAATTCACAACAAATATGTAATTATTTTTTGTAATTTAAAAATTTAGAATCTTATTACCACAAATAAAATTAAATTGATTAAATAAGGATAAATCATGTTGAAAATGTTTAAAATAAATTCCTAACATGTATAAATTTTATTGGATTATGATATTACAACCTTATCTCATCTAATATTCGTATATGAGTCATTTTGGAAGTTTTTATTTAGGGTTGGGATTTAATATAAACTAATATTTCTTATATTTCCAAAGGTGCCCCTCTACTCCCTTATAAAATGGAACCTCCTCCCTCTCTTACTCACACCACATTGAGCCTTCAAGCTCGTCAAAAACCTGAAATATTCTCTTCTCCACTTCCCTAGAAACATCCTAGAGGTTCTGGTCTTCTTCAATGTCCAATTTTAGTGCCCTAAGAGTCGGTTTCAAAGAGGTACTTCAAAGAAGAGGTAATATCTGTTACCGGTTCTTTCAACTTTATTTCTTCTTCCACTTCTTCTTATTTAGTTGTTTCATTATTAAGTAATAACATCAGTATCACTAATATAATGATATGTTATTATATGTATGAAACAAACCTATTTAACCATCTATCCATCCTACGGAAAACGAAATCACCACACGTGTGTATGTACGGAATACCGTCTCCACGCCGTGGTGTAATCTATTTTCCACCACCACCTTACATGGATGGGTATAATGGTGAATGTAATGAATATATATAATTATTTTAAAGTGATATTGATTCTGTAATATTATACATACACTTTAATACAATTTCACGATCATGGGAATGATATCATCGCTCGTGCGTACGTACGGAATACCGTCTCCACGACGCGATGAGATTCACTCTCCATGATAACCAATCAAGAATGATTATAAAGTATATATAATAAGTAATGATGAAATATATGACATAATAATTATACTTTATTTATGTATATATATATTTATTTCATCTACTTAACTCCATTCAATTCAATAAGGAAACGAAAACAGCGTTCATGCGTACGTACGGCCTACCGTCTCCATGAACGGTGTATTTCATTCCATTTATAGATCCATTATATATATATATTCTGAATATATATTATATATAAATCATGTTTTACATTCTGGAAGTAAGTAATCATGATCTAAGCAATCATATGAATAATTACAAGTTAAAACATGAACGAAAAATGAAACGATTTTACCTGAAACACTACTTTAACATGAATTTACAAAATAACGGGTAATATAAAGTAATAAGTGAACCATATATGATATAATAACAATGAATATGATTCTGTAATAAGTCAATGACATTATTTAAATCATTATACAGGAGGTTTGGATACGTACGAATCATATAGGACCTTAGGTAAGGGATAAATTTTCAAATCTCATTTTTATCCGAGATTGCTTATTCGTAAGTATTTACTGGGGTTATTGCTATCATCCATGTCCAAGTTTTATTATAAGGCCCCGGCCTTAAACCTTACTTAATATTGAATTAAATGAATAATTCACATTTAGGATCTTTTCAGGTTTATAGTTTTAGAGAATTAGAATATAACTATTACATCTCAAAAGATTTACAAAGTAGACACTTCTACCAAGATTCAATAGAATAAAAAAAACTCTTAAAAAGAAAAATGTCTAGTTCCATGTTTTATATAGCATGTCATTCCCTTGATCCCATCCTTGACCCTATTCCACATTAAGTCCTATGAAAAACATTTCAAAAAAACTTGGGGTGAGCATAAAAAGCTCAATAAGGGATACAAAAAGAATGAAAACTATTAGTTTTTCAAACACCAAGTAAACCATGTATACTTTATCAAAGTAATACCATCACCTTCATGAAGTAGTAAAAACTATTCACTGAATAAAATATCATTACTTACCTTTTTGTAACCAAAGTATTACCATAAAAACCATACAAATAACACGTAACATATATAAAGGTAACTTGGGACATAAACATACTTAAGTGGAATAACCACATGGTCGACTTCCACACATACTTAATGGAATAGCCATACGGCCGACTTCCATACATACTTAATGGAATAGCCATACGGTCGACTTCCATACCCAGTGAATTGGAGGTTATAACATAACCACCCGCCCTGGTATTCACGGCACCACCCGTCATATGGTTCATCACGTAACCACCCGCCAAATGTCCAAGTATCATTATAAAATCATAAGACATAAAACAAATATAATGGAAAGAAAACATTTCCACACTTTGATCACAATATGTCACTCAAATATATTGACATAAAAAATCCATTATAAAAACCATTTTCAATACCAAAATAAATAAAAGAGTATGTGGTATTTATTTTGTTTTTAAAACATTATGTCTTGTTGAGGAAGCCAAAGACCAAATAATACTCACGGCGGCAGAAAAGGTCATTGTCACCGCGTACCTTAAAAGAAACATTCCTTTCTGTAGTTTTGTAAAACGCTTCATAGAAAAAGATTCATTTTGTTTAAAAGTTAAAGTCAAAGGGTTTTATACACCGTACAAAAGAAAGTTGTGTATAAAACGAAATATGCCTCAATGAAAGGAGATTGGGACGAAGTCCCTTACCTCGGGTCTGACTTGACTCGATCATTCTTTAATGTCCTGAATAATAAACATGAGTTAATTTCTACTTGATTAAGAACATTTTTCAAGTTAATTGTTACTTTAATATCACTTATTTACATGTTATAAACATTATGTAACCATTTAAGTTAATAATGTTTGTTTTGTCGATATTTGGTTCTTAAGTCGAAAGTGGACTTCTTACAATTACATGTTGTTCGTGTGGTCAAAGGATCTTTATATCCAGAATGACATTCCTGATTTGGATAGAATATATATCATATATATCCAGAATATACATGTATTTATAATATTACATAATCATTTAGAGGTATGAAATGAAATGCACCGTTCATGGAGACGGTAAGCCGTATGTACGCAAGAATGCTACTTTCATTTCTTTGTCATATTAATGGAATTAAAACTAAATGAGAGGTATGAATATTTTCATTCCAGAATTATATTCATCATTTAGATGTATCATTAATAATATATATCCATTATATACATGTACTTATAATAGTACATTACATTTGGGGATAAGAAAGGAAATGCACTGTTCATGGAGACGGTAAGCCGTACGTAAGCATGAACGCTACTTTCATTTCTATTTCATATTTTTATGGAATGGAATAATAATGATATGGAGGTATATTATAATTCCAGTATAACATCATATATAATAACTTTAAATCCATCCTTTACACGTCCCACATATGGCATTAACGAATCACATCACTTTGAGGGGGCGGTAGTCCGCATTTCCTTAAATGAAGATATCACGTTTACCCATAATGGAAACCACAACGGTATGCCCAAAATGAAAAATACAGAAGCTTAAGGAAAACATAAACATATTATATATCATATATAAATATATTGTCATCTTAATGGCCACCTTTGAAGGTGGTAAAAGAATGTTGAACAATCATCGTTTCGGGAGGCAGAAATTCGCCATCCACGGAAACAGTATGTTCTTTAACCATTAGATGTAGTTGTGTGTAAGTGTAGCTAGAATCCTCCTTATAAAAACATCCTAGTATATTGAGGATACTTTATTTGTTAAAAAAGAAAAGAATAAAATGATTTTAGGTGGTTGGAGAAGCAAAATAAAACAAAAGGACTCAAAAGAAGACATTACCTTAAAATCGGGTAACTCTCTTAGATTTGAGCTCAAAGGCTTCCTTGGGAAGACTTCTGCCCAAAGTGAGGCTTCGAGGAGTAATAGAGGTATGTGAAGAGCCAAAATGGGAAGGGTCTGGCCGAGCCGAAGGCTTTGGGAGTGTGGGTAAGGAGGTAGAGGTGGGGGCCTTTTATAAGAGGAGAGGAGGGGCACTCTTGGAAGGTAAAGCAAAGTCACTTTATTTTAAAATGGTATTCGGATTTAAGAGGTCCCACATTGATGTGTTTCGAGTATAAGGTGATAAGGGTTATAAATCCACCCATCCAATAGGTTTTGGCCATGTGTAGTTCTTAGAGTTTTCATTATCTTTCCATTTTATTTAAATTGTTAAATAATGAGGTCATCACTGCATCATCATGATGTCATAAGTAATTTAATTTATTTAATGTCTAAAAATTATAAAAAAAATTCTATGATATAAGAAATCTTTTTAGATTTCTAATTAATATTTATAGTCAAAAATATTACTTGTATAACCCCATGTAAAATTTTTTTTAGTAAAACACCTCATGTGTGTGTCATTTTTACTTTAACATTAAATAAAAAGTTATTTATGTCATTTCCCAACCAAAGTGGCTCCATGGGGTCCCCAAGTTGAACCATGGTTTTTCATGGTAGGCCATGACACATCCAATAAGGGTAGGACATTTTTCAAGCTCATCTCATATTATTAAAACATTATTTTTACCTTAAACTACACTAATTACCTCTAATCGCGATTAAAAACTTAATAAGTTACTATTCACCAAAAAAATTATTTTAATCCCATTGAACCACATTTTACTTCTTAATGACAACCATGTATGTCAGATTTTTGAAATTCAAAACACATAGGAGGTAAACTTTCATTTAAACGAAAAATCAGTTTTTTTAAGTACCACTTAGTGGTTTCACTATTCATCAAAAATTGATGTTTTTCAGAAAAATACCAAAACTTCACCCTAAGATATATTTGATGTTCCGAATTCAAAAATTAAGTATATTTTACAAAATTCAAAAAATATAAGTCACATTAATTAATTTAATAATTAATTCCCGCTGTCAGAGCAAATAGCGTGTTTTTATGAAACAATAATTATCAAAAGATTGACACTAGTTTAAGTCTGATTTCAAAGTGAAATTGATTGCAATGACCAACATTGGATAAAATGGTAAAAATATATTCTAATTTCACTTTAGGAACACTTCAAAAGATAATATAATCATATAAATAAATTAGATTAAAAAGAGGTTTTGAATTAAAATACAACATTTTACACTATTCATTAAAAAATGAACTTTAACAGAAAAATACCAAAAATTTACACAAAGTAATATTTTATGTCCCAAATCTAAAGAAGAGTTTTATTTGGTCAAATAGAATATATAAGAGTGACCAGAACTATATTTAATGACGGTTCTCCATCAAAAGGCGATTAGTGGTCCATTCGTGAAAATTAGAGTATATAAGCCTAAAATTGAATTCTTTTTGTATTTTAAGCCTTTATCCTTTATTAGATAAATGTTAAAACATTTAACAAACATATATAATCATATTTTAGTTATTTCTATCCATTCCCACCAGTACAACGGCTACATGTTAACTAACATTTAAAATAATATTATTTTTATAGTGTGCGACGTAAGTTTTCAAAGGAACTCATCGTTGCATATCGGGTATGCTATCGATCATAGCAACCCCTTTAAAGAAAAATTAATATTTAATTTGTATATATTAATAAATATGAAAATTATTTATTCTTCATTTACCTGGGATGTTACATTTAATCACTTATCAAAATAATTGGGGGTATTTATCCCTCATTGCATTTTCAGATTCCCACGTTGCCTCTTCAACCATATGGGTTTTCCACAAAACCTTTACTTGGTGGATTACCTTATTTCGCAACACTTGCTCTCTTTGATCAAGAATCTGTACTGGTTGTTCTTCATAAGATAGGTTCCCTTCCACCTATACTACCTCTGGACTCAAAACATGAGATGGATCTGGCATATACTTACTCAACATCGAATCATGAAAAACATTGTGTACCTGAGATAAACTCGGAGGTAAAGCCACTCGGTAAGCAACTGATCCAACTTTATCCAAAATTTCATATGGTCCAATGAACCTTGGACTCAGCTTTCCTTTCTTACCAAATCGCATCACATTTTTCCACGGTGAAACTTGGAGAAAATCATGATCACCTACATCGAAAGATAGATCCTTCCTCTGGTTATCCGAATAATTCTTCTGCCTGCTCTGAGCTGTTCTTATGTGTTTCTGAATCAAATGAACTTTTTCTGCCATCTCTTCTACCAATTCTACTCCCATCAGCTTCCTTTCACCCACTTCATCCCAAAATGCTGGAGTTCGACACCGCTTCCCATATAATGCCTCAAATGGTGCCATCTGTATACTAGAATGAAAACTGCTATTATAAGAAAACTCAACCAAAGAAAGATGTTGGTACCAACTTACCTGATAATCCATCGAACAAGCTCGTAGCATATCCTCCAAGGTCTGAATTTTTCATTCTGACTACCCATTTGATTGCGGATAAAAAGCTGTACTAAAATTTAACTCAGTACCCAATGACTTCTGAAGGCCTTTCCAAAAGTTAGAAGTAAACTTGGGATCACGATCAGATACAATGGAGAGGGGAAATCCATGCAACCTTACTATCTCATTAAGATACAATCGAGAAAGTTGATATAGAGAGAATGTATCTCGAATAGTAAGGAAATGAGTTGATTTAGTCAATCGATCAACAATAACCCAGATTGCATTATTACCTCGAGATGTCCTCGGTAATCCCACAACAAAGTCCATGGATATATTTTCCCATTTCCAATCTGGCACTGGTAAAGGCTGAAGCATCCCTTTCGGTAACTGCCGCTCTGCTTTAATCTGCTGACAAGTCAAACACTTCACAGTAAAATCAGCAATATCTCATTTCATTCCATCCCACCAGTAATACTCCCGCAGATCTCTGTACATCTTAGTACAGCCAGGATGAACTGAAAACGGGGAACTATGAGCCTCTCATAACAACTCTCTCTTAAATTTTGAATCACAAGGCACACACAATATCTTCCCAAATCTCAAAACACAATCATTATCAATGTTGAATTCAGGCAACTTACCCTTCTGAACCAGCTCTACCTTTTTCTGCAACTCACTATCTTCCCTCTGTGCTCGCTTAATTCTGTCTGATAGGGATGATCTCACTGATACCTGAAACAAAACATAAGAACATCCTACACCAACAACTTCTATGCCAAAGTTCATCAAATCCTTAATGAAAGGATCACATTCCAAACACAACATCGTTAATGAAGCATTACTTTTTTGACTCAAAGCATCATCCACTTTATTTTCTTTCCCCGGATGGTAATGAATTATACAATCATAATCCTTGATTAATTCTATCCATCTCCTCTGTCTCATGTTCAATTCTTTCTGAGTGAATATATACTTTAAACTTTTGTGATCAGTATATATTTCACACTTTACTCCATACAAATGATGCCTCCAAATTTTTAAAGCAAAAAAAATAGCAGCTAATTCCAAATCATGGGTAGGGTAATTTACCTCATGAATTTTCAACTGGCGTGAAGCATAAGCAATTACCTGATCATTCTGCATAAGGACACAACCAAGTCCTTTCAATGAAGAATCACTGTAGATAACAAACTCACCATTTCTGAAAGGAATTTCCAAAACTGGAGCATTCACCAATCTTTTTTTCAACTCTTTCAGTAGTAACCTGAGTCAACTGAGCCATCACTACAACAAACTGTGTAGTTCTGATTCTGACCATCTCGGGATAATGATTCGGAAGGCCATTTCCTTCAGTATTCCTTCCCAAAGAAACTTCTCTATTTCCTCTACGAAAAACCATTCTTAACACTGAAATAACTTAGGTGAAGCAACATGGTAATCCGTAAATGCTATATCATTACAATCATACCATAAATTAATTTATAATTTAACACTTTTCTAACTCCTAAAGTTGTCTAAACCGACCACTGATACCAACTATAAGGCCCCGGCCTTAAACCTTACTTAATATTGAATTAAATGAATAATTCACATTGAGGATCTTTTCAGGTTTAGAGTTTTAGATAATTAGAATATAACTATTACATCACAAAATATTTACAAAGTAGACACATCTACAAAGTATCCATAGAATAAAAAAAACTCTTAAAAAGAAACATGTCTAGTTCCATGTTTTATATAGCATGACTTTCCCTTGATCCCATCCTTGACCCTATTCCACATTAAGTCCTGTGAAAAACATTTCAAAAAAACATGGGGTGAGCATAAAAAGCTCAGTAAGGGAAAAAAAAGAATGAAAACTGTTAGTTTTTAAAACACCAAGTAAACCATGTATACTTTATCAAAGTAATACCTTCACCTTCACGAAGTAGTAAAAACTCTTCACTGAATAAAATATCATCACTTACCTTTTTGTAACCAAAGGATTACCATAAAACCCATATAAAGAACACATAACATATATAAAGGTAACTTGGGACATAAACATACTTAAGTGGAATAACCACACGGTCGACTTCCACACATACTTAATGGAATAGCCATACGGCCGACTTCCATACATACTTAATGGAATAGTCATACGGCCGACTACCATACCCAATGCATTGGAGGTTATGACGTAACCACCCATCCTGGTATTCACGGCACCACCCGTCATATGGTTCATCATGTAACCACCTGTCAAATGCCCAAGTACCATTATAAAATCATAAGACATAAAACAAATATAATGGAAAGAAAACATTTCCACACTTTGATCACAATGTGTAACTCAAATATATTGACATAACAAATCCATTATAAAAACTATTTTCAATACCAAAATACATAAAAGAGTATATGGTATTTATTTTATTTTAAAAACATTATGGCTTGTTGGGGAAGCCAAAGACCAAATAATAATCGCAGCGGTGGAAAAGGTCGGTGTCAACGCGTACGTTAAAAGAAACATTCGTTTCTGTAGTTTTGTAAAACGCTTCATAGAAAAAGATTCCTTTTGTATAAAAGTAAAATTAAAAGAGTTTTATACACCGTACAAAATAAAGTTGTGTATAAAATGAAATATGCCTCAATGAAAGGAGATTGAAACGAAGTCCCTTACCTCGGGTCTGACTTGACTCGATCGTTCTTTAACGTCTTGAATAATAAACATGAGTTAATTTCTACTTGATTAAGAACCTTTTTCAAGTTCATTATTACTTTTATATCACTTATTGCCATGTTATAAACATTATGTAACCATTTAAGTTAATAATGTTTTTTTGTCGATATTTGGTTCTTATGTCGAAAGTGGACTTCTTACAATTACATGTTGTTCGTGTGGTCAAAGGTTCTTTATATCTAGAATGAAATTCCTGATTTGGATAGCATATATATCATATATATCCAGCATATACATGTATTTATAATATTACATAATCATTTATAGGTAAGAAATGAAAGGCACCGTTCATGGAGACGATAAGTCGTACGTACGCATGAACGCTACTTTCATTTCTTTGTCATATTAATGGAATTAAAACTAAATGAGAGGTATGTATATTTTAATTCTAGAATTATATTCATCATTTAGATGTATCATTAATCATATATATACATTATATACATGTACTTATAATAGTACATTACATTTGGGGATAAGAAATGAAATGCACCGTTCAGGGAGACGGTAAGCCGTACGTACGCATGAACGCTACTTTCATTTCTATTTCATATTTTTATGGAATGGAATAATAATGATATAGAGGTATATTATAATTCCAGTATAACATCATATATAATAACTTTAAATCCATCCTTTACACGTCCCACATATGGCATTAACGAATAACATCACTTTGAGGGGGAGGTAGTCTGCACTTCCTTAAATGAAGATATCGCATTTACCGATAATGGAAACCATAAAGGTATGCCAAAAATGAAAAATACAGAAGATTAAGGAAAACATAAACATATTATATATCATATATAAATATAGTGTCATCTTAATGGCCACCTTTGAAGGTGTTAAAAGAATGTTGAACAATCATAGTTTCGGGAGACATAAATTCGCCATCCACGGAAACTGTATGTTCTTTAACCATTAGATGTAGGTGTGTGTAAGTGTAGCTTGAATCCTTATTATAAAAACATCCTAGTATATTTAGGATACTGGAGTTGTTACAAAATAAAAGAATAAAAAGATTTTATGGGGTTGGAGAAGCAAAATAAAACAAAAGGACTCAAAAGAAGACATTACCTTAAAATCGGGTAACTCTCTTAGATTTGAGCTCAAAGGCTTCCTTGGGAAGTCATCTTCCCAAAGTTAGGCTTCAAGGAGGAAGAGAGGTATGTGGAGAGCCAAAATGGGCAGGGTTTGGCCGAGACAAAGGCTTTGGGAGTGTGGGTAATGAGGTGTGGGGACCTTTTATAAGAGGAGAGGAGGGGCACTTTTGGAAGGTAAAGAAAAGTCACATTATTTTAAAATGGTATTCGGATTTAAGAGGCCCCAAATTGATGTTTTTAGAGGTTAAGGTGATAAGGGTTCTAATTCCACCCATAAAACAGGTTCTGGCCATGTGTAGGTCTTAGATATTACATTATCTTTCCATTTTATTTAAATAGTTAAATAATGAGGTCATCGCTGCATCATCATGATGTCATAAATAATTTAATTTATTTAATGTCTAAAAATTATAAAAAAATACTATGATGTAGGAAATATTTTTAGATTTCTAATTAATATTTATAGTCAAAAATCTGACTTTTATAACCCCATGTAAAAATTGTTTTTGTAAAACACCTCATGTGTGTGTCATTTTTACTTTAACATTAAATAAAACGTTATTTATGTCATTTCCCAACCAAAGTGGCTCCATGGGGTCCCCAAGTTGACCCATGGATTTTCATGGTCTGCCATGAAACATCCAATTAGGGTAGGACATGTTTCCTGCTCATCTCATATTATTAAAACATTATTTTTACCATAAACTACACTAATTACCTCTAATCGCGACTAAAAACTTAATAAGTTACTATTCAAAAAAAAATTATTTTAATCCCATTGAATCACATTTTACTTCTTCATGAAAACAATTTATGTTGGATTTTTGAAATTCAAAACACAGAGGTGGTAAAATTTCATTTAAACAAAAAATCAGTTTTTTTAAGTACCACTTAGTGGTTTCACTATTCATCAAAAATTGATGTTTTTCAGAAAAATACCAAAACATCACCCTTAGCTATATTTGAGGTTCCGAATTCAAAAATGAAGTCTATTTTAAAAAATTCAAAACATATAATTCACATTAATTAATTTAATAATTAATTCCCGCTGTCAGAGCAAATAGCGTGTTTTTATGAAACAATAAGTATCAAAAGATTGACACTAGTTTAAGTCCGATTTCAAAGTGAAATTGATTCCAATGACCACCATTGGATTAAATCGTAAAAATATATTCTAATTTCACTTTAAAATCAATTAAAAAGATAATCTAATCATATAAATAAATTAGATTAAAAAGAGGTTTTGAATTAAAATACAAGATTTTACACTATTCATTAAAAATGAACTTTATCGGAAAAATACCAAAAAATTACACAAAGTACTATTTGATGTCCCGATTCTAAAGAAGAGTTTTATTTGGTCAAATAGAATGTATAAGAGTAACCATAACTATATTTAATGACAGTTCGCCATCAAAAGGTGTTAAGTGGTCCTTTCATGAAAATTAGAGTATATAAGCCTAAAATTGAATTCTTTTCGTATTTTAAGACTTTATCCTTTATTAGATAAATGTAAAAATATTTAACAAACATATATAATCATATTTTAGTTATTTCTATCCATTCCCGCCAGTACAACGGCTACGTGTTAACTAACATTTAAAATAATATTATTTTTATTACTAGTGTGCAACGTACGTTTTCAAAGGAACTCATCGTTGCGTATCGGGTACGCTATCGATCATAGAAACCCCTTTAAAGTAAAATTAATATTTAATTCATAAATATTAATAAATACGAAAATTATTTATTCTATATTTACCAGGGATGTTACATTTATAAAAGTGTATTCATGTATGTTTAAAGTCCTTTTTACCCATTTTTTACTTTTACTACATGGTATGTAAGAAATCTTTCTTTTGTTTACGTTACGAGGTAATTTTTGAATTTTTCGACAAAATTACAAGAAGAATGTTTTTTAACATATACAGCATGAAAGTATTTTTACGGTTTTATAAAGCCTTATTTTCATGATGCTTCCTCCAAAAGATTTCATGAATATTTTAAACAAAACCCATTTCTTTTAAAATTGAACGACATTTTGTGAAAAGAAAATGATTTTGAAGAGGAAAGGATATTTTCCTCAAGAATTCATTTCAAGTGTTTTGTACAAACTATTTTCCATCTAAGATGACATTATTTCCTATGTGTATGTTTCAAGTAAAATGTCTCTATGATTTAAATGGTTTCAATTTTCTTATGATGAAATGATATCCATTTTTTATGTGGATTATGTTATGATGACATGATGTTTAATAATCCCATTTTATTACATGGGTTATGCTATGATGTATGATTTATAATTTTGTGTAACACGAAAGAATGATTTCATTATGAGATGGGTGGGACCTAAATCTCCCTCCAATGCATTGGTTAAAGATTTATATCTCATGAGATAGACATGGCTGGAACGGCAGGTTAAACCGGTTCAGTAATACAGGACTGGAATGAGGAGTGAACTCGATTCAGAAAGGGACTTTGTCCACTAAGATGGTCTTGGAAGAAATGCCTTGGCTACTATGGAAATCATATCATTTTCTTAATGTTTTTACACAATTACAAGTTTTATTTACAAGCTATTTTATCATGATTGATGTTCTATTTTGATCTTTGCCTTATGTACTTCCATGTTTTATGTCATTACACAAGATTTCTATGTTTAAACATTATGTACATGTTTTTATCATCAAATGTATATGGATTTTTTTATTTTCTCCATGCTTTCCCTTACTGAGAATTTGAGCTCACCCTTTTTATGTTTTCTTTTCCCCAGGATATAAAGTAAGGTTTTAGGTAAGAAAAAAATGGGAAGATCATTATGGGAGATGTTGAAGATCTTTCACCATGATTAGAAGATTACATTCCAAGATTCCAAAGACACTAAACTATTACGGTCCTTGTGTGTCTGTTTTTGTTATGTACTAAGTATTCCGCAAAAGTAATGTAATGTCCATGTACGTCAAGATTTGGCTCTCTACATTGTATGTTTCCCAATACATATAGAGTTCATACATACTATTTATATCATATAACTAAGTATAATTAATAAAATTTTGTAAATTACTGAACTCAATATTTCAATTCATAATTTTTATTACATTTACATTGAGTTATTCAAAATTAACATAGAATTCAACACATTGAAAAAAATATCAAATGGTTTAATAAGAACATCATAGATTTCATAAACATCGTTGGGCTAAATACATTTATATACATCAAAAATTATTATGGAAAAAATTATATATTAATATACATTACAAGATATGAAATCCAACAAATGAGCTACATGGGGTTTTTATAAAACATTTAATCATTCAATTAATTTTATGATTACAAGGATAATAAGAAAACATTTGAAATAGAAATAACAGAATGAAGTGTATAATATAATAATTTAATATTCTAATAAATGGTTAATAGTTCAAATAATGTCATTGAGATATTAAATGAAATAAATATCCCAATAAGTGTTTCTAATTCAAATAGGGATTGATGAAAAACGAGTCAAAGAATAAGAAGCTTCAATTTTAGGATACTATTCCATAGATTAGGTTTCAGGTAACAATGATCAATATTTATATGAATTAGTTAATGGAAATTAGAAAATGAAACATGATATGTGTATTTTTTGGAAGAGAAAAATATCTAGGCTCTTCAGTTAAAATAAATAGATATATTTTTTGATAGTTTTATGAGATCAAAATGAGAATTCGTTAAAATAAATATCATAAATTTTTTAACAATAATATCACATTCTAAATAAGATTTTAGGAGTGTATATATTTTGAATATGAGAAATAATATTCAATAGATATTTTAAAAATATAAAACTATAGGTACGAAATTAAATGATAGAACAAGATAGATAATATGATATTAATTCTAAAGAAGATACCTTCATTTTGTTAAAAAAGTAGGTGAATTTAATATATCCATGAAATACTATGTGTTATTTATGTAGAAGGAGAGTCCAATGATTCACTTTTATTGTTGAAAAAATTAAAATAAGAATTAGTCCAACACAACATATTTAATATTGTATCCCAAGGACAAGGTTATAAGAAATAACCACATTCAAAATCATCTAATAACATCATATCATCTGGATTATATGGTGGTCAAAGACAGCGAACCCTTAGTATACCATGATACAAATACTAAGAAGTGGTCAAAGATTATTTACACACTACATCATGTGAAAGGATAAATCAAGGTCCTTTTCATGGATTGTTGTGGAATTACCTTTAATATAATTGAAAAAGAAATATAAATACCCATCTAGATGAAAGTCGGAATATTTTTAAGAGAAATAATTAACTAGTGTGATCTAATATAAATAACCCATTGGGAAGATAACATTATATTTTCTTATAAAATAACAAAATTTTTAGATTCTATATCAATATTTTTAATAGATAGCATGTACTTAAAGTAATAAATATTTATAATGGAGAAACATGGCCCCAAACTCGAGTAAAACCAAGGAAGGATTATGCTCTCAATTTTTTTAAAACCCTTATAATTCCTTGTGTGAAATATTTATTTGATATTCTTATTTATGAGAAAATTGATCCAACTAATAAACATAGGATCCCAATCTTATTGAATCACAGTGGTTGGATTAAAAATATAAATGAAAAAAATAATAGATCACGGATTAACCCATACCCTTCTCGGTGGTATCAGTAGGAATATAACGACCCAGTATTAACATAAATGGATATTAAATCATTATTTATGAATATTTATCACATTAAAAAGTACATTTCTTATTACTATAATTGTTTATTGTCATCGGAATCCTGTTAGAATATATTATAACTCGGTGAAATATCTTTAATGTTTTCCACAAAGATCTTCCCCTTTGTTACTTCAAATTAAAACAGTTCTTCATAAACTAGGGAAAGGAAATATATGAAAAAGGTGATCTCAAATTCTTAGTATGAGTAAATAAAGAAAATATATAGTTTTAACATGCACATAATATAATGAAAACATTACCATAACATTTTTAGATCATATCCTACAAATCAATGATTAGAAAACATGATATATGGAATTATGATTTGCAGATCATAAGATATGAATCAAATGATAATCAATAACATGAACCATGTAAATATATCACAATAAAAAGATATATAATTTATGGAAAACATATGAACATGTAACATAATTCCATATATTTTAAGGAAAATATTCAAAAAAGCTTATTATGGGACATCATGAACACTACACCTAATGGGCATGACACACCACCATCACCGGTCAAAATCATTTACTTGTAAGTGAATGAGTTTCCCCATCATCCCATTATAGATCAGTTTTCCCTATCTTCCCATATTGGGTCATGTTTCCCCATCTTCCCATATTTTATTGGGTTTCCAAATTTATTCATGGTGTATTGATCCCATCGACATGATTCTTATAATTATCTTAGGAGATAAAAATAATTACCCAATAAATTTTATATAGATATATGTCCTACCCATATCATTATGAAATCTTGGATACATGTCCCACAAAATAACAAAAAATATTATCATAACCCATAAAATGAAATGGGTGTTATGAACATGCTATTATATATTAACCTATGGTAAAAATATAGGTTTCCTAATGAATTCATTAAAGATTAACCCATTAAAATAAAACGGTCTCATAAGAATAAAACACATCAATGATAAATATTTTTAATAATAATATAACCTATGAAAGATAAATGTGTTTCATAAATATCTTTCCATAAAAATAGAAACCATTTAGAGAAAGAATTTTAATGGAAACTTTGGGTCATTTCACTAGAAAGGCATAAATAACCTCAATGGATGTCATCTTAGATGGAAAATAATTTTTTAAGATCATTTAAAAACATTTGTTGAGTAAAATATCCATTCAAAAATGAAAAAGGATTTTTTAAAATAAAACCTCTAGAAAACAAATTTCATAGAAAATAAATATGAAAACTTATAAAGAAATCATTAAAAAATATATAACCGATTTATTTTAAAAAAAATTTAAAAAATTTAAAAAAAATTAGAAATTGTTTTGAGAACCATTTATTTTAAATCAATTTGGGAAATTATAAATACATCATGGATATGATTTAAAAACCATTTATTTTAAAAAACTTTGAAAAAATATAAATACATCTTAAAAATATTTTCAAAAAAATTTATAAATAATTATGTTGATTACATATGAAGAATTACTAGAAACCTTTTTCATTGGAAATAAATTGAAAATGTTCAAAAAAATCTTGAAATCATTTTTACAAAACATTGTTTTAAAAGATGATATATTTCTTACTGATGAGAGAGGTAATATGGGAATTTATTAAAAATACATTATTAATTAATATATTTACCAAATAGTGTATATATGGTACCCATACTTCAATATATTATAAATTACTATATTATATTAAACCTAATATGATTTTTGTTTTAAAATGTATCATAATTTTTCATCAATCGATGAATAATCATAAACAATCTCGATAAATGATTAGATTGTTTCAGTAAACTCTTACCAATTAGTAACATTAAATTATAATCCCCATCTAAGAAAATGATATTACCTGAAGTTTAAAATTTTATTAAAATAATTAGATTCATTATATAAAATTCCAAATGGAATTATATACACATCATAAAATATTATAGGTTCTTAATAAAACATGTGTCTCAAAGAAGACAAATTGAGTCACAACTTCTATACTGGTTTGGTAACATTTGAAAAGTAAACATTATGGAAGAATGATAAAAAAAAGTATATGTTAAGACCCATATATTTATATATATAAATAATAAAATACATCTAAACTAATTATATACACCACATATAATAAATAGGTGGTGAACATGGATTGTGTCTTGGGGATACTAAATGGGAGACGAGAAAAACATCATACTTGAGTTACATTAGAATCATGACACCCATGAAATCATAACACCAATTAAATAAGTAAATATAATTAAATGAATTAAATTGGTGATAAAACATATCAGAAGTTAGTATATACACCATAAAAAATAAGTGAGCGTTGAATATGTCATGTATCTCATGGAAATAAATAGTGATATTAAATTCTCTTACAGTAAGTATTGACGTTCTTCATACATGTCAAAAAAATATTTTATAATAAATATAAGATTTTAATACATTTTAAAAAGAAAAAAATTAATATATCTAATACTATATAATATTATGTAGTTCTTTATATTACCTACTAATTAATAACCCCATGTTAATTTTATGTTTTGGGTAATATCGTTTTTCTTTTTTATAATGTTTTGGATTGTTATTCATGATTCTCTTTCCTGAATCATGATTTACTTATTTATAGAATTTAATTAAATATATAAATATAAAATATATTCATATTATATGTTTTTACAATAATATATAGAATATATAAATATGAAATTGAATCGTTGTTGGATATGGTAAGTTGTACGTACAGATGACGATTATTACCGATTTGTCATCGTATTGAAATAATGAAATTAAATCACATACATTTAAATAATTACATGAAATTTTTATTTCATATACAAAATAATAATTTAAATAAACACATACTTAATACATTCAACATATATTGGTAATGAATCATATGGCATTGAGGATACAGTTGTCCACACCCCCAAACAAAATTATCGTGTTTATAAAAAATAGAAAGAAAAAAGTTATATGTTATATAATATTTATATAAGTATAAATAAATCATAAATAATATATATATATATGTATCATATAAAATAGATTATTTATCATAATTATCAACTATAATAGGTGTTAAAAGAAAAAACGAACAACCTTGTTTCGTGAGGTGATAATTTTTTGTAAACAAGAATGAAAAGTTCATTACACAATAGATGAATGTCTTTGTAAGTGTTGTTTTAAACCTTATAATAGAATCATATCAGTATAGTTAGTATAATAGGATTATTATATAATCATGTAATAAGAATAATTGAGGTGGTGGAGAATGAAAATAAAAAAAAAGGAGCTTAAGGAAGGATGATACCTCATATTTGGGTAACTCCTCTTGGTTTACAAAACAGTACTCCCCTTGTTAGATTTATGCACAAAGTGACGCTATATATTAAGGTGGGGGTGGGTTATTTTGGGATAATATTTTTGTAGTGTTTGCATTATCCAAACTCTCATGAGAGGTCTGAGGAATGCAAATATTTAATGACATTTTATAGTAGAGGAAGAGTGACATTCTTGAAGATATAAAAATGTAAGAACTAATTTGATGTCTACCTTAAAAAATGATCAAAAAAATAGAAAAATAATGGATTAATGTGAATTTATGGTAAAAAAATCTCAACCATTTTAAATATGGTATTTTTTTTATAATTTGGATTCTTATTCATTTTGTTCGCTTATATTTTTTATTTTTTTCATTTAGGTGACTTGTTTTCTAACCTATGTAATTTAAACATTAAGACTAAATTATGGTATTAATTATTAGAAAATAAAGTACCAATAAATTATAAATATTATATCTAATTAAAAAAATAAAAATCTATTGTTTTTAAAAAATTAATTTTAAAACAAATGCATGTGACGCACCAAAACACTGCCTTAACCCGCACCATGCTAATAATGTTTTTTCTATTTTAGGGTCAATATTTTTATTAAAAAATATAATTTGGTCTAATAATAGACCATAAGTTATATTTATTATTGAATATAAATCACTTAGCATAAATTATTATTTTAATTAATTATATATCTATTAATAAAATATAATTTATTGTCAAATAACATTAATTTGAAATTTGACATTATATATTTAATTTTAGTTAAAAATATTTTTCTTATTCATATATATTAATTATAATTATATGTAACTTGATATATTTATCAAAAAATATAATTTAACATAGTTATTCATTAAATTTTGTTTACTTTTACCATTGTTATCATCATTTATTTTTTTTAATTATTAACTAAATAATCCACGAATTGACATTTTTTAAGAATTTAATGTAACTAATACTTCAATAATAATAATGATAATTAATTGTGATACAAATAACTCATTTATCATTCAAAATTATATCTATAAACTGAAATATATTGTTGGTTTCATATCTCATGTTTTATAAATGTTAATAGTGATGAATGTTCCATTATTTGTTTTCCTTACGTAACATATAAAGTCGAGATTTTTTTAATAGTATCCTAATAACACAAAAAAATTGATACATGAATGGATATAGTCTAAATATGGGTATAAAATAGTTTTTGGACAATTTTCTATAACATTTTGTCCCTTAGTTTATGTTCAATCATTTGTTAACTACTTTTTCCATTGACCACTATAATAAATTTTAATCGCAATCAATAATATTTTGGGTACGAAACTGAGCTAAACATATAATAAATTATAAATTACATTTATTGAATATATGAATTCCATTTTTATATATTTTAATCACATATGTGGAAGAAATTAATTTAAATTTAATCTCACATACAGAATGACAATGTAGGTTTTGACGAATATCTGTTCAAAATATTAGAATGTTTTTATATCCCATTTCAATGTTAAATATATTAAAATGAACTGAATTGAGTTTATTGATGTAAAAAATAATTAATTAAACATTAAAACTAAACTAATAAATAATTTTACTATACAATAAAATTATATGAAAATAATGTTTTGAATTTAAAATCAGTATTATTCAGTAATCATAAAAAAATGGAAATTAACATAAAAATACAAATAAAACAACCCTAACAAATATTTTATGTACCTATTTAAAAAATAATGTTATTTTCTTCAAATAAAAACTATAAAATTGTAAAAAATCAGATTTAAAATGGGGAATTTATTAAAAGGTGGTAAAAATGCATTTTAGAAAAATACATATTTTTATTCATGACATTGTATTTATTCTTACCTTATACCTATAAATTCTATTGCATTAGTAAAAAATTATTGATTGAATAAATAATTTATAAATTATATTTATAAAATTATTCAAAAAATTTTAAATTTAATGAGATGGAATTGGGTTTGTACATATACAAATAGTTTTCTTAGAAATTTTTTTTCATGTTTTTCAAATATTTCTTACAATGAATTATACAAATTGATAACCAAATTACAAGTTTTATAAAAATGTTTAATTCAAATTTTCAAAATTTATTTAATCTTATTCGTATGTTCCATTCGAAAAGATAAGTTGTTACTATAAAAAAATTTTATAATCTAATTAATAGTATATTATAATTCAAAAAAAACTCATCCTTGTTGTAACACCCCAAGCTTCCATGGTACGTTTCCCTTTTAATAATGCAATAGCATGCATTGCTTGCAACTTCGATATTCTAACACACTGTGACCAATCAAAGTATCAGTTATGAATATTAATACCCACTTTTTAAAATTTTACAAATTTTTTTCTCTCAAAATGGACTTCATATTTGGATTCAGAATATCTAGATTACCATAGGGTAAAATATTTGGTATTTTTCTGAAAACATTCAATTTTTGATGAATAGTAAAAGCAATGAGTTATAGTTTAAAATAGAATTATTATTTAAATAATTATTTATTTTATTTAAATTTATTTTAGGTCAAAATAGATACATAATACCAATATAAGTTCAATGTAATTCATTGGATTCAGTTTATAAGAATTTTAAATATATAAAACGTTTATTGATCTTTTCACCGTATTTTACCCAACTCCTAGGAGAATTCAAAAATTCACATAAAACTTAATTTTACCGCTTATTTGAGTGGAATTTCAAAAATCCAAGAGAAACAATTGATATTAGTAAGTAAAATGTGGTTCAGTGAGATTAAAATAATTTTTGGTGAATTGCAACTTTTTACTTTTATTTACCACAGTTAAAAGTAAATAGGGTAATTAAGGGTAAAAATGATATTATTATTACCTTAAAACATTTACTAATTCTATTGGATAAGTATAATTCTACCAAAAAAACCTTATAAATAAAATATGAACCTCTTTGGTATACTTGGATTAGATTAGGACATTTATTATTATTTTATTTAAAGAAGAGTTAAAAGAGTAAAAATCAAAGTATAATAAGTAAAACATTTTTAATATAGGGTTATACATAAGATAAATTCGATTATAAATAATCATTAGAAAGATAAAACTATTTCCGAAATAATGGTATTTTATTTATAATTTTTATACCTTGAATAATTTAATTTATTTATGACACAATGGTGTTGCAGTAATTACCCTTTTTATGAAATATTAAAATAATTGATATTTTAAATACACATATAAATGTAATTTTAGACTTTTGATGAATTATACTAATGGTCTAGGATAATATGACATTTTAGTGGTGATTATATTAATTTTTCTTGAAGTAAAAATGCTGTTATGAATTTATCAAGAACAATATACCGAATAGTGTCAAAATTGACATAAAAGAATTTTTAAAACAAATATTATATTATTAATTGATATTATATTATTAAAAATCTTAGGATTGGAAAAAAGACTTATATCATGATAGGTGTATCATTAAAGAACCATTTGGGGTTCTCAGGGAAGTATATTGTATGCTTATTGAGCATGTAATATAAAAATACAAACAGACATGGTAAATGTCAAACTATTTAACTAAGAGTTAAATCTAAATGATAAGGTTAATATAGTGACCCAAACCTGTCTAAAAACTATTTGTTGAGTGGTTTGACACCCATAAACACCTTATAATTTAAATAAACCACTTTGTAGCGATTTTAAACTGAAAGGTATTTTATTAGAAAATAATATTTATAGCTTTTCCTAAGGTGCCCCTCACCCCTCTTATAAAAGGGTACTCCCCCTTCTCGCTAATGCACACCTTCAAATACATTTTTCTCATCCAATATCTACCCAAATACCATCTCAACTGTCCTACCTTCATCATGGAGGCTTTACTTTAGTCATAAAGGCATCCTAACGATCTTTTTTGATCAAATCAAAAGGAAGAACCTGAAGAAGATGTAAATATTTCATCACCTCTTTCAAGTTACTTTCTTCTTCCACTTCCCTTTTCATTGTTTTTTCCATTATAAAATAATAACTACAGTATCTTATATATAATATGATGTTATTATAAATATGGTACAACCAAATTCATTATTCTATCTATCCTTTGAGTGACATGACGGCATACGTGCATACCTACGGCTAACCGTCTCCACGTCGTGGTGTAATTGTTATTCAATACATTATTATAATGATGGTTTTAATAATGATCTGAAATTGATGTAATTAATAAATATAAAATTATAATTATTATGTATATATTATATACCAACCAATTATATATTATTTTAATATCAAAATAAAGATATTTTCGCTCGTGCGTACGTACAGATTACTATCTCCACGAAGGTGATGAGATTCATTCCCCATCATATCCATTCAAGACTAATTTTCATTAGATGATTAAAAATAATGTTTAATGACTTAATATAATTCTAGATATGAATAATATACATCCCATCCACAAACAATATGACTCACATAACAAATAATATAAAGGAAAACAAATCTGTTAACACCTGAAATAATGATAATACTAAGATATTATTAATAAAGCAATGTTAAAGATAATATATCATATCAAATTAATGTATATGATTCTTGTATAATTTAATAAAAATAATTTCACCACTATACAAGAGGTTAACCTACCCTCGACCAAAGAAAAGTACAAGGTAAGGGTTTATTTCACAATCTCTTCATTATCTAAGATTGTTTATATGTGATTATCTACAGGGACCTCTTTATCATCCACATCCATGTTTCTTAAAAATATATTTCAAAACATTATTAATAGTTTATAAACTATGGGTTAATGTAATTTCTACCCTTATTTTAATTTTATATGATTTTTATAAGGGGATATTTCCGTCGTTTTCTGAACAGGTTCCTTTTTAACCTTTTCGACAAAATTAAGGTAAGAATGTCTTTTTTAACTTATATGGCGGGTGCATCTATTTTATTCCCTTATAAAATTGTCGAAGATTCTCTTACAATATTATACGAATATTTTAAAAGTAAATGTTTTATTTTATAGTTATGTGACTTTTAAATGATTTCAAAAAAGAGATATTTCTCTCAAATATTTTTGATTTCATCTATTTCAACATCCTTTGATAGATTTTAAGCTTATTTGAAGGTGATTTATTATGATACAAAACTTCCATATTGTATTGAAGGTTTTGTGATATGTTTGAATGTGGATGTGTTATTTTTATACCATTCATGGTTTATAAAGAAAGTATTGACATTTCATATGCTAGTTTTAATAAGAATGTTTATGTTTTGTTTAAAACTGTTCATATGAGGAATGCATTGGACTTAGTAAGTGACGGGTGGAGACCACTATAGATCCTCGATGCATCGGTAGGTCTCACTAGACAAAATAGTGTCTTGGAACAGGCCTAGACAAAATCGTATTTGTAGTCTTGGAACAAGGCCTTGACTATGTGGTTATGATAGTATGACATTATGCATTCCATCATTATAAAAGTGGTTATTGATATTGCATGTGATTATTTGACTAGTATAATATCCATGTGAATAAGTAAATGGAATTATTTCATTTTATTTTTTCCATATTATGGAGAAGTTCATGTTTAAAAGGATTTTGTTTTAGTTATACATTTCCTTTAATTTTTATACTTATTAATGAATGTTTCTGCTAAATTGTGATCCTTACTGAGCATCTGAGCTCACCCCTTTCTATGTTTTATTTTTCCCAGGATGCGAAGAAGTATATTATGACTGACATGTTGGGATAGTCTATGGGATATCAGTGTTTTCTTTGGAAATAATGTTGTTTGTGTTTTACATTTTATGATGTAATGAAAACCTTATGAATGTATCTAGTGTTTCCAAGGATACAAAACTAATCGGACTTCCGAGACATGATCTTTTGTGATCATGCCAATGTTATGTAATAATGCACTGACTCTGTGTAATTGGGTTCGGTGCGTTACAGTTGGTATTAGAGGAAGTTTAGTAAAAACCATGGAAGCTATATTTTGATAAACTCTGATTATAGAACATTACCCTAATATAGGATTTGAGGATTGGTATAGAATAACTTCCAAGAATTTTGGTATTGTAGTGATTTTTTTGAGTTTTCCAAGAAATACATCCCTGACTAGATATGACCAGGTAGAGGTGGCTCTAGCATATATGTACCTAGGGGTAAAACCCAAAAACACTGCTTTGAGCTGGACTCGAACAGGAACTGGTGCACGACAACGGGCCTTGCTGCACTCTTGGTTACGACACTCTCAGGGGATATGCTTAGGGTAATTTTAATTTTATTTACAAACCATTATGAAGGGTTTATGAGTATATAATTCTTCAAGGAATTTTTTTTATGATTATGGATTATATCCATAAATTGTTTAGTTTATGTTAAGTGTTTTACAAGTTGGGATTTATGTATTTCAAAACATAAACTAATCTAGTTTATGACATTGTATAGAAATGGATCATAGTGGAAGGAATGGAAACTGTATCAATGCACTCACTCCATGCAGGGATTTCCCTCCTGCTCAAGATAATTATCGTTGAGCTGGTGATATAACTGGTGCTGATCAGCTAATCACTATATTGGGACAACTCACTCAGGTTATGAATAATAACCTTACCCGTATGGAACACCCAGATCCACAGCATAGAGGATCAATGTTAGATCTCTTCATTAGGAAACAACCACCATCATTCAATGGGAGTAAAAATCCACTAGTATCCGATAAATGGATAAATTCCTTAGAGAAAATATTCCATGCCTTGGGGAGTAGAGAAATGGAAACAGTTTTCATGGCAGTTTACTGCCTCACTGGAGATACTGATCAATGGTGGACATTGATACAAAATAAAAAGAAAGATGAAGAAGTATCAAGTATATAATGGAGTGAGTTTAAAGAAATTTTCCTAGAAAAATACTTTCCTCTTGACCATCGAGAAGATATAGAAAGACAATTTCTCATTCTGAGGCAAAATTAGGACATGAATGTTGCAAAGCATGAGTTTAACCATACAAGGCTAGAAATACATGATGCAGATTATATACGTAACCAAATAAGTAAGATTGATTGTTTATTTGATGCATTAAAACAATTTCATCGTTGAGCATTAGTCTCGAAATCTTTATCGTTGTACAATGATATTGTCTCATGTGCTATCAAGGAAGAAAAGTAATTATCATAGTTATACGAATTTAAAGCAAAGCAAGAGAAGAAGAGATCTGCTGATCACTCTGGAAATAGAGATAAGGTGTAGAAGGGAAAAGTTGAATATCCATCCTATAGTAAATGTGGGATGAAACAACCCGGTACTTGCATGAAGGTAATGGGAGTCTATTACAAGTGTGGTCAAAAGGCCACCAATCTCATGATTGCATGGGGATGAAAGAAGCTACTGAGGTTCAATGCTACAATTTCAGGGAGATGGGACATTATGCAATTGAATTTCCTAAGTGTCAAGGAATCTTCCCTCGGAAAAGGCCAAGGGATCAAAGCCAAGCTTATACAATCACTACTACTGAGGTTGAAGCTCCAAAAGATGTGGTGGTAGGTAAATTAATGGTTTCCTCATGTTTCTCTAATGATTTATTTGATTATGGATCATCACATTGTTTCTTATCTTCCCAGTTTTCTATGAAAATTAGATATTTCCAATTTGATTTAACAAGGGAGTTGTAAGTCAAAACTCATAATGGAAGTATCATCGCAATAATGTTTTGTGAATCAGTTCCTATTAGAGAATATAAATGTTATTTATCCACTGATGTCATCATCAAACCCATGATTGAATTTGATATAATCCTCAGTATGGATTGGCTTTTGGGCCATGATGCAAAAATTTATTGTAAGAATACAGAGGTTAATATTTTTCATGACGATGATAAAGAACATGTTATCTTTAGAGAAGAATCGTCACCACCTAATTCTTATCTAGATCCAACCCCAATAGCTCAACTAAATTCTATTATTGGAGAGGAAGAGAATGAAACAACTGTGGGTGAGAAAAGGAATGTTCAAATAGAGGATGTACCTATTGTGAAATAGCATGTTGTTGTTTTTCTAGAAGAATTACCTGGAAATCCTCCATAACAAGAAATTGAGTTTTCCATTGATTTAATTCCTGGTTCAAGGCCCATATCAAAGACCCCTTATTGAATGGCCACTGTGGAATTAGTGGAACTAAATAAACAACTAGTGGAATTGAGTAATAAGGGATTTATTCACCCTAGTGTTTTTCCATGGGGAGCCCCTGTACTTTTTGTTAATAAAAAATATGGATCTATGAGGTTGTGCATTGACTACAGGGAGATCAATGCTATAACAATAAAGAACAAGTATCCCCAACCTCGCATTGATGATTTATTTGACCAAATTTATGGATATAAATACTTTTCAATGATTGACCTTTGATCTGGATACCATCTGTTGAGCGTGAAGAAGGATGACATTCCGAAGTCATCATTTTGAACCAGGTATGGGCATTACGAGTTTACAGTAACGCCTTTTGGGTTGACTAATGCACCCTCTGTCTTCATGTATCTAATTAATAGGGGTTTCAAGGAATATCGTGATGTCTTTGTAGTGGTATTTATCGATGATATCTTGGTATACTCGAAAAGATACGAAGATCATGAAAATAACTTGCGTATTATCCTGAAGACTCTTAGAAGACATGAATTATATGGGAAGTTTAGCAAGTGTGAATTCTAGCTTCAATAGATTTATTTTCTTTGAAATATTGTCTCTAAGGATGGAATCTCTATTGATCCTTCTAAGAGAAAAGAAATCTAAGAATGGTCGGCACCAATGAGTATAACCAATGTATGCAGTTTTATTGGTTTAGCAGGTTATTATCAATGTTTCGTCCAGAATATTTCCTGATTTTCAAACCCATTAACGAATCTCACACGTAAGGGGGTTAAATTTGTTTAGAAAAAAGAGTGTGATTAATGTTTCGAAGAACTAAAGAGAATATTAGTCAATTCTCTTCTCTTGAATCTACCATCGGGGAATGATGTGTTTGTTATTTATAGTGATGCTTCAAAAAGAGGACTTGGATGTGTCCTTATGCATAATGATATGGTGATTTCTTATGCATCACGATAGATAGAAATTCATGAGAAAAACTATCCTACTCATGATCTTGAGTTGGTAGCTGTAATCTTTGCTTTGAAGATATAGAGACATTATATCTATGTTGAAAATGTAAGATATATACCGATCACAAGAGCTTGAAGTATATTTTCTCACAAAAAACTCAACATGAGGCAAAGGAGATGACTTGAACTAATCAAGTATTATTATTTCATGATACACTACCACCTGGGAAAGGAAAATAAGGTTTCAGTTTCTTTCAGAAGAAAGGATCATGGAGTTTTGAACAAGATGAGAGCTGAAAAGGATCCTATATACATTGATCTAGTAAAGATGGATATGGTAATAACCATGGAAAATAAAACATCAATGATTTTTAAAATGGTTTCCAAGCCATATTTACTAGAAATGATAAAGAGTTCTTAGACCGGTGATGAAGAGTTTCAAAAGAAGATTAAATCTTTGAATGATGGTAGATTTAGTGACTTTGTTTATGAAGATGGAATTTTGAAATTTTGGAAGAGACATTGTGTTCCAGATATACCTAATCTAAAAATGGAATTGTTGGATGATGCTTAGAGTTCCAATTTCTTTATACACCCTGGTAGCACTAAGATGTATAGAGATTGGAAGGAACATTTTTGGTGGGACAACATGAAGATGGAGATTTCTAATTTTGTGTCAAGATGTATGGTTTGTCTGTTGGAACCAGGTTCTTCAAAGCATGATTTGGTGTACGGTTTGTGTTTGTTGTCAATCCTCAGTGGAAGTTCAGGGTGTGTACCAACAAAGCGATCATACCGTTCAAGCAGAAAACAGTAGTGAAGGTGGCGCTGTTTCCCAGTGTTTGCCAAATTTTTGGGCCTAAAAATCGGCCAATAAAGTAAAGTGTTTTTGGCAAAGGTACATGCGCGCCGTGCTCTTGGAGGATAAAAGACTTGCGCGCTATATGATTTTGAGGATCAGAACATCAAAATTTGGCTAAGGAAAGAAGGTCACGCAAGTGTTGGTTGGGTCGCGCAAGTGAGTTGCGCGACAGAGTTTATTGAAGACAAGACTTGCGCGCCGTCGAGGACTTGCGCGCCGCCGCGCAGGGGGTCCAGTTTGCCTATAAATACTGGACCACCCCTCCTCATTTGGAACGTAGTTCAAGGCCGAGAGATTGTTCGTGCTCTCGTCGCGCAGGTGGTTGAGTCGCGCAGGTGGTTGTTTTGTCGCGCAAGTAGAGCTTGCGCGCCGGTTTTTGGCTGTGCGCCCAAGGTGGTTTGGAAGAGAAAGGAAGTGGACCGCACAAGTTTGTAGTTGGGGAAGGAAGAGTCGCGCATGTGTGTTGATGACACTTGCGCGCCAGTTTGGACTTGCGTGCCGTAGTGGGACTTGCGCGATTGTCTTGGAGAAGCGCGCCTGGTTTTGCTGAAGCCCACCGGCGTGTTTGGAGCTACACGAAAGCCGAGAGACTACTCGGTACATTCGAGGAAAAGAGATATTCTTCTTCTGGTGAGAATCGAACTTCAATAGAGCATCTAAATACAACAAAGGATGCACTCTTATGCAAATGAAGAAGAGACCCTCACGTCTATAAACTGAGTGGGACTTCACCAACAGCAGTGAGCCAGGGGGAGTCAACGGGAGTGACCCGAGGGACGCAGTGAGCTATCCCTGAACAATTGTAAAGGCAGTGAGCCTGGGACAGAGTGTCTGTACCCGAACTTTTGTATCCGCAGCTAGTGAAGCATAGTGGATTTAGGTACGACTGGCAACCTGTCGGCGTATGCTCCTTGGACGTAGCCCTTAGTGGTGAACCAAGTAAAAATGGTTGTGTCTTCTCTGTGCATGTGAATGTTTTCATTCGGATCATAATCATCATACAGGTTCAACAAGTTCCTACCAACGTGGGAACAAGATCCAATACATTAAAAGAAAAAGTGGTCACCCTGATTCACCCCTCCCCTCTCAGGGTGTCCCGGGGTCCTTCATTGTCAACAAGTGAATGCTGGAGGGAAACATCTTAGAGGAGTCATGTAACCTCTTCCCATACCTAAGTGGAAATGGGATAATATTATGATGGATTTTTTCATGGGACTAACAAAGACTCCTTGAAGGAATGATGAAATATTGTTCATTATTGATCGTCTTACCGAGTCAGCTCATTTTTACACTATAAGAGAATATTTTCCACTTGAATGTCTAGTAGGAAAATATATTAATGAAGTTGTGAGACTTCATGGAATACCCCTATAGATTTTTTCTAATCATGGTCCCCGTTTTACTTCAAGACTCTGGAAAATTCTTCAGAAATCCATGGATACTAAACTTCGTTTGAGTATTTCCTACCACCCTAAAACTGATGGACAATCAGAATGGACTATTAAAACCTTAGAAGACATGTTGAGACCATGATCACTCGACATTCAAGGTTTTTGGGATCAATATTTACCTATAGTATAATTTTCCTATTATAATAGCTTCCATTAAAGTATTTTTATGGAACCATATGAAGCGTTATATAGAAAGAGATGTCACACACCAACCTGTTTGGATGATGTTGGTGAAATAAAACTCGTAGGCCAAGAACTTGTGGTGGAAACGACGGAAAAGGTGAAGGTAATCCAAAACCACATCAAAGCAGCTCAAAGTATGTAGAAGGGATATGCCGATAATCGAAGGAAGGATTTGGAATATTAGGTAAGAGATCATGTTTTCTTGAAGGTATCTCCATGGAAGCATGTTATACGTTTTAGTAAGAAGGGTAAATTGAGTCCTAGGAACATCGGATCTTTCAAAATTATAGAATGAATTGGGGATGTAGTCTACCGGTTGAAAATTCCGCCAAGTCTCTCCAAAGTACACGATGTATTCCATGTAACACTATTGAGAAAATACATGCCTGAACCAACGCATGTACTCAGTTATGAAGAATTAGAACTGGAACCTGAACTGTCTTACTGTGGAGAGCCCGTCAGGATTCCTGATATAAGATAACAATTGCTGAGAAACCGGACGACTTGTCTGGTAAAAGTTCTATGGAGAAACCATAAGATGGAAGAGGCAACATGGGAACTTGAGGAACTTATGATGAAGAATCACCTGAGTCTTTTTATGCAGTAATACTCTAGAAATTTCGAGGAGGAAATTATTTGAAGGAGGGGAGAATATAACACCCCAAGCTTCCACAATACGTTTCCCTTTGAATAATTCAATAGATTTCATTGTACGCAACTTCGAGATTCTAACACACCCCGACCAATCAAAGTGTCCATATGAATAGTAATACCCACTTTTAAATTTTAGACAAATTTTATCTTTCAATATTGACTTCATTTTTTGGATTCGAAATATCGAAATTATCTTTGTGTGATTTTTTGCTATTTTTCTGAAAACATTAAATTTTTTATGAATAGTGAAGAACACTAGATTATAGTTTAAAAACAATTTTTATTTAAATAATTATTTATTTTTTTTAAAATTTATTTTAGGCCCAAATAGATACATAATACATATATAAGTTCAATTTAATTAATTGGAGTTAGTTTATAATAATTTTAAATATATAAAAATTGTATTGATCTTTTCACCGTCTTTTGCCCAACTCCTAGGATAATTTAAAAATTCACATAAAAATTAAGTTTAGCACTTATGTGAGTGGAATTTAAAAAATCCGAGAGACATGGTTGATATCATTAAGTAAAATGTGGTTCAATAAGATGAAAATAATTTTTGGTGAATAGTATCTTTTTACATGTATTTACCATGGTTAAAAGTAAATAGTGTAATTAAGGGTAAAAATGATATTATTATTACCCCCAACACATGTATTAATTCTATTGGATAATTATAATTCGACCAAAAACAACCATAGGAATAAAATATGAACCGCTTTTGTTCACTTGGATTAGATTAGGACATTTATTATTATTTTATTTAAAGAAGAGTTAAAAGAGTAATAATAAAGTTTAATAACTAAAACATTTTTAATATAGGGATATACATAAGATAAATTAGATTATAAATATTCATTAGAAATCTAAAACGATTTCCTACATAATTTTATTTTATTTATAATTTTTATACATTAAATAAGTTAATTTATTTATGACACAATGGTGTTGCAGTAATTACCCAATTATTGAAATATTAAAATAATTGATATTTTAAATACCAAAATAAATGTAATTTTAGACTTTTAATGAATTACACAAATTTTCTAGGTTAATATGAAATATTATAGTTGATTAAATTAAATTTTTTCGAAGTAATAATGCTGTTATGAATTTTGAAAAAACAAAATACCAAATAGTGTCAAAATTGACATAAAAGAGATTTTAAAATAAATATTATATTATTAATTGATATTATACTTCTAAAAATATAGGGTTCAGTAAAAAGACTTATATAATGATAGTTATTTCATTCAAGAACCATTTGGTGTTCTTTTGGAAGTATATAGTATGTTTATTAACCATATATTATAAAAATACAAAGGGACATGGTAAATGTCAAACTATTTAACTATGAGTTAAATCTAAATGATAAGGTTAATATAGTGACACAAACCTATCTAAAACCTATTTTTTGAGTGGGTTACGACCCATCCCCTCCTTAGCCTTTAAATTATCCACTTTAGACCCATTATAAACTGAAAATTATTTTGTTATAAAATAATATTTCTAGCTTTTCCTAAGGTTCCCCTCGCCCCTCTTATAAAACAACACTCCCCCTTCTCTCTAATGCACACCTTCAAAGCCATTTTTCTCAGCCAACATCTTCCCAAATACCCTCTCAATTTCCCCCCCTTAATCACAGAGGCCTTCCTTTAGTCATAAAGACAACATAAGGATATCTTTTGATCAAATCAAAAAGAAGAACCAGAAGAAGAGGTAAATATTTCATCACCTCTTTCATGTTCCTTTCTTCTTCCACTTCCTTTTTCTTTTTTGTTTCCATTATAAAATAATAACCCTGGTATCTTATATATATTGTGATGTTATTATAAATATTTTACAACAAAACTCATTCTTCTATCCATCCTTTGAGTGACATGTCACCAATCGTGTGTACGTACGGCTTACCGTCTCCACGTCTTGGTGTAATTGTTAATCAATACATTATTATTTTTATGGTTATAATAATGATATGAAATTGATGTAAATAATAAATATAACATAATAATTATTCTGTATATATGATATACTATCAAATTATATATTATTTTAATATCAAAAAAATGATATTGTCGCTCGTGCGTACGTACGGATTACCGTCTCCACGAACGCGATGAGATTCATTCTCCATCGTATCCATTCAAGACTAATTTTCATTAGATGATTAAAAATAATGTTTAAAGACATGATATAATTCGGGATATGAATAAGATACATCCCATACACAACAAATATGACTCACATAACAAAGAATATAAAGGAAAATGAATCTGTTAACACCCGAAACAATGATAATACTACGATATTATTAATAAATCAATGTTAAATGATCATATATTATATCATATTAATGTATATGATTCTTTTATAATTTAATAAAAATTATTTCACCATTATTCAAGAGGTTAACCTACCCTCGACCAATGAAAAGTACAGGGTAAGAGTTTATTTCACAATCTCTTCATTATCCGAGATTGTTTATACGTAATTATCTACTTAGACCTCATTATCATCCACATCCATGTTTCTTAAAAATGTATTTCCAAACATTCTTAATATTTTATAGACTATGGATTAAACTCATTTTTACCCTTTCTTGACTTTTATAAGATGTTTATAATGGAATATTTAAGTCATTTTCCAAACAAGTTCCTTTTTAACCTTTTCGACAAAATTAATGTAAGAATGAATTTTTTTAACTTATACGGAAGGTGAGGCTATTTTCCACAATTATAAAATCTTCAAAGATTCTCTTAAAATATTATAATAATATTTTCAAATTAAATGTTTTCTTTTATAATTATGTGACTTTTAAATGATTTCAAAAAATAGATATTTCTCTCAAATAGTTTTGATTTCATCTATGTCAAAATCCTTTGATGGATTTTAAGCTTATTTGAAGTTGATTTATTATGATAAAAAACTTCCATATTGTATTGAAGGTTTTGTGATATGTTTGACTATGGATGTGTTATTTTTATACCATTCATGGTTTATGGAGAATGTATTGACATTTCTTATGCTAGTTTTAATACGAATGTTTATGTTATGTTTAAACCTGTTCATATGAGGAATGCATTGGAATTAGTAAGTGATAGGTGGAGCTTGCTATATATCCTTGATGAATCAGTAGGACTAATGAGACAAACTAGTGTCTTGGAAGAAGGCCTTGACAAAATATTATTTGTAGTCTTTTCACAAGGCCTTGAGTATGTGTTTATGATATTCTGGCATTTTCATTCCATCATTATGAATGTGGTTATTGAAATTTCATGTGATTATTCGACCAGTAGAATATCCATGTTAATATGTAAATGAAATTATTTCATTTTTTTCCAAGTTATGATGATGTTCAAGATTAAAAGGCTTTTATTTTAGTTATGCATTGCCTTACATATTTATGCTTATTCATGAATGTTTCTGCTATATTGTTATCCTTACTGAGCATCTGAGCTCACCCCTTTCTATGTTTTATTTTTCCCAGGATGCGAAGAAGTATATTATGACTGACCTACACGGATAGTCTATAAGATCTCAGTGTTTTATTTGGAAACAATTTTGTTGTAGTTTTCCATTTTATGATGTAATGAAAACCTTAGGAATGTATCTAGTGTTTCCAAGCCTACTAAACTAATCGGTCTTTCAAGTCATGATATTTTGTGATCCTGCCAATGTTATGTAATAATGCACTGAATCTATATAACTAGGGTCGGGGCGTTATAGATGGTTTCAGAGGAAGTCTATTATAAACCTTGGAAGCTAGATTTTGATAAACTCTGATTAGAGCACATTACCCTGAGATAGACTTTGAATATTGTTAGAGAAGAACTTCATAGAACTTTGGTATTGTAGATATTTTTTGAGTTTTCCAAGAAATACATCTATGTCTGGATACGAGCAGGTTGAGCTGGCTCTAGAACAGATGTACCTAGGGGTAAAACCTGAAAACACCACTTTGAGCTAGACTCAAATGGGAACTGGTGCACGACCATGGACCTTACTGCACTCTTGGTTACGACACTCCCAGGGGATATGCTTAGGATAATTTTTATTAGATTTAGAAACCATTATGAAGGGTTTATGAGTATATACTTCCTCAAAGAAAACATTTTTATGATTATGGAGTGTATCCTTAAACAGTTTAGTTTATTTTAAGTGTTTTACAATTTCAGATTTATGTATTTTGATACATAAACTAAAATAGTTTATTCCATTGTTTATAAATGGCGCCTAGTGGAAGATATTGAAACCATATCAATCCAAGGACTATATGTAGGGATTTCCCTCCTACTAAAGATAATTATAGTTGAGCTGGTGATATAACTGGTGCTGGTCAACTTATCACTATATTGGGACAACTCACTCAGGTTATGAATAATAACCTTACCCGTATGGAGAGCCCTGATCCGCAGCATGGAGGTTCAATGTTAGATCACTTCATGAGGAAACAACAACCATCATTCAATGGGAGTAAAAATCCACTAGTAGCCGAGCAATTGATAAATTCCTTAGAGAAAATATTACATGCCTCAGGGAGTAGCAAAAGGGAAAAAGTTGTCATTGCAGTTTACCGCCTCACTGGAGATACTGACCAATGGTGGTCATTGATACAAAACACAAAGGAAGATGAAGAAGTATCAAGTATGGAATGGAGGGAGTTTAAAGATATTTTCCTAGAAAAATACTTTCCTCATGACCATCGAGCGGATATGGAAAGTCAATTTCTGAGTCTGAGGAAAAACGAGGACGAGAATGATACAAAGTATGAGTTTAACTTTACAAGGTTATCAAGGAATGATGCAAATTATATATGTATCCCAAGAAGTAAGATTTATTTTTTCTTTGATGGGTTAAAACCATTTCTCCATCGAGCATTAGTCTCGCAATCCTTCTCATGATGCAAAGATATTTTGTAATGTGATATCAATACAAAAAAGGAATTCTCTAAGTATTACAACTTTAAGGCAAATCCAGAGAAGAAGAGATCTGTTGATCATGCTTGAAATAGAAATAAGGGAAAGGAGGGAAAATTTGAATATACTTCCTATAGTAAATGTGGGAAGAAACACCACGATATTTGAATGAAGGGAATGGGGGTGTGTTACAAGTGTGGTGAAAAAGGGCACCAATCTCGTGATTTCATGGGGAATAAAGAAGCTACTGAGGTTCAATGCTATAATTTCAGGGAGATGGGACATTATACAAATGAATTTCCTAATAGTCAGAGAAACTTACCTCATAAAAGGCCAAGGGATAAAGGTCAAGCTTATGCGATCACTACTACTGAGGTTGATGCTCCAAAAGACATGGTGGTAGGTAATTTAATGGTTTCCTCATGTTTAACTAATGATTTATTTTATTATAGATCGTCGCATTATTTCATATCTTCCCGGTTTTATAAGAAAATTTGATATTTCCAATTTGATTTAACAAGGAAGTTCTTAGTCGAAACTCTTAAGGGGAGTATCATCGTAACAATGTTTTGTGAATCGGTTCTCATTAGAGCATATAAATGTTCTCTATGTGCTGATCTCATAATCATATCCATGATTGAATTTGATATAATCCTAAGTATGGATTGGTTTTCGAACCATGGTGCAAAAATTTATTATAAGAAGAAGAAGGTTACTATTTTTTATGACGATGATAAAGAACACCTTATCTTTAGAGCAGAATCGTCACCACCTAATTATTTTCTAGATCTACCCCCAGTAGCTCAACTAAATTCAATTATTGGAGAGGAAGAGAATGAAATAACTGTGGGTGAAGAAATTAATGTTAAAATATAGGATGTACCTATTGTGAAAGAATATGTTGAATTTTTTCCAGAAGATTTACCTGGACATCCTCTAGAACGAGAAATTTAATTTTCCATTGATTTAATTCCTGGTTCAAGGCCCATATCGAAGTCCCCTTATAGTATGGCCACTATAGAAATAGTGGAACTAAAGAAACAACTATAGGAATTGAGTAATATGGGATTTATTCCCCCTAGTGTTTCTCCATGGGAGACCTTATCCTTTTTGTTAAGAAGAAATATGGATCTATGAGGTTGTGCATTGACTACAGGGAGATCAATTATATAACAATAAAGAAAAAGTATCCCCTACCTCGCATTGATGATTTATTTGACCAAATTCATGGAGCTTAATACTTTTCAAATATTGACCTTCAATCTGGATACCGTCAGTTGTGCATGAAGAAGGAAGACATTCTGAAGCCATCATTTCGAACCAAGTACATACATTATGACTTTACAGTAATTCCTTTTGGGTTGACTAATGCACCCTCTGTCTTCATGGATCTAATGAATAGTGTTTTCAAGGAATATAATGATGACTTTGTAGTGGTATTTATCAATGATATCTTGGTATGATCTAAAATCTACTAAGATCATGAAAATATCTTGCGCATTATCATCAAGACTCTTAGAAGACATTAATTATATTGGATGTTTAGCAAGTGTGAATTCTGGATTCAAGATATTTCTTTTCTTGGATATATTGTCTCTAAGTATGTAATCTCTATTGATCCTTCTAAGACAAGAGCAATCCAAGAATGGCCAGCACAAATGAGTATAACAGAGGTATGCAGTTTTATTGGTTTAGCAGGTTATTATCGACGTTTCGTCCATAATTTTTCCTGATTTTCTAACCCATTAATGAAGCTCACATGTAAAGGGGTTAAATTTTTTTAGACAAAAGAGTGTAAAGAATGTTTCGAATAACTGAAGGTAAGATTAGTCAATGGTCATATCTTGAATCTACAATCAGAGAATGATGGGTTTGTTATTTATAGTGATGATTCAAAGAGAGGACTTGGTTGTGTCCTTATTTACAATGATAGGGTTATTGCCTATGCACCACGACAGCTAAAAATTCATGAGAAAAACTATCCTACTCATGATCCTGAGTTAGCAGGTATAATATTTACATTGAAGATATGGAGACATTATCTCTATGGAGAAAAATCTGAGATATATACCAATCTCAAGAGTTTGAAGTATATTTTCTCATATAAATAACTCAACATGAGGAAAACAAGATGACTTGAACTACTCAAGGATTATGATTGCACAATACACTACCACCCAGGGAAGGCAAATAGGGTGGTAGTTGCATTGAGCAGAAAATATCATGGAGTGTTGAACAAGATGAGAGTCGAAAAGTGTAGAGACCCAAATCTTGACGTACAAGGACATTACATTACTTTTGAGGAATAATTAATACAAGAAAAAAATAGATTCCCAAAGATCGTATTAGTTTAGTGTATTTGGAAACTCAGAATTTAATCTTCTAACCATGGTGAAAGATCTTCAACATCTCCCATAAAGATCTTCCCCTTTCTTTTTTCTTATCTAAAACCTTTATTTAAATCCTGGGGAAAATAAAACATATAAAGGGTGATCTAAAATTCTCAGTAAGGGTAAGCATAGAGAATATAAAACAATCCATAAACATTTGAAAGCAAAAACATGAACATGAAATTTAAACATCAAAATCGTGAGAAAAGACATAAATCGTGGAAGTACGTAAGGAATGTATCATAATGGAACATCAACCATGATAAAATATAATGGGTATAAAACATTTAATTGTGGAAACCATTCAGAACATGTTATTATTTCCATAGTAGCCAAGGAATTGCTGCCAAGACCATCTTAGTGGACAAAGTCCCTTTCTGAATAGAGTTCACTCCTCATTTCAGTCCTGTAACACTGAACCGGATTAACATACCGTTCCATCCATGTCTATCTCATGAGATATAAATAATTACCAAATACATTGGAGGGAGATATAGGTCCCACCCATCTCATAATGAAATCATTCTTACTTGTTCCACAAAATCATAAATCATACATCATAGCATAACCCATGTAATAAATTGGGATTCTTAAAAATCATGCCATCATAACATAATCCATATAAAACAAATGGATATCATTTCATCATAATAAGAATCACACCATGTAAATAATAGAGACATTATACTTGAAACATACACATATGAAATAATGACATCTTAGATGATAAATGGTTGTGATAAAACATTTGAAATGAATTCTTGAGGAAAATATCCTTTCTTCTTCAAAATCATTTTCTTTTCACAAAATTCCATAAACTTTTAAAATAAAAGTATTTTGTTGACAATATTCATAAAATCTTGTAGAGTAAGCTTCATGAATATGAGGTGTTATGAAACTGTAAAAATCTGTTCACGCTGTATAAGTTAAAAATAACATTATTCTCATACTTTTTTCGGAAAAGTCAAAAAGTACCTCATACGGTAAACAAAAAAAATATTCATTACATACCATGTAGTAAAAGTCAAAAATGAGTAAAAAGGAATTTAAAAATATGTGAAAACATTTTTCTAAAACTTGGTCTTGGATGATAAATATAACCCCAGTAAATACTTATGAATAAACAATCGCGGATAAGAATGAGATTCGAAAAATTATCCCGTACCTTATGTATGATATGGTTCGTATGTATCCGAAGCTCCTGTATAATGATTTAAATAATTTCATTGACTTATTACAGAATCATATTCATTGTTATTATATCCTATATGGTTCACTTAGGTATTTATATTACCCGTTTATTTGTCAATTCCATGTTAAAGTATCATTTTGGGTAAAATTGTTTCATTTATCGTACGTGTTTGGACTTGTTGTTCTTGATATTATTATTACTTATATCATGATTTAATTACTTAAAAAATGTAAAAAATGATTTATATAACATATATATTCAGTATATATATATATAATAGATAGATAAATTAAATGAAACACACCGTTCATGTAGACGGTAGGCCGTACATACGCATGAACGCTGTTTTCCTTTCTTTATTGACTTGAATAGAAGTAAGTAGATGACATATATATATATATACACACACATAAATACAGTAGCTTCATTGTGTCATATATTTCATTATTATTCAATATATATATATATTATAATCATTCTTGAATGGTTAACATGGAGAATGAATCTCATCTCGTCGTGGAGAGGGTAGTCCGTACGTATGCACGAGCGACGATATCATTCCCATGATCGTGGAATTGTATTGAAGTTTATGTATAATATTTTAGAATAAATATCACCTTACTATAATCATATGTAGTTATTTATTTACACCATTATACCCATCCAAGTATGGTGGTGGTTGAAAACAGATTACACCACGGCGTGGAGACGGTATTCCGTACGTACGCATGCGCGGTGATTTCATTTTCCATAGGATGGAATGAAGGTGAAATAGGGTTGTTTCATATATATAATAAAATATCAGTATATAATTAATACTTATGTTATTACTTTATAATGAGATAACTAAAGAATAATAAGTATAAGAAGAAAGGAACTTGAAAGAATCGGAAGAAGAGATTACCTCTTCTTCGACGCACCTCCTTTCAGCCTTCCCTTAAGGAAGTAGAGTTGGTCTTTTGAGAAACCTAGAACCCCCAGAATGTTTCTAGGGAAGTGGAGAAGAGAAATGGGTAGTGGTTTACCGAGCTTCAAGGATCAAAATGGTGCGAAGAGAAGAGGGAAGGGTGCCCTTTTTATAAGGGAGGAGAGGGGCACCTTTGGAAAAACATAAAATATTATTTTATAATAAATTCATATTTGGTTTTTAATAGCTCCAAATTGATTTATTTAGAAGCTAAGGTGGGAGAGGGTCTAAATCCTCTCAACCAATATAATTTAGACAAGTTTAGGTTTCTATTTTAACCTTATCATTTAGATTTTACTTTAAGATAGATAATTTAACTTTTACCGTGTCTTCTTGTTTTCTTACACTATAAGGTTAATAAACCTTCTATAAAAATCCAAAAGAACCCCAAGTTGTTTATTATTAATATATATAACCTTATCTATGACATGTTGCCGAACCATAGATTTTTTGGAATAAAATAACAATTAATAATATAATATTTTTTTTAATAACTATTTTATGTCAATTTTGACACTATTTGGTAGTAGATTTTTTTGAAAATCACAACAGAATGATTAGATCGAAAAAAGTTAATTATATCAATACTAACATGTCATATTAACCTAGAAAATTATTTTAGTTCATAAAAAGTCTCAAATTACATTTATTTGAGTATTTATAACATCAATTATGTTAATATTTCATTAATAAAGGAATTATTGCATCATCATTGTGTCATAAATAAATTAGATTATTTAATGTCTAAAAATTATAAATAAAATACCATTATGTGGGAAATCTATTTATATTTCTAATGAACATTTATAGTCTAATTTATATTACGTATAACCCTATATTAAAAATGTTTTATTTATTAAACTTTGATTTTAACTATTCTTTAAATAAAATAATATTAAATGTCCTAATCTAATCCAAGTGGCCCTAAATGGTCATATTTTATTCCTAATGTTTTTTTGGTCGAATTACACTTATCCAATCGAATTAGGACATGTGTTAGTGTAATAGTAATATCATTTTTACCCTTAATTACCCTATTTACTTTTAACCGTGGTAAGAAAAAGTAAAAAGTTACTATTCACGAAAAATTATATTCATCACATTGAACCACATTTTAGTCCTTGATATTAACCATGTCTCTCATATTTTCAAAATTCCACTCACAGAAGCGGTAAAAATATGTTTTATGTGAATTTCCAAATTCTCCTAAGAGGTTGTTAAAAGACGGTGAAAAGTTCAATAAATTTTTTATATATCTTAAATTATTATAAAATTAATCCAATGAATTACATTGAAATTATATAGGTATTATGTATCAATTTTTACCTAAAATAAATCTAAATAAAATAAATAATTATTTAAATAAGAAGTCGGTTTTAAATAGTAACCTAGTGTTTTCACTATTCATCAAAAATTGAAAGTTTTCAGAAAAATACCATAATTTCACCCTATGCTAATTTGGATATTCCGAATCCAAAAATGAAGTCCATTTTGAAAGATAAAATTTATAAAATTTTAAAAAGTGGGTATTACTATTCATAACAGCTAGTTCATAATAATATTATAATAATATCTCGTTTATTGAAACTCGGTATTGCGTACTACACACGCTATCGAGGAATGTCTTGATTGCATATAATGCAAGCCATGTCAGGGCTACGTGTAGTGAAATCTCTGTTTAGTGTTGTGTATAACATAATCAAATCTTTTTTCATTTATACATTAAACAAAATCTATACTTAATTTTGTGTAGAATAATTTCCCCAAAATGAACTTGAAATTGTGTATAACATGAGCCAAGAATAGTGTTGCATATACTGCAAGCTAATATGGTGTTGCATATAGTACAAGATAATCTTAGTTTAGTGTATAATAGAAGACATCAAATAAATTAAAAATATTCTATCTCACAAAATATCGGGGTGTTACATTCTACGCCCCTTAAAATGAATTTCTCCATCGAAATTCGTCGGGGTTATAAATGGTTTATTACTTGAGAGTTTCTTTCATAGAAATCCACATCGTAAAAAGGAATACTGAAACTTACTTTTTAAAATTAAACATTAGAAACAAAACGAATACCCAATATAACTCATCACTTGGGTTCCCACATAGGAGATCATAGGGGAAAATATGGATATGGAAGAGAAATCTAACCGTCAAGTTCTGATGGAGAGTGGTAAATAACAGGGATGTTAAAAATCCAATAGTCACAAAGCCATAAAATTGTGATGCTCTAAGGTACCATCAGATTTATCAGATATGAGATCACTAGGAAAACATTTTTGGTTTTCAAGATCATTTCCCTAAAGTTTAATAATTTTTGAATTAAAAGAAATAATTACATGATTTTGGTACAATATTACTATTTCTCATGCCATCAACAATCTCCACTTCATCTCTTACAGAAATGAAGTTTAATTTGACTTCCGTGAAGTTTTAGCAGATAATGCGATATAATGATAGGTCATTCCATCTGTCTCAAACATAGGGTTAGAAAAAGTTATATACATAAGTCCATCTATGGTGAGATTAATCGGATATGGTTCCAAAATGGACTTATACTTCATCTATCGTCATGTTTAATAAAATAGAACTAGTTTCTACTAACCAAGGACTTCCTATAGGCCAGTTGTAGGCAATAAAGGCCTATCGCACTTCGTTTGTGGGTTCGATTCCGACAACCTTGTCTGACGCGATGGGTTGTCTCCCGTTCTGTAGATTTTCCCTTTTCTTAAACTACACTATTATAACATTCTATCAATAATATCGAAAATATTTCTAGCCTTAAATAATACTAACTTATGTTCAACGTAATCCATTCCAATATTTAGGCTTATCCGAAATACTTCTTTCTAAACTCAAAGTATAAAGCGAACGATTACTAAAAAGTTCATATAACGAGCACATGAGTACCATCATTTATCCCTCATATATCTTGTTGGTCACATTCCAATCATGTGAATAACATAATCATGTATTCTCTTGAAATATGAATACCCATTGAACCTTATTGAAAAAAATAATGCGGTCAAAAATTATCTCTTTCCTCATACCAAAATCCAAAAATTCTATATACTCAAACCATGATATAACCTTGTCCTTATATCAGTCAAGATCTCATGAATACTATCAAACAAATTATTTTCTCATTATCCATTCATTATGTGCATATAATCTTCTTGCCAAAAATATTTGAATAGCCTTTCAGGTTTACCGGTACCATTCAACATATACTTTCAAATACTTTAGGAAAAACAATAGTGTAACAATCCGTAGATGATTCTTTATTCCATAGCACCATTAAAAATACAACATAACATAAATCATTCCATTACATTCTTAAAACATTGACAATGCTTAAACACTTCTTTTACCTATTATATCATTTGTAGTCTCCTCATCATCATCCACATAAATACTACCCATATGACCATGATGATCCTCTTCATGAGATTTTCCGTTAGGGCATTGGTTTGCATAATGTCCATAAATTCCACATTTAAAACATCTAATCGTTGTTGATGTTATAGAAATACCATTATCCTTCTCCATGGTTTTAACTGAACCTTTTTCTTCGCACTTACTGGATTTGTGTCCTTCTTTTCCGCACCCAAAGCATCTTCTAGTTCCTTTGAAACATTTGCCTTGATGCCTCTTCCCACGTGATTTATATGAGAGAAATTGAACTTTCTTTCCTCTATGATCATCATGAAACTCCATCTTTCTCTTATTAGATAAGTCAAGAAACTTAACAATGTTGATATTATTGATCATATTATGAGATTTTTGATTAGGTATAATAACAATGTTTGGACTTCCAAATCCCGATTCATTTGGTTGCTCATGAAGAATATAATTCCATTGTCCAATATATCCTCAATTATCGTGAATCATACTATTTCCAGCCATTTTCTAAAACCCAAAAAGAATAGTGTGAGAGGCAAAAATCATAATCAAGGGGGAGTACCATCAATATCAAACATATTAGGTTAAATTATAAGATCGTTACCATAATTCTAGGACTTTAACCTATATGTATACTTATCCTTAGGTACATCCCTAGACATACCTTAGAAATATCTCTAGGGATTTCACTAATGTTTTCACATCCTAGTTTCCAAAGGTTAACTAAACCTTCACTCAAATACCAACTGTAGAGACCCAAAGCTTGACGTACATGGAAATTACATTACTTTTGTGTAATACATAATACATGACAAAAACATACTGCCAAAGACCGTATTAGTTTAGTGTCTTTAGAAACTCGGAATTTAATCTTCTAATCATGGTGAAAGATCTTCAACATCTCCCATAATGATCTTCCCCTTTTTGTTTTCTTATCTAAAACCGTTATTTGAATCCTGAGGAAATTAAAACATATAAAGGGTGAGCTCAAATTCTCTATAAGGGTAATAATAGAGAACATAAAACAATCCATAAACATTTTAAAGCAAAAACATGAACATGAAATTTATACATCAAAATATTGAGCAAAGACATAAATCATGGAAGTACTTAAGGCATATATCATAATGGAACATCTTCCATGATAAAATATAATGGGAATAAAACATGTAATTGTGGCAACCATTCATCACATGTTATGATTTACATAGTAGCCAAGGCATTTCTACCAAGACCATCTTAGTAGACAACGTCCCTTTCTGAATCGAGTTCACTCCTCGTTTCAGTCCTGTAACACTGAACCGGATTTACTTACCATTCCATCCATGTCTATCTCATGAGATATAAATCATTACCCAATGCAATGGAGGGAGATATAGGTCCCACCCATCTCATAATTAAATCATTCTTACTTGTGCCACAAAATCATAAATCATACATCATAGCATAACCCATGTAATAAATTGGGATTCTTAAACATCATGCCATCATAACATAATCCATATAAAACAAATGGATATCATTTCATCGTAATAAGAATCATACCATGTAAATAATAGAGACATTATACTTGAAACATACACATATGAAATAATGTCATCTTAGAGGAAAAATGGTTTCGATAAAACATTTGAAATGAATTTTTGAGGAAAATATCCTTTCTTCTTAAAAATAATTTTCTTTTCAAAAAATGACATGAAATTTTAAAAGAAAAGTATTTTTTTGACAATAGTCATAAAATTTTGTAGAGTAAGATTCATTAAAATGAGGCGTTATGAAACCGTAAAAATCCGTTCACGCCATATAAGTTAAAAATAACATTCTTCTCGTACTTTTGTCGGAAAAGTCAAAAGATACCTCGTATGGTAAACAAAAGAAAAGATTCCATACATACCATGTAGTAAAATTAAAAAATGGTTAAAAATGACTTTAAACATACATGAAAACATTTTTATAAAACTTGGACATGGATGATATATATAACCCCAGTAAATACTTATGAATAAACAATCTCAGATAAGAATGAGATTGAAATAATTATACCTTACCATATGTCTGATATGCTTCGTATGTATCCTAAACTCCTGTATAATGATTTAAATAATGTCATTGAATTATTACAGAATCATATTCATTGTTATTATATCCTATATGGTTCACTTGGGTATTTATATTACCCATTTATTTGTCAATTCCATGTTAAAGTAGCGTTTTCGATAAAATTGTTTCATTTATCGTACGTGTTTGGACTTGTTGTTCTTGATATTATTATTACTTATATCATGATTTACTTACTTCCAGAATTTAAAACATGATTTATATATCATATATATTCAGTATATATATATATATAATAGATAGATAAATGAAATGAAACACACTATTCATGGAGACGGTAGGCCATACGTACGCATGAACGCTGTTTTCCTTTCTTTATTGACTTGAATGGAAGTAAGTAGATGAAATATATATATATATACATAAATTAGCTTAATTTTGTGATATATTTCATTATTATTCCTTATATATACTTTATAATCATTCTGGAATGGTTAACATGGAGAATGAATCTCATTGCATCATGGAGACGATAGTCCGTACGTACGCACGAGCGATGATATCATTCCCATGATCATAGAATTGTATTGAAGTGTATGTATAATATTTAAGAAACAATATAAATTTACTATAATCATATATAGTTATTTATTTACACCATTATACCCATCCAAGTTAGGTGGTGGTCGAAAATAGACTACACCACGGCGTGGAGACGGTATTCCGTACGTACGCACGCGTGGTCATTTCATTTTCCGTAGGATGGATATGAAGGTGAAATAGGGTTGTTTCATGTTTATAATAACATATTAGTATATAATTAATACTTATGTTATTACTTTATAATGATACAGATAATGAAGATGAAGTAAAAGAAGAAAGAAACTTGAAAGAATCAGAAGAAGAGATTACCTCTTCTTCGATGCACCTCCTTTAAGCCTTCCCTTAAGGAAGTATAGTTGGTCTTTTGAGAAGACCATAACCTCCAGAATGTTTCTAGTAAAGTGGAGAAGAGATATGGGTAGGTGTTGGCCGAGCTTAAAGACTCAAAAGGGTGTTAATAGAAGAGATAAGGGTGCCCTTTTTATAAGGGAGGAGAGGGGAACCTTTGGAAAAACATAAAATATTATTTTATAATAAATTCATATTAGGTTTTTAATAGCTCCAAATTGATTTATTTCTAAGATAAGGTTCGGAAGGGTATAAATCCTCTCAACCAATAGAATTTAGACAAGTTTAGGTTTCTATTTTAACCTTATCATTTAGATTTAACTTTAAGTTAGATAATTTAACTTTTACCGTGTCTTCTTGTTTTCTTACACTATAAGGTTAATAAACTTACTATAACAAGACAGACGAACCCAAAGTTGTTTATTATTAATATATATAACATGATCTAAGTCATTTATCTGAAACATAGTTTTTTAGGAATAAAATAACAATTAATAATATAATATTTTTTAAAAAACTTATTTTATGTCTATTTTGACACTATTTGGTAATTGATTTTTGTGAAAATCATAACAGAATTATCAGTTCAAAGAAAGATAATTAAATAACTAGTAACATGTCATAATAACCTAGAAAATTAGTTTAATTCATAAAAAGTATCAAATTTCATTTATTTGAGTATTTATAACATCAATTATGTTAATATTTCTTTAATAATATAATTACTGCATCATCACTGTGTCATAAATAAATTAAATTATTTAACGTCTAAAAATTATAAATAAAATGCCATTATGTAGGAAATATTTAGATATTTCTAATGAATATTTATTGTTTAATTTATATTATGTATAACCCTATATTAAAAATGTTTTTGTTATTAAACATTGATTTTAACTATTTTAACTATTATTTAAATAAAATAATATTAAATGTCATAATCTAATTAAAGTGGGCCTAAATGGTCATATTTTATTCCTAAGGTTGTTTTTTGTCTAATTACTCTTATACAATATAATTAGGACATGTGTTAGGGTAATAATAATATCAATTTTACCCTTAATTACCCTATTTACTTTTAACCATGGTAAAAAAAGTAAAAAGTTACTATTCACCAAAAATTATTTTCATCTCATTGAATCACATTATAGTCATTGATATTGACCGTGTCTCTCGGATTTTTGAAATTACACTCACAGAAGCGGTAAAAATACGTTTTATTTGAATTTCCAAATTCTCTTAGGAGGTTGGTAAAAGACGGTGAAAAGTTCAATAAAATTTGTATATATCTTAAATTATTATAAAATGACTCCAATGAATTAATTTGAACTTATATAGGTATTATGCATCAAAATTGACCTAAAATAAATTTAAAGAAAATAAATAATTTTTTAAATAAAAAGTCGGTTTTTAAAAAGTTACCCAGTGTTTTCACTATTCATCAAAAATTGAATGTTTTCAAAAAAATACCAAAATTTCACCCTAGGCTAATTTAGATATTTTAAATCCAAAAATGAATTCCATTTTGAAAGATAAAATTTATAAAATTTCAAAAAGTGGGTATTACTATTCGTAACGACTAGTTCATAATAATATTATAATAATAACTCGTTTAGTGAAACTCGATATTGCGTACTACACATGCTATCTAGGAATGTCTTGATTGCGTGTAATGAAAGCCATGTTAGGGATACGTGTAGTGAAAGCTCTGTTTAGTGTTGTGTGTAACATAATCAAAACTTTTTTCATTTATACATTAAACAAAATCTATACTTAATGTTGTGTAGAATAATTTCCACAAAATGAACTTGAAATTGTGTATAACACAAGCCAAGAATAGTGTTGCGTATACTACATGATAATACGGTGTTGCGTATAGTAAAAGCTAATCTTGGTTTAGTGTATAATAGAAGACATCAATGAAATTAAAAATAATATATCTCACAAAATCTCATGGTGTTATAAAAAGGATCCTATATAAATGGATCTAGTAAATATGGATATGGGAATAACCATGGAAGGTGAAACATCAATGCCTTTTCAAATAGTTGACAAGACATCTTTACTAGAAATGATATGGTGTTCTGAGACTGGTGATGAAGAGTTTCAAAAAAAGATTAAAGATTTGAATGATGGGAGATTGAGTGACTTTGTGTATGCAGATGAAATTTTGAAATTTTAGAACAGACTTTGTGTTCCTGATATACCTATTCTAAAAAGATAATTGTTGGATGATGCTTGTTAAGTCAAAAGTCCTCTTTTGGCTTTTACATCATGTTTTGGAAATCACAAATATATTCTATGTCATGTTTTGGAAATCTCAAATGTATTTTATCATATGTTTGTAAATAACAAATTGTCTTTTATCATGTTTATCGTATCGTACGATGTTGATCGTACTGACCAAAACGTATCATACTGACTCTGTCAAACGTATCGTACTGACTCTGTCAAACGTATCGTACTGACTCTGTCAAACGTATCGTACTGACTCTGTCAATCGTATCGTACTGACTTTGCTATTCAGATGATCAATATTTGTTTTGGTACTTTGTCAAAAACTCTCTGCATATGAATCGTACTCATGTTTTACATTTCTATATATCTCTTATCCTAACGAAACGGTGTCGTTGAGTTAGTTATATACTAATCAAAACGATGTCGTGCTTTCTGTTTCAATATGACCGTTGGAGGCAATATGACCGTTGGAACCCGAGGCCTATAAATAGGAGGTCATTAGAAGCTGAGAAAATACTGATGAACGAAGAGACTCTGTGAACTACGAAGTTTTTAGAGAGAGACACTGTGACTTCTCTCATCAGCCTTGTGCGTCCGATCATCGTATCGAGGGCTGCCGGGGATAGGCAGACAGACGAGCCGATCATCGTATCGAGGGCTGCCGGGGATAGGCAGACAGACAAGCCGATCATCGTATCGAGGGCTCACCAAGGTGTTGGTGAGACAGACCTTTTATCCTAGGTGAAAGGATAACCCTTCTCTTTGGGTTAAAAGAATTGTATTACTTTTACTTTTCCGCTGTTGTATTAGAAAGGAATTGTATTGTTTCCTTTCTTCCTTACATATTCAATTGTAATTGTTTCAATTACAATCATTCTATTACATATTGTTTTGATTGGTTCTATACGCTTTAAGGTAGAATCATTCATATCTGTATTACTCTGATTATTGTGTTCATCCTGAATACAATTGTTTTGCATTACATTAGTATTACAATACATCATACCTTTTACATTCAATACAATTGTGGGTGTTTGTATTAGTATTAGTTTAAGTTCATTTAAACTAATCTCTTTGTTACTAAAACTCAAAAGTTTTTAAACCTACAATTCACCCCCCCTCTTGTATTGTTCCATCTAATAGACTTTTATATCAACTATTCGATCCAACAATTGGTATCAGAGGAGGTTTTACACTGATTTGTTTTACTAGCTTTATTACTTATTACTTTCTTAAATACTTACTACACTAACCTGTGGAGTGGAAAAGTTGTTTTTGTTATATTAGATGGCAGGAATGAATATCGGATCAATAGATAATCTGAATCCTTCTAGACCACCAATCTTTGATGGGAATGATTATGAGTATTGGAGAGATCGTATGAAGACTTTCATCATCAATACTGGTGTAGACAATTTTATTATGCTTACTGTAGGTTACAAAATTCCTGACAAAGAAGTTAGTACTTTCACCAATCAAGAGAAGCAAGAATATCAATTGAATTACAAGGTACGCAATACTTTATTATGCTCTATGACCAGGAATATATATAGTCAGATATCTTCATGTGAAGCAGCTAACTGTATTTGGAAGAAATTCGAAGTCACTCTTTTTGGTACATCCAAGGTTATAGAAACAAGGAGAGCAATGCTTCGAGCAGAGTATCATGGATTTGTTTTTCCTTATGGAGAGCCAGTATGTAAAGTGCAACAAAGGTTTATGACAATTGTCAACAGCTTACAATCTATGGGAGAAAAAGGTCTTGATGATGAAGCTCTTGTTGATAAGATTATAGATATTATGCCAAATGAATGGGAGTCAAAAAGAACAGCTATTGATGAAAATAGAAAAGTTTCCCAGATTACTCTTGATGAACTCTTTGGAACTCTTCTACAGCACGAGACAAGAATGAAAAGAGATGCTGATTTCAATAAGAAGAAGAATGGGAATGGAAGTGTAGCTTTTGCATCTAAAGCTAAAACACCTGAAAGGGTTACAAGGTCTAAATCCAAGAAAGTTGTTGTATCTGATTCAAGTGATTGTAATCTTTCAGACAATGAGTTAGCTAATCTTGCTCGGAGGATGAACAAGATTGTAGGAAAGAAAGATTTTCAATATAGATTCAAAAAGAAAGACAGGAAAGATAGGAAAGATTCAGAGGTAACTTGTTATGAATGCAAGAAAGCAGGACATATAAGGCCTGATTGTCCTTTACTGAAGAGGAAAGATAGAAAAGAGAAACGCTCTGAAAGAAACAAGAAAAGGTTTTATAAGACGAAGAAAGGCTTGAAAGAAAATGATACATGGAGTGCAAGTGGTAGTGATTCCTCAGATGATTCTTCAGAATATGAGATGTCAGGACAAAGGAATATTGGACTTCTAGCCAGACTACCAATTGAAGATCATTGTCTCATCGCTAAGGTACATAGTGCTGAAGCTGTTACAAATGTCTCTTTAAATGCAAATTATGTTGATAATAAATATTATGAATCTTCAAATGATGAACCCTCATCATCAGAAGATGATACTTTACCTTCTTTTGAAGAAGTCTCTAGATTTGCTAAGTTACTTGATAATGAAAATTCTAAACTCAAAAAGAGATTTGAAAAAGCAAATTCTAGAATTTCTATTTTGACTAAAGAAGTATCAGATCTTTCTAAAGATCTTGATGGGAAAACTTCTGATTTTGAAAGTATTTTGAAAACCCTTGAGAAAGTCAAATCTGAAAAAGATAAACTTTCTAAGGATCTTGAAACTGTTATTTCAAAGAAAAACTTTTTAGAGTCTAACTCTAGTTCTAATTCAAATGATTTAGAAAACAAGAATTTAGTTTTAAAACTAAAGTCAGAGATTTTATCCTTGAAAAAGTGCTTGTCAAACTTTACTCATGGAAAAGAAAACTTTGATAGGATGTACTCTCAAATTAGACCTTTGAGAAATCGTTCTGGTCTTGGTTATACTTATTCCAAATCTGTTTTTAGTAATAACTATTTTGTTCCTCAAAAAACCATTTTCTGTTCCAAGTGTCAATGTGGTGTACATTGGAGAAGAGAATGTTCTCTTAACAAAACTCAATCCTTAGGATTTCATAAAGCTCATTTTGCAAAACAAATGTGGATTCCTAAAATTCTTTTATCTAATCCTTCTGGATCCAAACAAGTTTGGATTCCGAAAATCTAATTGTTTCTTTTTCAGGAAAACGAGAAGTGTATCAATAAGAACATTTGGTACATGGATAGTGGTTGCTCTCGACATATGACTGGAAACAAAGATTTCTTTGAAAAGGTTATCAAAACAAAAGGTGGAAAAGTTACATTTGGAGATAATGCTCAAGGAAAGATTGTTGGTATAGGTAATATCGTTTTTCTTGGAAAAGTTCTTATTTCAAATGTTTTGTTTGTTAAAGGTCTTAGGCACAATCTCATCAGCATAAGTCAATTATGTGATGAAGGTTACCTTGTGAATTTTAGAAATGATAAGTGTCTAGTTCACAATTCCAAGGATGAATTCATTCTTTCTGCCCATAGGCAAGAGAATGTTTACACTATTAACATAGAAGACCTTAGGAACCAAAACTTACCTTGTTTAAGTGTAATAGAAGACCAATCGTGGCTATGGCATAGGAGATTAGGACACTGTAATTTGAGAAACCTAAGAAAACTCTCAAAGAAAGGACTTGTAAAAGGGATACCGGATCTTAGATATGATTCTTCAAAAGTCTGTGATCCTTGTCAATTTGGAAAGCAACATAAAACTAGCTTTAAATCAATTAATGAAGTTTCAACTTCTAATGCATTACAGCTTGTGCATATGGATCTGTTTGGTCCTTCACAATCTGGAAGCATTGGAGGCAAATACTATGTATTTGTTTTAGTTGATGACTTTACTAGATTTACATGGGTCTACTTTCTCACAAAGAAATCTGAAGCCTTTTTCTATTTCAAAACTTTTAGAGCCCAAGTTAAAAATGAGAAAAACCTACCATTGATAACTATTCATAGTGATCATGGTGGTGAATTTCAAAACTCAGATTTTGAAACTTTTTGTAGTAAGAAAGGTATTACTCACAATTTCTCAGCACCAAGAACTCCTCAGCAAAATGGGGTTGTTGAAAGAAGAAATCGTATTCTTCAGGAAATGACTCAAACCATGTTGAGTGAATACTCAATTGCTAAGCACTTTTGGGCTGAAGCTGTTAGTACTGCCTGTTATACTATAAATCGTGTTTTAACTAGACCATTTCTTAATAAAACTCCTTACGAGTTATGGACTGGCCGAAAACCTAAAGTTTCTTACTTCAAAGTTTTTTGTTGCAAAGTATTCATTCTGAATACAAAAGATAATTTACACAAATTTGCACCAAAATCTGATGAAGGAATATTTCTAGGCTATTCCACAACCTCTAAGGCTTATAGAGTTTTCAATAAAAACACTTGTACTGTTGAAGAAACAGTACATGTAAAATTTGATGAAACCAACCCTTTTGTTTTCAACGAACCCAATCCTACATCCTCGGATGTGTTTTCCGAAAATGTTTATCAACCTATATTAGAAGAACATTCTGATAAGGAAAATGTTCAAGAAAGTGTTCCTGAAACATTTACCACAGAAGATTTTCTACCATATGTTGATGAACAGGTTTTACAAAACCAAAATCAATTGTTTCTTAGGAATCATCCCAGTGATAATATCATTGGTGATATAAATCAACCTGTAAGGACCATAAATTCCTTAAGAAATGAAATAGAACATCTTGCTTTTCTTTCCCAATTTGAACCTAAAACTCCAAGTGAGGCCTTAGGTGATGATGATTGGATCAAAGCAATGCAGGATGAACTAAATGAATTTGAAAGGAATCAAGTCTGGACTTTAGTTGAAAGACCTAAAGAAACAACTGTAATTGGTGTAAAATGGGTTTTCAGAAACAAGTGTGATGAAAATGGAATCATTGTAAGAAATAAAGCAAGACTTGTTGCTAAAGGCTATAATCAACAAGAGGGAATAGACTATGAAGAAACATATGCTCCTGTAGCTAGACTTGAATCTATTCGCATTCTATTAGCCTTCGCAGCATATTTCAATTTCAAACTATTTCAAATGGATGTCAAATGTGCTTTTTTAAATGGTTTTGTTCAAGAAGAAGTTTTTGTTGAACAACCTCCTGGTTTTCAAGACCCAAAACATCCTGATCATGTCTTTAAACTTACCAAGGCTCTATATGGTCTTAAACAAGCCCCTAGAGCATGGTATGATAGACTTACAAGATTTCTTTTACAAAACAATTATAGAAAAGGTACAGCTGATCCAACTCTTTTTATCAAAATGGAAAATAAAAATGTTTTGGTTGTCCAAATTTATGTTGATGACATCATATTTGGATCAACTCAGAAATCTTTAACCGATTCTTTTGCAAATTTAATGAAATCTGAGTTTGAAATGAGTATGATGGGTGAGTTAACATTCTTTCTAGGTTTTCAAATATCTCAAAAACCAGAAGGAACTTATATATCTCAACATAAGTATATTAAAGACTTACTCAAAAAGTATGGATTTGACAAAACTAAAAGTATTAGCACCCCAATTGGTACCTCGAATACTCTTGATCTTGATGAAACTGGGAAACCAGTAGATCAAACAATTTTTAGAGGTATGATAGGGAGTTTGCTATACTTGACAGCTAGTCGACCCGACTTGATGTTTTCTGTATGCTTATGTGCAAGATATCAATCTAATCCAAAAGAGTCTCACTTAAAAGCTGTAAAGAGAATCTTTCGGTATTTAAAAGACACTATGGATTTAGGACTTTTCTACTCTTCTGGAAATGATTTTGTTTTAAAAAGTTTTTCAGATGCTGACTTTGGTGGTGGTAGAATGGATAGAAAAAGTACATCTGGAACATGTCATTTCTTAGGAGATTCTTTGGTTTCTTGGTCTTGCAAGAAACAACACTCAGTAGCACTCTCCACTGCTGAAGCTGAATATGTAGCAGTTGGAAGTTGCTGTGCTCAAGTATTGTGGATGCAGCACACACTCACTGACTATGGTTTGAGTTTCTCCAAAACTCAAATTCTGTGTGATAATACAAGTGCCATATCTCTTAGTAAAAACCCAGCACATCACTCTCGTGCAAAACACATAGATGTTAGGCATCACTTTCTTAGGGATCACACACAAAAAGGAGATATTGTTTTACAATTCATCGGAACGCAAGAACAACTTGCTGATATTTTTACAAAACCTTTACCTTCCGATAGATTTGAATTTATAAAACAGAAGCTAGGAATGATTACATTAAAATAATCATTCATATCTACTTCCTGTTTTACATCTCTCCTAATAGTAAGAAACTCCTCGTAGAAAGGGGGAGGACATTTCTTTATGTCTATGTTTCTGATCTTTAAATATTTACTCTCTTTATATATGTTTCTTTCTGTTTATAGTATTGACAGTTGTTGTTTCATTTTTATGTTTTCCTGTTTATCGTATTGACCATTTCAGTTTTTCTGTTTATCGTATTGAAATTCTTTTCCATCGTACCATTCAATAATTTTTTGAATCGACCGATGATAGTATTGAAATTCTTTTCCATCGTACCATTCAATAATTTTTTGAATCGACCGATGATAGTATTGAAATTCTTTTCCATCGTACCATTCAATAATTTTTTGAATTGACCGATGATGGTATTGAAATTCTTTTCCATCGTACCATTCAATATTTTTTTTGAATCGACCGATGATAGTATTCAAATTCTTTTCCATCATTTCATTCAATATTTTTTGTATCGACCGATGATAGTATTGAGATTGTTTTCCATCGTACTGTCGGTTAATGGTAAAAACTATTTTCCATCGTACGGTCCGACCATAGTAATGACTGTTTTCCATCGGCATCATGTTTTTTTTTCCTTACGATTGTTTCTTTGAAACTTACCAAATCCAGCAATCACCTTTTGTTCTCCGACAGGTATCTTTTTCATTTTTTTATTTTATTTTCTTTATTTGTTTTAATCCTAACCATTGATCTGGTTTTATCTAATCTCGACCGTAGAAGTTCAACGGTCATCTCTTTTTTTGCCTATAAATACCCCCCTCCCCTCCCCAAACCCACATTGATTGTTCAGGAATTGAGGCGAAGCTCTGCTCCCCCAGCTATAAACAATCGTACGATCTTCTCAATAGGCATCATCTTTATGTCTCAATCCTCTGCCAACACTCCCGCTGAAATGTCTTCAAAGACTTTTACAGAGAAAGACTTTCACAGAGAAAGGTTAGTATCCCGAGAATTCTTCGATATGTACGATTCTACAATCAAGAGGATTATTTTGTTTCAAGGATGGGAACATCTCTGTGTGGAAAAGCCTGATACTCAAGATCCAGTTCTTTTTGATGAAGTTTGTCAATTTTACAAAACCGTGTCTTTCGACAAAGATATGACTATAAACATCGCTGTGTACGATAGAAAATTATCCATGTCTGTGAAACAAGCGGCACACTTTCTGAACGTTTCTATAGAAGGGGATTCATTCTGTCCATCTCACAAACTACCAGAGGAAGTTGGTACGTTCAATAGAGAAAGTGCTGAAAAATCATTGTTTGTTGTTAATGAGGGAAAGAGGAAAGTTTATCATCTTTCACCGGACAATCGGTTTGTTACCTTATGGATGAAAGGTTTTCTTGTTCCAAGGAAAGGGGATAGAGAAACTCTTAAAGTTTCTGATGTCTTTATGCTCGATTATCTTGTGAATATGAGGAAAGTGAATCTCATGGGATATATTTTTGAAACCGTCAAGAATGTCAAGAAAGGAGGGATTAAATCCCAGATAATAATGTATCCAACCATCCTTACAAAATTCATTCTTGAGAGTATGAAGTTTTGTAACATTCCTTTGAAAGGAGAACCTATGGATTTGTGGCCGTCTTTCATTAATAAGAGTACGATGAAAAAGCTGAATGTTTGTTTTGATTCAAATTCAAAACTTTTTGTCAGAGATGTAGAAGCTGAATTGCCTGAAAATCAATCGGCACCTATGCCAGCCAAAGACAATCAATCCGCCGGTGTTACTCGAAAGTCTGATCCGCAGACTAGTTCAAAGCCAAAGAAGAAGCCGAGGTACAGTAAAGAAGTTGTTGCAAAGTGGAGAAAGGACAAGGAACAGAGAAAAGAGGGTGATCCGAAGTTTGGACTTGACCCTGCTGAAGCCCTTGCAGAAAATATAAGGGTAGAAGAAACCCTTCAAGCTGAAAAGAAAAAGAAGACTCTTCTGAAGAGAAAGGCTCAGGACTTTGATATTTCTAAAGTCTTGAAAGCAGTTGAAGATGCTAGTGCTCAACTAACTGTGGAAGTGCATCAAGAGCCCATCGTACAGAGTCTGCCTGGGAAAGAAAAAGGAAAACAAGTGATAGAAGAAGTAGAAGAAGAAGATTTTCTGTTAGAATTTCTTCAAAGTTCAAAGAAAAGTAGAGAGGAATCGCTTCAAAAGTTGAGCGAAGGTGTTCAACAAACTCCTCATGCCGATCAGGAAAAATCTTCGGACAGGATGTCATCTCGAGAAAAGCAAGATGCTCAATCTTCTCAATCTGATAAAGTAGTTGTCATTAGTGACAGAGTGGAAGATGAAAGAAAACAGAAAGAAAAAGCGAAAGGGAAACAACCAGTTGTTGATTCAAGCAGATCGTATGAACTAGCATCGTACGATGAAGATACTGATTCAGAGCATACAATCTCTCTCAAGAAGAGTGATTACATTGTTCAAGTTTTGAGAAGGATGGAGAAAACCATTCCTTATTTTCCGAGGCTGGAAGGAAAGATTGATTTTATCACTGAAAATCAGAGAAAGAAGTTTGGATCTGTAAAAGAATTGAGAAAGAAAGTCTTGTCTGTTGAAGCCGATCAGAAAGTTCTTTCAGAAAGCTCAGTTGCTCATAAGAAGGCATGTAATAAGATGACTAAGTGGTCGTAAAAAACAGAGAGCTCAATCAATGATCATGAAATAGCTATTGAAGATATAAGGAGGTTATCAAATGAGCTAGCAATTGCTTTCAACAAGCTTGATAAAGAAACGGTTGAAAGGATGAACCTTTTGTCTTCTCAAAGAGCCGATGTTCCTTCAGTGAAAGATTTGCAAGAGAGGATGAATGTTTTCCAATCATAATTCTCGAAGGTTTCATCTTTCAAAGATGAAATGGTTTTACTGAAGAATCAAAATTCCGAGTTATCCAAGGATAACAAGACTCTGCAAAACAGAATTGATACCCTTGAATAAGTAATCAGAGTACAGGAGGAGACCATCAGAAATCAAGATCAAATTTTTGCGGATCAATAGGACCTTCTCAAAACTCAGGGTGAATCAATTTCTGAAGACAAGAAGGAGATCAAGAAGATGAAAGCTGTGCTTCATGAGCTTATCAAGAAAGAGAAGGAAAGAGAAAACAAATGATTGTTGTATTTGTTTCTTTTGGAACTTATTTGTTTTGTAATAACTCTTATAATCCTTTCTCTTTTATCCATTGTCTTGTATTACTTCACTAACTCTTCCAGACAATTCGAGATTCCTCCTTTCTTTTTGTAAATCACAAAGGGGGAGAAAATTTACAAAGCAAAGTTTGTTTTACAAAGGGGGAGAATGCATTACAATGCTCTTAAGGAAAATCTATGAATACAATCCTTAGGAAAGTCAATACCTAAGGGGGAGTTAGTTGTATTCAATTTCTTATTCAGAAGAGTTTTCAATAACTCAGGGGGAGATAAGTATTTCTTGTTTCATTTACTTTGTGTGTTTGTGCTTTCCAAAAAGGGGGATATTGTTAAGTCAAAAGTCCTCTTTTGGCTTTTACATCATGTTTTGGAAATCACAAATATATTCTATGTCATGTTTTGGAAATCTCAAATGTATTTTATCATATGTTTGTAAATAACAAATTGTCTTTTATCATGTTTATCGTTTCGTACGATGTTGATCGTACTGACCAAAACGTATCGTACTGACTCTGTCAAACGTATCGTACTGACTCTGTCAAACGTATCGTACTGACTCTGTCAAACGTATCGTACTGACTCTGTCAATCGTATCGTACTGACTTTGCTATTCAGATGATCAATATTTGTTTTGGTACTTTGTCAAAAACTCTCTGCATATGAATCGTACTCATGTTTTACATTTCTATATATCTCTTATCCTAACGAAACGATGTCGTTGAGTTAGTTATATACTAATCAAAACGATGTCGTGCTTTCTGTTTCAATATGACCGTTGGAGGCAATATGACCATTGGAACCCGAGGCCTATAAATAGGAGGTCATTTGAAGCTGAGAAAATACTGATGAACGAAGAGACTCTGTGAACTACGAAGTTTTTAGAGAGAGACACTGTGACTTCTCTCATCAGCCTTGTGCGTCCGATCATCGTATCGAGGGCTGCCGGGGATAGGCAGACAGACGAGCCGATCATCGTATCGAGGGCTGCCGGGGATAGGCAGACAGACAAGCCGATCATCGTATCGAGGGCTCACCAAGGTGTTGGTGAGACAGACCTTTTATCCTAGGTGAAAGGATAACCCTTCTCTTTGGGTTAAAAGAATTGTATTACTTTTACTTTTCCGCTGTTGTATTAGAAAGGAATTGTATTGTTTCCTTTCTTCCTTACATATTCAATTGTAATTGTTTCAATTACAATCATTCTATTACATATTGTTTTGATTGGTTCTATACGCTTTAAGGTAGAATAATTCATATCTGTATTACTCTGATTATTGTGTTCATCCTGAATACAATTGTTTTGCATTACATTAGTATTACAATACATCATACCTTTTACATTCAATACAATTGTGGGTGTTTGTATTAGTATTAGTATAAGTTCATTTAAACTAATCTCTTTGTTACTAAAACTCAAAAGTTTTTAAACCTACAATTCACCCCCCCTCTTGTATTGTTCCATCTAATAGACTTTTATATCAACTATTCGATCCAACAATGCTCAGATTTCCAATTTCTCTATACACCCTGGTCACACTAAGATGTATAGAAATTTGAAGGAACATTTTTGGTGGGACAACAAGAAGATGGAGATTGATGATTTTGTGTCAAGATGTATTATTTGTCAACAAGTGAAAGATGGAAGGCAACAGCCTGGAGGAGTCATGAAACCTCTTCCCATACCTGAGTGGAAATGAGATAGTATTACAGTGAATTTTGTCATGGGACTACCAAAGAATCCTAGAAGGAAAGATGAAATATGGGTCATTATTGATCATCTTACCAAGTCAGCATATTTTCGTGCTATAAGAGAAGATTTACCACTTGAATGTCTAGAAAGACAATATATTAATGATGTTGTGAGACTTCATGTAGTACCCATATCTATTGGATCTGATCATTATCCCCATTTTACTTCATGATTCTGGAAAAGTCCCCAGAAATCCCTGGATACAAAACTTCATTTGAGTATTTCCTACCACCCTCAAACTAATGGACAATCAAAACAGACTATTCAAACCTTAGAAGACATGTTGAGATCATTTTCATTAGACTTTCAAGGAATGTGGGATCAATATTTACCTCTAGTAGAATTTTCCTATAATAATAGCTTCCATTCAAGTATTCATATGGCACAATATGAAGCGTTATACATAAAGAGATGCCACACACCAACCTTTTGGGATGATGTTGGTGAAGGAAAACTCGTAGGCCAAGAACTTGTGGAGGAAACAATGGAAAAGGTGAATGTAATCCAAAACCACATCAAAGCATCTCAAAGTATGCAGAAGAGAAATGATGATAATCGAAGGAAGGATTTGGAATTTCAGGTAGGAGATCATGTTTTCTTGAAATTATCTACATCGAAGGGTGTTATATATTTCGGTAAGGAGGTTAAATTGAGTTCCATGACATCAGAACTTTCGAAATTCTAGAACAAATTGGGGATGTAGCCTACCGGTTGGAAATGCTTCCAAGTCTCTCCAAATTTCACGATGTATTCCACGTATCACTATTGAGAAAATAAATGCATGGCCCAATGCATGCACTCACTTATGAGGAATTAGAATTGGAACCAGATCTGTCTTATTGTAAAGATCCCATCAGGATTATTGATACATGATAACAAGTGCTGAGAAACAGGACAACTCATCTGGTAAGTTCTATGGAGAAAGCATAAGATGGATGATGGAACGTGGGATCCTGAGGAACTTATGATGAAGAACCACCTGAGTCTTTTTATGTAGTTATACTCTAGAAATTTCGAGGAAAAAATTATTTGAAGGAGGGGTGAATGTAACACCCCAAGCTTCTACGATACGTTTCCCTTTAAATAATGCAATAGCTTTCACTGTACGTAACTTCGAGATTATAACACACTGCGACCAATCAAAGTGGCCATTATGAATATTAATACCCACTTTTTAAATGTTTACAAATTTTATCAATCAAAATGGACTTCATTTTTGGATTCAGAATATCCAAATTAGCTTAGGGTGAATTTTTGGTATTTTTGTGAAAACATTCAATTTTTGATGAATAGTGAAAAACACTAGGTTATAGTTTAAAACAGAATTTTTATTGGAATAATTATTTATTTTATTTAAATTTATTTGAGGTAAAAATAGATACATAATACCTATATATGTTCAATGTAATTCATTGGATTCAGTTTATAATAATTTTAAATATATAAAATTTTTATTGAACTTTTCACCGTCTTTTACCCAACTCCTAGGAGAATTTTCCAATTCACATAAAACTTAATTTTACCACTTCTGTGAGTGGAATTTAAAAAATCCAAGAGACACGGTTTATATAAGTAAGTAAAATGTGGTTCAATAGGATGAAAATAAATTTTGGTGAATAGTAACTTTTTACTTTTATGTACCATGGTTAAAAGTAAATAGGGTAATTAAGGGTAAAAATGATATTATTATTACCCTAAGACATGTTCTAATTCTGTTGGATAAGTATAATTCGACCAAAAACAACCTTAAGAATAAAATATGAACCGGTTTGGTCCTCTTGGATTAGATTAGGACATTTATTATCATTTTATTTAAAGAAGAGTTAAAAGAGTTAAAATCAATGATTAATAACAAAAAAAAATTTAATATTGATTTATAATTAGATAAATTCGATTATAAATATTCATTAGAAAACTAAAACGATTTCATACATAATGTTATTTTATTTATAATTTTTATACGTTATATAATTTAATTTATTTATGAAACAATGGTGTTGAAGTAATTACCCTATTTATGAAATATTAAAATAAATGATATTTTAAATATCCAAATAAAAATAATTTGAGACTTTTAAGGAATTTAACTAATTTTATAGGTTAATATTACATGTAAGGGTTTATTAAATTAATTTTTTTGAACTAATAATGCAGTTATGAATTTAGAAAAAACGAATTACCAGATAGTGTCAAAATTGACATAAAAGAGTTTTAAAAACAATATTATATTATTAATTGATATTCTATTCTTAAAAATATAAGGTTTTTCCAAAATACATATATAATGATAGGTGTATCCTTAATGAACCACTTTGGATTCTCTTGGAAGTATATAGTATGTTTATTAACCATATAATATAAATATACAAAGAGACATGGTAAATGTAAAACTATTTAACTAAGAGTGAAATCTAAATGATAAGGTTAATATAGTGACCCAAACATGTCTAAATACTATTAGTTGAGTGGGTTTCGACCCATCCCCACCATATCCTTTAAATAATCCACTTTTTATCCATTATAAACCGAAAAGTATTTAATAAAAAATAATATTTCTAGCTCTTCTTAAGGTGCCCCTCACCCCTTTTATAAAAGGGAACTCCCACTTCTCTCTAATTCACACCTTCAAAGCCATTTCGATTTGCCAAAATCTGCCCAACTACCCTATAAACTATCCTCCCTTAATCCTAGAGGCCTTACATTAGTCATAAATCCAACCTAAATATCCCTTTTGATCAAATCAAAAGGAATAAACCGAAGAAGAGTTAAATATATTATCACCTCTTTCATGTTCCTTTCTTATTCCACTTCCTTTTTATTTGTTGTTTCCATTATAAAATAATAAATAAAGTATATTATATATACTGTGATGTTATTATCAATATATTACAACAAAATTCATTATTCTATCCATCCTTTGAATGAAATTTCACTATACGTGCGTACATACGGCTTACCGTCTCCACGTCGTGGTGTAATTGTTATTTAATACATTATTATTTGGATGGGTAGAATAATGATGTGAAATTGCTCTAAAAAATAAATATAACATTATAATGATTCTCTATATATGATATACCATCCAATTATATATTATTTTAATATCAAAAGAATGATATTGTCGCTTGTGCCTACTTATGGAATACCATCTCCACGAACGCGATGAGATTCATTCCCCATCATATCCATTAAAGACTAATATTCATTAGATGATTAAAAATAATGTTTAAATACTTGATATAATTCTGAATACTAATAATATACATCCCATACACAAAAATATGACTCACATAACAATGAATATAATGAAAAATGAATCTGTTAACACCCAAAACAACGATAATACTAAGATATTATTAATAAATAAATGTGAAAAGATCATATATGATATCATATTAATGTATATGATTATTGTATAATTTAATAAGAATTATTTTACCATTATACATGATGTTAAACTATCCTCGATCAAGTAAAAGTACAATTTAAGGGTTTATTTCACAATCTCTTCAATATCCGAGATTGTTTATAAGTAATTATCTACTGGGACCTCCTTATCATCCACATCCATGTTTCTGAAAAATTCATTTCAAAACATTCTAACTATTAATAGACTATGTGTTAAAGTTATTTATACCTTTTTCTGAATTTTATAAGATGTTTATAAAGAAATAATTCCATCGTTTTCCAAACAAGGTCCATTTTAACCTTTTCAACAAAATTAAGGTAAGAATGTATTTTTTTAACTTATACGGCCGGTGTGGCTATTTTCCACCATTATAAAATCATTGAAGCTTCCCTTACAATCCAATAAGAATATTTTTGAAGTAAATGTTTTATTTTATAATTATGTGGCTTTTAAATTATTTCAAAAAAGTGATATTTCTCTCAAATAGTTTTGATTTCATCTATGTCAGCATCCTTTGATGGATTTTAAGTTTATTTGAAGTTGATCTATTATGATAAAAAACTTCCATATTGTATTGAAGGTTTTGTGATATGTTTGACTATGGATGTGTTATTTTTATACCATTCCTGGTTTAAGGAGAATGTATTGACATTTCGTATGCTTGTTTTAATACGAATGTTTTTGTTATGTTTAAACCTGTTTATATGAGGAATGAATTGGACTTAGTAATTGATGGGGGGATCCTGATATAGCTCCTCGATGCATCGGTAGGTCTCATGAGACAAACTAGTGTCTTGGCACAATTCCTTGACAAACTTTTATTTGTATTCTTGGGATAAGGACTTGACGATGTGTTTATTATAGTCAGGCATTGTGCATTCCATCATTACAAAAGTGGTTATTGATATTGCATGTGATTATTAGACTAGTAGAATATCCATGTGAATAAGTAAATGGAAGTATTTCATTATATTTTTTCCATATTATGCTGAAGCTCAAGTTTAAAAGTCTTTTGTTTTAGTTATACACTGCCTTAAATGTTTATGCTTATTTATGAAAGATTCTGATATATTGTTATCCTTACTGAGCATCTGAGCTCATCCCTTTATATGTTTTATTTTTCCCAGGATGAGAAGAAGTATATTATGACTGACCTACTGGAATAGTATTTGGGATCTCAGTGTTGTATTTGGAAAAAATTTTGTTTTAGTTTTCTATGTTATAATGTAATTAAAACCTTATGAATGTATCTAGTGTTTCCAAGGCTACTAAACTAATCATTCTTTCGAGACTTGATCTTTTTTTATCACGCCAATGTTATGTAATAATGCACCGACTCTGTGTAAATTTGGTTGGGGCGTTAAACTTGCATATAATTCAAGCCAATCATAGTGATTTAATATAATAAATTATATTTATTGTTTTGTGAATTTAAAAATATAAAAAAATATATTAATTTCAAAAAGAATCACTAAAATCTCTTGTTGTTACATTTTATCCCCCTTAAAATGAATTTGGACCATGAAATTATTATGGGTTATTAATGGTTTTGTTATTAAAACTTCCTTTTATAGTATCCCAAATTGTAAAAAATAATACTAAAAATTACAATAAAAATGGAATGTTAGAAAAAAAAATATGGTTAAACAAATTAACAAATAACTATGTTTTATCATAGGATAAAATAGTTTGAATGTGAAATCATGGATGAATGATAAATCTAAACATCATGTTCTGGTGGAGCGTAATATAGAACATTGTTAGGAGAAGGTTAAGAGTCCAAAATCCATAAACTGACGAAGCATTAAAGTGGCCATTGATACCATAAAAAATAATGATAATAGAACCAAATTTTATTTCATGAAACAAATATTAAACAAGTTATACTTAATCTCATTCCATTCCTTATGTATAATCTCATCCTATAGTTGTTCCTTTTTCAGTTTCCACATAACCTATTTTCCTAAATATGAAGTGGAATATTTCATTCTTGAAGCCCTAACAGATCACGAGAATCATAAATAGAGTGATAGCTCATCCTATCTATAACTATCACTAAATAATATTTACATTGATCCACCTTATATCATTATGTATATCTCGATTGTCACATTTCAATTTTCTAAAAACCCTCATCCTATATTCTTCTAAAACATAATAATATCCTAAGTTACCATGGATGCTTTTGGAAAACATTCATTCATACTTATTCCAAATATTAGTAAATATTTTTCTTAAGTCCAAGATAACATAAGACACTTTATCAAATAGTCCTTAATCAGATATATTTTCATCTATAATATCTAATTTACTTTATCCAAATCAATCATATCTTTATCCAAGATAAAATAAATATTCTCTATATCATGAACACATTAAGGGTTAAATTCCTTAATCAAAATATCAGATATCCATTAAAAATATGTTTTATATATTAATCACTATTTAAGATATAATTTTTAATCCTTAATGAAAAACTTATACAAAAAATACGTATATATTTAATGATTCATATAACATAATCATTGAATTATAAAACATAAATAATTCATTCATCTGAATTTATTTTTAAAAAATTTGACTGGATTCTTTTACTTATTACATGATACATATTCTTTATAATATAAAATATGTATCATGTATGAATCATCCTAAACCTCAATATAATCATGTTTCATATGTTCAATGAAAATAATACAGGATGAATATCCCATTCCTATCACATGTCTTTAATAGGATCATTATCTTCAATAGAAACTAGTACTCATACCACCATCCTGATTCTGTTCATGATATTTCCAGTTAGGAAACCTGTAACGACCCAAAATTTCATTAATGGAAAATCCCTCTTGATCCAGTTAAATGTTTCTTTATGTTTTTATAAGATGTCAACTTCTTTAGTTTAACGTTAAGATTTGTGACCGTTACTTTTATAGCCGCTGAACAGTGATCATCTGGGTAGTTTAAATATAAGGCTTTAACGAACCAATTTTCTGCTCAGACAAAGGAAGCGATGGCCTCATCCAGTAGAATCGCCCCTTACGAAGCCCATTTGTCGGAGCTCGGAAAAGAGGTGGCGTCTTTGGGCTTTTCCCTTGACCAAGCCCAAGCTGAGCTTCATCAAGTCAAGCTCGAATGTGATCGTCTACGGGAAAAATGGAAGTTGATAGAGATTACCACTCGAGCAATGTTATCCGAGCAACCCCAAGAGTCTGTCACCATCGCACACCTTACCCTTAGGTCTTATGCGGCTATTGTAAGGGGTTATGTAACAAATAAGTAGCACCATGTTCATGTACATTATTTTTTTGTATATAATAATGAATATAATTTCTAGTCATTTTTGATACATTGTAATTAGTTTTTAAAGTACAAACGGTGTTTTTAGTTATTATTTAATTAAGAATTATATTTTATTAAATTAAAAGATTTTTGAATTAAATAATATTTTAATAAAATATTATTATTAATATTAAATTAATTTTTATTAAATATAAATGATCTTATAATTTTATGAATGCAATTAAAATTTTTATTAAGGTTTGAAAGCCATTTCTGTCAAAACCCATGAATTTTTTTATAAATGTCGGTTTTTATTTTAAAAGTGAAAATTCACATATTTAGAAAATTATTTAGATAAAATAAATATTATTTTTGGAATCAGGACGTCGAAATTATCCAATGGTGAATTTTTCATAATTTTCTGAGACAGTCAAATTTTTGGGTAAAAATTAAATACCAATTAAATATATAATGTGTTTTATGACATCATAATGACCCAATGGTGAGGTAATAAAATACCATAATCCTTATGTTCGGCCAATATGTGTTTTATCATTAAAATAATGAGGTTTTGGGTTTGTTTGACTCACTTTTCAAAGCATTAATGGAGCCCTCAAGACTTATTCAACACTTTGCCTTTTTAAATTAATTTCCATGGGAGTGTGACTCACCTCCACATAAGCAACCCTAATTTTTTAATAAGTTCGGACCTTGGACTTGTAAAATATTGTTTTCCTCTTTGCTTTTCCAGAAACCATGGGCAAATACCATGGGATGGTTTGTGGTTTGGATTATTTTAATATAAGGAGTCCCAAACCTAAATAATAAAGAATTCTCTCACCTTTCCTATATAAACCCACCCAAGCTCCCACTTCCTCCTCACTAAAAGCCCTTGAAGTTCGTTCAACCTCTGCCCTACTCTCTCTAGAATCCTCTAAAGGTGCCCCAAGATCCCAAGAAGCCTCTCACAAGCCTCTATCTAGCCTTTGGAAGCACACTTCCAAGTAAGGGGTTTTCTTCCTTTCTAATTTTTTTGTCAATTTTCTTTAAGTTGTATTTCCCTTTTTATTTCAATTATGAATGTTGGGTTATGGTTTCGCACCTCCCCCATACTGCCCTCTTATTTTTTGAATGATGGGAGAACCCTTTCTCTCTCATTAAATGCCTCCCATGTACACCCGTTACTATGCCGAAATTCCGAAAGGAACTTCTCTCTCTTCTTTTACATTCAAGCAATACTTTTGTATCGTGAATCTAAATTCCATTTCTATTGTTGGGAAATGTATATATATGATCTCCTTACTGTCCATTACATGTAAATATGATGAGGAACCCTTTTATCTCTCATCAACATTTTTTTTATGAATTCTTATGTCACGCCGTTACGCTGCCGAAATCGCACCGATTTTCTAAGACAATGTCTTTGTGTAGTGAATACCATGCCCATTTCTCCATCAAGGGTATTCACCTTTATGCACATTTACTTATTGATTATAAAGTTTCATGTATGAATTCCACATTCCTTTATCATGGAAGAAATGATTATGTTTTATGAATCCATGTTTTATGATCCATGTGGCACACTTATGCATGAAATGAAATGTTTAAGAAGGGTGCGCCCTTTATAGCGCTCCAATGCATTGGGTAAAGTATAGTATCATGATACGTCATGTTCAATGAGTGTTTACTCATGCTAATTCAAGTGCAACGAGGGTTTACTCGTGCTTCAAGTGCAATGAGGGGTTACTCATGCTCCATGTGCAATGAGCCTTGGCTCATGCTAATTCAATGTTAAGTGTTGTTGCCACATTTCCATGTTATGATTATCATGCTTTATCATGCCTTTATGTTCATGTCTCTCTTATGCCCTATTGATATGCCTATTGCCTAACATGTATTGTACTCCTCATGTTATTCATTATGTACTCCCTTACTGGGCTTTATAGCTCACCCTTTTCTTATGCATGTCCTCAGGTTATCCCATGCAATGCTAAGTACGAAGGAATGTAGTGGTCATGTAAAGGAAGTTTTCAATAAGGATGTTGTATTTCAAGTTTAAAGTTTTTATGTAATGATCCTAAGCCCCAAAGACACTAAACCTTTCGATCTTCTTTGTTGTATCAAGTGAAGTTTTATGTAATAAATCATGTTTAAGTTGTAATAAAAAGCAGGGTTGTCATAGTTGGTATCAGAGGATAGGTTTAGTTATTTTTGGGATTAGGAAACCCTAGTAAAGCCTTAGATACAAGACTAAGCATAATAAAAACATCCCTAAGTTTTGGTAAATACTAAGTAAGTGTTTTATCAAACAAATACATCCCTGTCTGGATACGAGCAGGTAGAGGCGGCTCTGGCACAGATGTATCCTAGGGGTAAAACCCGAAAACACCGCTTTGAGCTAGACTCGAACGGGAACTGGTGCACGACAACGGGCCTTGATGCACTCTTGGTTATGACACTCCCGGGGGATATGTTTTGATAAATTCACAATCTTAGTATGAACCCTTATTAAGGGAAAAATGCCCCTAAGAATATATGTTAGAAGGAAGATCATGAAAATCCTGGATTGAATCCTATAGACTCATTAGTTAAAGAGATTAAAGTTTATTTATAAGTCATCAACTTTTGTCTTTGGATTACCCTCTATGTGTTACCCCTAACTTTCCTTTTATTCCAGCTAATGGCCGGTAATAGGAGAACTCGGGCTAACAACCGTTGTGAAGATCAGTGTGATGATTGTACCAATGAGATGCCCAATCCAATGGGAGCGGGAATCGCGAACTTTTTCATGCTTCTCTCTCAGCTAACTCAAGTTTTGAATAGAAACACTGGTCAAGAGGAACGTTCAACCCCCCCTAAGAAAGAACAAGTCGCTATTGAAAGCTTCATGAGACAAAGGCCTCCTACTTTTAGTGGATCATCCGATCCCACGATTGCTGAACAATGGATCAACTCCATTGAAAAGATATTCTCCATCCTCCAATGCTCTGAAAAAGAGAAGGTTTTCCTAGTGGCTTATCGTATGGAGGGTGAAGCTGATCAATGGTGGACGTTGATCAAAAATACGAAGCCCGAGGAGGAGATCGAGGCTTTGGAATGGAATGTATTCCAGAAGATGTTTTTCGATAAATATTTTCCACGCACCCTCCGTCTTAAGATGGAAAGGGACTTCCTTTCCCTCAAGCAGAAAGATGAGGAATCTGTGGGAGCGTACGAGGAAAACTTCACAAGGCTTGCACGATACGCTTCCGGGTTTGTCGTTACCCCCGAATGCAAGGTTGACCGCTTCTTTGGTGGGCTGAAGCCTAGCTTGCGGAAAGCATTAGCGATCCGTGACTTCGACAGCTATGAGGAAATTGTCCGATGTGCCCTCAAGGATGAAATGGAGATCGGAGAATCATAGGGGTATCATGGGGACAAGAAGTGTAAGGTGGACTTCAATGCTGGTGGTCCGATGGATAAATCCAACGGCGCTATGAAATTCCAGCACTGAACTTGCGAAAAGTGTGGAAAGAAGCACCCTGGAAATTTCCTTAGGGGGACAAGAAAATTCTTCAAGTGTGGAAGAGAAGGGCACCTAGCTGTTAACTGTCAGCAAGAAGGACCCGCGGCTGCGACGGAGGGGAGGAACGCTCCGTTCGAACCTCAACGCGTTGTTCAATGCTTCAAATGCAAAGAACCGGGTCATTTTGCGAATCAATGCCCTAATCCAAGGGTTATCGGAGGCAATCAACAACCTCCAAGACAGCAAGGAAGAGCTTTTGCCATCACTTCTGCCGAAGTGAACCCCGACAACGAAGTGGTGACAGGTACGCTAGTTATTCATTCAAGAATAGCGAACGTACTTTTTGATTCAGGTTCTACGCATTCTTTTATATCTCAAAAGTTTAGTAGAATAATCCCTGCACCACCACAAATCATGGAAGTAAAGATGTTGGTGAGTACGGCAAATGGGGCAATCATTGCATCCCATTAGTATAAGTCCTCCCCAGTTTTAATCTGTGGATTGAATTTCCCGGCGAACCTCGTCATACTCCCTTTGGTGGAATTTGATTCAATTCTTGGCATGGATTGGCTTTCCTTATATAGAGCCAACATAAATTGTCGGGAGAGGGAAATCACACTCCATATGGAGAATCGACCCCCAATTCTTTACAAGTGTCAGGAGGAAGATGAATCTCCTTTAGCTCCATCATCTCAAGCATGGATATTACTGCCTTATGAGAATGCATATCTGGCTCAGATGATTGAGTCCAAGGAAGAAACCACCTTTGAAGAAATGCCTATTGTGAGGGAATTCGCTGAAGTATTTCCCGAGGAACTTCCTGGTCTTCCTCCAAGAAGAGATGTTGAGTTCTCAATTGAACTTATACCTGGGGCCCTACCAATATCCAAGACTCCATATAGAATGGCTGCGGTTGAGCTTGAAGAACTGAAGAAACAACTACAGGAGAATCTGGATAAAGGGTTTATACGCCCAAGTGCATCACCATGGGGCACACCAGTCCTCTTCGTCAAGAAGAAGGATGGGTCAATGCGGCTTTGCATCGATTATCGTGAACTTAACAAAATCACGATAAAGAACAATTATCCTCTCCCAAGAATCGATGACTTGTTTGATCAGCTACGTGGAGCACAATACTTCTCCAAGGTCGACTTGCGGTTAGGATATTATCAAGTAAGGGTGAAGAAGGAAGATATCCCCAAGACTGCTTTTCGTACAAGGTACGGGCACTATGAATTCATAGTAATGCCTTTTGGACTCACCAATTCTACAGAAATATTCATGGACTTGATGAATAGAGTCTTTAGAGATTACCTATATAAATTTGTGGTAGTCTTTATAGATGATATTCTAATATACTCCAAAACCAAGGAGGACCATGAGGAGCATTTAAGAACTGTACTGGAGACTTTGCGCAAGGAGAAGCTCTATGCCAAGTACAACAAGTGTGAGTTCTGGTTGAAGGAGGTCTCATTCTTGGGCCATATCATCACAAGCAATGGGATATCTGTGGACCCCTCCAAAACAGGTGCAATTGAAGGATGGCCGAGGCCAACATCGGTAACTGATATCCGTAGCTTCTTAGGGTTAGCTGGATATTATCGACGATTTGTGAGAAACTTCTCACGATTGTCCAACCCTCTTACCAAGCTAACTCGAAAGGGAGTAAAGTTTGCATGGAGTGATGAATGTGAAGAAAGCTTCAAGGAGTTGAAAAGGAGGCTTATCACTACACCTGTGCTCACTTTACCCACAAGTGGGTAGCTTTTTGTGGTATTCAGTGATGCTTCGAAGAAGGGCTTAGGATGTGTGCTGATGCAGAATAATAAAGTGATATCCTATGCCTCAAGACAGTTGAAAATCCATGAGCGAAACTATCCAACACATGATCTGGAGTTAGCGGCGGTGATCTTTGCCTTGAAAATCTGGCGGCATTATCTCTATGGAGAGAAATGTGAGATATATACTGACCACAAGAGTCTTAAATATATATTCACACAGAAAGAGCTTAATATGCGCCAGAGAAGATGGATAGAGCTCATCAAGGATTATGACTGTTCAATACATTACCACCCTGGGAAGGCGAACAAGGTGGCGGATTCCCTAAGTAGAAAGGATCCAGCAATTCTATCAATGATGAGAATTGAGAAGGATCCAATCTTCTTAGACTTGATGAAGATGGACATGGGAATCATAAAGAAGGGAACATCATCAATCCTTTCACAAATGATTGCTCAACCATCTCTTTTGGAAAGGTTAAAGGATGCTCAAAAGGATTATGCGAGAATCCAAGAAAAAGTGGAAGCTATCAAAAAGGGAAAATCCTCAGAGTTTAATGTTAATGAAGAAGGAATTGTGCGGTTTGGGAAAAGACTATGTGTCCCATCAAGTTCGGAGCTGAAGAAGGAACTTTTGGATGATGCACATAGTTCAAATTTCTCTATTCACCCAGGGAGCACAAAGATGTATCGAGATCTCCGAGAAAACTTTTGGTGGGATAATATGAAGAAGGAGATCGCTGAATATACATCAAAGTTCCTGGTGTGTCAGCAAGTGAAGGCAGAGAGGCAGAAGTCTAAGGGGATGATGCAACCATTGCCCATACCAGAATGGAAATGGGAGAACATCACCATGGACTTTGTCACTGGACTTCCAAGGACATCCAAAAGCAACAATGCAATCTGGGTTATTGTGGATCGTCTTACAAAGACTGCACACTTCATTGCTATTCGAGAGGATTTCTCTTTGGATCAACTGGCACGTATATATATCAGGGAAGTGGTACGGTTGCATGGAGTACCACTATCTATTGTGTCTGACCGAGATCCAAGATTTACCTCTTTGTTTTGGAAGAGTCTTCAACATGCTCTGAATACTGAACTGAACTTCAGTACGGCCTATCATCCTCAAACTGATGGCCAATCCGAGCGGACTATCCAAACACTTGAGGATATGTTGAGAGCGTGCTCAATGGACTTTAAAGGAGGATGGGATCAACATCTTCCTCTAGTTGAGTTCTCTTATAATAATAGTTTCCACTCGAGCATCCAAATGGCACCATATGAAGCCCTGTATGGGAAAAGGTGTAGAACACCGGCATGTTGGGATGAGGTTGGTGAACGTAAGCTGCTTGGACCAGAAATGGTCGAAGAAATGGTGGAGAAGGTGAAAACCATTAAGCAGCATATCAAGGCAGCCCAAAGTCGACAGAAGAGTTATGCAGATAATCGTCGATGAGACCTTGAGTTTAAAGTCGGAGACATGGTGTTTTTACGCATATCTCCGTGGAAGAAGGTCATGAGGTTTGGAAAGAAAGGGAAGTTAAGTCCAAGGTACATCGGCCCCTTCGAGATTCTTGATCGTGTTGGGGCTGTGGCCTATCGACTAGCACTTCCACCTACTATGGCCAAGGTGCATGATGTCTTCCATGTATCCATCTTAAGGAAGTACATACCAGACCCTTCACATGTACTCTCTTCTGAGGTGGTACAATTAGAAGACGATCTTTCTTATGAGGAGAAACCAGTGAAGATCTTGGATCGTAGAGAAAAAGTTCTACGAAATAAGACAATGCCCCTCGTCATGGTGTTGTGGAGAAACCACAAGTTTGAAGAAGCAACTTGGGAGTCGGAGGATATGATGAAGCTAAGTTACCCACATTTTTTTAGTGTGGGAAAAGGAAAATTTCGAGGGCGAAATTTCTTAAGGGGGGAATGTTGTAACGACCCAAAATTTCATTAATGGAAAATCCCTCTTGATCCAGTTAAATGTTTCTTTATGTTTTTATAAGATGTCAACTTCTTTAGTTTAACGTTAAGATTTGTGACTGTCACTTTTATAGCCGTTGAACAGTGATCATCTGGGTAGTTTAAATATAAGGCTTTAACGAACCAATTTTCTACTCAGACAAAGGAAGCGATGACCTCATCCAGTAGAATCGCCCCTTAAGAAGCCCATTTGTCGGAGCTCGGAAAAGAGGTGGCGTATTTGGGCTTCGCCCTTGACCAAACCCAAGCTGAGCTTCATCAAGTCAAGCTCGAACGTGATCGTCTACGGGAAAAATGGAAGTTGATAGAGATTACCACTCGAGCAATGTTATCCGAGCAACCCCAAGAGTCTGTCACCATTGCACACCTTACCCTTAGGTCTTATGCAGCTATTTTAAGGGGTTATGTAACAAATAAGTAGCACCATGTTCATGTACATTATTTTTTTGTATATAATAATGAATATAATTTCTAGTCATTTTTGATACATTGTAATTAGTTTTTAATGTACAAACGGTGTTTTTAGTTATTATTTAATTAAGAATTATATTTTATTAAATTAAAGGATTTTTGAATTAAATAATATTTTAATAAAATATTATTATTAATATTAAATTAATTTTTATTAAATATAAATGATCTTATAATTTTATGAATGCAATTAAAATTTTTATTAAGGTTTGAAAGCCATTTCTGTCAAAACCCGTGAATTTTTTTATAAATGTCGGTTTTTATTTTAAAAGTGAAAATTCACATATTTAGAAAATTATTTAGATAAAATAAATATTATTTTTGGAATCAGGACGTCGAAATTATCCAACGGTGAATTTTTCATAATTTTCTGAGACAGTCAAATTTTTGGGTAAAAATTAAATACCTATTAAATATATAATGTGTTTTATGACATCATAATGACCCAATGGTGATGTAATAAAATACCATAATCATTATGTTCGGCCAATATGTGTTTTATAATTAAAATAATGAGGTTTTGGATTTGTTTGACTCACTTTTCAAAGAATTAATGGATCCCTCAAGACTTATTCAACACTTTGCCTTTTTAAATTAATTTCCATGGGAGTGTGACTCACCTCCACATAAGCAACCCTAATTTTTTAATAAGTTCGGACCTTGGACTTGTAAAATATTTTATTCCTCTTTCCTTTTCCAGAAACCATGGGCAAATACCATGGGATGGTTTGTGGTTTGGATTATTTTAATATAAGGGGTCCCAAACCTAAATAATAAAGAATTCTCTCACCTTTCCTATATAAACCCACCCAAGCTCCCACTTCCACCTCACTCAAAGCCCTTGATGTTCGTCCAACCTCTGTCCTACTCTCTCTAGAATCCTCTTAATGTGCCCCAAGATCCCAAGAAGCCTCTCACAAGCCTCTCTCTAGCCTTTGGAAGCACACTTCCAAGTAAGGGGTTTTCTTCCTTTCTAATTTTTTTGTCAATTTTCATTAAGTTGTATTTCCCTTTTTATTTCAATTATGAATGTTGGGGTATGGTTTCGCACCTCCCCCATATTACCCTCTTATTGTTTGAATGATGGGCGAACCCTTTCTCTCTCATTAAATGCCTCCCATGTACACCCGTTACTATGCCGAAATTCCGAAAGGAACTTCTCTCTCTTCTTTTACATTCAAGCAATACTTTTGTATCATGAATCTAAATTCCATTTCTATTGTTGGGACATGTATATATATGATCTCCTTACTGTCCATTACATGTAAATATGATGAGGAACCATTTTCTCTCTCATCAACATTTTTTTTTATGAATTCTTATGTCACGCCGTTACGCTGCCGAAATCGCACCGATTTTCTAAGCCAATGTCTTTGTGTAGTGAATACCATGCCCATTTCTCCATCAAGGGTATTCACCTTTATGCACATTTACTTATTGATTATAAAGTTTCATGTATGAATTCCACATTCCTTTATCGTGGAAGAAATGATTATGTTTTATGAATCCATGTTTTATGATCCATGTGGCACACTTATGCATGAAATGAAATGTTTAAGAAGGGTGCGCTCTTTATAGCGCTCCAATGCATTGGGTAAAGTATAGTATCATCATACATCATGTGCAATGAGAGTTTACTCATGATAATTCAAGTGCAACGAGGGTTTACTCGTGCTTCAAGTGCAATGAGGGTTTACTCATGCTCCATGTGCAATGAGCCTTGGCTCATGCTAATTCAATGTTAAGTGTTGTTGCCACATTTCCATGTTATGATTATCATGCTTTATCATGCCTTTATGTTCATGTCTCTCTTATGCTCTATTGATATGCCTATTTCCTAACATGTATTGTACTCCTCATGTTATTCATTATGTACTCCCTTACTGGGCTTTATAGCTCACCCTTTTCTTATGCATGTCCTCAGGTTATCCCATGCAATGCTAAGTACGAAGGAATGTAGTGGTCATGTAAAGGAAGTTTTCAATAAGGATGTTGTATTTCATGTTTAAAGTTTTTATGTAATGATCCTAAGCCCCAAAGACACTAATCCTTTTGATCTTCTTTGTTGTATCAAGTGAAGTTTTATGTAATAAGGCATGTTTAAGTTTTAATAAAAAGCAGGGTTGTCATAAAACCTATTTTCATAAATCCCATAAATTCTATATATGAAACATTCAATGTTAACAATTTTCCTTCTAGTTCCCTCCATTTAATAAACTATAAATCACAGTGTGAGAAACATTTATCATAATGGAAAACTAGATAATTCAGAAAAATCCCATATAGGATATATAAATCATGGATCCACCTTCATTAATCTATGAAACCAAATGTTTATCTTAGGTTACTCAAAATCATTTTCTATATCAATCGTTCATGATAGTCTGTAAAGAGTGCTTGAATTCGTAACTCATATCCCTCTAGAGTGTCAAACCAGGCGTGTAATGAGGACAGTTGTATTATACCATGTTCCGCTTGAGTTAGGGCTAGTAAAATGTTTTAGAAATGTTACCCCTAGGTACATCAATTCCAGATCCACATACACTATTATAATCTAGATAGGGTTTTAATTTAAGTAAACCACTCACTCTATCCTTACCAAAATTCAAGGAATTTTTTTTTATACATTTCATTACCTATAAACATATCCTTATAGACATGCCTATACATATATTTAGAAGTATTCCTAGCATTATCAGTAAAGTATTATCATCATTGTTTCCAAATAATGAATAAAAATTTCCTTTGATACCAACTATATTGATCTCATCTTAACAAACATGAATTATAAATCATTTTTTGATTGATATTCAGCATAATACAAAAGTACATAGTTGAGGACCCCTGTAGATTAGTTTCTTTAAAAACATGGAACAAAAGCTTCTAACTTGGTCAAAGATCATCAATGTTTCCCCCCCAAATAACTTCCCCTATAATACTTCTACTTAAAAACTTTATTTATAAACTGGGGAGTGGAAAAATAATAAAGGGGTGATATCGAATGATTAGAAAGAGTAAATAAAGTAAATATGTAAGAATAGCATGAACATAAGGGTACGAGGGCATGCGTAAAACTTTTTATGATCATACACTAAATATCAATGATCAGAAACATGAGGCATGTAATAATGATTTTTAATTCATTCGACATGAATTAGAAGATAATAAATTACATGGAGCATGTGATTCTATCATAAGAATAAGACATTGAATTTTTGGTAAACAGGTTAACATATAATTTATTCCCATATATGTCAAGGATTATTGCCAAAAAATATATCAAGGAACTTCATGGCAACTCTACATATTGGGTGAGACACCCCACCATCACAAGTCACAGTCTTATCCTTGTAAGGGCTCATGTTTCCCCATCTTCCCATAGTTGATCAAGTTTCACCATATTCTCATATAGGACTGGGTTTCCTTATCTTCCCATATTAGACCAGGTTCCTCCATCTTACCATTGTGCATCCATTCTATCCAATTGATTCACTTCATTATATAATGAGATATAAATATTTAACCAATGCATTAGAGGGATATTTAGGTCCCACCCATCTCATAATGAAATCATACATACATGTTTCAAAAAATCACAATCAATCATATCATAAATAATGAAAATAAATGGCATTCATAAATATGTAATCGTATATTAACATATTAAAAAATATATGTTTAATAATCATTTCATTAAATCATAACAAATGAAAATAATTAGATTTTGTAAGCATATAATCTGTGAAAGTGAAATCATGTTTATAAATATATAACTTGTGAAAGTGAAACGAGTGTCAAAAAAAATTCCATCAAAACCTCAACCTTTAAAATAATGAATTTAAATTTAACATTTGGATTGTCTCCCTATAAATACATGACTAAGACCAATGTATCACATCTTATATGTAAAATAATTTGGAAATATCCTTTAAAAACGTCTTCAAAAAAATTTACTTTTCTTAATTGATAATGGTTTTTATGAAATAAAACCTCTTAAACACCATTTTCTTTAAAAATAGACATAAAAATTTATAGATTATTCTTTAATTCGTTTATAAAACTATTTCTTTAAAAAAACCTAATATAAATAAATCTTGAAAATAAATTGAATCTAATTTCATGGAAATCACTTTGTAAACTTATAAATAATGTTTGAAAACATTTTAAAAATAATTTATTTGAAAACACATTGAAAAAAATATAAATAAATCCAGAAATATTATAAAAAACTATTTGTTAAAAATACTTTTAAAATTTATAATTAATTTTTAAAAACATTTTTAGGATACATGGTTTTTAAAGATCACATATTTCTGACTGAAGACAGAGGTAAAGTTAGAATTTCTTAAAAACAATTTCTTAATAATTTTATCTACAAAAAAGTGGAAAAACTATTCAAATACATGAATAAATCCTGAAAAACTGGAGTAGAGGATAATTAATAATAATTCATGAGAGATGAATCATAATAATTAGTCAATAGAAGCATAATCATAAACAATATCGATAAATGGTATGATTGTTTCAATGAACTCTTACCACATTGTAACTTTGAATTATACTCACCATTTAAGAAAATAAGATTACATGAATCTTAAATACCATGAAAATATGTTTTTATACGATATATCATTTAAAATGGAATTATATACACCTTTTAAAAAAAATAGGTGTGTAACAAAACATGTGTATTAAAGAAGGAAAAATGATTGAAAATTTTATTAACGATTTGTTAAATTTTGAAATATAAAACACATAAAATAATGTTCATATAATGTATATGTAAATAATTATAAAATTAATTAAAAAATTCTTAAAATAAATCCATGGATAATATTCACACCACATATACGAAATATAATGTGAATATGGTGTGTTCCTCATCGAAATTAAATGTGGGATGAGAAAAACAATTATAATTGAGTAACCATAGAATCATGATCCAAATAAAAGAATTAAATTTAATTAAATCAATAAATATCTTTACATAAATTGAATTAAAAATATATAATGTCATATGGATTTATATACACCACAAAAAAGAAGCAATTGCTGAATATGGCATGTATCTCACAGAAATTAAAAGTGAGCTAAAATTCACATACCTTACATCTTGAAATTATTCATACACAATAAAAGGCTTCTGTATAATAAATATAATTTTATTTTAAATCTACCATATAGTAATATCTTTTATCTAAAAAAATATATAACATGGTCATGACATTATATAACCCATTTGATAACAACTCCATGTAAATGTTACGTTTCAGTTAATATGTTCTTTGATTTTTATTTATGTTTTATCCTGTTAATATTGACCATATTACTAGGATAATGATTTACTTATTTCAGAAATTTATGTCATTATATGAATAGCATAATGACCTAAAATTCTAAAGTAATAACATTTTATTCAATACCGTGTAATACTTGAAACACGAAACGCATAAGGGAAAATAATTTCATGAGAATTTATAATATATTTAATATTTTTAATAAATACAATATATTTTATATCATGAAACTAATTTATCACACATATCATGAAATAATTATTTTCTTTATTGCCTTGCGCTTCATGGAAGACTTCGTTTTACCAAACAATAATAAGTTATTAAAATATTATTATTTAATATATTAAGATATAGCCTAGCTGTTATATTAGTTCTTATTAATAGGATTAAATAACTTTTTAAATTATATGGTTTACACAAATATATAACTAATTTGTCGGTTACTAATTAATTTTAAAGGAATATAATCACAAATTTAATATAAATTGTATGTTTTTATAGAGAACAATTTTTGTGTTCACTAAGATGTTTTATCCTAATTTAATAAATTATTTACGATCATTGAGTGATATTAATTTAATATATATGTATATATTATATATTAAATAAAATATTTGTGATATTCATCAAATATATTTTATATGAATGAGATAAGAACAAACCTAATATTTCATAAAAAACATATATTTTTATTCATGCACTTTTACAGCCTTATGAAAGAGAACATATTTGAAATAAAATTTTTGGAACTTTGATAAATATCATATTTCTAAATAAACACATTCATTGATATTGGATCATAAAAATTATGCTAGGGTGAATTTTTTGTAGTTTTCAACGAAGTTTCATTTTCTGATGAATAGTGGAAATACTTAATTTTAATTCAGTACTTCATTTTCATTTAAATTACTTATATGGTTAAATATTATTTTAAACTCGATTTAATATTTATAAGAATAATTTATTATCAATTAATCCAATTTATGTCATTGTAATCAATTAATTATTATATTAAATATTTAAAAACAATACAAACTTTTGAACTTTCATAATTTAAATACCCATATTGTCGTCTGGTCTGCATGATTAAATTTGAATTAATTTATTCCCCTAATTTTAATGTCATTTTGTAAAATGAATTCTATATTTTTAATCAACATAATTTAAAATTTATACTAAGTTTTTATTATTTTCTGACCACAAATATTATCGAAATAAATTAAAATTAATTACATCGATTAAGGTGAAATTAATATTAACAAATGACTAACCATTATAATAATGGGAAACAATAGCCTAAAAACATTATGAAAACCCATTTTATGGAAATATTTGGACCATATAATCCAATTTATATAATATGGATCATTATTGGATCCAATTGACATGAGAAAACATGTGTTCAATTCCATTTTCAAAAATTTACAAGAGTGGCACTCCTCTACAATAAAGAAATTCACTCATCCCTCCCACATATTCACTCATATGATGGAATTGTTTCCTCAACCAAGATCTATTTAAATAGATCCTCTAAATCCCTAATATCATTATAGAAGCCTCAACATGGTTATAAATCTATCCATGGAAGCATTTTAGTTAAAACCAATATGAGTTACTCAATTGAGAGGTAACACCCTTCCTCAAGATCTTTAGTTTTATTTCTTTTTACACTCTTTAAATTTATCTTATTTAATTATTTATAAAATATTAGTATACTAAATTTAATTATATATTTTTATATTTAGTTTTTAACCATCACTTACATACACTTCCATCTAATCGGTAACAAAATTATTGTTTACGTGTACGCTGAACTACCGCCCCACTAAACGATGATTGTTCATTATTCTTTACCGCATCTAATGGATAGAATTGTGGTGAAAAAATTGTTTATATATATGATATATATGATATTTATTATATATTTATAATTATTTAATTCTTTTTTAACACATACCTTTATACATTCCATTTTGTGTAAATACGATAACATCGTTTGTGGTAGTGTGGACTACAACCTTTCCTAAGCGATATGCTTCATTCACGCTATACATGAAACATATAAAGGATGGTTTTAATAAAACTATATAACATATATGAAATTTATATGAAACTGTAATTATAATATATATATATATATCCCTTACTTTTTAGTCTTTTAATACGAACACTAAATGAATGTACTACTCATGTGTACGTACGACCTTCCATCTACACGAATTGTTAATTTCCGTTTTTATCTCAAAATTTTACATATTATTATAAATACATATATAATGAATATATATTATAATTAAATTCTGTATTTAATTATATATGTAATGAAACCATGATCTTTGCAATAAGATTAGAATGTTTGAAGTCAAAATATACTGAAAAAACAAGGAGATTTAGACATAGAATTTTGAAAATAAAGAAAGATGGTTATAAAATAGGTAATAATATTTTATAAGAAGATAATATATGAAATTTTAAATATTATTATGGTTATGTTATTAGTTAGTGACATGTTTGAAACAATTATTTATGATTTTAAAGTACATTCCCACAAAAATGGGAACACAAGGTAAGCGACTTTGTCTCAATTTATATTCCATTGAGAATTAATTATTGATATACACCTAGTTTATTTTAGGTGGTGCATATGATAATGTTTGAAATATTATATCATGAATCTCTTTATTCTAATGATATTATAAGTTTTATTTAATTTTATTACCTTATGTATTTCTTGATTCATATGTCTCATAGTCGTATGGTGCACTTTGGAAAGATTAAATATTATTCTCATAGAAAACATTACTAAGGATTATATTTACAATATCACTTCCTTTTCAGATTGTTAACATTCGAATGAAACAATAACATTATATTTTTGCACCTAGTATATTATATATAAATATAATACATCCAAAATGTCATATAATATCATGATCGATTCATTCTTCAAGATATTTTAAGTTTTAATTTGAATTATTTAATCTAAAGGGATTCAAGATAAAAGCTACCATGTGGAAAAGAATTTCATAACACAATTTATTTTCATTAGGTTATATTATTTCCTTATTATCATTAATATTATATGATTATGTGTATAATATACTTGAATATGTATTGATGTATTTATACTTTAATATGTGTATTTAAATTTTAAAAACATAACACTCATTGATTGATTCCCACTCCAACATTTTGACATTTTATAGGGATTACATTACAATCTCATTTTTTCGGTACTATTTAAACATGAATATCAATTAAATGAAATTAATGTGAAATTGTTTTATAATACCTTTAATATTATTCTCTTATGGTTATTCATGAACGTTTTTACATATTACTACAATTTTCTACTCATTAGTACTCTAAATGTTTTTGAAAATGTTTTTAGAAAACCGTACACCATTTATATAATTATCCAGAGAACCTTTTTTCATTAAAAAAATTGGTTTTAATATAATGTTTTGAAAATATTGTATTTAGCCTTTTTAAAACGATTTATTAAAGAAAATTTAATGCTTATTGTCCTTTACCCATGTTTTCAATGTAATATATTTTCTCATTTTGATCAAGGAATTATTCCAAACATTTAACATGAAAAAATAAATTTTTTACCTCATAAAAAATGTATAAATTTACCCATCATAATTTCTTTTTTAGCTTCCTTTAAATGTTTAAAATTTCCAATTTTAATGAAATGCTTTTTTAAAAGTGAGTCAGAAGGAAATTGTTTTTTTTTTCAAAATAAAAGGTATTTTTTCCGCATGAATGATTTAAAAAATTCTATTTTTAGTACTATTATTCATTATTAACATCAACGATTTACTTATACTTCAATTTAGATATTTTTTATTTATATTATCCTTATTCATTCTCTGGGTAGTTTGTTATTGATTTGGCCAAGGATAGTATTTACATTCACGGTATTGATTCCTTTGTAAGTCCCCTTGAAATATTTATATTTTGATAATCAATTGAAATTGAATTCCCCAAGATATCAATTTATTTCATTGTTTTTGATTCTTTCATAAATCGTATAACATTTTCATACAGTGTTTTCTTTGAAATTTATTTAAATATTTGGTGAAATATTGATATATATAAATTCATTATTAAATAAGGATATTTGATAAGGAATACTATTCATTTGATATGAGTAATTTTTTTAGACATGAAAGAAATGGGTTGGTGACCATTTATGGTCATCCTTATGTGTTGAAGTCTGGTTAATTAAATATCCATGATGAATTGGTAGTATCATGAGAAAAATTAGTTTTGTAAAATAGGTGGGTTTCTACCTGATATGTTAAATTGTCTTGTGAAAGGTCTTGATAGTAATGGTTCTATGTACCCAGTAAAAATTGTTTCTAATAATTAATCATTTACCACATTTAGTTTATTTATTATTTATCCATGAGATTTTTTGATGACATATGTATAGATACATTTAATTTTTAGTTCATTGACTAAACATATATTTTTTTCATTTCTTACCTTACCATATATATTTTTACTTATATAGTTATTTCAATATAATGTATTGTCTGTTAATGCCTTTCCATATTTATTATCCACATACTTATTTGTTTTTATTATTATATTGTATTTGTATTTATTTTTTTACCATTTCATTGTTATTATTCTCATTGATTCATTATTGCTTCTAATATACATTACCCTTACTGAGTGTAACTTCCCGAACCCATATGTCACTCAATAGTGTCCCAAACCTACTTTACTACATATCCTCAAGTGCATCACCCTAAAATCTAGAAGCTTCTAACTAGAAGTGATGGATTAGGTGAGTCGGTGGGGAGACTATTCCCTCATTACCAGAGTATATCACAATGGATGCCAAAAATATACAGATAATGGAAGTACTAAAACATGCAGGAAATAGATACAACATACTATTAGATATAATTATTAAATGATGGTTCATATTCAATGATGAATATGATACATGTATTTAGAAAACATCCAAAACAGGTACATGGAAATAAAATTCAATACAACTATCTAAAATGATAAAAAGACCAAAATGTGCCGATAGAATTGTGAGCCTCATCTTAGTCCCATTATACCTTATATCAAAGAAAAAATCAACAATATGTGTTAGGTTGCTTTCCCCTATAAATTCAACACCCAAAATAATAATGGTTTAAATGACTAAATGATATGAGTAATGTCAAAAAGGTTCACCATCCTTTTCGAGAGCCTACTTGGTTAGAACTCCACAGTTAAGCATGCTTGTCCTAGAGTAGTGATAAGGATGGGTGACCTTCTGTTAGTTTCCTAGGTTGTGTGCGAGTGAGGACAAAGTATACTATAAAGGACATGTGTTAGCATGTGGGGAATATCATTAGTCAGATGAGCCGTTCAGGCATGTGGGTGGGCCCTAGGGTGGGGACCACGTGTTTGTGGGGAAACTTTTGGGCGAAGCCTAGTTGTCACATTTGGTATTAGAGGAGGAACCCATATTTAAGTGCGGTGCACTTCATGGGTTAAGATGTAGGGAAGACAACGAGGATGTTGTGCTCTAGGGGGGTGATTGTAACACCCCAAAATGATAAATGGTTAAATTACTAAATTATATGACTCATGTCAACAAGGTGCACTTTCCTCTTTGGTATCCTACATGATTAGAACTCCATAGGTAAATGTGCTTGACCTAGAGTAGTGATTATGATGGATGACCTTCGGGAAAGTTTCCTTGGGTGTGTGTATAAGTGAGGAAAAATCACAGTAGAAAAGACATGTGTTGGCCTGTGGGGACAATCAATAGTCTGATGACCTGTTCAGGCACATGGGTTGGCCCCAAGGTGGGGACCACATGTCTGTGGGGCAACTGGTGGTACCTAGCGGGTCAGCACCCGATGGCCAAGTAAATGTGTGGCAACAAGTTGTATGCCTGGGTTGATATGTAGGTCCCACAACGATGATGTCATTCTCTAGGGGGTGGGGGTGATTATATCACCCCAAAATGATAGAGAGTTAAATTACTAAATCATATGACTTATGTCAACAAGGCGAACCTTCCTTTTTGAAAGCCTACCTGATTGGAACTCCATAGTTAAGCATGCTTTGACCTGGATTAGTGGTTTGGAAGGGTGATCTTCTCGGATGATTTCCAGGGTGTGTGTAAGCGAGAAAAAATCACACTAGATAGGACATGTGTTGGATTATGTGGACAATCAACAGCAAGATGACTCTTTCAAGCACATGGGTGGGCCCTAAGGTGGGGACCGCATGTCTGCGGGGCAACTGGTGGTACTTGGCGGGTCAGGACCCAATGACCATGTAAATGTGGGTTGTCTGGGATGTCACTGGGGCCCAGTTGTCACAATAAAAAACTAGAACCATATAATGTATTTGGGCCCCAAGGAGTCACAAACATAGTGTGAGGTAAACATCCTAGTAGGATTATACCCAAAGATATACACTTTTTTAAGTATTACAAAGTAGTATTCTAAAAAAATGTATGTAAAGAAGTAACATAAGTGTGGATACCCATGGAATATATGTACTAAAACTAGAAATACCAACTAGAATCATAGGCTCCCCACACCATATGGAAGCTCCTAACAAGGAAACTAAAATAAATATAAAAAAATGAAATGGCATCACCGCACAACCATCCATATCATGTCCATACTTCCTTGTCATTTAAAGAAATCATATCAAGGACCCACAACATTGTCATACAACCATAATCATATATCCCATAGTTGTGCCATATAATTACGTGTATCTACAATGGCTGTGCCATATAAAAATGTGTAGGCCATAAACAGAAAGATCCAAGGTGTAGAAGACCAAGGAATCCTCGTCGATTCCTAGGATCATCTCGGTGGAAACTTGGTATAGGAATTGGTTAGTGTCCTATGAGAATGTGTACTAACATATCCTATGAGTGTCCATGAAAGATGGATTCATGGGGTATAAAATCATGAGACATGCCATGGAATAAATACTCATGGTGAATACTATACCAAGGTGTCCACTACCACATTCCAGATCAATAGATATCTTTCCATGGATTATATCTAAACTATCATACATTCACATGAGTTAACAAACAGCTAAAATCTATATGAGTCTAATGACTAATATAATCCATTTCATTTTAATCATCCCACATTGGTATAACTACCCATTTATCACCATTAACCACTCAACATATCACATGGGTATACCCACACATAATTTAAAAAATATTTATGCTATCTAAAAACAATCAATGAGCATACCCACTGGTTTCATAAAATCCATTGAATCCATCTAATCATTTGAGCATTGATTATTATGGTAACATAAGGATAAGAGGTTAAACTTTTCATAATCATGTAAACCAACCTCATTAAATTTCAACTAATCTTCTTTAAACTAGGAAATTCGAAAACACACCCCTTAGGGGGTTTATCAAATGTAAAAACCATGTAAAGGCGTGGCCCACCCCTTGGGGGAAAAATATCAACACATATCAAGAAACCGAAAGGTATCCCTAACATGAACTTATTTATCAATTTCAAATGAACATATCAAAACCGGGCCCTCACCAAAAAGTCTATTAGGCGAAAAAATGGCAGATAGCACTGTAAAGCATGAAAAGACAAATGAAAATTAAAGACCACTGATCATAACTATGTAGTAGAGTTATCATCTAGTATCTTGTCTCGATTTTCATCATTTTTGGAGAAATATAAAGAATCGATGAATAAGAAGATATTAAGGTATATAAGCCGAAATAAAAATAGAACATCTAATGTTATGAAGAATCAATAATGACTATAAAGGAATCAAGTATTTAGTGATGTGGTTCCAATATCACAGACAGTGAAAGAATCAGAGTCCGGATGACTGATATATATAAATAACTAGAAGTGATAGGTTTAGGTTACTAAAGTAGGAGAAAAAACCATTCTGTCTGGAAAATAGATGCTACAAACACTATTTTAAAAAAACAATCAGGAAATTACATGATGTGCAATTATCTTACACGGTGTGTAATGCCTGGTTTTTTAATTCCTAGGTAAAAACCTTATACACCGTGAAAGGTCCTAGATGGACCATGAAACGTAGTACAATTGGATTACATGAAATGTGTCCCAATTACATATCATGTAATAGGAAGGAATCCAACATACAACCCTCCATCCCATTCTTTCCCAAGCACTACCAATTTGGCCCATAGTCTTACTTAGTTTCTAATCCAAAAAATATTGTTAGACCATCAATTAACTTGAAAAAAAATATACCTACCTTAATAAAAACAGAAGATCTTACAATCTTCCATCCTTAAATAAATTCATCCATGAATTTCCCTTTCAAGGGTGGTCAATATTCATCTGAAAACAAATCTGGTCATTGACCATTTATGTCAGCCTCCTGCTCCCAAATCTCATGGTGTAAATAGATGTGATTCTATTGCACTCATACCATAGGTACTAACTGGTCTCGAATAACCATTGTTACCCTAACCATGATACGAATCATATTATCCTCAAATGATGAATAATCCCTCAACTCAACCTCCTTAGGCTAGAAATCCTGAGATGGCTCTAAATGATAGTGGAACAATAGAGATATGTGGAAGAAATCATGCATGGCTTTGTACCTCTGAGGTAACTGTAACTGACAGGCTACCGACCCGACTCTCTGCAGAATCATGAACAACCCGACCTATAATGGTGAAATTTTACCATGTCTCTAGATCCGTTTCTATCACAACCTTATTGAAACACATAGGAATAATTGATCCCTGACCTAGAACTCTAGATTTCATCTACGTTGATTATATTATTATTTATGGAGAGATTATATAGTATCCATCCACTTTTGAATCATCTGGGCCGGCATAGATGTCTCATACATGACACAATGACATGGTAATCATGTCTCACCTACATCTAACAAACATAGGGGTTATTGGCATGGCCTACCATATAAAACCTCATATTATGTAATCTTTATCATCTTCTATTAACTATTATAACAGGACAACTCAATAAGGAGAATGTGCCTCTCCAAAGATCCCCTAAAATCTAGAACGCTGGATTTTATAATATCTTCTAGCAATTTATTGTTTTCTATAATTATCCATCAGGCTTAGGGAGTTATGTCGTGATCAGAAGAACCAGTCTACCTAGCACCCTCTAAAATATTTTCCCAAAACAAGATGTAAAGATGGTGCCCTATGAAAATCAATAGTCCTTGAAACCTTGTGAGGTCATACTATCTCATTGATATGAAAATTTCAAAGCTCATAAAAACATAAGGTCTCCCTGATCGGTAAAAAATGAGAAACCTTCATGATCCTGTAAAAAACAACCCACAAAGTAGACTTTCCCCGAGGCGACCTCAGTAAACCTTCCATGAAATCCATTGTAGCATCATCCCATTTCCACTTAAGAATAGATAACTGTTTTAAAATCCTGACTAGTCAGTGATGTTATGATATCACATGCTAATAGGTGGATCATCTCATAAAAAAACTATCTACCTCACACTTCATACCTGGCCACGAGGATAGAAATTTCAAGTCACAGTACATCTTGCAGACTCTGAGGTGCACTTCCCGAGTTCAAGCATGAAACTCCTACTTCAACCCCTCTCGTATATCCACTAGAACCCAAAAAAATCCATGGATATGTAGGATCTCATGAACACCTATAGTCTAACTATATGGAGGTTCCTCACCTTTACACATTGTTGTAGGATTAGACCCTCATAATCTAATAGTTACATCATCATCACTCTATCCAGTAGTGTAGAAGTCACAACTATGGATGATAGAGAAGTCTATCCCTGACTGTCATGAACCTCCAAATGCATCTCTATGAAGAATTCCATAAGTATCTCTCACTACTGGACTACTGCATCACATGTATTAGATTCATCCAGCTCAGTTCATCATTCACTTCATTACCTTTACCAAGAGTGTGAGAATTCTCTATGTTAAAGAAATTAGGTACTCTACCCACCCATGCTAACTTAGATTCATGTCATTCTATGTAAAAATATACTTGAGGATTTTGTGTTCTGGGTAAAACAAAAAAAAATTCTCCCATTAAATATTTTCTCCAACATCATAATGTGAGAAAAAATACATCTAGATCTATATCATTCCTTAATTAATTCCTATCTTGTGGACTCGGCTACCATGAACCATATGTCATGAAGCAATCCCACTACATCATCAATTCCCCCAGCCCAATACATGATTTGTTCCAATACAAAATTTAACTCTAACCCTGCAGTCACAGTATTAGGATTCAGGCTGATGTTAATCATCTTTTTAGCTCTTGAATGGATATCTCACAAGAATCTTACCATAAAAACTACACACCCTTTTGTTCAATCATATAAATGGAGCTATTAGACATGATAATTACTATAAGAAACACATGTAGTAACTAGATAGCCCTAATAATCACTATATGTCAAAAATGTTCTTGGTATGTTCCCAATAAACTATAGATATCACCTTCTTTGGGTCCACTGATACTCCTATCTCTATGATGATATGAGGAAAGAAGTGAATCTAATCCATCCAAGAGTGAAATTTTTTGATATTTTCATATAACTAATCCTCTATTTTTGTATTCAAAATGATTTCCAAATTTTTGGAATGGTGTTGTTGATTATGAAAATTAACCAAGATACCATCCACTAGAACCAAAATAAAAAAAATTAGGTAAGGATGTAACACTCGATTCATCAGTGCCAAAGAAATAGTTGGTGCGTTCTTGAGACCAACCGACATAACCAAATAACTAAATAGACAATACATTATATTGAAGGATTTATAAGTCATGTATGCAGGTTTAACACACACCTAGTGAATTCCAGACATCAATTTGATTTTCGAGAACAATCCAGCTCCTTAAAGATGATCAATAAGGTAATCTATCTGCAGTAAGGGATATTGATTTTTAAACATCATCTGTTTTAGTTTTATATAATAAATACATATCTTAAGAGTTATATCCATATTTTCAACAAAATTAACAAGAAAATCCCATAGAAATGTAATGGGTCAAATAAATCCCTTTACCTCTAAATCTTCTAATAGTCTCTGGAACTCCTAAAACTCAGACGTAGTAATCCTATAAGTAGAAATGTATACTGTTGCAAATCCTGGCACTAGTTCAATGGAGGACTCAACCTCCCTATTATAAGGTAACTAAAAAATAGCATACAAGAACACATCCTTGAATTGATGAACCATTGGAGGAAATTCCCCCTGACTCTATATTTATTCATCAAAAAACAAACTAGCAATATGGGATGTCATACCTCCTGTCCATTAATGCTCTTGTCCATTTTAGCTCGTATGGACATACAATTCCACCAAGTGAGTAAAACCTACACCATATGGTGATGTGAAAGTCACCATTTTCTGATAGTAGTCAACGTAAGCTAAATAAGCTACTAACCAGTCCATTATGAGAATGACTTAAAACCCTATCATCTCGAGGACATAAAGTTCCCAGACGCAGTGACACCAACCATCATCAAGTGGATACTGGCTTCACTAGAGAACATAATGCAATATGATTCCCTAAGGTGCATCTAGCATCAAAACTCTCTCACAAGGACACATAATAAGCACATTTCTTTTTCACTATAATTACATATTTGAAACTATAAGATGCACCTATTTTAAAAAATGAAAAAAATAGTATAGGCTACTATGATGTTACCTATCATCATAGATGGTCAATCATATTTCTTCTTGGGGGTAGCTTGTACAAAATAGATCTGACATGTACTATATCCATGTGATAGAACATCACAAGCCAGGGTTGGTCCACTCTGATATCTAGGTGTCACTGGTGTCTGGCTTCCACTTCAATGACCAAAATTTCCTTGGCCAAATGAACCCACACTTCTTGAGATACCTACTTGATACGAAGTTGAGAAACTAACTCCAAATATAGGTTTCGAATATGAACTCCTATAACTCACAGTTAGAGGGATGGTCGGGCCAAACCACATCACATGATCCATCCCACCGCAATCTTGGAACATGACTAGGTCACAGTTTCACTAATTATTCATGTTGAATCAGTTTCTACACTGATGAAAAAACATTGAGCTACAAGTATTCATATCCAGGATGGTTCTCATCTCACTATATGACTCAAATCGTCACTTCCTACCTAAATATATAGATCTTCTATGTTGATATATTGGACTACCCAGCTCTTTACCCCCAGATTCCTTTAGGGTTTGCTTTGTAATTATAACTTGATTCACAATATCAGTTATTGAAATTAATCGAAACACATTGACATATGATTTGATTGAATTTCATATACCTCACTCAAATTTCCTTTCTCTAGATAGCTCATCATCAAGGTACATCAGTACAAAACCCTGCAACTCTGTAATGCATGTAGAGTACTCAACAACTATCATGAAACCCAACCGCATACACAAGAAGGCATTATCCCACTCTGTGCGGAGAGTCTCAGGGTAAATTTATTCATATAAGCGGGTATATAAATCAATCCAACCCATATATTATAGCCTGTAATCCTTGTCTAGGACATCCAGGGCTTTGATACTTCATTTATCTTATAAGTTGCAAGCTTGACCCTCCTCTTACGATGCATCTCCAGATGCATTAAGTGGATGGTTTATGTACAACCCCATTCTTTTTCAAAAGATATTCCATGTCCTGATTACATATGAAAATTCTTATGTCACATATTAAATCATTTGGTGTTCTAAATCAGTGGAGGATGTGTTTTTTAATAACTCACTAACATTATGTGAACCATCCTTTCTAGTGGGTTTGGGCTCGACCCTCCTAGAAACATAATGGACCACAAGAAGAATGTATGATAATTCCCATTAAATTCACTCCCAAAACATTGAATATCTAATAGTAGATAAATGTATTTAGGGTAATTTCATTTTGTTTAGAAATCATGCCAAACATTTGGAATGTGGGACAATATTAAAAGAACACATGTGAGTCCCTGAAGTGTGAAGGACTTATAAATCCTTTGTCAAGGACCAATGGGGAGGTCCTTTATGGTTAATAGTGGCCACCGCCATGAAATTGGTGAAAAAAATCAAATATGAAGGAACATTCATATTCATCAAAACATCTCATAATTACCATGTTAGGCCCATTTTTCAATTTTTATTATCATCCAAAAAATTAAATTTTGAATAAATTATCAGCTTTATATTTTTTAATTTGAAAAATATTCTGTAAAAACACTAGGAACTATGTAATTCAAAACTGGGGAATACCATGGTAACATTGGACTGAAAGATGATAGGTGTTCAGTTTGAAATTCAGGATAAATTATTTCACAATGAGAGGAGTTGGAAACTCTACTTAGAGGATTATCCACAAGGTGTTCTTTTCCTTGTTTACCTTTACTCATAATTTAAAACTCTTAAAGAATTAGGATGCATCTTATTATCCCCAGTTTAGAATCACTTTTCATGAGTAATAACTTTATAGAATAATATTATGTGAATATGATGATTTTAGTACCTAAAAGATAGATCTAGAAATTATCTATTGAAATAAACACTATTAAAAGTACTTTTTAGAGAAGTTATTGTAAGTTTGAGTGTAATCTGGTGTTTTGGAGACATAAACGATAAAATGAAATATTCTGTATCCTCATTGAAAAAGAACATCCCAAATATCATTATTTGAAGCATCACATACCAATTCAATGTGTAAGTACCAGTTTGGGGATTGGATGATTGGGGAAGATGAAAGAACAATATTGAGTTCAATGAAGGATCTCTTACAAGCCTCATCTAAATGGAATGTAACATCATTCTGGAGTAGATTAGTGAGTGGTAGGGACATAATTATAATGTTCTATATGAATCTATGATTGATCAAGTATTTACATAAATACTATCTTTAGAAATTATATTCCCAAGAACAATCCCATTTGAAACCATGAAGTAATTTTTATCAAATATTTAACACAAGGTTTCATTTGACATGCTTTTTTAGGACCATAGAGAGTGAATCCAAGACATATTCAAATGGATCACCATAAATTTTAATTACATCCATTAATAACTCTTTGAAATAATCAAATAAGTTTGAAAATATAATCATCATACACCTCTGGAATGTTGTTAGATAATTACAAAGTCCAAAATGAATTCTCTTATATGCATATGTTTCAAAGGGGAATGTGAATGTAGTATTTTCTTGGTCTTAAGGTGTTATAGGAATTTATAAGTATTCAGTTAATCCTTTATGAAATAAATAAATTTTCTTTATAGATAATCGTTCTAGATATTGACCGAGGATGTGAAGTGGGAAGTGACATTTTCATGTTTGTCATTCAATTTCTGATAATCAATGTAGAAACTAAATTTTTTCACTCAAGTTGTGACCACTTCTCCATGTTCATTTGTAAAAATAGTTATCCCACCCTTATTAGGAACCACATGAATCATATTAACCAATTTACTATCTTAAATCGTGTAGCTAATACTGTCATGAAGAATCTTGGTGATATCTTCCCTAACTACATCGTGTATAGGTGGATTGGTTCTTCTTTATGTTTGTCTGATTAGTTTGGACGGTTCATCAAGATGGATCAAATACATTCCAAGGTAAGAGTTGACTACTAGTATGTTATATATGGTCCAACCTACGTATTCATTAGTTTACTATAACACATGAACAAGTTTTGGACTCCTTGGTTTTACTAAGTGCAATAGAGATAAAGACAAGGAAAGAGTGATCATGGAAATGGAATTAATTTTTTATGTGTGTACAAATAGGTTTCATATCAGTCTCATAATTAATTTTTTGGCTACAAAAATTAGGAATGGATGAAGGTATTGTTGTTGATTCTAGTTCATTATCCATAATACTTTCCAAGGAGGAATAGTAGATATCCGAGTTGTGATGGGATTCAAGAGATTTTTCAAGACCCTTTAGATTGATGGAGCCTATGAATGATATTTCATTATTAAATTAATCAATTAAGTATTTTTTTAATCATGGTAAAACTTTCATGAGCACCACCATCACTGTAAAATGATAAAAATGATGGAATAAGGTTCAATTGACTCTTATAAGTGTCATAATTGGCATGGATTGGGAAGGTAGAGTGATTCTTTGATGGGTATCTCTTGGCTCAAATAAATTTTAACATTACTAGTTTGTCACCAAACTCCTTGATTAATATTCCCACATATACATCAATATGAATTCTATTATTAAGGTGGAATGGCCATCTAAGAATTAGGGGAGATTTAGAATAGGTTGTCTCACCTTCCATATCAATGACACGAAAATTAGATAGGAATATAAGATCATTAACATTGACAAGGGAAACCTAGATTGTTCCCTCATGATCAATAGAGAGTTGACTAGATAATTAGATTAAAACACCCATTGGATATTAGTAATCTAGACCACTATTGTGGAATATTTATCTGGGAATTACAGTTATTAAGAATCCAATGTTAATGAGTGAATCATCAATGTTGGACGTCCCATTTTGGCATAGAACTGTAAAGGTTGATGTATATTTTCACATCATGGGAATGATATTTTGTGTCAATTTTTTTCAATTTTCCAAAGTTTCATCTTATGAGTTCACTATTCAATAAGAAACATTACACAGTTAGGAAATTTTTACGGAAATATAAGTGTGTAATGTTGACATCAACATGTCTAAACAATTTAATCATTTTAGGATCAGGGTCAATGGGCTTTCTTGGATTACATACACCTTGAGGAAAAGGATTTGGGATCCATAGGGGAGTGGAAGAAGGTTAGGGAGTATCTTATTGTTATTTTTCTACATTTTTGTTCTTTTTATTTTTAAACTCAACATTCGATGCTTTATTTGAGAATCGATCATGTGGTGTGAAATTTTTTTCCATGATCGAAGTTAAATTTCCCTAACATTAACCTTTGGTTTGGGGAATGTTTGAGATTTGAGTTAATAAGAATTGGGGTTTTTTGATAACTTAGGTGGGATTAATGTTGGCCAATTTTGTTTTCATAGATTTTAATACTAGAATGAGTGAATGGGGAATGATCTACCAAGAAAGTTTCCCATGTTTTCATGGAAGAAGAGGTTGTTCGTGGATTTGGATTACCTTGATATTGTTTATTGGGAAAGTGATTGTATTTGGATTCAATTTGGATAGTTTCACAAGGATAGTGGAATCTTGGATGAGTCAGAGGAGGATTTCTCCATTGATGTTGACTAATAAAAGGATAACGTTGTTGGAAATTAACACAAATTTGACCATATTATAATTGGTTTGGATTTTGAGGAAGGAATTGAGGGATATGGGATATGGGATTACCATACCTCAAGACGGGGTTATAGGTAGAAGAGAAGGGATGAGAGTGGGGTTGGTAAGAGTTTCTAATGATCTGACCTGATACTTGAGGGTTGTTGTTCTGCTATGTATATACTTCATTGAACTCCATTGGTCTTGATAAATCAGATGGATCCTCTGGATGTTATAGACATGTGTAGGTTAGATTATCTAGTGAGCTACAGATTCCACAATTTTTGATAGGTCTAGGTGAATAGATATTATAGATAATATGAGGTTGGGGCTTTGGCATCCAATGCTAGTTGTCTCACAAGACCTGTATACTAACTCATCCACATAGTCTTCTTTTTGGGGTATATTGATTGATTCTCATGGACTTTTTTGACTTGAAAATGTTATCTAGCATGGAATTACTATGTTTTTTTATCCATGTTACTTATGAGATGTCAGGCAGCTATATAATTTTTTTCATCTTCTCTCCATATCCAATAACCCCTCATAGAATTATTATATCAATATCTAGTTATGGATTTTGTGGTGTTCGAAAGATTCCATAATCTTTTTTAATGTCTCATTGTACTGAGATAGTGATTCATTATGTAATTGTTGGATACCACTAATTTTATTTTTAAAAGAATATGTTCCAAAGGATGGAAATAACTTTTCAAAAAAAGACACTTTATATCACAATCCATTTGTTTATGGAACTTTAAGGGAGTTAGTTGATCCATGACTTGGTAGAGGTATCTTTAAATAAAGGGAATTCTAGAAGATATATTTTTTCATTAAAAAATCCTTTTAGTTTCATGGTAGTGCACACCACTTGGAACTCTTTTAGGAGAAGATGTGGATCCTCACCAGCTATCCCATGGAAATGAGGATAGAAGATGAATCAAACATGGTTTGAGTAAAAAAATATACCTCAATATTAGGATATTGAATACCAAGGTGTTGGAATTTTTTTATTATGGGAAACAACTTATTTATGGACTAGTTCTGTCAGATTGGCCAAATACAGTTCAATTTGTTGGACAATTAATAACACATGAGTGATTTGATTATTCTAAATGTTATTCCTAAGTCATTAAAGAGTTCGATAAATTTCTTCGTGAAAAAATAAGATGTATTTTTGTGAAGGCTTTGGGGAATTCAGGGTAATTTTTAAATGATGAGGAAGGTGAGTTTTCATTTTTATTTATTTTCCATTTTTTATTTTTATTCGAAGGCGGCGTTTTCATTGTGTTTTTTTCATATTATTTCTTTTTATTTTTATTTTTTTGTTTTGTTTTACCAAAAAAAATACTAACTAATAGTTTCATCATACATATAAATAGATCCATTTAATTAATTATTTATTTCCACCTATCAGCCATTGAAAATTTTGGTACTCTGTTAATGTGTATAGCCTCACTCGGGTCGAATCATTGGCGAGTGTACAAATTTAAGCATCAATATTTTTATTTATCTTTTTAATGGGGATTCATTTGCGGAGCATATTAAAATTGATCAATTCATGATTTTTGATTTAATATGATGATAAATATTTGGGATAATTCATTATTCAAGATTTACTCTTATGATATCCATGAAAATATCTTTATAATTCATCAAATTGACAAAAACATCACAGGATATTTTTGATCATAATTATAAATTCATGAAGCTTTAATAAAATAAATAAAATAACTAGGGTTATTATATAATTCAAAAAATGTTTATATTAATGTATTTAGTGTTTCAATAATCCACTAAATATCTTGATTAAAGTACATAATTCATTATTCCTTGATATTTTTATGTTTAACATACACAACTTTATGCTAATGAATATTCCATGAGAAAAAACTATCAGTCAGTTAACATCGCTAAATTATGACTCACACGAACAATATATTTACTCATATACATATATGGTTAGTAATATGGTAATATGTGTGTTTGGATATTAATAAAAAATGTAATAGAAATAATAGGATAAAAAAGAGTTGTACGCCAAACAGACACACGAACTGTGAAGATAAGTAAAATGAACTTTTCAATTGAATGAGGAAGTGAAAGAAGGATTGGTTTTTAAATATGTATAATAAATTTTAAGAACATTAATATTAAAATACATAAGTTATATTATATTAATATATTTGAGGAAACATTCATTAATATTTAAAAAAAAGTTACAAGAAATCACTTACAAGATTACAAATGAAAATGAATCAAAAAGAACAAGAAAAGAAAGAGTGAAGGAAAGGTATCTAAAAAAATGATTTTGAAGGTCATATTTAGAATTTTTCAAGTCTATGGAATTTTAAATGTATCTACTTATGCTCACAAATTGAAACCAATTTCAAGGTTATTGGGGGTATTTATTCATAGCCTAATTCAGAGGATTATTTTCATTCAAAATATGACCCTCGATTTTGATCGACAATTTCTCCATCTAGATAGCTTAATCTTGAGATATATTCTTTATTGAAGTAGTAAATATTTATTTTATATATATACCCTCAAATTAGTTCAACTAGATGACTTTTTTATCCAAGATTGTAGCTATTTTACTTAACAATGTGATGATGTCCATTTTTATCTATAATTTTTTGATAGACACAATGTGAATGAGTTATTTGATAGGAATGTGCCCCAAAATCAGAACCATTTATTCTAAAATATATATAACCTACATCTTTTATTTCAACCCATAAAATTCTATCTCAATTATTCATTTGGATTTAGAGAAAATTCAGGAATGGTGGGTTGTGTGTAATTTCTAGACAGAATGCTGGGCTGGACTTCAAAACATTAGTTTGGACCCTTTATTGTGTAGTTGGGCCTTAAAATTTCTATCCATCTATATTTTAGATATTCAAGAATATATTCAAGAGATTAATAAAATTTGGGCTTCCGTATTGAGCTTATAAATTATATATTCATCGTTGGTTCAGCTTTCATCACATACGTGGGGGCCCAACTTTTGTTGTCCATATAAACCTTTAGATGGCATAATTCACCCAATATCATGTTAAATGAATTGTAGGAATTTTAATTAAGAACCATAAAAATATTAATAAAAAATTTTGGAATTTAGTGTGAGATTTATAATTAAAACAATAAACTGACTCAAATCTAGATTAAAAAAATAACGCACAAAAGTTATATTTAATAATAAAATATGATTTTTTCACAAAAATTATTCAATTTTCATTGATAATAAGTAAAGGGAGTAAATAAAATTTTTTGTATAATATAATAGAATTGTATATTAATTTCATTTCTTCTTGTGTGATGCATGATGTTTTTTGGTTATAGTGGTGGTCGGTTTGGATTTGGAATGTGTTGGGTAGTGATGAAATTGTTAGTTTTCATGGGAGATGATGCTGGATAGTGTGTGATGGTGGTGATGTGTGTTTATTAGAATGATATGTTTTTTTGTGGTGGTATATCTTGGATAATGTAGTATAATGGTATTGGAAGATGTGATATGGATGAGATACAATGTCTTGTGGTAATTTTAGTTTCCTAGTTAGCAGTAAAATGAAATTTAAATAATGAAACTAAATGACATGGGTTGGTAAATGAATAATAATAGGATATATTTAAATATGATAATGGGATAGAATATATGTGCTGAAATTTTATTAAATTAAATGAATCATAAATGAATTTTCTATCTTAATGTGGATGAAAATTATTAGTAAATGGAAGTTGGTGGAAAATCAATAGTTCTGGAAATTGTGGAACATATAACTAAAAGAACAATTTCACAGTTATGTGTGGTGGTTGTGTGGTCTTCTTATTTATTTGGTAGAAGAAATTTTTAATAATTTTATGTGGTTTAATTGTCTTTTTGTGGAGTAAGTTAGATAAGTTTTTGGTAAACTATAGGTGTAGTCTTGTGTGTTATCTATATATCATGTATTTTCTTATTACTTTCATGCATGCCACAACCACGATTGATAAACATACTAATGACTAATGTGTTTGGGTTTTATGTGTTTTTACCAACATCTATGATGGATTAATTTAATGGGTTTTTATTCCATATGTGTCACTATCCCATCAGCGACAAAGATTATACGAGTTATTTTTGGAAGTTTCCCAAAAATGATACAGTTGTGGTAGAATATTTCCTAGAGATGAAATAGGTTGGTGTTAGAGATTTCCCATTGATGTTATGGGTTAGTGTTCGAGATTATATAGTGTTTTTGATGATGTGATAAGTTCTAAGGGTCATACATGGTTGTAGGAGGGAGTGGGGTTTGATTTCATCATGTTAATGAAGCCTTACTTCATTTTTCATGAGATGAGGTTGTGATGTGATGGTGAGGTTGTGATTTTATAAGGACTAACTCATTATCTAAATTATATAACCCAAAAAATGTTTCTATAATTAGGGATGAATCCCATCCAACATAGATGATAATTGGATATGTTATGTGATTTGTATGAAATTTATGGGAACATATCACATTTGATGATGAAAAATAAGAGTGAAAAAATACTGATGAAGAATTTGTGGGGTGAATTTTATTTCATTTCTTTTGATACTATGATAAAATATTGGATATTTCGTTTAGTGGAATTCTATTTTATGGATATTTTTGGTTATTTTCAAATTTTATTACAAATTTATTCTACTATTTTTTACTAGTGAATTAGTATTCTCTTTCAACATGGGTGCTAGAGACCTTGGGTATGATTATATTGGGTATACATTTTATTCTCAACCCATATGTATAAAAAGTAAATTTTTAATGTTTTTTTTGGATTAGGTGAACAATATTTACTTTACTAACTTCTATATATAATTTTTTGAGTATCCACTATAGGACATGTAAAATGTATTTACGTAGAGAAATTTATTTTAATTTTTGGCATTATAAATACATTATGGGGTGGTCTTTCAGTTAATTTTATATTATTTTATATATTTTCATGCTGGTTATATGTCCTATCTATAAATACTATATTATTAATGTGGATAGTAACTTTCATGTGTGATATTTTTATACACATGGTGATAGTCACTAACCCAGGTCCTACTAGATTCATAATTCACGGAATCATTGTCTTTGTTCCTTCGTTTCCATCCTTTGAGGGGTACCTTTGGATGTAAGAGTCATGAAATGAACTAGTATCCATACATAAGAAAAATAGTAAAACATTTAAAAAATTAAATTAAAAAAACAAATTAAGATTTGATAGATTGAGATTTTATTGATGTGATCAACATTTTGAAGCTGGAAATTTTCCAAACACAATAATATTCTGGATAATATTAATGAAAAATAAACTATAATAAAATATGAACTAAATTAGGAACAATATTGGAGTTTTAAAATTTAAAAAACATGAATAAAATGATAAAAAAAATTTATAATCGTGTGGATATACATATATCGAATCATCCAAATCAAATTTTATGTACAATATAATAAAAAAGATAAAAATTATTTCCAATTTCTCATGTTATAGAAAATTTGATTCATGCAATTTAATGCAATGTAAAACTCAAACTGGTGATGAATTTATTTAATAATATTGTTAAAAAATCACTCCTAAATCAAGGATAGATTGAGCTGAGACGAGAATAAATGGTACCCCCAGACTAAGTCCAAATAAACAATTGAATGTTTCTAAAAAACAAGTAGTTATTCTATAACAGTTTAATAAAAACCGAGAACAAAATTTTAGAATTTTGTTTCTAGTTTGATGGAGAATTTATACATAAAATACTACATATTCATGTATATTGTGTCACTTCAATGAAATATACATGAATCAATATGGATAATATTTTAAAAGAAGTTGTGTCATTTTTTCAATAGTGAAATTCTTTTAAATGAAAATTGTGTCAAGATAAAAAATTATAAGAATGTCAACACAAAATATATATCACTTTTTTCAGGGAATAATTTTTGAATGTTTGACCAATAAAGGGGAAAATGGTGATTTATTAATATATTTCATAGATATAGTTTATATTATGGTAATATAATGATATTTCAAATATAAAGGAAGAGACAGGGCCCCTCTATTTATGGTAGTTCTTTTCAAAATATTATGGTGAATTAGTAACAAATTAATATTTTTGATAAAGATGTAAAATATTGTTTTTAATAAGTATAATTTTCTCTGAAATTTGAGTAGAAAATTTCATGAGAAAATATGTAGTATGGTTGAAAATGATCGATAGAACTCATAAAATAATTTATTATTGTTTCTATATCAGGATGAAATTACAAAGTTTAAGAAGTGGGAATTTGAAGACGATTTTTATTTTGTTTGTCAAATTAATAATATTTTAAAAAGGTGGAAATTAAAAGGATGAATGATACCCTGGAACCCATCAAATATAATATTAATAAATTTAGATAACATGGCATGAGGAGCTCTTCGAGAGATGACGTTGGAATAATAGGAAGTTCCTAGTTAATAGGAAACTGTCACCATCTTTATATCATTAATAAAAAATCAAATCCCCCCTTATTCCATTATTTATTTATTTATTTTCAAAATTATGAATGTAATTAAATGAAATAGATTGTGGAGGACTCGGTTAAGTGTTGTTTTAACTATAAACAATAAGTACTAAAAATTACATCAATGGTTACAATTGAATAAAATCAACCATGATGAAGGGGAAAATGCATACTTTGTGGGGGCAGTTACATGGAGAGGTGTCTATGAAAGAAGAATTAATCTATATAAATATTTAATTTGGGTCAGATAAATTGAAAAATAAAATTCTTGTAAATAATAAATCTCAATACCCTGTTATAAATTATTTACATTCTATTATCAAGGGGGTATATATTGAGATTATAGGGTGAATTTTATGCCATTCATATAAACAATTTTAATGATTTTTTATGAAGATACTAAGTTAAATTTCATGATATATCTATTTTAATAAATATAAACCTGAAAAGTGAGGTATCACATACTACATAATGGTATGGATAAAATATTTTCTTTCGTTATTCTATATTATTTTATACACTGGGTTTTCTCTTATAGACATAGAGTATATTTGACAAAGACTCATTTCTATTATGTTTTTCAATGGAACACTTTCCTCAATTGGTCATATCATAATGATATTTACTATCCATTTTAGAGAAAAACATTTGGGTATACCATTGAAATTTATTAATGACGAGTAAGATCTAACACAAATATTCCATTTTTTTAATAAGGGTGGAGAGAAGATTGTTCAATATATATTGAAATTAAATATCAATGGTATTGAAAAAATATTAGAATGGGGAGATTGGATAGCCCAATATAATAGTCTATTTATTTTTATTAATTCTTATTATCGTCAAAATGAAGAAATTTTTATTACCTATTGGAAAAAATAAGAATATTTGAGTATGATTATACAATCATAAATACCTTATGGATGATGGAATTAAAATCCATTGTGAAAAAATTAATAAATATATTTTTGGATTATAGTTTTGAGGTGATTTTTGGTGTTAGATAATTTCCTAATATGGCTTCAAATGAGATAGTAGAATTGAGGAATATCAATGTTAAATTTATAATTTTGGATATTTATTAAACCCTACATACATTATTGGGTATACAAAATAAATAGAGATCAGAAATAGTTAATAAAGCTTCAAAATATAATGATGTAAAAATTTAGGAAATTCAATAATCCAAAATTCACATCATAAGGTTTTTTATTACTGAGTTGAGTTATTCAAAGATAATGTTGAATTCATCCAATTATGAACATCTATTTTTTAGTTAACAATAAGATCTTAATTGATTTCTAAGATTGTACCAAGTTTAAATGGTTCACAAATATCATAAAACACTATTAAAGTGTTAGTGTTTAATCAACTCTATGATGACCAAAAAAACCAAAGAGAATTTTTTAGTTTCCGATCATACTTTTTGGAGTAAAAATTTCCCTACAAAACTGGGAATATATTAATCTATATCAAATGGTAAAAATAGAAGGAATTGAATAATATAAAAATGAAATCATTTTGTTAATGGTGATTAAATATTATTATTTTATTAAATAAAATAATTATCATAATAAGAGCTTGTGATTAAATTTGAGATTATAGAAGAACCAACAAAGAAAGAAGTTGGTGTCTGAGGATTACATTGCATATAAAATGTTTCACTCTATAAAGCTACATGATTCCTTGAATACATTAAGGGAAACGTGATGTTAATTAATAGTTTTGGATTTTGTGGAAGATGAAATTATCTCAAGACTTCATGAAATTTAAATGGATATATTTGATCAATATTTTTCTGAGAATAAAATTAAAATTAAAAGTTATATATATCTTATATATTTAAATTATAACTTATCCACCCATCCAATATTTTAAATAATTTACATATTTCAAATATTGGAATCAACATTACTAGTATACCAAACAAATATAAAAATACATGTGAAGTTAAAAAAATAATAGAGAGGTAGAGAGAGCACCTGGTACTAAATTCTACGGAAAATAACTTTATATATCAAAGAGGAAGGTGATCCAACAACATCGAGCACATCCTTGTACATCCTAAAATAAGAATAGTAATAATATAATTTACAATTATTATTGAATTATTTTTAGATAAAAACAAGTTTGACACCACATATTTTGTTTCATTGCATGAGGATAATGTGAAAATAAATAACATCTTCATATAACCTGCAACCATCATATCATTAAGATAATAACATAGGTAGGTCCAAACGTCCTTTAGAATATACATACACAAACACTTTAAAGAGAAAAGTTTTATTTTTACACTACATTACAATGAAAGTAAAAACTGAGGAAATATTTAATGATAGATGTGGAGGAATTAAAAAATTAGTTAGAAAGAATTATAAAGACCCTACTTGGTGATAATAATTTTTTTTAGGAAATAGTTTCAACAAGATGGATATAGTATAAGGAACCTTTTAAGAGGTTGAAACTGTATTAACTTTTGAATTGTGAATTTTAGGAGATTTTCTAATGATATTATTTATAGACAGTTGGTACTAATACTCATATTAATTTATAGTTTAGCAATCATGTCATATAACGCATCCAAAATTTTGAAAGTTGTAGGCTCTCATTTTAAGGTTGAAACTTTTAAATCCTTATATGCTTTATTAATTTAATTTTCTTACATACAAAAATAGTTGAGAAAACTTTGAATATTAAATAGAGATCTTAACATTTCATATTTCTTTTTTAAAATATGGAAATTATAAAATAAGGGGATCACTGATTCACCTCGACTTTCTCTGAGTTATATGACATGACCTGTGAACTTCAACAATTTTATAATCTTCTCCTTTTATTCATGACTAATACCCTAAATTTTGTTACCATGAACTCTAAAAATATATATTTATATTTTCTTACATTTATTTCACAAAAATAAATCCAAATTATAGTATAAATATTGAGACCACTTCCAAATATAGTTACACTCATAATGATTTTATGTGAGTAAACAAACCACCTATCAAAGAGTTAGCATAAAATCCCTTAATGCTGTTAAGTCAAAAATCAATCTATGAATCAAATATTCATATTAATAACAACAATTCATTTTACCAATCCCACTTCTATGAATTTCAGAATAATTTCATAGTTATCTTCTTTTTTGAAAATCTCAATATAGTCTCAATCACATACTCACAAAACCATTAGGTAATAATAATGAATCTATATGTGTTTGATTCATTCAATTTTTTTCTTTGAAGAATGGTTATTAATACAATAAAGATAATTCCAGGATAATAATTTTAATTTATCTTTCATCACATTTTTCATTCATATACTAATAATTTTATATTTATCATTTCATATCCAATTTTATCCACATAGATAATATTTTCTTCTAAAACATGATCCACTTAAATAATAATTAAAAAAAATTAATTATATTGGCAGAGGTAATGTTAAAATTTTCTCAAGTTAAAGAAGATAGTTTGTAATAATTATCTACCACTTCTCATTTATCCATAATTTTGGACCAATTATTGATATCAAATATTATTTTGATATAATCAAAGGATTATTTGTACTCCTTGGGATCCATCATTTTCCTATGGTGAAATTTAAAAAGTGTTTTACCTTGTTTTTTATACGATGATGTACTTATTTAATAGATAATATTTGACCATTCCATTTACAATCTATCCTAGTATATCATTTATTCTTACAAGAATATTTTTCTTTCTAAATACATAAATTCCATTGAGATACTTATTTCAAAATAGTATTACTTAATTAATTAAAATTTGAACTCATTTCACTATTTCAAATACACATTTTTTCCTTAGAAAAACATTTTTTTCTATATATATTTGATCTTATCAATTAGAAAATGATAGAGTTGTGATCTTTTTACACTAGTCCAAAAAAATAATTTCTCATTATTATATATTTACAATTAGATGAATGATTTTTATTTGGATTATTCATGTTGAATTAATCCAAATATCGACATCCATATCATGGTCATAAATTTAATAATTATTTTAACAAAATATGTACCCGATATATTGCACAATGAAAATATAATTTTAAAAAATTATGTCAAACTTACAAAATGAAATATATTTAAATACTTCAAAAAAACTATAGTAATATGATAACATCACAAGCCTTTATATATATTATTTCAAATAAATATTCTTTTATCCTTACTAATTATGAGAAACACCTTTCAAATTTTTTCATTATAACCATTTTCGAATTATTATATATTTATAATTCAGGATTGACTCTTATTAAGACCATCCAAGTTAACCATTTTTTTTGTTATTCCATTGAATATGACTTTTGGGTTATCATAAATTCATCATGGAACTCTTCAAATTTGGTATAATTTTTATTAATCTCACTATCACTAGTTGAGAGATAATTAAACAATAAATGTAAGGTATATATCATTATAGGGTTATTCTTAGTTGTGTTTTTTAGTTTTTATTTTCATCTATGATTATTTCTTCCCTCTTTGAGTTTCTATAACTTTTACTCTCTAATGTCATGTTAGGGATTAATGTCATATTTTAGCTACATAATGACAAATATTTCTTCCTATAATTCATTAGAAATGATATATAGAATGTTATTTTAAAACATCATGTAGTTCATTCAATAAATTTAATCCTTTATTACCAACTTCTCATGTTTCATCCTTGTATTTTCCATAATTAACTATACTATGTTTAAAAAAAATCAACTTTATTAGCCTTCATGTTTTGAAATTATTTTATTATGACACCATTATATATAGAACATGATTTTATATTATAAATAATTAAATAAATATCCTCTAATTTAATAGTGTTGACACAATTATTCTCGTTTTGATCAGCATCCACATTAACTAATCTTTTGTTAAGACTAGTGATATTTTTATTTAAATATTACAACTTGTGATATGAATTCAATGTGACTAATTTACATTCATTAAAATTACAATTTACTCATGAAATTATGAATCCAAATCCTCTTATCAGTGAACAATATCTATCTATGAAGTAGTTATTATCTCATCATCCGTAGATCCATCATCATTTGCGAAATCTATTTCTTTAGATAATATTATTACCTCATTTTATAAATCAAAATACATTTAGTCAAAATAATTTATATATTCTTTTCATAACCATTTAAATTCCTTAACTAAACCCCTATACCATAAAAAACTTTTCCAACATACACAGTATCCTTATAGCCTTTATTATTTCTTCACAATTTCTCATCACCGTGTCTTAAAGAGTTTGTTGGAGAAATTTATCATCATAAAATCATAACTTCTTGAATTAATCCGATTAATTTTAAGTTTAATAATTCCTAAAAGACATAACTATGCTCGTATACAACATTTTAGGTACTCAATGGCCTTATGTAAGATATAACCTAAAATGATATTGGTAAATCGGGGTATGAATTTTCACCCAACAATAAAACCCAATCCTTTATCTCTTATTTCCCTAAAATATATTTACCTCATTATTAGTTGGGATAAAAATACTATTCACTTATAATGTTGACACAATTCATGTACCCTTTATCATTTTTATAAACTTTTTTATTTAAAAATTTCATAACTAAAGACTAAATTTATGACTTGGGGAGAATATAACAAATATTACAAAAAGACAAAATAAATTGAAACATTCACCCATATATGACTATATATAAAGTTTATAAAATGATAATTTGATAATGAAAAAAATTCACTAAATCACTTTCTGTTGTGGTTTTAGAAGAGGTCACTCTAATAATAGGGTTACTCAATATAAAATGTTTTAGATATTTTATACTAACTTATTACAGTCACCATTTATTTCCTCCCATTATAATCAATTATTAAAAAGGAAAACAACTTTATATAAGGTAAAAAATTGACAAAAAATGATTCCATTGTTTTTTATGAATTTAAAATCAATTTCTTCTATAAGATCTATTTATATTAACCCCCTTTCATAAATTATATGTGAGCATCACTAGTATAATATATCCACATTTCATAAAATTATCTTTAATGAATCTCTATAGAATAACTCATAATTAGTTAGAAATATATATAATGAGGGTCAATACTCTATTTTTCATTCATAATTCCATAATTATTCTAAAATATCCATATATCACATAGATGAAAAATAGTAAACTCTTAAATATATAAATATTGATACCTCTATATCTATTAGATTTACTCGTTCAAAACATTCCTTTTATTATTTCAAAATTAAACTCCATATGATTCCATCATTAAAAACATATGATTTCTTTGAATCTATTGAGAAATTCATTCACATAATCCTTCCAAATATGATTCAATTAAGGTTACTTTAAATCAAATAAAATATGGGATCCTTCAAACAAGAAAAAAAAATATCTAACTCAATTGTTTAATGACATGATCATGGCCCTAATGGTGTAATTACTTTCTCCTCTAAATATCATTCCCAAGATATCTCATGTTTTATCCGATTTAATATAATATTAATTTTACATATCATGCTATAATACTTGTCTCATGACATATCTTCCCCTTTCTGGTGAAGCAAAAAAATTCCATGCATATCATATCAAAGTGCAAGTACCTATTTCTTTGTTTGATCCTCCTTATTGTAGCATGAATCTATTCTTTCACAATGTAATCCTTTTTCCATCTTCATATCTATATATTTATATATATTATATATTTCAGTATAGATGATCACCTCATGTATTGATCTCTCTATAAATATTATAACTTATAAATCCATTATTGCTATAAAATACCATTATATTATAACCTTATTTTTCAGTGCATAATGATTCTTCCCTCACAAAATATACCCACTATAGACATTCATTGGGTGATCCATCAGGAATGATCATTAAATTTACCGAATAATAATCATTATTACTATATGGTATCCTCTATAAAAAAATCAAATTTATTAACCATTATTATAAAAATATTTTAATTAAAATGTACACATAATTCAATGAACATTTATAATCTTACACATAAGGAATAGCTCCTAAATTATTCATATGTATCCTTTAAAATTTTTGATTTAATCATTCACAATATTATTCATTAGTAAATTACCTTTAACACCCTATCAATATTTTCCAACACCATTGTAATCAATTATATATTAATTCCATCATTATTTTATTATTTAAACCCTCCTAAATGAGGTTACATGGAAACTATTAAACTTATATAACCTTCTAAAAATAATTATTGCTTCAAGTGGAAACATTAATCTTACTCCAACACTTTATCATTTCATTGACATTGATAACATCATATAGTTTTCACTAAAAATTGAATATAATAAAACAAAATCCATCATCATGTAAATGATCAAACTTATATATCAATTAAAAAAGTGGTTGTAAATATACCAAACATCATATTTCATCAATATCTTATAGGATAATAATAATTTTACTATCTAATATTTGTTAAATCTTAAATAGTAGGAAAATATATGTTCCATAAAGTGAAGATTAAAAATTTTCGAATTTATTGGCATGTGTGGTGGTATGATAATCCCATAATGCCTTGAAGATATTTTGTAGTCATGTATTATAATCCTTGCCCCCTATATTTAATAACATATTTTATAGATTCATGTAAATAACTTGTATCTATCTATTAGTAGTTTTATGATATTGAAAAGAGGGGTTGGACTATATTTTATATGTTGTGTATAAGATTATAAACTCATGTGTATAGAAATATATACCACTACCCTTGAGAATGGAATAATGAACACCTTATGAACTATTGATATTCTAATTCCAGAAATAAATCATATAATTTAATATAACTTCCAATAAAGTTACTTGTTTTTCCCACAAATATATTAGTTCTATGGTAATCAAGATGAACATGAATTTTCATGTAGTTGTCAGAGGCTATGATACCATGATATCTAAAACACATATGAAAAAAAGGGATTATTTTTTTAGTTAAATATATTTTATAATGATGTATAAATTGGAATTATTTTTACACAATTGACTTTTCTTCATTAACCCCATCCAATCATGCATCATCAATGGCCAAATGTATCAAAGTATATTATCTAGGGGAGCTATTTTAGAACATATTTTTTGATAATCATAAGTTAAATAATGGAAATATTATATTAAATTATGTTTCTATCAAATAATAATGAAAATAAAAAGGATTCCAATAAAATTTCACTTGTAAATTGTATGTCTAAAATTTATGAAATTGTAGAGGATGAATTTTTCTACTCATCTATAGATACATTCCCTTTTATTTTAAACATGTGAAATAACCATAGGATTGAGATATATTTATATTAGGTATACCCAATTCAGTTTTCAAGTTTCTTAAGGTAGAAAAACTTCTGATTGAGAAGAGTTGAGATTGATATCATCCACTTCCATGATCTATTCATTGGAAATAGGTTTCACTATCCTCTGATATCCCATATAGATTACTAATTCAAAATGAATCAAATTATCTAAGGTATTATATATATTAACTTACGCATCTATATAAAATTTTTGAAGTATTAAGTTGTAATATATTATTATCTATAAAGTAAATAGCATGTTTTGTTCTCCTTTTTATTCAAGTAAGGGACCTAGTTCCACCATTTTAGTTTTATACATTCCATTTATTTTCTATTTGACCAACAATGAGTATCCTATTATGTTTAGTTGAGTTATTATTGTTTTTATGTAGCTATATACCTATATGTAGGTCGTGTTACTCTACCTTATTTTTGGTGAAGACCTTCAAAAAACAAATTAATATTGAAGAAATTATGTTGTGGGGTACATGAATTTTATACCAAGGTAAAACATGTTGAATTTATTTTCCCTATCTTATTTCTAGTCATGATCTAAGAATTTCCATTAAAGTGAATTTAACTTGTTTGTGGTGATTCATTGATAGATAAAACTTCTTTTTTAGATATATATATTTCTAAATTCAAATCACTTACATAAGGACATGAAAACAAGAAATATAAAATATCATATCCAGTAGTTTATATATAGAAAAGTTACTGATAATATATCCCATTTTTCCATCAACAAGTATAAATAAGATATATCAAAATATATTTCAATGTGTCAATATGGTAGATCTATTCAACGCCGTCATATTTTAGTTAGTTTCAAAGAAATTATGACATAAATATAATTATGATTGAATTATTGTTTATATTTTTTTATTTCCTCTCTTAATTTAAATTTATGGGGATGGGAAAATATAAGCTAGTTTTCTTAATGTAATCATTATTATGAGAATTAAGGGAACCTAGTAATATATTTAGAGATATCAAAAATAAAATAAGATATTTTCCATCAATAAAAGTCATAAAGTTAATTTAGTGTAATTAATATTATATTAGGTCATCATATGATTGTTGTAAATCTTCATATCATATGTAATTCATGGCATTTTTCATTAATTTCATAATTTTTTTAAATAACTAGTTTGGATTCAAATAATATTTCTTTTGTTTGTGAGGTCCCATGAAATACCTATTAAATAATTTAGGTTTTAAAGAAGGTTCATGTCATGTATTTCTCTAATATTTTGAACGTTTACCTTAAACCCACAATAAAAAAATATAGACTACTACTTCAAAGTGACTCTAAATTCAAATTTCAGTGGGTTCATCTTTAGAGTTTATCATTGAATCCCGATGAAAACCCCCAAATGAATGGAAAAGAGGTTGCATTGTTTCCATGATTTCTCTATCAGACCGTCAACATAACACACTACCTTTATCTAAATAAATTGATTGTAAATATGGTAAATGGTCCACTAATAGGTCGATACATCATTCTTAAATTTAAAGAGCATAAAAAATTAATAATACTCTCCTTTCAGTACACTGAAAGTATGTGGATTCTTAATATTTTTCAATCATTATTTTATTATATATAAAGTACCCATGTTTTAGGGATAGGTATTTAGTTAATTTAATTTCATAGATCAATAATTTTAGTATTATGAGAAAAAAATCCTATATTTGGTTGTGGTCTTTTTGGTACAAGATGTGGATATGGGATATAATCTATTTTTTCTTCTTATTACTGGGAAAAATGTTGTCCACATTCTTTGGATAATGAATATCACTTAAAAAAATTCATTAATTAAATTATCTTACTCATCCTTGACCTAAGAGCTATGGTATGGTATAATTTATCCTATGAGTTATTGATAGTTTTAATGTTTAAATTCTTAGACATGATCATTAACACCAACCTAGAGATCTAGACCATGTATTTTTATTTATTTATAGATGTAAATATCCATAACATTCTTTTGAAATGTAACATAATAATTCCTAACATCATGTTTTATGTTCATGTTTATTAGTATGGGTTGAAGGTCTTCGTTATTACCTATTTTTTACAAAAATGAGTTTATCAATAGTTATTGAATATCCTTTAAAATGGGTAGAAAATTATCATACACATCATTCTTAAAATCAACTAGGGTGAGGGATTTATCTTCTTTAGGGGATTAAAATAAATCCATTTTATGTATTCGTTATCTACTAGTGTATTTATTATTATTATATGATGTTGGAACTTAAAATTATATATAAATAATGTAATTTGTAGTGGATATTCTTAATACTTAAATCTCATAATAGTGATTATTCTTTATGAAATAAATATATATTGGATGTGTCTTATATTTTTTATCCTTGTCAAAATTATAATATTCATGTTTTATATATGATTCTTCTAAAATAATGTGTGGGGATGGAATTTTCCCTTCCACAGTGGGGGTATTTTATTGACCACATTCAATTTTCTCTTATATGATATGAGGGTTTTAGGAGGTATTTTACATTTATTTGGAGAAAATAATGGTTTCCTAGGTTTCTATTTATTTCCTAATGTAATTAATGGATAAAAAGAAAATTTCCATAGAATTATTGGTGGTGAATTATAAACTATATAGAGCCATAACTTGTAATTTTCTTCCTGTTTGGGGTCACTTTCCCTCCCTCTTATAATACCCAAAAAAAGTGTATTGATTTACACATGATTCAAATAGTGATTTTTCTCTATAATGCTCAACTATTTTAAAAATTATATATTATTTCATTCATTAGTGAAATAATGGTGGAATGAACAAATGAATATATATAAAATGTTGTCCCAATAATGTTCTAAATTCTATATCTTTAACAATGACCATGAATTTTGTTCCAAAGGGATGATCCCCAAATTTGGTTCAAATAATAACCACCACTAAGGGGTTTCCTTATTTTTATATACCTAAAATATTAATTTATATATTATTTAAATAATTTATTTTAATCCAAAATAAGCTGGAGGGTTCATGATTGGATGATATTGATCAATAAACTATTATCCATTTTGAATTAACAAACATTCAAATCATTGTGCTAACCATATATAAAGGGTTAATTGATATTTTTTTATATTATTTACTTTGTCCTTGATCGATAAAAGAAATGAACATATTATAATAAAAATATCATTCTCAACAAAATATGCCTCATTTGAATCTACATTATTCTCAAATAGTTTTTTTTTCTAGGATTTAATGAGAATTTCATTGAGTTATTTAGAAAAATGTCTAGAATACAAAATCTAGAGTCACATTCAGATTATAGGAATTCTATTTATAAAAATATATTTATCAAAATGGGAACTATTTTAAAAATTAACCTCTCAATTTCCTTAGGATACTATCTATTTTTGAAATTTTGAGAATAACACCTCTAGGGTTTGAGGTGACTACGCCATAATGACATGAGAACTAAAAGAAATAGGTTATGTATAACTCTAAGGAGAACATGGTGATGGTTCTCTATATTGTCAATAAATTAGATGAATTTGAGCTAGATGTGATCTAGTGGATATTGGATACAACTGCTAATATTTTCAATATTGTTTCATTTTCATTCATCTAGTTTATTCAGAATGAAGGAGGTGATATGGTGTGACTCCATGTATCATAGTTTGTTCTTTGGTCTACCTTTATATAAAATTATGTCCTCCTCCTTGAATTTTCTAAAATAAACACATTTTATAAAAAAATAATTTCAATTTTATTCCAATAAAATAGTTGAATAAAACTTTTAGAAGCATTTAATAATTCTTTTTCTAAATAGGGTTTTTATTAAGGTTGTTCCCATCCTCCCAATGATAGGGGCATGAAATCCATGATTGTGTGAACCAATTTTGGTACCCAAAAAGAATCATCATAATGATCATATTTATATCATTATAGTTTGATTAAAAAAATGAAAACATATTGATATAGATTATTTTTTTAGTGGATCCAGTTGGAATATCAACAATAAATTACCAATTCATTAATTCAAAAGTGATATCCCATTAATTATTGACTATTTTTTATCAAATAAATAATAAAATTTTCACATATTTTTATTTTAAACCACTTCAAATTCTATATCTTCTTTATAGAAGATAAATTTCATTTGTATAACAATTGATTTTGGGATATCCAACAAAACATCATTATAATCCATTACCATATGTATTAAATTATTAAAATAAAAACAGTTATAAATGGTATACCATAAAATCCAATAGAATGTGTAGTAATTAAGGTGATCATCAAAACATGTCGCATTGGACATCTTTGTTGGATCGAATATATAGATATATATGTCTATTATATGGAACAATACAAGAGGGGGGGTGAATTGTAGGTTTAAAAACCTTTGATTTTTAGCAACAAATAGATTAGCTTAAATGATCTTAAACTAATACAAATACAAACACCCACAATTGTATTGAATATAAAAGGTATGATGTATTGTAATACTAATGTAATGTGAAACAATTGTATTCAAGATGAACACAATAATCAGAGTAATACAAAGATGAATGATTCTACCTTAAAGCGTATAGAATCAATCAATACAATATGTAATAGAATGATTGTAATTGAAACAATTACAATTGAATATGTAAAGAAGAAAGGAAACAATACAAATTCCTTTCTATTATAAGTAACAGCGGAAATGTAAAAGTATTACAATTCTTTTGACCCAAAGAGAAGGGTTATCCTTTCACCTAGGATAAAAGTTCTGTCTCACCAACACCTTGGTGAGCCCTCGATAAGATGATCGGTACGTCTGTCTGCCTATCCCCGGCAGCCCTCGATACGATGATCGGCACATCTGTCTGCCTATCCCCGGCACCCCTCGATACGATGATCAGCACGTCTGTCTGCCTATCCCTGTCAGCCCTCGATTTTGTAGGTAATCGGCACCTATGTCTTTCAATCACATCAAATCCCTCGATACGATAATTGGACGCACAAGGCAGATGAGAGAAGTCACAGTGTCTCTCTCTAGAATCTTGATAGTTCACAGAGTCTCTTTGTTCAATTCTACATTCATCGTTGTACTCTCAGCTTCAAATGACCTTCTATTTATAGGCCTCGGTTTCCAATGGCCATGTTGCCTCCAACAGTCATATTTCTCCGAAAAACTTGGAGGGACTTGGACACCTGTCATCATAACGGTCATATTGAAACAGAAAGAACGGCATCGTTTTGATTAGTTTGTAACTAACTCAACGACATCGTATTGGTTAAAACAGGATACATATATTGATGAGAAATGGTACGATTCATATGAAACAAGTGCTTTTGACAAAGTACCAAAACAAGTAATGAACATATGAATAGCAGAGTCAGTACGATACGATTGATAGAGTCAGTACGATACGATTGACAGAGTCAGTATGGTACGATTGTCAGAGTCAGTACGATACGATTGACAGAGTCCGTATGGTACGATTGACAGAGTCAGTATGATCAGTACTGTACGATACGATATGGTCAGTACGGTCAACGTTGTACGATACGATAAACATGATATAAGATAATTTTTAATTTCCAAAATATGATAGAATACATTTGTGATTTCCAAAACATGATATAGAAGTCAAAAGAGGACTTTTGACACAAGAATCTCCCCCTTTTTGGAAAGCACAACACACAAAGTAAATGTAAAAAGAAATACTTATCTCCCCCTGAGTTATTGGAAACTCTTCTGAAAATGAATTTGAATACAACTAACTCCCCCTTAGGTATGGACTTTCTTAAGGATTGTATTCGTAGATTTTCCTTAAGAGTGTTGTAAAGCCTTCTTCCCCTTTATAAGACATTCTCCCCTTTGTAAACATTCTCCCCCATTGTGATTTACAAAAAGAAAGGAGTAATCTTGAATTGTCTGAAAGAGTTAGTAAATCAATACAAGATAATGGATAAAAGAAAAGGATCATAAAAGTCATTACAAAACAAAGACAAGTTCCAAAGGAAAACAAATACAACAATCATTTGTTTTCTCTTTACTTCTCCTTTTTTATAAGCTCATGAAGAACAACTTTCATCTTCTTGATCTCCTTCTTGTCTTCAGAAATTGATTCACCCTGAGTTTTGAGAAGCTCTTTTTGGTCCGCAAAAATCTGATCTTGATTTCTGATAGTCTCCTCCTGGACTCTGATTACTTCTTCAAGGGTATCAATTCTGTTTTGAAAATTCTTGTTATCTTTGGATAACACAGAATTTTGATTCGTCAGCAAGACCATTTCATCCTTGAAAGAGGAAACCTTCGAGAATTCAGATTGAAAAACATTCATTCTCTCTTGCAAATATTTCACTGAAGGAACATCGGCTCTTTGAGAAGACAAAATATTCAACCTTTCAACCATTTCTCTGTCAAGCTTGTGGAAAGCAATTGCAAGCTCATTTGATAACCTTCTTATATCTTCAATATCTATTTCAGGATCATTGATTGATCTCTCTGTTTTGTACGACCACTTGGTCATCTTATTGCATGCCTTCTTATGAGCAACCGAACTTTCTGAAAGAACTTTCAAATCAGCTTCAACTGACAAAACCTACTTCCTCAACTCTTTTACGGAGCCAAACATCTTTTTGTGATTCTCAGTAATAAAATAAATCTTCCCTTCTAGCCTCGGGAAATAAGGAATGGTCTTCTCAACTCTTCTCAAAACATGAACAATATAATCACTCTTCTTGAGAGAGATTGTATGTTTTGAATCAGTATCTTCATCATACGATGCTAGTTTATATGATCTGCTTGAGTCAACAACTGGATGTTATCCTTTTGCTTTTTCTTTCTGCTTTATTTCTTCTTCCACTTTTTCACTAATGACAACAACATTATTAGAGTGAGATGATTGAGCACCTTGCTTTTCTTGAGATGAAATTCTGTCCGGAGATCGAGCTTGATCGGCATGAGGAGTTTGTTGAACACCTTCACTCAGCTTTCGAACTGATTCCTCTCTACTCTTCTTTGAACATTGAAGAAATCATAGAAGAAAGTAACCTTCTTCTTCTACTTCTTCTATCTCTTCCATCACTTGTTTTCCTTTTTCTTTCTCAGGAAGACTCTATACGATGGGATCTTGGTGCACTTCTTCTGTTAGTTTAGCACTAGCTTCCTCTACTTCTTTCAAGACTTTAGAGGCATCAAAGTCCTGAGCCTTTGTTTTCAAAAGAACCTTCTTCTTCTTTTCAGCCTGAAGGGTTTCTTCTACCCTTACTCATTCTGAAAAAGCCTCAGCAGGGTCAAGACAAAACTTCGGATCACCTTCCTTTCTCTGTTCCTTATCCTTTCTCCATATGGCGACAACCTCCTTACTGTACCTCATCTTCTTCTTGGGCTTTGAACTGGTTTGCAGATCAGATTTTTGAGTAACTCTAGTAGATTGAATGTCTTTGGCTGGCATAGGTGCCGATTGATTTTTTGCCAATTCATCTTCTACATCTCTGACAAAAAGTTTTGAATTGTGATCAAAACAAATATTCAACTTTTTCATCATTCTTTTGCTAATCCATGAAGGCTTCAGATCTATGGGGTTTCCTTTCAAAGGAATGTTACAAAACTTCATACTCTTGAAAATGAACTTCGTAAGGATAGCTGGATATATAATCATCTGGGACTTAATCCCTCCTGTCTGGACATTATTAATGGTTTCAAAAACATACCCCATGAGTTTCACTTTTCTCATATTCACAAGATAGTCAATCATAAAGATATAAAAAACTTTTAGAGTTTCTCTATCCCCTTTCCATGGGATAAGAAAACCTTGCATCCATAAAGTGAAAAAACGATTTTCCAGTGAAAGATGAGACACTTTTCTCTTTTATTCATTAATAACAAACAAATTCTTTTCAGCACTTTCTCTATTAAACGTACCAACTTCCTCTAGTAGTTTGTGAGATGGATAGAAAGAATCCCCTTCTACAGAAACATTCAGAAAATGTTCCGCTTGTTTCACAGACATAGACAATTTTCTATCGTACACAACAAAGTTTATAGTCATATCTTTGTCGAAATAAACAGTTTTTTAAAATTGACAAACTTCCTCAAAAAGAACCGGATCTTGAGAATCAGGATTTTCAACACACAGATGTTCCCACCCTTGAAACAAAATGATCCTCCTGATTGTGGAATTGTACGTATCGAAAAAGTCCCGAGATACTAACCTTTCTCTGTTAAAGTCTTTCTCTGTAAAAGTCTTTGAAGACATTTTTGCGGGAGTGTTAGCAGAGTATTGAGACATAATGGTGATGCCGATGAGAAGATCGTACGATGATTTATAGCTGGTGGAGCAGAGCTTTGCCTGAAATCCTGAAAAACCAATGTGGGTTTGGGGAGGGGAGGGGGCTATTTATAGGCGATAATGGGGAGACGTTTGATCTTCTACGGTTGAAAAAGGGTGACCTTTGATCTTCTACGGTCAAGATTAGAGAAAAACAGATCAATGGTTAGGATTAAAACAAAGGAAAAAAATGAAACATACATGTCGGAGAATGTAAGGTAATTGTTGGTTTTGATAGATTTCAAAAGAAAATACAAACTTACGAAATAAAATACAAAAGAATTATCAAACGTCATGCCGATGGAAAACAAATTCAATACTATCATCGGTCGATTCAATACCATGATTGATTGATATGATGGAAAAGAAATTCAATACCATCATTGGTCGATTCAATACCATGATTGATTGATACGATGGAAAAGAAATTCAATACCATCATTGGTCGATTCAATACCATTATTGATTGATACGATGGAAAAGAAATTCAATACCATCATCGGTCGATTCAATACCATGATTGATTGATACGATGGAAAAGAAATTCAATACCATCATCGGTCGATTCAATAACATGATTGATTGATATGATGGAAAAGAAATTCAATACCATCATCGGTCGATTCAATACCATGATTGATTGATATGATGGAAAAGAAATTCAATACCATCATCGGTCGATTCAATACCATGATTGATTGATACGATAGAAAAGAAATTCAATACCATCATCGGTCGATTCAATACCATGATTGATTGATACGATGGAAAAGAAATTCAATACCATCATCAGTCGATACGATGGAAAAGAATTTTATTACCATCATCAGTCGATACAATGGAAAAGAAAAAGTAAATGATATGATTAAAACTGTCAATACGATAAACAGGGAAACAAATGATACGATAAAACTGTCAATACGATAAATAGGGAAAAAAATGATATGATAAAACTGTCAATACGATAAACAGAAAAAGATACGCATATCGAGAGAGTAAATAGTTAAAGATATAAGATAAAAAGAAACATAAAGACATAGAAAGAAATGTCCCCCCTTTCTACGAGGAGTTTCTTACTGTTAGGAGAGATGTAAAATAGGAAGTAGATATGAATGATTATTTTAATTTAATCATTCCTAGCTTCTGTTTTATAAATTCAAATCTATCGGAAGGTAAAGGTTTTGTAAAAATTTCAGCAAGTTGTTCTTGCGTTCCGATAAATTGTAAAACAATATCTCTTTTTTGTGTGTGATCTCTAAGAAAGTGATGCCTAACATCTATGTGTTTTTCACGTGAGTGATGTTCTAGGTTCTTACTAAGAGCTATGGAACTTGTATTATCAAAAAAAATTGAGTTTTGGAAAAACTCAATCCATATTCAGTGAGTGTGTGCTGCATCCACAATACTTGAGCACAACAACTTCCAGCTGCTACATATTCAGCTTTAGCAGTGGATAGTGCTATTGAGTGTTGTTTCTTGAAAGACCAAGAAACCAAGGAATCTCCTAAGAAATGACATTTTCTAGATTTACTTTTTCTATCTATTCTACAACCACCAAAGTCAGCATCCGAAAAACTTTTTAAAACAAAATCATTTCCAGAGGAGTAAAAAAGTCCTGAATCTATAGTGCCTTTTAAATACCGAAATATTCTCTTTACGACTTTTAAATGAGACTCTTTTGGATTAGATTGGTATCTTGCACATAAGGATACAGAAAACATCAAATCTGGTCGACTAGCTGTCAAGTATAGAAAAAATCCTATCATACCTCTAAAGATTGTTTGATGTACTGGTTTCCCAGTTTTATCAAGATTAAGAGTATTTGAGGTAACAATTGGAGTACTAATACTTTTAGTTTTGTCAAATCGATAATTTTTTAGTAAATCTTTTATATACATATGTTTGGATATATAAGTTCCTTCTGGTTTATGAGAAATTTGAAAACCTAAAAAGAATGTTAACTCACCCATCATACTCATTTCAAACTCAGATTTCATTAAATTTTCAAAAGAATCAGTTAAAGATTTCTGAGTTGATCCAAATATGATGTCATCAACATAGATTTGGACAATCAAAACATTTTTGTTTTCCATTTTGATAAAAAGGGTTGGATCTGCTATACCTTTTGTATAATTTTTTTGTAAAAGAAATCATGTAAGTCTATCATACCATGCTCTAGGGGCTTGTTTAAGACCATATAGAGCCTTGGTAAGTTTAAAAACATGATCAGGATGTTTTGGGTCTTGAAAACAAGGAGGTTGTTCGACAAAAACTTATTCTTGAACAAAACCATTTAGAAAAGAACATTTGACATCCATTTGAAATAGTTTTAAATTGAAATATGCTGCAAAGGCTAATAGAATACGAATAGATTCAAGTCTACCTACAGGAGCATATGTTTCTTCATAGTCTATTCCCTCTTGTTGATTATAGCCTTTAGCAACAAGCCTTGCTTTATTTCATACAATGATTCCATTTTCATTGCATTTTTTTCTGAAAACCCATTTTACACCAATCATAGTTGTTTCTTTAGGTCTATCAACTAAAGTCCAGACTTGATTCCTTTCAAATTCGTTTAGTTCATCTTGCATTGCTTTGATCCAATCATCATCACCTAAGGCCTCACTTGGATTTTTAGGTTCAATTTGGGAAAGAAGAGAAAGATGTTCTATTTAATTTCTTAAGGAATTTATGGTCCTTACAGGTTGAATTACATCACCAATGATGTTATCACTAGGATGATTCCTATGAAACAATTGATTTGGGTTTTGTAAAACCTGCTCATCAACATATGGTAGAAAATATTCTGTGGAAAATGTTTCAGGAATACTTTCTTTAACATTTTCCTTTTTAGAGTGATCTTCTAATAATGTTTGATAAACATTTTTAGAAAACACATCCGAGGATGTAGGATTGGGTTGGTTGAAAACAAAAGGATCAGTTTCATCGAATTTTACATGTACTGTTTCCTCAATAGTACACGTGTTTTTATTGAAAACTCTATAATCTTTAGAGGTTGTAGAATAGCCTAGAAAGATTCCTTCATCAGATTTTGGTGAAAATTTATGTAGATTATCTTTTGTATTCAGAATGAATACTTTGAATCCAAAAACATTGATGAATGAAACTTTAGGTTTTCGGCCAGTCCATAACTCATTAGGGGTTTTATTAAGAAATGGTCTAGTTAAAACACGATTTATAGTATAGCAGGCAGTACTAACGGCTTCAGCCCAAAAGTGCTTAGCCATTGAGTATTCACTCAACATGGTTCGAGTCATTTCCTGAAGAATACGATTTCTTCATTCAACAACACCATTTGGCTGAGGAGTTCTTGGAGCTGAGAAATTGTGAGTAATGCATTTCTTACTACAAAAAGTTTCAAAATCTGAATTTTGAAATTCACCACCATGATCACTATGAATAGTTATCAATGGTAGGTTTTTCTCATTTTTAACATGGGCCCTAAAAGTTTTGAAATAGAAAAAGGCCTCAGATTTCTTTCTGAGAAAGTAGACCCATTTAAATCTAGTAAAGTCATCAACTAAAACAAATACATAGTATTTTCCTCCAATGCTTCCAGATTGTGAAGGACCAAAAAGATCCATATGCACTAGCTGTAATGCATTAGAAGTTGTAACTTCGTTAATTGATTTAAAGCTAATTTTATGTTTCTTTCCAAATTGACAAGGATCACAGAATTTTGAAGAATCATATCTAAGATCTGGTAGCCCCTTTACAAGTCTTTTCTTTGAGAGTTTACTTAGGTTTCTCATATTACAATGTTCTAGTCTCCTATGCCATAGCCATGATTGGTCTTCTATTACACTTAAGCAAGGTAAGTTTTGGTTCCTAAGGTCTTCTAAGTTAATAGTGTAAACATTCTCTTGCCTATGGGAAGATAGAATGAACTCATCCTTGGAATTGTGAACAAGCCACTTATCATTTATAAAATTCGCAAGGTAACCTTCATCACATAATTGACTTATGCTGATGAGATTGTGCCTAAGACCTTTAACAAACAAAACATTTGAGATAAGAACTTTTTCAAGAAAAACAATATTACCTATACCAATAATCTTTCCTTGAGCATTATCTCCGAAGGTAACTTTTCCACCTTTTGTTTTGATAACCTTTTCAAAGAGATCTTTGTTTCCAGTCATATGTCAAGAACAACCACTATCCATGTACCAAATGTTCTTATTGGTACACTTCTCATTTTCCTGAAAAAGAAACAATTAGTTTTTCAGAATCCAAACTTGTTTGGATCCAGAAGGGTTAGATAAAAGAATTTTAGGAATCAACATTTGTTTTGCAAAATGAGCTTTATGAAATCCTAAAGATTGAGTTTTTTTAAGAGAACAATCACTTCTCCAGTGTCCTCCAAATTGACACTTAGAACAAAAAGAGGTTTTTTGAGGAACAAAATAGTTTTTACTAAACAGTAGTTTGGAATAAGTATAACCAAGACCAGAATGATTTCTCAAAGGTCTAATTTTAGAATACATCCTGTCAAAGTTTTCCTTTCCATGAGTAAAGTTTGACAAACATTTTTTCAAGGATAAAATCTCTGACTTTAGTTTTAAAACCAAATTCTTATTTTCCAAAACATTTGAATTTGAACTATAGTTAGGCTCTAAAATATTTTTCTTTGAAATTACAGTTTCAAGATCCTTAGAAATTTTATCTTTATCAAATTTAACTTTCTCAAGGGTTTTTAAAATACTTTCAAAATCAGAAGTTTTCACATCAAGATCTTTAGAAAGATCTGATACTTCTTTTATCAATATTGAAATTCTAGAATTTTCTTTTTCAAGCCTCTTATTGAGTTTAGAATTTTCATTTTCAAGTAATTTAGCAAATCTAGAGACTTCTTCAAAAGAAGGTAATGTATCATCTTCTGATGATGAGGATTCATCATTTGAAGATTCATAATATCTATTATTAGTATAATTTGCATTCAAAGAGACATTTGTAATAGCTTCAGTATTATGTACCTTATCCATGAGACAATGATCATTAATTGGCAATCTGGATAAGAGTCCAATATTCATTTGTCCTGATGTCTCATATTCTGAAGAATAATTTGAGGAATCATTATCACTTGCACTCCACGTATCATTTGCTTTCAAGACTTTCTTTGTCTTATAAAACCTTTTCTTATTTCTTTCAGAGTGTTTCTCCTTTCTATCATTCCTCTCCAGTAAAGGAAAATCAGGCCTTATATGTCCTTCTTTCTTGCATTCATAACAAGTTACATCTGAATCTTTCCAATCCTTCCTATCTTTCTTTTTGAATCTATATTGAAATTATTTATTTCCCACGATCTTGTTCATCCTTCTAGAAATATTGCCTAATTCATTATTTGAAAGATTACAATCACTTGAATCAGATATAACAACTTTCTTGGATTTAGACTTAGTAAGCCTTTCAGGTGTTTTAGCTTTAGATGCAAAGGCTACACTTCCATTCCCATTCTTCTTCTTGCTAAAATCAGCATCTCTCTTCATTCTTGTCTCGTGCTGTAGAAGTGTTCCAAAGAGTTCATCAAGAGTAATCTGAGAAACTTTTCTATTTTCATCAATAGCTGTCCTTTTTGACTCCCATTCATTTGGCATTATATCTATAATCTTGTCAACAAGAGCTTCGTCATCAAGAACTTTTTCTCCCATATATTGTAAACTGTTGACAATTGTCATAAACCTTTGTTGTACATTACATACTGGCTCTCCATAAGGAAAAAAAATCCATGATACTCTGCTCGATGCATTGCTCTCCTTGTTTCTATAACCTTGGATGTACCAAAATGAGTAACTTCTAATTTCTTCCAAATACAGTTGGCTACTTCACATGAAGATATCTGACTGTATATATTCCTAGTCATAGAGCATAATAAAGTATTTCATACCTTGTAATTCAGTTGATATTCTTGCTTCTCTTGGTTGGTGAAAGTACTGACTTCTTTGTCAGGAATTTTGTAACCTCCAGTAAGAATAATAAAATTGTCTACACCAGTATTGATAACGAAAGTCTTCATATGATCTCTCTAATACTCATAATCATTCCCATCAAAGATTGGTGGTCTAGAAGGATTCAGATTGTCTATTGACCCAATATTCATTCCTGACATCTATTACAACAAAAACTATTCCACTCCACACATTAGTGTAGTAAGTATTCAAGATAGTAATAGGAAATAAATAATGCTAGTAATACAAATCAGTGAAAAACCTCCTCTGATACCAATAGTTGGATGAAATATATAGATATATATGTCTATTAGATGGAACAATACAAGAGGGGGGTGAATTGTAGGTTTAAAAACCTTTGAGTTTTAGCAACAAAGAGATTAGTTTAAATGATCTTAAACTAATACAAATACAAACACCCACAATTGTATTGAATATAAAAGGTATGATGTATTGTAATACTAATGTAATGTGAAACAATTGTATTCAAGATGAACACAATAATCAGAGTAATACAAAGATGAATGATTCTACCTTAAAGCGTATAGAATCAATCAATAAAATATGTAATAGAATGATTGTAATTGAAACAATTACAATTGAATATGTAAAGAAGAAAGGAAACAATACAAATTCCTTTCTAATATAAGTAACAGCGGAAATGTAAAAGTATTACAATTCTTTTTACCCAAAGAGAAGGGTTATCCTTTCACCTAGGATAAAAGGTCTGTCTCACCAACACCTTGGTGAGCCCTCGATACGATGATCAGCACGTATGTCTGCATATCCCCGGCAGCCCTCGATACGATGATCGGCACGTCTGTCTCCCTATCCCAGGCAGCCCTCGATACGATGATCGGCACGTCTGTCTGCCTATCCCTGGAAGCCCTCGATTTTGTAGGTAATCGGAACATCTGTCTTTCAATCACATGAAATCCCTCGATATGATAATCGGACGCACAAGGCAGATGATAGAAGTCACAGTGTCTCTCTAGAATCTTGATAGTTCACAGAGTCTCTTTGTTTAATTCTACATTAATCGTTGTACTCTCAGCTTCAAATGACCTTCAATTTATATGCCTCGGTTTTCAATGGTCATGTTGCCTCCAACGGTCATATTTCTCCAAAAAACTCGGAGGGACTTGGACACCTGTCATCATAACGGTCATATTAAAATAGAAAGCACGGCATCATTTTGATTAGTTTGTAACTAACTCAACGACATCGTATTGGTTAAAACAGGATATATATATATATATATATATATTCATAAGCAATGGTACGATTCATATGAAACAAGTGCTTTTGAAAAAGTACCAAAACAAGTAATGAACATCTGAATAGCAGAGTCAGTACGATACGATTGATAGAGTCAGTACGATACGATTGACCGAGTCAGTATGGTACGATTGTTAGAGTCAGTACGATACGATTGACAAAGTCAGTATGGTACGATTGACAGAGTCAGTACGATCAGTATTGTACGATACGATATGGTCAGTATGATCAACATTGTACGATACGATAAACATGATAGAATACAATTTGTAATTTCCAAAATATGATAGAATACATTTGTGATTTCCAAGACATGATATAGAAGTAAAAAGAGGACTTTTGACTCAAAAATCTTGATATCATGTAGTGTGACCATGTAATGCTGTGAGGTTGAAAAAATGTATGGGGGACAAAATTATTTTAGAAGGAATATTATTTAATAATCAAGGATTTTAATTCATAATTCACTTTCCTCATACTGGAATCTTTTGAGTTGGGGACACAATGTGCATATTTTTTAAGTTATATTTTAGGTGGAAGATGAATCTTAATTGGTTGGGGATATGGTTTTGGTTTTATAATTTTCATAAGGCTAATGGTGTTTTTTCAACATTCAAAATTATATTGTTTTATAAAGATTATATAGGAAGAGATTAATACTTATATGAATTGTGTATTTCTAACATTGAGTTTTATCATCAAACAATAAAAATAATCTAGGGTATCTTTTAGTATTACAATGTTTTTTTCTCATCCAATAATTTTTTTCATATAAAATTATTAACAAAACTAATGTATTAACTATATCTTTATTGAATATTTTTAACCCTTCAATAATGTGCTAAAATAAAATAATCCAAAATTTTTTCAATGGATAAAGTTAAACTACCTCATGTTCTTGTATTCATCAGCATAAACTTAAACCGTTTGAGAAACATTTTATGAGGGTATTACAAGTAACATATTAGTCTATCTTTAATATTATTATTCCAAATAAATTTCAATCCGTCTAATGGTTTAGAAAACCAATTAGATTGGCCACCTATTTTTACCTTAGGGTCCCCATCAATGTGATACATCAAGAAGAATGATTGTAATAATATTTCAATGGATCAATCATACCCTTAATGTTCATAAAATAAAGGTTTCCCAATTTCTGTTGTGGGATATTAAATCATCCCACTTGAAATATAGATTGTATTTTGGTTCTATCAAAAAATAACTTAGCCTCACTTATTTCCAAAAAAGGAGAAATAGATTAAATTATTTAATCCTACAATATTTCTCTTATTCTGGGGGTATATCCAAGATGGATACCCTGAAATGGAGTGGGATGATTATTGTTTGTAGTTAATAATTAATGATATTTTATAAAATCAGTCAACCAAATAAATCGTTTTTATCTGTATCTTAATTTATGCGTAGCTTCTACCACTTTTAGATGTAAAGACACTACTTACAAAGGTGTATCACCTTACAAATTTTTAGATTTATCATATTTTTGATTTGTTCTTGGAATATTAATATAAAACATATCATCATTGACACTTATTATATTTTCATTCTCTAAATTTTAATTTTAATGGTCCTCCTTATCTTTGAGTATATGAATAACCTCTAGTGGTGGGGGAGCTAATTTCTTAGATATTTCTTTCCCCGTATCATTGTTCAATGTATGCAAAGTAGTTAAAAATTTAAATTATATAGTTTATCCAAAATAATACTACTAAATTTGATGTATGTTATATAAAAACTATCCCACTACATTTGTGTTGGTTGTACTCTAAATTAGAGGACATATTCACCTGGATAATTATTAGTGCCTTCTCCGGAAACCTTATTGGTGAAAGTGGTAATTATAGATATTGGCACATAAATTTTTAATATTAGTTCATCATAAGCATTAATGAAATATGTGTATTTATCATAATATAAATACCAATAATATAAATAATCATGATCAGTTATATTGATTGATCAGTAGCATGGATTATGGATTTTGGACCCCATAATGTTTTTATATTCTCTAAGAGTGACCCATTTGCGATGTGTAAAAATTATCTTTGAGACATGTAATCCAAATATAATCCCCTTTAAATTATAATAATTATGAAATAATAATATATATTGGTTTATTAGATAATCATAAGATCTATCCTATTGAAGGAAACACTAATTTCCTCAAGTATGGTTCAAAACACATAAATCATTGTTTTCTTTTATTGGAGGATTCTATGGAGAAAAAAATTCTGACATGATTTCCTTCTATAATTTATTTTGGGGTAAAAAAATATATTTTTATTACTACTAAATTTAGGGAACATTTAAATTCATGGGATTATATCCAAACTTCTATAGTATAGATGGTGTTTTTTAGAGGATTCACTATTCGATCCACTGATCGAGGAATAATTATTAATGAGGGTGTGGTGTTCTTAATGGTTTTTTCACTTATCATATATCACCCCTTTTCAATGATGAATAACTTCTTGAATAATTACTCTAATTTCATGAAATAACCAATCAAGACTATTTTAAGCGTAAGTGGGGTGATGGAATTGATGGTTGGACTTTATAGATAGTTTCCTTAGTTATTAAGTACCACCAAATATTCATGCATAAAATTATTTCTCTAAGGGATTCATTAAGTAGTGAATTAGGAATCAATTCTATAGATCATCACATCATAATAAAAGAGAGGTTAAATGAATGGAATAATATCTCTCCCACTGTACGATTCATACATGTTGGGAGGAATCCTCATTTATATTGACATTTTTTTAAGATATCTATATAAGAAAATATTAAGGTTATTGCTTTCAATGTTGGATGTTGGGATCCCTATTATTGAGAAGAATACAAGGTCAGCATTTTTTTATCACTCACTAAATATCAAGAAATGATACATGTACCAACATAAAATATAATTCATCAAATAAAAAGATTTAGTTTCCCCTATGGGTTATGGTAATGGTAAAACATGGGTTCCAAATCAAAGTGTTTTGGAACTACACATTGATAAGTGGTGAAAGGTTAGAGAATAAATATAATATTATCCTCACCCAATTTCATTCATATATATTTTCAATGGGATTCTTTTATAGATTATTTATATATTTTTTTCTTCTTTATATGTTATCTAATTATATATTAATCAAGTGAAGTAATATTTCTTTGAATTATTTTTATATCACCCAAGGTTATATAATCTAAGGGATGGATGATTAATGATTAATTAGTTATTCTTAAATTGGTATTTATTAATTATTATAAAATTATGAGACACATATCACTGTAATATTTATTTTTAGGAGGATCACTTGGTAAGAGGGTTTCTCTATGGTAATTATAATATTATCCAAATAATTTGAATCTGGTGAAAGAAGCTCAAAATATATTTCATAAAATCATTATGTAAATGGGGTTCCAATAAAATTCTATTATATGTGAATATAAATTAAAATTTAAGCTGAAGATGTTGTTCATTTACTCCTCTAGTATAAGAAATCCTGTGAAATATGATTTCAGATTGAAAAAAAAAATCATTGTCGTCTCATGTAGAGACAGTTTTATAATATTAAAGGGATGAACTCATATTTATAGGTTTTTATAGTCAGTACCTACATATAGTGTGTCTTCATTGGACCAGTTATGTTTTCTATTCTATTCGTTAATGTATTCAAGGTCTGGAGTTCTATGATTGCATATTTCCCTTTAGATGACAGATCCTAGTGTTGGGGCTTCCATAGAGTACTTGTAATTCTATAAGATCCTCATATCCATCATAATAATAAATTCTATTTGTTCCATTATTATTATAAAATGGAAATAATTAAGGTTTTAGGGTTAAATAACTTGTCTAGTGGTTTTAATCTAAATTGAAATCTTGGTGTTCTTATGGATGTATATCTGATGTGTTAATTATTTTATGTATTTTAGACTTGAATTTTCAATACTTAATGCCTATATTATGATATAAATTGATTGTGAATTCTATAAATATGGTATCAAGTGTCACTCACATGAAAACTTTGGATATCATGGGATCATTGTATGTTCACAAATAAACTATAGTTCTGAAATTAAAAATATTATTGTTAATTTTGAAAAATGAATTGGTTTTATGATATCATATATTTTAAATGCCTTGAAATTTATTATTTCCCCACAAAATTAGATATTATTTTTTTACAATCATGGAATGTTACTATAACAATCTTCTAATCGATTATTAAAATATTCAAGAAATTTTTTGTTGAATTGATTGTTGTTATAATTATTAACTTTTACTAAATATAACATATATATTTTTACTATTATATCTATCAATATTTATTATTGTATTAATTATTTTTTATTTTTGAAAATTATTACACTTAAAATTGTAGTTTAATATTTTATTTCATGGTATTCAATTAGATTCAAGTAATGGATTTTTATGTAATTTGGCATTTATTTATGCTTTCTAATTGGGTGATCACATTTGGAAGACAACTATAATTTTTATAGTTTTATGATCATTAAGAGTGGATACTAGATATATGGTCATGATGAAGGAAATAAGGACACAGAACCTGATCATGTTCCTTTTAGGAAAAGTCATCTAACATAGCTTTGATGGGAATAATTACCCAAAGCCTTTGTTTTTGAAGTTACTTGGTATAACTGACTGGTCCATCACCATATATGATCTCAATGAGTTATAATAAATCTATAAATATTGGCACAAATTCAAGTTCACATTAAGGATTCACTATTTTTTAGTATTATTTTCTTAGGTCATGGATGAGGAGACGATGAATAGTGAAAAATGTCACATGTAATATAGGGATTCATGGAGGGAGGATCTTCCATTGATCTATCATATAGTGGGAATATCATATTCCACCAGACATTAATTTAAGAAACACACACTGGGGATGTAATATGAGTGGTTAAGGCATAATACGGAGATTTTAGATGTCATAAAGGAGATTCATGGAGAGATAACTGACTCATTGTAAGAGATTTATTTTATTCCCTTTAATTTGATTCCTTATTTACATTATATTTTATTATGAATTATTTATTGTAATTTTTTAGAATTGGGTTTTGATAAATCAATCAATGGAAAATTTTTTATCTTCATTATTTTTCATTTAAATAGTTTAAGTCTATTTTAATATTGGTTTATGATTTTCTTCATTTACATAACATAAAAAAATTTATAAAACATTCAATATTCAATGGTAGTAGATTTTTGATTCAATATAAAGAAACAATTAATGATATTTTTTCTAAAATTAAATGAACAAGGTGATTTATAATCACTGGAAAGTTTATCTTCAAATTTAATCAATAGACTGATTGGGTTATTGCAACTTCAATAGTTTTTTATATAAAATGTTTTGCTATATATCCTAAATAATGAAAACCCATAATGATATATTTTGCATCCATGTTGATAGCGGTGGTTTGATATCATTATTTGGGGAGTTTTCCCATATTAAACCCATTTCATAATAAAATGAAGAAAAATAATTTCAATATCACATAGTTGACATTTTCCGTAGTTTTTTTATTATTTTCAAATAATTTTTATTCTTACTCTTATGGTTCTGAGTTCAATTTTATCAGTTTTTCCAATTTTTCACAATTTAAAATTATATATTTTATAAAACTTTCTTTTAACTATTTAATTTCACCATAATTATACTTTATTTTTATTTTTTTTTCTTTTATTCAATGTCTCTTATTAGTTCACACATATCCACACCTTCTGTGTGGGTTCAAAACTACACTGAACTATACTAGAGTGAGTAAGAATAGAAATAGGTAATGTTTTAGGGTAATGACCAATCAAATTTTGGAATCATATTCAATGAATTACTCATGTGAATAAAGATGAAATAAGCTCAAAAAAGAAATTAATACAATATTTTTTTATTCAATCTTACTATTTCCAAAAAACTTTTCTATATATACTATATAAAAATGTATTAAAATAAAAACATTAAAATTGAATAAGCACTAGATAATATTACAATAATAATTTGAATTCTTTTATTTTTGAAAATAAATATCATAGTTTTGTGATAAAACCAAAGAAAAATGAAATGGATAACATTGATAATGAGGTAGTTGTGGTTGAAAAAGATAAAATCATTAGAAATGTACCTAGATACCAACTATATATGATACCTAGACATAGGGAATTACAAATATATAATATTTAAAAAATTCCTCTTATATTAGGCTAAATCCTAGGGTAATTATTTATGAGATTAAATTGAAAAATTTCTTTTTTTATCCACATATAGTGGATTAGTTAATGATGTGTCTCAATAATTAATTATTAATTTTGATATTATGGGGAAAATAATTCCTCATCATCTGTAGTGGGTATGGGATGAGACTGTAAGAATTTTATTTCATCTTTAAGGTTAATGATAGGATATAGTTTCAATATCAATATAAAGATATTTATAATACATCTTAATGGATGTTTTATTCCATTTTTATAATATTTCAATCAACGATAATGGAAATATTTGTTAGGCATAAAACCAATTTTTTTCTAGGATGTGGGTGAGATTTTCCATGAATCGTGGGATTGATTTAGAATTTTTCAGGGTGTTTTTTATTAATAAATATTACTCTCATTTCATGATAGTCACATTTTATTGTGGTCTAACCCAATTCTATGAAACAATAGAAGAAAACTATTCTAATGAGGATTTTTGGATAAAAAACAAAGATGTGAAAAAAAATCAATACCCTTAGAGAAAAAAAAATAAAAATTATATAGAAGAATGACCATTCAAAAGAATGAAACAAACTTTATTTATTTTGTTGAAACTAAGGTTTTTGGAATTTATTATTATAACGTTCATCAGTCACATAAATTTCAATTCCACCATTATGTCATGTTCGATCACTCTAAAACATTTTATCCCAAATTTTAAATTCCATGTGAACAAATAGAAAATTTAAATTTTGATGATTCTATCTTAATGATGGAATCTACTAGTGGATCCTTTTCATAAAATTATAATTATGTCAATGTCAACAACCATAATATCCCTTGAAAAGAGAAGTCAGTTTTTAAATCATATACCACCCATGGTTTTCGAGAAAAAATAGGATAACATTTTAAAATTACAAATACTACAAAGTATATTAATTAATAAGAAAATACAGGTTTTTGATCTTCTATTTTTAGGAAAGTATTATTCTTAGAATGTTTAATATGATTAAAATAAAGAAAAGATAAATTATATGATTCAATATTTGAGGATCCAAATCGGGGAAATTTCCAGATATAATACCTCAAAATATATGGGAAAAATTACAGTGAAATAGTGGTAAATACTTGATTAAAAAATATTTTTGTATCAATAATTAGTGTTTTGAAGACCCATGATTATTTTATATATACTATAGGAAATATAAAACTATCAATTTTGATGAATATTTAATTTGAAATCAATAATATGAATAATCTAGACATCTAGATATAAGAACTGAAACTAAACTAAATTTGAATACCCAACCTAAAAATAAAATCAAAATAGAAATTAAATTTAATGATAATAACGGGAAGGAAAATTTTGTATCAAATCTATAGTTCATACTAACTAATTTGAATAAATTTTCATAAATCTTACCTTTTCCTTAATAAATTAAAAAAAATCAAAAACCCAAATGACACAAGTCCTGGGGGTTTTCAAAAAGATCCATGTAAATATACCTTACATTGAAGAAAAATTTTAAATCAAATTATTTTAAAAATACTTAAATATTATTATTTGAATAAAAATTTCTTAGTAGTAATATTCCTCTTACATCCTAACTGAATAGTGTGGGGTTTTCCTTTAAAACAAAATACATCCTAAATACAAGGACCTAGTTATTTTTTTCATCACTTTAACTCAATTTAATATTATCCATTTTAATTTTTTTGACTTTTTATATAGTATAAAAATATTCTTTTTATCACCATTTTAGTAAATAAAGTTTGGATAATTATATCCAAATACTATTGTCCTATAGTTATTTCACTAATCAATCAGTCATAAAATTGGTAGGGTGGATGAATTACTAATTATAATAGGATAACTATAACTATATTCCCATTTTAAAATTTAGAATATATATTATGAAAAAGACTTCCCTTCCATCCTTGGAAATACTATCTTAGCCATTTGTGTAGTGAATATTGATTTTGTAAAATGAAAATTGATTTATATCCATACATAAAAATGTAACGAATTAAATGTTTTCAAAAATTATAATAAAAATAATTGTCAAAAAATAGATCAAGAGATATATTATTTTTATTTTTCAAAAATATTGATGAGAAATAGGAATAATATTTCAGAATCATTGATGAAACCAATAGTGAACCTTTCCCTAAGGAAACCTATAGGGTTGTTTTTTAAGTAGGGAGAATGAACCCTTTGATACCTATAGAGGATGATTCTTGAAACACCAAGATTATTTATCTAAGGATAAAATACATAGGACATATCTAGAATATTAAATTTTTGGAGATATCCTATATTATATATACTAATGATATTATTTTTTTTATTTTTTATACTAATTTTAATAGATACATTTAATATCATAGATCTCTTATGCCAAAAATATACCTTCTAGTTAGTATTCATTATCGTTTAAGCTCATAAAATTTCTATCTAATAGAAATTATTCATTTTTAGGGGATATTTCTATACTAACTACCAAAATATAAAATGATATCAATAGAAATTAAGATGAAAATTTCTTTTTGTTTTGAAAAATCATAGATCTTTTTTAGTATGGGATATTTTAAAAATTAATCATAAGTATTTAATTTTTCGTGTATAACATCTCCATTAAGCCTGATAAAAAAATAATAGTTGATAGAAAAGGATACTTAATTCAAACATATTAGATATTTTTATAGAAAAACTTTTCAAGACTATAGATGATATAATTATTCATCATATCTCATATAGCCAATGTGTCAAACAATTATTGGTTGTGGCTAGGAAAGGAAGATTTGTAATCATTATTAATAAAAAGAATAAATAAATTCATACTCTAAAAGATACTATGATCTGAGTATGTAATTATTATATAAAAATTAATCTAGTTTCTTGGAAAGACCACTTTATCATATCATTGATAGATAATATGATTGAGGGGTTCTCCAGAAATATATTTTGTTACATTCTCGACTAATATAATGGTTATAAATATATTTTCAAAGCCCCTAAAGATCAATAAAATCTATATCTACATGACTTTTTTGAATATTTTATTACATAAGGATACACTTTTGATTGTGCCAATCACTGAAAAACTTCTAAAAATAAATGATATAATATTTTTTAGGCAATATTTCGTGGATAATAGAGAGGTTCATAGAAGATATTTCTATTATTCTAAGTCTATTTTAGATTTGTTTAGAAAAATTACAATTAGTATTGAAAAGATATCAATACACAAACATGGTTTTGAATTTATATAAATACCAATTTTTGGTCATCGAGGTTATTTTTCTTGGACATTATGTCTCAAATAAGTTAATAGAATTTTGTAATGAAAATATTGAGTAAATTCAAAATTTATAACCTCTAGAAATTGTAAATAGAATTAAATAAATTTTATAGAATTATATTCTTAATAGATATTTATTAAAGATTTCTAAAAATTCATAAGATTATTATATATCTATTAGTCATGGATAAACCATTCTTATTTTATGATAATTTATTAGAATAATTAAATATTCTCCAGGAAAAACTAAACACTTCACAAATCATCACAACCTCTAATGAGAATTTCCAATTTTTTATAATGTGAGATTATAGAGACATTAATATTTGGAAATTATTATGGTGTGGAAAATAGAGTAGTTTGTTTGTTTTTATTATTCTAGTATATTTCAATCCAATCCCCAATGTAATTACAATACAACTACAATGGAATTTCATAGAGAAATTTTATCTCATGAGATGTTTAGAAAATATTTGAATGGGATGAAATTCATAGTCTTCACATATCAGTAAACCCTGGTATATTTTTTATCCAAAAAATAATTGATACCATGGCTCATTAGATATATACCTCTCCTATAATAATTGAATTTGGTAATCAGAAAAAAAAAATAAAGAGTAAAAAATGTATTGGATGGACATTTTTCAAGGGTTCGAGTTATCGAAATTATTAAACCACACGAGATCAACTATTCCTTTACTAATGAATACCAATTTTATAAACTATTTTGAATATATAGTATAAGTATTTTCAGAATTTTATTGTTTCGGGACTCATGCCTTATGTCCTTTCATATAATAAAATATGTAAATTAATTTCTAAACTAATTTATAACTTATGTTATAATATTTTCTTTTCGAATGGTTTTTTGTTTATATTATCAAACGGTGGGTAGCTTTAGAATATATGATTTCCATTTTTTATATTTTTCAATCAATACAAATGGGAGGAAATCATTCTTATGTAAGGAAAGACTAAAAACTTTTACAGACAAGTTTTCATTTTTCCAAATGCCTTTAAAGATACATTCATCATAGTTGTAGGTTAGGGAAAGTGATAAGGTATGGAAAATTTAGATAGGATGCAAGAGATTCTACATAAATTATTTTTAGAAGTATATTTTTTTATATTTGTGGTTGGTACATTATTTTACAAATTCCATCTTCATATTCAAATAAATATATTTTGGTGGTTGTATATTAGGTCTCTGTGTTGGTTGAAGTAGTGGAATTTGAAAAAAACAACGTAAATAATGTTTTAAAATTCATTATAAAAAACATATATTCATGATTTTATGTTCTAATGGAATTCATAACATAAAAAGTAATATATTTTTGGAAAATAAAATTTAAATAACTAATAGAAATGTATTGGTGCATTCACAAAATTTGAAGAACTTACCATTGTCATTCAAGTAGAAAATATGAAATTGTTTATATAAATATTAAAAATATATTGGAGAAAATAGTTTCCATCACTTGGAAGGATTTGTATCGGAAATTTGGTGAGGAATTATGACATTATAAGAATTATTTCCATACCATAACATGGAATTCTACTTATTTACATCTCTATAAGAAATATTTCCTCTTTCCTGTTAACTTAGATCATAATTGTTTTTTACATTCCAAAACCTTAAAAATTTATTTGAAAATTTTTAGATATTGTAATATTATATATCTAAAGGATATTTTTATAATTAGAATAAAATATTACCAATATTATAGAATTTACAATTAAATAAAAACAGGTTTTTCAGATTATAAATTTCAATAGTGATTTTTCATGGTTATTAAAAATGTTTTAATCATAAAATATAGACAGAAACTATTAATATGTAAAAATAAGTCAAAAAGTTATGGACTATCCATAATACATGTATTTTTAGTGAATGTATTTTTAGAACTAGTTATTGGAAAGAATAGTCCATTATTGGTTAATGGAATAAAGGATTAAACCTTACATTATTGGGAATCCAAAGGGATATGATACAATTGGTTTGGTTGAAATTTTTTATTTTATTGATTCTAAATGAATAATTTATATTATGTTATTCATGGGATTCATCCCTTATGGGTTTATTTTTAGTTTTTCCATATTTTGATTTGATTAGAAATAAAATTGCTTGAATACTAGTGTGCCAGTTTGACTCCTATCTATTTTCATGTTTCTTTGATAAAAGTATTACCATTTTCAATAAATTTATACACTAGAATAATATTAATTATTTTCATTTCTACGATGACTTATTCTTAGTCATACTAATTGATTATAAAATATGTTGATCCCATAGTGCCATAAAATTACGATAGAAATTAATGAAAATTTTGAATAGAATTCAATTGATTATCAATGATAATTAGGAGTTAAATATTTGATAAATTTTTGGAATCACATTTCATAAAAACTCAAAATATACATCTATTTTTAATTTTCATAAATATATTGATGCACTGAATTGGTGGTATTATTGATTTCATGATCATGTAATGGATGTTTTGTTAAATAATTGATGTGTTTTCTTCTCATATGATGGAAATTATAGTAAAGGGAAGTATTGTATGAATGTTTTACCTTCTTCATTAAAATAATAAATTAATATAAAAGGATTCATTTATATTAACTAATTACTAATTTTATAGATTTTTTTTTCTTTTCATGTGAAAAGGCCGATAGGTACGAATTTTTTGGTAGTCACCTGACAATGAAAATATGGAACCCAGTTGGTCCTATAGAAAATCGATATGGTGGTGGATATTTGTTTTCCCACATATATATTTTTGTTATTTACATTATCTATTATGTTTAATTTTTTGTTGTAAATTATTTTTTTGATTATGGATATTGGCTAAATTTTCCTGGGGGAATTTTATTATTCAAATTCATTTTCATTTTCATTTTTTAATTTTATTTCTTTTTAATTTTTACCCTTTCTCATATCCCAAAAAAAAATTATAAATCATTCTAGAGTAAATATAATTTTTCCTGATCTATGATAATGAAAATATTAATGATTATTCTTTTCAATATCTCTTAAAAAATGGGGTTTCAAACCATTAAAGAGTGTATCACCAAAATAAATTAGAAAAATGCCTTTTTATGTGTTTCTGAATATTCTTTACACACTATATAGTGTTTTCTAATATAAAAAATGAAATAGCCTATCTAGTTTCATGTTAAACAATTTGATAAATGGGATTTTACATCATTAATTTGGTTGTTGTCCCATATTGAACCCATTTAAAAATAAATAATGGAAAATATTTCCATGATTAGAAAGTTGAGAGTCCCCTTAGTTTGTTTTTCATTTCTAACAATTACTTATATTTTTTATGTTTTTCATAGATCATTTAAAAAAATTTCCCAATTTCAAATAGTTTCAAATTTGATAATATATCAGACATCATTTCATCTCATTAGGTCCACTATCACTTTCCATTTTGTTTATAATTTTATATTGTTTGGTGTTGGTTTTCTTGGTTTACACACATTCATACCTTCCTTGTGGGTTTTTAAAGACATAAAAATATACAAGATTTAGTAGGTTTATAATTAAATAATATGTTAGTGAAATCACCTATAAATACACTCCTAGGATCCATGTATAGAACTATTGTGATCAAAGTGACTTTGATGGTATCTATAGTGGTTGGATTCATCCTATAATGATAACATCCATGCTAAGTGGGAGCCTTGTTGGGTGACATCCAGGTATTTTATTAGACATATGTAACATCTTAATTAGTCTCATATATATATATGATAGGTTTAATTTTCGTTTTTATAAGATATACACCTGAAAAGGTTGGGGAAATTAATATGGTGATCCTACTCCCAATTTATCCGTGGGAATTGGGTTGGCCCTTGATACCTTATTCCCTCCATGTTATATAAATCCAAATAGTATATTAGTATCATGAAAACATAAATATATCCAAGAATAAAAACATTACCATGTAAAAAATAATGTTATTGAATCAGAGATAGAATACAAACATGCTTAATAGGCGAGGTAAAAGATTCTAATGAAATAGTAGATTTATATTTTTGAGGGAACATTGAAGAGTACCTATAAAGAAACGCATACATCTATATATTCTAGCTTTATCCCATGATTTTTTTGTATGAAATTTTTTGGAATCACTTTAAGTAATTTTTTGATTCCATTAGATTTCAAAACTATATTACCCACCGACGCAACATCAATAATCCTTGTCTCTGAAAAATGAAACTCTTTCAAATAAAATTAATTTCATTTCATTTTCATCATTTAATTTTTAGTTCAACAAAAATAATCTTTCAAAATATAGTTTCCTATATATAATAGTTAGTTAACTCTATTAAAAAAATTTATATATAACCATAGGAAATTCAATGCCTCTTCCATCGATTTCTATAATGTTTCGGGAATGATTTACCAACATGAAAACTATAAAGAAAATATAAATTCATTTTATTTTTTCCTTCCAAGTTCAGCTAAAAAATATTACCATCCAAAAATTCATTACCATTATCATTTTAATTATTTACCAATTATAATGTTACACCAAATATCTTTATATACAATTTATGTTCCCAAATTAAAAAAATCACCTCACCATCAAAAAATCATTACTTGATTATATTCCCAAAATCAATTGATTTGCACTTGAGGACAACAAGGTTCCCAATATAGGTAACTCTATACATATATAAAATTTTTGAATAATATTTTGAATGACATAGTGAGGGTTTATATTTTTTCTTTTTAACCCTCCTATAAAATAATAATTAATCATGTCGTGGTTAGATATTGTTTTATCAGATGGTGTGCTTTATTTAAAGAATATTTTTTAATCATATATATGATGAGAATATCATTTGGTTTCCCTATAGAGTGATATTGAGAATGTTTATATCCATGCCATATTTAATTACATGTGATTTTATTTTCTAAAAAATGGATTTTGTGTGATACATTAATTTATATTAGTTTTAATTTTCTTGTTCGATAGAGAATGTATGAGTGTTCTTAAATGAGATTAATAAGATTCTTGTCCTCAGATCCTATAAAATATATTAATTAAAAATGTATGGTTATTTATAATGTATGGATTTTATTTTTAAGATAATTTTGTTCATATGACATTTTTTATATGTATCAAGTCATATCCTTTTGTAGATTGATTGGAAATTACACTTTTCTTGTGAAGAATGAGACTTAAAAATTACATAATCTTGAGATTTATGTCATGAAATTAATCTATTGCATTTGGGAATATTTTCTAGTTTAGATTTTTAATAAATTAGGCAATCCATAATATATTACAAATCCATATAATTTAAAGTGATCACATAATATTAGTATACATTTTCCCCACCATATAAAAATTTTAAAACAAAAAATATTTTCATTTCATAATAGAGAATATTTACATAATTCAACTTGACCGGTTTTATTCTCTTACCCATCCATTAATCAAGTTTATAACTTTTTAACAGTGTACGATGAGAAAACAAATCACACCATGACATATACAAATAAAGAAAACAATTATTATAGTGAAAATCGGGAATAATCATATAACATTTCCATTGATCTTAATAATTATCTGAGAATATAAAATAAATCATCAATACATAAAAATCAGACATACTTATTACTCATAAGAATCCTTTAAACCAATTATAGCCAAATAAAATCACTTTTTTGTGACTTATATAATCTCATTCATAACCCATTTTAAACCTGTGTCATAAGTAAAAACAGTTACTAGTTAAATACTTGTGATAAATAATAGGTTAACTCCATCCTTATTTCTATTTGATACAAGGAAAATTACCCAATTAATTTTTAGCACTATCTGGGAACACCCATCATTTAACCTATAATGGGCTCACTATGTGGTATCTAGGTTATCCCATATTATAATTTGTAAAAGTATCCCCTATATAAAATTATGGTTTTAAATTTTTATAATAAATTATTATAAAAAAACTTTAAAACTTGTCATAAAATCACTTTTAAATATCAAAATTCCCTTTATATTTAAATCCCAATTATATATATAAAAATAAAAAAATGGAAAAGAGATTTTCTTTGAATAATAAATGAAATATTGAAATGTGATATATAAATAAAATATTTTACAGAACATCATAAAGAGTCGATGTCGTTATAAACATTAAAATAGAAAATTTATTTTTTCATTTTTCAAAATGATCCAAACAAAACACATGAAAATATTAATTTTAAAAACCATTGAAATAAAGCAAAAGTGGAATAATATTTAATTTATAAATCTTTTATTTCAATATAAAAACATTCGTAAATGCAATAAAAAACATGTAAATCAATGAGAATGTTTTAGATGGGAAATCATTAAAAGGTGATTTTTTTAATGTCCCTTATCAACTATGAAACAGTTGAATGTAAATTACTGTCAAATAATAATATTAAATAGAACATTAAATTTCATTATTTTAGATAAATTGATGATATAACATGAAAAAGTTCATGTATATTCACCTTATAAATGAATAATGGTGCATAACATAAAAATATTCCTCAACGAAGCAAAATTGAGACGAAGTCCCTTAACATAATCCTGACTTTTCATGTGTGTATTTATCTTCATGAATAATTAAATTATGTTAATTATTTAATTTATTTAATTTATTTATAATATTTTGAAATTTTATTGTGATTTTTATTATACGTATTAATGTTTTATACACAAATACTTAATCAATTAAGTTTACATCAGATGTTTTGACCATACTAGGCTTACGTGTCAAAAAGAATTTGTAGGTTGACTATAGTCAAAGAGGTAATCATCTAAAAATATCCAAAATAATAACATTATATTTATACCCAAATTATATTGTTAATATCAATAATTAAATATGGGTTTTTATATAAATTGTGTTACAATCATGGAGATGGTTTGTTGTACGTAAACATGAGTAATGTTTCCATCTTTCATTGATCAATATGAAATTAAGGTAAATAAATTTTTATCTTTAAATAATGATAATAATATAATATATAAAAAATAACTTCATTGAATATACTTATATATATCAAACATGTGTTGTGTTCATGAAAATAGCGTCACATTACTTCATGAATAAAGTGGTCCGCACATACAAAAACATGTTTTCATTTTCAGTATGTAAAAATAGCTAAATGAAAATGACAAATTATACTATAATAATGATAAATATGTCATGAATATTGTTATTTTTCCATTTATATCATATATATTCATTATTTTTACCCTTATTACCTTCCATTTGAAATGATAATGAAAACCCAATCACATCTCTTCACGATGAAATTACCCATTGTACACATAGGCGAAGTTATCGTATCCCATATAGAATGGAATGTAGAAGAGTTATATATCATATAATTACCCAATATATATGATAATATTATATATATAATATATATAAGTTATATACTTCATCATTCCTAACTATGAGAGGTGTAAATGGAAAAACAAATGACATTGGTTCATAAAGCCGTCATTTTTTGTTCAAAAAAATAATGATTTTGTAACCCATTTGATGGAAGAATATAATTTTTTAGGTTTTTAAATAACAATAATAACATATTATAATTTTTAAGATAATTATTTTCTCTTATAATTATGGTTTCATAAGTATTGAAGGAGTATTGGGAAGAAATAAAATAAAAATTATCAACTTCTTCTTTGGGTAACTTCTTTTGGTTTGCACTCAAATAAATGAATGGTTTAATTTATCATCAAATTAATGATTATAGGATGATACGAGTGTTATAATGAATGTATTTGTGAATATAATATAAGTTCCAATGGGTTTTGAAGGTTTTAAGAGGGGCATAGGTGGTGGCCTTTTATAAGTGATGTGAGTGTCACGATTGTAATTTTTGAATATAATGAATTCAACCCACATTTTGATCCAGTAAAATGCATAGAATAATAATAAATTATAGATAAATGAATTTATAAGATAAATATATTTCAATAAAATATATTTTATATAATTTTTAGCTAATATTACCCCTTGTCTTTTTTATTTAACCCTTGTTAAATCAATTTTTACCTTAACCGCGATAAAGAATTAATATTATTTTTACAATTCATTTTGTTAAAAAATTTAGTATATAATCTTAAATAAAATAAATTATTATTATTTAAAATATATATTCCATTTTCCGAAGCTCAATTTACATTAGTAAAAAAATTCATTTTAAAACACAACTTGCGGAAGCGAAGAAAAATTTAGTTTTCAGGCCGAGTATTTTTTTATTAAAATATGATTCAATATTGACTCTATAACTTATAATAATAATTTTATGAAATTAAATTAATATTTAATGATATATAGTAAATAAATATTATTCAAAACATTCCCAATTATGTATATTTTTAATTAAATTAAATGGAGAAACATTATGAATTATAAAATAGTTTTAAGAGATGTAACACCCCAAGCATCTATAGTATGTTTCCCTTTGAATAATCCAATAGCTTGCATTGTACGCAACTTCAAGATTCTAAAACACTTCGACGAATCAAAATAGCCATTAAAAATAGTAATACCCACTTATTAAAATTTTAAAAATTTTATCTTTCAAAATGGACTTCATTTTTGGATTCTGAATATCAAAATTATCTTTTGGTGAATTTTTGGTATGTTTCCAGAAAATTTCAATTTTTGATGAATAGTAAAAAAATAATGAGTTATAGTTTAAAACTGAATTTTTATTTAAATAAGTATATATTTAATTAAAATTTATTTTAGGTAAAAATAGATATATAATTCCTATATAAGTTCAATGTAATTCATTGCAGTCAGTTTAAAATAATTTTAAATATATAAAAATTTTATTGAACTTTTCACTGTCTTTTACCCAACTCCTAGGAAAATTTTCCAATTCAAATAAAAATTAATTTTACCACTTCTGTGAGTGGAATTTCAAAATTCCAAGAGAAACAGTTTATATAAGGAAGTTAAATGTGGTTGAATAAGATGAAAATAAATTTTTGTGAATAGTAACTTTTTACTTTTATTTACCACGGTTAAAAGTAAATAGGGTAATTAAGGGTAAAAATGATATTATTATTACCCTAAGATAAGTTCTAATTCTATTGTATAAGTGTAATTCGACCAAAAACAACCTTATGAATAAAATATGAACCCCTTTGGTCTTCTTGGATTAGATTAGGACATTTATTATCATTTTATTTAAAGAAGAGTTAGAAGAGTTAAAATCAAAATTTAATAACAGAAACATTTTTAATATTGGGTTATACATAATATAAATTCTATTATAAATATTATTTAAAAAGATAAAAAAATTTACTACACAATTTTATTTTATTTATAATTTTTAGACATTAAATAATGTAATTTATTTATGACACAATGGTGATGCAGTAATTACCTTATTAATGAAATATTAAAATAATTGATATTTTAAATACCCAAATAAATGTAATTTTAGACTTTAATGAATTACACTAATTTTATAGGTTAATATGACATGTTAGGGTTTATTAAAGTAATTTTTTCTATAGTAATAATGCTGTTATAAATTTATAAAAAACAAAATACCAAATAGTGTCAAAATTAACATAAAAGAGTTTTTAAAAAAAATATTATATTGTTAATTGATATTATATTCCTAAAAATCTATGGTTTAGACAAAAGATGTATATAATGATATGTGTATCATTAATGAACCACTTTGGGTTCTCTTAAATGTATATAATATGTTTATTAACCATATAATATAAAACTACAAAGAGACATGGTAAATGTGAAACTATTTAACTAAGAGTTAAATCTAAATGATAAGGTTAATATAGTGAACCAAACCTATCTAAAACCTATTTTTTGGGTGTTTTTGAGACCCATACCCACCGTATCATTTATATAATCCAATTTTGAGACATCAGAAACCAAAAAATATTTTATTAAAAAATAATATTTCTAGCTTTTCCTAAGGTGCCCCACACCCCTCTTATAAAAGGGCACTCCCACTTCTCTCTAATTCACACCCTAAAAGACATTTAGAACGGCCATACACTGCCCAAATACAATCTAAACTGTCCTCCATTAATCCTGTAGGCCTTATTTTAGTCATAAATCCAACTTAATGATCCCTTTTGATCAAATGAAAAGGAAGAACCCGAAGAAGAGGTAAATATTTCATCACCTCTTTCAAGTTCTTTTCCTCTTCCATTTACTTTTTCTTTGTTGTTTTCTTTATAAAATAATAACTCCAGCATATTCTTTATATTTTGATGTTATTATATGTATGGTACAACCAAATTCATTATTCTATTAATCGTTTTAATGAAATGTCACCATACATGCGTACGTACGGCTAACCGTCGCCACGTCGTGGTGTAATTGTTATTCAATACATTATTATTTGTATGGATATAATAATGATGTGAAATTGATGTAAATAATAAATATAACATGATAATGATTATTTATATATGATATAACATCCAATTATATATTATTTTAATATCAAAAGAATGATATTGTCACCCATGCATACGTACAGATTACCGTCACCATGAACGAGATGAGATTCATTCCCAATCGTATCCTTTCAAGACTAATTTTCATTAGATGATGAAAAATAATGTTTAAAGACATGATATAATTCTGGATTTTAATAATATAAATTCCATCCTGAAAAAATATGACTCAAAAAATAAATACTATAAAATAAAACGAATCTGTTAACACCCGAAACAACAATAATACTAAGATATTATTAATAATGCAATGTTAAAAGATCATATATGATATCATATTAATATATATGATTATTTTATAATTTAATAAAAATTATTTTACCATTATACAGGAGGTTAACCTACCCTCAACCAATGAAAAGTACATGGTAAGGGTTTATTACACAATCTCTTCATTATCTGAGATTGTTTATACGTAATCATCTACTGTGACCTTTTTATCATCCACATCCATGTTTCATAAAAATGTATTTCAAAACATTATTAATATTTTATATACTATGGGTTAAAGTAATTTATACCATTGTTTGACTTTTATAACATGCTTATAAAGTAATCCTTCCATCGTTTTAAAAAAAAGGTCCTTTTTAACATTTTTGACAAAATTAAGGTAAGAATGTCTTTTTTTTAACTTATACGATAGGTGTGGCTATTTTCCGCCGTTATAAAATCGCTGAAGCTTCCCTTAGAAGATTATAAGAATATTTTCAAAGTAAATGTTTTCTTTTATAATTATTTGTCTTTTAAATGTTTTAAAAAAAGAGATATTTCTCTCAAATTGTTTTGATTTCATCTATGTTAATATCCTTTGATGAATTTTAAGATTATTTGAAGTTGATTTATTATTATAAAAAACATCCATATTGTATTTAAGGTTTTGTGATATATTTGACTGTGGATTTGTTATTTTTATACCATTCATTATTTATGGAGATATTATTGACATTTCCTATACTATTTTTAATATGAATGTTTATGTTATGTTTAAACATGTTCATATGTGGAATGAATTGGACTTAGTAAGTGATAATTGGAGATCGTTATAACTCCTCGATGCATCGGTTGTTATCTTGAGACAAACTAGTGTCTTGGCACAAGGACTTGACAATATCTTACTTGTAGTCTTGGCACAAGGCTTTGACTATGTAGTTATTATAGTCTGTCATTATGAATTCCATCATTGTGATAGTTGTTATTGATATTGCATGTGATTATTCAAGTAGTAGAATATCCATGTGAATAAGTAAATGGAATTATTTCATTTCATTTTTTCCATATTTTGACGATTTTCAAGTTTAAAAGGCTTTTGTTTTAGTTATACATTGCCTTAAATGTTTATGCTTATTTATGAAAGTTTATGCTATATTGTTATCCTTACTGAGCATATGACCTCACCCCTTTATATGTTCTATTTTTCCCAAGATATGAAGATGTATATTATGACTGACCTGCAGGGGCAGCCTATGGGATCTCAATGTTGTCTTTGGAAACAATGTTGTTGTATTTTTCCATTTAATGATTTAATGAAAACCTTATGAATGTATCTATTATTTCCAAGGATATTAAACTAATCAGTCATTCGAGAATTGATCTTCTGTGATCATTCCAATGTAATGTAACAATGCACCGACTCTATATAAATGGGGTCGAGGAATTATAGTTTGTATCATAGGAAGATTAATACAGACCTTGGAAGCCAGATTTAGAAAAAATCGGATTAGAGCACATTACCATAAGATAGAATTTGAGAATTGGTATAGAAGAACTTCCTAAATTTTGGTATTGTAGTGATTTTTTGAGTTATACAACAAATAAATCCCCATCTAGATACGAGTAGGTAGGGGTGGATCTGGCACAGATGTACCTAGGGGTAAAACCCGAAAACACTGCTTTGAGCTAGACTCGAACATGAACTAGTGCATGACAATGGGCCTTGCAGCACTCTTGGTTACTACACTACCGAGAGATATGATTAGGATAATTCTCATTTTCTTTAAAAACCATTATGAAGGGTTTATGAGTATATACTTCCTCAATGAAATCATTTTTATGATTATGGATTATATCTATAAACTGTTTAGTTTATGTTAAGTGTTTTACATGTTGGGATTTATGTATTTCGATTCATAAAATTATCTAGTTTATAACATTGTTTAGAAATGTTACCTAGTGAAAGGAATAGAAACTTTATCAATGCACGCACTCCATGTAGGGATATCCCTCCTACTCAAGATAATTATAGTGGGGCTGTTTATACAACTGGTGCTGATGAGCTTATCACTATATTGGGACAACTCACTCAGGTTATGAATAAAAACCTTACCCATATGGAGCACCCAGATCCGTAGTATTGAGGATCAATGTTAGATCTATTCTTGATGAAACAACCACCAAAATTTAATGGGAGTAAAAATCCACTAGTAGTCGAGCAATGGATAAATTTCTTAGAGAAAATATTCCATGCCTTGGGGAGTAGCGAAAGGGAAAAACGTGTCATGGGAGTTTACCGCCTCACTAGAGATGATGATTAATGCTGGTCATTGATACAAAACACAAAGGAAGATGATGATATATCAAGTATGGAATGGAGTAAGTTTAAAGATATTTTTTAGAAAAATAATTTCCTCATGACCTCAAGCGGATATGGAAATAAAATTTATTTGTCTGAGGAAAAAGTAGGACGAGAATGTATCGAAGTATGAGTCTAAATTTACAAGGTTATCAAGGCATGCTGCAGATTATATACATAACCCATGAAGTAATATTGATCGTTTCTTGGATGGGTTAAAACCATTTCTATGTCGAGCATTAGTCTCATAATACTTCTCGTCGTATGAAGATATTGTCTCATATACTATCAAGACAGAAAAAGAATTCTCTCAGTCTTATGACTTTAATGAATAGAAATAGAAGAAGAGATATATTGATCACTATAGAAATGGAAATAAGGGGAAGAAGGGAAAAGTTGAATATCCTTCCTACAGTAAATGTGGGAAGAAACACCCCGATACTTGCTTGAAGGGAATGGGAGTCTGTTACAAGTGTGGTGAAAAAGGCCACCAAGCTCTTGATTACAAGGGAAAGAAAGAATATACTTATGTTAAATGCTAAAATTACAGAGATATGGGACATTATGGAAATTAATGTCCTATTCTTCATAGAATCTTACCTTAGAAAAGGCCAAGGGATCAAGGCAAAGCTTCTGTAATCACTACTAGTGAGGTTGAAGCTCCAAAAGATGTGGTGGAAGGTAATTATTGGTTTCCTCAAGTTTAACCAATGATTTATTTGATTATAGATCGTCTCATTGTTTCATATCTTCCTAGTTTTATAAGAAAATTACACATTTCCAATTTGATTTAACAAGGGAGTTGTCAGTCAAAACTTCTAAGGGAAGTATCATTGCAACAATGTTTTGTGAATCAGTTCCTATTAGAGTATATAAATGTTATTTATATACTAATATCATCATCATACCAATGATTGAATTTTATATAATCCTAGGTATGGATTGGCTTTTGGACCATGATGAAAAAATTTATTATATGAAGAAGGAGATAACTATTTTTGATGATGATGATAAACAACACCATATCTTTATAGAAAAATCGTCACCTCCTAATTCTTTTCTAGATCCACCCCTAGTAGATCAACTAATTTCAATTATTGGGGAGGAATAGAATGAAATAATTGTGGGTGAGGAAAGGAATGTTCAAATAGAGGATGTACGTATTGTGAAAGAATATGTTTATGTGTTTCCAGAATATTTACCAGGACATCCTCCATAATGAGAAATTGAGTTTTCCATTGATTTAATTCCAGGTTCAAGGCCCATATCGATGACCCCTTATAGAGTGGACACTGTCGAATTAGTGAAACTAAAGAAACAACAAGATGAATTGAGTAATAAGGCATTTATTCTCCCTAGTGTTTCTCAATGGGGAGCCTCTATCCTTTTTGTTAAGAAGAATGATGGATCTATGAGGTTGTGCATTGAATACTGGGAGATCAATGCTATAATAATAAAGAACAAGTATCCCCTACCTTGCATTGATGATTTATTTGACCAACGGCATGGAGCTCAATAATTTTCAAATATTGACCTTCGATTTGGATACCTTTAGTCGCACATGAATAAGGAAGAAATTCTGAAGACAACATTTCGAAAAAGATACGGGCATTATGAGTTTATAGTATTGCCTTCTGGGTTTACTAATGAACCCTCTGTCTTCATGGATCTAATGAATAGAGTTTTCAAGGAATATCTTGATGAATTTGTAGTGGTATTTACAGATGATATCTTGGTATACTGCAAAATCTACGAAGATCATGAAAATCACTTTCTCATTATCCTGAAGACTCTTAGAAGACATCAATTATATGGGATGTTTAGAAAGTGTGAATTATGGCTTCAAGATATTTCTTTTCGTGGCCATATTGTCTCTAAGGATGGAATTTATGTTGATCCTTCTAGGACAAGAGCAACCTAAGAATGACCAGCACCAATGAGTATAACTGAGGTACGAAGTTGTATTGGTTTTGTAGGTTATTAACGACGGTTCGTCCAACATCTTTCCCGATTGGTTAACCCATTAACCAAGATCACACGTAAAGGGGTTAAATTTTTTTTGGACAAAAGACTGTGAAGAATGTTTCGAAGAACTGAAAATAAGACTAGTCAATTCTCATATCTTGACTCTACCATCAAGGAATGATGGGTTTGTTATTTATATTGATTCTTCAAAGAGAGGACTTGTTTGTGTACTTATGCAGAATGATAGGGTTATTACTTATGCATCACGACAGCTAAAAATTCATGATCAAAACTATCATACTCAGGATATTTAGTTAGCAGCTATAATATTTTCATTGAATATATGGAGACATTATCTTTATGGTAAAAAATGTGAGATATATACTGATCAGAAGATTTTGAAGTATATTTTCTCATAGAATGAACTCAACATGAGGAAAATGAGATGGCTTGAACTACTGAATGATTATGATTTCATGATAAACTACCACTCGGGGAAGGAAAATAAGGTTGTAGACGCTTTGAGAAGAAAATATCGTGGAGTTTTGAACAAGATGAGAGTTGAAAATGATCATATATACATGGATCTAGTAAAGATGGATATGGGAATAACCCTAGATGATGAAACATAAATGATTTTCAAATTCTTTCCATGCCATCATTACTAGAAAGGATAAAGAGTTATCAGACTAGTGATGAAGAGTTTCAAAAGAAGATTAAAGATGTGAATGATGGGAGATTAAATGAATTTTTTTATGAAGATTGAATTTTGAAATTTTGGAAGAGGACTTGTGTTCCCGATATACCTAATCTAAAAAGGGAATTTTTGGATGATGCTCATAGTTCCAATTTCTCTATACACCCTAGTAGCACTAATATGTATAGACATTTGAAGGAACATTTTTGGTGGGACAAAATAAATAGGGATATTTCACATTTTTGTCAATATGTGAAAGCTGGAAGGCAACAACCTGGAGGAGTCATGCAACCTCTTCCCATACCTGAGTGGAAATGAGATAATATTATGATGAAATTTTTCCTGGAACTACCAAAGACTCCTAGAAGGAACGATGCAATAAGGGTTATTGTTGATCGTCTTACCTAGTCAGCACATTTTCTTGCTATAATAGATTATTTACCACTTGAACGTCTAGAAATATTATATATTAATGAATTTTAGAGACTTCACGGATTACCCCTATCGATTGTTTCTGATCGTGATCCCCATTTTACATCAAGATTCTGGAAAAGTCTTCAGAAATCCCGGCATACTAAACTTTGTTTGAGTACTGCCTACCACCCTCAAACTGATGGACAATCAGAACGGACTATTAAAACCATAGAAGACATGTTGAGATCATTTTCACTCGACTTTCAAGGTATGTGGGATCAATATTTACCTCTAGTAGAATTTTCCAATAACAATATCTTCCATTCAAGTATTCAGAAGGCACCATATGAAGCATTATACAGAAAGAGATGTTGCACACTAACATGTTGGGATGATATTGGTGAAAGAAAACTCAAAGGCCCAGAACTTTTAGAGGAAACGAAGGAAAATGTGTAGTTAATCCAAAACCACATCAAAGCAGCTCAATGTAGGAAGAAGAGCTATCCCGATAATCGAAGAAAGGATTTGTAATTTCAGGTATGAGATCATATTTTCTTGAAGGTATCTCCATGGAAGGGTGTTATACGTTTCATTAATAAGGGTAAATTGAGTCCCAGGTACATCGTTCCTTTTGAAATTCTAGAACGAATTGGGGATGTATCTTACCGATTGGTAATGCCACTAAGTCTCTCAGAAGTTAACGATGTATTCCACGTATCACTGTTGAGAAAATACATACTTGACCTAATGCATGTACTCACATATGAGGAATTAGAACTAAAACACAATCTGTCTTATTGCGAAGAATCTGTCAGGATTATTTATACAAGATAACAAGTTCTTAGAAACCAGATGACTCATCTGGTAAAAGTTCTATGGAGAAACCATAAGATGGAAGAGGAAACATGGGAACTAGAGAAACATAGGATGAAGAACCACCCGAGTCTTTTTATGCATTAATACTCTAGAAATTTTGAGGTTGAAATTATTTGAAGGAGGGGAGAATGTAACACCCCAAGCTTCCACGGAACATTTCCCTTTGAATAATTCAATTTCTTGCATTGTACGCAACTTCGAGATTGTAACACACCGTGACCAATCAAAGTATCGATTATGAATAGTGATACCCACTTTTTAATTTTTTTTAAATTTTATCTTTCAAAGTGGACTTCATTTTTTTATTTGGAATATCAAAATTATCTTAGGGTGAATTTTTGGTATTTTTTTGAAAACATTAAATTTTTGATGAATAATGAAAAACACTGAGTTATAGTTTAAAACTGAATATTTATTTAAATAACTATTTATTTTATTTAAATTTATTTAAGGTAAAAATATATACATAATAACTATATAAGTTCAATGTAATTCATTGGAGTTAGTTTATAAAAATTTTAAACATATAAAAATTTTATTAAACATTTCACAGTCTTTTACCAAACACCTAGGAGAATTTACAAATTCACATAAAACGTAATTTTACCGCTTCTGTGAGTAGACTTTGAAAAATACAAGAGACAAGGTTGATATCAGTAAGTAAAATGTGGTTCAATAAGATGAAAATAATTTTTGGTGAATAGTAACATTTTACTATTATTTACCACGGTTAAAAGTAAATAGGGTAAGTAAGGGTCAAAATGATATTATTATTATCCTAACACTTGTTTTAATTCTATTCGATAAGTATAGTTCGTCCCAGAACATCCTTAGGAACAAAATATGAACCTATTTTATCCACATGGATTAGATTTGGACATTTATTTTTATTTTATTTAAAGAAGAGCTAAAAGAGTTAAAATCAATGTTTAATAACTAAGTCCTTTTTAATATAGGGTTATACATAAGATAAATTCAATTATAAATATTAATTAGAAATCTAAAATTATTTCCTAAATAATGGTATTTTATTTATAATTTTTTGACATTAAAAAAGTTAATTTACTTTTGACGCAATGAAGATGCATTAATTAATTTATTAATGAACTATTTAAATAATGGATATTTTAAATACCCAAATAAATGTAATTTGAGACTTTTAATGAATTCCACTAATTTTATAGGTTAATATGACATTTCAGAGTTGATTAAATGAATTTTTATCTGAGTAATTATGTGGTTATGAATTTAGAAAAAACAAAATACCAAATAGTGTCAAAATTGACCTAAAAGTGTTTTTAAAACAAATATTATATTACTAATTGATATTCTATTCCTAAAAATCTAATTTTCAGAAAAAAGAATAATATAATGATATTTGTATCATTATTAAACCACTTGGGGTCCTCTTGGAAGTATATAGTATGTTTATTAACCAAATAATACAAAAATACAAAGAGACATGGTAAATGTCAAACTATTTAACAAAGATTTAAATCTAAATGATAAGGTTAATATAGTGACCCAAACATGTCTAAAAACTATTAGTTGAGAGTTTTTCGACCCATTTCCACATTAGAATATAAATAATCTACTTTTGAGCCATTAGAAACTGAAAAATATTTTATTATAAAATATTATTTCTAGCTTTTCCTTAGGTTCCCCTCACACCTCTTATAAAAGGGCACTCCCCCTTCTCTCTAATTCACACATTCAAATCCATTTGGATCAGACAAACTCTTCCCAAATACCCTCTAAACTATCCTAAATTCATCCTAGAGGCATTCCTGTAGTCATAAATCCATCCCAATGATCCCTTTTGATCAAATCAAAAGTAAGAACCTGAAGAAGAGGTAAATATTTCATCACCTCTTTCAAGTTCATTTCTTCGTCCACTTGCTATTTCATTGTTGTTTCCATTATAAAATAATAACTATAGTATATTATTTATACTGTGATGTTATTATATATATGGTACAACCAAATTCATTATTCTATCCCTCCTTGACATGTCACCATACATGCATACGTACAGCTTACCGTCTCCATGTCCTGGTGTAATTGTTATTCAAGACAGTATTATTTGGATGGGTATAATAATGATGTGAAATTGATGTAAATAAAAAATATAACATGATAATGATTCTGTATATATGATATGCCATCCAATTATATATTATTTTAATATCAAAATAATGACATCGTCCCTCGTGCATACGTACGGATTACCGTCTCCACGAATGCGATGATATTCATTCCCCATTGTAACCATTCAAGACTAATTTTGATTAGTTGATTAAAAATAATTTTTAAATACTTGATATAATTCTGTATATGAATAAGAAAAATCCCATCCACAAAAAATATGACTCACATAACAAAGAATATAAAGGAAAACGAATCTGTTAACACCTAAAACAATGATAATACTAATATATTATTAATAAAGAAATATTAAAATAACATATATGATATCATATTAATGTATATTATTATTGTATAATTTAATACCAAATATTCCACCATTATACATGAGTTTAACCTACCCTCGACCAAGGAAAAGTACAAGGTAATGGTTTATTTCACAATCTCTTATTATCCGAGACTCTTTATACGTAATTATCTACAGGGACCTCTTTATCATCCACATCCATGTTTCTTAAAAATGTATTTCAAAACATTATTAATATTTTATAGACTATGGGTTAAAGTCATTAATACCCTTTTTTGACTTTTATAAGATTTTTATAAAGGAATCTTTCTATTGTTTTCCAAACAAGGTCATTTTTAACCTTTTTGACAAAATTAAGGTAAGAATGTATTTTTGTAACTTATACGGAGGGTGCGGCTATTTTCTGCATTTATAAAATCGTCGAAGCTTCTCTTACAAGCTTATAAGAAAATGTTAAAAGTAAATGTTTTCTTTTATAATTATGTGACTTTTAAATGATTTCAAATAATAGATATTTCTATCAAATAGTTGTGATTTCATCTATGTCCACATCCTTTGATGGAATTTAAGCATATTTGAAGTTGATTTATTATGATAAAAACATCTATATAGTATTGAAGGTTTTTTGTTATGTTTGATTGTGGATATATTATATTTATACCATTCATGGTTTATGGAGAAATTATTGACATTTCATATGCTATTTTTAATACTAATGTTTATGTTATGTTTAAACCTGTTTATATGAGGAAGGTATTGGACTTATTAAGTGACGGGTGGGTCCCACTATAGCACTTTTATGCATCAGTAGGTCATAAGACAAACTAGTGTCTTGGCACAAGGCCTTGAAAAAATATTATTTTTAGTCTTGGAACAAGGCTTTGACTATGTGGTTATGATTGTTTGGCATTATGCATTCTATCATTATGAAAGTAGTTATTGATATTTCATGGGATTATTCGACTAGTAGAATATCCATGTGAATAAGTAAATGGAATTATTTCATTTTGTTTATTCCATATTATGTTGAAGTCCAAGTTTAAAAGTCTTTCGTTTTAGTTTTACATTGCCTTAAATGTTTATGCTTATTTATGAAAGTTTCTTCTATATTGTTATCATTACTGAGAATCTGAGATCACCCATTTCTTTTTTTTATTTTTCCTAGTATGCGATGAAATATATTATGACTGGCCTATAGGGATAGTCTATGGGATCTCAGTGTTTTCTTTAGAAACGGTGTTATTTTTGTTTTCCATTTTATGATGTAATGAAAACCTTATGAATGTATCTAGTATTTCCAAGGCTACTAAACTAACCAGTCCTTCGAGACTTTAGATTTTGTGATCATGCCAATGTTATGTAATAATGCATCGACTCTGTGTAATTGGGGTCGTGGCGTTACAAGAGAACCCAATTTTTAAACCCAAAAATAATCTTATACTAAAAACCAATATAAATTTGATTAAAAAGTTATTATGTTGACTGAATATAATAAAAAAATAATTATGTCACTTTAAATAATATTCAAAAATATTATTACTTTTATAATACTAAAATTAATGAAAATAAAAGACATTTTTACAAAAAATATTATTTTAACTATTCACTAAAAAATCAATATTTTTCAAAAACATTAAACATTTCACAATAAGTAAACTTTTATATTATTGTTTTTATAAATATATTCATTTTAATAAATTAAAATTATAAAATTTAGATATAAATTAAAAAATACTTATTAGAAAAATAGTTTATATAAAACTATTTCCTTTTCAATCATAATAAAAAATAATATTTTATAATGAATATAGTTGTCTAATTCATATTAATAAATAAAAAAATGATTTATTATATCACTAACTATGTTTTTAAAATATTATCTCATTTTATAAATGTCAACCTTTCTGTTTATTCAATTATTAGACAAGTTGGGATATCATTCCCTCCCAGTATTTTCTGATTCTCATGTTTCCTCTTCAACCATATAGTTTTTCATAAAACCATAACCTAGTCAATCACCATATTATATAGCACTTATTATTTAAGTCCATTAAGTTGAATGTGTTGTTCCTCATAATATTATTTTCATTTTAACTAAACTACTCCTGGAATAATACATGGGGTGAATCAATAATATATTTCCATAATATAAAAACATGAATTACATTTTTTACCTGGTATAAACATTGAGGTAATGTAAATAGATAGGAAACTAATAACTATTTATATATGATTTCATATAGTCCAATAAACCTGGTAATTATCTTCCCCTTCATAGTAAAATTAATAACACATTTAAATGGAGAAACATTGAGAAAGATGTGATCTCCTACCATGAAATAAATGTATTTCCTCTAGTTGTTTGTATAACTTATATGCCTATTAGGAGTCATCCTCATATATTTCTGAATCAAATAAACATTATCTGATATTTACTATACTAAATATGGTCCCATATATATCTATTACCCTATATCATCACAAAAAGATGGTGTCTAAAAAATCTATACATATAATTCCTCAAATGTTGTCATCTCTATAATGTAATGAAAAATTATTGTTATAAGTAAATTCAATCAAAGATATATGTTGATCCCAAATACCTTTAAATAAATTTAAAATCAGAATGGAATATCTTCCATGGTCTAAATTTTCCACATAGACTGTCCGTTATATATGGGATAAATAGTTGTACTAAAATTTAATTTAGTACCCAATAACTTATGATTTCCGTTCAAAAAATTAGATGTGGGCCTAGGAACATGGTCTGATACAAAAAATATAGACACTCCAAGTAACCTAACTATATCATTTATATACATCTATTAAAGATAATAACAATACATTTTATCTCAAATGTGATGGAAATGAGAAAATTTAGTTAGTCAATCAAAAACAACATAAATCACATTATTATATTGAGGGGTCTTTGGTAATACTACCATAAAATCCATTGATATATTTTTTCATTTCCACATTATCATAAGAAAAGGATGAAGAATTATGCTAGGTAACCATCATTATTCTTTAACATGATGGTAAGAAAAACACTTCCTAGTGAAGTCAATAATTTCTCATTTTATTCCATCCCACAAGTAATACTCATGAATGTCACTGTACATCTTATTGATTCCTAGATGAATTGGAAATGGAAATCTATGAGCTTAACTCAATAACTCTTTCCTCAACTAGGAATCACAAGGAACAAATAATTTTTTCCCAAATTGTAAAACACATTTTTTATAAATATTACAATCCATATTCATGCCCTTATTAATGGATTACACAATTTTCTATAATGATGGATGATCTTTATAACAATGAATGATTTTTTTAGACAATGATAACAACATTGAATCATGAAACAAAACTGTCGATCTCCCAACATCTATAACTTATAGGCGAAATTTTTCCAAATAAATAAAAATAGTTATTTTCAATTATAAAATAGATAATATAGAATAGTATTTTCACACATATCATTAGGAAATATTTTTACATTTCTATAATGGTAATGAACCATGAAATCATAATCCTTAATCACTTCTATCCATCTTATCAATAACACATTCAATTCATTCTAAGTGAATATATACATTAAGCATTTGTGATAAGAACTTATTTCACTATTTAAGCCATACAAATGATTCCATTAAATTTTTTAAGGAAAAAAAGAACATCCAATTGAAAATAATTTATAGGGTAATTAAACTCATGAGGGTTTAAATAACATTAATTTAAATAAATTACCTGACCATTCTGCATTAGGAACAACAAATTCCTTTCAATGAATAATCATTATATATGAAAAATCATTATTTCTAGAATGTATATCCATAAGTTAAGAATTAACCAATATTATATTTAGTACCCCAAAACAATCGTCACATTATTTTTTCAAGATTTGTTTCAATCCATTAAGAGTTAACATAGTCAGTAGTCTACACAACTATGAAATTTTTTCCAAAAACCACTTGTAGTAATCCTCTAATATAATAAAACATTGAATCTATACGATATCTTTATCTCTTGGCCATTCTTCAACACCTTTTTTTATCATAGTCAATTGATATTCGATTATTATAAGTAATATGTCCATTGAATGAAGTTTTTTATGACCAAAATTAAAACTTAATAAATTTCCCATATATTTTCTTTTTGTTTTGTTGTTTGAAAAAAAATATTGCTACCATTCATGTTTCTACTGAGATTTAGAATACACAAAAATTTCATCAATAAACACAACCACAAAATTTTCCAAGAAATCAAGAAACAATATATTAATATAGTCCATAGATATGGTAATTACATTAGAATAACTAAAATTAATAAATGCAAACTCATATTTCCCATATCTAATCATTAATTAGTCATTCAAATATCTTATTTCATCACTTCCAACTAGTGGTACCACAACCATAGGTCAATATTTGAATATTAATGAGCTCCTTGGAGCTGTGGAAACAAGTCATCTATATGAGTAAAAGGGTATATGTTCTTAATAGTGATGTTATTAAAGTCACTATAATCAATGGAAAGTTTTATTGAGCCATATTTATTTTTTTTAAATATGATAACCTAATGGATATGTGTTATGACAGATGAAACCATTTTCTGATTAATATTGTATTTATTTTTTAAATTATAAATTTCTCTACTTGATCCCTTCGATAAGGGGGTTATAAATAGGTTTATAATCAGGTACAATGTTGACAGGAAATTCAATATCATGATTAAGAATAAAACTACAAAAATATTCAGGAAATACATCCTTGTATTTACTTACTACTATAACATCTCTAATTTGAACTGTGTCATTATTTTCAAAAATAAGATATAGGTAACTTTCACTTCCACCTATAATTGATTTCCCATATTCATGGTAAGTTTTCCACAACATGATATGTTTAAATAGATCTTTATTTTCATTTAAATATACCTTATCATGAAACATTAATATCAAATCCATAATAATAATGATATCAAATTCTATTATAACTAGTTCAACATGATTTGAAGGAAATATTATCCCACTGATGACAATATTAATATCACTATAAATATTGGATACATTAATATTTCCACCATGAGTTTTCAAAAAAAAATCAATCCTTATTTAATATGATGATATTTCCATTTTACATGAATGTTTCTCAAAAAATAAATAACTTGAATATCAAGAGTCAGAGAGGGTATTGGCATAATATTAATACATAAGTAACATACCCTTCACTAATTCATTTTATATCCCAACGTCAATCGTAGTATTACTAAACGACACTAGTACATGTTTTTGTTTCTGAACATGATAATTTCATTCCTCTGAAACTACATTTGAACACATGTTAGGATTATTACACAAATCCTTACAAAAAACACCTCACCACTGGATGTATATCATTTACCCAAGTATTTGGTTGTTCAGGATTCTTTTCATTATAGTCATGAGCCCTGCAATTGAACATACCACATCTGAAACACATTTTAGATCCTTTAAAACATTCCCTAAAATAGTGTTTTCTATAATTAGAACATTCTTGGGGATTAACTCCATACATATTATAATGTTGAATATGTGATTCCTACAATATTTCCTATTTAATATTATTTTTATCTCAATGAATATAAGTGTCAACAAACCTCATCTAAACATTATCATCATAACAAAATACATTCTCATAAATTTTAAATTATTATGTGACCAATGCTCTTAATAAACATTGTTTCTTTTCTGAGTAAAATCTATTAATTATTTAATCGGTTTTCTGAATAAAATCTGCTGCATACCTTGAAAATAATATGATGTTTTCTTTATATTTATAAAATGGATATATATATATTTACCTCCATTCTAGGAATTGTTTTCAACTACATTTGATCTACCATCAAGAAACACTTCTGAAAAAAATAACATTTAATATTTTCTATTCCATGTAATCAAGATCATATTTTTCTATGATATTCTAAAAACAATTTCCCCTTCGATCAACTCCACCTTTAAAATAATAAATTGATAGACTTACCTTTTTACATTCTGAACTTCCGATGACATAAAATGTCTTCTCCAAGGAATTAATCAATCATCCATCTATCAAGTGGTCAAATTATCCACTAAATATGTGAGATATGGTCTCATAAAATTATCCACTTTTGACAAGTTCATTTTTGGTATATTGGGTTCCTCTCTAGCATGGATTCCACAAAAAATAAAATAATTTGTCAATTTGTCCCTCACCGTAACAAACATTTCTATTCTAATTAAAAGCGTCTCTGGATACTGATTAGAAGTATATTTTCCCATAGATTCCTCAATACTTCTGATTCCCTATTTTCTCTACAAAAAACAATTCTGAACATAAATAGTTTAGATGAAGAAATAAGGTAATATTTAAATGATGTATCATTTAAACATAAATATAATGTAAAATAAGTCACGGATATAATTTTATCATTGAAAAAAACTATAATTTTTTCTAAACAAACCTATGATACAAACTATAGGGACATAACCTTAAACATTATATAATATTTAGATTTAAGTCAACAATTCATTCTCTTATATTTGTCGATATTTTTTGTTTTAGTTTTTTAGATAATATTTCCATAACTAATACATAACCAAAACATATAATAAAATGTGGAACCTTCCGATTAGTATCCAGTTTCCTCTATATAGAATGTTTTTTAATAAATATGATTTAAATTCATAAGAAAATCCTAAATGTTAAATATAACTCTATCATTCACTTACCCATTTTTAAGTCCTGTAAAAAATATTTTAATACATAAAATGCGCACCAAAATCTAATTGAGGTATATTTAACAAATGAAAATGGTTATTATAGAGAAAACATGAAAAATTATGTGACACTTAATTTTATCCTAAAATTTCATTTAGAATGTGAAATGAAACATTTTTAAATGAAAAAGACACAAAACATTTTCTCAAATGAAGCCTCTATGAATCCATAAAAATCTAAATCACTTTTAGTTAACTTATAGTGTCACATTCATAACAAATTTTAACCCTATGTCAGAAGTAAATATATCCCAGTTAAATACATTAGGGAAACCCTTTGGTAACACTCATTTATTAACTATTTATATAAAGAATATTACCCAATGTATTGGAGTGCTATCTGGGAGAACCCATCATTTATGTTACAATGGGCCCACTTGACATTATCTGGGAACAACCATGGATATCTAGGAACACCCAATTCTCATGTATAATTATCATTTATCATATATCCAATAAAAAATTTCTATGATTTCACATTTACATCAATAAGAATGGGAAAAAATATTTTAAACTAGTAATAAAATTACTTTTATTATCAAAAAATATTTTTATTTCAAAAAAACAATTTCAATATAAAAATACCCAAAAGGAAAAAGGGGTTTTTCATTGAATAATACATGAATTCTTACAAAGAAATATTGATGTAAAATAATGAGAAAAAGTGGGAAAATATTTTTGTGTCACCAAAAATATTAAAATAGAATATTCTATTTGTCATTTTTTCAAAACATTCCTTAAAAACACATAAAAGATTACCTATAAAAACCAATAAAATAAAGTGTATGTGATAAAAATTTTACATTAAAAATAAATTATGTCCATATAAAAACTTCCAAATAGTCATTAAAAAAATAGACAAATTAGAAATAGTTTTTGAACGAAAAACATTAAAAGACTATTTTTTAAAAGAAAAGTCCTTTATCACTTGGGAAACACTTGAATTGTAATCCCCATGAAACAATAAAATTAGACAAAACATTAAATATCATGGTAATATATATATTTTCAAAAAAAAATTAATTGTTTGTATATGCACCATATAAAATAATAAATATGTATAACATCAAAATATTCCTCAAAAAAGGAAATTTAGGTAAAGACCCTTACCTTGAGACCGACATGTCACGTGTGTCTCCAAAATATAGAATAAAATACATATTTTAATTATTTAATTTCATAAAAACCTTTTTTGAGTCTATTTTTACACTTATTAAACTTATTACCATGTTATATAAAACTAATTAATCAATTAAGTTTATGTTATATGTAGTGACCATATTCAGCATATGTGTCAAAAACGACATTGGTAAGTTGCCTATGGTCAGAGAGGTCATTATTTAAAGAAATATAGAATAATAATAATTAAATAATTATAATAATTACAAATCCATTTTAATTTTATACCCAATCATTAATGATGGTTTTGATAAAAGGATTGTGTTAAAATCATAGAGATGGTAGACCGTACGTACACATGAGTAACATTTCCATTTTTCAATGATAATGGTAGAAATAAGGTATGAAATATTTTTTATTTAAAAAATTACCATAAAATTCTATATATGATATTATTTATTTAAATTTAGTTATATATATAATCCATGTTTTTTTGTGATGAAAATAGAGTCACATCTCTTCCTAAAGGCAGTAGTGCCCAAGTACATGAACGACGTTATCATTTTTTAGGGAGTGGAAATGTAAGAAATGAATGAATATATTATATTAGAAGAATAAAAAATATATCATTAATATCCTTATTATTCCATGTATAACAAATATGTTCGTTATATTTACCCTTATTAACTTCTAGGTAAAATGTTAGTGAAAAATGTATCACATCGCTTCTCATGGTGGTAGTCTATCCTACACACGATCCACATTATTATATATATGTGGAACAGAAAGTAAAATAGTTGTGTTTTATTTAATTATTCCATATGTACAAATATGACATAATTATCATATATTTACTTTAGATCTCTCATTATACCCAACCATGGGATGTGGTAATGTGAAAATGAATGACATCAGTCCATGAGGTGGTTGTCCTCCGTACACATGAATGATTATTTCATAACCCAATTGATGTATGAGAGATATTTATTCAATTATTACATTAAAATAATAACCTATAATTATATGTAATATTTTTAGTTAATTATATATTCATTTTTAGTAATAATTTAAAGAGGTGGAAGAAGAAATATATAAAAATGCTTGATGAAAAACCATACCTTTTATTTGGGTAATTGTTTTGGTTTAGACCAAAATGCCTTCATAATATATATTTATTAATAATATAAGGCATATTATATGAGATTAGGATATTAGAGACATTATTTGGGAATGTATTGTAAAAACTAATGGGTTTTTAATTTGTTATAAGAGTAAGAGAGTGGAGTCCTTTTATAAGTGAGTATTGGTAAAAATTCACCATATGTAACTTCATAGTATTTTTAGGTTGAATGTGTTTATTGAATAATAAAGACTAAATGGTAAGATATAGAGTCCCATATTGATTGTTGAAATGTAATTAAGTCAATTTAATGGATTCTCTAAATGTTTTCTAGAAATATTTGTATACAATAGGGCACCATTTTCTAGTGATTACCTAGTTTTTTGGGTATAAAAATTGGAGGAGGTATCAAGCTTTATAAAATAGGGATTAACATGATTTAATACAATATATATATATAATTAATTATTTTCACAAAGTTTTTTTGTTTCTAAAATTATTGGTGCTCGGCGAATGATCAAGGGTTTGTGAAGGTATGATGCTTCATGATAGAAGGCCCAAGCATTGCGAAATTATCGATCATTGTAAAGTATTAGTTAGATTAAAGAGTGTAGGTTTAATCATTAAGTAAATTTGAGATTAATGAAATTGGTGAGATTCATGAATGTTGTGGCATTTACAAAATATTTATATTCTTTTGAAGAATTGGGTAATTTCATGAAGGTTGTGCGAGCTTCATAAAATTACTCAATAGGGATTCCCTGGTAAATCTGTTGTAAATTGTTACTCATCAAGTGGATAAAATGTGAACACAATGATGACCAAAATGAGGTGTAAAAAAATATTTATTTAAGTGATCAAAATGATAATCATATGAAGGAGAAACAATAAAACTTCAGTTAAAAGAGTAATGATATTTCATATTGTTATTGGTTGTAAACTATGAGGGATAGTGAGTCTACTCACAAACATTTATTAGAAATGATATTTAATAAATTTGGTAGTTAAGAACACTTACTTTTTATGCTCTTGGATTTATCCCAATTATGGTGAAATAAATAAAATTATTTGTTTACGTTTCATGTTTTAATTCTCATATTCTTGACTTCTGGGGGAATGAGAGGGAAGAGAATTGTTTTATGATGAAACAAGATTGAGAGAGAAAGTTGTTTTAATATGACGTACCCTATTCACCCCTCCCAATTAGGGTATTTGAGTTAGTTGGACTAAAAATTTGTCTATGAGGGAAAAGATGAAAGTCAGTAGTTCTATCTCAATATAATAAATGGATTCTGTTAATCACAAAGGTATTTTGATCTCTGATAGAAACACTTTCTAGCCATAGAATAATCTAATGCATCACTTATTTAGATAGTTGTGTATGGATATATTTATAGATGAAATGTATTTTATTTCTCTCAGTATATAACTTTATTATTTATCTATTGAAAAACATAAATAATTGAATGTTGATGCCAACTGAATTGATTCTTTAGGGGAATCCCTATCCAACGAAATCTATATAAAGATGATGTCATCTAAATCATCCCATGATGGGGGTAAAGGTTTTATAAATACTTTTTAGGGTGAATCAAAAGTAAATGATGACAAGATATATGTCTAATTGAACAAGTATGGAGATATGAGAATGCACCCACATGATTCTATTGATTCATTATTTGAATAGGTCAATGTTTTTGTGGGATACATGCATGGTCTTAAAAAAATATTATTGATTTAAATATTTTTATGCACATCTTGAGAATGATTCCACCACAATTCAATCCAAAAGTTTTTATATTGGAATATATTGATCCAAATGAGCTACCATTGGATATCTAACATAATAATCTTGTCACATATGAGATGAAAAATTATGATAATGATGATTTGTAAAAGGTAATGCTCGATGAAGTATCATTAATGGCCATGTAGAAGAACACTATTGAAGATATCTAGGATGAATAAAATTTTGAGGAATTCATGCTATTATTCTCTTAAAATTATCAATGAGGAAGAAGAAGATTCAAAGATAAATATCTAGTTTCATGCTTTTGATGTTGAAATATTGTACATCTTATAATATAGTGTCCTAATATGTTTCAAGAAGATGATGAGGATGATGATGAAATAACAGTGAAGAATTATTTATCCAATTTTATTGGTATGAGAAGAAAAAAAGAGAAATTCACTCAAAAGATGAATATAATTTAAAAAATATGACAATTCAGAATAATCTGATGTAGAAGAGTTGGTGGATTGTAAAGATCCTGAATGAAATTTTATGGTGGTGACATCCAAAAATTCCCAAATACGGGAATAAATAAAAAATAATGAAGGATAAGTTGAATAAAGATTTGATCTTTATGTTGAATTAGAAGATGTACACGAATATACATATGTTTTTTCAAGGGTAATCCCTTGGTCAAAGACCAAGACACATATTATTAAAAAGTAAATAAATTAATTTCATGGGTCTGAATGTGAGAATTTTATTACCATCATTTTCATAAAGAGTGAGAAGTTTAATTGGCAGATCATCGCCCTATGTAATTCCCTGGTTGATTCCTTTATTGTCAATACCATCAACAATCATGTTTGGTTTCTAATAGGCATGAGTGACAATGTATCTGATCTCCAAAATCGAGTCATGGAAGCTCATCCAATGAGTAATAAACATCCAGGGAAGGTGAACCACCCCATTCCAAATAGCTTGAACAATAGTACTGGAATCACTTTCAATCCAGATGTTTTTCCAGCCTTTTAGTTTAAAAATGTCATCCTTCTAAATCAGAACCCCCATTTACCCTTATAGATGGGCAGTGATGCCACATATATTAAATAAACAACCAAGATAATTTCCATGAATGTCTCTAAAAATGGCTCAACATCTCGTCGGTCTCATATTTCCTTTGGAGAACTAAAATAATGAAATCTGACATGGTGGTTAATGATTCCAAACTATATATGAAACAACATGAGGAATATATGTTTGATCTATAGGATGAAATTGAAAGGATTAAATCAAAAAATACAAAAAAAACTCAAAACAATTCATTGAGTAAAATCTTAATGTTGATGAACGGACTAGAATTATCTATAGTCTGGCTAGAATTGTAAAATATCGAGTCAAACATATCAATAAAAAGAATGAGGAGATTGTTAATATAAGATGGTAAAAGATCTGGAGAAAATTTTGACTTTAGTAAATAAGGATACAAAGGAAATATAGAAATAAAATATAGAATTCAATGTTCCAGTGAAATAGACAATGGACTATTACGAGAAGAAAAAAATAGATAAGAATGATACAATTAGTTTTGGGATGGATCACAAAAATAATGTAGTAATTTTTTATGTTAGAATAGAAAAAAATCTATTTTTTAATGATTAATTTGGGTATGAATCATAACTATATGATCTAGTGAACCCAAGAGACAAATAGTGGTGTAGTAAAAACCCATAGGAATTCAAACCACATTAGATGTTTCTACTGGGAAAAATTGGACACTCACAAAATGATTCATTGTATCTAAGAAGTGTTGAAGGCGAAAAGATAAATAAAGGTATACAAATAGAGATAAATATTCTATGATATCATTTTATAGTTATAGTCTATGGAGTGTAGGATTTTGACACATGAAATTATATTTTATATTAACTAAACTGGGGAATGAAGCAACATAGAAATAATGTGGTCAAGCACAACAAGTCAAGGAATCATCAACTGAGTAGAAAATGTAAAATTAATTTTAATCTCTAAAATATGAAATTGGTCCAGAATATATTAAGGAAGATAAATATAAACCAAATAAATGGATTATAAATAAAAGATATGAGTACGTAGTGGTTTCAGATATTGCATATAAATAATCAGATCAAACATGAATATGGATATTTAAGAGTGGATGAACCTATCATATGATAGGAAATAAGGATATTATTATATATACTTGGTAAAATAAAGAAGCTATTGTAATATTTTTTTATGATGATGGTCTGGTTATCATTATCATAGGAAAAACTATTTTTGGGATAAATGGAATGGGATGTGATGATATCAGAGTTGTCGAATGTCTCAGTCACAAAAAGCTATGTTTTATTAGGTTGTGTGACTCAGGAAATTCCATAATATTTTCAATGAAATCATTTTTTGTCATGGAAAAATATGGTAAAACTTTTTTATAGGGAAATAAAGATAATGGGAATATCTACCTTGTGAGGGGAGAATAAGATATGTTCTTTCTATCCAAGGAAGAAGAAAATATGTAATGGAATTAACGTCTTGGATACATTATCCGAATTTCCATAGAATATCTAGTGAAATTTGATAATTCTCGATATCAAACTAGGATGTTATGTGATCGGAACCATACATGTGATGCTTGTCAACAAGGGAAGATCATTAGAAATACATATAAGGAAAAAGAGGAACGGTCAAAAAAAATTATTATTATTGTGTATATCGATGTTTTCAGATAAATTTCACAAGGATATATTGTTGTGAGGATATATTATGTTCTGTTAATTGATGTTTTTAGTATAATGGAATGGATTTCAATCATCACACACATGTCTTGGGTGTTTAGTTTCACAACACATTGTAAATGGTAAGTTATAAAGATGGTAGGTCAAAAAATTCCCGATGATCTGAATATATAATGGAACAATGATTTAAAACAATCTAGTGTAGGATTATCTCAAGAAACATGGGACAAGGAACCCTGTTTTTTTTAATAATAACTCTATATAAGAATAGTGTTCTGAGGGAACAAATTGATTTTCCAACAACATGGAAAAAGAAATCTCATTGAGAAAGACCATCCATATATTTTTTTGGAAAGAAGTAGTGATAAAATCATTCCACACATCAAATAAAGACATATTATATCCATTGAGAGAGAATAATCCATACATGTTTCAGTATGGAAAGAAGTAAAATATGAATTAAATTTGAGTCTTTTGATGTAAGTGTTTCATTCGCAAAAAGGGTAAACATTGGATGTTTTAATCCCCTAGATATAAAGGGATATTTTTTAGATACTCATGAAAAAAATATAATTAAAATGATTCAATAAGGCTATGGGAAACATTATATAAATCAAGGATGTAGTTGTGATAGAAAATGAGTATAACAGTCAACAAATATGTGAATAGTATTATGAGGATAATGATGTAGAGATAACTAGCTCAGGGTGAGTTCCAGTACCTATGGTAGATTTATAAGATGATTTAAATAATGAAAAGGATGAATATAAAATATTATCTTAAAATATACCAAGGATTTGAGAAATAATTGATAGATAGAACATAATTGGTGATCTAATAGTGCCAGTGTTGAAAATAATGATGGAGACTCTACAATAAGAATATTTTTATCACAGGTAGATTCGATGTTTTTTTGAGAAATATCAAGAGATGACATTTTGGTTCATTAAATGAATGAATAAAATTAACAAAAAAATAATCATCAATGTGAGATTGGTTTGAAACTAGAAGGTAAGAAAGTCATTACGGCCAAATTTGTATTCCAAAATAAAATAAATGAATAAGGAAAATTTATTTGAAAAAAATCACAACTAGAGTGTATAGGGTACTCCCAGATATAGAGTGTCGATATTGATGAAATTTTTTCACATATTGTGTGGATAAATAAAACCATAATATTATTATCCATATCTTTTAAAGGAATGTTTACTGTTTTCTAAATGGATGTTAAGTACACAATTTTAAATGGGGTTCTTGAATAATAAGTGTATAGAGATCATCTATATAGTTTTCTCAATCATAATGATAAAAATAGATTTTCTGTGATGAAAAAAATTATATATTGTTTAAAGAAAACACTTAGAGATTGGTATTCAAGACTATATAAGTTTTTGAAGAATCGTTGTTTTCAGTGTGGTGGAGTTAATTACTATCTCTATTTCAACAATTAAAGTTGTAAGAGGATGATGGAGTTGGATTATGTCAATGAAAAATTCATTGGGGGTTAAATTATTTAAACTATAACCAATTATACGATTTCAGGAAAAGTGAGATTGAAATGTCAATGATTGGGGAACTAATTTTTCCCTTGGTTTATGGGTTACACAAGGAAGGAATATAATGTTTAATTCTCAATTGAAATATACTATGGTGGTTTTGGGTTGTTTAATAATGGATAATTCCGTGGATATATAGACTCTAGTGGCTCCCCAGTTAAAACAATCACAAAATGATAGTCAAAGCGGATAATATAATATAGTATAGGTGGATCGTTAGAGAACTATTTTACAAGACATTGATAAGATATAATACTGTTTTTTCACATTCCAAGAATCATGGTATCAATTTAATCCCAATTAAATAAACATTCATATTGTAAAATTAATAATTCAATTCATTAAGGGAATGAAGGATTTTATTTTGCTGTACAATGAAAAATGTCATAAAACGTTTTGGGGTGATATAGATAAAGATTGGGTCGTATTATTTGATGATAGAAAATCAATGTCAAGTGGTGTGTTCTATCTTGGTGGGTTTTTTATTTCTTATCTAAAAATAAATAACACTTTATTTTAGAGAGCAGTTTAATAGTTGAATATATTTTGAAAAATCAAGATTGCACAAAGTTATTGTAGATGAAGAAATAACTTGATGATTTGTGAATTAATGTGAAGTCTCTTATCAGAATCCGTTATGAAAATGCATGTGCTATAAATATTCAAATAAATCTTTTTCATATCTCATGGAAAAAGAACATTCAAAACAATTATCATTTTATCAAGGAGAATGTGGAGCATGTTTCTAAAAAAACTACATGTTTCAGAAATTCTAATTAATGATTTACCCATAAAGGATTTTTTATTGTAATAGACTAGCTCGTAGAGTTCATTTGACTCCCCACATTTAAAAAATTGTGGTTGTGGGACCCTTTCTCCTTGAGTTGTGATGTGTTTTCCCTAATGTGATGATCTGTGTTCTTTACGTTGCTTCATACTGTAACAACCCATTACATCTCAATTAGGTATGTTTCAAACATTGTCATAGATTTTCTTTCTATTGTCTGGATAGGGTTGAGAATGAATTAAGAGGATACATATAATGGTGAAGTCAGAGATTTGTTGGATTTTTAGAATAAAATCAGTTTTTTTTGTGATATAGATTTACACTCTGTGTTATATGCCCACATGACATGTAAATTTTAAAATAATAATAAATTTTTATTTAAAAAAATTGGAATTGTTTTATATGGATTTTGGGAAATTTCAATTACATGATGTGTAATTGGGTTACCCATTATGTAAAGTCATGGTTATTGTTTTTAAATAGTAAATGTGTATGAAAATTATATTTCCCCCTCTCCATACTTCCTTTCTATTGGCCTAGGATCCTCCCCAGGCGATTTTGGAGCCCTCAAACCCTTATAGGATGTTTTTTAAACAATATAATGTTATTATGATTGTTGTGTGACTTTATGGGTAAGCCTTCTATCTATCTCTTTGTCTCTTTCTATTTCACTCCTTGATGTTTGAGAGATCATCTTGGGACAGATGGAAATAAATGGTATGCTACTGAATCTCATTTCTAGATTGAATTCTAATATCTTATGGGCCTTTTATCATATTGGGGGATTCTATTGTGGAATTTGTTTTTCCATGATAAAGGTCGGTTGTTCTGTTGTGAAGCCCAATTTTTATTAACCCTAAATTTCTTGATTTAAATTATTTTATTTTTTAAAATTCAATTTATTTAAATTCATATCAATTATATTACTAAAAGTACAATTCTATTGAATTGGGGAATGTTGATAAGGAATTAGTTTTTTAACTTGAAATTGGTACCCCCCCACCAATTCCATTGAATTGGGGTGTGTTTTGAATATTGGCTTAAATTTTTTCAATTTCTAGTGTATAATTTAATTGTGAAATTTATTTGATAAAATAGATTTTAAATCAGTATGTAGTAAAAATGGATTAAACGTTTTTCAATATAAACCTGATGGTTTTATCTTAGAAGAGGGAATCATTTGATTAAAACGCATTTTGGTTTTTATATTAAAAAATATAACTTTTGAAAATGTAGAATGAGATAAAAATAATTTTAAATAGTTTTAAAATATATTCCTCATCATTTATTTTATTATAGAACACATAATCATTTGTAGTATGTGTGTTATTGGGATAACACTCTTTTAATGCTTTACAAATAAAATAAAACCCAATGCAGTATGACACAACCTCAGTGGGATGATTCTAAGTCGTATTTATCCATTATCAGATGGATGTGTGTATACACATATTGTTGTGATCACCATAGAGTGTGTGAGGATATCATAGCCTAAAATTATCATAACTTTTGGTAGATTGCTGTGTTTCTATCTTATTTATATTTTAGATTTAAAAGTGTGCAAATATTTTAAAACTCATTTACATGCCTTATGAATTTATATAATCTATTTTATAAAAAAATTATGGATCCATTTTCTTATGTATTTCCATCATTTGAAATGTAAAGTGTGATTTGTTTTATTTTTTCTCTGAAATAACATACCTTTTTATTTGAAATTAGATGATTTATTTGGTAAATTAAATGTTGGAATCTTATTATGGAATCCATAGTCTTACCCTACAATAATTTTATCTCACACCATACGTATGCCTTCAGGTGTTTGTATATTATCATATTATAGGATTGAGCATGGGTAATATGATAATTAAGGGGGTCGTAGTTCTTTATCCTTGTGCTTGGAATGTTTTGTTGATTTAGAGTTGGGGTTTTCTCTTGTTTTATAATGATTGATTTAGTAATTTGTGGTTGTTTAATAGTTGTAATTCTTGTACAGTACACCCTTTTGAGTTTTTATTGTCTTTATAGTAACTTTTTAATCATCTTTTAATATTTTTATAGCAATTTATTCCCCAATTTCATGTTGTATAATGCTAGGTGCTAGTTTCTAACCCATGGGGATTAGGAATTCCCTTATGGATATGTGAGGACAGACTCAGTTATTGGGTTACTAGGGTACTTGGGTTGGTTTGTGACAATGTGGTATCAGAGACTAAAACTTTTACCTCATTCTTTGATGTTAGTATGCACTTTTGTGATCATATCAGAACATTATAGGTAGTTTCAATTGAGTTGTTGTCCATCACTCACTACAATGGTCCTAATGTCATGAGGGGTGGTTTTCTGAAATGCATCTTGAGGATTGGTTCTAGTATTTTCCCTGATTTTTAGTTGGATAGGATGAAATACAATTGATGTGTTCTTATCTGTTGGGATTAATTATCCTTTGTTTCTTTATTAGAGTGTTAAATCTGATATCTTTTTTGATGTCTGTTGATGTTTTGTAGCATTATTCCCTAGAGAAGATATACAAATCAGATCCGGAGGAAGCTAGTTTTGAACCATAGCGATAAAATCCACTTGTGGACCGAAGTCTAGTTGAGGTGATTGTGCGTACAGTCCATTTTCTGGGACAATCACCTCCACAAGTTATCATTCAAGATCCATATACAGAACCTTAGAGGGATTTTATCCTGAATAGTTCTTAGGATCTCATTCTCTATAACCCACTAGATCTCTATGGATCCAATGATCCTCAAGAGGTTGAGGAATTCTTGAGCATAATTGAACAATTGTTTGAGTTCATGGAAACACCTGATGATGGATGGACCAAGAAGAATAGGGTGGTACATGATTGTGATGAAAAGGAAACATGAATACATAAAGTGAAAATACATCAATGATATTTTCATTGACCAGTTATATCCAATTTTGATGATCTTATCAATTTCTTCAGAGTTATTAAAACTTGAGAAGGCTGATAGAACTGTGTTAGAATATGAGAACTATTTTACTAATATAGAGAACTTTTCACCTTATGTGGTATCAAATTGGAAGATAAAGACTGAACTATTTGAGTTGGGACTTTGAGATGATATTTATTCTTATGTTTTATTTCCAAATATCTATTCTTAGTATGATGTGTTATTTATATCAATGATGGTCCAAATAGATCAGATAACAAGTCAGTGTTGTCATGAGTTATTTTTCCCCCATTGGTAGTAAGAATTACTCTAAAGGAAAGGGGATGTGTGATGATTCTCATGGTGTAACATCATAGAAATATTTTTATTTTCCTTTTATAGTGCCTGAAAAGGGCCCTTTTATTTCATACCAGTAAGTAAAGACTGGGAATTCATATAGGGATTTCATTGAGGCACCCAAGATCTTTGTCTCCTATGGATTATCAAGTCAGTTGTAGAAGTTCTTCTGTATTTATTACACCCCATGTAGTTTCACGAGATTGTAAAAAACTATTAAAATTGTGGATCAAAAATATTCCTTAAGAAAAATGTGGTTACAGCCATAGGAATCTTGAATGAAGATTTTCCACATATTAGAAGTGTATCCAAAGGAATTAGATATAGGTCCATCAACTATGAGATATAACATCACTATAGGATAATCATTATTGAATACTTTATTTGATAAGAGTTAATCTCATTAATTTATTTCAACTTGTATTATTAATATACTAAATCTTTCTATGGATATTTTACCATATGTGATGGTTATTACTGCATCCCTTGGATTAAAGAGAGATAAGGTTCATCGTAGTCTTGCTTGTATTTTTCCTCTGATATATGTCTAATGTATAAGGATTTTTCTTGTTATTAACATGAAACCAATTGATTTCTTATTCATGATGGATTTTCTCATTGAAAATAATGCCCAGATTAATTTCTATCTTCGGTGGGACACCTTTACTGCACCTGATAGGGTTTCAAGAATACTTCACGGAGAATGGGACACAAGGTTGAGTCGATTCTATTCATTTCATACATAGTTTGGGAAAGAAATATGTATGTTTTATTTTTATATGGAGTGAGAATCTTTGAGCAATGATATCTCCCCAATTATTATCATGTTTCATAAAGTATTCCCATTCTACTTCTCTGGTTTTCCATCAGTAAGAGAGGTAGAGTTATCTATTGACATAGCATCTGGTACCCAACCAGTGTTTATTACTTCTTACTGAATGGAACTAGCTAAAATGATAGAGTTTAATTCCTTATGGGATGAACTTCTAGGTAAATGATTTATACACCTGAGTGTGTCACCATAGGTAGTGCCAGTTCCCTTTTCGAAGAAGGCTGATGGTTCCATTTTCTGTTACATTGATTACCATAAACTCAACAGATTCATGGTACAGAACAACTATCTCTTTCCATGGATCAATGCTATGTTTTATTAGTTGAAAACAGTTTTGTGGTTCTTAAATATTTATCTTTGATCTGGTTAGCATCATTTTATAATATAATAATATGATAATTGGAAACCACATTTCAGAGCTTGTATAGCCATTATGAGTACCTTTTAAAACTTTTGTTTAACTAATGATCCTTTAGTCTTTATGTATTAAATGAATATGAGTTTACATGAGTATCTTGATAAATTTATTTTAGTCTTTGGGGATGACATCCTCTTTTTCACTATGTTAGAGTATAATCATGTGCGTCACCTGATAGAAATTCTAGAATTCTTCAGAAATCATTGTCTTTAGGCTAAGATTTCTCAATGTGATTTCAAGATTTATAAAGTGAAATTATTGTCAAACATGGTATAGAAACAAGTTATTTAAATTGATCCTGAAAATTTAAAGACTGTTATGACTTGGTAATGACCACAAAATGTTTCTGATATCTGGATATTATTGGTTCTAGCTGGGTATTATCTCGGGTTTGTAAAGGAATTCCAATACATGGCTTCTCTGATGACTATATGACTCAAAAGGGAGTAGTTTTTACATTTCATGAGAAATAAAAGATTTATTTTGTCTAGATCAAATGCCTTTTTACAATTGTGTTGTTGTTTACTCTTACAGATTTCTAGAATGGGTATGTGGTTATTTGGGATGGATTGGGTTTAATTTTGGTATGTGTTCTTATGCATGGTGATCATATTTTTCATCTCTCTAATCACGTAAATATACATGAGAAGAATAACCCTACCGATCACATTGAACTCAAAGAAAGGATGGATATTCATTAAAGTTAGTGGAATTACATTTATGGATAATGGTTTATCATGTTCTCAAAAAATAATATATTGACTTATATCTTCTCCAAAAAAAGTTGAATCTCCATTCAGATGCTTTGGGTACAATATCTTTATTCTATTGACTTTGACATTGCATATACCCCAAGAAAATGTAATTTTTGTCACATAATCATTAAGCAAGACACTTCCGACCCATACCATGAAGGAATCATTGGAATAGTGGAACATGAAGGATTTTTTTTCATAGTTTCATTTTAGAGACCAAGAATCAGGGGACGAGGTTTTGTTGGGAAGTGTTATAATAAAATCCACTATTCTTGAGATGATTATTCATAAATATCAGCTTGATGATGAGTTTTATAGAATTAGAGACTCTCTTTATGTTGGAGAGACTATGACTGATTGTTTCTTCTCCAACAATTGAATACTAATATATCATAATCATTTTGTTTTGTTGTTAGTAGCAAGTAAATATGTGACAGTGGATTTTCATAACTCATAGTGGTATATGAACATAAAAACCAAAAAGATGTTCTATTACTTGTTTTATTTATTTTGATGTCCAGGAATGAGATGGGGCATTGATGAATTTGTCTCTCATTGGTATGCATGCCAACATGTCAAGTACTACTACAAAAAATGCCTTTAATAGTGCCAGAATTTATCGATGCTAGAAAAATGCAATGAGAATGTCCATCATTATCAGTACTAAAATAAGTTGTGATAAATTGGGACCTTTATCAGTGCTAAATAAAAGTGATGATAAAGTGAACCCTTTATCAATGCTTTTTATTTAGCAGTAATAAAACTCAACTATATCAGTGCTTTGTTTTCATGCTAATAAAGGTTACACATTATTAGGACTGATAAAAAGTTCAATTTATAGGCACTAAAATTAATGTGTTGATAAATAGTAACCTTTATCTCTGCTCTTATAAAGATCCACAATGAAATAAAATAATTAAATAAATAAAATTAATTAATTTTTTTATAATTTCATTAATTGTAAAATTATTTTAAAAAATGAATAAAATAAATATACATATATATAATCTTTAAAAACTAATAAATAGTATTTATTAAATACATAGACAAGTGAAATGAAAAAGATGAAACAATTAAACAAATAACCATTCAAAATGATTAAATTTAGAAAAATATTAAACATTTTTATAATTAAATAAATATTGATTCGAATAAATAAATTTAATATACATAAATATAGATTTTAAATATTGATAAATAGAATATATTAAATGTATATATTTAAATGAATATATAAATAAACAAAAAAATTAAAAATGAATAAATTAACAAATTATTTAAAAATTTATTAATGAAACAATTGTTAATAAAAAATTATTAAGTATATTATATTTATATTTATTATAAAATGTAATAAATAATATAAATTAAATATATATATATAATGAAAAAATGTTAATTAAAAATATATTAATTTCTTATTAATTTTTAATGTTATTTAATTTTCCAATTTAACATATATCAAATGTTGTGTGTCACCTTAATTTCACATATATATATATATATAATTAATGCAGTTTTATAAACAAACACACATAACTATATTTACACAAAATGTAGAAACCCATATACATTATATTTATGCAATTCATTCAAATTTCAGTACATTTTAGAATTTCATAATAACATGATAAATTTAATATAATATTTTTTCAATTGGTCAATTTTAAATATTTATTTTTAATACTATTTAATTCAGGGAATTCATTTTTAATATTTTTATTCATTATTTTAATTTTGAATTTGATCTTTTTCTGTTATTAATTTATATACATTTATTTACTATGTTTTAGTATTTTTAATATGTGTTCATCTTACTTATATATATATATATATCCATATTTCTTTTGATAATATAAATTTAATTAAAAAAACTTATTCACTTTTCAATATTTTAATGTGTAGACATTTTTTATTATTAAATTTCAATAAATTTTTAAATGCATTTATTTAGATTTTATATCCATTAAAATTTTTAATAATATATTTTCAAAAAAATATATTTATAAATTTATATCTTCTATAGTTATAAATTTATAATATTATAAATAAAAAAAATTTATTTTTTAGTTATGTATTTATATAATTAAAAAATATATATATATTTAATAATTAGAAAATTATAATAGATTTATTTAAATAAATCCTTCATCAGTGCTAAAAAGTGTTGTCAAAAAGAATATTTATTAGTGCTAAAATATTTTCACTAATGAGTATCGAGATTTATCAGTTATTTTTTAGCACTGATAAATATCTATTTTATCAGTGCTTATTAATTTAATGATGATAAAATGTATATTTATCATCACTTTTCTAAAAGTGTTTTCAAAAGTGTTCTCGTTCTATTTAAAAGAACCATAACTAGTACACCATTAATTGTTCTTCCCATTCTCTCACGGAACTCCTCCGATGCTGGTGAAACTCCCCTATGTTCCCTCAGACGAATTAAGGTTATAATCTAATGAATGTTATTTACTAATTTTCCTCTATCATTGTTTGATCATTGGGGTTCTGTATTTTTCCCCCTTAGTTTCTACCTGAGGTGTGTGTTAGTGGGAGAAAAAAATGGTTTGACATATAACAGCTAATTGCTTGTTATTATAGAGAGTTTCATGTCAGGATCACCATTTTGGTTTTGTCTTGATTCATGTCATACAACATATTATTATGATGATATAACCCCACCAGGATTGGGTATTGTATCCATTTTATGATATTAAGGAGGTGCTATATTTTCATGGGCCTGGTGGGAGATTGTAGGGGTTATGTGTCTGTGAAATCGACCTATATCTGGTATGATGTCCTTGTATTGTCCCCAACGGGTTTATTTGTGGATCTAAAAACACCCAACTTCTCTGGTATCTAGGATTAATTGACTTTCCTTCCAAAGGCATGAGGTCGATGGATGAAAATTTGGCCAAAGACACTTTACTACCCCCTTAGTTCAGGGGATTGGATGTCATGCTCTTCACACCCTTTTGGGGAGAATTATTCCCTATCTGGGAATCTCTTATAAATTTATGAAATTTTTATTTTACTAGGAATCCTTGGTTCTTTCCTGAATAATGTGTCCACATATTTCCCATGGGTTTCAAGATCAATCATGGATATACATTGATTAGGAATTACTAAGACAATTATTGTTTAAGCCCTATGAGGAGGTTCTCTAGAGTTAATTGTCAAACAAGGAGGAAAGAGGTTGCATCGATATTAGGATTGAACTCATGAGATGGGTTTTCTACATATACTCTTGAGAGAAATCAGAACCCACATAGTTCAATTTCACTTAATTGGACACATCACCTTTTATGGTCATGTTATGGGGACCCATCCATGCAGTTTAACGTTGAGGCATCCTAGGATTCCTAGGAAATATATGGTGTCCAGGATGAATATGACCCCATAGAGAATATGTCTTGAAGAATTATAGGGTTCTTTGGATATCAGGTTTGGTCCATTGAGAGGCTTTCTACATATCCCAGTTGATTGGGAATAAAATTCATTGTCAGTAGGCTCAAGTAGTAACTTTATTGGGGATTACTCATGGGAGATTCCCATTTGAAAGGGGTATGATCTCTCATTTCATGGATGAGATGATATGGATCTTATGTCTAGATAAATACTTCTTATGTACCCCACTTATTGTGGGAATCATAGTTCTCATAGTTTATGGGTGGATGTTGTAATCATTAATAACCTGTAATACCACACAAGTAATGATCAGTGTGAGAAATAAGAGGAATATGTATATCAAATAAGCCACACACTTTCCCTTCTCTGTTGATGGAAAAGGATGATCCTATGGAGGAATATGTCAATGAGATGGAGGATAAGGCCCCTGAGTAATAAACCCTTCAATGTGAAATGAATGTGAAGTTCATTAGTTCTTTCCTAAAAGTCTAGGGGCTTACTCCATGACGGAGGCCCTGCAATAGGTTCTTGGTAAAGGAGATGAATATCGCTTCTCCTCAAAAGGAAATGAAAGTGTAATTCCTTTGAATTTTTACTACCCTCCTTGAATGGAAAATCAATTGATTACCCATGATTTATAGAACAGTGAGGTTCATGTCAGTATCCTATGGTTGGACATCGGGTTACCATGGGAATGTAGACTTATGGGAATTCAAGTGGTTCTCACCATTGTGGGGATTAACTACATGACTCTACTTACCATGGGTGTGTAAACCCATAAGATAAAATTGATGTACTCGATAGACTATTCATATGGGTTCGGTGTCTTTAGAAGAGGCTTTGGCCAAATGTCGATGGGCTGGTTTACAGAGGGTGTTTAGTTGTTGGGATGGAAACAAAATTACCTAATACGTACCGAAATGTTGATATTCTAGAGGTACCATACTTTGTGTACCATTTATTCACACAGGGTTGGGTACCTTTTTCATAGAATTTTTCTTTTCGGTAGGAAGGGTTGTCCATGTAGTGGGGGTGTTATGTGGATCTTGATTAGGTATGCATACAGTGGTGGTATGTGGATATGGGTGTGGTGTGTGTACCGTGGTAGTAAGAGGATATGGGTGTGGTTTGCGTACCATTGTGGAATGTGCCCTTGGGCTCTATTCTTAAACCATGGTGGTATGCAGTGATAAATTCCCTCCGTGTTGTAGAATTCTATGTTAAGCATGGTTTCATCCATATAGAGATGTGCAACACATTATAGCAGATTGAAGAAGGTGATTTAGTCTCACATTTTGTGGGAAGTTTATCTGTGAAGGGAGTATGGTTCACAGTTCTCCTTTTAGGTTTCTGGTTTTCCCATATTATTATGATATCTTATTTTTATTGTGTTTTTTCATGTTTATACCTGCTAGATTATTTTTCGAGTTCCATTGTTTACCAAATGTTTTCCTTTTCAGCCTTCTATCCATAGACTCCCAACTCTTCCAAAATATGATTCTCTATTCATCTCCCATTAGGGTCTTTTTATTGAGTGTCGAGAAGGATGTATCTATGGGAACACATAAACTTTTATGGAATCCCATGGAGGGATCATTTGACTCGTGGATGACTTGGTCATCCGAGGGTTGCAGTGTTTCAATTCGCGACGGTGGAAATCAATGGCTCAATTATTTGAATGATGAGGTTCTTGGGGAACTCTTATCCTTGCCGTATATGCTAACTGCTCAGTCTAAAAAAATTCTATGTGGGGGGTGTACTTATTCGACATGTATTATCCAATGATGTGGTTCATGGATGGTATTTATATTCCTCTATTCCTCCAATGATGTAGTTCACAGTTGACTGATGTGTTTCCTTATTCATTCAGTAAACTGCTAAGTTCGATGGACAATGCCCCATGAACCCGTGTTTTGCAGGCCACCCGCGTATTGCTCAGTTCGCAATCTGTTCCTTTTACATAAATTTCCCATTAACCAATATGTGGACTATTTTGGGTCCTCTTCCAAATATGATTACTTCAATCATTTCCAAAAATTTTCAAACCTATATTCATCCATTTACTTTATCAGTATTATGGGTGTATTTTCATTCCAATTGATGATTTTTCCAGACCCTAAAAATTATCCACTTCAAAATGGGGACTGGTTAGAGAAAAGAGGAAACTATTCTGATGTAGAAAACAGTCTAGAACAGAACTGGTTTGTGGTAGAAAAGTAGACCTATTGGGGTACCACGCCATTCTATAGGGGGACGAGTTCTTGGGTATTTTACCTAGTTTCCCAAAAAAAAAATTCTGAAATACACTCGTGACTTTCCTTAATTCTGCATACCAGCTCCTTCACAAAATTCATCATCCAGAAACATCCATTCCACAAACTTCTTACTCTTCATAGCTGCCTCAACTGTGAATTGTCCTTTGAAATGTCCAACCAAACTATGTAATTTTAAAACGTACTTCTAAAATTCTGCGAAGTAAGATTCTAAACCACCTCCCTATCATGTGGAATTAACTTCAAAGACAGCAAACTGAAATTTAAATTTCTAAATAATATTTTAAATATCCAAATTATGAACTTTTAATATCTTTATAGTGAGGCTTGGTAGGTGAATTTTTCATTTTTTGAACTAATCAACCTGATGGATAACATTTCACGAGCCAACGTGTTGTAGGACATTCCACATACAATTGGTTCATGGTGGATGCATTCCTTGAACTATTACTGTTCCTCAGTATGTATATTCTTGTTCTTGAATGACTTCATTGTATCTTTGGTAATTTTGGTCTTTTTTCCTAATAATTTTACATAGAATGAAAATTTTTAATAGTATTTTTGTTACGAGAATACGATGGTTCTTCCTATTAGCTTAGTATAAGAAATCAATAGGAGGGAATCCTTAGTCAATAATTCCCAAGAGAAACATTGTAAAATTGTTTTACCATAATGTGGAATTATCATAGATCTCTTTTTTCCTAATTTAATAGACCATACACTAAGAAATATATTTCTTATTTATAATTTTGGGCTCCAAGACTACACTCCTTTGTCAGGGGTTGATTGTGGAGATCTTATCACACATTTGAAAACATCCCATGGGCCTAATAGGGAAAACATCTATGCTGCCTTAGAAATCATTAAATCATTGAGTTATGAGGGTGATTTCATTCTGAGTGGCTCTATGTGGACTCAAATCATCCAATTTCCTCACAATAAATCCATGGATTCCATTTTCCAATAATATCTATTTATCATTAACAGGTCGCGATGTAACCCAAATGGAGAATGGAACTCAAAATGGGACCTTCGATCAGGAAGGTTCTTATTCTAATGATTTGGATTGGGAATTATGGTTTCATCAGAATATTTTTTGAATCCAATGAACTGCTAAAAAATATCAATCTATATCAAGCAGTGTGGGTCTCCAAATGTTCCATCTTTTCTCTTGGTGACATACTCCATGAGTTGGTCAGCTGCTTGTGTCCAAGAACCAATATATTTCACCTATCCCATATTGATGTGGGGATCAGCCTTTGGGACATCTACAAGATATTTAGACTTAATACCCTTGGTGACATGTGTTAGAATGATTATAAAGTACTCCATTGGGAGAAGAATTATTGGATATGTAGGAGAGGCTACTTGGTAATCCCCATTACACTCACTCACTTATTACATTTGAAGAATGGATAGATCTATTCATGTAGGTGAATGGCCCATAGTTGAGGGTTCTCCATATCCAAAACCATGCAACCCAGCAGTCACATCTCATTCCTGGTTCTTACTACGCTACCCTTGAGTTGAATCAATACACCACATGGGGTTATTAAATATTCCAAGATGAGTATCCTGAGCTCAATTAGGTAGGATTCATTTCCATGTTCTTATGTGGATGGATTTTCCCCTCTAGTGATGATAATATTTATTTTAGGGCTAGATCCTTGATGATTAAAGCAATATTGGTGTGGAGAAATCCCATTAACTTGGTTTTCCCTACTCTTGTCTGAATCCATAAATTGTTTGGGTAGATACAAGAAGGGAATCCCCCACATCATCTTAGTAGACCATATTTATTTCTATATGGTTGGATGGTAGAGCATTTACCCTACTAAGAGTACTAGAATAATACCATAGTTCCTCATTATGACATTCACCCAACCATTCTTAAAATTTCTTCTTTCTTTTAAAACTCTTTTAGCATGGAAGCCATGATTTAATTGTTGAGTGATGTCTCCCACATCTCTTGTGTACCTGACACGGTGCCCCATGGTTTAGTGATAGATACAGGGAGAGGCTTCCCTATAGAATGTTCTTATATTATTTCAATTTGAGATGTAGTCTTGATCGCACACATAGAAAGGATGAACATTTGTGATCGGTACATTCCTTATAGTTTTTCAAGGCAGTTTAGATGACTTGAGAAGATCACATTTATCCCTACCACCTTGGTGAAGCAGAATTCTTCCCCTGTAATTTTCTTCCAATTATGGTTGTCCATGAATTTAGAGTATGATAATGTTTATTTACTCATTCTTCCCAAAGTAGCCTTAAAATACTTATCATTAGATTATTTCTATTCTTGGGAATATTTCTATCTTAATGGGGTATTGGCAAGTCCAGTTTGGTGGGTTTAGAGACTGTTTATTGTTTCAAATCCTGTCTGAACCATGCTAGTTGTGCTGTCTGTTCCCCTTCCATTGGTGAGAAGGCATTATACCCACCGCCACATGTCTTTTTAAGGGGATTAACCCACATAACCCATTTCTTTAGAGAGTCACTCAGATCCCTCATCTTTGTCTGATGTGGTCCATGGTCCCACTGAAGCTCGTCCAAGGGGTACATTACCTGATATTCCTGATGTTGTTTCCATCCCACTTCATCTAATCCTAGAGGCTAAACCATCTGTTGGTAGGGAAGGTCCCCCTACATGGGTGACTCGTTTAAGGTTTCTTTCATCTACTATAATGATGCTTCCTCAATGCGTACCTATCATGGTTGATAAGTACCAATATTCCAATGCTATGAGGAGGCATCGAGATGTGAGAATGTGGGAATGATGTCAAATCCATTCTATTTCCAAAGAAACACCCATAACAGATTTTTACAGCAAGGAGGGTAACTTTTGTCACATATTTGTCAATCGAGGTTCAGGCGTATTTGAATACTGGAACCTACGTCTCTTTGTGTACCGAATTATTTTAGATCTAGAGGATCTCAATGTATGTGACGAAAAAATCACTCAGTTAAATGCTTCTCACCCCCAATCTCAGATTTTCCATGATATTACTGAAGAGTTGCATCATTTGGAAGCTGAAGAAGCTAGTGCTCATGACGAGGTGATCACCTAGATAGAGGAACAATACATGTTTGAGGCTAGAATGGACAGACTAAAAGAAAAATTGGCATATTCAAATTCTAATTATGAATCATTCTAATAGAAAGGTAGAGACCTACATATTATATGAATAAATTATTCCATAGTTGAAGCTAAATCTAAGAAGAGGGGTTATTTAGAATAGGTCCTTGAATTCCCTCATTGTTCAGTCAACGACCTGATAGAAAGAGTGAGTAAGGCCTCATTTTAATCTATTGGGATGACCTATAGTGCCTTCGTATTGATATCAGGGAGAGGATCTAGATTGTGGATCCCCCCATTCTCACTTCGTTGGATAAAAAACTATATTAAGAGTTCATTATTTACCCTTTCTTGTGATATCATTGATTAATTTCAGCTAAATTTTAAATAATAATCTCAACTAGATATCAATTTTATTTAGAATTTGGGATAATGGAATACTCATGTTATGAATTAGATTTTTTCCTACAATGAGGGACTCTACGTGTGTAGATTTATTCTTGCTTGGATTTTATGGAAATCCCAACAAAATTTGTGCCTTTTTTCCATTATCACCATAATTTTTCCTAATCTGGTTATGATGTAGGCCTAGTGAGTATAACATTTATTTTTCTTAGGACACCCTTTGAAGTTTTTTATCCAAAAATGCTTTGGGTCTTCTGATATTTTGTTTTCTCAACATTTCTTCCAAATACCGTAGGTAGAGATGGTTCAGTGAGCTGACACTGGAATTTTATCAAAGGATGCCTTTATAGGTTCTTTCTATATCGAGTGTAGTGTCTCTTTTTCATGGTAATTTTAAGGCCTTATGAACAGGACTATATTTAATGTTGTTTTAGGTAAAAAATAATTGACCATGACATGTGGGGAAAGGGCCCCAATTTATGACTCATTAATAAAGAATGTCCTAGAATCATTCAGACATTGATGAAGGATTTATCATGAACCTAATCTGTGACTTATAAATATGGTACATGATATCGTCATGGATGCCATGGGGTATACAGATATAGTAAAATCATCTTATGAATATTAATTTTCATTTGGTTTACATGCCATATTTTATGGAAATATATGTAGAGATTATGTGGAATTGTATTCATAATCAAACAAAGATGTATGCGGGACACTGGCCTTCCATTTTTCATGGCAAAGATGTTTTTATAGAACCTTAGATTTATTGTTTTCTTGAGGACCACAGTGGACGGCCAGTTGAAGGAATGACACCTAAAAGTATTAATGGAATTTTTTTTAGTTTTGGATGAAAAAAACACTAACATGAATTTATTCTATATATAAGAGGGTTAATGTATGCTGCAGTTTAATATTTTACAATAAATACATTTTAGTTTTTTTATAAAATAATTTTACTCTGAACAGAGGCCGGAATATTATTTGTCTTTTCCATCATTATTCTTACCAAATATTTTCTTTATCTTAAGGCATTGAAAAGGTAAAATATGTAAACTATAACCAGAGAGGATTTCGAAACCTAGGTATGAAGTGAGACATAAACGTCAAAGGGTCATAAATATGTAGTAAAATCTTCTCATGTGGACATATTTTCCACGGTTTTATAGGCCATTTTGTAGGCAGCATATGCAGAGCCACCGTGGCATTTTATGCATAGTCAAACAATAGTGTATGTGGGACACTGGCCTTCCATTTTAGATGGCCATGGAGGATTATGGTCATTTATACCTTTGTGGACATAGATTATGGTGTGTGAGGAGGGGTGAAAGATCATAAAAATGAAACATTTTAGGTTGGACATTTTTCGGGAATACTAGGAATAAGTGGAGGTATTTTTAACCTATCCATATGCGGTGTTTTCTTACATAGGTTTTCACCTTGTGCATGTGGGGAGGGGACACTTATTTTTTCATGTGGGATCTAACATATGAAATTTAGATGTCACTATATATCCTATGATGAGAGGAATCATGTTGTACATAGTTCTTCTAAGGCATACTCTTATGCAGATCTGATTTAAGAATATGGATGGGGAATTGTTGTTTTCGATTCAGATTCATTAAGGTGGGTGTGTGTTAATCATTTTTATGCCAACTTATTTCTTTCATAGGGTCATGAAGTGAACCATCTTCTATCATGATCTGGCCCAAGGGTGTATATAGGGTTTCATTTATCAAGCAGTTTGAATGTTGAATCATTAGGACATCGATATAGAAGCCCTATGAAACGTAAAGGTATTCAAGACCAATGTTTTAAATTGTCTAGGATGAGGGTACAAAGGATAGTCTAGCCATGTATTCAAGGTATCATGGATCAGGAAGAAAGGCATGGGTCTTATAAGACATTAAGAAAACAGAAATAGAAAAATCCTTTCATTGGGAGGGATTTTCCTTTGGTTGACATGCCATTTTTGTGGGAAACACATGTAGAGCCACCTGGGAATTGTATGCAAAGACAAAAAAATGTTTCCTCAAGAAACTGACCGTCCGTTACTGATGGACATGATGAATTATTATGATCCTAGATCACCCAAATCGTAGATGTTAACAAGTGGAGAGAGTTATTTTGGATATATTAGAAACACTTCATCCATGATTATTTATGGAATTCCATGATTATTCAAGGAATTGGGGGTTAGTCTATATAGGTGTGTCCTACATGTGAAGAATGATATTTTGACACCCTTGTCAGATCGCGGCCCAGTTTTGAGGATCTTGACATCCTGGGACCAGGATCTCGGCACAAGTATTAGTTTGTGTGTCATGGGTGGGGAGCTTTAGTTAAATTTTGGGTACATTTCATTTTTTATGTCATGTGGTTAGGACAATGGGCCATTCAGTTTAATGTTATGCAGTGATGATGTCTTCAGTATAGTTTTATATCATGTGGAAAGGATGTTGACAACATAGTTTTAATCATCATGTTCTAAGGATGAATTTTTGGAGGTACCATGTGTAAATATGAGATAATCTCATTGGGACATTCCTAGCATTCCCTATAAATGGCCGAGGATGAATGTGTAAAAAATGTTTCTTAAATCCCTTGAGTTAGGAGATATGATGTGAGGCTTAGGAGCCAATAGGAATATAGATGTAGGAAAAACCTCTCTGAGGGATGAATTTTCATTTGGTTGATATTCCATTTTTGTCGGCGACATATGCAGAGGCACTATTTCATTGTATGCATAGTCCAAAAAAATATATCCACATGACACTGATAATCCATTTCCGATAACCGTCAATGATTATGGTGATCCATGATTTCCTTGGACATAGAGTTTGATGGATGATAAAGGGATGTCTAGTTACATGAAGAATAGCCAGAACATTATTGGTTTTGAGGTGTGAACTCTTTTACATAGATTTGTTTCGTATGAAAAAGGAACCAAGGCCTTTTTATGTTTTTTGAATATAAGAGTCCATATTTCAAATCCAGTTCATTTATCTATAATAATCATTCCGGAAATTTGGGGATTTTTTCCCAGTCTTTTGTGTGGATAGACCCAGGATTTTCGGTCTGAGTGTCAATGTATATCACATTACACCGATAATCAAGCAATAAATATTTTTTGAGACACCTTATATTTTAATATCGCATGGTCAGGACGACATTGGACATATATCTTAATTACATACTGTAAGGAAGAGAGTTAATCGTCATGAAATGGGTTACATGAGTGAAGTGAAAACCCATGAATAGAAGGAGAGTAATTATTTTAATGGAGGATGCACTAGGATATTGGATTTGGGTGTCACTAAATATTTTGCAAGGGCAGGAATCAATCCACACATAGTTCATGGAAATACATTGTGATAGTCTAACCTAAGAATAGGGAGAAGGGGCACCTTCATCATTTGGTTATTGGACCAAGAAATAGGGTCAAAGTGTCTCTACATATCTTTTGGGGATGTAATCAAGCCGTATATAGTTCCTGAGATGAAAATTCCTTACATAGGTCTAGTCTATTTGTAGGGAATAAGGATTTTTTTCGTTAGTAGATGGACCAAGATGAAGAATTTGGGAATCACTATGTGTCTGGTAGGGGTGAGAATAAAACCTCACATAGTTCTGGAAAATATTTTTTCATTATAGGTTTGACCCATGAACAGGAAATGGGAGTGATTTTTTATGGCGGCTAACCCAGAAATAAAGCTTAAGGTGTCACTACGTATCCCATCAGTGGACGAGAATCAAGTCGTACAGAGTTCTGTAGTGTGGCATGTTAGTTGGAAAATTCTAGAGACAATTTTCCCTTGGGTGAGAAAATTTTTGGGGCCATGTTGTTTAACATAATTCAATAAGGGAGAATATGTTTCAATGTAGTATAACATCTTGTGGCTACGATGAGGATGTTGATCAGATTAACATTGTACTATATGGATAGCATCATTGTCAATTTTATTATCATTCTATCTGGATATCTTCCTTAAATTTTAACTTCATGTAGAAAGGACATAGGCCTCTATATACAGTTTAAAATTATGAAGCTAAGATGATTTTGATTGTGATTACACAAAGTACTTCTTTAGGAACCTCACATTGGTGGGGGCTTTGGTGAGTTTTCCATCCATTTAAATCATGGAATATGCTCCATTGGAGTAAAAATTGTGTATAACAAATAGTCCTCATTTTGGATCAAATATTAGAGGTTTTTTCCCTAATATCATCAGGTCTATGAGGTCCAACACCACTTCTCCTTTGAGGAAATATTAGAGGTGAACCATCTTATTGAATGATAGTTCAATTCGATTTTGTTACACTTATAGATGTTGAAGAGTGTGCAATGTTTTATCATCCAACCACTTCAGCTCATCAAATCATTTTGTGGATTCATCATCTACATATAGTCGATCAAAGATAGCGACACAGAGTAATGGATGTTTAATTTCAATGTGAAGAACTACCTTCATCCCATACACTAGAGAGTATGGTGTTTCTTGAGTGATAGTGCATGTTGCGGTCCATTAAGCCTATAGATCCTGGATAATCTTGTCTGTTCATGATTTATTATCCCTACCTGCCATATTTTGGAGTATATTGAATAGGGTCTTATTGAAATCCTCTATCTATCTGGTGGATGTTTCATGGTAGTGGTATGAATGGTTGGATTTTATACCATACTATTTTTAGAGTTTATCCAATTAAATAAAGAAAATTTGGCATCGTTTTCCATTTGTATTGTGTGAGGGACACCAAACATGGTGATGATATTGGCATTCAAAAATCATATAATGATTCACACTCCAACTTATTTAAGCAGTATAGCTTCTACCCATCTGGAAAAAAAGTTTATGGTTGTGATAATATATTCTAATTTTATAGATTTGGAAGGAGGGTATAGTCCCACGACTTCCATCCCCTATATAGAGAATGGTTTGGAGTACTTATTTGTGTGAAGAAACTACAAGATTTTATGGATAAAATTTTCATTTATTTTATATGAATGACACTTTTTGGTGAAATCAGCACAATCCTACATCAGGGTGGGCCAATAGTATCCAAGCCTTCAAACATGGTGAGAGATTTTTGATGCTAACTGGTGTGCCCCAAAAATTACACCCTGCACTTATTTTATGAAGGATGGAGTTTCTTCTCCATTCCACACACCTGAGAAGGACTCCCTCAAGGCCCCTCTTATTGCGAAAATTTTTCTTGTTTGTGTCTTCGTATAGCTTGAAATTGACTGCTCTTCTTTATATATGTTCTCGTCTATCCCTATATTGTGGGAGTTCATCCTTTTGGAGATAGTCCACAATGGGATTAATAAATCCTGTGATATGAAAATATATCTTTGAGTTGGGGTGATCGTATTAATTTCCTCTGTGTTGGCCTAAATGTATTGTAGAACCATCTACTTGTGGCCAATAATGATGACTATTTTGTTCTGATCTGGGTTAGCTAGTGTCAGGGATGCATTTACAAATGCATCGGCTTGTGCATTCTGTGAATGAGGTAAAGATTCCAGTGCCTTCTCTAATTTTAATTCTACCATAAATTCTGGAACATGGTTCATCAAAGGGATTATCTCTTCATTCTGGATATCACAATCACCAATGAAATTATTGAAGACCAATTAAAATTTCCTTTTATTTTCAAGTGTTCATCATATTTTTGGAGTTCATGTTTCAGGCATGCGATAAGGGCTCATTACTGTAATTCATTGTTCGTGAATCCTTCCAATAGTAGGAAGGAATATATTAGAAATTATTTTTCTGGGGATATGAGTATGATTCCTAGACCCAATTTGTTGTGTTTTATTTCATAAATTCTATTTTCTATCAGTATTATGGACGCATTGTCGAAGTTCATTTAACACATCTTGGAGTTCTCTTGAATAAAGAATAATTCATCATCAAGTATCTCTACTTTTGATGGGGACACCCCTATTGATGAATGTTATGCCATGAAATTTTCTTAATTCCTAGATATTGATGGAATTATATAGTATGAACTACATATCGAACTATTGTCGAATGACCTCGCATCATGGAAGGCATCCAGTTAACGTTGTATGGTTGAGAATGTAACTCAGTGGGTTGTTACGTGAGATCAAATGGACTTCATGGAGTTATAAGTACTGTCTCAGCTTCTTGAACGCAAATATTAATGTAAGGCAGCTCTTCTCGATATTGGAATAATGAGTCTCATCATCAATCACAGTTCAGATGAGATAATATAGACAATTCTCGCAATCTGTATCATTTTTATTTGTGAGAAAGGCTCAAAGTGATCACTCCAAGGTAGTTACATACATAATAAGTGGTATTACGTCAATAGGAATAATTAGAACTGGTGGAATTAAGATATACTTCTTGATATTCTTGAACACTTTCTAATATTTTTTAGTCATTTGATATTCTACTCCTTTCTTCATTAACATGGTGAAGGGAAAACATTTTCCGACAAGGTTGGCTATTAAGCACCAAATTTAGGCTACTTGTCCGTGGAGTCCTCTCAATTCAGTTATGTTGGAAGGAGGTGACATTCCATCAATGACTATTCTCTTCTCAGGTTCTACTGTGACACCTTGGTGGTGTACAACAAAGCTGAGGAATTTCGCCGAGGTAACACCTAAAGAAGATTTATGGGGGTTCAATTTAAAACTGTGATGGCGTATTTTACTAGATACTATTTCAAGATCATTAAGATATTATGATTGTTTTCTTAATTTAACCTACAGATCAACAATATAACATTAAATAAACATTCCTAGGTAAGGTTTGAAAATGCAGTGTATGGTGCACTGATATGTAGCGCTAACATTTTTCAAACCTAAAGTCGTCACTCTGATGAAAAACACTCCCTGGGGGGGCCTGAAGGCTATGGATTCTTCATCTTATTGGGACATTCAGATTTGGTTATATTCTGAATAGGTTTCTAGGAAAGGGAGAGCCTTGTATCTGGTATTTTCATCGATTAACATTCTGTGATTAGTACTGAAAAATCATCCTTTCGGGAGTTCTAGTTGAGGTTACTGAAATCGATGCAGACTAGGATCTACCCAATTTTCTTCTTGAAAAGGAGAATTTGTTCTATCAATATGGGGTATTAGTCATGCATAATTATGTTAGATAAGATAATCTTCTTGACTTCAACCTCTGTTTTGGATGCATGTCTCAGATTCCTCCATTTGGCAGCTTGGATGTAACCATGTTGTTCCTCCAGCAGGCCTAGGTGGTGAGTGACCACCTCCTGGTTGAGACCTAGAATCTTTGTATAAATCCATGAGAATAAATCTCAATGTTTTCATAGTAAATAGAAATATACCTATTATTCTTTTAAAAGAATGGATGCACATTCCTGATTGGGTCGTGGGTTATCTATCATACCAAAGATGATTTACATGATCTAGTCAAGAGTGCTGGAAATGCCTTCCTCAAATGTTGGAGGGGAATCCTTTTGGTCTTCCTCCTCCTCCTACTATGAATCCTTAGAATCATCCTATTCATTTTCTGATGGGGAAACAATCCTTGAAATGATTTCTCCATAGTGGAGGGAAGAGTTTCAATTTTGGTGTATGGGTGGTAAGGTCATCACTTTTTCCTCGGCCATTGGAAGGGGCTTCTCTAGAAAATATACAATGAAGAGTAAAAGAGATTCCTTATCTTTAATGAATGAAGTGATTTTTATTCCAAAATTAGTGGGTGAGGAAGGTGTTTTTTTGAGTTTTGATTTTGGTTTGTGGTATTTTTATTCGAACCTTCTCTATTGTATCTAGAGTCAATGAGCCTTTCGACATTATCAGGATCAGTAGCCATAACTGAGATCATGAGGAATACTAAATACACATCCATATTTTGACTTGTCCTTTAAATTTTATTGATGGGAAGTACATATTATTCCCTGAGCTTCTTGATGGGATTATTTGGAACCATTTTCAAACTATTTCGGGCAATGACCTAATCAATTCCTTCAACTGAGGGTTGACTTCCATTTGGCTCGTAGAACACTACATCAATGTAGTATGACTCACATGACTTGAATGGGTCCCTATTAGCATGATGTGTTACACTCTTTCCTATGATTCTATATTTCAAGTTCTCTTATTATGAGGAGGTTATTTTTTCATGTTTATTTATATTGGGCCTCCCTAGTAGGGCATTGAAGGCCATTTTATTTCAGGCCACCAGAAGTTCTGGGTGAGCTACAAGTTCAATGAACCTAGTTTCATGTTTGAGTTTTCCAAACATATTATTATTTCTATTGTCATGGCCCAATAGGTTCATGGTGTAGGGAATCATATTATCCCCATTGACGCCCAACCGATGAAGTGTCCACAGTGGGTGGAGATTAAACTAAGATCCATTATTGATGAAGATTTTTCAGATATTGACACCATTTATCATGATAGACAAATATAAGGGCTTGATGTGTCCTAGAATGATGTTGTATTCATCTTGATCCATGATGAATACAACTTCATGTCATTCTGTTGTATTGGTCTTTGTCCGGTAAACTTCGGCGGTGGCTACTTCGAATTCAAACTCTTGGGGACTCAACAAAGATTCTACGAGGGATTCCCTGAGATCTGCTGATTGATTCAGCACATAAATGATTGGGATATGAGTAGTAATTGAAGATAACTATTATAAAATGTCATATTTCTGATCAAAAGGCTATCACTTTAAAGCTTTGTGATTGTCATTCACAAGAATATTACGGGATTTATCATTTTACAAAGACAGGTTAGACCTTGGGGTTAGAGTCAGAGGAGCTTCCTCCCATTGTGGATTAGGTTGAGAAAATCTTCATAATTGTTGGTGAAATTAGTCATTTGTTCATCCTTTGACGGATATTTCAGGAGAATCAGACCGAGGGTGGGATTTTTATGGGGTAATAAGGATTTCAACATCCCTTTTGGATCTGATGTAGGTTCCTTTCATGTGTTTCTTCAATATTGAGAGTTCGAGTGAGGTTGTGACCATAAATTTGATTTCTTCCATGGATGTGTCTCCATTGATATACCATGTATATGTGGTTTTTTCCTCCATCTCCCCAATTGGGTGCAGATAATACTAGTAGGTAACCATACTCATCATTGTCGAAAGGAACCATCAAAAGGATGACATTTATGGAGCCAAAAATCATATCCCCATATGATGATGACTTTTCCTCATCATCTACCTCTGTTTGTTCCATTTGTAGGGGTGGTTCTTGTGGTCCTCTTTGGTAGGGGAATGACTATTGTGCCATTGGGTGGTGTGGTTCCCATGGCCCCATTTAGCAGGGTGGTGCCAGTATCTTTATATTTTCTAGAATGAAATCTAAGAGTGTCAAATCGAACATTGGATTCGGTGAAATTGCATCATTCTCCACTATCTTTCCATCCTTCTTATTGAACTAATTTTTTGGGAGGTCGGCCATTGGAGGATTGTAGTGGTGAGGATGTCAGATTTTTTTCCTCATCATCCATTAGAGGAAATGTTGGAGGCTTAAACTATGCTTGGATGATACCATGGGCTCGTTTGATTGTTTTAGGATTCATCCAACTATAAAGATTTTTCTTTTTTTGTTAACAACTTTCTACATGTCCCCCTATTCATCTGGATCAGTAGTGGAAATATATTCCACTTGTACTGGTGGTGGTCCCACCTTAACCTATCCAAAATCTATCATTTTCTGTAATAGTTATGTGAAGAAAAAATACACTTGGATATTGTGTCCAAAAATACTATGGAAGGGGAAATAATTTTTCTAGTAATAAAGGCCTACATCAATATCCCTCTTTGGAACTTATATTCAATGAAAGATGAAATTCACGGTAGCTACGAAGTAACCTCATACTTGATAATCTTAGAACAAGTATAATTTATTTCTACATTCCATAAATTTATTTATTTTGTGCCCCATTCACTCCTCATTATGGGGTGTGGGTGGATGATGATGTCTAGAGGGTCCTACACGATTTGGTGGGGGCCTCGGAGCTGGAGTTGGTGAATGGGGTGGATTAAATGAGACAGAAGACATTTCAGATCTCCTTACACTTTTTAAGGTGTTTGATGGACCTGCTCGGGACTTTAGATTACTTCGTTGAATGGAATGTTCTATCCTTTGAGTGATATCAGATAAGTCAAGTAACTCACCTATATATATTAAAGGAATTAATTGAATTAAAATCTCATCACAGATATTATCTATGATCATAGAAAGAAAATCATCTTGGGGAGTGGCATGTTCAAAGAGTGAGTCAAAACATTCCATCTGGAGATGAATTATGAGTCTCTCTCATTATCTCACTATTTACAGTTCATGTGGTCACTAAATTTTGTTTTCGATAACGTTGAGATGAACTGGAATAAGAGCTAGCACTAGAGATCCTCCCATCCTTCTATTGAGTTATCTTGCGAACTGGTGTACCACACGAAAGCTAAACCATGTAGTGTTTTCAAAAAGCATCTATACATCATATCTTCTTATGGCACTAGGGTTCCTATCATGGTATCACAGTAGGAACAGAAGTGCCTTAGATGTTGTTATAGGTCCCCTAATCCATTGAAAACTATAAATACAAGATTCCTAAAATTTGATGGGTGATGGGTGTTGCTTACCCAATTGGGGTAGGGCTTCGATTCAGTTTTTACCTGAGAATACCGTCCTTCCATTTCTTCCATTCATGTTCTCAACAGATCGATGGTATTTAGGATCCCATGATGTATGTCTTGTTGGACATAAGAATGGGTGGGTGTAGTAGGGGGATGAATTAATGTGTCAGTGCTTCTAGAACTTGAGTTTTATACCGAAACAGGGGAATCTTTTGTGGATTCTCCTAGATCTATTCTCATTTCTTCCCTAGTTGAGGTAAATCTTGATATCTTCCCAGGATAAGGTTCAGGTAGACATATAGTCCCAGTGCTGTTTAGAAAAAGATTTCTGGACTTATCTCAGTTTTCAGGAGAAGTACAAGGGTAAGAGGTATGTCTGATGGAAGTATGTGTTGATGCTCCACCTAATAAACAATCCTGGTTGGTTTGCTTGCTTGTAGAAGGTCGACATTCTTTTTCCTTAGCTATTTTATTTCTTACTCCTCTAGATTGAACCTTTCCTCGAGTTACAGGGACGTGTTATCATTGGGAGGAGGTGGGTCATATAAAACCTTGTTCTTATTCTTCATCATATTTTGGATTAATTATTTTAGAATTTATGGATTAATTGAGGGAGTTCCCAAATTTAAGATGACCCTCTGGTTCTAGGTGTAAACACCTGTCGTTTCATTATGGACTACCTCTAGAATGGAATGTTCTTCACTTACATCCACCTAGTTTATATTATATTTTGTAGGCTTTTTGGGATTGAAATTAACAATGTTTATTGATGCATACCACATTATTGGAGATGTATTAGGTTTGGAATGGTAGTAGAGCTTCATTTATACTTTTTTAGATCTCCTTTGTCTATTCTATGATACTCTTATGGTTTCCTGATGGTGAGTGACTCGAAGGAGACATGATATTACCTTCCAATTTCCACCATAACGGTGTATGTGAGTCATGATATGAGATGGAATGATTGACCCCTCTATCAATTGTTCTCCCTAGACGGGAGAAGACAGATGCCCTCTAGGTGAGAATTTGGGGAAAAAATTTCCCCAAGCCTGCAGGCTGGGGTTACCCCCATTTTTATATTTATGTGCCTCATCCTAGGTTTTCTAGTCTTACTAAGGAATTTTGTGTTAAATATTCCCCCTGCCCTCTAGGCTGGGTCTCGTCCCGTATTACATCGATTGTTGCTATTATTTTCTCGTTCTTGATCTTATGCATTCCACTGCTAGTGTGAGATAGATATGGTGATGGGTTTTCATGTGATTTTTCTTTCTTCTGAGGACAAAAGAATTTATCGTTTATTTGTCTCCCTTATGAGAGAATCCAATTGGGTGTTCTTGGTTGCCTTGTTTAAGAGTTTCTTGATGGTTTCTCTCGTCGTTTCTGATGTTTCTAAGACATACTCATGGACGGTTCTTATTGATCATTCTAACATTATTATATATGGAATTAATTTGATTATTGTCTGGGGATGATGAAATTTCTTGATTCCACTTCTATTGGGATCTGCTGGATAGAAAATGGGGTGAATTTTATAACTCCATGTTCTCCCCATCCCAAGATATGAACACCATATGATACATTATTAAAAATGTAACACAACTTATGCAGAACATGGAGGTTAGATAGTTCAAAGACATTCTTTCACCTTTCTGATTGTGGATTCCATGCATACATAAGGTATTCTACATCAATTTGACTGCGAATCTCTCCCATTATATTAACATGGTTGGTATACCCATCATAGGGTAAAAACATTACTTTTAACTAGCAAAGAGTTTTCTAGATATTGAGGTGAATTTTATGAATGAATTCTTCTAAAAACAGTCTTGGTATGTTGAACATAAATTTTTTCATGGGACAATATATCACAAGTATGACATCCCTAACTAATTTTCTTCACATGAGAATCACATCTTGTTGTTTTCTAACTTTGGACTCTTCTATTTGATCTTCCCGGCTCGACTGCTACTTAATTATTTCGTTGCAACCAATGGGGATGGTGGGAGTCTTATTGAAATACGAATGGTAAGAGGGTGGATCGAAATATGAGCATGGTCCCAAGCTGTCTCCTAGTTGACAAAGGGAATATATTGTCAAGGAGAGAATATACAACATGTCATACTCCATTTTTTCATTTGCCTCATCATATGGTGACTTTCTTGAGTTTGACCCGATGAGGGGAGGGCCTTTTTGCTGGTGTGAATTTTGACTATAGGGTGTACTTTCACATTTATCATCGTGATGGATAGGAATACCATCATATCTTAGTGTAAGGATATAGAGGGTAATTTTGTGGTGTATACACTAGGGAGGGACTTTAGGGTGCACTATAGCAAAGGGAGAACTTTATTACTACTTGGCACCATTGAGGGGTGTCCTTCACAATGAATGTTGTCATGGAGAGGCATACCATCATAGATTGGATGTAGGGAGATTATCTATAGTATACATTCTATGGAGGTCCTTCGAGAGGTAATACAATGAAGGTAAGACCTTCTCGTTTCTTTATGTCAGTATGGGGAGGGCCTTTGTAGCGACTGTCATCATGGTGAGAACTACCATCATAGATTTGGTTGCAAGGAAAGTATATAATGTGTATATTCTTGGGTTGACCTTTAGGATGTACTAAAAAGAGGGTAGGACCTTCTTGTTTAATGATGTCACTATGAGGAGGCCTTTCATAGTGACTGCCATCATGGTGAGGACTACCATCATATCTTGACATCTGACTATAGGGAAAAGCATATCTTCCTCATATACCCTAGGGATGACCATAAGGATAGATGAAAGTAAGTGATTGACCTTATTTCTATTTGATCTTCTCATCAAGGGGAGGGATACCCTAACACACATCCGTAGATAAGATTTTGTGATAAATTACTTTTGGACCATGGAGTAAGCCCCCATGGGTGCTCTGTGGAGGCCCTTTAGAGCTTCTGGTTGTGAAATTGTTGTGAAGACCTTCACAAATTCTACTTCCACTTCTATAAATCGGGGATGAACTTATAGGATCTTGATCCTCCATCAAAAGATTTTCGATAACGGTAAGAAAGTCAGCTTTTATCGGCTCAGAATCATGAGTATGCTAATCATTTTCTAGATCCCTTTAGTGCCTTTCATTTTTTTGTTCTATTTTTTGGGAAATCTGGGCCGCCTGTGGTTGGTATCAGTCATCATATGTGGGGAATCCTTTGGTGGGTTCCCATGATTTCACCATGATACGCCAAAGATAATCTTTTGTTCTGGTAGGGATATGTGCTTGCCTAAGAATGCTACAACATTGGACTGGTTTCCCCCGGTTGGAATGGTTATTTTTTCCTAATCTGGTTGTCCTTGTATCATAGAATACTTTCATCGACCCTACTAGACTAAAGAATGTATTCTAGTCTACTCTAGGGTGATTATTTTATTTGGTGGATGAATCAACCCACCCAAGGAGATCGGGTCGGGGCTCGACTCCTCATTTTTTCTATCGACACAATGATGTATTGGCACATCTGGAGGATATATTCTAGGATCGAAGTGAGATCCTCTATCATAGACAAGATGTGTTCAGATATGTCTTTGGATGGAATGGGTATGAATACCCATTTTGATGTTGGAGTAGAAGTTTCTTCCTACCTCGGTCCTCCATGAGTTTCGAGAGAGTACTGGTGGTTCTCTTGTGCCGGGGTAGCGGAATGAGTCTTCCACTGGATATTTTCTCTGGTTTCTACTGTATTTTCCTACAGGGTTTTATATTTTTGAGAAGGAATTTTTGTCTACTCATTTTCTACTGTATTTTTCTCACAGGTTTTATTTCCATATGCTGTAATTTGACAGTGCTCATATTCTATTGCCACCATATGTTTTTGGTGGGATTCATTACGGTAGGTAGGAATTTGTATCTATCGGTTGATTTCTCTCGTATTCGACTGATGGGATTCATATGCATTGGAAAAGCTGTATGATATTCCATAATTTTCCTCCCAATTTAGATAGTTGGATTGATATGCATCCATAGGAATTTTTTCATTCTTATAGTTGGGTTATGTCTTAATTATATGAAAAGATTCTTGTGCATTTGTAGAGATTTCCATATACAGATAATTTTTCATGATGTCTTCACAGTGGGACTGATGAGCATTAGATGGGATGTGAATTTACTCTTATTGTGTCACCCTCTTTTTGTGGTGGGATTCATAGGAGCGAGTGTGGAAATGCATCTTCTCTTATATTGCAGTTGTATTTTCATGGATGTCTTTAGTAGGAGGGTAAGATTGTAGGAATTCCTATTGTATGCCACCATGTGTGTTTATAGGACCTCATCAGGAAAGAAGGTAATCCCCTCCTCTATATTATGAAATTTATTCCCTCAATGGGAAGCCTGAGGGTATCGTGTGCGTTGGACTTTATCAGGTTCCCTCGGCATGGGATCCTCTTAAGAGTGATGATATTCGATGGTACTCCGCTAGTGGTGATGTCCTCTGACAGGAGCCCTTGAGCGGGGTTCATATATAGGAGGGATGAAGTCGTCAGTGTCAACTTCATTTTCCTCCCCGAGATAAGGATGTTATTGGTTATCATGCTCTGATGACTGGCTCCAAAAGTGGTGGGATATGGCTATTGGGGCCATCCTATGTTTGGGTGTTGGTCATGGCTATAGAGGTGGCTGGTGAGATTTTGTAGGCTGGAGGGCCCACCTTCCATTCTCCACTATGGAGAGAGTAGAATTTTACAAGTACTCTTTGATTAGAGCATTTGAAGCCTAGAATTGAAAACACTGGGTAGGTGAGGGAGTCTTGTTAGTCATTAGGGACCTGACGACATTTGTGATTGATAACATGTGTGTCTGAGCAATTTTTCAAGATTGTGTTTACATCGAAGAGATCATTGTGAAATGAATTCAACATATATGTGACATAGATAGACAACACAACCCAGTCAAAGTAGCATCAGATTCTTATATGAGAAATTTATTATCCTGCTTGTCCCTCTTTCTTTTTAATGTAAATGGGGATTGATATGGGGTAATCTACCACATTGGTGAAGGATTCCCATCAGGTTCATCATTTTTTTGTTTCGACCTAAGGTGCGTGTGTGTGGGAGAACAAAATATCCTGATAGATACAACTAATTACATGTTGTTATAGAGACATCCATATCAGGTTCACCATTTTTGTTTTGTCCCATTTGGTGTCGCACCATGTATTATTAGGGAGAGATGGTCCTACTAGGATAGGGAAGTGAATCATTTTTATGTTATTAAGGAGTTTCCACATTTTTATGATCTCGAAGGGAAATTTCAAGGGTTATGTGTCTATTCCATCAGCCTATGTTGGGTATGATGTCCTCAGATGGTCTTTGAAGGGTTTATTCATGGAGATTAGAACACCCAATGGTCCTGGTATCCTTGATTTGTGGACCTTCCTTCTAATAAAAGGCTCTCATTGGATGAATATTTGGCCAAAGACACTTAAGGACTCCATTGGTTGAGAGGATGGGAGTTCGGGATCATCAAAACCTTTTGGGGGGAATTATTACATACTCTGGGACTCTCTTATAGATTTAATCAGGGCACATATTTTTGTAAATCCTTGGTTCTTTCTCAAAGAGTGTGTCCATGGATAATCCCCGGGTTGCAAGATCAATCAGGGATACACACATATTAAGAATTTTAGAGACAATGCTATTTAAATACCTATGAAAAGGTGCTCTGGATTCTATCATCATCTAGAGAGATAGAAGTAGCATTGATATCCGGATTAAACCCATGAGATGGGTTTTCTATGTATCCTCTTGAGAAGAATCATAACCCACATAGTTCGATGTCACTTATGTCATGACCCGACCCTACCCGGGATCGAGCCGCAACTACCCCAAGCCTACCTCCATAGGCCAGGGGCTGGCGACCAGTGCCGAAGGCACAACAACTCGGGGAGGCCTTTGCCTAAGTACCTGTACACATGCACGCAGCACACTCAATGAAAAAGTGCAGAGTAAAAAAGAAATGTAAAGGGAAACTGCTATATAAATACCACAAATGTGCATCGACCTCTAAAAAGTACAAGTAAAGTGCTGAAAAGGAAAAAGGGGAAAAACACGCACCCAACCAGAAAAGGTTCCACAACCCGGAAACAGGTAAACAAAAAGAAACAGCTGACGGGTCTCCCACCTAGAACCCGACTCCAACCACCCCACGCGGTCCATGATCCCAAGCTCCCATGCTCCTAAGCCCCACTGAATTCACGACCAACCTGTCTGTCTTCTGCAAGGACACACCAAGTGTGGGAAAATCCCAAGTAGGGGTGCGTATAAAAATACTCAGTAGGATACCCCAAAGGCTCGAGGGAGCAACAAAGGAGGTACCAAAGGGTGAACAGTAGAGCGAACAGGGAAACGTAAGGGAGTACAACCAAAAGTGAGGTAAGGAGTACAGTAAAGAGTCCAGTTCAACCCAACAAGAGAAAAAAAGATTGACTCATCCAGACACAAGGAGCTAGAAACAGTGAGAAGATGAACTTCTAGTCGATTCATCGCTACCTATAGCAGGAGAGTAGACTCATCCAACCACGAAAACCTAGACACGGAAACCACATGGCATACCCCGCACGTCTTTGCCTCACCTGGAAGGAGAGTAACCAAACCCAAGAAGTGGGTACCATAACAAGGTATATACATATCCTTATGATCAATCATGATGCCCGAAAAACATCGTAAGGGGATCTTCGTCCCGTAGCTCAGCCCCAGAAAAGTGAGTTTCCAACAGTACCAGAAGTAAACTCCATCGATTCCCAGCATCCCGCACATCTTCCCTGAATAGAACTCCAAGGGGCTCAATCACCGCACTTCGACACTATCAGCTTTGGGCGGTACTGACTCGACCTCACTGTTCTAGATCACGTCACAAGAACGTGTCTCGGTGGGGAAAGTGCCCCTCATACTTGGGAGTTCTAGGGAAAGTTAAACCACACCTCATCACTGCCCCACAATCGAGAGGTCTTCTCAAAGTCAAAGTCGTCACAATATGGACCCGTAACCAGGGGTCCCGCTCCGGTAATCGCGGAGGAAAGCCACATACTAGCCTAGTAGAATGGACTGGGTGTGGAATGCCAACAGGTGTCCCACTATCCATCCCTGTTGGAGGGTAATTCGTAATATGATATCGGGTGCCCCACTGCCCAGCCCTGCTTGAGGGTAAACCATAATACATCATCAGGAGAGCCACTTCCCATCCCCACTGGAGGGTAAACCCTAATACAACATCAGGAGACCCACTACCCAGCCCCGTTAGAGGGTAGACCCTAATACATCATCAGGCGACCCACTGCCCAGCCCCGCTGGAGGGTAGACCTGGAATAAGTCGACAGGCGACCCACTGCCCATCCCCGCTGGAGCGTAGACCTGGAATAATTCGACAGGCGACCCACTGCCCATCCTTTCTAGAGGGTAGTCCTGGAACTAGATGACGATCGACCCACTGCCCAGTCTTTTCTGGAGGGTAGACTCTAAAGAGTCGTCGGGTGACCCACTGCCCAGTCTCTGCTGGAGGGTAAACCCTAGAAGTCAGTGAGAAACCCCCTGCCCAGCCCTGATGGAGGGTAAACCTGAAGAAGTTGATGAGTAACCCAATGCCCAGCCCCGCTAGAGTGTAAAACTCAGAACTGCTCTAGCCATCTCTTTTGGAGGGTACAACACTGGCCAACTGAACATAGAGTGGGTATCGCGCGCCCACCCAACTCTAGAACAACTCACCCAAAAGAAGTTCAACGCCTGTTCCATCACTGGGTATCACTAGCACTCCTACCGACCGATCCATCGAGAATGAAACCAAAGGGAGACCACTCAACCCTGTTATTCAAACCAACGAGCACCGAGCCAGGGGAAAACTCCACCCTGCTGGTCAAACAAATGAGCACAGAGGGACCCTCTACGTCGCGAGAGGTCAAAGTACGTAAAGCAGAACCTGACATGCACGTGGGGCCCACACAACGTTTGGCCCCATCTCAACCCCAACCAAGCGTACAAACGTCCTTAGGTACAAACAACCACATGTACCTCCAAGGGTTCCCGTATACTCCCGGAGTATGCCACGTTCCAGCCCAAAGGCTATCGTGCACCCGACACCCAGCGTCAACGTGCAGGCGTGACGTAACAACTCCACTTCAAAGGCCCAGGCACGGCCAGCCAAAATTTATGAATCATTTATATCACTCTCCCAATAGTGCACGATCACACGCTAAGGGTCCGCTACAAACAAGGTATGACGAATCACCACCGGAGCACCTTTCATGCTCCACATTTAATAAGATCGCGCAAGAGGGTCCTCACAACTGAACAGATCACACCATTGTAATCCTCTCAGATAAAAATGTGAGATAGACTACTTACTCGCTGGAAATGGATACCCGGTGAAAAGGGTACTATTCACCGTAGCCATCCAGGGTGGGACCCACACCACGATCCTGAAAAAGGCTGGGCGAACTGCGCCATCGCAATTCTCTCAGAAAAGTACGTCAAATTGACTGCATACTTTTGTGGAATGGGTATCCAGAGATAAAGATGCATTCCGTCTTACCACGCACGATTGGAACCATGCGGGACCCACACCCCGGTCCCAAATCCTTTCCAACTGGTCGCACCATTGCGATCCTCTCAAAAAAGTACACAAGATGGACTATTCATTGGTCCAAAACGGTCACCCGGTGATAAAGATGGAAAATCACCGTCGACGCCCAAATGGCCCTCATGGGTCCCGCACCATCGTGCTGAATTAGAGTGGGCGGATTGCACCATTGCAATCCCCTTAGAAAAACATCCAGAAATGACTGCTCGCACACCCCGAACGGACGTCCGATAAAAAAGTCGTGAAATGCTGTACGTAGCTCAAAATACGGGCCGTGGGGCCCATGCCTCAACTTCAGCCTCAACGCCTGAAACCACCCTGGAATGATCCGCCTCGTTGCCAGGGTCCCAATGCTACTAACATCGCTTAAATCAGACGTCGGACGCGTCCGCACCGTCCCCAAACAAGCTCCCACGGAAAAATGACAATCCCCTCGACGTACGTGTCGTGCCACCGAGGCCCCTCATTTCAGGAATTAAAAATTTCCAAAACCATCCCAAAACGTCCTCCTGGTCGATACGGTTCCGCCACCACATACGGCACTCAAAACGGACACCCGTAGCGGAAAATACGGGTGTCCGAAAATCGAGGGGGCAAGGCCCCTGGGGATGGACCGGCCCGCGGCTTAGCCGTGTGGGCCGGTCGCGGACTCGCAGTCCGCGCACAGAACGACCACATGGGATGGTCGCAGCAGCTACGTGAAGACCCGTGCAGCGTGGGTCTTTGTCGCCGCACGGGGGTCGCGCGCCGCGACCCCGCGGTCACTGCTCCCTGGCGACCGCCGCCTCGCCGTGCTGTTCCGCCTGAGCGCCAACCTCCTCTTGAGGCGCGTTCGCCGCGACACCTGCAGGAACCCACGGACACCCCCAGTGCTTGCTGCCACTCGCTGTCGCCCCCAACGCCCACTGCCGCCGCCGCCGCACCGGAGCTCCTCGGACCACCGCGCTGCCACCGCAAAACCTCAAAACCCGCAAACTTCGGCAGGGTGTTTGCGATCATCCCCGAACTCGGAGTTTCGATCTGAAAGAAGTGATGGGAGGAACAGAAAACATATTACGCATCTATGGGTGTTGTTCGAAGATTAAGCATCAAATCGATGCATAAAATTGAATTCAAAGGGTGGTTCGGAAATGAAAACGCAACGAAACTTCCTACCTCTTGGGCGATGCCCAGAGCTTCACGGGGAGTCTGCCACCCTGTCGCGCCTTGCCGGAGCTGCTTCGCCGGAGCTGGAGGAGGAGAGGGAGGAGTTCCTCCATGCTGCAGTCCAGGTGAGGAAGAGAGAAGATGGAGGGGGTGAGTTAAGCGTTTAAATAGAAAACGCTTAACCACCCGCCCGTCGGTCCAAACCCGAACCCTCAGCATGGTCGAGGTTAAGCCTCCCATAAGGTAAACACCACCTCTCAAGCACAACGAATGTCTCAGAATTTTAATCCGAGAGCCCGTTCAAAAGTTATAAAATTTAACGTCTGAAGCCGCTAAATTATGAAAACGCCCCTGGGGCCATTTTTCACTGGCGGGCCATGACCGCAAAACTTATACCCCTCTTAAGGTAAACGTCACGCTCCAAACTCAATGGTGCCTTCAGTTTTCCAATCTGAGCCACCCTTTAAGAGGTACTTGAGTTTCACCATTAAATGAATAAATTAATTATTTAATTTACCCGTTCCACGTTCTGTAACCGAGCGAAGGTTCCAAACGTCCCGCGCTGACATACATTATGTCGTTCCTAGGATAAACACCCTATTATGGACCCATCCGTACACTCAGATCTCTGATTCGGGTCACCATTTAGGAGTTATCCAATTTATTTGGGGTTTACAGTGTGAACACACTGAAAATTTAATTCCGGCCACTCCGGGGCTCGGAATCGCACGCCATTGAAAGGCGCTGCTCTGAAATATCATCAAGAATATTCCAGAGTCTTTCACAGCAAAAACCATGTTCTTATGTTATTCCCTCCTTCAATATTTTCATCCACGAAATGCAAAACTAGGGAGCAACACAGGGTACTAAGCCCACACCTGGCTTTCCCATACCCAGAAGAACCCACGCACAGCTCTGCATCACCGCACACAGACCAAAGGATTGATCCGTTCACGCATGGTCATCCCTTGCTGATGTCGTGCATGCACTCCAGTATTTGGGGCTAGGTCAAGGTGGAAGGGTACCTCTCCATCCCTTTACTGTGTCTCAAACGGACCGAAGGCTCTCGGGGGTAGCTCAATTCCCCGATTGAACCTCTGTGTCACACGCCGTGACTGGAATCACCGCCCGCCCCTGGAATAAGGCCCGGTGATTCCCCCCTTCAGAATGTCCATATGGTGGAACACCCAAGGATATCTCGTCATGCAAGATTCCACAACTGAGGCTCTCTTACAGGCTCAAAAGGCGAAGGAGTCGACACCATCACCTAGAGAAAAAGGTCCCACGCCTTTTACCTTACCAACACAGGGTTACACCCGACGCCCCGCGCCACCCTAATAATAGATCAAACAAGGAGGAGGGAGGAAATCAGTTCACACACAGAGTCTAACAATTCTACTGCAAAAAAGGTAGAAGAGAGGTAGAGCGTACCTATTATCACCTCATGCTATGAAGGATAGTAGACATCCAAAGCTCACGACTATCCATGGTCCCAACTGTCAGCTCTCGGAGCCTGACGTGGACCACCTAGTGGTGGTGGGAAGATCTCGTAAAGTCCTCCCCCACCACCATCTCCTCCCACTACTCTGCTAGAACCACCTCTCTGGGTGCTACTCCGATCACGGCGCTGCCTCTGCCATGATGCCACACCTCCTCCCTTCCTGAAGCTCTCGGCAACTCGGGTCGGGGGGTCTCATGCCAAGGGAACTCACCCATCACAAGCATAACACTGACTCTCTCTGGGCTGTACTGGTGCCCTCCGGTGCCACAATGGTGTACGACAATCCCCCTGAGTCTGATTGGTAGAAAGCCACTTGCATCGAGGTTCTGCTTTCCGACGCCCACTAGCCGCGGTAGACGTCTCGTCTCCAACGTGTCTGATGCCACCACCAACTCTAAAATGTGACAGAAAGCCCTCTGTCACTAGCGCCTGCTCCAGCACCCTGAAATATGTGGAAATTCCCAAGGGGACTGTGACAACATGAATCTCTCGGCGGAGACCCTGCTCAAAATTCTGCGCTCGGATGTTGTCGTCAAGGACCAAGTCCGGGTAAAAGCGTGCATGGTCTGCAAAACTAGCCGCATACTCGGCCACCGTCATCCCTCTATGCTGAAACTACAGGAGATTCTGAATCCGAAAGGAGGGAAAGCAGGAGGGGAAAAACTCCTCACGGAACAACAACTAAAAGTCGCCCCACGAAAGCGACGACATGTCAAGAAACTGAGTCACCAGACTCCACCAATGCCAAGATGCTCCACAAAAAGTGGTGGCTTCCAAAGCCACTCTCTGATATGTTAGCGTCTGCCCAAGCCAAAAAAGGAAAACCACTGTCTTGAGCCAAGCCTCTGCTTTCTGAGGGTTTGGCTCACCACTGAACCACAGCGGTCTCTACCGCTGGAACTCATGGAGCGCGCTAAACCTGCCCTTAAGCTCAGCCTACTCTACTGAAACTATCTACTGCTCAATAGGTGGGGGTGCTTCTACTGGACCACCTAGAGAAAGGGCTCACATGATGGGTCCTGGACTGTGGCCTCGTAGCTCACATGGTCTTCGTCACGCACTAAAGTTGGAATCTTGGCTGGCTGTCTTCGCGGAGACATCTTGAATATTATCAAGGAGTGTCGCAGTCAGATGATCATAATGTATATACCAAAAAAAACAACAATGTGGACCTGACTCAAGAAGGATAGTCAAGACACAGTCCTATGTGATGCACAAAACAAAATCCCTACAACAAGTGTCTCATCATAACGAGTCGACAAGCGGGTTATCAGGGTCCTTGTGAATGGATACGTCGGCCGCCGCACCATCACTGGACTCCCTGGCCTGAGAGCCGCTCTCGAGACACATTATCACTGTTTCCCTATATCCCAACCAATTACTCTTTAGGGACGTCCGCACAACGCCCCAAGGAATGAACCAGCTCTGATACCACTTTGTCACAACCCGACCCTACCCGGGCTCGAGCCGCAACTACCCTAAGCCCGCCTCCATAGGCCAGGGGCTAGCGACCAGCGCCGAAGGCACAACAACTCGGGGAGGCCTTTCCCTATGTACCTATACACACGCACGAAGCACCTTCAATGAAAACGTGCAGAGTAAAAAAGAAAAGTAAATGGAAACTGATATATAAATACCACAAATGTGCATCGACCTCTAAACAGTACAAGTAAAGTGATGAAAAGGAAAAAGGGGAAAAACAAGTGCCCAACCAGAAAAGGTGCCACAACATGGAAATAGGTAAACAAAAAGAAATAGCTGAAGGGTCTCCCACCTAGAACCCGACTTAGACCACCGCACGCGGTCCAAGCTCTGAAGCTCCCAAGCTCCTAAGCTCCACTAAAGTCACGACCAACATGTATGTCGTCTGCAAGGACACACCAAGTGCGGGCAAAGCCCAAGCATGGGTGAGAATAAAAATACTCAGTAGGATACTCCGAAGGCTCGAGGGAGAAACAAAGTAGGTACCAAAGGGTGAGCAGTAGAGAGAACAGAGAAAAGTAAGGGAGTAAAATCGAAAGTGAAGTAAGCAGTATAGTAAAGAGTCCATCTAAACCCAACAAGATGCAAGAAGGTAGACTCGTCCAGACACAAGGAGCTGGAAACGATGAGAAGATGAACATCTCATCGAGTCTTTGCTACCTATAGTAGGAGAGTAGACTCATCCAACCACGGGAAGCTAGAAACGGAAAGCACATGGCATACCCCGCGCGTCTTCGCCTCACCAGGAAGGAGAGTAACCAAACCCAAGAAGTGGGTACCATAAAAAGGTATATACATATCCTTATGCTCAATCAAGAATCCCGAACAACGTCGTAAGGGGATCTTCGTCCCGTAGCTCAGCCCAAGAAAAGTGAGTTTCCAACAGTCCCAGATGTAAACTCCATTGATTCCCAGCATCCTGCACGTCTGCCCCGAACCGCAAGCCAAGGGGCTCAATCACTGTACTTTGACACTATCCGCTTTTGGCAGCACTGAATCGCCCGCACGGTTTTAGATCTCATCACAAGAACGCGTCTCGGTGGGGGAATGTACCCCTCGTACTTGGGAGTACTAGGGAAGGTCAAACCACATCTCGTCACTGCCTCACAGTCGAGAGGTCTTCTCAAAGTAAAAGTCATCAAAATACTGACCCGTAACCAGGGGTCCCACTCAGGTAATCATGAAGGAAAGCCACAGACTAGCCTAGTAGAAAGGACTAGGTCTGGAATGCCAACAAGTGTCCCACTGCCCAGCCCTACTGGATGGTAATTCGTAATATGATATTGGGTGACCCACTGCCCAGCCCTGCTGGAGGTTAAACCTTAATACATCATCAGGCGACCCACTGCCCAGCCCCACTGGAGGGTAAACCCTAATACATCATCAGGAGACCCACTGCCCAGCCCCGCTGGAGGGTAGACCCTAATACATCATCAGGCGGCCCACTGCCCAGCCCCGCTGGAGGGTAGACCTGGAATAAGTTGACAGGCGACCCACTGCCCAGCCTTGCTGGATGGTAGACCTAGAACTAGACGACGAGCGAACCACTGCCCAATCTCTTCTAGAGGGTAGACTCTGAAGAGTCGTCGGGTGACCCACTGCCCAATCTCTGCTGGAGGGTAGACCCTAAGAGCGTCGGGTGACCCACTGCCCAGTCTCTGCTGGAGGGTAAACCCTAAAAGTCAGTGAGCAACCCACTGCTCAGCCCTGCTGGAGGTTAAACCCAAAGAAGTCGATGAGTAACCCACTACCCAGCCCCGCTGGAGGGTAAAACTCAGAACTGCTCTGGCCATCTCTACTGGAGGGTACAACACTGGCCAACCGAACACGGTGTGGGTATCGCGCGACCACCCAACTCTAGAAAAACTCACCCAAAAGAAGTTCATCGCCTGTTCCATCACTGGGTGTCACTAGCACCGCTACCGGAAGATCCATCGAGAACGAAACTAGGGGGAAACCACTCAACCCTGCTAGTCAAACCAACGAGCACTAAGCCAGGGGAAAACTCCACCCTGCTGGTCAAAAAAACGAGCACAGAGGGACCCTCTATGTCGCGAGAGGTCAAAATACGTAAAGCAGAACCTGGCTTGCACATGGGGCCCACACAATGTGTTTCCCCATCTCAACCCCAACCCAGCGTACAAACTTCCTCAGGTACAAACAACCACATGTACCTCCAAGGGTTCCCGTATACTCCCGGAGTATTCCATGTTCTAGCCCAAAGGCTATCGTGCACACGGCACCCAGCGTCAACGCGAAGGCATGACATAACAACTCCACTTCAAAGGCCCAGGCACGACCAACCAAAACTGATGAATCATTTATATCACTCTCCCAATAGTGCACGATCACACGCTAAGGGTCCGCTATAAACAAGGTAGTACAAATCACCACCAGAGCACCATCCATGATCCACATTTAATAAGATCATTCAAGAGGCCCCGAACAACCAAACGGATCACACCGTTGTAATCCTCATGGAAAAACACGCGAGATAGGCTATATACTCGCCCGAAATGGTCAACCGGTGGAAAAGTTACTATTCACCGTAACCAAACCCGTGTGTGGTCCACCCCATGATCCAGAAACTGAACGAACGGATCACGCCGCTACGATCCCCTCGGAAAAAACATGGGATTGAGTACTCAATCGCCCCAAACTGACACCCGGTGAAAAGGGTACTATTCACCGTAGCCAGCCCGGGTGGGACCCACACCATCATCCCGAAAAAGGCCGGGTGAACTGCGCCATCACAATGCTCTCAGAAAAGTACTTCAAATTGACTGCTTACTTTCGTGGAATGGGTATCCGGAGATAAAGATGCATTATGTCTTACCACGCATGAGCGGTACCCCGTGGGACCCGCACCCCGGTCCCGAAGCGCTGCCAACGGGTCGCACCGTTGCGATCCTCTCAAAAAAGTACACAAGATGGACCATTCATTGGTCCAAAACGGTTGCCCGGTGATAAAGATAGAAAATCACTATCGACGCTCAAACGGCCCTCGTGGGCCCCGCACCATCATGCCGAATTAGAGTGGGCGGATTGCACCATTGCAATCCCCTCAAAAAAACATCCAGAAATGACTGCTCGCACGCCCCGAACGGACGTCCGATGAAAAAGTCGTGAAATGTTGTACGCTGCTCAAAAGACGGGCTGTGGGGCCGGCGCCTCAACTTCGGCCTCAACGCCTGAAACCACCTTGGAAAGATCCGCCTCGGTGCCAGGGTCTGAACGCCACTGACGGCGCTTAAATCGGACATCCGATGCGTCTGCGCTGTCCAAAACAAGTTCCCCCGGAAAAACGACAATCCCCTCGACGTACGTGTCGCGCCACCGAGGCCCCTCATTTTGGGAATTAAAAATTCCCAAAACCATCCCAAAAAGTCCTCCTCATCGATACGGTTCCACCGCCGTAGATGGCACTCAAAACGGACACCCGTAGCGGAAAATACGAGTGTCCGAAAATCGAGGGGGCAAGGCCCCAAGGGCTGGACCGGCCTGGACCGGCCGGGCCGCGGCTTAGCCGCGTGGGCCGGCCGTGGACTCGCGGTCCGCGCGCAGACTGGCCACGAGGGCTGGTTGCGGCAGCCGCGTGAAGACCCACGCGGCCCGGGTCTTTGTGGCCGCACGGGGGTCGCGTGCCGTGACGCCGCGGTCGCCGCTCCCTGGTGACTGCCGCCTCGCCGAGGCGCTCCACCTGAGCCCCAGCCACCTCTTGAGGCGCGTCTTCCGCCTCATGCCGTGACACCTGCAGGCGCCCGCGGACACCCCCAGCGCCCGCTGCCGCTCGCCGTCACCCCCAGCGCCCGCTGCCGCTGCCGCCGCACCGGAGCTCCCCATACCTCTGTGCTGCCGCCACAAAACCCCAAAACCCGCAAACTTCGGCGGGTGAATGCGATCATCTCCGAACTCAGATTATTGATCCGAAAGAAGCGATGGGAAGAATAGAAAACGTACTACACATCTATGGGTGTTGTTCGATGATTAAGAATTAAATCGACACATAAAATTGAATTCAAATGGTGGTTCAGAAATGAAAACGCAACGAAACTTCCTACCTCTTGGGCGATGCCCGGAGCTTAACGGGGAGTCCGCTGCTGCGCCGCGCCTTGCCGGATCTGCTTCTCCGGAGCTGGAGGAGGAGAGGGAGGAGTTCCTCCTTGCTACTATCCAGGTGAGGAAGAGAGAAGAGGGAGGGGTGATTTAAGCGTTTAAATAGAAAACGCTTAACCACCCGCCCGTCAGTCCGAACCCGAACCCTCATCAGGGTCGAGGTTAAGCCTCCCCTAGGGTAAACACCACCTCCCGAGCAAAACGGCGGTCTCAGAATATTAATCCGATACCCCGTTCAAAAGTTATAAAATTTAACGCCTGAAGCCGCTAAATTAAGAAAACACCCATGGGGCCATTTTTTACAGGCGGGCTGCGCCCGCAAAACATATACCCCTCCTAAGGTAAACGGCACGCTCCGAACTCAACGGTGCCCTCGGTTTTCCAATTTGAGCCACTGTTTAAGAGATACTCGAGTTTCACCATTAAACGAATAAATTAATTATTTAATTTATCTGTTCTACATTCCGAAACCGAGCGAGGGGTCCAAACGTCCCGCGCCGACATACTTTATGTCGTTCCTATGGTAAAAAACTCATTCATGACCCATCGGTACACTCGGATCTCGGATTCGGGTCTCTGTTTAGGAGTTATCCCATTTATTTGGCGTTTCCAGTGTGAACGCACTGAAAATTTAATTTCGGCCACTCCGTGGCTCGAAATCGCACACCGTCTGAAGGCGCTACTCTAGAATATCATCAAGAATATTTCAAAGTCTTTCACAGAAAAAACCGGGTTCTTACAACTTAACTGGAAACATCACCTTTTAATGTTGTTTGATGGGGACACATCCATACATTTTAACATTGTGCGACAAGGCATATAGGCAAAAGGTTCCTAGTCATGATCCAATGTGGGGCTTATGTGGAGGCAGCCCGAGATTCCTAGGAAAGATATAGTCTCCTCGAAGAATATGAACCCATTGAGAATATGGCTTGGATAATTTTTGGGTGTTGTGGGTATCAGGTTTGGACCTCAGGGAGGGTTCCTACATATCCTAGTTGATTAGGAATCAAATCCCACATACTTTGGTTTGAGTTGTGACTTGATTGGGGCTTACGCGTGGGAGCTTCCCTTTTGAAGGGGGAATGATCTCTCATTTCATGGAGGAGATGATAAAGAGCTTTGGTCTAGATGAATCTTTCCTACATACCCCAATAATGGTTTTTATTATATTTCATTTAGTTTAAGGGTTGATGTTATAATCATTTTATATCTCTCAGCCCATGTGAGTCATGCTCGTTATGAGAAACATGATGAAGTGGTAGATCTAGAAAACAACACACTATACCTTCATCGTTGATGGAAAAGGATGATCCTATGGTAGAAGATATCGGGGAGAAGGTGGACGAGGGTGTAGAGTAATGAACAATTTACTGTAAAATGAATGTGAATTTCATTAGGTCTACTCCAAAAGGATAGAGTATTACACCATGATGGAGTCCCAATAATGGGTTCTGATAATGGAGAGGATTGTTGCTTCTCATCAAATGGAAAATAAAGCATAAATCTTTGAATATTCATGGACCCTCATTGAATTGAAAATAAAGTGATTACATATGATCCCTATAAGAGAGAGGTTCACGTCAATATCCCAAGTTTGGAATCTCGGTTACCAAGGGAATATAGACTTATGGGCATTCTTGTGGTACTCATCGTTGTGGGGATTAACTGCATGAATCTTCTTACCATGGGTATGTAAACTAAGAAGATGTCATTGATGTACCAAATGGTCTATTCATACAGGTCCGGTGGATTTGAAAGAAGAATTTTCCGAGTCCTAATGGATTGGTTCATAGAGAGGATTCAAGGGATGGGATGGAAACAGAAGGGAATGATCAGTACCGGAAGTCTGAAAGCTCGGAGGAACCCTACTCCGCATACCATTTGTTCATATGATGTGGGGTACCATTCAGATAGCATTTTTCTATGTGGGTGGAAGGGTCTTATGTATGCCGTCGTGGAACATGAATCTGGATGTGGTCCATGTACCATTGTGGCATGTATATTTGGTTGGGGTCCACATACCATGGTGGTACGCCAATCTAAGTGTGTTCTATGTATCGTGGTGGTATACAGATCTAGGTGAGGTCCATGAATCGTGCTGGTAAGTATAATTAGTCTTCGTTCTCATACTATGGTGGTATGCGGCGTAGGAGTACCTCCATGTTGTGAAATACTCTGTCGGAGAGGGTTTCATCTACATAGATATGTGTTACACGGTACACCAGATTGAAGAAGGGGCATTAGTCACATAGTTCATGGTAATTTCACCCGAGCAGGGAGTATGGTTCACAAATCGCCTTTTAGGTTCACCGTTTTCCCATGTTATTATGCTTTCATTATTTTATGGTTCGTGAAGTGTTTATACCATCGGAAAAGTGTTCGCAGTTCCAAAATTTTCCATCATTTTTTCATTTGTATTCTTCCATCTGTACACACCCAAATCTCCCAAAATGCCATCCTTTTCTTGAATCCCTATTGGGGTCTTTTATAGAGTGTCTAGAAGAATGTATCTATGCGAAAACAACACATTTTATGGAATCCCATGGAGGGATCATCTGACCTGTAGATGAATCTTTCAACTGAGGCTCATGGTGTTATAGTTCGTAGAAACGAAAATCACCACCTCAATTACACGAACAATGCGGTTCATAAGGAACCGTCATCCTTGACTCATCTGCAAACTGCTCAATCTATGGGGATGGTATGCAGGGGTGTACCTCTATGTCATGATTTCACAAAAAACATGGTTCTTGTGTGGAATTTCTCCACCTCTATTCCACCAATAATGTGGTTTTTGGTTGACCGGTACTTTTCTCATTTGTTCTTAGAACTACCTAGTTCGCTGGCTAATGCATCATGGGCCAGCATTTCGCAAGCCGCCCATGTACCACTTGGTTTTCAGTCTATACCTTATGTGGACCATTCCCAGTAACTAGTATACATACCATTTATGTCCTTTTCCAAATTATATTCCTTCAAATTTTTCCTCTAATTTTTATCCCCACATGAATCCCTTTCCATTATTAATTTTATAGGGGCATTTTATTTCCCATTGTATATTTTTAGGGGGCCTACATTGTTTTTCTCTATTCTCAACTAGGATGAACCCTACATCTCATCTCCTCACCACTTCCAATGTGACTCCCCTATGTTCCCTCAGGAAAATCAAGTATAGAATACAATGTATGTTATTTTATACTTTTCCTCTATCATTGTTTGATCTTTTGGGTTCCACATTTTGATGTTTTGTGTTTTACACTGTTCTTAACCATGAATTACCCTACATCTCTTCTTCTTTCCACATCCATCATGACTCTTCTAGGTTCATATAAACACCATAAAGATATTCCATGATATTAATCATAAATTGTTTTTGTTCAGTAATATGGATATTAATCATATTATTCCCTACCAAATTTTTTACATATAATCTATGGAAGTAAAAAATAAAAAAATACACATTCAATATTTTTCCCCTACTCGGTAATAGGATGAAATCAAGATGGATTTCTTGAATTTTTTTTTCATATTAGCTAAATAAGATGATTTACTGTGGGTTATTGTGGATCACCTAGCTAATATGAAAAACTTATTACTTATTAAAGAGGATTCCTCAGTTGATGAACTCAATTAATTATGTGTCAAAGAGATAATAATGCTTCCAGGGGTCCCATCTACTACTGTATCTGATAGGGATATAATGGTTTTATGCTGTTTATTGCATGATCATTAACTTTTAATGAGGATATGGGTTAACTTTTATACTTTCATTATTGAATAGACTAATGGTCATTCTAATATGACAATCAAGAGATTGGATGATATTATTTGATCCTTAATTCTGTACTTCAATGGATCTTGGAAATATTAACATTACTTGGTGGAATTATTTCATAAAAACAATTATCAATTACATATTTAGATGGACCCATATGAAGAATTATATTAAATATAATTTCAAAATTTTTTAGGTTGGATAAATATAAAATATTCTCTTCTAAATAGCCCTAGTCTTGTCTAAGAAATTATACATCGAGTGGGGTTAATTAATTTTATTTTGAAACTACTCAATGTGAACCAATTTCTTATAATAACTATTATAGGTGACCCTTGTAATTCAGTGTTAATGATTATCTGTTTATTTAGGTTTCCATGATATTTGTTCAATAATGGATTAGAAAGAAGAATAAATTAACCTAAAAATACATAAAAATTTTTAAAAGTATTGGAAAAGTCTACAAAAATTATTAATATCTATCCTTACACATATGAAAACTCAATGGTTGAATCTATTCCCTAATGATTCTGGTTGATTCTTATTGAGTATGAAATGATTGAGGCTGTGGAGGTTTTAAGTGACCTATCTGATCTAACTATGAAATCACATTTAATGTTAGTATTGTAGACTCATTTTGGGCTCATTTTGTGTTGATGTGGAGTTCAAATAAGGTTCAAAGGATTTTATAGGATAGATTAGTGAATATATAGAGACACACTTCTGCGTTAGGAACTTCGTACCTGATGTAATATAACTAAATACTTATTGATATGCTAGTGTAAGTAACGCCACTAGTAAAAAAAACTAATAACCCAATGGACTATTATTATGTATATTGTGGTAATTTTTAGATTTAATTAGTGTTGGGGGTTTTTGATCTTTCTATTCATAATAAACTCGTAAACTATGTAATCTAGGAGAAGAATAACTACTACTTCCTCACACTGGTGGTTTAGTGTAAATTATTTCTTTTTTTTTCCAGTTGTTGTGAGTACTCATTTAAAATGAAAATGATTTTGAAAATTAAAATGAGTTCATTAAAATGATATTGGATTGGAAAAAATGATTTTTGAAGTGAAATGTTTTGGATTGAAAATTCAGAAAATTATTGGGTTTGGTGATAAAGTTGTAGGTGTGGCCCTCAGTATTCATTATGATAATTATCATATGTGTGGGTATGTGATGAATTTATTATGAACCAAATTTTATTTTATTTTTTATTCATAATATGGTTCGTAGAAAGGTTCTTAAAGATTCCAGTGGGTCTCACTATGTTTCTAGTTCTCCTATGTTTCATCCCATATTCTGTGTCAATTGAGATTCATAAGAGGTAGTGAAGTGGCTTGAGAAAGTTGATCATGTCATCAAAGTATGGGGAACTCCCAAATCCATTAATGATCATTTTTTGGGTATTCTATAGGGTCAATTATTGGATTAATGGTAGTTTTTTCCCCACCAATGATAAATGTTAGGATCACATAAGATGTTTTTAAGTACATATTTTTCTGATGTTTTACATATGAGGAGGTGAAGATGAAGTGAATTGAAGAGATCGTGAGTGTCTAGAAAGTTCAGTGGATGTTGAAATCTTATATTGAAAAATTTAAATAGCTGGGTTTTCCCCTCGAAGGTGGTGTTACAGGATCTATTGAAATAATCACTTTTCATTGTGGGTCATCATCTAGGTATTTAGCAGAGTGTACGCTTGTCAAATGATATCCATTTTGAGAAATTAGAGGAGGAAGACATTTTTGGAAGAGTTGTTGTGAAAGAAGTATAAAACACATTGGCTCAGTTTTTATCTCCCATGTTGGGGTAAAGATGATCGGAGTTTCTTCATTTTTGTTTTGTGCATGTTGCAAGTTCATCTTTCATTATAAAAGTCTGATTAAATCATCTTTGGGTAGTTAAAATGGTTTTGTTTTTGTGAATGTGAACCTTAAAATGGTTATGCTTTCTTGAATTAGTTCCCATCTTTTTATCACTCATGTTTGGAGATTTATATTTTTTGTAGAAATCACTCTTTGTGCCTTGTGTATGGCTTCGTTCTTCGGAATGAGATCTTTGGTTTTCTTATTATTTTTTGGGGTTTTAAATGATTATAAAAAGAGGTATATAGAGGTCTTTACATCCATTACACTTATGTAAATGATCCATAAGTCATTTAAGATGTTTAGAAATAAGACACACCTCAATTTGATGCACATTGTTACGCTATGACTCAATGTGACAATACATTACATGAATTTACCACACCTAATAACAAAACAAACACATTATGATCATTTTGATACATTAATTCAAAAAAATTCACTCCCTGGAAACTGATCAAACACACTCTGATTTTCTTGATACTTTATAAAAATGATTCATTAGTCATTTTTGACAAGTAGGAATCCATTTCACATCAAACTGATACACGATGTGATTAGAAGGGGTCAAGAGTTTGTGTTTATAGTTTAAAATTACATTTTAGTATCAAATAAAACTACTATACTCAAAACTGATCCAACACATTAATATTGTTTCCCTATTTTAGGAAAATATTCCACAAGTCATTTCAGACATTTATAAATTAGCCGCACCTCAATCTGATGCACAATATGACTAGAACAACTCCAACTGCGTATTTTTATTTAAAATTGAAATCAATTTTAGTAAAATTAATACATTAGTTTAATTTATTTCTATGTATTATTATTAACATAAGAATATTTTTCTTATATAGGGTTTTCATTATCTCAAGTAGGGGTGGATTGTTCAGAAATAGCATGAGTCAGGTTAGGATTAAAATACAAAGAAACATTGATGTTTTTTAATTTATAAAATATTTTTTTTATCTCATTATAGGAACTAGTGATTGAAATATCTATAATATAGTATTGTTTCTTGTATTTGTATTAGAAATTTAATTTCATTTAAATCTTGTATTGGTACTTGTTTTTGTTGATATCTGGTGTTCTTTTGGTAATGTGTTGTATTGGTACAGCACACAGTAGAGTGGACATTTATGAATGCTTTTAAAAGCACTGATAAATGGATTCATTACTAGATCTAAATTAAAGCTCTAAAAAATGGGTCCTTTATAAGTAATTATAAAATCACTGATAAAGGTCCCATTTATCGACGATTTTTTAACACTAATAAAGGGAACCTTTATCTGTGATGATAAAAGTCCATGAATTTTCACATTTATATGTAGTAAATGTTTTTCTAGAATTGATAAAGGCCATTAATATTGATGTTAATGGAATATTTTGTATTAATTAATGATGAGCACCTGAAAACATTGTTTATACATCATCCACTTCTTGTTCCTACATGTATGTGTAATGAGATCTCTATGGACTTTTTGGTTATGTTACCATGTACCTAGAGAAATAAGAATGTGACATGGGTTGTGATAGATTCGATAAATAAATCATATCACTTTATACCCATTTGTGATACACCCAATGCTATGGAGTCGGGAAATATCTATATGAAAGATATTTTTCATTATTATGGAGCTCCATCTATTATTGTTTCTGATAGAGATCACCAGTTCACTTCTCACATTTTGGGAGGCCTTCAAGAGGCATAGTGATCTCAGGTCCATTTGAGTACGGTATACCCCCCAGAGTCGGATGGCCAAATAAAGAGATCTATATAGATTAATGATGAAATTATATGTGCATGTGTTCATAAAATTGGTCTATCTTAGGATTACCATGAAGGGATGGTTTATTTTTCATAAAATAATAGATATTAGTTTGTAATATCAATGGATTATACTGAGGACCAATATTTTTAGACTTTCATATCTCTGTAGTGTTGGATGTATATTGTTGGAAGTTACATGTTTGGACCAAAATTGGATCAAGAGTTGATAGAAAGTATTTAGTTGGTTCATTATAGAATATTGATGGAATAGATATGGAATATCTATTATGCTAATCATTGACATAGGCCATTGGATTTTTTAGTTTTTTGAACATGTGTTCATGAAAGTATCACCCCAGATGGGTCATCAATGGCTTGGGAGGAAAGGGAATGTTTCTCCATATTTTCTGGGACCCTTTTTTTTCCATGATAATATGGGTAAATTGTCTGATCAATTATCAATTACACTACAGGTGATATTGATACAAAAGGTGTTTCATGTATCTCACCTATAAAAGTATCTATTTGATCCATCTCTTGTTCTGAGCTGGAGTGATATTGTAGTTGAACCTGATTTATCAATGATTGAATGTCCAGTATGGATAGTTGATTCTGAAACCAAAGTACTTCCTGGGAGGGTGATACCTTTATTCTGTGTTCTTAGAATAATGGTTCTGATTTTCATGAGACATGGGAGCATGAGGCACTAATGAGGGAGTATTGGCCTCCACTTTTCGATATGGATGCTTATTGATAGAATTTAGAGGGATATATTGTATTAATGTTCGTGAAGTTTTAATATTCACATAAATTTATTTCAGTTATGTTTTATTCCGTATCATGGTTTTCATTATTCATTGTCTTGGTTGGTCTGAGAAGGAATTAAAAGGATACCTATAATGGTGAAGGTGGAGATTTTTTGGATTTTCAGTATAAAACCTAATGTTTCTCAATCTAGATATGAATTTATACATAATGTAATATGGTTATATGACAATTAAAATATAAAATAATAATAAAGATATTTTTATCCAATGTCCACGGGTTTTTCTATGATTTTAGGATTTTTCAATTACACAACATGTAATAATGTTACACATTATATTAATTACGGTTTGTTGTTTTTAAATAAAAAACATGGCTGAAAATTATATTTTCCTCCTCTTCATACTTACTTTCTCTCAATCCAAGATCCATACCTATTCAATTTTGGATCGCTCGAGCCCTCTTGTGTTGTTGTATTTTACAATTGAACTTGTTTCTGATTTCAATGTTACTTTCTAGGTAACTTTTCCCCATATATCTTCGGCTCATTCTATTTACCTCCATGGAGTTTTATAGTTCATCATTGTATTGATTTATCTAAGAATCACTTTGTTGAATCTTATTCTCAGGTTGAGTTCTTATATCTTATACACCTTCCTTATTATTAGTGGCTTCTATTGTGGTCATTGTGTTTCTGTGAGAAATATATTTGGTTCTATTATGGTGCCCACTTTTTATTAACCCCTAATTACTTAAATTAAATTAAATTGATTGATTTAAATTTAATTTTAAGAAAATTTATTTAAATTACTTTATTAAAAATCCAATTCCATTGAATTGGGGGATTTGGATTTGAAATTGGATTTTGGTTATGAAATTTGGAAAACCCCCAAAATTATATTGAAATGGGATGGGGTGTGTTATGATATTTGATGGAAATTGTTCATATTATTGTGTGTAATTTAATTTTTGACATTAAAATGTGAAATGTATTTGGTAAAATTTATTTCAAATTGGTATTTGAAAAAAATGTCATAAAATGGTTTTGATTGAATCCTACTGGTTTTAACTTAGAAAAGAATGTTTTGATTAAAATCCCATTTTGTTTTTTAAATGGAAATATTGGAACTTTTGTAAAATTATACGGGTTTGAATAGATTTTTAATTAGTTTTAAAATAAATTCCACATTTTTGATTGCTTTACAATTTAAATAAAACCAAGTGAAACAAGTCAAATCCCCAATGGGTTGTAGAGGAGTCACATTTGTCCAATTTCCAAGGTATGTGTTTGTACACATATTATTATGGTCACATTCATGTGTTTGAGGGTCTAATAACATGGAACTATCAAACCATTTGGAATATGACCATGTTACTCACTTGCCAATATTTGAGGTCTAAATATTTTCGAATTTTTTTATACATTTTTAAATGCCTAATGAATTTATATAAACTATTTTATATAAAAAAATTAAACCATTTTTAATTTATTTCCATCATTTGAAAATTAACGAAATAATTGTTTTAATTATGCACTGAACATCTATACCTATTTATTTGAACTTGAAATAATTATTAGGTTAATTAAATGCTTCCATCTTATTAGGTAATTCTTGGTGAGACCCTACTAGGATTTTTGATAGAACCATACCTATGACTTCAGGTGTTTTTATTTTATTATCTTCCATATTCAAGCAATTGTAAAGTTCCACATGTAAATGGAAGTAATTTTTGATCCTTTGGCGTGGAGAGTTTATTCTATTGGGACATGGGTTTTTATAATGTTTTATGTTACTTTTTAGTACTTTGGGGTTTTATACATATTTTAATTCCAGTACACATCTATTTGTGGTGTTTTTATTGTATGTGTACTAACTTGATTATCTTCTTCCACCATGTTTTTGGAAAAATAGTTTCCTCTTCCATGTTATATAACGCCAGCTGCTAGTTTCCAACCCATTTGGATCAATAACTCCCTATAAGTTATTTCATGACTGGATCAGTTATTGGGTTACAAGTGTACCTAGGTTGGTTCATGACACAAACCACAAAGAAGTGACCTATGGGTTCATTGAAAAAGGGGGACTAGTAGTGGCTATAAAAGGGGGAGAAAAGTATTAATAAAGACAATGGAAAATATAGTAAGGGGATTAGTGAATTATGTGGAGTTTTAAATATTACGATCTCAAATTTGATCAATAAAAGGTTATATATCATGATGGATGAGTTTTGTGATGAAATAAGTTCACTTATTTTGGAATAAAGTGATTCATTAATGAACTTTTCTTGGTAAAATTGTTTATCATGTCGATCATGGAGCATGTGGGGCATAGAGTGTGTGTTGTGTAAATATTTGACTACTATCAAAATTGGAAATGATGAATTTTGGTACAACCTCTAAGAATCATTAATGATGTATCAAAATGAGAAGGGTTATTAACAAACCCAGAGGGAGAGATTTTTCTGAAAAAAAACCCATGAAGGTAACTTTGTAGTCATCTTGGATTGATTATGTTTTTTGAAAATGAATGTGGACATGGTTAGTTGTATAGTTCCACTTTTAGGGCTGCAAAAGACCCAATACCAAGGTATGGATACTATGGAGGTGGTATAGAATTATTTTTAAACAATGTGGGGTGTTTTCAATGTTTTATCTAAATTTTTGGGGTCCCCAATTTGGATGAGGATTTACCCTTAAAAAATGGATTTTTATGATTCCCTCATAATAAAAGAAAACATTAATGTGTTTTCTGAAGGTTTATTGTTTTTCAAATGTTTTGTTCTTCAATTATGTTTTGGGATTCTCAATGGTACATAGCTTCACGAAATAATGCTATACATGATGGAAATATGGAAAATATTCATGACTATGAGAAGGTTTTATAACGATAACTTTTCACTAGTTCTTCATAATGACATGGATGTTTGTGAATAAGAATATGGAGCTTCATGAAAAGATAGTTTCAATATTAAAAAATTCATAATTTTTAGTAAACACTTATATATATAACTATACCCCCTTAATTTAGTAGGGAATGCCTTAATGAAAATACAAAGGCTTAGATTTTTCTATGGTGATTCACAAATGTTGTTCTTGCAAAAATATTCATGAATAAAGGATGTCCATGAATTCTATAAATGCTAACAGAAATTTCTAAGCATTATAAAATTATTAAGCTACATGAAAAAAGGGATATTTGGATATACGGGTAATTCATGATGGTTTTTTGACCTTTGTGAAAGTGGTGTTCCTCACAAAATTTGTGGGGTTCAAAAAATCGATATATTTTTTGAAATAATTTGGAGGATTTGTTATGGCTATGTGAGATTTGTGAAGGTGTTGAAAATGTATTTCTTAGTAAATCTACTATAAATTGTTATTAATAATGTGGATAAATTTGGAACCTAAATATGTACCAAATGTGGTGTATGACATATTGATTCAAGTTATCAAAATGAGAAAATTATGAAGAACTAGTGAGAACACATCAATTGAGAGAACAAAGATATTTCAAATTGTGATTGGTTATAAACCAATAGGGATTTTTAGTTCACTCATTTTGTTTTAATGGTAGTGAGATTTAGTGAATTTGGTACATAGTCACATTTCCCTTAACTCTCCTTTGATTTCCCTATTGAAGGTGATCCTTGTTAAATTGATGTGTTTTTGCATGTTTTACTTATCATATATTTTTCTTATATTGGAAGGACAGATAAGAGTGATTTTAATGATGAAAAATGACCCAAATAGAATTTTTTTAATCTATTATACCTTGATTCCCCCACCCTCTCCTAGCTTATTTTACCTAGTTGGATTAATAGTGAGGACTGAGGCATACTTGTAATTTTAGAAAAGAATTAATTTACCCATGTTATTTTCTTTAACAAGGCTCTAATACAGAACCAGTATCAATAATAAATAGGATAAAGAATAAATATTTCAATAAAATATATTTTATAAATTTTTTTTTGTAATTTTAACCCATATATTATTTTTTTAACCTCTGATCAATTCTTTTTTACCTTTATCTCGGTAATTAATTTTTACTAATTTAAAAATTTATTTCATTAAGAAGATTAAATTGAACATATTAGAATATATACAGTCATTCTAATCCAAAATATATCATCCATTTTACTAAATTTAATTCTTATAAGTGGCAATATTTAATTTAATACAAAAACTAGAAGATGCAGTGAAAAAATGGGTTTCCTAGAAAATGTAATTTTTTATAAAATAAAGATGTTATATTAACTCAATCACTAATAATAATTATTTGGTGAAGATAAATTGATATTTAATTTTGTATAATATATATTTTATTTAAAATATTATCCCTTATGGATTATTTAAATTAATTAAAATAGAGAAACAATATGCATTATAAAATAGATTTTAGAAAACTCAATTGTTAAACCAGAAAACAAACTTATGCTAAAAACCAATATGAAGTTTAATCAAAATTAATTAAAAGATTAAATATAACATAATAATATTTATGTTATATTAAATCATATTCAAAATATATTTTCACTTTTAACAAAAATAAATTATTGAAAATATATCGATTTTTGTATAAATATGTATTTTTCACTATTCGCTAAAAAATCACTATTTTTAGAAAAATCCTAAAATTTCACAAAGGGTAAAATTTTATATTATCATTTTTAAAATAATATTAATATTTAAAAATTAAATTTATAGAATTTATGTTTTAAACTTCTAGAGAAAACATGTATAAGAAAATATTTATTTAAAACTACATCTGATCTGACATAAAAATAAGTTAATGTTTTTATAATGAATATAACTATCTAAATAATATTAAAAAATATTAAAATGATTTATTCAATCATTATGAGGATTGTTAAATCTATAGAGTTTATTATTTTCTTATAACTATGAATAAAATTTCATAATCATTATAAATGCTATAAAATCCCACATAGTAAAGGGATAAATCCTTAAGAGGATTTAATGCATGTTTAATACTTCCTATATGATGTTATTTTTCATTATTTGTTCCTTAAACAAAATTCAATAGCTTTTGTGAATAATGGTTTTCTAATAGTTTTAATTTTATGTACAATTGTACACATAAAATGGAATTACTCATTAGGTTGTTTCTTTTTGTAGGTACCCTATGAGGTAAGGGGACAACAATTGAATCACAATTCTACCCAAATTTAGAGAATTTTAGGGTTATATATATTGGTAATTTTTGTCAGAGTATAAATAATTATATGTCTTTGGGTATTTATAAATAAATGAATTTTCATAAAGAGTTTCAGAAATTGATAAAACAGTTTTTAGTGGTGATTAAGCACACCACACTATATACTATGTTGTATTTGAAGCTATTATTTTGACAAATAATGGAAAATAATATAATATCTAAAATGGATTAGTAACCCTTTTTATATTCTAAAAAACAATTCCCTGAAGGTTTAGAAAAATGTTGTAAATATTTTAGTCTCTATAATGAAGAATATATGATATATTTCGTTAAATAAATTAACTATGAAACCATTACATGATTCTGGTGATATAAGATGATGAGTTTTGATTAGCTACTACCAAAAATGGAAAAAATAATAGATCCAAATGTGGCTAAAAGAATTTCAAAAAAATGAATTTATTGGATAAATTTTAATGAATTTAAAATAATTTCATAGTTAAATGATGTTTAATATATAAGATATTAAAAACCTAAAATGGAATGGGGAGTTTTGGGAAACCGCATTGTATCTATAGGGAAATTTTCTTTAAAATTATTTATAATATCATGCAAAACATGACATAAAACTAGAGAATATTTTTTTTGGAATTAGGTCATGATATACTTCTCAAAGACACCAAAAAACATTTAATTGGAGTCAGGGTATAGGATATGAGAATATGGAAATGAAAAAAATAAAGGAAGAAAATATCCTTGCACACTAATTGAGAAGTGAGTGAATTGGCCAAAGCAACCCCACTCGTTGTGAAAAGAAATTAAACTGTGGTTTTAGATATATTGATAAAATAATTAATAGATTTAAATATTGTTCTATATTAGTAAATTTTGTGTTTAATTTTGGTGATATTGTTTCTTTTAAATGGACATATTTGACTTCCCTATGAGGGTATAACATATAGAAATAATATTGAAAATATTTAGCTTATATTTACATGATTAGAGGATCAATATGATTAAATACTAATGCAACATATTTCATAATGTTTTGGAAAATATATAGATTATTAATACATATATAAAATAGAGTGATTGGTGTGATTTATATGGATAGACCATACATAATGAGATTTAGAGATCTCCTAATAATCGACATGATAATCATTTTTTTAGAAGGAGTTAAATAATGATACTCATTTTGTGTGATGGTTATGAATGATTTTTTTGTAACAATGGATCATGATCCTAATTTTAAATTTATATTTTTCTAAAAAAAATGTATGGAGACATAATAATAGTAAGTGTCTCTATGTATCGGTAGTAAACCACTTATAATCCTAAAAACAATCAGTTGTGGATTAATTATTCTTTATTACACCATTAAATCATTATGTTGATACTCTATTGACGTATCCCATTAGCAGAACCATGTAAAACTCCATTATATATTTTTATTGAACATTCATTTCATGGTTGGTCTGTTGATTTAGGATAAATATAAAATTAATAGTTCACTCTAGAATAAAAAGGGGATTCAATAAATGGTATGTCGTGAAAATAATTTAGGAACTAATTCACCCCTATTAATTTGTTCAAAAATGTGATTATATTAAGTAGTATCATAGTAGATGTTTTCATTACTTCTAAATAATTTCATCAAATAATTTTTGACATATAGAATGTTTTTAATGTAAATGAAGTTCCAATATATAATTAGTTAAATTACTATATATAAATAAAATTATTGGATAACATATACAATCTCTAAATTAAATTTATACACAATAATAATACAAGTAATATAAATCATTGATTCGATGAAAAGTTCATTTATTGACTTCAAAATGAGTTCATCAAAACACTTGAAAAATATAAATATAATTTATTTGGAGAACTATCAAATTAGAGATACTAATAGGTCGTCAATTAGAAATCCTCCAAATAGATATGGAAAAAATATAATATATATAATTTATTGCAAATGGATAAAAAATATAAACATAATTATTATGTAATTTATTCTGGAATATTCATTTCATATGTGTTTTTTGTATTAAGGTATATATATAGAATCCCTAATCTGATTTACCTCCATCAAACTATAGCATGAGGTACATATTCCTTATGATTTTCCAACTATAACCCGAGGTTTCCAAATAATGGTGAAAGAAAAAAATGAGATTGATAAAAAACTACAAATTCTATATATAAATCCATTATAATGGGGGAATACATAAAAATAAAAATTTAAATTTAAAATATAAAATAACACACACATAAAAAATAGTTAGAAGCTAATCACAGTAGATATATTAAAATTTTGAATCAAATTTGTTTTCTATAATTTCATATATATATATATATATATATCATACCCACGTAACTAGATTTCCTATATTAATTCAAATTTTAACATACTCCAAAAACAAAATGAACCAATACCAATAATTAATTGAGGGCGCACACAGTCATTCCACATGATCCATTGATTCATAATATAGTTAATAAATTCATTAAAATTTATTTATTTTTAATTCATTTTCCCCTTATATTAATTTATTCATTATGTTCAAATGAGATTTGAAAATAATTTTTCAAGTCCTTTTACTTTATTGATCTTGTTTACAAATGTATAGATATATAATATAATTCACATAGTTGATTTTCAGAGTGAGATAATGGATTTATACTGATTATCTTTTATCTATGTACTGTGAAGGCTATGATCATGGAGAGTAAAATTGAATGAAATTATTAATAATACAATTTTGAAGGAAGTTGTGATTCTTGGAAGATGGTTACGGATTAATCCCGTTGAATAGTTATTAATTAAATGAAAACAATTATGTATGCATAAGCATCATAAACCTCTTTTCATCTCTATATAATCATCATACAACTACTAAACATGCCTACATATGTATTAATTTAGGTTATTTAACCATCACCCATTATTCCTATGTAATCATCATCATAATTTTGTGTAATATTCATATGACAATCCCGGAATATCATTCCTATTAAATAATCATAATTATATATATTATAACCATATTACAGTCATGCCTAGGTATTGTTCTCATCTTTGCAGCCAATATTTGATCATATGTATAAATAATTTTCAATCTATATAAAAATCATTTTGTCATATGTAAACATCATTATTGTTATGTACACATATTTCTGTTGTTAAAATCATTAGATTTATTATCATTAATGGGACATCATAAATATAATATTCACATAAAAATTAGGCCTTGGGATTCAACATAAGTATTCATTAATCCTAATAGTGGGGTATTTGTGGATTGTGTCTAATAAAATCGTGTCTATGAAATTATGAAAATTCAAAATAAAATTTTTGAATATTGAAATTGTTTTGAATTCATAAAATAGAAGGAATATGTATTAAAACCATAATATATATGATCTCATAGGATTTACTATCTAAAAGAGAAGTAAACCATATATCTTCGATATAATATGAGGATGAATCATTGAGATAATTTTGAAATTCGTTTTTTAGGAGTTCTATCATGAGTTTTAGCCTGCATGTTCTGCACTTCTACTATTATACTTGAGTTTCTATTTTATATATTCACTAGTTTTTTAGTGAATTCCTCTTATAACATTACTTGGATTCCTTTAGATTGGAGGGATAATAAAATTTGAATTCAAGGAATGGAATATTCCCTTTTGTAAGGTTTTTGTTATTTCACTTCAACTAATAAAAGCCTTTTTTCCTTATTAACTAGTTTTTATATTTATTAACATTTTGTAATATTGTTCTTTTTTATTTTTTATTTACATTTAAAAATTTTTTATATCCTTTTTTGAGGATATACAATTCACCTATATTCATCCCTAATATATATATGATGGAATTAAAAAGGGAGGATTAGAGAAGTCCTAAATAATTTGTAGCATGCATGGAAGGGGAAGTATATACTCTTTTTTATATAGGAAGATCAAGACACACTAGGGTATTTCGTAAGTCTACCATGCTTTATTATTAATTTAAATTAAAACATAAAAAGGTGGGTAGACTATATAATGGATTTTTGTTAAGTGGAACCTCACTAAAACCATATAGCCAAGGGTGAGAGAGGAAATGATTCTGAATATTCTCATATACATGTTTATTTGAAGTAAACATGAATTATTATCATTCTAGGATAGGATTAAAATTTTAAATCCAACCAAATCCAAATCACCTGAAGGAATATTATTTTAATCTTATATTTTTAATTGTTTATGTTTATTTTAAAAATTAAATTAATAAAAAACACAACCATTCTATAACCCAAAAATAAAAATTCATTATATGCACTCTTCTCAATAAACAATCTAAGGTTAAACCCATAAATATATTTAACCTAGGAATAATTAACTCTTTGATCCAGTCATTGGATGGTGTTATAAAAAACTTTTCACTATTTTGAGGGGTAATGTTGAAAAATATGACTTTTAAAATTTCATTACCAACACTTATATCATTAATATGCATCCCATAGATCTTGAAATTGGAAGAAACCAATGAAATAACACATAAAATTAAATATAAATAATTATTTTATGGTGTTTTCTTTTTCAGAATCAGGTTAAAATTGTAGTGTTCATCTTGAGATTACCATAATGGCATCTATTCTAAATAACACATGAGATATCTATGTGCACCACATTTGAAAAATCGTAATAATCAAATTACCATTTGTACATTGAAAAATAACATTGAATTAAAAAATGGATTAATATACTCGTTTCTAAAATTATATGGATTCTTTGGTGAGGACCCAAATAAACATGTCAAGTAGTTCACATTATCATACTTCACATTTATTCCAAGAGGAGTAGCGGATGAAAAAGTCTTTTGAATGGGATTACAATTTTTTTCATGATGGAGCTATCAAAGAATGGTTGTAAATCATATCACTAAGTGAGGTGCATAAATGGGATAGACTATAGAGATATTTTCTTTATATATTTTTCACTACCACCATAATGATATTAATTTAAATAATGTTGTACTCCCTTTTAAAAGATTCTATAGAGACTCACAATTATAATTGGGAGAGGTTTAAGGAGCTATATATATCAGTTTCCCAGATAAATACATATAGGTTCCCAATTTTATAATATTATTCTAAAATTTACATCAAGAAAATAACATAATATAATGGGATGTATCATGTGGATGAGATCTCATGGAAAAATAAATGAAAAAATACAAAGGTATGATTGATAAAATATCCCAGATTATATAATATTTTGTTATATGAGATACTGGTACCAAAGGAATGTTTAAAGAATGAACCACTAAAAAATCTAATTTTTTTATTATAAACTTATAGATCATCATCCTTGTGGGACAAATAGTTTTAAAACTGACTAGTGAGTAATAAGTATCATGCATGGTATGTGGTTAATATTCCTCACATCACCATTTTGCTGAGCAATTTTTTTCATATATAGAGAACAAAATTTTGTGTTGAAACATATCAATTGATGCAATACCAACACAATTCAAATTATTGAGATATAAATCCCATGTATATTAATGATATAAAAATCAATAGAATAATTCCATACCATATTTCCAAAAATTAGTATCAATGATAGCTACCTTACCAACATAAAAATAACCAATTCAAGAACACACCAGCCTTCCAAAAACTATATAAAAAACCTTATAACCAACCATAGTATAATCCCCCTCTCATTTATAAAAATATGAAACTTGAATATGTGATGTACAAAGTATCATTAAAACTTTTTTCAATCCTTTATGTTTTGTAAATGACAAACACATTTTCTTAATAATACATTTTATCATTAATAAAATTTAAATGAAATTATTATTTCAATTGAAATCATGTTTATTAAAATTTTATGCTAATTATAACATTATTTTCATAAGATACAATTGATACTGGGAAAAATTGGATCCTTAATAAAACTCACATTCCCTCACATTCTCAATTTAGTTTTCCTATGTTTTCCAATCTGATTCATGTTTTTTATCAAATCCAAATCACTTAGAAAATCAAATCCCATTCACTTCCTCAATTCCAAATCATCTAGAATTTTGATTCTGATTATATGATTATCAATTATGATTCCTTCAGTATCATTATTCTAATTCATTATGTTTCTTAATTTTGAATCTCAAAAATTTGTGATTCTGATTTAGGTTTCTCAATTCCAAATCTCAAAAAAAATTGAATTCGATTATCCCTTTATGAGTTCTGAAAAATCTAGAAAATGTTATCTAAAATATGTTCCTCACTTTTGAATCATCTAGATTTTAAAATCCGATTTACCAAGTTTCTCAATAAGGATTCTGAATATTTTTCAGATCTGGTTCTAATAGTTCCTTATCAGATTCTCATATGTTTAAGAATTTTATTTCATAATTTTCATAAATTTACTATTTTTACATAACATAATGTTTTATATAAACAGTTTCAAACACATTTAATGTTTCTCATTATATTTTCTTATACAAAACAATGTCATCCAATCTGTTACTATATGGTCATTGTGAGTGATAGCAGTAAAGGTCACTCTTAAATTTTAGAAAAATATGACTTTTTTAGGACAATTCAAATATTAGAGATCTCCCCAAAAAATACCAAAACATTTGTAAAAATGTTTTTCTATGCAATTTTTGGAGAATTGATACTCTGTGGGATCTCTACCAAAATTAATTTGTGTGAAATCCTTGAAGTGATTATGATGACAATAGATTGTTCCATATACTTAATATCTCCAATAATATTTGTTTTGATTTGTATAACACTAATTTTTGTTGTATAAAATCAAGGGATTCCAATTTTTAGGAAGATATAAGTGAAAATTAACTGATTAATTGAGGGCTTCTAGCTGAAGGAAGACATATGTATCAATAACCTAATAGATTGAGGGATTGTGAGGATAGCAGGAAAAAAATGATCATTGCATCGAGGGATTACCGTAGTATGGGTAAAATAGACTTGTTTGAATGTGTAAATAAAAGGAGATTTATTAAAGCTATTTGGATACCCTAGTCTTAGGGTTAAAATATTTGTATTATTTTATATTAACTTTTAATTTCCACTCCAATTTGTAATAATAAGAAATTTTTTTCTTATAATTTCTCTTTTTTTAACACTGATATATGATTCTATACACTTTATAGTGCAATATTGTTTATTTAAACCTATATACTTATTTTAGTGAACTTATTTTTCAAACCTAATGTGGTAATTATTAACCTTACAAAATGTGTTTAGTGAGTTTGATTTGTTTAACTTTGTTAAAAAATATTTCATTAATGTAAAAAAATGTTTATAAACTTACAATCCACCACCACCCCTCTTATATCTAAGAGTCTACATACATATTTCAATCCTATATAAGGTATAAGAGAAGGTATCTAAGATATTTATACATATACTTATTATCAAAGGAATATTTTCACTATTGGTATATTTATTCCTTCATTACTTATAAAATATTTTTATAATTTCTTTAATACATTTTTTCTTCATAATTATTTATAATACTAACTTGTGTTGTGGAAAAATGAATTTTTTTTATTATATGATAGTAATAAGTAATGTCATAACATTATATAATCTAAACCCTACAACACCACCTATCTTTGATGGAATTATTATGAATAATGGAGAGATATAATAAATACTTTCTTCATCAATACTGGTGTGGATAACATTGTAATTCTTTTTGAAGGTTACATGATACCTAAAAATTAATTCAAAATATTTATTAATCAAGAAAATAATTAATATCACCTAATTTATAAGGTATAAAATAAGTTTCTTTATTCTATGACCATAAATATATATAGTCAGATGATTTCATGTGAAGCAGCTAACCGTATTTGGAAGAAATTGGTAGTTACACATTTTGGTACTTCTAAAGTTATTGAGATTAGAATATCCATGCTCTGAACATACTATCATGGTTTTGTTTTTCCTTATAGATAACCAATATTTAAATTTAAATAGATATTTATGACTATTGTAAATAGCCTATATTAAATTAGATCAAATGTTTTTTATGCTGACATGCTTGTAGATAAAATTATAGACATCATGCCAATTGAATGGGAATCGAAGAGAACTGTTATTGATGAGTCAAGGACAGATACTACTGTTACTCTTGATGATTTTTTTGGAACTCATTTAAAACATGAGAATATATTAAAGATAGATGATGAGAATATAAAGAAAAATAATGGATGTTTTTCTTTTACTACCACATCAAATTAGATGAAATCCAAAAATCCGGAGAAAATTGTTAAATAACAAAAGTCTAAAATGATTATTATTCATTCAGATCCAAGTAATACAGATCACTCAGAGAATGAGATCTCTAATATTGATCCATTTATGAACAAGATTGTTGGAGATAAGGATTTACAATATAGATATAAGAAAAAGGATAGGAAGGATAAGAATGATTCTGAAGTCAAATGCTATAATTAAAAGAAATATGGATATATTAAACCTAATTTTCCAAGGATTAAATGAAAAGAAATTAAAGAAAGAAATTATAAGAGGAATTCAAAAGGATATTACAAGACTAATGTAAAGAATTTCATGAAGGTATATTATTATTTGATTTCAAGTGTTAGAGACTATTATGATAAATCTTCAGATAATGAATCTTTTTAATAGAAGAATATCGGTCTTATTTACAGAATACCCTTTTAAAATCAATGATTCATGGAAAAGGTACACACTAATAAATCCTTAACAAATATATATTTAAATTTTAACTATCTCATTGATAATGGATATATTATTTTGGATGAAGAATCTTCCATAGCAGAAAATACCTTACCTTCTTCTGAAGAAGTATCTATATTTTCCATGTTTCATGAAAATGAAAATAGTAAGATCAATAAGAAACATCTTAAAGAAAATTATAGAATCAATTTTTTAATAAATGATATATCACATCAATATGAATATCTTGATGCAAAATATTTCCAATTTTTTTCTATTTTGAAAAACCATGAAGAAATAAATTATAAAAAGGATAATCTTTCTATGTGTTTCTAAAATGATATTCTATGAAAAATATTTTAGATACTAAACTCAATTATAAGACAAGTCACTAAAAGGATATGTAATTAGTCATTAGACTAAAATATAAAATAGTTTCTCTTAATAAAATTTTATCAAATTGTACTTCTAGTAAAGAGTATTTTTGATAAGTTATTCACTAATTGATTCCATTAAGAATAGTTCTTGATTTGGTAATTCTCACTCAAAATCAATTATCTGTAAAAACTATTTTCTTCCTAAAATTTACCCATTATAAACTAAGAGTCAGTGTGGTAGAAAATGGGAGAAAATTTATTCCTTGAATAAAATTAAATACTTAAGATTTCATAAATCTAACTTTTCTATGAAAATATGGTTTCTTAATATTTTAATTTATAACACTTTTGGATCCAAGAATGTTTGGATATCAAAAACCTTACTATTTTATTTTTAGTAAAAGAAAAGAACCACCAATAACAATACATGGTACATGTATAATGTATTTTCTCTCCACATTACGGGTAACAAAATATTCTTTTAAAATATTTTTAAGATATAAGGTGAAAGAGTAACTATCATAGATAATGCTAAAAGAGATATTGTTGGTATAGGTAACATTAATCTTCTGTGAAATATATTATTTTCAAATTTCTAATTTTTTAAATGTACTAAGAATAATTTTATTTGAAGAAGTCAATTATGTGATGAAATTTACCTTATAAATTTAATTAATGACAAATGCATAGTACACAATTCTAAGGATGAGTTAATTACTTCATCCCATTATCATGATAATTTTAATACACTTAATTTAGAAGACCATAGGATCCAAGACATACCTTTCCCTGGTGCAATAGAAGAATAATATTTTTTATGAAATAGAAGGCTAGGGTATTTTATCCTTAGGAACATATGTAAAATATCTACGAAAGGACTTGTTATAAATATAAAGAATCATAGATTTGATTCCTCAAAAATTTATGACCCTTTTCAATATGTAAAGAAACATAATTCAATCATTAATTATATATGTTATGTAACAACTTTTGATGGATTACAACTAGTGCACAAGGACTTGTTCTGTTCTACACAAAGTGAAAGTATTGGAGGAAAATACTACGTATTTGATTTAGATGATGATTACAAAATATTTACAATGGTATATTTTATATCAAATATATATTAATAATTTTCTTATTTGATATATTTTTTAGCTAAAGCTAGAAAAATGAGACAACCTTTAATTGATAATTATTCATAGTGATCATGGTTGAGAATTTGAAAATTCAAATTTTGAAACTTTTTATAGTAAGAAAGGTATTATTCATAACTTCTGAATTACAATTACTTCTCATTAAAATGGTGTTTTTAAATGAAGAAATTTAATTCTTCAAGAGATAATAAGAACCATGTTGAGGGACTACTCACTTGCTAAACATTTCTGGGCTGATGTAGTTAGTACTACTTATTATACTACAAATCTATTTTTAATCATGCTGATTCTTAATAAAACACTTTATGAGTTATGGAAAATACAAAAACAAAAATTTTCTTTCTTTAGAGTATTTGGTTTCAAACTGTTAAATTTTAATAAAAAAGAAAATTTACATAAATTAGCTTCTAGATTGGATGATGTAATTTTCTTAGAATATTCCACTACATCTAAGTCTTATAGAGTTTTTAATAAAAATTCTTGTACTATTATGAAAACATTACATTTTAAAATTGATGAAACTAGTCCCTCTGATTTTAAAAAACCGCAACCTACATATTTGGATGTGTTTTTAAAAACTGATTATAAATATTTTTAACAACATTTTTCTAACTAGGATAATAATTTGGAAAATTTTTCTAAAGTATTCACTCTGGAATAACTTCTACCATATTTTGACGAAAAAGTTTCACAAAAAACAAGTCACTTGTTTCTATGGAATTCTCCAAGTGATAGTATCATTGGTGATATAAATCAATCAGTAAAGACTAGAAGTTATTTATGAAATGAAGTAGAGTACTTAGAATATCGTTCCCAATTAGAACATAAATGTACTGATGAAGCTTGAGGTTATCAATATTAGATTAAATCTATGAAATAAGAATGAAATTAATTTCTATGGAACAAAGTATGGACCCTAGTTGAATGACCTAAATAAACCTTTATAATTAGAGTTTATCTTCTTAAAAAGTATGTATATTACAACACCAAATGTATTATTACTTCAATTGATACCTCTAATACTATTGTTCTTGATGAAGCTGGACATCCAATGGATCAAACAACAATTAGGGGTATGATATAAAGTTCTCTATAAATAATAGCTAATCATCCAGACATAATGTCTATAGTATGAATATGTGAAATATATCAATATAATACAAAATAATCACATTTAAAATCAATGAAAATATTTTTTATCTATTTAATGGGAACTATGGATTTCGGACTTTTCTATTCTTTTGAACATGATTTTGTTTTAAAAAAAATCTGATATTGTCTTCTGTGGTTATAGAATGTGTAGAAAGAGTACATCTAGAAGAAGTCATTTCATAGGAGATTCATTAGTTTATTTTTCATGTATGAAGAAACATATTTTCGAAAATTCTACTTTAGTAGCAGAATATATCATAGTTGGAGGTTTTGATGATCATGTGTTTTGGATTCAACACATACTCACTGATTATGGCATGAGTATTACTAAAAAATAGACACTAAAAGTAGCTTCAATTATTAAATAAAAAAACCCTTAAAATAATTCTATTGATAATAACATAAAGATTAAAAACAACTTTTTTAAGGATCAAACACTTATAAGAGATATCATATTATAATTCAGTAGAACACAAGAACAAAAATATCATATTTTTACAAAATCATTATCTTCCAATATATTTGAATACATTAAATAATAGATAGGAATGATAACTATAAGGTAATCATTCTATCTAATTTTTGTTAAAACTATCACCTAACATTAATATACTACTCTTCATAGTGGAATTACACTTGATTTTATTAGTATATATTTTTCAAAGCCTATGAAATGTTTTCTTAACATAAAAAATGATTTATAAACCTAAAAACGTTTTTGATACCATAATTTTTTTCTGGAACCTATAAAAACATTCCAACACTAATATTTTATTTTAGAATCTATGATTTCTATGAAGAATCTTATAAAACACTAAAAAACTTCTAATAACTATGATATATACTTTATCTTTACTATTACTTCTTAACATTCATTTATGTTTGTTGGTATTTTAATCTTTTTTTAATAAAAATGTAACACATATTCATTTTTAATTAAATATGATTTATTTATTTAAAACATTAATAGATTGAAACCTATAAACCTTAATTATATTAATATCAACCTTAATATCAGATATTTGTGTTATGAACTATTGTATTATTTCTTAGAAGTTGAATTGTTATCTCGATTCCTATATTAATGAGGGGACCCCCCATGTCCCACATATTTTTTCATAGATTTTGACCTGAGTGGATTCTCATCTTCAAAGTCTATGTTCCATTTTTCAAATCACTTTCTTAAGTTTATAATACCTTTATTATGTTCTAGATGTATCTTTTGATATCTACTCTGACATCAATGAATGCCAAAGAGTTTAAGAATTAGTTCATTTTCAGAGAAAGTTTATTTGATCAAAATTTATTACTTGGGTATGATTATTTAATAAGAATGATCATTATATTTCATGGTTGGGAAAACATTTGTATTTACAAAAATAATGGAAAACAAGATATTGTGTATGGAGACATGATTATTTTATTTTATGATTAAATATAATTATACAATGGGGGTGGAAATGATATGTTTCTTTATAAGAGTTATAGGTAAACTTATTATTTTTCTTATAAGAAATCTATAAATATTCTTGGGATACCGTATGATGGTGAAGATTACTATCCATATCACATGTTTCTAGATTCAGAAGTATCTTTTGATTGAGTTATGTCTCTTTATTTCTTAGGTGTTCAGGGTGTAATGATGCCCCTGATTTGCAACCCTCTAGCTAACTACATGACGGTGTCATTATAGATGCAAGGTATTTTAATTCCAAGGAAATGAGACAAGGAGACCCTAAAAATAGACATCTTCAGGATGGATTTTATTGTTAATCTAAGAAGTATTAACCTAGTCGAGTACATCTTTCTCTCAATCAGTAAGATAATATATTGTTCGATCAAGTCACAAATTCATATATTCCCATAAATATCATCCAATCATAGAGTATGTTATCTGATCATTTACAATATCCCTTGAAATTAGAAGCCAAAAAAAGTTCAAGATTCTCCTATTAATTGTCGACGCACTTAATGGAATAAAATTTTATTTTAGTGATAAGAAAAATAAGTTTTTTATATTATCTTGAAAATAATGGGATGTTTTAGAAATCTCCCAAAATAGTTTGTTGAGAAAAGAAAATGTCATGTCTTGGAACCACATAAAACAACAAAATCTTCTGAACCACCAATGAAAAAGAAACTTAATGTTACCTAGATAATGTTTTAGAAAAGTGGAGAAAAGTGAAAGATAAAAGGAAAGAATGAGGTGTAGTGTTTGGAATAGATACGACAGAAGATAATTATTTGAAAATTTGAGAAGTATAAAAACTTCAGAAACATGAAAAAGGACAATAATTTTAAGAAAAACTAACTGACAAAGTGATCATTTATAATTTTTTAAAAGATACATAAAAGTATTTCGAAAAAATTCATTTTCCAGAGTCTATTCTGTAAGAAACTAAACATACTCAATAATAACACCATATTGATGTAGAGTCCACCCCAACAGAAAATGGAATGGATGATCTTCCAACCTCACATATAATTTCTAAAGAAGAATCTCAACTAGGATATGATGATAGTGAATAAAAAGGAAATGAAGATGAAATACATGAAATTTTAAAAACTCAAAGGTAGAGTCAATCCAAAAAGTTGTCAATAAGAACCTCTCAGGCCCCCTCTTCCAAACATTATTCAGTAGAGTCGTCAGATCATAAAACATATTCATTTCAGAAAGATGATTTTGTCAAAAGTTAAGTTCATAAAACTTATTCTGATGTTGCTTATGATGGTGGTGGTGATAATGATTAAGAAAGTGGTGATGGAAATGTCGATGGTGATAGTGATGATGTTAATAATAATAATAAGATTGTTCACATTTCTGATGAAAGGAAAGTAAATCAGAGAATAGAGAATTAATCTCAATGAAATTAAAATGGAAGAATGCAGATGTTGGCACATCTAAGAAATTTGAACCGAAGTCATATAGATCTTCTTCTGATATTGGAGAAGAGTTTTTTGTTCAATAATTGATGTAGATGGTGAAATCTATTCCATATTTCCTAAACATTGATCCAATATTTCATCTCATCCAAGACTCTATAAATAACAATTTATACTCAACAACCCTTTTCATGTAAAATCTAATAAAACAGGAAGCTGATTTTGAAACCTTTATACAAAATTATGATTATTATAGAAAGTATTACAGATATATTAGAAAGTTGTAAAATCATATTAACATTGATCTTAAGGTCTTTGATGATATTTTTGAAATAGTAACAGTTTCCTTTTAAATAATTGTAATTCAAAATAAAAAATCTTTCAAACAATTTCTCAGAAATGATAAAGTCTGAATAAGCTATTCATATGTAAGAAGATAGATATTTTTATGGAAAATAAATTCTATTACTCAAGAAGATAAAAGAGTGAAGCCTTAAAAATATTATCTAGCTAATGTTCCTATGTACTGAGATGAAAATCATAAGTCCCTAGATGAAATTATTAATATACAGCAATAAAAGATTCAAAACCATGAGAAGAATATTTTGTATCAGGAATTAATCTTAACAATGATTCAATATGATCACAAGGAGCTCAAAAATTTAAAGGCCATTGTCAAAACCTTATTTCAAAATAAGTATTGACCTTTATTTTATTTCTGATCTTTTATTGTAAAAATATTTTGTAATTATAAACAATTTTTTTCTCCTATGTTTTTGAATTTGTTTCTACCTTTTTTTCAGGTACATTATTCTTTTTCCCATTATTTTTTTAAATCACAAAGGGAGAGAATAATGTTCTAAAAAAATTAGTCTATGAATGAGAATTTATAAGTATGGTGTTTAATTCTTAATGAATAAATATTTATATAAGGGGGAGACATTTCTTCAATAAATCCAAATATATATTTAAAGATAGGAATATGATCCTTAGGTAATTTATAACCTAAGAGGAAGTTAGTCATATTCATTTTAAATCATATACATATGGGGAGATAATTTTTTCCTTTTAAGTTCGAATATGAAGTATTTTAGTTTTAATATTATTTTATTAAATCAATTGTTTCTAATTTTCTAAAGGGGGATATTGTTAGTTAAAAATTTTCCTTATTACTTTTTTTAATTCATTTATATTTTGGAAATCACAAACACATTTACTAAATAATAATTTCTATATTTAGGATATTTATATTCAAATATTATTCTAATTTGAACCATGTTGGTTATATATTTTAGCTATGTGTAGCATTATTTTATTATGACACAATATCTACTATATCAATTCAAATCCTTAATAAAACTAGGATTTTTCCACTTTCCCAATTCTGATTCAACCAAATTTTTGAATTTGATTCTTCATGTTTCTCAAATTTAAATCAAATTGAAAATAATATCATATTCACTTTATTAATTCCAAATCTTCTAGGATTATAATTTTGATTCTATGCTTTTCAATTATGATTCCTTCAGAATTGTGATTATGATTCTTCATGTTTCTTAATTTTGATTCTCACAAATTTATAATTCTAATTTATGTTTCTCAATTATGAATCTCCCAAATTTGTGAATCTGATTCTTACTTTCTCAATCATGAATCATCCAAAAATAAAATATGGTTTATGTTCCTCAATTCTGAATTATCCATATTTGCAAATCTAATTTTTCATGTTTCTCAATTTTATTTCTCGATAATTTACAAATTTGATACTCATAGATCCTTATCTAATTAAATTTTGTTTATGAATATAATTTCATGATTTTCTTAAAGTAACTATTTTTCAATGAAATGATTTTTTATACAAATTGTTTCATACACAATTAATTTATCTCAGGATTCTTTCCTGTGGTAAACAATATCGTCCAATTCATTAAATTATAATTGTGGAAAGTACTGTCTATATCGGTCTCTCCGAAATTTCAAGAAAAATATGATCATTGGAGGAAAAAATTTATCAATGGAGATCTCACCTATAAATACCTAGTCTTTTGAATGAATTCAATACTGTGAAAAGTTTGGAGAAATGATACTATATGAGAGCTGTTCAAAAAAATTGTGAAAAATCCTTGAAGTGATTAAGTTGTCAAAAACATCTTCAACATATTTAAATTCTTAAATAATTTTTTTTATTTTTTTGAAAATGGTTAATGCTACATAATATACAGGTCTTACATATTGAATAAAGACAGAGTTTCCAATTACCTACTTAATCTGTGGATTTCAGCTAAAGAAAGATAGAGGTGCTGATAACTATTGAGTTCAGGGGCTTGCAATGATAGCAAGGAATACACCAATCTTTGTATCTAGGGCTTACCCTGGTATGAGTAAGACAGAATTTCTTGAAAGTATAAATCACGGGAAACATATCCACTATGTTTTTATACCTAATATTTGAGTTAGTATATGTGTACTCTTTTACATGAACATTAAATTTTCGTTGCAATTACTAACAATAAGAATGTGTTTCTCATACATTCTCTTTTTATGTAACTATGATATATGATTCTATATGATTTAATGTAGAATCATGTTTCTGTATAACTCTGTACTTATTTCATTACAAATATTTTTTAAGCTTAAGGTGTCTTTTATAAGCTTTACAAAAGAGGGTTTACTGAATATAATTTGTTTACATTTTTAATCAAATATTTCTATAAGTTTAATAACGAATGTTTTTAAAGATAAAATTCACCACCTCTTATATATGAGCATCTACAGACATATTTAAATATTACAGAATAACCCTACACCGATGATCAACCTCTTATACATCAATAAAAATATTATTCTATTCAGTAATATATGAATGAAGTTGGAAATATAATGATCAAACTTGGTATTTTATTGAATAATATATTCAAAAAATTCAGGAAGATACCAAGATAATCAGTCCCTAACCCTAAGTAAATTTTGACCTTGATGAAATTCAAATGTAGAAATAATTTCGCACAAATTTCTATGCTTGGACCTAAACCCAATAAATTAAAACATGAGGAGAGTGAAATAGGTGATTATAGAAATTATGGGATGATTCTTAAAGAATAATCCAAATAAGAATGAAAGAAATAATAAAATTTATAAGCTGGAAAATGGAATAATAATAAAAGAAACTATTAATAACACATAAAATAAAAAATAAATACCTTCTAATTCCATTCCTAACTATAATCACTCAAACAGTTAAGTTACAAAAGGAATATATTTAGAAAGAACTTCTAGAATCATTCCAAAGTGATAAGGTCAATATACCCATAATAGAAGCTCCTAAATAAATAAAATAATCTGATAAATTACTCAAATATGTTTCTAAAAAAGAGGAGGCTTAAAGGGAATGAAAGAGACATATTTTTAAAAATGTGTCCCAAAATTAATTACCACAAAACTCACAATAAAAAGTCAACACATTGGGACGTGTTCTATCCCAAAAAGTAAGGGTTCCATGACTCTTTTTGATGCCATGACTAATTTAGGATAATATATTAGCTTTATAAAACACTATATAATTATATCTTTCCATGTAGGATAATTTAATCCCATATGAGTGGTGATATATCATGAAAATATATCCCAATATTTTATAATAGGATTCCTGGAGGATATTCGAGTGAGAGTCTAGAATTTGAATTTCCCTGATGAATTTTATATTATCAACATAGAATATGAAAGATAAATATCACTATAATAGCCTAAGATTTAATGGAAAATAAAATCATTTTAACTGAAAAATTTAAATATCTTTCTGTACATACAACATAGATTTTATCATTATTCATACAAAATAATGATATTATTTAATAGTGTGCATGACACATGACCCTGAGCATCAATGAACCGTGAAATTATATTATTAAAAATATGAACATTACAACCAACATATTAAATAGGCGGGTTTACATATTATTGACTACTTTATAAAAAATACATATAAATTCCATACTCAATATAAATTTATTTAGAATTACTTAGTAAATAATAATTCAATTTTTAGTCAGGTAATTATATTCATCAAAATTTTATTTTCTTCAAAAATGGTTTTAATGTTTATTTATGAAAAAATATATTATAATTAATTTATAGATCTTTTAGAAAATTTATTTTATAAAATTAAATTCAGTTTTTATATAATAATACCTAAATTTACATATGGTTAATATTTTGTATATTTATGAAAATTTTGGATTTCTCAGTGAATAGAGAAAAATAATTTTAAAAAAAACATTCATTTTTTTCAAAAAATTGGAAAATTAAAAATTAATTTTTAATATAATATAAAATAAATTTATAAATAATTATTCTACATTATTAACTATGAATATTATGTATTCTAGTATAAGTTTAAATTTGGGTTTCTATGAGGTTTTGTTTCCTAAATACTGTTTTAAAGTGACTGATGTTTCTCAATTTTAATTAATTAAAATAATCCCTAAATAGGAATTTTTAAATGAAAATTACAAACCATATATCAATAAATTTTAATTAATATTCAAATCTATATTATTATTAAAGAATTAGTTAATATAAAATCCTTGTGTTCTTGAAAACAAATTTACTTCAAGATAACCCGCTTTTTCGTCCCATCTGTTGGCATTGTTATTAATTTAATTTTTTACACTTTTATAAAATTTATTTAAATATAAATTTTTTTTGGAATCTATATTTATAAATTTTATTTTTGAAATTTTTTTATACATTTCTGAAATGATTAATGTTTTAATAAAAAATAAGAAATACTATATAATAATTGAAAATAACATTTTCATTTAAATTTTATCTAAAGTTTAATTGTATATCAAATTTGATTTAATGTATAATTAGTCAATTTATATATCCCTTAATTCAATTTAGGTAATTTTAATAAACTTCATATTTCATTTTGATATAATAACATTATAACCTTTTGAACATTTTCTCTTTAATACCCATCTTTCTTATTGTGTCTGCTATATTAACTTTTAATTAAAATTTTCCAATAATATTAATTTAGTTTTTAAATATATATTCCATAATTAAAATTATAAGAATTAAATCATCCAATAATATCATATTATTTATTGACCAAAATAAATTGTGGAAATATGAAAACAAAAGTTGTGGTTAAAGGAAATGGGTGAACTGGGGTTAAACAAAGAAGATAAGGGTTTAAATGAAAATAAAACATGTCAAATTCATATTTTAAAGAAATATGTCACTTTTATTCTTCCCAAGTACTAATATTTGGTAATTTGGGAGCCTTTTTCGGCAAAGACATTTTTATTTTTATTTCTTTTTAGGAAATTTCTAATTAGTGGGTTCCTTTCCACCACTTATAAAATGAAATCACCACCCTACATATATCCACACTTTTAAATCCATATAGATCATAAATAAAATTAAAAAATCTCTCACCCATATCCTTATACATTGTCAATATCTTCTAGTACCCCCAAAATAACAACACTAGGGTCCTTAATAAGTGAACTAAATGATGTGGTTCTAAGAGAATGTAATTGTCTTCACTAAGATTCTTATTTTTTATTTCTTATTTTTATAACATTAATTATTTATTAAATATTATAATATAAAAGAATAATTATCTATTATATAATTATATTTTATTATTTTTATTTAATAACATAGAACCATTTCTACTTCCATCAAATGGAATATGAAATCATCATCCATCTGTACGATGGACTACCGCCTCGTAAATGGATGTCATTTATTTTACCATTACCACCTCTTTTAGTCAAACATAATGAAGGATTCATTTTTTATATATTATATTTATTTTATTCTGGATATTCATGATGTTTTCATGTAATAGTATAATTTCACACTCATTGGTTACCCAAATAATTTAAAAAATTTATTATGAAAAATTAACTTTATTTGAATCATTGATCAAAAATATGATTTCTTCCAAAACTAAAATTTCCAAAAAATATTCTAAAAATTTTTCCTATTAAACTATGTTTTTTAAAATAAATTTTTAACAGTGTTTTGGTTTTTTAAAAATAGTTTTATTCAAGAATATTCATTTTATTTTAATAAATGCTCGTTTGACTTCTACCAAAAATGAGAAAGAAATATTTATTCTATCTTTTAGAGAAAGAATGAAGCATCCAATAATCAGGAACATTATTTTATTTAATTATTACGTAACAATTTTTAATGTATTTATACAAATAAGGAAATATATGAAATGTTTTATGATTTTATAAAAAAATAAATAAAAAAAATTCTTCTTCAATAAATGATCAATGTGATTTATGTGTAAGAATAATTTTCCATCAAAGATGACATCCTTTTATGTAACTTATAATTTTTAGGGGATTTGAGCTAGTTCTACCATACATATTATTTATTTGAATTATTTTTTATTATTATAAATTGATTTTTTGGAAACCTATTCCTCTTTGATGGGTTATACCATTATAAAATTCTTCTGAAACCCATCATTTTCCATAAGTTATGATATGATTAATTTCATTTGAAAGACATTTTATTTTTTGGGTTATTGTGTGATGAATGTTTTATGATCATGTGGCACTCATATGTATTATTTTCATTATATTATGGGGTTATGTTATAACTAAGGATAGTGTTTATATTGTAAGTAATGATTGTGATTATGCTATAGTAAATGACAGTGGTTATTTAAAATCAAAGATAGTTGGTGACTATATCCCCCATAAATGCATTGGATAAATATTTATATATCATTAGATAAATATTTCAAGTAATTTTATGTGATTGATCCATTTTAGGAAATATTTTTGTCCTAATATAAAATGGTAAACATGTGTGTCAATATCTACTATGGGATATAGGTGTGTTCTAATCCAAAATACTTATAGTCTAGATAGTTAACCTTGACATATGAAATGGTTTTCTATATTTATGATATTTACACACATTTATGATATTAGATTATGGTTCATGATTTATTTATGTTGATTCTTACTTTATTATCATGCATTTTAGAAAATGATAATGTTTTATTCGATAACTCATGTTTATGATCTTTGATATATAGGAACATTTTAATTAATGTTCATGATAACATAACCTTATAATTATAATATAATTTTATGGGATAATATATTGATATATATTATTTTTACCCTTACTCATCATCTACTCTCAATATTTCTAAAGTTTCCTTTCACCATTTTATGTAGAAAGGTATTAAGTAAGGTCTGTTTATAGAGAGTAATTAAGGGGAATATCTTTATGGGTGATATTGAAGATCTTTCACAAAATTATAATATTTTATACATATTCTTCAAATAAACAATAAAATTATGTTCCTAGACTCTTTGTTTGTGTAATGTATTTAATATTCCTCTAAACATATGTAATATCTACATATAGAAAGCCTAGGTCACAATAGTTGGTATCAAAGGAAGGGTTTAATTATCCTTGGAAAATTAGGATGAGAAGAAAATTTAAATACCTAGGGATATATATATATATATATGGATATGACTAGGGATATTCATATAGATAAGTCTAGTACTGAGTAAAATTATAGGAAAATTTCTGTGTATTTTTTTAAAATAGATAGTGAGTGGTTTCCAACAACATATATCCTTATAAAGATAATACAAGATGATTTGGATCTCCTATAGAGGTTCCTAGGGTATATAACTCCAAGAAGGGTGTATTGAGCTGGACATGATCATCACCATGTGTGCAACAAAGGTCTTTATTACACATGTGGTTTGACACTCCTAGGGGATATGACTTATAAATTCATAAACTATATATATATATATATATATATATTTTAAAGGTTGGGGCCGAAGCCTCGTTTTTATTATTAAATCAAAGAAAAGTACTCTTTTAACTGGGTAGAGGGAAACTCATTACATACCCTGAAGTCCCAGTGGGCTTGTAGCCCATTACATAGCCCGTAGGCCCAAATTCAATGGCTAATTCACATTCTGTGAATAGTAACCTGCTACTACAGTACCGCACAGTATCACCGTCGCTACAGTACCCTACCGCCGCTACAGTGTCCTACCACACTATACATTTTTTAGTTAATGGGGGAACCAGAAATAACTGGCATATCATTTAAAGTGATTGAAAATTTGATGATGAGTATGAATATGTGATAATGACTAGCGTGAAGGATGTTGTGATAATTTCTTATCAATTATCTTGATAAATGAAGAATAATGTGCACCTTAACCAACTATCAAAAACAATAAATAAGAGAAGGATAAAGTTAATATAGAGTTTATGGGGTGCATTTCATATAAGAAAGAATATTCAGTTTCTTATTTATCGAGAATGCAAGAAGAATCACTCTAGTGAATGTTTCAAAGAAATGAGAAAATGTTTTGAATATGGGGAATAATGACACAAATAATTTAAATGAATATGAAAATTGAAAATTTTGGTTAATAAAATATAATGGAATAATGTTTTAATTAATGTATTATTAATGGACTTATGTTTTAATAGTGAAATTTATGTTTATTTTGAAAATCCATGTCCAAAGGTAAAATATCATGAATAGAATCAATAAGGTGATATGAGTAATGGTTATACTACTAACTGTGAATATACCATAAATGAAATGTAAAATTTATGTATTTTTATAACGGTAATACTTATGGTGTACGTAAGATGAATAACTAAATTAAGGTTTTTGAATATTAATACATGATTTATATTTCATATATTATAAAATATTTATTAACAATACGTTAGTGAAGACCAGTTAATAGTTTGAGGAGAAAGTGGGATGACTGAAGTATCTATTTATTAGAATTAAAGAATCATGTTATATGAATATTGAAATATATAAGGATTGTTCACTGTCATTTTTTTATTAAGGAGTCAAAAAAATCTGTTGAATGGTGTAGATGACCAAGAAGAGTTATTAAATGGAATGGTGATAATTTTTTTATGGTAATATTACCCATAATATGTTCTTGATATTCAGAAAATGGACATTATTTTGGAGTAAAATATGATTGATATGAATAATTTTAATTAGATTTTCTTGATGTCCCTAGAACCGATTAATAATTTTATGGAAAATTATATAATTTTCTCATTGATGGAGTTTATAAAATTATTTTACATATAGAATTTATTCATTAATATGCATTTTCATTCAGGGAATAAGGATGAAGGTACGAATTTAATATGGTTTTATGGTAATCCAGGGTTTTTCAATGGTTTAATAGAATACAAGATGAAGGAATTCACATGTTTGGTATGTGACAATTGAATGATACTTCATGATATTTGGGGTATTAATATTACATTGATTTTAATAAATTTAGCAACAGTCAATATTAATTATGAGATTTTTATGGGTTATAAGTATAAAAATTTCTAGAATTGTTTAAGTAAAAAATTTTATGAGGTTTTAGAGATAAATTTATTATTTCACTATATGATGATTTATGAATAATTTATATTAAGTATTTGATTTTATAGTAAATAGATATCAATGGAATAAAATATCATTATATTGTAGATCTTAATATCCAATAAAATATAATTTTAGATCATTAATAATAAAAAGTTTATTTTTGGATATTCATTTATTATACTATGTGATGAATTGGTAATTTGTTGAAGTAATGTTGAAATTATACTAATAAAGTTGAAACGAATCAGGTAAGAATTTTTCTTTATGTTTTTATAGAGTAAAATAATTCCTCAATTCTAGGAAAAGGATATTGGAAAAAAATTATTCAAATATGTTTCTGTTATTGTACTTATGGGTTTTTAAATAATCATGTATTTTTTGTTTTAAGGCCATTAACTATTTATTGATCATTCACTACCATGTGATCAATGTTCTCTATCACTCTCTATTTGTATTTGGATGTTAGTTTTCTCCTCTTTGTCTATATTATTACTTCCTACCAAAATTATCCAATTTTAAACCCTGTTATATGTTATTCCATATGGAATTATACCATTTTTTTCGATTTTTCATGAGGATATATTATTAAAAATTATTACAATGTTGGTTTCTATGAAAAATTTTAGAAATTTTAAACCTTTGATGACTGGGATGAATTTCAAAGTAGAAGTTCATTTTAAGGATGGTAAATTTTAAAATCCTAATATTTTATGATTTAGTTTTATTTATCAAAATTTTATAGGAAGATTTTATTATATGAAATAATTATTCTATCTTACCTTAAATGCAATAACTAGTATCTTTGATAAAGTGAAAGACACATGGCACTTAGCTTCAACAAATAATGAAATAATATTATTATAAATATAAATTTTATAACCGAGCATTTATATAGGAATGTATACATAATATTAACTAATTTATAGAATATTATTATATATTTCCTACTCAATATAAATTTATTTATATGTGTTTAGAAAATAAACAATCATTTTTAATAAATTAATTATATTCTCCAGAAAAATGTTTTCTTCAAAAATGATTATTTTTCATTTCAAGAATAAATTATTTGAATTAAGTTATATTTATTTTATAAAATTTATTTTCTAAAATGAAATCCATTTTTGAAATCATCAAATAAAAATTAACATATGGTAATTTTTTTGATATTTTTAGAAAAATATTGATTTATGAGTGAATAGTGAACAATAACACTTTTTAAAAGAATATAATATCATTTCATTAAACTATAATATTTCAACTTATTATTTAAAGATACATAATTATTATTGATTAATATTTTTACCTCTAAATTAATTTTAAATCAAATTTATATTTTATTTTATTATAAAATTATTTTTCGGTTTAAAAGGGGGGTTTTTCCTCAAATCATATTAGAGTGAATATTGATTATCCATTGTAATTAATTAAAATAATAACTAATGAGTAAGTCCATAAAAGAAAATATAATATCTAATATCAATAAATATAAATTTATATTCATATAATAATTATTATTAGGCATACAAGTAACATATTATCATCTTGTGATTCAAAAAATCACTTCTCAAAAACCCACATTATCATCATATTTGAAAGGTTTTTTTAAGTTTAATTTATTCCACATTTAGAAAATTTATTTTAAAAATAAGCATCATTTTTTGAAAAAACAATTTAAAAATTATATTGTTGTAAATTTTTTATAATTTTTTATACATATAGTTTTTTATGAATAGTAAATATAGTGGACTTTAATTGAAAATCAACTTTTCGTTTAAGTTATTTATAAAGATAAATTATATTTTAAAATGTTTTTAGATAAAAATTAGTTCAATTATAAATCCAAAAATTCAATTTAGGTAATTGTAATAAATCTTAAATTGAATTTTTATATTAAATCTTTGTAATCTATTAAACGTTTTCAATTTAAAAACCTGCTTTCTCATTAGGTCTATTGATTTATCATTTAAAGAATTTTTCCAGCTGTAAAAATTTAATTTTTTAAAAATGTCTTCCAAATTTTAAATAAACATAATTTATATTATATAATAGGATCAAGTTACGTTTTTTACCAAATTGAATAGTGAAAATAGTATAACATTAATTATTATGGTTACGATAAAACTGGATTTATGGGGGTGTTAAGCTATGAAGATAAGTGTTAAAATGAATATAAAAATATTAAAAATACTATTTTATAACCATATTTAATACTTGTCTTTACCATTTTTGAGTCTATGTTCATTTTGAATTTTTTTTCATGGGAATGAAGTTCTTATTTTGGATTCTTTCGAGAAATTTCAAAGTGGTTTCCAAGAGGGTTCCTTTCCCCCAAATATAAATAGACGCCACCACCCTCCATTTATTCACACCCATGAAGACATATAATTACACCAACCCAAAATCCTTCCCAATAATCCTTATTTATTTTCTATAGTGACTTTTTCTTGAAAAATACCAACATTATGGTCCTTCATAAGAGATCTAAAATAGATGCTTCTAGGAAAAAGTATTTTTCTTCACTAAGCTCCTTCTTCTCTATATATTCATTTTCTAACTCAAATTATTTATTACATATTTGAATATAATAACACCATAATATCAATTATAATAATATTTTATTATCTTAGTGTAATGACCTAAAACCATTTCTGCTTCCATCAAATGGGTTACAATATCATCGTTCATGTGTACGACAGACTACCGACTCATGAACCGAGGTTCTTTATTTTTCCCATACCACATATCACAGATTGATATATTGATTTATATTATATATATATATATATACAATTTAGTATATTATTATTCTTATGAAATTGTTTTGTCACACATACCATTATAATATCTATTTTGTGGGAATACAATGATGTCGTTGGTGTGTACGGTGGACTACCACCTCACGAGGTGCTGTGATTAAGTCACACATTATATATAACGTAATAGGGATACTGTTAATGAAAATAGGTAATATATATGATATAAAAATTATTATTTAATGATAATATATCATTTTTATTTTTTACTTTAAATATGACAATAAAATCGAAACAACGTTGAAATTTTCGTACGTCCTACCATCTCTATGAACGGTGCATTTCATTTTCTATGACTATACTTTATTGATTGATATATATATATATATATCAGTTATATATGATACATATATTTTTGTAAAAAATAGGTATTTGATGAAATGATTATCAATTTAATAGTACCATAAATAACAAATCAAAACATATATAAAAATCAATTCGTTTATTACCCAAATGTAACTTTAACATGCCCGAATGGCCTAAAGGCCATCATTTTTATTGATTTTTGATAACCACCATTTCAAGGGATGAATGGGAACCCTTAAAATCCCATAGGGTTAGATATTACATGGCATGTAGGCTTAGGATATTACATGACCTGAAGGTCTTAAGGAATTCAACCAGACAGTTTACAAGGAACTGCCCCTCCCCAGCATCTGCATCATGATAACAGCTCTCCAATATCGCATGGCCATTTGTCTAGGATTCCTGTGCAAGCACAGGCTAGTCCCGACGGAATATCCATATCCTATCATTTTGAAAAATCCATTTGGCTCTAATCTGGTGAGTGTACCTGCTTTGAATCCTCTTCCGGGGCTGCCCCGTTTTTGTAGTGTGTTTGGGGCAACTGCATGTGGCCCAAAAAGGTAAGGGGTTTTTTTATAATTTTTATCTTTGAGACATTTTTTATGTTATAAACCTATCTTATAAATTAGGTGTTTATATAGACCCTCTAAAATGTAACATCATGAATTTATTTAATCACACGATACTTTGAGATTAATTTTATTTTATTATTTCATTGGTTTAAATATTCAAATGTACCAAACAATTACGTTTTTTTATGTTTAAGTATCATTGATTTTCTGGATTTCCCATTATTATGCTTTAAATAATGTAATATTATGACCCATATCCTAATGAAATCATTTATTTTCATCTAACCTAGTAATTCATGACATTTTTTGGTGATTGTAATATTTATCAACTAATTAGTACTCAAAATAATTGGGAACTTTTTTTATAAAATATGAATTTATGTCTCTCTTTGATCAAAAATCAATTTTCCTTCCAAACCATGCTTTCTATGAAATAAAAAATACTTTACTAATATAATATTATTATTGAATGAAAATTTTAACCAAATTTTAGTTTTTTTAAAAATTATTTTGAAAATTGAATCTTCTTGTGATTTTAAAAAACAATGCCGATTTGGATTTTACATAAAATGATCAAGGAAATTTTATACTTATATGTATGGTATGAAAGAAACTTCTCATCATCATGAAAATTATTTTATTTGAAGATTAATTTTTAATTTTTCATCTTTATATTTGAATAAAAGGGTTCAAAAATTTGATTTAACATATTTTAATTTTAAAATTTGATTTAAAAGAAACATTATCTTCCCCAAGAAAACATTGCATGTAATTTATCTTTCAAAAAAATTCTACATATAAGATAATGTGGTACGATGTATCTAATGATTTTATAGGCATATGAATGAATAATACTATTATTATTCTTTCCCTAAATTGTTTATGATTAAAATATGCGTGATTTTTTTGAATCCAATTTCTCTTTCATAGGTAATACCATGATAAAATTATTATGAAACCTATCTATTTATATAGGATGTTATGTGATGAAATATTTATGAAATCCATTTTATTTCTTTGTGTTATGATATGATTAATATTTTATAATCTTTTCGAACACATTTGTTTGTAACACCACAAGTAAGTAATGAATAATAGATATTTTTATCTATGTCTATTAATTAATTAGATAATGTTTTAGAGGCTTAAAATGAAAATAAATACAATCTTAAGCATAGAATACACTAATATTTTTTAAATGATGGTTTTACTGCCTTTTGATGGAAAACAATTTTAAATATATCTTTTGACAATTTAATAAGCTATGTTTGTCAAAATAAACTTATGCTTTATGATTGGGACATCAAAATTTACTTTGTGTGAATTTTTGGTATTTTTCTGACAATGTTCATTTTTTTATTAATATTGAAAAATACTGCATTTTACATCAAAACTGCTTTTTAATCTAATTTATTTATATGATTAGAGTATATTTTGAATTTGTTTTAAAGTGAAATTAGAATATATTTTTACTATTTAATCCAATGGTGGTCGTTGGAATCAATTTCACTTTGAAATTGGACTTAAACTAATGTCAATCTTTTGATACTTATTGTTTCATAAAAACACGCTATTTGTCATGACAGCGGGAATTATATATTAAATTAATTAATGTAACTTATATGATTTGAATTTTGTAAAACAGACATCATTTTTTAATTCTGAATATCAAATATAGCTTAGGGTGAATTTTTGGTAATTTTCTGAAAACATCAATTTTTTATGAATAGTGAAACCACTAAGTGGTACTTATAAAAACCGATTTTTCGTTTAAATGAAATTTTTCCATCTTTGTGTTTTTAATTTCAAAAATCCGACATACACGGTTTTCATTAGTAAGTAAAATGTGGTTCAATGAGATTATAATAATTTTTTGGTGAATAGTAACTTATTAAGTTTTTAATCGCGATTAGTGGTAATTAGTGTAGTTTAAGGTAAAAATAATGTTATAATAATATGAGATGAGCTTGACACATGTCCTACCCTCATTGGATGTGTCATGGCCGACCAAGACAATCCATGGGTCAACTTGGGGACCTCATGGAGCCACTTTGGTTGGGAAATGACATAAATATATTTTTATTTAATGATAAAGTAAAAATGACACAAACATGATATGTTTTAATAAAAAAAAATTTAAATGGGGTTATACAAGTCATATTTTTTACTATAAATATTCATTAGAAATCTAAAATTATTTCCTACATCATAGTATTTGTTTTATAATTTTTAGACTTTAAATAACGTAAATTATTTATGACATCATGATGATGGAGTGATTACCTCATTAATAAAGGATTTAAATAAAATGGAAAGATAATGTAAAATATAAGACCTACATATGGACAAAACCCATTGGATGAGTGTATTTCGAACCCTTATCACCTTATACTAGAATTATATCAATTTGGGACCTTTTGAATCCGAATATCATTTTAAAATAAAGTAACTTATCTTTACTTTCCAAGAGTGACCCTCCTCTCCTCTTATAAAAGGCACCCACCTCTACCTCCTTACCCACACATCCAAAGCCTTTGGCTTGGCCAAACCCTACCCATTTTGTCTCTAAACTTCCCTATATTACTCCTGCAATCCTTAATTTGGGCAGAAACCTTCCCAATGAAGCCTTTTAGCTCAAACCAAAGGGAGTTACCCGATTTTAAGGTAATGTCTTCACTTGAGTCCTTTTGTTTTATTTTGCTTCTCCAACCCACTAAACTCTTTTTATTCATTTATTTTGTAACAACTCCAGTATATGAAATATACTAGGATGTTTTTATAAGAAGTATTCGAGCTACACTTTCACACACCTACTTCTAATGGTTAACGAACATACTATTTCCGTGGATGGTGAATTTATGCCTCCCAAAACGATGATTGTTCAACATTCTTTTAACACATTCAAAGGTGGCCATTAAGATGTCACTATATTTATATATGATATATAATATGTTTATGTTTTCCTTAAGCTTATGTATTTTTAATTTTGGGCATACCTTTATGGTTTCCATTATGGGTAAACACGATATCTTCATTTAAGGAAGTGCAGACTACCGCCCCCTCAAAGTGATTTGATTCGTTAAATACCATATGTGGGACGTATAAAGGATAGAACTATGATATTATATATGATATTATACTGGAATTATAATATACCTTTATATCATTATGATTCCATTATATAAAATACGAAATATAAATGAAAGTAGCGTTCATGCGTACGTACGACTTACCGTCTCCATGAACGGTGCATTTCATTTCTTACCTCTAAATGATTATGTAATATTATAAATGAATGCATGTACTGGATATATATGACATATATGATATCTACATCATGAATACCAATCTGGATATAATGTGTACATGAACAACTTGTAATTATAAAGGGCTTATTTTTTACTCAAGTACAAATGATCGTTAAAACAACCGTTATTAACTTAAATAATTACAGTGTTCATGAAATGGCAATAAGTGATATAAAAGGAATAATGAACTTGAAAAAGGTTCTTAAACAATTAGAAATTAACTCAAGTTTTTTATTTAGGAGATTAAAGAACGAGCGAGTGAAGTCGGACCTGAGGTATGGGACTTCGTCTCAATCTCCTTTCATTGAGGAATATTTTGTTTTATACACAACCTACTTTTATATGGTGTATAAACCCCTTTGACTTTTACGTTTATCCAAAGGGAATCTTTTTTATATGAAGCGTTTTACTAAACGACAAAAGGGAATTTTTTTGTCGTACATATGCGGCGAAAATGACTTCTCCACCACCGTGACCGTTATTTGATTTTCGGCTTCCTCTACAAGCCATACCTTTTTTTAAAAGAAAAATAAATACCATGCATTACTTTTATTTTATTTTGGTATTGAAAATGGTTTTCATAATGTTTTTATTATATCAATGTGTTGTATTTATATCTTTTGATTGAAATGTGGAAATTTTATGTTTCTTTTATGTATGTTTTATTTGATACGATTATGTTGAGGTTCTTGGGAATTATTATGAAGACGGGTGGTTCCATGATAAACTAAGGGCGGGTGAGCCCGATATAGCTCTCCAATGTATTGGGTAATGCGAAGGAGTGTAACGTTAAGGTTTCTCCGAAGATATTTAGGGAATATACTATGATGGGTATTCCAAACGTAACCAAGAGGGTTACTCCCTACATAAGAATGTTATGAATGCCTCAAGTTACCTTTATGTCTTATTATTTCTATGATTTATTCATGATTTGATGAGGTATGTTAAAGTGCTTATGTTTTATGGGTAAAGTATGATTTCATTCTTATGTATATATGTACCCATGTTTCCTTTCCATATTTTTATATCCCTTACTGAGCTTTTTATGCTCATCCCAAGTTTTTTTCAAATGTTTTTCACAGGTCAAGGGAAAGGTACATGATATGATGATAGTGTCAAGGGAGTGTCAAGAAATAATCCATGTTTTATTTTAAATATGATTCCATTGATGGAAAAGAAGAATACTATCTTTATGTAACCACTTTGTTTGTATGTGGAATGTAATGCAAGTTTTATGATCTAATTCTCTAAAACTCTAAACCCGAAAAGATCCTCAATGTGTAATCTTGTAATAACTCAAGATTAAGTAAGGTTTAAGGCTGGGGCCTTATAGTTGGTATCAAATGTCAGTTTAGATAACTTTAGGAGTTAGAATTCTATTAAATGATTATCCAAATATATTTTTTTTGAAATGATATAGAATTTGAAGATTACCATGTTTCTTCATCTAAGACACATTTGTTCAGAATGGTTTTCCACAGAGGAAACAGGGAAGCAGTGCTAGGAAGGCATACAGAAGGAAATAACCTTCCGAATCAGCATCCTGAGATGGTCGGAATTGGAACTGAACAGTTTGTTGCAGTAATGGCACAGTTGACTCAAGTGATAAATAGTGGTGGTATCCATGCGTGAGATAAGCCAGATCAATCGCAGAGGAACATGTCCGTGGTGGAACATTTCATGAGGCAACATCCCCCATCATTCAGAGGATCATCTGACCCTGTGTTAGCTGAAGGGTGGATTAAAGCACTGGAGAAGATTTTCGATGTCATGGTGTGTTCAGACAATCAAAAGGTTAGTCTTGCTATTTACCATTTGGAGGGTGAAGCAGATCAGTGGTGGTCGATGTTCAAAAATATCAGGGACGCTGATGAGATTGATGCTCTCGACTGGGATGAATTCAAATGTATGTTTCTTTAGAACTATTTTCCTAAGGCTGTTCGACTTAGGATGGAAAAGAAATTCTTGTAATTGAGGCAAGAGGAAGACTCAGTGACTACCTATGAAGAAAGGTTCACTCGATTGGAAAGGTATGCTCCAAATTTTATCCGAGACCTTGATAGTAAAATCAATCGTTTTTACTCAGGATTAAAGCCAAAATATCGAAGGGCATTACTTCTCGTGAGTTTAAAAGTTATGAAAATCTTGTTCGATGTTCTGGGAAGGTGGAAATGGAGTTTGCCGATGATCAAGTGTTCTATAACAACAAACAGAAGAATAGACCAAGGTGGCAGGAGAAAGGTAATAATTCTTCAAAAAAAAGTCTGATGGTAAGAAAACTAAGTTTCCAGTTTGTGATAAATGTGGAAAAAGGCATGCTGGGGAATTTCTTCTGAATTCTGGAAAGTGCTACTGATGTGGTAAGATGGGACATAAGGCTGGTGATTGCACTAAAAAGGATCAAGGTAAAGGTAATGCCAAATTTGATTTACAGTTGGTGAAATGTTATAAGTGCAATGAGATGGGTCACTATGCAAACGAGTTCCCGACAAAGAGCTTGAGTGATGGGAAGCAGTTAGACTACAAGCAGAAAGGGGTGGTGAAATCCTTTGCAAGTACTTCAGCAGATGTCGGGCCATCAAATGAAGTTGTATCATGTACTTTGTTTGTTTTTTCAGATTATTCTAGTGTGTTGTTTGATCCGGGGTCTACACATTCTTTCATCTCTGAAACCTTTTCTAGTAAAATGGGAATACCATATCAAGAAATGACTCCTGAACTTTTGGTAAAAACACATGGGGGGAATGTTGAGGCAAAAATAATTTATAAGAATCTTCCTATCCTTATATGTGGAAAGAACCTACTTGCGAACCTTATTGTTCTACCTCTAGTAGAGTTTGATGTTATCCTGGGTATGGATTGGCTCTCTATTTACCATGCTAAGATTGACTGTAGAGCTAAAGAAGTTTCTTTTCAGAAAGACTTTCCATTTGTGTACAAGAATGAACCCTTACTGTTGATAACTTATCAAGAGGCTGAGAAACTTGTAAAAGATGGAAATGAATGTTACCTTGAACACATCGTTGAAAATAAAGGAAATGTTTAGATTAATGATGTGACAGTGGAAAATGAGTATCCTGATGTTTTTCCTGATGAGTTACCTAGAATAATACCAGATCGGGAAGTTGAGTTTACTGTGGACTTAGTTTTTGATGCTAAGCCAATTTCAAAAACCCCCTTATCTAATGGATCAAATTGAACATTTAGAGTTGAAGGAGAAATTGCAAGATTTATTAGAGAAAGGTTTCATTTGACCTAGCACATCACCATGGGGTGCTCTTTTTTTATTTGTTAAAAAGAAAGATGGTTCAATGAGACTTTTCATTGATTATAGAGCCTTGAATAACATCACTGTTAAGAACAAATATCCTTTGCCTCATATCGATGATTTGTTTGATCAGCTCCAGGGAGCTCAGTATTTTTCAAAGATTGACTTGAGATCGGGGTACCATCAGCTGAAGGTAAAGGAAGCAGATGTTCCGAAGACCGCGTTCCGTACAAGATATGGCCATTATGAATTTGTAGTAATGCCTTTTGGGCTAACCAATGCACCTGCTGTATTCATGGACTTAATGAATAGAATATTCCATGAGTTCTTGGATAAGTTTGTGGTGGTTTTCATTGATGATATTTTGGTGTTTTCTAAATGTAAAGAAGAACATGAAAGACATTTAAGGGTCATTTTTAAAACCTTGAATAAAAAGAAATTTTATGGGAAATTCAGCAAGTGTTAGTTTTGGTTGCAAAAAATTTCTTTCCTTGCTCATATTGTTTCTAAAGATGGGATAACTGTTGATCCTGCAAAAACAAAGGTTGTTGAAGAATGGAAAAGACCAACAAATGTAACAGCGATTCGTAGTTTCCTTGGTTTGGTAGGCTATTACCGAAGGTTTGTTAGAATTTTTTCACAGTTATCTAGTCCAATGACTAAGCTAACTCGGAAGGGTGTTAAGTTTATCTGGACAAAAGAATGTGATGATTGTTTTCAGGAACTGAAAAGAAGATTGGTGAATGCTCTAGTTTTGGCACAACCTTCCAGGAATAGTGAGTTTGTTATCTATAGTGATGCTTCATTGAAAGGACCTGGTGGCATCCTAATGAATAATGATCAAGTAATTGCTTATGCTTCACGACAGTTGAAAACTCATGAGGTAAATTACCCTACACATGATTTGGAATTAGCTGCTGTTGTTTTTTCATTAAAAATTTTGAGGCATCATTTGTATGTAGTAAAGTGTGAAATATATACTGATCACAGAAGTTTAAAGTATATATTCACTCAGAAAGTATTGAACATGAGACAAAGGAGATGGCTAGAATTAATCAAAGATTATGATTGTACAATTCATTACCATCCGGGAAAAGCAAATAAAGTGGATGATGCTTTGAGTCGAAAAATTAATGCTTCATTAGCAATGTTGCATTTGGAACATGATCCTTTGGATAAGGATTTGACGAACTTTGGCATAGAAGTTGTTGGTGCAGGAATTTCTTCTGTTTTGTTTTAGGTATCAGTGAGATCATCTCTATCAGATAGAATCAAGCAAGCACAGAAGCAAGATAGTGAGTTGCAGAAAAAGGTAGAGCTGGTTCAGAAAGGTAAGTTTCCTGAATTCAACATTGATAGTGATTGTGTTTTGAGATTTGGGAAGAGATTGTGTGTGCCTTGTGATTCACAGTTGAAGAGAGAGTTGGTATGTGAAGCTCATAGTTCTCCGTTTTCAGTTCATCCGGGCAGTACTAAGATGTACAGGGATCTGCGGGAGTATTACTGGTGGGATGGAATGAAAAGAGATATTGCTGATTTTATTGTGAAGTGTTTGACATGTCAACAAGTTAAAGGAGAGAGGAAGTTACCGAAAGGGATGCTTCAGCCTTTACCAGTGCCAGAGTGTAAATGGGAGAATATATCCATGGACTTTGTTGTGGGATTACCAAATACATCTCGAGATAAAAATGAAATCTGGGTTATTGTTAATCGCTTGAAAAAATCTGCTAATTTCCTTTCTATAATAGATAATTTTTTCCTAGATTAACTTTCCCATTTGTATCTTAAAGAGATAGTTAGGTTACATGGAGTTCCCCTCTCCATTGTATCTGACTGTGATCCCAGGCTCACTTCATAATTTTGGAAAGGCCTTCAGAAGTCGTTGGGTACTGAATTAAATTTTAGTACAGCATTTCATCCTCAATCATATGGGCAGTCAGAATGAACAATTCAGACATTGGAGGATACGCTAAATTCTTGCTATATGGATTATCATGGAATTTGGGACCAACATCTTTCTTTTGTTCAATTTTCATATAATAACAGTTTTCATTCCAGTATACAGATGGCACCATTTGAGGCGTTATATGGGAAGCGATGTCAAACTCCTGCTTTCTGGGATGAAGTGGGTGAAAGGAAGTTGATGGGACCAGAATTGGTAGAAGAGATGGCAGAAAAAGTTCAGCCGATTCAGAAGAACATGAGAACAGCTTAGAGCAGGCAGAAGAGTTATGCGGATAACCGGAGGAAGGATCTATCTTTCGAGGTAGGTGATCATGTTTTTCTCAAGGTTTCTCCTTGGAAAAGTGTGATGAGATTTGGTAAGAAAGGATAGCTGAGTCCCAGGTTTATTGGACCATATGAAATTCTGGAGAGAGTTGGATCTGTTTCATACCTGGTGGGTTTACCTCCGAGTTTATCTCAGGTACACAATGTTTTTCATGTTTCGATGTTGACAAAGTATATGCCAGATCCATCTCATGTTTTGAGTCCAGAGGTAGTTCTGCTGGAAGAGAACCTATCTTATGAGGAACAACCGGTCCAGATTCTTGACCACAGGGAGCAAGTGTTATGAAATAAGTTGATTAATCAGGTAAAGGTTTTGTGGAAAAACCACATGATGGAAGAGGCAACATGGGAATCTGAAAATGCAATGAGGGATAAGTACCCTCATTTATTCAATAAGTAAATAAATTGCGGGGACGTAATTTTCTAAAGGGGGAAGGATGTAACATCCCAAGTAAGTAATGAATAATAGATATTTTTATCTATGTCTATTAATTAATTAGATAGTGTTTTAGAGGATTAAAATGGAAATAAATACATTCTTAAGCATGGAATACACTAATATTTTTTAAAAGATTTTATTACTGACTTTTGATGGAAAACCATTTTTAAATCTATATTTTGACAATTTTATAAGCTATGTTTGTCAAAATAAACTCATTCTTTATGATTGGGACATCAAAATTTACTTTGTGTGAATTTTTGGTATTTTTCTAACAATGTTCATTTTTTATTAATAGTGAAAAATACTGCATTTTACATCAAAACTGCTTTTTAATCTAATTTATTTATATGATTAGATTATATTTTGAATTGGTTTTAAAGTAAAATTAGAATATATTTTTACCATTTAATCCAATGGTGGTCATTGGAATCAATTTCACTTTGAAAATGGACTTAAACTAGTGTCAATCTTTTGATACTTATTGTTTCATAAAAACACGCTATTTGTCATGACAGCGGAAATTATTTATTAAATTAATTAATGTAACTTATATGATTTTAATTTTGTAAAATAGAAATAATTTTTTAATTCATAGTATCAAATATATCTTAGGGTGAATATTTGGTAATTTTTTGAAAAACTTCAATTTTTTATGAATAGTGAAACCACTAAGTGGTACTTATAAAAACTGATTTTTTGTTTAAATGAAATTTTGCCATCATTGTGTTTTGAATTTCAAAAATCCGACATACATGGTTTTCATTAAGAAATAAAATGTGGTTCAATGAGATTATAATAATTTTTTGGTGAATAGTAACTTATTAAGTTTTTAATCGCGATTAGTGGTAATTTGTGTAGTTTAAGGTAAAATTAATGTTTTAATAATATGAGATGAGCTTGACACATGTCCTACCCTCATTGGATGTGTCATGGCCGACCAAGACAATCCATGGGTCAACTTGGGGACCCCATGGATCCACTTTGGTTGGGAAATGACATAAATATATTTTTATTTAATGATAAAGTAAAAATGACACAAACTTGATATGTTTTACTAAAACAAATTTTAAATGGGGTTATACAAGTCAGATTTTTGACTATAAATATTAATTATAAATATAAAAAGATTTCCTACATAATAGTACTTTTTGTATAATTTTTAGACTTCAAATAAATTAAATTATTTATGACATCATGATGATGCAGTGATTACCTCATTAATAAATGATTTAAATAAAATGGAATGATAATGTAAAATCTAAGACCTACACATGGAAAAAACCAATTGGATGAGTGGATTGAAAACCCTTATAACCTTATCCTAGAATTATATCAATTTGGGACCTTTTGAATCGGAAACTCATTTTACAATAAAGTAACTTATCTTTACATTCCAAGAGTGCCCCTCCTCTTCTCTTATAAAAGGCCCCCACCTCTAACTCCTTACCCACACTTCCAAATCCTTTGGCTCGGACAACCCCTGCCCATTTTGTCTCTACACTTCCCTCTCTTACTCCTTAAAGCCTCACTTTGGGCAGAAGCCTTCCCAAGGAAGCCTTTGAGCTCAAACAAAGGGAGTTACCCAATTTTAAGGTAATGACTTAACTTGAGTCCTTTTGTTTTATTTTGATTCTCCAACCCCATTAACTCTTTTTATTCATTTATTTTGTAACAACTCCAGTATCTTCAATAAACTAGGATGTTTTTATAAGAAGTATTTGAGCTACACTTACACACACCTACATCTAATTTTTAACGAACATACTGTTTCCGTGGCTGGTGAATTTATGCCTCCCGAAACAATGATTGTTCAACATTCTTTTAACACCTTCAAAGGTGGCTATTAAGATGTCACTATATTTATATATGATATATAATATGTTTATTTTTCCTTAAGATTCTGTATTTTTCATTTTGGGAATACCTTTATGGTTTCCATTATAAGTAAACGCGATATCTTCATTTAAGGAAGTGCAGACTACCGCCCCCTCAAAGTGATTTGATTCGTTAAATACCATATGTGGGACGTATAAAGGATGGAACTATGATATTATATATTATATTATACTGTAATTATAATATACCTTTATATAATTATGATTCCATTTTATAAAATACGATATAGAAATGAAAGTAGCGTTCATGCGTACATACGGCTTACCGTCTCCATGAACGATGAATTTCATTTCTTACCTCTAAATGATTATGTAATATTATAAATGCATGCATATACTGGATATATATGACATATATGATATCTAAATCATAAATACCATTCTGGATATAATGGGTACATGAACAACGTGTAATTATAAAGGGCTTATTTTTTACTCAAGTACCAATGATTGTTAAAACGACCGTTATTAACGTAAATAATTACACAGTGTTCATGACATGTAAATAAGTGATATAAAAGGAATAATTAACTTGAAAAAGGTTCTTAAAAAGTAGAAATTTACTCAAGTTTATTATTCATGAGATTAATGAAAGACTAAGTCAAGTCGGACCCGAGGTATGGGACTTCGTCTCAATCTCCTTTCATTGAGGCAACTTTTGTTTTATACACAACATTCTTTTATATGGTGTATAAACCCATTTGACTTTTACATTTATCCAAAAGGAATATTTATTATACGAAGAGTTTTACTAAAAGACAAAAGGGAATGTTTTTGTCATACGTATGCGGTGACAACGACTTCTCCGCCGCTGTGACCGTTATTTGAGTTTCGGATTCCTCTACAAGCCATACCTTTTTAAAAAAGAAAAATAAATACCATGCTTTACTTTTCTTTTATTTTGGTATTAAAAATGGTTTTCATAATGTTTTTATTATATCAATGTGTTGTATTGATATCTTGGGATTGAAATGTGGAAATGTTATGTTTCCTTTATGTATGGTTTATGTGATACGATTATGTTGAGGTTCTTGGGCATTATTATGAAGATGTGTGGTTTCGTGATTAACTAAGGGCGGGTGAGCCCGATATAGCTCTCCAATGCGTTGGGTAACGCGAAGGAGTGTAACGTTAATGTTTCTCCGAAGAGATTTAGGGAATATAATGTGATGGGTATTCCAAACTTAACCCAGAGGGTTACTCCCTACGTAAGAATGTTATGAATGCCTCAAGTTACCTTTATGTCTTATTATTTATATTATTTATTCATGATTTGATTAGGTATGTTAATGTGCTTATGTTTTATGGGTAAATTATGATTTCATTATTATGTATATATGTACCCATGTTTCCTTTCCATATTTTTATATCCCTTACTGAGCTTTTTATGCTCATCCCATGTTTTTGTGAAATGTTTATCACAGGTCAAGGGAAAGGTACATGATATGATGATAATGTCAAGGGAGTGTCAAGAAAGAATCCATGTTTTATTTTAAATATTTTTCCATTGATGGAAAAGAATAATACTATCTTTATGTAACCACTTTGTTTATATGTGGAATGTAATTCAGGTTTTATGATCTAATTCTCTAAAACTCTAAACCCGAAAAGATCCTCAATGTGTAATCTTGTAATAACTCATGATTAAGTAAGGTTTAAGGCTGGGGCCTTATAGGTGGTATCAAAGGTCGGTTTAGATAACTTTAGGAGTTAGAATTCTATTAAATGATTATCCAAAAATATTTTTTTTGAAATGACAAGATTACCATGTTGCTTTATCTAAGAAATGTTTGTTCAGAATGGTTTTCCATAGAGGAAACAGGGAAGCAGTGCTAGGAAGTCATACAGAAGGAAATAACCTTCCGAATCAGCATCCTGAGATGGTCAGAATTGGAACTGAACATTTTGTTGCAGTAATGGCGCAGATGACTCAAGCGATAAATGGTGGTGGTATCCATGCACGAGATCAGCCAGATCAACCGCAGAGGAACATGTCAGTGGTGGAACATTTCATGAGGAAACATACCCCATCATTCAGAGGATCATCTGACCCTGTGTTAGCTGAAGGGTGGATTAAAGCACTGGAGAAGATTTTCGATGTCATGGGGTGTTCAGACAATCAAAAGGTTAGTCTTTCTATTTACTGTTTGGAGGGTGAAGCAGATCAGTGGTGGTCGGTGGTTAAAAATATTAGGGACGCTGATGAGATTGATGCTCTCGACTGGGATGAATTCAAAGGTATGTTTCTTTAGAAATATTTTCCTAAGGCTGTTCGACTCAGGATGGAAAAGAAATTCTTGGAATTGAGGCAAGAGGAAGACTCAGAGGCGACCTATGAAGAAAGGTTCACTCGATTGGCAAGGTATGCTCCAAATTTTATCTGAGACCTTGATAGTAAAATCAATCATTTTTACTCAGGATTAATGCCAAAATATCGAAGGGCATTAGCTTCTCGTGAGTTTATATGTTATGAAAATCTTGTTCGATGTGCTGAGAAGGTGGAAATGGAGTTTTCCTATGATCAAGTGTTCTATAACAACCAACAGAAGAAGAGACCGAGGTGGCAAGATAAAGGTAAGAATTCATCAAAAAAAGTCTGATGGTAAGAAAACTAAGTTTTCAGTTTGTGATAAATGTGGAAAAAGGCATACTGGGGAATGTCTTCTGAATTCTGGAAAGTGCTACCGATGTGGTAAGATGGTACATATGGCTGGTGATTGCACTAAAAAGGATCAAGATGAAGGTAAGACCAAATTTGATTTATAGTTAGTGAAATGTTATAAGTGCAATGAGATTGGTCACTATGCAAACGAGTGTCCGACAAAGAGCTTGAGTGATGGGAAGCAGTTAGACTACAAGCAGAAAGGGGTGGTGAAATCCTTTGCATCTACTTTAGCAGATGTCGGGCCATCAAATGAAGTTGTATCAGGTACTTTGTTTGTTTTTTCAGATTATTCCAGTGTGTTATTTGATTCGTGGTCTACACATTCTTTCATCTCTGAAACCTTTTCTAGTAAAATGGGAATAGCATCTCAAGAAATGACTCTTGAACTTTTGGTAAAAACACCTGGGGGGAATGTTGAGGCAAAAAGAATTTATAAGAATCTTCCTATCCTTATCTGTGGAAAGAACCTACTTGCAAACCTTATTGTTCTACCTCTAGTAGAGTTTTATGTTATCATGGGTATGGATTGGCTCTCTATTTACCATGCTAAGATTGACTGTAGAGCTAAAGAAGTTTCTTTTCAGAAAGACTTTCAGTTTGTGTACAAGAATGAACCCTTACTGTTGATAACTTATCAAGAGGCCGAGAAACTTGTAAAAGATGGAAATGAATGTTACCTTGCACACATAGTTGAAAATAAAGGAACTGTTCAGATTAATGATGTGCCAGTGGTAAATGAGTATCCTGATGTTTTTCCTGATGAGTTGCCTGGAATAATACCAGATCGGGAAGTTGAGTTTTCTGTTGACTTAGTTCCTGATGCTATTCCTATTTCAAAACCCCCTTATCGAATGGATCAAATTGAACTTTTAGAGTTGAAGGAGCAATTGCAATATTTATTAGAAAAGGTTTCATTCGACCTAGTACATCACCATGGGGTGCTCCTGTTTTATTTGTTAAAAAGAAAAATGGTTCAATGAGACTTTGCATTGATTATAGAGCCTTGAATAACATCACTATTAAGAAAAAATATCCTTTGCCTCATATCGATGATTTGTTTGATCAGCTCCATGGAGCTCAGTATTTTTCAAAGATTGACTTGAGATCGGGGTACCATCAGCTGAAGGTAAAGGAAGAAGATGTTCCAAAGACCGCGTTTCGTACAAGATATGGCCATTATGAATATGTAGTAATGCCTTTTGGGCTAACCAATTCATCTGTTGTATTCATGGACTTAATGAATAGAATTTTCCATGAGTTCTTGGATAAGTTTGTGGTGGTTTTCATTGATGATATTTTGGTGTTTTCTAAATGTAAACAAGAACATGAAAGAAATTTAAGGGTCATTTTGCAAACCTTGAATGAAAAGAAATTGTATGGGAAATTCAGTAAGTTTGAGTTTTGGTTGCAACAAATTTCTTTCCTTGGTCATATTGTTTCTAAAGATGGGATAACTGTTGATCCTTCAAAAACAAAGGTTGTTGAAGAATGGCCAAGACCCACAAATGTAACAGAGATTCGTAGTTTCCTTGGTCTCGCAGGCTATTATCGAAGGTTTGTTAGAAATTTTTCATGGTTATCTAGTTCAAAGACTAAGCTAACTTGGAAGGGTGTTAAGTTTATCTGGACAAAAGAATGTGATGATTGTTTTCAGGAACTGAAAAGAAGATTGGTGAATGCTCCAGTTTTGGCACTACCTTCCAGGAATGGTGAGTTTTTTATCAACAGTGATGCTTCATTGAAAGGACTTGGTTGCGTCCTAATGCAGAATGATCATGTAATTGCTTATGCTTCACGACAGTGAAAACTCATGAGGTAAATTACCCTACACATGATTTGGAATTAGCTGCTGTTGTTTTTTCTTTAAAAATTTGGAGGCATCATTTGTATGGAGTAAAGTGTGAAATATATATCGATCACAAAAGTTTAAAGTATATATTCACTCATAAAGAATTGAACATTAGACAAAGGTGATGGATAGAATTAATCAAGGATTATGATTGTACAATTCATTACCATCCGGGAAAAGAAAATAATGTGGCTGATGCTTTGAGTCCAAAAAGTAATGCTTCATTAGCAATGTTGTGTTTGGAACGTGATCCTTTGGATAAGGATTTGATGAACTTTGGAATAGAAGTTGTTGGTGCAGGAAGTTATTCTGTTTTGTTTCAAGTATCAGTGAGATCATCTCTATCAGATAGAATCAAGCAAGCACAAAAGCAAGATAGTGAGTTGCAGAAAAAGGTAGAGCTGGTTCAGAAAGGTAAGTTGCCTGAATTCAACATTGATAGTGATTGCGTTTTGATATTTGGGAAGAGATTGTGTGTGCCTTGTGAATAACAGTTTAAGAGAGAGTTGTTATGTGAAGCTCATAGTTCTCTGTTTTTAGTTCATCCTGGAAGCACTAAGATGTACAGGGATCTGTGGGAGTATTACTGGTGGGATGGAATGAAAAGAGGTATTTCTGATTTTATTGTGAAGTGTTTGACATGTCAACAGGTTAATGGAGAGTGGCATTTACTGAAAGGGAGGATTCATCCTTTACCAGTGCCATAGTGGAAATGAGAGAATATATCCATGGACTTTGTTGTGGGATTACCGAAGACATCTTGAGGTAATAATGAAATCTGGGTTATTGTTGATCGCTTGACCAAATCTGCTCATTTCCTTGCTATACGAGATACTTTTCCCCTAGATCAACTTTCCCATTTGTATCTTAAAGAGATAGTTAGGTTACATGGAGTTCCCCTCCCCATTGTATCTGACCGTGATCCCAGGTTCACTTCTAAATTTTGGAAGGCCTTCAGAAGTCGTTGGGTACTAAATTAAATTTTAGTACAGCATTTCATCCTCAATCAGATGGGCATTCAGAACGAACAATTCAGACATTAGAGGATATGCTACGTTCTTTCTCTATGGATCATCAGGAATGTTGGGACCAACATCTTTCTTTGGTTGAATTTTCATATAATAACAGTTTTCATTCCAGTATACAGATGTCACCATTTGAGGAGTTATATGGGAAGCGGTGTCGAACTCTAGATTTCTGGGATGAAGTGGGTGAAAGGAAGTTGATGGGACCAGAATTGGTAGAAGAGGTGGCAGAAAAAGTTCAGCTGATTCAGAAGCACATGAGAACAGCTCAGAGCAGGCAGAATAGTTATGCGGACAACCGGAGGAAGGATCTATCTTTCGAGGTAGGTGATCATGTTTTTCTCAAGGTTTCTCCTTGGAAAAGTGTGATGAGATTTGGTAAGAAAGGAAATCTGAGTCCAAGGTTTATTGGACCATATGAAATTCTGGAGAGAGTTGGATCAGTTGCATACCAGGTGGGTTTACCTCAGAGTTTATCTCAGGTACACAATGTTTTTTAATGTTTGGATGTTAAGAATGTATATGCCAGATCCATCTCATGTTTTGAGTCCAGAGGTAGTTCAGCTGGAAGAGAACCTATCTTACGAGGAACAACCGGTCCAGATTCTTGACCACAGGGAGCAAGTGTTACGAAATATGGTGATTAATCAGGTAAAGGTTTTGTGAAAAAACCGCATGATGGAAGAGGCAACATGGGAATCTGAAAATGCAATGAGGGATAAGTACCGTCATTTATTCGATAAGTAAATAAATTGCGGGGACACAATTTTCTATAGGGGGGAAGGATGTAACATCCCAAGTAAGTAATGAATAATAGATATTTTTATCTATGTCTATTAAATAATTATATAGTGTTTTAGAGGCTTAAAATGAAAATAAATACAATCTTAAGCATAGAATACACTAATATTTTTTAAAAGATTGTTTTACTACCTTTTGATGGAAAACCATTTTTAAATATATCTTTTGACTTTTTTATAAGCTATGTTTGTCAAAATAAACGTATTCTTTATGATTGGGTCATCAAAATTTACTTTGTATGAATTTTTGGTATTTTTCTGACAATGTTCATTTTTTTATGGATAGTGAAAAATACTGCATTTTACATCAAAACTGCTTTTTAATCTAATTTATTTATATGATTAGATTATATTTTGAATTGGTTTTAAAGTGAAATTAGAATATATTTTTACCATTTAATCCAATGGTGGTCGTTGGAATCAATTTCACTTTGAAATTGGACTTAAACTAGTGTCAATCTTTTGATACTTATTGTTTCATAAAAACACGCTATTTGTCATGACATCGGAAATTATTTATTAAATTAATTAATGTAACTTATATGATTTGAATTTTGTAAAACAGACATCATTTTTGAATTCGGATTATCAAATATATCTTAGGGTGAATTTTTGGTAATTTTCTGAGAAACATCAATTTTTTATGAATAGTGAAACCACTAAGTGGTACTTATAAAAACTGATTTTTCGTTTAAATGAAATTTTACATCTTTGTGTTTTGAATTTAAAAAATCCAACATAAATGGTTTTCATTAAGAACTAAAATTTGTTTCAATGAGATTATTATAATTTTTTGTTGAATAGTAACTTATTAAGTTTTTAATCACGATTAGTGGTAATTAGTGTAGTTTAAGGTATAAATAATGTTTTAATAATATGAGATGTGCTTGAAACATGTCCTACCCTCATTGGATGTGTCATGGCCGACCAAGAAAAACCATGGGTCAACTTGGGGACCCCATGGAGCCACTTTGGTTGGGAAATGACATAAATATATTTTTATTTAATGATAAAGTAAAAATGACACAAACATGATATGTTATATTAAAACAATTTTTAAATGGGGTTATAAAAGTCATATTTTTTACTATAAATAATCATTAGAAATCTAAAAGGATTTACTACATCATAGTATTTTTTTTATAATTTTTAGACTTTAAATGAATTAAATTATTTATGAAATCATGATGATGCAGCGACTACCCCATTAATAAAGGATTTAAATAAAATGGAAAGATAATGTAAAATCTAAGACCTACACATGGACAAAACCAATTGGATGAGTGGATTTCGAACCCTTATCACCTTATCCTATAATTATATCAATTTGGGACCTTTTGAATCCAAATATCATTTTAAAATAAAGTAACTTATCTTTACTTTCCGAGAGTGCCCCTCCTCTCCTCTTATAAAAGGCCCCCACGTCTACCTCCTTACCCAAACATCCAAAGCCTTTGTCTCGGCCAACCCCTACCCATTTTGTCTCTCCACTTCCCTATATTACTCCGTAAAGCCTCACCATGGGCAGAAGCCTTCCCAAGAAAGCCTTTTAGCTCAAACCAAAGGGAGTTACCCGATTTTAAGGTAATGTCTTCACTTGAGTCCTTTTATTTTATTTTGCTTCTCCAACCCCCTAAACTCTTTTTATTAATTTATTTTGTAACAACTCCAGTATCTTCAATATACTAGGATGTTTTTATAATAAGGATTCTAGCTACACTTACACACACCTATATCTAATGGTTAACGAACATACTGTTTCCGTGGATGGTGAATTTATGCCTCCCGAAACGATGATTGTTCAACATTCTTTTAACACTTTCAAAGGTGGCCATTAAGATGTCACTACATTTATATATGATATATAATATGTTTATGTTTTCCTTAAGATTATTTATTTTTCATTTTGGGAATACCTTTATGGTTTCCATTATGGGTAAACGCGATATCTTCATTTAAGGAAGTGCGGACTACCGCCCCCTCAAAGTGATTTGATTCGTTAAATACCATATGTGGGACGTATAAAGGATGGAACTATGATATTATATATGATATTATACTGGAATTATAATATACCTTTATATAATTATGATTACATTCTATAAAATACGAAATAGAAATGAAAGTAGCGTTCATGCGTACGTACGGCTTACCGTCTCCATGAACGGTGCATTTCATTTCTTACCTCTAAATGATTATGTAATATTATAAATGCATGAATTTACTGGATATATATGACATATATGATATCTACATCATGAATACCATTCTGGATATAATCGGTACATGAACAACTTGTAATTATAAAGGGCTTATTTTTTACTCAAGTACCAATGATCGTTAAAACGACCGTTATTAACTTAAATAATTACATAGTGTTAATGACATGGCAATAAGTGATATAAAAGGAATAATGAACATGAAAAAGGTTCTTAAAAAGTATAAATTAACTCAAGTTTATTATTCAGGAGATTAAATAACGACCGAGTAAAGTCGGACCCGAGGTATGGGATTTCGTCTCAATCTCCTTTCATTGAGGCATATTTTGTTTTATACACAACCTTCTTTTATACGGTGTATAAACCCCTTTGACTTTTATGTTTATCCAAAAGGAATATTTTTTATACGAAGTATTTTACTAAAAGACAAAATGGAATGTTTTTGTCGTACGTATGCAGCGACAACGACTTCTCTGTCGCCGTGACCGTTATTTGAGTTTCGGCTTCCTCTACAAGCCATACCTTTTTTTAAAAGAAAAATAAATTCCATGCTTTTCTTTTCTTTTATTTTGGTATTGAAAATGGTTTTCATAATGTTTTTATTATATCAATGTGTTGTATTGATATCTTGTGATTGAAATGTGGAAATGTTATGTTTCCTTTATGTATGTTTTATGTGATACGATTATGTTGAGGTTCTTGGGCATTATTATGAAGACGGGTGGTTCCGTGAGAAACTAAGGGCGGGTGAGCCCGATATAGCTCTCCAATGCATTGGGTGACGCGAAGGATTGTAACGTTATGGTTTCTCCAAAGATATTTAGGGAATATACTATGATGGGTATTCCAAACGTAACCAAGAGGGTTACTCCCTACGTAAGAATTTTATGAATGGCTCAAGTTACCTTTATGTCTTATTATTTCTAAGATTTATTCATGATTTGATGAGGTATGTTAAAGTGATTATGTTTTATAGGTAAAGTATGATTTCATTCTTATTTATATATGTACCCATGTTTCCTTTCCATATTTTTATATCCCTTACTGAGCTTTTTATGCTCATCCCAAGTTTTTTTGAAATGTTTTTCACAGGTCAAGGGAAAGGTACATGATATGATGATAGTGTCAAGGGAGTGTCAAGAAAGAATCCATGTTTTATTTTAAATATGTTTCCATTGATGGGAAAGAAGAATACTATCTTTATGTAACCACTTTGTTTATATGTGGAATGTAATGCAAGTTTTATGATCTAATTCTCTAAAACTCTAAACCCGAATAGATCCTCAATGTGTAATCTTGTAATAACTCAAGATTAAGTAAGGTTTATGGCTGGGGCCTTATATTTGTATGACTTTAATTATATGACAGTTATTATGTTATAACCAAGGATAGTGGATATTTTATATCCAAGGATGGTGGTTATGATCTAACCAAAGATAGATGGGACATATATGTTCATCCAATTCATTGGTTAAAGATTTATATCTCATTAGATAAAAAATGGAAACAATTATATAGGTTTAAACCACTATAGTAAATAGGTTTATCCGGATCCACTATGGAAAGAATATGTGTCCCAATCCACCTTGTTGATAGTATTAGTAGTTAACCATGAAATAAGAAATGATTTTCTAATGGAATTCATTTCATGTGGCATGAATTTTTTTAACATTTTTCCCAAGTAGATTATAGTAGATGGCTAGGTTCATCTCACATGAGGTGTTTCAGAGTTGTTCACCTAATTATTATAATTCAACCAAAAGATATTTTTTTATTATTATTTATTCAAAAAATTATATGTTATAATTTTTTCAATTTTTGGAAATAATGAGATGACATGAATAATGAAAATTTAAACTAAAAAATCATTAAATTATAAAAAAAATGTGATTAGAAGGAATCAAATTGGTATTATGTTTCATTTTGAATTATGAAATTATTCTCCTTTATATGATTGTTTTAATTTGATAACTAAGATATGAAATATCAGGCATGAATTACTATCTGTTTATTTGTAAGTTGTAAAATCTTGAATGGATAAGCAATATAAAATTCACGTCCTCTAATAATCAATGTTGACAGAACACCTTAGTCAAGAGTGGAACTTCTTCTAGGACCAAGATTCATTGTATGTTGTTCCATTAATTGATTGGTAAAACTCCATCATCTGAATAGTATATCAATGTAAGGGAGGGAAAAAGTAATAATATAAAATAATAAAAATAAATTTTAGTTTGATGTTTTAGGGGGAAAAACTACACCCGTTCATACCACTCACATCTACCCAAAATATAAAATAAACTATAATAAGGAATACCTGAACACCTAACCTCCTTCAGGACAAGCCTCTAGTTGGACCTTTATTATTGAGGGAAATATATTTGAATATTATAATCAAATAAGATAAGAAAATAAAAGAGATAAAATAAAATAAAAGGTAATGATGATAAATAGTGAGAATGAGAGAGAGGGAGAGGTATTATAAAATAAGTATAATATAATAAGAGATTAAAATTAGAAAAAATGAAATAATAAGAAGAAGAAGGGTATTGAAACATAAATAAAAATAATTCATGAATAAATTGGTAGAAAAAAAATTAAAATAAAAAATTAAAATATATAAATGAAAAATAAAATAATAACAAAGAATAATAGTGGGAGAAGCATGTGGAGCTCTAACTCCTCTCGTGGTGTTTGAGTATTCCATAGTAGTGTTGTCCAATTCTTTATTTAGAGAATAATAATATTAATACTCAGCCTCTCCTAATTCACCTTTTTATCTTAATTTCAAATGGATATCATATATAAGTTTGAATGTATATTTTAAATATCTAACAATTAAATATTTTAGTAAATTGGTTGTGTCCATGTTCGAGTATGGAATGAGGGTCATGTATTACCATGTGAAAGGGTGCATGGTTGTTAAATATCAGTGAAATTTTTAAGTGGTGGTGCATTGGGTGTGGTCCATCACCTTTATTCATCCGAAAGTTGTGATAGAAGGATGTGGTAATGTCTAATTAATCCAGAATTCACATTTTCTATATGATAATGTGAAAAATGCTTCATGGTGTTGTTCTTGTGTTTAGAAATGATCTGAGGTGGTGGATGGTCTTGGCAGTTGAAGATGAGCTTAAGTTGGGCTTCTCCATTCAGCATCTTCGACATTTCCCAACAAGCACATGCAGTGTTTGTGACTTCAAGTGTTGGAGAGTGCTAGTGGTTAAATGGAGTTTGGTGTTTGATCACAAGAGGCCCATGGTAAATCCTGATAGAGTTGACTGAATTAAGATTAACAGTGATTGCATAACACTATGTCCCACATTGAAACAGAGAATTATCTTCATGAGCATTTTTTAATCAACATTTGTGGTTTCAGGATTATATTCCTACACTAGGGTGGGAACCTGAATCCAAATGCACAAATACATGGTCTACATGCACTTCACGGTCTAGAAATAGAATAGGGCTAGGCATACTCCCAATGAGAGACACACTATACAGGCCTAGTCCCTGTAGGAATTTTCACATCCTACCATAGTGGAAGGCCTTCCATTGAGCTTGGCTTGGTTTTCCATCCTACATGGGATGTCTTAGTGTCTTTCTGGGCCCCTGAGGTTGAGGTATATCCCTTGTGAGATTATTATTTTACCTAATACTATTAACACATTATAAATAATTGAAACAAATATCTTTTATGAATAAAGATAACCATTAAAATTACTGTTTAAGTTCAATAATAAATTTAAACACTTAAATCTCCTATTTATTCCATTTCAATTAATTTTAGTTCCCCTAATATAAATTATAATCTCTGAATAAAACATATAAATATTTGGGATTATTTATCAAAACACATTCAAAATCCATATGAAATGTTTAAAAATATGCATGAAATGTGTGTGTTTAATTTTATATATTTAGGTTGGTACCACACTTTTTTGACATGAGATTATTATTTATGATTGATTTATGATGGTTATCACTCTATTGTCCAATGTTTTTTGAATAAAATTGATTTATTCCAAAACTTATTTTTATAATATTTTATTTGCTGGAACATTTTAAGTTACATTCATAATCTCTAACCCTTATGATAAGATTATTCTATAATATGTTCATAGATTGATATCTCTTACCATCACCCTTACTGATCATCTAATATAACATTTTTTTTATATTTTATTTCCACATGTTATGAATGAAGGGTTTATGTGGGGTTTTTTATAAATATTAATAAAGGGGAAGATCATTATGGAATATATTTAACATATTTAACCAAATCAGAATATTTCATGCCTATTCTCCAAACACACTAAACTATTACATCGCAAGCTATGTGTTTGTGTAATGTATTTACTATTTATATAAAAATCATTCATATCTATGTATGGAAATCATAGGTCTCTATAATCTGACACACCTATAATTTTCTATAGACCATTCTTTGAAATATCATAAAACATAATCAATATGAATGAAGAAACCCTAAACATGGAGTTTTGAGAGAGAATTTTTCACATTAGCATTATTTTACTTTATAGGGAACACTTCACTGACCAGTCATGTTACACACATTATAACATAGATTATACTTAACCATGTGATGATCATGGTATGATATATAAATTTTTTCTTTAGGAATACATTTTACGATTAAAAAACAAATTTTAAGGAAGCATTATGTATTTATTTGAAATTTATTTTCTGATTCGATGAAGGGGTAATTATGATTTTATGTAATATAGTATAATTTATATTCCATGACCAATGAGTTAGTATTTCATATTATATTTAGTGAATTCGTTCATTCTAGGTGGGGAAACCAAATTTAATTTCATCATTGGAATAACTCCCAAAACCCATTTCCCAAAAATTTTATCTATGTTCACCTCATCGATGGATTGAAACAACTAGTGGTAATTACTAACAATGTGACCCTAAACTAAGAACATAAATTTATTCATAATTTGAGAGACATATTTTAAGAAAAATATTTTATTTTAGGTGATATTATATGCATTATTCAAAATATTTTAAAGTATACTATTATTCTAAAAGCAAAATATAAATATATTATGTAGTAATAAAGATGTACAAATCCTAAAAAAAATTGATTTTTAAAAGAAAAAAATTAATAATATTTTATAGGTAGATATTATCTACCCCATTTCTAACTCCCAAAGGGCTAACCCCATTAACAAAATTCCCTAGAAAATAGGACTTATCATTATGAGGAATAACCAAAATGAGTTGATCCCTATGATAATTTGGAATACATGGAGTCTTTTTATACACTATATGAATCTTAATAAGGTCAACATGGAAGTTCCATTTTATCATACAATTCATTGAAAAATATTCTGTGGATTGTAAGGGAGAACATGTTATTAATTTTTAGATGGGTTTTTTAGTTATTTATAGGTCTCTATTGTTCTATACGACAAAGAGAAGACCATATTTTCATGTCCCTTTGTAACCATTTCATGTAGTGGGATTCAATTTTTATTATCTATTCCTTAGATACATTTCATATTTGAATGTTAAAAACCTTTTAGGATAAGATTTAAGTTTGTGTGGTTGCATGTTTAGATGAATTTACTTTTTTATTGATTCATTTTATCATTTTAAAAAAAATATAAATAGTTTTTAAAATATATTATTTAATAGAAGGTTGTTTTAAATTCTGAAGAGTTATATTTTATAGCGGAAGTAATAATAGTTATCAGGTATGTAATTTCATAAAAATGAATTAATGTGGTTAAGTAAAAAAATTATTTAATAAATTCATTTCTTTATCTTTCTTTTCTGAAACATTCTTGATCTTTTCTCGTACAAAAACATTTTTATAAAAGTTTTGTCAAGTATTTTAGTAATATTGTGCTTCATATTTTCATATAAGTTTCTAAAGGTTCCAATTTTGATTTTGATTTTATAATTTAGAGAATATATAGATTATTTTTTGAGAATATTAATTACATATCTATTGTTGTAGTTAAAAAACTTGGAGAATCATTTTGAGCTACAATTTCATTCTTCTAACAAATATATGGGAGAAAATATTTCCCCTAAAACTGAGAGAAAAACAAAATTCATTCATTAATATTCAAGAACTAGTTATGAATCTTTACTAAATAATCACTAAAAAATATTTTTTAGAAAGTTTAATTAATTTCGATTAATTTATATCTTATTTTCATGGAAATAAATTATTCACTTTCTCTAATCATGAATATGTTAAGTTCTTGAAAAAGAAGGAGATGTATATTCCAAGGTGGTAAGATGAATTTTGTTACCTTATAAAATCAATTTGGAAATAAAATATTGGAAATGTTTTGAGAAAAAGTTTCAAATCACCTTACTGCACATCCCAACATGTAAAAAATTGATTCTAGATCAAGAACAAATAAAAAACATTCCAAGAGAAAAATTTTATTTGGTTGAAGGATAATTAACATCATATAATAATATGTAAACATTCAAGTAACCACTCAATTATAATCTCACATTAACTCCTATTAAATTCAAGTACTTAAATCTAAATAAAAAATCATTTGGGGAGATACATATCATTATAGTATTTTTAATTATGATGTTATAAGTTTATTCTTACATGGGATTGAAATCCAATTTTTTTTAAACATTTTGACATAATATAACGTTTGTAGGCCAATTTAAACCCCATAAAAGAGAAATAAAAGTTTATAATCATGAATTTATTAAAACACACTCATTATAAAAGCTCAGAAATTTTCTATGTAGTTTGAAAAGTACCATTTCACATGAAAAATTTCAAAAATAAAATAAATAACCTGAATATCCAATACAATCTTGTGAAAGTTTTATGGTATGGTGAATAGATTTTGATATGGAATTTTCTTAGGTATTTTATAAAATCTTACATATATCTTGCATTTGATAATGATTCCAAATATGTTCTATCCAAGTAAAAATAAATTATTGTTCTCATGTTGTGTCCCAGCTTATTAGTTCTAACAAATTCTCTAGGTTTAGAGTTATAATATTCATTTATAGTGAACATGGGTCCCACATTTTCAATAGGTGCATGGATGTTTTGATGAGTAATTATAGAGTGCATTATACAAGATCAGTAACTCTTCCAACCCCTAACAATTGGGTAAGCTAAAGTGTCTAATATAGAGATAAAAATTATTTTAGAGATAATAGATAATCAAAATAGAAAAGATTCAATGAAAATGACTGAAATACACATTGCAGTCTTATAAGATAACCTACTACCCCCACCCCCAAATTAGATTAAGACCATATTTCCTATATTAGTAAATAATTTTTTTCTATCTTATGGAGTTGAAAACAAATTCATATTTGGTAGTAAGATATATTAATATATACATGGAAATAACAATAATAGCGTGAAAAAAATAGTTGTACGATCAAAAAAAATTTTGAACATAGGATTTTTAAAATTAAATAATTTACAATGAAATGAAAATAGTGTCTTGTAAATATATTATTTTATAAAAAATCGATCATGGGGAGAAATTATTATTAAAAAACACAATACTGAAGTAAATTCAATGTAAAATTTATTCAAGAATGGATGGCCAAATTATAGTCACTCATGTCTATGAGTTTCTTGTTGTGCATACTATTGATGGATACAAAACCCCATTTCACTATTAATGGGAACATACTGATGAAATTATATATAAACATTCCCCATGCACTGGTTTATGATATAAAACTTCACCAACAGGTTTTTTAATAAAGACCCATCAGGTTGTGTATCTCCCTCACATTTGATTTATTACTCTAAATCCATTTAAATGTGCGTTTTATGGTTTATATGTTACAATTAATCGAGAATACAACATTTTTTAGGGTACATATATTTTTTAATTTAGTATTTTCAAATTTTGTTTTTGTTTTTCAAATTTACTATCATTTTTTTAATTTAAATCTATTTATTTTTAAAACATAGTACCTTTTAAAATAATTTTTACCATAATTGGATTTCCCTTATAACATTAATTTTATAGCAATATTGAGTAACAAATTTTACCATTATTTTATATAACACGAATTTTTAAATGAACATGTTTTAGAAATCTATATGAGGTGAATTGATGAAAAGGCCTCTAATTTTGGAATCTCATTACATGATATATTTCCTTATATTTTAATCACTTCCCTAACATTATTCTAATATTATTTTGAAATATTATTTATAATACCCTTTTTCCTGAGGGAACCACTATCTTTTTGAATAAAAAATATACTATGTAATCTAGTTTAAAACATAGATCATTTGATGAGTTTTTTAAAAACTGGATGATGAATTATTTTTTATTTTTTAAGCCCCTTTTTTATTGAGAATAAATTAGTGGAAACCTTTTTATTTAACCCTTATTCCCTTTTCATCCATGAATGAAATGTTTATTTATCCACATTAAAAAACAAATGTCCCCATCTACATTTCTCGGTAATTTGTTTCATGATCAATGTTTAATTTAATTGTTGGGGAAGAGAGAAATTGATCTAGAAAAAGATGTTTTTCATAATCTATTTTAACTTAATAAATGAAATGATGTAAATTTTTGTTGTTTATTCTTTATATAAATTTGATTGGTAATTATGGGAGGATCTAATGGAAATCATCCATATATGTGAATTTAATTTCACTACTTTTCGATGTAATAATTACCTCTATTTCCCACCAAAACATCAAATATAAATAAGAACTCCTTAAACAAGATGACTAAATAAAATAGGAATTCAGTATGAAAAACTTCCAAATAATTTTAAGGAGAGACTAAATGTATCATTTATATTTAACTTCATTAAGGAGGATAACCCTAGTTTTTTATAAAAGATTTATTGACTAATATAACTGAAATATTTTGTATCAATACTTTTCCATTGGATTTATTTAAAATAGTTTTTTATGAATATGGAAGTTGGAATAATTTAAATCTAAAGGAAAATACCTCATAATATGTGTGTTATCAAACCTCAAATCTACCAAATCAAATTTGAATTCCATTTATACGTTCAATAGAAGATAAAAAATAGACAAATTTATAACCTATTAGAGGAAACAAAGAATATGAATGTTTGATGCTAGTAAAATGAAAAAAGGTGTGGAATATCCTATTAATAATCTTTTAGGTAAATAGTTTTTAGATATATAAGAATAAAGGGGAGTGATGTATTATTTAATTATATTAATAATTGTGAATTTTTAATCAATATATACTTCCAATCCTTCAAACTTTTCCTCATAATTTCCTCACAATAACCCACAAAACCATAACCCTTAAAACAACCATAAAAATTCTACATTGTGTGAAAAAATACAATACTCATTGTGTGGAGGGAATATATCCATCACACATATGTTAATCCTTGTATTATCTTGGAATGAGAACAAATATCTTGAAATTTATACATGATGATTGAGTGAATAATTTATATAAAAGTGGGGATATATGTGTGTGTGAGAGAGGATAAATGAGGTTGAAATTAATTCAATGTACTTAATGAAAATGTGGAATTAGGAACATTATTATGTAAAGGTATTTTTATTACCATATGGTTAAAAAGGTAAATCACATTGATAGGTGTTTGAATTTTTCTTTTTGTAATCTTTTTTAAGTTCACCTTTCTAGAAGATAAAGGATTATGTGTGAAAAATTTATATAGGAAATAAATTAATCATATTTTATTAATATTCAAATAATTTAATTCCCTATAATTTATTTAATAATTTAGTTCTAATTATGTTTTTAATTAAATATTAATATTATTTAATTCTATGAATGTTGTTTAAAATGATCAAATTTGGGAATATAATTCACTTACTTGATATTTAGAGTGATATAAGTGGGTTGTAATTTATTATCCATTATTTTAATTTTATTAAGGACTATTATTATAGAGTGTTACATTGTATGTCATACATGATATGATAATCTTTTAAGTAATTAGTTATTCTTGGTGGATTTTTATGTATTCATCCCCCTCAAAGAAATCTAAAAAAATGAATAACTCATATCTATGTAACAGTCAACTAGAACATTGAAACTTTGATTAAGAATCAGTCAAGTACAAAACCAACTCCATAATCATTTATTCATGTTAATTAAATATTTTCTAGTATGACTATGTGATCATCATCACAACTCTATCTAACCATCATCTGTTATAATTTAAACATTATTATTTTCACATAAGAATTAATATAAACACTGTAATAATTGAAAAAGATTATATAGGTATTCTTCTCATCAGTGTAACAATGAATTTGCCCTATTTATACATCATTTAAAATCAGTGTTTAAATTATATATCTTATTTAATCACCTTTGTTTTTGTGTAAACATCATTCCTTTTTTAAAATCATTCAAAAGATTATTAGTCAAAATGACTTCATAAAGATAATATATACTTTAAAAGGATAATTTGGGCTGCCACATTATCAATAATGAATCCACATAAAGGTATCCAAGTGGATTGTGTATAATGATATAAAATCTAATGAAACATTACAACAAAAAATGAAATCTATATATCTTATGGATATTTTTTATTTGTTAGAAATAAGTAAGGGTTCAAAAATATTTATAAGATAATATATTCTAAAAATTTAATATCTAAAAGATAATAAATTTGAAGATCAATAAAAGAAAACATGGATGAAGAATTGAGGGAGTTCTATAATTTAATGATTTCTAGGTGTTCTATCTAGAGTTCATGTTGAGGTTATGTTCACAATTATTGTTCAAAAAAATTTGTGTTCTTTAGTTTTATAAGGAAAACCTCTTCTCACCCTATATCTTCAAAATTTTAAATTGATGGGTAATCTAGATGGTGATCAGGGAATGGACATTTTTATTTTATAATTCTTGAGGCATCTAACTTCAATGAATAAAAATATATTTTTCCTAAAAACTATTTTTTATATTCTCTAATATGACATTATATCAAATGGAATATTGTTTCATTTAATTTTGTTCATTTCTTTTCTTGGATGATGATATATATTATTATTTAATTAATCAATTTTCAATATTTTATAGATACAGAAATAGATGAGTGGTTATGTTCTTAGTGATTTTAAGAAAGTGTGGAATGGGTAATAAAAAATATTTGGTTTTCTAGGAAGAAAAATACTCGATTTTGTATTTCTTATGTCAGTTTTAAGTGAAAAATATTTTACTTCCACACATAATAAAGAAGTTAAATCTATTCAGTGGTTTTAATTATTTTAATACTTTTTAAAATAATCAATCTAATGGTAATAGTGGAAGTGATTTTGGAATCACTCTTTTATTAGTTGATACAAAGAATAATTGAATAATATTGGGACATTGAAAAAATTAAAATTATTAACAAAAACCTCTCTAAATCAGCCTTCTCATAATATTTTTTTAATCTTTTTTCTTTGGTAATATTTCTTTTAAAATCTAATAAATTTAAAAAAACCATTATCTTGTACAAATGGTAAAAAATGATTATTTTCACTCTACATTTGGGAAAACCTAGGTTGTTAAATGTATATAAATTTAACAAAATAATAAATAACATTTAAATCCACACAATTATACGTGTTTTACACCATATTGATCATCATTATGTGAATAATGTTATGAAAATAACTGAAAAATAAGTACAATTCTGGTATAATGGAATTCAATAATTCCACTCTATGACTGTATTTGATGACCACTTGAAGTACATGTGATTAATCCATGTGATCGTGTAACCCTTATGGAGTCAATCGATGCCGTTTTGTGGACTTTTTCATTGTACCAGATTCATGCTATAGGTTTGAAGAGAATGTTGATGATGAGACATTCTTATCATCAATGTTCTTCATGAATTTCCCCTGAGACAGGTGATCACATATCTCCAAATGATGTTCTGAATGATTTTTTATATTTTGGAATTCTATTATGCTCTCTATTTTTAGTAAATTTCTCTCGGTCATGTGTTACCACATAACCCCAAATGGATCATGGGAATATGGTTATTAGTAGTGTGAGGATCTCATTGTAATTGTTCTTTACATGATTCCCCAGATTCATGTGACTTCCTGACATGAAATTATTCATGTGAACAACATTGGAGAATGTTTTAAATGTAATATCTCTTTTTTTATTAATGGATTTCATGTGACACACTGGGGTGACGTCATATATCACATGGGTTATGGTCTTACATAGTGCAAAAGATCAAGATGGATTATGTAAAGAATATTCCACTACCTAAGTTTGTGTATCTTTCTCATCCAACATATGAGGCGATAAAGACATTGGAGGGGGAGGTCTATAAAACCCTCCTTTATAGAATAAAAATGATTTTTTACATAGAAAAATGTTGGATACAAGAGTAGAACAATTGATAGAAGGATAAAGAAGTTAAATTTCATGAGTTTATAGACTCCCACTTAAAAATTTTATTAAGTAACTTAAATTAAATTTGATAAAAATGGGTGAAAATTTTCAAAGAACATGAACTGTTAATGAAAAGACTCATCCACAAGAAAAAATGTACAAGATCAGGCCATGTTACCACCCCTTGTGACATAATTTCATAATGACCTATTGGTCACATTATCACATGAATATATCCTTATCATATAAAAAATTATTTGATCACCTTACATAATATCATTTATGATATTTTTGACCTTATTTCCTTCATGTGACCTTATAAACCCACCTCCTTTACATGATCAAATGACCCCATAACCTTTATGTGATCGCGCAACTCATAAGAGTTCCACTTGTACCCCTAGTTAATATTGTCTATTCTTCCCATGAGGGTATATCCCACATGGAAATCCACCTTAGTATAAGTACCTAATATTTAAATATTTTATGACCTCATGAGGAAAAAATTGATATGAGTTTCACCATGTTTCCATACTCACTAGTTTAATAAGAAGATATGTACTATGACGACATTGAGTACAGTTATAATCTAAATATATAGGATGTCTCTTTAAATATCGAGCTCCACATTCAATATATTTTCATCTTTAATCTCACATGGCTATTTTTTCTACGAAACCAAAACCCCCCATATAAATTCCAATTTACATTAGTTATTTCATATGATCATCCGTTCTCTCATTGATAAATACTCCCCCTATAACTTATTAGCATATTTATTTTTAGGGAAAATTTAGTGTGTAAGAACCATAAAAATATAAACTCATTCCCTCATGTAGTGTTTTTGGTCTTTTACCATCTCAGATTATGCATACCAAGAATTCCACAAAATGAAATACATATCTAAAATGATAATGTTTCTATCATAACAAAATAATCCCATCAATAGCCTCCTTATTTGGTTTATGTACTGACTACATTTTCTTATCCTTCAAATAGATACACTCCGGATGGAACCTCTCAATGAATCCCCAAATGTATAAACCATTCTCAAACCTCTATTATCGCACATTTTATGAAATATATGTCCCCAATGATAGGAATAACACATAATCTAAATCCTTATTTTAAATTAAAAATATTGGATGCCTCTCCAAGTCAGGATCCCCCCATATACAATATTCAAGTGTCCCTATATACATCCTTACATGTTAAACTACATAGAATGATCCTTTCAAATGACCTTAAACTATGTCAATCAAACGACACAAGATTCGATTCCAATATCGATGGGAAACATAAGATGTCACTGTAAGGTCTAAACCCAATGGAATTCACCTTTCATCATCATACGTATCATGATATATCTCTTATTTAATTATTTATGTTCTATCCTCACCTGGAAATATTCCCCCAAGCCTAGAAATGTGATCTATTTGGGCTATATTCCCGACATACCATATCTGAATAGTCTCTATTCTAAATAAAATCAGCACCCAACTCATTAGGATATATTTCTACTATTTTCCATCACACCATCCTCATTGGTACATACCCTCTATGGGGCATCGTCATAGGACAGTATTCCCAGTTACAACAGTTCATCCTCATAAGGAAACATTACCTATGGTGGTAACTTGAAATTTTATTCATGCGTAAGCCCCAATATAGATATTTATTTTCATATTCCACCCAGTTATCCTTACAACATGACAATAAATTTCATGGATTGGTCATCATCTCATGTCCTTAAAAGGAATTACATGTCCTATTGTGTGGAACAGAACTATATTTGTTCTAATTACTTTCAAAATGATAAATAAGAATCCTCTCCTAATTCATGATCCTAAAACCACGAACACCAACCACATCCCATAATGAAATAAACTCTAGTGTTCCCAACTATATGGATTTAAAACATGTTAATCCTAATAAAATTTTCACTAAGTAATAATGGGTAAAAATGAAGAACATATTATACATGAATAATGTTCAATTGATGGAGAACCTATAACATATACATATATTCAAGTCTATGGAATGACTTTGATAGTTATAGATTCTCATGTATATAGTCAACAACTAATTGTTAAATGTTAGGGTAACAATTCCCACATCCGAAACTAGTAAAAATTCATGAACCTCACTTAAATATAATAGATTTTTAAAGTAGGTGATAATATCCCCCAACATGGTGTGATGAGATTGAACATCCATACCCTTTAATACTATGTCTTCCTAAGAGTCATTGATAAATAACCCCAATGAAATTCATCCTTTGGAATGAAGTCATGTAGCCTGTTACAGATGTGGATACAATTAGATATATCTATGGATGATCCTCATTATGAATAATTATTGGTAAACTATACTACAAATCCCATAGTTATGTATAAGGAAATGTATTTTTATTAAAAAATTTGAACACTATATGAATTATTCAATGAAACTAATATAATAAATTAGTTTATCATATATATATATATAATTAAACATGTTTCATACTTGTAAGTGTGCAATTATTTTTATTGTTTCTTGAATTTTCTTTTTTGGCTATAGATACACTTATCAAAAACTATATTTAATTCCAAGGCAATGGAATCATCAATAGTAAAGCATCCAAACACTATATCTGCCACAAAATCCACTACTTCTATGAATTGATGGATAAGGTCACATACTTTGTATCTCAAAAACCAGGTGGAAATATGATGTTCTATGAATATCAAAGACATAAAAGAATCCCAACTATGTAGGTTGTGTGAAAGGAACTTTATGAATTTAAATATACCACCCCATATCATATAATTAAATCTTAATAAAGGTTTGTAATTCATGTCACTATGGTCAACTGGTTTGGGATATTATCTCTAAACCTCTACAATCAACAATTTGATTGTCTTGGGAGGGTGGAATGGGGAGTAGAATCTGAATTCATCATGGTTCAAGATTATCCAAAGAGGGATCCTTGTAATTTTCTCTAATATTTCCACACATCTATCTCCCCTAGATATCTGCTCTTAGTGCAACAAAGCTGGTAACATCCCCAAAAACTCAATTCATTCTATCTAATAAATATCACAAGGCGTGAAAAGATATAGATTAAAAATAGAATGACAACTTCCTTAATTTTATTAATAAATCTTACCATGTTACCCTTAAAATACATAGTGATCATTTTCATATCCCTATTTTCACACAGATAGTCTTCCATTACATTCTAGTAGAATGTAAGGGGCTAGAACATATCATCATCCCTAAGAATGAATCCCATCAGCATATCCCTCTATAAAATATAGGAAATAAGGGTGTAGTCCTAATTAAATAAGGGATTTTTCCAACATTTCATTATGACTAAAAATGTACAGGCCTATATCACAACCCATACCCTTTAGAATTTCCAATATATCCAAGAAACAATATTTTAGCTTTACTAGTATATTCAAAAAAATATTTTATGGATGGGCACATATTATTGGTCAAATTTACCGAGAAGTATATCAATATTGTTATCATAGTGAGATATAGTCTATCAATCACAAACTTACATTTGATATTTAATATGTGTAAATTCTCTAAAACCTCATACAAATTCACTTCCCCAAAAAATCGAGTCCCTATATCTTTCATTCCCACTTCATTAAAGAATACAAGAATATTGTTAGAATAGATGTCTTAGGATTCATAAGAGATCATTATAATGGAAAAGATTATTTATTCATGATCACTGAGACTCTCATAACACTTATTATTAAATTCAATAAACCAACCCTTGTCTTAGAATTTAGGCCAATAGGTCTCTACAACGTCATTTAAAATTTTTCTCAAAAATCCTTCTTAACCATTTTCTCCCTTGGTTCCCCTCCTATATCTCTGAGAACCAATGTTCCTTTTCCCTAGGAAGTGTTTTTTCAGTCAATTAAATCATATCTCTAGAAAATTTACACTCTATTACAACATACTCCACATTTGTAACAGATGTCATGGCCTATAAACTGGATATTAAAAATTATATCAATAGAGTGATAATTCTCTTTCCTATACTTTGGGATGAGAAGATAGATTTATCCACTAGAGGGACAGATATGATTGTTCTTTTTTGTTTCTTCCATCTGCTACAAAATATGTATCAATGTGAGTCTCACACAGAGTTTCTCCCCCTCTAGGGGTCCTTTTCAGGGTGACCCTCTTTCCACCTAACTTTTTATTATTATTACTGATGTTTTCTCTAACCTTATTTCAACAACAGCATGAAATAATCATATTCATGGCATGAATTCCTGTTTTAGAGGAACCACCATCTCCTACAACATTATTTTGGAGGACTGCATTCACTTCTCCATGGACACTATAGAAAAATCGTAAAACATCAACCTCCTCGTATGCCTTTATGAGAATGCCTTGGGAGAGTGTTTCAACCATTCCAATTTAAAAAGTTCATTCTATTATGGTGTTCCCACTTTAAAAAAGATGAACTCTAATGGAATTATGATATTTATATGGCTGATAAGAATCAATGATATCTTGTTCTACCTATGATATTTGAATATTATAAAACAAATTTCTCCAATATCCTTCATATAATTGTGGAAAAAAATCAATGATAGACCATCCAAAAGGTATCCATGTTATGGTTAGAAATTCTAATCAAAATTTTCCCCTAGAATATCCCCTCATACATTCTTTCTCTATTCAAATATATTTTCACCTTTATTTATTAGCCTTAATTTCACCTTAGTAATTTCTATTGGGGTGATAAAAATGGAAAAAATAATTCCAATTGAATTGCGTGGGAAAATCATTGGAGGACCAAAGTGCATGTGGGATGGGATTCTGACACTTATGCCTCTTCGATGACATGATACTTGCAATGAAAGGACGGTGATTCAACCAAAATCTTAATTCCCATTATGCAAAATTCATCCATGTTAAATAATTTCCCCATACAGACATTTTTGGCACTTACCTTGGCCCCCTACCCAACTTCTTCTAGTGAAGCCTTTTTGGAGCACGTGATATCCTTCTATGTGGAATCTACTGGATAATTGATGATGGTGCCACCATTAAGATCTAGAAGGTCCAGTGGAAGGTCATTGATTATGGGAGAAAATCCACATCCTCTACACCTAAAGGACTTGAAAATGCTATTGTTAACACCCTTGTTATTGAATATAGTTACATATGGTTCTCCTAAAGGATTCTATCTTTGTTAAATTATATGGATAGGAGAATAATTATAAGAATTACTTTTCTGTGACATGGGGATTGACCACCTCTTATAGAGTAAAACGGATTAGGAATTTATTTGGTGAAATTTGGGTACTATTTTGTACATGGAAGATATTTTGCAGAGTCTTACTCCACTTGAAGATCAATCTGACACCTCCTTGTACCTCCCAAGGTGCACATTTTTTCATAGAAAACCAGCAATGGTATTATACCATTCATGGTGTTTCTCACTTCTTTCCATGAAGCGGATTACCTATAATATCATATCTACAAATTTATAAGCTAATATTCTCTTCACTCTATCCTTATCTAAAATGGTGAGAGGTCATTCTGGTGTTCCCACAACCCTCATATTAATTATCTTTTGGGCATGGACCCTAGATTTTAGGATCTCATTTTAAAATTACCTTTACTACTTCTTATAAAGTACCTAATCTATATGTTCACTTTGGAATGGATCATATGGGTTTGAAGAAACAATATTGTTTTCAACCTTTCATAAAAATCATGGTACTCATGGATTGATCTTGGTGCTCACTAGTCAATTATATAGAACTGTTCTGATCTCCTGCATTATGACTATAATTATAAGAAGAACCCAATGTGTATATCCCTCCCCTCTCTGATTCCTTAAAAATGAACGTTGATACTTTTACTTGAGACAATGATATCACTGGATTTAAGGTGGTGGTTCAAAATGTAACTAGAGCCCCTATTTCCACATCAAAAAATTCTTAACATGACCTCCTTCTCTCCTCACACCGTGGAATCTAAAAAATATATTTTTGTCCTTGATTTTTATTTTAAATGAGGATGGAGTGCCATCATCTTGGATTCAGAAGACCTCACTGTCATTCATGCTATTTTTATCATATATGACTCCATCCATTTGGTCCTTTTGTTTTTAGAACTAATTCTCTATGGAAATACTTCTCTTCATGTTTTTTATCTTTTACAAAAAGAAACTTCAATAGGGTTTCTCACCATTTAGATTCTCAGGATATCTGGAGATCCCCATTTCCAGTTGGGAATTTTTCCTAGATGGATGAATTATCTTATTTCTGGTGATCTTATATCTCATATATTTTAACCTTTCCATTTTTTTTCAGAAAATACAAGTTGAATATTCAATGGAAAATCATAATTAGGAAAATATTAAATCTCTAACATAGGTTTTTTATTGTATTACACTATTCAATTTGGGTAAATCATATATCCCTAAAAAAATAAATAGATTCTCAAAATATTCGAGCAAAAAATTATAGACACGAACATATTCCTACTCCCACCAATAAAAATCTATATCCAAAAGCCAGCAAAGAATATGAAAGTGTAGGATAATATCCCTACTACCATTATGGTGGTCCATCGACATATCTTGATAGGGAATGAACATTAGAATATCCAAATATCTTCCTATTATAATATGGAATCCACAAAAAGGTGGACTCATTTTCCTCCTATCAATTTTCATGATCACTAATATATCACTATAACTTTAAAATAATAGAATAATATCCCCATAGTGACTAAAAATAGTAATAAGTTTATTCCATTTAATAACACATAGCAGGATCAAAATCCTTCTATACTATGAAGTTTTGGCATCATACTATCACCACTACACAAGTTTAGGATTGTACTCTTACAATATCTAATGTCAGCATCATTGAGGAAATAGAGTTCATATATAAATTGGCTCAAGGATCCACTAACTCTTCATCTCATATATGATTTCAAAATTATATTGAAAACCATATTCATGAGACCATGGATATGGATTACAAGGATCATACAACTAACTTCCACCAAGAAAAACCACCATATAATGATATATCACCTAGGTAAGGACACGATCCCCTTATTAAGAAACTTTATTTTGAGAGGTCACAGAACAACAAGGATCATCCATATATGGTTCCCCATTAGTCTCCAACAAAACCTCACCATGGTATGTACGAAACCCACAATGGTGGCCAAAATCCTTGAATTACAAATATTGTGACTTATTATCTATAGAAAATTGAAAACCATGGTCTTACTAGGTGGATGAATACATCTCTGATGAAGACTGATTTGACAAGGATACCTAGAAGTTGTTTTCTGAGAACAACCACCTACTAATTTTTCTCCTATCTCCACTTCAATATACTATATATACAATGATCTTAAGGTGGAGTGCATGCCTTTCCTATGTGAGAACATGTGGGAAACATTTCAATTAAAGAAGGATCATAAAATTCTTTATCTAAGATATTCAGATCGTTTTTGGGCTTTGAATATGATCTAATACTAGAAAGATAGTGAGGATTTCTCTACATCTTAAGTAATCAGGTCTGAAAATAATTGTGATAGTTGATAACATTATTTCCTATAAATCTTTAGGTACTTACTAAAAATAATCACTAAATCATTTTCATATGTACACATATGATGATGGTGTGAGTATGGGTAATTGAAATTCACCTCATCCTCTATTTATTAGAGTCCCTAAGATATTGAATTATATAATTTCAATTCCAAAATATAATTCATAGGCTATCTCAATGTGAATTCTAGTTTGTCAATATAGAAAAATCCTCTCATTTCAAAGATACAAAAGTAACATGAGTGTAGAGAGTAGGATATTAATATGATTATATTTCAAGCCTCAAAAAATTGAAAAACATGACACAGATGAAACATAAAAATCCTTAATAAAAATATTACACCCTATTCCATGTATTTCACATTATGATAAGTAGAAAACACTTGATTATACATGAGTGAAAATGCACCAAATTAAGAAGATCACACTGAAAGACACTATATATTAAATTCATGATCAACCCCAACCCATATGTATAAGGTAATTATTATCACAAACTCTAGATAAATGGTAAAAAATCCCATAAGATTTTAAAATAAATTGTCAGTGGTTCGAAATCAACACCACCACATTGTGATAGGGGTATTATTACCACAACTACCCCCTGGGATTCATCAAATCCTCATTAGATTTAGAAAATGTTAGTGGTGTCCCCACATTATACCCATATATTATGTATAGGGGAATTAATACAACATTCTCATAGGATATCATTTTTTTCTATACTAGGTAGCGGATACCAGTAGGAAGTCCACATTATTTTCTATAACCATGAAATACACGCATTCCGTTCCTGGTCACTTGGTGAGGGTGATCCAATATTACCTCATGTTCACTATTCAATAACCCAAATCATGGGAATTTATGACTAATATGATCAAACCCTATAAATTTTGAAAACCATAATGGTCTAGTGAGATAAATGGGTGGGGAGAAAACCTTAACATAACTCCTGAAGTGGGAGAAGATTATATAGAATCACTCCATCAAATAGATGATGATGAAATGTTTACTGCCACCTGTTATACCTCTATGAACATTGTCATCATTAATCTAGTATATGATATTTAATGATACAGAGAAGTTGAGGGATGTAATGTGAACAATATTACCTAACTAATGGGTTATAATGATGTATAATATAAGGTTGTGGTTACCCCTAATTATAGATTGATCCAAAACATGGAACCTATAAATTCATAGTTTTCACCCAATCAATTACATTTTACCAGGAATATAGGGAAATGTATTGTTATATCTAGCTAAACGTTAATAAATCATGAATTCCTTATCATAGAAGAGAAGTTATCATAATAAGAGGATGAGATATATAATCTATAATGGATCCCTAAAAAATTTCATAGGGTAAATATTCCCAATTTATATCACCTCTAAACATAAATAAAATTTCTCATCCAAATCACTAGGATGAGGTTAATTTACCTATAAATTTGGAACCTAAAAAATAGACTCACACTACATCTAACCATTCAGTTTTTCCTGAATGTGCATATTGAGGAAGACCAATACTTTCCTCTATTGGTAGAAATCACCCACAAATTGGGTTAATAACCTTATACTAATGTGAAATTTAAATTAGTTAGTGACAAATCCATGGTTACTAGGTAAAACCTTGCCCATTACCCACACATGAAAATTCCTTAATATAGTGGTACACCCAAAACTCCCCACCAACATTGATATTATTACCTCTTCAATGGAATCTATGGAAGAGAGGAATTACCCCATGAAACCCAAAAGGAACCCATGTCTCGAATGGTTGTATTCCACTCTAATGCAACCCAATATTCATAACCCAATTGTTTTGACCTTCCATGGAACGGTAGATCAATACAAGTATCTATCACATTTTTTTGTCTTGATAAAGAATCATTATTGGATAATGTGTTCTATAAGAGGTAAAAAACTGTGGTTTGTTATAAAAAATTTAGTGGTACGCTTTTTTTTGTTATAGTAGCCTCCCTTCAAGGTCTATCATAGGCTACTAAAAACGTCACCCTCAATTCTTCTATAAATTTATCTAAATGAAAAGTAAGACAATGATCATCTGCCTCAAAAACTATAAACATCATCAAAATTAATTTATTTCTGACTTTATCTTCTAAAAGAAAATCCAAACATACTTACTAATCATCCCACTCCCATAATAGAAATTACTAAAAACATTGTGCACAAATCCTACATGATGAACAGTACATGCCTCTAATTCATTGAAATCTCTGGGTGACATCTAGGTATTTTTAGACATAAACCAACATCTATAAGATGTCATCAATTAAGCCAAATAAAATTATAGGTTAATGATCCTGACATAAGAGACACGTTTTGATATGGTGGATATTACCACTGTCACACTTAAGCTAGTTTTGGTGCCTATTTGACCACCTTAGCAGGATCTGCATCACCAAAATCCTTTTCCTAAGGAAATTATAAAAAAATAACCCCAAAATAGACGTTAAAATATACTAGGGAATCCCACATTTTTAGTAATGTAAGAACAATATAATATCCTTATAAAAAGAATAGGTTCCTAGTTATTTTCTCACATCCACTGAAAATTAACTCATCAAATAGCATGGACCAAAGAAACATTGTGAGATTGAACTATGTGATCATCATGACAAATACCTATTTCATTGGAGGATAGGTTACACCAAATTGGAAATTTTTTTCTCTAAGTACATTATAAATGTTATGGTTGATTCCTGACAGCTGATATTAAAAAACCCTAGTGAATGTGGCTCATATATCCACCAAAAAATCAATAGAAGATAATGATAGTAAATATTTTTTTCTAGATATAGAGAAGAGATCAATAATATGATGACTCCAAAGATAGTCAATATTTATCATGTTATTCTAAAAAAAATCATCCTCCAATCATGGTTTCAAAACATCCTTCTTTATCTAAAGTGATACCATAAAAATAATCCTCCAGAGGTAGACATGGATTTTTGAAGTAGATTTTAGAATAGAAGAAAGAGTGTCATATAACTACCAAACTAGCCTTGACTCTCATGGATTTTATGCCATAGTAATCTAAAGGATGGTCATCGACCAACAAAAAGGAACCCTCATTAGATTAAGAGAAAATATTACACCATTTTAATATCAATAAAATAAAAAAACTACTTTATTGATGAAAAATATGCTTATAAACCTATGTTCTATATGCCTGTATATGGAGTAGGAGGTAGAGGTCATATATGTCAAGGAAGAAGAGAAAGATAAATTCAGGACTAAGATCAATATCTCAGTGGCACCACTATTGAATCCCTATATGCAGTTGAGACCCAATATAAAGAACTTAATATATCCTAAGATGAACTTGAGTAAACCATATAGTCATCAAAGATTCATCCAATGAAATATATTTTGGATATCTGATTCATGGGTATGAAATTTCAAGACTATCCTAGATGAGTGTAAACGAAAATTAATATCGATACTTCATCGAAAATAAATCATTCCACTTCTTTTAATGTTCTAAATATATCTACCTCTATTACTTCATCACCTAAGGAACATTATATGAAGAATACCCATGTTGATATATTCATTTCTATATTTCTAAAATATGATATTTTGAACTAGTTCATAATCATCATATCCATGCTCTCATTCATAGATTCTCTATGTCTCTAAAAATATCTTAATGTGGCTCATTCCCAAACCCTTTAGTGTCCCAAATAGTTTCAACTAAATTTCTAGAATGATGAGTTTTATAAAAAAACCAATTTAGTTTGATTTCCTAACACTTTATCTTTCATTTATAATAATAAATAAGAATCCATTCAATAAAAAACCATACCTATATTCATTTTAGGAATACCCGTCAATATCTATATTCGATGAATTTGGGTGAAAGTGGATATTGGATTAATCATATAAAAATCTAAAAACACTTAAATTTGGGATACAACAAGGATGATTTATCTCCCATGAATGTGACTATTCAATTTTATGATAGAGAGATTATAAGACACTTAAAATGATCAAGCTCATGGAAAAATCCGAGGACTGAGTCTCTAATTGAATTTTCATAGTTATCATTCCTAAAAGAGTATAAAATATCTTACGTGGGTGATCATGGATTTATACCCAAGTGGAGGTGCAAAAACATTTCATCAATTCTAAAAGAACAACTTTAATGAAATGGTTGGGATGTTGTTAGTGAAAATTATGATTTTGAACATTTTGAATCATAGTATATTGAGGTTGTTCTCTAGAAGAAGGAATGAGAATAGTAGTTGATAAATGGCACCATTTAGGTTTCCACTCCCAACAGCTTAGAAACCACCCCTACAAGAACCTAGATCTTGATCGGTAATGATTATGTATTTCCCCTAAATGTGGTTAAGGTATAAGGACCATAATAATATAGTAAAATAGTTCCACATATTGAATATAAAATTCCCATGTACCATTGGTGGAATTTCAAAATTCACCTATAAAACCCTCCATAACTCAAGATATCAATTATACATTCATTATAAAAAATTAATCCTTGAAAAAATCTCCAAATCACCTCAAATTATAAAACTCAGGCCTTTTCACTCCCAGTTCCCATGGTAAGTCCCTTTTAATTCATCTAGGATTGAGAATCCCTCGTCTTACCTACTGTTCATGAGAACGCTTTTGATGAAGTTGTTATGGATGAAGAAGATGGTAACCCAATGTATTCCCATCAAACATTGGAGTATGTAATATCCATAACCATTGATTAGCTCATGTAGGTAAATAATTGAACCAAACAGGTCACTAATTTGACATTGATCAGCAATTCCATTCATTTTGGATAGGAATTTATGTATATCTAATTCTTAATGAAACACACATGTTGACCTAGAATTATATAGGGACTCTAGTATTGGAACTTAATGTATATACCCATAAATAGGCTTTCTAGAAGACCTTCATTGTTTCAAATAGGTAGTCAAGATAATTATTCACACACATGCTTCCAATATATGTCTAATATTGATACAATTATCAAATATATCTTCATCTGAGAGGTAAAATAAACAATAACACTTTCTAACATCATACCTATGAAGAAAATAAATTAATATATCATGGTTTATATATATTTAAGGGATCTCAACCTATATTTTAAAAAGGACTTTTTCATAGTTCCCATCATGGAACTCATTATCGATGCTACTGCAGGATTCAAACCTTTTCCTTTATAAATGATTACTTATGGTACACCCATACCTATATGTACATTGAAGATGAGAAATCTACTACATTGAAGACACCCAATGGGATATTCGACTACCAGGTTATACCATTTGGATTGAAGAATTATTGTTCCAATTATCAACATTATGTTCATCACATCTTTAAACCCTTTCTAAGAAGGATCATGGAATGTTTCATTGATGGTCATGTTGTATTGTCCCAGTAGCACTATTATCATCTATACAACATTCAAACAATATTTAGTAAATTATATAATGACTTATTGAAGATGAAACCTATGTAGAGTGATTTAATCGTGACATTATAAAAATTCTTTAGCATCATGGTACATTACCATGACATCAAATTCAACCATAAAAATACTAGTATGCTCCTAAAATTTACACCTCTACTAAACCGTAATGAGTTATGAGGGACTAAGGGACACATAACATGTATTAGGTGTTTCATAGCCAAAATCACTTGTATATGCCTCCATTTTATGAGGATAATGAGGATCGGATTTGACAACATGTTTGAAGAAGCTTACCAAAAATCCTTTGAGAACCTTTAGCAATAAATGTTACCCCAACAAGTCCTTATAAAACTATTATAAGGGAATCCACACATACAATATGTAGAAACTATTAAGAGATTTCTTGATACCCCTATTATAAAAACAAATGACATAGTTAATGAAATTATACTCAAATATCTTAGCTAAACAATTCTAAATATAGATTTTGATATTCTAATATCATTAAAAACTACGTTATACACGTCATGGTTGAACAAATTTTAGTGAAGTACTTTCATTATTAGGAATTTTATTGGGCTTCCTATATGGACCAGATCAGGTACATACTCAACCTCCCAATACTAACCAGGAGTCCAGCCTGATGGGCCGTTATCCTATAACAATACGACAACAAATTCTTATCACTTAATGAAATCAATGGAAAGGTTCTATATAATTTTCTTATAAAACATCATGCCTTGAAGATAATATTGGTAAACACTAATCTCACTTAAAAAATATTTTCTATACTCATGACACTCCCTAAATTTGGGATATTTATTTATGGAGCATCGAGTAGTCCGACCAAGAAAAAATTTAAATAGTAAATCTCACTCAAGTTGGTCTATGGATTATCTATGCTTCCACAAAAAGGAAATTCTCTTATATTCCTTCCTTTAGTCCAAAGGATACACGAAATATGAGGTAGAATAAAATTCCCTCGTTATAAGCCTAGTGTAAGACTTGTTGTTTTAGATAACCCATCAAATTCTTAAAGAAAATTCATATTTATTTACCTTGGATATTAATGGAGAATATGAAATTATGAAAGAAGAGTTAATCCCACTCATTTTCTATGTGAGGCGACTAATGAAAATTTTCAATTTAAAACAATTATTGAATCAATTTCCCCGTTCACACAATGTTTTCACTGGAATGCTAGATAATACATCCATAACCCTGGATAATCTCAACCAAGATGATAAATTATTTTACATTGTGTCTCAAAGGGTAGTATCACTGGTCATCATCTACAACATAGATAATATCAACCATCCAATGCTTCCCCAATTCATGACTACACATTATCAATCATTGGATTTGTGAACAAAATAATGGACTACCTATAATATGATACCCTCTAATCAGACTGAGCTAAAAAGAACATAACTTTCATTGAGTATGAAGCATAATGTTTTAAGATGGGAATGATGAACATAATGTACACTATAAATAGGGCTTCGGTATAGTCCTCCTCAGATACATCAAAGAAAGACATATCGTCATTATAATGTAAGACTTTCGTGCTGGCTTTCATTGTGTCCATCAGTCTGAAACTAGGATCTCCCCCCAAATTATTATGCCTGATTATTTTTAGCTGAAAATTATTCATGACTTTATGGAATTCACTATTATTTTTAATTCTTATCAAACAAATAAGAACTAAATCCACTAGATCTTATAGTTCCTTCATATTTCCAATTACTCGAGGGTATTTTCCATATAGGGAGTGAATCTCTTTGGGCTATATCCCCTATATACATCCAATTAATTTAAATTCATACTTATTGATAACAAACTCTTGGCTAAATGGGTTGAATCCACACACATAAATGAATTAGATATATAGAACATCATCAATATTAGGAATACCAATATCATCACCCTATTTTGTGTCACTCATAGAAAATAGATATAAAATGGCACCGTTTTCTATTCCTCCAAGTTGGATGGGTTTTTTCAGAAGTAAAACATAGAGTCTATACATTCATGTCATTATCTGATAGTGAAAAATGGGAATATTTTTTATTTAAATAAGAAAATAAAATATAAACCATAAAATGGAGGGAAAATAGAAAAGGTGTTTCCATAAAAACACATTCATGCCTTATTGTCCAATTATAACATGACACAAATTTCAGCACAAAAAACCCCATGTTCACTAGTCTATGGAATAGAAGACGTATTAACCATAAAGTTATCGTTTCCCTCACATATAATGTCTATATACATTAATTATTAGAAGGTTAAAATTCCAAAAAGTGACTTGATGAGTTATAATTAATAAATGAGAATTGGTTTCATATATCAGTCCATTAGGAGTTCCATTACAATTAGATTGTGGGGTAATTAAATAAGAATGTATGGATCTAACAATTCTGATAAGGATAGATACTATTGGTTCTCAAAACCTGAGTGATACCTCAGAATAATAATTTGAAGATAAAAGTTCTAACACCCCAAGATTTCATAGTCCGTTATTTATTCAAAGTAATTCAATAACTTTCACTACACGCAACACTGAGTTCAAGCGCACCATGACTTACCAAACTAGTCGTTCAAAAGCGTTTATGAATAGTATTAACTAGAATTTTAAACTTTATATCATCCTTATAATTTTAGAATCCATAATATGAGTTTCTTAGACATAATATAAGAATGAACGCTATTTTTTCATATAAATGATGTATTTTTCAAAAAATAAAATTTTACTGCTTTTTAATTGAGAAAACTCTTTAAATCCAATATTTGAAACTTTTATATATTAAATTTGAAAAAATAAACTTCTTCTTTAGAATCAAGAAATAATAATTTATTTTTAATATATTTTTGGTGTTTTTCTGATAACTTTCATATTTGGGTGAAAAGTGAAAAATACCATATTTTAACTAAAAACAACATTTATTCAAAATTATATTTAGTGTTGAATAATAAATTTTAATGGTTTGGAGGTATAATTAGATTATATTTTTTTACCATTTAATCTAATGATGTTCATTTCAAGTAATTTCACTTTTAAATTGGACGTAAACAAGTATCAATCTTTTGATAGTTATTATTTCTTTAAAATACGCTTTTTTGGTTTTGACAATGGAATTAATTTTAAATTAATTAAATAAAATTATATGTTTTTTAATTTTTAAAATAGAATTAATTTTTGAATTCATAATTTCAAAATTAGCTTAGGGTGAATTTTTTGTATTTTTCTGAAAACTTTCAATTTTTGATGAATTGTGAAAAACACTGAGTTATTGTTTAAAACCTAATTTTTATTTAAATAAGTATTTATTTTATTTAAATATTTTTTAGGTAAAAATAGATACATAATACCTATATAAATTCCATTTAATTCATTGGATTCAGTTTATAATAATTTTCGATAAATACAACTTTTATAGAACTTTTTACTATCTTTTACCCACCTCCAAGGAGCATTTTCAAATTTATATAAAACTTAGTTTTAACACTTCTGTGAGTTGAATTTCAGAAATCCAAGAGACACAGTTGATATTAGTAAGTAAAATTTTGTTCTATAATATGAAAATAATTTTTTGGGATTAGTTTCTTTTTACTTTTATTTACTACGGTTAAAAGCAAATAGGGTAATTAAGGGAAAAATGATATTATTATTATCCTAACACATGTCATAATTCTATTGGATAGGTATAATTCTACTGAAAAAAACCATAGGAATAAAATATGATCCTTTTGGTCCACTTGTATTAGATTAGGACATTTATTATAATTTTATTTAAAGGAGAGTTAAAAGAGTTAAAATCAAAGTTTAATAACTAAAACATTTTTAACAAAAGGGTTATACATAATATAAATTCCACTATAAATATTCATTATGTAGATAAAAATATTTCCTACATAATGGTATTTTATTTATAAATTTTAGACATTAATTAATTAAATTTATTTATGACACAATGATGATGCATTAATTACCATATTAATGAATGATTCAAATAATAGACATTATAAATATCCAAATAAATGTAATTTGATGCTTTTTATTAATAAAAATAATTTTCTAGGTTAATAGGACATGTATGGGTTGGTTAGATTATTTTTTTTTACAATTAATAATGATGTTATTAATTTAGAAAAAAAATACCAAATAGTGTCAAAATTGACATAAAAGAGTTTTTAAAGAAAATATTTTATTATTAATTGATATTATATTCCTAAAAATTTAAAGTTCTCCCAAAAGTCTTATATAATGATATTTGTATCATTAATGAACCACATGGGGTTATCTTGAAAGTTTATAGTAAGTTCATTAACCATATAATATAAAAATACAAAGAGATAAATGTCAAACTATTTAACTAAGAGTTTAATCTAAAAGATAAAGTTAATATTGTGACCCAAAACTAACTAAAACCTATTGGTTGAGTGGTTATAGACCCATCACAACCTTATCCTCTAGATAATTCATTTTTGATCCATTAGAAACCTAAAATGATTTTATTATAAAATAATATTTCTAGATTTTCCTAAGGTGCCCCTCACCCCTCTTATAAAAAGGCACTTCCCCGTCTCTCTAATTCACACATTCAAAGCCAATTGGATCGGCCAAACCCTACCCAAATACCCTCTCAACTGTCCTCCCTTCATCCTAGAGTCCTTCCTTTAGTCATAAATCCCACCTTAGGATCCCTTTTGATCAAATCAAAATGAAGAACCCGAAGAAGAGGTAAATATTTCATCACCTCCTTCGAGTTCCTTTCTTCTTCCAATTCCTCTTTCATTGTTGTTTCCATTATAAAATAATAATTCCAGTATCTTCTATATACTGTGATGTTATTATAAATATGTTACAACCATATTCATTGTTCTATCCATCCCTTGAATGACATGTCACCATACGTGTGTACGTACGGCTTACCGTCTCCACGTCGTGGTGTAACTGTTATTCAATACATTATTATTTGGAAGGGTATAATAATTAGTATTAATGATGTAAATAATAAATATAACAAGATAATGATTATTTAAATATTATATAACATCCAATTATATATTATTTTAATGTCAAAAGAATGATATTGTCGCTCATGCGTACGTACAGATTACCGTTTCCACGACTTGTTGAGATTCATTTCCACGTTCACCATTCAACAATGATTATAAAATATATATCATTAATAAATATGTAATATATGACATAATAATTATACTGGAGACATATATATATATTTTCATACATATATCTTATTCACTTAGTTCTGTTCAATATGATATGAAAACAGAAACATCATTTATCCGTACGTACGGACTACCATCTCCATAAATGGTGTTTTCCATTTCATATATATGTCCATTATACATATTTATATTCTAAATATATATGATATATAAATCATGTTTTATATTCGGGAAGTTATTATATATTGATTTATGTGATACAATCAAGCATAACAAGTTATAACACGTACGATAAAGAAAACAATTATTACCCAAAATGTTAATTTAACATGGAAATTATTATTAAATGGGTAGTATAAAGTCATAAATTAATCATGTTTGATAACATTAATATTAATATGGTTGTTTTATAATTTAATAACATAGTATGGTCTTTATGCAGGATGTTAAACATACCCTCGACTAATGGAAACTGCAAGATAAGGGTTAATTCCTCAATCTCATTATTATTCGATATTGTTTATGAGTAAGTTTTTACTGGGAAATATTTATTATCAATGTCCATGTTTCATTATAGAGTGTTCAATGGGATTATTTTAATGGACTGTTTTATTAAAACACCATTTTAAATGTTTTAAATATTTATTCTTCTAAATCATTCTCATTAATGTTAATGTTTTCAAAATAGTTTTTAAGGATTTATTTATATGGACATGAATGTTTTTAAAATGTTAATTCCTTTAAAAAAGTTTCAAAGATGTATTTGACACTATGATTCAGAAATGTCTTTAAATTTATTCCTTTATAAATTTTTTGACTTTTAAATTTTTTTATTAAAAAGGGATATTTCTCTCAAATAGTTTTAAAAATTATTTTCATCTATGTCAACATCCATTGATAGATTTTAAACATGTTTGAAGTTGATTTGTTATGATACAAATCATTGATATTGTATTGATGTTTTTGTGATATGTTTGAATATGGATGTGTTATTTTTATACCATTCATGGTTTATGAATAAAGTATTGACATTTCATATGCCACTTTTAATACGAATTTTTATGTTATGTTTAAAGGTTTTCATTTGGGGAATGCACTGGACTTAGTAAGTGATGGGTGGAGCCCGATATAGCTGCTCGATGCATCGGTAGGTCTCATGAGACAAAATAGTGTCTTGGCATAAGGCCTTGACAAAATATAATTTGTATTCTTGGCACAAGGCCATGACTATGTGGTTATTAAAGTTTAGCATTATGCATTCCATCATTATGAATGTGGCTATTGATATTGCATGTGATTATTCGACTAGTAGAATATCCATGTGAGTAAGTAAATGCAATTATATTGATTAATATTTTCCATATTATGATGAAGTTTATTCTGAAAAGGATTTTGTTTAGTTCTATGCATTTCATTAATTACTTATGATTATTTATGAAAGTTTCTGCTATATTGTTATCCTTACTGAGCATCTGAGCTCACCCCTTTCTATGTGTTTTTTCAGGAAGCGAAGAAGTATATTATGACTGACCTGTAGGGAAAGTCTATGGGATATCAGTATTGTCTATGGAAACAATTTTTTTTGTAGTTTTCTATTTTATGATGTAATGTAAACATCATGTATAAAATCTATTTTCAAAGACTGCTAAACTGATCGGTCTTTCGGGACTTAATTCCTTGTAATCATGCCAATGTATTAAAATAATACACCGAATCTGGGCATATGGGGTTGTGGCGTAACAGTTGGTATCAGAGGAATTTTAGTATAAACCATGGAATATAGATTTAGATAAACTCTGACTAGAGCACATAGCCCAAATATATACTTTGAGGATTAGTATAGAAGAACTTCCTAGAATTTTGGTATTGTCGAGATTTTGTGAGTTTTCCAAGCAATACATCCCTGTCTAGATACGAGTAGGTAGAGGTGGTTCTGGCATAGATGTACCTAGGGGTAAAACCCAAAAACACCGCTTTGATCTAGACTCAAACAGGAACTAGTGCACGATAATGAGCCTTGCTGCACTCTTGGTTACGACACTCCTAGGGGATAAGATTAGGATAATTGTCATTTTCTTTACAAATCATTATGAAGGATTTATGAGTATATACCTCCTCAAAAAAATATTTTTTTGATTATGGATTATGTCCATAAACTATTGAATTTACGTTGGGTATTTTTCATGTTTGTAATTATTCATTACAATTCATAAACTGATCTAGTGTAAGCCATTGTATAGAAATGGTGCCCAGTATATGGAATGTGAACTCCAGCAATACGTATGATCCAATGAATAAGAAGGATCATATCTTTCACGGTATTAATTCAACATTTAGAAGTAAAATAGTCTTCAATGTATTCTAAAAATTTGAAGAAATAATGTCATGTGTTAATAAGATAAGTAAATAATTCTCTGAGTCCTATGTCTTTGAAGGGAAGCAAGAAAATTAAAGAATGGAAGAGAGAAAGATGGATAAAGGGAAGAGGGAAAAAAGAATTATTTTTCCATATGTGATAAATGAAGAAAGAATCACCTATGTAAATACTTTATGGGAATGGGAGTTGGTTATAAGTGTGGAGAAAAAGGACACCAAGTATGTGACTGCAAGGGTAAGAAAAAAGTTTCAAATGTACAATGCTTCATCTGAAAGGAGTTGGGACACTACACGAATCAATGTCCTAATCATCAGAGTATACCCCAAATGCTGTTATTGGACAATAATATAGTTATGATACAACCGAAGATGAAGAGGATGATTATATTTCTTACATTTTTATTAAACTATTGTGTCATTTGAGTATTGTATTAATGATGTACGTGTTATAAAATTATAGAGTATATAAGAATTGTAGTTTAGTACTAATTCATTAAGGACCAAATATTGTGTGGAATCAAGAAAAGTGAATCAATAGTAGGTTAAATTTTTGGAAAATATATGGTTGAGAGAAAGATAAAACATAATATGGTTCTGATATAGAGGTAATGATTTTGGAATAATACACGATTGATTTGGACAAATTATATTGGATATTCTTGACTACCTTGAAACTGATTAATGATTTATATATTCCATCATTAATGGAGTTTACAACATTTTTGGATAGAATTGGTATATCCAGTGTTTTATAAGCAATAAGGGAGAATGAATGTAATCAATAATGTTTTATGGTAATTCAGGATGTTGAAGTGTTTTAAAATAATACATGATTAAAGTTTTCACATGTTATAGCATCTCAAAAAGTATCATCATTGTGTTTTCCTTCCTTATAAATTTTGTACTGTGAGTTTGGACAGAATTATTTTGGATAATTCTAGTTTGAGATTATTTTTGGATTTCTATAAAAAGAAAAACCTGGAGGTCAGGCGGAAACCCGTCACGTTCGGCAAGGCCGTGAAACTTGAACCCGCAACCGAAGGGCGACAAGGGTGTATCACCTACCACTGGCCCACATGATGTCTTAGATTGAATAATGTAGTTTTTTTAAAAGGTCTGGTAGATGAATTATAAATTAATTTTTTTGGAAACCTATATGAATAGGATAAATAGAATATTTTTTATGTTCTATTAACTTTTTGTGTGAAAGATGAGTTTTTGGTAGAAATTAGTTAAAGGATGGAACTCTTCTTGTCATGTATATATTGTTTTCTTCTCTTATTATATGAAGAAATTAATTCTTAAACATTAGGTAAGGGACATTAAAACTAAAAATGTGTTATCCTAATACATTATGTTTTGTTGAACTGATGATATTTCAAATCATCATAGATTGATGGGTTTGAAGCCCTCAATTCTAATTTTTTTTGCGAGTGATGACCTCAATCACTCCCAATAAATATTAAATTTTTTCTCCAATTATGTGTCTCCAATTTCCTAAAATGTTCTTCTAATTGAGATCATAATTTACTGGTGACTTTTTCATTCTCATTTTTCCCCTATTAAGACCATCTTTTATTAACCCAATTTCTGATGCGGGTTTTCCCACAAAGGAATTTTCTATTTTCAAACTTTTATTTTAGAAGAACAATTTAAAATTTTGAGGACATATTTTATTTAAGTAGGGAAGAATGTAACACCCCAATACTTCATAGTACATTATTTCTTCAAATTAATTCAATAACATGCACTACACACAACACTGAGTTCAAGCGCACCACGACTTACCAAAATTGTCGTTTAAAAGCAGTTATGAATAGTATTGACAAGAATTTTAAACATTATAAAATCCTTATAATTTTAGAATCCAAATTATGAGTTTCTTAGACATAATGTAAGAACAAAATCAATTTTTTTCAGATAAAAGAACTATTTTTCAAAAAATACAATTTTACCGCCTTTTAAAGGAGAACCCTTTTTAAATCCAATATTTGAAACTTTTATTTGTAAAATTTGAAACAATAAACTTATTCATTAGAATCATGACATAATAATTTAGTTTAGATAAATTTTTGGTGTTTTTCTGATAACTTTCATATTTGGGTGAATAGTGAAAAATACTATATTTTAACTGAAAACAACTTTTTTAATAAAAATAATTTATAGTGTTTAATTAAACATTTTAATGGTTTGGAGGTATAATTAGATTATATTTTTACTAATTAATCCAATGATGGTCATTGTACATAATTTCACTTTGAAATTGGATATAAACAAGTGTCAATCATTTGATAATTATTATTTCTTAAAAATATGATTTTAGGTTTTGACAGTAGGAATTAATTTTAAATAAATTAATGAAAATTATATGTTTTGAAATTTGTAAAGTAGATTTCATTTTTAAATTTGGAATATCGAAATTATCTTTGGACGAATTTTTGATATTTTTTTTTGAAAACATTCAACTTTTGATTAATAGTGAAAAAAATTGTGTTATGGTTTAAAACCAAGTTTTTCTTTAAATAATTTTTTATTTTATTTAAATTAATATTAGGTCAAAATATATACATAATAATTATATAAATTAAATTTAATTCATTTGATTTAGTTGATAATAATTTTAGATATATAAAAATGTTATCGAACTTTTTAGCGTCTTTTACCAACCTCCTAGGAGCATTTGCAAATTTACATAAAACTTAATTTTACCGCTTCTATGAGTAGAATTTAAAAAATCATAGAGACACGGTTCATATTATTAAATAAAATTTTGTTCAATAAGATGAAAATATTTTTTGGTAAATAATAACTTTTTAATTTTATTTACCACGGTTAAAAGTAAATAGAGTAATTAAGGGTAAATATGATATTATTATTATCCTAACACATGTCCTAATTTTATTGGATAGGTATAATTAGACCAAAAAAACCATAGGAATGAAATATGATCCTTTAGGTCCACTTGGATTAGATTAGGACCTTTATTATTATTTTATTTAAAGAAGAGTTAAAAGAGTAAAAATCAATGTATAATAACTAAAATATTATTAATAAAGGGTTATACATAAGGTAAATTCGACTATAAATATTAATTAGAATTATAAATAAATATCCTACATAATGGTATTTTATTTATAAATTTCATACATTAAATAATTTAATTTATTTATAAGACAATGATGATGCAGAAATTACCATTTTAATTAATGATTAAAATAATTGACATTATAAATATCCAAATAAATGTAATTTGAGAGTTTTCATGAATTAAACTAATTTTATAGGATAATATGAAATTTTAGGGTTGGTTAGATTAATTTTTTTTGAGGTAATAATGTTTTTCTGAATTTAACAAAAACAAAATACCAAATAGTGTCAAAATTGACATAAAAGAGTTTTTTTTAAAAAAAAATTATATTATTAATTGATATTCTATTACTAAAAATATAATTTTAAGACAAAAGACTTATATAATTGTAGGTGTATCATTAATTAAATACATGGGGTTATCTTGGAAGTTTATAGTAATTTTATTAACCATATAACATAAATATACAAAGATACATGGTAAATGTCAAACTATTTAGGTAAGAGTTAAATCTAAATGATAAAATTAATATATGACACAAACCAATCTAAAACCTATTGGTTGAGTGGTTTTAAACCCCTCCCCACCTTATCCTTTAAATAATTCATTTTTAAGAAATTATAAACCGAAAATGATTTTATTATAAAATAATATTTCTAGATTTTCATATAGTGCTCGTCACCCCTCTTATAAAAGGGCTCACCCCTTCTATCTAATTCACACCTTCAAATCCATTTTGGATTTGCCAAACCCTGTCCAAATACCCTATCAATTGTCCTCCCTTCATCCTAGAGGCCTTTATTTAGTCAGAAATCCATCCTAAGGATCCCTTTTGATGAAATAAAAAGGAAGAACCTGAAGAAAAGGTAAATATTTCACCACCTCTTTCATGTTCCTTTCTTGTTCCACTTCCTCTTTATTTTTTGTTTCCATTATAAAATAATAAATCCAGTATTGTATATATACTGTGATGTTATTTTAAATATGTTACAACCATATTCATTATTATATCCATCCATTGAATGACATGTCACCATACGTGCCTACGTACGGCTTACCGTCTCCAGGTCGCGATGTAATTGTTATTCGATACATTATTATTTGGATGGGTATAATAACGAGTATAAATGATTTAAATAATAAATATAAAAAGATAATGATTCAGTATATATGATATAACATCCAATTATATGCAATTTTAATATCAAAAGAATTATATTTTCGCTCGTCTGTACGTACGGATTACCGTCTCCACGGCGTGATGAGATTCATTTCCACGTTCACCATTCCACGATGATTATAAAATATATATCATTAATAATTATGAAATATATGACATAATAATTCTACTTGAGAAATAAATAAATAAATATATATATATATGTACTTACATATATCTTATTCACTTAGTTCTATTCAATACAATATGAAAACAGAAACAGTGTTTATGCGTACATACATACTACCATCTCTATAAATGGTGTCTTCCATTTCATATATATGTCTATTATAAATATATATATTATAAATATATATGATATATAAATCATGTTTTATATACTAAAAGTTTTTAAATCTTGATCTAAGTGATACAATCAAGCCTAACAAGTTATAACATGTACGATAAAGAAAGCGATTATTACCAGAAATGTTAATTTGACATGGAAATTATTATTAAATGGGTAGTATAAAGTGATAAATGAATCATGTATGATAACCTAAATATTAATATGGTTCTGGTATAATTTAATAACATACTATGGTCTTTATAGAGGAGGTTAAATGTACCCTCCACTAAAGGAAACTGTAAGGTAAGGGATAATTCTTCAATCTAATTATTATTCAAGATTGTTTTTGGGTATGTTTTTACTGGGAAATATTTATTATCCATGTCTATGTTTCATAAAAGAGTTTTCAAAGGGATTATTTTAAGGTACTATTTTACTAAAACACCATTTTAAATGTTTTAAATATTTATTCTTCTAAATCATTTTAATTAGTGTCCATGTTTTCACAATAGTTAAGGATTTATTTATATGGACATGAATGTTTTTAAAATTTTAATTCATTTCAAAAAGTTTCCAATTGGTATGGGGAACTTTGATTCAAAATTGTCTTTAAATGTATTCCATTATAAATTGTGTGAATTTTAATTGTTTTTATGAAAAAGGGATATTTCTCTCAAAGAGTTTTACAAATCATTTTCATATATGTCAGCATCCTTTGATAGATTTTAAACATGTTTAAAGTTGATTTTTTATGATAAAAATCATCAATATTGTGTTAATGGTTTTGTGATATGTTTTATTGTGGATGTGTTAGTTTTATACCATTCATAGTTTATGGATAATGTATTGACATTTTGTATGCCAGTTTTAATACAAATGTTTATGTTATGTTTAAACCTTTTCATATGGGGAATGCATAGGACTTAGTAAGTTATTGGTGGAGCCCGATTTAGCTCCTCGATGAATCGGTAGGTCTCATGAGACAAACTAGTGTCTTGGCACCTGGCATTGACAAAATCTTATTTGTAGTCTTGGAACAAGGCCATGACTATGTGGTGACTAATGTCTGGAATTATTCATTTCATCATTATGAAAGTGGATATTGATATTGCATGTGATTATTTGACTAGTTGAATATCCATGTGAGTAGTAAATGGCATTATTTTGATTTATATTTTCCATATTATGATGATGTTTATGTTGAAATGTCTTTTGTATAGTTCTATAAATTTCCTTAAATGTTTATGCTTATTTATGAATGTTTCCGCTATATTGTTATCCTTTCTGAGAATCTGAGATCACCCATTTCTATGTTTTATTTTTCCCAGGATGTGAAGAAGTGTATTATGACTGACCAGCAGGGATAGTCTATGGGATCTCAGGGTTGTCTATGGAAACAATGTTGTTGTAGTTTTCTATTTTATGATGTAATGTACACTTCATGTATGAAATCTATTTTCCAAGACTGCTAAACTGATTGGTCTTTTGGGACTTAATTCCATGTAATCATGCCAATGTATTAAAATAATACACCGAATCTGGGCTTTTGGGGTCGGGTATTTACAGAACTAATGTTGGAAGGACCATACATTATGCATAAGGTCTATTTCAATGGATCTCACTCCTTCGCCAAAATTGATGGTGAAGACCACATCCCCCTCCCCCACTAATTCAAGATTTCATAAGAAAGAAATTGTATAATTATGTATTGATCACCCATGATCATGAATAAAGAAAATAAAATTCAAGGAATTTATATCCTTATTGTATAACGTTAAATAATATGGTCATCATCCACTCCACATGTTGTTAAATTGTATGGTGTAATTCCTTACTACATAACTCTTAACTACTTTCAGTGAACCATTCCTTATAACTCATTTTCCCCCTATATTATTATTTTCTCCCTACAAATGTATATAGAACTTGATCGGCTAGTGACTTAGAGCCTTAATTCCACACTATGTCTCACATATTATCTAGATCTATGCAAGGAATAATATATCAAAGTACTATGAGGAAAATTGATTCCCATAACTATGGGACATGTAGAAATGTAGATTCTATTTACCAAAGTCCACATCACTTCCCTTTTAATAAAAATTTAAACTATCCACCATATTATGTATGATTTAGAAATATGTACATTGGTTCTGTAATTTATTAACATTTACCATAAATAAAATGTCACTTACATTATATAAGATTCACATATATATTGGGGAAGATTTAACTTCATGAACTATATGTGTGTTCCTTACATAACATATAATATACATTGTGACTCATAGATAACTTATCCTAGGCCTTTATATAATGAAACAATTCCCTCCCCCTCTATAAGATCACGATATGTGTAGGGGAATTTCCATACAATAACTTCATCTGGATTGATTCTAGACCTTTTAGGATATATAAAAAGGCTTGGGTATATTTCCCTAAGCCCAGCCGTAAGGTCATCAATATCATACCCTTCTCTAGTATTCAGTCTATTTCAAAATAATTAAACCCCAATTATATATGAGTCAGGGAGGATGTTACCTCATGTTGAAGAATCTCCTAGAATTTGAGTTCTTCACCATCACAATAGTGAGAGAATAAAGACCTAGACAATAGTGGGTAATGTATATTTTGAAGACCAATAGACCCCTTAAATAGAATTTGTTTCTAATCATTAGAGGGAAATGTGGAGTCATTTGTTTGATCATGTACATTATCATTAGAAAAATGAGTTATGATAATGGCCCATTTCTCCTTAATGTTTTTCCTCTATTGCCTCACCAAATTGTCATGTTCTAAAGTAAAACTACATGTCACATCACCTATATATTATCTAGATCAGTAAAAGGTACATTATCATCATAAACTATGTATGTATTGATTTATATAGACACATGATACATAGTAATACTTGGATATCCGATCCAATTACCATCCACAAATCTCCAAAATAAAGCACCTCATACATTAGTGTTTTATCCTTATTGTTGAAACTCCAATACCTTCATGCTACAAATCTAATGTATGGATCAATTATTTTTCCTATGTAAGAACCATATCCTTGTAGAGGAGGACACACAAATATTTTATGGGGAATGATGAAATTATGCCCCTAATGGATCTATATAAGAACTACATGTTCCTTGGTTCCTATTATCAAAGGATATTTAGTGATGCCAAGATTCTCTCACCTAAAAATAGATGAAAAATAAAACATAAATACCCCACTTCCTCCACATACAAGCCATATATTAATAGGGGACCACTAATATAAGAACTATTTGTGTCTTTATTCTCCTATCTATAATAAACATAGTGATTTCTTGATCCTCTGTCCAAGGACAAATCTCAATTTAAAAAAAAAATACCCCATTTACCTCTATAAATAAGCTCAATATATTAAGTGGGTTTCCATTGAGAATATTTTGTGAGTCCTGATTTATATAATTATATAGTTAATAGTGACACCCAAACGTTCCCAATCAACGAAATTGTTAATACCCTCGACTTTTCATGAAGCCTGTTCAAATAATTCGTCATTCACAATGGGACTTATTCATGATCACCACTAAGAAGAGTTTATTTTACAACATACATGAATAAAATCCAATATAAACAAGATAATGGACCTCCACCTACATATTTGGAATATCAATAAAATATTCCTTAGTAATAATCCTCTAATTTTAAAACCCATGCTATTGTTAAATATCCCCTATATTTCTTGTCCCTCTAGCCACCTCTTGTTTCTCACACTCAACATTTCTCACACAAGAATATATGTTTTGGTTAATCACAACATCCAGTATAACTAAGGTAATTATGAATAAATATGGTAAAAAATTACCTCTTTGTATGACCTTAAACAACTAAAGAATTATCTATTAATGGACACCCGCCTTGATTGGGTATGAGCCGGATCTTTGAATGGACCCAAACATAAATCTATTTATCCATTACCTAAAGAAATGATAAAAATGTACCTCGTCGAGAATCCTAGAAATATTTAATTAATATATATAGAATAATATCATTATCACATGACCCTAAACTATAGAACTCTAGGCCTTGTCACATGAAGGTAAAATTAATATGAGATGAGTCCATGTTGCATGATTTTAAACTATACTGCCAATAAGATGTGATCAATACTTATTAAAAAGTTCCATAATATACTATCCATTTTCAAATGATGTCCATGATGATTCCATCAAAATTCTTATCAACTCAACCCATAAATTACAATTTGTGTATTGAGTGTCTCATATTACATCAAACCTTTCATGACCATTAGAAATGACTACATACGGCTTCAAGGTACCCCAACACTAAATTCTGAATTCTTGCATACTTATCTAATATATGAGCCTCTTTATTTTAACATATAGACATATTTACCTTGAAAAAATTTATGATGATCAACATTATCCCTCAAAAAAGTTCAATAAAGGCCATCATCCATGTTTGATTCGTGTTCATCACCCTTTTTATGTATTCCCCATTCCATTACTCATGATTCACGAACATTGATCCAAAATTTAAAAAATCAATATATCTCATTCCATATGGTGTTAGATTATTGTCAAACACGGGTATCCGAAATAGGATTTCATTTCAAACATCTCACACACAGCTGATCCTTGCATCATAACCTCAAAATATATGCACTTTGGTCAAATATGTATGACCATAAACTCTATCCCATGATGGTCAAAATAAAAAGGACATAAAAATCAAGTGAATATGACGTAAATTTTAATATTATTAAATCCCATAAAGGGGGTTTATAGAAAAATATAATTATAATATCACTAATAACTTCATATTTAGAGAATAGGAAAAAATAAATGCATAAATAAAAGATGAAAAAATATGTTATAGCCTATCTTAGTACACTAGAAAAGGATGGGATGTGATCTATGGACTCATTTGGTCTTGGAAAAAGTTAGATCAATGATTTATCACTCCATTAAAATTTATAAGGTGTTAATTATGTGGAATGAACAATTTATGGAGTGTTTGAAACATCCATTGATTGTCTTTTATCCATTACCTACTCCATCGCCCAAGTCTTTAAATCTTTATAAATCATATATAGCACTTGGAATGGATTATTCCTTACATCAATGGATCCTATTTCAAAAAAATTATGAATTACCTTAGAACCTATATATGATCCCCCAAATGGTTAACAAGTATTATCCTAACCTTTACAAAAGCTTCTCTAATGCCTTCGATCATTGGAAAATTGTAGGGAAACTCATCACCCTATCAGTATTTGAGATTATCCATGACAGAAATCCCATATCTCCAAATCATATATTAAAACTCTTGGGGTGTGATTTAAAAAACCCATAATCCAACTATTTAAGAGGATTCATCATCCTTGATATTATGTCACTATATATCATACCTATTCTCAAATAAAGGATGTAGTATCTCATTCTTGATCATTTTTTTGTTCCTCCTTTCATGACCATTAAATATATGATATAAATACATATATTTGTTACCCTAACTAAATTTACCATTTTATATGGTATTCAATTTGAGAAATTAATCATCTATTCCAGTACGATTTTTCTCATCACCATCCAGAAAGTATATCCTCGGGGGGGGGAGAACACTCCTTGGAAAGCCTTTCATCCATACCCTACTTCAATTCTCAAGTGATTGAATCTTCGAAAATCATCTTTATAACTTTGAAAGTGGTGTTTATAGATTAATTAAAACCTCTACATGACTATGAATATGTTCCTCTATATTTGGTCTACGAAACCCTAACATATAAACTATATCTATCTTCACCGTGAAAAAGGTTCTTGGATCCCTATTATCCCTTGAAACGTTGAAGCAAAACTCATCACCCAAATGTGATTCATGAGTTTCTCCATCATGTATTCCAATATCATATTACATGATTAAAACATATTATGATAATTTTTACACAACCAGTATTCCAAATATTCATGCAAATTTTGTTTCCTGGATTTTATGACACAATATCCCAAAATCATTCTTGATGATAGGATGTGGTACCACATTATTGGACCTTATTGTGGTCCTCATCCCATGAACCCAAACCGCGTAACTCTTAGTCCAAGATTTACGACAAAATATTTAATTCCCCCTTTTCTATGTATTCTATACCACTAATAGACCCTATATTTAAAATTTTTTCCACTCATTCATTGTTTTACAAACTATCTCCTATGTTCCAGAAACAACCTTTGATATACTACTTCTCAAAAACTACTTCATTCATCAATTATTTGAACTTTTGAAAATATTCCATATCCCTTAGAGAGGTGTGTATCTATATTCATCGTAATATATTCTTGAATATTATTTTACATCCATATTGGATCCTACATAAAATCTCTTGGAATATTAGCCAAATGCATATTCACCATGAAAAAAGGACTTTTGGAACTTGTATACATTTGTAATATTGCAGTGAAACTCATAACCCCACTATGATTCATGATCATTCCTAGTATGTCTACACCATCTCATCATACGTGGTGTAAAATCCTTGATATATGATTTACCCAATCTATATTTAAACTATTCAAATGGATTCATAATCTTAAACATTGTGTCACCATATACCATACCCATACCTAAAGATATGATTTAGTATTACCATACCATTTTACAATATTAATATCACCTTAATTTATGAATGTGGGATTATATAACCCTTCTTTAATATTAATCGACTATTACCCTACAAATGTATTGAGTGTCTTAATCCTCAATAAAATCATTGGTTACCCCAGGTGAGAAGAATTTTTGGCTCTAAGGGACCCTCTTCTTATCTATGAACATATATTCACACTAGATCTTACAAAATATCCCATATACAATAAACCATAGGAATCCTAACATTTTAAAAGTGTAATTAATTCCAGTGAGACTTGAAAATATTTTAGTGTAAGTCATTACCCCAATGAAATTTTAGATGATCCTCGACATGTTTACCCAATCTAATCACTCTGATTCACTCCCTTTGATACATGATTCCATTTGTCAATGAGAATTAAGTTCATGAAATGGTATTTGTATCTCAATATATTTCCCTAAAAATATAATCTTAAAATATAGAAATATATATCCCAATCTATGACCTTAAACTATAGAAACCGATATTGTAAGTTATATTACCATAAAATTCAACAACTTATAGTATACGATATATGATCATGAGCTAAAATAATATAAGGTTTATACTATGAGACCATAAAATGTTGAAATAAATGGTGTAATATATATTAATTAAAACTACAATAGCATATGGTCTAAGTTATAAGACCATAAATGTCAGTATTAATGGGTCAAGGTCTTTCAACCAAAAAACTAATTACATAGGCCTCACATAAATGATCTTAAAATACCTAATTAAATAAACATAGTTATCATCATCTTAAAACCAAAAAATGGATGTCTATCAAAAATTGATTCCTTACTCTTTAGACATGAACATTGTACGGTCTACAAAACAGAGTGTAAAAAATAATTGAAAGAGATATAAAACTTCCTACGATAAAATCCCCTAAAGGGTAGACCAAGAAACAATGAACTCCAAAAACTATAAATATTTCTCATATAAGTCTTATGAAAATTATGGGAAATATTAAGAAAGTGACATAAAGCTTGTGGGGCCCATCATATATCCCTGTATACAATCAGGATATTATCTCTTTTCCCCTGGCCTAGGAAAATGTTAGACGTATCCCTATTCATGATATATTATCCCATCTCACCCAATTTAACCATTAAATTCATCACCTATTCAGAACGAACATGGTCTTGTTACTTGTAAATGTTATTTATACCAATATCCATCAGTAATCCACACCTAGTAAGAATTAATTATGGTTCAAGTGTTTGAGTTTGTATTTTGAGTTACATAATTTGTTTAATATTATTAATGTGTTTTTTGACTTAAAAATGCTTGGTCACAAAGTTACCACAATATAGCAAAAAAGGATGATATATTGAAATCAATACACAGATCATAAAAGATTCAATTTACTAATAATAAAAAAATAATGGAGGAATATCGAGAGCTTGGAGTCTCTTTCATAATCCAAAAAAATTAAGGGGATATCCTAAAAATTAAAAATATCACAGAAATAGATGAAATGAACATATTTTGATCTCTACCATCTTATACTCCATGGAAATTGTGGATTACTAAAATTGATCTACTTATGCAGTCCCCACATATAAAAAATTTCATAGTACCTCTACCCTAGAAATATAATCATTTATGTAATTATTAACCAAAATTATAATCTTATACTAGTTTACCACCATTCTCTCTATAGCATTGAGTAATAAGTGTACTTTTAATAATTCATATTGGAACATGTGGATCTCATCCATCCCAACTATGGTCATGTTTTGGTTAGAATTTATTTCTATTTCATGACAAGAGAATTCAATCAAGCCCTAATTAAGATAATGAATGTACCAATATGAGGCCTTTATTGTTTATACTCTGAGCTCTAGGTCCCTATTATGGTCCCTCATATAGACCACCTCCTTCACCCTGGCATATATTTTTCTACAGTCGAAACTATTAGAGTCGAATGTTTTGAACATATATATTATGTGGACCAATCTATCCTAGATCTATTCAAAGAGATACTATATGATTGGGATCTATGTATCCTCCCACAATTTCATCCTTATAAAAACTGATTAAATACTTCATAATCTGAGCCTCTACCGAAAACTAGCCAAAGAACATGAATGTATTCTTGAACCATGTCACTCAAAAAGGGACTCATTCTTGCATCCCAAGGTGGTCTTGATGTAGAGAAGGATTGTATATTGATTATTCTTGTGGGACAAGATACTAATGTAGAAGGATATTGGACCTCTTAATGCTATGTTAGAGATACTAAAATAAATCCCAAAATTATTGTTCGTTTGAAGACACAAACATAGTTTATAATGACCGTAATTATGTCAACCAGTGAAAATGAACCCCTAACATCCATAGAAATAGCTACTTCCCTCACCTAAAACATGAATTTCTGGGTGATATTTATTTCTACCTATTCAAATAGAAAATGAGACATAGATAAAATCCCTTTTGAAAAAATTATTTATTCATCTCCATAAAGGATCATAAGAATAAATAGAGGATATAAAACATAATTCAAACCCAACTATATTTTCACTTTTAGAGGAAATAATAATCCTATCCTAATAATTAATCAATATTATTTGGGTCAACATAAGAACAACTAAATATGTTTGGATCTTACAAGAGCACACATTCCTATGAAAGGTCAAAGGTAACAGGGGATATTTCATCCAAATCATACTCTTGGTCTCACCCTATAAGGATATTAGTTGATTCTACCTCCCCAAAGAAATCATCTAATGTTTGATTCCCTAAATTAAGAATGGTTTTTGTGTATTTCTCATCCATAGATTTCGTTTTACCATAGGGGATATGATGAGAGATTTAACAGTTTAAAAGGTTAGCGAAATCTATTGAAGTCACTCAAATAAAATGTTTTATAATGTATAACACGTAATAGTTGATTCTAGGTGAGTTTTATTTGTTGAAAACATTTCCAAATTTCTATGCATAGTCATATCTAAAGAGGTATGTCCAAAAAAATTGTACATGAGTGATGAAGGTGGAACTGGTGGAGGAACATATGGTCTTTCTTCTATATTATTAATCATCACCTCCATTAACTCCATTTAATAAAGTGATTCCTGATTATTTGACTAATAATTGTAATATTAACTGACCTTGGTCACCATGATTCTAGGATAGTATATTGGATAATAATTTTTATAGAAACATGTCTATTATAATACATTTTTTTATCAAAACTCTTACTTTTTGATGTCATGAGATCCTCCACAACCTCACCCCTAGTCACCATAAATATATCAATGGATTTAATCACCAAGGTAACCAATTAACCATTTATATATGACCAGACCTAGGAATAAACATATGTATTAGAATGACCAACACCATCACTGTTCGGAGGGATTTTCATTTGAACTAATGTTTTCTCCCAATAAAATATCATCTATAAATAGAAATACTCTATTGGACAACTCTATATGTGTTTATTAGGATTATTAGGGAATTTTAATTGAATTTATATAAATTTACCCCCAAACATGAATGGTGTGTACCAATCAAAGAAGATAGTGGCCTTATTTTTAATGGATAATTAATCCTCATTGAAAACTATAATATAATATTAGGCTTTAATATATTCATATCCATTATTTTTTATTTCATTGGTTGGAACTCTATATGGTATAAAACAAACTGATCATGTCTATTAATCATGCTGTTAATATCTAATGTGTTCAGTGTAGTGGGTATGACCCCATTTATTTTCAAAATAAATCACATGAATAGAGTGTATGGGATGGTCTTACTATTGATTATATTGTATCCTCCCATCTGGGAAGACATCCAACAATAAATCACATTGAAAGGGAAAAATATTATGAATCTTGCCTTTCACCTATAAATGTTTTCAAGTTTGAAATATAATTTGGTGAACAAGAGAAGGTCAAGGAAAATTTTCTTGCCATTTATTATTTCCACCACAATATAGAATTGGGATACCATCACTCCACCATACTCGTGGACTGAGAAAAGGTACCCAATCAGGTACATTAATAGGAAGATTTCTAAAAGGATAATTTGATGGGATTGGGAGGTGACTAACCATACCCAGTCATTGAACTAGCCCTCTTTATGTGTTGTATGGTAAGAACCATCTTCCCAATGACATTATTGAATCGGGATGACCATAAACTTTTTAGAAAATTTACAGTGTTCAAACTTATTAATGAATTTCTCTACACAATTCTTCTAAGTGATTATGGCCTCAACATATAGATCATTCCAAAGGGCCTTCTTGGAGACTTTGAAAATATTTTTCTCAATGAGAGGATTTCATTCTCTGTTATCATAAAAATATGGGTGAGGAAGAAACTCATCATACATGTGGCTCAACATATATCTTTTTGACATCCGAAAAATTAAGGTAGGACCAACTACATTTCATATAAAATGAATCTGTGTCTAGACTCCAACAGCTAACAAGGATTTCCATTATAAATATTTTTGCAATTTTTTTTGAGAAACCTAGATAGATTCATTTAAATTTATGTTTTTCAGATCAACTATAAACTCTATAGTTTTACAATGAACCCAGAAGTTACATCCCTAATTTATCCCAAAACATCCAACTGATCTGATTTCCTAACTAGATTATGAAAACCCTTGTCTATAATATAGTTTATTTCATGATTTATTACAAATAAATAAACTTAGTACAACCCAGAAGACTTTAAAGCCTAATTTATTTTGTAAATAAATTACATAACACATCAACATGTTACGTGAATACAAAAAAAAATTAAAACGTTTCTAAAAATATATAAAATTAAAATTATCTTGAAACTACATAAGATAACCTAATGAAATACCTAAGAAATGGGTGATATGTAAAGAATTTAGGGTAATAAACAAATCATAACATGATAAAATTATTACATGTTAGTCAATAGTAATATTAATGGGACTTAAGAGGGTTGATAAAAATAATATTGAATAGTTAGGAATGATAAAACATGATATAGTAAGGTAAAAATGAAATATTAAAACAATATTAAATATGGAATTCTAAACATGTGTCGGGGATAACCTCCAAGACATCAAAACACGTTGTCAAAATTCACATAATGGATTAAGTTAACTTCCTAATACTATACATGTTCTCTCATGAGACTAATATATTAACTAATGTATTTGAGCACTATACAATTTTATGTAAACTTTTCTATTTGATATCATGTGTACGTATAAGTATGCCAGATATATCATTCAACATAGGATATTATTTCGTCACATTTTATCTCATTATTTAGGAGCGTCAAATATATTCAGGTAATTGTAATATAAAATATTAATAGATGTTTCAAGGTGATTAACCTTGAAATAATTATACTATGACATGGAAATAACAAGTTAATTAATAGGGATATCATAGAAAATAATAAAAAATATAAAATTAGAGATTAAAAGGCATAATAAAAAAGGGTTCTTGGATAAATGTCCAACATGTAAAAACCATAGGATAATTTTGATAGTATAATCGTGGTACATAATGAATCATTAGAGGAATTAAGTATAATGTAAAGATTATATTATCACATATGAATCATAAGGTTATTAAGAGGGATATTGAAAATAATATCCCATTAATAGTATTTTAAAGAAAAGATGATACACATAAAGAATTTTCCATAACAAAGAAGAGAATGTGAGGATCACTTACCTTGAGAGGGTGTTTCCAAAAATATTAGAGGAGATTATTGAGAGATTGGGGGAATGTTGGGAGGGATCTAGAAATGAAAGGAAATAATATAATCATGCACTATATAATATTATTTAATATAAATTGTTTTTTGGGTGGGTTTATATAGAATTTTTTTGGGGATTATTTATTATTTTCCAAACATAGGTTTTGGACCCTATATAAAAAAGCAATAAGAACCATATTCCATACCATGGTTTTTTTCCACAGTCTCTTCACAAAAGTAGTGGTTTTGTTAATTTATAATTCTACGAAATGAAAAAGTAAAATTATTACCCTTTGTGATGTGGAAGTGAGTCATGTTTACAAAGAATTTATTTTAAAACCTATAAATATAAAATAGGATTTAGAGGATTAAAAAGGGTTTATAAAGATACTAAAATACCTTTAAAACACATTATTTTAATGGGGAAAGATGTATTTGGTCTTTTATAAAATTGATGGCACATATTACATCACTTTAGGTTCATTATTATCTCATGATACACACCATATATTTATAAAGTATCTAATTTTTCTAGAAAATATTATTTTCTCAAAAAAGAATGAAGGATTCACTATTGGGTAATTTTGATGTGTTGGTTCAAAAAATAGTATTTATTTCATAAAAATAATATTCTAAAGATAAAAAATAACACATAGAAATTATAATTTCAATTTATTGAATAATATTGGGTTTTTAATAATAGTTTTATGACCATTATTAAAATTACATTTTTCACATCATCAAATTATTATCACATTAATATTTAAAATATACTTTTGAATAGTAATATTTTATTAAAATATCATTTATTTACTGAATTCCTGAATTCATTAAATGTAATGTATTTATTGAAATTCTTATTATGGAAAAATACAATTCAACTTTTATTATATTAAAAAATAATTTTTTATCAAACACATTACATAATCATTTATAAAGATAAAACAATAGGGAATAAATATAATTATTATTTTATTGAAAATAAAATATATATATTCAAAATTTTAGGGTCGAGATACAAGACCCCTTATTACACCAATAAGTTCCCGAAGGGAATGGGGCATTATAGTGGGATTCATATGGGGTACGTTGGTTTCATGCTTTTGGTAATGATCTCAATGAATTTGAACTTTTCTTGTAAATTGTTTCACTCATGATTTAGTTATCAAATCATATCCTTGGCTGGATCAATGTAAAATCCCAAATATGTTATCTCCCTTGGATTCTCATATAAATGGGCTTTATAGGGTACTATCCTACTGTTTAAGGTCATCACTTCTTGTATTCATGTCAATTGGAATTTTCTAACATCCTTTAATACATATTAACCATATGATTACTATTCAATGTCTATGTTATCAATGTTTATAACAAATAACTATATTTTGAATCTTATTAGATATAACTTATAACAATTCAATATTACCAAATTAGTGTATGTGTTTTCTATAATTTCATAACACATATTAGGGACTCACTCATTTACAATGGTAATTCCATTAATAAATGTTTTCTTCATCATATAAATAACCATATAAACTTTTGATTTGATATAGAAATATACATTATTACTTGGTATATATGGGTATTATGCTACGAATAGTAACATAACCATTCAAAATCTATCTAAATATGTTTCAAAACATAAATGGAATACTGGTCCTCTTTATAGGTAAAATTAATCACAAATGATATATTCACCCTGAATGCATTATAGGTCTTGATAATCAATAAGGGAAGCCCGATCCCCTTGAAAAGTGGTCATATCGGATCATCATTCTGAATGTCGAACACATATAAAGGAAACTATTTAGATAAAAGGTACTCAAATATATTTTTAACCATCAATATCATAAGATTCTCATTAGTGATATGAATGATCACATACTTCTTAGATTACACATTATTATCCATGGATGTCCATCATGTCACAAGATACTCAACCAACATTCTTGAATACATCTTTATCAAAAAAATGTGGAAAATTAAATTTACATATGAAAATGGAAGAGTTTGGATTTAAATGTGTCTGAATAATAAAGGGTCATGTGACTCATACAATATCATGTGATGTTAATAACCCATATATTGTCACACTATAGGTTACCCATTACAGAGTCACATGGTCACATAATACTCAATTGTGTTATATACTCACTTAACAAGAAAGTGATGATGTGATTTTATAAACATGTTGATGATACACAATTCACTATTCAAATGAAATATAATTGATTTGTTATGTTATTAATTTATGTAATTTTATTATATTACTAGGATTATAACACATAGGTATGTGATTGGTTCAAGTGAAACGTTCACATGAAATGCCTTAGTCAAAGTGTTCATGTGATAGAAAAATGAGAGAGTTATGGAAACATAGAGCATGTGTGGATGAATCCCTACATCCTCTTGTTTAGGTGGAACTTCATAGAATACCACAAGTCACTTGGATGAATAAAAGTCAAATGAAATCCCAAGGAACTCAGAAATAAAATCACTTCCTTATAACCAACTTCTTCCTTCTTCCAAAAAAAATCATTTTTGAAGGACAACACTTATTTACACCCACATAGTTAACATTTATAGAATAATGTAATAAAAATATAGAAATTATATAAGTACAATATTTTCTAATTCACTCAATAAATACACTCTATTCTAAGATAAAATGATGACTTAAAATTCATTTGATTGGGTTACATGATCATGTAACCCTTACAGATTGATGTGATGCCCCATGTGGGCCTTTTCATGTATCCTCGGTCATGATATAGATTCAAAGAGGTTCTAAATGATGGGATATTTTCAGGATAATATATCTTCATAAGATTCCCCTAATAAACATGATCGTCTATGTCTAAATGAGTAATGTGACCAAGGAATTGCATGGTGGGATTATATTTTATCACTCTTCATTAGATGATACCTCCTAGTCATGAATAAGTGTTAACCCCAAATGTATCATGTGAATGAGGATTCATATGATGGAAGGAACTTATGGTCACTATTTATTACATGACCCCCCTTCCCCCCTCATTTTCATACAATCACGAAAGATCCAATTTTTCATGCATCAGAATTTCGGGATGGTTATTTTTGGTGAAAAACTTTTACGATCATTATTTTAAACAAATTTTCCATGGAAATATCATTAACAACATATGGTATGGTCATTTACATCCCACAATCCCAATTCAAATCATTTGGATAATCTCCCTCTGCCTTATTCAATATACATGACTTTCTCACCTTGTGAAGTGTTGTACATATAGTGATAACATCTCAGAACCCCCCCCCCCCCCCACTTAACACTAAATAAACAAAAGTTTATATTGAATAAAATTAGATACATTTATAAATAATAGATAAAAGGAGAGATAAGGGTAATAATGTGACTTCAAATTCTCCCACTTTATAACTTTAGTGGGTAACTTAGAAGGAATTTGAAAAAAATAAGTGACCTTTCCCAAAGCATATAAACCATTCATGAAAAGGATCAGTTTCATGAGGAACTGTTCAAAATATAGTCACATGATAACCCCATTTTCATGAAATCACATTATAACATATCACTCACATGTTCACATGATGATCTCTTAGTTTTGTGACTATGTCAAGTGATTTCCAAACATAATACTAGTGATGTGATTACATGATCCTATTTCATTCATGATATTTCATGAACCTTGCTTATTTATATTATCACATGACCATATGACCATAATGTGATCATCCATATACTAACCTACCACTTTAACCTCTTATTTTGTGTTGTTGCAACCTCCCACAACACTATAAACCCATAGACATCTACGTTACTGTACATACCAAATATTAAAATATTTTCTAACCTCATGAGGGAATATTAAAATTGAGTTTAATTGTCTTTTAATAACAACCATTAATATTATAATATATGAAATACATTCTAATACAGTTAATTTTATAATCAGAACACATAGGGTGCCTCTCTAAGATCAAATCTCTATATTCAATTAATTTTCCAATGCCTTTTATATGGTTGATGTGGAAATATATTTACACATCTTTGCATATATATTTTTGTGAATAAGTATTTATTTTGATGAGAAAATGTGACTCAAATGAGAAATATTGAATAATCTCAAAATTCTAATGTAGTTTCAATTCATTTATGATTTTAATAAGTCTTGTCTATCTTGGTGATAAATTTATTTAATTTTTATTGACAGAATTCTTATTTATTTTCCAAAATACTTTTTTCCTTGATTTTCAAATAATAATTTATTTCTCAATATTTTTGACAATTCCCATAATTACAATCAGATTGAATTCATTCTTTCATTATTCCATATTTTGAATTTAAATATTTTTTGGAATGTGTGTTTTTTAAAATATAGAGATTTTTGTATGATGAAATATAATTATAATATATTAATTTTATTGAATACTTATTCTATGTTTTCAAGTATTGTGACAAAGATTATGCATGTCAACCGATAAAAAGGGTTGATTAAACCTTCAAAATAGAAGTGGATTCGTGTTAATAGTAAAATTGGTTTCACCGTCCAATTTTAACTAATAGTGATAACTGCATGCATGAATAAAATATTAAATATCTATTTTAAAAAATTAATTCACCACATTAACCCAAAAGTGGATATTCCCTCCTAGTTAATTATCCATGAGAGGAATTGATTTTTTCTTTCTCATCTATTTATGAAAGGTGATACCAAATATCTATAGGAATATAAAATCACAACATATCATGTATTCCTAGTTAAATAACTCCATAGTTAAGAAAAATAACCACAACGATGAATTTCTATACGACCTCATGAACACAAATATTGATAGTGTGAAGCCATATTTTTATTAATTCAACATATTGTTCCACATGAGGTTTGTTTGGAAAGTTAATGTGTATCCACCCTAAATCCATCTTTGAGTATAGTCCATAATCATGAATTTATGAAGATAGAAACCAAAAATTAGAAATATGATATCAAAATAGGAGGAGACTAATAAGAGTAATAGAGGCTGGAGGGAGAGTTTTTTCACTACTGATAATTATTAAGATTGAGATTGTTGAAGAAAATTATCCTTACCTGAGCATGGATAAGTTGATTGATAAAAAATCGAGAACAAAAAATCATATTCAAACTAAATTTTGAATGTTATAAATATATTTATATAATTCCAAGTAATTATATTAAAAATAAGATTTTGATGAATTATGAACTAATGTTGGAAAAACTTGATATTGGTGGAGGAAATGATCTTGGACTAGACTTTTCAAATGTAGTGGTTTGAGGCAATGAAGGAATTATAGTTTATTGAATCTATACATATTATGTGTTGTTTGATTACTGTGTCGTAAACTATGAATGTGAATATTTACATCAATATATAGCATGACCATGTTAGGAAAAATTTCTGAAATTATCTTCAATTCTAAATACCTTGGAAAATATAATTGAATTGTGTATATTTTAGGATGATTATACAAAAAAAGTTGCTTCATTGAACCAATATATCATCTATTTGTGGGAACATTTGGGGTAGATCACCACAATTGTGGACATTTTCACAAATAATCTTTTTGGGTAGAGTTCCTTCTAAATTCCACCTTGGGTTTTTGAGATGAGTTATTTCTCATAATGTGGTGGAAAATAGGTGATGAATTTTGTTCCTAGGTTCATCACATGATAGATCGACTACTAGAAGAAGAAGAAATTATATAATTAAGGAATTGATAACGATGTTCGTTCTTCTTATTCCAAGATAATTATTTACTAAGTTCAATGCAACTAACCAATATATTTAATTATAAATGGTTCATGATAAAGAATAATCATTCAAATATGACGCCTCAAGTAAATATATTTTTCTGCTGTTTTTTAGTAAAACATGAGTAATCCCTTATAGTTCAAGTCATGTGAGCTATGTTTAGTTCATGATTAAGGAATTTGTGTAAAAATATATGGAGTCGTATTTGTGCCACAATAAAATTTCCTATAAAAATTAATTCATACATGTGAGACCCAACACAATAATTGGGATCAGATAAATATTATCAATGGCATTATCATACCATGAATAGTAAGGATAATTTATCTAATAAGAAAATATCATTAAAAGTTGACTTTTCATTTTTCTATTTCTCTAGTAAAATAAGGTAAATTTCCCACATGAAAAGAGAAGATATTGGGGAAGGAAGATTCCATAATTTCTAACCCCTTAAAATTACATGTTGATAGAATCTATGATCATGAAATATGTCACCACATAAAAAAAATTAGAATGTAAGAACACTTTTTTATATGAGTTTAGATATTTTCTTTATGACTTCATTGAAATTTTATGATAAGAACCTAAAAGTGATCTCTGTGGACTTAAATTTATATTAGTTACACATTTCACCATATTTTTTTTCATTTTTGAAAAATATGATCACTGCTCACATTGTACTCCTCATTACTAAAGTTAATAGGAAACATTTTATTTATGATTTAGGGTAGCTAATAGTGATTCTCATTATTCTTCCCTAGTTTATCATATTATGTAATTTTATTACTTTTTTATAAATAGTATAATTTTTTTCAATATTCCTTATTCCAATTTTGTGATCTTAAAACTTTAGAGATTAAGGGTTAAATTATGGGATTATAGAAGAGGTGTGAAGCACTATTTCTACTTGGATATTTGAACATCATGTTGATCATTATCTTCTTCATTTCTCTTGGAAAATAGTTAAATTATAAGTGGTAAAGTGAGTTAAATACCATCATTGGGAAGTTTGTTTTAAAATTTCTCCATCACAATTTTCCCCTTCTGTTCATACCTCACTTTTAATATTATCTATGAGGTTTTTTGTGATATGGGTTCTCATTAACATCACTTTATCAAAGAATTGATCCTTGATTAAGAAAGTTACAAAAGGTGATTCTTTCACTTTTGAGAGAATAATTATGTACAATAACAAATTCCATTTATAGGTTTTCATCATCGTGGGTGAGACAGGTGAGTAACTCAAGAGATCAATCATTCCCTAAGTGAGGTTGGGAAATGGTATAATCTATTTGGTCATCAATGATAGGTAGTTGAGGATTTGATCAACAAGGATTGTGGCTTGTTTCTTCCTGTATTTTTTTTCAATATTCTTGTATTTCATTATATGTTTCTTATTAATTTAAAATATTTATATTATACTAACTATCTCTATTATTTTTATCGTAGTTTTATGTTTCTTTCTATTAAATATTTCAAAATATATATAAAAAAAATCACATGGATATTTGAGACTTCTTCCTTAAGAGAAACCCTAAGGCTCTCCATTATTTTATATCAAGGTAGACTATAGATGTATCTTTGATATCCCTCATTATATGTCCTACCAAAATTTGGAATTATTTGTGAATTTATTCTTTATTGGATTTTACACTTTTTCAAGAAAATATAATACAAAACTAGGTGTGATGGATAATTACATTTTTTATTCAATGTATCTGTTTAATCTGGTTCAAAAACTCATTTTTTTTGTATCATTTCAATATTTGTTGTAAGAATTATATAATTGGTAAAATATTAATAACTATTTGTTTTATTATCACAAAATTATTAAAATGTATCAGAAATATATAGAGAAGATGAAAAATAATCAAGAGGATAAGGAATTATTCCAACAACCTACTGTTAAACTTTATAAGAAGAAAATATTATGGAAATTTATAAGAAGTATAATAATAAAAAAGAAGATGGTGGTCCTAGTATTCAAGAATGAAATTCCTCTAAACCACCACTAGAGATAAAATATTCATATTCTGAGGACTTTTTCTTGGGGAACTATGAGGTGATAGATGAAAAAACTGAAGAAGCTAGAAAAATTTGGGAGCATCATTCAATTTATAATTTTTATTGTTAATAAATTTACTACACTATCATGCCTATTTATTTCCATAGGATTGAACAGGTAAAACTACCATAAGAAATGCGCTCATTTTCTTTTTGAGACACAACATATGATATGGTGTAATTTGAAGATAGGATGTAAGAGGTGGAATACATCACTCATGACCCATACATTATTCCCCTATAATGTTTTGATTATTCAAATGAATAATATACAATGATTCTAGGATTTGGAAATTTCATGGAAAAATATGAGTTTATTATTACTATTGGTTATTTCAATCCTAAACATGATTATTCTTCTCTCCATGTAGTTATTTCTAAGGAATATCTTATATGTGACTTCTATTATATTGAAGAGTGTCTTGAGATTATACTCTCTAAGGAACTATTGGAGTTCAATTTTTTTAAGATTAAATGATGAGAGAAACTAGTATTGATAAGGAGATATCTGATATATAACTATATTTGAAAGAGGATAATGGTGCACTTTTAGTTTTCAATTAAGTAATCCATATTCAAATTGAACCTAAAAACCATCCTAGTATTCTTGTTTTACAACCTATTCAGACCACACCTCAAGTAAAAGAAGAGGGGAAGTAACCCTATATTTTAGTTTACCCTATATCACATTACATGAGATGTACTATCAAGGAGTATGACATGTTTGAAATTATACATGGGGTAATCATCTTTTAAAAGTACTAATGTTAGATTAAATAACATATGTTTTTATTTTTACAAGAAACCAAAATTTCTTTTGGATTGGGGTTTAAATAAGGACTATCTAACTCTGGATAGTCTAGACACAACACCCCTTCGGGGGATACCAAATATAATCTTACAAAGTTTCCAAGATTTATTTTTATTTTAACCGTATAGGTGTTTTGTGTATTCTTATAGGTTATAACGTGGAATTTAATCCACAATGATCATGACTATTAATTATTATTTAGTTGATAAATGGAAATGTGTTATGGAAACATTATAATTTTCAATGAAAAATGGAACTACAAGATGTGTATTACGTTATCAAAATATCCTAAACACACACATGATTTAATTAAAATTTGAATTTTAACATTTATACTCTTATGTTAATATGTATACATATATATGAACCTGAAAAGAGTATCCAAGAATCTTTCACAATACTAAAATAGGGATTTTCTATCATGAAATATAAACACTACTGGAAAATGGGTCTATACCCACGGTTCTACATAAAACCGTGGGTATAGGCCCCCCCTATACCTACGGTTTTGGGAACCGTGGGTATAGGGATAGTATTGGGACCTATACCCACGGTTATCCAAAACCGTGGGTATAGGTCCCCTTTACCCACGGTTCTTGGCAAAACCGTGGGTATATGTTTTTTTTGAAGACCTATACCCACGGTTTTGACAAACCGTGGTTATAGGTGTTGTTCGACAGACCTATAGGTGGTATATTTTTCAAAGACCTATACCCACGGTTTGTCAAAACCGTGGGTATATCTTTCCCATGTTATGGCGGGAATGAAAAATTACGCGGGACTGAATTTTTTCTTGGGTGAAAAGACGATATGAAATAATATAAATATACGGATATCAAATATTAAACCGTATAAAATATTTAGGTCAGTTGGTCACTCCCTCCAATTCCTCAGCGCAGGTCGCGGGTTCAAAATCCCGCGTGTTGTTATTTTTCGATTATAGCAGATATATTATTATAAGAAAACAAAATTATATCTATATATCAATTGGGTCGCCAGCTCGGTTGGTCGCGGTTAGTGTGCGGGGAATGTGAAGCGCGGGTTCAAAACCCGGAAGGATTTTCTTTTCATTTTAACTGTTATATTAATATATTAAAATGAAATTATCAATATATACCAATAACGGTGATAGACTGGTTGGTTGCTTGGTGCGCCGCGGGCTTGAGGCTGCTCGAGGTTGCAGGTTCGATTCCCTTCCCAGGATTTTTTTGAATTCAAATACCCAACGGTTTGAAACCGTGGGTATAGGTTGTGACCCCTATACCGACGCCGTTCCAGCCCACGGTTCCCAAAACCGTGGGTATAGCCTATACCCACGGTTTTGGGGGCTATCCCCACGGTTTTGAACCGTGGGTATAGGTCATTTTTCCAGTAGTGAAATTTTAAATTCTTTTTTAAAATGGGAGTTTTAATTTTAATTATTCTCATATATACTGCATACTTCAAGGAATTATGTGAGGGGAAATACCCTTTAATTTTTAATAGAAATGATTTAATTTTTTTCAATGTTGGGGGACCATATTTCTTATATCTAGAGTGTTGGAAATGAAGTTGATCCTAAATTTCATGTCTTTACTAGAACCTTAAAAAATTCTATTGTTTTTAAAATGTTTTATGTTTCTATTTAATTATATATCATGCTCTAATTTGAGTTTATTTGTTAATTCTTATTTATGTGGGTAATAATCAAAATCATATCTATTAAAAAAATTATTTTAAAAATTTATGTGAATGTTTTGTAAGGGATCTATTTTTTACCTTTCACAAAACCCTAAAAATAATACATGAATTTTTTAATATTTATTTTTTTAATCAAAATGTTTTGTTATATTATATTTGGAAATTGGGGATAATGTTCATTTTCAGGCATTTGGGATAGGGGACTTCTTATATTCCTTCAAGGTGTTTCAATATCTTACACATAAAAAATGACCATAATATTTTTTTTAAATTACTCCCTTTTCAGTATCATTTTAGGATACCTATAATCAATATTTCCTCATCATTTAAAAATAAAACTTGTTTTTATATACCTATATTGGTTTGGAAAATAAAAATTCAATGTTTTCTTTTCTAGTGGAAAAGTTACATTCTTGTTATGAGGGATTAAAATACAATGGAAATTTCTAGAACTGAATGATTTTTATGTGACCATTTCAACTAATTTTATAGAAAAACTATATGTGAACTAGGACCATAAGTATGATAGTTTATATTTTAGTGTGATTGAAATTAAAAAAAATTGAGACTTTATGTTTGAAAGTGATCCTTGTAACATATTCATTGATAAATAGAACACTTTTTGGAGTCAAATAGATATAAATTAATATGATTAATTTTAATTTGGAGTAAAATCCCCAAATAGGATCGCATCATAAAAAGATTACTTAGGTAATATATGATCAAGTGAAGCATTCATGAAATTGCATGATAACCTCAATGGTTCTTGAATAATCTTAGAATATCTTCATTCATCTGTTCACAAGATCTTCGAGTGTCGGAAAAAGTCCTCAACTTGTTATAGAACAAAGATATACATAGTGGTAACCCACCTATAGAAACTGAAGATCCTCTGAGTTTAAAAGATGCTAAAAATTGATACATTTATAAGTATTACTGTCGTTTTGATAATAGAGTATCCATGTGAACCAAATCACATTAAAGATATTTATAGAACCTATATTGTTTCATTATTGGTAGTAAGGGAAGCTCATGTGATCTTTTATACATTGATCATGCAATGGATAGAAGAAGAACCTGTAGACACAACCTATTTTATGTGAAAATATCTTATGATCTATCCTTGTATCATGAAGGTGTTGAGGAAGAAAACTCAAACAGTAAATCCTATTCCATGAATTTTTTCAAAGAGACGCCCATGGAAAAAACTTATGTCTTTCAAAAGATATCCTACAGAATCATATCCCCTTATGCAGATCTATTCTACGTAATATCACTTTCTTACACAATGGTACTTGAAATGAATATGAAAAAAATCATATTTATTATAAGGAACCATAGATAGTGTTTTATGATCTTAAAAAATATCCATGATTCATATTTGAATATATTATGGAGATAAACATGATTGCAAGATTACATCATGTTCTTCGTATATTCTTTGAAAACCCATCCACATCACCTGAAACAATGATGTTTTTAAGTGGAATTTGTGATCTTTTCACTTGAACAGTACTTATACAACGTGCATAGAACATTAATGAATAATGAATAAATCAAATACATTCATTTTGGAAAAATTTATTTAGTATATGAAAATATTTCTTATAAAGTAGAGTGATATTGTTATGAGATTCTATTGATTACATTTGAATACTAGTGGTATTAGTATAAAGAACAACAATGAATCAAAAAGATTTTTTGTTGCTTACCAGAACATTGTATACAAAATATATGAATTTATAATCATGGAAAACCTAAAGTGATAATATAATCTTGGAAACAACCATAGGTTGGTCATGAAATGATTTAGGATTTTCCCGAATCATTTTAAATTACTTATGTGTTTTCTATTACTTTTATTTTTCTGCATAAAAGAGATGTAAAACATCATATAATGAGAAATTGAGGATCTAAAAATATAAATAGGTTCAATTAATAATTGTTTTTATAAAAAATACCACTTATTCACCCCCACCCTCATTAGTGGATTCGACCTGGGGTCTACAAGGTATATTAATGATAACTAGGTTTCCATTAGTTTCTATATTTTATAGAACACTATGAAGATTCAGAATTCTATGAGTAGAAAGATAGATTCAAATTTTTATAGAAGGAGTTTCTATATTTGTAATAATCAAATAATCTAATATTATTTATGTTAAGAGTAAGAATTAAGTGATGCGGTCACTTTTGGATATCGTGTAATATCAAGAGATGGTTTAATGAATTTTGAAGAAAAAAAAATATTGATGTTTATGGGAACGAAAGAAATGTTACACTATCATCTTTATTAGAAAAAGTGTATAACAAGTTGAAGAGACTGTGAAATGATAAGTATATGTGGGACATACTAGAAAATATGTAATAAGGAAACATCATAATCAAAGATGAAAAATTAAAAATCTAGATGGCCCAATTTAAAGGTTTATGAGTGGTTAAGGATTGAATTTTTGAGGTTATTTTTACAAGTGTAAATGGGTTTTTAGTCATATCATAGGTTTTAGTGAAAAATTGGATGATTCAGTTGTGTTAAAAAAAATAGTGAAATTCTTTACTAATAAATATAACCTAAGGATTTTAGCTTTAGAATAAATCCATAAAATCTGTGAATTGAATAATGCTATCCTAAATTATGAGATGATAAAATTTCATGTTTTAAAGAAAAATTAAAAATAATAAATTGATTTCAAAGATATTAAAAAACTAATGATCATGATTATTGAACACGTTAAACCTCAAAAATATTTTTATCAAGATGATGAGAGTTATGAGAATCATAATAAAACCATTTCTCTTATAACCAAAAATCATAAAATTAGAATATAAAGTTATAGAGAAATGATCCTAATTAAATTATTTAGTTGTGGAGGTACTGAACATTTTTATAACAATATTCTTATTTAGAAGAAAGATAAAGATTCAGAAGAAGAAGAATAAGAATAAGAAGAAGAAGAAGAAAATTCATAGTGTATTTCAAAAGGAAAATATTGAAAAAACTACAAGATATTTAAGAAAAAAATAATCTTTTTGGAATTAAAATAATAAGCATGATGAGAATACAGGTTGAAGATAAATCATCCATAAATGATGATTTATAGGATTAATGTGTTAGAAAAAGACACTATCTTTGTGTAACATATTTAAAACAATGATGATTGTTCTTGTAATTAAGTGAAATATGGAAGTAAAGAATATATGATTCCCATGATGAAAACAGAACTGGATGTCCATATGGAAAGAAACAGTTAGATCAAGGAAGAAGATAATTCACCTAAAAAGTAGTTAACAAATTGAATAAATTCTATGATGATATTCACAAAAAGTAATATGAGTAAGTTTAGGAGGTCAAACATCTCGAGGTAAAATTTTTATAGAAAGAAATAAATTTAATTGAATCGGAGAAGAATATGTCTATTTTGGAGGAAGTCCATAAGTATTCTAAGTCAAGATATCCCATGGATGAAAATACACATGGAAAAATAAAGGTTTATTATTCAAAATCAATTGATGTTAGGGATTAATAATCTTATAATTCTCATAAAAGTTGAAATAATTATTAGTTAAAATTTTAACCTTTTAAAATTGAAAATATTAAATATGTAGAACCTAAGAGTATTGGCTTCATGAGTATGCCTAAGAAAAAATGGGATGGAAAAACCTCTCAATGAATTCTTTCATCACTTCGAGTGACAGAGAATGACCAAAAGAACTCATTTTCATTAAATCCCATGAAAAATAATATGGATTATACTTTATAAGATCAATATGAATTTCAACGACATACATAATAGTGTTTTGGATGATAAAAATTTTGGGTATAATGCTGGTGTTTTGGAAATTATAGACACAAATATCTCATATATTAGTACAACTTTTCTCCTTATAGAAATCAAAAAGGTATAGTGTGTAGGGGTGTTTTGAAAAAAAGTAGAAATAGGCCTTTAAAAAAAATGAATGACACTACATATGTATTTTTTAGTAAAAATAAGTTTCAAGGGATTGAAGAAGTTTGTGGAATATGTGACTAGAAATTTCACTATACTAAAGAATTTTATACTATTCTTAAAAATTAGAAAAAAATTTAAAATATGTTATGATTGAAAAAAAGGGGAAGACCATAAAAATATTAGTGTTACAAGTTTACATTAATTCTAGTAAAAGGGGGAATACGCTTGATTATTTATATTTTTTGTTCTACACATATGTTAATAGATACTTATATTTTGAAAAACCAAATATAGAGAAACACGATGGAGGTTTTTTGACCTTTCTAGAAGAGTGATTCTTAAAAATTAAGGGTGTTATTTCATCTAAAATTGATCAATATCGAGTGAATTCAAGGGAGGTATTATTATTTATGGGCCTAAACATAACATATAGAGTGTTATACAATTGTGTGATGAAGGAAATGATGTAATATTTAATAAGAAAATTTTTCTTTCCAAGAGAATTGTTTTTGGAAGATTATATAAAAGACTATAAATAAATTGTAGAAATTTATTTCAGATTAGAGAAACACGTAATTCTTTTTATCTTAGTTTAATCATTTAAAATAATATTTGGAACTGAAGGCTTGGTCATATCGGTCAAAATTATTTGTGTAAGACATATAAAATTAATGTGATTATGTATTTTCCACGGTTACGTTGTGATAATGATCGGGTTTATAAAACCTATATGAAAGGTAAAATAGTTCAAGGTAAACACATGAGAGTAGACACTCAATTGAAAATTATTTTTTAAATCAAATGTCACCGATGGTCGATATGATCAAGATATATAATAGATAATATAAAGGATATCTTGGTATACACATCAATAAATTGAGATATGATTTTGTGAAGGAACATACTAGAAGTGATTTTGAATGCTATATTTAAAAAATGTAATAATAAATTAATATATCACCCCCTACACACAAAAACAAGATGCAATTTTCTAGATAATGAACAAAATCATTATGGAAATTGTGAGGACTATTCTTTTTTCATTTGGTAGATCAAAGTTAAATTGGTGGGTAGAAGTGTGTATGATTTTATATATTCAAAATCAATTTCTAAGAATAAATTGAAACCACACATCAATGAAATGTGGAATATGAAATTTTATATAGTTAAAAATTTTGGAGTCTTTTGGAGTCTCTTAATCATCAAAATCAAATAAATAAATCAAGGGAAATTAGATGAGAAATATATGGAAGGAGTATTTTTTGTATATTTATAATATGAAATGGGATAGGTGCTAGAATAATAAACATCACAAAATTATTGAATTTTATGAAATAAAAATAATGGAGAACTGATTTACGGGGGGGCGGGGTTATGAAAACCCCATTCAGACAATTTATACCCAAGAGAAACTCAATATATAAATCCTTAAATTTTCTCTTAAGGAGGTTCCAATTTCAGTTACAATACTATCACTTTTATATTGTTTTCTATCGAAAGAATATTTTTAGGGGATTTTATTAAAATTATTATTGAAAAATTAATATAAATTAATTTTCAATAAAATTTAATAGGATTACGGAATATTTATAATAAATTAAATGTGTGAAATTATAATTGAAAAAGTATTTTTGTACAATCATAATCCTCCCAAAAATTCCCATGTTCCTTGTTTAAAATTATTTCGCATTTTAATTTCCTAATTTTAACACATATACACTATATGAACACCATATATTTAGAGGATATCATTTCGATAAACCAAAATTATTTTCCCTCCTATAGAAGTGTTTCAATTACCTGATTACCACCAATAAACCAAACAAAACTGAAATCATTAATTTCAATGGAATGACCTCACCAAAGAAATTTAAATATAGAAATGAAGTATTTTAATCAAATATTGTGAAACCATATAAAATAAAATAGTCTAAAATGTATTCTGGAATGGAAAAATTATTTGATTAAAACAATATAAGTTCAAGAGAGATTCAAAAGAGATTACACATGAATATCAAAACATTGAAGAGAGTTTATAATAGTTTTATCTATCCAAAATGAATTGATATTTATCCACACATCACTTTATCATAACCCATTGTCACTATTCCAACATGAATTTACATTATCTTCACCTAGCTTTCTATCTCAGCCTTCCCCTTTCTCTCTTAAGATATTCATATCTTTTAAAAAGACATGGGGATGGAAATAAAAAGATTACGAGGCGTAGAAAATCTACCATTCAGTTTCTTTCCATTGAATATGTCTTAATTTTATCCTTTGGGATCTTTTTTTTGAAAACTAATTATTTATCAACCCTCAAAATTTCAATTATTTTGGACATGTATAATAAAAGATACAGAGAATTTATTTATGTTCACTTTTTCAACCAGAATATACCATTCAAATTCCTTCAATATGGCTCATGAAATCTCTAAATTAATGAGAAAATATTTATTTTAAAATTTAAATTTACTCACACCATTTATTTATCATTACTACCAAATTGTAATATCTCCATTTGGAAGAATATAATAGGAGTTATACCTCATTTAATGAGATGGGGCCGCCTCTATCATTCAAACAACTTTTCCAAATTGACTAATTTGTTTAAGCCTCATAAATTTCAATTCAACACTTTTAATAGTTGAAAATGTTTTATCCATATAACATAATCGGCTTACAAAAAAGTAATTACAAAATTAGGATTAATATTGAAAACATTTTTCTCAAACTATGAAAATAATTAAATTTCCATAATTGAGAAATTTTCGAATTTAACATAAAAAATCCCAAACATCAATAAAATTACAATTTAGTTCAAATTTTTAAATTGGTGGGGTTAAAATTATTAAAATATACATTAAAAAAGTAAATATTATCCCAACAAACTCCCAGACACATAACACATGGACTCCTTGACAAGATATCATCAAAATAAAATCAAGGCATTCTCAAAACACATACCCATGAGTATCACCAATTTATCTCCAAGAAAAATAAATCAATCATGCCTAATAAAAAAATGGAGTTATCTATTCAACCCATTAAATCCATTTCCACTTATTTTTTCCTCCCATGCACAAAACACACTTAAATCACATTAATAATTTCTCAACACACAAACATTGATTTTGAACCAGGAATTTCACATTCAAACTCATGTATGAATCATCATAGGCTTGATGTATTTCTACATATTAACCTTTTTTGAGAAAAGAAAATGTTATTATCACGAGGAACTTTAGTGTTTCTCTATAGTTTTTGGTTGGTACGTTTTTAATGTCAGAAAATTATATGGTGGGATAACGAGGGTTTATCTCTTTTTGAAGAAAAAATGAATGATTCCAATTTTCAATCATGTATGGTAAAATCCCTACTCACATTAGATTAAAATAATATCTGAAAATATCTTTTCCATCCCATGAAATCAAAATTTTATCATAAAAATGGAATTTATCTTCACTTTGTTTTCTTGAAATCTTTACATAGGTAGAGTTTTTTCATTTGAGTTCTATATTCATCCACAACACTCATTTCTTAAAAACCTCCATAAGAGAATAAATTTTAGTAATGATTTTTTAAGATGTAAGAAAAATCTATTAAAAATATTAATTTACGCACAGAGTTGCATTGAATGATGTAGGACTCTATAAGTAATCTTCCCCTCACACATATTTTCAACTAGATAATGAATTTTCACTTCCAGAGCATGTTGGAAAGGGAAACTTTTCTTGTAATGTAACTAACCTATCATGATTCACATGGATACAAAGGGATAAAAAGATATAATGTTTAAGAAATTTCAAAAAAAAAAATTTCTCTTAAAAATGTGTCCTTTAAAATCCAAAATATGACAATAATCATTTAAAACACAAGTACCTAAGGTCATAAGTTTTGAAAAAAATCATGTGATGATTCAAATAATAGTTGTTTGGTTCTTTTTATAAATAACATGAATATGAATAATTCTTCAGGAATGATTCATAACCCTAAAAAGAAGAGGATTTAAATGTCAAATTTAGTGATATATGGAATGAGATTGAAATATTAGAAGTTTTTTTAATAAAATTCCAATATTTTAAACAAGAAACAAAGTCATTTTCAGTATTAAGGTATACTAAGTTTCAAGGGATCAATTTTTTCACTAATTTACATGGGTTTTAAAAATAATAATATTAATAATTTAACTTCCTAGTTTTAAAAAACATCGCTAAATTGATAAAAATAAACACTCAAAAATTGAATGAATAGAAAAAAAACATTGAATATAAAGCTTATAAAATCCTAATATTACCATCAGGTTCTTCAACCCCCCGCCCCCCCCACCAACACATACATATATTTTTAATTTTCTCATTTTCTAACATATATATGTATGAAACTAAAATTCCATGAATTAAATAAATAACCAAAATAAGTGATAAGGAAAGACAAAACATGGCTTAAATTTTACTTAGCTTCATGAAGATGGATATCCTCTCCTAGAAGCTTTTGAAACATCAATCTAAATAGCTTCAACCTATTACCTTAAACAATTAATGGCGTCCCATTGACTAGTTCTTTTATATGGATTACACCAAATGAAAAAAAAACAACAGTTAAAATGAAAGGACCGGAATATTTGGAATTAAATTTACCTAGGAATAGTTTCAATATGGAATCAAACAGAAACACTTCATATCATTCCATAATTTTTTATTGAGAATAACCAAATTATTAAATGATTTAGTTATTTCGTTGTACAACCTGTAACTTTCATATTCATTATTCATTATCTCTTCCATCTCATTCAAACGAAATTTTATTTATTTAATAGTATAAACTGGATTCATATTACATGTTTAACATCCCAAAAATATTTGTGTTTTAACTCCACAGGTGGGTAAAAATACTTTCCATAAACTAATCTAAATAGATAGATTTAAATTTGGGTTTTTAATGTTGTCATATAAGTCCAAAGTGTATCATTTTGTCTCAAAATCTAGTCCCTACTCTTTGGGTTCCCAGATTACTCTAGAATTTATATGATTTCTCTTTTTGAAAACTCAACCATTCCATATTTTTAGAGGTGTCCAGGAATTAATAACCTATGAGGAACCCCGTATTTCTTCAAAAATATATTCCCATGTCTTATTGATAAGGGGTTAAATTTATCATTGACTAAATACATTGATAATCCAAATCTATAATACACATTTCATTTCCAAAACATGGACACGCTTTTGACCTCATCAACTATCATGGGAATATCTTCAACCCACTTAGACTAATGATAAATAGAAATGAATATGTAAATATATATAAAGGAATTAGTAAATGGTCCCATGAAATATATTCCATATGCATACAATACATCACAAAATAAAATAGGTTATTGTGGAAGCTCATTCATTTTTTCAAACATAACTTGAAATTGGATATTTTTACAGGTTCTACAAAATTCAAAATAATCTCTAAAAATGGCGGGACCATACAAACTAGAATAAAAAACATTTATTCTAGTTAATTTTGGCCCAACTATTCCTCCAAATATAAAATTATTAAAACACATTATGATATTTCAAAATGTGGAATTTGTAATTCATCTCCCAATCATTGGATAACTACCAATATTCCACAAGTACGTATCATCCCAAATGAAATTATTTGAATCCATCATATGTTTTGTAAATGCTTTCCTAGAAAACCAATCAAGAACTTTAACAGCATACAAATAGTTCACAATATTAGAAAACCATGTTATTTCAATATTATAAGTATACTACTCTTCATCTAGAAATAAATCGTTAATTGGTGGATATATTTGATATTGTATTTTTAAAAAAGATGGTATCCTACTCAAATAATCAACAAAAAGGTTCTCACTTATTTTATTATCCTTTGTTTTGATATCAAAATCCTATAAAAACTAGATCCATCTCAAAAGTATTGGTTTTGAAACATTTTTTCCCATAAGAAATTTCATATCATAATGGTCTATGAAATTAATTACCTTGTATCCTAGTAAATAACATCTAAATTTTTATTAAGAAGAAGCAATGACCAAAACATCATTCTTAGTTGTTCTGAAGTTTTATTAGGTATGGCATAAATTTCATAAGGTATAATCATTCATATGATATTTATCTTCCATCCTTTTATTCAAAACATCCCCAAGAAGAAATTCATATGCTTCAACCATTATTTCAATGAAAAATTCCAATGTGAGTGGTTAAACAAAGGGAGGGGTTTTTAGTTTTTGATTCAAATCCCTAAAGTCCTATTTACAACATTAATCAAAGATAAATAGGGTGTAATTGTTGAGAAATATTAATAATTATATTGAAACCTTACTAAAATTCTTTAGGAATCACCTATAAAAACAAACATGACCAAGGAAGTATCCTATATATCTCACTGATTTTGGTAATGGAAATTAAGAAATTACCTAAACTATCAACTTTAATTCCATCTACAAATATAACATGAACATTAATGATCCCCAAATCTACCATGAAATGTAATTTTTCACAATTTAAGACAATATTATAATCACTAAAATTTTAAATAATATAATCAACACATTTAAAACAACTTTCAAATGACTATCTATAAATAGTAGAGTCATACATAAAAACATCCATGAATGTTTTAATAAATTCGAAGAAAATTGTCATTATACGCTTTTGAAAAGATCTAATATAATTACATAGATTGAAGTACATTCTCTAATAAGTAATGGTTTCCAAGGGGCATGTGGAAGTGGTTTTCTCTTGATCCTCTAGTGCAATATGAATTTTTTAAAAACTAAAAAATCCATCAATAAAGCGATAACATGTTTTTCCATTTAGTATATGAAGGACATAATCACCAAATTCCATTTGGAAGTGGAATTTCCTTGATACAATATTGAGTTTCCAATAAGCAATGCACAATCCACCTTTATTTGGAAGCCTAACTGGGACAATCTCTCCAAATTATTTCCTTGATATTGTAGAGACAACATTTCAAAAACAACAAGTATTTGACACACTAATGGAATATCATAGGTGGAAAAAATTATTCCAACATCCAGAAATGTTGTAAATTACCTCTTAAACCCCATTCAAAGTATTATTTTGAATCTCTATTGAAATCGTCTCACTTTTTTAGAATTTTCCTCCAAAAAATTATTCATGTGAACTAATGGACTAATTAATATTAAATCAAATATTGTCCATTATATCTATTTTTGATAGGTTTTGAGGACTCATAATAATCGGTTCTCTTCATCCCATGATAGATCATTTCAAATTATGATGTGTAATTGTTCATTCTGTCCTAATAAATCATATTTGAGGTTCTTAAAGAAGTATATTCAACTTTTAATTAGTTGGCGGTATATTCAATGATCAATGGAAATAGACCACATATGTGATATTTTCAGTAATGTTCAAGATTATAAAAGACAATTCATCATGTTTACCAATTTCTATGTTCTCATGATCTATTTCATGTACAAAATTTACATCTTATGCAGGGAAACTACTAAAAGATTCATGGGATTAAAAATTTTTATATTAATACCTTTTTATATCAATGGTCTTTAATAAATATACATTAAAATTACAAGACTCTTAATAATATTCATTTTCACTCTCATGTTAATCGGATTCAGCAACACATAAATTTCCATCGTTTAAAACAACAGTCAATTGTTCCTCATAAGAAAAATCTATAAAAATATAAGTGTAAAATCAATCAATCATGTTTACTTGATGTGATGAATGATCCTCAATAGGGTGTTTGTGGACTTATAAATATTGAAGTGAATATAATCACCTCAAAATTCAAGTGAAATGGTTCCGTTGTGAACATTGATGATTTCCTTTTGAGATTTAAAAAAATTATCTCTATAATGAGCAATGCATGGGTACTAAAATAGCCATATTTCAAATACAATACATGGAAATAAAAAGTACTAAATCATGTATCTCATATTCATGATAAAATCATAAATAACTCCAATAGGCTTAGTAGTAATGTTTTTGTCAAGTTGAATGATAATTATAAAGGGTTTCAGTTTTCTAACATGAAGAGATGATTAAATAGAATATGGTATTAATTTGATTAATGATCCTAAGTCAATAAAGAAATCATTCAATTCTTATTTCCCAATGGTTCATATAATGGTGAATCTTCCGAGTTAATGAATGTTTTTAGGAAAATCATGTTGAATCATGGTTGAGATAGTCCTCCCTAATATTATTTTTTCACCTCAATTAAATTTCCTATTTTTGGTAAACATAACTTTAAAAAATATAGAATAATATGAAATATTTTACACATAATTGATAAATGGTTTTATAAATTTAACTTTCATAAATTTTTACAGAACCTACTCATGCAACTCCTTTGTAGCACTTGAATTCATCAGTGGTTCAAAACATGGATATGGTAGTGGTGGTTTGACTATTTCTTATCTATTTTAGGAATTTATTTAAGAAAAATATGGACAATACATCCTCCTATAATCATTGTTTGTTCATTCAAAAAAATTTCTTATCTGGGCCTTTTTTTTTGAAAATAATTTCATAATTACCATTATGTTCATTAGTGATGGGAGTATCATAAATACTGGTAATAAAATTTTTGAGTTCCTTCGTTTTAGGGTAATTAAATTTTATGTCACTTATAAGATTAATTTAACTCAAAGTTTCTTTCACTTTATCTCTTAGGTTTAATAAGGGTTGTGAAGGTAAACCACTACTCATTTCATTTCTCATACTACTTAGATCATAGGAAATTCGACCCATTTGGGTCATCAAGGTATTCATCATTTTTTGTTATCTATTTTAATATTTTTGATTTTGTCTCATTTCATCTTTTTTTTATTGTCGCCTCTTTTTAATGTCACTTTACTTCTTCAATTTCACCCTCTAACTTTTATGTTGGAGGATTAGGCTAAAACATTCTTTTCGATTGAGAATTGGATATCTCATTGAAATATCATAACTATAAATTAATTTATTGACTATGTAAGAATATTCTTGGTTGTTCATGCTATCAAAATAATTCATTCAAGTGTTTGTTTTATCCCTGAGTTAATTTTTTTTTAAGTTTATAGAGATTTATGTTTGTTTTATTGAAATGGATTTCCAAGAAAACCCCACATTGAAATTCTCCAAAGGATCTTTCATTGGTGGAAATAGGTAACATAAATGTTAATTTAATAAAAAATATAGAATAGACTTTAATATGAATGTTTTATTTATGTTTGGCTGGGGATGGTGGGAACTTGGACAACATCATCAACCTCTCCATGGTGATAAGATCATAAATTTTTCTCACAATGATGTTTTTTTGAACAAACTCTGGGGAATTCTTGGGACTATTGCACACGAAGAATGCCTCTAATTCCAATTGTTGATAATTTTTTCCATGTTTTCAATTAGTGTACTAGATATAACTTCTATTTTTTCTCAAATAATTCATGTCATGCAACATCATCATTCATTATCCTATCATTAAGACACAATCATTTATAAAAATACTGAATCAAGAGTTAGTCACTGATTTTATGGTGGGGGAAACTAAAATGATGTCTTTTAAATCATTCTCATTTTTCATGAAATGTTGCACCTTGATTTTTCATAATACCTCAAATCTTCTTTTGAATGAAATCAGTTATGGAATTAGGGAAAATTCCAAGAAAATATTCGTTAATACATTTCAATATTGAATCAATGATGAATGTGAATAGAAAATCCATTCTTTAGAAACTCCTTCAAAAAAATGAAATGACCTCAATTTAATTTTATTTTCATCCACACCTTAAAAATTCATATTTACACAAGGATAACTAAATTATATAAGGTTTTTATGAATATATTCACAGGAAAATGATTAATTTTTGGAATTTTGTGAATAAAACTAGATTTACCTTTAGACCCAACAGGTCTATCATGATATTCCATAGGGTTCTGTTGGTTTTCATCAAATTTTGATACAAATTATTTAAAAGTTTTATTTTCAACCATTTTAATTTTTTGTATAGAAAATTTTCTTCTAAGTGTGGAAGTTGAATGTTTAAGACTGTGTTTAGTGGTAATTATAACTTCTCTAACCCTAGAGTGATATGTTTAATCCAATTATGAATCCAATAGTAACAATTTTTGGATAAAATTTTAGGTCAATAAAAATTCTAAATATAAACTCAATCAGCCTCACCAAAAATGAGACCAGTTGATGTGGGGTAATTTTATTGCCAAAACCCCAAATCATGAAATTTTTCCCCAATATAAATGTGATATAGCATTCCCAGGATATTCTCTGGAGGAGGTTTCAATTTGAGTTAGAAGACTACCAATTTTTTTTGTTTTATTATACAAGATGAATAATTTTGGAGATTTGATTAAAATTTATAATCCAAAAAATAAATATAACCTAAAAAGAATGAAAATTCAAGATCATGATATAAAATTTATAGGAAATATAAAGTTGTTGAAATCAGAATTGAAACAGTACTTGTGTACAAGCTTAAACCTATTGGGCACTCCCCACTTCCTTATTTAGAATGATTTACCAATTGAATTTATATATTCCCACACAAATACCTCAGTAGGAACACCCTATTTTTTAAGGATATCATATCAGTACCTCAGTATGATTATTTGACATATTATATAAGTGATTCAATTGCATTAATACCTCAAAGAAATCAATCCTAATAAAAATCACTATTCTTAATGGTAATACCTCAAGAAAGAAATTTAAATACAAAAATCAATTATTTTTCATCATATATTTTGAAAACATATAAAACAATCTAGTAAAAAATGTTTTTAATAAATAAAACACCATATTTTATAAAAAAAATATAAATTCAAGAGTCATTCAAAAGGTATTACACATTAATATCAAAAAATAGAAGAGAGCGGATGTTGATTGTCGTTATCCACTTCCACTTGAGGGATTTACCCCCCATCACCTGAGCAGCCCCAATATTCTCAATTCCAAGATAAATTGAAATAAACGCCACCAATATCTCTATCTTTGTCTTCCAATTTATCTCTCAAGCCATCCACTCCCCATTAAGATATTGAGAGTTGAAAATATAAATATTTGGAGGGTTAGAGAATTTGTTCTCAAGTTTCTACCTATCCAATGTTGAATCAATTTTCTAATATAGGTTTCTTATAGAGAGTTTTTTTAAAATATATTAATTATAGACCCTACAAATTTCAACTATTTTGGACAAATTTAATAAAAGATAATTCTACTATATTTAAGTTAACATTTTCTTCCCTCATAGGCTTTTCAAGTTCTTCTAAATTGGATCATGTAAAGACTAACATAATAAAATACTTTTTCCCTAAAAATTTTCATTCATGTGATACATTGAGTAATATTCTATCATGAGGTGTAATAATACCATTTTAATTCTTCTATCATATTTTATTTATAAATTGATTAGTTGGGGTCACTTATGAAGGCCAAACCACTTTTACACCTTAACTAATTTATTTGGTACACAGGAAATTTGACTCAACACTTGGACCATTCAAAAAATCCATACCCAATGAATATATGAATACTAAAGAAATAATTAATATATATAGATCAATATTTTATGTTTAATACTCAAAATTAAATGGAGGTTGAAAAATATAAAAATTAAATTGATGAGAAATTATTAATATTGACATCATAACATCCCTAAGAGCCAAAAATAACACTATTCAGATCAAATTGGAAAAAAAATTTGGGTCTAAACCTTTGAAATACACCAGAAAAACTATTGATATATTAGCTCTATCAATATTCAATCCTTAATTAATTATTCAAATATAAAAAAAAAATTAGAAGATGATGTTAACAAGAGGAGGGTTCCTAAATTGGTTAATGAAAAACAATATCATGATGAACCCTATGTAGAACGTTTTGATTCATATTAGATAGATGATGAAAATTATATTTATAAATTTAAAAAAACTAATTATTCAATATTAAATAATAATGTTCAAAGAGACGATATCTTTAGAGAACATTCTTCATCTATGCAGGCTTGGAGAATGCTAAGAAACAATGAGAACTCTTTAGATACAACTAGAAGTAGTTTTAGAGTTGAAAATAAAACTTCTATTATCTATCAAATTGATCCCAACATAATAAGATAATACATTGAACGTGATTAATGTATTGAGGCTATTAATGTGGAGTTAGTTCATAATTAAAAGGACTATAAATGGGGTCCTGTTCCAAGACCCAATGATAAAAAAATCATTGGAACCAGTTAGGCCTACAAAAACAAGATAAATGATAATGTAAATGTTTTTATAAATAAATATGAACATTTATGAAAGGGAAACTTAGAAGTAGATGTTTTTTATTTTAAATATCCATTTTTCTTCAGTTGTGAGGTTGGAAGATATTAGTATTTGGATTCTTGTTGGAGCCTTTCGGTAATATAAAATTTATCAAATGGATGTGAATTCGTCTTTCTTAAATGGTCAGAATGAAGAAGAAGTGTATATTTATCAATTTTTTGGTCTTTACATGAAACTTATGTCACAATAGTTTTTAAATTGAATAAGGATATTTAAGGATTAATATAGTACCCAAAGGATATGAACTCATAACATGTATGAAAAAATAAATAAGTTATTACCTGGAACGTTACATTAACAAGGAAATATTAATAAATGGGAAATAAAATGGTATAATTATATCATATATCATATTATATATATTAATATAGTAATTTAATATATTTATAATAAACTTTTATATAGATTATTGGTGGGTTGAACATGTATGAAGGTAGTGGAAACTAAATGTTAGGGATTCTCATATCATGTTTTAATCATGTCTTTCACTTTCCATATTCACTACCTATTTTTTAATATGGTGAATCTAATTCTCATGAATGTATTTATTATTATTCTCTATAAATTTATGTTCATTTATATATCCATTTTATGATATCTATTTCATAGGTATTAAAGTTCAAAATTTACCAGTGGTAAGGGGTTTTTGTCTCAATTTTCCTTCCTTGAGACATATGTTATTATATGAACCTTTCTTAATTAACGAGGTGTATATACAAGAAAAATTATATTTAATATAATGAACACAACCATTTTCATAATAATTTTAGTTTCATTTAATTTTATTCCATCATAGGGATTACAATTGAAAATTACCAATTAGTAAATATTTTATGATTCAATCTCTTCATTTATCAATATTGTTTATGATTATGTATCCAATGATAAAATATTATGATCCATCTCTCAATAATCTCATTACTTCTCTTATAATCTAGTTGTTTCATAGTAATACATGTTTTTTCTTCTCTATCCTCTATTTATCTACTAAAGAGTTCAGAATAATGTTTTGATGAAAAACTTGTTTATTTTTCTCTATGATCAAAAAAATGCTTTTCATCCAAAACCATGTTTTTTAAAATTATTTCCAATAATGTTTTAATCATTACCAAAATAATTTATTAATGTAATTTTACCCATTTTTTCCATTCATTAAAATATTAAAAGTAGTATTCATTGATTTTTCTATACAATTCCCAATTGTATTTTACTAAAAATATGAATAGAAACGATATTTAAAAGTGTATGTATTGAATAGTATTTTATAATATCACGACCACTAAATGTTATAAATATTCCTTTATAAAGAAAATAATAATAATTCCAAAATATAAGGTTTTGAAGCCAAATAAAAAGTGATTTTAAAAGAAATGATATTTTCCTCAAGTAATGTGTTAAATTAAATTTCAAAATAATTTTACATCTAACATGTTATTAGTAGATGTTACCTATGTCGTACAAGGGTTATTATATAAGAATACCATTATTATTTTTTTCTTTGAATAGTTTTTATTTATGATGGAATGATATATTTAAAACATATTTCTCTTCTATGGGTTACACCATGAAGAAATTATTATGAAACCCACTTCATTTCATGGGTAATACTATGATGAAATGGTGAAATAATTATGAAACCTATAACTTATATATAGATTATGATATACTGAAGTTTTTATGAAACCAATTTTATTTGATTGATTATGATTTTTTTAATTATTTACAATATTGTGGTAAACATAATTATGATTTTCATTATGTAATATGTGGGACTTATATCTCCCTCCAATACATTAGGAAACTTTGTATATCTCATGAGGTAGACATGATTAGAATTGGGAGTGAACCTGGTTTTGTAAGGGATTGTTTCCACTATGATGGCCTTGTGTGTTAACTGTGTCTACCATGATGTTTTTTGGAGTTAACCCACTCCATTATGATATATTTTGAAGTTATCCATGACTACCATAGAAATGATTTTTTATTCATATATGTATGAAATAGTTCTATATCTTATGCCTTTATTATAATATCATAGACTATATTCATTGATTACTTTATGATTCATGTCTTATGAATTTCCATTTTTTATTCCATTCCACGAGATTATGATCTTTGATATGAAAGTTCTATTTTTCAAATGATAATATCATGTTCTCATTATGTTCATGTTATTCTTATATATCTCCCTTGCTTACACTTACTGAGAATATGATTTGACCTTATATTTTTTCTCATTTTCATAGTTATGGATAAATTTATTATGTATATTATGTTTAGAAAGGTTTATAGTTATGAAGAACTTAGTGGTAGATGATTTATTTCACATATGAACCATATATTTTTATTACCATTTTTTCAAAGGAATTATACCATTATGATCCCTGGGCATGTTTTCTTATAATTTAATTAATGTTCATGTAAAAATATGTAATATCTTATTACAAAAATGTTGGTTCCTTATATTTGGGATGAGATGATAGTTTTAGTTAACCTTTGGAATCTAGGATAAGAAAACATTAATGGGAACCCGTAGGATAATCCAAATTATAAAATAACATCAAAAGTTATGGTAAATAAAGTGGTTTTTTTTTCTAATAAAAAAATACTTATCTTAATACATCAAGTGTATGTGGTTCTAGAATAAAGGTACAAAGGGGTAATATCTCCAAAAAAGTCGCATCTGGCTTGACTTGAGTGTTACCTAATACATGAAAACAAGGCTTAATGCACACCTTGTTTTACACTCCAAGGGGATATGCTTTTGTTAATCACATTTTCATTATGATCAAACATGAAGGATTTTAATAGATTATATTCATGTTTGGAATATGCTAAACCTAAGGTTTTATATATTTAAAAGAATGTATCTTTATTTTGATATCTTATAAATTATTTTTTGGAAATTGTGGTTTTACACTAAGAATATTATTACTCGTGCAATGTTTTTCAGCTTTAGTAAATGGAGGGAACCGTAATAAAATTGGTTAACATTTAATGTAATAGAAAATTTTTGGATTAGTATCCAAATGGGATTATAATTGGAGTAATGGATAATGTGATTATCACATGTTACATATCAGGAAACATGATTAACAATGTGAAGCTAAACCAATACTACGAATTACAAAACAAGAAAAATATAGAGTTCCCTAAGAGTATGGTTTTTGGATAAAATAAAGAAAATAATATTTAGTTTCATATATTCTGAGAATGTGGTAAGAATAACTCAATTGAATGTCTCCAAGGGATGAGAAGCTGTTTTCAGTACATAAAATAATTAGATTAATTAAGTGATTTCAAATGAAAAATGAAAAGTTAAATTAACAAAATAGATTAGAATAATGGTATCCCTCTGGTATTATCTACTATTGAATTTTTTAAATGTGGAAAGTATGGTAATCATGAAAATAGATATCTTAATTGGAAATATTATGAATATAATCATCATGGTTTTATGAGTATCGGTTTTTTTAATAGGATGATATAATGAATAATGTACAAAAGGAAATATGTATTAATGAATAAGATGATAAGCCTAGTTAATGCCTTAAGGATATGGTGGAATAATTTAAGTGATTATGAATTTGAATATATAATTATTTTAAATGAATCATTATATATGGATGTATGGATTGTGGAATTTTTGAATTAAGGAATTTTAAGAGTTTGTTGAATAGTACAGATGACCAAAAAAATTGAATCAATAGCAAGGTGATATTTTAGGGAAAACACATGATTAAGGTAAAATGACCCTTAATATGACACTAATGTCGAAATAATAGTGTTTAGATTATATTAATAGGATATTGATATGGATAATGTAAACTGGATAGTATTGATTTCTTTAGAACTGATTAGTTATTTGATAAAAATGTGTTGGAGTTTACAAAATTTTGGATTCAAGTTATATGTTCACTAATATGTGGTTTTATTTAATAAGACATGATATAGTTAATTATTTAAGGAATTCTTGTTCTCATTATGATTTTTTGTTAATTCAAGTTATTATCATATGTCTCAGGGATATATTACCAGTGAATTCATATATTTGGTAGGAAACTTTATGAGATTAATTATGAAATTTGTGGGATTAATGTTAAGTCTATTTTTGGAGACATATTCAACTTCATAAAAAACTGAATTTTTTAAGGGCCTTATGAATAACCATTTATGGAATGATTTAAGTTGAATCCGAGAAATGTTTTTAGTGATTACTATTTTTTTCATTATATGAATATTTTTCCATATTGGTTGACTTATGAAAACATAATTTGTTTTCATAATAACATTATTTAAGAGTGACTTATCATTCATTTATGAATCTTATGATCTATCGGTTCTTCAGGCATTAAAAATTCATCTTTATTTCTCAAAGTGAGAGATGAAGTGGAAATTGATAATGGTACAACTAAAGGATGATATTGTTCTTATTAAAAAGAGATAAATAATGTATTTATATTTTTTCATGTTCCTTATGATGATTGTTAAAATTACATCATCTTTAGGATAAGGATATTGAAAAAATGTTATCTTCTTACTTTCATTTCCGACGGATCAATGGATTTTTATATCGTCATATATTTATATCTTTTTTTGGTTAAATTTCTCATGAAAATTTTCTATATAAATCTCTATTAGTCCTTGGGAGTTAGTTTTCTCTCCTATATCCATATTTTATCTTTACACCAATGCTCTCCCTTTGTGGAATCCTAGTTATATATTACATCAGGTAACCTTTATGATTCCAACTTTCTATTTTTATGGTAATTTTTATATTTATTAAAATTATGTGGGTTTATATTAAGAAATTTTAAAATTATGATCCTTTGATGAATGAGATAAATTTTGAGGGGGAAATTCATTTTAATTGGGGTAGAATATAACATCATAAGATTCTAATAGACAGTTCTTTTAGATTAATTTTTTTGATAGTTCTTTTTTCAAATAAAACTATGATTTTAGCTTCCCATACATGCAATAATTAGTTTCTACAATATTTTTCATGACACGCAACACTAAGCTTTAGTGAACCATTAAAGAATATTATTTAAAATATGATTGTTATAACCTAGTCATTAAATAGGTTGGTATGAATATTATTAAATACTTTATTATATATTTATATATTTATATATTTATATATTTATATATATTTATATATATTTATATCTTTCACAATACAAATATAGTAATAAATCTTCATAAATTATTAATTTGTTTTTTAGTAAATTTATTATAAACATCAACTGTATGTTTTCTTGATTTTTTAATTTTTTTAAATGAAAATATTATTATTAATTTATAGTGATTTTAAAAAATTAATTGAAAAAATTAACTTCATTTTTAAAGTCACTATATCAAAATTAATTTATGTTGAAATTTTTGGATTTTTCGAAAAAATTGATTTATCTGTAAATAGTAAAAATTGCCGATTTTTTTAAACATGCATTTCATGTCCATAAATAAAGTAAATTAAATTCCCCATTATTTTTTCAAATAAAATAAGTATTATTTAGTTATATATAATCCATTTATTTTCTTTTGGATCAAATTTAGATCAAATTTTAAAATAATATTATTTTTGGGTTTCAAAAAAATATTTTTCTAAACATTATTTTAAATTGAATAATGTATATCCATTTTAATTAATTAGAATAATAACTAATGAAGAATGCATTAAATTAAATTTAAATAATATATATAAATAAATTTTAATTTATATTTATACAATAATTATTATTAGTCATAGAGTTATTGTATAATTATCTTCTACTTGAAAACACAACATCTCAAAAACATTCATTTTCATCACATCTATGGTTTTTGTTTAAATTTAATTTTTTCCTTTTCAATGAATTTAATTTCGTAAAATATACTCTATATTTTCAATAATAATAATTTACATTATCTAATAAAGTAAATCAAATTTTTTCCATAATGAAAATGAAAACAATAAAAATTATTTACCATGTTTTTGGTTAAAATGGGTTTATAAGGGATTAAACTTAAAGTAATAGGAGTAAAATGACACCTTAAATTATAAAACACCAATTAAAAAGAAATATTTCTACCTTATAACCTCTATGTTTTTATAAAGGACATTTTTTAACCTTTTGGAATGTGAAATTTTGGATACACCTATTTCTTTTAAAAGTTTTCATGTGTGTCACTCAACAGATTTATAATATGCCATCCCATATCCACGATTCTTCACACTTTCAAAACCCATTTTTTTAGAAAATAACCTTCAGAAACTATCTCATTAATTCACTATTATCATTTTATAAGCCTTTTTTTGTTTATAAATCATTCCTAAGAAGCCTTTTTTGTGAAAACCAAAAGTTGTTTTCAGAAGAAGATGTAACTTCCCTAACTGAGCATTTTATTTTATTTCTTCCTCCATAAAATGAAACAGATTTTTGTAGAGGTATGGACACTTATGTTACTATTATGAACTACTATTTTTATCTTAATAATGTGAACTAAGGGATAAGGGTTGTTTCAAGAGAGTCTGAGGATGATTTGGATCCTAGAGCTCCAAAATTTGATGAGGTAGATTGAGCTACACAGTTTTCACACAGTTAGTGGTAACTATGAAACTCAATCATGAGAGGCACCCAGTGCATAGAGGATGCCCCATAATTTTTCTATAACTATGTGAGAAGTTCCACATTCATGCGCAGTGTTTCATAAATTCATGATAGAGACATTTCTCATGGGATGTGTACGGTTAGTCAAACTATGCGCTTGGCCCTTATGAGGGAGTTCCTTGGGTAGTGGTTAGTGTATAAATTATTCACAGTTTGGCCAACCAAGAGTCCAAACCATGATACCCCTTAAATGAAGGGGAAATTACTCTTTTCCCCTAAAAAATTTTAAACCCATTTTCCTTCTCCTCCATCTTTTCTTCTACAGCGGACATCCACCTCCACTTGAGTAACGCTCCTCCTTCAAGACAATATAGGATTCTCAAAAAGTCTTCCATCTAATATTCATTTTCATCATTGTCAAGTTTCTTAGATCCTAAATTGTATTCTTTCTTGTCCCATTACTTCTATTCTACAGTTATCTCCCCATCACCTACTCTTTTTTAGTGTCCACTCATTTTCCGAATACTTTAGTCATTCATATATTCTTCTTTTTTCACCCGTTATAGATCAATTAATGGGTTGAAACTATATTAGGAGATAACTATGTGAATAATTTAGGTGTTCTATCTCTATCACTAAGTCTCATTTCATTAATATCACTCTCCCATGTTTTTCACACCAGACTCCTACATTATCACCATCATATTTATGATTTAATTAAATTGAATGTCTAATCATACTTATTATAGTCATAAATTAGGGGAATCATTATTATGTTTTGATCACCTTAATGTGATTCACACCATGGGTGTGCCTTTCTTTAATAGACTATATTCCCCTATAACTTATATCATAATTTTAATGGATTCAATTAAATTATACGAGGTTTCCAACTTGATTAAAATGATAAAAATTAGATTCATTTATATTGGGATGAATTATGATAGATAATCCATACCCCATAACCAATCCAAGGTACAAATGTTGTTCCTTGTGAGATTCTATATATGGTCTTACCATGGAATAAAATTTTATACAATAACTGAATAGTATATACACTATGATAGAAACTTGGATTGCCTTGGATGGGCTCATTGTTAATTTTCCCTACATTTGTATGAGAGATACTGATTACCTAGGGGTGACACCATGGAATGGATAAATAACTATATTCTTATAACAACCTAGGAGTGATAATTGACCCCATATATAAAATATCAGGGATGGGATCAGATTGGATTACCTTTTTTCCATGTTAGGAGTGATAATTGGCATTCAATTTATGGATATCCTTGGACATACTCATACATTGTTGAGTTTTTATCTTACTTCAGGTGTGATACCTGGGTTCTATGATATGGTTCACCTTATATGGTATAAGATTCCCATTATTTGAATAAAATCGATGCCTTTTATATAATTCCAGGAATAATAATTTTTTAAATAAAATGAAATGTCCACTAAGCCAAATGAAATGCTTAGGCTTGATCTTAATCATGATAATTTACTTATGATTAATTATTTATGAACAATATCATACTTTTTTAGGTAACCTTGGTTCAAAGACATTTGAGTAAGGCCAAAGTATGCAGATTAAGTAAGTTAACCCATGAGGAACCTAGTCTAATGTATTATTTATTTATTTCCATGAATTAATTATTGTCACCACACTGCTCATTTTATATGCAAAGATTGGTTTCATCTATAAACTATTTGTAGTGGAATACTAATTATATCTCACCCCCAGGTCAGGCCTCCCTTAGTACCTGAGTATAAATTGTGATTATAGGTTTAGATAAAGGGGAGAATCTGGATTCTTAGTATTTATTTTTAACACTAGGATGAATTACGGGAGAAGTGGACTGAGACTATTTTTGTGATGACAGTAATGGAAAAATATGGCCTTTTTATTTTTTTAACATATGGAATTTTTCCATTTATCCTACATATCATGTACTCATTATTTAATATCTTTTTGAAATGATCCCCATAATCAATTATGTATCTATTTGTTATTAAACATCGGACTATATATTTTTCTTAGATGGTTATTATTTATTAGTTCACTGCATGTCATGTTTATGTGTATTACTTCTATTCTAAATTCTAACACATGATGGCATAGTCTCCCCCTGGACAAACCCTATACCCTTATAGTTATTCATCATCCTCTATCATATAGGGAGGAACTATTGAGTTCATGTATCCAACCTCCTTGGGGCACCGTTCAGTGTATTCTAAGGCGGGACACTACAGGTGGTATTTGATATATTTTCAGTTTTCCTAACTATTTGGGAATTACATTGGACAGTTGGATGTAATGAAATTTGGTAATGGGAATGTAACTAGAAGTAGCTTACTAAGGTATATGGGAAACCAAAATTACCTAGGATGGGTTATTCTTGTTAAAATTTTATCCCATTATACTTCATTCAATTTAATAATAGGGTGTTGAAAATGTTTTGTGACATTATCAACATTTATAATATTATTATTTATATTATTATTATTATGGATTAATTCTATTATATTGGTAAGGTTATGAAGCATTAACCCATGAATTATATTCTGAACTTTAGGACTTATATTCCTTTCATTTTCTAATTCCATGATTAATTTCTATATACATTACATGTATTTCCTATTATTGTAGTGAGTACCTTGATTTTGATAAACTAAAATGTGCTAATTTTTTTAGAGATGATATAATTGGATTAATTATAGTGCCTACATCAATCTAAATGGTTTTTCCAACTTATATATTTTATGAAACCATAATTATCAAATTATACAATGTTTGAGCCAAAAACAAATGGTGTTATGAGACGAAATATGAGTTCATTTGATTGGTACATTCAAATTGTTATTTATGAAGCAAGTACTTATATCAATTTGGAATGGTATTACATTTAAAAAATCACTATGAATAACCTTTTACATCCTGGTATTAGAAGTATGGGTCAATTAACAGTTACATGGTGTTCTAATTATAATGTATAAATAATACGGGCCATTATAAATTTTTGAATTATGATGTATTTAATTGGGTTTGGATAATTATATTCACATAAATAATAATCAATTTAAAAAAATAATTGTTTTAGAAATGAAATGGTCACCGCTAAATGTGGATTCAATTACAAAATAAATGGTGTTTTCCTCTATACATTCCAATTGACAATCCATATACTGAAACCTCTATTATGTTTTGTAAGACCTTGACCTGAACCCGACCTAAGTAGTGGATAGTTTTTAGTGTCTCTTAAGACTCCTATGATCTTCCATATCACCAAGACCTATCTTTAAGAGTATTTATAGAGGTGTGAATCATTATAAAAATGAAATGTGACAATAATTTACTTTTTATATATTTCATATCTACTGTTAAAACTTACATGGGGGGAACAATTGAAAATTATAGAGTTATTCCATCACAAAGACCTCATGTCCTATGCTTGGAGGGTGGTGATGACCACACTCCAAGGGGGGTGAGTAATGATACAATCATATTCCCTCCTATACTGCCACCTCTGGAACCACTTATTTATCTTACCCTCAGTGATGAGGATCAATTTCGAGAAATATAATATGTCTTTATATATTTTATAAAGGGTGCTCTCCAATATTTCACTACCATGGTAGAGCTAACATGTAAATTCCAGCAGCAGAATCCTCCCACATTTTGGGGTGATTGAGTCCCCTAGTCTTATAAGTCATTATTATTGGCCATGTTTATTTATTTTTTTTTAGATTCATTTGGAGAAGAGTATTAATCTTGTGACCAATATACCTCATGATTCTTCTAAATGTTGGTGGGATGTCATCACCCTGGCTGGACGCCATCAAGGTATGGCCTTAGTGGGTTTCCAAATATCCTTTGATGATTACTTTTCCCTTATACATTAAAATAAGATTGTTCTCAAGAGTTTAAGAACATAAAACATGGTTGTATATCCATGATGGAGTATTATTCTCATTTCATTGAGATTATTCATTTTTTTCCAAATCAAATTCATAATGAAGGGAAATGTTTTAAGGTTGGTCTTTTAATCAAAATAAAATGGTAGGTAACACATTTCATATGAACACCATTTTAGAGATAGGTATCCAAGCCCTCAAAACAGATCAGAACATAAGCTAGGATGGAAATGTGAGCCAAGGGTGTTCATCTTTGAGATAGGTATACAGTTTTTCTTGTGGCCATAAATATCATTTAATGGGTTCATGTTGGTGAAGTGTTATCCAAAATAAGCACACCAACATCTATATGGTGTGTTTCCAATGTAGTAGGGGTATTCCATATTAATCCCTAATGTAAATCAAACCTAGTTGAGTGCTAATCTTGTAGCAAGATGGGTATCCTTCTGCATTTATGTAGGACATTCCATCCAATACCTAGGTACTAGCACCCCATTCAGGTATAAGATAAGCAGTTCTATGTAAGTCTGGTTATTGTTCTACTAAAGACTGAATGTACTAAGGGGGTTACCAAGGACAAGGTATTTAGTCTTTATAGGTTCAGTACCAGTAGATCAGACCTATCCATGGTAGTCATGTTTCATCTCTGGGTAATGTATTATTCTATATAACTACAGTTCATTATACACCAAAGTTTGAGAGTCTGGGTCCTTCAATAGAATGAGGTACTATATTTACGACCTCTAATTTAGTTTATAAATTATTTTATACAAGTGAATCACATTATTATATTTTCTAAAATATTGTAAAGTTTTGTCTTATAAATGGTGTGATTATGTGGTGTTATGACTCCTGAAAAACCATTAGGGGTTCCATCAAAGAGTATATTATAGTGAAAGGAATTCCCCATTGAGTTATATGTGAACTATTTCTTATGGAATTTATTTATACTCAAGATGATATGTTTTGACATCCTTCCCGATTTGGATTGGCTAGTGCATTCTCATTCCCATGTTGATTATTATTCCTATAGGGTGAAATCACCCATGGAAAGAATATATATTCTTATGTGTGAATGGGATATCTAGAAGAGTCGATCTGACACCAATTTTCATGGTCGTGGAGGGTAAAACCCCATATGGTTTTTCCCTTCATGAGTGATCAGGTATTGTGGTTGGTAGAATTCCCTCCAGTGGTGGATCATTTCGATGAAATATTCCATAAGGATTTATATAGCCTACATACTAAGAGAGGGGGGGGGGATTTCACCATTTATCTAGTGCAAATATTGTCAATAGTGTCCATTCATCCTTATATAAGGGAACCTATAAATATCTAGGAACTCAAGAAGAAATTAGAAGACTTAGAGGGAAAAGGTTTTACCTGACCCAGTACCTCACCATGGGGTTCATCTATCCTTTTCTTCAATAAAGAAGATCTAACCCTCAGGTTGTGTGTGTATTATAGATGGTTGAACTTTCTTATGATTAATATATTATATCAACATTTTTATATAGATGACCTCTTCCACCCGCTCCGAGTAGTGATAGTTTTCTCCAAAGTCGATTTGATTTTGGTCTACCATCATGTGTGTGTTGGACTATCATACATACCACGTACTCTGTTTTGGAGCAGATATGTCCTGTAAATGTATCTTTTTATATCTTTCATCCTCACAAATGTGCCAACAATTTTCATGTCCTTAATGAATTGGGTTGTCCACCCATTTCTGGATTCATTAATGGTATTCAAAAATGATGATATCTTAGTGTATCTATACACAAGGCATGGCCAGGCCAACCATATTTAGATCATGTTGAATACCCTGATTATAGCATCCTGCCTTTTTATCCCATAAACTTTCATTACATTTTACAAAACCGAGGATCATTAAGGTTTTGTGTCTTGGAAACCAGGAACTTAATACATGAAACAAAAAAACATTCTTCTTAAACACTTGAAAGGCTTCTCCTTATGTTCATCCTTGGTTCATTACTGCATCTCATAACCTGGGGACATACATCAAAAGAATGGGTGAGCAGAAGGCCCAGTAAGGGAAACAAGGGGAAACATTTAACATGTGAACTTGAGATACATCAACAATGTCATGAAAAGAACTTTAAGGCATGAGAAAGAAATCATGTGGCACATAAAAATAACATTTTTCATAACTTGAAGATGTGGCTACATCATTTAACATAGACAATCATGAACATGTCACCAAGGTCCATCCCCAAGGTGTCATTTGAAAATTACCAATGTTATTCACCAAGGTATCGTGAAAATTGTAATCTCTAGTGGTTACATCATTACCCAATGCATTGGAGCGCTATCAGTGCGCACCCTTAATTTGGCTTTATTATCATGTGAGACACATATATCTCCATCAAAAATTTCATAAATAACCCATATTGCATAAAATAAGTGGGTTTCATTTCAAAATCATAACGTTTTAAAAACTACTTTAAAGACATGATCTTTACGTCACATTAAACCCACAGAAAGGGAAAGCGGGTCTCATGTATGTAAATCCCATAATTTTAAAATAAAACATTTTTGTATATATGTGAATACCCATTTTGAAGAAAGATCTTTGAGTATTCACTTAATAAAATAAAATTACTTTAAAAAAAGAGAGAGACATTTTGAGACGGAAATGCTGCAGCATAACGGCTATGTTTCGAGGTTTTAGAAAACATTGAAAACAGAGGGAACATGGGTCAAACATTCATAAATGACCCATAAAACAGTAGAGGGAAATAATATAAGGTATTTAAGAACATGGTAATGAAATTTGAAAATATACCATATGAAATGAAGAACATGAATGGAAGACAAACATAAGATTTCTCTTATGAAAAAATTCTATAGCCTAACGGCGCCACTTAAAACTTCAAAATACTGAATTGAAGAGATAAAATGGGGTCTCTCATCATATGGTAATAAAAGATAAGTATGATAGATATAGATATCATACCACAACATAACAAAAAGTAACATGAAAGAATTGACAAGAAAGTAGAACTTCAAAACGAGAAGGGTGTAGAGTCACTTAAAAATTCGCAAGCCTAACGGCTCCACTTAAAACTTCAAAATACTGAATTGATGAGATAAAATGGGGTATCTCAACATATGATCATAAAATATCAGTATGATAAATTTAGAGATCATACCCAAACATAATAAAAAGGAACCTGAAATACTTTACATGAAAATAGATCTTGAAAAATGAGAAGAGAGAAAGAATCCGTTACAAAAATTTCGGCAGCCTAACGGCGCCACTTAAAACTTCATAAAACGAAATAATGAGAGTAAGAGGGGATCTCTCATTATGTGAACATTAAAAGGTCAGTAATAGGAGTATAAAAGAACACCCTTTATCATAAGAACATGGAGCATAAAAGAAATTACATAAAAGAGATTTCTTGAAAAGAAAGAGAGAGATCGGATCCCTCACCTTAAAACGTAACTCTTAAAACTCAATGGTTGGGACCTTGAGGGCTTGGGGCACCTTGGGAGGACTCCGTGGGAGGTAATGAGACCCGAACTTCGTTGGGGAAGAGTGGGGAGTCCAATGGATGAGAGGATGGCATGGTATTTATAGGGAAAGTGAGGGGACAAGGCATTAATGGCCAAGGGACACCTCATTAGTGGTTTTGGAAAAACCATGGGCTTGCCCATGGTATTTGCCCATAGTACTGGCCATTTGGGACACCTAATACCTTATATTACTATTCATAAGCCGACCATATTCATTACATACTTAATACATCATTTAATGATGTCATTAAACACCTGTAACTTAAGAACTGTATTTTCACTATTCATCGAAAATTCAACTTTCTCAGAATAATCCCAAATATTTCACATTAACCAAATATCAATGCTCTAATTTCAAAATTGAACTCCATTTTATAAAAATATTTTTCTAAATATTTTTAATTTATTTTTTAAAATAAATACACTATTCACAGAAAATTCATTTTTTTTAGAAAAAACCCCAAAAATTACCATAACATAATATCGGTGCTCTGAGTTCAAAAATGAAATCCATTTTATAAAAATAATTTTTTAAATATTTTTAATGTAATTTTTAATTAAAAAACACTATTCACTCGAAAAAACTAATACTTGAATAATAATTTTTGAAATCGTTATTTAACCACTTTATTGAATCACGTTACTTAATCAAGGTACCTATATTATATTAATACTTTCTTTAAGTGAGATTACTAATCCATTTGGACACATTAGTAATACTAATCATAAAATCACTATTAATAATTTACTATTCATCAAAAATTACGTTGATCTTATTAGACTCTAAATTTCGTACTGAGCATAATTGTAGAAGACCATTTTTTGAATATCATTACACATTTTTAATTATTTAAGGTTTACATGAACATTTTTAAAATATCCTTTTTCTAAAATTCATCAAAAATATGCATACTATATTTATCCGGTCATTTGAAAATTCATAAACTTCATCATAAGAAGGAATCCCAATTTTTATTTAAAACAAATGATTACACAAGGTAGTTACGGTCTCCTTACATAGCCCCTTATCACACAAGCATAGGACCTAAGTGTAAGGTGTGCTAAGGTGAGAGAATCTGAGGGAGGCTCGGCTAACATCGCACGAGTAGTAATTTCTATCAGTTTGAACTTCTCACAAAGGTGATTCTGTTCTAGCTTCACACGATGAAGTTTCGCTTGGGTTTGGTCCAGAGAAAAGCCCAGTGGTGCTACCTCCTTCCCAAGTTCTGTTAGATGGGCTTCAATCGGTCCAAGACTACTGGGTGAGGCCATCGAATCTTCTTTCTATAATAATTAACCAAGATTACTTGTATTTAGAGAAAATAATCAAAACGTTTAGTTTCCAGTGGTCATATTGACTAATGGTCATATAACAGTCAAAGCCCAACGGTCTCATTTTAATTATACTCATGTTATCAAATGAAACATTTTTTTGAGTATAAAAATAAAATAAAATAACACACAAAATTAGGAAACAATATTTATTCAAAATTTCGGGTCGTTACAATCTCCCCCCTTAAGAAATTGCGTCCTCGCAATTTTTTTAAAATTGGGTTTTGAAATTTCATTGAAATTACCACATTGGAAAAAGAGTCAGAAAAACTATTACTTTAAAAGAAAGAAAGGGAAGTACAAAGGTCACCCGAGTTAACCCATACTAGGATTCCGTAGAGGAAAACATGGATATGGAATAAAAAAACAAAGGGACATGTTCTGGGGGAGAGTGATAGAAAACATGATTAGGAGAAAGTTAACCATAAGAAAATCCCAAACTTACGATGTGTGTAAACGGTCTTTGATTACCTAGTAGGAAACGTAAACCAACAACTTTTTTGTTTTACGTTCCTTTTAATAATTTTGAGGAATTTTTTTACTACATAGAACAAAAACATAATAAAATATACCTACCTTTATGTAGAGTTTCATCCTTTAATATGTTTCTACCAAAACTAATCTTTTCTCCAAACGATGAGCATTCAAAATTACATGGTCTCATCAAAACACAAGAATCATCTTCTAGAGAATCACATAATCCACAAAAGATTAACTATCTATTTCTTCAATCTTTAAACATTATCCCAAAAACAGAAAGGGTAGGGTAAAACAACTCTTCAAAAATAAATAATCCCATAGGAATAGAAACTACTTTTAAATCTTCAAAGTTCCATGGTACTACCCAAAGTTCATCATAGTCCATTCCATAAATAAAGGTCCTTAAAATTCCTCAAAATAAACCAAACTAAGATTGAAACCCAAATACAAGAAGGATTTGATAACATTGTCTTCCAAAATAAACTTCATTGTTCATCTCCAAACAACATCAACCACTCCTAACATCTTATAACAAAATTATATAACCTAAACATATTTTATCCAAGATAGGTTAATCATTCCATAAGTAACCTAAATTACTATAAGTCCACCTTAAATTCATCGATTCTTCAAAATATAAGTCAACCATACTCCTCAATGAAAATACCGTAGTAATCTATTTACCTCAATCATAAAGGGTCCCCAAAATAGTGAATATATTCCAAAATAATAATCATATTTTAATCCCCTAATCATCCTTGTCATATTAATAGGACAATTGTCGCATTTCCTATCACATTGGTTGTCGGGACATGTTCTTCCATTTCCCTCCATTAACTATGAAAATAAAGTACAATTAGGGGCATGAATACTTAGCCAATAATCATGAAAAGGAACTTAAAGCATATAAGTATAACTTGTAGAAGAAAAGTATACCCTAACTTGTGATCCCCTAGGTTCCCATCTAGGTTATCCATGATCATATATTCTAATGTGAATCTTTATTTTATATTATCTTTGTTCCTTTAACAATGGTTCATACTAAGCTTATGAGTTTACCAAAGCATATCCCCCGGGAGTGTCGTAACCAAGAGTGCATCAAGGCCTGTTGTCGTGTACCAGTTCCCATTCGAGTCTAGATCAAAGCGGTGTTTTTCGGGTTTTACCCCTATGTAAATCTATGCCAGAGCAACCTCTACCTGCTCGTATCCAGACAGTGATGTATTTTCTTGGCAACCCCTTACTCAATACTCACCAAAATACCAGGAAGATTTCCTATATTTAAACTTTTCTATAGGGTTCTTCCGAGAGTTTTCATATCCCAATTTCCACAAATAACTAAACCATCCTTTGATACCAACTATATAATCCTACCTTTTTATCCCATAAACATTCATTACATTTTACAAAATCAAGGATCTTTAAGGTTTAGTGTCTTGGAAACCAGGAACTTAATACATGAAACAAAAAAAAAATTCTTCTTAAACACTTGAAAGGATTCTCCTTATGTTCATCCTAGGTTCATTACCGCATCTCATAACCTGGGGACATACATCAAAAGAAAGGGTGAGCAGAAGGCCCAGTAAGGGAAACAAGGGGAAACATTTAACATGTGAACTTGAGATACATCAACAATGTCATAAAAAGAACTTTAAGGCATGAGAAAGAAATCATGTGGCATATAAAAATAACATTTTTCATAACTTGAAGATGTGGCTACATCATTTAACATAGAAAATCATGAACATATCACCAAGGTCCATCCCCAAGGTGTCATTTGAAAATTACCAAGGTTATTCACCAAGGTATCGTGAAAATTGTAATCTCTAGTGGTTACATCATTACCCAATGCATTGGAGTGCTATCAGGTTGAACCCTTAATTTGTCTTTATTATCATGTGAGCCACATAGATCATCATCAAAAATTTCATAAATAACCCATATTGCATAAAATAAGTGGGTTTCATTTCATAATCATAACGTTTTAAAAACTACTTTAAAGACATGATCTTTACGTCACTTTAAACCCACGGAAAGGGAAAACGGGTCTCATGTATGTAAATCCCATAATTTCAAAATAAAAAATTTTGGTATATATGTGAATACCCATTTTGAAGAATGATCTTTGAGTATTCACTTAATAAAATAAAATTACTTTAGAAAAAGAGAGAAACATTTTGAGACGGAAATTCTGCAGCATAACGGCTATATTTCGGGGTTTTAGATTACATTGAAAACAGAGGGGATGTGGGTCAAACATTCATAAATGACCCATAAAACAGTATAGGTAAAGAATCTAAGGGATATAAGAACATGTTAATGAAATTTGAAAATATACCATATGAAATGAAGAACATGAAAGGAAGACAAACATAAGATTTCTCTTATGAAAAAATTCGGCAGCCTAACAGGGCCACTTAAAACATCAAATTACTGAATTGAAGAGATCAAGTGGGGTCTCTCATAATATGGTCATAAAATATAAGTATGATACATATAGAGATAATACCCCAACATAAAAAAAAGTAATTTGAATGAATTGACATAAAAGTAGAACTTCAAAATGAGAAGGGTGAAGAACCAGTTAAAAATTCGGCAGCCTAACGACTCCACTTAAAACTTCAAAATACTGAACTGAAGAGATAAAATGGGGTCTCTCATCATATGATCATAAAAGATCAGTATGATAAATTTAGAGATCATACCCCAACATAATAAAAAGGAACATCAAATACTTTACATGAAAATAGATCTTGAAAAATGAGAAGAGAGAAAGAATTTGTTACGAAAATTTCGGTAGCCTAACGGCGCCACTTAAAACTTCATAAAAAGAAATAATGAGAGTAAGAGGGGATCTATCATTATGTGAAAATGAAAAGGTCCGTAAGAGGATTATAAAAGAACTCCCTTTAACATAAGAACATGGAGCAGAAAAGAAATTACATAAAAGAGATTTCTTGAAAAGAAAGAGAGAGATCGGATCCCTTACCTTAAAACGTAACTCTTAAAACTCAAAGGTTGGGACCTTGAGGGCTTGGGGGCACCTTGGGAGGACTCCTTGGGAGGTAACGAGACCCTAACATCGTTGGGGAAGAGTGGGGAGTCCAATGGATGAGAGGATGGCTTGGTATTTATAAGGAAAGTGAGGGGACAAGGCATTAATGGCCAAGGGACACCTCATTAGTGGTTTTGGAAAAACCATGGGCTTTCCCATGGTATTTTCCCATGGTATTGGCCACTTGGGACACCTAATACCTTATCTTACTATTCATAAGTCGACAATATTGATTACATACTTAATACATCATTTAATGATGTCATTAAACACCCGTAACTTAAAAACTGTATTTTCACTATTCATCGAAAATTCAACTTTTTCAGAATAATCCCAAAATTTCACCTTAACCAAATATCAATGCTCTAATTTCAAAAATGAACTCCATTTTATAAAAATAAATTTCTAAATATTTTTAATTTATTTTTTTAAATAAATACACTATTCACTGAAAATTCATTTTTTTCAGAAAAAACCCCAAAAATTACCATAACATAATATCGGTGCTCTGAGTTCAAAAATGAAATCCATTTTATAAAAATAATTTTTTAAATATTTTTAATTTAATTGTTAATTAAAAACACTATTCACTCGAAAAAACTAATACTTGAATAATAATTTATGAAATCGTTATTTAACCATTTTATTGAATCACATTAATTAATCATGGTACCTAGATTATATTAATACTTTCTTTAAGTGAGATTACTAATCCATTTGGACACATTACTAATCCTGATCATAAAATCACTATTAATAATTTACTACTCATCAAAAATTAAATTGATCTTATTAGACACTAAATTCCGTACTGAGCATAATTGTAGAAGACCATTTTTTGAATATCATTACACATTTTTAATTATTTAAGGTTTACATAAACATTTTTAAAATATCATTTTTTCTAAAATTCTTCAAAAATATGCATACTGTATTTATCCTATCATTTGAAAATTCATAAACTTCATCATAAGAAAAAATCCCAATTTTTATTTAAAACAAATGATTACATAAGGAAGTTACGGTCTCCTTACATAGCCCTTTATCACACCAGCATAGGACCTAAGTGTAAGGTGTGCTAAGGTGAGAGAATCTGAGGGAGGCTCAACTAACATCGCACGAGTAGTAATTTCTATCAGTTTGAACTTCTCACAAAGGCGATTCTGTTCTAGCTTTACACGATGAAGTTCGGCTTGGGTTTGGTCCAGAGCAAAGCCCAGTGGTACTACCTCCTTCCCAAGTTCTGTTAGATGGGCTTCGATCGGACCAAGACTACTGGGTGAGGCCATCGAATATTCTTTCTATAATAATTAACCAAGATTACTTGTATTTAGAGACAATAATCAAAACATTTAGTTTCCAGTGGTCATATTGACCAATGGTCATATAACAGTCAAAGCCCAATGGTCTCATTTTAATTACACTCATGTTATCAAATGAAACATTTTTTTGAGTATAAAAATAAAATAAAATAGCACACAAAATTAGGAAACAATATTTATTCAATATTTCGGGTCGTTACACTGATAGATAACCAATTTTATGTTAAGCTCAAATATTTCCAATTTTGGATCATTATATTTCACATATTTGGTTATATCATTTCAGAAGAAGGTTTATATATTTATCCAGAGAGGGTGATCATTGTATTTTCCTAGGAGAAACCTAAGAATTTATTTAACATATTAAGTTTCTTGGGGATGGTTGTCTATTACAGCCAATTTATCCTTGATTTCTCGTTACTAGAAGCACCTATTATGGGATTGACTAATAAGGGTTTAAAATTTTCATGGTTATAAACTTGTGATATAGCCTTTTAGGAGTTGAAGGGGGACTGACTTTAGAACTACTCCTAATTTATTCGGATTACGGGAGAATATATATTTTCTATTGTGATACTTCAGAAATTGGTATGGGAGAAGTATTGATGTAGGGAGATCGAGTTATAGTATATGGGTCCCAAAATCTAAGAACTCATGATATGAATTTCCCAATTCATGACTTCAAGGTTGAATTTGTGGTTCATGATTTATGTTGTTAAAGGAATTATCTATTGGGTGAATCATTTATTAATTACATGGATCCTAAAATCCTCAAATACATTTCCACATAGAATGAGATGATTCAAATGTAGCGTAGGAGGATATAGTATCTATATTCATTCGAATATGAGATTTATTATACACATGTAATGGGTAATTTATTAGCTGACATCCTAAAATTGAAAACTCAGACACATGCCATCCACGAGGCTAGTAGTGAGTGGTAGTTGATGGATCTATTTTCTTAGATGCACCTTAAGTTTCATGTGTTTTATGGCCAACCTATTTTATAATCCTCAGTAGTTATAACCTCCATTCTAGATGGGGTGTGGATTAGACAACTATTAGATAATGAGTGCCTCATATGGAGAGAGTGCCTCATGTGAGAACCCACCACCTATTTAGGTTATCGATGACAATGAGATCCTACACTTCCATAGAAATATATGGATTCTTTAAGACACATGGTATAATTTTATGTAGATATTCACTATTGTAGTACCAAGATGAAATGATACATACATTGTTAGTATAGGTTTCTTGGTAATAAGATATAGAATTTAGGTTTCGTCATGATGTGTTCCACCTATCAGTGGGTGAAGGTGGATCACCAACAATTGGATGGACTTATATAGACTCTATCAATTCCCAAGTTGAAAAGGAATAATTTCACCATGGATTTCATGAAGGTATTGTCAATAAATCATAGATGAATCAATGAAGTATGGGTGATTTCCGACAGGTTAACCAAGGATATACACTTTATACCTATCTGATAAACCCTCTCTATTAATGATATTTGGAGGCCTTATATCTAAAGATTTTTGTACCTTCATGGTGTTCCACGTTCTATCATATTCCTCCAAATTAATCAGTTTATATCATGGTTTTGGCAGGGGCAGTAAAATGCATTTGATTCATAGGTTCTCTTGACTATAATGTTTCTCCATAAGAATGATGGGTAATCTGAGCACATGATTCGGATGTTAAGGGACATTCTATGAGCATGTGTACATTATTTTGAAGTTTCATGTGAGAATCATATACCTCTCATTGAGTTTTCTTACAAAAAAATATTTCATGAAAGGATTCAGATGGACCCCTATAAGGCTCTTTATGGTAGTATATTCCATTCACCCTAGATCTGGATAGAGGTAGATGAGGTAGCTCTACTAGGTCCTCCTCTCATTTAGGAGAATTCAAAGCAAGTATAACTCATTCTGAATCTTATGAATATAGTTTTATCTAAAAATAATTCTCATATCGATCAATGTCACCAAAATCTTGAGTTTTATGTGGGACATAGGGTCTTTATGAAAGTTTCAACATGATTGGGTAATATATTGATTCAGAGACAGGGTGAGGAATCACCATATTACATTAGTCCTTTTGATATCATGGATAGAGTTAGTCCAGTAGCCTATCGGTTGTAGTTACATTATAGATATCATTTTATGTAGGATGTCTTCTATGTATCAAAACATTGATGATATCATAATGACTCGTATCATTCATTTTATCCTGAAGATATTAAGCTAGAGGCATATGTGTCCTTTGAAGATTATTCAATACATATCAAGAATCAAAGAATAAAGGCACTCTTTTGTATGTCAGTTCCACTATTCTTGGTTTTATGGAATCACAGTTGTTTATAGGAAGAGACCTGGGAGCGAGAGTTCTCTATAGGTGCTTAAAGTCTAGAACATTTTTTCAAAACATGATTTACCACTCTTAAAAGGGAAACTAAGGGATGAGTTATTTTAATGTTATGAGTTTGTAGTGTCATGGAATTTTAGAGTGGTACAGACACTTATGTCACTATTAAAAACCAATCATTTTATTCTAATGATGTAAACTAAAGGATAAGGACTGTTTTAGGAGAATTGAGGGATCATTCGGAGCTCGAAGTTCTAAAATTTGAGGAGGCATACTAATATTCATGGTTATTGAATGAAAAGTTCAAACCGTGTGACTCAACTGAGTAAGGATCCCATGAAATATAGGAGGCCTCATGATTTTTCTGAAACCATATGAGAAGGATTTCACACCCCTGTTGTGATGTAATAGTTTTTAACAAATCCATTTCACACAAGATTCCCACATTTAGTCATAACATTCCCCTAGTATATACGAGGGGTTCCTTATTATAATATATTTGTTGTGTGGTTTCACCAACCATGTAGCCATCCCATGAAATTCATTTAATGAAGATGAAATTACTATTTTTCCACTACAACTTTTTTAAACTTTTTTTCCTTCTCTAAACTTATTTCTCTTCCATTAAACATCCACCTCCCATCACATGAAGCTACTCCTTCTAGATAATATAGTATTATTGATAAATCCTCCATCATATCTCTTTTTTAATCCTCTTTGGGTGATTTTAATCCATAAGGGTATGTTCTCTATTTCTGTTTATTTCATTCTTTATTTATCTTTCAATCTCTTATGATATTTTGGTGTGATCACATTTCCCGTAATTTTAGGGAATTAATTTTATCTTCAATTTTTAATTATTCTAGATCAATTCAAGGGATAAAAAAGGATGAGGGAAGAACTACAGAACTATGGTAGGTGGTCCAGATCATTCACCATGTCTCGTTTCATTAATACAACGCATCAGTTTTCCACGTATTGGAATCCTCTAGTGTCACCCCCATAATTCCAAATAAACTAAATTGAATTTATTCCCATAAAAATTAGGATCCTTGATAGTGGTGAATAATCACCACAGATTAATTATAGTGATGTGATCTAACCAATGGTTTTTCCTTTCATTAAAGGTGTATATTCTCCTTGTTCCTTATGCTATAATTTGAATGAATTCACATAAATTAGATTAATAGGAAAACCCGATTATAATTATATATATGCAATGTTTTTATAATGGGATAAATCATTATAGTTATTCCATTACCTATAAAAAATATGAGGGTGATACATGGATCTTTATGAAATTCCTTTTATGTGATCATTGTGCTATATATTCAAAAATTGTAAATGAATTGTGTATACATCAAGAGAGATATGTGGTATGACATGGACTGGATCAATAGGTGTTATCCATACTAATGTATGAGAGATAATAGTTCCATTTTGGTTACACCATGGATGGGTTTAGTGGATATATGATTATACTAAGTGATGATTGATAATCGGTCCCCTATGTGAGATGCTAGGGACTAGCTCTGAGGGTTTTATCATCCTGCCATTCTAGGAGTGACACTTCAGATTCCATTTATTTCTCGCCTTGGAAGGACTCATACAGTGTTGATTCTTTATCATACTCTTGGGGTGAAACATCAATTACTTGATAATATTCTCCTTGGACTATACCAGTATGTCACTTTTTAAAATTCTAGAGATTCCTTTTATATAATTCTAGGAATGCTATTTTTGAATTAAATTAATTCTTCCACTATGAAAAATCACATGATTGGTCTTGGTCCAAATTTTGATAATTTAATTTGGATGACACATTTATGAACTATATGATACTTATGTAAGCTACCTTAGTTATAGGAAATTTAGATGAGGCAAATGTAGATATATTTGATTAGGTACACCATGAGGAACTAGGTCTGATGTATTTATTTTTATATTTCCTTGAATTTATTATTTTCACCACACTATGAATTTCATATTCACATTATACATTTATATAGACACTATTGTTGGATTTCTACTAATTATATCTCACAATATACTCATGAAACCCTTTTTAATCAAGAATGATTCATGATTATAGTTATCAATAAAGTGAAACTAAATTCTCATGATGCTTGATCTTCAGCACAAGGATGAAGTATGAGAGTAGAGGACTGAACCTATACTTGTGATGCTAGAAGAGATAGATTTTGGTAATTTTTATTTTTTATCATATGGTATATTCCCATTTCTCCTATATCCCATGAACACATTTTTACATAATTACTTTACATTATCAAATTCCTCATTTGTGTGTCTATTTTTTAGTCATCTTCAACCTGTTTCTTTATCATGGATGGTTATTATTTATTACTCTACAGCTTTTCATGTCTATTTATAATACCAATGTGATAAACCATTAATAATAATGGAATAGTCTCCCCATGTGAACACAATAGGCCCTAAATACTAGTCTATAGCCTTTAGTGTATTGGGTGGCAGGCTTGAGGTCATGTGGCCAACCATCTCAAGGAACCATTAGGTGGCTTCCAGGGGAGGATGCTACCCTCTTCCTCCTTTAAATATAATTAAACCATACTAATTTAATAAATATTGTATATACCAAATATTGTTATATTATTTTTTTAATTTAATGTCATAAATCCATCTCATCTTCCCTAAAATTGGAAACAAAATAGTTGATAATGTGTATGGTGGTCTACCGACTCGCGAATGGACATAGTTCATTTTCCATCACCATTTCCCATAGATTGTTATAATGATGCATTTAATAAATATATATGATATTTTTAAGATAATTTTGCTTCTATAATTAAGATATATTATATATATTTCACTTTTAATTTCATGAGGTATATTATAAATTGGCTAGTGTGTATGGTGGATTACTGCCTCGCGAAGTGATGTGATTCTTTATTCACTAATTATTTACATTGAGGGTAATAAGAGTTCGTTTAATCAATAAATGAGATATTTATGACCTAATAATTAATAAGGATGTTTAATAACACATATAACTACTTACTTTCGAACCCATCAGAAAATAATAACGTCACTCGTGTGTACAGCAGACAACCACCTCGTGAACCGATGTGATGTGTTTTTCATTTCCAGTTTATATATATGGTATAAAGGATAGATTAAATAAATAAATATGATGTATATATTATATATTTATGATATTGATGATATATTTAGGATATATAATGAATAATAATTATTATATAAGGTTGATATATACTTTACCTTTCTTTTGTTTCGTCCATCAAGGAAATGGAAACAACGATCATCCATACATTGGACTTGCCATATCTATGAACGGTGTATTTTATTTTTACATATAAATATAATGCATTACAATAAAAAAATATTAAAATAATATATATTATATTAATATCATGTTTAAAAGTCCATTAATTATAGAATAATGATCAAATTATAAGGACCAAAAACACCAAACCAAACATACATGAAAAAGGAATTAGTTATTACCCAAAGGTAACGTGAAGAAGAAAATATTAAAAAATGGGTAAAAATGTGTATAAGTGTATCTTATATGGTATGATATATAAATATTTTTGTGTGAATATGGTTATTTAATATATTTATATAAAATTTAAATATTTTATATGGGATGTTCTAATGTGTATAATGGATTTTGAAACATAAGGTAATGGATTTCCGTCACAGTTTTTACACCGGTAAAACACATATTACATTCCACAAATATTTATTTTATGTGATTTATATACTTTCCACGAATTGGTTTTATGGTTATTATAATTAATATTATGATTATTCTCATATCCATTTGAGTAGATCTCTTTTATAGGGTTTATGGATCAAAAGTTACCAAAATGGTACGGGGTTTTTGTCTCAATTTTTCTTCCTTAAGAAACATGTTATATTATGAACCTATATTAGTTTTTGACTTATATATAGTATATTTAACATATAATATCATGAATTTATTTATTATATGGATATTTTAGATTTCCTTTCACGTTATTCTTTCACGTTTCTTACAATTCAAAGATACCAATGTTGTAATGATTTTCTGTTATGATCTCATTGTTTTTTAATATTATTTATGATTATGTTTCCCCTGATAAAATAATATTACCCATATCTCAATAAACTCATTAATTTTCATCTTATATGTTTATTTATTGATAACACATTTTTTCTTTCATTTTCTACTCTATATGTACTCATGATTTTAGAATAATGTTTTTAAGAAAAATCAACTTTATTTCTCTCTTCTGTCAAATATTTGTTTTCATTCCAAATCCTTGTTTTATATAATTATTCTAAAAAATATATTTTTAACATTCCCCTAATAATTTATTTATGAAACTTTTACCCATGATTATATTTTTAAATAATGATTTTAAAGGAACCATATTTGTCTCCAGAAAATTATCATTTGGATTTTACCAAAATTCTGAAAAGAATAATTATTTTTACATATATGATATGAAAGGTATTTCCACCATCATAAAAACTCAATGTTTTAAATATTCCATTAAAATTTTCAAGGATTATTTTCAATGATAATGATTTCCAAAAATGATTTATGAATTTTTAGTTTTAAAAATTTATTTTCAATGAAATGATATTTTTGTCAATAAATTTCTTAAATGCTCTTTAAAAATAATTTTCCATCTAATATATCATCTGTTGATGTTATATGTGTCATAATGGAGATTTGATCCAAGGATTACATTTTTATTATTTTTTAGAGTTGTTGTTATTTATGATTTCATTATTTTTATGAAACTTGTTTCTCTTATATGGGTTACACTATGAGGAAATGATTATGAAACCCTCTTTATTTATTGATTTATAATATGATAAAATGATGAAATGGTAATTAAATATATCTCTTTTCCATAGGTTATGATATGATGATATGTTTATGAAACCCATTTTATTTCATGGGTTATGATGTGATGACTTTTTTTTGGATTTTTTGTACACATAATTATTATTATCATTATATAATTGGTGGGAACTATATATCCATCCAATGCATTGGGTAAAGATTTTTATCTCATGAGATAGATAGGAATGGAATGGGATGTGAACCCAGTTCAGAATGATACATTTCACACTATGATGGTCTTGGGAGTGATCCTTGAAATCTATTATTTTTTGGGGATTTGACAAATTTTACAATGATATCCTTCATAGTGAGCATTTAATACTAGGGGAACAATTTATATTCTTAGTTATATAACACAATTTCCAGTATTATTCCTATGTTATGCTCTCATAGTCTATGTTCATTGATAACTTTATGATTTATATCCTACAAACTGAAAATAATTAGACCATGCTTAAATATTATGATCATTGATTTGTAGGGTATGATTTTCAAATGTTAAGATCATGTTATCATTATATTAATTTTTTTATTATATATCTCCCTTGTTTACCCTTACTGAGTATCTAATATCCCCCATTCTAATGTTTTATTTCCACGTGTTTTGTCAAAATGTATTATGTATGATATGTTTATGAAGGGTGATGGTTATGAAATACTTATAGGAATAAGATTTAGATAACAAATTAAATAGTGGTTTATGATTCCATGTGTCTGAAGGAACTATACCAATATGATCCCAAGGAATGTTTTTTATAATATAATAATTATTCATCTAAAAATATGTAATTTCTATTTATGAATAACCTAGGTCATTATATTGGAACTGTGTATGAGTCATGGAGAACTATCTGTGAGTAAATCAAGGGTGTGTATGGTTCATAACACATTTTATAATAGTCTATTGTATTTCTATATGAGATATCCCTTTATAAAAAATATTGAATTATTAGAGAAGGAATTATAGTTATCAGAATAAATAATTATTAGTAAAATAAATAACATTATTCCAAAAATATATATACAATGATTAAATCATAATATTCAACATGTTATTCATGTTGTTTTATGTAAGAAATCAAAATAGGTAATCTTTATGAAAAATAAAATATCTTTGAAACTAAGAACATTTGGGAAATCATTCTGGAATCTAAATCTAGGTTTTCTAAAGAATTATCATAAACAGAATCATTATGTAATTTTAGTGTGATAATGCTTTACTAGTTTTAAGTTCATATAATCACATCAATCATATTTTTCAATGATTAAATCTCAGTTTAAAAAAAATAAACTCTATAGCTAAGATTATTTGAACAATTGTATGATTATAACATATTAAAAATATAATTCGGTAATGTTTCAGTGAGAATAATACAATGGTTATTTTTCGGAATTCACAAATTCATTGTGAGTGTGTCATTTTTATATAGATTGAGCTAATTTTTTCACATTATAATCTTTATTTTTAGTTTTTTGAGATGAAATAAAAAAATGTTAGTTTTTTAAGCATTCTAAAGATATAAAATTAATAAAAATTGGAGATGATTCTAATATCATGGTGAATAAAAATGATCTTAACAGAATGAGAAAAGAAATGGGATCATGGTGTATGAATTTATTATGATATGTTCTTTATATTCTGAGTTTGAAATAATATTTCTTGAATTATTTTATTTTCCTAAAATATTGTTCCTAATTATGTCGAGATTTTATATAGAGATAAAATAAGATGTGTGAAAAATGTTGTATATTTAAGTATAAATGGGTAAAAAAGTGGATTTGGTGTTAAATGTTCAGAATTCGTCATCTTTATTTATTTGAGCTCATGCATATTTAAATTTCGATATGAGGTTTGATAATCATGGATAAGATCAAAATTTTGTTCTGCATTGAATTTTGAATATGTTCTTCAATATATTATAGGGACTTTGAGGGAGATTTTTTATTCTATCAATGATATAATTGAATATTCAAAGCGATCCTTTTAATATTTGTTTTTATTTTTATAAGTTTATATTTTGAATTTTCTCAGTTCAATGTAGATTTGGATATGAATTATGTAACCTTATTCTCATATACTAATCTTGTAAATATATTTTTTAGAAAAGAATCCATTATTTGAGAAATTAGCCAAACATGGATAGGAGTTGGTTTCTCGTGAAGGGAACGAGCCTTGTAAAAAATATATATTCTTTAACGTTTTTATTTTTCCCACATGACTATTGGGATGAGATTTCATATATTAAGAAGTTATAATGTAATAGGTTTTAGGAGTTTATTTATGTTTTAATAATTTTTACAAACTTGTCCCTTCAAAATTTACCCCCTCCCCTTAATCAGGGGCACTACATTATTCTAATCACTTCAACATGTCGTGTATCAAGGTTCCCTTGTTAAATTAAATCATGTGTTGAGAATAGATAATCATAATTCTATGAATAGAATGAGAGTTTGAATATTTTATTATATGAATTACCATATTTCGTAGTTCAATAAGTTTCCATAAGAACTATCCCTTATATTAGAAGTTATATATGATGTAATTGTTGGTTTTCTACCTATTGAGAGTGATGAAACATTTAAATTCACTTATAAAATCAATATTTCGGATGATGTTATAGAATAAAAAAATATTATTATGTATTGGTTTTAAAAATACTATCTAAATATTATGGGCCTTCAATCAGCAAAAATGATTTCAAGACAAACAGGATATTATCTCTTATTAAAATGTAAAATTCTCGGTTCTTAAATTACATATTTGGATAATGTTATTTAAATACATAAAGATGGATAAATAATAAAACAATGATGACTATTTTATAATATTCCATGAAATTATATAAAATTTATAAGGATTTGATGAGAAGTTTGAATATTATACCGTAGTCAAAAACATTATGAGAAACTATATAGATTGGTTTAACCCTAACATATCAACTAATAAATATAGATAAGACCTCTCAATTAATGTTTTCATAAAATTATCTTAACATATGAGATGAGAAAACTTATAGCCTCTAAAAATATGGCTAGAGATTAAAAGGCATATGGGTCTATGAGAATGTTGTAAAAAAAGAAATTATTGATGAAATAGTTTCAAGTTAATCAAAAATGAAGAATATTATATAGAATGCAAAAAAATAATTTATCATATTTAAAATAGGTTTAAGAAGTTTAGGAAAAAATATAAAGGAATATTTTCACCTAGATACTAAAAAAGAAATTGAATTGAACATTATTCCAAAAAATGTTCAAAGAAAATAAGATCTGTATATAAATCTAAAAATGATGAGAACCCCCAAATAATTAATAGGGGTAAAATAATAAAATAAACATAAAATTTTGTAAAAAGGAGGAAAATATTTTCAAAAAATAATAATAAATTGATGAGAAAATAATAAGTAGTTAATCATTTATCTAGCAGTGACTCTCATGATAAATTTACCAATTTTGTGGATAATATTGAACATTGTGTTGACACTTCATGTAGTGGAAATTATGGTTTAAAACCAAATGATATGTATATATGATAAAGGATGAAAATAACCACATAAATATTTTTTTCAAATATTGAGAATATTATTCAGTTATTATATTAAATTCATATTTATTTCAGAAGAGGTTCTAGATACAGTTATTGTGTCACCCCATATAGCCTTTTCTTAGTGAAATCATACCATAATTTCCAAAATCCCGAGGCTAGTGTTTATAAACACATCTAGGAACCAATATCGAATTATTTTAATATTGGAATAATCATAACAACAAATTAATTCTCACTATATAATATATCCTCTTTGTCAATATATCTCCTTTAAGAAAGTTGTGTTTCTTGTGTTATCAACCGATATTTGAAAATATCTAGGAGTGCCCATTTATTAAATGTAATTACTAATAAAAATGATAAGAATATTGATCTAATCAGGTTCCTCCATTCCCATCAATGGTCCTGAGATATCTACTTATTCTAATGGATGTAATAGAGAAATTGTTTAATAACTTATTCATTGATGTAATGACAGTCATGATGCACCCAATGTATCCTACTGCGTCATTAGAATATTTCATCATGCTTTTTGGTCACACATAATAATACACAACTCCTAATATAATATGATAATAATCATAATGATTATTGATCATTACACATGATTTTAGATAGAAACATCGAATAACACATAGAACATGTGGATTTCCTACTAGAGGTAATTTTTTCATAAACATCCCTCTTAGATATTAAAAAGGGTTAACATTATGAGATAAATTCTCAATGTCTTATGACACGTCTACCCCTTATATCGTATATCATATGTTTCCATTAAAATTAAAACCTCACAAAATAGAGTGTATACATTAATATTATTATCATAGCACTTTATGATTTTCATCACAGCAGGGAAATACCATAGGCTTTCATTGTAAAAAGGACCCCTCATACATTATCACATATAATGTCACAAAGAAGAATGTTCATGGTGTGATAATATATTTTCAATATTAAAATCTACTATATTAAAAATTAGTTTAAACTACAGAACCAACTCCAACGGACTCGAGATTACACTTGATTCAACTAATAACGGTCCAACTGGTTTGCCACACATGAATGTTTTTGATTTTATTGAGATATGGATATATTTTTTGATCCCAACAAACTACCTATGTCTATTATACTTTACATGACCTCATATATTTAATAAAATATATCATGATATAGTATCACAAAGTATATATTTTTTATTTATCATAACTGACTTCTTAGATAAAACAATTGTGTAATGTTCATCATAATATTATTGAATTTAATATAATTGAAACGATCTATAATATAGAAAAAATAATATATAAAATAGTTTCTAAACCTACATAAAAAATTGCAATGTATTTGGTCAAATATCTATGGAAACCACAAGCTATAATAATATTCTATCTTATTTATAAATTGATCTTTACTATGAAGCTAGGTAAAAAAATATCTCAATGCTTAATCATTTTCTATCCCTAAATAACTATTTTTAACATTTTCCCACTTACCAGAAACTTATCCACTTTGATGTTCCCACACACTATTGGATATTTCCAACAGGTCGCCTTAGTTGTCTGCTGGTAGTTTGTAATTAACTCCCATTATACCATAAGAAAATGAAATATCAAACATAATTATATATAATATAATAAGAAAGTTATTTCTAATGGACACTTTGTAAAATTTTTACACTACATAAAAATAATACCATGTGAACCTGAAAAAAAAATCCAGTGATTTTTTCCATGTTGAAATTTTAATACCATGTCAACATTAGTACCAGAACATAGACTATATAGCCTTATAAATCTAACATTATATATCATATTAAAATGAAATTAAGTTTTTATTATAAATTTTTATTGGTGAAATTATCATAATTATTAATTATCTATAAGAATAATCATCTAGTTTTCTTATAGTTTTTAGCATATCTGTTTCGAAAAACTACAGTGATCCTACTAAACTCATAAAGAAACCAAGAAACTGTTCCTTAAAAATTAAATTTTAATGATGATTATTCTTATTTTAATCCATAAATGAATCCTTAAAACACAAATTCTGATTTTCATCTTTAATGTAACTAACCCTTTCTATTCACATCATATAGGCATCATCCATATGGTTTCAACCTTGGTAATATTAAATCATATACAATGAAAAATTCAATGATCCTGGTAAGATGTTATGACAAGTATAATTCTAGTGAATTTATGTATGATGACCTGGTATAACCATTCAAACATTATAGGTACATTTCATGTACCACACATGGGTTAGTTTCTCTTGAATACCTTATAATGGCTTTACATGAAATAGAGAGACCACTAAAATGAAAAGAAATGAATCTTGGTACTTGGAATCCTATTATTATAATATTTAAACTTTCAAACCAATGAATCATTCAACATACTGCTTCATATAGGAATATTTATTTTATAGAATAACATATCATCTATAAATGTGAATATGAAACCACTATTATGGTTTCAACTTTTCAATAAAATGTATGTCTTCTGTTACAATTCCATTACTAATACTTGGGGATTTTTGTGTTCTCATGCTACTAATATACATCCAGAAACATTACTTCACTTGATCCAATTTTCCCACTCTATATCAATGGATATTTTATCCCCTCTTATAAATATATCTAGTATGATTAATATATATTTATCTTGGGGATGTTAATATCGTCAGTGAACATAGGATAATTAACTGATATGAAATTTTTGTTTTTATTGTTGTATGTTAGTTGATTTAGAAAATTTTAAAAACAAATTCCCATCAAACACATGTGTCTGTATATAAATGGATTCAGATTATACTGAGACTTTTATGATTTTCCTTCATCATTTTAGTTCAAATATGGTATGTTTTTATATATCTATATACAAAATATGTATTTAAATGAATTATGGATGAATTCAATACATATAATACTAACAATTGATCTATATTATATCATTATCATCCCCATGATATGGATAAAGTAATGTGAGTTTAATAAAATCCATACTCAACATATTAATGATTGATGAATACTTAGTTAAGATATATTTTAAAAAACCTACATTGTTGATCTTGTATCTTTACCAACAACATTGCTTACTTCCATTTCATATTTATAAAATTAATTTGAGGAATCATATGAATTTAATGAATTTACTTATATCTTCTCTTTAGAGTATACCATGATTCAAAACATAATATATCTCTAGAATATTTTTGTATTACCTTTATTTCTAAAGTTCTGATTATCTAAAATTAACACCTAAGAATGTCGATAAAACCAAATGACTTTAGCTCTATTAAGTCAAAAATATTTATTATATATATACGTGATAACTATTAGTAAAATAATTATCTGACCGTAACTTAGAATAACTATTATAATTTATATTCATAATTTATTTTTGATGATTCAATTATTACTAAACTATTAATTATGTACAAAAACAGATAACAACATTCATTCCAATAAAAAATTCTCATTTTTTCTAAAAAGTACATTGAAATAAATGTTTTGGTAATACCCATTAATAAATAGATTTAAATGAATAAATCCAATGGGAAATATGAATTCATTTGTTTCTCACTACTAAAATAGAAATCACCCTTTTTCAGCCTCTAAGAGAATTCACCATATATCATGTAATGATTCTGAACATCCATGGTTCTTGTATTTTAATACACATAGTATTTAATACCCAATAAGTGAGACAAATTTGATTATGAATATACCAAAATAATATTTAATTTATTTATTATTATTCAATAATTATTATTCCCTCTTTTAATAACCTTTCAATCTACATTAGATGAAAATATCTCTATGTTCACCACATTGCCTATAAATATTTTTTACATTTTAATGTTGTTGTAAAGAAACCATTGAATTTGGAATCACCCTTTTTATGGTATCTTTATCATTGATTTTAATTTTATTCACCATAAGTGTTGATTAACAAGGTTCTCACTATCAATGTGGGTAATTAAAGTAAAAAAATTCTTGAAAGACTTATCTATATTGTTCATCATGTAGTTCTAGATGAATGTGAAATTCATAAGTGATAATGATAAAAATATGTGATGGATGGGTAATTTGTTATTAAAATTGAAGCCAAGGATCACTAAGTGATCAATTTTTTTCAAAATTTATATGTAAATATCACTTTATAGGTTCTCATATACCAATTTAGACTGTTGTAATTAACTAACAATATCATTTATCATATTATTCTTTTTATCCATATCAAGTTATATGAGACATGATAAAATGGTATATACATCCATATAAATATATTTTATCTTCATCTCTTTAAAAATGAACAATATCATAATCCAAAAAAAAGAGAGGCATCATCCATGTGTCTCACATAGACATCATTTCCTCATTTTCTCACTTGAAGAGGTGTCTATATAAGGATAGGGTATTTCAACGCATATTATAAATTTTATGCTAGTAGTGTAGTGTAGATATAGTTATAAAACGCGTAAATATTTATATTGGTGATGAAATATTCTCTTTTCAAAAATGATAAGTGTTTATTCATAGTTTCAATTTTTATTTTCTATAATAAGTAATATGTGATTTAATATTTTATATTTATTACCAAAAGAAAAGAAATAATAAATATTATTTTTTAGTCTAAAACAATTTTTTCAAAACTTAGTATCCCTAACTATTATTTCTTGAACTTTCTATATCATGGATATTCTAGTGTTAAGTATGTATATTTCCCTTTTCATAACCAAGGTAGGGGTCTAGAAATATATTCAAATATATTTAGGTAGATATGTATTTGTAAGGTGCATGAACTAGAAACTCCTTGATCTACTGGGTGAACTCTCTGATCTGGAAATCCTTAACTTGTATTTCCCCCACTCATTATTCTTAGTTGAACCAATTCATGTGGAGGTGATAAATAATTAATGAAAACATAGTTATGTCGACCTAAAATTGTAGTTAAAAATCCACAATAATCAAAAGAACGACCTAAAACATTAACTCCCCAATGTTTGAAAGAACCATGGGAAAGGATAGTGAAGAACTCTGAGTTATAGTTTCATATTAACTCATGTAATGAAAGGCCGTACGAAATTATTGTTTTTAATGTATTTTTATCCTTATGAGTACATTTAATCAATTTATCCTATCATATGTTTGTTTATATTCAGTGTATTTGAATTAAATAATTAACCTTATATGGATAAAATATTTACACATAATCCAACTTATTTTAATTATATCATTTATACTAGTTGATTAATTTATTTTAAGTGATCTCAATAAGTAATCCATAAATAGTTAACCATGTTACTGATAGAAAAATAATTTCAAGATCATGATATTTTTAGTGGTTATTTTATGGAGAAAATGGATAACTAACTCTTGAAACTGGGGGGGAAACACATTTAATTATATAATGTTTGAATTTATAAAATTCTATATGTACTACTATTTATCTCTTATGTTAAAAAGACATGGGCTTTAAACATGAACCACCTACACTCTCTTTCGAGTTCCATTCTTTAAATATGTTTTATTTCACATGTAGGTGAAGGTAACCATGGGGTTGGGGTTAAATAAAATAATACATAAAAAATTGGTCCCTTACATAATAATTGGAGCTGTGATACACAAGACATCGTTTTAATTTAATTATTATTATTAAAACCCCATCCAATTATTATTATTTTAAAAAAATGAAGCACATATAAAGGTCTATATATAATCATTATCATCTATGTATAAAATTAACACATATTTTTAAACTATATGGAATTAATTTAAATTCATTATCAATTAAGATAAAATTATCATCAATTAATAAATTAGTTGTCTTATTAATTTATCTTATCCATTGATCTAAAAGTACAAACATAAATCCATTGTGATTCCCATCCATAATAATTTAAAACAAATGAACCTATGTAATTTTATTTAAATTTAACTAAGTACATTATGTGTGCATTGAGGTAACATTGTGTGCACCTGTCCAAACTACATGGTGTTTGATTATCATCATGTACTATTCACTCATATGGAATGTATCTTTCATATAATATCACATATATTACATGTTTTGTACAATTAATTTATGATATATAGAGATTAGTTGATTTAAGGGTTGTGCACCACTTTCAGTATAGGTCAATGTGTTTTTCAAAATTTAATGTAAAAATCAATTCATCATTTATTCTATTTTAAATTTATCACATGATGTTTTATAAAAATTTATAACTCATATAACAAATGATATTTGTTTTAAGGGATACATTAATTTTACTTTGAAATATATTAATTTACACGGTGTACAACCGGTCTTGGTGTATACTCCATGTAAACATGTATGAGATCGTGTGTTTATTAATTAACCATTATGTGTGTTTTAGTCAATTATAAATTTCATTTTTATTGATTATACACCACAATTTTATTAATTAATTTTTCTTCTACATGTATATTAATTATACACAGCATGTTTAATAATAAATTACCCATTGTGTGTATATTAATTATACAATGTATGTGTATTAATTATACACTATGTGTACCTTAATTAATTTCACATCATGTGTTAATTACATACCATGTGTGTATTAATTAATTACAAATGTGGTGAATTAATTAAAAATTGAATTTATTGACTGAATGACCATCACATAATGTGGGGCACATGGTGTGAAGGTTAGTAACTTTCCATATATCCGTAAAAACATGTTTGGTATTTTTATAAACATTTTTCATTATTTTTTATTTTTTATAACAATGGGAACATATACGATTTCCTCAATTTTTAATTAATTATAAAAATTGAAAAAAAATTAATAAAAATTCATAAATCGATCAAAGATTAATAATTATTTACAAATTATTATTCTCCCACTTCAATACCACTTGTAGGTTCCATGGAATAATGAAAGTTGTTAAACCCATGACTAATATTGTTATATAATTAGATATTGTGGATAAATCCTCGTAACTATTTTAATAGAAAAAAAAATCCCTGAAGACAATATCATTCATATATATTTTGTTATTAATTTATAGTGGTGAAGAATTACCTTTTTTCAATTCATTCCTCAATATAGAAATGGATTACCTCTTCAAGTTATATTATCATTGTGCGGAAGGATTCAAGGATAGAGTCACACTAGCATGGATTCTGACATTCTCCATTTTCCTTGAAATGAAACCATTGAAATCTCAAAGTACTGACATAAATGATTCCAATTCTTATGTTTTTATTCTTTGATCTCAAAAACAATTCTATATCTGAAAAATTTATTTATATCATTCTTTCGATCTTTGAGAGGTAGGGAGGATTATTTGACCCATTTCATGAGAGTTTTACATAGAATTCCTTTCTTTAGTTGTAAAAATATCTCTAGAAAGAGTGGTGTATATAAAAATAATCTTACCATAGAAAATTATATTACTGGATTTTTATAATGCTAAGTTAGGGAATAAAATAATTAGACTAAGGAACTTAATAATCTCTAAATTTTTATATAACCCCTTATTTAAATATTATTATTATTATTATTATTATTTAATTCACATGTACTAAATGTGTGGATAAAATAAATACCATTTATCAAATAAATTTATTTTTTTAATTTATATTTAATATATAATTTCCACTAGAACTTTAACTCAGTTTGAATTTTCACTTTGGCATTTATTGAACTTGAAAGAATGAATATTTATTTTAAAAAATAAACACCATTATATTTTTCACTATCATGTAAATATATTTTATATTCATGAAATTATTGAATCAATATATATTAAATATTCAACTTGTTTATTTCTTCTCTTGAATAATTTTTCATTGAATATATCCAATCAATATCACTGAAAAAATATACATTTTTTGAATCCTATAAAAATATTCTATTATAAAATTAAATTCATGTAGAATTTATAATAGGTTCCTAATACACTTAGTTTCTGACCCACTTAGCCCCATTTTAGTGGAATTACGACAAACAAGATGAAAGTCATAAATTAGTGTCTAGAAATACCTCTAGGAACCCAAATAGAAAGGTGTTAATATCATAATGACAAAAACCTCAGATGAATTCTCATTGAGTAATGTAATAGATTTATCATGATGTCATATTTAAGTAGCTTTACTTTCTTGTGTCATCAACCTATATGATTTAATACCCTTATTTAGATTTTCAAAAATGAAATTTCTCAAAAAACATTCATGGAAAAGGACTTAAGAAGGAATTTTTATTCCCATTTAAGGGAAAAATATATATAATTAGATTATGCAATGGAAGGGATGAGAGATTTTGTGACTTGTTCAGTAATATTATAACACTTATGACATACCCAATGTATCCTACTTCATTATGATAATATCTATCATTGTTTTTAGAAATACATAAAATTAAACAACTTTTGATATATATATTAATAATAATCTTAATATATAAGAATAATTAAACATGTTTTCATATTGGAAAAAAATGATACAAAGAACATGTGGAGTTCCAACTGATGGGACATTTCCCATACCCTTATCTCTTAGATATTACTAAATGAGAACTTAATGGGATGAAGTCTCAATGTCTTATTACCCTCTAAACGCTAATATCATGGAACATCAATTACTTATCAGGTGATATCATCCAAACACAGAATATGAACTTTATTAATACTATAATATCAATTCCAGAATATTATCATAGATGGATTCTAAATAAACTTTTATTGATATGAGTACACTAAAAACATTATCACATGAAATGTCACATTGAAGAACGATCCTGATTTCATTAGTACGTTATTAATATCCAAGTCTCTAGATATTTTGTTAAAATAACATAGTTTTTTATAAGGAAACAAATCTAACAGGACATATATATATATATATATAATCTTATATTATAGACTATATTAATAAAAAAACCATATGTTATATAAGTAACCCTTTTCTGTTGACATTTATATTTTGAGAGGTAAATTACATATTATAATTATTGAAATCATTATTCCTGGTATAAAAAAATATTTCTTATCATTTCCAATGTTATTCCATGAAAATATGGCTTATAATTTAGGGTGTATAATAATTTCTTTAAAAGATTTTTTATACCCATTTTCATCGTCAACCTATATAATTTTAATATACGATTGAAAAATATCAAAAAGAGATATAACCATTCATTTATATTGCATGATGGCATAGTGTTCTCCTCGGATGTATTCTATATAAGATATCATTGAATATTCATTGCATGAGAAGTAATAGATTGAGTTATATTCATGATTTAATAAAAAATATACCTTAATAGATAATTGAATTTAATCATATGTTATAATGCATGAGTAAATGCATACATCACGAAGTAAAATTCTTGGTGATATTTAAATACCACTACCATGGGATGTAAGTGTTTTTGATACATATATTATCCTCAATTATCCCTCCTTGAAAACCATAATGCTATATATTATTCATAATTTCCACCTTGTAGCACTAGCATGGCATTGAGAAATAAAGAATCTTATTCTGGTTACCTAAATGAATTTTCTTATCCTAGGGAAACTTTTGGTGGTGGGAGTCTCATGTCTGTCACATTATGATCTTCATAAAACACTAACAATGACATTCAAGAACATATTAATTCAATGTGGTGATAGTTATAAATTTGCAATGGTTCTTATTTTCATTTATATTAAGGTTTTTATATTTCATTATATGTGTGATCTTGGGATGGGCTCCAGTCACATATAAACATTTATTTAAGAGTTAACATACCCCTTAGAATCCATTCATGGTGGACACTGATCAAGAATATAAACCCCAAGTTAGACGATGAATAAATATGGTTGGATGAATTTAATAAAATATTTATGAATACATATTTTTCCTGCACACTTCATATTAAAATGTAAAGTGAGATCCTTGGACTAATGCAATGGGAGGATGAATCAATTGGATTTTGTGAAAAAAAATCTTCATGAGGCTTTAAAATTTAACCAATAGTATTTTCATTGATGCATAATATAAGAATTTCAAATTTTTATTGAATTAATTCGATTCAGTAAAAATATTTAGTAATTTGAGACTTTAACATATACAAGTAAATAATAGTATTTTTCCATAAATTCAATATGGAGGTTTGTGGTTCTAAATTGAATTATCGGTATATAGATAAATAGATGAGAATATAGTCTAATTTTTTAGGTCCAATGGATAAATATTTCTGAGGTAAAAACAGAACTACCCATATGTCAAATGGTTGAGAAGAAGTTTGTAGGAAAATATCTTAATGGAATAAAGAGATTATACAAGTTTGTAAAGGAGGGGAATCATTCAAATGAATGTTAAAGGGAGATGAAGGAGATAACTAATATGATGTAAAAAAGAAAATATCCAACCAACACTCCACCTATGGTCCACTTTTTTAAACTAAAAGAAATATAAACACAATGTCAGTTAGTTTACTGGCCCATGGTACATTGAGGAAAACTAGTAACAAAGACCACTAAGTCCAAGAGATAAAGGATTAACATATACTATTAATACTAAAAATAAGTATCATGAAAATTAAGTGGTGATCAGTACACATGAAATTCAGTATTGAATAGATAGTATCTAATATTTTTATTGCCCTATGAATTCCTTCAAATCATGAAGAAATATTAGAATTATTAAAAAACCACCTTAAAATTTGGTGGTCGAGTTATTAATTAAAACACCATGTCATGAAATTTTTTAGTCTTATTTATATAAAACATTCCTATCTAAAATTTTTGGGTAGAATCTCCTAGTAAACCATGATATACTCCCTTTAGTATAATTCGATGTTTTAATGGGAATGAATTGGTTTTCTTTATAAATATCCAACAACAATTGTTTTGAGAGGGAAATCACTTCACATAATCCAAATCAACCTATGATTATATACATGTACAAGGAGAATGGAGATTCTCCTATGTAAAAATCGTAATATCTATCGATATTATTTCCTTATGAGAAAGAATATTAATATATTTTTTTTAGATAAAGGATAGGATCTCCCTTGAATACATTCCCATTATAATGTATTATATTGATGTATTACCCAAAGAGTTTATTGGTATTATTCTGGATTAACATGTTGAGCACACTATTTATCTTATACCCAAAGATCTACCCATATATATGAGTCTCTATATAATAGACTTCATCTATAAAAGTGAAATAATCAACCATGTGAGATAATTGAAAGTTGATTAAAATTTGAAATTACATCACCATGGAGTACATCGGTCCTCTATATCAAGAAGAAGGAATGCACATTGTATCTCTATAGTGAACTCAACAAGATCTGTATAAAGAATAAGTATCCATTTCCCTATATTGATGAATTATTTGACCAACTATGAGGGGATAATTTCTTATCTAAGGATGATATTCAACAATTATATCATCAATTAATTGTGAAAATAGTTGATATTCCCAATGTTGTGTTTCATATAGGGTATAGTCACTATGATTTCATTATTATTACATTTGAACTGAAATATTATATATAAATTTTCATATTCTTGATAAATATACTCTTTAGGTATTTTATTAATAATTTTTATGCTCTTTATGAGTGATATTCTCATATATAACAAAAAAAGATAGAAAACGTGGAATATTTGAATATTTAACTAGAGACTTTGGGTACACAAAAGTTATATTGAATGTATAGTAAATGTCAGTTCTTGATAGAGAATTTAATATTCTTGTGTATGTTATCATAATACAGGGTATATTTGTAGATTCTAAAAAGAAAATGATGATTATGGAATTGACCAAACCAACATTTATAATGTTGATCAATAGTTTCCAAATATTAGTTGTGAACTATATTTTATTTTTGAGCAAAATATCTTGATTTTAAAACCCACTAACAAATTTTACACATTAGGGAATAATTTTTTTCTGTATTGATAAATTTTAAGAAAGAATAAAGGAGTTTAAGAAGAGGGAATTCACTAAAATTGTACTCAGACTACCTTAAAGTAGGGATGAATTTTTTATATATAGTGCTTCATGAAAGTAGGTATTGGATAGTGTACTCATTAGAAATATGGGGAGAATTACAAGATATTAATGTATCATAAGAGTCTCATGTATATATTCAAATAGATTGAGTTCAAAATATTCCAATAAAGATGGATTGATCTAATAAAAAACTATGGATTCACAATTCATTTCTATCATAGGAAGGTGAATAAATTTTTAGATATTCTGGGTAGAGAATATATTTTAACCATAACAATAATGAGGATTTCTAAATATCTGATCCTTTTATGCATTTAAATGATAGACTTGGGAATCAAAATTTAATGAAACATACCCTACCTTACTCAAATGATTACTCAACCATACATTATAATGTAGAGAATGATTATCAAGTATAGGATATTTAGATATAAATGATGTTGGATGCTATAAAAAATGGGAAATCATTAGAGTTATACATTGATATATAAGGATTTGTGAGATTTTGGGAATAATTTACACACATAAGATCCTAAGATGAAGGGGATATTGAATGATGTTCATGGCTCAACATTCTCTATCCACCTTAAGGGGAAAAAGATATATTAAGAACTCTTTGAGAAGTTACTGTGAATAAATATTAAGAAAGTGATTGTGGAATATACCTCAAAGGGTTTAGAATAAAAATAAGTGATAAAAGAAAGGGAAAAACTAAAAGTGGGTTATTTATCCATTACCCATAACTACATGTAAATAGGATAATATCACCATAGATTTTATCTACAGAAATAAAAAGACATCCAATGGAAATAATATAACATTGGTGGTGATTGAATATATTACAAATATAGATCACTTCATCGCCATTTTATGATAATTCATACTCTATCAACTTACAAATATATACATTAATGAAGTATTGATATTTCAGGGAATGCAACTATCAATTGTATCTGATCAATATCTAAGGATCACCTTAACATTATGTAAAATTTTTCAATATGAAATGAACATAGAGTTGAACATAAATATGGTTTATAACCCTCATACTAGTGTCCAAAATAAATTGGCTATACAAACACATAATTATATGATGAAATATTTCATCATGGATTTCAATGGAGGATGGTATCAATGCCTATCTATTGTCATGTTTTCATATATCAAAATCTTAAGCTCATGAATTGGGTTAGATCCTTATGAATCCATTTATATAAAGAAATTTACAACTCCAAAATATTTTAATGAAGTTGTATAACATAATCTATTAGATCTAGAAATTGTTGAATATATTGTATAAAAAGACAAATTTATTGAAAAAAAATAAATCAAATAATAATTTGATAGAAGTATTATGCTAACAATCGATATTGAGACCTATGTATTAATGTTGGAGATAAATTTTTCCTTTGAATATATCTATGTAATAGAGACATGTGATTTCAGAAGAAGGTAATTATATCCAAGATACATTATACCCTTTTAGATTACATATTTTATTCGATATATATACTATTTATTAGAACTCCCACAAAAAATTTCCCTAGTGCATGATGTGTATCTCATATAGCTCTTTGGGAAGTACAAACCAAATCCATCACATGTACTAAATTTTTAAAGATAATATATTTTGGTCATGATCTCTCTTAAGATATTATTTGGGGATGATCTTCGAATGTTCTGATAAAGCTCTATACCCCAAAAACGTCACCTTATCAATTTAATTTAGTAAAACCATATGTATAAAGTGGAAACATAATAATGTGAGGATGAAAAAAAAATAAGTACACTCATTTTTTATCTTATTATTTATAATGAAATTTCCAGGATGGAATCTCAAGAAGAGGGATGTAACAACTAATACTTTTACATATGAAATCTACCTTATGAATAAACATATGTCATATTTTATAATTTCATGCAATATAAAACTCATGCATAATTTAATAGAAACTAACAACACATTATTATATAATTATATATTCTAAGAATAAATATAAAAAATAAAAATTGAATTTATTATAATTAGATAATAAACATAAAAAATATAATAAATAGAATATGTAAACTTGAATAAATTTAATCTCCTGAAATAATCACACCAATTAAGTACATTGTAAAAGGAAAAAACATTAATAAAGTAATCTCTATTTTTTAAATTAAAGAATATAAAAATTATAAAAATTAAGTTAATGGAGAATTATGTAAATTAAAATATTTCATAAGAAGTAAAAAAATTATGACCATTAGAAATATGACTATTGGAATAGTAAACAAAAAATTATGAATAATAACATAATTTTTTGAATAGTATCCTAAATATTAATTTTTAAAATCATATTTAGATCACTGATGAAATAAAAATATAAGCAATTTATATCATGACATAAATTAAAAAAAATTAAAATATGATAGGAAAATATTTAACACAAAGAAAATATAGTTGTTTTTTTAAAACATATATTTTTATTTTTTTACAATAAATTATATCCTAAATTTAAAATTTCAAAGCAAAAAATTAGTATTATAAAGTAATTTCAAAAAAAATTATAGATGAAAGAATAATTTAGTAGAATCATTTGTAATTTTTTAAATGACAGAAACTTGATTATTTCATAAAAATTGATTTTTTCATTAAATTGTTATATTAATTAAATATTTTATTTCTCATATTTGAGAAATTTTTTCATAAAACGGATTTCATTTTTTAATTCAGATTTATAAAAAATCATACGGTAATTTGGGTATTTTTCTAAAAAAGAGGAATATTTGTGGAATTCTGAAATGTGAACAGATATGGTGTTTTAATTTATTTGTTAAACAACAGATTTATGGCATGTAATATGATGTAAGAAACCTTCATCCAAGACACATTTCGTTAATTTTGTTTAGTCACAATAATCTTCACTATTGGAGATCCTGGTCAAAAAAATATTGAATATTTAATTAAAAAATATCCCAATTCTCCCCTTATAAATAACACCCTCATACACTACTTTATATTCCCTTTCAATACACCATTACATGCCCAAACCCTATCAAAATACCTCTCTAAATATCTTATCCCCATACTACGTGTTATGGTTATTTTTAAGGGAAAATTTAAGAAGTCTTGTGGTGTAATCAAAATGATCCACATCAAAGTGATAATGTAAGTTTTTTATTTCTTACAACTTTTAATATATTTTCCTTCTTCCACTCATATCCACTTTCTAATTGTAAATACACTAACCCTAGTACCCTATAGTTTTCTCACTATATTACATTATCATAACATACAAGGAGTCACATCTTGAAGGACCAAATAGTTTATTAGTCTTGGTAAACATGATAAATACATGAAATTCATATTCCAATTGGAAATAGTTAATAAAACATAGTATCTTATTTGAGAACACAATTATTCTATTTATAATTTCCTTATATATAAATCATAAAATTAGTCCTACAATTTTGGGGAAAAGAAAAATATTAATGGTTTGTGCATTAATTCCCAGTAAAGATATGAATACAATAGAAAATATCATAAATAAATAATGAATAATCTGTATTGAATTGTAAATAATTTAAAAACATGTCATTTAATCAATTACTTAGGGAAAATATTGAAGGAATAAATTATGATAAAATAATTCCATATAAATAATAAAATGATTGTGAAACATAACCATGGAAATTCTAACTAACTTAATAATCACATGAAACATCAATAAAAAATCTCATAATGAGGAAATATATAATGTTGGACATTATAACCATATCTCCAAAGCCTTGCGACAAGAGTGTTAAAATAGTGGGTGCCCTAGACCCAACTGTGTTGTACTTTTTATTACCATATAATGTGTTAATTTAGTTATACATGATGTATTATTACCATTATAGTGAAGATATTTTTTCATCCATTGTATAATGGAATTGTCCAGATATTAGTGGCAATTTAAAGAGGATATAAAAAATCCTATACTATAATAAGAAACTTGAGATACTGTGACATTAATCATAAATATATGTTCTATAGTCTAGATAAATCTTACCGATTGTACATAGTAGATGTTTGACTATTAGGAGCTGGGGGTACATAATCCTTAAGACATCTTCTCATGAAGTTCTCACTTGGTGATCTCTAGTAGTGAGATCATGAGGGCAAACCCACCAATAGGAACACTACATGATTTGGGTGTCATTGGTCATTTTTATCTATGGATATGAGAATTGGACTCCTGACTTGAGATCATTACCAGTGTATACCATTTGATTTCATACATTGATGCTTGGAAAAAACCATGGTATTGAAATCGTTGTGGGATAGCTTGTGTTGGGTTAATCTTTGGTGGTATGACTTTTTTTGAATGATCAAAAAGGATTAATCACTTCCATGTTTAGGAAGTTTTATATCTCATTCTTGGTTGATCATGATGGTTCTACCTTTATAAGTATTTGTCTAATGTAGATGATAGTAAAATCCATCTGGTAAGATCTAAAAATAATAAAGTAAGAAAATGATGATGTTACGTCCCCGTTCTGAGTACCACTCCATGGGTACCCTGAACCCAGTTCACCACATGACCTCAAGCAAATTTCCCCAAACACCAGAGGCTATCGGCTAGCAGTGAGGGCCCATGTCTGATAGTGGGGAAATAATGCTCTCATTTGTCAAAGTGTAGCACAGGGGAATACAAGATAAAACATACAACAACATCAGAAGCAGCAATAGTATATAGATAACTGAAATGGGTAACTGATAACAAAAAGGGAAACCAGCAGTCATATATATATATATATATGAAGATGCAATATGTCACTATTTTATAAAATTGCCAGAACATGTTACATTGATATACAATACAATACAACTGAAGTACAAGTACAGGATAGAAAAATAGAACACCCAGCAGCGTCATGAGACAATGCTCGGTCCCATACTCTCCTACACCCCAGCAGCAATCAAGTACCTGTATAGGGACCCTTGGCCTTATCTACACCTGTAGAAACGTAATCTGTTTGGGCTGAAAAGCATGACCCAAACAGGGTGTGAGAAATAAATTCTCAGTAGGCACCCACCAAAGGCCCATGCCCAGCTGTGTGAAAGCGTGCAACAACAGTGTGAAGTAGTAAAATGAAATAATGTAAGATATACTGAAATTAACTAACTTAACCAGTTACATTGCCATTTTAATATCCATTTAATCATTTAATTTTAAATATCACCACAGTGAATATTCTAAGTAAACAACCAATGTCCTCAGACACGTAAACCCCAACCCTCTGGTAAAGAAAACCCAACCCCAAGAATCTTCCCACAGGCATACAGATTTTTCCCACAGGCGTACAAAGTTTCGCCCACAGGCCCAGAATCAGCTACCCACAGGCATGGAATATGTTTCCCACAGGCTAAATAGTATAGTGCCCACAGGCTAACCACAACACTGCCCTCAGGCTAAACAGGTAATCGGGCCAATCCCAACATGTAAACAAGCAGTAAATAAGAAAGTCCTATCATGGAAATTATATATCCATTACATTAAAGGCATAATATAAACAAGTCATGCACTCAGGTATCCTGGAAAAAATGGATAAACAGAGGAACGCATCCCCCGGGGTGGTCCTGGATCCAATAAACAATCCCAAACATCATTCTTATATCACATTAAATTTCCTATTCAATTCTAGGTATTTAAAATAGCCACAGCCACAGCCACACGACACCCCAAATACGGGTTAGTAGCTCAAAAACACACAAAAACACACGAAAGTTGGAAATAAACACCAAGCCACCTACCATTAACACCAACAAATGATATATGCGAACGTCGATTATAGAAACGCCCAACGACGTTGTAGATATGAGGTAAAATAATTCTCGCTTAAAAGCAAATAACTTCCATTAGAGGAACAATTGGAAATAATGATTAAAGAGGAGTGGAGGGATTACCCGTGCGGTTCCAACGAGATCGTCTAAGGTGGAAACAGATTCCTAACTTGCACTCGGTGGATCCTCAATGATTCGGCCTTCCTCCCCCGAGCCCTCTTCCTGTTCTAAGCCTTCCCGGTAAATAGGGGAGGCTACTGCCCATTTTAAGCACAAAAAACAAAGTACACGACATGTACTTATGATTACACTGTGTGTACTTCCAATTTTTAAACCATTCCTCTAGCGGATTCCCGCTAGCTTGACACTGTCCACCTACCAACATGACTACATGGTGTGTCTCCTTGAGTACACAACATGTTCTATCACACTGCTAGCCACTACCTTACTATTTGCATGTCGACTGACTGCACAGCGTGTAAGGGACCACTACACGGTGTGTAGTCAGTCCTTATACCCTTTGACACCGACAAGGCTACACGCCCTGTGTACTTCATCCTACACGGCCAAAAGTACACGTCGTGTGGAAAAGTACACGGTGTGTACTTCCAAAAATTTGGTATTTTTCCCCATTTTCCATATTTTCTCAAAAACACTTAAGGAAAAGAGAAAAGATGAAACTCGTACCTCAAAAATATAAACTGGGTTCTTAAAAACTACCCCTACCCTTAAAGAAATTCATCCCCGTATTTCCCTTCCAAGGGTGGTGAAGATAAAGCCGTGAACAACTCTGGCCACTGAGCACGTACATCGGTCTCCCGCTCCTGGGTTTCATCCTCCATTCACCCATGCTTCCATAGCACCCGTACGAAAGGAACTGACCAGCCTTGGAGAACCTTTGTGCTCTTGTCAACGATACGAATCAGATGCTCCTCAAAGGATGCATCAAGCTGAAGCTCAACCTCTTCGGGCTGAAAGATTTGAGACATGTCTGAATGATAGCGGCACAACTGAGATACATGGAAGACGTCATGCATGGCTCGGTACCTCTGCGGTAACTGCAAACGATAGGCAACCGGCCCAACTCTCTCCAGAATCTCAAATGGCCCCACATACCTCAGTGATAGTTTACCCTATCTTCTAATCCACCTGTGTCCCAACCTCGGCAAAACATGCAAGAGAACCTGATCCCCGACCACGAACTCCATAGGTCATCTGCGACAATCAAAATATGACTTCTGACGAGACTGTGTGATAGCCATCTGCTTCTGAATCAATTGGACCTACTCAGAAGTCTCTTTTACAATATGTGGTCCCAGTAAAGCTGCCTCACCTCCCTCTAACCAGCACAAGGGCGATCGACATGGCCTACCATATAAAGCCTCTTATGGTGCCATCTCAATAGTTTCTTTGAAACTGTTGTTATAGGAAAACTCGACTAGGGTTATATGCTTCTCCCAAGATCCCCCAAAGTATAGGACGCATGCACGCAGTATGTCCTCAAGAACCTGTATCATATGTTCTGACTGGACATCTATCTGAGGGTTGTATGCTGTACTTAGAATCACCTATGTACCCAGTGCCCTCCGAAAACTCTACCTGAAACGAGACATAAAACGAGCATCCCTATCTAAAACGATTGAAAAAGGGACCCCATGAAGATGTACGATCTCTCATATATACAACCTTATGATCTAGTAAACACCAAAGGTCTCCTTGATCGGAAAAAAGTGAGCTACCTTAGTGAGTCTGTCCACAACAACCCACACGACATCATTTCCTCAAGGCGACCTCGACAACCCGGTCACAAAATCTATCATGACATTATCCCATTTCAACTCTGGGATGGGTAACTACTGTAACAGTATAGCTAGCCTCTGATTCTCCGCCTTCACCTGCTGACAGGTGGAACATCTCGTAACAAAACCATCTACATCACTCTTCATACCCCTCCACCAGTACTAACGTCTCAAGTCTCGGTACATCTTGGTAACCCCTGGATGAACTGCCCAAGCTGAAGCATGAAACTCCCGCATCAGCTCCTCGCGTATATCTTCTAGAACCCATACTCGTCCTTGGAAACGCAGAACCTCATCATCTCCTATCATCCAACCAGGAGGAGGGTCCTCACTTTCCACCGACTTCCGTTGAACTAGGCCTTCTGGATCAGATATTTGTCTCATCCTCACTCTATCAAGGAGGGTAGAAGTAACAGATAAAGAAGAAAGATAATTCTGCCCCTGACTGTCATGCACCTCCAAATACATCTCAGAGAAAAAATCCTGGAGCTGCCACTCATCACTGGCCTCCTGCCCAGCATGTATCTGAGTCTTCATGCTCAGTGCATCACCTACTGCATTACCTTTTCTAGGTGTATAGGCAAGCTCAAAATCGAAGGACTTAAGGTATTCAACCCACCTTTTCTACCTCAGATTCATGTCATGCTGAGTAAAGATATACTTGAGGCTTTTGTGGTCGGTGAAAACCACAAAACGTTCTCCCAAAAGATAGTGTCTCCAATAGCGCAACGCATGAAAAACTGCATAAAACTTGAGATCATGCGTCTGGTAATTCCTCTAATGTGGCCTCAACTGCCGAGAACAGTACACAACAACTCGATCTCCCTGCATCAACACAACTCCTAGCCCAATACCTGATGCATCACAGTAAACTGTATAGCTCTTTTCCTGCTCTGTAAGTATCTGGATCGGTGTTGATGTCAACGTTCCCTTTAGCCCCTGAAAGGCCGCCTCGCAAGCTTCCGTCCAAATGAACTTCACATCCCTCTTAGTCAAACCCGTCAATGGAACTTCTAAGCGGGAGAAGTCCTGGATGAAGCATCTGTAGTAACCAGCCAGCCCCAAGAAACACTGTATCTCAAACACGTTCTTAGGCTACTCCCCGGAAACTACTGCTCTCACCTTCTCTGGGTCTACTGCAACTCCTACCTCCAAGATGATATGACCCAGGAAATGAATCTTTTCCATCAAAAAGTATCACTTTGAGAGCTTAGCATATAGCCGATAATCTCTCAGTGTACTCAATACGATCTAAAGATGGGCGGCATGGTCGTGTCGAGTGAGAGAGTACACCAAGATATCGTCCAAAAATACTACCACAAAAGAATCCAGATATGTATGGAACACACGATTCATCAAAGCCATGAAAACTGTTGGCGCATTCGTTAGTCCGAACGGCATAACCAAGTGCTCGTATAGACCATACCTACTCTTGAAAGCTGTGAGAGGTATATCAGATAGTCTAACGTGCAGGTGATGATATCCTGATCTCATGTGAATCTTTGAGAACACTCATGCTCCACAAATTTGATCGAAAAGATCATCAATCCTTGTAAAGAGAAATCGGTTCTTAACCATCAACTGGTTCTACTTCCGATAATCCACATAAAGTCTGAGAGTACTGTCCTCCTTCTTCGCAAAAAGGAACGGAGAACCCCAAGGAGAAGTATTGGGTCTGATGAAACCCTTTTCATGTAACTCCTCTAACTGTCTCTTGAGCTCCTGAAACTCAGGTGTGGACATCCTATAAGGAGGAATGGACACCGGCACTGCTCCAGGCACAAGCTCAATAGATAAATCCACCTCTCGCTCTGGAGGAAGACCTGAAAATTTGTCCGGGAAGACATCCCTGAATTGATCAACCACTGGAGGGAAATCCTTCTGACAATTCCCCTAGTCGTCCAGATATAATCTCACAAGTTGGGTTGTCATACCACCCCGCCCCTGATGCTCTGGTCCAGATCGACTCACCTAAACATCAAATTCACCTTTGTATATAAACTATCTGCCCTCTGGTAACATTAAACTCACCCTGCGACGATAGCAATCTACAAATTCTAGAAAGGGAACCAAACTATCCATCCCAAGAATGACGTCATAAGTTTTCATCTCTAATACATATAGGTCCCAAAGAAAGTGACACCCACCAACCTCAAGGGGAACTCCTTGCACTGACGCACACCAGACATTCTAGTCCCCAACGGAGTGTCTAGTGTCCTGATATCAGAAGAAGTAGAAACAAAGATCCCAAGGCTCTCCACAGTGGGCACAGATATAAAACTATGTGTAGCACCCGTATCGAAAAGTAATGAAGATAAGACAGAAGATACGAGAATAATACCTCTGACAGTAGAAGGTCTGAGATCCTGCTCCTACTGGTTCTGTTGCACTGCATAGGTCTGCCTAGTGTCGCGGCCCTACGACAAAGCCTGGATACCTTGAGGTGTCCTGCCCTGCTGCCTCTGAGATCCTGGTGTCTAGCTACCATGGCCATGACCACCATATCTGCCTGTACGCCCTGACGTATTTCAGTTCCTTGACTTGTAAGGATACATTGGTCTTTCTCTCGCACATGGAGTCTGCACAGAACCCCTCTCACTAGCCACTGGTGGAAACGCCCTGCAAAAGTATTGCAGATGACCCATCCTGCTATAAGCTCGGCACTCCACTAGGTCTCGTGGACACTATGGACTATTGTGACCCTCTCTACCACACTGGAAGCACATGACCTGGCCACCTGAAGCATTATTTTGACTAGTACTGCCACACTGAGAGAATTCCATTTGTCTCTTCCTCTTACCAGTAGAAATAGTACCAGAAACTGGTGCTGAGCCGCCCTGGCCCACACCACTAGCTTTACGCAGGTTCCTCTCTGTGATCAGTGCCTGGTTCACAATATCATTTATATTAGGCAACCTGAAAACATTCATCAGTGCTCAGATGTCATGTCGGAGACCATCCTCAAAACGCATGGCTCTCAACATCTCATCACCCACCAGCACAGGTGCAAAGCGCTAAAGATCTGTAAAGAAAGCGTAGTAATCCATCACCGACATGGTGCCCTACTGCAAATACATGAACTCTTGATCTTGATTTTCCCTTAGCTTCTCTGGAAAGAAGAAGTCATAGAATACTTCCTGAAAATCTTCCCACGCCATGTCGCTGTGATGCTCTGATTGGGTTGTCACATCCCACCACCTCTTGGCAGAATCACACAGCATGTACATCGTGTGCTTGACCCTCTACCCTGGAGGCATCTCAAGATGCTCGAAAATAGTCTTCATCGATCCTTGCCAAGACTCTGTAGCCTATGGTCCGTCGTCCCTTGAAAATGTCAGCGGATGTTGCTACTAGAAAATATGTGTCAGCTCTGCCATAGATGTGGCAGCCTGCGGTGCTCCCTGAAAGGTCTTCATGGACCGCATAAAGCCTTCATGGAACTGCGCGTCCATACCTCTGTCTGATATAACAGCTGGTGCCGCATCTGGCTCTGCTGGAGGATCAACAGGTAGCCCATGGCCCACCATTTCTGGAGTATAGTAGTCACCACTCTCTTGGAGAACAATGTGAGGTTGTCTCAGCAGCATGACACTACAAGGTCAAAAACATGCCTTAGATCCAAGATTAACAAGACTATAAACGAAGGAACTAGAAAGGGAACAAGAGAAAGTAGGTATTTCAATATTTGTAAAACAAGACTACATGGTGTGTATAATGACTACACAGTGTGTACTTGACCTCCCTTCCCCTGCCTGGGTCCTTAGACACGGCTAATCCACATGACTCCCATTTGAACAAAACTACACGGCGTGTATATCATCCACACGGCATGTGTGGTGTTATTTCCAACTGCTCGTGTCGCTTGTGACATGACCGAATACTCTGCTTGACACTACATGGCGTGTTACACCTACACACGGCATGCATTCCACCCCTTTTCCCAATCACACGGCTAAAACCACACAGTCATTCCTTCGACAAGACTACACGGCATGCCCCACGGGTACACGATGTGTATTAGACAAGATTCGCCGACCCGTGTTGTTAGTTACATGGCCAGATACATGGTTCAACCTATATGGCGTGTTTTATATACACACAGCGTGTATACGAAAGGATTTCCCTGACCTGTGTTGTTAGTTACACGGCCAAGTCCCCAAGGCACACTACACGTCGTGTTCTTCATTGACACAGTTTGTTCGTCTTAATGTTTCCTCTGCCCATGTTGTTGGTTACATGGAGGACACCGGGTCCACACTACACAGAGTGTACAGAAACTACACGGCATGTTCGCCCCAAGCATTTCCCTTCCCCATGTCGCCGCCCACACGGTTTGTGACACGGGAAGAGACTACATGGCATGTACTCCAAAAGTTTCCTTTTCTTCCCAAACAGAACAACATACACGGCATGTGTAAAGTACTACACGGTGTGTATACTGGGTTTTCCAGACAGTATGCCTCAAAAACTTCCCCGAAACCTAGAAAACACTGAAAAAAACACCTATGTGCCAAATTCCGATCCGTGAGGGCCCATACTCCCCACGAATCAAAGTTTGGCATCTTATCTGTGTTATGAAATACGGTAAACACCCAATGATCCACCAAATTCCGGTCAATGAGGGCCCATACTCCCCAAAAACCAAAGTCTGGCATCCATTATTTTAATAAGTTTATACTACAATACCCTATCACGTAGCAGGTATTTATCAAGCAGATATCACATCATCGTGCTTTTCTAGCACAACAACTATCACAAAAACGTTCAAATACAAATGCACCTACTTCGCAAGGAACTATGCATAACATGTGATTTCTTGCATGTGCCTAAATGATGCATGAGATGGAATACCCTCATCTCATTGGGTTGCAACTAAATAGAACCCATAGATAAAATCTAAATAGCACAATCACAAGTGAGTCACCCAATGGTGAAATCAAATCAACTGTAAATTGAATAATCCGGAAAATTGCAACACGAGGTAAATTGGTTTTTCCCTCTACACGGGTTAGCTACGCCCGGGCACAGCTTATTACCAACTACCATTCGTCCTATCCCTGACAACGGATCCAAATAGTAAGTCAAAGAAAAGAACTCCTCTGATACCACTTTGTAATGTCTCGGTTCCGGGTACCACTCCACGGGTGCCCCAAACCCGGTTCTCCATGTGACCACAACCGCATTTCACAAAATGCTAGAGGCTTCTGACTAGCAGTGAGGGCCCAGGTCTTATAGTGGGGAAACTATGCCCTCATTTGTCAAAGTGTATCGCAGCGGAATACAAGATAAAACAAACAATAACAGTGGAAGCATCAATAGTATATAGATAACTGAAATGGATAACTGATAATAAAAAGGGAAACCAGTAGTCATATACATATATATATATATATATGAAGATGCTGCATGTCACTATTCTATAAAACATCCAGAACATGTTACACTACAATACAATACAATACAACTGAGGTACAAGTACAGGATAGCAAAACAGAACAACCACCAGCATCATGAGCCAATGCTCGGTCCCATGCTCTCCTACACCCCAGCAGTAATCAAGTACCTATATAGGGACCCTTTCCCTTATCTACACCTACAGAAACGTAATCTGTTTGGGCTGAAAATCATGACCCAAACAGGGTGTGAGAAATAAATTCCCAGTAGGCACCCACCAAAGGCCCATGGCCGACTGTGTGAAAGCGTGCAAAAATAGTGTGCAGTAGTAAAATGTAATAATGTAAGTAGTACTTAAAGTAAATAACTTAACCAGTTACATTTCCATTTTAATATCCATTTAATCATTTAATTTAAAATATCACCATAATGAATATTCTAAGTAAACAACCAATTTCCTCAGACACGTAAACCCCTACCCTCAGGTAAAGATAATCCAACCACAAGAATCTGCCCACTGGCATATGGATTTTACCCATAGGCATACGAAGTGTCGCCCATAGGAACAAAATCAGCTTCCCACAGGCATGGAAGAAGTTTCCCATAGGCTAAATAGTACAGTGCCCACAGGAAAATCACAACACTGCCCTCAGTCAAAACAGGTAATCGGGCCAAGCCCAACATGTAAACAGCCAGTAAACATGAAATTCCTCTCAATGAAATTCTATATCCATTACATAAAATTCATAATATAAACAATGCAAACCCTCAGGTATCCAAGCCAAATAGCTAAACAGAGGAACACACCCCTGGGGTTGTCCTGGATCCAAGCAACGATCCCAAACAACATTTTTATATCACATTCTATTACCTATGCAATTATAGGTATTTAAAATAGCCACGGACTCAGCCACACAACACTCCAAATATGGGTTCGTATCTCAAAACCACACAAAAACACATGACAATTGGAAATAAACACCAAGGCACCTACCTTTGACACCAACGAATGATATACGCGAACATTGATTCCAGAAACACCCAATGACATCGTAGATCTGAGGTAAAATAATTCGATCTTAAATGAAAATAACTTCCATTAGAGGAATAATTGGAAAGAATTATTAAAGATTACTGTAGGGATTACCCGTGTGGTTCCAATGAGATCGTCTGATGCAGAAACGGATTCCTAAAGTGCGCTCGGCGGATCCTCCAAGATTCACCCTTCCTCCCCCGAGCCCTCTTCCTGTTCTAAAACTTTCATGTAAATAGGGGAGGCTACTGCCCATTTTAAGGGAAAAAAACAAAGTACACGGCGTGTACTTTCCATTTTTAAACTGTTCCTCTGGCGGCTTCCCACCAGCATGGCACTGTCCACATGCCGACATGACAACACGACATGTCTCCTTGAGTACACGGCGTGTTCTGTCATATAGCTGGCCACCGCCTTGCTATTCGGCTGCCGACTATCTACACGGTGTGTAAGGGACCACTACACGGTGTGTATTCAGTCATTATACCATTTTCCACTGACACGGCTACACGCCCTGTGTACTTTATCCCACACGGCCAAAAGTACATGGCTTGTGGAAAAGTACACGGTGTGTACTTCCAAAAATTTGGGATTTTCCACCATTTTCCATATTTTCTCAAAAACACTTTAGGAAAAGAGAAAATAAGAAACCCGTACCTCAAAATTAAGAACCGAATTCTTACAGATTATGACAAAAGTGTGCACCCTGCTTTATGAGATATTTAATGACAAAGAGATTATAGTACACAGTTAGTGTTCGTAGGTCGGTTCTCATTTATATGAAAATCATTATCTCTTTAGGGGTCATGATGGGTAGCTATAATCCACTCTTAGTTTATAGATTTTATTTATTACTATTGAGGTAAGGGACTATAGGGTCACACACAATAGCATATTAAAGAATCTTCCATATTCGGTTGAATAGGTATATGGACATAGTGGGGCCCTCCATAGGGTCTGAGTATTGTCCAAGTTTTTTATCACCAAATGAATTTTATAAATTCATTAATATTAAAGTTATGAATATTTGGGATTGAATTTATTTAATATATTTACAAGTTTAGTAAATACGAGATAATATTAATCAAACGAATATTATTTTAATATTCAAGGTTTATTTAATATTAAGTGGGATAGTGAGTCGAGTTAACTGGATCAGTTTTTATAACAGAAAATATTTTATATATTATAAGTACGTGATAAAATAATAAATATTTGTGGCATAGTTTAGTTTGTCAAAATTATTTATTTAGTGGATATTGAAATAAACGGGGGCGGGGAACCATACCGGGTATTTACTAAAGCCACTATAAATAAAGGAGAAGTCTCTCTATCTTATGTGTCTTTTCATGATTCATTAATTTCATAGAATGATATCCATAACGTCTCTCCCTTCCCACTCTCTAGAGAGAGAAGATCTCGATCAGATCTCTGTGATGGTACACAAAATTCGACAATCGATACTTTTGCGGGTCTTTAAGAATGTGTGGATGATCTAGAGAGGTCCTACTATGGATCCTTCACGCAACGATCACTATCGATGAGTTGCAGTCAACTGCGGCTTCAAATCTCAATAATTATGTATTCTATTTATGTTTTGTTCTCTTTACAATTTATGCAAGATTCTCAGACCTCACCAGGGCTCGGATCGTCGGCATCGACAAGTATCGTCGATCTGCCGATGATTATTTTAAAATACCCAGCCCACCGGATTCTGCTGCGGACCCTGTAACCATTCATTATAATCATAGGGATTGCATATATTTTTTGAGCCTAGAAAAATATAATTTCATTAAAATTAACTTGATCTTTTGAAACCGGTCACCTCAGTTCAAACCATGTGTCGATTCAATCTCGAACGGCCCAGTTATGGCCATTTTAATTTTTTGGATTGGATCGAAATTTTCATTTTGATCATAGGAATTAATTTTTCTTTATTCCAAAGAACAGATTAGGATTAGATCTATTCATCGGATATAATTAAAATTGTGGAAATTATAAATTTTACAATTTTTATAATTTGTATAATAATTACATTATTTTAGTAATATTTATTTTATTATTTTAATAATAATACAATAATAAATTATTATTTTATTATAATAATTTTATTTTTATTATTTTCGTAGGCTAATTTTCCTTTTAAAAAAAATTGTGGAAAATTATTTTTGGGAAGACCTTGAATTGCAAAAAAAATGGAAAAAGACTTCTTTTTAAAAAAAAGGAAGGGTGGAAGAGACTTCAGAAGAAGTCAGAAAAATGGATGTGGGTGGGATAGAAAAGAAAAAAAGAGAACCTTTGTAGGGGGTCTGTGCGGACCCCCTCTACTCCCTCGACACTGACCTAGAAGCCAGCACTGGACTGCTTGGTGCAGCACTAGCAGGAAACACCCCACCTTTCCCATATGGTTCCTTCCCTCAAAACTGAGGCGTCACGCCATATTTAGGCTCCACTGGCTCCTCCTACCATCGAGATCCCTCTTTTGATCGGGATGCCACCTACTCCCACTTGCTCAATACACCGCAGGACTGGACCTCCCGGCTGTGGCCCTGTCTCACCTCCTGGCAGGTAGGGTGCCGCCCAACTCACATGCGACCAGTAGGAGGCCCGACCACCGGCACACCCCACTCTGTGTCGACTCCCTTGTTGCATCCAGCCACAACACTAGGTGATCTGCACCATGTTCCACATTCCTCCACTACCCAGGTGACCTCCATGCTGATGGCCTCCTACAGCCATACCTCCTCCCAATCTGCAGCAAGCCTAGCCACCACGCGGCCTTTCCACCGCAGGCTTCCACCAACTCGTCTTTTGCACCGAACGACCACAAGCAGGCTCAAATGTCATGCTTTCCTAGAGCCTATGGCCTTCTTCCGCATGATGCCCCATCTTATAGTCCACACCAGCCTTCCCTACAATCTCTCTATAACGCCAAATGATGCCACTGACTATCTTCAAGAACATGTGCTCCACACGTCACCACTCCTTTAGGCTAGATCTAATAGGTATTCCAATTTACCTGTATGTTTTTTTAGGGAAAAATTGGCCCCAAAACGGTCTGAGTGGACCTTCCCAGCCCAGAACGGGTTTGGACGGATCGGTATGTCCATGTTTGGCCCTTGTACGGTATAATACGGCCCTGTGCTGGTTTTGGCCCAACCCACATAGGTCGTGCAGTGACGTTTTGGGGACATACAAATTAAATTAATCAAAAATTACTAATTCAATTATCATTATTTTATTATCTAAATTAAATTAATTAAAATTAATATTGGTAATTATTTTAATACCAAGATATAAAAATTAATTTAATTTTTCAAATGAAATGAAATCAATTAATTAATTTAATTTTGGCATAAAAATAAAATAAATCAATTATTTAATTTAATTTTAGCATAAAAAAATAAATTAAAGGACATATAATTAATTAATTTTTTAAAATTTATTAATTTAGTTAATTTAATTTACAACCCTTGTACTTATTAATGTAATTTAATTTTATCTCACATTATTTTACCTGCATTCTGGTCTTGAGCACCAACCCATGTATGTTGATTTTATTTGATTAATTACTTATCTGCATGCGATGATTGTAATTAATTAAATAGACGGTCTATGCATCATGTTTCTTTTTTGGTGAAACTGTATAAGGACATTCACACCCAATTTTACGCGATGTACATTTATCTAACTAGTTCCCCTCACCTGCACACGAGTATTATTGTACTTCATACAAAGATGGAGAATGATGTGGACCCTGCCAGGATGAGGCAATGTTCTCTTTCTAAGGGGATGTAAGATGACACTTGGATCCCGCCAAGATGTGGTAAAACTCCAATACATGACGTCGACCCCACCAAGATGAGGTAATACTTCAAATTATAAGAGAACATACAAGATGGGGGAAAGATGCATCAAGATTCATGCATTCGGATCAGGTATCATTCCCCTTAGGTCGTTTAAAATCACAAAATAAGTCTTTTAGTAGTTTAACTTTATGTATTTATTTATTATTTTATGCATTTTAAAATAGCGGGAAAATACATAAAATAATAAATAATAAAATGCATAATGAAACGGAATATTTTTCAGTTAATGTTTAGTTTTCAGTGCGACAACATAGATGAACAAGATTAATATAAATGGATTTCGTTATTAGAGAGAAAAAAACCTTCAAAGAAATAGTATGTCACCCCAGTCTTCGATCATTCAAGTTTTAACAAAACCAGATTTTTGGGATGTCACTCATGCCATAGTTGAGGGGGCCTTTTAGTACTGGGGTTTTCTTATTAGGATGTTGGGTCAATTGAACTAAAATTTAAGTAAAGGAATTTTCATATCTAGATTACTGTAATTCTAGAGGCAGGTGTTGAGTAAATCAATAAATTATTTTTAAACTGGGACATCACTCAACAGATCATGGAACTGTGAGTTAATGCAGTTGGACAGCCAAAATTCTACCTTAGACCCTGTAAGCAGTGGCATACCCATAGCTAGAAGACTATGAGAGGGGTTCAGGGATATTTTCCACAAGAATAATCAAACAATAGAGTATTCTGATTCTAGTACATAGGATTCCTATAATTTTAAAACCTAGTGGGATACATTTAATGGTTAAATTATTTGGTAATGTCACATTTGGTAATCAAAATTAAAAGTACAATTTTCTAAAGTTTTTTTTGTAGAAAAATGGAATGTAATTCCATAAAAAAACTATGGTAAATATTTGACAAATTTAAACTCCAAACTAGCATAAATTTCAAAATTGTAGTAAATTTGTTTTCATACATTATTACTATATCAATAATTCTCGATGCTAGTGTCTCAACCTGTTAATCCACCTTAGAAAGCAAGGATGTAAAATTGGTTACAAGAGACTTATGAATTAAACATATTATTGTACTATCATAATGATATCATCACCGTCTGATGTTAGTTTTGGTCACTACATCATGAAAGGGATGATGTTACATGTACTCTCATCTCCTGGAAGATTCTTAGGATAAACCTAAGAAACATATGAATCTGGTGATGTCCCTCACTTTTTATAATGTAAAATAATGTTTGTAGTAATTCATGGCATCCCATTTTTATATATTTTACACCTAATTACTCTAGTTTCATTTAAGGATACAAACAAAATAGTTTGTATTAATCTCTTAATTACATTTATGGTATGGTTTTACAAATAATAATAATATTAAAGTTATCAATATCCTTTTTTCTTGTGGATTATATATTTGAAGAAAAAGAGAAAAAGGCCAATGGAATGTGCAACGCCAAAGGCACATTCACAACGTCTTTTAATGATGAGTTTGGTTATTTAACATGTGGATATTTTCATCACATATAATGAAATAAATTTATAAAATTAATGTTCATTGTGGTTTCACATACTAAACAAATAGTGCAGAAGTACTTGAATCATTGGCAATGAATGATGAATATAAAATGTAAGACTTATCTATTTGTGGCAAGATGATTATTTTTAATGTAAAACTAAATGTGAAAATAAATGGTATACTCAGTTTTTTATTTAGGTTCAGCACAGATAAATACCTTTGGTATTATTGACATCTTTAGTTTAGACAAAGAAACCTTTAGAAATAAAGGTATACCAGAATTCTTAGTGGGTTAGTTCGACAAGTGAGTGATTCCTATTCTAAATGAAATATAGAGGTAAAGATACTTCATAAGATTCATTTATGTTATTAGGAAATGTAATAGTGAATTATATGCCTAGTTTGAAGATATTATTTTCTTTATTCCTGTATTGTGAAGAATATCATCAACAAGCCATCATCAATCATGATAATGTAGCATGGAGTAATTCCTAAATTCATTTTCCCTTATCTACATCATGATAGTGATGTTGAAGAGGGTGATGGATGATGAGTCTTACATTTTAACATTGAGAAATAAAATTACCATGGAGAAATTCCAAAATGCACATGTTATACATCAGAGTTATGATGTAAGTAGTATCAATGTTACCACCTGCAGTAACATCTATCATAATTCAATATGTGATTATCAAATAAATATGTAAACACATAACCAATATTCCACTTGAAAAAAAAATGGATATCATATGATTCATAGTATGATTATAAAAACATTATTTCATAGATCATTTGTTAAGATGAAAATCATTTTTCAAAGAAAAACAAAAAAACATGCTTCAAGATAAACACATGGTGCATCTAAATAGATATCCTAAATGTTTCTCAGGATATTACATAAATTACTAAGATAGAAAAGATGTGGTCAAGTGATAGAATAAATTTCTATATAAGGGTGCACATATCTATTAGAGATAGTGGGAGATAAATTGACTTGGACTTAGTCAATGCTTGAGATGCACAAATGGTTGGCATTGGAAAAAGTTACAAAAATACATGTGGAATAAAAATTTTCTTGTGAAACATAATGTGTAGGAAATTTAAAAACCATGGTGATTGTTTTGAGTTCACCATGGCTGGTGATACATTATTAATTGAGAAAAATAAATCCTACATGTTAGAAGTATATGGAAATTACCTAAGATTAACAAGACAATTAAAATTCAATAATGGATTACATGTATCAAATTATAATGGGGCTTATAAATTTGATACTGTGGTGGGTATTCAAATGAGATGATACATGAATGGTAAAAGTGTGGTACCAATAAAGCTAGAATAGTTATACCAATTCGTTATGACTAAATCTATTATAATTTTACGTGTCACGACTAACCTTTAAGATCATTAAATTTTCCATTGGATGTCTTGATCATATTTTATGGAAGGTTTCTGAACGACGCAACCAGAAATGAATGATGACATCATATGATTATAATAAGGGTTACAAGTTACTTAAATCTAAATCTGGATTAAAGTAGGCAACAATATCATAGATAATTCATTATGAATGATTATTTTTGTGCCTACTAAAGGTTAGGGGGAGCACCGAAGTTTCCCTAGAAAAATATGTTAGGAAATATATAGAAAATAGAACATGATCTTATAGTTAGATAAGATCAGGTTAAAATAAATCCTCCAATGATTGACATGAAGTAGAAACCTATATTCTAAGGAACATGATCTACTGAGTTAGATCTATTGTTTTCTTAGATCTATTAACTCATACATAAATTAGCATTGTATTGAAAAATACATGTTTCAACAATACAAGTTAATAATTGTTTCCAATATCACATAGCTTAATCTCTTCAGGTTGACATGTTCGGAACATGGGAAAGGATTAAAGTTGTGAATTGGGTTCCATATGCTTCAGATATAAATCAATCATGTATGACATAATATGTATAAGAAGTGATAATACCGATATATACTTTATAGCAGACAGATATCAATTGTATCTAGAAGCACTCCTAGTGAAGTAGTCCAAACTTTCAACATGTAATTTGGTGAGTACAAATGATTTGTATCTGGTACGTGGAGATGAAGGTATATTAGTTATGGTGGGATAAAGACTAGTAATCTTTAGTTAAATATGATCTATTATCATAGTTAGTCTAAGGAAATGAGTGACTCAACCTCATAAAATCTTGTGGTAGTCATACCTACAAATATTGTTTACATTGCATTTTCTAAGGCAACAAAGAAGCAGTTATCAATTGAAATGATTTTCTTCAGTTCATGGATTCTCACCTAGTGAGAAAATTATTACCATAATGTAAATTATGATATTCTTACTTTCCATGTTTTCATGTTATGATAATAGAAAAAAAGTGATATACATGGGGATACCTTTTCTTGAGAAGTTTTAATCAAGGAAATGAGGTTGCATACAACAGATATGTCATTAGGTAAAAATGTGGAAGGCCCAATTGTGAAACCCATTACTTAGAAGAATCATGATCCTAATCATGTGAGTAGCTAACAAGTTTAGTAATCAAGTTGGCTCTAGTGGAAGTGGGAGTGTTGAAATAGTGGGTGCCCTAGACCCAACTATGTAGTACATTGGATTACCATATCAAATGCATAGTTGGTTATTCAAGATGTATTAGTACCATTATAGTGTATATATTTATTCATTCTCAATATATTAGTAATTTCCATAGATTAGTTATTGTGTAAAGAGGTTATAGTAGATCCCAAGCTATAATGAGAACCTCGAGATAGTATAAATTAATTTTAAATATATGTTATATGGTCTAGATTTGTCTTATTGATTCGAACCAGTAGATGTTTGACTATCAGGTGATGGGGGCTCATAAGCATTGAGACATCTTCTCAGTAATTTTACACATTGTGATCTCTACTTGTGATATCATGAGTAAAGATACACCAATAGGAACACCACATGTTTTGGGTGTCATTGGTCATTTTTTTATACAGACATGTTTATTGGTCTCCTAACATGAGATCATTACCAGTGTATATCATTTGATTGCATACTTTGATGAAAATAAAAAACCATTGTATAGAAATCATGGTGAGGTAGCTTGTGTTGGGTTTGTCATTGGTGGTATGACTTTAGTTGAATGATCATGAAAGGATTTTTCACATCCAAGTATAAGAAGTTGTATATCTCAATCCTAGTTGATAAGGAAGGTGCTGCCTTTATATGTCTTTGGCCAAAATATTTGAAAGAAAAATCCATCTAGTAAGATCAAAAAATTAATAAAGAAAGAAAGGGATGATGACACAAGTGTGCATCCTTCATTTTGAGATATTTAATGACAAAGAGATTATAGAACATATTCAGTGTTCATAGGTAGGTTGTCATTGTTATGACAATCCTTATCTCTTTAGGGGCCCTGATGGGTTACTAGACACTTCCCTTGGTCTCTGGATTTTATTCACTGCTTTTAAGATAAGGGCCAAGAATGTTACACACAATAGAAAATTTAATAATCCCCCGTATTAAGTTTAATAGGTATATAGACATAGTTGGCCCTACGATGAGGTCCATGTGTTGTCCAAGATTTAGATCACCAAAAGAATTAAATAAATTCATTAATGTTAAAGTTATGAATATTAGGGATTGAATTTATTTAATGTATTTACATGTTTATTAAATACAAGATAATATTAATAGAACAAATATTATTTTAATATTCAAGGTTTTTTTAATATTAATCGGGATAGCGAGTCGAGTTAAATGGATTGTTTTTTGTCATGTAATATATTTAATATATATTAAAATTATGTGATAAAATAATAAATAGTTTTGGCATAGTTTAGTTCATCAAAATTATTTATTTTGGGGATTTTGATATAAAAAAGGGTCAAGGAACCCAACCAAGTATTTAAAAACTCCAATATAAATATAGGAGAAGGCTCCCTCTCAGGTGTGTCTATTCACTGGTCATTAATTTAATGAAAATAAATCCATAGCATCTCTCTCCTCCTACTCTATAAAGAGAGAATCTCTTAATTCATGAGTTTAGATCGAGATATCACTCAATCATTGAAGGCATCTCGATGTGGTGATCGTCGGGACGTCGAAGGCATCATCAAATATCCTTGCTAGCACTCGAAAATTAATGATTGGCGCTCCCACAGGTTTTTGAAGCTTGTGTGGATGATCTAGAGGGATACTTCTGTGGATCCTTTAAGCGAAGATCATTATGGAAGAGTTGCAGTCGACCATAGCTTCAAATCTCAACAGGTATGTATTTTGTTTAATTTTTTTCACTTTGCTATTTACGTGAGATTCTCGGACCACAATGGGGCTTGGATCTTCAGTTTCAACAAGTACAATCGATCTACTAATGATTATTTTAAAATCTAAAGCCCATCGGCTCTTGCTGTGGGCCCTATAACCATTCAAAGACATTGTAAATAATTAAGTATGGCCTTGAATAAAAACACAAACTAGTATTTTCTTATGAGACCTACTGATGCATGTAGGTGAAATAGTGGGTCTTACTTTCACTTACTAAGTACGATGAATTGCTCATATGAATGATCTAAAATATAAACCACATAAACATTAATATTTAAAATTTTTCATATGAAATGTTAATACATTCCACAAATAATAAACTTAATCATAAAACATCCAATGTAATATGGGAATGGTATCAAAATAGAACATCCATAGACAAAATGGTCATAAACCATTCGAAATAGTGATAAAAATATTATCATTAGATCATAATCCAAATGCTTCATTAGTAAAATGGGAGTTTTTTTTGTCATTGATGAATCTAAATATCATTAAACCTTCATTAAAACATTCTTGAGGAAAATCTCTCTTTCACATTGAAAATATCTTCCAAAAACCAACATTTTTTATAATATTAGTAAAATTATTTTCTTTAAAAATATACTTATAAACATGTAAAATAATCTTAAAATTAAGGATTGGTCATGAATGTGGGTAATTCCATACATGCTATATTGTCAAGAAAATTCCATTCAAACCATTTTGAAAAAAGTAAAACATTGTTAAAAAAATTTAATAATTTTTTTTAATAATTTTAAATAATTTTTTAAAAGATCTGTAAAAAACATAATATAGAAGAAAAGTTCTTTTCTATCAAATAGGGAAATGAAGTCAGTGTTCTTTGAAAATGATCTTTTAGTAACGTTTCTTCTAAAAGAGTGGAAAATAAGAGGAGAAAGTATATTATAAAAAAATAACAAGAGTATAAAAATCATAAGTTTCTTGAAATATATATCACATCATTTGGTCATCATAATATTAATCATCCTATAAACAATGAGATTGTAACAAAAACCTTTACCACATTGGTATCTTCTTAAACTATAATCACCTTAGAATAAAAAAAATTAAAATGAATCATTAATTATTGTGATGATAAATGGATTCAAGATATAACATATCAAAGAAGAATTATATTCACTGCAAAAATAACTATGTTTTGAATATGGAATGTGTCTCACTAAAGATAAAGCGAGATAATAAACCATTATAATGATCATAATGTTGAAGTAAGAATTCATTAATGAATAGATTATCTGTATTTAAAGTAAATCCACATAAAATAAGTGTAAATTTAACATAATATAATCAAATTAAATTACACTGATAGACATATAATATCAAATACATTGAATAAGTAGTATAGACTAATGAAAATAAATTGAGTTATGAATGTCTTTACCACTTGGTAAATTTTAAGTCAAATCCCCTAGGATGAAACAATTAAATTAAAACATAAAATTCGCTGAATTATGAATGATTCATGATATTACATGTAAAAGGGGTTGTATATACTCTATATTTAGAAATTAGGTTCATAACATTAAAAAATGCCTTAATGGATGTAAATTGAGGCAATATCCTTTACCATAAGACTAATTTCATTCATACATGTTTATAAATACTTTTAATAAGTTTATATTTATTATAAATATATTAAACAACCATTATCATATATTTCATACTATATATGATTTAATTACAGTCTTTTATGACTTGTTTATTAATAATTCTTTTTTACGATTTCCATTTCTTCTAATAATTTCTTAGTTTCTAATATATGGTTTGGTTTGTTAATTTCAGTCTTTTTACTTTGATCATGGTTCCATTATATCTGGAATATTAACAATAATATAAATTTTATATTTGATAATTATATAAGTTTTATAATTTTCCATAAAAATTAGATTTGGGGAAATGAGTTACACCATTAATGTAGATGGTAGGTCGTATTTATGAATGAATATTGTTTCTATTATTAATAAAGATGGAAATAAATATTGGTAAATAATATTTAACCATTATAGAACCATTATTATATCTAATATATAACTAATATTTTGTAAATATATCTTTATTAATTTCCATTTTAATATGAAAGGAAACCCGTTTCACATCGATGTGTGGAGATGACAGTCCACACGTATGCACGAGAAACATTATTGTTTTCCAATATATTAAATGATAAAAAATTATATGTGATGTTATACTTAAATAATTTTATAAATTTCATAAATATTAAATAAATATTTTAATTGTATCATTATATCTAGAAATGATAGAGGGTGGTGGAAAACATGTTACATCAATTCGTGATGTGGAAGTTCTTGGTACAAAAGATAGACATTTTCATTTCCCATTTTATGAAAGTGTAAATAGATATTGTTTATTCTATAAAAAAAATAACTTTTAATTATGTAATAGAAATTGGAATTATTATTTAAAAATTTATGGATATGTTTTTAATGAGGTTGAAGAACAAATTAAACAAAATGCATGTTTAATAATTTTACATATTCTTCAAAGAGCCTCTTTAGGTTTATTCTGGAAGCCTTACATGAAGGTTTTTGTAATCAGAATAAAGATTATAGAATTATTTTAGATATTTAAGGAATATTTCTTTTTATGTATGGTATGAAAAAAGGGACTTGGGAGTGTCAAGAGGAGTGGATAGTGGGTGTCTTTTTATAATTGAGGGAGAGGAAACACTCTGAATTATAAAAAATAAAAAGTGATAAACACATTTTTCACATGTTACAAGGATAAAAAATGGATAAATATAAAACCATATAATATTTAAGGTATAAATATTTCCATAAATTTTAATTGGATGAGTTTATAGGGCATTTAAACCCTTATATTTTTATTTTAACTCCCGATAAAGCTGAGTTAACATTTACAACAGTAATTAATGTTTACTCTTTTTAAAATTCATTATAAAATTGACATATAATATAATAATACTTATTCTAATTCTAAATATGGAATCCTTTTATTCAAATTCTATTCATAGAAGTGGAAAATTTTATCTTACAATTAAACTCACATATGCAGAGAAAAACGGCTTTCCAAAGAGAAACTTCACATAAGTATAGAATGTTTTAGTATAAAAAATAATAATTAATTACATTAAAATGACCTAAATTGTATTAATCATAATATATTTGATCAAATTTTCCTTTTAGAATAATTTTGAAAAAAATTTAATTTTAAAATTCTTTAAATGAAAAGTCTGTTCTCAATAATGCCATGTATTTTACAGAAGTCGTCCAAAAATTAATCTTTTCATAAAATTATAACAAAATCATTGTAAGATGATTTTGAAATTATAATTTAAAAAATGATGTTAATTTAAAAAATAAATTTAAATTTTTCAAAAAATAATTTTAATATATGTGCATAAAGTATGACGGAACAACTTTTTTGAAAAATATATTTTTCTGTAAAACATTTAATTTTATTTAAAATTATTACTATTTTATATAAATCAAAAAATATAACCATTTAAATTATTTTATAAATTTTTAGTTCACATTTTTTTTTATAATTTTATAATTCCTATTAATTCCCTAGAGTTTAACAGCTCAGTTATAATGGTATAAAATTTTACAATTTTATTAGACTATGTGTTACATGTATCACAAGACATCAAAGATAATTGATTTCTTTAAAAGTAAATATATCAGAAAGAATCAGGTAGTAAAATTATTCACTCCTAAAAAATACCTGAAATTTCTATAATGTCACTATGTTAATATATTTTGGTATGACTTCATCATAATCTCTTAGTGATCCCATATCGACTCTACTATCTTATGATATCTCCAAAGTGCTCTTACCAACCGAGTCGTTTGATTTCCACATGTTCCCAAGTGTCATGAATTTGGATAGGATATTCACAGTAATATAGATAAGGATCCAATTATATTTCTTCATACTTCATAACATGCATTGGGTATTCCAAGTACTTCCTTAACAATGATTTTATGAACACATCATGTATTTTAGAGGGACATGGAGCAATTTCCAAATAGTGGGCTGCATATCTTATTATTTCATATATTTGAAATTTTATGATGTGCATAAGGATCTATTTACCTTTATAACCAAACCTTATAACACCCTTCCATAAAGATACATTCAAAAAAACATAATCTCCAACCTGAAATCCCAAATTATTCCTTCAGTTATTGGCATATCACTTTTTCTTATTTTGATTTACTTTGATATGGGTTTGAATAATCTTTACCTTTACTGTTTCCTCCTCCACATGTTCTGGAATAACAATATACATCCCCGAGCATAAATATAACATAATATTGAGTTTATTCAAGAGTTCACATTGAGGATATTTTCTGGTATATAGTTTTATAGAATTAAGCCATAACTATTACATAAAAACTCAAATTTATGAAAATTGGATACATCTAAAACAGTCTCTATTTTTTCCACAATATAAAACATTTAAAATTAAACATGATTTCTTTTTTTATTGATAAAAATATTCATAACATTCATTTTGATTTATTATTATCTCCTATCCATCTTAATCACATGTGGATAAAATTTCAAAAACATTGGATGAAAAAAAAAATTAGAAAGGGATATAAATAAGGAATGAAACCATTAGTTCATGATGATTTTAAACACAATAAATAATTTACCCAAAATCAACATTTTCACCCATAAAAATAAGTTCTCTAACATGTCTTAAAAAATAATAAGATTCTCAAAAAATTCTTTGAAATTATAAATCATAAAGGTTACTCTTGGCATCCATATCATACTTACATTGTAGCCTTCACAACTGCATAGGGAGTAACCTACATGATTACTTTCGGAATAGCCATCATAGTATATTCCATAAATACATTAGGAGAAACCTTATTTTTTATCTCCATCCCATTACCCAATTCATTGGAGAGCTATCGCGAGCTCACTTGAACTTAGTTTATCACAGACCCACTCATATATATAATCAATTCCCGAAAACCATACCATAATAATTAATAGAAATAATGGAAAAAATAACATTTCCACATTTAAATCACAAGATATCATTTAAATATATTGAATAAATAAATCCCTTCATAAAACCATTTTCAATACCCAAATACGTGAAAAGGAAATATATTATTTATTTTCCTTTTAAAAACATTAAGTTCATAGAGGACCCCAAATATCAAATATTGGCTATGGTGGAGGAAAAGTCACTGTTGATTCATATGTTAAAAACATTCCTTTTTTTATTTAATAAAAAAAATAATAGGTAAATATTCCTTTTGAAAATAATTGAATGAAATTAAAATTCAAATGGTTTAATTATACACTTTATAAAATAAGGTTGTCTATATTATTGAAATATGCCTCAATGGTAGGAGATTGAGACAAAGTCACTTACTGTGACTCTGACTCATAACATATAATATTTATATTCCTGAATAATAAACATAGGTTAATTTATAATTTCCTGAGAACCTTTTTCGTGTTTATTATTTCTATTATATAACTTGTTTCCAGGTTATAAAAATTAAATAATTATTCAATTTCATATAAGAGGTTTTGTCGATATTTGGTACTTGAGTCAAAAATGAACATGGTTTGATGTCACTAGTCCATGATTTCATAATTAAATAATATATAGAATAATATTCCGGACATTATTATAATTTCTATACATCAAATATACATTTAAATCAAACCATTAAGGAATTTTATGAAAAATTAATAATGTTATATTCATGGAGATGATAAATCATACGTACACGTGAGTTATGTTTTCCATTTTTCATTGATCATTATTGAAAAAAGGCAAGAATTGTTTTATATTTAAATAATTTTAATAAGAAAATTAATACAATATTAATTTTTTAAAATTACATATATATATATATATATATATCATATAAATGATATAATGAATAAAAATTAGACATATTGCTTTGTGGAGGTGAGAGTTCAAACGTACGCACAAACGACATTATCATTTTAATGCACATTGAAAGTAAGAACATATTTATTATATTATTATCATACAATTACTAATATGTAATGAATGTCACATATTTATATTAATTCCATTATTATATCCATTCTTGAGTGAAAGTTGTGAAAAACGAATTATATAGTTTTTTTGAGGTGATAGTTCACCCGTACGCACGAATGATTAATTTCCATCCCATTTGATCGAAGTGGAGATGGATTTTGGTGAATATATTAACATAATAACATATCAATATATTTGGGATACTTCTTTATTATCTAATCATGTTTTTAAAAGACATTAAAGAAGTGGAAGAATAAATAAAATAGAAATACTTAAATAAAATGATGCCTCTCCTTAGGTTGATCACCCATGAAGAAACAATTAACACATCTAAAGAGGATATTATTCCTCAAATTATGCCTCAAGAAAATGGGTGGGGATTTTAGGAATGGTTTTGGTCAGATGTTGGCTGAAAAAAATGGTTATTTATGTGTGAGTATTAGAGAAGAGTGGGTACCTTTTTATAAGAGAGGGGAGGGTCACCCTTGTAAACTCTTAAATATTAAATTAATATATATTAATTTTTAAATGAAAATGACTCCAAAATTATTTATGTAAAATATAATAAGGTAATATTACTAAATATGCTTAAAAAATAACTGTTAGACATAATTTGATTTCATTTTAAACATTATCATTTGGTTATACCATTAATTATTCTATGTTTATTTTCATTGCGGTGACAACATTTTAAATATTAAAAGCTTATAAATTTTAATTCTATGGGGAATATTTCCAATAAATTCCAAATTTATTAACTTTTAGATCTTATAATAGACTCTATGTAGTTTTAAAATGTTTTTATTATTTATAAATAATTTAATAAAATGTTATTTTTATTAAATATCAATAGTGTTAATTTTTACACTATTTATTTCATTGAATTTAAATAAAATCCAAAAAGATATATAATATAGAAAAATTAATTTAATGGACTTTTAATATGTAATGGTCTTCTATAAAATTCTTCTATATCATGAAATATTTTAAATTATTTTTATTTTAATATTATTAATACCATTTATTTTATTCTATCATTGATAAACCTATTATTGCATCATCATTATGACAGAATTAAATTTAATTATTTAATACCTAAAAATTTTAAAAAAGTTAACATGATGTAGTTAATAATTGTATATTTCTAAGGGTTATTTATAGTAAAACATATCCCTTATATAATAGAAATTTTATATTTTTTAATAATATTAGGCATGAGTATGACATATTTGTCATTACTTTAAATTAAAGATTATAAATGTCATAATCACGCCCATGTTGCTTCCAAAGGACAAAATTTCGGCCCATATGTTGTATTGTTCGAACATAATTCATTCAATAATATTATTAAAAGTTTTAGGGTCATTTTATATTATTATAATATTATTTGTACCCTTAATTATACCCATTTACCATTAACTTTGGTAAATAAAATACTATTGTTAATATTCCTCAAAAATAATTTTTATCATATTGAAATAAAATTCATACTTATTAAAATAATATATGTCCATTTTTTAGAATTCAATTCACATAAGTGGATAAATTATATTTAACACTAATTCTATTGACGGGTCAAGAAAATGTGTTTTTAAAGTAAAATGTTCAAAAGTTCACATAGTTCTTCTATTCAATCTCAATCTAATTTTTTTTAAATGAATAATATTAGATTAAATAATAAAAAATTAATTTAATTATACCTTATAACCATTTGAACGGATAATTTAACAATATAAATAATTATATGAAAAGGTTGTTTTGAATTAACATGCAGTAGTTTTCACTATTCATTAAAATATGAATTTTATCTAAAAAATACCAAAAATTTATCCAAAGTGATTTTTGATGTCCTTATTCCAATAAAGATGTTTATTTGGTCAAATAGGATATAAAAAAGTCCCAAAAACTATATTTAAAAAGGGTTCTCCATTAAAAGGTGGAAAAACTACCGTTTAAAAATATTAGAGTATTTTATGCTTAAAATTGGATTTATTCTCATTTTAAGCCTTTAAACATTATTAGAATAAAGTAAAAACATTTAATAAAAATTTGTATACATAATATAGTAATTTATTTATATTCTCACCAATACAATGACTAGGAGATAACTACCATTTAAAATGATAATGTTAATAATGTATTATTTTTCGGTATAACTCAGTCTTCTGTGAAAAATAAGTTTTTAGAGAAACCCATTGTTGCGTGTTAGGTACACTGCCAAAAAATGATTCCCCATTTAAGTAAAATTATTATATAATTCATAAATATTAATATATATGACAATGTATTATCTTATAACTACCTAGGATGTTTCATCATTCCCCCTTTTGGAAATTTTGTCCTTACAATTTAATTTACTTATCAAATAAATGCGGGTATTTCTCCCTCAAAGAATTTTCAGAATCCCATGTAACCTCTTCAACCATATGGTTTTTTCACAAAACCATAACCTGATGAATCACCTATTTCTGTAATACTTCCTCACTTTGGTCAAGAATCAATATTGGATTTTCCTTGTAATAATTATTCTCTTCCAACAAAACTACTTCTTGACTCCAAAAATGAGATGTATCCAACATATACTTTCATAACTTTGAAAAATAAAAACATTGTGTAAATGGAATAAAATCATAGGTAAATACACTATGTATGAAATTTTTCCATATTTCTCTATGATTTTATATGGTCCAATGAACTACAAGCTTAGCTTCCCCTTCTTACCAAAACACATCACACTTTTCTAAGGTGAAACTTTGAAAAAGACCTGATCACCTACCTCGAAAGAGAGATCCTTCCAACATTTATCAACATAAAGGTTCTTCTAACTCTGATTTGTCCTCATGTTTCTCTAAATCAACTAAACCTTTTATACCATCTCTTCTACCAATTATGGTCCCATCAACTTCCTTTCACCTACTTCATCAAAAAAATATAGTGAGACACTTCTTTCTATATGATTCCTCAAACAATTCCATCTATATACTATAATGAAAAATTATATTATAGGAAAAATCAAACAAAGAATCTTTTTGATCATAAATTCCCTATAAATCCAGTGAAAAATTAAATATCATATCATCCAAGGTTTGAATTTTTCATTCTAACTACCAATCTGATTGAGAATGAAAAGTTTTACTGAAATTTAATCTAGTTCCCAATGAATTCGCAAGGCCTTCCTAAAAGTTAGAAGTGAACCTAGGATCATAATAAGATACAATAAATATAGTAAATCCGTGTAACCTAACTATATCATTAAGATAAAATTGGTAAATTTGATCTAGAGACAGTGTCTCTTAAATAGGGATAAAATGAGAAGATTTACTTAATTGATAAACAATTACCCAAATCCCATTTTTACCTTGAGAATTTTATGGTAATACCACAAAATATTCCGTGGACATATTTTCCCATATCTACTTTGATACTAGAGAAGGATAAAGCGTCCACATTGGAAAATGTTGCACTGATTACCTACTAAAAAGTCAAACACTTCATAATAATGTCATCAATATCTCTTTTCATTCCATCCCACCAGTAATACTCCTAAATGTTTTTTACATCTTAGTACTACTAGGAAGACCTTAAAATAGAGAATTATGATCTTTACATAAAAAATACTTCGTCATATATGAATCATTAGGGACACATAATCTCCTCCCAAATCTAAAAAACACCATCTTTATCAATATTAAATTCAAGAAACATATCCCTTTGATCTAATTCTTCCTTTTTCAGCAACTCACTCTCTTCCTTATGCACTTGATTAATTCTATCTGAAAGAGATGATTGCACTAATACTTGAAAAAACTAGAGGGATTTCGTATACCAACAAATTACAAACCAATTTTCATCAAATTATTAAACAAATAATGTCCTTCCAAGTGTATCATAGTTAATGTAGAATTACTTTTTTGACTCAAAGCATTAACAACTTTATTTTCTTTTCCTGGATAGTAATGAATCATGAAATCATATTCCTTAAATAATTAAAACCTTATTCTCTACATTATGAGGAATTATTTTTAATGAATATATACTTAATACATTTTTGGCCAGTATATATTTCACATTTTACTCATTACAGATGATGCCCCCAAATTTTTAAAGGCAAACCAACAGAAGCTAATTCCAAATCACGTATAGGGTAATTTAACCAATGATTTTTCAACTGACCTGAAACATAAGAAATTACATGATCATTATGCATTAGGAAACAACCATTTTCATTCAACAAAGCATCACTATATATAAAAAAATTCAATATTTCTGGAAAGTAGGTCCAGAACTAAACAATTCACTAATTTTATTTTCAATTCCTACAAACAATCATCGCGTTTTTTTTCAAAAACAAATAAACCCCTTTTCAAGAAAACAAAGTCAATGGGATAGATAACTATAAAACAATTTCAACAACCCTTTGTAAATATCCTTATAAACAAAGAAAACTATGAATCATTGTTATATTTATGGGTCATGTCCATTCTTCAACAACTTTTGTTTTAGTAGTATCAAAATATATTCCAAATTTAGAAAAAATGTGACCATGGAATTGAATTTTTTTTATCAAAAACTCCCACATATGGAATTTTTGATATATTTTCTTTTATTTTAAATTTTGAAATACAACCCTTAAATTACATTCACTCTCCACTTTACTTTTAGAATATAATAATATGTCATAAATAAAAAAAAATTCAAACTTATATAAGAACTAATGAAATATTCTATTCATAATATCCATAAATAAAGTGGGTGAATTAGATTACCCTAACAACGTAACTTTAAATTAATAATGGTCATATCTAGTATGAAACAAAGTCTTTAAATTGTTTTCTTACTTTACATTCAACTGATAGTACCCTGACCTCAAGTCAACCATTTAAAAATATTGTTCTCTGAGGAGATCATCAAAAAATCATCAATATGAGGAAGATAATGCATGTTCATAATAGTGACATTATTCAAGGATCTATAATAAATGATAAATATCATTGAACTATCTTTATTTTTAACAAACAAGGCAGGGTCACCCTATGGTGATGTTTTAGGTTGAATGAAAGCTTTATCTAATATCTCCTACAATTACTTCTTCAACTCTAAATGTTCAATTTGAGCAATTAGATAAGGGGTTTTTGAAATTATCATAACAACCAGAACTAATTAATAATTAAATTCAACTTCTCAAACATGTTTATTACCAAGAAACTCATCTGGAAAACATTAAGTTACTTATTTACCACTAGAAAATAATTAATCTAAAAAGTTACTTTTATTGAAAATATATGAAAGATAACATTCATTTCCAAATATTCATAGTTTCTCAAAATCCTAATTATTTATCATTGGTAAGCATTTTTTCTTGTTCCAAAACAGAATAATCTTCTTAAAATCGCCTTCTATAGCTCTTTAGTTAATAATATCATCATAAAATAAAAGCCAATATATCCCTAGAATGATATCAAACTCTATAAGAAAAAAACAACAAGGTTTTCATGTAAATTATTTCTGCATATAAGGAAAGAAATATTCTTATACTTTTTTCCCTCAAAATTTCTCCAAGGTTTTTTACAATTTTTTCCAAATTCATTTCTTGAGTTTTAATTTCCAATTTACTAGAAAATTTATCATAAATGAAATAATGTGTAGACTTAGAATCAATAAACACAGTGGCATAATCTGAATAAACATATAATGCACCTCATAACACATCATTTAATAGCCTAACATCTGCTGAAGTAGTTTTATAGGATTTCACTACACCTTTCTACTTAAATTATGGTTTCTTCCCATCATTCATATTCTTCATTAGACACTTGTTTTCATAAAGTCCCATCTCGTTATATTTAAAACATTTTACTGACTGTATATCAGGTTTTCTCTTACTAATACCTTTATCTTTTTTAGTGTAGTTATGAGTCTTATGTCCCATTTCACCACATCAGAAATAATTACCATAATTAAAAATGCATTCCCCAGTGTTCTTTTTACCACAATTTTTATAAATTGTAAAATTAATTTTCTAACCATTAATATTTTTTGAAGAATCCTTCCCTTTATCATTCCATCTAGACCTCTTATTATGTTGTTTTCAAATAACATCTGATCATAGAAAAACTTTATTTCCACCTTATTCGTATATTGAATAAGATTTTCATAACTTTTAATCTCACTAGAAGCCCAATCCCTTCAATATATTAGAAGTAATACAAATTAAAAATGATTGATTTTACTATCAAGATCCCAAATGTAATTTACATTTTACCTTTCCAGTCGAATAAATGTTTCTTCAAATGTAGCCACTGAGTCTTCATATTTCCTCAATTACAAGAATTGTTTTTTCATCATATATCAAATGCATTAGGAAAATATTTCACAAGAATCATTCATTTGAATTCATCCCAATATAGAGAATAAATATCCTCACTCTCCATGATATTCTTAACCATATACCACCACTGAACGAGTTCACCATAAAATTATATATAGATAAACATACTTTTGATAGTCTGAACACCACATGACATCTAAAATCTTTTCTAAGTATTTAATTCACTCTTCAGATTGCAAAAGTAAATATAATCCTTTGAATGATAGAGAATGTTGAATCATGAAATTATCTACTACTGAAATTTTCTTCTATGGTTTATATGGTTGATCTCTCACATGGATACAACATCATTTATTACCTATGTAAAAAATTACATCACCACAAAAAACTGTTCAGTTCCAATTCTGACCATCTCAGGTTGCTGATTTATAAGGTTGTTTTCCCCTTGATGTCGTCCCAACACATGTACCATGTTTCCTCTACAGAATACCATTCTAAGGAAACACATCGTAGACAAAGAAACATGGTAATCTTCAAATCCTATATTATTTCAAATTTACCATAAACTAAAAATCATTTATAGATATTCTATTATCAATATCCAAAACCCTAAACACTAATACCAACTATAAGTTCCCATCCATTAACATTACATAATCTTGAGTTATTTCAAGAATTCACATTGAGGATCTTTTTATTCTTAGATTCATATAGAATTACGATTTAACTATTACATAATTACTCATATTTATTCAATGTGGATATAACTAAAACAACATCCATTTCTTCCCAAATATAAAATATTTAAAAGTAAACATGATTTGTTTTTTTCTTGATAAAATTATTTATAAAATTCATCTGAACTACTTCTTTTATCTTACCCATCCTTATACCCTGTGCAAAACACTTCAAAAATATGGTATGAGAACAAAATCAAAGTAAGGGATTTAAATATGGAATGAAACTATTAGTCCATGAATATTTTAAATTCATGAAAACATTTCCACAAAATCATAATCTTCACCCATTAAACATAAGTTCCTTAACATAGCTTTTTAAATCATAACATTTCTAAAAACTTATTATAAATCATAAATCATAAAGGTTACATGTGGCATCCATATCATACATACATTGCATCTTTCACAACCACATAAGGAGTGACCTTCATGGTTATGTCTGAATTACCATCATAGTATATTCCCTATATATTTTAGGAGAACCCATATTATTAAACTATGTCTCATTACCCTATGAATTAAAGATCTATCATGGGATCTCCCAAACTTATTTTGTCACAAAAAACCTGTATATATAAGCAATTCCCAAGGACAATAACATAATCATCAACAATCATAAAGGAAAAATAGCATTTCCACATCGCAATTGCAAATGTCATTTAAAGATATTGACATAATCAATCTCTTATCAAAACAATTTTCAATACCACAATACATGAAAAGGGAATATGGTATTTTTTTCCATTTAAAAACATTAAGCCTTATTGAGGAAGCTAAATATCAAATAATGGTAACATCGACAGAGAAGTCATTGTCACCGCATATGTTAAAAAATTCCTTTTACCATTCTGTAAAATTATTCATAGAAAAAGATTATTTTTGAAAACCATTGAATGAGACTAAAATTAAAAGGGTTTAGTTATACACTGTATAAAAAAAATTTGTGTATATTATTGAAATATGCCTCAATGAAAGGATATTGAGATTAATTCTCGTATCGTGAGTCTGAATCGTCATATATAATCTTTATTTTCTTGAATAATAAGAATAGGTTAATTTATAATTTATTTAGAACCTTTTCTAAGTTTATTATTTCTTTTATATCACATATTACCATGTTATAAAAATTATATAATTATTTATGATCATATCAGATGTTTTGTCGATATTTGGTACATGAGTCGAAAATGAAAATGGTTTAATGTAACAAGTACATGTTGTCATAATTCCATCATATCTATAATAATATTAATGACATTAAAATAATTTTTATACACCAATTATACATTTAAATCAAACTATTAAGTATTGTTATAAAAATGAATAATGTTATATTCATGGAGACGGTAAGTCGTATGTACGCATGAGTAACATTTTCCATTTTAATTGATCATTATGAAAATAATTTAAGTATTATTTTATCTTTACATAATGATAATATCATCATTAATATAATATTAAAATTTTATATCAACTTTTATTTATATCATACTAGTTATATAATGAATAAAAATTAGTCACATCACTTTGGGGAGGTGAGAGTTCACATGTACCCACGAACGATGTTATCATTTCTATGCATATGGAAAGTAAGAACATAATTGATATATTCTTATCACAAAAGTATTAATATGTCATTAATATTATATATTAATGATAATTACATTATTATAACCATTCATGAGATACTGTTATGAAAGATGAATTAGATTGGTTCGTGTAGGTGATAGTTCACACGTACGCACAAATGATTAATTACATTCACATTTTATAGAAGTGAAGATTTATTTTTGTGATGATATTAAAATAATAACAACTTAGTATATTGAGGATAATTTAGTTATTATATAATCAAGGTTAGAGGATACTTGAAGGGTGTGAAAGAATAAATAAAATAGAAATACTTAAAAGAAAGAAATGCATCATTTTTTCTTGATCGCCCTTAAAGAACCCCTTAACACCTAAAAAGATGGTTTTATGCCAAAATTAAAGCCTCGAGAATGTGGTGAGGGATTTTAGGAAGGGTTTTGGGTAGATCTTAGATGAACCAAATTCTTCTTTAAGTGTGAGTATTATAAATGAGTAGGTACCTTTTTATATGTGAGGGGAGGGGCACTCTTAGAAACTCTTAAAATAGTAAATTAATTTAAATTAATTTTCTAATTAAAATGACTAAAAATTGTGTTATGTCAAAGATAAAAGTATGGTATTTATAAATCCCATAAACCATTAATTTTCAGACCTGTTTTTATTTCATTTTAAACATTACAATTTTGTTTTTACCTTAATTATTCTATTTTAATTTTAATTGTTGTAACTACATTATAAATATTAAAATATGATAAATTTTAATTATATGGGTTCAATTGATAATAAATTTTCCCTTAATGAAACATTAGACCTTATCATGGACACTTTGTAATTTAAAAGAAATTGTGATTTGTAAAAAATTTAATAAAATATTATTTTTATAAAATATCAATACGGTCAAATTTCACACTATTCATTTCATTAAACTTAATAAAAATCCAAAAAGAGAGATACCTTCGAAAAAATCCATTTACATGACTTATAATATTTCATAAACATACAAAACAATCGTGGATGGAATAAACTATTTAAAGTTATATTTATTTTAATCTTATCAATCTTATTTATTTGATTACTTCTTTAATAAATCTATTAATGGATCATCATTGTGTCATTATTACCAACAAGCTTGTATACAAGTGGTAAAGGCTCCTGCTTGGCATCTAAATGACCCAGGATCAAATCTGGTCAGGGAAACAAATTTGGGGGTACTGTAGAAGCACAATAGAAGGACTGTAGTAGCAGCGGTACTGTAGTAGAAGTGGCACTATATTGGAGGAGGTAATATAGCAGGAACGGTAGTGGCGGCGGTACAGTAGTAGATATTGTAGCAGTCATGGTAATGTAGCACTATTGGTCACCGATGGGTCCTTTGGGCCAAGAAATGGGCTTTCAAGCCCTGTATTCATGCCACTTTTCCTTAGGCCTTCAGGCTATATAATGGGTCTCCCTCTACCCAGAAAAAATAGGTCATTTATTTAATAATAAAATAAGGCTTTAGCCTAAACATTTTTAAAAAAATCATTGTGACACAATTAAATTTAATTATTTAATGTATAAAAATTATAAAAAAATTACTATGATGTATTTAATTATTTATATTTATATGTATTATTTATAGTTTAAAATATAAATTATATAACTCCATGTAAATATTATTTTAGAAATAAGAGATAGGATTGTGGCATATTTTCCTTTACATTAAATTAAATGCTATAAATATCATAATCACATCCAGGTGGACTAAAAAAGTTAAAATTTCGGCCCAAGTGTGGTATTTATCAAAAATAACTCATCAAGAAATATTAGGACATGTTTTATGGTTGTATTATATTATTATAATAATATTTTTAATCTTAATGATTCTATTTACATTTAACTATGGTTAATAAAATATTGAAGTTGCTATTCACCAAATATCATTTTGTTCCAACTGAACCAAATTTTTCATCCTTATTAAAACCATGTATATAGAATTTTTAAAATTCAATTTAAAGTATTGTTTAAATTATGTTTAACACTATTCTCGATGATGGGTCGACAAAACAGTTCTTTAATGTAAAACATACAAATGTTCACATTGCTTTTATATTCAATTTTAATTTAAAATTTATATCAATAAAATAAGTTGGATTAAATAATTAAAAAACTAATTATAACATAAAATCATGTTAAAGGATAATCTAGAAATGAAAATAAATTAGACAAAAAGGTATTTTTGAATTAAAATGCAGTATTTTTTACTATTAATTAAAATATAAATTTTATCAGAAAAATACCATAAATTCAACCAAAGAGAATTTTGAACTCCCAAATAGAAATAAGAAGTTTATTTTGTAAAATAAAATATATAAATTTGTCAAAAATAGATTTAAAATGGTTCATTATCAAAATGCGGTAAAACTATATTTTAAAAATATTAGAAGATTTTATTCTTAAAATTGGATTTACTCTCATTTTAAGCCTCTAAAATTTATTAAAAGAAATTAAAAACATTTAATAAACATGTATAGAAATAATATAGTTAGTTATATTAATTCCCACTAATACAACGGGTATACAATAACTTCCATTTATAAAAATATATTTTTAATAATGTATTATGTTCCCGTATAACTCAATATTGTGTGCAATATAAGATTTCGGAGAAACCCATTATTGCATGTTATGTATACTATCAAAAAAATCATACACTTTTAAGTAAAAATAATATATAATTAATAAATATTAATACATATTAAAATGTATTATTCTATAATTATTTGGTATGTCACAGAGAAGATTTTTTTCACCAACATCATCCCAACATGTTGGAGTGTCAAATATCATTCCATATAGTGTTTCATATGGTGTAATTTGAATACTTGATTACAAGTTATTATTATAGGCCAATTACACCAAATGAAAACAATGATCCCACATACCTTGAAATTAAAGGGATAATTACTTCAAAATGTCTTTCAATGTTTGAATATACCTTTCAGAGTACCCATCAGTTTGAAGGTGATAAGTGGTGCTCCAAAAAATATCATTATCAAGAGAATTCTAAAGATTTTTCCATAATGTTAATATAATACTCAGATCATGATTAAACAAAAAATGAAATATGTGAACAATGAATTCATAAAACTTCAATAATACTAATCCATAAATGTTTATCAATATGTAAATCATCTCTTATAGAATAAAATTGTGTTGATTTGGGGAGTCAATAAATAATAAACCATATTGAATCATTAATTAAATAAATAATTAGTAATACAATGATAAAGTCTAGGGTAATGTCATCTCATTTCCAAATAGGAATATTTAGAGGTTTCATGACTCCTTTAGAGTGTTGTCTCTCAGACTTCACCTATTTACAAACCAAACATAATGAAACATAGTCAGTAAAATCCCACTTCATGTTATCCCACCAAAAGTGTTCATTAAAATATCTATACATCATAGTGATACCTAGGTGTATTGATAATTTAAGGAAATTTAAATAATAAAATAATATATCTTTAAATTAAGTATAGATGAGACACATATCTTCTTTATAAATTTCAGAACACCATCTTCCCAAAATAATTTTTCCAACATTTCATCATTCTTAGCATTAATTCTCATTTGAATATTCTCATCATGTGGTTGTGAATTATTTATCTTTTCTGCAAAATATTTTTTTTGTAATCATATAAAATATGGGTTATGCATCCCCTTCTTTAATGATTCCTAGATCCATTTTTACTAAATCCAAGAATATTGGACCCTTATAAGTATTCATTTTCTCTATGAATCCATGATATTTTTGGATCAGTGAATATGCAACCTTATTTTCCTTCCTTTAGTGGTATTGTACTATAAAATCATCATCCTTGATTAGTTTAATCCATATCATTTTCCTCATGTTTTTCTCTTTCTATACATGTATCTATTTAATGATCTCGTTATCTTTATATATCTCACACTTTTTACAATAGAGATAATTAATCAATATCATCAACGAAAATATTGCAATGAATAACACAAGATCCTGGGTTATATTGTTCTATTCATGAATAATTAACTTCATTGATTCATTGAAAATAACATTATCATTCTATATTAGTAAAAACCAAGTCACTTTTTTATGTAACATTATACATTATGAATACATCATTTACTAATGGTAGAGTAAAAGTTGGGTCATTCACCAATATCCTCTTCAATGATTTGAAAAATTATTCAAATTGTTTTGTTCCATATGGACATAACCCTTTTACTAGTAAGCTTCATTCTAATCAGGGTAAATTTGTTTAAAAATCATCGATAGTGGACTTCTTAACCAGTGAAACATTGTACCCTGATTGTTTTTTATTATGTAATCCATTCATAGATTGTGTTTTTCTACATATCATCAACTAAAATTCAATCCTTATAGAAAATATAACCAATAAAAGAAACATTATAAATCCAATATTCACAATTGATAAGTTTCCCAAAAAACTCTTTCCTTATAAGAGACTCAATAATTTTTCTAATTTGATTCTCATGGTCCTTATAGCTCTTAGATTATACCAATATTTCATCAATAAATATCTCAAAAAATTATCCAAATATTCAATGAATACTCTATAATTTAGATACATGATGAAATAGGGTGTATTAGTTAAACTAAATGGCATTACTACGAACTTTTAATGTCTATACCTTATATGAAATATTGTCTTAAGAATATATTCCCTCTTTACTTGTAATTGATGATACATAGAGTAAAGGTAATCCTTTAAAAATTATTGACCTCTAGGAAGTTAATCTAAAAATTCATTAATGTATGGAATATGATACTTGTTCTCTAATATAATATTATTTATTTCTCTATAATCAACGAATAACTTCATAGATACATCTTTCTTGTTAAGTAAAATAATTGGGACTCCCTGAGGTGACACATTATTGAATATAAATACCTGATCACAAAACTCTTATAATTGTTTTTTCTACTCAAATAATTCTAAAATACCCATTCAATAGGTATTCATTGATACTACTATTGAATGGTGGAATAAATAAATGGATAACTCAACGTAAAGATCAGGTCAAATGATCATGAAATCTATAATTAAATAAATCATTATATTCCTATAAAATAAGTACATCCTTAATTTGAAGATTACCTTTTCCAACCATATATTGGGTCTTCAAATTTCCCCAAGGATATTATTCATAATATCTATAGGGTTAGATCTATACCTAACTCAAATGATTAATTTTTACCTCTAAAGATAAGGAATTTCATATCCTCTTCACAAATCATAACTTCTTTCTCATTGAAATATTTTTTCACCATATTTTTAAATAAATCTCATACCAATTTTTGTATCAAATTCATCCATCAGTAAATTATTGAATTCATCAAATATGTAATGATTATGTGTCATAATGGGAACTGACAGAAACAACCATATTTTGGAAAGAAATTTTGCACGATTATTGACTACCAACTCCCTTCATAAGGTGCTAGGGAAATATCTAATTTTATTATAAACCGTGGAATATATAAATAAGTGACAAGAAACATAATCAAAAAAATCATTAGTCAAATTTTATGATGTGATTAAATTATCTTAAAACACATTATTAGGGACTTCAACCTCTATATTTTTGATGTTATAGTCTTGGCCTTGCTCCCTATACCATTTCATAGGAAAATTCATTTGATGCATTGGGAAATCAATTGTATAGTGTCCCGTCTATTTATTGTTGAATCATTACACATTGGTATCTTCTTTAATGAACATAAAATCATGATCATTTTTTCCTTTGCCTTTAAACATGTATAAAACACTCATTCCTAACAATCATGTTCCATGGTATTTCATACCAAATTTATTAAAAAATAGAAATTCCACCATTAAATTATTCCCTTTTTCCATATTTTCTTCTCAAATTTTTTATGTAGACCTATTCTTATATTTCTTCCCTTCAAATACATATGAAAAAAATCTCCTCTCTCTTAATAATAGATGATTCTATGTCCTCGTATAATTACTATATTGGGGGAATAAATCTATTAAAAGGATTGGATTGATCCCATTAATTAAATGATTAATCATTCCCTCTAAATTATGTATGTAGTTTATAGTAGGCCTTGAAAACCTCGTAAAGTTAGCTTTATACTTATCAATATTTTAAACTTATTTTTGTCTTGGAATCTGGAATTGTAACTCCACATTTTCTTATTGATTACATAAAAAATATATTTCCATGAAGATTACTATAGAAACCTATAATTTTAGTAAATACATATTGCATATAAATAGAATAATATTCACTATATAATATAACAAAACCATTCCATTATCATATTGGTTTAGTTTCATTAGAATCTTCGAAACATAGGCAACTAATTCATAAATAATCTACAACATCTCCTTATAATACTTTCATTGCTACAACCCTTTTTTTAAATATCTTACTTAATAACATTCTTCATATCCTGGGGAAAATAAATATAAGAAAGGGTGATCTCAGATATGAAGTAAGGGTGAATAAGGGTGATATCAATCATATCATAATCGTAAGACAATGAACATAAACAAAGCATTTTAAAATTATATCATATATATAAAATAATGATGATATCATGTAATGGGGTAAATCATATAAGCTTATAAAGAATAAAATAACATATTCCATGAGAGAATACCATAATACCTAAAATTGTGGAATACATATAAGAATAGAAAATCATTACCATTTTAGTCAATGATCATTTCCAATTCCATAATAGTGGATAATTACTTTTACTTAACAGAGTTCCATCCAAATTCTATCCCTATATTTTGGAATCATGTTCATGCCTCATTCCAGTAATGTTCATCTCATGAGATATAAATATTTACCCAATTCATTGAAGGCATATATAGGTCGAACGCATCACATAATGAAAACCATACATATGTGTGCCATAAGATAATTAATAATTAAAATTAACAAACCCCATAAAATGGACTCGGTTTAATAAACATCATTCAATCATAAATGACCCTTGGGAAGGAATTGAGTTTTGTAAATATCATTCCATCATAACCATAAATCAACAATAGGATGGATAAGGATGGTATTATTGAAAATATCATTAATAAAGAACTTGTAACATAAAATAATGTTATCAAGGATGAAAAATAATTTGGATTTGTCACTTGGAAATTTTTCCTGAGGAAAATATTCTTTCTTCTTTGAAAACATTTTCATTTTATAAAATTACATGAAATTTTAAAAGAAAACCGTTTTTTGAAAATGACATTGTAATCTTTTAAGGTAAGATTCAAGTCATTAAGGATTTATTAAAGTGTAAAAATATGTTCATTAATTATATTTGAAAAATTACTTTCAAACCCTTTTCATAAAATTCAAAATGAACCTCATTTAGAGAATAACAAAAGAATCCTTTCAAAAAGTAAAAATTCACACATGTATAAAAATGACATTAATTGTAGAAGAATAGTAAAATATTGTGGAAAATATTTCTTTGAAAAATGGATATGGAAAAAAAATATTCCCCAATACATATAAAAATATAAACAAACTCGAATAATAATGAGATTGTGAAATTAACCCTTACCTTATGCCCGATTTCCAACGTACATTTCTGAAACTCCCCTTGTTGAGTGAACTTCCTTAAGATATCCTATTAGTAACACTATGATGGGACTTTTGAGAATAACATAACTTCTAGAATGTACCTAGGGAAGTTTATAATAGAAATTGTTATTTGATGGTATATATTGAAGTCTCAACATTATGTGAGAAGTGAGGGATGTGGTTCCCTTTTATAAATTGAGGTGAGGAGAAATTTATGAATTTCTCAAAATAAAAATTTATAATAAATTCAATATCAATAAAAATACCACCAAAATGACATATATTTTAAGAAAAGTTGATATAATGTTGTAATATAAAAAAAAATATTTCATACATGTTCTGTTATTATTTTAAACCTTACAATTTTAATTAATACTTAGTTAATATATTTTAATTTTATCTATAGAACTAATTTTAGAATATAAAAAAGTTGTAATTTTTGTCATGTGATGTCCATTAGACCATAAAATTAAAATTTATAAAATGTTAGACCAGATAATAATTTTTTAGACATGTTTTATTATTTTTAAATGAATTAATAAAATATTATTTTTTAAAAAATATCTTTAGTATCATTTTTGGCAGTATATATTACATAGTCATCTAAAAAATATCATGATAAAATGTTAACTTTGAAAAATATATTTTATTATATCCTTAAGAGGTATATTTAATATATAAAATTCATTTATCACATTAATTATCTAAAATTATAATTATTTTAATATTTTTAATAACATTTATTTTATATTTTCATTAATAAAATAATTTTAACCTTAGGTTTGTGTAATTATTTAATATACATATTTTTTAACTAAAAATTAAATACAAAATACCATGATGAAGATAAATATTCTATATTTTGGAAGAATATTTATACTCGAATATATCTTTTGGGTAAAAAAATATTGCAATTGATATAGTTTTAAAACATGAATATGACTTCTTTAAATTGTAATTAAATAAAATAATATAAATATCATAATCTCACATCAGTGGCCCAAAAATGAAGAAATAAGTTTTTATAATGAAAAACTATTTATTGAATAAAAAATCCACTTTTATATTCATTCATAAAATACATTTGTTCTCATTTGGAGACATAATTGATATTTAAGACAACAAAAGTGATATTCTGTGACATTATTTTATTTAAATATTATATAAGTCATTTTTTGGAATAATTTTCCATTAAAAAATGTTATTTCAATCCTTAAGTGTGAGGGGTCAAATTATATCCATCCAACAAAATTTTGGCATGTGTTAGTGTCATTTTAGATTCTATCATCTTATTTTTAACTTAAATTACCCAATTTCCTCTTTACTATGGTAACAAAAGTTACCATAGTTACTATTCATATTTGCTAAAAGGAACAAATTTACTAAATTTGGACATTTTGAATCAAAATTTGGTATCCATTTTTTAAAATTAAATCCTATAATTTTCATGATTTAATTTAAAATAAACGTTAAAACACCATTAAAACCATTTTATTATAATTTTCCCTTTTTAAACATAATATATTTTTACAATAATGTTTTTAATAAAATTATTTTCAAAAAACATAATTATATTATTTTAAATAAAATTTAACTAATTTAAATTTAAAACTAAACCCAAAACATAATTTGAATTTATAAAGACTAGAAGACATAATTTTTAATAAGAATAATTTTTTTCATTATTCCTTAAAATATAACTATTTCGAGAAAGTTATAAAAATAATTTTATGATAATTTTATTATGAATAATTAAAATTCACTCATAAAAAACATAAAGTCATTTTTTAAGAATTTGTATATTTGAAGAATAATGTGATTTTCATAAAAAATAAGCACTTAACAGTACATTCACATTATATTAGGACTTTATTCATAATTCATAAATTATTTTTTCTTATTTATTCCCACCAATTTAACAACTATGTTATAATGAACATATAATATTTACTTGGTTCATTTAAACTCATGGTTGTCTGCAATACTTGCTATTGACGAATTAAAATTGAAGATAAATATTTCATAAAAATATTAGTGTGTTACATTTTACCCCTATAAAATTAATTTATCCATGGAAATACATCCCTTAGAAATAAATATATGTGGATACCTTTTCCCCACCAAATACTCTGGTCCCTACATATCTCTCTTCAAATTGGTGGTTCTGCCACAAAACATTAACCTAGCCTATAGTCTTGTTTACCAGAACTCTTTCTCTATGATCTAGAATATATATTTATTTTTCTACATAGGAAATATCTTTATTTATTGGTATTAATTAGGATTCGAGTACATGTGAAGGATCAAGTATGTACTTTTTCAATAGAGATGCATGGAAAACATCTTGAACTTGATGGTTATTTGGAGGTAGTGTCAATATATAAGATATCATCCCAACACCATTAAGAATTTAAAAAGGACTAATATACTTATAGTGTAACTTTACCTCCTTTAAAAATATCATCACTCTATTTTGGGGATATATTCATAGAAATACCTATCACCCTCTTCAAACTCAAGGTCTTTATGTCAATTTTCTGCAAAACTTTTTTTTCAATGCCAAGCCGTTGTTATGTGATGTTGAATAGATATGACCTTATCTTTTTTTCCTCAAATAGATAATTTCAAAATAGCTTTATTTCCCCAACTTCATTCTAGCATGTAAGTGTTATGAACTTTTTACCATAGGGGGATTCAAATGGATCCATCTAAATAATACGGTGAAAGGTATTATTTAAAGAAAATGGTACAAAAGGTTTGTATTTATCCTTACCACATTTTAATTACATGGAGAAATCTCTCAAAATTTATTCTATAGTTTGAATTGTACTATTAGTCTAACCATCTGTATGAGGGTGATAAGCATTTCAGCTGAAGACTTCAGCTTAACATCGAAGTAAACCTCAAATCCGGATCAAATATAATAGAAAGAGGTAATACATGCAATATAACTACATTCTTAATATATATTATAGAAACATGATGAAGAGATAAATCTTATCTAGTAAAAAATAATTGCAATGACATATTAAGTATGTCATGACCCGTCCTCAGGGACCATGCCGTGACTACCCCAAGCCCGCCTCCCATAGGCCAGGGGTTGGCGACTAGCACCAAAGGTGTAAATCCCGACAAAGGGGAAGGCATTGCCTTTATAAAGTAAACAAACACAACAGAGTAATCCAGAAAAAGTAACACTAAGTAAAACTAGGTACAATAGTAAGTGTGGGAAGTAAATAGGCCAGAATATAAAACCAAACTGAAAGTAAAGTACAACTGGAAAGAAAGTAAATCAACTGAAATTAAAGCAGAAACGTCGAGTCGTCCACTGGAAGTCCCACCTGAAGGGTCAGTACAGATAGCCTCCACAGCTCCTCGGGTCCATCCGTCCACTCCATGTATGTCCCGCCCAGTGGTCCACCTCCAGGTCCCAACCTTCTCCACAAGCCTCAACCACGATCAGCATTGTCAGTCGTCTACATCCAACACAACGTAGTGCGGGCATAGCCCGTGCAGGGGTGAGCATACACTACTCAGTAGGGACCCCGAGACCCCTGAAGGTCTCCAAGAATCCACAAAGGATAATCCACAAGGAAAGATACAATCACGAAGTAACATCCAACACTACTTAGGTATATGCCCATACATATACCAAAGTCATCAATTTCAGTTTGGCTCCAATATCTGAGCCCAAGTTTGATCATGTCCACACAGGACAGTACAACCCAATCCACACAGGAAAGCACAACACAATCCACATAGGAAAGCAAGTCAATCATATCGAAGATAATGATTGAAAGTCAAGACTTAGCTCACACAGGTATAATTCTTTGTAAGGTGATAGAGATGATCAAATATAGCCACTGATTAATCTAATATGGGACCCACGTAGGATACGAAACCAACTAAGCTGTCGGACCCATGTAGGATACAAGTCCAGCTACTCTGTCGGACCCACGTAGGATACTACAAAAGAGGTCAAATACTATCAGACCCACGTAGGATACAAGAACAGTAATACTGCCATACCCACGTAGGATACAAGAACAGTAGTCATCGTTTTCAAACCCACAGAGGTTTTCAGTATGGTCTTCATCACTGTCAATCCCACGAAGGATTTCAGTGTAGTCGTCGTCACTACCGAACCCATGGAGGATTTCAGTGTAGTCGTCATCGTCGTCGCAGTCGTAGCCAGCTCTAGGGTTCCCGCACATAGCATGCTCCTTTCCGGGAGGGTCCGCTCCACGAGCGAAGGGGTCGATACATCAACTGACACGTAGTCCGGAGTTTATGTATCCCAAAGTTCCGTCTCGTCGATAGGAACTCAACACGACAGACGGCACGTCAATCGGATGCTCGGTCTGAGACTTATTGGCTTTTTCATTCCAGGGGTCCGGTTGGTTTTTAAGTCAAGACTAACCCGACCACACTCCAACTACATCCAAACCTCGAGCGGAGTAAGCCAAAAGGTCCGTCTCACTAAGAGGAATCCAAAAAAGTTGATGACATGCCAATCGGACGTCCTGAGATCATGTTATAAGCGTTTCTGCTACGAGGGCCCGGTTGGTTTCATGTTTGAACCAACCTGGACGTACCCCATGTTCTCCAAAACCTTGATATTAGTATACCTAAACGACCTTCTCAATCAAAGGATCTCATAGAAACTGACGATGCATCGATCGGAGGTCTGTAGCCCAAGTTACGGGCATTTAAATGAACTGTCTGGTTTTTAGGGGGTTTTGGGCCCGGACTGACCCGACCCAAAACCCCCTGGGTCGGCCCGCACCGGGCGACCCAACCCGGGTCCAGGTCCGGCCCAACAGGGTGCGGCCTGGCCCGGTGGGCGCGGCCCGGCCTGGGCGACCCGGCCTGGATGGCAGGTTGGCCTGGCGCAGGCGTTATCTGCATGACCAGCTCGGCGATGGCCGAGCTATCGCGGAAGGGGGGGGGACATGCTGCCCCCTGATTGAAACAGCGGCCCCACGTGGGGGCCGCTCCTTTGGCCAGCCAGGGGTTACGACCCCCGGCCTTCTCCGATTGGTGGGCCCTGCTGGCCGGCCCTCCTGTCACCGCAGGACCCCGCGGTCCCGCCCCTCCGACACGTCGGCGGCCGGTGGTTCCGGCCGCCGCTCCCTGCTCCGCCGCGGCCAAAGGCCGCGACCTTGGTCTGACCGGCAAGGTGCGAGGGCGTAGCGGCCTCTTCGTGGATCTCTGGCATGACGCGACGACACTACACCCCTTTGCCGCAGCCAGACTCCGGCTGCGGTTTAGTTCGGCCTCAACGGTGCGGCGCGACGACGCCGCACTTCCTTGCCGCATTTTTTCTTGTTCCCTCGCAGTGTCGTTTCACCGCGCCGCCTTCGTTCGAGCCTTAACGATCACAACAACAAAGGGGGGAGGAGGGTCGGTCGTGTTCGTGCAGTCTGACCTCCTCCCGTCAAATTGATAACAAGCAGCCCAAATAAATAGTGGATGAATGCCAATTAATATTCATGAACGAAAATCAAACCCCTACCTCGATAATAATTTGATGATCGATGAGAGTCGCGAAAAGCGGCGTCGCGGGGTGTGGCTCCGTACACGTTGACAGAGATTGTCCGAGGTGAAATGGTGTCTCCCTTCCTTTGACGTGGGAAAAAGAATGAAGGAAGGTGCATCGGTGTTCTTCATGTTCTTCAAGGAGGATGATGAAGTTCTTCGATGGTAGAACTCTCCCTCTCTCGACACAACCAAGCAACCAAAATAAAATAAGGCTTATGCCTTATTTTATTACTTTTTCCAACACTTTTAAAAATTCAAACATTGAAAATTAAATTCACCTCATTTAATTAAACATAACTTGTCAAAATTAATTGAAGTGATAAGTTAGAAACATTAATGACAAAAGAGGTTTTAAAAAGGAGGTAAGGAAAAATGAAAAGGTGGGGGCTCGTGTGGGCCCCACCTCATCTTAAATCCTCTCAAGGGGTGTTAGAACTTCATTGGGTCCCACCCCAACTCCATCACATGGGATAAACAACTAATTAGAGAGTAATTAAGTTGTGACACAACTTAATTTCACTTAAACCACTTAGTAAGGATCAAAAAATAAAACAGTTATATTTGTATTCCCCACTTTTTTTAACATCAACACCTGAGGAAACGCACCTTTAGAAAAGATGTTCCTAATCAATTACCGGTGCTACGGTTTCATCGGTGCCCTAGGATTTCTATTGCGAGAACCGGTTCAAAATTTAGGAAAACCCGCTCGTTCGTTCACAAAACGTACCAGACCTAAAATTCAGAAATTGATTCCGGGCACATCGGGCCTCGGAATCAGGTGCCGTTAGAAACTGCGTACTCATAAAATCCCAATGAAAATTAAGAAAAAAATTTCCCTTGAAATTTACAGGTCTTTACATTACTCTCACCTTAGGTCTTTACATCCTCGTAAAGATACAACACAAAACCAGGGGAACAAATGAGGGTACTGAGCACCCATCTGAGCCTCCCGCTCCCAAGTGCTCTCCTGGAGGTTCCCATGCTGCCATCTGATGCAGACTAGAGGAATCGACCACCCACATAGGACCTGCTCCTTTCGATCCTCGATCTCCACCGGGACCTCCGCAAAAGTCTCCCCATTGTCAATGTCCAACTCCCCATGGTCGATGATATGCATCGGGTAGTGCACGTATCTCCTCAGCTGAGACACATGGAAGACGTCATGCAGTCGGTGTAACTGAGGTGGTAGAGCCAGGCGATAAGCCACCTCACCTATCCTGCAGAGAACCTGGAATGCTCTGATGAAGCGCGGAGATAACTTGCCGTCATGGCCAAATCTCCGTAATCCACGTTGAGGTGAGACGCGCAAGAAGACGTGGTCGCCATCCTCAAACTCTAGTGGTCTCCACCTCCTATTATCATAAGACTTCTTCCAGCTCTGATTTGTCCTCATCTGCTCCTAGATGACCTGGACCTTCTCTGTCGTGGCCTGGACCATCTCTGGTCCCACAAGTGCGGACTCCCTAGGGTATGTCCAGCACAGAGGTGATCTACAAGGTCGTTTTTACAGTGCCTCATATGGTTTCATCCCGATGGTGGAGTGGTAGCTGTTGTTGTACGCGAACTCCACCAAGGGTATGTGGTCCTCCCAACTGCGACCAAAGTTGATGACACATGCACGAAGCATGTCCTCGAGAGTCTGAATGGTCCTCTCCGTCTGACCATCCGTCTGAGGTTGAAAGGAGGTGCTCAAATGTAGCTGCGTCCTGAATTCCTCCGGCAACCCCTTCCATAGCCAGGAAGTAAAGTGAGTATCTCGATCGGAGATGATAGATGATGGCACACCATGAAGCCGTAAAATCTCCTGAACATAGAGACGTCCCAAACTCTCTATTGATCCCTGCTCTCTGATGGGTAAGATGTGGGACGACTTGGTGAGTCGGTCGACAATCACCCAAATAGATTCTAGACCTCTGGAAGTATGTGGAAGTCCAGTAACTAAATCCATAGATATCCCGTACCACTTCCACTCCGGGACCTCCAAGGGTTGTACCAAGCCTGCTAGTACGTGGTGCTCAACCTTCACCTGCTGGCAGGTGATGCATCGAGTAACGAACTCTACTACAGCATTCTTCATACCCGGCCACCAGTGTTGTCGTCTGAGATCCTGGTACAACTTCGCCACTCCTGGATGTACCGCTAAAGGGGAAGTGTGAAACTCCCTCAGCACCTCCTCCGGTAAAGTAGATGGTACCATGGTACATCCTCTGAAAAGGATATCGTGCTCTCCTCCTATAGAGAATCCATCAGGTGCCTGTCCTGAGGATATCTGTGCACACTGCGTCTCACAGTAAACGTCCCCACGTTGTGCCTCTCTGACCCACTGTAGTAGTGGAGGAGTGACTGCGAGTGAATGAAGAAAGGATACTCCACCTCTATCCACGAAGGATATCTGCAAAGCGGCTAGCTGCTCCGTCGCCTCTCTAAGTAGCTGAATGTCCGTCCTCCTGCTGAGAGTATCAGCTACTACGTTCCCCTTTCTAGGAGTATCGACTATCTCAAAGTCATAGTCCTGGAGGAACTTGAGCCATTGTCGATGTCTCAGGTTCAGGTCCTTCTGCAAGAAGATGTACCTGAAACTCTGGTGGTCAGAGTAGACTGTAAAGCGCTCTCCCATCAGATAGTGTCGCCACATCTTCAGAGCGAAGACCACTGCTTCCAACTCCATGTCATGGGTAGCTTAGTTCTGCTCATTCTTCCTCAACTGTCATGATCCATAGGCAATCAATGCTCACTCCTACATCAGGACAAATCCGAGCCCGGTGCCTGATGCATCGCAGTAGACTTCGTACCCTACTCCCTCCTCTGATAGCCTCAAGATAGGTGAGCTGGTCAACCTCTGTCTCAGCTCCTAGAAGTTATACTAACATCTATCTGACCACATGAAGGGTATCCCCTTCTTCTTCAAATATGAGAGCGGTTCCGCAACTCTGGAGAAGTCTGGCACAAATCTCAAGTAGTACCCAGCTATCCCCAAGAAACTCTGCACCTCCGTCACGCTCCTCGGTGGATCCCAAGCTATAAATTCCTCGATCTTCGTTGGATCCACCACAACTCCCACCTCAAAGATGACGTGTCCCAAGAAGTGGACCTCATGAAACCATAACTGACACTTAGATAGCTTACTAAAAAGCTGGTGCTCTCGGAGTGTGTCCAGTACAACCCTCAAGTGATGGGCGTGCTCCTCCTCAGTGGGCGAGTATATCAATATGTCGTCGATGAAGAACATGAAAAATCAATGGAGTTTTGGATGAAAGATCCAGTTCATGAGGCCCATGAACACCGCTGGAGCATTGGTTACACCAAATGGCACAACCAAGAACTCATAGTGGCCATACCGACATCTGAAGTTCGTCCTCTGTACGCCCTCGTCCCAAACTCTATGCTAATGATAGCGTGATCTGAGGTCTATCTTCGAGAACCACCGTGCTCCCTTGAGATGATCGAAGAGGTCTTCAATCCTCGGTAGTAGATAATTGTTCCTCACGGTCACCTGGTTCAGGCGACGATAATCGACACACAGTCACAAGATCCCATCCGCCTTCTTGGTGAACAATATCAGGGAAGCCCAGGGTGAAACACTGGGTCCGATGAATCCCTTTCCCTGCAAGTCCTCCAGCAGTACCCGTAGCTCACGAAGCTCAGCGGGAGCCATCCGATATACTGGAGTGGATATTGGGGTTGTCCCGGGGTACAGGTAAATATAAAAGTCTACCTCTCTGCGAGGAGGTAGTCCTGGAACGTCATCAAGGAAAACGTCCGCATACTGATCCACCACAGCAGGAAAACTAGGACTCCACACCTCAACTACTCCTTGGATGAGGCTAGCCAACTGATGATTGATTGGCTATCCTCTCCACCGCGTGAGTCCATCCTGTTCTTCTAAGGCTCCCTTCTAACCGGTGAAGGTGAACCTGATCCCATCGGTGCGAACACATCGCACGTTGCACCAAATACAGTCGATCTGAGCATGGACTGTAGATATAAAATTCATGCCCAAGATGACGTCGTAAGGCCTCGACGCCGCTACAAAAAGATCCCAGCTGAAGCTCTCTCCTCCTAGAGTAAGATCACACTATCGTCACCAGTGCGTAATCATCGATTCTGCTCCCATAGGAGTCTTTAGCCGCAAGGATCAAGCCAACGACTCCATCAGAATCTCTGAGATCTGAACAAGGGTAGCGGCAATGAAAGAATGAATTGCCCATGTGTCTATAAGAACAGTAGCAAGGGAGGAGTAGACACATATAATACCTCGAATCATATCTAGCACACCGTGGTCGTAGGCCTCCACTTCCTGAAGCTGAACCTGTCTCTCCCTTCCAGCTCCCTATGGCCGGGGTGGACCTCCGGTTGGTGGTGGTGGTAAAGCCTCAAAGAGTCTCCCACCACCTGTTGCTCAGCCAGCTCCTCTTCCTCATCCGCCTGCACCCTACAGACCACCACGGTCAACCCTCTAACTCTACCTGGGTGGCCCCTCAACTGTCTGCTGCTCTTCTGCATTGCGGGTCGGGCAATCATGAGCCATGTGGCCCAGCTCGCCGCATGCATAGCACTGTCTGCTCCTCGGAAGGCTGGTTCTGTGTCGGGTGCCCCGCACCTCTGAGCCAGTGTCCTGAGGTCGTCTTCCTGATGGTCTGGTCCTCCTAGAACCCTGTGATGTCCATTGACTACCAGCTATAGATGACTCTGCTACATGAGGCCATGCGGTAGGTGTCGCTGCTGGTGTAGGCTTAGCAATAAAGCTCTCTATGAGAAGGGCTCTCTCCAGTACCCCTGCCTGTGTCGGAATGCTGAGGGAGATCATCGATGCCCTGATCTCATGCCTCAGTCCCTTCTCGACGGTTTGGGCCCAGAAGAATGGATCTCGTACCATGTTCGTCGAATAGCGTGATAGATCGGTAAATCTCCCCGAGTACTGGGCGACTGACATGCTGCCATGCCGCAGCTGTAGTAGCTCCTAAATGCACACCACACAGAGGGTGGCAGGGACGAGCTCCGAGCGAAAGAGGCTCTCAATGTCCGTCCAGAGAAGAGATTCCTCATCATGCACTTGGACCATCAAGTTCCACCATCTGTCTGCTGCCGCGTGCAGGAGGCTCGCTGCAAGGATCACCATGAGGTCAGCTGGTGTCCCCACTAACCTGAAAACTCGAACAACCGCCTCCATCCAATCCTCAGTTGCCTGAGGGTCCGTCTCTCTGCGAACCTGGGCGGTCTCTGATGCTAAAACTCGTGCAGTGCACTAAGGTGACGTGCACTCTCAGCAGCTGGGGCTAGTGGCATCGGTGGCTCGGCGGGTAGTGGTACCTCTGGTGCCTCCGCCGAAAAAGGGCCCTGCACTGAGGCCTTCTCGATCGATGGACTGTCGTATCGCACAAGTCTCGGAACCCTAGATGGCTACCGTCGTGGGCCATCCTGAAAAGAAACAGGTGTGCCATGGTCAAAACAGTATACCTGGTGATCTGACACAAAGTAATCACAAAGAAAACCTTTGAAACACATTTGAAATCAATGTTTTCGTGCATTGAGTCAGAAATCAGAAGTCAGGGTCCTGGTGTACGGATACGTCAGCCGCCGCACCAACACTGGACTACCTGGACTGATAACCACACTCAATACCCTTAACACTATTGCTTTACATAGAAGAAAGATCAGAGTCTGGAGTTCTGCGATAGAACCGAACTCCTTTGATACCAATTTGTCATGACCCGTCCTCGGGGCCCGTACCGTGACTACCCTAAGCCCGCCTGCCATAGGCCAGGGGCTGGAAACTTGCAGTAAAGGCGTAAATCCCGACAAAGGGGAAGGAATTTCCTTTATAAAGTAAAAAAACACAACAGAGTAAGCCAGCAAAAGTAAACACTAAGTAAAACTGCTTACAATAGTAAGTGCAGAAAGTAAATGGGCCAGAATACAAACCCAAACTGAAAGTAAAGTACAACTGGAAAGAAAGTACAACAACTAAAAGTAAAGCAGCATCATCGATCCATCCACTGGAATTCCCACCTGAAGGGTGGGTACAGATAGCCTCCACAGCTCCTCTGGTCCAGCCGTCTGCTCCGTGTACGTCCCGCCCAGTGGTCCACCTCCAGGTACCGACCTTCTCCATAAGCCTCAACCACGATCAGCGTTGTCCGTCGTCTGCATAAAAAAAACGTAGTTCGGGCATAGCTCGTGCAGGGGTGAGTATACGCTACTTAGTAGGGACCCTGAGACCCCTGAAGGTCTCCCAGAATCCACAAAGGATAATCCACAAGGAAAGATACAATCACGAAGTAACATCCAACACTACGTAGGTATATGCCCATACATATACCTAAGTTATCAATTCCAGTTCGTCTCCAACATTCGAGCCCATGTTCCATCACATACACACAGGATAGTACAACCCCATCCACACAGGAAAGCATAACACAATACACATAGGAAATCAAGTCAATCATATCAAAGATAATGATTGAAAGTCAAGACTTATCTCACAAAGGTATACTTTTTCGTAAGGTGATAGAGATGATCATATGTTGCCACTGATTCATCTAAGTTGGGACCTACATAAGATACTAAACCAGCTAAATTGTCAGACCCAGGTAGGATACATGTCCAAAAATGCTGTTGGACCCATGTAGGATACTACAACAGAGGTCAAATACTGCCGAACCCACGTAGGATACAAGAACAATAATACTGCCAGACCCACGTAGGATACAAGAACAGTGGTCATCGTCATCAAACCCACGAAGGATTTTAGTACGGTCTTCATCACTTCCGAACCCACATAGGATTTCAGTGCAGTCTTCCTCACTGTCGAACCCATGGAGTATTTTAGTGCAGTCGTCATCGTCGTCGCAGTCGCAGCCAGCTCTAGGGTTCCCTCACACAGCATGCTCATTTTCGGGAGGGTCTACTCCACGAGCCAAGGGGTCGATACATCAACTAACACGTAGTTCAGATTTTATGTATCCCAAAGTTACATCTCATCCATAGGAACTCAACACGACATACGGCGCGTCAATCGGACGCGCAGTCTGAGAGTTATTGGCTTTTTTTGTTCTAGGGGCCCGGTTGGTTTTTAAGTCAAAACCAACCCGACCGCACTCCAACTGCATCCAAACCTTGAGCGGAGTAAGAAAAAAGGTCCGTCTCACTAAGAGGAATCCAATAAAGTTGATGGAACGCCAATCAGACGTCCAGAGCTCAAGTTATAAGAGTTTCCGCTCCGAGGGCCCGGTTGGTTTCGTGTTCGAACCAACCCAGCCATACCCCATGTTCTCCGAAACTTTGAGTATAACATATTGAAATGAACGTCTCGATCAAAGTATCGCATCGCAACTGAAGGTGCATTGATCGGAGGTTTGTAGCCCATGTTACAGGCATTTAAACGAACTGTCCGGTTTTTAGGGGTTTTTTGGCCCGGACCGACCTGGCCCAAGACCCCCTGGGTCGGCCCGAACCGGGTCGACCCGACCCGGGTCCGTGTCTGGCCCAACAGGGTGCGGCCTGGCCCAGTGGGCGCGGCCTGGGCCGGCCCGGCCTGGGTGGCCGGTTGGCCTGGCGCGGGCGCGGCCCGCATGGCCAGTTCATCGCTGGCCAAGCTGTCGCGGAAGGGGGGGTGGCACGATGCCCCCTGATTGAAACGGTAGCCCCACATGGGGGCCGCTCCTTTGGCCAGCCAGTGGTTATGACCCCTGGACTTCTCTGATCGGCCAGCCCAGCTTGATGGTCGTGCTGCCGCAGCGGGACCCCGCGGTCCCGCCCCTCCGACGCGCCGGCGGCCGATGGTTCTGGCCGCCGCTCCCTGCTCCGCCACGACCAAAGGCCGCGACCTTGGTTTGACCGGCAGGGCGTGATGGCGTCGCGCCACTCCACCGTGGCCCACTCCGGTCGCGACCTCTTCATGGTTCTCTGGCGCGATGTAACGGCACCGCGCCCCTTCGTCGCGGCCCGACTCCGGTCGCGGTTTCGTTCGGCCTCAACGGCGAGGCATGAAGGCGCCACGCTTCCTTGCCGCATTTTTCCTTGTTCCCGCGTGGTCCCGTTGCACCGCGTCGCCTTCGTTGGAGCCGTAACGATCACAACAAAAAAGGGTGGAGGATGGTCGGCCGTGTTCATGCGGTTCGACCTCCTCCCGTTAAATTGCTAACAAGCGGCCTAAAGAAATAGTCGATGAACGGAAAGGAATATTCAAGAACGAAAATCAAACCCCTAACTCGACAATGAGTTGATGATCGATGAGCGTCGTGGAAAGTGGTGTCGCGGGGTGTGGCTCTGTACACGTTGACGACAATTGTCCAAGGTGAAATGGTGTCTCCCTTCCTTTGACGTGGGAAAAAGAATCAAGGAAGGAGCATCAGTGTTCTTTGCGTTCTTCAAGGAGGATGATGAAGTTCTTCGATGGTATAACTCTCCCTCTCTCAACACAACGAAGAAACCAAAACAAAATAAGGCTTAATAATTATTTTATTAGTTTTCCCAACACTTTTAAAAATTCAAACATCCAAAATTAAATTCACCTCGTTTAATTAAACTTAACTTGTCAAAATTTATTGAAGTGATAAGTTGGAAACATTAATGACAAAAGAGGTTTTCAAAAGGAGTTAAAGAAAAATGAAAAGGTGGGGGCTCGTTTGGGCCCCACCTCTTCTTAAATATTCTCAAGGGGAGTTAGAACTTCAGTGGGTCCCACCCCAACTCCCTCACATGGTCTAAACCACTAAGTAGAGAGAAATTAAGTTGTGACACAACTTAATTTCACATAAACCCCTTAGTAAGGAATAAAAAATAAAACAATTATATTTTTATTCCCCACTTTTTTTTAACATCAGCACCCGAGAAAACGCACCCTCGAAAAAGATGTTACTAAGAAATTATCGGCACTATGGTTTCATCGATGCCCTCGGATTTCAATTCCGAGCACCGGTTCAAAAGTTAGGAAAACCTGCTCATTTGTTCACTGAACGTACCCAAGCTAAAATTCGGAAATTGATTCTGGGCACACCGGGCCTTGGAATCAGGTGCCATCAGAAACTACGTACTCCTAAAATCCTAAAGAAAATTAAGAAAAAAAATTCCCTTGAAATTTACTGGTCTTTACAATGTATATCAACTATAACCCATTTAGCATTATGGTTTTTAAATTTTTTGGGCTGTCCAACGACAAAATCCATTGTGATTTTTAACATTTCCATTACGGTATGGGTAATGGTTTTAACATCCTCCTATAATTATTTCTCTAAACCTTATCTTTATAAAAAACAAATCACGAATAAATATAATCTCCATTATCTCTTTTTATTCCATCCCATCAGAAATACTCTTTCTGGTCTCTATACCTCTTGGTGCTTCCATGATAAATAGATAACAATGAACTATGATACTCATTCACTGGATCCTTCTATAAATATGGTATGGGATGGACTAAAACATAGTTCACAACCCTTATTATTATATTAAAATCTATGTTTAATGTAGGAATATTTCTCATATTTTTTCGGCTATATATCTTATTTTTTTCACCTCCTCAATCTTCACTTTTTTAAATAATTGAACATTAATTTTAGAATGATAATATGTCTACCCTTCTTTTAGGATATCTAGATCTATCCATTTTAAATCCATAAAAATGTGATATTTTGTGATCCTCGTCATAGATAGGAAATCATGGTCCTTTTGACTCGAAGCATATACCACTATGTTCACTTTCCTATAGTGGTAATTTATTGAGAACTAATAATCTTTAATCAACTGCAACCATGTCCTTTAGCGCATATTCATCTAATTTTGAATAATAATATACTTTAAACATTTATTATCAATATATAGGTCACATATTTCATAATAATTATAATCACTCTATATTATTAATGTAAAAATTATGTCATATAACTCCAAATCATGAGTTTGGTATTTTTTTTTTCTTAGGTTATCATTTTTCATGAGGAAGAAGCTATCACTGCATAATTTTTCATGAGAACACATCCTAGAACCTTATTTGATGATTCACAATAGATGTCAAACCATTTTCCACTATAGGGCAGTGTGACCATAGGTTTACTGACTAACATTATTTTCATATCCTTGAAATTATATTAACATTCCTCCATCCATATGAATATAACTCATTTCCATGTCAACTTGGTGAGTTTATTAGATAATCCTAAGAAATTAGTCATAAAATGTCGATCACATCAAACCAATCCATGAAAAATTCATATCTCATTTACTATTTTTGTTCTATTGAAATGTTAAATAACTTCCATCTTTTTTGGATCATTAGATAAACCCTCTCTTGAGATTTTGTGATCCAAAAATAAAACTTTTTGAAGCCAAAATTCAAAATTTTTATGTTTTTCATAAATATAATCATTTCTCATGGTATTTAGTACAATACTCAAGTGATATTCATATTATTACATTCTATTTTAATATACAATAATATCTCATATAAAGGCCACCAAAAATTTATCAAGATATCTCTAAATATTATATACATTAAATCTATGAAGATAGTGAGCACATTACTAATAAAAAAAGGCATCACCACAAATTCATAATGTCTATACATTGAATGGAATACTGCCTCATGTATATCCTCCTTCTTGATCTTTAATTGATAATATCATAAATGAAGATCAATCTTGGAAAAATATTTACCACCACATAGTTGGTTAAATAAGTCATAAATATGGGGGAGAGGATAATTTTTGATTGATATCATGTTAAGTTCTCAATAATCAATGCAAAGTCTCACTAATTCATATTTATTTTTAAAAAATAGAATAGGTTTACACCATGGAGATACACTATAGTATATGAGTCCCATACAAATATTATCTTAGAGTTTATTATTAAATTACTTCAACTAAATTAAAGGAATCCTTTAAAGAGACTTGGAAATAAACTTAGCACTTGGTATGAGTTATATTTAGAAATCATCTTCAAGATTTGTCGGAGGACCTATGAATTATTCTAGAAAGGCATCAACAAACTCATATATAATATGTGTATCCTCAATGGTGAGTTTATCCCCAACCATATTAGAGAATTATACTTTATTTATTAGAATTAAGACCCAAAAGATGGATGAAATTTCAATTGTAATTTAATATTCATCCCCACATCAATAGATTATCATAGATTCATTTGGAGTATTAAATGTCACTTTTATTCCTCAAAAATTGATATAATATCTATATAATGAAATCCAATTGTTGATAATAATCCCATTGAATTCAAATAATGGATGGATCACAATATTTTCATGAAGCACTTTCCCAAAAAATTCAACTGAAGAATACCTATAAACTGGTGGTGTGACCATTGCGTTGTTAGGTGTTTATTTAGTGAAATCAATATCTAATTATTGCCGTAATATAGAGATACCATTAGAAAAAATCATTGGAAATAAAATAGTGGGTGGATTTATAATCAAATAAAACATTATATTATTTTGATTGAATGGTAAGTGTATATTTCACCGCATCCGTATCATACTCCACATCTCTAGTAGTGATCACATGCGATATGACATAGTGTTTGGATTAAGAGGTTACTGAAAACGATCATCATAGATAACCCTTATATTTTGGAATTGGTTATAATAATTCCCATTTTCATTTCACATGAATAATTGATGTGTGGGAGGTGAATTTTATGTAGAACTTTTCGTCTATTCACATAATTAGATATCTTTTTCCCATTACTTAAGCAGTCAATTTCCTAATGACCTTATTTCCCACACTTAGAAAATTTACTAGTCCCCTTAAGATAGTTTACTCTATATTTATTTTTACACTTTGAACTTAAAGGAATAATAATCTTATTTTAACTGTGGTTTTTAGATTTTACATTGAATTCCATTTTTATCATCTTATCAAACACATGTGATTGATGGGTGACTCTAATATCCATCTCAACTATGATAGAACATAAAATGATTTCTTCATAGCTAATTAATTTCCTTAGGAATAATTCCATTTAGATACATGGTTTTAATCCAATTAATAATCGATCAAACTTACATTTAGGTTGGATGAAAATTCCAAAAGCATACCATGAAAATCCTGTAAAATTTTCTTCATTGGTACAAACAGATTCATTATCATTTGTATTTATCTTAATAATCTCTTTCTCTGCCTTCATATGAAGAATAAGAATAAATTACTTATTAAAAATTATTTTGTTGAACTCTTACCATTTCATTGACTAAATTTCATCTCATTTCCTTGTATTCATGATGTGGTTACACCATTGTTCTGTTTCACCTACTAATAGATTGAATGCCAAAATTAATTTCTCATGCTCTAAAGCATAGAGAACTGAAAATATCATTTCAGTGGTACTAATCAATTGATTATCCATTAGTGGATCAAAAGACCCACTGAAATATGGTGGAAATGTTCCTCATAAATTAATCAACAGAATTATTTTCCCTTATTTTCTCATTTGGAATTCACGTATGATCCATAGATGGAGAAATTTGTGTGAGCATAGAAAAAATATTTTTATTCCAGTTCCCATAACATTATGATTCTTAGGTGGAAACTTTTTACATTTCCCATCACATTCATAATTAACATGTATACTTCAGGTTCCATCCATTTAGTAAAACCAAAAATATAGTTTGAGAAAGCCTATTTATATAAAAAACCTAATCAAGGGGAATAAATCATAAAATTCCAATTCAGGATACCTTATGTTTTATCCTAATTTATTCATGATCGTTACTATAATGATGAGATAGTATCCTCTATTTATACTTATCCATAGGGTTTTTACTAAGGATATATCATCCTAGTATCTAAAGGTTAACTAAACCTTTCCCTAATACTAACTATAATAGTCCATAATTTTCATTAAATGTTATTAAATAAAAATTGAAGAATATTAATTACAAAACATAAAAAACCGTTCCAAAACCATATAGGATTAGTTTACATGGAATTATGGAAACATAAAAAACTGATTCATAAATCATCTATATCATCTCCCACTTATACATTTATTTATATAAACTTTTTAACACTCATACTTAATACCTCTAATCAGATACTAGATAAAAGAAACATAAAAAAGGGTGATCACAGCTACTCTATAAGGGTAAACAAGGGAGATATCAACTATATCATAATTATAAGATATAATAAAATAAACAAAACATTTTAAAATCATGTCCTCTATATGAAATAATCGTTATATGATGTCATGGGATAAATCATAGAGGTTCATAAATAATAAAATAAAATATTTCAGGAGGGCATAAAATAATATATAAAATTGTGGAAATAATATAAACATAGGAAATATTTTCCATATTAGTCAAGGATCATTTACAATACCATTACAGTAGAGAAATTACTTTACTGAACTATGTTCAATCTCAATTCCAGCCTTATATTTGAAAACCAAGATCACTCCTCCTACGAGTTATATCTGTATCATGATAAAAAATCATTACCCAATGCATTGGAGGTAGATATGGGTTCATAAATATCATTCCATAACAACCATAAATGATACATACAAATAATTGGGATAGTATCATTAAAAAAATACCTTGTAAAAAAGTTACATTAAATTTTTTTATCACATATGGAAAATAATTTTAAAATATTGATTAAAATAATTCTTGAGGAAAATATCTATTCTTCTTTGATATTTTATTTCTTAAAATGTTGTGCAATTTTAAAAAAAAATTATTTTGATAATTACCTTATCAAATCATATTGAATGATTCATGTAATTAAAGCATCATAAAAGATGAAAAATAAATACATTCTATATAAGTTTAGAAACAATCCTTTCATACTGTTTTCAAAGTGATCACAAAGAACCTCTCATAGAAAATGATAAATAGAATACCATCAAAAACTAAAAAATCTCAAAGGATAAAAATGAATTTAATTGTAATATAATATTAACATATTTTTTATAATATTTCTAGGAAAAATTGAAATGTAAGATAAATATTCTTTAGCTGATAATAACATATAAAAAATCATGAATAATATTGATATTTTAAAATAAACCCTTACTTTAGGCCTGATTTTTTTCGTGTGTATCTGTAAATTCTATTATTTAGTGAAATTCATTGAGATCTTCTCTTAAGGGAACTAGGTTTTGTCTTTTGAAAACACTTAAAAGCTTTATAAATTGTATATAGAAGTAGATAAGAAAAATTTATAGGGGATTATTGAGCTTGAAGGATCAATGTGTTTTAAATAAGTGAGGTCAAAGGTTCCTAGTAATAATTGATGTGACGAGCACTTCTAGAATTTCTCAAGATATTAATTTATAATAAATTAAATATCAATACAAATATATCTAAAAGGACATGGATTAGAATAAAATATTACATAAGGTGGTAATATAATCAACCAATAGATCTTATATATTTTTTGGTTTTTTTGAACTATATCATTTTGATTTATCCTTTGATAAGATATGTAAATTTTAAGAAAGGTAACTAATTTTTCAATATTAAATGGTTGTAATTTTTACTTATGTGATGTCAATTAGACCGTAAATGAAGAATTTATAACATTTTAGACAATATTGTAATTATGTTTTATTCTTAAATTTTTTTATGGTTTTTATGTAATTTAATATAATATTATTTTGATAGAATATGATTAGAGTCAATTTTCACACTGTTAATTACTTTAACATTGAAAAAATATCAAGATAAAAAGTTAACTTAAAATAAAATATTTTATTATTTCATTAATAAGTTAATTTAATCAATAAAATTCACTGATCATGCTAATTCTCTCAGATTATATTTATTTTATTGTTTTAATAACATTTATATGGAATTTGCCTTAATAAAATAGTTACTACATCACCATTGTGTGATTATTTAATATAAATATTATTACACCAAAAATTAAAAAAACCATGATGAATATAAATATTATATTTTTCATAATAACAATTATAGTCAAATAGAAATTCTGTTTAACCTTATATTAAAAATGATATATTATTTAAAACATATATGTGGATTCTTTAAATTTTTATTAAATAAAATATTATTAATATTATAATCTCATCTAAGGTGCCCAAAAATCAAAAAATAAATTTTGAAATGAAAATATGTTTATTAAGTTAAAAAATTGAATTTATATTCATTAATAACTTACCTTTTTTCCCATGTGGACGCATAAAGAATATTTAAGACAAAGAAAATTACATTTTTTGATTTCATTGATTTAAATATTATGTAACTAATTTCCAGGGACAAGTGTCCATTAAATAGCTTAATATTTACCCTTATGTGTTAAGGTTATAATTATCTTAGTCCAATAAAATTTAGACATTTATTATTGTAATTTTATTGTCTTTATCATTTAATTTTTAACCTAAATTACCCAATTTACCCTTTAGTGTGGTAACCAAATTTAGCAAGGTAATATTACATATTGGAGAAAAATAAAAGTCGCCTAATCACTAAATTTGGACCATATGAATATAAATTTGGTATCTATTTTTAAAAATTAAAAATAATGATGTTTAATAATTTAATTCAAAATAAACCATGTAAAATACCATGAAAAATAATATTTTCCCATAAAATGCTCTTTTTAAATGTAAATTGATTTTATAATAAATTAATGTAAAAAATTATTTTAAAAACCCATAATTTGAATATTTTAAATTAAAATTAACTAATTAATATTTGAAAATAATCAAAAACATAATTTCACCTTCTAAATATATTAAAATTAAATATAGTTTTAAAAAATTAGTGTTTTCCCTATTCTTTATAAATTTATTTTTTCAAGAAAAGTTTCAAAAAATATAATTTCTAGATAATTTTGGCATTCTAAATAAAAAATTAAATTTATTTTATCAAATAAAATTTTTATAAATTCTAAAAATTAATATCCAATCATTAAAAGAAGATAAACTCATTTTGTAAGAAAACAAATTTTTGAAAAATAATGTGATTTTACTAAAATAATAGCACTTATCAATTCGTTCATATTGTGTCAGACCTTTATATTTATTTAAAAAATTATGTTTTCATATTTATTCCCACCAATTTAGTGGATATGTTATAATGTATATATAATATTTATGCAGTTTTTTTAAACCCATGGTTGTGGGAAACACAAGCTATTGAAGAATTAAAATTATTTAAAGAAAAATATTTCATAAAAATATCTGAGTGTCACATTTCTATGAAAATACTTCCACTATATACTATTTATTTTCCCATCATCCTTTGTGTTTTTAATCAATGACCATCATTGGTCCATGTCCCTTGAGAGATTAAAAATTTCCATGAAACCTTCACCATTTTATGACTTCATAGAGTGAGAAATATCATCTCTAAGGAACTTATGCATTTCTCAGAAATAAATAGATATATAGTCCCATTAAAAGAAAGAGATTTTTGACACATTAAGAGGTCTACCATTATTACACAATGTGGTGGATCAACATGATGCTTCATATGAGAAGGGTTATAACTCTAAACTGGAGTCAGCCACACTAATATGGTTATAATTTGATCCACTATTGGAACAAAATCCTATAAAAATAGTTTGGAACCACTTGTACAACCTCAAAAACAATTGGTATTGGTTATTCAACTGGTATGGGTCATTGTTTGATAGGCTGTCATTAGTATATGTGGCCTTTAAAAATGGTTTCAAACCGTTGGTATAGGTAATATGAAATACCTATTCCAAAATTTTTTGAAAACTGATGGTATAGGTAATTCAAAACAACATTCACAGGTTTTGATCCCCACACGTCCATTTTATATTTAAATTACTTAACAACTAAGGTACAATGATTTTTGTGAACATAATATTATAAATATGTATATGTATATTTACAAGTAAATTAATTTTTGATTTATTCAATGTTATTTGATAAAATATTTCATTAAAAATCAAAATATCTATACAAATGGTTTTGAAAAGCGTCGGTATATACCTATAAAAATGGTTTTCAAAACCGTTTATATTTTTTTTATTTTTTGGATCTATACGAATGGTTTTGGAAAAACTATTGGTATAGAGCTTTTAAATGGATGTCATTCAAAAAAAATTAGACAAATCGTTAGTATATCTATCCCCTATACTAATGGATTTTGGAAAAACCATTGTTATAGGGTCATTTAATTAATGTTATACCAATAGTTTGTCTATAACTATCAATATAACTATGACATGTACTAATAAGTTTTCCAAAATCAGTGGTATAGGGTCATATTATGGTACATATACCAATGGTTTTGGCCAAAACATTGGTATATGATCATTTTATGGAACCTATACCAATTTTTTAACCAAAATTGTTTGTATTGGCCCATTTGTATTGGTCCATTTTCGAATAGTTATCAATTCCATCTATAAATCCATATTCAATTTCATTACCATGCGAAATCCCTACGGGGAATATGTAAAATGATATGGTTCTCATTCCTTCCACTAGGATCCATTTAAAAATAATAAAGTACCCTATATTAAATCTTAATATTACGAAACATAATTTATTATCCCAAAACTAAAGAAAAATATTGCATAAATTGGGAATTTTATGGATAGATAATCTCATAATCAAAAACATGGTTTCTTTTGGAATACTTTCAAATCATAAAAAAATCCTTCATAATTGTTTATAAAAAATGTGAATTATCCTAAGTATATCCCTTTGGATTATCAAAATAGGTTTATAGTAAGGCTCGTTGTCTTACACTAGGTTATGATTGTGTCGAATCCCAATATTACCTTTTTATAGTAATTTCACCTAGGTACAACTATTCCTGAACCATGTCTTCTTGTATTATCTAGACATGTATTATTTCTAAAAAACAAAAAATATCATCCTCCACAATAGTTTATAATTCTCTTATATACTTATCCTCAAAGTCTATCATAGGGTTATGTACCCAAATCATTATTTTTATATATCTAGTCCCCATTATTTGTACTAAAATTTCTTCGATACCAACAATAAATACCCCATACCTAATATCCCAGAGTCTAGAGTAACTTTATATAATTTGAATGAGATATTAGGAATCACATTCTAAAGGACTAAATATTTTAGTATTCTTAGTAAACTAAATACATACTTGAATCTCAATTTTGAAATTAAAAACATAAAATACAACATAGTATTTATTTTTAGTACACCTTTATCCCCTTTATGATATCCATGTATATCCATTATAAAATACAACCTAACATCTTGGGGAAATGAAACATAAAAATGGTTGAACTATAATGCTTAGTGAGGTTATAAGAATTAAAAAATATATCATGAGTAAATAATGAAAAATAAAAATAGAACGGTAAATAACTTAGACACATTCTATTCAATCAATTATTTGGGAATAACATGATAGAAATAAATGATGATCAATTAATTACATATAAACACATGAGCTTTAAATATGACCATGTATATTATAAATAATCGAATAACCACAAATTAACATCAATAACTTATCTCATAATGTGGTAATGAATAATGTTTCACATCATAAACATACTATCAAGGCCTCATGATATGATATCTAATATAAATGTGTGAGGCCTCAACCAAAAACCCATTCTATATAGTCTCATAATACCTAAAAATTAATCAAGTGGATATAGCGGGCCCCAATAATCACTTACTAAGTCCAATGAATTACTTATATGAATGGGGTGAAATATAATCACCAGAAAAATTCATATTAAAAAACTATCATACAAAATGTTAAAGAATTCCCCAAAAAATAAACATAATCAAAAACTATATAGAGTAATATGGTGAATGGTATCCAAATAAAACATCCTTAGTGAAGATGATCCTAAAAATATCTAGAATAATAATAAGTATAATATCATTAAAAATTTTTACCAAATGATAATAATTAATATATGGTTTGTTTTCATTGATTAATAGATATAAAATAAAATACAATAAAAATTCCTTGAGGAATATATTCTCTTCACTTTTAAAATCATTTTAAAAAAAATGAAAAATGAAAAATATTAATAAAAAACATTTCTCAGAAATTTCATTGTAAACTTGTAAATGAATCTTCAATGTAATGATTTTTAATAATGGTGGTTAATTTTTTACACACCATATATGTTTAAAAACATTCATTTCATACTATAATAAAAAGGATAGATAGTGCATCATTTAGAAAACAATAAGAATATTCTTTTCAAACCAGTTTTTAAAAACTCAAAAATGTAAAAAATTATTTTATAAATCCATTTTATTTGTTAAATAATTTTTTTCAAAAAATATATATAAGGATGATATTAAAAAAAGGTTTTTCAAACAAAGAGAGAAATGAAGTCAGATTTCTATTAAAATTACCTTTTTGTCTATTTTGTAGAGATAAAAATAATAGGAAAACATGATACTTTTGTAAATAAAAATATGAGAAGAAAATTCATGAGTATTTTAAAATATATATCATAATATTTATTCATCAAAAAATTAATCATGAAAAATTCTGATAAACAGTGATATTGTAATAAAAACCCTTTCAACATTGGAAACATTTAAATCACAATCTTCCTGAAATAAATAACATCAACTAAAACCATAAATACTATGAAGATAAATGGATTAATTATATAACATATAAAAGGCTAATTATATATACACAAAAAATAATTATGTGGTGAAAATGGTCTCTCACAAAACTAAAAAATAAGATGATAAACCCTTACGATGATTATAATGTTGTTGTGAGAATTAATTAATTAATCAATTATGTGTATCAAATGAATATACCAATGAAATGTTTTTAAATAAAACATAATATAATAAAATCCAATTACACATATAATCTTATAATATCAAAGATATGGAATAATTGATATAACATAATGAAAATAAAAGTAGTTATGAAATTCTTTACCTCTTTGTAATTTTCAAGAAAAAATCTATTGGATTACATAATTAATATTAAAACATAAAATACAATAAATTGTGAATTATTCATTATATTAGATATAAAAGTTAGTTATATTCACCTTATAAATAAAATAAGGTATATAATAATATAATATGCCACAATGAAAGGAAATTGAGACATAATCACTTACCTTAGGTATGATTTCCTTCATACAAATATGTACCACCTATATAGTAAATATATAGTTATTATAAATATATTTTAGAAAAATAATCATATATTTATTTCCATATATTATTTAATTAAGGTCTTTTATGACCCATATGTTAATAAATATTTATTAAAATCTCTATTTCAAGTGATAATTTCTCTATTTTTCACATATGTTATGGTTTGGTAATTTCAGTCCTTTTACATTAATCGTAGTTCAATTATCTAAAAAAATATACATGATATAAATATAATTTATAATAATTAAATACTTATATATAATACTCCACAAATATTATAGATTGTAAAATGATTTATACTCTTCATGGAGACAGTATGTCGTACGTACTAATGAACGTTGTTACTATTATTCCAATAAAAGAAAAAATAAAGGTAAATAATATTTAAAATTTAAATAAATATTATTTTATCAAGTATATAATTTATATTTATTAATTATATACTTATTATAATCCATGTAAAAATAAAATTAAAATCATTTCATATTGTTATGTGGAGGCGATAGTCCACATGTACGCATGAGCACCGTAATTTTTCCCATGGATTTATAAGGTAAGAAGATTTATGTAATATTATTTTATAATATGTATATAATTTTTTTTAATATCATATGAATATTTTAATATAATCATTATATCCTTCCATGGATTGTGATGTTGGAAAACGAGTTCAATCTGTTCACGAGGAGGTAGTCCGCTAACACACAATGTGTGATTTCATTTCCCATTTGATATAAGTTAATATAAATATAAGTTATGTGATTAAAATCATTTATATATAATTATATATTGGATACTAGTCTTATTATTTTATCATTGTTTTATATGTATTGATAGAGTTTAAAGAATAAATAAAATTTAACGTAAGATTAATAATTTTACCTCTTCTTCAGAGAGCCTATTTATATTTATTCATAAACCCTTATTTTGTGTTCTTACTTATAAAAAATGCCTATATTATGTGGTTATGGATATAAGAAACATATTTGTGTAGGTATTGGATTATAAAAGGATTTTTTAGTTTCAATATAGGAGGATAGGGTGGCCTTTAATAAGTGGGGGAGAGGACCCACATAGTATTTTTAAAATGCAAAAGTGTTACAATGTTTCTCACATCCCCAAAGGATCCAAAATGGATCATTCTAAAACCATTTAATATATATGGTCTAAATATGGACAAAAATATTAATTTGACAAGTTTTTAGTTTATTTTAACTCTTACCATTTTAGTTTAACCATTAGAAAACTCGTTTTAACCTTAATCATGGTAAATAGTTTCTACTAGTTCTACTATTCATTATGAAAAAAAATTAGCTCATGATATTATATAATATAAATTATGATTATTAAAAATATTTAATATATTATTCCATGTTCCATTCATAGAACTCTAAAATTTTAATTTAAAACTAAACCCATCGATGTGATTAAAAATCAGTTTTCCAATGAGAAAATTCTCATAAGTATAGATACTTTTAATATAAAATATAAATATTAATATTATTCAAATGGCCTAAATTTTATTTATAGAAATATAATTGATTTAAATTTACTTTTAAAAAGTTTTAAATCAAAATATAATTTTTAAATAATTAATATGGAATGTGAGTTTTTAATAAAACCAAATATACTTCACTATTAATCAAAAAATTAATCTTCTCATATAATTATAAAAAAATCACACTAAGATAATTTTGAAATTATGATTTAAAATATAAAGTTTAATTTTAAAATAAATTTTCTAAAATTGTAAAAAATATAATCTTAAATTATTTAAGGAAATCACAACAATACTATTTTTAGATAAATACATTTTTTTCAAAAACATTTCTTTTTCATTCAAATGATTTTTATTTTAAATATAATCAATAGATTACAATTGAATTTATTTTATAATGTTTTTAAACATATAATTTTCATATTATATATATTAATATTCATACCCACCAATTTAACGACTAGTTTATAATGGTATAATATTTTGTGGTTCTTTTAGACTTAGGGATTCATGTATCACAATCTATTAAATAGAATGGATTTATTTAAAAGGTAATGTATCATGAAGTCTCATGGTGTTAAAATAATTATCAAAAAATTAATCAAAACATATGCATAAAAATATAATTATACTTTAATATGAATTATATCATTATATAATTCAGACAATACTTTTTTATAATAGTTCATAGCACTCTTCTCATCATGATCAGTTTTAAATGCATATATAGACGATGTTATAAAAAACTATTACCACCTTGCATGGATGGGTTTTAAATTTTTTTAATGAATAAATATTATATTTATGACATTATTACTCTTTTTTAAGTTATATTTATCAATATATTAATGATATTAATAAGAAATGGACATGGTACTTTTAACCATCTAAAATAAGTGTAACAAGATACATATCAATATTTGAAATCATTTTGGTCCACCAATTTAAATGTATAAATTTTATATTAAAAATTAATAAATAATTTATACCTTTAATCTTCTATTGATTATGGAACTATTTTATAACACCTTTAACATGGTCTGCATACTGATGTAGTTTTAGATAAGCTCACTCAGCAATGTTATGTCGCCAATGTGAGCAATATATATATATTAAATGAATGATATATGACAATAAATAGACTTTATAAAATTAAATATAAGTAAAAAAATAATTTAAATAAAATTTAATAAATTAAATTCTATTTTTTTTATTTTAAATTCATGTACCAAGAAAGTTGGTACCTAAGGTAAGGGAAACCCCAAACCCCATCTTTTCTTTTAAGTTGTGATTTATCTCTATTTACCTATTTTCTATCTCATTTATTAAATATGAATTATTTTATATTATATATATATATATATACTATTTCTTGTGTGTTCTTAACACATATATGTAGCTTATTTTCCTTTTCTTTTATGGGTTTATATATAAGTTTTTTGAGGTTATCTTCTCAGTATTTTCTTTCAAGATAACCCAATTAAAGGGAAATTTTCTATTCAATGATCACTTAGACTTATAAATATTTTAAAATATTTTATACTTCATCACTTCAAAAATAATATATTTTTTAAAAATATAACTATTTTTTGTTTACTGTTTTAAGAAAAATACTTTGTGATTTCCTTCTTCAATAGTTCATTACTCATTTCTTAAAACATTGTTTAATAGGTTAATTTATATACCTACTTATCTACAAATTTATGATTAATTTTCACCACATAAGTTACATATTCATGAACAATGATACATATTTGGTCATAAAGATCCAAAATTATTTAATCTTTTTTTTCATTGGAAAACTTTTTATATACCTTTTGGTTATGATTTAAGATAAGATTATGTAACCCATTTCATTCTCATTGTCTTTTCTTATGTTTATGATTTATATATGATTTCCTTACATGGAATACGTATACTTGTATATAATACACTGTGATAGGTGGTCCTAGACTCCAATAACCCCCAATAGACTTTTTAATGTTATCATCTCATGATATACCATGTATAGTTCATGGGTAATAAGTTGAGAAAACTATGTTATATTGTTATTGGTGTAAGTCTGGACTTATGTTTATGATGTAATTTTTTATATTGTCTAAATATTCTTATTATTACCTAATGTTATGCTTTATTCCATTCTCCCATGTTTCTATATTTGATAATACTCTATTATGTTATCATGTTTCTCCTCTCGTCTCATATGTTATACTTCTTTATCTTGTTTTTTACCTTATAGAGCTTCATGGTTTTCTCATTTCTTTATGTATTACAATATAGTATCCTAGGAAATAATATAATTTCAAAGTTATTTAGGATAACATTATTAATATTTAAATAAATATTGGGTATTTTATTTTTATGTTGAATTATAGTATGTCTGATCTTATGAAGACACTACACCTCCAGATTTATGGGTTATGTTTTGTGGATTTTTATTAAATATCATGTCTCAATAAGTGAGTGAGACTCAAGATTCAATATTATATATTTAAATCAATCGATTAAAACTATTATTTTTTTCTTTTTCATTAGATTATATTGATATTAATTATTATCTACTGATTTAGGTATCTTTGGTGCCATCATGATTAATCAATTGTAATTTCATTTCTCTTACACTTTTAGATCTATATCAACCAAAGTAGTCAACATTACTGAAAAATAAAAATAAAAAAACTTATCTTTCAACTTCACCTTCTTCAAACACTCAAGATTATTCTTCTAATACTTCTTTTTTTCAATTCAATAACAAAGTATCATATCTTGACATAAAAATTATTTAATATTAAAAAAATTAAATAATAAGTTATTTTTAAATTGTTATTTCATAATTACTAGAATTATTTGAACACAGTAAAGCCCTCATATTCAAATTATTCATGTAATCATTGTTTATAAAAATAAAATTTGGGATATTGTTTTAAAAAATATTCAAATTAAAATAACCTTGAAATGTAGTTGATTCTTAATTCACCATGATAATGTAAGAATAAAATATTCTTATAGCATCATCTAACTTAACAATTGAAACTACCAGTAGTTTGGTCTTCAAAACTAACTAATCTTTTATATTAACTGCTTCTCTATATCCATAGCTCGTCGTGTATATTTCAAACCGTATATTTCAGAGTAACATTTGACTTATCACTAACATAGAGACTCTCAAACATCCTTTGTTATTTAAAAAAACTCTATATATTATCTTAATATTGATTTATATTTGTAACATGATGTTACTTTTACTTATTCTCTATAATATTTTTATATACTGAGAATCATACTCTTCAATATCAATATAGTGGTTTTTCCTTTTCAATATTTCATGGTCTTATAACTTTTTTATTCACTGAACATATGGCCACTCAAGTATTCATTAGCATATCAGTATCCAAAAATAACCAAACCTTCATGAATATAATTTTTAATTTTCAAATATTCTAACTTTTAGACAAATAAATAGGTAATTTCAAATTATTATTTTTTGACTACTAACCTTTGAATGAAAAAATTTAATTATTAACCAATTCTAAGAAATATTCTTATATAAAAGGATGAAACTGTATACAATACCATCATAAATTCTATAGTTTTTTCAATATACCCTATTAATTTATTCTCATAACTTACAATTCTCAACACAACATTATGTTTTACATAAAACCAAACAATGTCTCAAAGAGAAGTGTCCAAACATTAAATTTATATATAAATAAATAAATTTAATATAATTTCATCCCTCAATGATAATAACTTATTGGCCAGTAATATTGGTGTCATCCTCCTTATTCAACTCTATTTATTTTTTATTCCCATTTTTTCAATAATAATAAATTTTGATTCAAAATAGATAAAGTAATATAAATTACTTTTCTACCACAATGGTTTTGTACTTCACTTATACTTTGACAATATAATCCAATGTATTATGGGGTAAACCATTACCTCCTTAACTAATAAGGAATATTTGAACATTATGTTTCAACTGTGACTATTCAAATCTCTCCATTTGAATTATTTGGTTAAACTTGTTTGAAATATGATATTTTATGGAAATCATCACCCAAATAGAATATTTCTTATAAATTTTCTCTTTGTTGAAGTGATATCTGATATCAACATTTTTGGATTTCTAGCATTGTTCTAGGAATTTAGAAATATCAATTACAATCTGATTATCAAAATTATCCCCCAGTGGTTTCTCAGTGTTCACACTTGAATATTCTATCTATAATTATTTCCATAACATCTGTTTATAATAATTTGTGTTATATACGCATTCAAATTTATTTATACTCAATATCATATAACATTCTTTCATACAATTCCATGTCAAAAACAATTCTCCAAAAAATGTTCCTCCTCGTGTTAATTTTCTATCATTAAATTATCTAACAAAATTAACAACAGTGAAACCAAAAAATTTATTTTATTCTTTTATTTTATTGATAAAATAATATTCAATTCTATTTTGAAATAATTTAGAATGTTTTTGGAATCCAAATTATGGGATTCCTTTTGATAAGTTTAATATTATACACACAAAGTTACTACTTACACAATATCTGGTCTTCATGAGGTTGGATAAATAAATAAACAAGTTATCCTATTTAAGTCCATGAAATTAAAATTATACATACATTATCTTTTCTCAATTTCACACAAATTATAATTAGTTTGGATATAGCCATTGAATGTTTGTGAAAAAAATATTCAAATATTCCTTGAAATATTTATTTAGTTACTGGAATATGTATTTTTCCTTCAAATCAACTTTTTATCCTACATATAACTTCATCTCTTTAAGAATTGACATTTCATAATTAATGTTAATCTTATTTGAAAATTCCTCAGAAGTATACACCATTTAATTTAAAGAACTATTTCACAAATTTTACAAAGAAAGATAAATTATGTGGTCTTATATCCCCCATATATAAGTTTCTATTAAATTTTCATTAAGAAATGTTCAACTATTTAATGAACATACCAGGTTTATATTACCATGATATATGGACCTATTTTAAACCATACAACATTATTTAAACTTTTTGGTTATAGACTCTTCATCTTCATGTATAAAGCCTTTATGCTGCACAATAAAAAAATATTCATTAGGATATTAATTCTGGAATGTAAGTTTCATGTACATCTAATAATCATTATATTGTGGTGATATATAATAACTAATAAAATTCCAATAATATAAATTATTAAAATAGGTGAAATGGTTTATTTAAATCCCCTACCTTCCACAATGAATACCCTTTATATAATATTCTAGCCTTATTCATTGAGATCTCTCGTTTTCATTGAGTTTATCTCTAAACACCCACATTCTTCGAATAAAATTATTTCCATCAAGACTAGAAAAACATCTATGGTTACCATTTTCATAATCTAATACTGATCAGTATTTAAATAATTTATCAAATTTTTTTGTTCAAAAACCTCTTGAATAGATTATGATTCAACATATAAAACAAGTGTAGTTTTATTATCAAGTGTCAGCCTTATTCTTGTCTAAACTATTTCATCCATATTTCCAATAATTTTATTTGGTTAAACATGATTTTATAACTTCCAAAACATTAGTCACTTACATTCAATAATACTTTCATCGTCACGAGATTGATTAGTGTAATTAATAATTTGTGTATGGTCATGATCATATTCCTTTTTACTGAAATTTTTAGAACACTTCATTTCATATTCTATTAATTATTTAAAATATCCTTCACATGTATCATTTAAACATGGTTTATTTTCAATTAATTTCACTTCATAGGATTTAATAGGCTTGTTTAGTCATTTGTTTCATCATCTGTGGATTTTTCCAATGAGTGAGTGTCTAATGAATATTCTTTCCTCCTCTTTTTCATCAACCCTTATTAAATTTATATTCTTTATCACCATTAATAATGGACTCCAAAAAATCTATATGTACTTTAATATATGTTTTTCATCTAAAACATTATATAAGGGGTCATATATGATTCCTTCCACAATAATAAATTTTTTTTGATATTCATAGTTGTATACATTGCTTCTACCAAGACGATTTTAAAAAGTTAGTACTCATTAATATTGGATATTATAATTGAAACCATGCTTGTATTTCTTCTTGTTATAAATATTTTCTACTTAATAGTATATGGGGTACTATATTGTGGTTTAATAAAAAATTTTGAAAGATTTGTTTTAAAGAAATTACTTGTGTACTCTCTTCTTCAATTTTAAACTCAAAATTATAATAAATACTCTTAGTGACTTCTCAACATCTATTTTAATTATCTTAAACATATCCATATTTCCATATTTGTGTTTAATAAAAATTACATTTATCATTAAGGTTATTTCATTAAGGGAAGTTGTAATATAAATATCATTATTAGTGGATTAATGTCTCATTAGTCCATATAAATAAGAATGTTTAATTTCATGTGTTTTGTGGATTGAATCTTAACATTTTTGTGGTATCAATGTGTCATATTTCTTTTTGGATATGAATAATAGATAAAATACTCTTTTCTATTTAGTTATGGTATTTTTCTCACCATGAATTACTTAAATAATTTACTCGTTCCTTATTAGTTTATACGGTAAAGGCTTTTATGCCAATTTTTTTTCATTTTCAATAATAAACTAACATGAGTTTCCTAGATTTCCAATTTGGAATAAGTTACCACATGATATTTCTACCATAGAGATTATTCTTCATATTTTGAGTGCATTATTATATGTGACTCTATCATGGAAATAATTTTTTCCCATCATCACGAAGATACATTACACCCAGTAATTTGTATTTATTCCAATAAAAAATAGAACCTCAGTGGATTTTATTTTGGTCTTTAATCCAAGTTATATTAATATGTTTTATTTTTAAGGAGATATTTTTTTAAAAGGTCGTATCACCTCCACCATGATCTATAATGTTATTCAAAAAAATTATCACTTATCATATGAAAGGAACAATCATTATCATATATCCATGACATAAATTTCCAAATAGATTTTAGTACCACATGAACAACGTCTAATTATTCTTCATTTCCATTTTATGAACTTTCTTACCCCCTTCAATGTAATAAACATATCATAAAAGATTAATCACTCAATTTTCAGTACAATGAACTATTTGGTCACATATTCCATAGATGTTTTATGAAATAAACACTTTTTGAGTAGGTAAACATATTGAATATTTAGACACATTGATCTTCAACCATGTACTATTTTAGATTTTCAAAGAGTTGTTTTCTTTTTTCTAGTGTTTATACCCCTTAATTCATGCATAATTTAAGGAAGTGACATGTTATACCATAAATCATATAATTGTTTCAAAAAGGTTCCATTGTACCAAAAGTAACCACTAAATATTGATCTTCCACTATAATAGGAATTATTCTCATAGATGTGTTTTTTAAACAAACCTATGTTTCTGGCATAAGTTTCCATTTCTTTTGAAGAAGTATTTATTTTTAATAAACACTTAACTTATGTTGATATACAATAATTTTACATGTGATTTTTTGTATCCCAAATATGTTTATCAATATTTTTAGAGCCAATAATATTTCAAAAATATATATCTTATTAATTTTAGTAAGGGAATATATAACCTAACTTTTTAGACTAGAATTTTTAATAGCTTCAAGTGATTTAGTAATTATTTATCCTTTTAAATTATTTTTCTCTTTAGGAGTGTAATTACCTCAAAAGTTTAATGATAATAAAAAATATTTGTTAATAATTTATGATTTTTTATATGAAAATATAAATTTTCAATAAAAATCACTTAATATATAATTTAAAATATTTACATTAGGTAAATGTCCTATTTAATATCATGGAATATTCTAGGAAATATTTTTGATGTTATGTGTTCATTTTTCACAAGATTTTAGGGAATGTAAAGACTTAACACAGATAGAATAAAAATATTAAATATATTATATTAGGTGTATGATAATTTTCTAAAATAATGGAATATATCACAAATGGTGTATCATCTAATAAATATGAGTCCATCATTGCATATGGGGTGTGAGATTTACCATACGTGTGACATGTCATTTTTTCACGTTAGGTGTTTGGTAACGTCACACGTGATGGTGTTTTATTTAATATTTTTTATATAATTTAAAAAATGATATATCTTATATAAAATGTATCATATGACTAGTGTTGGGTCTAGAATATGGGTTTTACCCTAGGTGTGACATAAACATTGTGCAGGTCGGATATTTGGTTAAATCTCACATAAGGATAGTAATTATTATATAGTTATCATTCGTGTTAAAAAAATGGAAATTACATGTGTGATTAAATATTTTTGAATTCTCTTAATTTATGCGAAAAAAATATCGACATATGTACATTTATTGGGAGGTTAGGTAATAATAGTTATATTGTTACTTCCATCACATAACTTTAATTATGTGGATAATAAAAATTAAATCTACTATTTTCCCCATTTAATATATGTTTATTTAAATGGATAATGGTGGTAATGATTGGAGATAATTAATAATAATAATAATAATTTTATTATTATTATTATAAAATTAAAATATTAATTCTCATCTGATAAAACTAAAATATTTATAGATATATTTGTCAGTAAAATATATGTTTTTATATATAAATTTGAAAATCTACCGATATATATAATGTGAATGTACATATATGGATTAAATGAATATATATCTATATGTGTGTGTGTGTGTGTGGGTTTATATATATATATATGTATATGTGTTTATATATAAAGTGTAAAAATATATTTTTATATATATGTATAACTATTTATGGATGAATTTTTTGTATATATTAAATTGATGATTTAATGTTTTTAAAATGGGAATTTTTTAAAAAATGGAAAATAAATGATGAATGGATGGTGCATGGGATTTAATATGAAATAGAAGATATATTAAGTACTAAATGTATAAAATAATTAGTAAATAAAATAAAATAAAAATGTAGATAAAAATGGAGAGGTAATTGGAATATGCACTGAAAGAATCCTAAAATGTATTTATACCTACCATCATCTCTCACATACCCCTCCCTCATATTATTTTATTTTTTTATTTTTTTATTTTTATAGTCTTATATCTTCAATATCTCATGTGACATTGTTCAGATTGATGCATTATCAGTGCTATTGTATTTATATCAATGATTAAAATTTTAAACCTATTTTTTTACAAAGTTAATGAGGATCTAATAATGAAACTAATCATAATATTTAACCCTTTTAATCAATCATTGTTTTACCTAAAGTTTGAAACCCATTAATTTATCACATATTTTATTATGGGTTGTTGGAATGATTTATTGTTATGTGTGTGTATCTCGTTACACCTATATTTGATTCTTAATGACAAGTGGTGTGTGTATCTATGTGTGTATCGTTTATTATGGAATAATTTTTAATGCAAATGGAAAGTGATTATTATGATATTTTATTATTGAGATGATATTTTTATCTCATGTTTATTTGTATCGCATATGCCATTATTTTTTTATCTGCACCTGAGCATACATTGTTTTCCTATTTGGTAAGCATGTAAGATAGGACACATTCATTAGGAAAAATCAGATTTCATGTGTGATATGACACCTAATTAGGTCAAAATTGGATGGAATATGATATGTGACACATGTTGTAAGACATGCAATACTTTTTGAATTTTCAGTAGTATTAACATGAGAAGACTTTGTTAGACATTGGTAACCATGTACTTTGGCTATTCTAGCTGGTGAGATGTGTCACATACCATTTGACTATCCTCTAAGAAGTATACGTGAGATAGTGGATGTTATATGCATGGGTTATCCCAATAATTCATAATTTTTTGATCTTTTTTTTAGTTAATTCCACTGAGGGGATGTTTCAAGCTAGTTACTAATGTTCTATCCAACATTACACTAAAGATTGTATGATTATTTTGTCACGGTTTCTAGAGTAGGCAGATCCAATCATCAGAGGATATATAATTGGTTTGGTACTTGTTTCATATATTTTAGTTTTATTTTTACCAAATTTATATTCATGGAATGTCATTTTATATTATCTTCAATAATTTTTAAGGGTAATTTTTGGTTTCCCATTAAGTCTTTTACTCACACCCTTCTTGGGATTTTGTGTGTGTGTGTGTGTAGATTACAGGACTATGGATTTTCTGAAGGGAAAGGGTCATGTGGTCGAAGGATTAATAGGTGAAACAAGAGGATATTGATTATACTGGTTAGAGTTTTACTGGGACATCGACTACTATTTTTATTTTACTGGATTATTATATACCTTGAATCCATTTTTATCCTGGTTATCATACCATGTATGTTATATTCAAGTTTATGAATGTATTACTCTTATTTTTTATTTTTTATTATTTATTTTTATCCTCTATGACATGAAACTGAGAGTATAGTCACCCAACTAATAGACTCAACCTCTTTTTGCTAGTCAGTGGCCTCATTGAATATGGGGAGTTATGCATAAGGTCACATTGAACCCTATTTAGAACCAGTAGTTCATGATTAGATGTTTTAGAATCATATTAAAGTTTTATGGTTCACTAAATGTTTCAAGAATTTTCCTTTGGATGATATAAGATAGACAAGAGATAGGATGGTTGAGACTCAATTAGTGGAACTATGACAGTGTCGGGCCGACATTGTACAGTGGAACTTTGAGTTTCTATAAAGTGGGTAATATTATTATTTTTTATTACCATTGATTAAATTATCCATGTGTAAATCACATTATATGGATATGTGATTTATGAGAGTTCATGTTCATTATTACATCATGACAAGGAACATAGGTTCATATTCCATATATATATGCCTATTATTATGCTATAGAGTAGTTCTTTAAAGAAAATTCATGTATCTTTCTATCTGTTAGGGATATATTATTTTCTATTATGTAAATATATATATATATATATATATATATATATATGTTTCCATTTTGTTGTTATATATCTTTTTTGTAATTTATTAGTTGAACATGGAATTGTGTTGCGTTAGTATATATATGATGGTTGTGACTAATGTGCAGGGGAAAAGACCAAGGTTAGTACTAAGAGTTGTATACCGTGGGTTAATAGTAGAAACCTAGGAGAACCATGTGTTATCTAAATGACTAGATATGATCTATTTGTGTTCCTCATGTTCCTATAGTTATGGACATGTTAGAGTTGGAGTCTGATATTCGAGCTCAGTGGCCTGAGTTGTTTGAACAAAACTTTCTGAGTCACTTTTTGGGGAACAGAATTTGTTATTGGGTGAGAATTGTAATATCCTAAGAATATTAATGATAATAAAAATCCTCTTTATTAATATATTTGGATTATTTTTATTTGAAAATGTAATTTTTTATAATAAATCACTTAATTTAAATACGTTATGTAAAGAAAAACCCCTCGTTAAATCCTTGGAATAATCTAGAAATATTTTCAAAGTTAGGCGATGAGTTACCATGGGATTCTGGGGCCTATAAAGCCTTGGAATTGATAAAATAAAAATATATTATATATTATATCATTCACAGGCTATTTTTTTAAAATTATAGAGTATCACTTGAATGGAATCTCAGATCGTAAATCTGAGACCACCATTAGGTCTTGGATGTGGGTTTTATCTGACGCACGACATATCATTCGTGCACATTGGGTTTTTAGTAACATCGCACATGATGTTGGTTTATATAATATTTTTATTATAATTTATTTATAATAAATTATTTTATCATTAACATGGGGTATCGTATGAGAAATTTGAGACCGTCATTTATAAAGAATGCATATTTTACCATAGGTGTGACATAGAATTTATGCATATTGTTTGTTTCCCTAAATCATTCATACGGGTGATAATAATTATATTATTTTTATTATTTTTGTTTTATAAAGAAATATAAATTAAATGTTTATTAAAATGATTTTTAGTTATCTTAATTAATGAGTTATGTTTCATCACATGTTAATAATTTTTGGGTGGTGAGGTCATAATAGTTATATTACTACTTGTGTCACATTAATGAAATTCTGTTGCTAATAAAAATTTATCTACTATTTTGACCATTTAATGGAATTTTTATTTAAATTTTTAGTATTGGTAATGATTGTAGATAAATTACTATTATTATTTATAAAATTGGAAAATATTTTTTAAAAAAACTAAAATATTTATATATATATGTCAGATAAATATATGTGTGTCTATATGTGTGAAAATGTATCTAAATATAGTGTCCATATATATAGGTTATATATATATATATACGTGTGTGTGTTAGAGGTGTATATATGTATATATGGATATATGGATATATGTATATATGTGGATGAATTTTTAATAGATAATAATAGTTATTTTAATGTTTTTAAAAGGATAATTGTAGGAAAAATGCAAAATAAAAGGTTAATGGTTGGTGCATTGAATTTAGTCAAAAAGATAAAATAAGTTACGTAATATATTAATTAAGAAATTAAGAACAAATAAAATAAAAATGTAGATAGGGGGTTTAAAGAGACACCTAAAGTAACGTACAATATAATTTCTACCCACACTCATGACTCTCTCCATCTCCATAACCCCTCTCTTTTAATCGTATTTTTTATTTTATTTTATTTTATTTTTCCAAAATTATACCTTCTATATATCATATGATATTGATTGGATTTATTTTATATCGATGTGGTTGGGTTCATCTCAATGAGTAGAATTTTAATCCAAATTTTTTTCCTAAAGTCAATGAGGATTAGGTTGTATAATTAAACTCAGACATGAACCATTATTTTCAACCATCATTGTACCTAAGGTAGGGAGACCTTGAATTCAACATATATTTCATTAGAGTTTATTTGTGTGATTTATTAGAGTTCATGTGTAGCTTGCACGACCTATGTTTAATTCTGGATCACATTATGGGTGTGTGTGTGTGTAATTTTCACTTGTTCTAGATGTTTCTTGTATATGGAATTTTATGATTATGATACTATTATATTGATGTTATATTTTTTTGTCAAGTTTATTTATATCATATATGTTTTATTCTATCTTCTATTGTTTATCACGCAGGTTTGGCCTATTTAGTCCGCACGTGAGATGTGACACCTGTTTTGGTCAACTTTATAAATAATGTGTGATGTGATACATGTTTTGGTTGAAAATGGATAACATGTGTGATATGAAACATATTGGACAAAATAAAAGGCTTGAATCATATTAGAACGTATTCAATTAATTAGAATGGGTCAGGAAATGGTCAGCATGTACTTGGGCTATTCCATCTTATGTGATGTGTCAACTGTTTTGGGTGAGTTGTATGTTTAAAATAGTGGTAAGTATGTACTTGGGCTATCATATTCAATGGGAATATGTCGTACATGCTTTTGGGACATTCCTATGAGTGGATATGTTAGGTGGGTTACTGATGAACCGTCTAAAATTGTACATAAATAGGTATGTTTCTCTAAGAATTTTGTTAAAGAAGGTAGATTTATTCCCCCAATGACCTAGAATGATTTTGGGACTTGTGTGATTTTTTTTATATTTTTACCCTAGTTATATTCATAGCGTGAAAATTTATATTATATTCACTAGTGTTAAAGGTTGTTTGGGGTCTGTAACTGAGTCTTGTATAGAAAACCTACATTGAAATTTCGGTGAACATGTAAATTCCATGACTAGGGATCCATTAAAGGGAAAATACATGTGGTGGAAAGATGAGAAGGTCAAATAGGATGATACTGATGATGAATGAAAAAGGTCGAGTGAGAAGAAAATTTCTATATTAATTTTACTAGATTACCCCATACCTTAGATCCATGGTTAGTCAGATTGTTATCCCATGTATTCCACTTTCAGTTTCCATATGTTTTACTCTAATTATTTATTTTATTTATTTTGATTATTTATTTATTGTTTTACACTATGACATGATATTAAGTGTATAGTATTCAAAATGAAAGACTTAGTGTCACGACCCGTCCTCAGGGCCCATGTCGTGACTACCCCAAGCCCGCCTTCCATAGGCCAGGGGCTGTCGACTAGCACCAAAGGCGTAAATCTCAATAACTTAGAAGGAATTGACTTTATAAAAGTAAATAAAACACCACAGAGTACAAACAGAAGTAAAACACTAAGTAAAAAAGAATGTGTTGAAAGGTAAAAGGGCCAGAATACAAACCCAACTGAAAAAGGGCAGCTACAACTGAAAGGAAGTACAACAGAAAAGACAAACAGCTGGAAGAATAGAAGCAACTCCAAGGTCGTCTACCTCGGATCCTACCTGAAAGGTAGGTACAGATAGTGCAGCTCCTGGATCGTCCACCACGGATCCTACCTGAAGGGTAGGTACAGATAGCGTAGCTCCTGGATCATCCACCATGGATCCTACCTGAAGGGTAGGTACAGATAGCCGCCACAACGCTCTCACCCGTCAACATCCTCTGAGTAACGTCTCGTCGTGAAGTCCACCACCGGGTACCGTCCCGTCCTCGAACACTCGGCCTCCATCAGCGCTGCCCATCGTCTGCAACCAACACAACGAGGTTTGGGCATAGCCCGTGCAAGGGTGAGTATACGATACTCAGTAGGGACCCCGAGACCCTCAAGGTCTCACTAAATCCAACAAGGATAACCACAAAGAAGGATCTCAACAGATAACCCTTACTTAAGTATAAGACCGTACTTATACCAATGTTATCATGTAACCCATCTCAATCATGAGGAAACACAAAGGTTATGAAATCAACGGATAACCACTACCTAGGTATATGCCCATACATACACCTAAGTTATCAAGTGACCCATCACAATCATGAGGTAAACACAAAGGTCGTAGACTCAGCTCAAACCAGGATTTTCATTATCGAAACCATAACTGCTGAAGAGCTCTATCCTTGATGAGTACAGGGATCCTGTCATGACTCCGAGGTACTTCTCACTAACCTAAGACTGCTGAGGTACTCCTCCTGTCGAGTACCGCGGGTCTTCCACCTCACAAAGTAGTGCTCCTCCACCATGGGTATGCCACCCCACAAAGTAGTGCTCCCCCTCATAGCCTACAGAGGTATTCCTCCTGTCGAGTACCACGGGTCTTCCACCTCACAAAGTAGTGCTCCTCCGCCATGGGTTTTCCACCTCACAAAGTAGTGCTCCCCACTGGGCTATTCAAGTCACTCCGAATCGAATCGGACAAGCAGTCATCAGGTCTCAGCCAGCTACATGGTGTCTGTACTCTGTACGCTTGTCTCTGGGAGGGTCCTCTCCATGATCTACAGGTCGATAATACAAGTATGAAAAGGTCCCATGAAGAATTATTTCAAAGGACCGCCTCTTCATTATGGTCTCAACGCAATAGACGGCACGCCAATCGGACGTCCAGTCTGTGAGTTATTAGCCTTTTTGTCCTAGGGGCCCGGTTGGTTTCGAGTATGAACCAACCCGACTGTATCAAAACTGTACCCGAAACTCTCATATGGTATAATCATAGGGACCATTTCTCAACGTGATCACCAACACTGCTGACGGTTTATCAAACGGACGTCCAGTCTGAAAGTTATCAGCTTTTCCGTTCAAGGGGCTCAGTTAGATTTCGGGTACAATCCAACCCAGCCACTATCCAACTACATCCAAACCTCAGGTTAAGTATTCCAAAAGTTCCGTCTCATCAAGATGAATCCAAAAAAGTCGACGGCACATCAATCGGACGTCCGGGGCTCATGTTATAAGTGTTTCTGCTCCGAGGGCCTGGTTTGTTTCGGGTTCGAACCAACCCGGCCGTACCCAAAATTCTCCTAAACCATGAGTGTAATATACTGAAACGACCGTCCTGATCCAAGGATCGCATCGCAGCTGACGGTGCGTCGATCGGAGGTCTGTAGCCCATGTTATGGGCGTTTGAACAAAAACTGCCCGAAAATAGGGGTTCGGGCCCGGTTCGATACCCCCCCCCCCCCGGATCGGCCCGAACCGGGTCTACCCGACCCAGGTCCGGCCCAATAGGGCACGGCCCGGCCCGGTGGGTGCGGCCCGGCATAGCTGGCGCGGCCTGGCACTGGCATGGCGCCCTTGTGACCAGCGGGTGTGAGGGGGGGTGGGGGGTTACAACCCCAGCTTATGCCGCGCCGCCCCAAATCCGGAACGGACGAAGCTATTCCGGTTCTTCCCCCACCGCTGCGGCTCCGCCGTGGCGGTCTGCTCCAGCGGCGCGCTGACGCCACCTTCTGCGGACCACCGGCCGCGCTCCGGTGGTCCGTTTCGCCTACCGTCTTCGCCAGCGGTCCTCATGGGACCCGATCTTCACTACAATGGCTTCAAATCGCCTCTGCGGCCCGTTCTGTCATCACCCGTCAATCCGCATGTCAAATAAACAAAACTCGACCTCTTCATGGTATTCTGGCGTCACGAAATTGTTCGCCCTCCACGGCGCGGCGCGACGGTGCCGCGCTTCTTCACCCGTTCTTCTTTGTTTCTTTGCGGTGTGATGGCACCACTTCGCATTCATTCATGTCGCGACAAACACAACATCGAAGGGGGAGGAGAGTCTACCGTGTCTGTGCGGTCCTACCTCCTACCGTTATAATGATAACAGGTGGCACAAAAATAATACGATGAACAGCAAGGAAAAATATTCATGAACAAGAAATTAACCCCTACTTGGAAATTTGACGTCACGTGTTGAATGTCACGGAGAACGGTGTCGCGGGGGTCAGACATAGATTCTTTGGACGTCGGGCTGCATCCAAGGAGGAAACGATGTCTCCTCACTTGTTGCGGAGATGAATAAGGAAGGTACGTTGTTGTTGGCGATGACCACTGCGATCGTCGACTTCTCCCTTGTCGCGGAGGAAGAATAGGATTGTCGGAGAAGCACCACGTAAGAAAGGGGGGCTCCGAGGAAGAAGGCCGAAGAAGGTCGGGGAAGAAGCGTCACCAGCGTTCATTGCGTTCTTCACTGGAGAAAGAAGTTCTCTCAGGCACTCCACCAAAAGGCGCAAGAACGTTCCAAAATAATAGAATATAATCTATTATTCTTGGTGGTGGAAATTTATTAAGTGGGCCCCACTTAATTAAGTTCATGATGGTTGACACAATTCAAAATTCAAATAGTGGAGAGGCTCCAACAAATTAATTGCCCGAGTGGATGACATAATTAATTTGGGGAGTTTCGAGGGGGGTTTAGGGGCCCGGGTGGTCCCCACCTAATTAACAAGGAGAGGGTCAAGGAGTTTCCTCCCATTAAAAGGGGGGTTGAGGAGGTTTTATTCTCCTCTATTAAGAGGGGAGTTAGAGTCCAAGAGGCTCTCCCTCATTAATGGGGGAGTGTTGAGAGATTTACTCCCCTCCCATTAAATGGGGGGGTTAAGCCCTGTGTGGACCCCATGTCATAACCTCTTATGGGAGGTTATGCTACTCGGGTGGTCCCCACCCTAATAATCCTCCCATGGGAGGTTAGGGTGTGGAGGTCTCACCACCAACTCCCATGTGGAGATTTTAACCAACACTATCCACATGGCGTGGGTTCAACAAAGGTAAAATAAATGGTCACTTATTTTATTTTATTAATCCACGTGAAACCCAAAAACCAACTCTCAAACCCGATCATCTGCCTTCGAGATGAAATTCCTCTTAAGCAAAAACAGGCGCTGCGAGTTCATTGGTGCCCTTGGATTTCGATTCCGAGCACCAGTTCAAAAGTTAGTAAAACCCGCTCGTTCGTTCACTGAACGTACCCGAGCTAAACTTCGGAAATTGATTTCGGGCACACCGGGCCTCAGAATCAGGCACCGTCAGAAACAGCATACTCGTAAAACTCCAAAGAAATTAAGAAGAAAAATTTCCTTGAAATTTCCGGGTCTTTACACTCTGACCCTAGCTGTTAGCTGGGAGACCCTTGTGTTTGGGGAGGCATGAAAGAGGTAGCGTTTCACCCAGATCAAACCCATTTATTTGGGATGGGATACTATAAATAAAAATTGAATATAGCTTACTTATATATTTTTCCTTTGTGGACAGTTTTCCATGAATATCATTTATTATTTTTTCTTCCTATTTAATCTTCATATTGATCATTTAAATTTTTTTAACCATATTCTCTTCTGAGAAACACTTTTTTCTATCATTATTATTTTCATCCTCTTTTTTCAATATTCAGAATTATATTTCATGTTTTCTTTTCTCAACAAAATTTCTATATTAGTTAGTACACTACTGAGAGGGTGAATTATTAGTTCTTTTTAAATATTCATTTATTTTGGTAATTAACCCCTGGTGACATATTAGATTCTATATATAATCCAAAAATACCTTTCTCACCCATTTATAAGAATTATAAATATTAAGGATCACACTGTTGTGTGTGAGGGTACCATAGCAGATCGATCTCACATTCACCATTGTTAGGGTGGTATATTCATCAACTGAGCATGAACGTATAAATAAACCTCAATTATCTTAACCATAAATTATTTGATCAAAACAAAATTTATTTTACCTTTTATATCTTATCAATCTTATTTTTCTTAGATACAATACATTTTTCTAGTATAGAGGAGAATTTTTTATATCTTAAATAGAAAATGATAGTGTTCTTCTTCCTCTCTTTATCATGAACTATCCTAGATACCCTGGTACCCTAACACTCAAGCTTAACCTAGTATCACCTGAAGGATATTCGTAATCCCCCGAGTTGGCTACTAGCACCTCTCATCATACAAGATAAGGAGGTAATGGTTTATTCACATAAACACTGAATGAAATAGAAAAATATTAACAGTCAAAAAAAGAAAACTCCGCAAGGAAAATACTACTAGAAGTAAAAAAGTTAAAAAACCCAAAGTACAATATCAAATCACTAGAAAATAAAAATATAAAGAACCCAAGTCCCAATAAAACATAGCTCTACAAGCCCTAAAGATCAAAAACAAGAACAACCTCCAAGTAGAGCTTTGCCTTTATTGAACTTAGCATATGAAAATCTATAAACACATAAAGGCATAGGTGGTGTGTGAGCTTGATTCCTAATAGGGTCTCACAAAAGATTCCCTAATAATATTGCACTGTTAATTGACCAAATAAATATTTTGATTTAATATAATATAGGAATTGATGTTCAATATACTATATAAAATAAAAAATCATTTACGTTTTAATGTATTGAAATATTTTAAAAATGTCTTAATAAACATTTTATATAAAATGGTTTATATAAATTCACAAGGAATGCCTAAATTAGGTTCAAAAATGCCATATATATCAAAATAATCAAAAATATGCAACATGTTTATCTATTAACAAGTATGATAGTTCTAGGTTGGGGGATCCTCACACACTCGAATGGATTATCATGACAATATGTGTACACCCATTCATTAAAAATTGGTTAAAGAGGACTAATTACCCTTCCATCATGGATGTGACCTATTGAATATGTTTTTTAGAGTTTTAAGGATTCAATAGAGTGTTGTCCCAAATAACTAACTAACTATCAAGGATTTCATGTGATCTAATAAATAATCAATAATGGAAAATTTTCATTAAAACTATTCAAAACAAAATTAAACCATTTCCCATTTTGATATACCAAAATACATTTAAAAAATAAAAACCTATTTTTAATCAATTCATGCCTTTTATAGTATAAAAACACTGTTTTTCATCCAAAATTTATTCCATTATCCTAAAATATAAAAAAGTAAATCATTTTAAAAAATAAATTTCAAAATTTAATTTCACAATTTTTATCCAAATTCAACAATCACAACCTAATTAAATATAATTGAGGGTTTTCCGCAAATTTTAAGCCATAGAAAAATCAAATACCAATTATATATGAATTAGGTTTTTCATAATCAAATTGAAATCCATTAAATTCATGTCAAGAAATTTATGGTTAAATAAATTGGTAGATCTTAATTTGAACCACATACTATATATCACGAGAACACATACTACAATAGAAATAACATGATTCTCCAATAAAGAACATCGACAATGGAGATCATGAAATCCACCCAAGATTCAAGATCCCAAACAATAGAGATTAGATCCTCTAATAACATGGATATCTATCAAACCCCGAATACTATAGATGAAGAGAGTGGGATAGAAAGAACACAAAGGAAATATTACCAGGAAAGGATCCAATGATGATCGCCTAACTTTGATCAAACTTGTAAAGGTTCCGCATGAGCCAAAATTAGTTCTCAGGAGCCCTAACAACCTAAGAAATCATAATATGGTGAATTATTACTAATTTTTTGTTAAAAAGGGGTTAAATATTTTTTAAAATACTTTTCAAAGTAATTAAATCTCCCATGCACAGTCACCTAAGCTGTTCCACATGGTCTGTAAAATCATGCACCCTAATGGTATCCTCCCGGTGGAGTGGTTTCAAGGTTTATACATGGTCAGTGAAAAGTTCAAAAAAATATTCTCTAATTATGAAAATTATCAATATTTGGGTTTTCATGGTTTAACCTAGGGGCACATGATTTGGGAAAATAGTGCGCCTACCATTCACTGCATAGAATCTTTCACAATTTTCCAAAATTTAACCTGAAACATCCATAAACAAAACCTAACAAAAAAGACCAAAATATGGTTTTAAGAGTACCAAAAAATAGTAAAAGGATGTTATAAACTCCCCACTATAAAAACATTCTATCCCCATAAATCTTATTAATAATATTCCTAGTCAAAAATATTATTCCATTTTTTCTCAATATTTCCTCTCTATCCCACATCTCAGGAGTATTACAATTGTTATTCCATATCACTCAAACAAAAAGTATCATCTCCCCATGAATTACCATGGTTTTAGAATCCACTATCCTAATTGGGTGCTCATTCACAGATAAATTTAGCTCAAAATCAAGATCACTCTATCTCAAAACATAAGATGAATTATAAAGATATTTTTGTAGCTGTTAAACATGAATCACATTATATATCGAGGTTATATATGGAGTAATTTATAGATGGTATGAAAATTTCTCCACCTACTAAATAACCATAACATGTCTATAAAAATGAGTAATCTTCCCTTGCCTCCCAACCCATTGATGACCCAAACAAGGTGATCCTTTCAAGAAAACTTCATCAACTATTCAAAATTCCAACAGTATGTGACAATTATCAACATAATATTTTTACTGACACTATGCCATTAATATTATCTAAGGAATCAATTGATTCTTTTCTAACTTCTCTTTAAACATGCTTATTCCAACCAAGGAAATTCCACCAGTCATTGACCAACACAATATAGATTTACAAGGCCATCTATACAATGCCTCAAAAAGATCCATTCTGATTTTGGATTGGTAACTATTATTTAAAAAAACTTAACCAGGACCATATGGTCATCACATGCTCTACAATATTCTTGGACAATGGCCTAAATAATTTCCTCAAGAATTTTTATAAATCTATTTGTCTATCCATATGACTATGAATAGTATGTCTTAGTAAAAAAACATGAGATCCCAATGCCTCCGGAATTCCACTCCAAAAATGAGATGTAAACTAAGGATATCTATGAGAAACTATATCATATTATACTTCTTGAAAATGAAAAATATTTTTCACATAGATATTTCCAAAATCCTTAACATTATTTGCATCACAAATGGCTATAAAGTGATCCAATTTGTTCATCCTATTGATTCAAACCCATATAACATTATTCATTCACTTGGTATGTGGAAACCACACCAAAAAATTCATAGATATTAAATCCCACTTAAAGTCAGCAATGGAAGTGGATAAAGAAAACATTAAGGTTTTTTGTGCTTGTCTATGACTTTTTGACATGTATAACAAAAGGAGAAAAATCATGGATGTCATATCTCATACCTGGTCACTGAAATCGGTGTTGCATGTCATAAAATATAATTTTTGTTTCTGGGTCTATTTCCCATTGGTATTTATGGAAATATACCATAAAATATTTTATTATAGGAAAAGGTAAAATATATTATCTATAAAAACATATAATTCAATATATGAAGAATGAACACTCTTAAAAGGTCACCCTGCCTTAAAGCGAGTCTCTAATCCTGATGAATTAATCATCATGATGTTTTTCTTGAAGAATCAACTAGTGAAGAGTGGATGTAATCTGAAAAATGGAAAATGAAACCTCCAACCCTAATACCCAAACTCTAATATGAAACTGTGAAAAAGTGAAATCAAGTTCCTCGTTTTAATGATGCTATCACATCCTAGGTTAGAAGTTTCCTGTTAAATGTATTTTCAATGACATCCCGTTTCCCCGGAGCATAGTTTAAGTTAAATTCAAATGATATAAGGTACTCCACCCAATGCCTCTAGAGAATATTCAAATATTTTTTAGAGAAGATATAACTCTTGATCCTATAGTCATAATATATGGTAAACCATTCTTTGAAACAATAATATCAAAAATTGTTAAGTGAATGCATCACTACTGAAAGTTCAAGGTCATGGGTTGGGTAATTAATCTATGTTACCAAAGTTTTTGATATACACAAGCAATTAAATGATCACCCTATGTAATAAAACATACCAATATCAAACCTAATGCATCAAAAGAGACCACATAGCCTTACTCAGCCTCTATAAAACTCCATACTATCGTAGAAGTTAATGTTGTTTCACCTCAACCAAATAACTCTGAAAATTAACATCCCACACAAACATAACTCCCTTAAAAATTAGAGTGGTCACTAGAGAATACATCTTTGATAAGTCCTTTATAAACCATAGATAATAATCAATTAAACATAAGAATCTCTAAATATTGAAAACATTTCTTGGATATTCCCATTTCATAAAAGCATTAACATTTTCATGTTCAATTAAAATACCATTTTTCAATAGCATCTGTCCTAATAAAATCACATGATGAATCTAGAAATAAATCTCAATAGATTTTCATAAATATAGTGATTTCTAAAAAAAATCCAAAACTACTCTCAAATGATGCACGTGATCCTCATCAGAATTCAAGTAAATAGTAATTTCATTCAAAAATTCCTCCAAAAATGTATCAAGAAACTCATGTAATGTCTAGTTCATTAATCCCATAAAAATTTCATGATCATTGGTTAAACCAAATTGCATGACAACGTTCATGTAATGGTCATATATACTCTGAAATGTGGTTTTTTAAATTTCAGATTTTCAATTCTTAACTAAAGGTAACCACGTCAAAGATAAATATTTAATAAAAACTTTTCCCCTTTCAACTGGTAAAAAATATCATCAATTTGTGGACATGAGTATTTTTTTATCGTAAACTGATTGAGTTTTTTGCAATCAATTTAGTGCCTAAGTGGATAATAATCTTTGTTCTCTAAGAGAACAGGTACCTCCCAAGGTGATACACTCAAACATATGAATCCTTTCTCTAAAAGATCTTCCAATTGAGTCTTCGTCTCATTCTTTTCATCTGGTCACATGTGGAAATTAGGAATAGATACTACTTGAGTACCATGCACTAAATCTATAGAAAACACGTCTTCCCTTACCAGTGGAAAACCTGAGAAATCAGAAGGAAAAAAATATCGTAGAAATCAACATCAACTAGAGGGATATCACAGCTTAAAGATTCCCTCTCAAGATTAAAAACCAACATAGATACCACCTTCCCCAACTACAGTTAATAATTTCCAACTCTACTCAATCTTATGTCCCATTATACATAAAATATATGGCATACTCCATTGTGGATAGTAAATGAGGTCAATTAAAGATAACAATCAGTATGGGGTTTATTGGAAATGAGTCAATTCATCCCAAATTTAAATTCAATAGGTTTTATGTCAAAAATAATAAAATCCCATGAAAGACCAATATTTGATAAAGATAACACACATGTTGGAAAACTAAGACACTTCTCTCTCTTTGTTTTGATGGATGTAATAATATCCCACATATGAGAAAAAATCTCTATAGGAAGATCAATTGAATTCACAATAAGCGTAAAAATGAATGAATGAGATGAACCATCATCAAATAAATCCATCATTAATGATTAATATAGAGTAATGGTACCTATCACAGTCATTGGATAAGTATCTTTTTCCTATAGAGACACTTCCAATTCATGAAGAGGCTACATTCCGAATACAAGTGGCTGGAAGCATCTAATAGTAACACACTACTTTTTGGAACTGATGATTCAATGCCAATATGTTGAGTATAATACACATAGAATAACTTTTATATGTTGCATATAAATCCACAAGAACTATATATTTTGTGTGCCTCCATGCAAACCCATATCTAGTGCCAAGGTTTTCCACACTAGCAATAAATTAAATGGAATATTCTCGGCATTATCGGATTTCTAGAAAAACTTATTATCAATAACGTCCATGAGAATAATCATTATTTTTCTTCCCATTATGGAAACTTGTAGAATTTACACTAGTATAAAAAGAAACTTCTGTCAACCCTGACTAGTGAGATAGGTCTATTTCAACCATCAATGCTCTATCCAACACATTAGCATAAAAATGAATCTTTAGTAAGAAAATATAGTAGAGAATATCAAATAAAATTCTCATATCAAAACATTTATGTTATGTATTATAATTTCATACAATCTTAGATGAAAACTATATAATCCCAGTAAAACAATTTTCATATTTTGTCACGGTCCTATAAGAATGCTCGATTTTGAATGATTCAAGAGCCTTAGACAACACCATCGAATCCTGATAGAACTGGATGGTTAAAAGAACATTAAATTATTTCTACTCTAATATTTCATGTTTCTTCTCTGCCACCATCCTGTCCCATTATCTCTTATTTGTTCCCTCTAGCAACAAGGTGGAACATTTTACCTTGATTTCATTAGAAGATTCAAACAAATAAAATAGAATCCCGGTATTTCTCAACCAATCCTTAACCATTTTAGGTTTATTAGAGCCTTGATAAAATGTTTTATTTTAGAAAAGGAATTTTTTTTCATGAATCCTGAATTCATCCCTTTTAGGTTCCATGACTGAAGCCTGAATGGGAATATATGTATGTGGTTTTACAAGATCTTGTATAGAATAGAAAATAACTTCAACTATATTTGGGTCCACAGGATGATTTTCTTGATGTGGTTCATCAGAATCTTCATCCTGTATCTGATTCACATTTCTTCTCAGAGGTCTGATTTAGCACAACATCAATAGACAACATTTAATACATTAGAAATGTTTCATATAATAACTGTCAAAAAATATAAATCAAGAAAATTAATCCAAAAAAATTGATAAAATTGAATTTGATTTCAATCAATAATAATAAGAAAGAAATAAAAATACTAGAAGTAATCATCAAGTGGTCTTTCCCCAACCACCCAAAGATACTTAAGGATCATTAAGGTGATATATGGTTCTACAATCAATCATAAGTACCTCATAAGTCTCAACAATATTACACAACTATATTCTAACATTAAAGAAATATTCATAACATATACATTTGATACCACTTTTTCATGAACATGCCCAGATACCCCGATACCCTGACACTCTTGCAGATTCATACATGGCCCGAAGGGAAAACCCAATCACCATGGGATGGTGACTAGAACCTATAATCATACAAGATATTATGGGAAAACAATTTCCTTATAAACAACAAATGAAATAGATCCAAGTCAATATACCTAATAGAAAACTCTATAGGTTTAATAGTACCAGAAGTCAAATAGGTATAAACAACCCAAATTAAATAATCACAGTACTAAAAAATAGGGATATAAACAACCTAAGCCCCAATAAAACACATCCCTCCATGCCCAAAAAAATAAGAACCACCTCCAAGTGGGGATTTACCCTTTTTCAAACCTAGAATGAGATAATTAAACTACACCCAAAGGAAAAGGTAGGTTATAAACTAAAATCCCGATAGGGTCTCATGACAGATTATATAATAATATTACATAATTAATTAACAAAATAACTTTTTTATTTTAAATAAATATTCCTGTAAATTCAAGAGAACATTTAAAAATAAATCTTGGTTTATATCTAAATTGATGGAAATATTTCAAAAATGGCCCAATATACATTTTATATAAATTGTTTATATAAATTCCCAAGGCTTGTGTAAAATAGTTTACAAAAAATTTCATAGATATCAAAATAATCATAAATAAAATAATATGGCAATGTTCTAAGATTTATGATACTTCTAGTTAATGGGATCCTTATAAACTATAATAGGTTATCATGAAATTATGTACACATGACCATAAAACACTATTCAAATAGGACTAATCCATATCCCATCCGGGATGTGACCTACTACATATGTTTATTAGAGTTTTAAATCATCGATAGAGTGTTCTACCAAAGAAAAAACTAACTACTTATGATTTCATGTGATCTAATCTACAATCAACAATGGGAAATTACAATTAAATTTTTTCAAAATAAAATTATCCCATTTCCCATTTAAATATTCAAATTTCTATTTTAAAACGAAATGGGTTTTTAATAAATTCATGCCTTATTTCAGGATAAATTCTATTGGTTTTCATCAAATAAATTATTCCATTTTCCTCAAATATAAATTTGAAATCAATTTCACAATTCAATTTTGTAGTTTCCATCCTATTTCAGGAATCACACCCCAATTCAATTGAATTCGTGGTTTCCACAAATTTCATGCTAAAGAAAAATCAAATCCCAATTCAGTAGGAATTGTATTTTTTATAATCTAATTGAAATTAATTAAATTCATGTCAATATATTTATGTTTAAATTAATTGGAAAATCATAAATGTAACCACCTACATTATATCATGAATACATATAACACAACTTCCTCAATGGGATTTTACAATGAAGAACATTGACAATTGATATCAATAAATTAACACTATATTAAATATCCCAAACAGGTAATACTATATCTTATGAAAACATATAGATCCATCAGAACAGAAATTGAAGAGATGAATAGAGTGTGAGAGAAGAATGATGAAGGAAAAATTATTGGGAAAGGATCAAATAATTATTTTATAACTCCGATATACCTTTGGAGGTTCTAAAAGTTTTTCTTGGGAGCCCTCCCAACCTAATAAATTGTAATGTAGAGATCTTGGCTCGAGTGGGAGGTAAAAAGAGGGTTCATAAAATTTTAAAAATAATTTTTGGAATAATTAAAAATCGCATGCACGATTTATTAGGTACGGTCATGTGGTTTGTCACACCATGCACCATAACTATGCACCCCTTGTGGTGGATTTTTATGGTTTCTCCTTGGTGATTTAATGTCTTGAAAAACCTTGCACCATTTATGAAAATACCCACAATTTGGTTTTCCACTATTTCCCTGGGTGGTTGCACTGTTTGCAAAAATCGTGTACCCACCATTAATAGCACATAAATTTCCAAAAAAAAATACAATTTTTACCAAAATCATCCCTAAAAACCCAACTAATGAATGATAAAATGTGGGGTTGAGGAGTACCTTAAAACAGTAATAACATGAAACACATTTACTTTTTATATTCTAATTAATGTGAAAAATATACTTCCATAATGATTTGTGCAAAATCACATGATTCTTAATTGCATCAATAATCCTTAATGAATTGAAACATTGACTGTAAAATATGAGTTCAAATATGAAATTTGAAATCTCATGATAATAGACCTTGAATATTCTCATTTAATCCCATTAAAATTCACATAAATCCAATATTTAATATTTTATTTTACTTTGTTAATATATTTATGATAGACTAGATGACCAAAGAATCATAAAAATTAACTTCTTCAGAATATATAAATTCCTTAAACTTTTATTTTCTCCTACTAAACTTCAATGAAATCTCTATGTGTAAGACCTGTTGTGAAAATCAGTCAAGAGGATCGATCATGTTAAGTGAGCATTCAATCTCTATTCATTTTTACATAGTTTCACTTCTTATTTTAACAATAGATTTATAGATCAAATATATGTTCAATGTTCTTAATAAACCATGATTGATACTTGATTTAAATATCCATTTCATATTCATTCCAATTGGCTAATGATTTCTTAGATTAATAGCATGTAAAAATTAAGAGTCATGCAAATCGATCATGAGGTGAAAGAGAAACCGTATGAATCAAATGATTTATGAGACCTATAACAATGTGTATTGACCATAAGGAAGACATAATATATTATTGTATCAAAATAATTGACAAAGAATCCACTATCAATATCGATTTCGTGAGAAAATCATATCATATTTGTGGTATTCAATCGAGCATAGGTTTCTGTCAATTAGATAGTTATAGAATTACTCTAACTTGAACTGAGGAATATAAACTATCTTAATCCTTCCTCAAACAACTTTATATCCCTTCAAATACTTTTTATGTTGTATCTATATAGTATTCAACACATTCCTTTAGATTGTTTGAAGATCATCACATCAATCATCACATATTAATTTCTATTATATCTTGATAATTTCTAGAAATAGCCTCGAAACCCTCTTTTGATATCTTCATGCATGTTGACTATAAATTATAAAGAAATAAATAAAATAACCCTAAGTATAATTAAATCTAATATTTTGGAATTTTTTGGAAACATCACTCCTCTCTACTAAAAAAACTCATATGTTCTCATAGTTTTATAATATGCATGTGGTTTATCAAATCACAGCCTATATGTTAAGATTAAAATCATACACCATGTAATTAAATAAGGTTATTTTTTAAAATAATTTCATCCCATGGTGATAAGAATATTTTTATGAATATAATTAGATGATGTCCCCCTCAACCCATGAACTCAACAAATCAAATAACACCTATTTTCAAAATAAACACAACGATGTTATTTTAACAGATAAGGAAAGAAAGGTAAATTTCAAGTAAAGATTTTTTACCTTTTCTCCCCTTTTGATAAAATAATCCATAGATCTTTAGGGATTCCTGCCAAATCTTATTAAGAAATTCATAAGAACTCAACACCCATGTTTTGCCTCAGTAACTCAAATATATCCTTCAAGATATCTTTCATGAAAATATTATCTAGTTGGTATAGATTAGGGACATATTCCATCTTAATGTCTCTAATATCTAGAACATAATTAATTAAATGATATCTTATGTCAATGATCAGAAACATTGAGTGTTTCACATCATTTTTTGAATATTCCATATCACATAGATTTTCATAATGATTTATGAGATATTTCTAAACTCTCACCCTAAAATCCTCTAAATTCTTATTCATACAAATAATTTTACTGAAAACACTAATTGTAGTAACATATTAAAACTCTTTAGTAATAAATGTGATTGAGTTCTTTTTTTAAGTTTCAATTCACATATCTTACTCCAAAGAGAAAAAATCAACTAGAACTGGACATTCAATCATCATAATAAACTACGAAATTTGTATCATTATACCTATCATGATTAAAAAAAATTACTAACTTTTAATGAAGAAGATACCTCATAGTCCATTTGATATATCTTTTATCCCTTTTATAATCCATAATATTCTACAACGTTGAGTCACATTGATATCTTGCATAAACACTCTAAACATAAAAAATATACCCTATAGGCTATAATATAAAGTTTGATTGAAATAAATATTCTAATGTCTATTTGATTTACTCTCATTCATTTATCATCTTCAGAAAAAATTTAGTCTCTCTTTAATGGGTTTAGACACTAGTTTTAATTCATCCATCTCAGAATTGTTAAAAAGTTCTCTAGAAATGTTTTTCTTGGGATTAAACAACTAAAATTGAATACATGCCTAACTTGTAATCATAAATAACTATCTCTTCTCAGAAATAATGGAAATAAAAAATTTCTAATTTATTTAATTAGAAAATTATTAATGATAATAATCATGATCTTATTGAAAAATAATATCATCATTATATAAAATTATAATAATTGTACCAGTATTAATTTATTTGATACACAGTTTAATATAAAATGTTCCTATTATAAAATTTAACTCTTTAAAGTAGTTGAATAGCTTTCAATAATATCCCCTTTGGTCCTATTTTATATCATATAGAACCTTATTTAGTTTATATATTCATTTTCCAAAATTATTTTAAAAAACAATACATCAGGTTACTCAATACACATATATTCCATAGCTCGTTATTAGAAACTAAAGACTTGATATCTATTTGATATATTTTGTACTACATGAAGGTTTCTATAGTAAGGAAAATACTATTGGATTCAAATATTGAAACAAGAGAAAATTTATCTCTAAAAACAAAAAATTATATTTGAGAGTATCGCTTGAATAAAAGTTTGTATTTTTTTCTTAATAACTCTTACGTGATTATTAAGCTTGTTTTTAAAACCCCTCTTACTTCCAATGAAATTTTTATCATCAGATCATTGAAAAAGTTCACATAAGTAATTTTTTAAATATATATAATTTGTGAATCCATGTAATTAAATCTCAATTATTTAGATTAAACATGATAGAAAAGTGTGGTATGAATTTCAAACAACAATGTTATTTGGGTAGGATCTTCTATGTGCTCATCTTATCTAACCTTTCTTCTAGTTTAAAAATATATATAATATTCCCCAATTATATTATATATCCAATTATTTTATTTAAAATTTTCTTCCATATGTTTTTCATTCCTATAAACTGCATCCCTATCACTGGTTTGATCTGACTCAATTTCAACTATATGTGGCCCAGATTCTTCTTGAATTGTATCTTCTTCTTTATAATTATTCTTAGTTGATTTTTAAGTAAATATATTCTGAATATAGAGAATTAAAAATAGTATTATTTTAATTATTTTTCACATTAATAAATTCCAAAACATTATTCATCTTAGTATTCCATTATATACCTCCTTTCTCATTTTATGGATATCCCAAAAAGATGCACTCTTCAAAATTTTAATCAAAATTCCCCAATTTTCATGATTTTTTTTAAAAGTAAATACTTCTAAAAACTATAAATTATTACACATTGATCTTTATTCAGTACCAAAATTCATATGAGTAGATGTTATAAATATATGTCCACATGGAATATCTCTAATTATTCTCAATGAGAACATATTCTGTTACGATTATTCTTCCAATCTCCACCAAGATATTATTCTCTCTCTTGAAAAATAAATCTTGTTGATGAGTATTTATAGTGTTGCAGAGATGATTTATAACATTATTTCAAAATATTTTTCAAAATATATTCTTTTAAATTCTTTCTCATTGTCATATTTTTATTTCTTAAGACACATTCCACATTCTATTTCAACTATTATTCTAATTTTTTTAAACGTATTACTTAACTCATACATGGGATTCTTAAATATCACACTAGAAATTATTTTTAATGATCAATAAATTTTTTGAAATAGATATCACCATGAGTGGACTTATTTCTCATGGGTCCACAAAAATATGAATTTAATTATTCAAGAGGTTTGTATGTGAAGATCCCAACTCTTTTACACCTATCTTATTTTGTATTCCCTTTATAGAAAGTCTCAAAAAATTATTTCCTTTCTATTTTCAAATGTGTTAAATCCATCACAACATCACTATTGGAAGTATTTATTAAAAAACATTGACTAAGATGACCAAAACCTTTATGCCACCATTTATTTTCATCATTTGGACCTAAGTAGCTAAAATATTTTGGCTCTCCAATCTGAAATTTTTTTCTAAAATTTATTTAACCAAAATAAATGACACATAAATATTTTATTATTTAGAAAATACACTTTAAAAATAACTAATTACTATCATCGCATATCCAAATCTCCCTTAGTATTTAATTTTTTATCCCATCAAGAATATGGAAACTTTTTATTTTATGTTTTGTGCCTCTATTTCAGCAGTTTCAATACCTTAATCGTTAAATATATCTCATTACTAAATGTCACTACACCACCACCATTATTTTTATGGGTTTTATGGATAATTTTATCTCTAATAATGTGTGATGAACATTTCTCTCAAGTATCCATGAACATCCCCCCTTACTATGCCTAAGAGCCACCTCAACAACGAGTGACCACTCATCATTGATATCTTATTGCTTCTTCATATCCTATGTTATATAATTTTATTAAGATAGAATTAAGATCATAGATTCATCTGTATAGTGACCATTCCATTCAAATATTATATATATCTCTTTAAGAGAGTCAAAGATATTTTCTAAATGCATCATATATGAGTTTATATTTTTTCCTTCTCATAGATCTATTACATCTATTATCTAAGTATCTCCCCCAAAATATTGGTCTTTTTAGAATCCTATGAAGATAAATTTGATATCAAAAAATATATGTATTATGTCTATATGTTTTAAAACACAATATTTATCCCTTGAAACTTGTTCTAATATAAAAATATTTATTTTTTCTCTAAAATTCAACATTCCCACCTGACATAATAACAATATTCTTTTTCATTGGTCTTGAATAAATTTTCACCTTTTATAATTCTCTACTTACTTAGTTTAAGTATACTTCCAACAGTGGTTTTTCTAGAACGCTGTATTTTAATAATTTCATATGAGAAATGAATTGTTAGACAATACATATTTAATGTTTTATAATTTAAAAATTGTAGATATTACTGTACAATTTTCACAAATTTTATACATATCCTATGGTGCATAGGCCATTACCATACCAACATTTTCATAATAAATATTTAATTTCTCAGGTGTATTTTATACTTTTATACACCTTGATTCAACTATTTTAATTCCATCCTTTTGAATTTTCATATTTTTCACTGATTATTTTATAACACTTTATTTCATAGACATTATCAAATTGAGAATCCTTATCTCCTCAGGGTACACATTTTATATTCCATGAAACTAATCTTAAACTTTATTTAACTAGAAAACATCCTTCTAATACAATTTAATTCAGTTCTTAAGCCTTTTGTTTCTTTCAAGATATGATTTTGTTCTATTAACCACATTTCAATCATATAGTATTTGTCTTTTTCTTCTTCTCTTTCACTACCAGAATATTCTCTATTAGTTTCAACTTGTGACATAATATCACTATCTCTTCAATCACATTATTCCTATTATTTACAGTGTGATTATATGTTGTCACCATCCTTAAAACTTAGAATACTTATTTTATTTTTCTTATACATCTTCTTTATCCCTTCCTAAAATTTCATATAGCCTCTACCAAATTTTATTTTTGACCATCATTGGAATTTCATTTTATCTTCTCCATCCAATAATTCCATTCGTTTCTTCATTCGATGACAATCTACAATAATGTTTCCAATTCCATCACACCCAAATAATTTAATTGTAATATATCATTTATATTTACTTTTTAATTTATTGAGAATTTTAAATATGATAGCCACTATTTTCTTATTATTTTCATCACTTTCATCATCTCCATCTAAGTAACTTGATAACTCATCTTATATTTATTTGATTTCAAATTTAGTCATGGATTTGAAATCTGTTACATCAATGGGATTCTTCTTAAATATAGTTGATTATATAATTTCATTGTTTAGATATTGTTTTTATCACATCCAAGGATAGATATTCCATAACATCAATTTTAAAAATATTTATTTTAAATATATTAGGAAAATTCCTCATTAATTTTTTGACCACTATAGAATCTTCTCATTTGATTAAAAATCCACTAATATCACTAAAAAATTCATTAACCATTATAAACTATTCATTTATAGATTCATTATCAACCATTATAATATATTTGAACTTATCTCTCCAATTATATAATTCATCTTATTCTATCTGGATGTTCCCTTCATATATATTATCCAATTTTTCACACATTTCATTGGATTTATTTAACCACATCACATTAGTGTAAACTTTTCATGAAGAGGATTTCAATGAAATATTCATGTATTTACTATAAATAAAAAATCTTTTATTATGGGAAAATTTCATTGTTTCATCTTATGAAATGGGTAGAAATTACATAGTGAAAACATCAATTGCCTTAAAATATTGTGAGAGTAAATAAATAAGAATTTAATTTTTACAAAAACAAATATTCCATCAATAATGCATATGTCTTCTGTTATTAGTAGAACATTGACCATCCATACCAAACCCCCAAAATAATAGGATCTCAATGATGTAACCACAACTTTGATACCACTTTAAGTACGTGGATCAGTCATTACACCATTGAGATGCGGTGAATTAGTGATACTTTTTAAAAAATTATTTTATTTTTGGAACTAGAACCATGTTAATTTTTGTTCCATGGTCCACAATTAAAATATCATCCTCTCCAAGATTAAATAAAATAAATATTGAGAATGAAGTTGGAATTTTATGAGGTCTGGCCTCAATGATAGATCCTAATCCTTTCGAGGTTTCATCAGTTTCTGATTCTTATGAAATCATTAACAAAACAATGATTACAAGAGAATAATAGTGTTCATCCCAGACTCTTGATAAGATATCTAATGAATAAGACAACGTAAGGGAAAGTGATATACTTGAACAATCAAACAAACATTAGGTGAATGGTGTTGTTTACTCTAGTACCATGATCTTAAAATAATTTCCTTCTCACTCTTGAATGATTCACATCTTCAAAGTGATTTGGGATTCTTTTGTGTCCAAGATTAAATATGTTTTCATAGAGAATTATACTAACAGATGTGTATGAGTGAAAAGTAGCAGATAAACCTCTATTTCACCTTATAAAAGAAGGTATATTCATTAATGAATGAATTAACCTCCTTCCTCTTTAGGATCAAGAATGTCTATGATCAACATTTGATTTATCATACCTTATCAATATTATTAATCAATGTTTTATTTGATACCATATTATTTTCTATTACATCATATTTTAATCTATATCTCAAATCAAAAACCATATTTTTTCTTAACTAGTTTCCTCATATGAAACATTAATAAGATTTTAAAAAACATAGCTTTAATCATGAAAGATGATTTTAAGTATGAAATTTAAAATTCTATTTAAATATTCCAGGCAACTTCTCATTTTATCTCATTAAAACTACCAAAAATCTTGTGTGGAAGAATGTATTCAACTAATCATATGATATTGATGATATGTTTAATCCAATAAGAATATTCAAAATTAATTTATTCAGAATATATAAACTATAGAAAATAATTTTTCACTTATTAGAATTCATCAAAAAGTATCTATATACAAGATTGACCATTAGTATAGATATGATGATTAACTATGAGAAGAAACCATCATATCATTTTTCAGGTTTATATATAATCACTTTATGTTTATATAGCAGCTCAATGGAATGAGAAATGTAACACCCCAGGTAAATAAAGAATATGACATTTTAATATTTATCCATATTTGTGAATAAAATATTAATATGACTTTAAAGGGGATTCTATGCTTGATGGCGTACCCAACACGCAACAACGAGTTTCTTGGGAATCTTACGTTGCACTCTAGTAATAAAATAATATTATTTTAAATGGTAGTTAACATGTAGCCGTTGTATTGGCGGGAATGGATAGAAATAACTAAAATATGATTATATATGTTTTTAAATGTTTTTACATTTATCCAATAAAAGATAAAGGCTTAAAATACGGAAAGAATTCAATTTTAGGCGTATATGCCCTTGTTTTCACTAAAGGTTCACTTATTGACTTTTGATGGTGAACTTTCATTAAATATAGTTTTGTTCACACTTATACATTCTATTGGACCAAATAAAACTCTTCTTAAGAATTGTGACATCAAAATTTACTTTGTGTAAATTTTTGGTATCTTTCCGATAAAGTTCATTTTTTTAATGAATAGTGTAAAATGTTGTATTTTAATTCAAAACCTCTTTTTAATCAAATTTATTTATATTATTAGATTATCTTTTGAATTGGTTTTAATGTGAAATTAGAATATATTTTTACCATTAAATCCAATAGTGGTCTTTGGAATTAATTTCACATTGAAATCAGACTTAAACTAGTGTCAATCTTTTGATACTTATTGTTTCATAAAAACACGCTATTTGCTCTGACAGCGGGAACTAATTATTAAATTAATTAATGTGAATTATATTTTTTGAATTTTTTAAAATAGACTTCATTTTTGAATTAGGAATATCAAATATATCTTAGGGTGAATTTTTGGGATTTTTCTGAAAAACATCAATTTTTGATGAATAGTGAAACCACTAAGTGGTACTTATAAAAACTGATTTTTCCATTTAAATGAAATTTTTCCATATTTGTGTTTTGAATTTAAAAAATATGACATACATGGTTGTCATTAAGAAGTAAAATGTGGTTCAATGGGATAAAAATAATTTTTTGGTGAATACTAACTTATTAAGTTTTTAATCGCGATTAGAGGTAATTAGTGTAGTTTATGGTAAGAATAATATTTTAATAAACTGAAATGACCTAGACACATGTCCTACCCTCATTGGATATGTCATTTCCGACCAAGAAAATCCATGGGTCAACTTGGGGACCCCATGTAGCCACTTTGGATGGGAAATGACATAAATATCTTTTTATATAATGTTAAAGTAAAAATGACACAAACATGAGATGTTTTACTAAAACAATTTTTACATGGGGTTATACAAGTCATATATTTTACTATATATAGTCATTGGAAAGATAAAATGATTTCCAACATCATAGTATTTGTTTTATAATTTTTAGACATTAAATAAATTAAATTATTTATGACATCATGATGATGCAGAGATGACCTCATTATTTAACGATTTAACTAAAATGGAAAGATAATGTAATATCTAAGACCTAAACATGTCCAAAACATATTGGATGAGTGGATTTAGAACCCTTATCACCTTATCCTCGAAATACATCAATGTGGGACCTTTAAAATCCGAAACTCTTTTGAAAATAAAGTAACATTTTGTAACTTTACAAGAGTGCCCCTCCTCTCCTCTTATAAAAGGCCCCCAACTCTACCTCCATACCCACACATCCAAAGCCTTTGGCTCGGCCAACCCCTATCCATTTTGTCTCTAAAAATCCCTCTCTAACTCCTTGAAGCCTAACTTTGGGCAGAATCCTTTCCAAGGAAGCCTTTGATCTCAAATCAAAGGAAGTTACCCGATTTTGAGGTAATGTCTTCACTTGAGTCATTTTGTTATATTTTACTTCTCCAACCCCCTAAACTCTTTTTATTATTTTCTTTTGTAACAACTCCAGTATATTCAATATACTAGTATGTTGTTATAATAAGGATTCTAGCTACACTTACACACACATACATCTAATGGTTAAAGAACATATTGTTTTTGTGGATGGCGAATTTCTGCCTCCCAAAACGATGATTGTTCAACATTCTTCTAACACCTTCAATAGTGACCATTAAGATGACACTATACTTATATATGATAACTAATATGTTTATGTTTTACTTAGGCTTCTGTATTTTTCATTTATGGCATACCTTTATGGTTTCCATTATGGGTAAACACGATATCTTCATTTAAGGAAGTGCGGACTACCGCCCCATCAAAGTGATTTGATTCGTTAATACCATATGTTGTACGTATAAAGGATATATTTAATGATATTATATATTATACCATACTGGAATTAAAATACTATTATGTATCATTATGTTTTAATTCCATTAAATATGAAATAGAAATTGAAGTAGCGTTCATGCGTACGTACGGCTTACCGTCTCCATGAACGGTGCATTTCATTTCTTAACTCTAAATGTTATGTAATATTATAAATGCATGAATATACTGGATATATATTATATATATGATATATAAATAATGAATAAAATTATGGATATAATGAACATTTGGCCACACGAACAACATGTAATTGTAAGAAGTCCACTTTCGACTTAAGAACCAAATATCGGCAAAACAAATATTATTAACTTAAATTATTACATAATGTTTATGACATGGTGATAAGTGATATAAAAGTAATAATGAACTTGAAAAAAGTTCTTAAGGAAGTAGAAATTAACTCAAGTTTATTATTCAGGAGATTAAAGAACGATCGAGTCAAGCCGGACCCGAGGTAAGGGATCCTACTCCTCACTTTCTTTTTAAGTACAATCTTTTATGTCATTCCTTTTAAAGCTCATATTTCTTGTTATTGGGATGTTATTTTAAATTACTATTTCTGTAATTTTTATGTTCAAATGATGAGAGACCATATTCTCTCTCATAAATCCATTTTGGATGTTTTGAGTGGCGCCGTTAGGCTGCCGAATTTTCGTAAGAGATATAACCTCTCTCTTTCTTTTTAAGTACTCTCCTTTATGTCACTTCTTTTAATCTCCCCTTTGTTATGATGGGGGATGTTCTTTTATATTACTCTCTCTGTAAATTTTATGTTAATATGATGAGATACCCTATTTCCTCTCATCAATCCATTTTGGAAGTTTTAAGTGGCGCCGTTAGGCTTCCGGGTTTTCGTAAGGGATTTTTCATCTCACTTTTATTCTCGTGAGATTTATGCTACATTTGCCACAATTTCCTTTGAGTGGTGTATGTACTGCCCAATATTATACACTTTTTAAAGTATAATTTCATTTATTGGTATTCACATCTTCATTGTATGACCCTTCTTCCATGGGGTGTACGTTTCGAAAGTTACCCAACTCGGTAAGGGGACCTTTCACCCTCCTCTTTTTAAAAGACTTCTTTTGTTATGTCTTTTAATTCACATACTATTATGTTTGGATATTTTCTTTTATATCCTTATTAATGTAAATTTTATGTCCAAGTGATTATATTCCCTTTTGATCTCTCATCAACTCATTTTATGAATTTTGAAGTGATGACGTTAGGCTGTTGAATTTTACCAAGGGAACTTTTTAACCAAATTTCGATTTCTTTGGGTTCAACATGTAATTATTGAAAATGTCATCTTTTGAATATGTGTGAATGACATTTTATTGTTTTACACTTAATATCCACTTATATTGGGTGTATTTATATTTGTCACAGATAATTTTGAGATTTAATTATCCTTAATTTAAGGATACCTTCTTTATAAGGGAATTCATCACATTTGACATTTCTACTGAGACATCATTGTTGTTATGCACCAATTCACTCTTATATGGTGTATATACTGTCCTTTGGAATATTATATAATGAATCCATTTATTCTCATGATATTATAAAGTTCATACTAAATGTTATTCCTCAATTATTGTATTCAAGTGTCTCTAATTTTGGCAGAACCCCATTAACCAAAATATCGCTTTAAATGTTTTAATTATTTGTTCTTATTAATATCCATGTTTTCAAAGTGGTTTTAAGGATTTATTTATATGGATATTAATGGTTTAAAATTCTAAAAGCTTCAAGGTGGTATGGGACACTTTGATTCAAAAATATCTTTATTAAAAGTTTTAAATGGTTTTGGAAACGGTTTCTTTTTGAATGGATACATTATTTCAATATCCTAAAATATTATATTGTGATTGAAATTTGGAGATGTTATGTTTACTTTATTCATGTTTTATGTGATACGTTTATGTTATGGTTCTTGGGAATTGTTATGAAAACAGGTGGTTCCGTGATAAACTAAGGGCGGGTGAGCCGGATATAGCTCTCCAATGCATTGGGTAACGCGAAGGAGTGAAACGTTAAGGATTCTCCGAAGAGATTTAGGGAATATACTATGGAGGGTATTCCAAACGTAACCAAGAGGGTTACTCCCTACATAAGAATGTTATGAATTCCTCAAGATACCTTTTATGTCTTATGATTTCTATGATTTATTCATGATTTGATATGCCTATGTTTTATGGGTAAAGTATGATTTCATTCTAATGTATATATGAACTCATGTTTCCTTTCCATATTTTTATAACTCTTACTGAGCTTTTTATGATCATCCCATGTTTTTGAATTGTTTTTCACAGGTCAATGGAAAGGTACATGATGTGATGATAGTGTCAAGGATGTGTCAAGAAAGAATTCGTGTTTTATTTTAAATATGTTTCCATTGATGGGAAGAATGAATACTATCTTTATTGTAACCACTTTGTTTAAATGTGGAATGTAATGAATGTTTCATGATCTAATTCTCTAAAACTCTAAACCTGAAAAGATCCTCAATGTGTAATCTTGTAATAACTCAAGATTAAGTAAGTTTTAAGGTTGGGGCCTTATAGTTGGTATCAGAGGTCGGTTTAGATAACTTTAGAGGTTAGGGTATTCTCTAAGCATAAGTGACAGTACCATAAAGGATAGGATTTTAGAAAGAGTCCTAGTTTTAGATAAAGTGAATGAGTAAGTATATCTTGGTGTTTATATTCCTCATTAGTATATTATGGTTTTGTTGATATACTCACACTGACCTTTTTGGTTTTAGTAAATGTATGGATCTAGCAGGCACCAAAGTGACAATAGGTTTGAAGGAAACTGTGGTGGTTCTCTGATTAAGAGACTGGATGAAATGGGGGATTCAATGAGGAAACTCGTGGTTGTTCTAAACCAACTAGAAAGGAGTCATGATCAAACACTTTAACCTTGGTATGATCTGTAATGCATCATGTACGAGATGACCAATCCATGTGGAAGTTCAGGTAATAATTATAAAGGTAACCATTAGAGTTTATATGATCCTTACGTTTGAGGTAATTATGGGTTATTATATGTTATGATGGAAAATGAAAGGCATGAGATAAACTTGAGGTTGAATTATGTTATGGTTATTTTTGATGATTTTATCCATTTTGGGGGAATGATTATAGAATTATATAGTTTTGGAAAAAGGACAACACGCAGACCGTGTGACTACCCGTCGCGTCGGACAAAGCTGCGGGAATCGAACCCACAACCAAAGTGCGACTGGTATTTATCGCCTACCACTGGACTACGTGAAGTCCCTGGTTAGTTTCACTAATTATTTTTAGTTATATGATTTTATGATTTAAGAGTAAGTTGATTTTGGGTTATTTATGAAAATTATTAACCTATCATGGAGGATATGTGATTAGGTTAATTACTTTTCAATACGAGACTTTAGGAGCAACTGATGTTGTTTGGAGATAAATGTTGCGATTTAACTTGGAAGACTATGTGACTAAATCCTTCAAATATTTGGGTTTCAATCTTAGTTTGGTTTACTTTGAAGAATTTTAGGGACAAATTTATTATAGAATGGTCCTCGTTGAACTTTGGGTTTTGTTGGACAAATTTTGGAGATTAAGAATAGATTTTCTTTTTATAAAGGGTTATCCTTTTTTGGATTATATGATCTTGTACTAACATTTTTGGTTTTGGTTTTGGTTAAATTCTAAAGACATGGGAATTATATAGTTCTCTTTTGTGGATTAGGTGACTCTCTAGAAGTTGATTATAGTACTCTTAATGCGAACAAGTCTCCCTAAATACTCGTCTTTTGGAAAAAAAATATGAGTTTGATTAAGGAATCTAGTAAAATTCGAAAGTCAACATGATAAGTGATTATGTTTCCTTATGAATAAATTCCTCAATAAAATGTAACTTAAAACAATAATTTTGTATATTAACTTTTCCTACTGGGGAATAAAATACCATTTAACCCATCACAAGTTTGTGATTTTCTCATGGTTAACTTTGTCCTAGACATTTTTACTATCACTCTCCCTCAAGAACATGACCCTTTGCTTTTTCTTCCTTGTCCATTTTTTTCTACATGGAATCCTAGTATGGGTTAACTCGGGTGACCTCTGTACTTATCTTCCTTTATTTTAAAGTGATTCATTTACCGACTCTTGTTCCGATGTGGGACTTTCAAGAATACTTCCAAGCTCAATTTTAAAAATTGTGAGGACGCAATTCCCAAAAGGGGGGAAGGATGTAACACCCCAGGTAAATAAAGAATATGAAATTTTCATATTTATCCATATTTTTGAATAAAATATTAATATGACTTTAAAGGGGATGCTATGCTCGATGGCGTACCCAACACTCAACAACGAGTTTCTTGGGAATCTTACGTTTCACTATAGTAATAAAATAATATTATTTTAAATGGTAGTTAACATGTAGCCGTTGTATTGGTGGGAATGGATATAAATAACTAAAATATGATTATATATGTTTTTAAATGTTTTTATATTTATCCAATAAAATATAAAGGCTTAAAATACGGAAAGAATTCAATTTTAGGCGTATATGCCCTTGTTTTCACTAAAGGTTCACTTATCGCCTTTTGATGGAGAACCGTCATTAAATATAGATTTGTTCAATCTTATACATTATATTGGACCAAATAAAACTCTTCTTAAGAATTGGGACATCAAATTTTACTTTGTGTAAATTTTTGGTATCTTTCCGATAAAGTTCATTTTTTAATGAATATTGTAAAATGTTGTATTTTAATTCAAAACCTTTTTTTAATCTAATTTATTTATGTTATTAGATTATCTTTTGAATTGTTTTTAAAGTGAAATTAGAATATATTTTTACCATTAAATCCAATAGTGTTCGTTGGAATTAATTTCACTTTGAAATCAAACTTAAACTAGTGTCAATCTTTTGATACTTATTGTTTCATAGAAACACGCTATTTGCTCTCAGAGTGGGAATTAATTATTAAATTAATTAATGTGACTTATATGTTTTGAATTTTTTAAAATAGAATTCATTTTTTAATTCGGAATATCAAATATATCTTAGGGTGAATTTTTGGGATTTTTCTGAAAAACTTCAATTTTTGATGAATAGTGAAACCACTAAGTGGTACTTATAAAAACTGATTTTTTCCGTTTAAATGAAATTTTTCCATCTTTGTGTTTTGAATTTCAAAAATCTGATATACATGGTTGTCATTAAGAAGTAAAATGTGGTTCAATGGGATAAAAATAATTTTTTGGTGAATAGTAACTTATTAAGTTTTTAATCACGATTAGAGGTAATTAGTGTAGTTTATGGTAAGAATAATATTTTAATAAACTGAAATGACCTACACACATGTCCTACCCTCATTGGATGTGTCATGGCCGACCAAAAAAATCCATGGGTAAACTTGGGGACCCCATGGAGCCACTTTGGTTGGGAAATGACATAAATATCTTTTTATTTAATGTTAAAGTAAAAATGACACAAACATGAGATGTTTTACTAAAACAATTTTTACATGGGGTTATACAAGTCATATGTTTTACTATAAATAGTCATTGGAAAGATAAAGAGGTTTCCTACATCATAGTATTTGTTTTATAATTTTTAGATATTAAATAAATTAAATTATTTATGACATCATGATGATGCAGCGATGACCTCATTATTTAACGATTTAAATAAAATGGAAAGATAATGTAATATCTAAGACCTAAACTTGTCCAAAACATAATGGATGAGTGGCCTTAGAACCATTATCACTTTAACCTCGAAATAAATCAAATTGGGACCTTTAAAATCTGAAACGTTTTGAAAATAAAGTAACATTTTGTAACTTTACAAGAGTGCCCCTCCTCTCCTCTTATAAAATGCCCCCACCTCTACCTCCTTACCCACACTTCCAAAGCCTTTGGCTCGGCCAAACCCTGACCATTGTGTCTCTACACATCCCTCTATAACTCCTTGAAGCCTCACTTTGCGCATAATCCTTTCCAAGGAAGCCTTTGAGCTCAAATCAAAGGAAGTTACCCGATTTTAAGGTAATGTCTTCACTTGAGTCCTTTTGTTTTATTTTACTTCTCCAACACCCTAAAATCTTTTTATTCTTTTATTTTTGTAACAAATCCAGTATCTTCAATATACTAGAATTTTGTTATAATAAGGATTCGAGCTACACTTACACACACCTACATCTAATGGTTAAAGAACATACTGTTTCTGTGGATGGTGAATTTCTGCCTCCCGAAGCGATGATTGTTCAACATTCTTATAACACCTTCAAAGGTGGCCATTAAGATGAAACTATATTTATATATGATATCTAATATGTTTATGTTTTACTTAATCTTATGTATTTTTCATTTATGGCATACCTTTATGGTTTCCATTATGGGTAAACACGATATCTTCATTTAAGGAAGTGCGGACTACCGCCCCCTCAAAGTGATTTGATTCGTTAATACCATATGTGGTACGTATAAAGGATATATTTAATTATATTATATATTATACCATACTGGAATTAAAATAATATTATGTATCATTATTTTTTAATTCCATTAAATATGAAATAGAAATGGAAGTAGCGTTCATGCGTACGTACGGCTTACCGTCTCCATGAACGGTGCATTTCATTTCTTAACTCTAAATGTTATGTAATATTATAAATGCATGAATATACTGGATATATATGATATATATGATAACTACATCATGAATAAAATTCTGGATATAATGAACATTTGGCCACACGAACAACATGTAATTGTAAGAAGTCCACTTTCGACTTAAGAACCAAATATCGACAAAACAAATATTATTAACTTAAATGATTACATAATGTTTATGACATGGTAATAAGTGATATAAAAGGAATAATTAACTTGAAAAAGGTTCTTAAGGAAGTAGAAATTATCTCAAGTTTATTATTCAGGAGATCAAAAATGATCGAGTCAATTCGGACCCAAGGTAAGGGATCCTACTCCTCTCTTTCTTTTTAAGTAAAATCTTTTATGTCATTCCTTTTAAAGCTCATCTTTCTTGTTATTGGGATGTTAATTTATATTACTCTTACTGTAATTTTTATATTCAAATGATGAGAGACCATATTCTCTCTCATCAATCCATTTTGGATGTTTTGAGTGGCGCTGTTAGGCTGCCGAAGTTTCGTAAGAGATATAACCTCTCTCTTTCTTTTTAAGTACTCTCCTTTATGTCACTTATTTTGAGCTCCCCTTTGTTATGATGGGGGATGTTCTTTTATATTCCTCTCACTGTAAATTTTATGTTAATATTATGAGATACCCTATTTCCTCTCATCAATCCATTTTGGAAGTTTTAAGTGGCGCCGTTAGGCTGCCGAGTTTTCGTAAGGGATTTTTCATCTCACTTTTATTCTCGTGAGATTTATGCTACATTTGCCACAATTTCCTTTGAGTGGTGTATGTACTGCCAAATATTATACACTTTTTATAGTATAATTTTATTTATGGGTATTCACATCTTCATTGTATGTCCCTTCTTCCATGGGGTGTACGTTTCGAATGTTACCCAACTCGGTAAGGGGACCTTTCACCCTTCTCTTTTGAAAAGACTTCTTTTGTTATGTGTTTTAATTCACATAATATTATGTTGGGATATGTTATTTTATATCCTTATTGATGTAAATTTTATGTCCAAGTGATGAGATGCCCTTTTGATCTCTCATCAACTCATTTTCTGAATTTTGAAGTGATGCCATTAGGCTGTCGAATTTTACCAAGGGAACTTTTTAACCCAATTTCGATTTCTTTGGGTTCAACATGTAGTTATTGAATATGTCATATTTTGAATATGTGTGAATGACATTTTATTGTTTTACACTTAATATCCACTTATATTGGGTGTATTTATATTTGTCACACATAATTTTGAGATTGAATTATCCTTAATTTAAGGATACATTTTTTATAAGGGAATTCATCACATTTCACATTTCTACTGAGACTTCATTGTTTTTATGCACCAATTCACTCTTATATGGTGTATATACTGTCCTTTGGAATATTATATCATGAATCAATTTATTCTCATGATATTATATTGTTCTGACTAAATGTTATTCCTCAATTATTGTATTCAAGTGTCTCTAATTTTGGTAGAACCCCTTTAACCAAAATATCGCTTTAAATGTTTTAATTATTTTTTCTTATTAATATCCATGTTTTCAAAGTGGTTTTAAGTATTTATTTATATGGATATTAATGGTTTAAAATTATAAAAGCTTCAAGGTGGTATGGGACACTTTGATTCAGAAATCTCTTTATTAAATGTTTTAAATGGTTTTGGAAATGGTTTCTTTTTGAATGGATTCATTATTTCAATATCCTAAAATGTTATATTGTGATTGAAATTAGGAGATGTTATGTTTACTTTATGCATGTTTTATGTGATGCGTTTATGTTATGGTTCATGGGAATTGTTATGAAGACGGGTGGTTCCGTGATAAACTAAGGGCGGGTGAGCCCGATATAGCTCTCCAATGCATTGGGTAACGCGAAGGAGTGAAACGTTAAGGTTTCTTCAAAGAGATTTAGGGAATATAATGTGGTGGGTATTCCAAATGTAACCAAGAGGGTTACTCCCTACGTAAGAATGTTATGAATGCCTCAAGATACCTTTTATGTCTTATGATTTCTATTATTTATTCATGATTTGATATGCCTATGTTTTATGGGTAAAGTATGATTTCATTCTAATGTATATATGAACTCATGTTTCCTTTCCATATTTTTATAACTCTTACTGAGCTTTTTATGCTCATCCCAAGTTTTTGAAATGTTTTTCACAGGTCAAGGGAAAGGTACATGATGTGATGATAGCGTCAAGGATGTGTCAAGAAAGAATCCATGTTTTATTTTAAATATGTTTCCGTTGATGGGAAGAATGAATACTATCTTTTATGTAACCACTTTGTTTAAATGTGGAATGTAATGAATGTTTCATGATCTAATTCTCTAAAACTCTAAACCTGAAAAGATCCTCAATGTTTAATCTTGTAATAACTCAAGAATATGTAAGGTTTAAGGCTGGGGCCTTATAAGAAAAATTTCAAATTCCTCAATTGGTCGTGCCTGACAAGTGAAGGTGTTGATTGAACCCATGTTCATTATAAAAAACATTACCTTCCCTAGATTTATTTCATGTAAAATAATATACCTTATAGATCAATATTGAAATACATAAAGACTATATAGATTGGATGAATTTATAAACTACTGGACATATCGATCAAACATGAGGTAGACAAGTAATTGTTTTATAATGAACGCATAAAAAAATTATCAACCATGAAGATCAGTCATATGGTCAAAAAAGATATACTATAATGAAGTTAGTTGACTATACATTTATCTTAGTCTTTGAATTATATACTTGATTAATATAAACATATTACATCAACAAACATCTTTATCCTTCCTCAAACAACTCAATACCTCTTCTAAAATGTTTGATATAGTGTCAATACATCCATTAACAATTGACATTATATTCTTTAATGATCATAACATCAATTACCACATTTTAATTTCGATATTTTATTTACAATTTAAGGATAACATATCTAAAACAATATTCCAGATCTTTAAATATATTGAAAAAAATGAAAAACTAATAATTTTATTAACAATTAAAAGGATAATTAACTTAAGGCATGAGTCATGTTATATTTTTAACATATATTCCAAGTAAGTCTCTCAACCATATTCTTCTTCACTTATTGAAATTTTATCCTATTTCTCAACATGATCCATAGATATTATAAATTTATTATGAACCTCTTATTTCGAACTACTACTATTAGTAGAGTGGTGTCCCACTTCTTTATTATATATAATCCTCTTTTCCTTCAAGTAATATTTTCTCACCCTCATATAATTTCTTAACTTCCTTTAAAAATTTAATCCATTTCCTTTTTTGATGTCTTCATTCTTGATCATCATCCTCACACTCACCACCATTCTTTTATAGACAATTTATTATAAAGTTCCCAATACAACCACACGTAAAACATTCCAGATGGAGTTTACCGTGGAATTTACTTTCTCCCTTTCTAAGTTTCCTTTTGATAAGTTCCATAAACCACTTATACTCTTCACTAATTTTCTTATTTTAAATTTCACTAGATTACATATACACAACTTCATTTATTTGAAACATTATAATTAATTTAAATTTAATGAAATGATAGGGGATACCATTAGAACTATCACCCAAATTGATCTTCCACTATCCCAGATGAAATTCTTAATCCCCACAGGCTGGTGATAAGCACCTAGGCATTAGAAATCATGATATGGGAATGATTATTTCAAATAAAAAAAAAATAAAATATATAAATAAAATACAAAAAAATAAGTTATCCTAAAGAACAAGATACAACTGATTGGATAACAATATAGATGGTCCATAAAATAAAAAACAAAAGAAAAGATTGCAAACCAAAAACATATCCCTGAGTAATTGAGGCTGTGCAAAATATACAACCATCAATGATCAAAACCAAATATATGAGAATATACATAGTTCCAAGAATCCTATTAAACCTATCAAATAAACACATAAGATAACATCCTAGTAGGCTTCCACACACTGAAACTAATCATGAAACTTTAAAGAAGAAGCTATATCATAGAGATTTTAAAATAATGATACAAAATATTTTTCCATGTTTTATTTAAATAAAATAAGTATCAAAATTCCCCGAAAAACCTTCCTTTTTGCAAAACCATACCTCTTTACAAGTGAAACAACAATTTAGTTTCCCCTATAAAAAAATGCATAAATTTATTTATAGATAGTTTTTTAAGGAAAATTGAATAAAATTGGATACCTTGTCATCATTTTCTAAATAATCATACATAAAAAATTTTCTTAAGTTGTCTTCATGGAAGAAAAAGGAACTAAAAGTAATCTTTATATAACAATGTATTCATAGTCATCTATAAAACTAGTATTCACAAGAAAATATAATCATACCATTAATCAACTTCATCCCAAACAGTCGGTCTTACCATATCTTGGGATAACATAGGGGAAATCCCAATCATTGACATAAGTACCACCCAAGGCCACCTGCTAGAGAATAATAATAAACTAGTAAACATATGTACATAGAATCCCCACCTAAAAACCCAAATCTTCCCATGACAATAAAATAGAGGTGATGGATTAAAATATATTTTCAAACCATACATCATGTCATTTTATAATGTTTAAAAATGATTCCAAATTCATTCTTTAACCTATAAAATAAAAATATAATCATTCTCTTTTACCTATAATTACAAATAAATTCTATATCAATTAAATTAATCATACTCAAAATTCAATAATAAATTAATTTATTTAGGAATCTATTATTTCCATTACAGTCCAAGGGGAATGTAGAATGGGTTTTCAATTTTTTAGGAAAACATTTTGTGCGCTAAATTAGCCTTTCTACATTCTACATAAAATACTGACACTTTCAATGAATTTCAAGTATATTTATAAAACAATTTATAAAAAATATAAACTTAATGACTACTAGATTTTAATGAGTCATTTAAATAATGTCCAAAGCACCGAAGAATTATAAAACCACAGTTTTATCTGTCTTTTCAAAATCATCATCATAAATAACTCAAGTAATTTATCAAAATTCAACTAGACATATAAATTTATAAAAAAAAGAGTATATTATTTTAAAACCTTTTTCACAGAAACTCATATCAAATTCCACGTTTTCTAATTTATAAAAAGATCATGAAATCATCAATTATTGATATAGGTGCAAGATATAGGTGAAACACATTGAATACATTGAACACTAGTGTTTAAAATGAAATAAATCATATATTCAATTATAAAGGGTTATGACTAGGAATAGTACCTTATTATTAATATTATTAACACCCACACATAATCCACCAACCATTGGGGAATAGTAAATTTAAATATCAATATAATGTCAATGCATAATATCTAAGGAATAGATAACCTCTAACAAACTTCCACTAGTTATTCCATAATGAAAAATATGAAATGATCCAAATGAATGTGATCAATTTAAAAATAATATAGGTTACCATAAATAACCTCATAAAGATATCAAAAATCCTAGGATGAAAAAGATTCAAAAAAATTTTAAAACACTAGAGGTTTTTCGATTCCTAGTATTATAAACACAAGTTAATATCACTATTTGGTTTTTCATTTCAATTTAATCCTAAATAAGTAAAGATTAAAATATTTCAAAATAAGAGTTATAATATTTATTTAATAATTATAATTAAATTTAGATTATGTTAGTTACTTAAAATCATTAAAAAATGTTTCAGATCTTCATTTGGGAGGATGAAATGAAAATAGGGTTTTAAAAATACTTCTTTACCAAAAAGGGAACTGCGTAAGGGTAACATATTTTTAGCCTTTTAAAATTCCTACATTTGATTTCAAGGTACTATGTTACCCATAATAATCATTAGAAATAAGTAGTTACATTTAAAAATCTCAACGTATACCCCTATGCTTTCTTCAAAAAATGGGCTTTCCTTATGTAGCATATTGAAATAATATCTTGTCTTTTCATAAGGAGAATGTTTCTTGGATGACCCTTAAGGAGTGGATAAATATTTATTCTAACCTTATGCGGTGGTTGGTTTAAATTTATCTAACACTAATAAATTTATGGTTACCGTTATGAAATACCTAAAAACCAACTTGCATATACATTGAAATAATTTATCCTTAGGTTCACCCCATGTTATGAATAAGGGTAATTTTTTTAAATTATTTAATTTTTACATGAAGGAATTGTAAATTAAAACTAAAAGGGGTTTCTAAATAAAATTTAGAACATATGTAAGTCACATAGAATCTCCAACACTTCCTAAACATGAAGAAAACAACATAAACTAAATAATGTAATAGAAATCAAAGCTCGAGATTTTTCAATTCTCCCCACAATAATGTTTTTTCATCTTGAATGCTTCAAGGACATTTTCCAAAATATTAAAGATATAATAAAAACAAATCTATACCAACATACCCAAAAAATTGAAACAACTACTAAGGTTAAGTAGTCATAAATGGTGACTATAAAGGATTCAAACAAAACCATGAAAAAAAGCAGGAATAGAGAAAGAAATTTCCAAGATTTTTCTGAACCAAATACGACTTATAATGGAATCCAATTAACTATTTTATGCAAGGATGGTAAAATATAAAAATAAGATTCAAAAAATATATATACTTCAACAGTCAGGCTACAACCCTCAATTGATCAATAGTGAGAAAATAATAATTAATTTATAAAAAACCTAGAAGAAACCATACATTAAAATCATAAACAACACATTGAAAATGAAATCCCTAAAATACCACCACGTCGAGAAATAAAATCCAAAGATAACACTATTTAAATTAAGGGAATATTTATAAATTCATTAAAGAGAAATATTCCTTTTCAAGAAAAACATAGTCTACCCTTAACTCATGCGAGGTTAACCCAGTACTACATTATCATGACACCAAATTTGGGTAATTCTAATCAAAAAATTATATAATCATCAAAAATAAATCTAAGAAACCCAAAACATTAACTAAGATATTCTATGTTCCTCATTAAAAAATAACCTCTTACCCAACGCAAGGCCCAAATCAATATGAGAAAAGAGAATAAGAACAGTTACCATAAAAACATGTATTTTCAAAATAGTCATCGTCTCACTTGCACTAGTAAAATTAGCACATAAAAAATGAACACATTTGGGTCAACTCAAAATAACCCATGTTACACTAAAAATAACCTACACTATTCTTACATAATGAGAAGAATGTATGTCCTTATTAGAGTAAAACCTATAGAGAAATGTTCAGTATCAAGGAAAAAAAATCTGAAATCCATATTTTCCAGATCATGAAAAAATAATTCTAACGAAAGGGAAAAGATGTCTTTTCAATATGATAAATTCAATAACTTTGACTCCACAATATATTTAATCTCATTTAGATTCAAACACCTCAACCAAACTTCTTAAAATATAAAATTCAAACAAATTTTAGTAACCCATATTCTTATGTCACTGAGTTAGAATCCAACAATGGAAGTAGAAAAAGTAAAACATCACCACAATGGAATTGGGGAATCCAGAAGGGAAACTCATTATATCAAAAGCTCCATAAGTAGAATATAACTATATCAAAGGAAAATAAAATGACCGATACTATGACTTCAGGATTAAAATATGGACCAACATCAACTACCACTGGTATCTTGGGCATTGATTGAAATGATTCATTTTGTGTCATAGGGATGGATCCATATTTTCATGAAGCTTCTGGTTGTGTTTTAGTTCCCATAAGATATAATTATTCTAGACTATGTCGATATTTTGAGAAAACGTAGATGAACCCCTACATATGACCACAAAATCCACAATTAAGAAATGCCTTTTGAGGATTTCTATAAGTAAATTTCATATGACCCACCATTCCATACAATAAAAAGATAGAGCTTATTTATATAGAAATTAGATGTGAAGAATCACAACGACCTTTTCATGCCACTACCTTAGGGGTATAACCTGGAATGATGCTTTTTTCTTTTCTAGATCTTAATCCAATACACACCAAAATAGTATAAATAACCAACACCTATGGGTTTATTTTCAAGTGTATTTAAACCATTAATTTATACGTTAATAATCCATCATATGAGTCATGGTTGAGAGAGTAAATAGCCTCTAATAAATCAAGATAAAGGACTTCATTGAAACACCATGTCAATAGAGAGTCATATGTGTCTATATCAGAGGGAAACATAACCAACATGATTAGACATTAATCATACACCAAAAATATTTAATTTCCTGAATAGAGAACATAAAATTATATAACCTTTTATACCCTCACTCAATTGATAAATAAATATTGAGTGATGTTTTTCATTAAATATATCATATAATTTTCCTTATATATCATATCCAGAGTAATAGAGTTCCACAATATCAAATCTTGACTATTGTGTACAAGGGTCGCAAACTTATCCTTGAGATATTTTTGACGTTAATGATGGGCTAATATCTCTGCAATCCTCTCCATCCATGCCACTACTTCCTATGAACCCCATTATTGAAATACTATTTGATGATATTGTTTTTGAAACCCAGTGATGTAATCCTAACATAGGGTTTTGAGAGGAAAGACATTGGATTCTAATTCTGGAAGTGATAGAACAATTATTCCACGATAATATTGATCGTCCAAAGTGTTATTTAAATCCAAATGGGTGGAAAATCTAAAAATTAAAGAAAAGAACTGTAAAAATAAACATCATAATTAAATCCTCACAAAATAGAACACAAAATAGAAAACAAAATTACCATTCCATTTTACACAAAATGTAATCCAAAACTAAACAAAATTCAGACCAATAAACCCAAGACATAAATTATTTTCAAAATAAATTATTTTCTTTGACCCTAATATGGTTTTACCAAATTTCATTTAAAAAATAATCACCAAAAATTAAAGCAGCATTTTGACACCTATGAAATATTTTAAATAAAAAGGGGTAATATTATTGACATATTTTGAAAACCATTTCATGCCTAACTCTTTAAAATATAACATCTAAAACTTCCTAAAAACATGAAAACATTGGAAATTTATAGAACTATAATCCTTTCTCAAAAGTTTCAACAATAATTTCATAAAAATATTTAAATATTTTAAATTCAAAATATTTTAGAAACAACTGAAGCGAAACAATATTTTAATTTTTTTAAAAAAATAAAACACTATGAAAATACCAAATCATTTCAAAACATTTGAAGGTTTTTATTTTTAATGATAACATAATAAAAAACCCTAAATATTATACATTTAAGAATTTCTAAAAAATCATCAAAACCCAAAAGAAAGGGAAATGGAATAAAAAAAAGCTGATACTTGAGATAATAAATCATTAAAATTACAAGAAATATTAGCTATTAATGGATTTCACACATTGTTTGGAAGACCATGAAAAAATTGTATAATGTTTATTGAATTTTAATTAGATACTTCTACCTGATCAAGGAATGGTTTTATAAACAATGCATAGTATCATTATAAGGCCCCAGCCATAAACCTTACTTAATCTTGAGTTATTACAAGATTACACCTTGAGGATCTTTTCAGGTTTAGAGTTTTAGAGAATTAGAACATAAAAACTTGCATTACATTCCAAATTTAAAAAAAGTGGTTACATAAAAGATAGTATTCATTTTTCCCATCAATGGAAACATATTTAAAATAAAACATTTATTTTTTCTTGACACATCTTTGACACTGTCATCATATCATGTACCTTTCCCTTGACCTGTGAAAAACATTTCAAAAACTTGGGATGAGCATAAAAAGCTCAGTAAGGGATATAAAAATATGGAAAGGAAACATGGGTACATATAAACATAAGAATGAAATCATACTTTACCCATAAAACATAAGCACTTTAACATACCTCATCAAATCATGAATAAATCATATAAATCATAAGACATAAAGGTAACTTGAGGAATTCATAACATTCTTATGTAGGGAGTAACCCTCTTGGTTACGTTTGGAATACCCATCACAGTATATTCCCTAAATCTCTTCGGATAAACCTTAACGTTTCACTCCTTCACGTTAACCAATGCATTGGAGAGCTATATCGAGCTCACCCGCCCTTAGTTTATCACGGAACCACCCGTCTTCACAATAATGCCCAAGAACCTCAACATAATCGTATCACATAAAACATGCATAAAGGAAACATAACATTTCCACATTTCAATCACAAGATATCAATACAACACATTGATATAAAAACATTATGAAAACCATTTTCAATACCAAAATAAAAGAAAAGTAAAACATGGTATTTATTTTGTATTTTTTTTTAAAAAGTTATGGCTTGTAGAGGAAGCTGAAACTCAAATAATGGTCACGGCAGCGGAGAAGTCGTTGTCGCTACATACGTACGAAAAAAACATTCCCTTCTGTCATTTAGTAAATGCTTCGTATAAAAAATATTACTTTTGAATAAACTTAAAAGTCAAAGGGGTTTATACACCGTATAAAAGAAGGTTTTGTATAAAACAAAATATGCCTCAATGAAAGGAGATTGAGACGAAGTCCCATACCTCGGGTCCGACTTGACTCGGTCGTTCTTTAATCTCTTAAATAATAAACATGAGTTAATTTATACTTGTTTAAGAACCTTTTTCAAGTTCATTATTCATTTAATATCACTTATTTCCATGTCATGAACAATATGTAATTATTTAAGTTAATAACGGTCGTTTTAACGATCTTTGGTACTTGAGTCAAACAAACCCCTTATAATTACAAGTTGTTCATGTATCCATTATATCCAGAATGGTATTCATGATGTATAAATCATATATATCATATATATCTAGTACATTCATGCATTTATAATGTTATATAACATTTAGAGGTAAGAAATGAAATGCACCGTTCATGGAGACGGTAAGTCGTACGTACGCATGAACGCTGCTTCCATTTCTATTTCGTATTTTATGAAATGGAATCATAATGATATAAAGGTATATTATAATTCTAGTGTAATATCATATATAATATCATAACACCATCCTTTATACACCCCACATATGGTATTAACGAACCAAATCACTTTGACGGGGCGGTAGTCTGCAGATATCGCGTTTACTCATAATGGTAACCATAAAAGATATGCCAAAAATGAAAAATACAGAAGCTTAAGTAAAACATAAAAATATTATATATCATATATAAATATAGTGACATATTAATGGCCACAATTTAAGGTTATATATGAGTGTTGAAGAATCATCATTTCGTTAGGCAGAAATTCGCCATCCAAAGAAACAGTATGTTCTTTAACCATTAGATGTAGGTGTGTGTAAGTGTAGCTAGAATACTTATTATAACAACATCCTAGTATATTGAAGATACTGTAGTTATTACAAAAGAAATTAATAAAAGAGTTTAGGGGGTTGGAGAAGAAAAACAAAACAAAAGGACTCAAGTGAAGACATTACCTTAAAATCGGGTAACTCCCTTTGGTTTGAGCTCAAAGCCTTCCTTGGGAAGACTTCTGCCCAAAGTGAGGCTTCAAGGAGTAATAGAGGGATGTGGAGAGACAAAATGTTAAGGTTTTTCCCGATCCAAAGGCTTTGTAAGTGTGGGTAAAGAGGTAGAGGTGGGGGCCTTTTATAAGAGGAGAGGAGGGGCACTCTTGGAATGTAAATAAAAGTTACTTTATTTTTAAATGTGTTTAGGATTAAAAAGGTCCCACATTGATATAATTAGAGGTTAAGGTGATAAGGGTTCTAAATCCACCCATCCAATAGGTTTTGGACATGTGTAGGTAATAGATTTTACATTATCTTTTCATTTTATTTAAATCCTTTATTAATGAGGTAATCATTACATTATCATGATGTCATAAATAATTTAATTTATTTAATGTCTAAAAATTATAAAAAAAATATCATGATGTTGGAAATATTTTTAGATTTGTAATAAATATTTATAGTCAAAACTCTGACTTTTATAACCCCATGTAAAAATTGTTTTAGTAAAACATCTCATGTTAGTGTGATTTTTACATTAAAATTAAATAAAAAGTTATTTATGTCATTTCTCAACCAAAGTGGCTTCATGGGGTCCCCAAGTTGACCCATGGATTGTATTGGTCGTCCATGACACATCCAATGAGGGTAGGACATGTGTCAAGCTCATCTCATATTATTCAAACATTATTTTTACCTTAAACTACACTAATTACCTCTAATCGCGATTAAAAACTTAATAAGTTACTATTCACCAAAAAATTATTTTAATCTCATTGAACCACATTTTATATCTTAATTAAAACCATGTATGTCGGATTTTTGAAAATCAATTGACAGAAGTGGAAAAGTTTCATTTAAATGAAAAATCAGTTTCTTTAACTACCACTTAGTGGTTTCACTATTCATCAAAAATTGATGTTTTTCAGAAAAATACCAAAACTTCACCCTAAGCTATATTTGATATTTTGAATTCAAAAATGATGTCTATTTTAAAAAATTCAAATCATATAAGTTAGATTAATTAATTTAATAATTAATTTCCGATGTCATGACAAACAGCGTGTTTTTATAAAACAATATGTATCCCAAGATTGACCCCAGTTTAAGTCCAATTTCAAAGTGAAATTGATTCCAATGACCACCATTGGATTAAATGGTAAAAATATATTCTAATTTAACTTCAAAACCAATTCAAAAGACAATATAATCATATAAATGAATTATATTAAAAAGAGTTTTTGAATTAATATACAACATTTTTCACTATTCATTAAAAATGAACTTTATCGGAAAAATACCAAAAATTCACACAAAGTAAATTTTGATGTCCCAATCATAATGAATAAGTTTATTTTGACAAACATAGATTATAAAAGTTTCAAAATATATATTTAAAAATGGTTTTCCATCAAAAGGCAGTAAAACAATCTTTTAAAAATATTAGTGTATTCCATGCTTAAGATTGGATTTATTCTCATTTTAAGCCTCTAAAACACTATCTAATTCACTAATGGACATAGATAAAAATTTCTATTATTAGTTACTTACTTGGGATGTTACATCCTTCCCCCCTTTAGAAAATTGCATCCCCGTAATTTATTTGCTTATCGAATAAGTGGGGGTACTTATCCCTCATTGCATTTTCATATTCCCATGTTGCCTCTTCCATCATGTGGTTTTTCCAAAAAACCTTTACCTGATTAATCACCTTATTCCGTAACACTTTCTCCCTGTGGTCAAGAATCTGGACCGGTTGTTCCTCATAAGATAGGTTCTCTTCCAGCTGAACTACCTCTGGACTCAAAACATGAGATGAATCTGGCATGTTCTTTCTCAGCATCGAAACATGAAAAACATTGTGTACCTGAGATAAACTTGGAGGTAAAGACACCCAGTATGCAACTGATCCAACTCTATCAAGAATTTCATATTGTCCAATGAACCTTGGACTCAGCTTTCCTTTCTTACCAAATCATATCACACTTTTCCGTGGTGAGACTTTGAGAAAAACATGATCACCTACCTCAAAAGATAGATCGTTCCTCCTGTTGTCCACCTAACTCTTCTGCCTGCTCTAAACTATTCTCATCTGTTTCTGTATCAGCTGAACTTTTTCTGCCAAATCTTCTACCAATTCTGGTCTCATCAGCTTTCTTTCACCCACTTCATCCCAAAAAGCTGGAGTTCGACACAGCTTCCCATATAACACCTCAAATGGTGCCATCTGTATACTGGAATGAAAACTGTTATTATATTAAAATTCAACCAAAGAAAGATGTTGGTCCCAACTTCCCTGATAATCCATAGAGCAAGAACGTAGCATATCCTCCAAAGTCTGGATTGTTCATTCTGACTGCCCATCTGATTGAGGATGAAAAGTTGTACTAAAATTTAATTCAGTACCCAACGACTTCTGAAGGCCTTTCCAAAAGTTAGAAGTGAACCTGGGAACACGGTCAAATACAATGGAGAGAGGAACTCCATGTAACCTGACTATCTCTTTAAGATACAACCGAGCAAGTTGATCTAGAGAAAAATTATCTCGTATATCAAGGAAATGAGCAGATTTAGCCAAGCGATCAACAATAACCCAGGTTTCATTATTACCTCGATATGTCTTCAGTAATCCCACAACAAAGTCCACGGATATATTCTCCCATTTCCACTCTGGCACTAGTAGAGGCTGAAGCATCCCTTTCTGTAACTGTCGCTCTGCTTTAACCTGCTAACAAGTCAAACACTTCACAGTAAATTCAGCAATATCTCTTTTCATTCCATCCCACCAGTAATACTCCTGCAGATCTATGTACATCTTAGTACTGCTAGGATGAACTAAAAACGGAGAACTATGAGCTTCACATAACAACTCTCCCTTCAACTGTGAATCACAAGGCACACACAATATCTTCCCAAATCTCAAAACACAATCACTATCAATGTTGAATTCATGCAACTTACCTTTCTAAACCAGCTCTACCTTTTTCTGCAACTCACTGTCTTGCTTCTGTGCTTGCTTGATTATGTCTGATAGAGAAGATTTCACTGATACCTGAAATAAAACAGAAGGACATCCTGCACCAAAAACTTATATGCCAAAGTTCATCAAATCCTTAACCAAAGGATCACGTTCCAAACGCAACATTGTTAATGAAGCATTACTTTTTCAACTCAAAGCATCATCCACTTTATTTCCTTTTCCCGGATGGTAATTAATTTTAAAATCATAATCCTTGATTAATTCTAGCCATCTCCTCTGTCTCATTTTTAATTCTTTCTGAGTGAATATATACTTTAAACTTTTGTGATCAGTATATATTTCACACTTTACTCCATAAAAATGATGCCTCCAAATTTTTAAAGCGAAAAAAACAGCAGCTAATTCCAAATCATGTGTAGGATAATTTACCTCATGAGTTTTCAACAGTCGTGAAGCATAAGCAATTACCTGATCATTCTGCATTAGGATGCAACCAGGTCCTTTAAATGAAGCATCACTATAGAAAACAAACTCACCATTCCTGGAAGGTAGTTCCAAAACTGGAGCATTCACCAATCTTCTTTTCAATTCCTGAAAACAATCATCATATTCTTTTGTCCAGATAAACTTAACACCCTTCCGAGTTAGCTTAATCCTTGGACTAGATAACCGTGAAAAATTTCTAACAAACCTTCGGTAATAGCCTGCCAAACCAAGGAAACTAAGAATCTCTATTACATTTGTGGGTCTTGGCCATTCTTCAACAACCTTTGTTTTTGCAGGATCAACGGTTATCCCATCTTTAGAAATAATGTGACCAAGGAAAGGAATTTGTTGCAACCAAAACTCACACTTTCTGAATTTCCCATACAATTTTTTTTTATGGTTTTCAAAATAACCCTTAAATGTCTTTCATGCTCCTCTTTACTCTTATAAAACACCAAAATATCATCAATGAAAACCACCACAAACTTATCCAAGAACTCATGGAAAATTATATTCATTAAGTCCATGAATACAGTAGGTGAATTGGTTAGCCCAAAAGGCATTGCAAAAAATTCATAATGGCCATATCTTGTACGAAACGCAGTCTTCGGAACATCTGCTTCCTTTACCTTCAGTTGATGGTACCCTGATCTCAAGTCAATCTTTGAAAAAAACTGAGCTCCCCGGAGCTGATCAAACAAATCATTGATATGAGGCAAAGGATATTTTTTCTTAACAGTGATGTTATTCAAGGCTCTATAATCAATGTAAAGTCTCATAGAACCATCTTTCTTTTTAACAAATAAAACAGGAGCACCCCATGGTGATGTGCTAGGTTGAATGAAACCTTTCTCTAATAAATCTTGCAATTGCTCCTTCAACTCTAAAAGTTCAATTTGAGCCATTCGATAAGGGGGTTTTGAAATTGTCTTAGCATCAGGAACTAATTCAACAGTAAATTCAACTTCCCGATCTGGTATTATTCTAGGAAACTCATCAGGAAAAACATCAAGATACTCATTTACCACTGGCACATCATTAATTTGAACAGTTCCCTTGTTTTCAACAATATGTGCAAGGTAACGTTCATTTCCATCTTTTACAAGTTTCTCGGCCTCTTGATAAGTTATCAACAGTAAGGGTTCATTCTTGTACAAAAACTGAAATTCTTTCTGAAAAGAAACTTCTTTAGCTCTACAGTCAATCTTAGCATGGTAAATTGAGAGCCAATCCATACCCAGGATAACATCAATCTCTACTAGAGGTAGAACAATAAGGTTTTCAAGTAGGTTCTTTCCACATATAAGGATGGGAAGATTCTTATAAATTCTTTTTGCCTAAACATTTCCCCCAGGTGTTTTTACCACAAGTTAAGGAGTCATTTCTTGAGATGGTATTCCCATTTTACTAGAAACGTTTTTAGAGATGAAAGAATGTGTAGAACCTGAATCAAACAACACACTGGCATAATCTGAAAAAATAAACAAATTACCTGATACAACTTCATTTGATGGCCCAACATTTACTGAAGTAGTTGCAAAGGATTTCACCACCCCTTTCTGCTTGTAGTCTCACTGCATCCCATCACTCAAGCTCTTTTTCGGACACTCTTTGCATAGTGACACATCTCATTACACTTAAAACATTTCACTAACTATAAATCAAATTTGGTCTTACCATCACCTTGATCTTTTTCATTGCAATCACGAGCCTTATGTCCCATATTACCACTTCGGTATCACTTTCCAGAATTTAGAAGACATTTCCCAGCAAGCCTTTTACCACATTTATCACAAACTAGAAACTTAGTTTTCTTACCATCAGACTTTTTTGAAGAATTCTTTCCTTTCTCCTCCCACCTCAGTCTCTTATTTTGTTGGTTGTTATAGAACACTTGATCATCGGAAAACTCCATTTCCACCTTCTCATCACATCAAACAAGCTTTTCAAAACTTTTAAAATCCCAAGAAGCTAATCCCCTTCGATATTTTGTCTTTAATCCTGAGTAAAAATGATTGATTTTACTATCAAGGTCTTGGATAAAATTTTGAGCATACCTTGCCAATTGAGTGAACCTGTCTTCATAGGCAGCCACTGAGTCTTCCTCTTTCCTCAATTCCAAGAATTTATTTTCCATCCTAAGTCGAACAGCCTTAGGAAAATACTTCTCAAGAAACATACCTTTGAATTCATCCCAGTCAAGAGCATCAATCTCATCAGCGTCCCTGATATTTTTAACCATCGACCACCACTGATCTGCCTCACCCTCCAAACAGTAAATATCAAGACTAAACTTTTGATTGTCTGAACACCCCATGACATAAAAAATCTTCTCTAGTGCTTTAATCCACCCTTCAGCTAACACAGGGTCAGATGATCCTCTGAATGATGGGGGATGTTGCCTCATGAAATTTTCCACCACTAACATGTTCCTCTGTAGTTTATCTGGCTGATCTCGTGCATGGATACCACCACCATTTATCGCTTGAGTCAACTGGGCCATTACTGCAACAAACTGCTCAGTTCCAATTCAGACTATCTCAGGATGCTGATTCAGAAGGTTATTTCCTTCTGTATGCCTTCCTAGCACTACATCCCTGTTTCCTCTGCGGAAAACCATTCTGAACAAACATGTCTTAGATGAAGCAACATGGTAATCTTCAAATGCTATATCATTTCAAAAAAAAATATTTTTGGATATTCATTTAATAGGATACTAACTCCTAAAGTTATCTAAACCGACCTCTGATACCAACTATAAGGCCCCAACCTTAAACCTTACTTAATCTTGAGTTATTACAAGATTAATCCTTGAGGATCTTTTCATGTTTAGAGTTTTAGAGAATTAGAACATAAAACTTGCATTACATTCCACATTTAAAAAAAGTGGTTACATAAAAGATAGTATTAATTTTTCCCATCAATGGAAACATATTTAAAATAAAACATGGATTCTTTCTTGACACTTCCTTGACACTATCATCAGATCATGTACCTTTCCCTTGACCTGTGAAAAACATTTCAAAAACGTGGGATGAGCATAAAAAGCTCAGTAAGGGATATAAAAATATGGAAAGTAAACATGGGTGCATATACACATAAGAATGAAATCATACTTTACCCCTAAAACATAAGCACTTTAACATACCTCATCAAATCATGAATAAATCATAGAAATCATAAGACATAAAGGTAACTTGAGGCATTCATAAAATTCTTATGTAGGGAGTAACCCTCTTGGTTATGTTTGGAATACCTAGCACAGTATATTCCCTAAATCTATTCGGAGAAACCTTAACGTTTCACTCCTTCGCGTTACCCATTGCATTGGAGAGCTATATCGGGCTCACCCGCCCTTAGTTTATCACGGAACCACCCGTCTTCATAATAATTCCCAAGAACCTCAACATAATCGTATCACATAAAACATACATAAAGGAAACATAACATTTCCACCTTTCAATCACAAGATATCAATACAACACATTGATATAATAACATTATGAAAATCATTTTCAATACCAAAATAAAGGAAAACTAAAACATGGTATTTCTTTTTTTCTTTTTTTTTGAAAAAAGGTATGGCTTGTAGAGGAAGCCGAAACTCAAATAATGGTCACGGCGGCGGAGAAGTCGGTGTCGCTGCATACGTACGACAAAAACATTCCCTTTTGTCGTTTAGTAAACGCTTCGTATAAAAAATATTCCTTTTGAATAAACGTAGAAGTCAAAGGGGTTTATACACCGTATAAAAGAAGGTTGTGTATAAAACAAAATATGCCTCAATGAAAGGAGATTGAGATGAAGTCCCATACCTCGGGTCCGACTTGACTCGGTCGTTCTTTAATCTCATGAATAATAAACTTGAGTTAATTTCTACTTGTTTAATAACCTTTTTCAAGCTCAATAATCCTTTTATATCACTTATTTCCATGTCATGAACACTATGTAATTATTTAAGTTAATAACAGTCATTTTAACGATCATTGGTACTTGAGTCAAAAATAAACCCCTTATAATTACAAGTTTTTCATGTATCCATTATATCCAGAATGGTATTCATGAGGTAGATATCATATATATCATATATATCTATTACATTCATGCATTTATAATATTACATAACATTTAGAGGTAATAAATGAAATGCACTGTTCATGGAGACGGTAAGCTGTATGTACGCATGAACTCTACTTCTATTTATATTTCGTATTTTATGAAATGGAATCATAATGATATAAAGGTATATTATATTTCCAGTTTAATATCATATATAATATCATAAATCCATCCTTTATACGTCCCACATATGGTATTAACGAATCAAATCACTTTGAGGGGGCGGTAGTCCGCACTTCCTAAAATGAAGATATTACGTTTATTTATAATGGTAACCATAAAATATATTGCAAAAATAAAAAAATACAGAAGCCTAAGTAAAACATAAACATATCATATATCATATATAAATATAGTGACATCTTAAAGTCCACCTTTGAAGGTGATATATGAGTGTTGAACAATCATCGTTTCGTGAGGCAGAAATCCGCCATCCACGGAAACAGTATGTTCTTTAACAATTAGATGTATGTGTGTGTAAGTGTATCTCCAATACTTCTTATAACAACATCCTAGTTTATTGAAGATACTGGATTTGTTACAAAAGAAATGAATAAAAGAGTTTAGGGGGTTGGAGAAGCAAAACAAAACAAAAGGACTCAAGTTAAGACATTACCTTAAAATCGGGTAACTCCCTTTGGTTTGAGCTCAAAGGCTTCCTTGGGAAGACTTCTGACCAAAGTGAGGCTTCAAGGAGTAATAGAGGTATGTGGAGAGACAAAATGGGAGGGGTTGGCCGAGCCAAAGTCTTTGGATGTGTGGGTAAACAGGTAGAGGTGGGGGCCTTTTATAAGAGGAGAGGAGGGGAACTCTTGGAAAGTAAAGAAAAGTTACATTATTTTAAAATGAGTTTCGGATTCAAAAGGTCTCACATTGATATAATTTGAGTTTAAGGTTATAAGGGTTCGAAATCCACCCATCCAATAGGTTTTGGACATGTTTAGGTCATAGCTTTTACAATATCTTTTCATTTTATTTAAATCCTTTATTAATGAGGTAGTCGTTGCATCATCATGATGTCATAAATAATTTAATTTATTTAAGGTCTAAAAATTATAAAAAAAATATCATGATGTAGGAAATCTTTTTATATTTCTGATGAATATTTATAGTCAAAAATCGGACTTGTATAACCCCATGTAAAAGTTTTTTTAGTAAAACATCTCATGTTTGTGTCATTTTTACTTTAACATTAAATAAAAAGTTATTTATGTCATTTCCCAACAAAAGTGGATCCATGGGGTCCCCAAGTTGACCCATGGATTGTCTTGGTCGGCCATGACACATTCAATGAGGGTAGTACATGTTTCAAGCTCATCTCATATTATTAAAACATTATTTTTACCTTAAACTACACTGATTACCTCTAATCAAGATTATAAACTTAATAAGTTACTATTCACCAAAAAATTATTTTAATCTCATTGAACCACATTTTACATCTTAATGACAACCATGTATGTAGGATTTTTGAAAATCAATTCACAGAAGTGGAAATGTTTCATTTAAAAGAAAAATCATTTTCTTTAACTACCACTTAGTGGTTTCACTATTAATCAAAAATTGAAGTTTTTCAGAAAAATACCAAAACTTCACCCTAAGCTATATTTGATATTCTGAATTCTAAAATGATGTATATTTTACAAAATTCAAATCATATAAGTTACATTAATTAATTTAATAATTAATTCATGTTTTCATGACAAACAACGTGTTTTTATGATACAATAATTATCCAAAAATTGACACCAGTTTAAGTCCAATTTCAAAGTGAAATTGATTCCAATGACCACCATTGGATTAAATGGTAAAAATATATTAGAATTTCACTTCAAAACCAATTCAAAAGATAATCTAATCATATAAATAAATTAGATTAAAAAGGTGTTTTGAATTAAAATACAAGAGTTTTCACTATTCTTTAAAAAATGAACTTTATCAGAAAAATACCAAAAATTTACACAAAGTAAATTTTGATGTCCCAATCATAAAGAATAAGTTTATTTTGACAAAAATAGCTTATAAAATTTTCAAAATATAGATTTAAAAATGGGTTTCCGTCAAAAGGTAGTAAAATAATCTTTTTAAAATATTAGTGTATTCCATGCTTAAGATTGGATTTATTCTCATTTTAAGCCTCTAAAACACTATCTAATTCACTAATATACATAGATAAAAATATATATTATTCATTACTTACTTGGAATGTTACAATCATTAACCCATATAAATTCCCTCTAAACCCCTAGCATCATAAATAAATTCACGTACTCACAATTCCAGAAAAAAACACTCAAAAAATCCAAAATGTCACCAAAATATCAGAGGAATCGGCTCAAACTAGAGATATAGTCATCTCATAATATCACGAAAACCCGTGTATCTTCTTATGTGGGTGGTGATCAACCACACTCCATTGAATAAATCCTTGAATTTGGACAATCCGACCCACTATACATCCCCAAATAAATGGTAAAAGCCTCATTTGATGCCAATTGTAATGAATTAAATTGGGATACCATCTACAATGGAACCTAAATTGATCATCCACTAGCCTGAATATTTTTACAAATTTTGATAGGATAAATACAATAACCCAATAATAATAAAGAAAAAATTGGGAAGGATTAATTCCAATAACCAAAAAAATAGATAAATAACATAAATAAATTCCAAAAAACTGATATTTTCTTCAGTATACGATACAACTGGCTGGATAACTAGGTTGATGGAAAATACACATGGAAATAAAGGAAGAGATACCAAACCACCATTATCACCACATAAAAGTGAGGAAATGACATGTGTACCTCCATAAATGATCTAGTCCAATAATATAGATTTATTTTCTTCATCAAGAAACCTATTTAACCAATAATATATAGGCATAAGCTAAAATCCCATTAGGTAACCACCCACTAACCCAAATTTATTACATTTAAAATAGAATCTATATCATTTATGTTATACTATAAGGATATAAAATTGGTCTTCCGTGATTTCGTCCAATAAAAATCATATTATCATTTTTCATAAAAACCACCTATTTTTAATAAAAAAAATCCTAGTTCCCTACGAAACCACAATTTACTTTCTCGTGTCAAAACCTCCATAAATTTGATTTTTAAATATTTTTATTGTGGCATATAAAATAATGTATAATATCATTTAATCTTTTTCAAAATAAATATAACTTTGGAAAATATTCATAAATTATTCTCAAGGAAACTGAAGGATCTAAAAAGAAAAAATATATAACAAATTCAAAATGTACATGGATAAAACAAGTATATACATTAGAATATAATTAACACATTAATATACATCATCCATAATATTCAATCTCACCCTATCTAGTCTTAACTGATTGAAAATCCCTTAGGTTGACCAAAGTCTAACCTAAGGTCACTTTCTAAAGAATTATAACAAATTATTGCATGTGCGTAACTTATCTATCTACCTAGAAACCATGGTATTCCAATAAAATTCAAAAGGAGGAAATAATTTCAAAGAAAGTATCAAACCAAACATCATATCATGTCAAAACATTTACAAACAAATTATAAATATTTCTCACGCCTTCACACTCCACATAAGAACATTTCCCTTAATCAGTCATATCAATTCAATTCAATTTCAATTTAATTAGACACTCATAAAATGTGAATTTAAATTCATTCATTCAAGAATACATCATTTCCATTACATTAAAAATGTTATGTCTTATGGGGTTTTCATTTTTTATGAAATAATTTAAAGCTAAAATTGATCTATACTATATCCACTAAGAATAATGAGACTCCCACTCTATTTCAGTGCAATTTATAAAACCACTTATATATCACAACACATTAATAAATACTAGTTTTCAATGAATTATTTAAAAAAGGGTCAAGTCACCCATGAATTATAATATCTCACCTTTCTCAATATTTTGGAAATCATCATCGTAAACAACTCAAAACATTTATCAGATTCCAATTGGGCATATCGATTACCAAAAAAATATTATATTACAATAAACCTATTTTAACATCAATTATTATAAAAATAATATTTTTTTAAATTTTTATTGAAACCTCAATAAATCATCAACTAATGATATATATACTAGTTACATGTGGAATGAAATCAAAGAAATTAATCACTCATACTGAAAAATGAAAGAAATCATATATTCAAATCTAAAGGTAGATTATTGGGACACCCACCTTATAATCAATATCAACAACACCAATATGGGATACCCTAACTAGTGAGAAAGAGGATCCTACAGAAAAAAAATAGAAGGCCTACATGCAATTTACAATGAAAAAATAACCTTGATCACCCTTAAGATGGTTTTTTTTTGCAAAGAAGAATTAGAAGTGAAAACAAATGAACTACATCTCCATATATGGATGCTAGATTCCCATAAATATCCCCAATAGAATATCAAAATTTCAAATAAGAAAAATTTTAGGTAATTTTTGAAATATAAGAGGCAATTTGGTTCACATCATTAAAAACGACAAACTAAAATCACTATTTGATTTGACATTTTTATCAAATATTCAATGTTTAAGGTTTAAAATCTCTAAAAATTGGAGTTACCACCATTAAAAATCATAATTATTAAACTCTAATTATTTAAGGCTTTTAAAATCATTAAAAATCATTAAAAATATGTTCAAGTGAAAAATAAATGAAAACAAGGTATTAAAAAATCACAAAAGGGTGTTGTATAAGGGAAACTTGGTTTTAACCTTATAAATATCATATCTATCATGTGAGGGTACTGGGTTACTGATACATAACCTTTGGAAAGAAATAGTTACCTTTAAATAGTTCAAGGGTTATGCTTACACACCCTATAAAAAATGGGAACTTACCCTTCCACAATGTATAGAGACAACATCCTACCTTTATGCAAGTAGAAGGTTTCCAAGATCACCCTTATGTAGAGTATGAAACATTATCCAACCCATATACAATGTTTGGTTTACCCTTATGTAAAAAATATAAATTTATGTTTACCTTTACGAAACACAGAAAAAGATGTCTATGTTTAGGTATAAGGAATTTACCCGTTTATATACCCCTCTCTTTTCATAAGGTTAAAATAAAAGTTGAAAATTTTTTATTTAAAAATTAAATGACTTATAAATTAAAACAAAAAGTTGGTTCTCAAGAACATTTTAAAACTCGTTAAGTTATAATGAACCTCCCACACTTCTATAACTAAATAAAAACAATATGAACCAAATAACATACTAAGGGATGTTAAATTGAAACACATATCCTCCTTGATCTTCTTCTTCAAAGTTGTAGTTTTCTTTATCTCTTAAAAAACAATTACATTATATAATTCAGAAATAGATATATCAACTATCTATTCTGATGACAAAACATTAGAATCAAACCTATTAGGAACATTTCTCATTGAATTATTGATAATAGTGAAATCTTTATGAGTATCATTAAAAACATTGATGTTAATAATGATCTCATTCACTCTTATGAAGTGTTTATCAATGGTTTCTTCATCAGACATAGTTAAAAATTCAAAGGTAGTTCTCAATATCTATATATTTTCATTGTTAACTTTCACATTACCTTGAAAGATATTTTTATGTTTTTAAAAAATTTATTTAGTAGATTAGAGTCCCATTACCTTTTTATATACTCAATCTTACAAGGAAATGATAAAAAAAATTCATTCTTTTCCATCCACCACTACGTTTATTTTTTTCCCAAAATTCATGTTGTCATCTTTTTATGTCAATGAAAATTTCATATTATTAGCATCAATAAAATCAAGGCTATTTTAAAAAATATTTTATAATATAATATTTCCACTATCCATGGTAATTTTCTCATCCAATGTAGAAATACATCTACTATTTACTAAATTTAGATTCTCAAATGTCAAAAAAATTATGGATCATTTAGTGGAATCCATGATTACTTTATTACAAATTGAAGTGCCCAAGAAATAGGTTTCCAACACAGATGAGGGTTATATTCGAAGTAATATTTGACAATTTCCATTAATATTAAATTATCCTCATAAATTATTATAGACTTAGTCCAATCAAACTCTAAAACTATCTCATTCTTATATGAATGCTAAATATAAATAATCATAATGAATATTTTATTTTTTTATTTTTATCATCCTAATATGGATACCAACTCCTTAATATGTGTTGGTATAGGACAAGACATATATATTCACTATATTTTTCAAGTGTATACAAATAATATATCTTCAAAAATGATACTTTTATTTTCTAATTAGTTTTATAGTATCCCAAAATGTTATTTATATTGTATCCCACCAATTTATAATTGTAAAAAAATAATTAAGTGAGTAACATTACATTATCTTCAAGCTCCATCTATAAAAAAACTTTATTTCTTCTAATTATTTAGAATTATTTGAAATTAACACTATTTACCATCATAATAAATCAAACCTTCAGACCTTATACTATAATAAAAAAGTCATTCTCTCTCACTACGTTTGGAACCTATTTATTTGAAAAAAAATATTTTGAAAAATTTTACTTTTGGCTTCATAATTTTGAATTCTTTGGGAATTTAAGATTGTTTTCCACTGTATTGAAATTGTACAAAATCATATATATTCTTATTTGACAAAATAAAACTTCTCAAATTTATAGTTTGGGATCTTAATATCATCTTCTCTCAAATTCTCAGCATCAATCCCTAAATAATGTCCATCCTTATAAGAATATATATGATTTTGGACAATTTCAATGTAGTGGAAAAGAATCCTAAATTCCCAAAATAATGTCAATCCAATTTAGATTTTGATATCTTATGATTTTATACATGTTCTCCTCCAATAGTATTATCTTATAAATAAAATAGCATCTAATATTTTTAGAATATAATATTACAGATTTAAAAAAAATCATATTAAAAGAAATTCTATAATTGACTTAATCAATTTTAACTATTGCATTAACTTATTCATTAACTTCCATTAATCTGTATCAATGTCTACCTAATAAATTTCCATCGAATCTATTCAGATTTATTAATTAAACTTTAATTATTACATCATTTTTAGTTTTTCATCAACCAATGTTTCAGGATTACTAACCACTTAAAATTTTGATATTAACCTTCCGGCGTCACCTTCTGTGAAAAAAATAAATATTGGTCTTCTAATACTTTTCCCTTTTTGGACATTATGAAACCATAAGAAATTATAATATATACAATTTTAATATTAAAAATATGTAAATCACATTTTAATTATTACTAATTATTTCACCGTTATCTGAATTCATAAAACTCTTAAAATGACTCCTCTTCAACTAATTTCAAAATTCTACATCAAGAATAATATATTTCTAGAACTACATTAATCTCGTTGTCAATTTAACTGAACTTCAATCATAGTTGATTATTAAATTATTGATATATTGATATAATTAATGATGAATATATATTTTTTGATCTTAACATTAAAACATTCTAGTATTTTAGTATTCAAAAATACCACATCTTCCAGATACACTCTATCTTAGAATCTAAAACTCAAAATGTAACCTCTAGAATATTTATTCTTTAGTTACATATGAAATATCTCAAGCATAGATACTCTCTCACTTAATTTATCATTTCATAAAAATTATGAATATTATCCTGAAGTTAATTTTTAATATTATCTATTAATTTTAATTATATATATTTTTTAGATGTTTAAATATTGATAAAATCTCTCTTATATATCTATGTAAGGGATTTTCCTTTTCCATTTTTTAATTAATTAAAACTTATAAATTCACGGGTCATCTACTCAGTCAAGTCTTCATCATAAACACTAGAAAAAAATTACACCACCCTTAATTAATATATTTTATAATTCTAAAATATGATGACTTCAGTACATAAAATATGATTACCTCAACTTATATTTTCTAAACTACTAACATATTGAAAAAATTGTTTTATCTTAAACTTTTTCTCAAAAACATTCTAACAAACATTTTCAAACAAATGAGAACCATATATAATTCCACGGGTTCGTCAAAATCCAATACTTATTACCTTAAATATGAAGGCCCATATTTAACACCAAATTTATGGTTCACATAAATTTATTTTAAAAAAACAAAAGATGCATAAAAAAAATACATGACCTTCTATAGCCCATCTCTAGTAAGATCACCTAATAGAACTCTCAAATCCCTAATCTAAGTCATTATATCTGATAATATATAAACGAATATTACTGTAATACTGAAATTCAAATTGATTTAAGATAACTCATCATAAAGAAGAAAACCTAGGAACATTCACTAGATAAGTTTTCATACACTTATCTATAGTTGCAGGACTAATCCTATAAAATAAACACCACACAAAACCATACTCACCATATGAGGGGTAAATCATCTCTATCTTTATTAGTTGTAGACGCTGAAAAAGATCGTAACTCCTAGAGGAAGTTTCTAAATGATGAAGCGAAGTCATATTCTGATTCGGAGGCTCAGTCCGGAGGGCCCAGAAGTGGTGCACGAAATTAAATAGGACTTGTGTGAAAAAATGTTTCTCGCGCAAAGGAAGTCTGGGTTGTACAAAAAAGCACCGGGGTGGCATGTAATTTTGTGCGACCAGTCCCGCGTGGTGAGTCCTTTCACGCCGACTGGTCCTGGCATGGATGATTTTGCACGCCGCCCGGATTCTGCGACGCCTGAAGCCTATAAATAGAAGGCAACCCCTTCCATTTCAGGGTTGCGGAATTCGGACCAGCTCCTGTGCATGAAATTGGACTCCCGCATGCGCAATACGACTTTCAGGTATTGACCCTTTTCATGCAACCTTGCCTCGGGGTTCGCCTTTGTGCGCAATCCCACCAACTTAAATAAAATTTCAAACTCCTTAGGGTTCCTCCTTTTCGCGCAATCACATCCATAGCACACACTCCCTCCTTTGCGCGCAAAACCCAATTGTGCAGAATCTTTTCGTTAGGTTTTTCCCTACCTTAGGGATCGGTCGTTTCCCACGCGCGCAATCCATGCCCATTGTGCTCAATCCCAGTAGTCGTGCACAATACCTCTACCCCAATTGCACGTCATCTTGGTGTTTTGTGCACAAACCTTCTCTTTGCGTGAAAACCTAGGGACCCCTCACCTTGACGCCCCCCAGGGTGCCTCCCTGCATAGGCTCCTGATGTCCTCTATACCGGGCATGCACGCCATGCATTGTTTTCCCATATGGCCTTCCAGGCTCGTATGAAGTAACCTCAAGGTACCTTGAGCGGTGTTTCCTGTTGTGTTGCTTTTCCTTATGCTCTTTCGCATAGTCACGCTAACGGCTATTTATTCTTCGCATAGCCATGCTAATGTGGACCCCTTGATGGTGCGCCCTGTGACCCCCTTTCACCACGGCCTTGCCGATTCCTTCCCACCCACAAGGGGTAGAGGGTGTTGGGAATGTAAACCCTAGGGGTGTGGAGAAAACCCAGCTCGTCTGAGCTGCAGGACGTTAAACTTCCAAGAACCTCGTCCTCAACACATGATGTTAAAATGTGATCCGACCTCGTGCCATGCACGCAGCCCCCCCCCCCCCCCCCCCCGGCTCGGACATTCTTTACGCCTCTCGTCTCCACAGGAATGGATTCATCCTCACATGGAATGATATCCTCCCTCTCAGAGTGGAATTTATCCACAGGGGAAGGGCTACCTCAGAGCATAAGCCCCTAGCCTCTCTTGCAGAAGGTAGCACCCATGCACCTTTGTGCATCCCTCTGCGCTTTGTCACACTACGGGCCTCCATCCTGTAGTAAGTCCTAGCACCAAGGGCTGCTCAACGCGTAAGCCCCTTTCTGCTTCTCATGGACGCACCCTTCGCGACGTGATCGTCTGGTCCCTGCTGCCTCTTTTTTCTCACACCAAGCATGACTCACATGGGGTTAGAGTGAGCATTGACCATGACAACCATTATGGTCTGCCTTAGAGCGTAAGCCCCATCCCGGTGAACTACGAGGACTTTGATCTGTGCTAAAGCATGGTACGTAGGAAGCCTCCACGATGTTCATGCCCACCACCCGGTCGTTCCGACCTCTTCACGTTGGTTCGCCAACACTTTGGGATGCCTCAGAGAATAAGCCCCAAATTTCCCGTCCTGCATGACGTTAAACTGTATGACCTCGTCCAGCACGATGTTAAACTGTATGCCTTTTTCCTGCATGACGTTAAACTATATGTCATCCAGAACGACGTTAAACTGTATTCCCTCATCCCGCATGATGTTAAACTACACCACCCGAACTACGTGGACTTTGATCCGTGCTAAAGCATTGTACGTATCTAGCCTCCACGAGGTTCAATCCCATCACTCGGTTGTTCTGACCCCTTAGTTTCGGTTCACCAACCACCATTATGGGCCACCTCATAGAGTAAGCCCCTTATCCACCATTGTGGTCCACCTCAGAGTGTAAGCCCCATATCCACCATTGTTGGCCGCCTCAAAGCGTAAGACCCATATCCATCCATTGTGGTCCACCTTAGAGCGTAAGCCCCATATCCATCCATTGTGGGCCGCCTCAGAGCATAAGCCCCATATCCATCCATTGAGGGATTCCTCAGAGCGTAAGCCCCATATCCATCCATTCTGGGCCGCCTCAGAGCCTAAGCCCCATATCCATCCATTGTGGGCTGCCTCAGAGCGTAAGCCCCATATCCATCCATTGTGGGCCACCTCAGAGCATAAGCCCCAAATTCCCCCATCCCGCATTATGTTAAATTGTATACCTAAACTACATGGACATTGATCCATGCTAAATCATGGTATGTAGGAAGCCTCCATGAGGTTCAATCCCCTTCACTCCATCACCCATCCTGATTCCTACCCGGGCCGCCACATCCCTGTGAGATCATGCCATCTCATTCAACTCCACTATATCCGGGAATCTGCCCATGTGCTGGCCCTAACATCGGAGTTCCCTTCAGGGGGTCCTTTTACTTGATCCACTCTCAGTTTTCCTATTAGTCCGATCTGTCTTTTCAAGATGTTAAACTCGCGGCATACCTCGTTTTAAATAAGGGAATCTGAGGAGAACCTCAGAAGACACGCCCTGGGTGTCACCGTCTCTGCAAGCCTTTAAACTCGCGGCATACCCCATGTTAAACATGGGAAGCTAAGGAAAACCTCAGATACTTTCCTATGGCATGAAAATTCCCCACATTCGATGTGGGATTCCTCGGGCTTCCGTGCCCTCGAGAAGCCCTATAATAAGGGACAGAAGAAAGACATTCCAATCCCCTAGTGTCAAGACATGTCAACGACAACCCAGCGTGACCATTCTCCTCACCGAATGTTGCTACCCCGACCAGACCCCTGGGAGTGTCTCGACGGAAGCAGCATAGTTAACTGGTGTCCATTAAGATATGGCAATGGGAATGAGATTCACGAACCCGTCTTAAATCTATGAGGGAGACCCGGACTTGGTGACGAGCTCCGAGGAGGAATCCACGGAAGGAATAACTGACATCCCATCATCCTGGTTTCTATCAAGGAGGAGACATCTTTGAAAAAGGAATAGATGTCGCCCATCTTTGGAAAGAGGGAATGCGGGGAAATAAGCCACGCGTCCTCCCCAGCATGACGGATGCGTGCGCCCCCTGACGGAATGCGTCAGAAAAAGAAAATGGTGAACCCGGCATGAATCTCTTCTCCTCAATATGGAGACCGATAGCGTTTGGGGTGTCGAAAGATTAGCATGTCACCAGGTCCGGGCACCCAGCACCAAGACGTGAAACCAGCCAGGGGTTGGGGCAGTTAGGACGTTGAGCACTCTGTTTTGATACGTTGTCAGCATGGATCCCTCTTATTGACCACGGAAGACAGAATGACGCTGGGCTACTGGTCATCAATTCCTTTTTCCTGCTAGTGTTAATGGGTTCATCTCCCTGATTTCAGAAATCAGATCACTGAATCCGAAGCTCGATCACCACCTACCCACTAGCGCAGGGGAAGGGGAAGTACTGATGTGGCCACCCTATGCGGTCCCTCCTCTGCTCTGACCGTCGTGACTGTCGGGCGCTCACGCCCCCTCTCTCCATCAGAGATTATCCAACGGAGGGTGATCTACGACCTTGTGCATAGGTATGAGGAGGAAGGGGTCATCCGGACCAGGGACATGGCCTGTTTAGATATTGAGTCAAATGCACCTCGCTTCCATCACCACCCCCGAGGGCCGATTAGGGACCCAACGCGCCCCACCCCGACGTTCAACCATTTCGGGAGCCTATCCCCAGAACACATCAACACATCCCTTCCCTATGCCAATGAGGTGGGGGATGTATGAGTTCGCCAGATCAGGGACCAGCTCTAAGGGTTCACAGTAAGGGTCCCTGCCAGGCCGCATCGACGCTACCGCCCGACTCCCTGAGCTGAAGAGCAGGCAATCTATGCACCCGCACCAGCAGCTCCAAACCATCTGACCTGACTCCAGTGTCGGGCGCGAGCAGAAGAGGATGCCCGCCCTGGGGCACCAATGTCAGCAACAACTGTGGCCCTATCCACTTCTATCTCTTGTCATCAAACCCCCGCATATGTTGAGAAGGGGCAGTTACATGCCCAACCCGGATCGAGGCCCCGACCACCCCACAGGCAGGTTGGGTCGACTCACCTAGTCGTTGGCACAGGCAATGGCCACCGCAGTCCAATTCGCGGTAGTTCCCTCCAGCGTGAAGGCCTACTTTGTGCCACCATTATAGAAAGTAAAAGGCTTCCCCGTGATAGATACACTATGGGTGGGGCTCTTCCTAGTGCTCACTACACTGGGTACGGGGTCACTTCCCCTACCGCAGGCCGTGAGTATGGAGCCATTGCATATCTGGTCACTCACCCACATGGAGGTCCTCCCCATGTCCCTTCCGACATCTGCCCCGGTGCCCCTTGCACCCCAACCTTCAGTCCTCTCGGCCCCAACACCATTGTGGCTAGAGGACTCCATGACCGATATCAGCCCAGCCCCGAAGAGCTACCCACGGGTAGGAAGGCGGGACGTTGTCGCCGCAAGAGAAACGCCAGGGAAGGCCGGACGGAAATTAGACCAGTCAATTTCTTGGACTCTAAGGTGAAATATGACTCGGTGATGGAGCCCTCCCCCCAGTCCTATGAGTCAGGGGCATGGATAGGGACGCAGCGCGTCAGCCTTGTACTACCAGAATGCAAGATCTGTATGATCCCCGCCTCCCTCCAGAGGTAAATCCAAGCGGATGAGGACTTGGCCTGCCCCCAGGGATCAAACTTGCATTTACCATTAGACGTTCCAGAAGCACCTTCCACCTCAGTCAGAGAGGGTGGATAGATTTTCTGGGGACCGACAGAAGAGTAGCGACATGGCACACCGTCGTCAAGCACCAACACTGTGATAGGAGGCCCGTTCGCCAGCCCATCCTATCGTGACGTGACAGCCAGGACACTACAGCCCTTGGAGGGTGACTCAGTATTCAGCGGCCAATCGACCTGCTTGCCATATTCTCCGCCGGCCAGCCCACCGGCCTGCCCCGGCACCGCTGTCGGTTTCCCTTCCATTCTCGATTGATGAGCGGGGCTAGCAAGGGTCAGATCCTTAAACTGGGCCATGGAGCTTCTGGACCGTCCTCGTAGAAGGCCACTTCCCCGAGATGTTTTGGCCAGTCGCAGGATCATATTTTGATATACCAGAATCGCTCACCCCGAGAGAGTTTGAATGTTTCCACCAGACCCTTCGGGTGACTCACTCCTGTCTTCACCATTAGCAAGTGCCCTACCCCGAGATCCAAGCACACCTCGAGGATATCGGTGAGCAGTTTCATCGGGTCAAACTGTCCATGCTCCCCACAGTTCGGCACCCCGAGTCACTTGGCCCCCATATGGCCCTCCAACAACAATGCGTCCAGAGTTTTCAAGTACTCCTCAAAGTAATCGAGGAAGCCACCCCCCACGCGCACGTCCGTGGATAGGGGAAATATGTTTCTCTTCTATTCAGTAAGATTCTCCGGCAGCCTGACTCACCGAGCAGTTTTGAGGGAATGCCCCTGAGGGCAGTAGCGGTCAACATGGCCAACCTGTCGGGAGAGGGGAACGGTTTGGAACCTCTTGATGGGGACTCACCCCCTGAGGACAGGCCGCTACTGAACCCATCTGGGAGAATTACTCACCAATAGAGAAACCTCCTAGGTCTCCCCACACCCACTGAGGCATTAACACAGAGCCAGAATATCGGAAAGGGTAAAAACATGTCGGGGATGTCAAGCTCACCGACCTATCTACCTCAGTGCAGAAGATAGAGAAATATCCCGAGAAGGCCATGCTATGCCAACAGCTTATTGACCAGAATAGGCTGGTTGATGAGATTCTGGCTGAACACATTGCAGAGTGGCGGCCCGACTACGGTGATCCTAGGTCGGGATAGAAGAGGCATGAACAACTACCCCTCGACGAGATTCTCCCGGGCAACTGCGATCATGCCATATTCGATGATAGAGGAGAGGTCGTAGCTCATGGAAAGAGGGCACGGTACATTTTGCCGAACCCTCATGAGTGGCGTGATCACCCAAAATATCCAACTCGTGTTCCTCCCACTACCCCAAGACAGGAACCCGCGTCTAGATGATCCGATGGCGGCACTCATCGCCCGCTTAGAGGCTTTGGAAACTCGGAAGGTGGAAATCCCACCGAAAGTAAAGCCATACCCAGCATGGGTGGATGATATTCCAGCACCTCCGGGATTTTGTAACCCCACTTTCTCCCCCTTTAACGGGACATGAGACCCGCCACAACACCTGGCCCACTTAAACTCGAGGTGTGGGCCAATGTTAGGAACTCTAGCATAGCAGGAGGCCGCCATGCTCTGTTTCTTTGTTCAGACACTAGAAGGGATAGCATTCGTCAGGTACAGCCAGCTCCCTATCGGATCTCTGACTAGCTAGGAGGACCTTTGCAGGAAATTCCTCTACCAGTTCAGATCCACATCCCGGAAGTCAAACATCGTAGACCTCTTCAGGTGCAAGCAAAGGCCCAATGAGCGAGTCGTGGACTTCATCACCCAGTGGAAGGGGCTCACATACTCCCTTGGCATGCCACTAACTCAAGAGAAATTACTGACAATGTTTTTAGGGAACGTCAATGCAGAGATGGTTCCTTCTATGATCACATAGAATTACCCCGGAGGGTTCTGGGACATCTCAGACAAGGCTCAGCACCTCGAAGAGGCCCTGCAACAGGCCAGTCAGGCATGCCCGCTGCCTTCTGTGATCCCTGAAAGGAGAGCTTCCAGAGCCGAGCCCGCTGTTGTGGCCTAGATAGAGGCCCCTAGGAAGCTAGAGTAGCTAGGAGTGAGGCTAGCTCCATAGCCCCATAGGGTCCACCCCCACGAGCGCAGCTTCCAGCCGAGCAATGACCGCCTCAAAATCGACAAGTGCCTCCGCGTAACTCCCCGCCACCACCTAGGTGAGATAATCAGGTTCCGCCTCCTCAGCATGCTCCTCCAGCCCCTCGTCAGGGCCAGATTTCTAGATCCCCCTATTCAGACAGAAGGAATCAGACATACTCATTCGACGAAGCTCAGGTCCCTGGTTACTTCCGTAGTGCTTTGGAGTAGTGAATAGTGCGGTTACCCGAGTGCCGGAAGCCAGAAGAGGTGCATCTCACTGATCACCCCAACTACTGCCCTTATCACCGAACCCTGGGGAACACCATCCAGCTATGCTACGTGTTCAAGGACTAGCTCTAAGACCAGATTAACAATAATATAGTCAGGTTTGGCCCAGCCCCAACACAAGTATCAAGTGTCTTTTTGAGATTAGAGGGTGGTAGAGGTGATGAGGATGAATGGCAGCAGGTTTCTGACCGTGGGTACCTGAAGTATAATGACTGGATGGCCCACAAGAAGGTCTCCCACGCCCATGGCATTATCCACGCATGCCTGAATCAGCCACAACCTTCAGGAGCTATGGTTGCTACTTCGACATCATCATCCCAGCCCGCCTCTTCCCAGAAGAGCAAGCAATGACGGCACAAGAAGAAACGACACACCCTTCCAATGTCGTCGTCATCCCGCACTCTTGGCAACTTCATGCCCCCAGAAATGGGGATCCCTCCGAGACTCCACTCGGTAATGGATGACTCCTCAAGTGATAGTCATGGGTATGCTTCAGTTAACACCGTAGAGTTGGTAAATCCATTTTTGACTCCCAACAATGAGGGACGTCAGGTGGACTTTCCCAATGTCCCCATTCATCACCAACGTCGGCGGAGCCGTGGATACATGAATCATCGGGGCATGATAGTTGTCACCTCGATCCAGGTCGTGCATTCCACTGAGACCAGGAAGCAGGTCCAGTACATAGATCAGCACATGCGGCCCCTTCATCTGGTGTCGACAGGTCCGCCTCCACCATTGTTTGTGTTGCTGGATCAGGCAGAACAACCTCAGTCGTACCGCGACCAGCTCTACCCTGCCACCAGTCGACCCCAGCCTTCCAGTCCTAACCCGACAGCCACTCTCCAGGCTTTTACTAGTGAACAGCGAGACGTGCCTAGTACCAGTCAGCCACCAGTCCTTCCGGCAGGGCCCGTCATGCTTCCAATTGCAGAGCGGCCTCCTGTAAGCAGGGGCTCACGTTTGGCATGAAAGTATGATGTCCTGATTCACCTGGTCGTCATCCTAGCAAGGCTTTCTATCCTTGAGGCTCTTCTCCTATCATATGAAATGTGCTAGGTGCTCACCGAGGCCCTAAGGATCCCCCTCCAGTTTAAGACAGAGGTAGAAGCTGCAGAAGACTTCCATGCTAAGGCAATTGAGAATGCAGAATATCAGGCGGTTATCTCATTCCCTGGTGAAGATGAAGACCCTCCCATACAGGGGCACATTCACCCACTGTACATCATAGGCCAATTCAATGGTGTGGAAGTCCGCCACTATCTTGTTGACACGGGTTCCAGGATTAACCTAATCCCAACTCGGAAACTGCGGAAGCTGGGTCTGTCTGAGGATGATTTAACTCCCTTCGACCTCAGGATCCAGGGGTATGACAGAACCGAGCAAACTCCAGTTAGAAATATTCACTTGAAGACCTAGTTTGGTGGCTTAATTTCCAGAACCTAATTCATGGTTTTCTCTCAGGACACCGCCTACAATGCATTGATGGGCATGTCGTGGCTCCACCTTCACGCGGTGGTCCCCTCATCATATCACCAATGCCTCAAATACTCTCTTAATGGTTGAGTAGGCATGATCCAAGGAGATGTTTCTCTTTTTCCCTCTTTTGAAGCCCGTTATCTGGACGAAGACTTCTATAAGATGAAGGATAAGCAGATTTTAGCAGGTAAGGTTGAGCCCTCCACTATCACAAGTGATCCCTGTGAAGGTTTGGATGATGCCTACGTCTTCCCAATCCATTGGTTGGAGGCCACAACCTCCGACATGGGGCAATGTTTTGTGGTTTCGGGTACAAGTGGAAGGCATATTCCCGGGTCCAAGCGATAGCAGAAAATCACATCATACTCCTACACCCACTAGGCTCAGGTGTTTCCTGAACCTCCTACCCCTATATGGTATCGGGACGTCAGGCTCATGGAAAAGGTAGTACGTCATACCTGTCTCTTCCATCGGGCTGGAATTAATCGGCTCAATCCGACGCGCCACTACTGCTTTGATGTCATCAAGCGTGGCCCCTTGGGCCAATGACCGGATGAGATTGGATCTACTACCTTCATCCCTGTGGTCTCAGTGGCGTGTGAGTCTCCTGAAATGATGACCACTGCCGCCCAAGCCGGCACCAGATTCCCATCAGGTTCTGGTAGCCCCAGAGAAGCTCCCCCCATGGAAGATCCCTCCACAAGTGGAGAAGAGGATCTAGAGGATGCTCCCTCGGCCTTTGTAGATGGCGTCTCTACCACGACCGATGAGTTAGTACAGGTGAACATCAGTAGCGAGGACGACCCAAGACCCACTTTGGTCAGCACCTCCATGCCCTCGAGGAGCAGCAACGGTATGTAGAATTCCTGAGATAGAACTGTGACGTGTTTGCTTGGAGTTATGAAGAGATGCTAGGACTAGATCTTCGGGTAGCTTTCCACCGTCTTGGACTCCCAGCAAACCATCGCGGGTTCAAGCAACCTCCCGGAAAGATGCACCCTTCTCACGATGCCATGGTTGAGGCCGAAGTTGACAAGCTTATTAAATCCAACTTCATCAAGGAAGTTTAGTACCCCTAGTGGCTGGCCAATATTGTGCCAGTCAGGAAGAAGAACGAACAGATCAGGGTCTCTATCGACTTCTGTGATCTGAACTGCCACTTTCTAAAGGATGATTTTTCCCTTCCAGTGACAGAATTGTTGATTGATGCCACGACCGGGTTCCAAGCCCTCTCCTTCGTGGATGGGTATTCCAGGTACAACCAGATCTGGTTGGTCCCCGAGGAAGAAGATTTCACTACCTTCAGGGCCCCCAAGGTACTTTTTGTTACTAGGTTAGGCCCTTCAGCCTGAAGAATGCAGGTTCCACCTATCAATGGGCCATGAATCGCATATTCAAGCCAATTCTCGGGATGTTGGTGGAATTCTATGTGGATGCTCTGGTGGACAAATCTCACCAGCACCAGGACCATCTCAAGGACCTTGAGAAAGTGTTCGTCTTCCTCCGTTCCCTCCACATGAAGATGAACCCATTGAAGTGTTCCTTCGGGGTCACCTCCGGCAAGTTTCTTGGATTTTTTGTCAGATTCTGAGGCATCGAGATCGACTCGGAGAAGATTAAGGCCATCCACCAGATGCCTCCCCCGAGCAATATTCGGGAGCTTCGAGGTCTCCAAGGCCACTTAGCCTACATATGCCGATTCATTGTGAATCTGGTCGGCAAGTGTAAGCCCTTTTTCCAGCTCATGAAGAAAGGCACCACCTACGAATGGGATGAAGAGTGTCAGACCGCCTTCGAGGAAATTAAGCAGTATATGCTCCAACCTCCGGTCATGATGCCGCCCATTTCCGAAAAGCCACGTGTCCTTTACGTGACCACCCTGGAATGGTCCCTCGAGTACCTCATCCTGGAATGAGGGAACAGAGAACAACCTCTTCTACCTCAGCCGCATTCTCCTCGATACAGAAATTAGATATTCTCCCATTGAGAAGAGATGCATGGTGCTCATATTTTCCGTATAGAAATTACAGCACTACTTCCAGCACCAAGAGGTACAGCTGGTCTCTCAGGTAGACCTATTGAAGTACATCCTGAACCGACTTATGTTGACTAGATGACTAGCGTGGTGGGCGGTGATCCTCCAGTAGTTCGACATCAATTTTGTACCTCAGAAGGCTATCAAAGGACAGGCGTTGGCAGACTTTTTAGCTACTCACCCAACCTCTTCGGATCAGCCACTGGACCTAGGTTTTCTTGATGAGGTAATCCTCTCGGTCGATCATGTTGTCCCATGCTGGCAGATGCACTTTGACTGTGCCTCCCAGAGCCCCACCGGTTGAAGACTCAACGATCCTAGGCTCAACAGAGTGGGTCTCGGTATCATCTTCATCACACCGGAGCAAGTTGTTCTACCATATTCATTCCTATTTTCAAAGGGCTGCACCAACAATGAGGCCGAATATCATGCCCTCATTACTAGCCACGAGCTGTCCCTCAAGATCGATGGGTCCCATCTGCATGTGAAAGGGGTATCCAAGCTAGTCATCAAGCAGGTCAATGGTGACTATGTTGTCAGAAATCCATAACTCACGCCATTGTTGGAGTGCACCCTCCATCTAATGACTCTGTTCCATTCTGAGCCAGAGGTTGTTCATATCCCCAGGTCGCAGAACAGTCGAGCAGATGCTTTGGATAGCTTGGTTGCATCGCTTGCGGAGCCCGGACAGGATGACCTGATTATCCACGTAGCGCACCGGAGATTCATTGCTCTCGTTACCCCGGAGGATTATTGTGGACCATGAGTGAACCATATTACCACTGGTTCCCCTACGTCATGGGCCCTGGGTAATTCAGATATGATGATCAAAGTAGTTCTCGATTGGAGGACACCCTTGGTAGAATACCTCCAATGTGGCAATCTTCTGTCAGACCGGGCTGAGCGGGAGCGAATCCGACGTCGCGCGCTGCAGTTTACCCTTCAGAGTGGTCCCAGCCTTGAGAAGATCCTTTACAGACGCATATTTGATGGTATCCTCCTCTGTTTCCTTCAAGGATTCGAGATCCCTCAGGTCATGTAAGAGGTTCATGTTGGTTCCTATGGTGCCCATCAGGTCGGGTCAAAGTTGTCTCACCAAATTCAGAGGATGGGGTACTTCTGTCTATCCATGATCTATCACTACAATGAGTTTTACAAAATATTTCATGTGTTCCAAGTTCATGATAACTTTGTGCATCGGCCACCGGAGCTCCTCCACACTACCAAGTATTCTTGGCCCTTTTCATTCTGGGGGTTGGATGTCATAGGACCTTACCCACCGGCGACAACTCGCCAATGTCGGTTCATTCTTACCACTACGTATTTCATTTCCAAGTGGGCAGAGGAAATTCCGCTCAAGGAATTCAAAGCTCTTTCTATCGCTCACTTCATGAGTTCCAACTTCATATATCGATTTGGAGTGCCTCACATTATCCTCACGGATAACGGAACCAACTTACGAGTAGCCGAGCTGAAGAAATTGTACGCCATGTACAAAATTCGCTCTAACCATACCTCCCACTATCACACACATGCAAATGGAAAGATCAAGGCGTTTAACAAAACCCTCTCTAACATTCTAAAAAAAATTGTTGGTCAGAACAAGAAAAGTTGGCCGAATATGCTCCCCAATTCCCTCTGGGCTTATCGGATGATGACTCGCAATTCCACTCAGGTGACCCGTATTCCCTGGTGTACGAAGCTGAGGTCGTCCTGCCCATCGAAATTCAGTTTCCCTCATTGCGCATGGCGGTCTATGACCAGCAAGCACTAGATAGAGTTTCTGAAATCTGTCTAGCCGAATTAGAAGCACTGGACGAGAATAGGCTTCACACCTTGCACAACCTGGAAAGGCATCAGAGTATTATGGCTCGATCTTTCAATAAGAGGGTTCACCTACGCTCTTTCTTGCAAGGCAATCTGGTACTAGCCCTCAGGGCACCAATGATTCCTGGCAGGAAACCACCAAAGTTGGATCCCAAATGGGAGGGGCCTTTCATTGTCCATAAGGTCTATCCCAATGGTGTGTACTCCCTGGTGACTATGGATGGTGAGCGTGAAACTCCTCCCACCAACGCCATGTTCCTCAAGTAGTAATTTTCCTGAGCCTAAGGGTCCTGCATGACCCTAAACTGCTACCGCGGTCCCCCATGACCTTAAACTGGATCAGGGTCTTGCATGACCCTAAACTGAAACTGCGGTCCCCCATGGCCATAAACTGGATCACGGTCCCACAAGACCCTAAACTACATTTGGTCCTACATTTTGGCCCCTCCGGTCCCCCATGACCTTAAACTGGATCAGGGTCCTGCATGACCCTAAACTGCAACTGCGTTCCCCCATGACATTAAACTGGATCATGGTCTCGCAAGACCCTAAACTGCAATTGGTCCAACATTTGGGCCCCTGCAGTCCCCCGTGACCATAAACTGGATCACAGTCCCGCATGACCCTAAACTGCACCCGGTCCTGCATGACCCTAAACTGCATTTGGTCCAGCATGACCATAAACTACACATGGCCCTACATATGGGGCCCTTGGTCCAAATTATAATACCTTAAACTAAGATCCTTGTGGTCCGGCACGACCTTAAACTTCATGCTCGTCCTCACTGCAAGACGTTAAACTGCAAGCTGGTCAGATCTTCCTGACCAAGGCCCAGCCTCAGGCCCCTTGGCCTTCTCGGTCCCCTTAGCATATTCCTTACCTAGAGTGTGTGGTGTAGTGTAGGACTATGTCCTCATTCACCATGGGTCACCCACTGTGTCGTACACATTCCTGGATGAAATGCCTCTCATCGTCCTACATGTCGTCAAACTATTCTTCAAGAACTACGTTCGACTTGATTCCCATCTTTATGGGATACGTAGGACTGCCTAAACATTAAGGTTTTAGGTCTAGCCCTATCACTTAGGAGATCCCACGATATCTCAGTCACCTCGACCTCTTGGTCTGTCCCTCCCCACGGGGGACATATAGTTGTGGTACAGGGTTTTGGCACCATTCCACCTTTTCCCAGGAATCCGCCATCTTTTGGTTTCTCTCAAACTGAGCCCTTTAACCCTTTCTAGTGGTCTGCTAATGTGTTCAGAGTACTATGGTCTATAACGTGGAGTGTCATATTCGACATAGGCAAGTTCCTTCCACTTGCCAAGCTTCGTGGTCCCCTTCATTCGGTCCCCCGTTATCTTTCACACCTGAAGGGAACCCCAAGAACGGCTTGGATACAACGCCTAAAGTCTCTCCTACCATCACGGGCCAACGACCCGGAGGGTTTTAGACAACAAATTGATACAAATAAAACATTTTTAATATGTTCAACGGTCGATGCTCATTTTTTTGTCCCCATTTTAGGCTAACACGACAGGATGATGTGTTCCAAACATGGTCAGCAATAATCATCTGTTGCCACCCCGAATCCTTCAGGCCCTGAATGTCGGTTGCATAATTTTCATTGTGTTCCACCCCATCATGTCAAGGTGGAATCTCGACACTCCTTGCACTAACCCTAAGTTCACCTCCACACGTCAGGCGGACAAAGCTGCATGATGACGTCTCTCGGGGCTCCCACGGTCCGAGTGCCAAGGTTATATGCTTGGGTTTTCTCTAAGGATCATACGCAGCTTGACCCTCATCCCCATGAGAAATGAGGAGTCACCCAGACATTGCGTTTATGGCCCAGCTCAGCTGGAAGCTATTTTCTCTTGCCCCCTGATTGTTGGACCCTCGTCGACTCCTTGTCCCGAGGCTCCTGTCCCGGAATCGCATGTAGTGACGGTATGAGGATATGTCCTCATCTAAATTGGGTATGCCTTATCGCATCGTGCATGTTCCCCCAGGTCCAAGCCATTCAACCTTAAAATGTGCTGATTGGTCCTTCCACACGACCATAAACTGTGATGATATCATCCCGGACGCATGACGGAAAATGGCACTGTATTGTGGTGACTTCCCCATAGGGGACATCACATTGGGTATCGGTCAATTACCATACCATTTTTCAATGCCTGTTACGACTTGATTATTGTGGCGAAGCTAGGGATTTCTACCCTAGGCAGGTCGTTCCAAGAAAGAAAACCCATTTACCTTCAAGAACATATAATATTCATCAAATACTTCTTCTTTTGGTGCGAGGTCTAGATCCGCACTTTCATCCTTGGCACAAGTACCATGTTGTGTCATGCCATCCTTCAAGAACTACATTTATCTTGATCCCCGTTCTCATGGGTCACGTAGGAACACCCAGACATCTTGTATAAGGGTCCAACTTGAGGTCTGTTAATTCATCGTGTTTGTCCCACCTTTGGGACCTTGACCACGGGACTGCGTGGTGTGGTGAGAAGAACCTCGTCCTCATTCACGTCGGGTTTGCGATAACCACACCACGTGCACCTCATTATGAGAATTATCCCTCCTGTTTCTTATCCTATACGATGTTAAAAGGTTCCCTAAAGAACTACAAATGGCTTGATTCTCATCCTTATGAGATATGTAGAAGTGCTTGGGTACTTCCCCACAGGCCCAGCCTAACTTTCGTGTTTGGTCCCTTGACCTAAACACGTTTCCAAGGAGCACATGGTATGCGGGACCTTTCCCCCATTCATGTTGGGTTCCGCAACCACTTTACCATGTGTCTGCCACTTCCCTTACCCCTTTGGTATGATCTTTAAGACCTTAAACTAAGACCCTTTTCTAGAGATACGTGTGGATTGTTTCTCATCCTTATGAGATACGTAGGAAATCCTAGACATTTCGTCTAGGGTCCAGCCCTAGGGATTACCAAATCTCGTCCCTCCTCACTGTCGACCCCTTGTCCTGGCTTCTTGGGGAGTGGTGTAATTGTGACATCTACCACGAATAAGTTCGGGATGCCCTATGGTGATGTTGGTAAGCGATAGTTCTCTCAGCAGAGAGGTCCTGTCTGAAAATTGGGATGATCCGTGACCAGATTAATATGTCTGCCTAATGCGCCTCTGCCATGGTGGTGCAATTTTGAGAGTGTTGGAATCTGTTTGAACAAACCACCACTCCACCTTCCACGCTTTTCATTCCCCTTTTTCCGGATCCTCATCCTCTTTCATTTTTGATGGGACCCCCTAACAGTATGGATAATAGACTTTGGTCCTCCTGCAATAACAATATGGATGATAGACCGTTGGTCTGCCTATTATAGCAATATGGATGATTGACCTACGGTCTGCCTGGTGTCCTGGGACAACATTCCGGGAGACTGGTCATGTTTGATGGGACCCCCTAACAGTATGGATGATAGACCTTGTTCCGCCTACTGTAACAATATGGATGATAGACCTTTGGTCTGCCTATTGTAACAGTATGGATGATAGACCTTGGTCCACCTGCTATCATGGGCCAACGTTCTGGAAGACCGATCGACGACATTGGAGGTAGGCCCCATGTTTCAAACATGGTCAGTGCTCAACCCTCATTTTTTGTCCCCGTTTCAGGCCAATGCGATATGGATTCTGTGTTTCTGCCACGGTTAACAGTTATCCACCATCGTCGCGCCTCCCATAGTGATTCGGATTTGGGTAACGTGATTCACCTTTTCCCATCTCCCTATGTTCGGATGGATTTTAATTCCCACGGAATTTCCCCACTCCTGTGTCAAGACACATTGAGAAGGTGATATATCAATCGGTATGAGGTCCTCTCCTTAGAAATCCAAGCCCGATTTCAGATGCCTGAAGCTTGGTTGACACTCCCACGAAGTGGTAGATTATGGTTGAGCATATCAAACCAAAGGTACAAATAAATGGATTTGTCCATATATTGGATAATAATGATGATTAGTACAAAAAAAGTTCATGAGATGGCCAAAACAGGGCCCTTAAGGATCAGCTTTTTGGATTGATCTTTCCAGCACCGCTACCCTTTGGTTGGTGGCCTCCAGGACTGCTTATCTATCCCTGAAGACTCTCTCTTCTTTAGTAGCTGTAGAGCGTAGTTCTCCAATCCTAGCTCGTGCATATTCCTGTTCCTTTTGAAATACGATAATCTGGTGACTCACCTCCATCAGTTGTTCTTGGCCGTTATCTAGCTGGGCCGTTAGTTGCTCCATGAGCATAGAGCATGTTGCAATGAAGACCTCCTTCTTTTCCTCCTACCCTTCGAGGAACCGGACTTCCTGCTCCGCCCTCAGGAATGATTGGGTGCTCACTGATCTTTCCCGAAACTGAGCAACGTCGGTGTGCCAGCTGCTCTCATGTATCTTCTCGGCCATGTAATCACGGACCGTCATATGAAGACGTTGATCGTCATCCCCTCCGGCACACAGAAAGCGCATCTAGGTCTGGAGTGATCCCATCCTCCTTAGCCAATCTGCCTGAGGCTGCCTAAGAAAGCGTTGAATTCACTTCCACCCTTTGTGTCGTGACATCTGGATCTCCTCAGCCACTTCCGAGTCTGAATCGTCTATCTCATCGGGATTAGCGGGCCGGTACGCAGGAAAAGCATCTAGCGGGTCAGTAGCAGGGTCTGCCTCATGGATGCCTTCACAAGGAATAGGATCCTCAACATCCGGCCGACCTTCCTCTCTCACCCCGGCAACGACGGTGCCTCTGTCGGCTTCCGACCTTTCTCCAATTACAGCACCGCTGATGTCTGCCGCCCCTTGCTCACCAATTGTTGGGGCTGACACAGTTGTGTGTTCTGGAAGCGGTGGTATGTCCGCCACAAGTCCAATCATGGATGTCCTAGGCTCATCATCCCAACAAGCCTCCAATGCCAAGATCACTGTACGAGCATCATCCTGATTAGTTGAGTTTTCTGATATTAATCACCAGTAGCAAAGTAGGGGACTTACACGAACCCATAGCGTCATCCTCAGGTGTGCTAGCTACTATAGGAGCTATTGTGGCTGGAGACCCCTCAGTGCTTGTCAGTTCGATAATGGGTGTTGGAGCCCCATCATGTCCCACCGGTGCTTCTCCTCCCTCTATTGGGGACACCTGATCAGCACCTATATGATCCTGGGTGAAATAGAGAGAAGGATTAGAAATTTCATAAGAGAATGGATGAATAAGGAAGATGAATAAGGATAGAGACAAACCTCGAGTATCTCAGTTATGTTAAGATCAGAGCCAATAATCGCGCTGCTCTCCCGGAGACCCCCTTGGTAGGTCACCCCCTGAACCCCCTCATCTTCGGGTTCTCCTTATCCTTCACCTTCTCCTTAGTTTTCTCCTTCGCCTTCGTCTTCTCATGTTTCCTCCTCCCCCTCTGACTCCTCATCACTGTCTCCTTCTCCCGCTGGCATCACTCTTGGATCATGCTCTGGGTCGAGCATCACTTTCACCAGGAAAGGTGGCTCTACACGCCAATCCATTTGGCATGTGTATGTGTCTATGGCCATTAGATATGCAAGTCGCCGATGGAAGTTCACCCACTCGGTAACTCGAATGAGCCCAACCTCTGGCAGCTGGATCCCATCCTACATTATCTTCTGCTAGATGGCTTCAATGCTCATTGATTGCCACAGGGTCATCTAGGCTGACCACAATGCCGGGAAGATTACATCTTGGGAAGGTTAGAGCAGGTATCTTATCTTCTTTCTGGGCGGTTCTCTGCCCGCCTCGTGTGACCCCCCTCTGGGCAACAAGGTCGCAGCGACACCATACGATTTCCCTGCTACTGAGGACCCAGCCCGCGCAGGCCTCACTGCCTGACGTGCCCCTAGTTCCCCCCTTCTAGAAGCACCTTGCATGCTCCCCCATCACCCAGTTTCCACGTGGGTAGTCTCGAGTTGCAGGACTCGCTTGGGTAAAATCCCCTCAGGGTACGTGATAGTCCAGAGTTCGGTATACACGGTTGATAAGTCGGCATCGACCCCAGTGGGAGGAAGGGTGACGACATCACCAGATCCATAAGTGGTGAACATTAACCACATATTTCAAAGGATGCAGGGATTCTTCTCCTCCCGGATGTCCGTGAATACCTTCTTCGGCATTCGATGGAGGCACCTGAACTTCCTGGAAAATCGGGACGGCACGTAAGGCTCACAGATGATCTTCCCGTCAATCTGAGCTACAAGCACCCCACCTCAGATGCTCTGGAAGTATTCTTTCTACTCCAGCGAGCCTTTCCCATTGTCCACCATCTAGACGACCGGGGTGGGGAACGTGCTGAAGTTGAAATTGGCGTGGTTACCGATTCGGATCCTTACGTCCTCCTCGTTGAGCGTCATTGGTGCAACCCCAGCAATGTTTAGGAGAGATGGCCGCAAGACGTTGCCCGGAGGACGAATGGCATTCGGGAATGTGTATCCACCAAGATGAGATGTCACCCAACCGTGAAATATCTAGAAGGGGCCACACACCCTCCGAGGTGACCCCCCTCTGGAGATGCATCCTAGAATGGCATACAACCTAGCCAACACGGGGACCCCTAGATTGAACCTTTTGTTGGCAGCCATGGTGCCTGCCATCACTAGGGTTGCTGGACGGACTCCCATTCTTTCATCTCACACTGGTAGGAGCCACCCGCTCAGGAAGGTGGCGAGGAACCCGGCATATCAGAAGTTCGGGTCCCATGCCTCAATGATGCAGTAGCCCCACGATTGGTATTGCCCCACCTCTAGGTTCCTCCAATACGATCCATTCTTGCTCATCTGAGCCGCGGTTGGGCACCGTTTTCCCCTCCCCAGTATATTGACAGTCGGGAACTTCTCTAGGAACTAGCTGAACCAGTCCTTGTAGGCAATGTCCTTCAGAAAGTCCTTGACCGCCCATCCTCTCTTTGGCGAGCTCCTACAAGTGCCACGTCAGCATGGGTGTCCGTGACCTGTCTTCCGAGGTGTTCATTGGAGTGATGAACTCATCGTATTGGTAGCCCTCCAGTGGGATACCTCTGATGCAATGAACGTCCCAGAGGCTGATACCAACTTCCCCATGGTGAAGATGGAATGTGTTGGCTTCAGGATACCATCGGTTAAACAGCTCCGGCCTGAGTTCAGGTTGACGGTAGAAGTGGAACTGCGACGTCCAAACCGCCTCGAACAGACCAATATACCGCAGCTCGGCCCTGAATTGGTAGCACATATGGAGAACCCAGTATGCCTAGGCCCACTCACTGGTGAAGTTTCCTCCGGACCGTAAGTCCCAATATTACATCCACCCCTTAGTGTCATCTGTGATGCTCTGATGGAATGTGCTCACATAAAGGGTCGGGGAGCTCTCCGGAACAGGATCGCCTCCATTAATGGTCCTGATACTCGGGTTCAGGACATACGCATCCATGTTTCTGGTCTTTCTAGTAGGATGACCATTGTTGGTGATGTTGTAATGGTGAAGGTTGTCCTCCCGGGTCACCCATGACTGCGGTGTGTCCACCTCGAAGCCCGGAAATGGAACCTCCTCCAGGATGCTGAAGTTCCAAAGTGGAAGGTTGTTAGATAGAGGATACTCTTTATGGGCAGGGGTCAATAGGTTGAACAAGGTAAGGTTGTCGGAAACAACCACCTTGGAACCATAAACCTCTTCATTGGCCGCCATTTCACCTCTATGAGCGGCGGCTTCCCCCTCATCAACTTGGTTCGCGACCATCTTGAGTTCTTTGAGATTTGCGCGAAATCAGGATGAGGTGCGCGAAATCGGAGAAATTGGCACGAAATTTGGGTCTTCGGCACGCAATCCAGGAGTTAGGCATGAAGTCAGAGAACTTGGCATGGAATATCCTGAGTTCACGTGTAAATGCGGCCGGAATTTGGAAAGAATTGTGTGCTACCAAAGCATTTTTTATGCGCAGCTGCAGAAGCAATTTCACGCACGAAAGCGTTGAGCCTATCGCGCGAAAAATCTTGTGTATGGAACTTGGGACCAGGGGCCCTTTCTTATAAGCGAGGTCGGGGTTCCGCGCTGTGCAGAAATCGAATTCCACGCTAACTTGGAGTTTTGCGCGCGCTGTTTGGATTTTGCACACAAAGTGCGCACGAAACCCACCACTTCGGTGTTTCTGTGTTTCCCTTGGAATCTGATCATTGTGACCTCTCGCTAATCCAATTCCAAGGGGGGGGAATTATAGATGCCGAAAAATTCCGTAACTCCTAGAGGAAGTTTTGAAATGACGAAGCGAAGTCATATTCGGATTCGGAGGCTCGGTCCGGAGGGCCCGGATGTGGTGTGTGAAATTAAGGAGGACTTGTGAGAAAAAATGTTTCCCGCATGAAGGAAGTCCGGGATGCATGGAAAAGAACCGAGGTGGCACACAATTTTGTGTGCCCGGTCCCGCGCGGTGAGGCATTACATGCCAACTGGTCCTGGTGTGGAAGATTTCGCGCGCCGCCCGAATTCCGCGACACCTAGAGCCTATAAATAGAAGGCAACCCCTTCCGTTTCGGGGTTGCGGAATTTAGACCAGCTCCCGTGCGCGAAATTGGACTCCAACGCACGCAATATGACTTTCAGGTATTGAACCCTTTCATGCAACCTTACCCCACAGTTTTCCTTTGTTTTCAATCCCACCGGCTTAAATAAAATTACAAACTCCTCAGGGTTCCTCCTTTACACACAATCACATCCATTGCGTTCACTCCCTCCTTTGGGCGCAAAACCCAATTGCGCGCAATCCCATCGTTAGCTTTTTCCCTACCTTAGGGATCGTCTGTTTCCCCCACACACAATCCCCTAAGCTGTGCGCAATACCTCTTCCCCAATTGTGGGCCCTCCTGATGTTTTTTGTGCAAACCTTCTCTTTGCACGCAAACCCCAGGACCCCTCACCTTGACAACCCCTGGGGTGCCTCCCTGAATATGCGCCCGATGTCCTCTATACCGGGCATGTACGCCATGCATTGTTTTCCAGTACGGACTTCCAGGCTCATACGATGTAACCTCAAGGTCCCTTGGGCGGTGTTTCCCATTGCACTGCTTTGCCTTATGCTCCTTCACATAGGCATGCTAACATCTATTGCTTCTTCGCATAGCCATGCTAACGTGGACCCCTCGATGGTTCACCCTGTCACCCATTTCACCACGGCCTGGTCGATGCCTTCCCTCCCACAAGGGGTAGAGGGTGTTGGGCATGTAAGCCCTAGGGGTGTGGAGCGAACCCACCTCATCCGATCTGCAGGACGTTAAACTGACAAGCCCCTCGTCCTCAACACATGACGTTAAACTCTGATCTGACCCCGTGCCTCACACGCATGGTCCCCCAGCTCGAACATTCTTTACGCTACTCGTATCCACAGAAATGGATTCTTCCTCACATGGAATGATATCCTCCCTCTTGGAGTGGCGTTTGTCCACGGGGGAAGGGCTGCCTCAAAGCGTAAGCCCCTAGCATCTCTTGTAGAAGGTATCACCCATGCACGTCCATACTTCCCTCTGCGCTTTGTCACACTACGGGCCTCCATCCTGGAGTAAGTCCTAGAACCATGGGCCGCTAAACGCGTAAGCCCCTTTCTACTTCTCACGGACGCACCGTTCGCAACGTGATCGTCTGGTCCCTACTGCCTCTTGTTTCTCACACCGAGCATGAATCACATGGTCTTAGAGTGAGCATCAACCATGACAACTATTATGGTCTACCTTAGAGAGTAATCCCTATCCCGGTGAACTACGATGACTTTGATCCATGCTAAAGCATGGTACGTAGGAAGCCTCCATGAGGTTCAAGACCACCACCCGGTCGTTCTGACCTCTTCACGTCGGTTCGCCAAAACTTTGGGCCGCCTCAGAGCATAATCCCCAAATTGCTCGTAATGAATGACGTTAAACTGTATGCCCTCATCCCGCATGATGTTAAACTTTATGCCTTCATCCCACAGGATGTTAACCTATAGGTCGTCCAGCACGACGTTAAATTGTATACCCTCGTCCCACATGATGTTAAACTGCACCACCTGAACTACGTGGACTTTGAACCGTGCTAAATCATGGTACGTAGGTATCCTCCACGAGGTTCAATCCCATCACTCGGTTGTTCTGACCCCTTAGTTTCGGTTCACCAACCACCATAATGGGTCGCCTCAGAGTGTAAGCCCCATATCCACCATTGTGGGCCACCTCATAGTGTAATCCCCATATCCACCATTGTGGGATGGCTTAGAGAATAAGCCTCATATCCATCCATTGTGGGCCGCCTAAGAGTGTAAGCCCCATATCCATCCATTGTGGGCCCCCTCAGAGCATAAGCCCCATATCCATCCATTGTGGGATGCCTCAGAGCGTAATCCCCAAATGCCCCAGTCCCGCATGACGTTAAACTGTGTACCTAAACTATGTGGACTTTGATCTATGCTAAAGCATGGTACATAGGAAGCCTCCAAGAGGTTAAAGCCCCTTCACTCCATCACCCATCCTGATTCCTACCTAGGCCGCCACATCCCTGTGGGATCATGCCACCTCATTCCACTCCACAGTATCCGAGAAACCACCAACATGATGGCCCCGACATCGGAGTTCCCTTCATGGGGTCCTTTTATTTAATCCACTCTCAGTGTTCCGATCAGCCTGATCCATCTCTGCAAGACATTAAACTCGCAGCATACCTCGTGTTAAACATGAGAAGCTAAGAAGAACCTCAGAAGACACTCCCTTGGCATCACCATCTCTGCAAGATTTCAAACTCACGGCATACCCCATGTTAAACATGGGAAGTTGAGGAAAAACTCAGATACATGCCTATGGCATGCCAATTACCCACGTTCCATGTGGGATGCCTTGGGCTTATGCGCCCTAAATAATCCCTATAATAAGGGACAGAAGATAGACATGTCAATCCTTAGCGTCAAGACACACCAAAGACACCCCACCGTGACCATTCTCCTCACTGAAGGTTGCTACCCCGACCAGACCCCTTGGAGCATCTTGACGGAAGCAGCGTAATTAACTAGTGTCCATGAAGATATGGCACCGGGAATGAGATTCATGAAACCGTCTTAAATCTATGAGGGAGACCCGGACTAGGTTATGAGATCCGAAGAGGAATCCACGGAAGGAAGAACCCACATCCCATCATCCTGGTTTCGATCAAGGAGCAGACTTCCTTGAACAAGGAACAGATGACACTTGCCTTTGGAAAGTGGGAATGCGGGGCAACAAGCCGCGCATCCTCCCCTGCGTGACGGATGCGCACGCTCCCCGGTGGAAAGTGTCAGAAAAATTATTGTTATCCTTACTTGTCCTACCTAGGTACCACTCACTGTTAAGGTGAACCTCAACTCATCTTCTATAAAATATATCACCCAAAAAAGATAGAAATCCATCAATGTCAAAATATGGATAATTATTATATATTAATAATAATTCCATGTAATCTCATCTATTCTATGGATAGATCCAAATATTTCATCCCTACAAAATATATGTTCCCACAAAAATATATTATTGGTTATTGTATGATCACCTATAGTGGGATTCAGTTGAGAAGTTTCATATTGGTCTCTAATAAGAACTAATACAACCAGAATAATGTTATAGAAAAAGTGGTACAAATCATTGTCAATATGTATGAGTTACAACCTGTAATGGAACAAATATAACCTCAAAAAACATTTAAAATTTCTAAATTAAACTACTTATATCATTCATACATCTATACTTCATAAGTCCAACTACCTCAACCTAGAAAGGGATATTTTAAGGTGGTGGTGGAGGGATTGAATCTATAAGTCTTCAATCTAAAACATAACACATGTCACCCCATAACATCATCCTAAACTCTTGAATATGATAGATTTTATAGAGATAAAATAGAAAAATAAACCTCCCTCCAAGGTTTTCAATCAAAGCTCTAAGTCTGTAAAAAATACTTCACAAATAGTTTCAAGGGAATACCAGATGAGGTCTGAATACCATCATGTGTAATAAAAAATGGTCATAATGTAAGAAATCGGGCCTTTATTGAGATATGGAAATTTCATTTTGGGTAAACTATGTTTAATTTCTTTTTTTTCTTATACCCTATGTTGGGATGTGGCAGGTTGGGTTTTTTGTGAGGAACATTTTGAGAAAAAGGATGATGGAAAGATGTAGGATATGAACATGTTGTGTGCATGGTCTACACATCGCGTACTTGTCTTACACGTCATGTAATATCCTATAATGATGTGTATCCTTTCTTTTTCAGAATAAAATAAGTAGTCCACCTCGTGTTCTTGGCCTACACATAGTGTACTGGCCCGTTGGGTTTTTTAAAAAGTGAAAAAGTTTCCCCTTATATTTTGACAACAAATAGAATCCTATCATTTTTTGAACCCAAAACCCATTTAATAGGGGTTTTCAGATCTAGAAGTTTTTTAGACTCTTATTTGAGTGTGGTTTGTCTCATTAGAACCTCATAGGTACGTACTCGATTCCTTTTTAGTCGTTAGTTATTCTTCAAAACAATGATTGTGCTATTTTTTATGTAGGCTCATATGCCCTAATATTGTTTTCATCATACATTCTTCATATCTATTCTAAATCGATATGAATTCAGACTTGATATTAGACTATCTCTCTACAACCGAGCTGAGGTAGTTGGTCTATACTTTATTTCAACTTTTCAGGTTCTTTTCTGAAATTCATCCTTTTCATCATCCATTGTACTTTCCAGTGAGACCTCCTTTTTTTAAAAAATTCTTGTAATTGTATTAATCAGAAATAGTGAGGATGCAAATAGGTTGCATTTATGAGTGTCAACACTCATTCTTTGACTCAAGGTGACCCAAGGGATGTGCCTTAAGGAAGTACCCTTTTTATCCCTATTAAAACCACCCAGGGGGTGTGTTCTTGTGATTTCCTAGAAAGAGTAATCCCTTGATATACCTGAATGGTTTTATTTATCTTCTTAATAGATTTACAAACCCATTGATTCATGATATCTAGATATTCTATTATTTTTTATTTTAATTAGGATTATTAAATTGATAATATGGGTGGGTATACCAATATAAATGATTAATGGAATATGAAAATAATTATATTGGAGGGTAGTCCCATATTATTTCATGTTGAAAAATATTTTGCATGAGTGGGTATTATCATGGCTTGTGAATGTTGATATGAGTTGGTATACTCACCTGGAATGAATTATTCAAATTTATTGCTTTGAATGAATGGTTTGATAGATTCCATGGAATACTCTCCGTAGATCTGGAATGTGGTAGTGTATTCCTCGGGCTGACTCTTCCCATTGGGTCTTGATTATGTGGGATGCCTTGGGCCTTGATACCCCATGGATCCGGTTTGATTGGGATCATGTAGGAAATGACATTCCCATAATCCTAGGACCCCAACCAGTGCCTAACCGGGTTTCCACTAGGACTCCTATAGGACTCGATGGGATTCCATGGAAAAGCTCCATGGATTTGTCCCTTCATGGTATAAATTTATTACATGGATTCCCTAGTACGTGACACCTTGGATCCATCCCTTGGGCTCTACCTTTTACTATGCAATGTTTTCGTGGGATTCTAATTTCCACTATACAGAATTATTGTGGGAATCTTGACTTCTTTATACAGTATGGATGTGGTTTGTTTTATATAGATGGATATACGGTGTGGCCGTGTGACTTTCACACTTTTATATAGCTAACTTTTTAGGATATGACACTTTTTCATGGATCCTTGAGGGGTGTTTTGGTTATTATAGTTATAGAAAACATATTCCATATGAATATGTTCTTACTTTACTACATTATTTATACATGCTAGCACTTTTTATATTACTGTTGGAACTATATAGCCTTGTGTGGTTTCCAATTGGTATGTTTTTCTCACACCTCATTTGATCCTCCTTGGTGAATCAAAGAGATTATATGGTTTCATGTGATGATATATGCTAGCGCCCTGGTACAAGTAGTTGATTATGGATTTAGAGCAGGGGATCATATAAAAAAGCTGATCCTTGCGATGTTATGGAGACTTTTTGGTCTTTTGGACTTTTGGGATACTTGTACTATATTTTAATTCCATTTATTATTCTACATGATTTCTAGACACTTGTATCATATGCGTTATTTTTTATATGAGACCCTTTTGGTTATTGATTCGTATTCATGTCTTGTCTTACTTTTAGTTTACTTATATTTATTTTGCTTCTACTATATATTGTTTGTAAAAATTAACTTTATACACTATTAATGATGGAATAGTCTCCCCACAGACTCAACAAGGCCATCTCTAATAGTCGGCATCCTATGGTGTTTTGGGAGATGCACTTGAGTCCTTGTGGAAAACCGAGCTTGGGGCACCGTTTCGGGTGGCATCCAACTCCTGGATGATATAATGTGGTATCAGAGGAGTCTTTTTTATTTTTTCTTACTATTTGGATAAAATAGACCAGGATAGTAAAGATATTTAATTTTTTAATAAATTCTTCCCTAAATTAGCTACCCCACATATAGGGAAAATCCAAATTTCCTCAAATGGATTTTTTCTGTATTTTGATGGTTACAATTTTCTGATTTCACTTTTGGGTGACACACATTATTTCTGTTGATAATGTTGAAGAAATTGTGGGTTTTATTTCTGTTAAAACACTATGAGATGAGGTTATTCCATATCACTAATCATATAGACACTAGTTTGAATCACATTCCATGAATTATTCCATGCCATCTAGGATTCATTAGATAATGCATGTTCTTGTGATAGTTGATGTGATAGTTATTCCTGATGTTGTGTTAGTTTTGGTGCAGTGGATAAAGGAGTGACATCATCATTCAATTCAGAAGGCATATGGGCCCTTATGGATTGGGAAAATGAAGCACCAATAGAATTCATGTGCTAAAATGAATTTGATATGTATGGATTATATGGGCATCAAACTCTGGTTCATGAGGTGTTATGGGACCTCTTGGATCTAAATTTGGTGTATCAATGTTTCAGCCTTATATTAGATCATGTTACGATATACTATACATGAATGACATGATTTGATTCATGGGGAGAATCATCCCCACATGGATCATAATTCATCAGACAAATGGGATTCCCTTTGAGAAGGGATTGTTAAAATTTGTAAATTTTTGTTAATTCTTGATATGAAGGTGAACTCAGTTCTAATTATAAACGAATGATAAAATAAAGTGAACTAAAATTGATTTTGGAAGAGAACATTACAACACCTAACCTTATTAGTGGTATTTTGTAGTATATCTCATCATTTGACACCTATACCTGATCTATAGGGAAGGAAAAGGAGTGAGGTATTAGAGGAAGGTTTTGATTGATCCTACCTTGATATATGCATTTTTGAGCTGTGAACATTTCTTGTATATAGAGACCCTTGATGAACTATTATGGGTTTTTTTTGAAGAACATCGGTTGAAAATATGGGACCATTGGATGAATCCTTTTTGGTTACAAGGAATTTAGATTCTAAATTTCTTTTTTACAATGAAATTCCTTTCAATGTTAAATATTTAAATAGGGATTTTATTATAACATTCCTTTTTGAGCCCATGTGGCATTGTTTAAAACCAAATTCCTTGTTGTGAAATTGTGATTGTGGGTTTTTTAAAATTCATTCAAATGTTTTAAGGTTTAAATGAATAAATAAAATGGATTAAAATTTTAAAATGAGGTGTTTTCCTTTGTTTGAACCCATTAGAAAGGGTATTTTTGAACTTTTTGACGATATGCCTTTGAACAGACACCTGAGGAATCATCTGAAGTCTATTTCATTTTAGAAATGACTTAAATGAAAATTGGTTTTTGAGCCTTGTTGAATCATGTTTTTTATCTAATGATGGGGGTCGATGGTTATGCTTTGTAAGGTGATAATCCATGTTAGGTAGCACCCTTATAGGTTGGTGTCTTTATTTCCACATGGATAATTCTGACATTGTTACCACTTGGGTATCATTGTCCCTGGTAGGATATTGGTTTTTAAATAGTACACCCTTATTCAGATGGGTGATCATTGTATCTTTACCCTTGATATGGGAATGAGCATTGAGGACTGATTAGTTTAGTAGGTTAGACACACCTCAGTCATGGTCAGGTTCTTAGGATGGCACGTGAACCCCTCTTTCATTTAGTGATGGGTGACTTGGCATGTCGTCATTGGTGTAAATGGTTGTGTACATGATTTTCTTCAGCTATTTTTACATTAACCATCTGTTAATATGATTCATAGGGTGGAAATCATATGAATTGTACCCAAGATGTTCTATTTTCTCTTGGAAACATGGGGTAGTATGTGTTTATATACGCGGTACTAGTCGAGTGTTAAATGTTAAAACATGTCGTTGATTTTGGTTTTAATCACTGTGATTTGAGATATTGTCTATATTATTGGGATATCTCTATAGTAGAGTGACCTGATTGTTATTAAACCATGTTTATACAACTTCTTGGGAGTAATTTCTAAGATTTTGGTGTTTTGACATGATGATCGGTTTAATTTTGTCTTTCATGCCAAGAGATATTATTTTGAGATCATGGTATGCGGAATGACACTCGTGTGTTTATGATGTTTCCGAACTAGAACATGTGAGAGTGGCTAGTCCTTCTTCTCGATTTCTAGGTCACTCCTAGATGGGGACTATCACTTTGGTTTCATTTAAATGTGTCCTTTTAAGTATAAGGATCACAATCAAGGACAATTTGTAAATGGTTTATTCTTCTTGAATTCCTTTAGGGATTCAAAGTCTTATTTCATGTTGATGCTTGCTTGGAATAATGAAGTTGTTGTAGTTTTATTTTTTTTACATCCCTTGTGAGGAACCAATGATTAGGAATGGACCTCAGTGGTTAACAGTGAGATATCATGGATATTCCTTGGGATAAAGGCATTACGGTTAGTTAAAAGACGATGTGTCGGAAAGTGAAGCCGAGTTTCCTTTAGGAGGTCGATCAGTAGTGGTTCAGTTTTCCTTTTATGGTAATCCTTTATATCATATTAGTGTTATCTTCCTTATGAGATGAGCATGTACCCTATCTTGACATCATCTTGGATGCTATAGGAGAGTGTCGATTATACAATGAACTATATTTGAAAGTTGTTGTGATAGTTCGGGATCTCTTTTGTGTTGGGTTCTAGATGCATTTCTTTAAATGGGCTTTCTTAATCATGAATGATACTTGGGTTTCCCATGTAGGAATCCCTTGGATGGACTAATAGATTCCTACCACTTTTTTATTTGCCCATCAGGAGGATGTTTCTCTAGGTTCAGTCTGTATTATTATGAGGACTTATGGCCTTGTACCAATGTCTCACCTATAACCAGGAGTATGGATCACCTTAGTGAGTTCCTTGGACACCAGGTATAAGAAGATTGGGTTATCCAATACATATAGTTGGGATCATATGTGAGGTCTAAAATAGGTAATGATTCTAATAAGATGGATTTGGGTAACCATTTTTCTCATGATGTTCCATGACCTTTTAAATGATCAGTGGGATGGTTTGACAAAGAGCATCACAAAGAGATAAGTATGGAATATGGTGAACAAGATTGTTTTGTGCATGTGGTGCCTTGGTAAAAGGCATTGTGTTTCTATTACAACACATCAAAATTCTAATATGGTAATTTCTAATATAATTTATCTATTTATGGGTTCACTCATTATCCTTCTTGTTCCTCTTGTATGGTTTATGTAAATCATTCTAAACAATCTGCCAGTTTAAGGTGGGTGTGTTGTGAAAGTATGAAATGTATTTTGATGGATGATTTCATAACTGTTTTTGATGAGGTCGATCAGGGTTGAACTATTCTTGGTTGTGAGGCCACTGATATGACCATATTTTTGTTCGGGTTCACCTAGTTAAAGGAAATTATTCTGGTAGCATAACTGGAATGCTCAGGGGCGTGATTTTTAGTGTTTTCTGATAGTGGAGGTGTCATGATAGTGATGTTGTATGGGTATTTTTTGATAGGGTTATGAATGTCATTCATTTCTTTCTAATCATGGATACCTTCAGTGTTGATGATCTCAGAAGGTTTTATATCTTACTGGTGGTATGACTATATTGGTCTTGTGCACTTTCATTTTAGATAGGGATTCCCACATTATATATTTTTTTTGGAAGATTTTTTAGAGGATGATGGGTACAAAGGTGATTCAGAGCATAGCATACCACCCTAATATCGATGTCCATTAAGAGAATATGATATATGTGTTACAGGACTTTTTGCGAGCATGCCTCTTGGATTCTGGGGGCTCTTGGGAGAGTCACATTCCCCTGGTTGAATTCACCTATATTAATAGTTATCAAGCGACGATACAGCTGGAACCTTATGAGGATTTATATGATAGGCCATATCATTCTCCTCTATACTGGTTAGAGGCAGGTGATGCAGGTTTACTAGGACCATGTCTCATGTAGGAGAAATTGTAGTAGGTCTAGTTGATACCAAAGTGGATGGATGCTACAAATTCTCATAAGAAATCATATGTAGATCCCTGCAGATGACCTCTAGAGTTTGAGGCCGCGGATCGAGTTTTCTTGCATGTTTTACCTAGGTTGGGACACAGGTAGATCAAGAGACACGGTAACCTTTCAGCAAGATATATCAGGCCATTCATGATTCTAGAGAGAGTTGGTTTGGTTGCCTATCAGTTGCAGTTTCCTCATAGGTATTGATCCATGCATGACGTCTTCCACGTGTCTCAGTGGTGCCACTATCACTCCGACCCATTTCATGTTTTCATCCCGAGTAGGTTGAGCTTTAGGTTGATTCATCCTTTTAGGAGAATCAGATTCATATCTTTGATAAGATCATAAAGGTTCATTGAGGCCAGTCAGTTCCTCTAGTATGGATTTTATGAAAACACTACCATTTATAGTAAGAGATTTGAGAGAAAAAGACCGATTTAAATTCTCAGTGGCCAAAGTTGTTTTCTGACGAGTATTTAATACCCCTCATAGAGTAATTTGGGTACTAATTTCTATAAGGGGGGAGATGGTAAGATCTTAGGTCTTTATTGATATATGGATCCTTCATTTTGGGTAAAATGTGTTTACATTCATTTTTGGATTAGACCCTGTGCTTGGTCATCGGTCAGTGGGGTTGTTTTATGGAAAGGAGGGTGAAGACGGCTGAAGGATGGCTACATGCTAGGTACACATTGTGTACATGGACTACATGTTGTGTACAAGGAATTAACGTCATGTACTAGCCCATCAGGATGTGTAGAAATTCTAGTTCAGAAAAAATAGGACAGTACACATCATGTAAATGGTCTACACATAGTGTACTGGCCCACCATGTTTTTTAAAAAGTGGCTAATTAGCCTCTCATATTTTGATGTAAAATAGAACCCGCTCATATTTTTAACACAAAAAAAACATCTAATATAGTTTTTCAGATCAATAAGTTGTCTGAACTCTGATTCGAGCGTGTTTTGACTCATTGGATCCACATGAGTAAGTACTCTATTTATTATTAATCATTCTTGATTCATTGTAACAACGACTGTTCTATTTTGGGTTTATACTCATATTACCTAATATTTTGTTCTTCATACCTTTTATATATTTCTTCCAAACAAAGATAAATCGAGACTCGATACTAGTTGAGCTCTCTAATAGAAATATGGGGTAGGTGGCATATACTTTCTTTCTTATTTTCAGGTGCGTTTTGGGCATTCTTCATTTTCTCCATCCATCAGACATTCCAGAAAGCCCTAGTGTTTTTGCGATTTTCTTGATGTAGTTTTATTCAGACTTAGTAAGGATGACCATATGTCTTGTTTAGGTGTGTTAGAACCTGTTGATCAATTCAAAGTCACCCACGGGGTTTCCCTTAAAGAAATACGATTTTTATTCCTGTTAAACCTATCGAAGGGGTGTGCGATTGTGCTTTCCTAGTTAGGGGACTCCCTTGAGATACCTGAATGGTTTTATTTATATACTTAGGAGATGTATTACCTCTTTTATTAGTGATATTTTGATATTCCATGCTAGTTTAATTTAACTCGGATTTTTAAATGGATAATATGTGATGGAATACCTCTTTAAATGATTAATGGAATGTTAAATGAACTATATTGGAGGGTAGGACCATATGATTTTCATTTGAATTTTTTTTCATGACTGGGTATACTCATGGATTGTGCATGTTGATTTGAATGGGTATACTCACTAGGAATGGATTTTTTAAATTTATTTCTTTGAATGAAGGGTTTTATTAATGTCATGGATTTCACTTCTTTGATCTAGAATATAGTAGTGGACACCTTGGGTTCACTCTGCCCATTGGTTCTTGATTCTATTGGATGCCTCGGGCCTTCCTACCATGTGGATTCAGTTTTATTGGGCTCATATAGAACATTCCATTTCCAGGCTCCAAGGACCCCAACCACTGCCTAACCCAGTTCCCACTAGGACTCCCAAGGGACTTGATGGGATGCCTTGGACAAGGTCCTTGCATCTTTCCCTTCATAGTCTAAGTTTATTGCATGGATTCCCCAGTACGTGAAATCTTGTATCTGACCCTTGGGTTCTACTTTTAACTATACATCATGGTCGTGGGATTCTACTTTTCACTATAAGGCATGGTCGTGGGACTCTTGACCACTTTATACAGTGTTTTTGTTGTTTATTTGATATATATAGATGTATGACATGGTTGTGTGACTTGTTTAATTTTATTATAGTTTCATTTTTAGGAGATGACTATTTTTTTCAAGAGGGTTGATGGGCTATTTGGTACTTCTACTTATAGTAGACTTATGGCATGGGTATACACACTTACTTTCCTTCTTTCTTTAAAATTTCTTGTACTTTGTATATTTTTGTTAGAACGATATAGACCTGGGTGATTTCCCACTAGGATGTTTATGTCACACCCTGTTAGGGCCTTATTGGGGACCCAAAAAGATTATATGGTTGTAGGTGATTATTGATGAAAGCACCCAGGTACATGTTGTTTATTGTGTTTTTGGAGTAGGGGAGCATAGGACCAAGATGAGGCTTGCGATGCTATAATCACTTTTTGGTCTTTTTTCTTTTGGGATAATTGTACTCTATTTTATTTCCATGTACTAGTCTAGATGATTTCTATGTACTTGTATCATCTGCATCATTTTGTATATGAGAAACTTTTAATTATTTATATGTATTCTTATATTGTCTTACATTAAATTTAATATTGTTTATTTTTCTTCCGTTATTTGTTGTATGTTGAATTCCTCTGTGATACTTTGATAATGGGGGCATAGTATCCCCACTACCTCACCTAGGCCCTCATTGCTAGTCAGTATCCTCTGGTATTTGTGGAGATGCACTTAAGGATATGTGGCTTACTAGGCTCGGGGCACTGTTTTGGGTGGCATTTTAGTATGGGACGTTACACACACTACCGAATTATAATTCTAATAGATTATATACTTATATCATCCTGAATGTCATCATATGGTAATCCTTTCCAAAATAGAACTCAAACCCATACTACAGTAGAAACCACATCATGAGTTTGAGTATGTCAAATGTTTTTTGGCTAATAACAACATGAAAAATATTTGAATAATGAATCCTAATTTAGTTAATTGGTATCTAAAACTAATATAATACATGAGTTATTTATTCCCACAAATATCATCACTTTGGAATATCGATGGCCTCAAAAGCTATGATTCCTCAGTGGAAAAATCTCATAATGTCCAAAAAGTATATGGGTAGTCTCATTCTATTGTGAGATAACTACCCTCATCTCTATGGTCTTTCTGTATAATTAGCAGGTGATGATTCCTCTTTACATTGACCATTATTAAACAATGATTATCTCAATAGATCAATGGATGGAGGCCCTATCACCATAACATACTCATCCCAACCATTACATATAATCACAGTTAGATTTCCAAATAGTTGAATCCTATAGTCAATAGGATTAACTCATGCCTACCAAATTATATCTGGATGAACTAATAGAATAATCATCTGAATGAAAACACAACTGGAATGATACATGTTGTGTGTACCAATGTGACAGATCCCTACAACTTGTACATAATAGTTTTGAGTCAATAAATATATTATTAGAGTCCTAGTGAATGTAAATGTAGGTCATCACGCGAACACTGGGTTCCCTATATTGAAAACTATACTCCAAACATCTTGAAACAATTTCCCAAAACCTTATACAAATCCTCACAGTACTACTAAATTCAAACTATATCCATGTGTTACAACTTCTTCGATTTCACTCAAACATGACTCGACCCACTGAGATCCCACCTAGGACAAAGCTAATCTATTTTTTTCATATGAATCCCACCTCTAAAAGTATAGGGGTTGTTATGTAGAACAAATAAGGAACACCACACATGGGATTCCATAGACTATAATAAATCTTCAATATATATACATCTTTATCATCCCCATAGGATATATAAAAAAATATAGAACAAAAAAATCAAGTAAAACAAAACTCTCCAGAAAAATTCATAATGATAGGCCCTAATAATATAGAAAAATAAAAAATATTAATATCCCAGGGGACTTTGAAATCAAGACTAGTTAAAACACCACAATAAAATGTTACCAAGTAAAATTATTGATAGAAACTACCTCCATCAATAAACACAAAACACCAATGGGAATAAGTCACAAATAGAACACTTTATCATTTGGAATCTCTAGGTTTCTCTAATCATAATCTCCACAAAATTTATCTCAGCTTCACATCCAACAAATTCATCCTCAAACTATGAATTTCCTGCATAGACACAACATTTGTGATCATAAATCTTACTATGGGTTGAGAATAAAATACCTAGTAGGAGGCCTTAATAAAATAAACAGAGAAAAAAACTAGTTATCTCAAAATCTAAAATCAAGAGAAAAAAAGAGAAATCTCAAATTTAATCATAGATTTGGTTTATAGATAGGAATATTAGGTACATAAGGAATTTTATGTCATCTTATCTCATCTTTTCCAATGATTTATGGTCACACATAATCATGATTTATTTGTTTTAGGAAACCCACTTGGTCTGAAATCAATAAGACAATAGTAATTTGTATCTCTTAGGCCACCAATAAATCCCAATAACACATGGGGTATCTTGGACCCAGTCTAATCAACCTCCATAACTCTCAAGCTATGTTTCTATAAATTTAGTTGAGAATTATTCCTCATCAGGGGATTGGAGTACTAAATGATTAACAAAACCTATAATTTCATAGAAATAAACACTAACACACACACACAAATAACATTAATTAGGAAACGCCTCATCAATAGGAAGTGTAAAAATTGAGGGAGTACCAACAATCAATGGATGGAGGTTTATTCCTCAAATGAATGGGAATGTATGAAAATTATATATACCTAATCAACATAAAATATATAATCTCATTGAGGGAATCATGAATCCCTATGAATTTTTTCACTAGTTGATGTATTAATGTCCATAAAGGATAAAATACACCGCCCCTGGCCCATGAAAAAAAAATTTATAGATAGAGGACTTGTTCCATATTATGTGGGGGAGTGGTGTCTCCTAATTTAGTATAGGGGAACCTCACCTCATCTGAATGAATGATGTTCTGACTCCATTGAAAAAATTACTATAATACAAAAATGGAGGACCCTTTAATAAAATCCACAAGGGGGTACCAACTACATCACATACATTGAGTACTCACACCCTGATAATAGAAACTCTGAAGGGGTTTATCAACTCTGTGATATCTCTAAAGTGCCACATATAACTTGGAATAACTATGGAGTTAAAATCATAAAACATCTCTAAATAACATATAAATTTTCTATAATTATAAAAAAAAAAATTACAACATCTTGATATATTTGGAAAAACACAGAATAGATAGATAAATTTCTTATTTTATACATTTGAGTAAAAAATTACAGAAAACACTAAAGATCTCAATGTGCATGACATGTACTCTACTCTTCATGACATGAGATCCTTAATCAGAATTTTGGAATGTAATTCAACAATTATTTTATTTAAATTAAATGGACATTACACATCACATGTGGGTATAATTAATTTTTGTTTCATTTGTCTATCTTATCTTGTACTACTAGTACACCATGAGTTGTAACACATATACACTATGGCCACCTTATATACAAAATGAGTGAATCTCAAGGGTAATTCAGTAGGTACTATTACGAATATGAGTCAAGTGATACTAGGCTATGTGATATTTTCTCTTGGATAATGGTACATAGATCTTGAGAGATGTCATAGTTTAAACCACATATCAGGTGGTTCTTTGTAAATACACATGGAATGTGATTTCTAATTATAATACAATTTTAACAAATGGGTTGGATAGGTTTGTATTATGACACACCTCAAGTCATGTACATTATGGAAACATAGTGTGGTTATATAAACAACACCCCATGTGATATTTAATACCTCAAAAATAGCCATGTCTACACCATTGATATACATAGAATGTATTTCAAGGATCACATGACATGTTATTGGGAATTAAAAATATAGAAAGCATGAGATCCAACTTGATCCAACCATAATCTAGTAAATCAAACTATAAGTTATCAAAATCATCAAACCACCATAAAAACACTACTAATGATAATTGAATGTGTATAAAACGTTTAAAAGTAAAAATAAAAATAAAATATCCCTACCTCATAGTCATTCGTTGAAGATTTATCTTTCCTCCAATTTATGTCTTCAACATAACTTCTCATTGATCTTATACTAATGTTATCCCTCCCTCAAGTAGTGTTTTTATCCACAAAGATTCTCTCTTCATTCTATCATGAGGATAATTATGGAACATGCTATAATAAGAATCAATCAATAAATTAATAAAAATAATAGTCTACCCACAATGAAAACTAGGTTAGGGGCCTGAAACACACCTAATGAAATTAGCTACCATTTTTATAACCACCCACTATATACACAATATTTGTATTATCATTTTCCAATGAAAATCTATTTAGAAAATATTTTGGTTAACATATATGTGAATATTTATTTAATAAATATATATTTAATATACTATAAAAAAAATAATCCATCCTATAATTAGGCCAAAACTATACCTAAGGGTAATCTCCATTCCTTGAAATCAAAAAACATAAAAAATATTTTATGTCTTTTTATTAGTTAAATATACAACTTTACCCACTTTAAGGGTTTATGGAAATGAAACTAAATAATAAATAAAATCATTCCCATAGAAAAACTTGAGTCAATACAGCACACATGCCCAACCTAAGCTTAACTTTTAAATAGGTAAAACTACATTAAAAACTACCCCACTGTATATAAGCATTATCACCTCCTTTTTACACAACAGGAACTAAATCCACTATATAATATCACCATTATTTCATATAAAATAATATTCATTCCAATTTATATCATATAATCAATTTCACACCATTCATTTACCAAATACTTATTATAAATTATCCTCATATTATTTATTTATACTTCATTTATTGTCTACCTTATTATTTGATATTAACATTAATTATCAACTACCATGTATTTACTTATAAAAATCACCTCTTAACATCACAAATGTTAAGATACACTACAATTTCATTATCCATCGCTTCGTTTATTATTAAACATTACATTAACACATCTTTAATTTATATTTATCACTTATTTTTTATCAGTGTTTCATAAATCATTACAAAGAATTACGAATTTCATTTTTAATTATTTTATTTATTGATTATTATATCTATATATCCTGAAACTATTTCATTAACCACAATAACCTCATCATAACTTTTCATCAACAACTAAGACAAAAACCCAAAAGAATTGAAACTCTATCCCAAGTCAACCATTTACACAAAAAAATATACATCCACCTACCACAAAATACACACACAATAACCCCATCCATTTCATAAATATAACCATATAATTATAGAAGTAATAAAAAATATTTTTTCCCCATACTTCGCAATTTATGGAATAATTCATCTATTTCATATTTCACACCACATTTTATCATTCTCAAACATAATTTTTTTATTCAATTGAAAACTTATTCATTAAAAATCATATTAAGGAAATTATATTAAAACAGAATTATCAAAAAAAAATTAAAATTACAATAATAATAAGTTAAAATAAGAATTCTTTACCAGAAAAATATGACAGTAGAGAAACCAGTATAAACACAATATCAATGAAAATTCCTTAAAAAATTATTAATTATTTAATTACAAATAATTTCCCAAAAAACTATACTTTCTATATGCCAAATTTTATTTTTATCCTCAGTTTACTTAACTAATTATGAATACAATAATTTATATAAATTAAAACAATAAAAATGATTATAGGAGAAAGACTATCCAATCATCATAGGAAATATCATACAAGTAATAAAAAATAAATCATAAAATGAACATATATTCACTTACCCCTATCAAATAAACTAAAACATTTCATTATCATAATTAGGTTAGTTTTAGCTAATTACTCATGGAAAAAATAGTCATGATAATTGCACATTTAAAATATAATAAATATAATATAGATTTAAAATCCCCATCCTTAATTGAAGTTTCCCAATGACTTCTTATAAAAAAAATAATGTCAACCAATAGAAACCATAAATAAACTATAAGGAACTCCCAAAAACTTGTGGAACAGTAAAATCCATCATGAAATCCACCAAGAAATCAATAAACCAAAATATGAATCCCCTACCATAATCCTTAAATAAGAAAGAGAAAAAAATTAAATGGGAAGGGACAAAACAGAATACACCTCTCATAATAATTAATTGATCACATAAATCAAAGGATCAATATCCACAAGGATTTTATCAATGATCACAATGAATAATCCATGAAATGCATATATTTTTTGTAAATATATAGAAAATGATTAGGATTCAAGAAGATGCTTGAAATTATATTAAAATTTTAGAGAAACAAATATTATGTTTTGATTCAAGGTGTCATGGCACAACATAGGTCAAATCTAATAATAATGTTGTCAAATAACCATATTTTTTGTATTAAAACCATTTAAAATTGAAATTATCAAGTAACATTATCAAGGAATTGGGTACATAATGGAACAATGCTCAATGTTACAAAGATATTGTAAAATCACCAACATACCTCCCTTGAACCAAATAACCTATAGATATGATAATAGTTCAATATGTTTCACCATGTAAATACCATTGAAAAACAATGCTAATAATCTTAATCAAATACCCTACATCACAACTCAATCCTTCATGATTTAATCCAAAAAATTATAATGCAATTATTTTCCCACACTCATCCAAACGAACACAAAATCCTCATAACCCAACCATCATGTTTAAAGATATAAAATTATAATAAAATACTTCTATCAAAAACACAATACACTCGACTAAAACCTATCCTTTTCACTATCCAAAAAATATATAGAAACTCCTTTGGTGACAACATGGTTTTGAAATTTATCTAAAATTTCAGTTAAAACTCCACATTTATTCCACTAACTTCCTCCAAAATTCCTCCCAACATCTAAAAAATATTAATAACAATAATTAGAGGACCAAAATGAATCCATAACTCTATATGATATTCCTCTAATACAATCATATCCTTGATATTAAAACCCAAAACACATGAAAGGATACTCCTAAAAAGAACATTTTTGTAAGATATCTTTCAAACATGGATAACATTATCCAGAAGTACTAAAATTTAATTCCTAAAAATAACTACACTATTTTGAAGAATTAAACTCTAATCCCCAGGAGAAACCCCCGATAAATGAATTATCTATTTTCATCACTCCTAACACTCATAACTCAAAAAATAAATTACAACACTAGAACTTCCCTAAATAGAGATATCATAAAATATAACAATTAAAATATATTCCCAAAAAGTTAGTATTTTACTATCCAAACAGCTCCTAAATGATAGATAAGAGGGAGTAAAATAATCCTTTCATCCCATATCTCAACCAACATACAAAAACTACACCTTTTATAATATATAGTGATGATTTGTTTAAATAAACCAAATTTTTAATACTTGAGCCTCACTAAATACATCATTAACTCAATAAAAATTCTCATACATTTTCAAAATAATTCATGATTTATAAAAACCTAAATAACGGTTTTAACACTATTATAACTTATGAAAATTATTAAATTGAAATAAACACCCACATAAAAATTATAAATTTAAATTTAAATGTCAAACAACTTTATAAAAACCAATCCACAACATATGAAGAATAATGGATTTAATTTAAAATCACAATGACAATGTTAAGAGAATTTATCATGAAAGAAATAAGGTGATATAATCATAACACCTTATATTCTAAAAAACAAACCATAATATTCTATAAATAACCACACTCTATATTATGACCACACTAACGAAAAAAGAAATATTTCTCTAATGCACAAGGACCCCCAAAAATCACAATGTCCCCATTAATTCCCCAATGCATCGCAATAGAAACATATCGGGTTACCTAAAAAGGATACTTCAAGATAATAAAAACCAAATCTTGATTCCATGCTTGAACTCTATATTATAATCTCATTGTATAGTATCTCCTCACATAGGACCCAAAACATAAAGCACCCTCCTCAACTCCATTAATTATAATAGCCAATTAATTTTTAGTCGTGTTATTCCTTACTTTCAGACTTTAATTAAGGCATTGGTTCTGTGATTTTTATGGGTAATTCTATTGTACACTTTTGGGTTTTGGAGGGTTCTAAAATCATTTAATGGGGATATAAGTTTTTGAATAGGTATGGTAAACTATGTTGTTTTCTCTAAGCGATCATTCATATTATTAGGCAGTAGTGGTAGTTGGTGCATGGTTAGATCTAATCGTGAAACATTAATTAGATAACTATGTGGCTAAAAAATAGAAGAAAAATCATGGTTAGAAAATGGTTTACTAAACCATGTGGAAAAAATGTGTGATTTTATTTATGAGGTACAGAACCTCACATGGTTGGTGAATATTTTAGTAAACTAAGCTACCAAACTATGCTTGTAGAAATAAATAAGACAAAAAGTATCTAAAAACTACCTTACACCCTTTATTATTCCTCTTAGACCTTGTTATAATAAACCTAAGGATTTTAAGGGCTCTTACTGGTGAATTCCTTCCCATTATAGAGAAATTATGTCATTTCTAGAGATGACAGACCGATATTTTTTATTCAAAGTGGAAGTTTATTCAATGTTATTTTTTTTCTTTCAATATCTTCTATATTAATATTTTAATTAACTATATATCACAATTTTAATGATAAAATATTGTAATTACAACATTATTTAATGATATTCCTTCTATATTATAAAGTAAATAGAAAAGGGAAAGTCGGTTTTGTCATGATTGTTCTTAAATTCGTCAAGTTTTTCATGCTACGTTGAATATCATAATGTATGTTTAAACAAATCATATCCATTAAAATGCGTGTATTAGTGGATAATAACTATCAATTAATTATTTCTATTTTTGGGTAGTTATAAGGATATTTAGTGTAGGATATTTATTCAGGTGGTAATCCTTAACACTAGGATTTTATATGCTTGTGGTAAAAATATTCATACTATGTCATTGTAATTAAATATAAAAAAGTCCACTTGCAATTAAATATAATTGTATTATATATCATGATTATATGTGTTTGTGTGTCTACATATACATTTCTAGATATGAAATGTAGAAATGTGTTTGTGTGTGCGCGCAGGCACTTGTGTATCACCCAATAGTCCTCTCTTGATAAGATATACCTTTGTGTGTGTGTGTTTCTCATAATACCATTCTTGATATGACATTATTTTGTGTGGGGGGGGATGTGGTAAAGACATTCCTTGATATAGATTTTTTATTTTTATAAACACATTCCATGAAGGCTTGTGTAATCTAATATCAAAGTAATAGGTGGGCCCTTCATGTCTTGGTTATTTCCTAGAGGGGGATCTTGTGTAACATGATGTGTGATTATTATGGTGGGGTCAAGAATAAAATATGGTAACTCATGATGGCCTTGTGGCCTGACCTGAGATTATTGGTGGTTCATGATGTCCTTGTGGCATGAACTAAGAGAGTTGCTGGGGAATGATGGCCATGTGGACTAACCTAAGGCATTATGTCCTTTTAGAATCTTCTGAGACTTATGTTGGCCCTATTTCATTAACAAAGATTCATGGAAACTAGAAATAAAATCTCTTCCCAAACAGAGAAGAAGCAGGTACATTCAGGGTCCATGGTAACTTTTTTGCTGCACAATGACCTAGAATATGATTATTTAATTGTTAATTTACTTTTTTATTATATTATAAAGTTTTTTAAAAAATAACTAATGATAAGGATGCATTTGTTGTGTTCAAATTTGTTTATACTCATGCCTTGCAAGGGAATCTCCGTGATCAAGGAAATTTTTTTGTCAAGGATCTGGAAAAGAGTAAGGGCATTATATCAGACAACTGATCTGGTGGCGTAGGTAAAATGGTATAGGTATAGTGGACTTCATGTTTCTTAATTTGGAATAAATTTTTATCTTCCGTATATATTTTTTATTGTACTTGACATGTATTTGGATTGTTGTTGGTTGTCTTGTATGAGATATTGATATAGTATGTTTTAATTTTTTTACTTTCATTATATGATTATATTATCTTGTTATCTATTTCTCATGTATATGTTTTTATTGGATATTTTTAATGAGGGAATAGTCTCCCCATTTTCTGATTTAGGTCCTCACCAATAATTAGAAATATCTTTCATATGGGTAGGTGTGCATGAGGTCATGTGACACCCCATCCTAGACCTGGTATGTTTTGTCATGACATTACATAAACAACCTATAAAAAACTAAATCTATCATATTACTATGATTCATTACCTCCAACAAAGACTTCAATCATAAAATCACGACCAATAATCTAATCTCTAACCTCAATGGGGACTCAAATTATAATATTCTGACTTCTATATTATATAAGAGGAATGGAAAATAACTAATAAAATATGAAAATTGAGCCTTATGATCATGCACACTTGATCACCCTTACTGAAATTCCTGAAAATCAATCAGATGTTATTCCATATACATATGTTAGATAGATTATTTCTATTAATAATTATAAAACTCTTCCCCAAAAAAATATATGGGAATCCATGATTTATATTCGACCAAATCTAAAAAATCCTTCAAATAATCTAACATTTATTGAAACTCAATAATAATAAAAATCCCATATCAATTAAAAGGCATCCTCAACCTGCCCTAACAACACCTTAACCTAGAGACCTGACACTCCACCAAGGAACATCAGCACTGCTTTTCATTGAAATTTCAATATAACTTCATCACATGACTTCTCTTTCTTATTCACATAAACAATTCGTTGATGGTTCACAAAATAAAAATCATTAATTCAATCATGAAAATTATCAAGGTTAATTCATCCAATTAAAATACACATCAATAGTAGTGAAATACAACATGTAGTAAAGCTAACACCCACTATCATATCGATAATATCCCAAACCAACTCAACATCTATAACAAAACCCTATCATCATTACCTATCAATTAAGTATTTTCTTCTGCTAAAATAAGTCCCATACCACCAATCAAAAAACTAATTAACATAAAAACAACCAAACAAAACTCTTTATCTTTCCACTAAATCATGTATCTCACATAAAAAAGAAAAATATATATTCATGGAAACACTCCAGTAACATCATAAAATGTGAAGAAAAACACATTACATTAATTTAAACATGATATTATAAATATTTTACATATAAATTTTTTCAAAATAAATATTTACTTAGATAAAACCATTAATAAAAAATAAATTAAATTGATAACATTTTAGTAAAAAAGTGACACTCAAAATATTAGAATTCAAATCATCCACAAAACTATTTTTTCCCAAAATATATTTAAAATGTAATCTTATAAATCCATTTCATAAACATTAAACTATTAAAACTCCATATAAAACATCCCACAAAACCTATTCACAAAACCAATTTTTAAAATCAACATAACATCCATTAAAAAAATTAACCACATTATTTATTTATGAAAACATATTAACAATAAAACATACCATTATTTAAATTATTCCAGAAATCATTGTCAATCAACACTATAAAAATAATTATGGAGAATAAAAATATTTCTCAAAATTATCATACCCTAAACTAAAATAAGTTCGAAAAAATATTTTATTATCATTTAAACTTTCACAATAACATAAAAATATTTCACACGTCATATCCTTAAATTGTCAGATGATTTTTATTTTAGCATATTTTCTAATCATGTCACTTGAACATCATTTGAAATCATGAAATGAATAGTAAAATACGGTGTTAAACATGGTTTCTTAATTAATCACATATCCTGAACTAATAAAGATGTTATAAATTCAATAAGTTTTTAATTAAATTTTTTAATTCTAGTATATGATTTCTAAAATCAATATTAATATGTATTAATTTATAATTAAAATATTTTATCATGACACATTGTGTATTATAAAAAATTATAAAGTATCAAGCTGAAATATTTAATTTTAATAAATATTATGGTTTATTAAGTTATTTAATTTTTAACATTTTTAGAAATGCACAAAGTTAAAAACACAAATTACACATATAAAAAATACATATAATCATCAAACCAGTTTCAACATTTTCAATATTTTCATTATCCATTACCCATTTTACTTTCATGAAATATATTACATTTTGGAGTTATAACTTAACACTTGTTTCATGTACGATCTAAAAAACATAAGAATTATATAAATATAAACATTTCAATATTAAAATGTAAACATTGATTCAAATAAATATAAACAATGACTAGAACATTACCAAAATCTCAGGGGAAGTAGAATAAATATCAATATAAATTAACATAATCAGTTCAAATAACCTCCTCAAACCCCTAATGCCTAAAAATTGGTAAAAAAAGATATTAATTTCATAATCCTAGGACATGGATCTCATTTAAGGTTGGCTGATATAAATTAATTTTAGATTTCTCGGACAATATCCTAATTTGAAAATAAGAATAATCAAGCATGACACATGTTCTACACCTAATCTTATACACTGAAGATAGAATCAACTCACCTCATATGTCTAGAACACTTAAGGTATCTATATCAAATCATAAGGGGACCCAAAACATTTGTATATTATATGTTATGGATTTCCTAAATCAAAATTAAGCTCAATTGATAATGTTTCATCATCTTCTCAAATGTAATTCTATCCACTTATTAACATCAAACTTTATCCTAACACTCAACCATATCTTTGAAACCACTATATCATGAAATTTCCCCACTATAAATAATTCTGGGATAATTGTAAAGAAATTTATAACCCCTGAAGCTATCCTCCAATATGCCATTAGTTAGTGAATAGCATCTAGGGTATAAAACACACAAAATAGGTGGAATTTACCTCATTAATATTGGTATCAAAGGAGAGAATCCCCCAAAAAATAAATATAATAGTAAATAATTCAATTATCACCTAATTCATGCAATTTTATATAAAAAACATAATCTCCAATGTAAATATAATGAGACAAATATTATGGAACTAACTCTATGAAAATCTACCAACTACACATCATGATCTAGTAATTTCCAATGAGGTCACTAACACCCTCCTTCAAATTAGAAAGAACAAATATTGAATAACAATGTTATCATGCAAATATACTCAATTGGATCCTCCCTAAATCCTCTTATAAAAATTTTCATGAAGTGTACTATTTTCATAGTGAATAAATTTTAAAAGAAACTCATTGCTTATATGGGACATTTATGATCCATAATCTCTAAGTATCACTCACCCAAAACCACACACAAGTTATGTAATATAATACAAAGATAGCATATGAGAAGGTACCCTCGTCAACTTACCCATTGTACTAGTCTCACTTATGACCTATTAGAATGCATCCCTGGGTTATCATCCACTCCATGTACATATAAATAAAAGAAAAATAATATTATCACAAACACAACTACATATCACATACCATATCCACATGAGTTCAATAATCATATACCGCCTTATAGTATAGAATACAATCATAAAGGGCAGAACCCTCACACCCGCATACTTCTATATACATCACCATTTTGCACCCACATCATAACTATATATCCTTTAGGAATCAAATACTATACTATTACTAGAAGTGAGTGTAGGGAAGGGGTCATAGTGAGTTATCTATTTCACTGCTATTTTTGAGGATGGGGAAACACCTGAAATAATAGACCTAATATGGGAATCAATCACATTACCCAAATTTGGTGGTGGTGTGTAAGAAATAAATAACAAAAATTAATATAATATTGTGTAATTATCAACCTATGGTTAACTACCTATAACATGAAATTATAGTTACAACTATATCCACCACACAATATCCTTACTAACACATCTATCTAGAATATAATTCAATTCGATAGCACCACAACACTATTATTTTATTTCAAATAATTGTTATTTCATTTACTTTCATATCTTATAATCAATTTCACAACACCAAATTAGAACATAATTATTATACACTTACAGGGTATTAAATAATTCCATTTCATTTATTGTTATTCTTATTATTTAATTTTAACATTATTTCATAACTACCATTACATTGCACATAACCATTAACTATTTTCATCATTAATGTTTCCATACACCAAAAATTCCTTATTTGTCACTTATTTATTTTTAATCATTAAATTAAAACCTCTTTAATATATATTTATCACTTTTTTCTTTTAATTTAGTATAATTAATTACAAAAAATTTATAAAATTTATTCTAATTATTTCATTTATTTGTTTTTATATCCAAATCATTGGAAACTATTACTCTAACCACAACATATTCATCACACCTCTACATAAATAATTTGACAAATATCCTACAACAACCACAGCTTCCCACTTAATCTAGATCAACTATAACCATAATGAAAAAAATCATCACCTCTTAATAACAAAAAATCTACCATAAACAATCCACCACAAAATCTCATTAACCATATTAGTAATAAATCTAAAAACTCAAGAAATAAATAAGAACTCTCTTTTCCTCACACATTCCATATAATGAAAAATTCATTAATTTCATATTTCACACCACATTTTCTCATTAAATAATAAATTTTATTCAATTTTAACATGATTTATTAAAAATCCAAGTTATTTAAATCATAATAATACCAATTTTGTGAAAAAAATATAAATACATAAACAAACAACCATAACAATATAATCTGACAATACATTACACCTATTGGGACCAAGTTAAATATGTGCACCCTGAGATGGGGTGAATTTGGGTGTTGACTATTTTATACTTTTTACAGGATCATGTAATCCATTTTAGCAAATATTATTCCCTCATTTTAAGAAAATTTATCAATATCATACTCTTGATTGAGTTATCACTTTATGGAAAAAAATATTAGAAATTTATCTTGGAAGATTTCATTATATTTTTACTTGGTTCACCACAAATTTATTTATCTATGTAGAATGAAATATTAGGGTGATAGGACACCAAAATAAAATATATTAACATTCAGTGGATACAAATTTAGTTATGGTCACTCTATGTTAATGATAACTTACATTTCAATTGTTCGGGGCTTAGTCACTCCACACCAAAGCGGTAATCCCTCTTTTACATCTATATTCATTGATTCAAAGAATTTATTAGTTCCTTTATATACATGAAGGTATCTTCATATTCCCCATGAATCTTCTTACATCATATATCAAGAATTTATATGAATTTATACTCCATCATGCATCACATACACTTCGTCAGAATAAATGAGATCATCTCATCGATGTTAGGGTTGAGTCTTTGTCTGCCAAGCCTTATGAGAGTGTCTTCTTAATGTCATGGTCCACACTTTTTCCTATATATGTATCATAGAAGTATAAATTTTAATTACAAGTGAATATTATTCTATAATTGAATGATCTTATTATGTTATATCTTTTTTTAACATTTAGATATAATAATAGGATTTTTCAACCTATTCATAAATTTTCAATAATTCACCACCTGTCATTCTTCCTTCTCACATGTTAGATATTTCAATTATATTCATACATCCAGATTTTGTAATGGTGTTTAACTCTCCATTTCCCAAAATAATTTATGATCATTTACTTATATTTTAAAACCACAATATTTTATAAAATTTTATATCATAATTTCGCGTGTAACACATAATTAAATGTGGTCAAAGAAAAAAAATTTAATTCAAATAATTGACCTAAAAACACCCAATAATTGGAAAATTTTATTTAAATGAGTTTCCTTTTATTGATCCAAATCCGTATTATATTTAGAAATACGAAAATTATATAGCATGTAATATATTAAAATAATATTCCAACATAATTAATCCTTATTCTCAAGTCAATACCCTTTTAAATATTAATCATTTTATTTATTTCAAACACTACAAAAAGTATTATTTAAATATTTATGATTTTTAATTGATATTCTCCAAACATTGAAAATAAAATCATCTATATTTTACTATAGTAAAAATTCACATTAAATCGACATGTCATAAATGAATTTTCTATCCTATAATATTCATTCCAAAATATCATCATGATTATGAAACTAAATTCAATGAATTTTTTCATTATAAAATCTTATGAACTGTTTCATGAATATCTCTATGAATTATTTAAATAAATTATTTTACTGTATTCACTAGATATCATGAGTAAATTATATCTTATAACTTGATGATTTTATCCATTTAAAATCTAAACTAAAATTTCTATAATAAAAAACATCTAATTCTATATTTAATTATTCATCTGATTATATATAATATTATTCAATTAATTACCTATGGAAATCATTAAAAAATATCCACTAAAAACTCTATAAAAAATCCATGAAAATTGATTTTTAATTCTCTACATAATTCACATACAAATCTGTATTTAATTACCTTAGATAAATTTTCAAAAAAATGGAATATCCAATCAAATGTATTCCCCTATATTTTATCAATTTAATTTTTACATGTAAATATTCATTTAACTCTCCATTTAAATCATTTATTTAATTCTATAAAGAATTATTATGACATGGTAAGTAGGAAATCTTCTACTTTCATTTTTTTAATATAGATGATTAAATAGTAAAAGAGAACTGGAACTTTATATTTAATCTCATGTGGTCTTAAATTAATTCTTACAAAAAAATTAAACCATCAAGATAATATTATATAGTATTCTAAGATATTATAATACTCTTACATAACCTACTGATATTCTATCTTATTTTTTTTCTATATCTTGTTTATCCTTATAAAAGTCTTGATCATTCCAATTTAAAATTACATGTGCCCTTATTTAATCTAATAAAATTCTATAAAATCATTAGTTTATTTAACATGACTATATAGAATTACATTTTAACGTCATATGGTTCTTCAGAAATATGGATTTATCTTTCATAGATTCAGACATTGTTATTAAATCTCTCACAACATTCAAAAATGTTTCTTTATCCATACTTGATCCATGTTATAATTGAATTAATCTCACACAATGATTAAAAAATTTATAAATATCATATATTACCTTCCTTACACTAGTTTAATATTATTTAACCCAAGCATGAATCTGGTTAATCTAACATAGACCCTAAAATACATTTTTAATCACTCAGATAGTAAAATTCCTAATTTAATTAGACGCAAACTGTATAAAATGTTGTTTAATATTAAACAGGCCTAAATTTTTTATTTATATCATTACATACTTCTCCAAACCTCTTAAAAAATAATCCAAATATATATTAAATGAGAATAAAAATAAATCACTGAGTCAGACATCCATCCAATCCATATTTATACATCATTAAACTTTATCAATATAATCTCCAACAAAATATTCCTCATAATGACTTAAAAGTTTTATAATATATTAAATTAAACTTTTCAATATCTAAACATAGAATTATGATTTTATTTAAACCTCTAAATGAAAATAAAACATTTCATTTCTCATATCTTTATTTAAAATCAATCTCACTAACCTATTATTTTCATGAGTATCAAAATATTCTAAATCCACTTCATATCCATGTTTTGGTTTTTTTAAAAAAAATATAAAACCAAGATCTCAAAGTATTGTCATTATCATTGATAATACCTTTCATTAGATGTTGAAATGTATTTTATACTTTGTAAACACATTTTATGTTTCCATTTATGATCAATTATCAATACACACCACTAGAAAATGAATCTTTCATGGGTAATATTTTAAAATTATTTATATAAAGCATAGTAAATCCCTATTTCTCCAAGTTGGGTTCGTCAAACAAGGTTATAGTGCAGCCTATTAGGGTCATTATATAAACATTGACAATCGCATGGGAGATAAATTCGTCCCTTATCACAAATCATAGAGAACGCTGCAGTTTTGGTTCCAAAAATACCTCCTCATAATGTCAACTGAGTGATTTAAACTCATTTATTGTGCTCTGATACAAGTTAAAAAAAGAAATCATCTCTCCTAGAAAGATATTTTTTTTGGTATTACAACCCACAATTTTATTTCCCCTTATTGATCACTACACATGTAATATAACATATTTTAATGAATGTTTTTTTGAAATTTCATTCATAAATTAAATATATAAACGTTAAATTAATTACATTACTTTTTTATTGATATTAACTGTTAATGTATTTATAATATATCACTTGTGTTGTTTACCATACATGTTTTCTTTGAAAATATTTATTCTAGTATAATAGAATTTTATTAACTAAAATGGATTATAAAAAAATATTTCATTCAAGATAATTTTAGAACACATAATTTTATTTTGAAAACAAATTACTTTTATTAATAGTGTTTTTTTATGTCTTCATATAAACAGTAATTAAGCTATTATAATCATATTATTAACAAAGTACGATATATGTTTTTATAATAAAATAATTATTACATATAACCAATAAAAGTAATTCCATATGACATATTATGTGTAAAATATGTTAAAATAAATTGTTAAATATTATTTTATAAATTAAAATAATTCTTTATCTTGTATTTTAAATTTTGATAATTATTCATTTAATCTAAAAATAGTTTTTATTAAATTTTTTGGACATGTTTTAGTACTCTTAATGTTTCCTGTTAAAACATTAAATAACATGTTTTATAAAAAAGTAACATTATGAAGAATTTATTATTTTTATTTGAATATTTTATTCCTTATCTTTGTAGTTTCTTATTATCATAAAATGATTATAAAATATTGAAAATTTAGTTTTTTAACTATAAAATAGTCATTAAATAGTATTATAATCATAGTGTGTAATGTTTGTTTGACTAAACCATTTTCTCAATCATGTACCTAAAAAATAAATTTCACTTAATTATAAGAATAATTTCATAAAATATATATGTTATCTCTATATGGATAAATATTTTTCATTCCTATAACAATTAATAAATAATAATATATATAAATTTATTCACTAATAAATATAGAATTATTGTTTTCTTAATATATATTTTTTCCAGTGTATTAAATGATTTCATTTAGATCTTAAATTTTAATTTTTCGGATATGAATTTGAAAAAAATAACATAAGTTTTTTATTAATTTCACTTAAATTATATTAGGGTTATATTTTTGTATTCTTCTATAAAAAATTTAGTTTTGGTGAATAGTCAAAATATAATTTTTTTGATTACTGTAACTGTTATGTGGTCATCATGATCTAAATAAGACATGGAATTTTATGAAATATTTTTTAAAACCAAAAATATATTTAAGGACTAAAATAATATATTTAAAATAATATTTTGAATGAATAAATCAATATTATAAATTTTGAATCATAAGTTATATTTTATTCAAATTAAAAAATTGATTCTTTACATTCAATTAAGTTTTTCCATGACAGAATTCTGAATTGGATGGGTTTGAATAGTAGTCAGCCCATATTTATTTAATAGTATACCTATAAATCATTTAAATTAGTACTATTCATATTATTATTCATAAATCATAGAATAATCAGTACTTTACCATAAAATATTTGTTCCCCTTATATATATAAACACCCCTCCTCGAACCCTATCTTCTCATTTATAAAATCATTTATATTTACAATGATATACCCAAATCCATATCTAAACATACCATCCCAAATCCTTAATCCTATAGTATGACCAAAATACCCTCCATTAAGGGTTTTAGGATTATTTCAAAGGAGGTGACTCAAAGTGTAAGGTAAGGATTTCCAATCGTATTTCTTTTTTTCTTATATTTTATTATTTATCATAAAAAAATCTTAAAAATCCACTTATTTTATTCATGAATATATTTTCAAGGTATTTTCATCCTTTTGATTCATCAATGATGATTTATCACTCATTACCTCCCCCTAAACTCCTTTTTTTAAATCCATTACTATGTCACAATACTGGTTTTTAATAAAATATATATTTTTATTTAAATTTTCTTACTCTTTCAATAGAATGGGTAATAATTATAATTAAATCAAAAATTATAAATTAATTATTTTCTACTTTTTTTATAATTATTTGTTGTATTTTTTTCTTTTAAACATTTTCTTGAATGTCATCACTTACTGGATTATTTTTACTCTACCTAATTAAATGTTAATGTTTTAATAAGATTTTTTGTATCATGGATATTATTAAAATTTGACTTAAAGATATAATATAACATTAATATAGAAGTAAATTCATGATCATGATTCTATAATGGTAGAGTATTCATCATAAAAATTAAATTATAGGTATACGAGTCATTTTTAAGTGTCTAAAATTATCTTATCATGGATGATTCATTGGAGGGTAACTATTTCATGGCCTATTTATTGTCCTAGATATAAATGGGGGAAATATGTAAGAGGGGTGAAATATAGGTAAAATTTAACATTATAATTTTTAACCAACTCAGGTATTCAGTGCACCAGTAGTTATACAACTATAATAAACTCATAGATAAGGGTTATTAAAATTAGTGGAAAATAGAAATTAATTAACAAATAAATAAATATAAAAAAATAAACACACTGATTAGGCTTAGTGGAAATTTATTTTTCTAGATCTCTTGTAAAATCATACAAATGATAAATAAAAAAACATATACACAGTGAAAAATAAAACATTATAGAGTATTAGGTTACAATCCAAATACTTGTTCAAAAGGATATAATTGAACCACATTTCTATCATAAGTGTAAGGAGGATATTTAGACAAGACTCGTGGTATCTTTCTTCCAAAACGTAGAAACCCATAACTTAAACTAATCAAAAGGTTTCTCTTTCTTCTTATCCCTCGAAGCCCTTGATCAGTGTGATAAAAAACAATAATTTTAATTCTATTACTAAAATCCCCTGATTGCACTGGATCATAAACTCCAAAATTTATCTTCTTATACTAATAATCCAAAAATCATATGATCAAATAAAAATGATAATACCAATAGAATTTAAATCATTTACAAATACATCCTCAAAAATATATTCTCTAAGAAAAAGGCATAAAAATAATAACCACAACTATCAAAAGTGAACATGAAAACAATATATTGTAATCATCAAAAAACATTCTTTATGTTTTGGGGATTTTGAACCCCATTGTACTTATATATATTCGAATCCTTGAATCTCTGATTATTTTATAAGAAATCACATGACTAATGTATTCCAAGTTCTTTTCTGTTAATTGTAACTACATTAGAAGAAACTTCCTTATCTTTTTATGAACACATTGTAAATTCACGTCATATAAGGAATTTAACCACACAAAACAACAATTCTTTTACATCCAATTAAATTAATCTTCGTCTGAAATTAAATTAACAATATTTTCATCAGTAACCCCAAAAAAATAACATTTTATGCTAAAAAATTACTAAGATATATATTATGATTTCCAGACCAATAAATTAATGGATTAAATATACAAAAAAATATCCCTAAAATTATTTCCCTTTTTAGTAAGCATAATATATTTAAATAAATGTACAAGTTTTAAATAAATATAAAAATGGAATAATCATTTTTTTAATTCATCGTAAATTCACTTCTCTTGGGAAAACTAAATAAAACACAATATTAAAAATAAAAACTATAATTTATAAGACTTAAATACTACTATTATAAAATCAAGGTATTCTGTTTTTAGTACACATAATATTTCATAAAACTTCTTTCAAAGAAACTTCTCCCCCTTTTACAAAACAACTTTATAACAATTTGAGTGAATATTCTGGAATAAGATATCATTTAAATAACATATCTTCCATTTTAATTTATTATAATAATTCTCATGTTAAAAAATGAATCATTACACCCTTATTGATTAAAAAATCCACATTTAAAAAGGAGTTAAATAAAATTATTAAATAATTAACTCTTCTCATTTGATTATTTAGATTTATCCAACATAATAAAAATTATATAATTAGATTATTAAATGGTATATAAAGAAACCTCTTGTAAACTATAATTAATTGGAAGTTATAATTCTCTTATACCTAATAGATATACCATATGTTGAATGAAAATAACCCTCCCTCTTAGTTGATTTACTTTTTGTTAAGAGAATATAAATAAGAATAATTATTCTTTCCTTTTTAAAATTAGTTATCTAAAGAACCCATTCAATGATAAATAATAAAATAAATATTAAACATCATCCTAGATGTTATCTCCCAATACCAAGGGAAGATAATACTCTTTTAAATATTTTTTTTGTGAAAAATTAAATAATATTTTTAATGATATTTTTATTATAATTATAATATCGGTATTCATATTGTAAAAAATTATCTATGTACAAGATTTAAACAAACTCATGATTATAAATAAGAACTTTTTTATCTACATAAAAATTATGGGTAAACATAATAACATGTTTATGTTTTTTTCCAATGTAAAAAATTTTATTTTTTTAAACCTTCATGAAAAATAAAATCGTAAAAAAATAAAAAGAAAATCAATCCAAATTTCTCAATTATTTTTTCAATGTCAAGAGATAAGTTAAATAAGAAATGACTTAAATACCATTTATGTTGATCATTCCAAACTTCTATTTGATAAATTCATATCTATCATAATTTCATGGTTTAATAAAAATATCGGTGAAGTTATTTTTCATTCTCACATATTCAGGAAAGATATCCTGTTTTATGTGTTTACCTTAAATAAATCATGTATTATATTTTTTTTTAACACATGAGTGATGATTTGTGCTTCCAAAAAAATAAATTTCACTAGTTTTATCATATATGCTTATATTTCAAGTAAATTAAGATCCAAAATATGTGAGTGTGTGAGGCATCCAAAGTAATTGAACATAGAAAATTCCTTCTAATACATATTCATCTTTTGTAGTGGAAAGTTTAATTGTGTGATTATTCTGGTTAGATAATGCATCTAATTCCCCACCCAAAAGAATGAAATGTTCAAGATGTGATATATTTATATAACCTACTTCCTTCAAAGTTGGAATCTAAGTAAAATTTTAGTGAAAATTATATTCTATATGTGTAAAAATGACCAGGTTTTGATGAACCTTTCACGTAAAGTAAAATAAATTTTACCTATTTTAAATTTGGTTCCTTAAAATAATTCTGTAAATTTCATTCACAAATACACTGAATTCATATTATATAGTAAATTAGTTGTTAAATACAGTAAAAATTATACCATTGAACTATAAATATTATAATAAATTAGTTTCTTAGATTCGTCAAAATCATGTTTGGTTAAGGTACCTATTCGAGTCCAAAAACTCAAGTTATTTTCAAAACTAAAATGATTAATTAAATATGTAATATATTTATGTCTACATAGAAGTTTTTCTTAATGTTTTTTAGAAATTTGAACCCCATGGAAAATGTTGAGTTCACATATCATGATAATTTCGAACTCACACTTCATATATTCAAAAAATGAATTAAAAATATATATTTGAGTTGATCCAAAATAAAATTCATCAATATAAATTTTAACAATGATGGTGTCTCTAAAAACATTCATTATAAAAATAGTTCAACAATCATTTACCTTTAAAAATTTATTTTGATGTAAAAATATGGTGATTCACCCATTTGATGATCTTAGGGAATTTTCACATCTACATTCATCTTTAATAAGTCTAAATACATGTTTTTGAATTTTTTTATCATCAAAACCTGAGGTTTGATCCACGTAAAACTCCTCCTAAACATAAAAATTTATTAAAGTTCATTTAATGAACATTTGAAATAATATAAAATCCAATTGTATTATAAAGGATATTAAGATTTGGATAGACTCAAAATAATATATTTGTGAAAAATTATCACCATAATATATGTCTTCCAATTAATAATATCCCTCATATATACGCCATTACTTATTCCACAAAATTATTCCATTTTCATCACAATTATTTCTAAAAAAATTATTTTATGAAAATTATTTAAATTTAATTAGGTAAATCAACAAAAGTCAAAACTTGATTCTTTTTAAACTGATTAAGATCTTCTTACGTATCTCATTTCTAACTTTCATCATTCAAATCATCATATATCATTTTGGGTTCAAATTTTGATTGTATTGCTTGATGTTCACATTCATTTTTAAATGATTTTTATCTTTTCACTAGTTTACTCACATTTCCAATGATATTACCACTGGGTTGATCTATTAAGCTAAATATCTTTTTAGTAAAAAGGGTAAATTGATCCTTAATTATCAATTACATATCTTATGTAAAGTAGATTTTAGATAATGAAAATCCATGGACCTAACTTATAGAGGATTCATTTCTAATCATTATGATCCAAATAACTATAAATTAACATAATTAGTTTCAAAAACATTATCTAAAATATTATGTTATATATATTTTATAAAAACATAAATATAGGTTTTAATAAATTGTATATGATTTGTTTCCACAACAATATTATCTTATTTCTTAAAAACTCTATAAACATTACTTGTAAAAAAATAACAAATAAAAATTAATTTACAATATATAAAGCATTAATCATAGACACAAATGAAATTTATTTATAATTATAATACTCACACATTAAATTTTTACTTATATCATAATGAATTATATTTCACAGTCTAATTAATCCTTTTTTGGTATTCTTAGTGCTAAATTTTTATGATTGATATCTTTCACTCTAAAAAAATTTTAATATTAAAATTCTTAAACATGCCACAATGGTCACTATATATATTACCCAATGGTAGGTTTTCATCATTTTTAAAAGATGTATGAAAATATTTAAACAAAAAAATGATTTCGATTTTTGAATAAGAAAATAGATAAAGTTATATCTCATATAGTCATGAACTGAATCCGGTAGCCATTAAAATTGGAACCTGACCTGGTCTGTGGCAAGTAGAAAAGCACGTTACTTATCCCCATGGTCTAGAACCAGTGTTCAGGTATCTTAAACAATAGTTTGGGAATGATTTACCTGATTTTTGAATCATTTAATAACAAAAAAAAATCAATAAACCAAATCTGAAAATTCAATCCAATCAAGCCTTAAATAATAATATGAACATAATAAATGGGTCTAAACATGACACAAGAGGTCCAAGGATACATAAAATTGGACAAAAAACATCCCAAGTAACACCACATGACAAGGCTTCATCACCCATGAGTTGTTTCTACAGCACCACACTAAGAAGGAATCTAACAAAATGAACTACGATCACCCTAAGCCTTGCCTTTACCTTTGTCAAACATGATCAAGTATACATACACCCTAAGGTTTATGAAGGGTGTGAGCCTAATTAAAATAGGATACCACCCAAAATAATCCATATGGTAATCATTATAAGATAAAAAGGATGCATGTTTTAATAAATAATCTGTTGTGGTAATAATTTCTAAAGAATAAAACTTTTAAAAGTAAACAGTTTATAAAGGATGATTTCAAACGATGAAAAAATTTCAATAAAACATGTAAAATAATGAATTTTCCAAAAAAACACAAAAATAAAATGATAATTACAAAATATTCAATCAACGTTAATCTTAGAAACATCCCAAGGAACTAGTTAGTTTTGGGCCCCAGGTTCCTCATATCTCGATGTAAAGTAACCATAATAATATTTTTTCATACGAAAATCCCCTAGTATAGAACATAACCATAACCTAGTGGTTCTAAATAATCATCATTATATTTTTGTAGAGTTGATAATGTCCAACATGAAAAGTGACACAGGAACAAAACCACTCCATATCACAAGTAAACGTCTTCCCACATATATACTCAGGCTTCCCCATTTGTTCACAAACATTTTACACATGTTACCAAATTCCAATTTCATATAAAAACACCATTTATGGTCATAAACACTCAAAACAAGTATCTACACATTTCTTACATCATTTATACATCTCAATAATCCATTTAGAATTTCCATAAAACATTTTCAAGGAATGTAACCAAACGTTGCACTTAAAATCCATCTAAAAGCTATATTTGAAAACCAAATGCACACCCCTATTACCCCAAACCAGAATTGGAAGAAAAAAATAATTTTAATTAAACTCTTACATGAATTATAAAATATCCTCAAATGGAACAACATGGAATGCACATATAAAACACCCATTTTTATAGAAAAATGGGACTAAAAATCAATTGCCTAACAAATGCCACCAAAATAATTTTCAATGTAAGAAAAATGATGGAGGAGTAGGTTAATATATAAATCAAGAAAGGATAACTCATCTAGTAGTTCTTACACTTGGAATCATCTACCAAGTGTGTCAAAAACATAAAATCCTTATGTGAAAGTTCTACTGCACCACCGCCACACTACAAGGGAGTTAAAATAAACATAAAAACACAATATTAGACCAAGAAACATAGGATCAAACCCTAGGTATGATTCCCAACATTATAAACCTTCGGAACTTCATGAAAATTATAAGAAACCCTATAAAAATGGGCGGAAGAAGGAAGGAAACCCAATTAATTGATATCTTTAATGTAATCACTCTAATACACCAATAGTTGAATCTCCAAGAAGAACAAATCTATAAATAGATTTGAATAAGTCTTATGAGATTTATTGGGGAATTAAATAGTAGAAAATAGTAAAAATGAATGATTTAGGAAAGAAAAAAATTACATTTTCAAATCTAGACAATTTGAGAAACCTTGAAAAATGTTTCCCTAATCCACATTGAATATAAGATCTAGAAATAAAAAATGATACATGGGGGGTGCAACATAGGTTTTTGGGCTCGAGTGAGAGGTGGAATCACTAAAATATATTTAAAAATGAATGGGATACGAAATAATGATTTTTTTTAAATATGGAAATGGGCTCTTGGTTTAGCCCAAATCATGATGAAACCAACCCTTTCTAAAAAAATACATGGGAAACCCCAAAAAATAAAGAAATAATAGATATTACATGAAACGTAACTTCAAAATAAGTCATAGATCTAACAATTCCCCCCACCATAAAAACTTTTTTCTCTCAGAAGGTCAGCTTGAAGCCTGATCAGATGAGAGAAACGGAAACTAATCATTGTCCTAAGACATCCCCTCCCATATCTCATGCTCATTAGTCCCATTCTTCCATAGGAAACAAACTAGAGGAATAGGCTTCCATAGAAGAAATTTTTCTCGAGATCCCATAGTTCTCACCATCCACTCAGACATTGATAAATCGGGCTCCATATCTAGGACTTCCGAATTTAGCAAATGGGAAATATCTAGGTTGTACTTTTTTAATTGGGATATGTGGAAGAAATCGTGGGTGAATGTCAACTAAAAAGGCTAATACAACATGTATTCCACCTTTCTAATCTTATCAGTGATTTCAAATGTTATTACATGTCGTAGCATCAGCTTCCCTTGCTTTCCCAAATGTTGATGGCCCAAACCAGGCGCCACTATTAATAATACCATGTCACCCATAGAAAACTCTAGGTCTCGATTCCTCTAGTCCACCTAAGATTTATAATGAATTTAAGTTTTCAATAAGTTCTACTTGATCAACTTGACCTTCTCATACATGTCTTAAAAAATGATCGGCCCCAACAGTGATGTCTCACCTTCCTCATCCCAACATAGGGAGGACCGACAAGGCCGACCAAAGGGCACCTCAAAAGGATCCATTCTAATCGAGGATTCGTAACTGTTATTATAACTAAATTTTACCAATCCCAAATGGATATCCTAGGAACCTCTAAAGGCCAAAACACATTCATATTTATTGTCCTCTAAAATATAATTTGTCTGCTCTATCTGACAATATGTTTGATGATGGTATGTCGTGCTCATTTTAATCTGATAACCTAAGGCCTTCTGCAGGCCTTCCCAAAACTGAGAAGTGAAACCGGGGTCTCTATTTGAGACAACAACATATGGCACACTATAATGACTTACCACCTTTAGAAGATAAAATTGGCTGAACTCATCCATTTTAGTCGTATCCTTAATTAGAATTAAGTGGGATGATTCGGTCATACGATCAATTACTACCCATATAAAATTCTTACATTGGGCTGTACGATCCAGGACAATAATGAAATCCAAGGCAACCTCATCCCACTTACGGGTAGGAATGGGTAGAGGCTGGAAAAAATTATAGGTCCTTTGATACTCCACTTTCACCACGTGACATGTATAGTATCTCGACACAAACTCAACTATGTATCATATCATACATGGGCACCAGAACTACTAATGCACATCATAATAAAACATGGTGGCACCAGGATGGACAGACCAAGGAGGCTGATTTCTATCCTACATCACCACCTTCCACAGAGACAACGGAACTACCTGTTTCCCCTTGAAGCACAATATTCCCTCAAGAGATGATGAACAAATAGAAGATGTCTCCCCACCATGAATAAATTTCCTCAACCACTGACAAAGCTCATAACTATGGTGTTCTCACTGAATCAACTCTAAGTGGGAAGGAGTAAACTAAATTCTTTCCAATAATGCACATCCACTACTCTTATTGGTCTCCACATGCATCTGAGCAAAGATCTCCATCAAATTCCCCTCATCACTGGACTTCCGCAGGCTTGTACTGGTACTTTTCTACTCAAATAATTTGTCACCATATTCCTCTTTCCTTGGGTATAGAAAATGTCAATGTTTAAACCCTCAAAGTACTCAATCTAGCGGCACTACCTCATATTGAGATACTTCTGCAAGAAGATGTATGCCAATATTTTGTCAACATAGGAGACCGAAAACATCCCTCTAAAGAGGTAGTGACATGAAGTCTTCAAATCATGCATCATTAATGCTAACTCTAAGTCATTTGTCAGATAATTCTTTTTGTGTGGTTGGAGTAGGTGAAAAACATACGCCACCACATGATCACCCATGCATAAGCATACACCAAATACCTATACTTGAAGCGTTGTAATAAACAACATACCCCTTTCTAGCCTCTTGAAAAATCAGCACATGGGTGGTAGTCAACCATCGCTTCAGTTCCTCAAAGGATTCCTGACACTCTGGGCCCCATACAAACTTCACCCCATTCTAGGTGAGCTCAGTCAGGGGTGAAGTAAGCCGAGAAAAATCCCAAAAAAACTGCATGTAGTAACTAGGAAGGATGAGAAAACTATTGATCTTGAACATGTTCTTTGGCTAATCACATGAAATAATTGTAATGATCTTCTCTGGGTCCACCAAAACCCCTAGATCTGAGATCACAAGCCCTTGAAACTTCACCTCCATAATCTAAAAAGTGAACATGGACATCTTTTCATAAATTTGATGCTCTCACAATGTTCCCAACACGATCATAAAATGATGTTCGTGTTCCTCCTCAGATCTAGAGCAATCTAGTAGGTCTTCCATGAATACCCCGATGAAAGAATCATGTTACTAGTGTAACACCCTATTCATGAGTGCCATAAAGACGGAAAGAGAACTAGTCAATTTGAAGGGAAAGGCCAAGTACTCAATGTGGTCGTATCTACTTTGGAAGGTTGTCTTCAAGATATCTTCTTGTTTCACCCTGTGTTAATGGTAACTCAAACGCAAGACTATTTTTGATAACTTATTTCCCCAATTTTACTAATTAAACAAGCCATATATTCGGGGAAAAGGATATGTGTTCTTGATGGTTACCTTGTTCAGCTTCTGGTAATAAATATAGAACCAGAGGGATCCATCAGCCTTCTTTGTAAAAAGAAGAGGAGGAGACAAATGAGACATGCACGGGCAACTAAATCCTTTGGATTCTAAATCATCTTGTGGTATCTCTAGCTCCATCATCTGGATAAGGGGGCATATGATATGAGGGAAGAGATATTGGATGTGTTATCGGTGCCAAATCAATCAAGAACACCACATCCCACTTTAGAATAAATCCTGAAAAATCATTTGGGAATACCTAAAATAACTCATCCACTACATGATTTAGTCCACCTTCAAGAGAATGAAAATCATCATATAGATAGAGTGATGATAATAATAAGACGAGATTACCCAACTCCATGAGTGGAGGTCCTGTGCGCCCCGACCAAGGATCGCAATCCCCAAAGAATACCTGAAGACTCTCACCAGGTTCTGTGACACTGACCTCCCCTTATAAAAATCGTTTTGACCTTGATATTATACCAGCAAACCCATAATGTGTATCATGTAAAATAGATCCATATCTGTGATTAGGATGTCCCACTACATCTCAACCCCAAACAATGAAAGCGCACACAATGGGAATCGGAGACCCCGCTCCTTCTTCTTTCTCAATGGTGTCACCAAATCCATCGCAAAATTCAAAATCTCGTTTGGAAAATTCCGCTTGTTCAAAATATGGGAAGTAATGAATTAAACAAAAGAATCAGTTTCAAAAAGAGAAATAGCTATAGAAGATGCAATCAAAACTGTACATCGAACTGTTGAAGGTCCCTCCTCTGATCCTATTGGTGACCAATGCTCCACATGAAGATTCCTAGTCTCTGCCTGAGAACGACCACTTTCTTATGGCTCAACCTATAATTGGATCTACCTAGAAGATAATCTAGCCTTTCCACCACAGACACCAAACTGAGATCCCCCCATCCTCAATGGCTCCTACTGAGCTGGAACTCCCCATGGAATCCACTGATCCTTACGCACTCTGGAGTTGATGTGCCATCCTACAAAAAACTTGAAATATTCCCATACAACAACACTAATAACAAAGCTTCAGAGGATATGATCATGCTATTTGGATGTTCCATTTCCTCCCACACTAGTGGAACACAACGAACCTTGCATCATAAGATACCGAAGAAAACTTTCTGGAAGGTTGGCATGAGATACCACCTCCCTTCTTTCCCTACTCCTTCTACTTCCTTTTCATCTCATATGAGAAATCACTTCCCATTCCTAACACAATCCAAGAAAAAACAGACCTCCCCACATGGTTGATCTACACCATACATTCCTGATCAACCACCATATAATAGGTTTTCATCTTGAACAGAAAGACATGGGAAAAGATCTCTGGCCGCAAACCCCTCTATAAATTTTGGGCCTTCATCTGCTCATTAGAGACCACATTCAGAGCATACCGGATCAACTCATCAAAACAGTTGGAATACTCTATCACAAAAATTTCATCCTAAACAAGATCCAAAAACTCTTGATATCTAGAATATTGCAAGACTTCAGGGTAGTACTTATCATTGAAGGTTTCCTTGAATTCATTCCATCTCATATGTTCATGCATCCCAAATTGAAGCACTGATTCCCCCTAATTTTGACTCAGAACCTCTAACAGAAAATAGGAACACTTGACCCTGAACTCCTAAGGTGTCTCTAAGAACTAAAACATGTACTTGTTATTTTTTATCCTCTCCCCCACTTCATGGGGTTTTGTTCTACCTCAGAAAGTAAGAGGCTTGTTTTTTAGAGACACCTAGGATTTTTCCTTCCTCGGACTGGTCTCTTCTTCTATAACAGGATCTAGAATAAGAGTTGGTCTCTGTACTAGATCTTGGACATCCCAAAACAAAACCTCCACTAGACTTTTATTAAGCAGTGAGGTAGAACTCTCACCGGCTTCCTCTAGTTGGTGCATGTGAGATTTCTGGTGAGGCTTGTTGCTACAAAAGGAAACAGTTATAAGAGAAAAAATTAGTTCCAAAGTTCTGAAAAACAATTTCAATAACATCAAATATATTTAATCCAAACATATTACAATAATAAAATTAAAAAATACTTCACCCCCACCCGATGTCCATGTGCAGCCTACAGCCAACACATATCACCTGGAAGTGAAGTCAAATAAACAATTATGATGACCCATGGTGAATTGAGGTCTATCATGAGAGGTGCAGGCCAAGAACCCTAATCACAACCAAAACCCAGAGCCACGACAATCATATCTCCTATCTAGCTCGACTCATCCCAAAATAATAATATAACCCAAAAACACTAACCACCTCCGATACAATTTCGTCACAAACCAAATCCGTCCTCCTTTAAAAATGGCACCTGACTCGGTCCATGATATGTCCCAAAGGGCATTACCTATCCTCATAGGCTGGAACATGTTACTGGGTATCCTAAAAAATGTTTTGGGAATGATTTACCTGAGTTTGGAATCATTTAATAAGCAAAAATATCAATAAAAAATTATGACCATTCATGCCAAATAAGACTAAAATAAAATTCAGAATGGAATATATGTTTCTAAACATAATACCAGAGTTCCAAATATACCTAAAAGTATCAAAACAACATCCCATGTAACACCACATGTGAAGGGTTCATCACCCACAAGCCATCTCCACAACACCTCACCATGAAGGAAACTAACAACCCGAACCACCATCACCCAAGGCATTTCCTTTACATTTTTCAAATATGATCAAGTATACTTACACCCGAGGGTGTAAGTAGGGTTTTAGACTAATCCCAATAGGATACCAACCAAAAATTCTCCATTTAGTAATCATTTAAAGATAAAAATCATGCATGTTTAAATAAATAAGAAATGGTGGCAATAATTTCTAAAGAATGTAAATTTTAAAAGTAAATAGTTTTCAAAGGATTATTACAAAGGATGAAAAAATTCAATAAAACATGCATGCTACTGAATTTTCGATCCAAACACACCACACTCCAATGATAAATATGAAAGATTCAATGAATATTAATCTTGAAAACACCTCTATGAACAAGTTAGTTTCGGGCCCCATGTACCTCATATCTTGGGGTAAAGTAACCATAAAAATATATATTCTTGCTCAAAAGAAACTAGTAGAGAACATCCCTATAACCTACTGTTACCCAATCATTATCATTATAGTGTTTTTTAGTGTTTTCAATGACCAACTTTCTAATTGAAAGATGGAAAATCCACTCTGGATCACTAGCATACTAGTACACGTCCACCCACCTAGATACTCGGGTTTCCCCCTTTGTTCTCAAACAATTTCCACATGTTACCAAATTCCATTTTCATATAAAAACATTATTTCTAGTCATACACACTAAAAATAGTAGCCACACATTCTTTTCACCACTTATATAACTCAATGAACCATTTAGAATTTCCATTAAATATTTTCAAGGAATATAACAAAACTTGGCACTTAAAATCCTTTTAAAATCCTTCATTGAAAACAAAATTCACACCAATAATACCCAAAACCCGAATTGGCAGAATTTTTTTTAATAAAACCCTTACCTAAATTATAAAGAAACCCCAAATGTTACAACATAGAATGCACATGTAAAATACCCATTTTCACACAAAAATGTCACTTAAAAATAAATTTCTTAACAAATGTCACCAAAAATAATTTTCAAAGAAAGAACGTTGATGGAGGAGTATGCTAAAATAGAAATCAATTAAGGATAACTCATCTAGTAGTTATTGTACATGGAATAACCTACCAAGTGTATCAAAAACACGAAATCCTTGTGGGAAAGTTCAACCACTTCATATGGGAGTTAAAACAAAACTAAAACCACAATATTAGACAAAGAAACACAAGATAAAACCCTAGGTATGAAGACCAACCTTATGGAAACTATTGAATTCTGAAAAAATGGAATAAACCCTAAAAAAATGGGAGGATGAAGGAAGGAAACCAACTTACTTGATAGATTTTTGACGAAATCACCCCAATAAACCAATATTTGAATCTACGAGAATCCAAAATTCATAGGGAGGTTCGAATAAGGATGAGGAGGTCATGTGGGGATTGAAGTGGTGGGAAATAGTAAAAATGATTGATTTATGATGCAAATTCATTACCTTCTCAAATATGGACGATTTGAGAAACCATGAGAGATTTCTCATTAATCCTCAATGAATATGAGCTCAAAATAGGAAAAATGCAATATGGGGGTGCCACTGTTGTTTTTGGGATTCAGTTAGTTGTGTAATCACTGAAAAATATTAAAAAATGAGTGAGATATGAAATAAATAAATAAATTTAAATCTGGAAATGGGTTCCTAGTTTGGCCCAAATCACTATGAAACCACCCCTTTCTCAAAAAATACATGGGAATCCCCCCAAAAACAAAGAAATATTATATATTACATGAAACATACCTTTAAAATAATTCATGTATGTGACACATATAGTAACTAATAAGGAAACACACGTAGTTCTTTCCCCTAATACTTCTAGTTTTTATTAGACTAAAAAGTTTCATGTTAAATTTAACATCCTGGTTAAAGGGACAATGTCATGGCATAAAGTAGCTATACTATAAAGAGGTACTTATGGAATGGATATTTATTATATATTATAGAAGGGAATTATATAGGAGTTTGGTTCTAGTACCAATTTCAGCATAGATATGTCTTGTATAAGGGTTTTAGTGTAGGCCTTAGAGTCCTATAGCCTTGTGTATTATACTAAGGTATAAGGGATTATGGAAGACTTTGGTTCATTCCTCTAATTTGGGTGTGGCTATAGTGTGGTAACCTTGGCTATAGTCTGGTATCTTTTGGTGATTTTTTGTCTGTTATGTCTATTTCATGGTAGTTTGGGTGTGGAGATAGGTTGTGGCATATCCCCCTTCATGGTTGGTTGGTTATGGGGGGTAGTAATATTGGATTCATCAAGGACCCTTAACAAATTTTATGTATATGTACCATTAATATTGTTTAAATTATTAGACATTCCTTGAAAAAAATCACTTTGAAATAGTTTATTTTAATACATCTTGGAATTCTTCTTTTTAAGTATCTTTATGGCATGGAAGTCTATGTTACATCGTTATCTTATGTTTTTTAGTAATGTATAAATTCCCAACACCCCTCAAACCTAACCATTATTTTGATCATTTTCTTGGTTATTAGGTGGCCCAAGTTAATCCCTAAAAAGTATTTTGGATACATTTCATTACATTCTAGACCAATCCTTGTGAGATCAACCATTTTTGGTTTTAAGGTAGTTTATCTATTCCTTTATCCTTATTTTCTACCTCTTCGTCTCTCTAGATAAAGTTTTCTTCAAGGGAGTGGTTTTTTATAGTGATGAATTAGTGTGGGGAATAATGTGGTTTGTCATATTGTAGACTGACTGAGGAGTTTTCCTCTCTATTATTGGTGTGTGGATCCTTTTTTGGGTGGAGTACAACCCATGATTGATGTAGATTGTTCTATCTCCAGCCTATGGGTTTTGATGTTTTATTACTCATGTTTTAATAACTTTTTTGATAAATGAATTGTGGATGATAGATAGATTATTCTAGTTAATCTAGTTTTTTACAAAAGTTTATTTTACCCTTAATTTTTATTATGGAAATTTGTTTTCAAATAATTAATAAAAGGATTTTGAAAAGATTTTTTCAGTTGATTTTTTTATGAAAGGGTTTCTATGAAAATATTTTGTGAATGTGATGATCACTTTTTAAATGATTTGTTAAATGAAATTCATTGGAATTATTGAGTATATTTGGGGAAGGTTTATTATTGGGAATCATCTATTGGTATTATTAGGAATCACTTTCTTGGGTGTTCTTATTTTCTCTAGGATAAGTGTCCTTGGGATTTTATCTTGACATTCTATGGGGTTCACTCATGAGGGGTTCCTCTTTTTCCAAGGCCCATTGTCCTGGGTTCTTTAGTGATCCATGGACTTTTTTATGCTATGAGTATTAAAGCTAGACTAAATTATTATGAACCTATATAATTTTACCATGGTTATTTGGATTGTACTGTTATGTCTTTGAAATTAATGGTTTGATAAATATGAAATTTTATTTGAAATATTCTTTGTAAAACCCATTATTTTACCATGATTGTGGGAAAACTCTTTCTAAAAAATTATTTACAAACATAAATCAATATATCTTGTAAAATTAATATGTAAAACATTTTAAAAAACCAATATTAATTATGGTTTAAAATTTATAGCCTAGAGACTAAACCACCTACATCATACTATGGTCGCAATCCACCTTTAATGGGATCTACACACAAATAATGGAAAATAAAACTCCTTGATATATCTAGTACACAAAAATCCACATTATTCCCCTGGTAAATCATCACCAAAACAAACTATTTGTCTCCAATATCCCCCTAGGGTGAATAACAGGGAGAAAATAAGGATAATGGAAAATGTAAACTTACAAAAAATCACCAATGGGTGATCTCCAAAGGAAGAGGTTTCAAGGTAATGAAATTGAGATTAATGACCTCCAAGGGATGAACTTGATTTACCAAATAACTGATATAAAGAATGGAATAATTATTAGGTTTAAGGGGAATTTTTTATTCTATACCCAGCTGAAATATATAAGACCATGGTGTAACTAATACCCACAAAACATAGAGCTAATAAAAAAGAACTAGACTATGGGTTAGTGAAAAAGTCTACACTGTAGTGATATTTATAAAGGTGAATGATAGAAATATAGTTATCAATACATCATAGACTAGATAAACAAGTGAATAACCAATAGCACAACCAAGTAATCTATATAAAATAAATCAATAAAAAGGAAGGGAGTTATGTTGTAGTCTATCTATAGGGTGTACCTACCCCAAAATTTATATACCTCCAAAAAAACTCACCCCTATACTACACAAATCATCCACAATAACCATGCCGCAACCACACCCAAAAAAGAAGGATCGTCCAAAAATCTCCCTAGATACCCCATGCTACACCTGACCACTCTAAGATACATAACTATAGGGATTACATGGTAAAATATCTCTATTTTGTATCCCTCGAAATAATAATAATTAGAACCAATCTACTCCAGGATACCCTCATACATTATTGTTGGCATATCTATGCTACAATGACCCTTATTATGACATAGATTATATCCTACATGGTGTATTCCCTTTAGGAATTATATTACATGAATAAATTATAATTATTGAAAATTTGATATTTTTCTAAAACAATGTAAACAGTACATGTATTTATTATATAATTGAGAAAGATCACGTTATTTATTTGAGATAAAATTATGTTCTAGTAGATCCCTGACATGATATCTTCTAGATTTTTTAGATAAAAATTGAAATTTACAATGATATAACCATTTATTAAAAATCAAGTAGAAATATTCAATGACACGTAAACAAGGAAAATTATTATTCTGATGGTTATTTAATTCAAGGATGTAAATTTTCTTATAAACATAAAAAATTTGAACAAAAAAATATTATCGACCTTGAATTAGGCATTTACCCTTCCTAAATATCACAAGGTAACCCTCACCATAATGTTTTATTATTCTAATAAAGTTGTGAGTATGTATTAAAATTATAAAACATTAAAAATTAATGATTTACAAAGAGTAGAAACATCATTGATTTTAATGATTTTACCATGTGTGATGTCTCTAAAAGTGACTCATCCAACATTTAACTTCACCAAGTAACAAAAGTTGGAATGGTCTTATGTCATGTGCCTAAAAATATTGTTTCCCATGTACTAATTATTCTAGATTTTTGAACGCCACCAATTTTCCTTAAAATAAAATTACTATGATCTTGGTACCCAAAAATACTTTGGTACTGAAATGTTAGGAAATAAAATATTACGAACCCACATCTATCTAAATTTATTATATTGAACAACTAATATATCATTAAAAATAAAAACATTATAATATCATAAGGTTTTAATATGATCTACTAAACCAAATTTTCTACATTAAACATACCTTTTCATGTAGTATGAAAGGGTACACATATAGTCTCAAAGTAGTTTCATTGAAAATAAGATTTATCAATGGTATATCCATTTCTATAAGATGTTCAAGATGGTTTAATTTTTTTATACATCTTGAAAATAATATTTCTATGAATTAATTTTTATCAAAAGTTTTTTCAAAACATTAATTTCATATTTAACATTAAAAACTAACTTATAATCATCAGAGTTTTACTTGAACAAAATATAGATATTAATACTGATGATATTTTTAAAATTCAGTATAATGTTTTAAAATTATACCATAAGATATTGTAATATTATATTTAGAAACATCATTTTTATTTATTATTTTTTATTCAATTCCCCATAGGGGAAACATATCTAACTATTTCATTAAAACATGAAAATTATTCTTCATCATTCGATAATTTATCATTATCTGATGATCTATATTTTTATAAATTAACTTTTCCATTATATAATTAATTTGACTAATCATCTTTAAAGGTAAAAGAAAATTTATAATATAAAGATAAATTGGTAATCAAATCGTCTATTTCATTTTCCAAAAAACATTTCTCATATAAAAGAATATTTTCATAGAATCCAACAATTAATTGAAAATACCTTCAACATTATTAAAAATGAATAGTATGAATTTTTGTCACCTCCAATCACACTCCATGTATCCAAGGATTTCATAATTTCCCTCACACTACTATAATTTATTCAGGACATTCTATATTTTGTTGTTAATCTTTTGTAATCAAGTTTTATTTGAACAGTCATCTTACTTTCATAACGTGTAACATTTGTGGATTCTCCTTCCTCATGTTTTTCCCTTCAACCATTTGAAAATCTTATAGAATGTTATTGTTTCTAATAATATTATTTTTCATTCTTTATGATTGATTAAGTTACCCTTCACTTATATCAACATTCCAAATATTTTAAGAATGTATATATTTCTTCTAATAATAATTATTTATATAACTGAAAATATTGAATGTATATACAAATGCTACATCACTTCTCTACTTATCATTATCAGTATCTGTTTTCAATATAATATTATATTTTATTATATTTTAAATGAAATCATCAAGAAATAGATTTTATAGGTTATTTATATCAATAATAAGGGTACACTTATACTACTAATCCTTTAGAAGTAGATCTATAATTTACATAACTATTTAATCATTTGATAGATCTTTCTCACAAAGTGACAAAATATTATTTATAGTTGTGTATAATTATTGAATTATTTTATCAATAGACTATATGTGTAGAAAATAAAATTCTTGATAATATATTTTTAACATAGTTATTTTATTTTTAATTGATTTTTAAGTTTTTAAATGAGTAACTTCCCGTTTAATACAAATTGTATTAGAGGTTTCCCTTGAAGATATTTGAATATATATATTAATCATCATTTACCATTAAAAAGTTTTATTCAATTTATTTTTAGTATAAAACTCATGTTTCCATTATCTAAAAAAATAGAAGTAACTTTCTCTAAAATATGGTAATTTGAAATCATCATAAGATAGTTCTCCATGCCATTTTTACCGACAAGAGTATTCATAAAATCACACTAGTTCTCATAATATTTTTCATAAATTATCAAATAATGATTAGGATTTAATTTTTTTCATAGTTCTAATTAGTTTTCATACCCTCAAAAAAATTATCCATGATATGATTAGTGTAAGGAAACTGATATAAGTTTATAGATAAACAAATAGATACTCAAAAATAAACAAATATCAAACCCAAATCAAATTAAGATCTAATTCCATGTGTTATACTAGATATAAACTATAGGATATATTTATGAGGGGTTATTTGAAGTTAAAATATTAACTTCAAATTTTCAAACCCATGTATTATATTTAATGATAGTTATAAACTTCTAAAATCTTTACAATTTTTGAACTCGCATATTATATTTACTAATAGTTTAAATCATCCAATAAACTCAGGGAGCAATGTGATTAAAATCTATGGAAACAAATATAACTGATTTTTTTTGTAAAAATTATAAAATATACTCATTGATTATGTATGGTGGACATTAAATTTTTTATATCTTTAGTAATACCTTACAAATATAAAAGAGAGAGAGGATTCAGTGATGAACCCACTCCTGGGAGACCAATAATGAAACTCTCTCTCAAACCATCTATCATTCACCAATGTAATTTCTATAATCTCTATCAATAATTTTGAGATGAGTGTAAAAGTATATACAATTTATGATCCATGAAAAAATACAAAAAACATTCATCATTGAGGGAAACTGACGATCTCTTTATAAATAAATTAGGTAAATATACTTTATATGAATTTAGGATTTTTCTTAGTTGGAAAATTTTTAAATAAATATTTTCATTGAAGTTCTTAAGAAAATATCTTGAATCCATTGGATTTTTGGGTATTAATATCTTTTTAATGAACTCATCTAAAGTCTTTTCTTGCCTCTATTTTAAATATTGGTATTAGAGGATTTGGGAGAGATGATCATGGATTTTATGGGGGAGTGAAATTAATGTTATTAAATAGACTCATGATTTTTATCCATACATTGAATCTCCCATTATTCCAATATGGATTAGTTTCCCTGGGATACCGCTTCACATGTTTAAACAAAATGACATGTTTCCATTATTTATCCTTATTGGAAATATCTTAAATTTGTACTTTGGGAGGAATAATCTCATAAGACACTTATTTTCTAGAGTATGTATTGAGATTTATATTTATCAATATATCTCATCCTAGATCAGGATATAGAATGGAAATAATGGATCCTTTCAGAATGTAGTTTATGAAAACCTCCTTGATTACTATATTATTTTCCTTAATTTAGGACATGATTAAACGGATTGTGTCAATAAGAAAGTGTGACCTCCCTCCCTCTCATAAATTTACTTGTATTAAATGGTTAAAAACTAGGACCAACTGAGTTCAATTATAGTCTCATAGTTGATGAAGCCCCTTTTGGTATTTAGATCCCTAGTAGAGGGAATAATGATGCGGTGGAGAATCCTATTGAGGATAAGAACTTATAAATGGATAAATATCATCCTAAGAAATTTTTGGATCATTCATTAGATACAAATGGTATATGTAGTTTTTTTGTCATTCACGTCGCCATAAGTGACACTAATAACTCTCCCTCCTAAATGGGATATCAAGATAAATATAATAAACCTCAAAAATCATTCTAATAGGATGAGGAATCTGTCAAATATAATTATAATGTGTCTTTAAATGATACTGGAGGTCAATCATGTGATTTTGGGGAGGATTATTTGAAATCGACTGCTAGGGAAGGTAAAAACCCAATTATAAACTCATATGGTTTCATCACTCTAAATACTAGGAAGAACTAGAAATGTATAGACTTTTATAACATACAAAGTACAATTTTCACTAGATCCTTTGATGCTTCTTGTCCTCAAAATATAAATCCCACACTATATATGATTGATGATAAACCATCTTGCAATCCCTGTAGTGAATTTGTTCTGAAAGGATGCATCTTTGGTGAAGATGATGATCAATCTTTAAAAGATTCATATTGGGTCACAATGGATTTTATAGAGGAACTGATGACTTGGTTGGATAAACAAGATTCTCTTGTATTATAAAAATAAAAATATGGTGAAGTCACATTGGGATTTTTCCTTCAAATCAGAGAATAAATGCTTTATAAAATTGAGCATGAATTTCAAAAAAAATCTAATTTTCAATATAGAGACATTCCTTGTAAATTATTCTGCTTGTATTGTTTTGATGGTTGTATGTGGATCTTCTTGTGGTTTAGAATCGGGGTTGGTTCAGTATGAATGGTGACATGTATATTATGTTTCAGTTTTGTTGATATGTGTTTGTATTGATTTCCAATTTTTTTGTGTATCTTAAACTATTGTGGGATTTTTATGATGAAATTACATATTTGATTTTTAGCTCTCTAAATTAGATGAAATGGATGTTTTGATGGTAAGGCTATGTTTTTCCCCCAGATGCTAACTTCTCACAGGCTGATAGTTCACATTCTATGCATTAATTCTCAACTATTGATGAATAATTTATCTTGATGGCCTTTTATTTTTAATTCATAGTTAAAGTATTATTTTCAGGTTAGAAGGGGTTTTAATGTAGTTTTTTTATGTTTTTTTAAATTTCATTACTTATATTTTGAGTACATGTTTTTTAGTGTTAGTGTTTTTGATCAACCACCTGTTATTACAGGTTTTTTCAGTAGTGAGACATAACATGTTTGTGTGTTGACCATATTAATGAGTGATAAGTGGGAATTTTATTTTTGATTTTAGTTTTTGTAATAATTGGTTATATTGGATCGCCATAATTGGACTTCAGGATTTTTTAGAATAATAGTATAAAATTTTTCTTCAGCTACACTTTAATGGGAAGTTTCTTTTAGCTCAAGATCTCTAGGAGTGACATATATATCTTTATAGGCTTAATTATTATCTTCCATATAGGATAAAAACAATTCTTTTAGGGGTTTATGACCACATGGAGAAGCTATATTTTTGGATATGGTGAATTTCATTGTAGTTTTCATGATTTTGAGGATAGGTTTAATGCAATTAGTTCTTTTATCTAGGATTTAAAGTCTCTCGACGTTGTATTTCCCTAAATTCTATGATGGTGTAAGATTTTTATACCTCATGTTTATAATATCAAATATTAATTTTTAAGTAAATTTCATAAGTGCATGAATTGGGTGTCCAATTCATGTCTCTATTTGTTAAAAAAAGACAAAAGTAAAAAATAAAAACTTCTGCACTGTGGAAAATAAAAAAACACAAAGTATTGGATTATAATCCAAATACTCTCTTAATAGGATATTATTGAACTGTAAATTATCTAGTTTTTAAGGATGATATTTAAACCATATAAAATTTATTTTTATTTCTATCCCAATAATCCTATGAATTAGAAATATCATAAGGATTCTCTATCTTCCTATTCTCAGAAGCTCTTGGTCAACTTGATCAGAAACATCTATGTCTTCCTATCCTCAAAATCCCTTGATTGCATAGGATTAGAAACAATAAGAGATATCATATTATCATATTAATCCATATATAATAAAATTATAAACAAGTAAATTACAATAATAATACCTATATCATTTATAATAAGATCCTCACTAATGTATTATACAATAAAAACTGTCAAAAAGAAAAAATAAAATTTTCATAAGCATACTCATCAAAAAGATGTTCCCATCATAAAAAATAATTTTTATCTCATTTAACTAATTCTAATCACTATTTTACTTCTATATAATTTAATAATTGATGAATTAGTTATTTTATAGGTTAACATCTCATTGTCGGATTCCATGTTCTTTAGTTTCTATTTTAACTACATCAGAATCAGCTTAGTAATCATCTAATGAACTTAGTCTAACTCCCCAGATTTTAATAAAGTTAAATTTACACTACTATAGTTATTTTATATCCATTAAAATATATCAGTTAGTGATATTTAGTTCATCTAATTTTTATCCTGTATGAAAACAAAAACTAAAAAATAACTTTTTAATTTAACAAATTATTAATAATAATGATATTTCCAAAATAAAGTATGTAAATATTTAACATCCTTATCATTTTATTTAACTCTGTTAAACTACTTTTATTTTTTAATAATATAATCCATTTTATTAATATATATGGATCATTTAAAACCATTGGATAGTGACATTTTCATAGATATTCACTTAAAAGAAGTCAATCATAATCTATAACTTACATAAATCGCATGGTGCGATTTACATGTGAGGAATATCATACCATATAATTGAAATTTTTTAAAAAAGATTATTGGGAATATTTTATTTCCTATATTGTATATTATGATATGAGATGTTCTCTTATGGATGAGAAACAGGTATCTACCACTTTCCTTCGATGTGATTTCCATCAATGTTTAATCCATTATAAATATATTAAACATGGATTTCGTATTCATTGAATATGTTCAACTGATTTTCTAATAAGGAATAATGCATATGATAACACATAATATATTTATTCTAGAGGATGTATTTAATTAATAGGATTACTTTCGTTATATCTTATTAAAGGGAATGATTTCTCTCATTGATGGTAGTGTTCATCATCACTCCCATGCAAATATTTCTCAAAATATATTCTTTTTAGCAACATCATTATTTATATATAATAAAGGCACTGACACCACTCTTGATATGATAGAATCATCATGATATAATCATATATCCTTGTCTAGTTTATCACCTATATAGGTAATTGTCTTAGTTATATTTCTCAAAAATCATTATCAAGCATTCATTATCAAAGAATGAATATTTAAATAGTCATTGTCATACTTTAGGTATACTTTTTTCCACAAACCCTATATTTTAATACCTTTACGAAAAATAAAAAAAAATTACATGGGTTATTTATATATATAATTATCATAAGATGATCCCCTATAACACATTATTGGTATTAGATATTTTTTCTTATAGGGTTAAACTTATCTAATTCATTGGTTTTTTGAATTTTCATTATCATAATTTAAATGAATAAATATTATAAAATAAAGTATGTTAGATATATTTTATTTCACTTAGACATAATATAATAATCAAGTACATCATAATGAATGTTAAAGTGGATATGTAGGGATTTAAATAGAGTTGTATCATATGGTATAGGATTTTGTAAAATATTTCTCGATTCAGGGTTCTCCCAAAATAGGGTGTCAAAGAAAAAATATGACACACTCACTATAATAAAATATGATTGGAATTATATGATATTTCTAATTATATATTTATATACGACTCATAATGTATTATATAATTTTATATTGTATAATAAGATTGATTAGCATGAATATCGCTATTTATTATCAGTCGTTTTTTACAACTAAATGCCAATAAAAAAATATGATAACTATAAAGATATTAAAAAATAAATTTATGGTATTTTAATTTTGGTTTATAATTTTATTATAAATTATAATTTTTCATAATTATAAAATTTGATAGTACATTCTTAAATAAATTATGAAAATTTTAATATTGGTTTATCATGTTTGAAATATTAAACAAATTATTTATATATTAGTTTATTTCTTTATATTTTTCAGTTTTATAGGTTGTTTAAGGAATTTGAATAAATTATATGCTTAAATTTATATGATGAGTTAATTTTAGAAGAAGCATCCCGGCATTACATTCTAGGTACGAACACATAAAAATTAATTTTTCATCTAACTCTACCTTGGATTGTTTTCAAATTTATAAGCTTGAAAATAGCTCTTCAATATAGCTTCTACATATTTTTTATTAGAGATATCATCAATTTAATTGGATCTTGATTAATGTTTCCTCGTGGAGAGGGACATACGGTTAGACTACCCACTGGCCTGGAGGCATGGGCCTTTTCCTGGAAAGGTGAGGGGTTAGAAATTTGTTTCCTAGATATTATTCATGTTTTTTATTGAAAATAAAATATAAATATATTACATTACATGAAAATTCATATACCTTATAAATTTGATTTCTTTTTATATTTATGAATATTTTTTTCTTCAATTTTTCAGTTTATAAAACAACCTTGTGTATTGTTTAAAGAGTTACACAATAATATGGTATGAATATATTAATTTTGTATATGTAATAGAGATTCCAAAACTAAAAAATAAAGGAATGCTTACAAAAAGGGATAATACATCAGATAATAAGGTTTTTATGATATTTAAATCATTTAACATACATGTTATCATAGTTAAACTGGTGAGACTTTGAATATAATAACCATTAAAATATTGATTGTATGATTCTATATAATGTGGTTCTGGTGATGACCATGATCATTTAGTATGTTTGACCCTAATTTTTAGGTTCCCATAGACTATTTTGTATAAGGAATGATGGTTATGAGTTTACCCTAATTGTTAGGTGAATTTTATTTGGATTTTAGTTGGGTTATACTATTTTGGAAAACCTAAATATTAGGATAGTGGAGGAATATAGTTGAGTGAATCTATATAAATTTTTTTTTATAAAGATTATATCAACTCAGTTATCCAAGAATCATATATAATATTCTTAAATTTTGTTTATACTACCAAATGAAATCATGGATTATTTATTTTTACCCATTGTAAGTCAGGATGAAATATGGATCTTTGATTACTAAATAGATATAATGGATGGAGACATCAATATTAGTGGGAGTAATTCCATTAAAATTCCTTGATAAAAATATATAATACGTCAAAGTCACCCATCTATATATTCTTTTTATAGTTTATGTATTAATTAATTGATAATAATATTGAGTTCACTTATAGGTATAAGATATAGAATAGTTAGATATTAGTATCTATGATTGATAAGTTTCTCAAGAAGAAAAATTATAAGAATTGGAATGGGAATATTATAGAGATCAATCACACCAACTCTGACTCATGGTATTATATACCATATGTGCATCAAAAATCTATTCTAATAAATATAGGCTCTTTGATATGAGGTATTTAATAAAATTTGTATTAAATCATCATATAGGTATTGGTGAAATAGTTGTTGTATTAAATTTCAACACTTGTGATTAGATTTTAACATATTGATTAATATAAGAATTGTAAATCTAATACTATGCTTTATCCATAAATAAGAATTTTGTTTTTGTGTCATGTTTAGACAAGAAGGGATTATAATTAACCATTAGGAATAATATATTTTCTATATATATGAATGATATGTTTTATGGAATTCATAATTTTATAAACGGTCTATACATCATATATATGTATAATACTATTTATAACATTCATAATAAGATGGATGGGTTTATTCTAATCAAACCTATCTTTCTAATTTCCATCTTGTGTATGTAATCAAGAAACGTATCAAAATACTTTATTGAGATGGAATATTAAAACCATTCAATTTTAGATCTTTTAAAAATGAGATTTTTTTAATAAATATAACTAAAGGACCTTTTAGTGGAAAATGTAAAAGGTAAATTGGACTATTTGAGCAGATACATAGTTATTTTTTTGGACTCATGAATACTCAATTAAGTTTTAGTTTCATATAATATTTTATTTTTACCAATTTATTTATTTATTATGGTTCTGTTTTTTTATAAAGAACAAGTATGAAACTTTTTAATAGTTCAAAAAGATTCCAAAAATTATAAAAACAACTAGAATAGAATATTAAAATCCAGTGATTAGATATATGATAAATACTTGATCCAAGAAATCATTGATCATCTGAGGTATTTTGGAATTTTTTTACAACACACTCTTCTTAAAAACCCACAATCAAAGGGTTTGTATTAGAGGAGAAATCATAGCATGTTAGATGTGATTTAATCAATGATGAGTCAGTATGAACATATTATTTCATTATGGTATTATGCTATGGATACTGCTACATTTATACTAAATCGGGTTTCATATAAAGTAGTCATAATATACATACCATCATTTGGGGATTATTACTCTGGGAATTTTTTCCATGAATCAGGGACTTTGTGACTCTAATCTAGTATTCCAAGTAGTCAGAACATTCGATCCATGTTAAGGTTCCCTGTCATCCAAGTTAAGAAGAGGGTTTACCCATAAAAACAAATAAAAATAGAATTAGTGGTAAGGTAATCATAAATATTCTGTATGATATATGGATCTAGAAACATCTTATTATTTCTTTTATAATGATTTATATATTCAAAGAATTCATATAATTTGTGTATTCACATAATCTTGACTCAAAATCTAAAAATTGCATCTTTATTGTGTTATCCCAAATAGACTATGGGATTTTATTTCTATTATACTACTAATAATAAAGTTTTTCTCACCTTATTTAGTGTTTTACATGATAAAGAACACATAATTAAAGGATTTTATGGGATAAATATTGAGATTGAAGCAGTTCAATACCAATAAACAAGATTTTTATTCATATGTAAGTTGAGTAGATTCCAGAAAAAGTTGTGGAAGATAGACCAGACCAATTTACACTATAACCAAAAAGGTACAGTAGGATTCATCATGATATTTTAAGATATGTATTTCATTTATATAATAATGAACATACTACCTATTAGGTGGCCAAATAGAAATTTGATTCGGGGAAATGATTAAAATCAATTGATTCTAAAATAGACTCTATGTGCAGTAACCATGTTTGGAAATTAATAGATATACATGAAGGGGTAAGAACTATATGGTGCAACTAGTATTTACCCTAACATATATGGTAGAGTGTATATATATAATGTATTCCAGGAGGGAAAACGTTATAAGAAATTTTATGGTATTTACTATAAAGAATCCTTTTCACCTATTATGATGATAAATTCCATTTGTATATTAATTTCCATTAAAAAATGTTTCTTATGAGATATATCAAATATAGTTAAAACCCTCTTTCATTAATTAGAATTTATTAGGGGAAGTATATATAATATAGCCTAGTGGTTTTGAAGTTTCATATGAGACTGTTAAGGTGTGCATGTTACAATGGTCCACTTATGGATTGAACTAAGTATCTATAATTTAAAATATTTAGTTTTATGATGCAATGAAAGAGTTTGGTTTCAAAAAAATTATTATTCTTGAATATATATATATAAATGGATTAGTGAGATCATTGTTGTATTTATGATATTTTATGTGGATGACATTCAATTTATAATAAATTATATCCTCACACTTCACTCTGTTGATAAATGGTTTGGTATGTTCACCAAAATGGAAGAAATAGATAAAGCATCTTATATACTAGGTATAAATATCTATATAGATAGATCTAGGATATTTCTTGTACTCAATCAGGATACTAACATTGGAATAATAAATAATTTTGTTATCAAGTAAAACTCAGTGAATGGTTATTTATCAATTTCACTTGGCATGAATATTATAAATATTCATGATCCTTGTAATGATTTATATAAGATAGGTATTATTCTTTATGAATTATATATAGGATCTATTATTTATTACATATTGTATACTCAACTATATATTTCATATGATCTTAGTTTTATAAGTAGATACCAATCATATCCTTGTGATAGTCAGTGAATTTCCATGAAGAAAATTTTTAAGTAATTAGGAAGTAATAAGGATATGCTCTTATTATTTGATGGAAAGTTTATTCTCTATGTAAAGGGTTATATAAGTTTTAGTTTCTAATTTAGTATAGATTATATGAAATATAAATATGGTTTTATATTTTCTATGAATTGTGGATATATCAGTTAGATGAGTTCCAAAAAAGATTTTATTGTAGGCTTAACAACAGAGGTAGAGTAAATCACAGAATTAGATGATATAAAGTAAGTTTTTTTGATCAAGGATTTCATTTCTGAACTAGAGGTGGTTTCCAAAATTGAATTTGTGATTGTTATTTACTCTAGAAAAAATAGTTCCATCGCTAAATCCTAGTAACCTCTCTCTCACCAAAGTGACAAAAAATATCCTATACAAATAAGATTTCATATGAGATATTGTTGAGAGGGTGATGTTAGGATCCACTAGGTGGAAACAAGTAAAAATGTATTATACTTGTTCCTGAAACCATTTCCAAAATGACAACATGTGGGTCATATAGATTATTTGGGTATTAGATGCATGAGAGATTGATTTTAAGGGTTTTAAATGTTTCCTAGTTTTAAAAATGGAAATATCAATTTTTAATTCATTCACATTTTCTTAAATTAACTTATTATACCCTTAACAAAATAATTTGAATTGTCCATATTCAATGATCATCAAAGAGTACAATGGGTTCTGATTACATGTTATAGTTAGTATGAATATTATATTTTTCTCTTTTAAAAGATTTTTTTGTGATATATGAAGAATAAATTCTTGAGGTAATTAATAGAGACATATTACTTGGACTAGACCTCAAAATTGTATCTCATGAAATTTCATATAGTCATTGAAAAACATTAGTGTGTATAATTATTATCAATCCCCATTATTATAGTTTGTTAAGATACCTATCATGAAATCCTTCATATATTAATACATTTATTACTCATTCAAAAATTTATATATTTAATCATAGGTTATTAGGGTAGGTTAGTGATTATATCATCAATTGGACTGCAGCCAAGATATAATTTTATTCCCTTGTATGATGAGTAAATACATATGGAACATGATTGACTTTAACTAATGAAATGCATGAATATTCACAATTGAGTTACATATAATGTATTAAGCAACATGGTAAAGGGACATGTGATGTGATCAAATACTAGATGAATGGCATATAATGTATTCATCAACTAGATTAGTATTTTTTTTTTAGAGAATCAAGAATGGATGAGATTGTCTATAATATGGTGTTCATATATTTTTTTCAATCAAATATTTATTTCACATATTCTTTCGATGCTAATAATGATTACAGGGTCACATAGTTAAATATTTGGATAAGGATTATGTTTTGGAAAATATATTTTTCCTGAAATGGATATAATTCAATGAAATGGTATCCAAAAGGATTTTTTGATCGATTCACAAAGAGTAGTGATTTTTTTCATTAATCATTATAAGATTTAAGTGGAATTTGGATTTTTTTTATATATAATTTAGTCATATTTATGACTGAATTAAGTCAAACTATGTGATATGAATGAGATGAATATCATTACATATGATTGGAATGTATCCTAAAATAATACAGGGAATATTATAATTCATATATTGAGTAATACAATAGGAAATATGATATTCTACTTAAAATGAAATCATATTCTACATTATTATTATATGTTTTTAATTTATGACTGATCTAATTTTAGTGGATTAAAAATGGCATGATAATTCATTTAATGATTTCAATGGATTTTATAATGCGTAGTAATGCATAGGATGACACCTGATACAATGCATATGGTTGGCTCATTTCATTAACAAGATAATTTCATGAATATCCTATAAAATGGAATTATCTCCCTCATTTGTGTTGGTGGTGATCACCAGTTTCCTGATAATATATTAGAAAATATCTTCCCTCTCATAGTGTCATTATCTAAGTAAAAGTAATGTGAAATCACCCCTCTTTATGTTCATAAATCCTCGTGATATGATCATAGATCCTTTGGCTGGTGTTCACCAATGAAGGTTGGTATATTAGTTTTCTTGCATCATGATATTCTTCATGAATTATTAATCAAACCATAAAGGTAGATGTAGTTGTTATTGATAAGTCGAATATGGTGATAAAATATGGTCTAGAAGGGGATAATTTTAAAATATTTTAATTTTAAAGATATAGATTAATTATCAAAGGTATTTAACAAAATTAACTTAAATTGGAAAATAAAAGAGTTAATATAATGAATTTTTCCAGTATTTTAGTAAAAAGTGGTCCTTTTATACTCTAAAACATATCTACTCAGTGATATATGTGTATTTGGTGTCGGATTTTTTAAGAGTATCATAACTTAATAAAATGTGTACATTTTCTAGTGGAGGTATAACCAAAAATCCCCTACTGTTTTTTTTGTGGAATCAAAAACTTTATAATTTATTTATGGAATTTCTATCTTATCTCAATTTTTGGAATATGAAATTCAAAACCCACATGGACAAACATTATAAATTCTGAGTCATAACATGAAGAGATAGAATTATTTTTTATAAGAAATCCTTATGCCAAAGATACAACACATATGAGAATATATAAAGAATTTATCATAAAGAATTACAGACTCAAAGTAATCAGAGAAAGATAATGAATAAATTTGATGCTTTGAATTAAGTTCCAGAGTATTGATTTAGATAAATTATTTAAGGCAGTAGTGGTAGTCGAAGATGATATAGTTGAGCACTTGAAAGTTGTTCCACTTTACAAAACTATTTTCACATTAGGATTGGATTATAAAACATTTAATTGTTTAAATTAAACCATTCTTGGTTTCAATGGTTCATGTTCATATAATTTATGTTCATTGAATGTGTCTCAAAGCCTTTAAATGGGATCTATAAAACTAACAATTCAACCTATAAACAGGTAAAATAATTCGAATTCAACTAATAAAGAATTATAGGAGAGAGAAAAAATTATCATTCCTAAATAATCATATATAAACAAGTACTAAATAATAATTAAAATATGACTAAATTAATCATTAAACAATGAAATAGAAAATATCTATAATAATATGTTTAATCAATTATATAAATATCTTATAGTTTATATCAGTAAAAATTCAATTTTGAATTTGGAAAAACACATTCTATATTTATGAAGATATTTAATTATTCAAAAATAATAATGAAATTTTAATAAATATTATTAAATATGTTTTAATAAGTTTTAATAATTTTTATTCATTAAATATTAAATAAAAAATGTATAAAACAAATACATTGACTCAAAAATATATAAATTTTAATATTTACTAATATATGTTGTGTGTATATTCATAAATATAGAATAAATTATTTAATTATTTATAAGTGACCAAAATATTCTAAAAAATAATAACTAATTATATATCGCTAAAATGAATTAAAAATGTTATATATTACTTTAAACACCTAATATAATAAATAAATAGTTAAAAATTCCAAAATAATAAAAAAAATAGAGCATATTGGAATATTCTATATTTCTGGAAAATAATCCATGTGTTGTAATGACCATGGGTGTCAACTAACTATGATTTATATACCTTACTTTCAGTGAAATCATTATGTGAAAAACCGTAATGAGAATTTATTTGGGTTAAAATATGAAGTAAAATCAGTCTATTAAGTTACCATGAATAAACAACTTGCACTTGATCTAAGATGATGAATATGCGGTTGATGTGGTTATGTTGTGAAAATCATCATGTCATGTGGTTAGAGAGTATGTACAAGATATTATGGACCTAAATCATATAAAGTAATAATTTCTATGTATAGGAATATATTCATATGATAACTAAATATACGTGCAATGTGCTTGTAGTCTGGAGGCACTTTTTGTACGACACAATTAGTCTACAAGATGTGTGATCAAGCTTCATAAATTCATGGATCACATGAAAAGATTAAATATATAGGTTCTAAAAATCACATGAAATAATATTGAATCTGAAAACTCGTCTTTCAATGACTTTTGAACCTTATGATTGATCTTAATAGTTAATCATGTGGTCGGCTGGTTAAAAGATTCCATAAGGTTTGGATTACTCATGTATTAGCTTCAAACAAGATGTGGTGACTACATGCTCATGCAGTAAGTTGGAAGTTAACTCATGTATTAGGTTAAAATATTATGTGTTTAGTCAAATATAATGTGGTAGGTTTATAATATAACTTTTGGTTCTTTCAATTATGATCCTATAACATCTTTTAATCACAATATTACATGAATTTTTTGGGTCTCTAAATAGAAGATTCAACTTCTACACCTATTATATTATATTAAAATAGTTCCAAAATATTTACAATAGATAAATGAAGTTCTCATTATTACTTCTATATCTTGGGAAAATATTGAAAAATATATATAAAAAAATAGTTCTAAAAAATTAATAAAATTAGGAATAATTATAGAAGATAGAATATTTTTTAGATCACAAAACAAACATTTTGAGCCATTCTTATAATTGATTGAAATATAGATAAATTTATTATCTATCCAAAAAATGTAAAATGTAATTATGAGGTCATTAGATAAATTTATCATTGAAAAATAGTATCTATCATTTTGCAAAATTGGTATAATTATAGTAATATATTAGAGGTATTGGTCATATGTTATAGTTCTCAAATATCCATTTTAGACTTCCTCATAGTTGATTTAAAAATATATAAATCGCTTAAATGTATATAAAAACAAGTTTCTCACAATTTTTGACCTATATAACTCAAATTATCATTGAATGACATAAGATAACTATAAACTAATAATTTATATATAACCAATAACATATATAAAATTCAGGAAAAAAAGAACATTTAGAGACTGATTCGGGCATCGTAGTAGTTGAATGAATTTTAGGAAATGTTCTCATATTTCGTATTAAATATGATTTATCAAATTACTAGTACATTAGAAAAATATATAATTAAAATATATTGATCTAGTAAAACTAACTTCTAGAATTTATGATTAACATGTAATAAATAAAATGTTGTGAGGAATTTTAATATTCAAAATCATAAAATATAAAAACAAATTAACAACAACATCCCAGTATCAATCATATTTCATGTACCTTATTAATAAATAAACAATGTACATTAATAATTATAATATATATCAATCAACTAAAAAATTTATCTACTACTAAATATCACAGTATGATCATTTAAAAATTATACTATTACATCTACATCAAATCAGTTTTCGAACTATGAATCAAAAAAACATCAAGATTATCAATCAAGATAATATTTATTTCATAAGTGAATAAAACCTAAAAAAATTATTTTAGGATATATAATAAATGTTAATAAATAATCAAGTAATTAATGGATTTATAATGATTTTCCATGAGTTAGAGGGGTTTCAAAGGCATGTTTGGATTTGAGGTAAGGGTTATTTTCCCATTGTTTCTTGTACCTAAATATAGTTTGTCCATCACTCTCTATTTATATCTATTGATATCTATAATATAATGATATTAATACCCTTTGTTATTTATGCTTTCTATTTCCTTGTTTTATTGGGGGGAATTAATTCCATTCTATTTCATTTTTTATTTTTTCTTTAAGTTAAACCAATCAAATCCTAAAATTGTTTTTTTTAATTTTTTCTCTCCTTCCAAAATATTTCTTATATTGTTACAATGTTTTGAATGTTATTTTCACTCTATGATTTTTAAATAAAACTTGTCTTTTATTAACATAAGATATATTGATTAATTTTTTGTTTTATGGGAACACTATGTTACTATCCCTTTTAAAGACTATTGTACCTTTTTTTAACTCAATAAATTTGTTTGATTTAAAGAAATATTCTTCATATTTTCTTATGATATTTCCTTGACATTTAGATATAACTTCATAACCAAATATCCTCTATTTAATATAAAAAAGTGTTGGATTCTTTAATCCCTTATTTTCATGGGATCATCTGTGATGAATTTATGTGTAATGATATAAAGAATTGTTTTGTAACATATTTATTTTTTATGTGTTATTTAATATTTAAACTTTCTATATATTTCTCTCCTATGTTCCACACAAATACATGATGTATTATGGTGATTTTTGGGGCTAAAATTATATGTTCCCCTAATAAATTACTTTCATAATATCTCATGAGACCATTATCCATGTGATGGGTGAAATAAGACTCATCTATAATTTCATGTATGATCCAGGTTTATATTGCATCATCCATAATCCTATTCAGGTGTTAGGCTTTGTTATCCTATTAAATAATGTTATGTGTGGGCCTAGTCATGTTATCCCCTTCCAGAATGTTAAGATTTCATAAGAGTGATCCTTGTCTTTTTTTATAATGACATGTCTTTTTTATATATTTTATTTCCTATAATGTTTACTATGATCCTATATTGTTTGTAGTTTCTTCATGTTTTTATTTTATACTTTATTATAATTCCCATATTATTTCAACATTATAATTATTGACTCTCGTGATTATATATTTATAGATTGTATTCCATTTTATACGATTAAGACATCATGACCATTTCACTTTATGTGATTCCATGATCTTATTCCATTAATCATTTAATTTTAATCATTATCATGTATCTTAGTTGATTATGATATATTAATAACTCCTCTATGTATTAACGATTGTATTTTTACCCATATAGATTGTTTGATCTCTATCATTTCTTATGTTTAAAAATATCCCATGTAGTTTCTATGAAAGGAAATTTATACAAGTTATTTGGTTGCATAAAATTATTGTTGATGAAATGTTCATTTTATTCCGAGTTAATATTGATATGTACCCTATTCTCAAAGACACTAAACATTGGATCTTGGATATGTGTTATAATTTTTTGATGTATTAAAAGTTTCTATATTAAGCACTAGATCTAGAAGTGTAGTACTAGGGAATCTCAAATGGTATTAGTGTAGAATTTGGTAATGTTTTTTAATTAATATTGATTAAATGTTTTATATAAAAAATTATATTTTTAATAATTAGCTATATAGTACAAGATTATTTATGATTATTTGAAATTAATAACATTAACATTTACCCCACTTTAGTGTTGAGTAATATTATAATCATGCCATAGTTAGTATTTATAATAACATTGGGGAATAGTATTGTGGTCTATGGAAATTATATAAAACATTAGTAAGTGTTTATCAACCAGTAATATTGAGAGGATTCAAATACTTTAATGGGTGGAAAATATTATCACTGATTTTTATTGAATATTTGTTTATAAATTTTCAATAAAAATTAAATATTTAAATGTTAAATTCATTTATTTTATTTTTATAATTATATTAACCCAAAAAATTATGAAATTTATCACATAAGGTTTTTCCATTACATATTTTTTTTCAAAATATTAATTAATGTATAAATAAAATTTATTTATTAAAATGGTTATAAAAAACATTTTTATGGTATTTATTATTATTTTTACACATATAGTTTTATTCAATAAATACATTTTTATTAATAATTTTACTTTAAAAGGGTCAATTAAATGGTAATTAAGTCATTTTAATATAATTGTTAAAAACTATTTGATACATGTTTTTTTGTCATGGAATGGAAACAATTAACCTTTGAAAGTAATGTCATATGAAATTTTATGTGCAACTTATTATAGTGTCCATGAAAGGAGCACAATTGAGAAGTGGGGTTGAATTAGTGGTGATAGTTTTACAATTTTAGTTCTTCAGAAGTTAACATTTATAACTAATAATAGTTTCATTCCACTAAACTTTGTGACTCAACCTCACCTATATGTCAAGATATGAAAGGGAAATTATTACAAGAAAAATATTTTTTTAAAGGTTCAGACCTAATATGGGTACCCACTCCATGATGTGTAAGGATTTACTAGACACACATATAGTACACTATGATCTAAAAAAGGTATAAATTTTTGTAAGGAAAGAATCACCCTTAACATAAATGATAGATTGAAGGAATCACCTTCGGCCTAAGAATGTTTTCGTATGGGATTCTATAGTTTATAAATGTATATCTTACAAAAACCCACTTGTCAACCTGAGAAAGATATATTACACCTTCAGTTTTTACAGTCATAATGAAGATCTTTATCTAAGTATTTATAATAGAATGATTCCATCTTCTTCTCCGAACTCACTTCCTACATAACTTGTGTATCCAAAACTTCTTCTTAAAGAATTTCATGATTATTGAACTCCCTCTTTTCAATTATTCTTTTAGTTTCTCTCGATTTTCAATAATTTGAAAAGACAAAAAAAAGTTCCTTAAACCAATTATTTACTCAAAATTCTTATAATAAACATTAGATAAATGTAGGTTTTAAATTTAAATTTTCCACTAAACTCATTATTTGTTTAACTAATTTCAAAGGCTCTGAATAAATAAAATCATTCATACTTAGTATGACTTCCAAAAATCATAACATAAAAAATCATTAAATATTATTAATCACTTATAGAATACTGATTTTTTTATCATTAATGATGAAAATTTAAATAATAGATCAAAATAATAAAAAAATCAATTAATTTTTGATAATTCCTTCTAGAAGCACATATTCATAAAATATTTCTTTAACTCATCCCATTAGGATCTTCTTCTAAAAATATAATTTTCATTCTTCTAGTGAACTTTATATCTTCCTCCTCCTATAACTCCATTTATTTTTCTATCAATGTTTATAAATTATATAAATTTGTGAATATCTATTCAAAATATTGTAAGAACATCTATTACTAGTTCATCTTTGTGAGATATTCTTCATCTAATTCTTATTTATAAGAACTCCTCAATCTAATAATTCTCTATCCAGTATTTCTTTTTATGGATATTCATAATCCAAAACCTCTTTATCTAGATATTATTTTTATATATCCCCCCACCAAAAAAAACATATATCTATTCTATTAGTGAAATTTCATCTTGTAAATTCATAAAATTATAACTTCTAGGTTCATACATTGTACAGTTGCGACTAGATCTGATGATAGTTTCATGTTCTCCTTCCAGAAAACACAATTTGGTAAACTTCATTTGAAAATATTATTTTGATAATATTATTCTACTTCAACCCATTTGTCTCATCATTATTTTTTTGAAAACAATCATCTTGATCCATGAATTATTTTTTTAACCATGATTCTTTAAAATTTTAGGATCATCGTAGTATCATATAACATTATATCTAGACCTTCAAAAAATTTCTTTTATAAAATTTGTAAATTTATCCTAATGAATTTTTTTATTAAAATAGAATCCTTAATCTCTTTATTGTGGAAAAAAGATACAACACAATAAAAAAACTATAGGTTTCTCAATCTATACCTTTGTATTTTTTATCAACATTAAAATAATTCTATCAAACCATAACCTTTATCAATGTGAAATTTTCCTGACACCACACAATTTGATAAGGAATGTTTTTTAAGATAATTCTTTCCCCCAGTGTCAATAAATTTGTTGACCATCATATTGATATACACCCCATCAATGATAACATCTTCTAGAATTATAACCTCGTGAAATTTTATTAACCCTTTCTATGGATATCACTAGCTTTGGGTTCACAAAAGATAATTGACAGAGTTATAAATTTTCTCCCCCTTAAACAATAAAATATACAGTGGAATGTTGGTTTCTTAGTAAATTTAATATTTTTTTATTAAAGGATGGACATGTAGTTTTATATACAATTCTATATAACTTTCACTTATTATATATTTTTTTGAATATGTATGCTATTTGTTTTAAAGTGGAGATATACTCTAGATTTATATCTCTAATTTAAACCTATTATTTTACAAAATGATACATTTTACACTACTATAAAATGGTTCTATACCAATATTTCAAAACCATTAATATAGTATATATAACGATTCATATTGACTATAATAATTATTCTCCAAATCATTTGATAAAATGTTGTGGGTTTTACCCTCTACTAAAAATTCCTAGAAAAATGTTAGTATAGGCCACTTGGGAAAAAATATTACCAATGGTTTTATAAAACAACTTTAATAGATATATAACAATATTTTTTCAAACAATTGGAATGGCCTTTTTTGGATGCACACTATACTAACTGTTTTATTAAACCATTAGTAAGAGCCTACACCAATAATTTTTAACCCATCGGTATAGACTTTCCTTACAATGGTAGAAAGAAGAAACACCATCATGGACAAGTACCTACAAACATTATTAAATACTTTCATACCAATATCATATCCCAAAAACCAATAAATATCATCAAACACATACACCTTAAAACACCAAAACAAAACCCACTACCAACCAATATAAAAAATTCAATAAACTAATTAATTCATTCAACTAGTGATAATACACATTTAAATCATCACATATATTTATTTATATCTAGTCATTAAACATCATGTTTCATAAATATCATTCAAAATATAAAGGATCAATATCTTTCTCATCATAGAAAATATCACCACCGCCATCACTATAGTCCTTATCATCATAATCATCTTCATCATCCTCAACAATATCATCAACATCACCACCACCGTCATCATCTCTTGGAACATCATCATCTTGATCACCACTTTGGCCATCACCTTGTGCACCATATATGAATAATCAAATTATATTTTACACAAGACACAATGGTATATTTTAGAAAGGATGAAAATAAGGATTACATAAATTTCATAAATTCTTCATTGACCTTTTGATTTGATTCATGCTCTATCATTACCATTTTTGTTCTCTTCTACCTCTGCACGGTCAGATGTTTCCTCTACATGAGTTTTTTCCAACTTGATTCTACCATTATTGGTACCTATATCTGGAAAATATCTATTAGGGACAATAATATTACCTAGTTGATCACATACTCTCTCATGGTTCTCGTATCTTAAAACCTAATGTAAGTGATCATTTGGCCCAACTTTTTCAGCCTCTTTTTCATCATGGGCCTCCAAAGAACACTATTATAAAAATAAATAAACTATTTAGTAACAAAATATATATTAAAATTTGAAATTAGCTATGTAAAAGTTATAATCTATTTTCTTTTTTTCTACCACACTTCCATCTTTCTGCTTTTTACTTGAGATAATTATTTTTTCATGAGGTACACATATTTTAATATTCAATACTTACCTCTAAAATGGAATTGACTGTAGAAATAAATTACTCAATAATAAATTATATTTTAACAAAATTAATTCATTTTAACAAATATTTAATTAATAATTAACAACAAAACCAATTGAATTAAATTTCATGAAAATGTATTATATTATCCCCAACTATGCTAAACAATAATCAATCAAACCAAAATGAAGAGTGGTATATATAAGAATATATACTTCTAATGAGTTATTTGTTACTGGGGTAGATAATTAAGTGAATTATATGGAAAAAAACATTTCATTTAAATATAAATGATTCATGGGAATGATTCATGATAAATCCATAAATTTATTTAAAATATGTTTTAAAAGGGGAATTTTAATTGTAGTAGTATTATAAAAAAATCCAAGAGGGGAGAATACCATTAACAAAGATTTTATGTTTTATATATGAATAAATAATAGTTACATTTATTAATAAGGAAATATATGATTATATTAAAAGAAATGGTGATTTTGAAGGTCGAGAGGATGGTTATGAGATTCATGGGACCTGTATTTATATTATTCTAAATATTTAACACTGAGGAAATTATGTTTTTTAAGATGTTTGGAAGTTTTATAAAACTATTATTCGAAGTTAAGATTTTGATTATGTTGATGATAAAAAGTATATTATGGTGGTGGAAGTGACTATTGTTCATGTTTTTATATTATTTAAATGTTTTATTTGAAGTGGATCAAAAGTTTTTCTTGAAGTAAAATGAATGTCCATAAACTGTTGAATAGCTAGTTAGTTGTGCGATATAGGATTCTTTATATTAGCATTTTCCCACTCAATAGTATAGGTGTGTTAGGATTTATATAAAATAAATATCCTTCTATTATATTAACAACATATATTTTAGAATTAGTGAGAATATAGAATTTATATTAACTTGTAGGTGAGTGGGATGAACACTATATTAGTGAGTGTGCTAGAGGGGGTCAATATATATATATATAGTTCTAAGGTAAGTTAGTTCACAATAAATGCTGCCTCTATTTATTTTTGACTTTTTTATATCATTTTACTTGATAATCCCTTTGGTTTTCATTTCATTATTATGTGACTGTATGATTTATATGAGTATTCTTTTCTTATAACATAATATATAGTTTTGTTCTGTGTTTCCTTTCATAAAAAAATACACTATTCTTAAATTTATTAAAATGTTAAAATATATTTTTTAGTAATTTATTTTATATTTTTGTTCATATTACTAATATTATTATCTCCTAAAATGTATTTATCATTCCCTTATCACTAGTCAGCAACCAATGACATATTTTGTGGAATGCATGAGGTTTATGTCTATCTATCTCAAAATACATGGATAGGTTCTAAAATTGTCATATTAAAAAAATTATTAGATGTTTTTTCTATTTATATTAATTTTCATGAAATGGAAGATGAAGTTGTAATTAGTTTTAAATTGGGATTGAGAAACTAATTATCTCTATCAAGCACCTTCATAATCTATAATTCTTATTTAGTTTCAGTTAGTAATTTTTTTAATTAATTTCATTATTATCAATGTATTGATTAGGATAACGTTTTGTGGTTTTTTGTTTATCTCTTGGAATGGGGTGGAAATAGGAATGAATACATGATCATACATAGAATGATTAACAACATGATAAATACATGTTTTTGTGTAATTTAAAATATCTATTAGACAAAGGAAAAAGTTTATTTGAATCATTAAAAATGAATTATTTACTGATTTTATTTAATAAATTATAAATGAAACTCTATTTAATATTTTTATCTCTAAGATGACTTATATGATATGAATCGTTTGAGATATGTCTTTCTAATATGTTACTAGATTTGACCCTAACATTAGAGTGAGTTGTGCGGATTTTTGGGTACTCTATATTATTGATACTGTGTTTCTGGTATATGGTGTTTAATGGAATAAACTTTAATGAGTGAAAATGATAATAGTTATCAGTTTAATTATTTCAATAAGATAATTTAAGGAGGTTGTGTTAATGAATTGTGAAAAATATCATCGATTTTTATTGTGTTTTATTTGTGGTTTCTTTATTTTTTTCAAAGACATTATTGAGTAAATAAATTATTGTGGTGCCTCCAAAATAGTCTAATTATATTGAAGCTACCTTCAACTAAATTATAGGGGATTTTATTCTAGGAGGAAACCCCTAAATGCTCTTGTTACCTTGGAGTTCTCTATAAAATATATATTAACATAAATGTGTTTGGATATTTTTCAACACTCAATGAAATTTCCTACACGAATCAACCAAAATATGTATAAGTCTATCATGAGTATCTTTATGATTCAATCAATTTACATATGAAAATAGCTTTTATATTTAACAATGTATGAAATATTATGGTCATAAGAATACACAACTATGGAATGATAATATAGGCACAAAATTTCATTGGGGATATATTTGATAAATAATTATATATGTTTATTATTATCAAAGATGTTTTTTGTAAACCATCATCTATAATTTATATAGGGGGCATAAGGTGATCAATAACCTCTTAAAACTATATAATATTCTACTAGGAATGTCTGATGACATGTGGAATAGAGAGTGGGTTCATGATATATTTTGTGTCCCTATATGTGGTCTATGAAATTCAATATGAAAGGACACAAAATTATGTAGTGAGACATTTATTTGATGGTGTTATCATTTATATTAATGCTGTAAACAATTTTATTATTTTAATGTGTGTGATTCTCGATAGTGGGATGTCTATGAGTGGTTAGGGGTGTGATTCTAGGTGTGGGGAGAGTATAAGTATCAAATTACATCCCATTAAGGCTAAGTACATGCCCATAGAGTGTGTCAGGGTCATTACTTCATGTTGTTGCACGTATTGTGAGAAAAGAATCCCACATAAAAACATTTATCAGTTTATAATAGAGGAAACACAAACTAAAAATCATATTTAAAGGAAACTACCACTGAATAAGTCCCTAAGGAAAAAAAACCACTAGAATCAGTTTATGGTTTATTTATTAAGAAAGAAACTATTGAATATATAGAATGGAAACACATTTTTATGGGATAAAATGAAGTGGAAATATCCATTGAAGTTTATTATTTAGGTTGATATAATAAATAAGAATCACTTTTTGAAGTTGTGGTTATGAATTTAGATCTAAAACTACCTGCTGATATAATTCCAAGAGTATAAACATCTCAAAAAAGTGGAAAAGAGTCTAGGATGATTTGGAATTATTTAAGGATGATATAGAATAATTAGTTAATATTAATATAACACCTAAAAGTGACTTATTAATTACTCAAGAATCTATATTTATCTATGGAAGCATGATTCTAGCATTAAGGGAATTTAAAAAAAATACAGAATTGGTTATTGATTCCCCAAGATGTGGGGAGATCAAGAAGAAATAACAACCCCTAGTGAAGTTAAGAGGTCATAGTGAAATTAAAACTATTTCTAGGTTGAAAAGATCAAAAATATTATTTAGAAATATATAGAATAATTCACTAATCTGTTACCATTTAATCATGTTGGAAATAAATAGGGGTAGAATAAATATCAAAGATTCATACCTGATGTAAATATTCATGAAGATAGATTCAAGAAATCTATAAAATATCAGGAATAATTGAGTATTCAAGAAAAATAATTCATAGTTAAATATATTGTAATTACTATGCTTTTTCCAAATCACAGAATCATAGGATGATAATTAGTATATATTTTCAAAATTTATTCTTAATTGAACACAAATATTAAATAAAAATGCATTCTTCTTCTCATGTTCCTACATTAAGGTCCACTATAAAAGTGGAGGTTTTTCTTATAACACTATAAAAAGTAATTTTCCATAATAAAAAATAGATTATTGATATAATTCATTATAATTTTCATTCAAAAACCTCCAATTTGATTTGTTCATTAAACTCGGTACTCTTATAATGACAAATAATTTCTAGATAATTCATTTTTTGAAACTTATTCATTATAAGTGAACCCTATAATTCCATTTCAACTCTATAAATCCAACCATTATATAACTCATATTTATATTCTCTCTATAGATCACCTAATTCCATGAGTCATGCAGTCCTTAAAATTTCTCCATTAGGAAAATCATAAGGATGTTTTTTACTGAAATATTAATTCAAATAAATACAATAATAATGTTACATTAAATTTAATGAAATTGTATACCCTTATTCATTCCTAATAATTATCTATTAATTTTTTTAAAGGTGTCTCTAAGAGAGTGGTTTGACAGAAATGATTTAAGATTATTTTTCAATCTCTACCATAATAATCCTATATTTCCACCCTATTTTATAAATCATTTTGTTATACTTATTTTACTCAATCGTCATATGTGTGTACTAGTTCAACACTTCATGCATCTATGTATTCCCACACTGCCTAGAAGAAGATCAATCTATGAAATAAAAGAGACAAATAATATATTACTACATATTATAATGAAAAAACATTTTTTTAACCATTTACTATGGTTTAATACATATACCTAATCGAACATGATCAATGCTTACAACTAGATACCTAGTCTCTAAAGCAATGTATACAAGTACAGTTGTAGTGGGGTTCAATGTCTACTCATGAGGCTCATAATTTTTAAAAGTAAAATCTAAAAGATCATGAACATTAAAGATGAGAGAGAACAAATTATAAGAAAATGAATTTGGAATAGAAATTTGTAGAAGAGTATAATATGAATGGGGAGTGGGATCCGTCATTGGATAAAGAAAATAAATATTAGCACCAACAGATGTAAATAGAGGCAATAGTATAGGCAATCTAAATATCTTGGGTGACTCAAAAGACATTATGGGATAAGAAATATTTCTATATAGTATACTTAATGTAGGGAGTGGGTGTGATTGAGTATGATGAGGGGTGCGAGTAGTTTTAGTACAACCACCCTAACATCACCTAGATAATAACTAATATAATGAGGTAGGATAAAGAATAATTTACTCCTTGGTGGTAGATCCTAAATAAAAATAACAAAAAATAATGACATGAAATTATATATTATTGATATATATATTTATTTAAATAGAATACAAAAAAATAGGCCTCATAGGAGGAATTATCATCTCTCTCAAATAGAAATTATGGTCAGACATCCTCTTCCATAGTACCTCTTCAATGTTTTTGATTTACTATAATAGAAAATAAATATTCATTTAGTTATAAATTCATAAATAATTTGTAATAAAAAAACAAAGAATATGTTGCATGACTTAATTAAGTAATACCAATTATCAATCCAAATAATGGGTATGTAGTAACATAACAAAATCATATTATATTTAGTGAATATAATAAAAAAACATAAATAAACAATAGAGCAATTAGTTTTTTTTGGTTTATTATATTATAATATAATCTAATTAAATATTATAAAATAAAACTCAAAGAAAAATAAATAAAATTTATTGAAAATTCACATGCAGTTCAAGTTTGATATAAAATATTTTTAAACAACATTAATGAAATAAAAATAGTACCAACCTAAAAAAACTAAGTAGAGATAAACCAAAATAATTGAGTGCACATGTAGATTATTCTCTATATTACCCACTAAAAATTCAAGTTCAAAATCAAAACTAATAATTGAATTATTTTATTTATCATAAGTAATAAATAGATCAATTATAATGATTATAGTGATTTTTTCAATTTCATATGGACTATCATAAAAAAATATTTCATAGGATTACATCAGTAATGACACCAAATTTAAGACTTGAATAATCTTTCATAAAAAAATTGGTTCTACCTTGATTTAAATATATATGGAGCACAAGTAATAAAAATGTAAGTCTTTTAAATAAAATTAAATCCATAATCAAAATAAAATGTGTCATGTGTCATCATTGAATAAAACCACTATCATTTCATCATAATTAATTGATTATGAGAGTAATAATCCAGTATTATTATTTTCTCAACAACTCCATTATAAGATACATTTTCTAATTGAGATTTATTATATGATGCATAGGTATAATAGTCTATTTTAGAAGTTATCAAAACACCATCATATTGTGTTCTCATTTTAATTTCTCATTCAGTGATAATAAATTTTTACCTATTACTCATAATTTAATTTCATTCACAAACCACTGAATTAACAGATAAATACAAATCTATTATTTACTCAGAGACAAATTTAGTATATAAACTCAATAACTAAAATGTAAATAAATATTAAAATTAACTAAATATTAATTATCTTTTATTTTATTGCATCAATACTTATACCTTAAATTTCAACCAAGAATAAAACTCATTACTATGAAATGTATTTATCCTTATAAAATATAAATAATGATGATTTACATTTATAATTTTTTTATATTCTCTATATGAAATCATATAAAAAGTTTAACAAAAATTGAAAACAACATATGATGAGGTAACATATTCATGTTCCATTTACATACATAATGTAGTCCTCGAAATAAATATTAGTTAATCAAATCTCTTTTATGTTTCATATCCCCCTCTTCAAGGATTAATATATCTAATGTATATCATCCATGAAATTCCCCAATTTGGGGAAGTGATAGAGAACATTATTCAATTTTCTCATACTTATCTTCTTCATTTAACATTACTTGATTCCATATCGTGGTCACATTCGTAAAATACATTGAAAAAACTCCAAACATTCTCCAGCCAAGTAACATTTCACAATAGATCATCAATGATGATTTTTATTTCAAACATAAGACTTCAATGTGTACATTTATATTTTCGTTGGATACATCCAATAAAAAGAAATAGGTTCTCTAATAATTATTTTATATGGAATCTGGATATATATATATATATCATGCATGTTAAAATTGATGGTGGAAACATTTTATCTAACTCAAAAAAATATGGTGCCTCTTCCCGCATTTTTTACAAGGAAGGATTTGAAAACAATTATCACAATTATCTCAATTAAAAAGGAATATTAGAATAATTTCTACCCTTACATTATTGGATTGTATATAGAGTATTTTTATAGGAATTAACTCAATAAGAAGGTTTTTGATAATCATGAAACTTCAAATATTTTAGATACAACTCTCTTTTATTGACCCATTTTGATGTGTTACTTGAATAGTCTACAATAATAATGATAGTCACTAGTACTTACAAAAAATTATTTTTTTGTATAGATTTCATCACATAATAAATACAATGAACTTTCAATTTTTTACTCATACACGTAGGGTGCAATTCTGGTCAAATGCACAAATATACCAAGTCACATTGATATTGTAAATCATCTTTTGTATTCCCATTAAAATTTAAATTAATTTAAAGAAACATTTAATATTTTTTCTAGGTGTATTACATTTATAAAACGATATAAAAAGTTGGTTGGATAATATGGAAACTCAAATAAGATACTTTTATTTATCCAATTCGATTTTGGTTATATGAAAACATTATTCCTCTAAATTGATTTCCTCAAACCATTCCGAAACAAAGAACAAACTTCTTAAAATTCATTAATAATATCAGTTGTAGACAAATATTGAGGTGGAATTTTAGTCTCTGTTGTAGTTTCCATCCTTCGACGATTATTAATATATATATGATCAATTGAAAAGAATCATCAATTTCCCATAAAACTAAAATTGTAATGATATTTATGTTTTATATATCATAAATTATTCAGAAAAATAAGACAAAAAAAATTTCCCTTTATGATCCATATATAAATACTTTCATAACCATGAAAATCATTTATGACCCATATAAGCACAACATGACTCTAAAATATTTCTTTCGAATAGATATCATATATGCATACACGTACATTCCTATGATGATTTAACCCTGATATTAATGGTTTCATGTATACATCTATATCATTTTTAGGATCAAACGGTCCATATATGAGTACACTCATGAAATTAAAATGTTTTTGTATACAAATCCATAGAGGAATGTTATATATTTTCATGAAAACTAGGCATCTGTTATGCAATGTAATCATCTGACCAAACAAATATAAACAGTCACACGATAGACCCAACCTTACAGTATATATGTCAATTACAAAATCAAGACTTCATGAATAAAATTTCCACCATCACAATCCATATGTAGATTGAAAAAAATAATCATCTTTATTTCTCTTAGAATCATAAAATTATTTATTCATTGATATTTCATAATAAATGAAATGATTTTGGAGTTTGAGAATCAATGGAAAGTACCACAATACTTTTTTTTGAATATGGAATGGTGTTACATCTCTATATGGATTTCATGGAGACATTCTACTTTTTATAAAATCATTTTTATCAGTGGTTTCCTCCCAAAATAATATTCAATATTTCAAGAAGTCATGATTTTTTTTGGAAAATTAATGTTGATCAATTAACATCCATGACATATACTGGTTTGATGGTATATTTGCACCATTTGGAATTAATTCATTCAAAATGGTAAGAATATAATTGATAGAATTATTAGATATCCCATACTTGGTTTCACATGAAATTGTTATATTAAAAAATCCACATTTTCATTTTACCAAATTTTTAAAATACTGGATTCAAGGTAGCATCATTTAATATTTCCACCCTGTCAACATCATCATTTTCCTTAATTGGATATTTTGTACTCATATCATTGTATTCTTATAATTGAATACTTTATTTATTAAAATAATAAATAAATGGAAAACATTCATCCAAAAAATTATCAAATCAAATCCTCTCATTCAAATCATGAATATTTTGAGATTTCCTTTTCTCCCTATTCTGATACCAGAATTATTAGTTTGTTTCAAAACCATATTTGGTTATATGTTAGATAACTTCTTCAGGACATAACTAAGGTATCCCAATAAAATTATAACAAGGGAAGCATATAGGATCTCTATCTAAATCATTATTATATTAAAATTCTAAAAAACTCTGAAACTTGTTTTGAAAACTACTTGTGCTATGGTTAGTTTCATACAACCAACATCTATCCATTCCATAAAAATAGTAAATCTTTTCAAAAAAAGTAATGAAATAATATTGAATTCAAGTACAAAATATATTTAAGGAAATGATAATATTTTACTTTACATAAAATCATAACTAAAGAACTAGTCTTTATGAAAATAATAATAAAAAATACCAAAAAATACTAAATATATAAAAAATAAAATATATATAAACCATGATACTACTTTCCATTATATCAATGATTAATAACTATACATAATACTACACAATTTTTTTTAAAATTATGTTTTTATTTTTTTCTATTATTCTATTCACTTTTGAACATATGTTATTCTTATTCAATAAATTCAGTAATTAAATAGTATTATTTATCTCTAAGAGTATTCGGAATCACATATAAATTATGAAGTTAGGTTTAAAAAATACATTAGTAGTGGTTATGAAACCCAATACCAAAACTTCTAGATCTAGTAGTGAATTCATAAACTTTACATATCCTACATTGATGCAGATAATTATGACACAAATTTTTTCAACCCAACCTTACAACATGAAAACTAAATATTGGATAACTTACATCCTCAAAGAAATTTTAGGTTTATAGTTTTAGATAATTAGGACAATCTACAATGTAAATAATTTTCATGAATTCAAATGATCATTTCTTCCACTTAAACAATCATTTCTTTTTCACATTAAGACATCATCATCAAACATATGAAATCCCTTCTAGAAATAACTCACTCAACATCATTATTAATAACCTAGGAAAAATCAGGCATAAGAAGGGTGATATCTGATGATTAATAAGGGTAAACATAACCATTAAAATTGAATTCCATTAATGAACATAAGAAATGTTTATTGGTATAAAGACATAATTTCAGTTTTTGAGAGAATCATAAAAGAACACACACATCAATACCTATATAATCAAATATGAAAACATAGAAAATGAAATATTCATTAGATTTAATAATAATGAGGCATATGAAATAAATATAAATCTCTAAATACATTATAAACCCATAACAAGACATTAATAGCCTTTTTGGTATCTTAGAGCATCATTTTCATCAAACTCTTTCAAAACCCTTTTTATTAGAATAAACATACATCAAACTTCCAATATAATCATTACCCAATGCATTAGAGACCTATAATGGGGATCACTATGTATATAATCTATATCAATATCACTCATTCACTATAATTTTTCAGAACCCTTATTATAATCTATATCAGGATCACCCCTTTCTTATGATCTATAATGGGGCTCAACCCTTTGTATATGATATATCTGGATCACTCGTGAGTTATAAGAGGGATAAACTGTTTATATAAGCTATATAGGTTTCACCTATTTCATATAATTTAAAAGTAACATATCATGAATAAAACAAATTAATCGTAAAACCCTTTTAAAAAAACTTTTAAATCCATGTGAAAAACACTTTTGGATAAAAATATCATTCTCTTTTAAAACCCCATTTTTAATACCAAAGCAGCATTTTCATTATAAACCCATTTTCAATTCAAAATATCCAAAATAGGAAAAGGGGATTTTCATTTAACAAAACATGTAATCTTGAAAAATAATCTATAAATAAAATAAAATTCATTAAGGTAAAAAATCAATTATTGTCGTGTACATTAAGAATATAACATCACTTTTTTCGTTTGTCAAAACTTTCAGTATAAAACACATAAAAAGATTTCTTTTTCAAAACCCACTAAAATAAAGTAAAGAGACCTAAAATTTAATTTAAAAATATTTTTATTCAATATAAAATAATTAATAAATATCATTTTTAAAACATTTACATGGAATATAAAGAGACTTTGATGGAAAATCATTAAAAGGATGTTTTTAAAGGAAAATTTCATTATCACTTAGGAAACACTGGAATCTTAATCCTTATGAAATATTTAAATTAATAGAAACATTAAATATCATGATAATATATAAATTAATGATATAACATGTAAAATTGTCAAGATATACACCTTAAAAGGGAATAAAGTTTCATAACATCAAGAAACTCCTTAATGAAAGGAAATTGAGGTGAAGTCCCCTACCCCTTTGGTAACATTGAAAATATAAACCCTGTGAAAGGGAGATCATAATATAGATATTTAAATCCACTTAAATTTAAATATAATAATTATACAATTAATTCCTTGTAATTATATACACCACAAAAAAAAATAAGTTGTAAATATGGTATATATCTCACAGAAATAAAAAATGAGATGAGATGGCCCCTTACCTTGATTCTAACTTGTCATGTGTGTCTTTATCTTACTAAATAATAAACTTATTTCAATTATCCAATTTATTTATAACCTTTAAAAAGTTTATTATTAATTTTAATTCACTTATAAACAAGTTATATACAATTAATTAAGCAATTACGTTTAAGTAATATGTTTTGACTATATTTGGTTTATAGGACAAAAAAATTGGGTAGGTCGACTATGGTTAAAAGGGTTGTTATTTAAACATAAATAGAATATTAATAATGTATTAATTATCATATTTATACCCAAAACATTATATTTAAGTCAACAATGAATTTGTTTTATGGAAAATAAACCAATGTTACGATCATGGAAGCGGTAGTCTATACATACGCATGAGTAATACTCCAATTTTCAAATAATCATTTTGGAAAGAAGGTAAGTAAGATTTATCTTTAAAGAATTATAATTTTATAATAAATAACATATTATTTAATAATATATTTTTATATATCATTATTTTGATTTGGTTCTGAAAAAACAAGAACCACATCTCCTTGAGGAGGCAGTAGTCCACTCATCCACAAACGAGGTAATCAGTTTTTCTATGTGAGAAATGGAAAGAGGAAAATGAAATATTATATTTATATAATGATAATTATGTAATTAATATCATAAATATTTCATTTATTTAATATATATTATTTATATTTACAATTATTACCTTCCATTTACCATGGTTGTGAAACACACTTCACACCACCTCATGAGGTCGTAGTCCACGTACACACGAGTGATGTTATTTTGTCCCTTGCGGAATGGAATATAAAAAGATTGTATTTTATATCATGGATTAAAATGTATTATTATATTGTAAATATCAAAAATATCATATATAAAGATTTTGTTCATCATTATTCTCATCCATGATAGGTGGTAATGTAAAAATAAATGACATCATTTCATAAGGGGTTGGTTCAACGTACACACGAATGATGATTTCATAACCCATTTTATGGAATTATGTGTTGGTATACATATTTTCCATAACATAAAAACATCTCATTATATTTAAGATACTTATTTTATTATATAATAATGGTATAATAATAATTTAAAGAGGTGCATAAGGAAATAAAATTAAAATGCTTTTAGAATAACATTACCGCTTCTTCAGGTATCCTCATTAGGTTTTCCCTAATGAATTGAAATATTTTATTTATTCCTAGAAATCTAATCCCATAATTATGGTAGTTATGTTTTTAAGTGATTTTTTTAGATTTTTTATGAGAAAAATGGCATTATGAGTGTGAATAAGTGAGTTGAGTGAGTTCCCTTTTATAGTTGGAGAGGAGTGGAATTATTGTAAATACTCAATAGTATTCACTATTATTAGTTCACTATTACTTAAAGTGGATAAAATATTTATAATTTATTTTTTTAGAATTATATGGTTGTTCCACACATCCAACACACATTAGAACATATGTTTTAAACATTTCCTTTTTTATCTTCTAAGTTTCCATATTTTTCATTTCGGTTTTTTATTACGGTAACTAGTTTTACAATCTAATTAATTTATCTATTAAGAATAAATTAAAGTGATATATATTATGTAATTTAAACAAAACAATTATAATTATTCAATCCAATTTATCAAATAAGAAACTTTTTTTTGAAAATTAGTTTAAACACAAGCGTAAGTAATGTGAAAAACACTCTCTTAACCTTAACTATGCTAATAGGGTTTTTATGAATTAAAGATTCAATATGTTCATTATCAAAGATAAATTGGTCCATAAATGGACTAAAATTTATATTTATTAACATTTAAAAATAAATTTTATGAATATAGTATTTTTAGTATCTTTAAATCATTTTATAAAATATCATTTATTATAAAATAACATTAATATCAATTTCGACATTATTCAATTAATTTGAATGTTAAAAATATCAAGACAAATGTGGAATTTTAATCTATTAATTTAAAACCATTTTAAAATGATATATTTATTCAAAAAATAATTTATCACAATAATTCATTCTATTTACATCACATTTAATGTTTTTTAATATCATTAGTGTTTTTAAATTATTAACTAAATAATCCAGGGGTTGGAATTTCATAAGAATTTAATGTAATTATATAATATATTAAAATTAAATATAAATTATTATGATAAAAATAGCTATTTTTTTCTTCAAAACTAAAATTTATAACCAGGACAATATAGTGTTTTCTTTATCCCTGATGCTTTATATGAATTAAAAGGATAAAAAGGTCCATTTTTTTCTTTTTTATTAACATAACTTATTATATGGGTTGATTTAATGAACCAGTATCCCAAACACTCAGAAATATTGAGGAAATTCTTATAAGGATATAAATATGTCCATAAATGTGTTTGAGACAAGTGTATAGGTCGATTTCCCCTTTAATATTAAAGTTCTATCCATAAGAAACTCATCTTTACCTTATTCATTATAATTAAATTTAACTATTTTCACAAATCACTTTGGTAAAAAAATTATTTATCATTATAAGAAACAAAAAAATTATTACTATTAAAATTATTTAATCCATTACTCCAAATTAAATTCATATAAGTGTAAAAAATTAATTTAAAAGTAATCTCGCATACTGGGCGATACAGTAGGTTTTTAAAGTGAAAATGTTCAAATATTTACTATGTTTTTATATATAATTTCTGAATAAAAATGATTAAAATTAAATAAAGTGGATTAATAGTTCTATAATTGAACTATTTTTTTAAAAAACCAATTAAAAATATAATTTCTCATTATAAATTATTTAGATGAAAAGTTAGTTTTCAATTGAAATTTAATATTTTTCACTATTCATCAAAAAATAAAAATTCTCATAAAAATATAAAAAATTCCCCCTAAGATAATTTTGAAATTACCATTTAAAAAATAAGTTTACTTTTTCAAATAGAATTTTGATAGTCACAAAATTTAGTTTTAAAATAAATACGCCATTAAGAGGAGGAAAACTACCATTAGAAAAATATAGTTTTATGGGTAAAATTGGATTTTTTTTATTATCTTATTCATATAAAAAATATTATATTAATTTTAAAAAAAAATTTATTGAATACATAAAATATGAATTTAATTAATATCATTCTCTAATAGAAATTAATTTAATTTGTTAATTTAAAACTCTTTTTTGCATAAAAATAGTTTTTTATAATAACATTTAATTTATATTCATTTTATTTTTATATTAATTTATAATACAATAGAAACCAAATAAATAATTATATATAAATGTTTAAAACATATTTTCCTACTTTATTTAATCCATTTCATACCCCTCATTTCAATGCCTAGGTTATAATGGTAAAACATATCTTGGGTTGTCTAAGTTTGGTGTTGGGTGTTGAATATGTTGTCGAACATAAAAATATTAGGGTTGTTTGTAATGTAAGATAAATTTGGTTTTTCATATAGTGAAAGATATTAAAAAACTCATTGATCCATTTATCATAATATAATCTTGCTATTGCGTTCCCTTTATTTTATAGAATATAATTTCTTCCTTTAATACCTTAGGGTGTTACATCCTATCCTTTAGTAAATTGTATCCTCATAATTTGACATTATATGAATAATCAAAGTTAGAAATTGAAAATGATTTTTCAATAAACCACATAAAAATATTTTTAATAAATAATCCTCATAATTAGAAAGAAAATGGCATATTAAAGTCATATGGAATAATGAATAATTAGGTACCCAAATAGGAGAACATATGTAGGAATAAAGGAATATAATAAATAATTATAGAGTGATTGATTTCATTGATCACATGAAATTTAATTATAAATAAAAAGTTAATTTAAAAGAAAAGATAAAACTATGATGATCGAAAATATCATAGGTTCATCATAATTGAAGGTATGAGGAGAATACATTTGTTTCAAGATCATTTTTCCTATAGGTGAGTAATTATCTAACCATATAGACTAAGAGAATATAGAAATATACTTACATGAAGAGTATAATTTCATTCTTTAATCAATTCCAAAAAAACTCTTCTTTTTATCCCGTGATGTGTACTTATAATGAATTTTTATTCCTTTAATCACATCCATAAAAAATAAACAAATTTATAACCACATAACTATAAAAGGAAAAACTAGTTATTCCTCCTGTCTAAAAAAATTATCCAAAATAAAAAATGTTTAAACGTTTCAGGTTAATTCCCAAAGTGAATAAATGTTCATAAATTAAAATCAAAATTTCAGAAGTAATACACAATTTTCAAACCATATAATTCTATAAATTACTATCATTAAAATTCTTCAATCATTTGTTGACCAAGTTTGAAACCCAAATATTAGAAGGATTTGAACATATATTCTTCTATGATAAATTGATCATTATTCCTAAAATAAAAATCCTATATATTTTTGAAATAAACATAATCTTTTTCTATAAAAATGATATATTAACTAGTAAATCATGTTGGCCAGTGGTAGGTTTTACACTCTTGTCGTCAATAAATTGTTGGTTAAAGCCCTATGGAATTTTTGGATGTGACAGGTTTTCAGTTAGAATTAGGGTTGTAATTTTTTAAAATATAAAAAAATAATTAGATCCTAATTAAAATGATATTTTTATCCTATGGTTCACAAATACAAAAACTCAATAAAATGAATCTAAAAAATTCATTAATAACCAAAAAAATAGTACTTAAAACTCTTAAATTAGGTGTCTAAGACTTCAAAATTAGGATCATCCTTAATCTTATAGATCTATTATTGTATATATTAAACTTAATATAACCTCAAATGAGAACATAATAATCTCAAATGTTATCTAAACTGACATCTAATTCCAACTATAACATCCCAAGACCTACACTCCTGGATCTGATGCTAAAATTTATAAATTTTACATATCTGACTTTGATACCGATAATTTTGATACAAATTTTTCTATCCAAATATTTCTACTAAAAAAGGAAAATTTTGATATATTACAACCATGAAGAAATTTTAGGTTTTATAGTTTTAGATAATTATAACAAACTCCTACATAAATAATTTACATGATTTTAAATGATAATTTCTACCACTTAACCCATATTTTATTTTTCCCATTAAGGCATTATCATCATCCATATGAAATCTATTGTATACATTACTCATTAAACATATTTCATAAAAACATGTTTAAAAGGAAACATAATAATTGTGAGCTCAAATTATCAATAATAATAAAATAAGAATTAGCAGTTGAATTTCTTCAATAAGTATAATAAGTTTATAAGGGTTTTACGACAAAGTTAGATGAATGGATGGATCATAAAATAAACCATACTCATCAATACTTAGATCATAAAATATTAAAACATGGAAAGGGAAAGGTATATTAGAATTAATAATCATGTACCATGTGATATCAATATTTGTGATGATAAACATTATAAACCCATAAAAAGAAATTAAACACCTTTTTTGTAACATGGATCATCATTTTCATAAAACCCTATCAAAACCTTTTGATTCTATTAACTAAAAAGATTATTTATAATATAATCATTAATCAATGCATTGGATATCTATAATGGTGATCAACCTTGGTATAAGATATATCAGTATCACCCATGAGATATAATGGGTGTCAACCCTTTATATAATCTATATTGAGATAACCTATTTTATATGAGCTATAATGGGTCCCAACCCCTCGTATAAGTTATATTGGTCTCATATGTGAGGTATAATGGGGAAAAACCTTTGTATATGTTGTGTCGAGATTACTTGTTTCATATATTTATAAACTAAAATATCATTAATAAAAAACATTCATCGTAAAACACTTTTAAATAATCTTTTAAATATATATGAAAAAAATGAATAAAAATATTATTTTCTTTTAAAAACTAATTTTTAATACCAAAAAACTATTTTTCTGGAAAAACAATTTTCAATAAAAAATACACAAAAAAGGGAAATAAGGTTTTTAATTTATGAAAAAATTTAATATTTCAAATTAATATAGATATAAAATAATAGTTACAATGGAGGAAATTATATCGTCATAGTGTAATCTAAGAATGGAACATCCCTTTTTTCATTTGTCGAAACATTTGGTATAAAACATGTGAAAAACATTCTTTTTGAAAAACCATTGAAAAGAGTAAAGAGACATAAAATCTAATTCATAAATATTTTATTTACTTATTAATCCTTTAATAAAAAACATTTTCAAAACATTGACATGTAAGAGAAAGATATTTTGAGGGAAAACATTTAAAGGTGACATTTAAAAAAATTCCCTTATCACTTGGGAAACACTTGAATATTATGCCCCATGAAATATTAACTTTGAAAAAAATACTAAATGTCATTAAAATATAATAATTAATTGTATTACTTGTCAAAGGGGCAGTATATACACCTTAAAAAAGTGGAATGGTTTATAAAATCAAGAAATTTCTCAATGAATGGAAATTGAGGCAAAGTCCCATACCGCTATGGTAACTTTGAAATAGTAAACCCTATGAAAAAGATATCATAAAATGGATATTTAAGTACAAATAAATTTATTTATAATAATAATAGAATACATTTGTCTCAATATATACACCACAAAAAAATATAAGTGGTGGATATGGTATTTATTTTACAGAAATAAAATTAAGATCATAAAAACCCTTACCCTGAGTCTGAATTGTCGTGTGTATCTTTATATTACTGAATAATAAACATATTTCAATTAATTACTTGGTTCAAAAAATATTCAAGTTTATTATTACTTTTATTTCACTTATAAACAATTTATATATAATTACATAATCAATTGTTTAAGTTGAATTGTTTGACTATATTTGGTTTATGTGTCTAAAACGACTGTGGTAGGTTGACCGTGGACCAAGGAGTCATAATTTAATCATATCCAAAAAAATAATAATGAAATTATTATAATATTTATAAATAAAATATTATTTTAAAACCAATAATGGAATATATTTAATATAAAATGAACTAATTTTACAATCATTGAGATAGTGGGTCATACGTACGCATTAGTAACATTCCTGTTTTTCACTTATTATTTCGGAAAGAGGGTATGTAAAATGTATATTTAAAGAATAATAATTATATAATTAATAGAATATTATTTAATTATATAAACTTAAATATATCATTCGTTTTATGTGGTGAAGAAAAAAAGATGAATCACATCACTTTGAGAAGGCAATAGTCCACACATCCACTAATGATGTTATCACTTTTTCATTGTGTGAAATGGAATGAAGAAAATGATATATTATATTTAAATAAATATAATTATGTCATTAATATCATAATTATTTCATTTATATCATATATATTCATTATATTAACCCTTATTACCTTCCTTGTATTAATGAAAAATGATTTTCATCGCTTCGTAAGGTGGCAGTCCATCGTACAGACAAGCGATTTTATCATATCCCTTATGGAATTTAATATAAAAAGTTTTTATAAGATATAATTAATAAATATGTATTATAATATTATAAATATCTAAAATATCACATATAAATACATTGTACATCATTATGTGAAACCATGAGAGGTGGTAATTGAAAATGAATGACATCATTTTGTGAGGTGGTAGTCTTCCGTACACACAATTGATGATTTCGTAACACATTTGATGGATGTTTTTGTGTATATATGTATTAAACATAAAATAACAAATTATAATTATATTGAGGATAATAATGTTATTATATAATAAATTTATTATAATAATTGAAGTGGGTGTGAAGGAAATAAATTTAAAACGCTTTTAGAAGAACATTACCTCTTCTTCGGGTATCCTCGTTAGGTTTTCACTAAAGTATTAAAATGTATTCTTTATACTAGAAATAAGGATTCCATGATTATATGAATTATTTTTGGAAGTTATTTTGGTATATTTTTTATGATCCAAATGGCTTGATATGTTTGAATAGGTGAGGGGAGTTAGTGCCCTTTTATAGTTAAGGAGGAGTGACATTTTCTTGAATGTTCAAAAGTATTCTCTATTGGGAGGTAAATATTACCAAAATATGATCCAATATTTTAAATAAATTGTTTTTTGGATGATATGGCCTATATTTATTTCCATCACACATTATAACACAGGTTTTAAAATATTCCTTCTTTAACATCTAAGATTTATTTATTTTTTCATTTTGGTTTTTTATTAAGGTAACTAGTTTTGTAACCTAATTAATTTATCCATTAAGACTAAATTAACATTTAACTAATTAAATAATTTAGAACCATTGATTATATGTATTTATTAGAATTTATCAAATAAAAAATCTTATTGTTGTTGAAAATTTGTTTTAACACAAGCGCAATTAATGTGAAAAAACCCATGGTTTTACCTTAATTGTGCTAACAGAGTTTTTATTAATTAGCTGGTCAATATGTTCATGATAACATATAAATTGTTCCATTAGTGTAACATATATTGATATTTAGTTACACTTAAATACTACTTGGAATAATATAGTACATTTAGTATTTTTAAATCATTTAATAAAATATCATTTATTATAAAATAACATTACTGTCAATTTTGACATTATTCATTTAATATAAATTTTAAAAATATCTAGAAAAGGTTTAATTTAAATATAGTAAATTTAAAACAATTTAATATGATTTATTTATTTTAAAAAGTAATGTAAAACAATTATTAATTCTTTTTGCTGCACCTTTTCTCTTTTTTTAGTATCATTAATTTATTTAGTTATTAACTAAATAATCCATGTGTTAGTGTTTCTTACAAATTTGATGTAACTATATCATCTATAAAAATTAAAGAAATTTTTTTTTGATAATAATTAATCCTTTTTCTTTTTAAATAATATGTATAACCAATCAAATGTAGTTTTTTACACATCTCAATAGCTTTATATACATAAAATTTTGAAAAGGGTTTTTTTTCTTTTTCTTTACATAAGATATTATATGGAAAATATTCATTGAATTATGTCATAAAGAATCATAAATTTTTAGAATAAAGTTATAGGGGTTGATATACATCCATACAATGTTTTTTATAAAATTTTATAGGCCATTTTCCCCCTTATCATTAAATTTTAATCCCTCAGTAAACTCATCTTTACCTCAATAATTAAAATTAAATTCAACTATTTTCAAAATCCACTTTGGTAAAAAATTAATTTTTCCTTATAATAAATTATAAATTATGATTATTCCAAATATATAATCCATTTTTTAAAATTTAATTCATAGAATTGGAAAAAAAATTAAAATTTATCCCAATGTTGGTCTATAAAAGAGGGTTTTTGAAGTGAAAATGGTCAACAGTTTACTAAGTTTCAATATAAAAATTCAATATAAAAATTATTTAAATGAAATAAATAGGATTAATAGGTTTATAATTGAAATATTATAACTTTTAAACAATTTAAAAATATAATTTATCATTATAAATTATTTAAATAAAAATTTAGTTTCCAATTAAAATCCATTATTTTCATTATTCATCAGAAAATGAAAATTCTCATAAAAATTAAAAAAACAAATATAATCTATTTTTTACAATAAACTTTCAATAATAAATTTTAATTTTTCAAATAAAATTTATAAAATCATCAAAATTTAGTTTTAAAACATGTATCCTATTAAAAGGTGGAAAAACTACATTTAGAAAAATACACCTTTTAGGTGAAAATTGGATTTGTTAATATCTAATACAAATAAAATATATTGTATGAATGTAAAAAATTTATTGAATTCATAATATATAAATTTTATTAATATCATCTAATAAGAGTAATTAATTTGATTTAATAATATAAAACTCCATTTTTGCAAAAAAAAATAGTTATTCAAAATAATATTTCCTCTATATTCAATTGGTTTTATATTCATTTATAAATAATTAGTAACCAAATAATTCATTATATATACATTTTTAAATAATATTTTCATAATATAGTTTATCGAGTTCATACCCACTATACCAATGGCTAAGTTATATTGGTAACATATATCATGGGTCATTAATGTTTAGTGTTGCATATTGAATATGCTCTTAAACATAAAAATATCTGGGTTTCATATAACTCAAGATAAAATGGGAATTACATATAATACCAGACATTCAAAAAACTCATTGTTTTGTGTATCATCAGATGAACTTAACGGTGTGTTCCCTTTTTACTATAGAATATTTTTTCTTCTTTTAGAAACTATCAGTGTTATAGTGGTTTCTCATATTAAGGGATTATAAACTAATTCCTTTTGGGATTTACTAATCATACCCCCATTACTATAGTTTTGGATATTTATAATTTTTTATATACCCCCTTTATTTTGAATTAAGTAGCCTTTATTAGGATTTTTAGTAGTTCTATGGTATTTTTTCTAACCAAAATATGTACAAAATTAATTGAAAGACCTAATATTATGTTATAGTTCATTAACACTAATATGGGATTGAATAAAAAATTTCAATATACTTTATTCATTATAGTATTAAACCACTTGTATTTTTATTGTTAAGTTTGAGTATTCTTACATATAACTATGAATTTTACTATATGGTAACACACAATTCTGTATAAAATACATTGAAAATTTTCAAGTTGATGTGAAATTCAGGAAAATTATGGTAGCATAAAACATTAGTGTAAGTATGTGTTACACTGATTGAAAGTGTTGTAGAGGTGATAAAATCAATTAAAAGTATTAAATAGTGGAAAAAATAGATAAAAATTTTGTGTGACTCAAATCATGGGAAGAAATGGGAAACTCTAAAAATGGTTGTATGAGATAAATAGTGAACAAGACAAGTGAAAGAAGTAGTGACAACATGATTGAAATAAGTGAAATTATTCTATGGGGTATAAATTTGATTACAGTTGATTGAAATGGTGTTTCTAGGATTAAGTTTTTATTATATTATAAACAAGCCTTTTATAAAGTGTTAGGTATCTCTATCAAGATTTTTCAACCAAACCAAAACTGGACAAGATCTATTCTAAAATACAAGACATACTTTTAATAATAATTTAATTAATTTTAAAGGTAAAAAACAATTTTATATTATAATATGAAAATATTTTAGTTCAACTCACCAGTACACTATTGTTAAACTTTTCAATTTATTACATAAGAATATAACCTTATGATAGATTGAAATAATTATTTTCTCACATTACACTTGTTAGTGAATTTGTTTTTAAAAAACATAATGAGTGAAAAAACTTCCCAAGAGAGTCAAATTAGGTCCCACATATAAATAATGCAAGTCTAGTAATTATAGTGAGATACCCATCACTAAATAATTCCTCTATTGGGATGAACTACGAAAATAATCAACTAAAAAACTAAAATTAAATATATCATGGTAGTGAATATAGAAAAAAAATAAAGAGATTGGATAACCTAAAAATTAACATATTCTTCTTTAATAAAAGTATACATAACACTTTCAATATCACGCAAGTAGAGTAATATTTATCAAAAGAATGTAAGTATGGGAAAAATGAGTCTAATGTGTTGCTTTGGACCTAAAAAAGAAATTGATGGTTGATTGATGATATCAATGATTTGGAATTCAATGATTTATTATTAAAAATGAATGGAATTTAAATAAAAACTGGTGATATATTTTTATAGATGGGGAAGAAAATAAAACAACACATGCTGCAAGGGTTTAATGTGGATGTGAATGAGATTGAAGGATGGGAGACCATGCACTAGTTTAGCGAAGGAAGTCTATAAAAATGGTTTTTTAAAACTATTGGTATTGCAATATCTATAAAAATATTATTTTTAAACCATTGTTATAGCCATATATATCCAAATGGTTTCTTAAAACCATTATAATATCCTTTAGATAAAATGTTTATATAAAGGGTTATGCTAAATTTTTGGACTTGGGGTTCCTTTACCAATGGTTTTTGAAACCCTTTGGTATAGATCTATGGTTATAGGTAACTTTCCCACTTGTGATATCCATGTTCTTGGTTCAACAACTTTAAACACAATTTTTAGAGATAATAATGGAACTATGATTATCACAAGTAGTCCTCAATGGTTTTTCAATAGTCACCATCAAATATTTATGATTTACTTTCATCAACATCATATGAGTACATTCACGGGTAGAAAAGAAAATTCAAACTCAACTGTATGCAATGATACTGAACTTTTTTATTTACTGTTCCAACAAACACAACCCTCTCCAAAGAAAAACATTCCTCTGTATGTTTATCTTATATCATTAGAATCAACAGCCCAATCATCATTTGTGAACCCATGTACGTTCAACTTATTTATTTTCTTTTATAAAAATATTTAATTCAAATTTTAATAGAAATGCTTCTAAATTATCTTAGGAGTTTTCTTGTGTGATTATTTAGGATCACATTAATAAATATAAGATAGTGTTATAGATTAAAAAATGTACAACGGAGATACTCTATGATAGAATAAATATTTTATCAACTTTCAAAATTCTTTCCAATTCATTATTTGGTTATGTTCGTCTTTACTCATCTTTATACAAATAGAAATTAGTATAGAAACATAATTTAAATATTCTATTACAGACATATTAAATAATTATTTATCATGATTTCATTTTAATATAATGATATATATTTTATTTTTTATGATATTTATCCTAAGAATGAAATTAATTTCCTCAAGTATAGATATTTAAAACCACTTCTTCAACTATTTTTTATAACACATCACACATTTTATCTTGATCACCTAGAAGGATTGTGAAATCAAAATGATATTTAAAAATAAAATATCCCTAACTTTTTGTGTAACATCCTAATATTTTTAAAAGTTAATATTATGTCAAATAGAGAACAAAACTTAGAACATCGATCTTAAACAACCGACTAAATATTATTATTAAAATGTTACTCTTATAACCTAATTATTAGAATAGAGGTTATGAATAGGATTAACTGAATTATGAAAATATGGTCTACACATGTATATATAATTATTTATTTAGGGACCAATTAATAATAAATGAAAATTAAACCTTTTCTAAAATAAAAGGAAACCATTTTCTGAAAAATTATTCAAATGTGCCCAAGTGTGTTTTATACCAAGAAAATAAAAAAAAATTATTATTAGTTTATATTAATGAAATATATATATAATATATTCATTATTATGTTTAAAATTCCTCTTATGTGTTCTCTAGACATTATATAAAAATAAATCCAATTTTACTCATAAAATATGTATTTTTATAACATTTGTGTCATCAACTAAGTGTGTAATTTTCATAAAAATAAAAAATGACACTTTTAAAAAAATTATTTGATAAAAGAAAAATTATTTTTTATATATGAATATCATCTTTTAATTTAATTTATTTTTTTCTAATAAGTTGCATTTTTTTATGAATATTGAAAAATTATGGGTTTTAAATGAAAACTAACTTTTCATCTCAATAATTTATAATATTAAATTTTTTATAAATTTTTTTAAATTAAAATTTGATCCATTTTTTATCTATTAGTACCATTTAAGATATTGGAATAATTTTTATATTGAACTTGGATATAAAAACAATTAAACCTTTTTAACATTTTCACTTTAAAAATTTTTTTATCACCACGAATAAATTAATTTTAGCTACTTATGTGTTTTTAATTTTGAAAAAATGGATTCCATATTTTTAATAATAGGTTACAAATTTATAAAATAGTTCAATTTAATTTTTGAACACTAAAAATACTAAAATAAGTAATTTGTATTACCACAATTAAGGGTAAATCAGGCAGTTTAGGGTAAAAATAATATTATAAATAATGTAATATTAATCTAAAACTAGTCCTAATTTTATTATAGGGATTAATTTCGACCCAAATCATCATTGGGATGATCTTATGACCTTTTGGATCTACCTTTATGACTTTATTCCCCTTATAGTAATTTATTTTATGAAAACTCCAACTTAGCATACTAATTTTTTCAATGAGTATTAAATTTTTAATATGTGGTTATTCAGAAGTTATCCTAAACCATAAATATTATTTTGAAATCTAAAATTCTTATTTTCATCATTTAATTTTTTATTTTTTGAAAAAAAAACTTATTACATTAAATGCTTACACAATGATGGTGAAGTGATTATTTAATTAATAGAAATACCAAATAAATAATATTAAAAATATTAAAATATTTTTACTTGAGATAATTAAGGTCATATATGAATTTTATAGATTACATTGGAATTTTAGTGATGTTTTATAAGTGTTATTTTGAATTTATCATGTCATATTTATTTTTGTAAAAGTCAAAATAATGAATTGTGTCAAAATCAACATTAATGATATTTAAAATGAATAATATTTTATTAAATGATATAAAATTTAAAAAAAAATCATATATTTTTAAGGTTTTAAATTTCATCAATGTTTCATTTATAGGTCTTTTGGAAAATTATATTAACTATATTAACCCTTAATGAGTAAAACATGAAGTTGTCATGGTAAGAGTTAAATTAGTTAAATAAGATTTAAAACCAAAAAATAAGGGTTAAAAATTTTTAAAATAATGTATAATTTTAATTATATAATATTATTTATACCCATAATCATAAAATCTTCTAAATAAATCAATTTGGATCTATTTTCATTAGAAAATTAATTTATATTTAGTTAATATTTTTGAATATTCTAAGAGTGTACATCCCCTCTACAATAAAAAAGAACCCATTCTTCTCATTTAAATGAACTTAAAAAACATTTTGGTTTATAAAATATGAACCTACATAAATTAATATAATACCTCCCCAAATTATATATCTCTAATTTTAGGAATAACACCATCTTTAGTGGTCTTTTGGTGTTAAGAAATTAATGATTTCTAATGAAGAGGTATCATTTTTAAATAAGTGTTTCGATTTTGATTCTTCTTCCGCCTCCGTAAAATATTTTTCAAATATGATGAAATATTAACTCTAGTATAATAAATATATATAGATGTTATTATGTTAATTTCAACATCTAAACACATCTCCACTTCCATCAAATGAGAAAATAATTTATCATTTGTGTGTACTGTGGACAACAACCTCGAGAACAGATGAAATTTTTTTTCCATAATTATCACTCAATACTGGTTGTAATGACGCAATTAACATTTATAGATAATATTAATGAAATAATTATCATTATTTAAATATAATTTATCATTTAAATTATTACTTTTACATTTACCTAAAAATAATAATGTTGTTTGTGTGTATGCATTAATTATCACCTACCCAAAGAGATCTGATTCAATTTTTCATCACCACACACATGGATGATATATATAAGTATATTTAAATGATATATATGATATTATTATAATTCTATAATGTTAAAGTTAAAATTAAATTCTTTCCATACTAATTATTAAAATATTAAGTCATTACTCATGCGTACGTGTGTCTTACCATATCCATGATTATAACATAATTCAATATTCATAACCTTGCATAATGGTTTGATTTAAATGTAAGATTTATGTATATAAATGGTAATAATTTAAATAATTTAATTATATATATTAAGTACTAATTACCACTTTGACTATAGGAATCATACCAAAGTCACTTTGGACTCAAGTATCAAATATCATCAAATCGTCTGACGTCAACTTGGATAATTAAGTAATTGTTATAAATTGGTAATAAGGGATATAAATGGATTAATTAATATTAAAAATGTTCTAAATAAAGTTTAAATTAAACTAATTTTATTATTCATGAATATAAATAACATATGATAAAAGTCGGAGTTAAGGTAAGGGAGTCTTTAAAAAAACATCATTTTAAATGTTTTAAATATTTATTCTTCTAAATCTATATATTTCATTTATAGTTTTTATGAATTTATTTATATTTAAATAAATTTAATTCATTATTAATTTTATAATTCCCCACAATTTTTTTCAAAAATTTATAATTTTTAAGTTTTTTATAAAGTACTTCATCTAAATTTTCTTCCATCGATTCATAATTTTGATATTATACACCATTGTTATTTTTTGAGGTGTATATAACTCCCCATTAACATATTATATCATGAATTTTTCAATTCTCATGATACATTATTTTCTATAAATTTTAATCATTCACATGACATATGATTTGACTGATTAAAAATTAGTAATGGATTTCTTAACTCAATTTCCATTTATTGGGTTAAACTTATTCATCAATGATTATGTCATTCTATGATTATGTGTGAAAATACTTTTGATTATATTATGTTCTATATATATTTATTTTATTTGTATATAATGAGTATATACATAATTTATTAATTTATTAACACTCGGTTAAACGATATGACTTTTGTAAGGGACATTCTTTTAAAAATTATCTTTCAAAATTCCTATTTCAACTATTATTTATAATGTCAAAAGGGGTATTTTTTAAAAATATATAGAATGAATGGATTTTCAAAATATCCTGATGAATTAATGTTTTGATGCTTACTTTAAAGGATTTAAATTTTATATTCAAATGAAATCTTTTCATTTATGAGTGTGTGGCTTTTAAAAAAATTAAAAGTGATTTAAAAATGGAAAATTTATTTTTCTCAAAATGTTTCTTTTATACCAAAATTATGTTTTATTAATATGTTATGGTTATTGATAATTAATAATGAGGTTTGTAGGTTCCATTATAAATTGAGTGAGAGTGATCCTTTTATATCTCTCCAATGCATTGGGTAATGGCATAGAGTTAACTGATTATGGTTCTCCTAAGAGATTATAAGCATAATTTGTGGTGATTATTCAAAATTTATCTAGGATGGTTACTCCTTTAGTAGCTGAGAGATCTATAGTATTTTTAATAATGATATGTAAAATTATGCCCCAAGTTACCTACTTATATTTTATATTTTTTTTATGATTTTCCATGAAAATAATTTGATGTTGAAATTATAATACAATGATATTTTTTAAATGATGATTCCTTTTTTATGGTAGAAATGTATTTTTTCAAGAACTTTTTTTTGGTTTTCACTAGACTAATTTCTTCCTTTCTTTTATTTTCCTTACAGATATTTTTTTATCATCCCATGTTTTAAAAAATATTTACAAGTTTTAGAAGAATATAGGGACAAGGATGAGTTCAATATCAAAATTTTCAAGATTTCTTTTGAAATGAAATCATTTTTAAGACCTATGTTTTATGGAAGAAAAGGATACTAAGTAAGAGTTTCCAATATTAATGTATGGGTTTACATTGTTAATAGTTTGTCATAATTATCTACAACTCTAAACCAAAAATATCCTTGTAATTTTAAGAATGTGATTTATAGTTAAAAACACTAGAATATGTAATGTTTATGGTCGGGCCCTTACATGTTACACTTTACATAAATATAATTGTAAACTTTTCCTCTACAAAATATTAATGTTTGTATAAAATTATCATTTTTTGAAATCAATGATTGAGTGGAATAGTTAGATCAATATAATTCTTTAATGACCTAATAAACATATATTCCATTGTTTTCAAGGATAAATACTTCTAGTAGTTAAATAAAAATTTATTACTTAACCTCCCTAGTTAATAATGTTGACTCAACATCAATCTAATATACTTTTATCTTATATTAGCAGAAATTTCCATAAACACACTAATATTTTTTATTTATTTTAATAGGTTATAATGTTTCCAAAATATAAAAAACATCAAATAATACATACCCTTTTCAAATGATCCTAGATCTATTTCATGAAACCTCTAACATTTCATTCATCTAATTATGGAACACTTGTATAGATCTCATGAAATTTGTATCTTCTGGTCTTGAAAAATTTCCCAATAATCATTATTTCTAGTTTTTAATAACTTTCTTTTCATAGTTTTTAACCATCCTTTATTTTCAATAAATTCATATAGTGATCATGGTTAAATTTGAGAGATGGGTATTCTTTGATACTCCATTTTTAGTTTCCTTCTCACCTGAATTGGAGCTTCTCCTCTTTTAGTAATGTTTCATGGTTAAAACTGTATCAGTATATTCTATAATTTTGAGTTTTCTTCCATTCTTAATTCCTCATCACTAGAAGCTTCATAGAAAATTTTTTGTAAATCATGTATACCTTTTTCATTTTTATCATCTGTTTTTTTCAAAATATTATAATATTCATTCCATTACAAATTCATAAAAAAAATTCTATTTTTAGTTTTCTTTAAAATTATTTTATATTACCTTAACATCCCATGGCTCCCTAATTTTGTGTGATCATTTAATCCATCACTTATAGACTATTATTCTAGTTATAAACCCCAATAATTTTAATCACTAATACATTTCATCAAATGTTCCAATGTTTTTATTTTTAGTATTCATCAAGAAGGGACTCCCAAAAACCTTGAAGAATTTAATAGTACTCCTTTTTAACACATTTCATCAAGAGTATCTTCCATTTCTAATCTAATGAAACATATTATCTAAATATGTACTATCATACAAAATTCATCCCTCTAGATATATTTAGATATTTTACAATCATAAAGCATAGCTCATCCCAGTTCAACTAGACTTTTTTTTTAATGATAGTCAATTTTTTTTAGTGTGTAATGAGAATAGAATTGATTATTACTATCATGCCTTGAAAATAGGCTTCAAAATAGTTACATGTAATGTACTTTCTATTATCTCTTCTCAATTTTTTTAACATATAAACCATGTTTCTTATCAATATCCTTTTGAAATATTTTTAACATCTGTACAGCCTCAAATATATGTTTACTAAACATTAATAGATTCATTTGTGTAAATTCATTCATGAAGGGTAGAATTATATATCTCCTTTGGTTAATTTATATTGTGTTGGTCTACAAATATCAGAGTGAATAAGTTTAATAGGTTGAGTGGACTAGATATCTACCTTCCAATGACATTTTTTTTATAATTATTGATTTTTAAAATATTTCAAAAATAGTATCCTTTTCATTCTTAAGTTGTGTAATATATCCCATGACATCCTTTTTATAGATTTTTCTCATTTTTCATTAACCATGATATCTATGTATCATATGAAAAAATTAGTTTTCTTCTTTAGCACTCAAATAGCAAGAGTTAATTGGGTCACCAATTTGGAATCAATTATAACTATTTTCATCTACTTTGGTAATAATGTTTCCATATTTTGAACATTTTATAACAAGAGAATCACTTTTGAAGATCAGTTCATTCCCATCATCACAGATTTGGATGACACGTTCTAAATTGTTTTTAAGTCAATAAAAAAATAGAACATTTTATACTAAAATTTATATAATTCAAATTTACATATGTCAATTAAACTGGCATGGAGAGAAAAACCATCCCAAAATACACCAAATACACTTTAATGTTCTTTATTATTTCTTAGAATTTTTAAATTTTCTTAAATATAAGAGTAGAATAAACTATTGAGAATCCAATGCTTCCCATTTTTTCTAGATTTTAGTTAAACCTCAACTAATAATTACTTTTATTAAATATTCCCTTTAATAAAATAGTTTTCTTTTATGATGATAGGAATATATCTCGGTAAAGTAGTCATACATTATTCCGAATGATGAATAGATTGATCACACCACATTAACAAATTCACGCATATATTTTCTTTTAAATTATTTAACTACCGATATTTCCTTCTTAATAATATTATTCATCTTCTGGACATTATTATTATTCTTCTCAAGATTTCTCATCTGTACAATGTTACTCCCCCATTTCTTATTCCATACCCAAGGAAATTACACAGTGTAATAATATTTATTATATTTATTCCCAAATACTATTTAACACCAATAATACCCATTGATACATAGTCTTCCATAGTGATATGAATGTTGACTGAAATCTAATCATTAAGGTTCACCAAAAATATTAACATGCTTATTATTTTATATGGAATACATTATTATTGGGAGTGATCATATACCATTGAAAAAATTGGAAAGGAAATAATTTTTTCACTATAATTATCAATACATCCATTACCTTCTCTTGACATAGAACATATATCGTTAGTTAAAAAACATATTAACTTTTGAATTATCATGTTGAGTTTAAACCTATTTTGAATATCTATATTCACCAAAAAATCATTGTAATTAGTGTTATAAATCCTTTTGATTATAACAATATTCATTAAAACTGTTTAATTATTTATTATATTTGAGTTTACTTGATTCATTCTTAGAAAAGTTTTATTCCCTCTTGGAAAGTTTCGCATTATTTAATTTAAACATTTTCTTTCTCAACAACATTAACTTTGAGATATTTTATTTCCTGAAGATTTCCTTCTTATATTTTAAAGAAATATTATATTCTATCAAATTTTTATTCCATATTGATTTTGGTGTTTTCTTGAGACAAGATTCAAGTTTTGATAACAGAGAAAAATTATTTACATATTTCTTCACCTTATCCTCAATCACTAATAAAAGTTTCCTCATGACTCTATATATGATTTATTAATTTACTAGTTTTTTATGGAGTATATTTATCTTGAGAATTAATTTTAGTTGATTAATTCTCATCTTCATTACAAATCATATTACTTCTATTTATTTCAGAATACCGTTTTCTTATCTCATGGTATTTCTTTACCACATTATAAGTTTTACCATATTTTTTATTCAGATCCTTATTAATTCATTCATCATCTTTTGACTCTCTAATTTTATTTCCTGGTTAGTAGGATGTAAATTAAGAGATTTATCTACACTTAAGTTATGATAGCTGAACTTTTTCCATTAACATTCCTTTAATTTTTCATGTTTCTTTGAGATAAAACAAATCATTCATGATTATTATTCATTATCCTAATATTCAGGTTCTAAAATTTTGGATCACTCTTCCTCTTATTAAATCCTGTGTTTATACATTTCTTCAAAGAAAATTTCATCCTTTTTATTATTATTAATGACTATATATTTCATCATTTCATAGGTTATGATAATGGTCTGATTCTTTCTAGGAGAAATAGATAACCTCAATAGAAAATATTTTGGGATCAAATATATCGGGAAAATTTCCCATAAATTTTTTAATAATAGTATATTCATTAAAAGTTTCTCCAAAATCCCAGATGTTTCTAGATATTTCATTTTATCTTATGAAATATTCATCAATGGTATCTTCTAATATCATTTTCAAATCATAAAATTTACTTCTCCAGATTTTATGTCTGTCTTCCTTCACTTAACATTTCCTTAAAAGATACTTTCATTTTTATCCCAAATATCCTTATATGTTTGAAGACCCATAACCCATCTGAATAATGTTCAAAAAGAGACATAGGAATAATATTTCAATCCTTACTATCATCTTATGGATTATTTTTATCTGTAAAATTAATTATTGTTTCATTTTATATTGGTGTAAATACAATGTTTGTTGCATCTACCACTTTCAGGATAAGTTAAAAAAAAGATAGAGTGTCATCCTATATTTATAAATATGATAGTTCATTACATAAAATACATGGAATACTCAATTTTTTATTTAATTTCCATTCTTAATACATCAAAAAATTAATCTACAATGGAATCCATTACTCTGATGCTAATTGTCAGTTCTGGTAATATAGAACCTCTGAAAAATAGGGGTTAAATCAATGTGTTCTTTTTTAAATTTCCTTCCCTTGGAAATAAACATCTAAAACTTGTTACTTTTTCAATATTATAAACTTTTTAACTCATCCTCACCCATATTTAAAAACAAGAAAAGTTAATAAATGAAAATAACATAGTTTTTACAATTTTTTATCCCAATGTGGGAACCCAATTATTATTTTGTTTAAAATCACCTAATACATAGATTTTACATTAATCTCAATCATAAATACTGTCACGACCCCCTCCCACCAAAGATGCCCCTCCTGAGCTGGAAATGGTGAAAGGGAGATAATGACCCCTGATTCCCGCCTCCAATAGGCCACGGGGTGGCGACTAGCACCAAGGGTATGAGTTTTTCACAAATATGGGAGGCATTACCCTTTTTATTTTTAAAGATCGAGAAATAGGACAAGTCAACCACCAAAAAGGAAAAGAGCAAGTATATAGAAATAAACCCCACACCAATCCCACATGCATGTTTAAACAACAAGGAACAAGTACAAGAAAGCTCAAAGTACAATACCAAAATAAAAACAAAGGTACCAAAATAGAAATAACTCCAACGGTCTGACTAGTAGGGTCCCGCACGGCCCTAGTAGTCCTCCTGGAAACCTGAAAGTAAACGTAGGGTGAGCATACAAGTATACTCTGTAGGGAAACCTAAAGCTCTCATGCACAATAAGGGAGACATCCTAATGTCCCGTGAGAACAACAGAAGAAACCTAGCAAGGAATCCTATCCACCCAACCTCAACAGCCACACTCACCAAAACACAAGCACAACAGGTAGTAGTAGTATAAGAACAAGAATATTGGGTACCCCACACCATTTCCCTTTAGTTAGCTCCTCTTCCTAACGATGAACTTCCTGACGCTGCCACACTCTCCCCGCCCGCACACACCTGGGCCTCACAAACACGTATCTCGCTCGCACACACTTGGGCCTCTTAACCATGTATCTCGCCCGCATACACCTAGGCCTCACAACCACGTATCCTGCCCGCACACACCTGGGGCTCATCCCGAATATTCTTGGGAAATAGTAGAACCTGCCTGAAGAGTCTTGGGCTAAAACAACCCCAATCGAAACCTACCTGAAGAGTGTTAGGTGTAAGGTCGCCTCAAGCAATCACAACCTAGGTGAGAAGGAGTAGGAAGGAGCTAGTAACTAAGGGAAAAACACCCTCTCCCATGAAATGGGAGTGTTTGGCACTAAGTTCTCAACGTGGGTGGGGTGCGATAAAACACAAAAGATATAGATATGTATATATATACCAACCACACAACCCACCCTATGGCTTATAAAACGAGAAACTGAGCACGTGCCTCGGCACTGCTACTACTAAGCATGCATACAACAAACAACCCAACCCCCTTTAGGTTTTCACATTTCAGTAGAAATAGTTATTTAGTTCCTTACCTACTGGGAAACTATCCACAACTAACCACACCAAACATTCGTAAAACATATCCCTGTTATCCACAAAACAAGTTAGGAAAAGCACATCAAATTCCCTCTTATCAATCAACCAATCCCATTGATTGTTATTTCTGTTTCATTACCACGCCCCACCATCCATTAATTCTTCCACTTTTATTTATTAATCACAACCCATAACCCGTTCACATTAAAACCCAACCCTGCAGCCCCACTGCCAACCGCCATAACCACAAACGCACTGAAACCACACATCATCAACCCTTTAATACCATTTATCGCAGCCCCACTACCCATCACCATCACAACATTCACACCAACCCACAACCAAGTCAACCGCAATCTTTCTTCCCACTTTATCCACAACAACCCACAAAACACCCACAACACATGCCATGTAACCAAGACAACACCCACATGTTCATTATTTCATTTTGTTTAACCGAGGTGATCACACAAGGGTTCCAGATTTTCACAGCCAACTTTACGTGATTAACCAATTTCCACATTCCACAAAGTTTCCATCCATAAGAAAATCCAGAAGGAGAGGGAAACATTTAATTGCGTAAGCAAGGGACCCCAAAGACTGTGATTTTTAGTAGGTATAAGCTCATTCAATTCACAACATAATATCATAGGATATAAAGTAACAACAATCAAAATTTCCCAATCCCATTATATAAGATAGTTATTATCTTTATTAAACCGGTTCAAAAGTGTTTCACATAAACAAGAGAACACCCACCCCGCATGATGCACAAACTAGAGAGACGAAGGTAAGATCCCTACCTCAACAGGTTCTTGATCGTAACTCTCCCCCGGATCAACCTTAGAAGACGTATTTCGGCGACCGTCACTTCTGTCGGGTCCTAGCAAAACCTCCTCAGGTGGAAGTCAGAAAGGAAGGGCCGATGGAAAGAAAACGGACCCAGGCTCGGAATCTCCGCCTCGTCATTACAATCTCGTGGCCGCTGATGGATCGTAAATCGGAGCTTGGACGAAGAAGTTATGGAAGACAGATCCTTTGAGTCTCTTGAGAGAGCTCTGCTCCGAGGAGAGGAGAGGAGAGGAGAGGAGAGGGGTGACTTGAAAGGAGGAGGGGGCCCCTCCTTTTATAAGCGTGAAAATAAAAATTAAACGGCGTGTAATTTATGGTACATGGCGTATACTTGGTTCTTTCGCACTGTCTCCACGCGGCTTCCAACACAGCTCCGCGGCCGTTGACTGGTAAACACACGGTTTGAGGGTAACACATACGTGGGGAAGGACTACACAGCGTGTAGTTTAGACACACGGTGTGTACTCATTTATTGCACACGGCAAAGACACGGCTCTAACACGGTACACGTCCATTGACTGGTAACGCGTACGAAGGGAAGGACTACCCGACGTGTAGAACTGGACACACGGCGTTCTCCCATTACTCCACACAGCAAGGACACGGCTTGCAACACGGGGTGTACCCGGAAAGGGAGTACATGGCGTGTACCCAAACTACACGGCGTGTAGTTTCAAAATTCTGGAAAGTGTGGGAAAAGTCCATTTTACCCTCCAGAACACTTCTTGACCTTCTTTTTGAAAAAGGAATGTGCCGGAGAGGTCCGGGCCATTACATCAGATACCTCTTAAAACATTCTCGTCCCCGAGAATTCAAAAACAAACCCAGAGGAAACCCAACAAGATACCTCTTAGGGTTATCGTTATAACCGGAACCCAACCAACAACCCTAATCATATGTGTTAGGAATTCCATCTCCTATGTCGAGATATTATCCGCTTTAGGAGGCACTGACTTGCCTGCACGGTTTTAATCACATCCTCATTAATGCGTCTCGATTAAGAATTGGGTCTTCTCACTTTCATACATTAGGATTTTTCAACTCGCACTAACCCCAACATCACACAACCAACACACTGCCCGAACACGTGGGTTTGGGAAATTCCTTCACCTATGTCGAGATATTATCCTCTTTAGGCGGCACTGACTTGCCGGTATGGGGTCAATCGCATCCTCATTAATGCATCTCTATTAAGGGTCAGGTTTTTGCCCTTTCCCACACATCTGAACATGTTACACATTACCAGGGAACAAAGAAACAAAAGTTCTCACAAATAACAAGACATGAATTCCATATATCAAAGGTACATAGTACAACATCAACACAAAGCTCAGAAGAACAAGGGAAAAACACAAGCCAAAACAACTCCGGGTACTGAGCGTGCATCTGGGTCTCCCACTCCCAAGTGCTCTCCTCGAGGCCGCCATGCCTCCACAACACATGAACCAAGGGAATGGTTCATCCACAAAGAACCTTCTCTTTACGATCTTCGATTTTGACTAGTCATTCCTCGAAGGTCGCGTCGTCTCCCATATCTAACTCTCCCCAGTCGATAACATGGGAGTCGTCGTGTAAGTACTGATGAAGCTGGGAGACGTGGAAGATATCATGAACCTTCTCCAACTGAGGTGGCAGGGCTAGCTGATATTCCACCTTGCCAGCTCACCTCAACCCCTCAAAAGGTCTGATGAACCTAGGTGAGAGCTTTCTCCCTTTCCCAAACCTCTACTATCCCCATCGAGGGGAAACCTTCAACAACACTTGATCCCCCGCCTCGAACTCCAAGGGCCTCCTCCAACGATCAGCATAAGACTTCTATCGGTCCTAAGACGCTTTTATCCTCTCACGTAACAGATGGACTTTCTCTGTGGTGCTCTGCAATACCTCTGGCCCAAGAGCACCTGTCTCACCAACCTCTGCCCCGCAAATGGGTGAACGACATGTCCTTCCATACAACGCCTCAAATAGTGTCATGCCAATAGTAGAGTGGAAGTTGTTGTTGTCGGAAAACTTTACTAAAGGCAAGTGTCATACCCATGATCCTCCAAAATCTAGAACGCATGCTCGCAGCATGTCCTCCAACGTCTGGATAGTCCGCCCCGTCTGCCCATCGGTCTGGGGGTGGAAAGCAGTGCTAAGGCGTAGCTGGGTGGAAAAAGCATGTTGTAGCCCCCTCCAGACTCGTGAGGTAAACCGAGTATCCCGATCTGAGATGATAGTCCTCAGAACTCCATGCAAGCGCACCACGTCGTATACGTACCTCTGTGCTTAGGTACTCATCGGGCCCGACTCCTTGAATGCTAAGAAGTGAGCTGATTTCGTCAGATGATCCACCACTACCCAGATAGCATCATAACCACCCTGAGCTCTGGGTAGTCCTATGATGAAGTCCATCGAGATGTCATCCCACTTCCACTCGGGGAAATCTAAAGGATTCAACAAACCACTGGGAACACGCTGTTCAGCCTTCACTTGCTGACACACTAGGCATCTAGCTACAAACTTTGCCACTAACCGTTTCACCCCAGGCCACCAAAACTGTTCCCTTAGGCCTCGGTACATTTGTGAAACTCCTGGGTGTACCGCCAAGGCTGAGCTATGGAACTCACGGAGAACTCCCTCATGCATCGCCTCTGGAACAAACAACCTTCCATGGAAAAGCATCTGATGTCGGTTGTCCTCTAACCATCCTTCTGGAGCGTTCCCCTGATCGACTCGATCCCGCATCACTTCCGCCTCGGAGTCCCCCCAATGACACTCTTCCACCTGCTGCAAAAAGGAGGACCGCACCGTCATCTGAAACAAACAGCCTCTAACACCTTCTACCCTTTCATCCAAGTGCAAGGCAGCCAACTCTCCCATTGCCTTCCAAGCATCAGCCGATTCCCAAACCACTTCTTGATGCGACTTCCTGCTCAGGGCATCATCCACAACATTTCCCTTACCTTCAGTGTAGGAGATCTCAATGTCACAGTCTTGGAGAAACTCGACCCATCTCCACTGCCGTAAGTTCAGGTCACGCTGGGAGAAGATATAACGCAGGCTCTTATGATCTGAGAAGACCACAAAGAGCTCCCCAAAGAGGTAATGTCGCCACAAAATCAGTGCGAACACTACTAATGCAAGCTCTAGGTCATGGGTGGCATAGTTAAGCTCGTGAGGGCACAACTTCCTAGACCCATAACAAATCACACCCTTCTTCTCCATCAGCACGCACCCCAGACCAAGGCCAGAAGCATCACAAAACACCTCATACAACAACCCTTCCTCTGGAAACCTGAGTACGGGAGCACTGACCAACTTCTCCTTCAGGTAGTCAAAAGCCTTCTGGCACTGCTCGCTCCACAGGATGACCTGGTTCTTCCTCTTCAAAGCTGTCAAAGGAGCAGCAACTCGAGAGAAGTCCGAAAAGAACCTCCGATAGTAACCTGCTAAACCCAGGAAACTACGAACTTCTGCCACGCTCTTGGGTGCTGCCCAAGAAACAACTGCCTCCACCTTCGACGGGACCACTGACACTCCATGCTAAGACACCACGTGGCCAAGGAAGTGTACTTCTTGTGTCAAGAACTTACACTTCGACAATTTCCCATAAAGCTGGTGGTGTCGAAGGACTTCCAAGACTGCCCTGAGATGCTCAACGTGCCCCTCCTCTGATCTTGAGTAGATCAGGATGTCATCGATAAACACAACGACGAACCGGTCCAGAAACTCTCGGAAGACAAAGTTCATAAGTCCCATGAACACAGTCGGTGCATTCGTAATTCCAAACGGAATCACTACAAACTCGAAGTTCCCATACCTGCACCTGATAGCTGTCTTTGAGATGTCAATTTCCTTCACCCACAGCTGATGATATCCCGAACGTAGATCAATCTTAGAGAACTAACCTGCTCCCCTCAGCTGTTCGAAGAGATCATCTATCCTTGGAAGGGGGTAGCAGTTCTTGATCGTTACCTAGTTCATCCTTCGGTAGTCTATGCATATCCTGAGACCACCATATGCCTTCTTCACGAACAAAACTGGAGCACCCCATGGAGACATGCTGGGTCGAACAAAACCCTTCTCCATCAGATCGTCAATCTGAATCCGCAACTCCGAAGGTTCCATTCGATAAGGGGCCATCGAAATTGGATTGGCACCAGTCTGTAAGTCTATCCCGAACTCAATGTCACGTCGAGGGGTAGAGTTACAACCTCCTCAGGAAAAACATCGAGGAACTCCCCAACAACCTCTGGGACATCCATCATCTATGTATCAGCTGGAACCACTAATAACCCGCCTAATAAAGAAAGGAGAGGCTACACACGCCGGCTTCCCGCCTGATAGCTCCTCTCACCAACAAAAGATATGTGCTGCCCATCTACGTCAAAGAACACGACTCTTCTTCGGAAGCAGTCGATAACAGCACTAACAGAAAACAACCAGTTGATGCGTAGGATGACATCATATAGCTGCATCTGTAACAGAAGAAGGTCTCCACTAGATCGATGTGGTCCCAACATCAGCCCACATCCCCGAAAAACACAAGATACGCTGGTCTGGCCCCCAACTGGTGTACTCAGTACCAGTGGTATGGAATGTCTCTCTACATCTAGTCCCAAAGCATGGGATAGACTAGGTGCAACAAAAGAGTGTGAGCCTCTTGAATCAAACAAAGCAGAAAAAAGAGTGTTGAAAAAATAAATAGTACCTTGTACCACCTCGGGTCCTACTAGAGCTTCCAAGTTTGCTATGTGAAACTATCCATGCCCATCTCCTCTACCTATCTGATGTCGTCCACCTCCCCGACCATGCCCTGGTCGAGGTCCCTGAGGATCACCCTGAGGTCGGATTCCTCCCACAAAGTCTGTCGTCAGAGGAGCATGGTCCTACTGCTGCTGGAAGGGCCTCACCGGAAACTGGGGCTGCTGAGGTGGGCGCTGAACCTACCCACCTCCACCGTACTGAGCTCGGGTCGGGAACCGACTCTTAACGTGCCCGAAACCTCCACAAGAAAAACACCTCGGTCCTGAGCTTGTGAAAAAGGGACGAGGACCTGAAGAATTGAACTGGAACTGCTCGGTCCTGCTCCCCATTGGCCTGAACCTGGAAGGTCCCGTCGCAGGAACCCTGCTGGTGACTGCCTTCCCCTTCGATGAGCCTGGCTGGATCCCCTCTCGAGGTGCACCTCCAAGTGAGTGCATCCTCTCTACAACCTCTTCCTTCTTCTACACCGCCAAGTACGTCGGAAGGGTGAAGGGGGTGACAACATACTGGAGCGAAGGACGAAGCGCCTCCTCCAAACGTCTCGCCTGAGACTCCTCATCCGGAAAGTGATTTGGAACAAAGCGCAGGAGATCCTTGAACTTGATCCCCAGCTCTCGTACCGACATACTTCCCTGCTGAAGGGAGAGTAACTCCTGCTGCTTCTCGGCCTTGATCATGGAAGAAATAATTCCTCTCGGAATTCCTTCTCAAAGTCATCCCATGGAACCTCTGCCTCTATCCTCTCTCCGAGGTAGAGCATCCACCACTGTCGCGCCGCACCTCTCAGCTGACTGGCTGCTAGGGGAACCCAGTACTCCCTCGGAGCACGGATAAAGGTAAAAGAGATCCCTAGCTCCTCAAGCCACCCCTCCGTCTCTGTATCCGAAGTACTACCCTCATATTTCTTGAGGGTCTGCCATTGGAAAGAACGGAGAGTCTTCTACCACTGGCTATCTTCCTCCTCTCGGTCAATCCTCAGCTGATCGACTGCCTGAATCTGCTGAGCCTCGGCCGTTTGAGCCACCCGGGGATGACGTCCAGGTGCCATAGCTGTATGGTAAACAAGGATCTCCTAAGCCCAAGTAGTAAGGAAACTCAAGGTTTTAGTTTTTTATCATCTTATTTCAATTTATTCCACAGAACACCCAAATCAAGTAAAACACAATCATGATGATTCATGTACCTTCCCTAGGGTCTCTACCCTGCAATCAATGTAGTCTCACTTGGTCGTTTGGTAGGCTCGGAGTCCTTGCATCGGATAACGGGGGGCCCTAAAATCCCGTGTCCTAGCCGGTCTTCCCTGGCCTATGTCATGCACCCAGATTGACTAACACTATTTCCCTACTATCCCATGCAATCCTCACTGTGCCTAACTCCAGACTCCATCTTATCTCTCAATCATCCCTCTGATACCATTCTGTCACGACCCCCTCCCACCAAAGATGCCCCTCCTGAGCTGGCAATGGTGAAAGGGAGATAATGACCCCCCGAGTCCCGACTCCAGTAGGCCCCGGGGTGGCGACTAGCACCAAGGGTATGACTTTTTCACAAATATGGGAGGCATTACCATTTTTATTTTTAAAGATCGGGAAATAGGACAAGTCAACCACCAAAAAGGAAAATAGCTAGTATATAGAAATAAACCCCAAACCAATCTCACATGCATGTTTAAACAACAAGGTACAAGTACAAGAAAGCTCAAAGTACAATACCAAAAGAAAAACAAAGGTACAACAACAGAAACAACTCCAACGGTCTGACTAGTAGGGTCCTGCACGGTCCTGGTAGTCCTCCTGGAAACCTGAAAGTAAATTTAGGGTGAGCATAAAAGTATACTCAGTAGGGAAACATAAAGCTCTCGTGCACAAGTGGGGAGACATCCTAATGTCCTGTGAGAACAACAGAAGAAACCTAGTAAGGAATCCTATCCACCCAACCTCACCAGCCACACTCACCAAAACACAAGCAAAACAGGTAGTAGTAGTATAAGAACAAGAGTATTGGGTACCCCGCACCATTTCCCTTTAGTTAGCTACTCTTCCAAACGACGAACGTCCTGACGCTGCCACACTCTCCCCGCCCGCACACACATGGGCCTCACAACCACGTATCCCGCCCGCACACACCTGGGCCTCACACCCACGTATCCCGCCCGCACACATCTGGGCCTCACAACCATGTATCCCGCCCGCACACACCTGGGCCTCACAACCACGTATCCCGCCCACACACACCTGGGCCTCATCCCAAAGATTCTTGGGAAATAGTAGAACCTGCCCGAAGAGTCTGGGGATAAAACCACCCCAATCAAAACCTACCTGAAGATTCTTATGTGTAAGGTCACCTCAAGCCATCACAGCCTAGGGGATAAGGAGTAGGAAGGAGCTAGTAACTAAGGGAAAAACACCCTCTCCCAGGAAATGGGAGTGTTCGGCACTAAGTGCTCAACATGGGTGGAGTGCAATAAAACACAAAAGATACATATATGTATATATATACCAACCACACAGCCCAAACTATGGCTTCTAAAAAGAGAAACTGAGCACGTGCCTCGGCACTGCTACTATGAAGCATGCATACAACAAACAACCCAACCCCCTTTAGGTTTTCACATTTTAGTAGAAATAGTTATTTAGTTCCTTAACTACTGGGAAACTATCCACAACTAACCACACCAAACGTTCGTAAAACATATCCCTGTCATCCACAAAACAAGTTAGGAAAAGCACATCAAAGTCCCTCTTATCAATCAACCAACCCCATTGATTATTATTTCTGTTTCATTACCACGCCCCACCATCCATTAATTCTTCCACTTTTATTTATTAATCACAACCCATAACCCGTTCACATTAAGACCCAACCCTGCAGCCCCGCTGCCAACTGCCATAACCACAACCACACCGAAACCACACATCATCAACCCATTAATACCATTTATCACAGCCCCGCTACCGATCACCATAACAACATTCACACCAACCCACAACCAAGTCAACCGCAGTCCTACTGCTCACCCTATCCACAACAACCCACAAAACACCCCCAACACATGCCATGTAACCAAGCCAACACCCATATGTTCATTATTCCATTTTATTTAACTGGGGTGATCACACAAGGGTTTCAGATTTTCACAGCCAACTTTACGTGATTAACCAATTTCCACATTCCACAAAGTTTCCATCCATAAGAAAATCCAGAAGGAGAGGGTAACATTTAATTGCAGAAGCAAGGGCCCCCAACGATCGTGATTTTCAGTAGGTATAAGCTCATTCAATTCACAACATAATATCACAGGATATAAAGTAACAACAAACACAACTTCCCAACCCCGTTATATAAACCAGTTATTATCTTTATTAAACAAGTTCAAAAGTGTTTCACATAAACAAGAGAACACACACCCCGCATGATGCACAAACTAGAGAGACGAGGGTAAGATCCCTACCTCAATAGGTTCTTGATCGCAACGCTCCCCCGGATCAACCTTAGAAGACGTCTGTCGGCGTCCGTCACTTCTGTCGGGTCCCGGAAAAACCTCCTCAAGTGGAAGTCGGAAAGTAAGGTCCAAAGGAAAGACAACAGACCCAGGATCAGAAGCTCCGCCTCGTCGTTACAATCCCGTGGCCACTGACGGATCGTAAATTGGAGCTCGGATGAAGAAGTTATGGAAGAAAGAGCCTTCGAGTCTCTTGAGAGAGCTCTGCTCAGAGGAGAGGAGAGGAGAGGAGAGGAGAGGGGTGGGTTTAAAGGAGGAGGGGACCCCTCCTTTTATAGGAATGAAAAGAAAAATTACACGGCGTGTACTTTATGGTACACGGTGTGTACTCGGATCTTTCACACGGTCTCCACGTGGCTTCCAACATGGCTCTGTGGCCATTGAGTGGTCAACACACGGTTTGAGGGTAACGCATACACGAGGAAGGACTACACGGCGTGTAGTTTAGACACACGGCGTGAACTCATTTATTGCACATAGCAAGGACACGACTCCAACACGGTACACGGTCGTTGACTGGTAACGCGTACGCGGGGAAGGACTATACGGCGTGTAGAACTGGACACACAGAATGCACCCATTACTCCACACATCAAGGACACGGCTTGCAACATGGGGTGTACCCGAAAAGGGAGTACACGGCGTGTACCCAAACTACACGGCATGTAGTTTCAAAATTCTGGAAAGTGTGGGAAAAGTCCATTTTACCCTATAGAACACTTCTTGACCTTCTTTTTGACAAAGGAATGTGCCGGAGAGGTCCGAGCCATTACAGATACAAATTTTGGAATGGAAGTTATCACTCTTATAAAAAATTATAGAGGGAAATAAACATCATTGACCCAATAATGTTTTTAAACTAGTTTATCTAGTATTAAAAGGTATCACTTATAATAATATATCTTTACAACAAGAGAAAGGTCTCTTAAACCATTAGATTCTTTGTAAATAATGAATATCTTCCTCTAAGCATATATAATAGAAAGAAGGTAGTTTCATCGAAAAAATTCTTTTAGAACATTTTCATCTGGAACATATTCTTTTAGAGCAGTGTTCTTTCAGAACTCTATCTCATTAATTCTCCTTTTCTATAGATATTTGTTTTAAATATTGTTAAAATACATCAAAAAGAGTATATCACACTTCATATACTCAAACATACTCTGATAAACAAGGATGAATTGTGGGACTAAATTTTAAAATTACCACTCAACTCATTATTTATTTGACTACCTTCATATCCCGTAAATAAGTCAAATTCAAAAAAAAACATTCATTAGAATTCCACAAATCATAGTGTAAATTATCTTCAAATATTCTTGAAAACTCATCTAGAATCATGATTTATTCTATCTTTAATGTTATACATTTAAATAATAGTGCAAAATTCTTAAAAATAATGTGACTTCATATAAGTTATGTGAGGTTCTTTTGGAACCACCTTCCAAAAACTCTTTACAATACCATGCTTCTTCCACTCATTACTATTAGATATTATTCCAAAAAACTGAAGTTTCTCATTCTAGTGAACTTCATAATTTCTTCTTTTGGAACTCCTTTCAATGAGATCATAATTTTTGGAGATTATAAAAATGTACTAATTTCTATCTAGAATTGTATAAAAAATTATCTATCTAATTCTACTTTGTGAGAACTTATTCATATGGTAATGATTTTTAATAATTATTTCGTATAATAATTATTTTTCTGAGGATTCTTTGTTTGGATATTTATCACCTGGTGTCGGTTTATTTAAATCTTATTTATCTGAATCCTTTTTATACAGATACATTTTTAGGATGTGTTTATTAAATTATATCCAATAAATTCATAAAATCATAAATTTAAGGATCAGACTTCATACAGCAGTAACTATGTCTAATTATTTTTGAATATTCTCCTTCCAAAAAACTCAATTCATTAAACTACACCCAAAATAATCTTTAGGATAATCTAATTTTGGTAACCTCATTTGTATCAACATTCTTCCTTTAAACAAACTCATCTTAAAACATGGATACTTTTAGTAATCATGATGTTAGAAACTGTAAGGATCAAAGAAGCATTGATTAAATAGAAAACTATACCTTCAAAAAATTTCCTCCCAAAAATGCCTAGATATATCCTTCGAAAAAATTAATTCTAAAAATATTAGCCTAAATCTACTTCTTGTTGTCAAAAAATAAAAAACCTTCAATAAAAATATGAGTTATTCACATATAAAAATTTTAAATATTATTTTTATAATAAAAATAATGATTTATCATGCCTTTTTAATTTTCATTATTTTTCATTTAACTTCTAAATGGTTTTCTTATATTTTGTGGAAATTTTTTATTAATCTAAAATTTTCTTTTAAAAACATTAAGTCTCAATTTTTATGATTAAAAACATTATGATATATATTTTAAAAAACATTAATTACTCATATTCATAGATTTTATTATCACAAAATGTTTATAAAATTTTGATAATTTAGATTTTATAAAAAAATTCATTGAAAAATAATTGTAATTATAGTGTATAAAATCTATTATACTAACAAAAATTTCCCAATTATTAAAATAAATGAAAAATTCTACATAATTAGAATAATAATTTCAATATATATAAGTTATAATTTAATAAATAATTAATTATAAATAATATAATAATTAATTGATAAAAATAAATATATATTTAAACAATAACAATAAAAGAAATTGTTTTTATTCTAAATAAATTTTTTTCCATGTATCATGGGATTTTATTTAGATGTTAAATTTATAAATTTATAAATTTGTATTTGATACAAAAGTATTAATTTTTTATTTGAAACATAAAAAATAATATTATACATAATCTTTTGTATTTTTCTAAAAAAATATTTTTCCAATAATTAATAATGTAGCTTTTTTGAATACCATAAATTTTATGACATAATATTGATATAAAAATGTATTATAAATTTGTTTAAAATTTATCAAACTAAAATTTATTGTAGGAGTAAAATAATTTGTTTTAAAATAATAGGGTTATTTTAGAAGACAAAAATTAAAATTTTGAACCCTAAGAAATATTTTATTCTAATAAAAAACTTTTTTGATTTATTAATTTAATTAAGTGTTTCTAGAATCCCATTTACTTTCAGATTGGTTTTAAGGTAAAATTATACTTTTTAGAACAAATAAACCATTAAATTTCATTCTTATCAATACTATTCATAACCTTTAGCTATAATTATAATTTAATCAATACTTTATTCTAAAATACCCATCCTCACCTAATTATAGGCCCCTTTGGTACCCATTTCTCTTAATATAAATAATTCCTTACATTAAAAAATATATTCCCAATTCCCTATATATACATTCATTCATGCATCCCTAATCTTCTAGTGTGACCAAAATCCCTCATACAAAGGCCTTTGGCACATTTAAAAGGAATTGATTCAAAACGTAATGAATGGGATTAAAAGAATCATTCTTCTTTTTTATTTTTGTTTATTTGTATAAAAAATATTATAAATCCCCTCTTATTTAGTTTTCATTATACTATTCCCATTTTCTTGGAACCCTTTTTATTTATCAATGATTTGATATCACTCATTACCTCTCACTAAACTACCTTTTCAAAAGTCATTATTATGAAACAATATGGGTTTTTCAAAGACTATATTGTTTTATTTCAATAATCATACTCTTTCAAAGACATAATTAATTTTTATAGGTAACCCAAAAAAAATTATTAATTTAATTTTAATTTTTTTATAAAACTCAATAATTGGTTCCCTTATTTTAAACATATTTTCAAAATCATCACTCATAAAGTTAGTTTTACAAAACCTAAGTGAATAATTATGTTTACATAAACTTATTTCAACCATGTATATTCCTAAAAACTAATTTCATGATTAAATATAACATTAATATTAAATTAATTTCTATATTATTATTATATAATGATAAAATTTACACCATAATAGTGAAATTAAAAGGAAATTATCGTATTCATTTTTATGTTTCCTAACTAAACTTGTCGATGAATAGTGTTTAAATGGTAACTATTTTATAATCTATCGAACTTACTTTATTGTATAATAATATAAACCATATTCAATTAAAATTATAGAGCTTAAGGAATCATTGTACAGTGAAATATTACCATTAATTCTAAATCAATGTAGTTTTCGAACCTTGAAATTAACAATATCGACATAGTTAATTCAAAGAATATTAATTTATTAAGTGAATAAAATATGAAGTAAAATGGATTATAACAAAAAAATATCTAAAAGGTTCTTAAAAAAGTTTTTAATGGATTTATATCTAATATTCAAGATTTAGAGGTGTTTCCAATACAAAATGAGACATGAGGTAAGGGTTCTTTTCCTACACTTTCCCATTCATAGAGATATATTAACTATCACCCTTTATTTATCTCTCTTATTATTTATACCTTTATAATATTATTACCTTATAACATGTATTCTTCATATTTCTTCATTTTTCTTGGGATAGTTATTCAATTATGTTTCACTTATTATTTTTTCCTTATGTGAAATTATTCAATGTTTATATTTTATTCCTTTTAGGTTTCCATCTATTTTATAAATTTTCCTTATATTGTTTTACTATTATAAAGGATATTTTGTGTCTATTATTTAAAAATATATATCTTCTTATTTTAACATAAAATATGTTGCTTGATTTCTATTTTTATTGAAATATTGTGTCTTCATCTCTATTATAGACTATTTTTTCCCTTCACATAAAATTTAAATAATTTTTTTTGATTTTATAACTTCTAATTTATCTTTTATTATGATATTTACTCCACATTGGAGATATATTTTCATCACCAATGGTCCTTTTTTTAATTGAAGATATTCTAATATATATGTACATAATTCCTAAAGGCACTAAACTTTTGACCTTGGGTATTTATTTTAAAACTTATTATGTATGGAATGTATGTGTGTTATACCCCTGATCCAAAATATAGGGTTTCGGGTATCATATCCCATCACAAAAAAGTCCTCTATTAGGAGGGATTTCTGAATTTTTTATATAATGAATTATAAATCCCCAAATTCGCACAGGTGTAAGTCACAACCCAAGGTCATAGTGTAACATGTTATGGTTATGGAATAACCCCTTGTAGTATCATGGGAGGTAAACTAGTCCCTTATAACATATTTATGGGAGATATGGGATTTTTTTTCCAATTATATTCATGTATACTAATAATTATTCATGTCAAAATTTATAGTTCAAATGATAGATAATAAATACAATTGAGAACATACCTTTAGTTCCAACATTCTCCCATTCTATAATGTATTGTAAATACAATCATAAATCTATATTTCATAAAAATATAAATCAAATTAAAGTATATGAATTTATAATTCATTTAGTAACTCACTCTATGATATCAAAATTAATATTAAAAATATAAAGCAAATATCCCTTGATGAGATAATTCATGCACTGGATTTAAAGAGTTTTTACACCTCCTTTGTAACTAAAATTCTTTAAAAAATTACCAATAATATCTATGGTGTTAAAGACATTTTTTAAATAATATTATTTCTCTAGAAAAAAAGTTCAATATTCTTAATATCTTATTTTATATCTTGACATAATGAATCATTATCTCTAGAATCCAATTTTTTAAAATTCATTCTTTGCCTCAACTCAACTTACTCATTGGGGAACTATTAATTTAACACCTAAAAATCTCTTCATGATTGATACCACCATATCTATTATAAATTAATTTAGATTCAACATTAAAATTTCCACTTTATTCAATGATACCACGTATTGGATAAATCTTTTTCATTTTTTATCGTTTAGATATAAACTCTTGCACTTTTATCTCCATTTTATCAAATATTTTAGTGTGTAAATTTACCACTTAACAAACATTCATTAACCAATACATTAAACCTAATGAGATGGAAATCATTATGGGATTCAATATTCGGAGATAACACTATCAAATTTTTCCTTCTTGACCACTTACTTTCAAAATATAATGAAACTTAATCAATTCCCTTCTAAAAGATATTTTAATTTGATCTGAATCACACTTACACAAAATATCAATAAATGAACCTAAAATCACAAATTATGTGACTCATGCCACTTGAGAATTATTTTTATTTGATATATGTGACATAAACATAGGAATATCCAATTACATCATAGCTAGAAATATATAGATATCTAATTTGAAAAATATCTATTAAAAATATTATCACAAAAAATATATAAATAACATTTCAATGGCATCTATCAATCGGGGGGTTATTGTTTTAAATAAACCATTAACCTCCTACAATCATGGATGAGTCAAAATGATAAAAAACCATATATATCATGAAAAAATATCAAAATTTTATAAAATTTATGTTGTTGATAATACTTTCATTCTCTTATCATAAGGATTCTTTCTTCTTTAAGGATTGAGGATACTAAAAATATAACATAATATAATTTATTGATACACTAATTCATCTTGATATAGATTACAACCATAGACATGTAATTTAACTCATGATTCATATGATCTGTACATATTTATCTCATTATTAAACTCTAGAGTTTTCATTTGATATGTTTATTGGACTCTTAACACCACTTATTAATTAAAGTTATTTATTGATACAATTTTTCATCATTATAACACCTCTTATTCCATAAATTTTTTTATTTTTTTCATATCTTCTTTAAGTATAATAAACTCTTGAATCAAATCTCTACCATAATCATGCACCACTTCTCAAAAATATTAGAAACAATAAACTACATGGGGAGACAGTTACATCCCAGACATCCTCAAGTGGAGTAATGTTATAACGTCCCATACTTTAAATACATTGTTATTACTTCAAAATTGAAGAACACTTATTACAACATATAACAAAACTAGGAAAGGACCGTATAGGTATAGTGTCTTTAGAAACTGGGAAACATAAACAACTGGTTCATAAATCATCTACACTGTCTCCCATTTATTTCATCATATCTATAGTCCCTTTTGGCATATCTTACTTAATAAGCTTCTTCCTGACCTGGGGAAAGAAAACATACGAAAGGGTGATCTCAAATGCTCAGTAATGGAAAAAGAAATATCAATCACATCATATTCATAAGAACATAACATTTTAGAAATCTTAACCTGCAAAAGAGAGAATAATTTCATAACATGGGATAAATCATAGTAGTGATATGTAATCCCAATAATCATAACTTAAAACTTGAAACATTGTGGCATACACACATAGTCATAGAGAATCATTTCTTGTTAGTCAAGACTCATTTCCAAGACTATCATAGTGGACAAAGTCCATTTCTGAACCGAGTTCACTCCTCGTTTCAGTCCTGTTTCACTGAACCGGTTTAACCTACCGTTCCAGCCATTTCTATCTCATGAGATATAAAATCTTTACCCAATGCATTGTAGGGAGATATAGGTCCCACCCATCTCATAATGATACCCTTCTTATGTGTGCCACAAAATCATAAACCATACATCATAGCCTAACCCATTTAATAAAAATGGGAATCTTAAACATCACGACTTCATAAAACAATTAATATAAGATAAATGAATTCGTAAAAATATTTCCATCACAACATAATCAAATAACTGTAATAAGAGTGATATAAACAGAACCCTATATTATCTTAGATGGAAAATAATTTTGATAAAACACTTGATCTCCATTCTTGAGGAAAATATCCTTTCTAATTAAAAAACATTTTCCTTTATTAACATGTCATACAATTTTAAACTAAAATTAGTTGATTAAAAATAAGCTTGAAATTTTGTAAAGGAAGCTTCTTGAAAATAATGTTTTAAAAATCCATTCATTTCGTATAAGTTAAAAAAACATTCTTCGTACTTTTGTCGGAAAAGTCAAAAAGTACCTCGTACGAAAAACGACAAAAGATTCATTTCATATCCTTTACTAAAAACTCACCGAAGGGTAAAATTGGATATAAACTATTGTAGAAGTATGTAAATATTACATATTGAGGAAACATGGATGTGGATGATAAAATTCACCCCAGTAAATTCCAAAGTATAAACAATCTCGGATAAAAATGAGATTGTGATATTTCCCTTACCTTAGGTCCGATTTGCCTCGTAAGTGTCCGAAACTCCTGTATAATGATTTAAATAATGTTATTTACTTATTCCAGAATCATAATTATTGTTATGATATCATATATGGTCATATTATTATCTTCTTAGTAGTAATATTTCCCTGCTACTTGTTATTCGGGTGTTTATAACTTTTTGTTCTTATGCGTGTTTTGTCGAATAAATTCTTATTCTTCTCTTTAGGTTATAGATACATCATTTCCAGAATGGTATTAATGTAATATATATCATATTTATTCATTTAACTCATTTATATAATCATTATTCAATGAAGATCATATAGAACGAATCACATCACATCGTGGAGATGGTATTCCGTAAGTACGCACGAGCGATGATATCGTTCCCATGATCGTGGAATTGTATTGGAGTGTATGTATACTATTTCAGAATAAATATCACTTTATAATAATCATATATAGTAATTATTTACACCATTATACCCATCCAAGTATGGTGGTGGTGGAAAATAGATTACACCACGGCGTGGAGACGGTATTCCATACGTACGCACGCGCGGTGATTTCATTTTTCGTAGGATGGATAGATGTTGAAATAGGGTTGTTTCATACTTATAATAAAATATCATTATATTATTGATACTGATTTTATTACTTCATAATTAAACACCTAATGAACAAGAAGTTGAAGAAGAAATAATTTGGAAAGGATCGGTAATGGATATTACCTCTTTTTGACGTGCCTCTTCTTAACCTCCTCTTAGGGCACTAGGGTTGGTCTTTGAAAAAGAACAGAACCTCTAGGATGATTCTAGTGAAGTGGAGAGGAGATATTGGCAGGGGTTTTCTGAGCTTTAAGGCTCAAAGTGGTGTGAGGAAGAGAGGGAGGAGGTGCCATTTTATAAGGGAGGAGAGGGGCACCTTTGGAAATCATAAAAATATTGATTTATAATAAATCTAACCCCACTTAAAAACCTCCAAAAATGACTCATATACGAATATTAGATGATATCGGGTTGTAATATCATCAACAAATAAAATTTAGACATGTTAGGAATTTATTTTAATCATTATCAACATGATTTATCCTTATTTATCAATTTAATTTTATTGTGGTAATAATATTCTAAATTTTAAATTATTATTAATAATTACATATGTGTTGTGAATTTTCCATAATTTGAAACTTTATGACATTTTCGACCATATAAAATTTAATTTATAATTTTTAAATATTTTTGTGATTTTTAAACAATTTTATAATATGTTATTTTTATAAAATAACAATAGTGTCAATTTTGACACTATTCATTTATTTGAATTTAAATAAAATATATACAGAGGATATGTTTGAACTAAAAGATTTAATAGATTAATAAAATGTCCTATGTATCTAGAAAATTAATGGAGAACATTAAATAGTGCATATAATAATTATTTTAATATTTTTAAAACCATTTATTTGATACTTTAATTAATAAAATAATTTCAACATCACTATTGTGTCATAATTAATGACAATTATTTAATCCCTAAAAATTATAAATAAATTCCTATGATGTCGATAATTATATTAGCTTTCTGGAGACTATTCATGTTCGAAGTTTCATTAAGTTTATCACCAAATTAAAATTATTATACTTATAAGATTTAAGAAAGTGACATGTTGTCACATTCTTTGGTTTTAATAATAATTAAATTATTTTCATGGAAAAAGTCTTTTAAATGAATCTAATCCGACCCTTAGGTGATATGGGTCAACTTTTAGTCATCCAATAGGATTTTGGCAGGTGTTAGGGTAATTTTATAATCTTCTATTTACCCTTAATTACCCGATTTACCTTTAACTATGGTAAATAAAATTTACTATGGTTACTATAATAAAAAGTAGCTTATTAACATAATTTGGACCCAATGATTCTGAATATGGAATCCATTTTTCAAAATTCAAAACATATAAGTTGCAGTAATTAATTTAAAATAAATCACGTTGTTAAGAAAATGGGTTTTAGAAGTTAAAGCATTTCCAAAGATTGAAATGTTTTTACCTATGAATTCAATGTGAAATTAATGATAATGACATACATTATATTAAATGGTAAAAATATATTCTATCTATACTTTAAAACCATTCAATATTATAATTTAACCATATAAATTATCTCAATGAAAAAAGTTGTTTTTAATTAATAATTAGTGTATTTTTACTATTCATCAAAATATGAAAGTTATCAAAAAAATATCAAAAATTTATCCAAAGTAAATTTTTATATCCTAGTTCAAAAGAAGAATTTTATTTTGTCAAATTGAACTTATAAACGTGTTAAAAACTAGATTTAATGTGGGTGCGCCATCAAAAGGTGGCAAAACTGCATTTTTTGATAAATACTTATTTTACCCAAAAAAATTTATTTTGTTCTCCTACCATGTTCTAGAAAATGTTTAAGATGAATAATAATGTTGTAAAATTTAAAATTCAGTTAATACTATTCATAACGGTCAGTTTATAATATTATAACAATTTATCGTTGTTTAGTGGAACTCGGTATTGCATACCACACACGCTATCGAGGAAGGTCACAATTTCATGTAGTTAAAGATTCCTTTGATGATTTATATAACAAAAAACAAAATATTTCTCATAAAATTCTCGGGTGTTACATTCTACCCCCCTTAAAATGAATTTCACCCTCGAAATTCGTCACTTTGTAACAAACAGATGAGGATACCTCTCCCTCATCATATCCTCAAGCTCCCATGTAGCTTCTTCTAATTGGTGGTTCCTCCATAAAACTTTCACCAAGCGAGTGGTCTTGTTTCGTAGGACTTTTTCACTACGATCCAGAATCTCTATCGGTTGTTATTCATAAGAAAGATCTTGGTCCAGTGGTACAACTTCTGATCTGAGTACATGTGAAGGATCAGGTATGTACTTCTCAGGAGAGATACGTAGAACACATCGTGAACTTGAGAGAGATTTGGTGGAAGCGACAATCGGTAAGCTACCTTCCCAACATGATCCAGTATTTCGAAAGGACCGATATATCTAGGGCTCAACTTCCCCTTCTTTCCAAATCTCATGACCCTCTTCCAGGGAGATATTCGTAAGAACACTTTATCACCCACTTCAAACTCTAGGTCTTTTCTTCGGTTGTCGGCATAACTTTTCTGTCGACTCTGAGCTGCTCTTATGTGTTGTTGAATAGATCGGAACTTTTCTGCCATCTCATCAACAATATCAGGTCCTAATAGCTTTCTTTCCCCAACTTCATCCCAGCAAGTTGGAGTCCTGCGTTTCGTTCCATAGAGGGCTTCATAAGGAGCCATCAGTATACTAGAGTGAAATCTATTATTATAAGAAAATTCCACCAAAGGGGTGTTGATCCCAACCACCTTTGAAATCCATAGAGCAAGCTCTCATTATATCTTATAGAGTTTGAATTGTTCTCTCAGACTGACCGTCTGTCTGAGGATGATAAGCAGTGCTGAAACTCAACTCTGTATCTAGAGTATGCTAAAGACTTCGCCAAAACTTTGAGGTAAACCTCGGATCCCGGTCAGATATAATAGAAAGTGGTACTCCATGCAATCTTACCACTTCCTTTACATATATCCTAGCAAGCTGATCCAGAGATAAATCCTCTCTAATAGCGATGAAGTGTGCAGACTTTGTAAGACGATAAACTATGACCCAGATAGCATTATTGCCTTTGGATGTTTTAGGAAGTCCTGTTACAAAGTCCATAGTGATGTTTTCCCATTTCCATTCGGGTATGGGTAATGGTTGTAACATCCCCTTAGACTTCTGTCTCTCAGCTTTAACTTGCTGACAAACCAAGCATCGAGAGACATATTCATCAACATCTCTTTTCATTCCATCCCACCAGAAGTACTCTTTTAGGTCCCTATACATCTTCATGCTTTTAGGATGAATAGAGAATGAAGATCTCTGAGCCGCATCCAGCAGCTCCTTCTTTAATTCGGGGATGGGAGGAACACAAACCCGATTCCTGAACTTTATTATCCCATCACAATCAAGGTTTAATTCAGGAACATTTCTCACCTTCTTTTGTAACTTGACATCTTCTCATTGTGCCTCTTTAATCTTCACATGTAGAGATGGTTGAACATTCATTTGAGAAAGATATGATTTTCCCCCTTCTATTATAATTCCAAGATTCATCCTTTATAAATCCATAAATATTGGATCTTTTGTGATCCTCATCATGGATAAACTGGCATGGTCTTGTCGACCTAATGCATCTGCCACCTTGTTTTCCTTCCCAGGGTGGTAATGAATTGAGCAGTCGTAATCCTTAATCAGCTCCAACCATCTTCTCTGGCGCATATTCAGATCCTTTTGTGTGAAAATATACTTTAAACTTTTATGATCAGTATAAATATCACACCTTTCACCATAAAGGTAATGCCACCAAATCTTTAATGAAATGATTACCGTAGCTAACTCCAAATCATGAGTTGGGTAATTTTGCTCATGGATTTTCAACTGTCGTGGGGCATAAGCTATAACCATATCATTTTTCATAAGAACACACCCCAATCCCTTCTTGGATGCATCACTGTAGATCACAAAACATTCTCCACTACAATGCAGTGTGAGCACAGGTGAACTGGATAACCTTCTTTTCAACTCCTTGAAATTCTCTTCACATTCCTCCATCCAGAAAACTTAACTCCTTTCCGAGTCAACTTGGGGAGTGGATTAGATAATCATGAAAAATCTTTCACAAAACGTCAATAATATCCATCCAAACCAAGAAAACTTCGGATCTCAGTTACTGTTGTTGGTCTCAAACATCTTTCGATAACCTCTTTTTTTGCTGGATCCCCAGATATCCCCTCTTTTGAGATTATGTGACCCAAAAATGAAACTCTTTGAAGCCAAAATTCACACTTGGTAAATTTGGAATAAATCTTCTCCTTTCTCAGGGTCTTCAATATAATTCTTAAGTGATCTTCATGTTCTTCCTTGCTCTTTGAATATACAAGAATATCGTCTATAAAGACTACCACAAACTGATCAAGATAGTCTCTAAAGACTCTATTCATTATATCCATGAAGATAGCAGGGGAATTAGTAACACCAAATGGAATCACTATAAATTCATAGTGTCCATACCTTGTACGGAAAGTCGTATTTGGTATATCCTCCCTTTGGACCCTTAATTGATGATACCATGAATTATGATCAATCTTGGAAAAGTATTGAGCTCCTCGTAGTTGGTCAAATAAGTCATCAATGCGTGGGAGAGGGTATTTGTTCTTGATAGTGATCTTGTTATGTTCTCGATAATCAATGCAGAGTCTCATTAATCCATCTTTCTTCTTAACAAACAGAACAGGTGCTCCCCAAGGTGAAGCACTAGGGCGTATGAATCCCTTATCAAGATTCTCTTGGATTTGCTTCTTCAATTCCTGCAACTCAATTGGAGCCATTCTATAAGGTGACTTTGAAATTGGTAAAGCATCCGGTACGAGTTCTATTGAAAACTCAACTTCATAATTTGGTGGAAGACCCGGAAATTCCTCTGGAAAGACATCATCAAACTCCCATACAATGGGAATATTCTTAATTGTGAGTTTCTCACCAACCATTTGAGATAAATAACCTTAATTAAGTGGAATCAAGACCCCTAAGATGGAAGAAATTTCCACTGGAAGGTTATGTTCATCCTTGAATCGATAGATGATCATAGATTGATCTGGATTATGAAATGTGACTTCCCTTCTTTGGAAATTGATATGAGCTCCATATAAAGAAATCCAATCCATGCCAAGAATCACATCAAATTCCACTATAAGAAGGATCACAAGATTTGAAGGAAGCACTTTCCCACAAACTTCAATCAGAGAAGAATTATAAACTTTTGATGCGACTGTTGTGCCATTAGGGGTTGTCACAGCTAACTCAACATCTAATTGTTGAGGTAATACGGTTATATCCTTAGAAAATTCTTTAGAAATAAAGGAGTGGGTGGATCCAGAATCAAATAAAACATTTTCTACTTTAGAGTGGATGGTAAGTGTACCTTTCACCACATCGTTATTGTACTCCACATCGCTGATAGAAATTGCATGTGACTTTCCTTTGTCTTTAGCCTTAAGAGTTTGTTGACGTCGACCATCATCATCAACCCTTGGATTTTGGCATTGATTGGCATAATGCCCAATATCCTTGCACTTGAAACATTGAAGTGTAGTAGGTTCATTCTGTGTGTCTCTTCCTTTGTTTGCATCATTAGAAATCTTCTTCCCATCATTGCGGCATTCAAATTCCCGATGACCTTCCTTTCCACATTTGAAACAATTACTTGTCCCTTTAAGACAACTCCCTCCATGTTTCTTTCCACACATTGAGCATAAGGGAAAGCTCATCTTCTTTTCAGTGTGCTCTTTAGATTTCCTTTGAATTCCATTTTACTCTTCTTATCAAACCCATATGACTGATGGGTTACTCCAATCTCCATCTTGACTTTGAGAGCACATCGAACGATTTCCTCGTAGCTATTGAAGTCCCTTATGGCTAACTCCCTTCGAAGACTTGGTTTTAAGCCACTAAATAATCGATCGATCTTACTCTCGGGTTGGATAATAATACCAGAAGCGTACCTTGCAAGTCTTGTAAAATTTGCTTCATAGGTACCAACAGATTCATCATCCTTTTTCTTAAGTTCAAGAAACTCATTCTCCATCTTATTTTGGATAATATGAGGGAAGTACTTATTGAAAAATATGTTCTTGAACTCGTCCCATTCCATGGACTCAATTTCATCCCTTTGCCTCGTATTCTTAATAAGATTCCACCATTGATCAGTATCTCCTTCCAAACGATACACTGCTAGGATGACTTTATCTTGTTCAGAACATTGAAGAACTGAAAATATCTTTTCAGTAGTACTAATCCATTGCTCAAAAATTAATGGATCAGTAGACCCGCTGAATGAAGGTGGACGCTGCCTCATGAAGGATTCAGCAGAATGTTTCTCCTTCCTTTGCTCGTTTGGAAGTTCTGCATGATTCATAGCTTGAGAAAGTTGTGTGAGCATGGCTACAAGATTTTTCATTCCAGCTCCCATAATTTTTGGTTGCTCAGGGGGACAATCATTGCATTGCCCGTCGCATTCCACATTAACACGGTTCCTTAGGGTTCCAGCCATTGACTAAAACAAAGAATAATAGTGTGAGAAACACTAATTATAATAGGAAAACCACATAATCAAGAATAAAATTTCACACTTAAGGTCTTATCAAAGGTTGTTCATGGCCATTTCTAAAACACTGAGATTGTGTTCTATGCTTAGACTTATCCTTAGGATTCTTACTAAGGCTTTCACATCCTAGTATCCAAAGGTTGACTATACCTTTCCTCTGATACCAACTATAACGATCCATACTTTACATACATTGTTATTACTTCAAAATTGAGGCACACTTATTACAATATATAACAAAATCGAGAATGGACCCAATAGGTATAGTGTCTTTAGAAACTAGGAAATATAAACAACTGGTTCATAAATCGTCTACACTGTATCCCATTTATTTCATCATATCTATAGTCCCTTTGGCATATCTTACTTAATAAGCTTCTTCCTGACCTAGGTAAAGAAAACATACGAAAGGGTGAGCTCAAGTGCTCAGTAAGGGTAAAATAAATATCAATCACATCATATTCATAAGAACATAACATTTTGGAAATCTTAACCTGCAAAAGAGAGCATAATTTCATAACATGGGGTAAATCATAGTAGTGAAATTTAATCCCAATAATCATAACATAAAACACGAAACATTGTGGCCTACACACATAATCATAGAAAATCATTTCTTGTTATTCAAGACTCATTTCCAAGACTATCTTAGTGGACAAAGTCAATTTCTGAACCGAGTTCACTCCTCGTTTCAATCATGTTTCACTGAACCGGTTTAACCTGCCATTCCAGCCATGTCTATCTCATGAGATATAAAAGCTTTACCCAATGCATTGGAGGGAGATATAGGTCCCACCCATCTCATAATGATACCATTCTTATGTGTTCCACAAAATCATAAACCATACATCATAGCATAACCCATGTAATAAAAATTGGAATCTTAAACATCATGACATCATAAAACAATTCATATAAGATAAAGGAATTCATAAAAATATTTCCATCACAACATAACCAAATCACTGTAATAATAGTGATAGAAACATAACCCTATATTTTCTTAGATGGAAAATAATTTTGATAAAACACTTGATCTCCATTCTGGAGGAAAATATCCTTTCTACTTCAAAAACATTTTCCTTTCTTAACATGTCATAAAATTTTAAACTAAAAGAAGTTGATTAAAAATAATCTTGAAAACTTGTAAAGGAAGCTTCTTGGAAATAATGTTTTAAAAATCCATTCATGCCGTATAAGTTAAAAAAAACCTTCTTCGTACTTTTGTCGGAAAAGTCAAAAAGTATCTCGTACAAAAAATGACAAAAGATTCCTTCCATATCCTTTACTAAAAACTCACCGAATGGTAAAATTGGATATAAACTATTATAGAAGGATGTAAATATTACATATTTAGGAAACATGGATGTGGATGATAAAATTCACCCCAGTAAATTCCAAAGTATAAACAATCTCGGATAAAAATAAGATTGTGATATTTCCCTTACCTTAGGTCTGATTTGCCTCGTAAGTGTCCGAACCACCTGTATAATGATTTAAATAATGTTATTGACTTATTACAGTATAATAATTATTGTTATGATATCTTATATGGTCATATTAATATCTTCTTAGTAGTAATATTTCATTGCTACTTGTTATTCGGGTGTTTATAACTTTTTGTTCTTATGCGTGTTTTGTTGAATAAATTCTTATTCTTCTCTTTAGGTTATAGATACATAATTTCCAGAATGGTATTAATGTACTATATATCATATTTATTCATTCAATTCATTTATATAATCATTATGCAATGAAGATCATGTAGAACGAATCACATCACGTCGTGGAGACGGTATTCCGTACGTACGCACAAGAGATGATATCGTTCCCATGATCGTGGAATTGTATTGGAGTGTATGTATACTATTTCATAATCAATATCACTTTATAATAATCATATATAGTAATTATTTACACCATTATACCCATCCAAGTATGGTGGTGGTGGAAAATAGATGACACCACGGCGTGGAGACGGTATTCCGTACATACGCACGCGCGGTGATTTTGTTTTCCGTAGGATGGAGAGATGTTGAAATAGGGTTGTTTCATACTTATAATAACATATCAGTATATGATTGATACTTATGTTATTACTTCATAATGAAACAACTAAAGAAGAATAAGTTGAAGAAGAATGAATTTGGAGAGGATCGGTAATGGATATTACCTCTTTTTGACGCGCCTCTTCTTAACCTCCTCTTAGGGCACTAGGGTTGGTCTTTGAAGAAGACAAGAACCTATAGGATGATTCTAGGGAAGTGGAGAGGAGATATTGGAAGGGTTTGGCCGAGATTTAAGGCTCAAAGTGGTGTGAGGAAGAGAGGAAGGAGGTGCCCTTTTATGAGGGAGGAGAGGGGCACCTTTGGAAATCTTAAAAATATTAATTTATAATAAATCTAACCCCACTTAAAAACCTCAAAAAATGACTCATATCTGAAGATTATATGATATAGAGTTTTAATCTCATCAACCAATAAAATTTAGACATGTTAGGAATTTATTTCAAACATTATCAACTTGATTTATCCTTATTTATCAATTTAATTTTATTATGGTAATAATATTATAAATTTTAAATTATTATTAATAATTACATATATGTTGTTAATTTTCCATAATTTGACACTTTATGACATTTTAGATCATATAAAATTTAATTTATATGTTTTAAATATTTTTGTGATTTTTAAACAATTTTATAATATGTTATTTTTATAAAATAACACTAGTGTCAATTTTGACACTATTCATTTATTTGAATTTAAATAAAATATATACAGAGGATATGTTCGAAATAAAAGATTTAATAGATTAATAAAATGTCATGTTTATATAGAAAATTAGTGGAGAACATTAAATAGTGCATATAATAATTATTTTAATATTTTTAAAACCATTTATTTGATACTTTAATTAATAAAATAATTTCAACATCACTATTGTGTCATAATTAATGATAATTATTTAATCCCTAAAAATTATAAATAAATTCCTATAATTTTTATAATTGTATTAGCTTTCTGGAGACTATTCATGTTCGAAGTTTCATTAAGTTTATCACCAAATTAAAATTATTATACTTATAAGATTTAAGAAAGTGACATGTTGTCACATTCTTTGGTTTTAATAATAATTAAATTATTTTCATGGAACAAAGTCTATTAAATGAATATAATACGACCCTTAGGTGATATGGGTCGACTTTTAGTCATCCAATAGGATTTTGGCAGGTGTTAGGGTAATTTTATAGTCTTATATTTACCCTTAATTACCCGATTTACCTTTAACTATGGTAAATAAAATTTATCGTGGTTACTATAATAAAAATTAGCATGTTAACATAATATGGACCCAATTATTCTGAATATGGAATCCATTTTTCAAAATTCAAAACATATAATTTGCAGTAATTAATTTAAAATGAATCCCGTTGTTAAGAAAATGGGTTTTAGAAGTTAAAACATTGCCAAAGATTGATATGTTTTTACCTATTAATTCAATGTGAAATTAATGGTAATGACATAAAATATATTAAATGGTAAAAATATATTCTATCTATACTTTAAAACCATTCAATATTATAATTTAACCATATAAATTATCTCAATGAAAAAATTTGTTTTTAATTAAAAATTAGCGTATTTTTACTATTCATCAAAATATGAAAGTTTTCAGAAAAATATCAAAAATTTATCCAAAGTAAATTTTTATATCCTGATTCAAAAGAAGAATTTTATTTTGTCAAATTGAACTTATAAACGTGTTAAAAACTAGATTTAATGTGGGTGCTCCATCAAAAGGCGGCAAAACTGCATTTTTTGATAAATACTTATTTTACCCAAAACAAATTATTTTGTTCTCCTACCATGTTATAGAAAATGTGTAAGATGAATAATAATGTTTTAAAATTTAAAATTCAGTTAATAATATTCATAACGGTCAGTTTATAATATTATAACAATTTATCATTGTTTAGTGGAACTCGGTATTCTGTACCACACACGCTATCGAGAAAGGTCACGATTGCGTGTAGCGAAAGATTCCTTTGATGATTTATATAACATAAAAACAAAATATTTCTCATAAAAGTCTTGGGTGTTACAAATGTGGTCAATCATGGTGAATAAACCATTTTCTTGTTAATTGATTCCAAGTATTTTTAGTGGTTTTTCTCAAAATAAAACTTAAGCACATTTAATTTTGGATAATTGATTTATAATTCTATAACTTCATATGCTGGGGATTCAACTCTATTATAAGACTAATCCCACTTGTGAATTTTTATTTCATTGGGGATTCATTACCTTATCATTCATCATGATTCCTCTTCTATTAGTGATATCTTCCAGTAACCTTTACATATTTATATATGGTTTAATTAATATGGCCACAAGGGAATGCCTCATTTTTAACCTCTTTGAGAGCTATTAGAGTCACCTAATATTTATTTTATGTTTATGAATCTCTCTATAAGAGTTGATCACCAATTTCATTATTAGTGGTAGCTTTACTATTCTCCATATTCTATATTTTATTTATTTATTCCATAATAGATACTATGAATAAGCCTTCATAAATGATTGATGTGCCCTTTATTTCACTCTATCTTCACTTTCTTCCAACCCGGTGAATCATGTTTTCAATGTAAAACATTCTTCTTCTTCATGTTCAAGGATACCCCTTTACAATAGAGTGGGTATTTTCTTTTTGGAAACTCTATAAGGACTCTTTCAACAATGTATATCCATATGTACATGTTTTTCACATATCAAAAATACATATCACAATAAAATCACACATTTCAAATCATATTCTAAATTAATATTTTTTATAGCGTATTTTCTATAACATTTAACTTAAAAAGGCTTCTAGATACACATACATGGTTTTTTCTATGATTCAATGATAGTATCACCATGTTTCCACTTTCCTTTGGGAAACTTCAATTCCTAATTTATAACGAGTCATCAATTTTATCATAGATTCTATATTGTTTACATTTTTCACTCCACTTGTTGAGTCTACCATGGGGAGAATATTTCTCTTTTCATTGGAGGTTTTCAACCTATCATTGAGATCCTTGATTTTAAAATAATTCACCTTAAATTATCAATACATATTCTCCATCCCCGCACAACTTTTTTCTTAAATTTTAACCTCAATTAAATTTGTGTTTTTGGGAGGGACAATAATTTTTTTAGCTTATTTTCAGTATCCATTTAATTCGTAAATTCATCGACCAACTATTTAATAGGATCAATTTCTCTATATTATTTAACCCATTATGGATGTGGTTTAATTCTAGGACACCTACTTTTTCTTCATTATTTCATTTCCAATAACTAAATCTTTTATGAATACAGAATCCATATCATAGATGATTCTATGTTGATCTACCTTATTATAAAAGGCGTGGATCTCTACTTAATTATTATAAGAAGACTCTTCAGATTGAAAAATTAATGTTGTTTGCATTTATTTCTTAAAATCAATATCCTATCAAACTTACACAGGGGAAGATAAACTTATATATATACGTGCATTTTTCAAAACAATTTTAGAACCAAATTTTTTATCAAATTAATATTTGATCACCTTGATTATAGACTCTATCTTCTTCGGAGTATTCTTCTTACTTTTCCATTTCTTGTAGATTTTTGAAAAATAGAAATGTTATATATATTTATTTAAAATAATATCATAATCTCCAAATTTCTAATCATATCTTTTGGAACACATCAATACTTACTTGGGATCCACTAATTTTTCATATAGAACATTTATAGTTTTACACATCTCAAATATAGTGTAAAATAAGTAGTTTTCCTATATACATCATCTAACAATAAAATATATAATATTTTATTTAACCTACTTCAAAAAAATTAATTCTGATTAGTTGGCTTAGAATCTTATTGTATTTAATTTATTAACTCCTTATTATAATACTATATATAAAAAATCATTCGTCTTTTCCTTATTTGTGGAACCATTAAAAATTTGATTCATCATAATTGATTCCATATCTAAAACAAATCCAAAATAAAATTTAGATATTGATAAATAATTTTGAACCTAGATTAGATACCCCTTATGGTGTTCAAATTGAATAAGTATACCCTCAAAGAGTGTGTGAATGTGGGTTTTTTATTTTTTAAACAGTTCACTTGATCGTGTTTTCCCCTTTATTATATCATGTTCCTTAATTTGAATGAACTAATTCAATATTCCTCTCATGACTGATCTAAAAATAAACATACATATATGAAGTAAAGTATAGCACATACTAGTAACTGTGATTTTACTAGGTTAACTACAATGGGATATATATAATTAGCATTTGACAGTGGTGTACCGATGTACCAAAATTCAGAATAATCATGTTTGTTGGATATAAATTTAGTTACGGTCAATCTATTCCAAGGATTGTTGCCTTTATAATTGTTTATGGATCGATCACACATCATCCAAGTGGAACTCTATCTTCTTCTCCATTGTGCACTGATTTGGGGAAGTTAATCAATATTTTATAAACATGAGAGTCACTACACGATTAACATGAATTAACAAGCATCGTATATCTAGAATAGATATGAATTATAATTCACTACCCTTCAACTTATTCAAACCAGATGAGATTAAAAACTAAATTCGAAAGATTAGGCTTTGACTTCCAAATATTGAGGAGAGAGGCCTCTTAATTTATGTATCAACTCTTTGTCTTCCATAATAATCATATAAATATAAAGCACACTTACAAATGATGATTATTCCATACTATAATTAGTTTATTATGCTTCTTATTCTTTATTAATAACTATATATATTAATAGGATTCTTTCTTCATCATCTTATTTTCTCATAAAAAATATCTTTTAAATACCATACCACTTATTTTTCTTCCTTCTCGTGTACTAGATATGTCAATGATAATAACTCAGCTATATTTTCCAATAGTGTTTAGATTACAATTTCTTAAATGGATTTATATATAATTATATATAATATATATACCTAAAAAATCTATATTCTAATTTTCTAGAACAATTCCATGTGTACCACATAATTAAATTGTGGTAAATACTTTCTAATTGAATTAAAATAATTTCTCTAAAAATCTCTCCATGATCTTAAAATTTTATTTGAATAAATTTTATTTTATTTTTTTATTCCTAGAAATATTTAGAAACTACTAGATTACGTGTCATATAAAATGTGGAAATAATATTCCCACAATCTAATTCTAGATTCTCAAGTTGATATTCCTTTAAATCTCTATAGTTTTCTCAATTTAAATATCAATATAAACCTTTATTTATATACTTATAAAATATTATTTACATTCTAAAATAAATATAAACAACCCCATCCATTTTATACTTACCCAAAGCTACTTTTTAAATAAATATATAATAAATTAATCAATTATTTCATAATATTCTTTTGAAAATATCATTATGATCATCTCAAAATATTTAATAAATATTATTCATATTAAAATATAATAAATTTATCCATAATTATCGCCAAGAATTATGAAAAAATTATTACATTTAATTCACTTTATATCCAGATTCAACAATCTCTTTAAAGATCCAGGATTTTCTATATTTAAAATCTACACTAAAATATCAATTTAAATAATCATTAAATTATGCATTTAATTTTCCATGTACTACTCAAAAATAATATATAATTAATTCTCTATGAAAAATTACACTTAAATATCCACTAAAATATCCATTAAAACATCCATGAAAATCAGCTTTTAATTCTCAACATAATTCTCAGAGAAACCCTCATTTAATTCTCTATCAATGACTGCCTGAGATATTTAAATATGGAAACAAAAATATCCTCCAATGTTATATCAATTTAATTTCTACATGAAAATATTTATTAAAATCTTCTTCATCATTGAGAATTTAATTATTTGAAAAATTCATGCCACATAGGTCCCCTAATATTATCCATTTTTTAAATTCTGAAATACATGAGAAAATATTACATGATTTATAGACCTTTATATTTAATCCCCCATTTTCCTCAATTCATTATTTTATATCCTCATAACCCTATATCAAATCTTATATATTATTTAAAGAGTTTACCACACTCTTGTGTAGCATAATCATCCTCTATTTTATTATTACACCAACTTTTTTTATCATTACATATATCTTGATCTTTTTTGTATTATTTTATATGATCTTTTATTTAATCCTACATAGATCTAAAAAATCTTGAGTTAATATGACAAAATTATAAATAACAACAATTTAATATCATAGAGTAACTCAAAAATCAACATTTATATTACATAGATTTAGAATTTTATATTTAATACCAGACAGTACTCAGAAACATGACCTTATTCAAGTACTAATTGACATAATATCACACCACACTATATAAATTCAGATATATATATTGTGTATCCTTACTTGTACTAGTTAAATATTATGTATCCCTTATATGGGAAGGTTTAATCTCACACAGCACCTAAAATTAATGTACAATATTATTCTGATAATGAAATCCCTAAGTTAATCATATGTAGACATTGTATAATGTTTTTAAATTAAAAAAGTCTATAATTTATTTTAAACATTTCAAAACTCATCAAAAGGTTCTTTAAAGTCATTTTAAAAAACTAAACATAACATACCTCAATAAATGGTCTTCATAGACAGATATATGTTCTCTTTAAATAAATCCAACTAAAATCTCAAATACTTATCTTTTTTATCAAGTACACTAATCCTTATTCACCACCATACGTCATGATTCCAGCATTTTAAAATAGATACAAAACTGAACACACCTTTTGTTTCAAAATTCTCTATCTTTATATTTTATTTTCAATACATTAATATATCTATCTTTTATAAAAAAAATAAAACAAATTAATTTATATGGATTTATAATATCTTCATTTCAGACCCTTTTAAATAAATATAAAATGGTATAAAATAAAAAAAAATCCCACCTTGAGTTAAAGATGTTATACTCCAACTTTTAAAAAAAACTCCATAGTTTTAACCAAAAACCTTTAAAATCTTAAAACCACTAAGAATATCATCTTTTAAATTTAAATATAACATATAACACCTTCACCAACTATTGTTTTATCACTTGAATCCATGAATCATTAACTATGGATATCACTAGTTGAATCTTCACCCTCCACATCAACTCAACTTACTATTTTTTGAGTTCTAACATTGACACCTCAACTTCCCTACTGTATTGACCCCACAAGATTTGTTATCAAGTTATTTGAAACCATCCAGAAAATTTAAACTTTATTAAATGATAATAACTTTTTTAAAACCCCTTTTTTATGTTTACCATTTACTATCAACCACTTCAACTTGTATCGCTATTTTCTAAAAGATTTCAACTAGTGAATTTTTTACTTTTCGAGGTGTAATTAACCAATATTCCATGAATACTAAGTCATAAATAAATATAATAACTATATTCAATGTTTAAAATATAAAAATTTTCCATTTTATTTACTTATCTCTTAAAATATAATATAACCTGATCAATACACATCTTCTAACATTTATTCATGTAATCAAAATCACACGTACACAAAATATCATTAAATAAACCTTAAAGAACAATGATTAAAATCATTCTACTTCGAAATGATTCAAATATTACATGTAAAGAATTAACAAGATAATATCTAACTTATTTATAACCAATGACTTCCATGTTTTAATTTTAACAAATTATTTTTTGAAATTAGCTCTATAGGAATCCATAAACAAATTTCAAAGAAAATACATCAACTATAAAGTTATCCTTTAAAATAAACCACTAATATTCTATAATTATATATGAAAATATATTATAAACCATCATTTATATCATACAAGAAACATATAAATATCATATGAACTCTATATTGCTGTTTTTTTACTGTTTTGATTCTTCCCTAATGAGTTCTCCTCTTTTTCTAAAGACTAATACCCCTAAGAATATGACATGATATTGTTTATTTATCCCTAAATTAGCTTAATGTTTCTCCATAAATCATAAAGTACTTTCATATCACTTAAAGTATAGATCAATCACTATATAACATGTTCTTATTCATCTCATCATAGAATTCTAGATTTATTTTTTTGATATTCATATTGGTTGTTTGACACCACTAGTTGATCCAAATTAGAACCTAATAAGAGTAGTTGTCACTATAAAACCACTTTATCACTAACTTTTATTTCATAATGTATATATATTATTTCATTATAATCACTACATAGATAATATCTCACCCTTGATCATATACCACTTCTAATAAATATTTAGAATAATAAATTACTTTGGTAGAGGGGCACTTTTGTGCATCCTAATATAGATGAATGTGGTTGGTCATTGTGAACCAACCCTTCACATACAAATATCTTAAAAACATGTTATTGTTTTTTCTCACAATACCATTTTTACATATTTCATTTTTTATAATTGAATTTTAATTCCCATCGTCCTTTATTGTGGTCTTTACATTTATTGTAGGACTAAGAAAAGTTATGTATATTGTTTATTTGATGCTTCATTGTTTCAACATTTATCTTATTTCCTCTTCCATGGGAGGGACCTTCCTCTAAACCTCTCTTATTTACTTGTGTTATGATAATTAATACCACTTAATAATGATTCCTATTTGTCCTCTTTGAGATACATTAGAGTCACAGCATAATTATTTTTCCTTGAGGAATCATTATTAAAGAATTGATCTCCTTTAATTTATTAGTACCATCTTCATTCTTCATAATATTCTTTATTTTATTTAGTTTGTTATTGAGGGATGGATTTAGTGATCCATCATTTGTGTATAATTCACCCTATATTTCACTACATCTTCACTTTCTTCAAATTAGATGAATCTAATTTTCAATGAAAAAACATTAATCTTTATTCCATTCAAGACACTATCTAGGAAAGATAGTGGGGGTTTTCCTCTTTGAGGCACCATCAAAACTCTTGCAATAATTTATATCCATATGTTCATGGTTATCTCATATAGATAAATATCTTGATAAAACCATATCTAGTGTATCATTGCCTATGTTGAGATATTTTCACATTATATTTTCTTCCAAATTTGATTCCTTGGGCTTTCAAACACACATCTATATTGTTTCCCATGATTCCATAATAATATAACCTTGTTTTACCCTTACTTCAAGATCCTTCACTTCCTAATTTATTAATATTATTCTATTTTATCACTAATTACATATTCTATTTTTGTCTAATACACTTTTTAATGCATCAATGTGGGAAATATATCTCTTTTTTTAGAATTTCTCAACCTCTCTTTGAGCCCCATGATATTCAAATATTTCACCTTAAAGGGAGAATCCATATTCTCTATCCTTGATCCAGCTTCTCATCTACGTTTTATCATATCTTAATGTTTTTTATATGGATAATAATTTCTTTCAAATACTTGTCTATAACAATTTGATTCATCAATTATTGGGAAAAGTATTCCAAAATATCACTTTTTTATTTAGTTTTAAACCCATTATGTAAATGGGTTCCTTAATGTCCATATCATTTTTATTTATTCAATTATTTCCCAAAACAAAATATTTTATGATTCATTGTCTGTCACATAGATGATTTCCATTTGATACACCTTATCATACAAGGATTATATCTCTCCTCAGTTTTGGTATGAACACACTTCATAATTGGTAACCTTGGTTAGAGAGTATATCTTATATTGAATCTTTATCTTACTTCACTTTTCATATTAATTTTTGGAATAAATGAGAGTTTCCCAATTTTTTTATTAAAATATATTCACCATTAGATAGTCCGTCTTCTCTTGATGTAGAATCCAACACGTCATTGGGGTTCATTTATTTCCCACATATAACTTTCAAATATTTTCTAATCTAAAATATATTGTCACAAAGATAATTTTTCATATATATATCATTGTAAAATGATATACCCAAGATATAATTGGTCCTTATATCAAAAATAATTTCACTATGCATATTTATATTTGTATCTTATTTTATATACTTTGTAATGTAATTTCCACAAACCAATCGAAAAACAAGAATATCTTTTCTTTATCCATCACACATGGCTTCATTAAAAATAAGAGGCCTTATCACTTATTCCATCTGTGAAAAAAAATCCAAAATCATATTTAGAGACTGAAAACTAAGTCAAAACCAATATATAATACCAATTATTAGAACCAATATAAATATGTACTGCCTGGGAGGGGGTAAATATGGGTATTTTCCATTTTAAAATTTTCACTTTATTCTGATCAACATGTCATTAGATCTTATTCTCCCTTTTAAATGAACTGGTTACAAATTCCACTATTGATGGAACTCTCATTGAATCATACAAATATACCAAAAAATAATTCATACATAATAAATAGGTATTTTACTTATTTCATCACAAATGGATACATCCAAGGAGAATGAAACAGTTATGTATTGATGCACCAAAATCCACTATACCAGTTTTTAGTGTACCAAAAATCAATAACTGCCACTTTATGATAAAGATTAATTTTTTTATAATTGTTTAGGTATCATTAACTCCTCACCCAATTATAAATCCATATTATTCTTCTTGGAAAACTACTTTGAGAAAGGTATTCAACAGTTTATATACATGAGTTTCTCTATATGTTCAATATGAATCAAATTAAATCATAACTCCAAAATTGATGAGACTTTATACTCCAATTTGCTACACTATCACTTTTTCAAACTAGATGAGATACTCTTCAATGTGGGGGTCATGTATTAATCCCTAAATTTATCATGAGAGTGACCACTTAATGTGAGGTCCAACTCTTTTTCATCAAGAATAACCACAATGGTAACAATTTTACTTCCAAATAAATATTATTCTATATTGGAATGATCTTATTATTTTTTATCTAATTATTTAACAACTCAATGTGGTGATAATATTTTTTACCCTTCTTTATCTTTTATCATAAATAAATATTTAAAATAATATACCTCTTTTTCTTCTTCCTTATCACAGACCAGATATATCAATGTTATTTACTCATCCATTTTTAAGTTATTTTTCCTCTCCCCATTTCCAAAACTATTGAAAAATGTTTTATATATAATAATAAAACACCATCTTTGATATTTTAATTTTGTATAAAAATTATATGTGTGCCACATAATTTAATATGCTCAAAACAAGCTTCATGAATTCAAATAATTACTCTAAAAAACCCCCTAATAAAAAAATCAAATTTAATGTGATTTAATTTTACTTTTCTGAATTGTAGATATATTTTTAAACTATTATACTATATATTATATAAAATTTGTAAATAATATTACCCCTAAAATAATCTTAGATGCTCGACTCAATATCCCTTTAAATCTCTATTACATCTTCCATTTAAATCTCCATCAAATTATACATTTAACTACTAGTGAATATTAATTTTAATTGTCCAAAAACTAAAAACAAAACATTCCATTTTTTAATACCCTAAAACTCTTTTAAAATAATCTTAAAATAAATGAATTTTAATATCCCATAATATTATTTTAAAATTGTTCCTTTTACTTCACCTGATCATAAAATTCAAGAATCTCTTTAAAATGCGATGATTTTATACAATTAAATTTATAAATGAAATCATATTTTAAATCAACCCTTAATTATTCATTTTTTACATGTAATTCGCCATATTAATCTTCAATTATTTATCCATGAAAATCACAAGTTAAATCTATTCTACAATCTACATTAAAAATTGTCTTAAAAATAATCTTTTAAATCTCTATATAATTCTCAAGGAAATAATCATTTAATTATCTGTGATTATTGGATTGAAATATTTAAATATAGAATCATTTATATTCTTATAGATTTTATTTATTTAATTTTTTCATGAATATCAGCATTTAACTCTCCATTTAAATTGGTAATTTAATTCATTAAATAATTTCCACAATATAGGACCTCCAAAATATTATGTTTTTTATTTTGAAATAGTTGATTTAATCTTATATGAGTTTTGGGCCTTTAGATTTAATCTCACAAAAGCCTCAATTCATTCTTATATTTCATCAAAAACATATTTTAATCTTATGTAGTATTTTCATAGTGCAATTTACTTGTGCACTATACTCATCCACCATATTAATATTATGTTAGCTCTTATTTATCCTTATATAAGTCTCAACTCTCAAGATTTAATTTTATGTATACTTTCACCTAATACTATATAACTATGAAAATCCAAATTAATCAAACTTGATTCAAGGAAATTACAGTTTAACATCATCAAACTGATCATAAATTTGGCCTTATCGTACATAGATTCATAATTTTCTATTTAATCTCGCACAATATTCATAAAAAAGGATTTATCATTACATGATTCATTTACTTCTTAACATAATCTTTAAAATTTATTTATAAATTTATATATATCTTATATACCCATCTTTGTGCTAGTTTAATAGTATGTATCCCCTGTATTCACAAGGTTAAACTCATATATCCCATGAAATTCATGTTTAATCTCATACAGATAGTTCAATGACTAATTTAATTATACATAGACCTTGTAAAAAAATGTATTAATATTATTAAAGTCTCTATATTTTCAATAAATTATTCCAAAATTCTCCATTCCTCTTCAAAACTACTACAAAACCATTTTAAATAAGAATAATAATAATTCACCATACAAAACATTAATACAAGATGGATTTAGACACATTATAAAATAAACATGCTAGTATCCAACAAAATCCTCTTCATCATGATTTAAATACTGATAACAACATTCAATAAAACTACTCAATATTCAAACATATTTTATTCCTCATTTTATAACTTCTCCTTGAAAACAAATCATTTCATCTCTCATCTCACCTATTGAAATAAATCTCATTCAATTCTAATTATCATGAGTATATACATATTCTTAATTCTTTTCATATATATCTTTTGGTTAGTTGAAAAAATCCAACCAAATTCTAAAATTAATATCTTCATCTTCAAGTACAATAATCCTTCTCCAACACCATACATCAAAATTCCAGTGATTTATAATGAATCCCTCCACGATATGAAAATATTTTATTCATGTTCAAGTTAAATAATCCATATTCACCACCTAACTTCATGATTCATGTGATTTATAAAAAATCCAAAAACAGCCGTGCCTTTGGATCAAAAAACAATAACGTTATTTCAAGATCAATAATAATATAATCATTGTTGAAATGAAAATTCCCCTAATCATGCTTCACACTTTCATTATCATTTACATTTTGAACAAAAAAAATACCTGATTTCTATACTCTAAAATAAATTCCCATATTTATTTTATACAAAAAAATTATGAACATACTGATTCATATCAATAATAGCAATAATGAAGGATCATAATATTATGTATGTCAAAACATCATAGGTAATATCAAATGATAAATAATAGAGAAACCATATATATCACATATAATTAACTAATCCCTTTCAAATCCCTTAATTCATTTCCTTGTCTTAATTATGTTAATTATAAATTCTTAATCACTAAAAACGTAGGATTATAATTACACATTTTACATACTTAGAAGATCATGAGTCAGACAAGCCTGGTCCCCTTAAAATATATGAAAAAAGTTAAATTACTCAAAAATATATCACAGAGAAACTCTAAAAGGATGAGTATAGATCTCTCCATCACAATCAGATTGAGAAAGGCAATTACAATACTCAGGTAATAAAAAAGACCAACTAGATATGGCCTCCAAAATTTATCTCTTTTAAAGGACATCTGCAACATGATTGGCCTCTCAGTAGACATGTGTGACTTCCATAGATTACAATTCCATAAGCTTAAGTCAATGGCTCCAGGCTGATAACATCTTCTATAACACATTTAGTGATCGATATTTGATAATCTGGACTGTGACAGACAAGTCTGACTCGATCCATAGTCCATGCCAACCATAGTGAACGACATACCTAACAGATTTTTCCATTTCCCATAGCTCAGCTTCGATTGTGTATCCATTTCCAATATAATGAAAAAAACATCCTTTCACAAAGCCTCGATAAGTATGAAAAACACCACCACATCCAAAAGGACTCGGTGCTCCAAAACATTCTCCATCAATGTTGATCTTTATCCATCGAGAGATGGGTGGTATCCATCTAACATACTTCATCATCATTGGATTTTTCATCCTTCTTTTGACACCAATCGATCTTAACAAAACCAGATTAGAAACATCATTTTTCATGGTCCCAACCTGAACATTAGAAGAATTTTGAATTGCATGATGTAAGAAAAGAACCCCGATGTAAAATTATAGATTGAAATTATTAAATAAAAATTCATTTACTGACTTTCATATGAATGATATAACACTGGAAGAGACAGCAAGAAGAAGATACCAGACTTGCTCACTTCATTCATTCCCGCATATGGACTACAAAATTCCATCAACAGATAATTTGTTAAGAGATAAGAAGAAAATATTATACACATATGTACACAACCTTCATGAAAAATTACAAGACAAAAAAACATGTGAAAGATATTCATCCTCCTCTAAACAGAACAAACAGATCGAAGCCAGATGGAGCCTAGTGCGCTGTAAGTGGACCTGTAGTGGGAACCTCTGCTTCCAAATTTTCAAAATTAAAATCGATTGAGAAGCAAGAATGAAAGCCTTGTAAAAATCAGTGACCCAACATGGAGGGTTCTCTGAGATACCACAAATATTGCTATATTTCTCCCTTGTAGTGAAATTTCCAAGAAAATTGGGCATCCAGACCAAAGTATCACATTCATTGAAGTAGTATCTTGATATTTCCAACTATATCCTACAAGTTAGAATCCCATTGAGATATGGATTCTCCTGAAATATTGAAATGGTAATATTTTTTAGGGAATATGGAATGATAGTATCATCACTAATGGGCCGAGAAATCCAAGGTGTAGTCCAACAGTTCAAATGTAAATCTTTACACACCACCCATTTTGAACAGACCATTAGGACAGCATAAGCCTTTTTGAGAGTAGGCCATATAGTTGAACTGATATAATTGGCCTACCCTGCATGCAGTTTCCCAACAAACCTACTGGAAATAAAATCTAGAGTGTGATCCGGAGTGGATATGAGCTTCCATATGAATTTTTTAATCATAGGATCATTGGAAATACTTATATATTTTATTCCAAAACCACCCATACGAACAGGTTTGATGTATTCCTTCCAGGTTACAGTAACAATCATCCTTTCCTGAATTGTCCCAGTCCATATAAAGTTTCTGATTTTCCATTTAACTCTTTAATAAGTTCTCTAGTCCATCTATATAAAGATAAATAATACACAAACATTGAATTTATCACTAAGTTGACCAAACATATTCTCCCTTATTGGGACAAACTTTTCCCCTTCCATCTTGCAAGCAGATTTTTAATCCTCAGAGCAATACTATCTAGGTGACATCTATTTACTCTACCCTAGAAAAGTGGTACACTAAGGAAAGTAAAAGGAGAATATCCTCTTCTAACCCCAATATTACAAGAAATTCTGATTTTCCTTGATATAACAATCCCTCCACCAAAAATGATAGATGATTTTCCCCAACTAATAACCTCACCTACAACATCTTCATAGTGTGAGATGATGCCCTTAATAAATAAGATGGTTCCTTTATCTGCTCTCCCAAATAGCAAGATGTCATCATCATAGAATAAGTGATATGGGGCATATAAATACCTCCCCACTCTCATCCTCTAATACCACCCAATGTTACTTAGATCATTGAGAAACCAACTCAAATAATCTTCAAAAATGGAAAAGAGAATACCTAAAAGAGGATCACCTTGTATTACTCCTCTAGAACATTAGAAAAACCCCCTAGGGGACCCACTAACCATAATTGATATCCTATCACTCTCTAAAATAGAACCAATCATCCCGATAAATTTTTACGAGAATCCATTCATTTTAATAATATTAAATAGAAAACTCCATCTAATAATGTCAAGGGCCTTGGAGATTTCAATATTCATTGCCATATTTCTATCCTTTACATTTCTCTTCATAACATTAATACATTCAGAGTGAGTATAAAGAGAAAAATCTATAATATTGATCCAATTCATTCCTCAAGTTTATAAAAATAAATAAATATAATAATGTGGATTTGATAATTCATTTATATTTTAAATTCATAGAGATAGAAATCATGGCATAACATAAGGAATCAAGGCATGGTTCATGGTGTCATAGTGAAATTTGAATCAAATACCAATATCATAGTATGAATTCCTTAAACATATATGATTCAAGTATTTTAAAATTCATAGTATAAAATAAGATATTGACATAATGTGGTTTTCCACACTATATTTCTCAGAACCTTGAATGTCAAAGTTAAATATCTAACCTCTCTCACTCAAACCCAATAACCTTTATACATGATAATGGTTCCAAAAAGGGAACCAAATTACAATCATTTAAAATATAGAAACACAAAATAAAAATGGTAATGGTCTCCATGTTATAACTCAAGCCTTTATTCCATAATATAAAAGACCATGATAAAATGATCTTCCCATGATTACTCATAGAAACAGCAAATTACAATAGCTCAACCATAATAATATAACATGAAACCTCACACTGGAATACTATTGGCCACGGTGTAACATAGTAACTCACTTTATAAATCTAACAAAATGTGGGGTAATACATTCTTTTGGTAATGATTTGGGAATTATAATAAATTCAATTAAAATTATACCTTATAATCAATAAAAGTATTAAAACTTCCACACATCATCTACAAGACCTAAAAAAACAATGTATAGGTATGTGAGAAATATAGGACTCTATGTGGACATTGTAAAAATTAAATGTTCAAATTGAGTAAATTAATATAGAATAATATTTTTCACGAATAGAAAATATTTAATCAATTCATTTAATATTGATGGTGGAAAAAAATATATTTAAAATATAATAAATAGATGTGAATATATAATTTTTGAATAGTGTGCTTAAAAAGGATGTATGCACTGAACAACCCAATGTGATTCAATTTGATTTTGATGAAAATAATATTTATTACTTAAAGAATGATTTTTATAGATTAATGTTGGAACTAGATTTTGGTAAGCTAAATTAGTTACTTTTTTAAAGGATGAATAATGTATTATATTTTATTCATGATGATATCAGATTTCAAAATTCTAATGACTAGATAACTCTCTTATTTTCTCAGGTAGGAAGTAAATCATTAAGGTGGGTATGCTTTTATCTCTGGAGTGAAGTATGTAGATATAATATTGAATAATATTTTAATATTTTATAGTAATTAAATTTCAACTCTAATTATGGTTGGATATAATCTTTGGAATAGTTATAATATATAATATAATTATCATAAAAATTAAATGAATGAATGGAATTTTTCTTTAATTAATAGTGACATGGAATGAATAGTATATGATACATGTTAGGCAGCTCAGACACATTGCAAACCAATTAATGAACACCTCATGATAGTGAATAGAATTAGGAAGATATTTAATTAATTATTGATATTTTATTATTATTAAATGTAGGTAACAAGTAATAATTGTTGGATTTTAGATATTTAAATAGGGTTCTAAATGTCATGGATAAAAAATGAACAAGTGGGGCATATTTTTATATCAATAAAAATATATCAGATGGTTGATCTGAAAATAATAATGTACATATCTTATAACAATTGAAGTGAATTACATTATAGATAAAAAAATACACCCACCTGATTTAGATGAATCGAAATATGGAAGATTTTAGTGAAGAAGTTAAAATGTTCAAGATGATCTTGAGTGAAAATAAAATTGATATAATTATTATAATAGAGCACAGTACAACACTCAAATATAAAAAATATTATGATATAATATAATTTCATTAAAGATAAAGTGGAGCAATGAGTTGTAAATTTTTAATATATTTTTACAAAACAACTCATTACATAAGAAATTGGAAAATATTAGTTGAAAATAAAAGTTAAAATACCTTCCACAACTTAAATAATTTTGGATGATCCCCACTTCCCATGTGTTGTATCACAAATTATTTTTTTATTGTGTTTACATGATTAAAATCGTTTTTATTATGTTATATAGATAAATGGGGAAGATATCAGAAATTATAACTCAAAAGATATTTGGAAATTAAATATTGGGAGATATAATGCTGTAATACTATATATTTTTATATTAATATTGCAAAAAATTAATCAAAAAGTGGTAAATATTTAAGGAAATGTTTTTTCTATAATGAACTGAAGATAAAAAGAGGCATATATTCATACAAATTTAGAGGATCTAAACCAAGTGATGCATATTTATAGGAGTTTCACATCAAATAATAGGTGTTATCTCTTTATTGTTTAACAAATGACATCTCTTGAAAATTTAATAAGTGGTGTCTCTTGAATGTTTCTGATATAAAAAAAGTATTATACTTTGATATATTTCCAATAAATATTGTTTTTTAAATTAAATATGACTCAAGTAGTCTTATAGTAGATAAAATTATCTTGTTAGTCCTTTAGAGTTTCAATATAGAATAATTGTAAAAGTTAAATAACCATAAAATAATTTACAATAAACATAAAGGAGGAGAATATTAGAACCTGATGAGGATATTTGTGACTATAGATTGATGAGTCCACACATTGACTAAAGTAACCATGCTTGTGGTGACAAATAACCACACCATGATTTTATATAAATTTAAAATATATATATTTATATACATATCTTAATCTATTTTAGAAAATTAATTAACTAATTTAGGATATATTTGTTTGATTTAAATAGATATTTAGAACTGATAATTGCATTGTATGACTAATATAAAAATTATAGATATTATTTACCTGTATTAACAATATTGAGTGATCATGAAGATTAAATATTGATGGAATTTATTAAATTATGGCATGATAAATATGAAATAGTTGAATATATATATATAACAAACTTATATTATATATATAATTACATTTTATTAAATTTAATATCAATAAAATAAAAAAATGATCAAAATGATTTATATGTTATCATGTAGGTTAAGATAAAAATTCATACAACTTTTATATGAATTTTTATATTCACATTTCATTAAAATAGCCTCTAATCCAGTGTATGTGTGATATTGTTTCCCAAAATAGTGATCATTGATAGAAGAAGTGGGACTGTCCCTAAGAATCATTAGTAATCCATTACTAAACCTTATATTCATTGAATGGTAGATTGTTTATTTCTAAATAAACTAACACAATTTCATGTATATACACTTTTGACATACCCATGATATGAACCAAGTAAAATTCCTTATGTCATTGTGATTTACCTTTCATTAAATTCTTGATATGGGTTTTTATTATGTATGATAAGTTCATAGTTCCTAATAACATGGAAATAAGATGAATTTGATGACCACCAATGAAAATAATTTACAGTCTCATTTTACCCATCCCCTTCCCCCACATAGGGTGTTATGGACCTTATTCGCTGATAGAAATATGTACTAATGGTAAACCAGGGTGTTATAAATGTCACCATGTCATGATTTGTGCGGGAGAAAACCATTTCATGGTGAAGGTCATTACATAGTGGATTAATACATGTAAGCGAATATATTATGAGATAATACCTGACTTAATAATAAATTACATGTGATTTATTATATAAAATTTATAGAATCATTGGATAATTATTACAAAGTTTTAAATTTCCATATTAATTATTTAAAAGTTAAATAAATAACCACAATTAAAATCTAAATGTTACAAGGAGTTGTAGCATTAAAAAAATTATAAAATGTTTATGAAATATTTGTAAATGATTATAGATTTTTTGTTTTTGTTTATAACCATACATATATATTAAATAATATGACTTGGATGGTGCTTCATAGGGTTTTATTTAAAGATATTTAGCTTGATCTTTCTCTATGTAACGAAATAGTATTTAAACTAAATGTTTAGAGATAGTGTAGTGTTTTATATCTCCAGTAATGTATATTTTAATTAGGATATTAATTTTCTGGTTATAAACTATGTTTTTTATGGAGTTTTTTTATTTTTATTGGATTCATTCTTCACCTTGGTTTCCTATTTTTATTTTTTATTAGTTTTCTTTTTTCTTTTGTTACATTAGGGATGTTTATTATTATTGTTCCCAGTTTCTCTTATATTGGGGTGCTTCTATTTCTTAGGGAGATTGTTCATTAGAATATTATTTATCACGATCAATCGCAAATGATTTTCAATCAATTATTGATCAATATTTACTACTAGTATCATGGTGATAGGAATGTTTTAAATATAAAGCTTCTAGTGGGATTCCTCAATGTGATTGTTGTAGAGATGATTGAAGTATGTCAATGGTTTTCCGTATGGATGATTTTAATAAATCTTAGTGATTGTTCTAGTGGGTCTTTATCTTGTCCACCATTGGTCAAAATGATGGTTTGATCAATTTTTCATCAATTTTTTAGTTTTTGTTTTGTTTTTTTCATATCTTTCATATTCTATGTTAATTTAATGGCTTAATTTGTTTGGTACATATTGTATTACCACTTCTCCATTGAATGTTTTTCTTAATATTGGCTCTAATATTTACCTCTCATCATAAAGGGTGAGTGTGGTATTAGTTTTAGTTGATTGAGAGAAGTGTCATAGGGTCATGTGCATGCATGTGGATTTTCTTTATTTATCAAGAGTCTTGTTATTATTTTGTATATATGAAATAAATTTAAAAAATTGTCCCAAAAGACAATTTCCTTATATGGATAGGTAAATAGGTTCCTATATATTGAAAATTTTGTGAGAGTATACAATAGTTTTAGACATGTGGTGATTTTATTACTATGTGAAGCTCCAAGATATGGATATGGTCTATTATTCATGTAATAACAAGGTCCTAGTAGTCCATGGATAAAAGATGAATCTTACAAAAGAATTAGTTGATTTATACAACCTATGTACTATCTTGGGAGTAAGGTGTATTGATTTCTTATAAGGGTTTTATATTAATATCATGTATAATATATTGATAGAAATAGTTTGATAAGGTGGGGAATTTTCTTCATTTATGTTAATTAAATTAAAATTAATGGTCATATATTATGTAAAAAAGGTTTAGTGGTTTATATTTACTGAATATGGATTAGGTTTATCCACAATAAAACCCAATAATTCAATTAGATCAACTTATATTTAATTTTAATTGAAGTTAGGAATATATAAAAAAAATAGAAAACATATTTTCTCTTAAATTTCAACATTTCTAATGAAAAATAGTCATGATTTATGAAAGTATTCAAAACTATGATGTGTTTAAAAATAAAATGGGTATGGATTATGAAAATTTTATAGAAAATGTTTTATTTTATAGAAAACATGTCACAAAAAATGTTTTCCAAAAAACTAATTGTAAAATAATGATTCTTCCATTATTATTTTAATAAAAATGGTTTCATTTTGTATTAGAATTGGAGTTATATAAATAAAAACCATGACAAGGATTAAAAAACCATATCATAGTTCAAAGTTATGACCTTTAAATGCTTCACCAGAAATGGATACTACAAAGGGAAAACATTTGGGTGTATTTGGTAATGATTATCATATAATTAAAAACATGCCATGATTTATAGTAAAACATGAAATTATTTATATGATTTATTAAAAAATTAAAAATTCTAAAAAACCTTCACTAACACGAGTTTGTAGGATCCCCATCGAATCTGAAGTGAGAATTAGATTGTTCCAAAAAATTTGTATATACGATCTTGGTTTAAAGAGAATTTAATCGGTTTATTAATTTATATATTATTTATAATTTGTAAAATAAGGATAAATATAAATTAATTTATATTTTTTATGAAATTTATTTAGTTGATATTATGAGTATTCATATTAAATTTCTTTGTTTTTCAATTCATTTAAACCAATCCTGCAAGTATTTTGGTAGATATGATCAAAGGGTAAAATAAATACAAAACATATGATATTAAAATAATATAAATTTTTACATTGTTAATATATAGTGTTTATATGTTAATAAATATCAATTATTTATATTTATTAAATACTCATATATTATAATCTAAAGGAGATCATATGGATGCCTTGTAAAAAGTTAAATGTGTATTAGTTGTATTTTTAATATAAATATAATGTTTTTATATTAATATGTTTTATAATATCTATAAAAGTATGTAATGTCTCGGACCTCTATGGTCTATTCCTTTGTAAAAATAGGGTGTTTTAGGTGTTCTAGGATGCCAAGGTGACTTATTTCTAACACTTTTCCAAATTTATAGTTTTGTGAACGATGTCTTTAGATCTGTGAAAAAATTCATTGGTGAGAAATATTTGAACAGTGTCATTGTAAAAACCCATAATTGACGTACATGGACATTACATTAATTTTCTGGAATACTTAATACATAATAAAAACAAACACCCAAGGGTCGTAACAGTTTAGTGTCTTTGGAAACTCGGAACATATTCTTCTAATCATGGTGAAATATCTTCAACATCTCTGATAAAGATATTCCCCTTTTTTTATTACCTAAAACCATTCCTTATATCCTGGGGAAAAGAAAACATAAAAATGGTGAGCTCAAATTCTCCGTATGGGTAAACATAGATAACATAAAAAAATCCTTAAACATTTTAATGCAAAAACAACTTGAACATAAAATCTAAACATCAAAATATTGAGCAATAACAAAAAACTCGGAAGTATGTAAGGCATATATCATAGAGGAAGATAAATCATGATAAAATAGCTTGCAAATAAAACATGTAATTGTGGAAAAACATCATGAAAATGATATTATTTCTATAGTAGGCAAGGCATTGCTGACAAGACCATCATAGTGGAAAACTTCCATTACTAAATCGGGTTTACTTGTCATTCCAGCCACATATTACTGAACCAGATTCACTTACCATTCCAGCCATGTCTATCTCATGAGATATAAATCATTACCCAATGCACTTTAGGGAGATATATGTCCCTCCCATCTCATAATTAAATCATTCTTACATGTGCCACAAAATAAACATAATTCATTCATCATAACCCAAAGAATAAAATGGGTTTCATAAACATCATCACATCATAACGTAATCCATATAAAACAAAGGGATATAATTTCATCAGAAGAATAATCAAACCATACAAATAATAGAGAAATTATACTTGAAACATAATTGTACTAAATAATTTCATCTTAGATGGAAAATAGTTTTGACAAAACACTTGAAATGAATTCTTGAAGAAAATATACTTTCTTCTTCAAAATCATTTTCTTTTCATAAAATGCAATTAAATTTTAAAATAAAAGGATTTTTTTGAAAATAATATTAAAATATTGTAGGGGAATCTTCATGAAAATTATTCATTATGAAACTGTAAAAATCTGTTCATGCCATATAGGTTAAAAAACACTCTCCTCGTACTTTTTCCAGAAAAGTCAAAAAGTTCCTCATATGGTAAACAAAAGAAAGATTCATTCCATAACACAATGTAAAAGTCAAAGAGGGGTAAACATGAATTTAAACACACATGGAAGAATATTAAACACTTTATGAAAAACATTTTTATGGACATGGATGAAAAATATAACCTTAGAAAATACTTACGTATAAGCAATCTTGGATAAAAATTAGATTTGCAAAACTATCCCTTACCTTATGTTCAATTTCTTCCCTATGTGTCTAAGACTCCATTTTAGTGGGCTTAAACATATTATTAACTTGTAATAACACCATAATAATATTTATTATATTATATATGATTCACTTAGGACTTTATATTACCCGTTCTTTTGTAAATTCCATGTTAAAGCAGCGTTTTAGGTAAAATCGTTTCATTTATCGTACATGTTTCGACTTGTTGTTCTTGATATTATTACTTATATGCTGAATTAATTAATTATAGAATGTCAAATATTATTTATATATAAAATATATTCAGAATATAAATATATATGATAGATCGAAAAATGGAATGAAATCCACCGTTCATGGAGACGGTAGGTCGTACGTACGCATGAACGGTGTTTTCATTTCCTTATTGAATTGAATGGAATTAAGTAAATGAAAAATATATGTACATAAATAAAGTATAATTATTATGTAATATCTTTAATTATTATTTATTATATAAAATTTATAATCATACTTGAATGGTTAATCAAGGAAAATGAATCTCAACACGTTCGTGGAGATGGTGGTATGTATGTGCGCACGAGTGACAATATCATTCTTTTGATATTAAAATAGTTTATAATTTGATGATATATCATATATAAAGAATAATAATAATGTTATATATTTTATTTATATCATTTATACTCGTTATTATACCCATACAAATGATGAAATGTTAGAATAACAAACTACACCACGGTGTGGAGACGGTAAGTCGTACGTACGCACGTGTGGTGACTTTTTCATTCATAGGATAGATAAAATAACTAATATGGTTGTAAATTTTTTATAATAACATCACAGTATATATAATATATTGGAGTTATTATTTTATAATGTAAACAACAAAGGAGGAGGAAGTGGAAGAAGAAAGGAACTTGAAATAGGTGGGGAGATATTTACCTCTTCTTCGGGTTCTTCCTTTTGCTTTGATGAAAAGGGGTCCTAAGGTTGGAATTATGAATAAACAAAGGCCTCTAGGATTAATGGAGGACGGTTTAGAGGTTATTTGGGTAGGGTTTTTCCGATCCAAATGGCTTTATAGGTGTCAATTATAGAGAAGGGGGAGTTCCCTTTTATAAGAGGGGTGAGGGGCACCTTAGGAAAAGCATAAAATATTATTTTATAATAAATTCATATTCGGTTTATAATGGCTCCAAAGTGACTTAATTAGAGGCTAGGGTGGGTATGGGTCTAAATACTCTCAACCAATATGTTTTAGATAAGTTTATGTTACCATTTTAACCTTATTATTTAGATTTAACTCTAAGTTAAATAATTTAACTTTTACCGTGTATTCTTCTATTCTTACAGTATATGGCTGATAAACTTACTATAATCTGAAAATCGAACCCCAATTGGTTCCTTAATGTCACATATATTATTATATAAGTCTTTTGGCCAAATATTAGATTTTTATGACCATTATATCAATTAATAATATAATATTTTTTAAAAATATTCTTTTATGTCAATGTTGACACTATTTGATATTTTGTTTTTCCTAAATTCATAACAGCATTATTAATTAGAAAACAATTCATCTAAATAACTGTAATATGTTATATAAACCTATAAAATTATTGTAATTCATAAAAAGTCTCAAATTAAATTAATTTTGGTATTTATAATATCAATTATGTTAATATTTCATTAATAAGGTAATTACTGCATCATCATTGTGTCATAAATAAATTAAATTATTTAATGTCTGAAAAATATAAATAAAATACCATTATGTATTAAATTACCGTTTCTCTCATATTTTTTAAATTAAACTCACGGAAGTGGTAAAATTAAGTTTTATGTAAATTTGCAAATGCTCCTAGGAGGTGGGTAAAAGACCGTAAAAAGTTCAATAAAATTTTTATATATCTAAAATTATTATAAAATGACTCCAATTAATTACATTGAACATATATAGGTATTATGTATCTATTTTGACATAAAATAAATTTAAATAAAATAAATTATTATTTAAATAAAAAGTCGATTTTAACCAATAACACAGTGTTTTCACTATTCATCAAAAATTGACAGTTTTCCTAAAAATACCAAAAAATTAACCTAGGCTAATTTCGATATTACGAATCCAAAAATGAAGTCCATTTTGAAAGATAAAACTTATAAAATTTCAGAAATTGGGTAATACTATTCATAATGTCTAGTTTATATAATATTTTAACAACATATCATTGTTTAGTGAAACTCGGTATTGCGTACAACGTAAGCTATCGAGGAAGGTTGCTCTTGCATGTAATGAAAGCCAAGAATAGTGTTTTGTATACTACAAGCTAATATGCTGTTTCATATAGTACAAGATAATCTTGGTGTAGCGTACAACACAAGACATCAAAGAAATTAAAAATAATATTTCTCATAAAATATAGGGGTGTTACATTCTACCCCCCTTAAAATGAATTTCGCCCTCAAAATTCATCGGGGTTATAAATGGTTTACTACTTGAAAGTTTCATTCATTGAAAACGTACATTGTAAAAAGGAATAATAAAACTTAATTTTAAAAAAGAAACATAAGGGTTACCAAAATTAACTCATCACTGGGTTTCTACATAGAAGAACATAGGTGAAAATATAGATATGGAAGAGAAATCTAACTATCATGTTCTGATGGAGAGTGCTAGAGAAAATGGCTATGAAAAGTCCAATAATCAAAAAGCTATAAATTTGTTATGATCCAAGGTACCATCTAGGACAATGTTTTTTTGGTTTTCAAGATTATTTCCCTAAAGTTGAAAGAGAATTAGAATTAGAAGAAATACTTAATTGATTTTGGTACAATCTCACCATTGGTCATTCCTTGAACAATTTCCACTTCATCTTATAAGGAAATGAAGTTTAATTTTTCATTTTTTAAGTGTTAGCAGATCATGCGATAGAATGATTGGTCATTCTATCTGTCTCAAACAAAAGGTTAGAAAAAGTTATTAAATATACATAAGTCCATCTATGGTGAGATTAATCGTATATAGTTCCTAAAATAGACTTATACTTCATATATCAAACCACTTAATAAATTAAAACTAATTTATACTAACCAGGGACTTCCTGTAGGCCAGTAGTAGGTGATAAAGGCTTGTCACAGTTCGGTTCTGTGTTCGATTCCACATCCTTGTCCGACGCGACGGGTTGTAGCCCGTCCTATGGGTTGTCATTTTTCTAGAACTATACTATTATAACATTTCAGAAATAAAATCAAAAAGTTATAGCCTTAATAAATACTGTATTATGTCTAAATTAATCTATTACAACCTTTAGGCTTATTGAAAATACTTCTGTCCGATTACTAGAAATGTCATCTACCGAGCATGTGAATTCCTTCATTTATCCCCCATATATCATAAGATATATCTTGTTGTTGGTCACATTCCAAACATGTGAATACCTTAATCATGTATTCCATTGAAAAATGAATACCCATTGAACTTTAGTAAAAACATGAATGATATCAAACGTTAACTCTTTACACATACCAAAATTCCAAAAATTCTATATACTCAAACCATGATATCACTTTGTCTTTATATCAGTCCGTAAATCATTAATACTATAAAACATATTAGTTTCTCTTTATCCCTTCATTATGCACATATCAACTTCTTCCCAAAAACATTTCAATCACTTTTCATGGTTACTGGTACTATACAATTATTGAAAACCATAATAAACCAATACATAGATATTCCAATATTCCACAATACTAAAAATGACATTCCACACTACTATTTTGGAATCCCATTACATAAAAACTTAATCATTCCACCACTTTGTTTTCATATTCAACATCACCAATAGTGATCTCACGTGACTTCCCTTTTTCCTTTTCCTTGAGAGGTTTTTGATTTCGATCATCATTAACCCTTGTATTAGGGCATTGGTTTGCATAATGCCTCATTTCCTTGCACTTGTAGCATTGAAGTGTTGGTGGTGAGTTCTTTGTAGTCTTCTCTCTATTCACATCATTAGCTATCATTTTTCCATTACTTAGACACTCATATGCTCGGTGACCTTATTTTCCATGCTTAAAACCTTTTCTATTCCCTTAAAGACAATCTCCACCATGCTTTTTTCCACACTTTGAGCATAAAGAAACATTTGTCTTCTTTTCACCATTGTTTTGAGATTTTTCCTTGAACTCCATCTTTTGTTTCTTGTCAAAACCATGAGATGGATATGTTACACCAACTTCCAGTTCTACCTTGATAGCACAATGCACAATTTCTTCATAGCTACTGAAGTCTCTTATAGCTAATTCACTTCGAAGACTTGGTTTTAAACCACTGAATAATCGATCAACTTTACTTTCAGGTTGGATGATAAATCCAGATGCATACCTTTCAAGACTTTTAAAATTCACCTCATATATACCAATAGATTCATCATCATTTTTCTTAATCTCAAGTAACTCCTTTTCCATATTTTTTCGAAGAATACGATGAAAGTACTTATTGAAAAACAAGTTTGTGAACTCGTCCCATTCCATGTGTAATGACCCAAAGATTTTCAATAAAAAATACCTTATTAAAATTATGTCATAAAATCACATGAATTCACAACATAATAAACTAATAAGTTATAAGTGACCTTTAAACATAAGTTTGTCACTTCTGTGTTTGGAATTTTAAAAATCTGACATGCACGGTTGTGTTCAAGATGATTTTTAGAGTCTGATAGAACAAACTTGTTTTTTTGGTGATTAGTTACATACCCTTATGATCATTAAAATGAATAGTAATATGACACTTATGAATAGTAAATAATATTATTATTTTCTTTTCTTAAGGAAATAAGATAATGAGATCTTAATTAATTTTTCAATGAGAAATAAAACTAAGTGCACCTTTAAGATTGTTATTTTTCGAATTAACTATAACTTTATTTAAAAATTAAATTAATAATATTTATAAAATTAATTTTGACAAATGGACTTAATTTTTGAATTTTACACATTGATAAATGGTTGGGGTAAATTTTTGGTATTTTTCTGAAAAACTCAAAAAATTTATGAATAGCGAAATACGGTAAAATACCGAATATACAATTTAATAGTTAAATACACTATTCATGACATCACAAGTGATGCAAAGCCTATTGGTTCGAACTCACATGAACTTATTACAATTAGGGGTCACACTAAAAAATACTATTGGTTGTCTTGAGGGATATAATAAAATAATTAATTAAATATTCAAAATTTACCCTTCCCCTCCCCTATAAAAACCAGCCTTCACACCCTCACTCCCTCACACCTCTCAATCTCCAAGACTTCTGTAAAATCTACCCAAACATCCTACCTAGCCCCTCCCCCACATCAAAGAAATTCTGGTGTCATAAAAATACCAATCATAGTCTCTTAAAGAGTTTCTCAAAAGAAGGATTCAAGAGGAAATTTCTCTCCCTCTTCTCCTTTATTTTCCTTTTATGTTCAAGTTCATTTCTGGATCTCTCCCCACCTATCTTCACCCAAATGGTATTTTAACTCCAATATTATACATATACTGGAATTTTATGATTCTAAAATGATTTTTTATCATCCACCCCCCCCCCCTTCCCTCTTCCTTTTATTTTATTAAAGAGAACGTTGTTTGTGAGGTGTTAATTTATCACCTTCAAGAACGACATGCTTTATTCTTCCATTTATACCTTCAGATATGGTCATGAAACCATTTTTATGGTTGCACCAGAATATTTGATATGTATTATGTCCTATTTAAAGTTCTGTAACTTACTTATGAACATATTACTAAGTGATAAATTAAAACAAGTTCGTTGTGATCGAAAAACCACACAAATTAACACAAACAATCATCGTATAATTCATATCTAATGATTCATCTACATGGATATAATATGATTCATTATAATATCATTAAAAATACTATAATAACATTGATAACATGTAATATAAGTTCTGGATGTTTACTCATGTTCTACCAAAACATCAATTTAAGAATACAAGTGAACCACTCAAGAAAACCATAAAAACAAACATTCCCAAATAATGTTTCTAAACTCTATAAGTCATCCAAAGGCACATAAAATAACATAATGAAACCAGAATGAACCCTATTAATGTATAAAAGGTTCTGGAATTTCTAATTAATGAATATAATGTCATTATATAGGAAATTAGAGAGAATAAATCATTCGGATACAAGGTAAGGGGATATCTCAAACTCAATTTTCTGCCTTCGGGTTCTCCCTCTTTCACTCCATTTTGATATGGTTACTCCTTAAAGATAATTTCATCATAATTATATTACCTTTTCTGGGATATACATGATTTCTAATAAAGTTTATGTCAAACCAAATGTTTTCCAAAAGAACTTTTCTTTTAAGAACTCAACTTTTACCTCTCATTCATGGTTGATGGTTCTTGTATCATGTATGTTGTTCCTTCTTTATTTTGGGAACCCAACACTTATGAATGTATTATTATGAGATAAAACCCATTACTTTACATGGGTTAGTTATGTTCAATTTTTATATGTGTTCTATGTGTCAATCATGATAATGATATTGTTATGATGTGAAGGGTGCGCCCAGAATTATATACCGCAATATGAATATTTCAAAGTGACGAGTGTGCCCGGAATTATATAGTGCTCCAATGAATTGGGTAAATTGATTAATCTCATGAGTAAATTTGAATGGATGTGTTAACAAGATGATATATTTGTTCACAAGTATGTGTGGTAGTTAACCACTAAAACATGATGTTTCGTTTTTATGCATTGCCACATTTCATGTCTTTTATTTATGCTCCTCTCATGTTCATGATTTTTTCCTATGTTATGATTATGCTCACCCCATGCTATATTGTTCGTATCTATACACTTAATGGGCTTCAAGCTCACCCCTTTTGATGTATATCCTCCAGTGGCTATATGTACTAAGGAGATGAAAAGTGCCAATAAGAAGCTAGAGAAGAAGAAATTAAATAAATGTTTATGCTTGATGTTGTATTTGTTATGTATAGTCCTAGTTTTCCCAATACACTAAACCTTTGGATCCTCTATGTGTAATACTATTATTTTTTTTATCTTTAAAATGATGTAATAGTAATGTAAGAAAAGGCTCGGGTCGCTATAGTTGGTATCATAGGAAAGGTTTAGTTAATTTGAGAATTAGGATTAGTGAACCGTAGAGAAAACATCTAGCATAAGACTGAGTACAAATAATCACACAAGAATATTTACATAGGGATCCCATATGTTGAGTTTTTTGTATTAATTGTTTAAATTAATATGTTATTCATGACTTGTTTACTAATGTTTTGTTCTAACTTTCTCTATTTTAGATAATGGTTGGAACCAGGAGAAATTAGTCCAATAACTCATGTGAGGGCCAATGCAATTATTGCCCGAACGACATCCCCAATGATTTGGGGGGTGGATTTCAAAACTTCATGGATATGCTTACCCAATTATATCAAGTTACGAACAATAACCATAATAATGGACAACTTACTACTTCACCAAAGAAAGAGAAACTGGCTATCGATTGTTTTATGCGGCAATGACCACCGACGTTTAGTGGATCTTCTGATCCACTAGTTGCGGAATAGTGGGTCAACTCCATGGAGAAGATATTTTCTGTTCTTAACTATTCTGAGATGGATAAGGTGACCCTATCCATTTATCGTCTAGATGGAGAAGCTGATCAATGGAGGGCTTTGATTATGAACGCAAAGCCAAGGGAGGAAATTGAAGAGATGGAATGAGAAGACTTTAAGATAATGTCTCTTAATAAGTATTTCCAAAAAAATCTTCGCACAAAGATGGAGAGAGAATTCATAGAGCTCAAGAAAAAATAAGGATAATCTTTCAAAACCTATGAAGCGAATTTCATAAGGATTTCAAGGTACGCTTCGGGATTTGTTATCAGCAATGATTGCAAAATCGATAGATTCTTTAGTGGATAAAACCACACCTTTGAAAGGCACTTACAATTCGAGACTTTGGGAGTTATTAAGAAGTTGTTTGATGTTCTCTCAAATTGGATATGGAGTATGGAGAATTATCTCATGGCTATGGTGACAAGAAAAGAAAGATGGAGTTTCAAGATGGTGGATCTAATGAAAAATGTGGGAAGAAAAATCAATGACCCACATGCCAAAAATGTGGGAAGTTACACCATGGGAACTTCCTCAAAGGGACGGGGAAATTCCTCAAGTGCGGGAAATAAGGACACAATTCCCAAGAGTGTCGAAAAGACATGAAAAAGAAGGAGAATATAGCCGATGAAAGGAGAGAACCACTCATGATTCAATGCAACAACTGTAGGGAGATAGGGCACTATACAAACCAGTGCACTAAACCTCGAGTTCTTGAGGGTAATCAACGTCAGCAACCACCAAAGCCAAATGAACAAGGGAAGGCTTATTCCATCACTACTGCGGAGGTGGATCATGATAATGAAGTCGTACAAGTTACACTTTCAATTCACTCGAGAATGGAAAAATTCTTTTTTGATTCTGGTTCTATGCATTACTTTATATCTTGCAATTTTTCTGTAACTATAGAATTGAAGCCCCGAAACCTGGAAATAGAGATATCTGTAAAAACACCAAGTGGTTCAATCATTGCATCCCAAGTCTTTGACTCTTCTCCTATTGGAGTATGTGGGAAGATTCTTCCAGAAAATCTCATAATACTTCCCTTGGTGGAATTCGAAGCTATAATGGGAATAGGTTGGCTCTCGTTATATAGAGCACATATCAACTGTTGGGAAAAAGAAATATCTTTTCATATTCCGTACCATCCCATGCGCTTCTAAAAATGAAAGGAAGATCATGAATCGCCTTTGAAAAATCCTTCAATGGAGTGGGTGTTTATTCCCTACGAAGAAGCATACCATGCCCAAATTTTTGAGTCGAAGGAAGGTGTCAACCTTGAGTAAATGCACGTCGTTAAGGCATATGGCGATGTATTTCCCGAAGAGTTACCCAGAATTCCCCTGAATCGTGAGGTAGAGTTCTCAATTGAACTCATACCTGGAGCTACTCCTATCTCGAAGTGTTTCTATAGGATGGATCCTATCAAACTGGAGGAGTTAATGAATTAGTTGCAAGAGCATATGGACAAAGGGTTCATGCACCCTAGTGCATCACCTTGGGGTGAACCAGTGCTCTTTGTGAAGAAGAAGGATGTAACAATGTGGTTGTGTATCGATTATCAGGAACTCAGCAAGATCCCCAAAAAAACAAGTATCATCTCTCAAGGATTGATGACTTGTTCGATCAGTTAAGAGGAGCCCAATACTTCTCAAAGGTGGATCTTTGTTCTGGATATCATCATGTAAAGGTGAAGAAAGAAGATATTCAGAAGAATTCCTTCTATACAAGGTATGGGTACAATGAGTTTTTGGTGATGCCCTAAGGACTTACTAATGCCCCTAAAATCTTCATGGATTTGAGGAATAGATTATTTAGACATTACCTTGACAAATTTGTGGTAGTGTTTATCGATGATATTCTCATCTACTCCAAGTGCAAGGAGGAACATGAAGAACATCTAAGACTTATGTTGGTGAGATTAAGAAATGAGAAGTTGTATGTCAAGTTCATAAAGTGTGACTTTTGGATGAAGCATGTCACGTTCTTGGGACCTGTAATCACAAGTGAGGGAATTTCTGTGGATCCTTCAAAGACAAAGGCGATTGAGGAATGGACCAGGCCCTCTACTGTCACAGAAATCCATAGTTTTCTTGGATTAGCTGGGTACTACCGACTTTTTTTGAGAAACTTCTCACGATTGTCAAGCCCACTAACTAAGTTAACAAGAAAAGGGGTAAATTATGTCTGGATGGAAGAATGTGAGGGAATCTTTAAGGAGCTAAAGGGAAGGCTGATCACTACACCAGTACTCACACTACCAAAAAGTGGAGAACGTTTTGTGATATAAAGTGATTCTTCAAAGAAAGTATTGGGTTGTGTACTCAAGAAAAATGATAATGTGATAGCCTATTCCTCACGACAGTTGAAGATCCATGACCAGAACTACCCGACGCATGATCTAGAGATGGAAGCCGTTATTTTTTTCCTTGAAAATATGGAAGCACTACCTTTATGGTGAGAAGTGTGACATATACACCGACCACAAGAGCCTAAAGTATATATTCACACAAAAGGAGCTCAACATGCATCAAAGGAGATGGTTAGAGCTAATAAATGATTATGATTTCTCTATTCATTATCATCCTGGAAAGGCGAACAAGGTAGCTGATTCTCTAAGCAGAAAAAAACCTACTACTCTATCCATGTTGCAGATTGAGAAAGACCTTATCTTCATGGATATGCAAAGAATGGATTTGGAAATCATAAGGGAAGGGGATACATCCTACCTTGACAAAATTATTTCGCAACCATCCATCCAGGAGAATATTAAGAAATCACAAAGGGATGATGTTGAGATAAAAAAGAGGGTGAATTCAGTAAAAGAAGGGAAGCTGCAAGAGTTCTATATCAATGATGATGGTGTGATTTATTTTGGAACGTGGCTTTGTGTGCCTTCATCACCCAAGATAAAGAAGGACATATTGGACAATGCACATAGATCAACTTTCTCTATCCATCCTGGGAGTACCAAGATGTACCGTGATCTCCAAGAACACTTCTGGTGGGATAACATGAAGAATGAGATTGTGGAATATATATATCAAGGTTCTTGGTATGTCATCAAGTTAAAGTTGAGTGACAAATGTCCAAAATTATGATGTAGCCATTGCATATACCCATGTGTAAATGGGAAGATGTTACTATGGAATTTGTCACAGGTCTCCTGAATATGTCAAAGGGATATAATGCAATATGGGTTGTGGTTGACTGACTCACCAAGACTACCCATTTTATCGTTATTCCGGAAGATCTCTCACTTTAACAACTTGAAAAGATATATGTGAAGGAAGTTGTGAGACTGCACGGTGTTTCACTCTCAATTTTCTCTAACCGTGACCTAAGGTTCACATCTAAATTCTAGAGGAGCCTTCAACACACTTTGAATTTGAAATTAAATTTCAGCATGGCTTATCACCCCCAAACTGATGGCCAATCTGAAAGAACTATTCATATGCTTGAAGATATGTTTAGATTCTTCTCTCTAGAATTCAAATTTGGATGGGATCAGCATCTCCCATTGGTTGAGTTCTCATACACCAATATCTTCCACTCGAGTATTCAGATGGCTCCATATGAAGCTCTGTATGGAAAGCGATGTAGAACTCCAACCTGTTGGAATGAAGTTGGGGAATGAAAGATACTTAGACCTGATCTTGTTCAAGAGATGACAGAGAAGGTTCAAGTCATCCAGAAACACATCAAAGATGATCAAAGTCAGCAAAAGAGCTATGATGAAAACTATTAAAGGGACTTGGATTTCGATGTTGGAGATAAATTCTTCCTTCGAATATCTCCATGTAAGAGAGTCATGTGATTTGGGAAGAAAGGGAAGCTAAGCCCAAGGTACATTGGCCCCTTTGAAATCCTTGACCGCATAGAAGCCATGTCCTATCGTCTTGCACTTCCACCAAATATGGCTCAATTTCATGATGTGTTTGATGTATCACTACTAAGGAAGTATATACCAGACCCCTCACATATACTAAACTCATAGGTGGTGCAGTTGGAATGTGATCTATCCTATGAGGAGCAGCCAGTAAAGATTCTGGACCGAAGTGATAAGGTTCTACACAACAAGACAACCCACCATGTCAACGTGTTATGAAGGAACCATATGTTTAAGGAAGCAACTTGGGAACTGGAAGAGGTGATGAAGGAGAATTACCCTCACCTATTTATGTAAAACGAAATTTTGAGGGCGTAATTTCGTATGGGGGGAAGAATGTAACGACCCAAAGTTTCTCAATAAAAATTCCCTTCTTAAAATTATGTCATAAAATCATATGAATACACAACATAATGAACTACTAAGTGATAAGTAACCTTTAAACATAAGTTTGTCACTTCTGTGTTTGTTATTTTAAAAATCCGACATACACCGTTGTGTTCAAGATGATTTTTGGAGTCTGATTGAACAAACTTGTTTTTTAATGAATAGTAACATACCCTTATAAATACTAAAATGAATAGTAATATGACCCTTATGAATAGTAAATAATATTATTGTTTTATTTTATTAAGGAAATAAGATAATGAGATCTTAATTAATTTTTCAATGAGAAATAAAACAAAGTGCACATTTAAGATTATTATTTTTCGAATTAACTATAAATTTATTTAAAAATTAAATTAATAATATTTAGAAAATTAATTTTGAAAAATGGACTTCATTTTTGAATTCTACATGTCAAAAAATGGTTAGGGTAAATTTTTTGTATTTTTCTGAAAAACTCAAATTTTTGATTAATAGTGAAATATGGTAAAATACCGTATATAAAATTTAACAGTTAAATACACTATTCATGACATCACAAGTGATTCAAGGCCACCTGTTTCGAACTCACATGAACTTATTACTATTATGGGTCACATGAAACAATACAATTGGTTGTCTTGAGGGATATAATAAATTAATGAATTAAATATTCAAAAATTACCCCTCCCCTCCTCTATAAAAACCAACCTTCACACCCTCATTCCCTCACACCTCTCAAGCTATGATCCTTCTCTAAACTCTTCCCAAAAATCCTCCCTATACCCTACCCAAAATCCAAGATCTTCTGGTCTCATCAAAAGACCAAGATTACTCCCTTAAGGAGGTTCTCAGGAGAAGGATTCAAGAGGTAATTTCTCTCCCTCTTCTCCTTTATTTTCCTTTCATGTTCAAGTTCATTTCTTGATCTCTCCCCACCTATCTTCACCCAAATGGTATTGTAACTCAATTATTATACATATATTGGAATTTTATGATGATAAAAGTATTTTATATCATCCAACCCCCTCCCTCTTCCTTTAATTTTATTAAAGAAAACGTTGTTCATGAGGTGTTAATTTATCACCTTTAAGAATGAAATGATTTATTCTTCTATTTCTACCTTCAGATATTGTAATGAAACCATTTTTATGGTTTAAACAAAATATTTTTTATTTATTATGTCCTATTTAAAGTTTTGGAACTGATTTATGAACATATTACTAAGTGATAAATTAAAACAAGTTCGTTGTGATCGAAAAACCACCCAAATTAACCCAAACAATCGTCATTTAATTCATATCTAATGATTAATCCAAATGGACATAATATGATTCATTATAAGATCAATCAAACTCCTATAATATCATTAGTAACATTTAATATCAGTTCTGGATGTTTACTAATGTTCTACCCAATCATCAATTTAAGAATACAAGTGAACCACTCAAGAAAACCATAAAAACAAACATTCCCGAATAATGTTTCTAAACTCTATAACTCATTCAAAGGAACATAAAATAACATAATGAAACCATAATGAACCCTATTAATTTATAAGAGGTTCAATAATTTCTAATTAATTAATATAATGTCATTATACAAGACATTAAAGAGAAGGAAGCTTTCGGATACAAGGTAAGGGGAAATCTCAAACTCAATTTTCTTCCTTCAGGTTCTCCCTCTTTCACTCCATTTTGATATGGTTACACCTTAGGGATAATTTATTCATAATTATATTACCATTTCTGGGATATACATGTTTTCTAATGATGTTTATGTCAAACCAAATGTTTTCCAAAATGACTCTTCTTTTAAGAACTCAAATTTTACCTCTCATTCATGGTTGATGGTTCTTGTATCAAGTATGTTGCTCCCTATTTATTTTGGGAACCCAAATCTTATGAATGTATTCTTATGATATTATACCCATTACTTTACATGGTTTAGTTATGTTAACTATTTATATGTGTTCTATGTGTAAATCATGATAATGATAATGTTATGATGTGACGGGTGCGCCCGGAATTATATAGCACAATATGAATGTATCAAACTGACGGGTGCACCCGGAATTATACAGTGCTCCAATGCATTGGGTAAAGTGATTAATCTTATGATTAAATCTAAAAGGATTTGTAAAACATATTCTAGCTTGGTTCACAAGTATGTGTGTTAGTTAACCACTAAAACATGATGTTTCATTCTTATGCATTGCCACATTTCAAGTCTTTTATTTATGCTCTTCTCATGTTCATGATCTTTTTCCTATGTTATGATTATTCTCAACCCATGCTATATTGTTCTTATATATACTCTTATTGGGATTCTATCTCTCCCCTTTTGATGTATATCCTCAGGTGGATACATATACTAAGGAGAGGACAAGTTCCAATAATAATCTAGAGAAGATGAAATTAAATATATGTTTATGCTTGATGTTGTATTTGTTATGTATGGTCCTAGTTTTCCCAAGACACTAAACCTTTGGATCTTGTATGTGTAATACTATTATGTTTTTTATCTTTCAAATTATGTGATAATAATGTAAGAAAAGTCCCGGGTCGCTATACCATGGATTCAATTTCACCTTGAGGACTTGTATTCTTAATTAGCGTCCACCACTAGTCGGCTTCACCTTCTAAATGGTAAACATCCAGAATGAATTTTTCATGTTCCGAAAATCGAAGTATTGAAAATATATTTTCAATGGTACTTATTCGTTTTTCAGCAACAAGTGGATCAAAAGACCCACTGAAAGAAGGTGGATGTTGCCTCATGAAGGACTCAATAGAATATTGTTCCCTTCTCTTCTCATTTGGAAGTCGAGAATGATTCCTAGCTTGTGTAAGTATAGGAATAAGATTTTTCACTTCATCTCCTATAACATTGTTTTTTTCAGGAGGAAAATAATTTCATTGTCCATTACATTGATCAACACGGTTCCTTTAGGTTCCAGCCGTCATCTAAAACCCAAAAAGAATGGTGTGAGATGAAAAAAAAACATGCTAGGAAAACAACATAATAAAGGGGGATTACCTTCAATATATAACATCTTAGGTTTAATTATAAGATCGTTACCGTAATTATATGACTATAACCTATACTAATACTTAACCTTAGAGACATCCCTAGATATCCCTCGACATACCTTATAAATATCTATAAGGATTTAACTAATGTTTTCCCATCCTAGTTTCCAAAGGTTAACTAAACCTTTCCTCTAATAAAAACTATAGGGAATCATATTTGACGTACATGGACATTACATTACTTTTGCGGAATACTTAATACATAACAAAAACAAACACCCCGGGACCGTAATAGTTTAGTGTCTTTGGAAACTCAGAACATAATCTTCTAATAATGGTGAAAGATCTTCAACATCTCCCATAAAGATCTTCCCCTTTTGTTTTCTTACCTAAAATATTTCCTTATATACTAGGGGAAATAAAACATAAAAAGGGTGAGCTCAAATGCTCAGTAAGGGTAAACATAGATAACATAAAACAATCCATAAACATTTTAATGCAAAAAAAAACTTGAACATAAAATCTAAACATCTAAATATTGAGCAATGACATAAAACATGGAAGTACGAAAGGCATATATCATAGAGGAACATAAATCATGATAAAATAGCATGGGAATAAAACATTTAATTGTGGAAAAACATTAAGCATATGATATTATTTCCAAAGTATCCAAGGCATTGCTGCCAAGACCATCATAGTGGACAAAGTCCATTACTGAATTGGGTTTACTTGCCATTCTAGCCCTGTATTACTGAACCGGATTCACTTTCCATTCCATCCATGTCTATCTAATAAGATATAAATATTTACACAATGCATTGGAGGGAGATATAGGTCCCACCCATCTCATAATGAAATCATTCTTACGTGTCCCACAAAATAATCATAATTAATTCATCATAACCCAAAGAATAAAATGGGTTTCATAAACCTCATCTCATCATAACGTAATCCATATAAAACAAATGTATATCATTTCATCATAAGAATAATCAAAGATTTTAAATAATAAAGACATTATACTTAAAACATAATCATACTAAATAATGTCATCTTAGATGGAAAATAGTTTTGACAAAACACTTGAAATGGATTCTTGAGGAAAATATCATTTCTTCTTCAAAATCATTTTAATTTCATAAAATGCCATTCAATTTTAAAATAAAAGGACTTTTTTGAAAATAATCATGAAATTTTTTAGAAAAATATTCATGAAAATTAGGCATTATGAAACCGTAAAAATCTGTTCATGTCGTATATGTTAAAAAACACTCTCCTCATACTTTTGCCGGAAAATTCAAAAAGTTCCTCGTATGGTAAACAAAACAAAGATTCCTTCCATAACACATATAAAAGTCAAATTGGGGTAAAACTTACATTAAACACACATGGAATAATATTAAACACTTTATGAAAAACATTTTTATGGACATGGATGAAATATATAAATCCAGTAAATACTTATGTATAATAAATCTCGAATAAAAATGATATTTGCAAAACAATCCCTTACCTTATGCCCAATTTCTTCCATATGTGTTTGAGACTTCTTTATAGTGAGTTTAAAAATATTATTAACTTGTAACAGAACTATAATAATATTTATGATATCGTATATGATTCACTTAGGACATTATATTACTCGTTCTTTTGTAAATTCCATGTTAAAGCAATGTTTTGGGTAAAATCGTTTCATTTATCGTATGTGTTTCGACTTGTTGTTCTTGATATTATTAATTATATACTGATTTAAATAATTCCATAATTTAAAACATTATTTATATGTAATATATATTCAGAATATAAATATATATGATAGATCGATAAATTGAATGAAATACATCGTTCATGGTGATGGTAGGCCATATGTACGCATGAATGCTGTTTTCATTTCCTTATTGAATTGAATGGAATTAATTAAATGAAAAATTTATGTACATAAATCCAGTATAATTATTATTTAAATATTTCATGAATATTTATTATATATACTTTATAATCATACTTGAATGGTTAATCATGGAAAATGAATCTCATCGCATTCGTGGAGACGGTAGTCCATACGTACGCACGAGTGAAAATATCATTATTTTGATATTAAAATAGTCTATAATTGGATGGTATATCATATATAGATAATAATAATAATGTTATATTTATTATTTATATCATTTATACTAATTATTATACCCATACAAATAATTAAATGTTTGAATAACAAACTACACCACGACGTGGAGACGGTAAGTCGTACGTATGCACGTGTGGTGAATTTTTCATTCATAGGGTGGATAAAATAAATAATATGGTTGTACAATTTTTATAATAACATAAAAGTATATATAATATACTAGAGTTATTATTTTATAATGGAAACAACAAATAAGGAGGAAGTGGAAGAAGAAAGGAACTTGAAATAGGTGGTTAGATATTTACATCTTCTTTGGGTTCATCCTTTTGATTTGATCAAAAGTGCTCCTTAGGTTGGCATTATGATTAAATAAAGGCCTCTAGGATGAAGGGAGGACAGTTTAAAGGGTATTTGGGCAGGGTTTGGCCGAGCCAAATGGCATTGGAGGTGTGAATTAGAGAGAAGGGGTAGTGCCCTTTTATAAGAGGGGTGAGGGGCACCTTAGGAAAAACATAAAATATTATTTTATAATAAATTTATATTCGGTTTATAATGGATCCAAAGTGACTTAATTAGAGTATAGGGTGGGTATGGGTCTAAATACTCTCAACCAATAGTTTTTATACTAGTTTTGGTTACCATTATAACCTTATTGTTTAGATTTAACTCTAAGTTAAATAATTTAACTTTTACCATGTCTTCTTGAATTCATACAATATATGGTTAATAAACTTAATATAAACTCCTAATAGAACCTCAATTGGTACATTAGCGTCATATATATTATTATATAAGTCTTTTGGCCGAACTTATATTTTTAGTACCATTATAACAATTAATAATATAATATTGTTTAAAAAATTCTTTTAGGTCAATTTTGACACAATTTTGGTTTTTGTTTTTCTTAAATTTATAAAATCATTATTAATTCGAAAAAAAATCATCTAACCAATCCTAATATGTTATATTAATCTATAAAATTAGTTTAATTCATAACAAGTCTCAAATTACATTTATTTGGGTATTTATAATATCAGTTATGTTAATATTTCATTAATAAGGTAATTACTGCATCATCATTGTGTCATAAATAAATTAAATTATTTAATGTCTAAAAAATATAAATAAAATACCATTATGTAGGAAATATTTTTTTATTTCTAATTAATATTTATAGTGAAATTTATCTTATTTATAACCCTATATTAAAAATGTTTTAGTTATTAAACTATGATTTTAACTATTTTAACTCTTCTTTAAATAAAATAATAATAAATGTCCTAATCTAATCCATGTAGACCTACAGGGTAATATTTTATTTCTAAGGTTGTTTTGGGTCTAATTACACTTATCCATTTTAATTAGGACATGTGTTAGGGTAATAATAATATCATTTTTTACCCTTAATTACCCTATTTACTTTTAAGCGTGGTAAATAAAAGTTAAAAGTTACTATTCACAAAAAATTATTTTCATCTCATTGAACCAAATTTTACTTACTGATATCAACCGTGTCTCTCATATTTTTTAAATTCAACTCACAGAACCCGTAAAATTAATTTTTATGTAAATTTTCAAATGCTCCTAGGAGGTGGGTAAAAGACGGTAAAAAGTTCAATAAAATATTGATATATCTAAAATTATTATAAAATAACTCCAATGAATTACATTGAACATATATAGGTATTATGTATCTATTTTTACCTATACTAAATTTAAATAAAATAAATGATTATTTAAATAAAAAGCCAGTTTTAACCAATAACTCAGTGTTTTTAATATTCATCAAAAATTGAATGTTTTCAGAAAAATAGAAAAACTTCACCGTATGCTAATTTCGATATTCCGAATCCAAAAATGAAGTCCATTTTGAAAGATAAAATTTATAAATTTTCAAAAATTGGGTATTACTATTCATAACGGGTAGTTTATATAATATTTTAATAACATATCGTTGTTTAGTGAAACTCAGTATTGCGTAAAATGCAAGCTATCGAGGAAGGTTTCTCTTGTGTGTAACATAAGCCAATAATAGTGTTGTGTATACTACAAGATAATAAGTTGTTGCGTATAGTGAAAGATAATCTTGGTGTATCATACAACACAAGACATCAAAGAAATTAAAAATAATATTTCTCATAAAATTGTGGGGTGTTACAGTCAACGGTGAGATAGATGTCAATAGTGTAATTAGTGAGTCATATCAGTGACTTGCATTAGTGACTTATGTCAGTGAGTCACATCAGTGACTCGCATCAGTGACTCATGTCGGTGACTCTTGTCGGTGAGTTTTGTTGGTGAGTCACATTGGTGACTCACGTTGGTGACTCGTGTTGGTGAGTTGTGTCGGTGACTCATGTTGGTGATTCACATTGGTAACTGGAATTGTTGAGTCACACGGGTGACTTATATTAGTGAATTATTTCTATTATTTGTATCGGTGACTCACATCGTAGAGTCTCATTGGTGAGTCGTGTCGGTGACTCGTGTTGGTGAGTCGTCAGGGAACAGTGTTTCTAACATTCAACAGTTTTTCCCCTTCAGTGTTATCTTTGATGTAAAAAAAATTCAAATCCTAGTTTTAAGGGATTTAAGTTTGATTCAAATCTCATAACTCCTATATTAATATTCATAAGTGTTAGTTTGACATTACATGGTCAAACTACATAGTCGTGATAGCTCCTCTTTTAATGGAAAATCAAAATTGTATATAAATCGTGGCTCTGTTTAGATTTTAAAAAGTTCAAGATACATTCCACCATGTTATTACTTCTCCTTTATTTTGGTGCGAGACTCCTCAAACCTTTGTTCCTAAGGATTTTTGGGATTATCCTATCCTTGGTTGTCATTTTTTATGGTGGCATCACAACATCCTCGGGTGGATGAAACCGTTGCGAGAGCGGTGATCGTGATCCACTGTGTTATCGCATTCTCATGAAAATAACAACAAAAACATTTTGAGGTTGGGGATTCAGGGATTCTCTATTCTTTTTATGTATAGTAATATAGTTATCATGATTTATCCACTAAACCACAATGAAATTGACATAATAAATATTTGGACCAGATTAAATAATTGGTATCAATTTACTAATAATGTTAGTGCCTTTTGTTTTTATAGATAATGTGATAGATATACTTTTCTTTTTTATAAATACATTCTTAATGGAAATTGGTAGATAACTTAAAGAATTGATTAATCGTGAATTAATTGACTGGAGATAAAGAGGTATGTTTAACGAATATGTTTATTGTTGTTGTGGTTTGATGATAATACAATGGATATAATTATACCTGTTTAAATGAATATGTTAATTCAATATGGAATAAATAATTAGTTATGCAATAAAGATACTTCCTTAAATGGTTTTGAGTTAGCCTCTTGCCTGTAAAGGCCAGGTGCCTTGTGCTTTGGAGATGTGATTACTCCTTGTGTGTGATGGATGAATGATTTGTTTAGGTCCAAGAACCTAATTTCTATGTTGTTGGTTTTGTGTTTCTTATATTGTGGTGTGATCCTGAGATATCTAGGTAGATAAGGATGTTGTGGTATGTGGGGGTAGGGAGGCCCAGTGGTTGTGGTATCATTTGAATCCTAGAGTGGTGAGATGGACTGGTTTATGAATATGGATGTTGGGGAGGACACCGGGGATGATGGAATGGGTTGAAGTTGGGATTAACCACTGATATGAAAGTGGTTGTTGTTGAATATGATTTTTTTATCTTCTTTACTTTCCCCACTAATTGAGGCAGATGACCCTTCTTACCCTCCTTCTGATAGATGTGAAGACTCTTGGGATATACCATTTGATTTATGTGTTTAGTTTCTTGAGTATAGATGTGTATAAACTTCTACTATAGGTGGAAATGACTCTATGGGTTGTTCATCTACACACCATTTTAATATGATTGTGTTTTTTAGCTTATAATGTTTCCATAAAATACCTAGAATTATGGAAAAAGTATAATTCTATTAATAAATGGTTGAATAAATGATGTTAACACATAGGGTTGGAGCTTGGGGGATGCAATGTTGAGGTAATATTTTTGAGAAGCTGTGGACTCAGTTTGGTTATGCCTACAGGGCATGGATCTTGGTTGGAATTGTAATGGGATTTAAGGGGGTAAATTTTAAAGGTTAATTAATTGTTAAATAATTAATTAACATAAAGTGAAACAGATAAAAATGGTTAAATACTTAATATATCTCTTTAAATGGTTGTGTGCTTATAAAATATCTTGTCTTAGTAGTTTTAGTCATGATTCTATCATATGTTAGTTGTATTTGAGCCAAATACTAGGTATTTCGTATAGTTTGGTTGTGAGCTATGTTATACCATATACATTTTGTGATTCTATACACTACCCCACCCTATCGGTTAGGGAAAACTGACATCTTGGGAATTTTGATCATTGTGGGGTGTTTTCCCCAACATCATAATGGGAGGATTGATGGATGACTACCCCCTTTGGACCCACTCTCTTCTCTTGGTAGTTACTTAATCTATTATGCATGACATTTATTTTTCCCCATATATGTGTGCAGAGGGTTGTAAAGTATTATAGTTATTTTACACACATGTATTCTAGATATAGTTTCCTACAGACCACTATAGGTATAACATGTGTAGGTTGTGATGGATTGAGGATTATTACACAGTGTAAGGGTTGTAATGGCTTGAGGTATAATACATGACGTATGATATACATTATACTGGCTTTGGTGGATCCTGGAGATACATGGTTACTTCTGGTTATGTGGTTTTTTTGGTGACATGCACAAGGTGCATGTGGATACACAAGATGCATGTTGTGGTGTTTTTACCAGGTGTCTTCGGACTAGCCTTTTTGGAGAGAGATGTATAGGATGTGTGATGTCAGGGAAACATGAAAAACTAGTGGGAAAGTGGTAGCAGGGAACCCTTGAAATTTTTTATTATATAATATACTCTTCTATGCGAGACTTGGTGAGAGAAATCATAGTGAGGTTAGGAATATAGTATACCTATTTAGGTGACGAGTTCGTTTCACTTTTTGTTCATTGTGCTTTAGCATGGTTTTTTTACTTTTTCATGAGAGGTTATAGGGAGGATCCTACTGATTATGCTATTATACTCACCCTGCATTATATATACTATTTTTCAAGTCACACGGAGTATGTTGGAAATCAGGTTGGTTGCTACTATCTTGGGGGTTTTCCAGGAGTCGTTTGGGATTCGTGGTTGCTATCTTTCTACTTTCCTTTGGTACTTATAGTATCCCTTTTTGTTTTTGTAGTTATTTCATTACATTTTTTATGTCTACTTGGGATTTATTTTATACTGTATTCTGAGCAAGATTTGGTTGGTGTCTATCTTATCTCTTTCTTCCACATGTTTCTCTTACCGGGTAATGCCTCTTATTTGTGTATTTACTATATCCTCAGTTCTTGTCGCTAACCTAGGGCCTACTAGAGGTAGGACATGGGGGTCATTATCTCTCTTCTAAAATTTTTGGCCCAGTGGAAGTAAACGTTTTGGGGATGGGGATGTGACAGAATTGTATCAGAGTTCTGGATGAGGGATAGTATGGAGTTTGGAGTTAGTTGTAGGTGAGGTTTCATGGGTTGGTACAGCAAAGGTGTCAACTACATTTAGAAATTGTTGTAAACACATGATACTAGATGAGACATAGGTATTTAGGGCCCCCTGTGGTCTGATTCCCAGATCTTTAAGAATACAGTGGTTATTAAACAAGGTTATGTTGGTTTCAGGGTAGAGACCTAAGAAAGGATCATGCAACATCCTTCTTTGCGCCTATGTTTTAGTGGGTATATATTTGGATATTTTAACCTAAAATGATTAAAATAAAACAATTAATTAATGTAAAGTTCTTCCATATTTCAGTTTTATAAGCTCTAAATGTTTTTGTCTTTTATAGGTATGGATTCTTGATGACGTCCTCATCAAGTTCACGCATAAGATGTTCAGTAGGCATTCCAAGAAAATCACTATAGAGTAGAGGTTGATGAAGATGAAACGTAGAGGAGGAAAATCTGAGAGTTTTAGTTCCAGAATCTATAAAGTATGAGGGATCCATTTTAGATGCAGTCACAAAAGACTGGTTGGAGGAGGTTGAGATAGATTTCAGTTCGATCCATGTTTATAAAGATCGCTAGGTTTTGTTGGTTGTGATGATTTTGTGTGAGGTAGCGCATTAGTGCTCATTATTATTCATTGGGGATCATGTGGATTTGTAAGTCTTGTGGGAAGAGTTCCAAGACCAATGAAAAGTCAATTTTATTTCTTCGACAGCAAAGGCGTCCAGTCGCCATGAGCTTCTTACCCTTCGAGAGGGGAGCTCCATTGTGCAAGAGTTCAGGATCTGTTTTCTGAACCTTTTATGATATGCTTTAGACCTATTGTCAGATTAGGATGCTAGGATGAGGATTTTTGAGGAGTATTTTCATATAGAGATCCAGTTCCAAGTCACCTCATTTATGTTGAAGACGTATATTGAGGTGATGGCGAGGGTAGAGGTCATCGAGGGGACATTAGTCATAACCATATCATCATGAGAGGGGAGTCATCATGATTACTCAGGAAGTAGAGTTGTGGTCTGAGTTTCTCTGTTTTTAGGGAAGAAGAGTTTTTATTCAGTCGAGGGTAGGTCACATCCCAATGTATCTCATGTATTCAGGGGAAGAATCTCCTAGGATTATGCTAAGTTATTAGCCTCTTGTTTTTCTTGTGGAGGATGAGGTCTTCAGCAGCGAGAGTGCCCGAACTTTTTGAGCAGTCATCATGTGTTAGTTCTTCTACTTCAGGTTCCTTCATTGAGGTAGTTTCATCTACTGGATGCACTAGTTTTGTATCAGTAGAGAGAAAATAGGGCAGGCAGAGGAGAGCCTCAGGATGCTTCTCAACCTCAGATAGAAGATCAAGGCTATAGATATGATCTCAATCAGGGTCCAGGAGGATTTTTAGAAGTTCTTTCTCAGCTTAATGTGTTAGTGTTGTTAGTTCCTGGTGAGCTAGACACCATTTGAGGTACCATTTTCTTATTTACTACATTGGTGTATTCCTTGTTTGATTCATGAGTGACACACTCAATCTAATCACCTACCATTTTCCATGCTTTGCGACTTGAGGTAAAGAGGCTTCTTGTTCCATTGGTGTTGACTATGCTGGTTGGAGGCCAAGATGACTTGTTTGAAGTATGTAGAGACTGTGAGTTAGTTCTAGGGAAGCACCGCTCTTTGGAAGATTTCTTATGTTAACGGATACAACCATATGATGTCATCATCAGCATATATTGGTTGTAATCGGTATAGGCTATTGTGGATTTCTTCAAGAGGAAGGTGGTGTTCTTCTATGACGATAGATATACAGTAGTGTTTTTTGGAGAGTGAGAGCCTCAGATGGGTTAGAGGTGTGTTTCATCCTTATCATCCTTTATGTGTGAGCTGATGTTGATTTTTTCAGTGGTTCAATAGTCAGCATTTCCTAGGCTCATTGAATAGTACCCAGAAATATTTCCAGAAGAGATTACAGCATTACCTCCTCGATGAGAGATCAAATTTAGGATCGAACTACATCTAAGAGTGTATCCTTTCTCGATGTCTATATATATGATGTCCCCTTATGATTTTAAAGATCTACATATACATATCGATGATCTATTGTAGTGCGGTTTCATTTGGATGTGTGTGTCCCCATTGGCTAAACCATTTTTTTCACAAAGAAATCGGACAGAAGCTTTCAACTGTGTTTTGATTACTATCACTCGAACAAAGTGATAGTGATGAACCACTATCCATTTATATGGAATTAATATTTGTTTGATCAACTGAAGGGTGAAAGTTTTTCCTTAAAGATCAATTTTTGGTCATGATATCATCAGATTCCTGTGAAGGATACAGATATGCTAAAGACTGCTTTCTATTGTAGTCATGGGAATTAATAGTTCATTGTGAATTAATTTGGTGGGATGAATGCTCTGGTTGTGTTCATGGGGTTGATGAATACTTTGTTCTGTGAGTTCTTAGGTAAGTTTGTGGTGGTTTTCGTCAATGAAATCCTTGTGTACTCTATGTCTAAGTTGGAGAATGCGGAGAATCTGCGTGCTATTTTGGGAGTTCATTATCATTAGAATATATTTGGGATGTTTTCTAAGTTGGAGTTTTAGTCTCAAGAAGTCTGTTTCTTAGGGCATGTTGTATTCCAATAGGGATTAGTTTTGGATCCATCTAAGATATAAATAGTTGTGTCTTGGGAATCCCCCAATACAGTGGAAGAAGTGTGAATTTTCCTTGGTCTCACAGACTATTACAGTAGGTTCATAACCGATTCATCTTAGGTTGTGACTCCTCTAACAGTGTTGACCAAAAAGGATAAGGTGTTCATGTGGGCTGATTAGTTTCAGGCATCTTTTCAGTATCTGATGGAGAATTTGATCGGTGTCCTAATTATTTTTCTTCTAGTAAAAGGAGTTCAGTTTGAGGTTTTTTATGATGCATCACATCATGGATTAGGATGTGTTCTGAGGTAGTATAGATTATTCATTTCTTATAGGTCTCTATAATTACGTCCCTATGAACATAACTATGACACCCACGATTTTGAGTTGGTAGTAGTTGTATTTTCCTTGACGTTTTGAATAAATTACCTCATTAGAGATAATTTCATGGTCTTCACCAATCATAAGAGCCTAAGGTATGTTTTCTCCCAGAATGACATGAACTTGTGAAAGTGTTGGTGGGTGGAGTTCTTACAGGATGATGACATTAAAATCTCGTATGCACCTGTTAAGTGGAATGTTGTAGCTGATGTGCGGACCAAGAAGTTGCATAGTGATGTAGAGTGTGAATCAGGTGATTCCAAGTAATGGAAGAACATTAAGAATTGTATTTAGATGTGGGATAAGTTAGTGGAAGAGGTTGTCTTTTTTTATAATGGTGGAGTCATCTCTGGTGTAGAAGGTAGAAGATTCCTAGTTAAGGGATCATAAGGTGGAGGTATGGAGAGACTGAGTTGTTTATAGTAAGGCCCTTTATGGCTGGTATGAGGATGAACAACATCAGGTGTTGTTTTAGGGAAGTATTTTTATTTCTTAGTTGATGCATGAAATCGTACTTAGGGAGTTCCATATTTCTCCCTTATAAGTACATCTTGGCATGACAATGATTTACTGATCTTTGAGGATTTATTTTGGGTGGCCTGGGTTAAAGCAAGCAGTTGTGGAGTTTGTGTCTTGATGTTTGGTCTGCCATAAGGTGAAGGTCGAGCACCGTGTTCTTAGTATTTTTTTTCCAGACATTATATGTTCCTCATAAGAAGTGGGAGGACATCTCAATGAACATTGTTAATAGTTTTCCTCAATCTTAGGGATTCTATGATTCTATATGGGTGGTATTGGATCATTTAACGAAATTATTCCACTTTAAAGTGATCATGGAGTCAAGATCAGTGTAGTTTTAGTTGAGGTATTATCTAGAGAAGGTAGTGAGACACCACAGATTCCTGAGAATGATCATTTCTAATCGAGATATTCATTTTACCTCTAGGGTTTGGAGAGGTCTCGATCATTGTTTTGGTTCTCAACTATTCCTTATCACTGCTTTTCATCCGTATATGAATGGTCAAATAGAATAGACCATCCAAACTCTTTAGGACATGTTGCGCTCATGTGCCCTAGATTTTAGAGGTTTGTGGATGAGGCACCTTCCCTTGGTATATTTTACTTACCACAATAGTTTTCACTCCACCATAAGTATGGAGACTTTTGAAGCCTTGTGTCGTCGACTATTATATTCACCATTGTTCTAGACTGGGATTGGAGAGTCAAAAATTCTTAGGATGGAACTAGTAAAGAACACTATAGATAAGGTTCATGTGATTCGTGAGAGGATTAAGGTACTGCATTATCATCAGAAATACTACATAGATTAGAGGAAGAGACCTCTAGAGTTTTTTTGTTGGGGATCATGTGTTTTTGAAGGTGACTCCTCATCATGGGCAGTGAAGGTTTGGTCATGGGTGTAATATTTCTCTACAATTTGTTAGACATTTCGAAGTGTTAGATTGTGTTTGAGTCGTCATGTATCTGGTAGCACTTCCCCCATAGAATATCATGATTCATGATTTTTTTTCATGTGTTCTAGCTCTATCAATATCTCCATGATGACTCTCACATCATCAATAAGGGAAATATTGATGTTAAAGATGATGCGAACTTTTAGGAACGGCTTGTAGAAATCCATGACCTCAAGGATAAGGTGTTTCATTAGCATGTTATCCCATTGGTTTGTGTGTTGTGGGGACACAATGTCATGTATGAGAGTACTTAGAAATGTGAGTCACAAATATGTGTTGATTACCCTGAGTCGTTTCATGTTTATCCCTTCCCTTGTAACATTTTCTCATTTGGTTGTTTTAGACCTTTCCATTTATGATATGGATTTCTCTTGTTACCTATTGTGGATTTATCTATTTTGAGAGGTATCCCCCCTAAGAGAGTGGTCATGAGATTGTTTAATTTTTCACATGGTTTTGTGTTGTTCCTTTGATGAAGTGATTAGGCTCCTTTGGTTGTGATAGAATTAAAAGGTATCTCAAATGGTGGTTGTTCGAACCCTTTCTCTATTTCCTATCTAGGTTATTTTTTATTATCGGGGATGATAATTTTTTGATAGGTATCTGATGTAATGTCTTGGACCTCTTTACTCCATTCCTTTTTGAAGATCATGTGTTTGAGGTGTTTTAGGAGGTCAAGGTGAATTATTTCTAACACTTTTCTAAATTTCTAGTTTTTCGAATAGTGTTTCTAGTTCTGTGAACAACGTCATCGGTGAGACCTATGTGAATAGTGACATCGGTGAGATAGATGTAAACAGTGTCATTGGTGATATAGATATGAATAGTTTCATCAATGATTCATTTTAGTGACTTGCATTGGTGAGTCGCATTGGTGACTTGTGTCAGTGAATCACGTCAAATATTCATATTGGTGATTCATGTCAGTAACTCGCATTGGTGACTCATAGCGGTGATTCATGTTGGTGACTTGTGTCAATGACACATTTCAGTGACTCATGTTGGTGACTCATTCTAGTGAGTCATCAGTAAATAGTGTTTTCAACATCCTATATTTTTTCCCCTTTGATGTTATCTTTGATATAAAATACATTCAAATCCTTGTTTTAAGGGATTTATGGTAGATTCAAATCTCAAAACTTGTATCTTAATAGTACTTAGTGTTTGGGTGCCTTTACTTGTTCAAACTGTGTAGTCTTGACATATCCTATTTTAATGGAAAATATTAACTGTATATGAACCGTTTCTCTATTTATATTTTAAAAAGGCCAAGATACATTCCACTTTGTTCTTTCTTCTCCATTATCTTGGTGTGAGGTACACCAAACCTTTTTTCTCAAGGATTTGTGTGATTTTTCTATCCTTGGATCATTTGACCCTTAGTTTTATTCTTACTACATGTGCACCCCCTATTTTGATGCAAATTAGAAGTGTTGATCGGTCTTCGATATAAGGTATGTTCTACCAATGTCTTTTGGGTTCCCTGATCAGTTTCTTCTAGTTTCTCCTTTCCATGTGATGGCATGTGATCTCCATATTTCAAATAGAGATTTATTAGTTATTGGTTGGTATTAAAGGTTTTTTTGTGTCCTCGGGTGGATGCAGTCATTTCAGGAGAGGTGATCGTGATCCACTGTGTTGTCATGTTCTCATACAAAGAATGTTAAAAACCTTTTAAGGTAGTGTATTTGTGGCATCTCTATTCCTTTTACGTGTAGTCGTGTAGTTATCATGATTTATCTAGTAGATCACAATGAAATTGACATAAAAAAATATTTGAACTAGAATAAAGAATTGGTATCAATTTCCTAACGATGTCATTTCCTATTGTTTTTATAGATAGTGTAATATCTATATTTTGGTTGTTTATCATGTCGTTCTTGATGTAAATTGGAAAAGAATGTAAAGTTGAGATTAATAATGAATTAATTTTATAAATATAAATCATCATGTTTAATGAATTAGGTTGTTGTTATTGCGCTTTGATGGTAATCAAATGGATGAAGAAATCTTTGTTTAAAAGAATTAGTTAATTAAATATGGAATAAAGAACTGGTTTTAAAATAAAGATAATTATTTGAATGATTATATGTTACCCTCTTCCTTATAAAGTCCAAACACCTTGTTCTTTGGATCTGTGAGTGCTTATTGTGTGTGAAGGATGAATGCCTTTTTTAGGGCCAATAGCCCAGTTAATATTCTTTTTCCGTACTTCTTGTGTTGTGGTGTGATCCTAGGATAGTTGAGCCTGGAGGGATGTTGTGGTATGCAGGAGTAGGGAGGCCTAGTGGTTGTGGTAGAATTTGATGCTGAGAGTGGTGAAATGCATTGGTTTATGTATGTGGGTGTTAGTGAGGACACTAGGGATGATGGAAAGGGATGAATATGGGCTTTCCCATTGATATGAAAGTGTTTTTTGTTGAAACTTATGTTTGTTTTCTACTTTAATTTTCTCAATAATTGAGATAGATGGTCTTATTTCCCCTCTTTCCAAAATATTCAAAGATGTGTGGGGTATTCCACGTGCTTTTCGTGTTTGTCTTATCGATGATGGATGGGACAACACTCCTGATATTTGTGGAAAAGATTCAATAGGTAGTTCATTTACTCACCATATTGAGCCCCTTGTGTTTGAAAGCTTAGAATGTTTCCCTATAATACCTGGAATGATGTATAAATGATAGTTCTGTTAATAAGTTATTTAATAAATGATGTTAATCCATGGTGTTGGAGCTTAGATGGATGTAATGTCAAGGTAATATTTCTAAGAAGTTGTGGACGTGGATTATTTATTCCTGGAGGGAATAGATCTTGGATGGAATGGTAATGGGATGTAAGGTGGTAAATGTTAATGGTTAATGAATGGTTAAATAATTAATTAAGGTAATTTAAAATTGATATAAATGGATAAGTAACTTAATGTAGCTCTTTAAATGGTTGTGTGCTTATAGAATTTCTAGCCATATTAGTGGCATCTGGGATTCCGATATATGTTAGATACAGTTGAGTCTGAGACTAGGTATTTCCCATAGCGTGGTTATGAGTTATATTATACCATGTACTTTTTTTTCTAAATGCTAACCCACCATGTCATTTTGGGAAACTGACACCCCGGGGATTCTGAGCCCTGTGGGGTGTTTTTCCCAACATCTCAGAGGGAGGATTGATGGCTGACTACCCCCTTTGGCCTCGCTCTCTACTCTTGGTAGTTACTTATACCGGTATGCACGACGATTATTTGTCTCCATATATATGTGTAGAAGGTTGTAATTGCTGTGGATATTTCACACACTTGTATTCTGGATATAGATTACTATGGACTAATATAGATATAACATGTATAGGGTGTGATGAATTTAGGATCCTTACTCGGCATATGGTTTGTAATGACTTGAGGTATAGTACCACATGTATGATATATGTTATGAAAGTTGTGGTGGCTCTCAGAAACTAACTGGTAACTTTTGGTTAGGTGGTGGTGGTGGTGAGTTGCATGAGGTGCATGTGGACTCACAATATGTGTGTTTTGGTGCTTTTCTCAGGTGTCTTCGGGAAAACTATTTTAAAGAGAGATGGTTAGGATTTGTGACATTGGGGAAAATAGAAAAAATAGTGGGGAAGTGGTAGTTGGGTAACCTTGAAATTCATTTTTATATTATATAATATTCTATGTGATACTTTGTGAGAGTATCCCTAGTGAGGCTAAGAACGTAGCATGCATGTTTAGGTGATGAGTTTGTTTCACTTTTGTTCACTGTGCTTTAGCATTCTTTCTTTACTTTTTCATGAGAGGATCCGGGGATGATCCTACTGAGTATAATTTTTACTTACCCTACGTTATACAAATTATTTTTCTTGTCACTTGGATTAGGTTTGATATTAGACTAGTTACTATTGGCTTATGGGCTTTGAAGGATGTATTTGGGCTTCGTGGTTGCTATTCTTTTTCTTTCCTTTGGAAATTTCACTTTACCTTTTAATTTTTGTAGTTCATTCATGAAATTTCATGTATACTTGGTATTTATTTTATTTTTCAGTTTGTTAAGGAGTTGTTTGGTAATTGCATTATCTTTCTCTTTTGTATGCTTATCTTAGTGGGTAATGCCTCCCATATATGTGTATGTTATACCCTCAGTGCTAGTCTCCAAATCAGGGCCTACTAGAGGCAAAACTTGGGGTTCATTATCTCTCTTCTCAAAAAAAATTTCCCAAGAGGTGTACACATTGTTGGGAGGGGATCACGACATTGTATTTATAAATTTTAATGTTTTTAAGATTTTTTATTTATTAAATATTCATAAATTCATATCTCATGTCTAAATATTGGAAAATATTATTTATTTATTATTTACCATTTATTATTCATGAATATAAAGATATTATATTATGAATAGATGTATCATTTAGTTTAAATTATTTATATTACTTCTTAAAAATGTAATATAATTCATATAAATAGAAATATTCTTTGAATGTAAAAATATTTAGTTGTGTTCGACAAAGATTATGATTTTTTTGGATCATGAACTCAATAATAAAGCTTAGTTGTGGTTTTTATATATTATGTGTTAATATTTTATTATCGTTAATGATTTTTTCAGAAGTTATGTATAGACTATGGTACTATATTTCAGAATAATTTCTAGGAAAAAATCTTGAAATCTATCTAAAAAAGTGTGGGTTGGATATCTATCTCACCATACTTTCTATTGTGGGTATTTTAGTTTTGTATGATTCCAAAACATTACAGGAAAGGATTTCATGTACCCTATTCATGAGATATATTTTTATATTTTTAGATATAATTATATTTTATTTTTGGTAAAGTAACATAAATAATTTGATAAATAAACTGTTATTCATTAATATGTCTAGAACATTTTAACTCAATAGATGGAATATGATACAAAACTAAATCACTAGAATAATCCATACATAAATACAATACCTAAGATAAAGTTTCAATATATAAAGACCCGCCTTTTAAAACTATAATTTAGATTCATTCTAAATAAATCACTTACCATGACCGCGATCATTCAATAAGGGTTTCCCGGATAATATTTTGTGCTCATGTATTTTCTTGTATAAACTAAGAAAATGGATGGAAACCCTAATGGGAAAATTTAGTTGTACTTGATGTGACATTTGAATTACACATAGCTATGAAACCCCAAAATTTGGGAAACTAACTAAATAAAGTTTTGATCATCAATATTATAGATTTAGGAAAAGTGTTTTCCACTCAATTATTTAAGAAACATATATGATATGATTTACATGATTGTCTAAAGAAATGTCTATGAACTGGGAGATGTATTAATATGAACTAATTCATTGTGAAATATAATCTTGGATCACTTTTAGATATTATACATATTAATAAGGTTCATCATTTTTGTAGAATCACATTTAATTAAAATCCTTATGAAATGATTGTTAATCATGGTATTCATCAAGTAGAATATTGTTTTGTAGATATAATTGGAATTATCATCAAACTTATTTTGAAATAAATTTTTTAAAAGGAAATGATTAATTAAAGAAACTTCTTCAACTGGTGTATAAACATAAGAATGGTTCTTAAGAAATAATAAAAGTGTTATGTGTTATAGTAACACCTTCATAATAATAAAACATGTGTTGTTATTTAATAAGAGGGTTTAGATAATTATTTGAAGCATATGGTTTCACTTTATGTGTCTAAACTATTTTTTGTATCCATGGATCTTAAATTTCCAAAAAAAAGTGAACGGTGATGCAAACAAGATGATAGATAACATGAAAAGGCTTGACTAAGAAGAGTTTAGGAATGGGAGGTATGAGGTTTAATTGTATTATTTAAACTAAAATAGTTAAATTTAATTAGGTATTTATTCTTTCACTCGGTATGATTTTTTATGTTGGATCCTTGGAGAGGTTAAGTTATCCTTTAAGGAGAAATCTTGTTTTGTTCTTCATTTCAAAATAATTTTTAAAAATTTATTGATAATTAAAGTAAAATATAATATAAATGAGTTCAATAAAATTTTACCAAGTATACCCAATATGTTTATGCTAGTCATGTAATACATGAGAGGTCGAGGACATGATTCTATGTAGATAGTAAAAAGGGGTACAAGTTTAATCCAGAAGAAGAAGAAATCTATCGGTGGTTTTAATGCTCTATCTAGGTCATTGAGATATAAATTTGGTGTCAAGAAAGAAGTGTGATGTTTCTATTATAGAAATATAGAATATTGGAGATAGAATTTCCCACAATACCAAAATGGTTGTAAGAAACACAATGAATAATCCATGTTAGAAATTAATATTATTGAAAAAAATCTGTCTATTTTAAAGTGTGTATGACTCTATTTATACATTAAAACTATTTGGAATATGTAAATGAGTTCATGATTAAATAATGGATTGATAAAACATGAATTTTCTATTCAAATAATGTGTAGTGAGTTTCTACTCTGAATATATTGAATGAAACGGGTTACATTAATCTTGGTAAATATGAAAATTTTCAAAAAACATGTTATTTTCACCTAATTTACTCTTATATGATAAAAGAATTGTATTTTTAAGAAATGGATATTATCCATAAATGATATTAGGTTTTGGTTACAAATAGATTATAATTTGATCTATTATATAACATGGTTTGAGAAGAACTGCAAAAAGTATTTTATCTAGGATAAAAAATTTATTAAAATAATTTACTAAATCATTAGGTAAAAGTTCCTTCTAGGCATCAGTGGTATATTTTAATAAATAAATATTTTATTTTCAAGGTTATGAGTCTAAAAACATAAAATTACATATAATATTTGGTTAGTAATATGTTATCTATTAAATAATCTCACAAACTGAAATAAATTTCATTTTATTTCCATGAAATATTCTGTGACCTATAAATATGTTTTTTGGAATGTATAATTTCTAAGAGGTTAGTGGGAGTGTGTTTGAGATAATATATGTAAAAAGTGGAAAAAATAAATGATTTTTCCATTTTATGAAACATAAATTTTTCCAATTTTTATTATATAATTTATTGAACATATCAATATAATTATCATTTTTTAAGATAATTTAAACTATTTTCACTTAAATTATAATTTTGGGTAATAAATTAATAAATGAACTAATATTAAAAATTTATATGTTTAATTATTTGTTTTGAATTTATTCCATAGATGAACCATGATTATTATATCTTGATTTATTGAAAGAGAGAAGGTATCCATGTTGTGTCTATTCAAACAAAGATCATGTACATGAGAAACGTTATATCAATAAAGGTGATTACATTATATCATCCTATAAGATTACATGTCATCATTTATGATTCACTTATATTATTAGGATAGGGAAAAAGATATCTAAGTAGGAATGATTATCACCAATTATGATCACCCTTTTCATCGTCTATGAGTGTATCACTTTATACATCATATTAGAACTATTTTGGTTTGAAATATATTGGGTGGTTTGATCACAGTGACAATGTAACTTGTTCATATTTTATGATATATAAAACTAGTTTTGGAGAACCATTAAAACTCGATGATGTACTTTCATGGGTATGATATGAAAAATAATGTTTGAAATCAAATGAAATTTGGATGTCATTTTCTATGATGAATTAATAACATTGAAAACAATCTGATTGATAGTTATTAAATAAGTGAATTAGAGTTTGTGATACTAAATAAATCCCTTCATCCACCTAAAATATCACCTATTCTCAAATATGACTTGTTGGTAAAACAATAAAATATACATATCGTAATTATGATATCATTATAACATAAACAAAAAATAATAATTTGAAATACACCATAATAGTTATAAATCAAAAAACCAAGGATCTCAATGCTACTCTTTGATTATAAAACAGGGAATAGTAATTATAGAATTGTATCAATCTATGGAGTAACCTTTCCCATTGATAAAAATAGGAAACTGTGTATCATACATTAATTCACCTCAGGAAGAAAAAGAAATTCCGTAAGAACTATCTAGCTAAATTGGGTGGTACTATAACATAATGGAAATTTACTAGCATCCAAATATGGTCAATAACATGCTTTAGTAGCCACACAACAACCAATTTTAATATTCATTGTTTCATGATCTCTATTGAATAGCCCATGAAATCTATAGTAACTACCATATGAACCACCAGGTCCAACAATGACCACTATATAGTGGCTGCTGTAGACAATTTTCTTTAAAAAATTATATAAAATATGCCTCCTCATTTTCCATTTAATATAAACATAAAAAAATATTATCCATAATTAAGAGATTAAATATATATATATATACTATAAATATTATATTTCACAATTTATAAAATAACCTAAAAAAATTAAATTGATTAAATCATTTGAACTATGCACTCGTCATCTCAAAATTTAAAGTTATTTAAATCAAACATAAAAGTTAGTCCATGAATAAATAATAAAAACAAATAATTTGAATCTAATTGATTTTTTAAATTGAAAATTAGTACAATTAAAAAATATATTGTGGTCATTTTCATGTATTTAAACCAATACATATCTGTAACCATTTATTACTCTAAAATTGATATTTTAGTCATTCAAAAAACACCAGACATCATATTTATATGTCATATATTCATATTCATCGTGATTTATTAATAGGAAATTTTCTTTTGATTCCATAATATTTCATGATCATTTATTTGTTTTGATGATTAAATAAACATTTTAGACTTTTAAAAAAGTAAAACTTCTTTTTTGGTACATCCAAGGAAACCAAGACATAGATTGAAATTGTTTTTCCTTATACACATCAAAAAAATAATCAAGATTTATTTTCTAAAAAAGTTACATGATCGAAGGTCATATTCTCGGTTTTTATCATATGATGCATGATTTTCAAGATGTTTATATCTTTAAAAAATTATTTTTCATTCAATAAAATAACATTTGATTTTTGATTTATATTTCAACTATTTTTTCATGTTATCAGTTTTGAAAATAATATGTTTCTACAATTTCAAGAAAATATGATGTTGTTTGATGGTTTTTGACACATTAATATGAGTTTTTAATTACTTTTATATATTTAAAAACACATTTTTGATCATTCCAAGTAGATTGTATGTTAAATTGATGAGAATTATATTTATATATATCACAATTTATTAAATGATCACTTTCCATTCACTTAAATTCATGTTCATTTGATATGTTTTGACAGTTAAATACCTGATTTTGACATTTAAAATGGTAAAAATACATTTCAATCATTATGAGAAAACCAAAACCCATATTGATATTTTTTTATTCTCACAAATCAAAAAATAATCAAAGGTATTTTTTTAATATTTCATGATAATACTTAGTAATTTGATAGGTTTTAACCCTCTAACATATGGTTTTAATGGTTTTTATATCATTAAAAACTACTTTTTAGCCATTTTGAGAATCTCAGATATCATATTGTTGTTTCGTATATTCACGAGCATAAAAATATATTATAATATCATTTTCCAAATATTACATGATAATATTATCCATTATTTAATATATTTACCCTCCGATGGATGTTTCTAAATACTTTTATTTTTTAAAAAACACATTATCAATCGGTCTAAGAACACCGGACATCAGATTATGTGTTTTCTATTCATACATGTCAAAATTGATTAAATAACATTTTCCTATTATTTCTTTTAAATTCAAAGAGTTTTTTATATGTTGAAAATTAAATACCAGTTTTAAACATTAAAAATTGTATAGGTACTTTTTCAATCATTCTGAGAAAACCATAACATTAATTAATGTTTTTTAATTTTTTATACGTCAAAATATTGTTATTGTATTTTGTACTTAGCTTTCATGATTATACATGTTAATTTTCTTGGATTTTACACACTACATGTGACTTTAAAGTCATTCATATCTGTAAAACTACTTTTTTGGTCATTAAAAGTATATCAAATGACATATTGATGTTTTAAATATTATTACATGTAAAAAATTATTAGAAAGTTGTTTTCAAAAAATTAATATAATAAGATGTAATTTTCTTGGTTTTTTACCCTTTAATGAACATTTTTAAAGACCTATATCTTTAGAAATGAAATTCCAATTATTTTGAGAATACTAGATGTTATACTGATGTGTTATTAATGTTACTTATCATAGTTTATTAAAAAATTATTGTTATATTATTTCATATAAATTAATGATCAATTTCCATGTCTTTAACATTAAATGCTTATTTCTAAATTTTAAAATCATAAACCTTAATTTTTAATCCCTCTAAGAACATAACAATTCAGATTGGCATTTCATCTATTAATACATGTCACAAATTATTTTACATTCATTTTCCTAATATTTTATGAACATTTGTGGCTTTTTTCTAGGTTTTGACCCTCAAAACATAAATTTTGAAGTCTTTTATATCCGTAAAAGGGATTTTTTTTATCATTATTAGCATCCATGATAATGTATTGATGTGAAATCTACTCACACAATTAAAATATTATTAAAATTTATTTTTCCAGATATTTCATGTTAATACAATATCATTTTCTAGGTTGTGATCCTCAAATTCATGTTTTTAAAAGACTTTTATATGATTAAAATCATAATTTTGGTCATTCAAAGGACACGGGACATTATATTAACATATCATCTATTCATAGTTTTCAAAGAAAATTAAAATATTTTTATACAATGGTTTCAGATTAATTAATTTCCAATTTTATTATTTGATCGTTAAATACATGTTTTAGACTTTTAAAATAGTAAAATTGATTTTCTAATCATGATATAAAAAATCTAACTTTGATTTAAATTTCACATATTTTTATACATAAAAAAATACTCAACATTAATTTTCCTAAGATTTTATGATGATCCATGGTTATTTACTAGTTTTTGAACCACAAAAGCATGATTTTAAGGGAATTATATCTCTAAAAAGGTTTTTTAGTCATTCTAAGAAAATCAATTATTGAGTTAGTATGATATCTATTATTATATGTTAAAAAAATTTAAAGATAATTTTTCCTAATATTTAACAATTATCAAATGTCATTTTTTATATTTTAGCCTACTAATGCACATTTTTAAATATATTTATATCTTTAAAAATTAACTTTTGGTCATTCTAAGAAAATTGGACTTCATATTTACATGAATTCTATTCACACATCTCACAATTTATTAAAATATAATTTTACTATGATTTTATATCAATGAAAGATTGTTTGATATGTTTTGGACATTAAACACATGTTTTACACTTTTAAAATAGAAAATTTGCTTTTTTGACCATTTTAATAAAATTTAATAGTTAACTGATGTGTCTTATATTCATACATGTTAAAAATTAATCCATGTTTTAAATACGATAATTTCATGACAAATTGAGGATATTTTATAGTTTTTCACCTACTAACACATGATTTTAAAGGCATTAATATCTTTAAAAACTAATTTTTCAGTCATTCTGAGTTCATCGGATGTCAAATTGGAATTTCGTCAATTTATAATCATCACATACTATTAAAAGATCATTTATATAGGATTTAATAACAAATAAATTTCATTTTATATGTTTTACCATAATGATAAATGTTTTCAAATACATTTATATATTTAAAAAGCATTTTTTTATTATTTTTTAGGACATTGGATATCATTTTGATGTGTCGTATTTTTTAATATGTCTCAATTTATTAAAAAAATAATTTTCTTAGTATATGAAATCAATTCATGGTCATTTTCTATATTTTGGACTTCTAAAACATTAAAATTTATTTTTCTATCATTCAACCAAACTATAACTCAGATTGATTCAAATTCAACTCATAAATGTCAAAAATTACTCAAAAATTATTATCTTAAATTTTTGTGATGATTTGAGATAATTTTATTAGTTTTTTCTCTATAATAAATTTTTTAAAGGATTTTATATCTTTAAAAACTTATTTTTCACTCCTTCTATGTAAACCAGACATTAGACTGATGTGCTATCTATTCATATATATCATAGATTATTAAAAGATTGTTGTCTCAATATTTCATGACAATATGATGTTATAGCTAAGTTTTCACCCTCTCAGGAATGTTTTTAAAGACATTTATATCTTCAAAAATATACTTTCAGGGATTTGGATCATATAATATATTGTATTGAAATTCCATCTATTCATATATATCACAATTTATTACAATATTTTTTCCTAATAATCTCACTTTAATTATTTTTTCTATATCTTGAACATTAAATGCATGTCTTAGAACTTTTAAATAATAAAACTACTTCTTCATTCATTTTCATAAAACTATAACTCTTATTAATGTTTTTTAAGATTATATACATGAAAAATATTATTGTATGTTTTCATAATTTTCCATGACTATCCAATGTTGTTTTCTTTGTTTTAACCCTTTAAGTTATAATTAAAAAGGATTTTATATATTTAAAAAAAAATTGGACACTCCAATCACATGAGATGAATAATAATTTGACATTTATTTTCAATTGTTAAAAATTATTTGAATTTCACTGTAATAACATTTCATTAAAATATGATGCAAATTTCTATGTTTTGATCCATATGCATTTTTGTAGACTTTTCTATCTTTAAAAACACACTTTCAATCATTCTAAGAACAATGGGAATAAAATTAACATTTATTATATTAATTAAATACCTAATTTATTAATAAAGCATTTTAATATAATTTTATATCAATTTAGGGCCATTTTCTATGTTTTGATTATTAAATGAACATTTTAAACTTTTAAAATTGTAAAATGGATTTTATGGTCATTATAATAAAACTAAAACTAAAACTATTATATCATCTATTTATTCATGTCATAAATTACTCAAAATTAATTTTTCTAAGATTTCATGATGACCCAAGGCCTTTTCTAGGTTTTGGACCAGTAAAACATGATTTTAAAGGCTTTTACATTTTGAAAACTATTTTTTAATCATTCCAAGTACATTGGTCATATAATTGATGTTATTTATATATGTAAAAATAAAAAATAATTATAATATTTTTATTCCAAATATTTTATGAAAATTAAGTCATTTTTTATGTTTTCCCCTCAGATACTCATTTTTAAAGACTTATATCATTAGAAAAATACACTCCCTGTGATTTGAGCACATCTGTTGTCAAATTAATGTGTAATATATTCAAACATGTAAAAATTTATAAAAAAGTTCCTACTATTTCACATCAATATTTTATTATTTTTAATTTTTTGATGATTAAACACGTGTTTTAGAAAATTAAAATATTAAAAAAATTATTTTTTCATTATGAGAAAACAAGAAAACTAATTGATGTGGAAACTATTCATATAAATCAAAAATTACATGATGTTCAATATCATAAGATTTCAGGATTATTTGAGGTCATTTTCTATGTTTTAACCATATCCCTCTTAATGAACTTATATCATTAAAAACTATTTTTTTTGGCATTCAGAGCAAATTTGATGTCATATTGAGGTTATATATTTTTATACACATCAAAAATTATTAAAATAGAAATTTTCTAAGTTTTTATGATATTTCAATGTCATTTTATAGGTTTTCACCATCTAAAGAAAATTTTTAAAGACTTTAAATTCTTTAAAAATTCACATACATTCATTTAGAGCACACCAAATGTTTGACTAATATTCTATAAATGTTTTTCATATAAAAATTCATTAAAAAGTAATAATCTTATGATTTCATGTTAGTTCATCATTTTTTTTCTATGTTTTCACTATAAAACACTTGTTTTATGATTTTAAGATCGTAAAACTAAGTTTTTATCATTCATAGAAAAATATTTCTTAAATTGATGTTATGTTTGTTTATAAAAATAAAATATTTCTCAATGTTCATTATCCCCAATTATAATAATGATCCAAGTATTTTTTTTCTAGGTTTTTTCCATTTAAGATAATATTTTAAAGACTTTTATATATTTCAAAAGAATTATTCATGTCATTCTGAGCACAATGTGTAACGACCCAAACCTTCATTAATGGAAATCCCTCTTGATCTAATTAAATGTCTCTTTATGTAAAATGTTTATATAAAATGTCAACTTCTTTGGTTTTATGTTTTTGTATTTTAAAATAAAGTTAAGAATTGTGACCATTTCTAATTTAATCGTTGAACAGTGATCACATGATTAGTATAAATATAGGGATTTAACAAATCCAATTTACTCAGAAAAAGGAAGTGATGGCCTCATCCAGTAGACGTGACCCATACAAAGACCATTTTTCAGATCTTGGAAAGGAGATTGAGTCTTTGGGATTCACTCTTTACCAATACCAATCCAAGATTAGATATTTTAAGCTCGATCAAGACCGCCTACAAGAGAAGTGGAAGTTGATAGAGATTACCACCCGAGCAATGTTATCTGAGCCCCCCCAAGAGTCTGTCACCATCGCACACCATACTCTTAGGTCTTATGCGGGTGTTATAAGGTGTTATGTAACAAGAACCTAGTATTATGGTTTTGTACATTATTTTTGTATATAATAATGAATATACTTTCATTTTTTTATTTTTACCTCATAAATAGTTTTGAAATCACAAATAGTATTTTTAGTTAATGTTCAACTAAGAAATATATTTTGATTAATTAATGGATTTTTGAATTAAATAATATTTTAATAAAATATTATTCTTATTATTAAATTAATTTTTATTAAATATAAATGATCGTATAATTTTATGAATTCAATTGTAATTTTTATTAAGGTTTGGAAGCCATTTTTGTCAAAACCCATGAATTTTCGATAAATATCAGTTTTTATTTTAAAAGTGGAAATTAACAGATTTAAAAAATTATTTAGATAAAATGAATATTATTTCTAGAATTCGGACATCGAAAGTATCCAATGGTGAATTTTTCATAATTCTGAGACAGTCAAATTTTGGGCTAAAAATTAAATATCGTTTAAATTTATAACGTGTTTTATGAAATCATAATGACCCAATAGTGATATAATAAAATAATATAAACTATATGTTCTCCCAATATATGTTTTACCATTAAAATAATGTAATTTTGGGTTTGTTTGATTTATTTTACAAATCATTAGTGGACCATTCAAGACTTATTAAACATTTTGCCTTTTTAAATTGTTTTCCTTCGGAGAGTGACTCACCTCCGCATAAGCAACCACGTTATTTTATGAAGTTTAGACTTTGGCCTTATAAAATATTTTTATCCAATTACCTTTTCCAAAAACCATGGGAAAAAACCATGGGTCGGTTTGTGGTTTGGATTAGTTTAATATGAGGTGTCCCAAACCTAAATAATAAATAATTCCCTCACCTTTCCGATATAAACCCACCCAAGCTCTCACTTCCTCCTCACTAAAATCTTTTGTAGTTCATCCAACCTCTGACCTTATCTCTCTAGAATCCTCCCAAAGCACGCTAAGATCCCAAGAATCCTCTCTCTAGCCTTTTTAAGAACACTTTGAAGTAAGGGTTTTTCTTCCTTTCTCATTTTTCTCCAATATTCTTTAAATTGTTATTCCCTTTTAATTTAAATTATAAATGATGGGGTATGGTTTGACACATCCCCCATACTGCCCTATTTATGTTTGAATTATGGGAGACCCCTTTCTCTATCATTAAATTCCTCCCATGTTCACCTGTTACAATGCTAAAATTCTGAAAGGTATTTGTCTCTCTTCATTTATATTCAAGAAATTATTTTTATCATGAATCTAAATTCCATTAAATTTGTTGGGACATTAATATATGTGACCCCCTTACTTTCCATGTCATGTAAATATTATTAGACACTCATTTCTCTCTCATCAACCATTTTTATGAGTTCTTATGTCACACCGTTATGCTACTGAAATTGCACCACGCTTTTCCAAGCCAAAGTCATTGTGTAGTGAATACCATTCCCATTTATCTATCAATGATATTCACCTTTATGCACATTTACTTACTGTTTAAATAGTTTCATGTATGTATTCCACATTCTTTTATCTTGGAATAAAAGATTATGTTGAATGGTTCAATGTTTTGTGATCCATGTGGCACAATTATGCATTAAATGAATTATTTAAGAAGGGTGTTCCCTAATAGTGCTCTAATGCATTGGGTAAAGTACAGTATCACGATGCATCATGTGCAATGGGTGTTTACTCTTGCTAATTCAAGTGAAACAAGGTTTTACTCATTCTTCATGTGCAATGAGGTTTTACTAATGCTCCATGTTAAGTGTTGTTGCCACTTTTCCATGTTATGACTATCAATCTTTATCATGACTTTATGTTTGTGATTATATTGTGTTCTATTGATATGGATATTTTCTAACATGTATTGTATTCCTCATTTCATTCTATAATTATTCCCTTACTGGGCTTTATAGCTCACTCTTTTCTTATGCATGTCCTCAGGTTATCCCATGCAATACTAAGTACGAGGGAATTTAGGGGTCATGTAAAGGAATTTTTCAATAAAGAGGTTTTATTTCTTGTTTTAAGTTATTATGTAATGATCCTAATCCCTAAAGACACTAGACCTCTCGATATTATATGTTTTATCAATTTAATTTTATGTAATAAATTATGTTTAATTATGTAATAAAAAGAAGGGTTGTCATATAATGGGTTTCATATTGACATGAAATATATTTTTTCAAATCAAAAATTATTTAAATATCGTTTTCCTAATATTTCATGTTAATATTACATCGTTTTCTAGGTTTTGAGATATAATATGTGTTTTTAGGTTCTTTTATGTCTTTAAAATACACTTTTATTAATTCCATTCACATTGAGAAAAAAAGTTGAAATTTATTTTGTTCTTACACATCATAAATTTTTAAAATATTTTTACCCAACATTTAATGACAATTCAATGTCATTTTCTTGGTTTTGATCCTCTGAAGCATGTTTTTAAAGTACTTTATTTCTTTAAATGAACACTTTAATAAATTCCAAGAACACTAGATATCGAATTTATATTTCCTATATATATTGATGTAAAAATTTATTAAAATATTATTTAACTATGATTTCATATTAATTCTTGTATTTTTGATATCTTTTGTTTGTTAAACACGTGTTTTTGGAATTTAAAAAAGTAAAATGGGTTTTATAGTCATTTTGAGTGGACTAAAATATTGATTGATGTTCCATATAATAATAAATATACAAAAATTATCAAATTTTCATTTTTATATGATTTAAAAATGATATGTTGTCATTTAATTAGTTTCAATTCACGAACACATGATTTTAATGGATTTTATATCTTTCAAAACAGCTCTTCTGATCATTCCAACCACATCAGACCTAAAATTAATTTATTTTATTTTTTTATATATCATTAAATATTAAAATATAATTTTAATATTATTTAATGATAACTTAATGTCATCTTATAGGTTTTGACCCCCTGATGTATGTTTTTATTTACATTTACATCTTTAAAACTGCACATTATATCATTCCGAGCGCATGAGACATTAGATTGATATGACATATATTTATATATAATTCAAACATTAATAAAATATAATTTTCATATAATATCACATAAATTAGTGAAAATTTAATATATTTTAATTTTTAAATTCATATTTTAAAATTTTAAAATATTAAAAGTGTATTTTGGTCATTATGAGAAAATTTCAGCAAGGATTGATGTGATGTTTATTCGTACATTTTGAAAAATAATTAATGTGGATTTTACTTTGATTTAATAATTATCCATTGTTTGGGAGGGTATTTTCCCTATGACATAGGATTTTAAATTATTTTATATCAATTAAAAATGAAATATTGGTCATTTTTGGCATAACAAACATCTGATTGATTTGCGGCCTATTCAAAAATATCAAAAATTACTAAACAAACATTTTTCTAATATTTAGTGACAAAAATTTGACTTTTATTGGATTTTTTATATTATTCATGTTTTAATTAATTTTATATTGTTATAAACCCACTTTTATGATTCCATAATGAACTATTATCATTTTTCTAGGTTTTGACCTTCTAACGTGTGATTTTGAAGACATTTATATCATTTGATATTATTTTTAAATACATTACAAGAACACTGAACATAATACTGACTAGATGTTTTTTATTACTTGTAAAAAATTAATTAAAACCATTTTCCAATGATTTCACAATAATATGATATCGTTTTCAAGTGTTTTACCCTATAATGCAAGTTCTTAATGACTTTGATATATTTATAAATGAACTTTTAGTCATTCTAAGTACACCTGATGTCTAATTAATATTTCACCAATTCATACACTGCAAATAAATTTAAAATAGTATTTTATTAATATTTCATGACAATTAAACAATGTTTTCTAGGTTTTTTACACTTTGATACACATTTTCAAATACTTTATATCATTAAAAATACACTTTTAGTCATTCATATTAAATTTAATTTAAAATTGATGTGATTCCTATTACTAAATATCAAAATTTGATAAAGGGTATTTTTCTATTATTTCACATTAATTCAAGTTTATTTTTTATGTTTTGATCATTAAATTCATTTTTTTACATTAAAATAGTAAACTTTATTTTCCATAATTTTGATAAAAGTGAATGACAAATTGACTTGTAATCTATTTGTAAACATTAAAAATTACTTAAAATTAATTGGTATAATATCCCCTAATTATCTAATATAAATTTCTATGTTTTGACTCTCTAACACATAATTTTTATGGCCTTTAAATTTTTTCAATTATTCTGAAGACGCTAGATTTCAGATTGATGAGCAATTTGTTAGTACACATCAAAAATTATTAATGGGTTTTTTTACTAAAATTTCATGACAATACAATGTTGTTTTCTAGGTTTTGAACCTATAATGCTTGTTTTTTAAGACTTTTATCTTTAAAAATAAACTTGTGTTCATTTTGAGCACACTAAATCACAATTCAATATTATCATATAGGTTTTAACTCTAACATTATTATCGGAAAAATGTTTTTCTTAACTATAACCACTTATAAAAACTAGTAAATGGATTTCACATAAACTTTTAAAATGAATCATTATATAATAAAATCTAATAGAACATACCCCAATCATCTGGTACATCTATATCCATATCATCTATGGACTCAGAAAGATGCCCACAAATATCCTCTATGGACAACAATAAATAAATAATAAATAATATATGAATATTAAAATATATTGGTATAAGTGTACTTTATTTTCTCACTGGTTCACTATTAATGGGATGCTACATCACCACCTCCTCTACATGTTTGTAAATTTTTGATAATCTATCCACATAGTTATCTCATAGCTACTCAAACCAAGAATCCACACTACATCAAATAGATTTCACTATGGCACCTACCATAGCTAGTGTGTCCATCCCTACCTCTCTACATGCACTCATAACCTCTTCCTTAACAACTACATACTGTGGGACACATATCCCATATGTGAATGAGTAACCATATTTATCAAGCCCTTCAATATATTGAAATATCTCATCTTTTTGAATAGTAATATGGCATTTCTCCTATGTTAACTTTGCAAGATCAGCATCAAACTGAACCAACTGAATCGTTAGCCCAGTGATACCTTATCTATATCAATATTTAATAGGTGGTCTCACCCTATTGGTGTATCATCATAAAAGTTCAACACCAATTGAAAATTTTTATTTATGTTATACTATAACATTTTAAATAAATGAATGAAAAATAAATTCTAAACATAAATTCTGTCTAAACTGGAAAAACTGATGGGTACCAGACAGGATGGATTTCCCTATAATGACTAATTGTGTGAATAGTGACCAGAATCGATCTAAATTCAACATATACAATTATTATACATATAAAATATTAAATTCATTTATATTTTTTTAACAGTATCATCACTTGATCAAAAAAAAATTCAAGGGCTGATACCGGAAGAGGAGAGTCTTATAATCCTTAGGAGGGTTGTCTACAATTTATCCCTAATGTTCGTCAATTTTGGAATATACATTTGGGTCCCACTAATTTCATCAGGTTCCATTTCATAAATTTATTTTCCATGATTAAACTCATTATAAATGTATGGTTATTCCCTTTCCAAATATGTTATTAGTTGTTAGTGTTTAAACTGACAACCCAATCTTCCCTGTGTCAAAGGTTATTCCATATTTGGGTTTTTAGTGTTTTGAAACATTTGTGCCACCATTCAGGTGTTCCTTAGCTTGAAATTTCTAATGGTAATTATTTATATATTAATTTTTATGATTTATTTCATGAATTTCATAATGTAAAATACCATGTCTGCATACCAATTGACCCACCCAAGGTAAGTTATTCAAATTGATAAATAAATTTGAATAATTAATTGGTTGCATATTCATATCACCCCTTAATACAATAACGTAAGGTATTATAATGAACTTTGAATATAGAATATTCCTTAAATGGGTTAAATGGTTTCATGCTACGTGGACTTGTCGCACTAATGAAAGGAGAGGCTTGAACCAACTGACTTGACAAAAGGGTTCCATGCTACAAGGCCTATTCACACTAATGGAAGGAAATCCATAAACTCATTGAATTATTATATGAATTCACTATCAAATAATAATGGCTTGACTCGATCTCACCTTGGATTTTGATCATAGAATACCATGAGCACTCGAAAACCCTATTCTGATTCAAGGATACATCTTGCTTAGGTTGAGACCCACCTAGAACTCGATCATTATCTTGTATTTTTATGTCTATATAACATTGTAGGATCCCTCATGTAGTACCACAGGATTCCTTTGATACACTCATTGGGTCTTGGTTTCCTTGGATACACTCTTTTGATCCAGTATTAACAAGTAGCTTCCATGGTTAAAGCCCATCAGGACCAGTTTTGTTTATCCCCATTTTTCCTTGGATGCACTCCCTAGACTCGGTAGGAATATCATTGTGGAATTACTTGGACTATACTCCCTGGATTACATTATTAACACATATCTAGACTCAAATAATTCTAAGTTAGTATCCCTTGAGTCTTATGTTTCCTTGGTTACTACGTTGGATCTTCATTGTTAAATATCATCACAAGATTCCTTGTAACATCTTGGAACCTTTACTATTAATAAAAAGTGACTTATTGATAAATAAGTTATAATAAAGTAAAGAATTGGTTACATGTTCAGACACCATCCAGGGGAAGAAGCAGGTACTTGGGTATTTAGATACATTGCACTTCTTTACATTATATATACATGTATGCACACTGTTATATTCCATTAAACGGGCCGAATGTTATAGACACAGTTGGTGGTGGCCCTTTGAGATTTATCTCACACCCTCTTTGGGAATAGTTCGGTACCTAGAGTAGATTACATGGTTGCAGATGTTGATAAAGGGAAGTATACAGCTTTAAACACATGATTTCTTGTTGTTTAGGATGGATCTTGATAGCAGATGACCAAGCCAGATCTCAGGATGATTTGGATAGTATTTGATTTACATTGTACAATTGTGGAATATATTATGCCTCCTGTCATGTATCCATGTTTTCTTGTTTTCTAGTGACATTACATATCATCATTAGTTTTTGTGTTGTTGAATGTTGTTCAGTTACACAGTTATTGTCATCCCTTATTTAAATATTTCTATTACTTGTTTCTGCAGTTACTTATCTTTCTTTTTTGTTTATCTTTGTTCTGTGTATCCATTGTGATACACTATGGTAATGATGGAATAGTCTCCCCACACATGCACCCTATGCCCCCATTAATAGTCGGCAGCCTCTGGCATTTAGGGAGATGCGCTTGAGACCTTGTGGCCCACCATTCTCGGGGCACCTATTAAGTGGAATCTAAGTCCAAGACGTCACAAAGTGGTATCATAGGGAGGTTTCGATCCTCCGACCTGTGGGTCATGGGATCACATGGGTTGGAATGAGTAATTTGTTGATCCAATCCATTATACTATAAATAAATGGGTGTCATTTCTGGTGATATGTGTATGGGAATTTATTCATTAGAAATGGTTATCCATTATAATGTGTATCTTGAAATCTAAAATTAAATGGTCGCACATCCTTATCTGGCCTTATCATTTTTATCAAATGTAAAGGAGTGAACCTATAAATTAAATGTAAAGTGAAATGAAACTTATTCTTGAGTATTTACTGATACTAGGATGTCGAAGCGGGTAGTTTGGTTAGTACTCCTTCAGTGTTGAGTTTCCCTATGTTCAACTTCCACTAGTGATGTTATCATTCTTCTTCTAAGAGTGTTCTCGGGTGTATACTTGAATATTGTAGAAAATTCTTCCATGAAGTCATCGTATCATACGCTAGGAGGGTGGTGATGACCATACTCCAGACGTGGTGGGACCTGAGTTTCCAATATTACCTGCAAGATTACCAATTGAGGAACACATATTGTACTTGATCCATAAACTTATTCCCAAGTTCGTGATAGTTTCCTACATCTGATGTAGTCCATACGTGGTTCTCCCCGAGTTGCACCTATGATGGATGATCTGACTTGTGAGTTCTAGCTATAGAATCCTCATACATTATCAATGGATGGTGTTACACATGCTACTTATTCTTGGATAGAGGCCATCTTATTTGTCATTGGGCATCTTGAAATTCCTCCAGAGTGGAGAGTAAATCTTTCTATATACATGCTTCGAGATTCGGCCAAGCATAGGTAGGATGTTGTTACCCAGGTTGATCACCATCATGTCATGATATGGGATGAATTAATGATTGTGTTATATGATTATTTATTTTATAAAATGTTGAGTGATGATAGAGACAAAGAGTTAATGCATCTCGAGTAGGGTTCTGTGTCAGTTGTAGAGTTTTTATCATATTTCACAGAGTTACAGCACTTCGCACCTCTTCTAGAAGATGATGAGATTTCATGTGCTAGACATTTTTAGGATGACCTCCATTATGCCATCCATACATAGGTCAATGTATTTCTCCTACCTATATTTTATGAGATAATAAATTAGGATATTATCCCTGAGTGAAACCTAACGGATGATAATAGTACCAGGTTTAAAGGATTAGTGCCATGGTAGGCTAGTAGTTCTTTTGATGGAAGGAAATGATCTATCGAGGTTTCGCATATGGGGCGTGTTCCACATTTCTACATGACCATTCCACCAGCTTCGAGTGGGAAAGGATTTATTCCAGATACCTATTCAAGAGATAGTTCTATTAAGCTGCATCAGGTGAGAATTTATAATAGCACCAGAAGTTCTGGATGAGTGGGAGGATGTGGATGTGGTATCCAGACGCCTGATCACCAATAGTGCTAGCAGATCATTTTTTATCATCATAGTCCATCGGTTGCACAAGGTTATGGATCAAGTCAGTTTCATGCACTGTACCCAATACATGAAGATCAGACTACATGACCTTCAATAGTATGAGGTACTATTCCAGTGGCCTCTACTATTGTATATGCTATTTTAGATACAAGTTCTTCAAACTATTTTATCTCTTTATCCATTGTGGAAATTCTCAGACTAGAGATGCAATGTCACTATGGTGTAATGACCCTAGATACATAGTTTGGGGTACAAACAGAGGGAATATGAAATTGTAGGGATTTTCCCCTTGACCAAGGACAATACCCTTTCTTATGTAACCACTTTTTCCTTGATATTATGGGCTTCGATTTCATTCTCAAAATGGAAAATTTGGTTCACTATCTAGATTTTGTAGACTACTATCGCCACAGAGTATCATTTACATCACCAGAGGGTAGCAGTTATATACACAAGGGTGAGTGAGATGTATAATCTGATAGATCTAGACCATAAAATCATTGGATAAGTGGAGTGATTTCCAAGAACGCAAAACTCTTCATGTAGCATTAGGGCTTACAATAAGCTGATTTCCCTCCAGTAGTGGATAATTTCAGGGATGTCTTTCCTAATGATATTCTGGATTAGCTCTTAAGAGATAGGTAGAGTTCACAATTTATATTCTTCCGTGAATGGATATAGTGTTCATTACTCCTTATAGGATAGAACCTATAGATATCTAGGATTGCAAGAGGCATTTAGAGGATTTAGAGGCCAAAGGTTTTATACGGACAAGTACATCGTCTTGGATTTTTCCCATGCTTTTTCACAAGAATGTGGATGGAACATTGTGTCTTTGTGTGGACTAAAGATGTTTAAACCTACATACAGTCAAGAACTGGTATCCACTTCCACAAATATATGATCTATTTGACTAGATATAAGAATAAAATGTCTTCTTTATGATTGACCTAAGACCGGGTTATCATCAGGTGCTAGAAATACCATCAGACATACATCATACAACTTTACATAGTAGGTATGGTGTGTATGAGTACCTTTTAATATAATTATGTCTTAGAAACATGCCTTTAATTTTCTTGGATTTTATGAATAGGGGTTTCCACCCCTATTCGAACTCTTTTGTCCTGGTCTTTGTGGATGGCATCTTGGGGTATTCTCACACTTGTAGCCACTATTCCAAGCATCTTGAGATCTTTCTAAGTACATTGAAAGAGAATAATATTTATTCCAAGATTTATAAGTTCCACTTCTAAATCAAAAAAGTCAACTTTTTGTGTAATATTATCTCAAAATCCGAAGTATTTGATGTCCCTAAAAAGGTTAGTGCGGTAATTTTGTGGGAGAATCCCAATAACGTATTTGATATATAGAGTTTCTTGGGGATGACTAGATATTATAGGCATTTCATACAAGACTTATCATGTATTTCTTTACCTCTTACTAGTCTTAAAAAGAAGAGTTTCATGTTTATAAAGTCAGAAGAATGTGATAAATCATTTCAATAGCTTAAAGGGAGACTTGTATCAATACCAATTCTAATTCTTCCCGAGCTGAGTATAGTTCATACCATCTTTTTTGATGCATCGGGAATTGGCCTAGGAGCAGCACTGATGTAAGAAGACATAGTCATTTTGTATGGTTATCGACAGTTGAGACTTCATGAGAGAAATTACCCAATGCATGACATTGAGATAGCCGAATTTTTCAATGTCTTACATTGTTGGAGACAATATCTATTGGGTGAGCTCCTTAGGGTGTACACCGACCACAATATCCACAAGTATATATTTTTTAGCGTAACTTGAATATCAAACAATAGAGATGGGTTGAATATCAACAATCCTTTGATTTTGAGCTTTTCTATACACTTGGGAAGGGAAATTTAGTTGCAAACACACTATGTTGAAAAACTCAAGAACAGGTTGTATGAGAAGTGAGTAATGAATGGAAGCTAATGGAAATATTTTCTAATATGCATCTAGTGTTCCATGATAATCATGACCAGTATTACCTCTCATACATGACAATTACCTCTTCTCTCCTTTATAAGATAAAGAGTAGACTTTTTTCGGATCCTAAAGGCTTGGTTCTCCATGAGAGTATATTAGGAGATAACCTAACTCCATATTGGTATGTGGATAGAGACGACATCATGCATCTATGTGGATGTATCTAGGTTTCTACAAACATGAGAGAGGAATTTATTCATGAGTCCCATGATTCTCAATGGGAAAATCATCCAGGCATCTCAAAGATGTATTAAGATATGTGATGCCAGTATTGGTGTCCAGGGATGGAACATCTAATATCAGGCTTTATTGCTAGGTGTTCCACTTGTTAGTAGGTGATGGTGGAGCACCAAAGAACTATATGCTTGTTATAGTTTCTTCCAGTCTCATAATGGAAATGATAAGATGTTACTATGGATTTCATAGTTGGCTTACCTAGGTCTCCAAGGGGTAGCGATGCTATCTGGGTTTTCATTGACCGACTAATGAAATCCTCCCACTTCATTCCTATTTTGGATTCTTTCTGAGTTGATGAGCTGGGAAGATTGTATGTCCTTGAGATTATACGACAATGCGGGGTTCCAAATACTATTGTTTCATATAGGGATTCTTATTTCACTTCACAATTCTAGAAGGGTTTACAGAAATATATAAGAACTCATGTGCTTCTAAGAACAGCATTTCACCCTCGAACTGATAGAAAATCCTAAATAACAATATAGGTTCTAGATAATATGGTCTGAGAATGTGTCATTGATTCTACTAGTTCTTGGGAGAAGCATATCCCTCTCACTAAGTTCGCCAATAATAACATCTTTTAGGAAACAATTCAAATGGATTATTTTGAGGCCTTATATGGTAGGCCATGTCGTTCACCTGTGTGGTGTCTATATGTTGGTGAGGTATCCCTACTAGGTCTTCATCTCGTTCAGGAGACTTCAGAGTAAGTTCATTTGATCATAAATCATATGACTAATACTCGTTCTATAAAAAAATATTATGTTGATCGCCATCAATGACCTCTTGAATTAAATATTGGGGATCATTTTTTCATTGGGTATTACCCAGGCAAGGGCATAGATGGTTATAGAAGCATGTAAAGATATCACCTCACTATGTGGGGTAATTCATGATTCTAGAAAGATCTGGTCCGGTAGACTATCTATTTTTACTACCTCATAGGTACTGTGAAATGCACGATGTCTTTTTTTACAGCTTCACCTATATTATGATGACCTATCACATACCTTTGATCCTAAGGAAGTTGAGTTATATTTCAATTCTACCATTGAGGAGTATTCAGTTCACATTATTGACTAGAGCATGAATGCTCTCTGAGGCAGGTTTTTCCCTTTAGTATGGGTGTTGTGGTAGCATGGCTGAGTGTAGGATGAAACATGGGAGCGAAAAACCGACCTACATGCCCCATGGCCAGAGTTGTTCTTAGACAATGTTTCTCCAACCGTATAATGTGAACTTGGGGAAGAGTTATTTTAAGGGGGAAGATTTTAAGAACTTTGTTTTTTACTCAGGTGTGGATCCATTAATTTTAGGTCAAAAAATTTACTTTGGGTCTAATGTGGATTCAGAAGGGGTTAATAAAGGTCTTAGGGGTTTCTAGGTAATATTTGAAGCCCAAAACCCATTTTTGGTAAAAACAGGCTTGTCACACTATTTAGAGTAAACTATGTATGAATTCCGCATGGTTTGGAAAACCCTGAGGATTGTGTTTTTTAGACAGAGCCACCTCAAATGGTTGGTTCATGGCCATGCAACCTATCCGTGCAAGAGAACCTTTTTTCCAGGGAACCGTACATGGTATGCACACAGTTTTTCAAACTGTGTGGACAAACTATGTGCATGCTATTTTAAGGGAAAATTGTAATTTTTTCCCTTAATGATCTAATTAACCTCCCTCCTCATTCCCTAATCTGAGATTATGTGTAATTAACCTATTTTCTCCAATTTTATAGATTTTTTAATATCTAAACATGGGATTAAGTGATCTCTTTAATTCAGAAATCGACCATGCTTTCCTTCATCACCTTATATGTGCAATGGTAAGTACTCAAGTCTATTTTATCTGTTCTCCTTCCCTTTTCCTCTCAACCTAGTTATCATAGTTTGAGAATTTTTCACCTTTTCTTAGATCTACTCTGATTTGACGCAAATATAGGGCCAATACCAGAGCAGGAGAGTCGTACAAACCTTAGATGGGTGGTTTATAATTGATCCCTAAATGAAATCAATTATAAAATATACATATGGGCCCTACTGATTTTATCGGGTGCCATTTGGTAAATTTATATTCCATGATTATAACCATTAGAACTTTATGGTTATGCTCTTTCTAAATATGTGAATAGTTGTTTTTGGATTCACCCACAACTCAATTTTCTACATGTCAAAGGTTATTTCATATTTGGGTTTTTAGTGTTTTGACACGTTTGAGCCATTTTTCTGGTGTTCCATGGATTGAAATTTCTAAGGGTAAGTGTTTATTTATTAATTGGCTGGATTTATATCATGAATTTTATAATGGCATTTACCATGTATGTGCACCACTTGACCCACCTAATGTAAGTGCTTAAAATTGACAATTAAATGTGAATGATTAATTGGTTGAATATTTGTAGAACCCCTTACCACATTAATGGAAGGTATCAGATTGAACCGTGAATACGGAATATTCTTTAAATGGATTAAATGGTTTCATTCTACATGGCATTTTTACACTAATGAAATGAAAGGATTGAATCAAATGACTTGATTAAAGGGTTTCATATTACATGGAATATTCACAAAAATTGAAGGGGAGGATTGAACCAATTGAATAATTATATGACTTCACTATCAAATATGAATGGCCTGAATTGAGCTCTCATTCGATTTTGATCGGATAATTCCATGAGGAATTGGGAACCCCATTCTTATTCAATGATACAACATGCTTAGGATGAGACCCACCTATATCCCGATCCTTGTCTTAGCATTGGATGTCGGTATAACACTATAAGATCCCTCATTTAGTTTAACAAGATTCCTTGGATACACTCCTTGGATCCAGTATGCCTTAGATATACTCCTTGGATCCAGAATTAAGAAGAAGTTTCCATGGTTATATACCATCAGGCCCAAACATTTCTTAGTCATGTTTTACCTTGGATGCACTCCCTAGACTTGATAGGCATCTCATTGTGGAATACCTTGACTACGCTCCTTGTATTACACTCTTACTCCTTATCTAGACTTAGATACTGTTGAGTTAGCATCCCTTAAGGCTTATGTTTCCTGGGTTACTAACTTGGAAATTCGTTGTTAAATATAATCAAAGGTTTCTTGTTACATCTTGGAACCATTACTATTTATAACTACTGACTTATTGATAAATTGGTAATAGTCAAGTAATTAATTGGTTACATGTTAAGACACCAGCTAAGGGATGAAGTAGGTACTTTGGTATTTAGTTACATTGTAATTATTTTATTTATATATACATGCCTGCACAATGTTATATTCCATTACACAGGCTAGATGTTATAGACAATGTTGGTGGTGGCCCACTGATAATTATCTCACACCCTCTCTGAGAACCTTTTGGTACCCAGAGTAGATTACATGGTTATAGGTGTTGAAAAATGGAAGTATACATCCTCAAACACTTGATTGGTTACTGTTTGGGATGGAGCTGGATAGAATATGACCAAGCCAGAGCTCGAGATTCTTGGGATAGTCTTTGATTTCCTTTATACTATTGTGGAACATATTAAACATGTTGTCATGTATCTATGTTTTCTAGTTTTCTAGTGACATGACTTATCATCATCAGTTCTTGTATTTTTGAATGTTTGTTTAGTTACACATTTGTTGTTATCCATTTTTCTATCTATTCCTATTATCTATTCTTGTTGTTAACTATCTTTATTCCTCTATTTAACTCTGTTATGTGTATCTATTGTGCTACACTCTAGTAATAAGGGTATTCTCTCTGCATGGATGCACCCTAGGACCCTACTACTAGTTAGTAGCCTCTGGTGTTTGGGGAGATGCGCTAGAGTCCATCTGGACCACCAAGCTCAGGGCACCTATTATACGTCATCCGGGTCCGAGACATCACAATCAATGGTATTCCTTTCCCATTGAATATCTTCTTCTCATAGAGATATAGTGTTTTGGTCAATATTTGTTCTAGTTAATTAAATAAATTATTTTTCTCTCATTCTATTATAAATACCCCCTTTTATATATTATCACCACATGTTTCAATTCTGAATCAGTGCTAAAAATAGTAAACTTTCTCTATCTGTGATAAAGTATAAAGGGCTCATTTCATACTCATTCATCATTATAAATCATATCTTAAAAGATTAACAATATAAATTGATAAAGTTATAATTTTTTACATGAATTTATTTAACCAAATAAAAATTCAATAATATATATTAATCCAATACCATAAATAAATTTGATGAAGTACCTTAATAACCCATAGTAAGAACCTGAATTGATGGATGAAAACCCCATACTATTGTTTTTCATTGCTCGATTCATGTCAACTTCTCTAAAGTGAAATAAAAATCTATTAGCATAAAAAATCATGTTGAGTCATAAAAAATGGACCATCATCTAGTAGTTTCACTTCATTAGTTTCTATATTAGTACCAGATTTATGTATCCTAAGAATCAATAAATTTCATTTAAGTTAATACATAGAGGGGTGAAAAAAATTAACTTCCATTAAATTATAAAAATATAAATTCAATTATATATATCTGTGAGAGAGAGATATAGTCTTGAACCACTCATAAAATATGTTGAAATTAATTTTTTGGATATGATAATCAGTGTCACTAGCCCTTTTCCATATAAACTCAGCAATAAGTGTCATAAATTATAATATATATATATATATAAGAAATTAAATATACAAACATAACATATAATTTTAAAATTATATAACTTACTATATTAATAGAATAATTGATAGAGTTTTCAAAAACATGTATCGATGAGCTTGAACCCACTCATCATTTCCTATATTAATTTTTTTCTCTATATGGTCTTCCTTAAATACAGTAGATTTTATCTAATTTTTTTCATCCATATCATGATCAGAAGCACATAAATTGGTGCATTGAACCATCAAATAACCCTAGGTAATTGAATCTTCTAGATGAGATCTGTTGTGTTAAACCCATTTGAATTTATTCACGTGTCCCTCAATTATATACATATTTCTGAATTTTATGAGACAACCAACAATGACTTCACCAATTAAACACATGTTTGAGTGAACCTTTTCATCAAAAAAATAAGGAAAATAGTTTATTCATGTGATATAGTCTAAGAAGAATCTTTTAATCTATATTTTTCAAATCACTTGTTTGATGACTTATTAAACGTATTTATTGAAAATATTAAAACCTAAATTAAAGGATAAAAAATATGGTTATTGAAACAATAATGAATTTTAATTGGGATTATCTATTAAAGTATAATATGATTGTCATGAATTTATACCCCTAATAATATCATACAATCAATACTAACATTCATGGAAGTATCATAATAATACTTATAAGGTGACTTAACTATCTTCAATGTCACACACACATGTAATTTATGTGGATTAATTTATTTATTTTTGTGCCTATTTATGATTTCTCAATGTTTAATATTTTTCAAAAGTGTTTTTGGTGGACCTTGAAAGTTATAGGATTGAAAATGTAATATTTTACACCATGAGAAGGTGGTCACACTAGGAACTACCCTCCCAAGACACCTAGGTGATATTATTGGGGTATTTCATAGACTAAACTAGGGGTTTACACCATGAAGATTCTCCAAGAATAATTAAAATTTTTGTGATGGGTGCTTTATACCCTGAAATCTAATTCTATTCCATGAAACATTAATGGGATACCCTTCACAGCATGAAATAATGGTTCATACTATGAAAGGGTCCACACCCACTCCTTAATTTTTTTTGTTTCCTAAAATTACCAATGTTAGGTTTTTACCCCATTAGGGGGGTATTTCTCCCCATATCTCATGAAAAATATTCATAAGGGTAGCCTTAGGAATCTCTTATTTTCTCCTCCCTCAAATTTAGACCTTTTACATTTTATTTTTATGAGTTATTTAGGTTTTTGAGCCTCTTCTTAATCACTTTCTCTTTATTTAATGTTTTATTTTATTTCTCTAATTATGGTTTGTTCTTGGACAAACCCTAGGTGGGTATTAGATTTAATTATTTTTTTGGTTCCAAGGGTGTTCATATTTATATTAAATCATTACTCTATTCATTTTTAAAGTAACTTTTTTTGTTTTCACTTATTTCAAGTAGGTGTTTTCAAATATTTCCCTTTTTCTTTACAAACCAGGTCATGCTTGGGTTTTCTAAATTCATTTTCCTCAATATTATATATGTTATCTATACAATTAATTTATTATAATGTTTTTTCATGGAGTTAATGTTTTTTAATTATATTTCTTTGATTTCATTGTTTATTTTCATTTTCTACAAGGGGTTTTACATAGGAATTAATTTTAAATAGACTTATAAGTGTGTTTTGAAATTATTTTATGTTTTTTATTTTTTATACATATTAATGGTGTTTTTAAAAAATTTCAATGATGTTTTTTTATTCTTTTATGGATCCTTGAGTTATATTGGTTTAAATGTGGGGTATTATTCTTGGTTTTAATAGTGTTTGAAAATTTCAAAAGATTTCAAATGGTGTTCAAATAATGTTTTATATGTGTGTCTGTTTGTCTATGTGAATATAAATAAATATATATATATATACCTATTTATCAACATATACATAAATATTCGTTGGTTTGGAAAATATGGAACTATTTGATGCTTTTAATGGGAACTTCAAATATAATATTGATTTATAACTACCTCTTCAAAGAAATATTTTAAATATATATTAGTAGTTTTAAAATCCGAGGCCCGGTTAGAACTATATATAAATAGATTTCTTTCCTTCTTGATCTTCACTAAAAAACTAAATCTCATATATCTATGTTAAAATGGGTTGGAGTATTATATTTTATTATTTTATTTGAGTTGTAATGGAATAATTTAGTGAAAAGAGTGTGTAAGGGTGGGTTGAGGTCAATGATTGGTGCGGTTTTTCTTTTTATACACTTACTAGTGTGTGTCTAATAAGGAACACATTCTAACCCATCCTCTACCACTGATATGAAGGGAATCATAGGGATATTAGTGTGATATTGAGAGAAAATTAATATATATCCTGATGAGACAGAGTAGACCCCCCTTAGTATGGCATGGGTCTCGGCCTCTAGGTAGTTCCATTGATGAGGCTTGTTGAGATAATCTAGTTGGTTATAGACTAGGACTGCATCAACTGTCCAGAAGATAATTTCACCCAAGTACATGTAGTATTATCTAAAAGTATGATTTGAAGATTCCCAGGAACATACATATATATATATAGTATTTTTTTCTCATTTTTTATATTATACTCACTGTACTCTTTCACATTATTTTTAATGGTTCTGTTATACTTTCATTGACACACCTTACAATATTTTTTCCTTTTTTTATTATTTTATTTTTAACTACCTTATTCTACATATTTTACTCTTTAATTTATATTTTGGTTTATCAATTTAGTTAATGTTTAATTTGATTATTATTTAAGTTCCTTCTTAAGTGATTTTAAATTAATTTTTTTAGAAAGTTTATTTTTAAATTAATTTTTAAATTAGATATTAAAATAATGTTTTTAAATTTTCACAAGTCGTTTTAATATTTAACATGTGTTTTTGGAAATATTTTGAGTTATATTTATCAAAAATAAGAAAAAATTAGAAATTTTATATTTCAAAATAGTTTTTAGAGAATGTTTTGAAAAAAGGAAGCATTAACAATTTCGAAATATCTTTTTGGGTCATTTATTATCACACCTTAATTTCACCACTCAGAATTAATAAATTGATTGGTTTTCTTATAGGTTTAGGTTTTTCTTTAGATTATTTGTAGAGTGGATGATATACTTTTGAGTATGGACAGTGACATGGAGTCACAAGTATATTGAGTTGGATGTTTTTGTTTTTTATTTATATGTTTGATATATCATCCAGGTTGGGTTTCTTTATAACTTTTTATTGTATTATACATTATTATTTTTGAGTTTAATTATTATATTAGTTGTGTTTTTATTATTTTATTTCTATATGATATATTTATTTTGTTTTTTATGGATTTCCAATGTATGGACTCTTTATGTTGGATTATTGATATATTTCTCTTCTTATTTAATATTTTTTATCTACATGAAATTATTACCATTGAGTTTATTATGATTATATTGTATTATTTTCCAAACTTTGGGGATCACAGACACCAATAAAGGATTGTCGTATGCTATCTTGGGTGCCTAATTTAGGGGTATCCAAGGTTATTTCATGAAAAACATTATTTATTATTCATAAGAGGTATTATTTTGTATTTTTTTTATATTTTTATTTAATGTTGTTAAAGATATTATAAAAACATTTAAGTTGTGTTAGCATAGAGATCTAAATTTCATGTTCTAATGATTTAGTTCAAACTGGTTCTATGATGCTCAAATTTTAGAACTCGTTATATTAAGATGAATAAGTATATAGTATTATATTAAAGATTCAATAGATGATATCTAAGGATCTTGGAAGTTTGTTTTAAAATATATGGCATGATGATAATGCTTATTTAGAATCTTTTTTGAAGGATATCTAGATGTAATTTTTCTGAAATATATAAAATAATTTTAGTATTAAATATGGAAAAATTATAATAACAGTGGTCTATAAAAATATAATCCCAAAAGGCTTTTGTAAATGGTGTTATTTCCAAATGTCTGCTAAATTCATGGGTGTGAAAAAATAGATGATTTTTCACCTGGAATTTATTAAAAGTTTGGAGAGATTTTAATTTATTAGCCAACTTTTGAAGTGTATAGTGATTTTATAAGAATTATTTAAGGAAAATAAATTATTTTCACATAGAACATATGTTAGTTCATATCACCTATGTGAACCATGTAGTATATAAATTGTTATGTAATAATTTTATGAGGTAAAATATTTATCGTATGGCCAAAAATACCACATATAATAGCTCATTCACAATGTCTATTAGGTAATTCATTTAAGAATAGGATGTGGTTATTTGAAGTAATCTAAAAATGGAAATAACTATGTTAAATATTTATTAAAGTTCAATCATTATGGACCGTTTCATTTGTGAGAAAGAGGTAGTCATTTAGACCCAACCACAATGGAATTTTTCTATCATAACCCACATAGAGACGTAATTTGAAAAGATGAAGTCATAATTTTTGGAGGACCATGATGTATGGTTTTGTATATCATTTGTGTGGGGGATAATTCAAAATGGATAATGGTAGTGGACAGTTTGAAAAGGTACGTGAAGGGTTAACTAGTAATTTTAATTCTTAATTGGTTTCTCAAAGTTAATTGCCTATAAATACCACATTATTAATATCATTAAATATTAACAAGTATTTTCATGGAAAATAAATAGATCAATCCAATAATTGGATAATACAATGTGTAATATCCTATCCCAGGTTCCTTTAAAATGTGTCCCGGGCTGGTGCACCACATGAGTTTAACTATTCCTCTACAAATTCCAAAGTCTAGATAATATAAAAGAGTGTCTAATGAAACATTCTGGAGTAATATACCCCTTTTACCATAGTAAACCAATAGAGTAAATGAAATAAACATCGACATGTAATAATAATAAATACAAAAACAACACACACCACGCTCCCAAAATGAGTAAGTACAGACAAACCAATATAATAAACATGTAATACCATGATAGTATAAAGTGAAAAAAGATAATCCAAAATAATACACTAAAATTGATCCCCACAAATGTTCCAAAAATAATGTTTGGTCCCATAATTCATTATCCATACCAAATCAACCATATGGCCTTTTCCTTTATCCTAGTCTACAATAAAAAAGTATTCTAACATACCCAAAGCCTTCCGAAGAAAGTTGTGAGTAAAATTCAGTAGGCCGGTACTGTTGGTTTCTATAACAGTATCTCAAATAATAATTTTGTATGTAGAAAATAATTTTAACAATAGAAAAGTAGTTAAAGTAAACTAGTTTTGTTGTTAAATAATTATCAATTTTCCCCAAGGAATCTTAGTTCCCATAATGGTGTCAACACACCAAACATGCTCCATCCTATACTAGGAGTCGGAACCACATATTATAAGGATTAAAAATTTTAAATCATAAGGGATTTCCTTAATTAATTCCATATAATTCATTTCACCTTGGAGCATCGGTTTAGATATCCATACCATATACATCATCAGACCTTATCAATATATGTACCAATACCATATAAATCATAAAATCTTGGAGAATCATTCCAGCATCCTAAATAATGAATGGCATCATTAGGGCCTAGAAAATTAGTGTGTCCCAGACCATGAAATACCTTGGTGGTGCTTAAATCATTAGTCTCTCCCACCCCAAGTATGATGAGAAACATTCTAACAACCAACATAAATTTATTTTATTTTTACCAAGTTTCTCTATTAGTGAAATTTTTTTAAATAATGGAACAAGGGTGCACCTATTCATTTTTCAAATTTTCGAGATAATTTATTTTAATACATTTTACTCAATTTTGTAACTAAACCATTTTACCATTCATTCATAACAGAAACCATTGGACGTTCTTTCAACTATTTTACAACATGGACATGCTCCATTTAACATTAAATGTCAGTATAAATAGACCTTTAAACCATATTAACACGAAAAACACAATTTAAAATAGTTTAATCTCATAAACCCTTTAACTAATCATCTAATAATTTTTTTACCATTTTCGTGGAGTGGCACACCACATGGGTGGCCATCGACCTATTCACATAATCATCAATTGACTTGATGGGGTCTATTAACGTTCTCAAAATCTCACACATAAAATTAAGTCACAATTTACTTTTATTAATCAAAAATACAATTTTACATCATGGAATCATAGAAAGACCACATAGATAATGGAAACATTAAGAAAATGGGAAATGTATTTTAGACCACCTCCCTCAAACTCATGGATAAATGATTTGTCAAAAATTGGCCTTGATTGAAGCCCAAAAAAGCTTTATTTAACAATCTAATAATTTCTTAGAAAGTAATGGTTTAGTGTTTCCATAGGATATGAATCCTTTTACTATGCTTTATCTATATAATTGGTGAAAAAGGATGAGTAGACTCACTTGATGCTTCAATTTGAAACTAATAAAAACTTATAACACCTACTAATTGAGAGATATTGATCATTAGAAGAGGGGATAGCTCATGGTTCTCACTCAAGTATACTAGGAAATAAATGAGGGGGAAAATGATTGAAAATTATATAAATTTTAGGATAGAAAATTAGGGAATTCCCTACTTTTAAGAGGTTTATAGCTTGGCCACACGGTTGGAAAAACAATGTGCCAACTATGAAGTATCCTCTATCGAAGGTGAGACTAAGTATCATGGTATTTTGGTGAGCCTATATTGTTTACAAAACCATACGGAGTTTTTTGGATTGTCTCTATCCACAGATTCATGGTTTGGGTCCACCACATTCATATTTTACAAATCAAGCACCTCCATTCAATAGGGTGCATCGTTCTAGTGCACAATTAGTGATAACCATGAGAAAACTATGTACCATGAACCAGATGGACACTTTTACCCTTTTTTCATGTCTTGGACCCCTGGTAAACTTCTTGAGAACTTTTCTACCTCTATAAGTAATTTTATTAACCAAAGTAAAAGGATTTAAACCAAAAATAAAACAAAAATGTACCTCACCAAGCATCGGGATCTCAAAACCTCACCACCTTATAATAGGTCATCATTAAGCTTATATTGAATAATAACAAAGATTCCAAGGTAAAAAGTTTTATCCAATGGGATTTCATATCTCATTATGAAACCTATAATCACTTTATTCATTTATAGCCACCAATACTATCTACAAATGTCTATGTACCTCTTAGTTAAGCCAGGGTGCACTGCCCACTTCGTGGCATAAAATTCGTGCATCAAATCCTTCCTCATAGATTTTGTCATAATAGAAAGTCCCTGGTCAAGGATGATATAATCTTCATCGATAGTACAATTAGGAATTATCTCCCCGCCATAAATTGTTTACCTCATTTCCATACACTTATGATCCTTATATTTTCTCACCTTGATATAGCTCAAAAGAGAGGACTCGATGGATAAGGACACAAGTTTCATATGTTACCTTTCCTCTTGAAAACCTATATTCATATCAATGAAAAAATATATTAATTTTCACAATAAACTCAACTCTTGAACTATCTGAGTTTGCATCTTCTAACTCTACACATCTGTTACGCTACTTCCCTTTCCTAGTGTATAAGCTAGCTCAAAATCCAAGGACTACTATAATCATCCCATCTCTACTCCTGATGATTTAAATTACACTATATAAATATGTATTTGGTACTCTTAGGATTAGTAAAAATATAAATTCCCCACTCAATATATAATGACACTAAAACATTAAGGCTAAAACCACTATCAACAACTCGAGATCATGTGTAGGATAGTTCCAAGCATGTGTCCTCAACTATTGTGATCTATATGCCACAACATGGTCTCCTTGAATCAAAACATCCCCATACCTAATCCCAGATGTATCAAAAAATAGATTATATTATTCACCATATTTGGGTAAGATCAAAATTTGTGTTGTTTTCAAATGCCTCTACAACACTTTGAAGGAATTTTCACATGATTATAACCATTCAAAATTTATAAACATTCTAGTCAGTCCTAATATCAATGCTTCAAAGTGGGAAAATTTCTTAATAAATCGTCTTTAATAACTTTCCAAACTGAAGAAGCTTCAGATATCAAAAACATTCTTAGGTTTCTCCTAAAAAACTACATGAAACTTCTTAGGTTCCACTAACACACCTTCCTAAAAGATGATGTGAACTAATGAATTTACCTTTTTAATATATAAATAAAACATAGATATATTGGAATATGGTTGATACTATCTCAGTGTACTCAGTTTGATTTAAATATGTTTTTTATGACCATCATGAGTTTTTTAGTATACTAAGATATCATCTACAAAAAAAACTATAGATTAGTCCAGGTATGGCTGGAAGATGTGGTTGATCAAATCCATAAACTCTATAAAAGAATTATTTATCCCTAACAATGTCATTATTAACTCATATAAAGCATATTTTCTCTTTAAATCTATCTAGGCTACATCAGATGGTATCAACCTACGCTATTGATACCCTAATTTTATATAAATATTTTTGAACATGGAGGCACCCATCAGCAGGTCAAAAAATAATTGATGCATGGAAGATGATACCAATTGGTAATTTTCATATGTCTCAACTTCTAGTAATCGACACACAACCACAATGTTCCGTCATCTTTCTTAAAAAATAAATCTTAATACCCCCAAGGTGACACACTCAAATAAATAAACACCTTATCCTTAAAATCATTCAATTGTTTCATGAGATCTTGAACCCCCGATGGTTCCATTTTGTAAAGTAGAATACAAACTAGTTTAGGTATAAGAACTAACTCAATTTTAAACTGAACCTATCTCTTGGGTGGAAAACAGGAAAATTAATTTCTATTGGATTGGCCTTTTATATCATTCTTCAATATTCCATTCTCCATGTTTGACATAAGTGTCACATTCCGAAACTCACTCTCCTATGGTAACAATTAATATGATCCGGGTACATAACCAACCAATCTATTCCCAATATCTAGTAAAAACTAATATCTCAAACATGCAAAAATTCGAAAGTAAATTTTACCCAAAAACCTCAAGGGAACACACCTTACATCATAGGGTACCCTCTGACCTTACACCTTATGACATATTGATCAAAATTACCCCAAACATATACTCCATCACTAATCCTAGATTTTTCACAAACCAGACAAATATAAAAGAGTTAGAATCCACCATATCAAATAAATGCATATAAATCTTTCAAGATAAAAGATTCATACCTCAAACTATTAACATCTCGGACTCACTACAATCTAGAACAATCTTTATAGCATGTAGCTATCCTTTTCCCCTACCCTAGGATCTTATATGAGCCCTATTTTTCACAAATCCCTGATGATATAGATGATCCTTTCCTAAAGTACCTCTTCTTCCACCCTAAATAGTGTGTCCAGCAGTTCTTCATCTATTATAGTGGTATGGGGAAGAAGATCCCCTTCCAATTCCCTAAACCAGGATAGACACTCCGTACCCACCTATCTATCAAGGGTTCATACAGAACCTCTATAGATACCTCATCCTACCATAAGATCTTCTCTATACTAGTATTTGAGGACACTAATCATGCATGTGACTAGGTATACAACAATGATAGAAGAACACTCATTCATTTCTCTGGGAATCTGATCATCTCCCCTAGATACTCTATTTTCTTCTTCCTTAATAAAACTTCTCATAAAAACACTTCATACTATCCGAATATGTACCACCATATTTCCTAACTCATATATTCTTTACACCAATAGAATCCTCTTTAGGTTACCCTCAGATATAGGATCTTGTTCCACCTCATTATCAAACCAATTAAAATTAAATATATTTACTCGTGACTTAATCTCACACCTCATATCATCTTGAAAATTCTTTTGTTTAGTTGTCTCATCCCCTACTAATGTTTGGAAAAAGAACTATAATTTGTTGAAGTGATCATAACAATCCATCAATAATATATCCCCCTATGTCGGCCATATAAACTCAATAGATTTATTCTATCTTAGGGTCTCTATGTAAAAGTTCCCCTAAGAACTTCCCTTTAAAGTCCTTTGAAGACATTCCCTCCATATATTCATTCTATACTTGAATATCCCACCAACCATTTTCTAGTCCTCACAATATATATTCCATTAACATGGATATTTTCTATGGAGGGGTATCTAAGTAGTATATTATTTTCTAGATCAAATCAATAATGAACTCCATTGCATTATTTACACCCTCTCCAAAAAATGTTAGAGGGAGATGCAGATAAAAATATCTCATAATATAAATCATAATAAGAGATGTATGTCCTATGTATCTCCCCACCAACTATATAAAATAAGCAATGTTCCCATATAACATCACTTCCACTCTATTACCCAGATCTAATGGGGGTTCATGTCCCTCTACTAGAGGTACATTCTTAGAAATGTTCATCTATATCCCTGGAGGTAAATGACATCATGGTGGAATATTTCTAAAATTCCAAATGAACATTTTGGAGAACATAACAATCTATTACATAATTATACAATAAAGGGATACACTATCCATAAAAATACTCTTCTTAAACTATCCAAAAAAATATAAACACATCATTATCACTACCCTTAACCATACCTTACCAGGGACAAGGATAACATAGGGTGAACCACACATCCAAATCCCATATTCATATTAGAATCCATTTCAACATCTTTAAATTTTAAACTGTTATAGATTTCTTATCAAAAAAAAAAATTAACCATTTCAATTTCACACCTTTACAATGTAAACAATTTTACCTTCTTTATAATGCACTACATCTTTAATATTACAAAATAAATATAAAATTACTTTATTTACCCCAGCCCACATTCTTTATTGTGTGTACCAAACATGATGCATGTCAAATAAATCCCTAAGTTCCTAAAATTATGCATGCATATACAATCTCATTCCATGACTTCCCATGAGTAAAACCTTAAAATTAATAACATCTCATACCAAGTGACTCACTCAAGGTGAAATAACATTAAAATATAACAAGTGAACATAATGAACATCAATCCCACCCTAGGGAACTTATATTTTACCCCACACAAGGGTTAACTAATCTCATTCACAATCTTATTTCTAAGGCATGACACATCCTAGTTCCATTTATTACATTTTCAACTAGTAAGTCAAAAAAACCACATTGAAAATAAATTTATAACGTCCCAGACCAAGTTCTACTAAATTTTTCCTTAATCCAGTGCACCCCATGACCTCAATTATGCCTCCCTATATTCCAAAGGTAGTCAAATAATGGTGAGGTTCAGAAGAAACATATGGGGATAATATACACTCTTTACCAAATTAAACCAATAGAATAAAACAAAATAAACACCAACATGTGATAATAATAAATATCAAAGCATCACACACCACTCTCTGAAACTAAGGAAGTACTAACAAACCAATATAGCAAAAATTTCATGTCATGATATTCAAATGTTAAAATAGTGAAGCCAAAATAATAAACTAATGGAGATCCCCACAACATGTCTAGAAGGAATGCATAATTCATTCATCCATTCCCCATCCCAAATCAACTATCTACCATTAGTCCTTTTACATTATCCTATCTTGCAATAAGGAAGTTTTCTCAGGCACCCAATGGTTTCCTAATAAGGGTGTGAGTATTACTCAGTAGGCCACCACAAATGATGCCCATAAAACTATCCATTCTAATAATAGTTTATGAAGAAAAAAGTAAACAATATAAAAGTAGTGGAAGTGATAAAGTATTTTTAAATTAAAAAATATATATCATTTATCCTCAAAAGATCTTAGTTCACATAATGGTAGAAACACACCAAACCTTTTTTTGTCCCATGTTGGGAGTTTAAAACATGTACTATAAGGGGTAAACACTATACATCATAAGTAAGTTCACTAATTAATTACATATATTTCATTTCACCTTATAGAATCAGTCTATGTGAAAAAACCATATACATCACCCTGCATTAGAGAATCATTCTAGGTACCCCTAAAATATACACCATTAGATTTTGGAGAATCAGTACAGCATCTTGAACCATGAAAGGCATCGGTGGGGCCTAGGGAATCATCTGGAAAAAACTAAGAAATAAATTAGTGGTTCTTAGAACTTTATTGTTGACCACCCCAAGGATGAGAAACATCATTCCAAAATCTACTATACCATTATTTATATTTAAAACAGTTCGTCATTAGTGACCTTTTATCAAAAAATCAATAAGGGTGAACCTCTTCATTTATCATATTTCTGAGGATACTTTTTTCATTAAATTTAACATAATTCCACAATTATCCCATTTTACTATTAATTCACAACCACTATAATTAAACATGCTTTAAACCATTTAACAATATGTAAATTTCCCATTTAACCTCCTAAGATAATATAAATATCCATTTACATCATGTTAACATGCTAAAAACATTAATAATTAGTTTATGTTTATAAACTCCTTAATTCATCATCGAATAAATCATTTACCATTTTCATGGTGTGTCAATCCTATGGGTTTCCATCATACTATTCTCATTATCATCAACAGGCCTGATGTGGTCTTTGAAGGGTATCAAACATCAAATTAAGGTACAATTTATTTTTCATAACAAAAAAAATTATGCAACAAGGAAGAACAGTGTCAAAACCACATACATAAGGGAATTATCAAGACTCTATGAAATATCTTGTTGACCACCTACCTCAAGCACATGGATGAAAGATATCTCAAATGTGTCCCTTGATTGAGTCTCAAAAAACCATTAATGACCAATATAATAATTCCCAATAAAATAAGATTGTATTTATTCATTTGGATAAGAAATATATAACCATTATTCTTACAAAAAAATATAATAAAGAGGACTCTTAGTATTGCCTTGAACTTTGATTCGCAACCAATGACACTTCAAATGGCTAATAATGGAGTGAGATTAATTCGTGGAGGAGAGAAGATTTTTTGTTCACGCACAAGGATATGGGGTACTAAATTTAGAGGGAATGAGTAGAAATAATATAATGGTTATGAGGGAAAATGGGAAATTACCTAATTTTAAGATGCACATAGTTTGGATGTATGATAGGACAATCCGTGTACCTACCATGAAGTACCCACTATCCAAGAGGGGCTAATATCGCATGGTTTTTTTGAAATACTTCATGGTATTCCAAACCACGTGGAGGCCATGTGGTTGGATCTATCCAAGACACATGGTTTGGACCCTCCCCCTACATATTTTACAAAGTGTGCACCTCACTTCTCTAAGGTGAATTTTTCTAATGAATGGTTAGTACTAACCGTGATCCAACCGTGCACCATGAACTGAATGATGAATTTTACAACATTTTCATGTCCTAAAATCCTATTACAATCCCAAGACTTTTCTTACCTTATGTAGTAATTCCATTAACCAAATTAATGGTATATAAACCAAAACTAAAACAAAAATATAACTCATCAAACATCAGTATCTTACATAGGAGGATTTCATAGTTAGGATAGTAAGTGGAGAATAATAGCTCATAAAACAGAATCATATTGTGAAGAAAATTATTCCACAAAGGTTGATTGTGTGGATTTTCCACATATAAAATCATGAAGTATAATTCCATGAAGAAGGACTCATGAAAAATATTTGCGAAGATACATACCGCAAAGCACCTCATAAAGAACTTTGTCGCATTGCAAAAGATAGTTCATGAAGTTTGAAGCATGGTATGTGGTGAATTTTTTTTTCATGAAGTATTTTTGCAAGCTAGTTACTAAAGGAGAAATACCATGAATAATTATTCTTAAATGGAAGTATTGTGAAGTAGAATTAAAATGATAGGACATAAGAAGAAATCATTTCATCGAAATGTTAGGCTAGAGGAATTCATAGTGCAACATGTTATAATTCCAGTGCAGAATAATCCTAATATAAATAAGAATTATTATTATTACAGCACTATCAAATTCATATACATAACTACCTTATTGAGAAATTTACATAATCTATAATAGAAGAATGAGAGTGAAGTGGAAATAAGTTAAACATAGCATTAAATTAGGATTTATGTTGAAACTATATCCTCATGATAGATAGAGACATATTTTCATGATTCTTATCTATTGAAGAAACCTTCAAATAATTAAATTGAGGATGAATTTTTCTAATGTTGTGATCAAGTAGGATTCTATAGAGGTGGTCTAAGGGAGGGGTATTGTTCTATCCCTAAATTAATTGTAGTTGCATTGTTCCTAGAATGGGGTCATAATGAACAAGGAATTGTATTCCATGGTATATAATAAATATTAGTGGATTATAGTATGATTACCACATCATTGGTGTTTTCTCTTTATGTTGGACCTTTTGTGTTCAACCATGTAAAATTCATGTGTTCTATTTATAGTTTTCACTCCTTTATATTTTTTATTTTAGGGATTAATCTTTTAAGAGTTATAGGTTGAACATAGTTCTTACCGATATGGGAATAAGATCCCAAAGAATGATAAATGGATTAAAGAAAAAGGTTAATTTTTTCAACACCCTGATTCACCCACCCCCCACCCCCACCCCCCCCCCCACCCCCACTCTTAAAGAGTCTATGGATATAAAAAGTGGTATAAATGAAAAATGTTTATGTATTAGTGTCCAACCACATAAATAGTTTTTATATTTATTAAATTTTGGATTCTATGGTGAATCCTACATTTTTCAGGGGAATTAAATTTAGTGGTTGGTGTGAATAAATGCTTATGTTCCTCCATGATTGGGAAATGGGGTTATGAAATATTTTATTCATGATGCAGATCTAAATAAGCATGATGAAAGAGTTAAAAATAATGAAATAGAAAATATATACATAATATTATTATTTGATGAGGTTTATAAGAATTTTTATAGTGTGATACTGGATTTGAGTTATTAAAAACATTGGATTTTGTATATGGGAAATCATTGTAATTATTGAATGATATGTATATACCATAAAAATAATTTTAAAAAAACTATCAAGATGAAAAAACAGTGAAACATTTTATAAATATTGCCGCTTTTATAAAGGTGAGAAAAAGAAAAAAATAAGAACAAAGCTCTAGTGAAGATAGAATCTCCAACTAATTTGAAAAATAATGATTCTATTATAAAATCTAAACTTGATAGTGTTTCAGATAATTCATGAAAATAAAATAACACAAAATTGCATGTATAGATATGTTGATTCAAAATTTTCTTTATGAATTTTCCATTCCTTTTGTTTCAGAAATCACTAGATCATTCTTAAATAACTTGATTACAAACTTTTTAGGTCCAAAGTATTTTTTATAATTTTTTTGAAGAAAACATATAATTTTACCATACATTTAAATATTTTTAAGTATTTAATGAATTAAACAAACTTAACTAATTTTGAATATCATATTGAGTATGAAACTGATAATAATCAAATCCACCCTTATCAAATCATATTGAAGACTTTTTTTCTTAACATCATAATGAAAACAATATTCATAATTGGACTAGATAAATAAATTATTAAATAATAGATTCGTACCAATATAATTTATCATAATGAAATTATATAATAAAATCCATTGGATTGACTAAATTTTAAATTATGAATATGAAAACTGTTTTCCATCATATTAAAATATGTTTTACATAAAAATAGTGTAAAATAAAACTACGTTAAAATTTCTATTATGATACAGTCATTGCAGTGCTATCTATTCATGTCATTCGAATAAATTCAAAGAAATATGATCATTGGGAATAAAATATAACCATTGGGGATCTTTCAATAAATACCAGTTCATTTAAAGAGTTTGCAAAATATCTATTTCATTTTAAAATTTCTCTTTTGTGAGAGCTTTTAAGATTGAAAGCATGAACATTTTTTGTAGTTTTTGTAATCAATTAGAGCCTTTTTTGTAATCATTGTATCCAATTGTGTGAATATGATTGAGGGATTCTGAGGTTAGGATGATGGAGATACTGATCATCGTATTGATCAAGGTATTTTAGGGATAAAAATATATATCTGATCATCGTATAGATCGAGGGATTTTTTGGATATAAATATAGAGTTGTTCATCATGTTAAGTTCTTGTAGGCATAGTGAGACAGACCAAACATCATATTGAGGACTTTCCCTAGTATGGGAAAGACAAAATTTCTTGTAAGTATAAAACAAGGGAATTTTATCCTAGTTTATAGAATACCCTTCTCTTTGGATCAAAAGAAGTGAATTAATTTGTAATACTTTTTTTATTACAGATATTTTATTTTTGACTCATATAACAAAAAGTGATACTTTTATATTCATCTTTTTATTTGGTATCTTGTTTATCATAAATGATTTGATTAAAATACAATTGTTTTACTCTGATTACGATTATATACACTTTAAGATAGAATCACTACGTTTTTATTACATTTATTTATCATAATCATTGTGATTATGATTCTTTTTATGTTTACTCTGATTAATTTGTTTTCTACTGTGATTATAATTAAACTATAATTAGATTACCACTTATTATTGATTACTATTCTATATGCTATTAATATATAATCAATTTCTCATTAAATCCTATAAACATACATATTGGAATCTATTGGATTATTATATTCTTATTATCAGACCTAATGACCAAGTCTGATTACCATACTTGAGAGGTTTTGTGGATATGATTTGTTTAACCTTGTCAAACTAAATTTATTTTATTCTTAAAAATGAATGTTTTTAAACCAACAATTACCCCCCCCCCCCTTGTATTTATCCATATTGATATACATTAATATCCTAAAATTGGTATCATAGCAGGTTTCCATAACTCAATTATTTTCCAAAATTTCTATCTTCTCTTTACTATTACAAGTTTGTTAAATTTTGTTATAAAAATTTTTTTTATAAATACCTTTAACACAAACTTGTATTGAGGAATAGATTTTTTTCATTTTTTTTATAGATGGAAGAACTAAATGTTGGTTCAATAGAAAAAATAAATCTCAATATACCTCCTATTTTTTATGGAGACAATTATGACTATTTGATAGATAGAATGAAAAAATTTGTTATAAATACTAGATTCAACAACTTCTTCATGTTGACTAGAGATTACCAGATCCCTGGAAAGGAGGTGACTATTTTTACAAATCAAGAAAAGAAAGAGAAAAAAATTAATTACAAAGTTAAAAACAATCTATTATGTTCTATGAAAAGAATCATTTATAGTCAAATTTCTTCTTGTGAAACTGCTAATAGTATTTAAAATAAGTTAGAGATTACTCATTTTGGGACTTCAAATATTATTAAAACTAGAAGATCAATTCATATAGATGACTATCAATCATTGAAATTCCTTTTTGGTGAACTTTTTTCAAAAGTATAACAAGATTTTATGAAAATATTCAATAGTCTAAAATATATGGTTGATAAAGGATTAGAATATGACTTTATTGTTAAAATAATAATTAATATCATTTTTAATGAGAAGGAATCTAAGGGAACATTTTTTTATTAGTCAATGAAAACAAAAAAAATCTCATGCTTGATTTTTTATTTGGAATCCTTTTTCAATATGAGGTTAGGTTTAAAATAGATGTAGATAATGTAAAAAAAAGAATAGATGAGTTTCTTTTACCACTACTACAAATTAGACAAAAGATCAGGCACTTGATAAATTTGTTAAGTCAATAAAGATAAAATAAAGTTATTGTTTAATCCAAAACAAGTTATTCTAAAAATTCTGATAATGAAGTAACTAATATTTCTAAGAGGATTAACATGATAGTTAGAATGAAGGATTTCCAATACCTTTATAAGAAAATTAATAAGAACATAATGAAATGAAATATTTTGATGTTACTTATTATGATTTAAATAGATCTAAACATATTCAACTAGACTGTCAGAAGTTGAAAAGAATATATAGGAAGGATAGATATTATAATAAGAATTATCAGAAGTTTTATAAGTCAAAAATTAATAATTTTCTTAAAGCTTCTAACACGTGGAGTGATAGTGGAGGTGATTATAAAGACAATTCCTTAGAAAATGAATGTCCAGATAAAATGAATATTGGTCTTCTTACTAGAATACCTATTGAAAATAAATGTTTTATGGAAAAGGTACACACACATTATTTCTTAACTAATATTTATTTAAATAAAAATTATCTTACTGAAAATAAAATTATTTATTCAGATGAAGAATCCTTCTTAGATAGTGATGATAATAATTTACTTTCTTATGAATAAGTTTCTCACTTTTAATACCTTTTAGAAAATGAAAATTTTCACGTTTGTAAAAAAATTTATATGGTTAATGAAAAACTTGTAAAAGTTAATTCCAGAATTGATATTTTAACAAATTAAATATTAGTTTTATAAAAATATCATGATAAATCCAATTTCTAAAAATATATTATTTATAAATATTTAGAAAAATTATTTTCTTAATGGATAGTTTGAAAACTAGTTTTGAGAAACTCAATTCCAAAACCATTACTCGTGGGGATAAATATTTCAATGTCAAAAAAAATATGAAATTTCTTATATAAGAATAATTATGTCGAACTTTAATTCTATAAATAAAGGTATTGATAAAATTTATAAGAAAATATTTCATCATAGTACTTGTTTTTTAATAGGTTATACTAATAGAAAACCATTTTTTAGTATCAATTACTATGTTCCAAAAAGTGTTTGATTTTTTACAAAATGATAAATTTTTTGTCACTAAAATAAAAAAAATTCCTTAAATAAAGATAAATCTGTAGGTTTTCATAAGGTCTATTTTTCAAAAATTAAATTGGATTATTAAAAAAATCTAACATTTTTGGACCCATTAAGTTTTGGGTTTTTAAAGTATAATTGTTTTTTTTTAAGGAAAAAATAAAGTACAAACAATAAGAATACACAGTACATGAATAGTGGTTTTTCCTAGAAAATGATTGGTAATAAATATTTCTTTGAAAATATCATAAATGTGAATGGTGGAAATTTTTCCATCAATGATAATTCTCAAAGATATATTACCGATATAGGTAATATTTTTATTCTCAGAAAAGCTTTAATTTAAAGTTTTTTGTTTGTTAAATGTCTTAATCACAACCTCATAATCTTAAATCAATTTTTGATGAAGGATACTTTGTGAATTTTAGGAAGGTTAAATTTTTAGTATAGAATTCCAATGATGAATTCATTCTCTCTTCCCATTAGCATGATAATGTATACACACTAAACATAGAAGACCTTTGGAGTCATGACTTACCTTACCTTAATATAATGGAAGATCAATCCTCGTTGTGGCATATAAGGTTAGGAAACTTTAACCTTATAAAATTATATATGATGACTAAGAAAATACATGTTATGTATTTAATAGAGCTAAGGGTTGATTATTATAAATTCTATGACCCTTTTCAATACGGTAAGCAACATAATTCAATCATTAAATATATTAGTGAAGTCTCAACTTCTGATGTTTTATAGTTACTGAACTTGGATTTATTCAGTCCTACACAAATTGGGATTATTGGGGGAAAGTACTATGTATTTTTTTAGGTAATTATGACACTAGATACACATGGGTCTATGTTATTATAATGAAATATGAATCCTTTTTTTATTTCAAAACTTTTTTATCAAAAGTTAAAAATGAGAAAAACATTCCATTGATAACAATTCATAGTGATCATGGAATATAATTTTTATATTTTATTTTGAAACTTTTTGTCGTAAAGAAGGAATTACACATAAAATTTTAGCTTCTAGAACTCCTCATCAAAATGGTTTTGTTAAAAGAATAAATCGTAATCATAAAGAAATAACAAGAAGAATGTTGAGTTAGTTCTGAATTGATAAAAAAAATTTGGGATGAAGTGGTCAGTAATACTTTTTATACTACAAATAAAATTTTGATTTTACCCATTATTAATAAAACTATGTATAAATTATAGACATGCCGAAAACCAGATGTTTCTTACTTCAGAGAATTTGGATGCAAAGTATTCTTATTTGATACAAAATATAACTTACAAAAATTCACACCAAAACCTGATGAAGGAATATTTTTTGTTTATTACACTACATTTAAGGTATATATAGTTTTTAATACAAATTCTTGTACTTTTGAGGAAATAGTACATGTTAAATTCTATGAAACTGACCCTTTTGTTTTTAACCAAACCCAACCAATATTCTCATATGTGTTTTCCAAAGATTATTTTTAACCCTTTTTCTAAGATTCTTCTAGTAAAGAAAATATTTAAGAAATATTTTTTTAAGTATTTATTCAATATTATTTTCTTCCTTTTATCAATGAACAGGTTTTAAAAAACCCAATTCATTTGTTTCTTATAAATAATTCTAGTGATATTATCATTAGTTATTTCAAACAACTATTTAGGACAAGAAGTTCTATAAGGAATGAAGTAGAACATCTATTTTCTATTCCCAATTTGAACATAAGAATTATAATAGGGATTTTCTTAATGGATATTGGATTAAGGTTATGCAAGATTAGAAAAATTAATTTGGGAGAAACCAATTCTGGACCTTGGTTAAAAGACCTAATGAAACGTCCTTAATTGGGGTAAAATGGGTCTTTGAAAAAAAATGTGAATAAAATGGAATAATAATTAGATATAAATCAATACTTCTTTTTAATGGTTATAATCTATAATAGGGAATCTATTTTTATGAAACCTATGATCCAGTATCAAGACTTGAATCTATTCATATTCTATTAGCCTTTGAAACATTCTTCAATTTCAAAATTTTTAAAATGGATGTGAAGTGTTATTTCACAAATGGATATGCATAAAAGGGATTGTTTTGTTTAATAACACCTAGTTTTTAAGATGCAAAACATCTTTATTGTTTTTATAAACATACCAAATCATTATATGGACTTAAATAAGCCCTTAGATCCTAGTATGATAAATTAACCAGATTTTTGTTACCAAACTATTATGTTAACGGAACTGTGGATCCTAATATTTTTATAAATAAAGGTAATAAAATAGTACGATTGTTTAAATTTATGGTGATGAAATTATATTTGGATCAACTCAAAAATATCTAATTGATTCCTTTGCGGATATTATGAAATTTGAGTTTGAAATGAGTTTTATGGATGAGTTAACAAAATTTATCAGTTTTCAAATTTCAAAAAAAACACGGTACTTATATATGTCAACATAAGTATATCAAATATCTTCGTAAACAGTATAGATATAATAATACAAAAAACATATTAGTACTCCCATCGGTACCTCAAATAAACATGATCATGATGAATATATACAACCAGTTGATCAAACAATTTTTAAAGGTATGAAAGGAAGTTTTCGATACTTAATAGCTAGTAGACTAGACATAATGTTTTCTATTTTATTATATATAATATATCAATAAAATCCAAAGGAATACCATCTAAAATATATAAAAATAATTTTTCTTTATCTAAAGGGAACTATGGATTTAATAATTTTCAATTATTCTGAAAATGATTTCAAATTAAAATGTTCTTAGATACTGACTTTGGTCATTATAGAATGGATAGAAAAATTACTTCTAGAAAATTTCATTTCTTAAAAGATACAATAGTTTCTTGGTCTTGTAATAAACAACACTCGGTAGCACTTTACACTATTGAATCTGAATATGTAGCAGATGAATTTTTTTGCACTCAAGTGTTGTGGATAAAACACACACTCACTAATTAAGGAATGATTTTTACAAACACTCAAATAATTATTGGTAAAATAAGTGTCATGACATTAATTCAAAACCCTACACATCACTCTCATGAAAAACACAAAGATATTATGAATCACTTTCTTATTGTTCACGCACTTAAAGGAAATATCATTTTATAATTCATCAGAACACAAGAACAACTCGCTAATATTTTTAAAAAATCTCTTCCTTTTGATAGATTGGAATACATTAAATATAATCTTGAAATGATCAACAAAAATTAATCATTAATATCTAATTCTTATTTTCACCATCTCCTTTCATAATGTTACTTCTTTTCATAGGGGGAGTATATATGTTAATTTTTTTTCAAAAAAATATTTTTTTTTCAAAAACAAAATTAATCGTTGATCTTAATGAGTGTGCAAGACTCAGAATGTTTATCCCAAAATGGATTTCGGGACTTATCAACTTTTTTTTACTCATGTTTTCTTCAAAACAAATTTTAAATTTTTTTAAATTCGGGTTTTCTTTTTAATTTTTTTTTCATAATCACATTTGTTTAATATTTCTTTTTCTAATTATAAAACTATCATAATTTTTTATTTTATAAAACCAAGAAGAAAAAAATTAGAATACTGATGATTCCACAATGTAAGGTATTATTATTTCTTTTATACTTTAACATTATTACATTATGATTCGGTTTCTCCTTGTTTTTTGTTATTATAAATTCTTTCTCATATTCACCCTATATGATAAAAAAATTATATAACATCGAGAGTTCAAATTATTTAAAAATATTTCTTCAAAACAATTCTCAATTGTTAGATAATATGGATCAAATATCACTTGTTAGATTTTTTGATATCAAATTTCACCTCATACGCCTATATAAGGAGGGACCCCCCCAGTGTCCCACATTGGTTATCTCAAGTCTTTTTCCTCAAAGTGTTTCATTTTTTACGTCTCCTAATGCATTTTTTCTTCAAGTATAAATCTTATGTATCATGAACCGATATTATTAAACAAAGAAAGGATTACAAAAAATGATATTTTTTCTAAGAAATGTTAGTAGAGAAAGTCATTTATGAGAACTATAATTTTTATTTGAGGAGGTTAATTAAATTATAATATTGGAAATTGTTATGTGTTGAACAAACAAATCACGGTTCTGATTTGTTTTATTTGGAACTTGTTATAGATTTTTATGCCTCTGTAAATATTTTATAAGAAAAAAAGAAAATATATATTTTTATTCTAAATATATGATAAGAGTTATAGTATGACATATTTCTAATCCATAGGATTCCTAAGTATTTCAAAAAAATGAAATGATTTTTTTCCATCACATAAACTAACTGATTATAAGGGTACATTAAACAAAGAAAGATCTGAAAAGTATTCATTTAAAAATGTCTCAAATGAGTAATCAATAAAGTTTATCCATATCATTTTGGATTATATAGGTAAATCTATTGGGATGGAAGGGTTTATATTTCTAATAAATAGAGATATAGATACTCTGAACGTATCTGATATCATTATTTTGGACTACTTAGTTAATATGAGAAAGATAGATTTAGTTGCTTTAGTTCTTATGAAAATAAAGAATATAAAATCCCATTCAATAAAGTCTCAGATTATAATTTTTTTGATTTTTATAAGAAAATTGAATGAATAAAGTATGAATCATTTCAACATAGAAAAAAATCCAAGCCTGTTATAGTAAATATTGTGTTCATAAGTGATGACATAATGAAACATATAAAGTATATATTTTATAATGAATCATATATGTTTTTAAATAATACCCAGTTTTATACATCAGAAGAATAATCATATCCAAAAACAATTAAAGATGATAATATTATGAAGAAAAAGGTTATATCTCTTCCTCTAAAATAAAAGAAACATAATAAAATCTTTGATGAATATTCCATAGAGTGAAGAAAAAAATTTCTAAAAGAAAAGAATAAGATTCTCAATTTGCACACAACCCTACTAAATCCTTAGCTATAAATATCTATGGAGATGAAACACAAGAAAAATAATCAATAGATAATAATCATAAGAAGAAACTTCAAATTAAAACTTCAGCTCATTCCTTGATGAGAAAGTGTAGAGGTTACTTTTGCAAAAAAAAATTACCAAATCGGGATTCTAGATTGTATTTTCAAGAAACATATGTTTTCAATACTGGTGTTCCCTATATCGTATACCATGGAAAAGTAGTTGTTGTGGACAAAGAATAGGTTCCAGTTGGGAAATGTGATTAAAAGTAAATAGAATAACTCTATGATGAGTGTCTAAAAGAAATGGCGGAAGGTGCTACAGAAATTAATATTCTAGAAAAATCAAGTGAAGTTATTGAAGAAGATAGTGAATTTATAGAAAAATAAGAGTATAAGAGTAAGAATAAGAATAAGTATAGGAGACAAAAAATCAAAATGTTGATAAATAATATCTCCCATATGATAATATTTCATTAAGAACTTCACATGATTCTTCAAAAGAATTATATTTTTTGGGTAATCAAATAGAAAAATCTAAAATTTTAAAGAAAAAAGTATCCATTTATTCAAGAAGATAATTCCTTATCTAAAAAGTATGAATAAGATCAAAAAAAATATAAGGTAGTAAAGTTATTGACGTTAATGATAATACAATTTATATTTCTAATAGAAACTAGATTAAACAAGCAATTGAAAAATTGGTGTTATAGAAAGTTAACATTGGTAAAAAGAAATCACGTGGATGTCAGAACAGCTCATCTAGATTTTCTTGAGATTGGAATATCATAGTCAGTGGATGTGATCATGGTTTAATGAGTTCATTATATTTCTCAAGGTTTATATATACTTGAAGAAAAAATTAATTACTTTCCCAGGGTATAATTAAAGATTTATTTAGTCCATGAAAATAAAATTTTGAAATTTATATAAGTTAAAGTTTTATCTGAAAGAGTTATTTGGAATGAGGTGAAACTGAAATTATTTTAGGAATTTTTTCAAGCCCACAAAAAAGCATGAAACAAAGTTTTGAAATAGCTACAAACTATTTATGTTGATATCAAAATGTAGTATCAATCTGTTGAGGAATTAAATAAGTATATGGTTGAATCTTTAGAAGCCTTCAATGACTTATAAAATAATATGGAAAAGGGGGTAAATTATATTGAAGATTTAAATAATGTAACCAAAAACCATACTAAAACTGTAAATGAATTGAGTGGAAATATGAGGTATTTAGAGGATTGGATGAGAAGACTCTAAAATCATAATGAGTAATTAAGTAACCTAAAAATGAGTTTTATCAAAAACATCAAATCCAAGAAGAAATAATTATGATGCAAGAATAAAAGATTTAGACTCAATAGGAAGGGTTACATGATCTAGAAAAGAAAAATCAATATCAGCAAGAGTTTATTTCAAATCTAGAAGAATTCATGAAGGAGTTAAATAATTGAAGACTAAAATGAAATATTTAATGCTAAAGAAAGATTAAATTTATCTCTTTTAACTCTTGTTGAAATTTCTTTTTGAAAAAATTTTTTCTGATGAAATTAATTAACTCTTATTCTCATTCAAATATTATTTTATAAAGTGTTTTCCTAATTATTATTAATTTAATATTTTTTCATCATTTTTATGAATAATTTTATATTTCATGTTTTTACATATTCTTTTCTCTAACGCTTTTTAGGTATTACAAGACTTTTCCTCATTCCTTTTTGAAAATAACAAAGGGGAAGAATTTTATAGTAAGATGATGATTTTAGTAAGGGGTATATACTTAAATATGGGGGAGATAAATATCATTAAAGAAGATAACACAATTCTTTTTGGGGATTTCTTATCCTAAGGGGGAGATAGTTGTATTTGTCATTTTATTTAGATGAGTCAAAAACTCTAGGGGAAAGAAGTATTAATATCTAAATTCTAAATACAATATACCTTCAAGATAATAGAATTAATTTTTTAAAAAGTTATTTATTATTTAATTATTCTAGTTTATGCTTTACAAAAAAGGGGTATATTGTTGAGTCAAAAGTATCTTTATGATATTTCCAATCGTTTTTTTTTTGGTAATCAAAAACTCTTTCTTAAATAACATGATTACTAACTTTTTATTTCCATTGTATTTTTTATAATTTTTTTAAGAAAACATATAATTTTACCATACTTTTCAATAGTTCTAAATTATTCAAATAATTAAACTAACTTTACTTATTATAATTTTTATATAGAGTATGAGACTAATAATAATTGAATCCACTTTATCAAATCATATTAAAGACTTTTTTCCTTAACTTTGTAATGAAAATTGTTTTCATAATAGGACATGATAATGGAACTGATAAAAATTAGATTCACATCAATAGAATTTATCGTAAGGATTTTCTATAAGAAAATACATTGGATTGACTAAATTTCAAATTATGAATATGAAAAAACTATTTTCTATAATTTTGAAATATATTTTACATTGAAAATAGTGTATAAAAAACACAACAGTCTTTATGTTATGATATAGTTGTTTTAGTTATAGTTATCCATGGTGTTACAAAATAACTCAATGAAATATGACTGCTGAGAATAAAATATAACTGTTAGTGATCAACCTATAAATACCCAGTCAATTGGAGAGTTTTCAGAAGATTGATTTCATTTTTAAATTTCTATTTTGTGAGAACATTGAAGATTACAAGAACAAACATCTTTTTATCTGTCATTGTCATCATTTGGAGTCTTTTGTTTTGTAATAATTTTATTTGATTGTGTGAATACTATTAAGGGATTACAAGGAGAATAAGATAGAGATACCTTTCATCATATTGATAAATCGCTTGTGGGGATATCAAGAAAAATATGATCATCATATTGATCGAGGTATTGTAGGGATAGAAATACATATCTGATCATCGTATCGAGGGATCTTTGGGATAATGGGATAGACAGATCATCATATCGAGGGTTTTCCCTAGTAAGGGAAAGACAGACTTTCTTGTAAGTATAAAAAATTTACTTTTATCCTAGGTTAAAGGATACCCTTGTCATTGTGTTAAATGAAGTGTATTAATTTCTATTATTTTTTTATTACAATCCTGTTATTACCGCTTCATATAATAGAATGTGATACTTTTATATTCATCTTTTTATATGGTATCTTGTTTATCAATATAGATTTGATTATGATATAATTATTTTACTCTTATTAGGAATCTATATACCTGAATGTCCTGAAGGACATATTTTTTTATTGATTTCGATAACCCCCCTTTCAAGGGATAAGGGCGAACCCTTACAAGGCCTATAGGCTCAGAGATTACATGGAATGTAGGTCTTAGGAATTATACAGACTATACTTGGAACTCTTCATCCTAGCTTCTTCATCGTGATATCATCTCTCCACCTTTGCATGGTTGTTTGGCTAGGCTTCCCATGCAATAATAGGCTAGTCATGATGGCAATTACATACCCTCCCTTTTTGAAAAATCTGCTTATCTTCTGCTCTAGTGAATTCGCTTTCTCTGATCCTCATCTAGAGTCTACTACTTGTAGAGTCTGTCTGATCATTTAAGCACAATTTTAGGTTTCCTGAAGGCCTTATATATGATTTAATATTAAATCACTACTCTATTATTACTCTTATTTATCATAACCAATATTATTATGATACTTTTTATGTTTACTCTGATTAATTTGTTTTCTACTGTGAATGCGATTAAACTATGATTACATTACCACTACTTATTGATTACAATTATATATGTTGTTAAGATATAATTAATTTTTTATTATAATATGTGGATTTACATATTGTAATATTATTGAATATGATATTATTTTTATCATAACAAAGGGCCATGTTTGATTACCATACTTAATAGGTTTTTTAATAGTATTTTTTAACTCGTTAAACTAAATTTATTTAAAGGTTTTAAAAAAGTTTTTATACTTATAATTTACACCAACCCCTTTTATTTATCCATATTAATATAATTATCATCCTAAAATATATAAATTAGTATTTATTACATAAAATAAGTGTTAATGAAATCCATTTCTCAATCAGGGTATGTTCATGTAGAAATCAAAATAAAAGGCGGATCAGTGGGAGGTCATGCATGAGGTAGTGTATAAGATCATTTAATAACATTCCATAAAGAATAAATGGGTGAATATAATTGTTGTTTCCATGAATTTTGATATAAATAATATGGGTTCAACGATAAAGTAGAAAAGAAACTTAATTAAATATATTTCTCAATAAATAATAAAACAAATCACTATATGGAAATAGTTGAAAGAAAAAAATATATATCTCAAGACACAACTTAAATAGAGAATAAGATATTTACCTTATTCATTATATTGTGTGGAGTAAATGAATCCCAACCTAAAGTAGAAATATGAGAAGATCAAGGATCTTGAATTAAATCCTATAACTTTCAAAGGGAATGAAAAACATGGAAATTCCCTTCTTTGGGGCCTCAATAAGTGAGGTATACAATGTTCAAAATAAAAAATCAAGTTGAATAAAAAGGATTAAAAATATGGATTCTATAAACAAACAAAATTATCATGTAAAATATTAACGAAATTGATCTTATAAGAAGATGAAAATTTATTGATCCTATATTTGATAAATAGGACACGTTATGAATCTGTGTGTAGAATCTTAGGGGGTCATTGATGGAAGAAAAAATAAATCACATCTACATATCAACCAATAATTAATTAAAATAGATATTATTTTTATTGGATATATTATATTTATAATAAACACAAGAAGATGTTAAGCGATTATAGTTGGAGGAGAACAAAGGAAGTCACAAATAAATCCTATATTCTTATAATATACAGAGAAAGGATTCAAAAAGGGAGACAATATATTAATTTAGAAAATATTTTTAAATTTTATGAAATAAAATTAATTCTCAATGAAATTTATTTCATGAACCTACTATGTTACACTCACGTAATCACTCTTAGAAATAAAGAGGGAAATTCTTGAAGAAAATGATGAAAGTTTCTCCAGTTTAGAGTAAGAAGGTAGTGCACTATAAAATATATTAACTAAGGAAAAAATGATTAAGGTGGAAATTGTGTATATTAAAAGAAAAATTTGGGAAAAAATGATGAAAGTTTCTCAATTCATGAGTAAGAAGGTAGTGCACCATAATGAATATTCACTAAGGAAAAAAATGTTTGAGGTGGATATTGTGGATATTAAAAGGAAAATTTGTGAAAAATGTATTAGTGGTTTCACAATTCATTACAAAAGTAAATAAATGATAGTTAAAAAAAGATATATTCAGTGGAGTATGAAGCATGAAAGGAAGACCGTTGGAAAAATATATTCTTGAGAAAGAAACCCAAAAATGGTGCATAGGTGGTAGATTAATTAAATTATCCAAAATATATTTATTTAATCCCTAAACTAGAATGAAAGATAAGTCTATGAAATATCCTACACAAAAAAAGATGATGAATCATGTTCCACAATAGTGCTTGATCATAGGGCTAGAACAGTTATAATTATTTTGGATGATGTAATAATAAAATATAAATTAAAGTGATTATATTTGAGTTGTGAATAATTTTAATCCAGGAAAGGTGAATTTCAAATAAAAATATAAAAAGAAACAATTGGTTCCCTATAAAGAATCTGCATAGATAAATATTTTAATAGAACTGGAAATTAATGGTCAATCCTCAATGACCAACCACAATCCTCTAATTGAGGATCTTTTATGTACCCATATCCCCATACATTTAATTTTTTATAATAATTTGTGAAGTGGTATGGGATTAGGCGGTAGATATGTTCCATGAATTATAATGTGCTGATAAAAGATTATTTGGTTGAGCTGTAATCTATATGTTGACTAGAAAGTACTATTATACATTGTCAAAGGGGGAGATTATTTATTTTTATGGTCATTCCAAAATACTGGTATCAGTTTTATATTTACAATATTCCAATAAGTTTCTAGAAAATAACATTGAAAATCCAACAAGTGGTTCCTCATACAGAAAATTATTTCTAAATTTGGTTTTAAGATCTGAATTCATTCAGGGGAGTTAGTGATTATAATTCAATGTTTTTGAGCCAAATTTAAAAATAATAATTTCCAAAAGATTAAAATGTCATGCATACAATGTGGTACCATGAGGTTATCTTTAATAGGTGGTGTCAGCTGTATTAACACATCATATGTCTCACATTATTTTGCTTAATTTCCTTTTCACTAATTTTTTTTGATTGTGTGATTGATATCACATTATGTATTAAATATTTAAAAATTATATGATTATATAATTATTTAAAAGAAAGTAATTTACATGTATATATTTCTTGGTATTATGATAAACTCTTGTTTCTTACACCATGTTTTGACTTATTAGGATTAGAATATATGTTGATGAAAATATTTTAATTAGTAATTTCATTAAAAAAATCTATGAGTAAAAAATAGAATATTTTTTAAAGGAGTTTTCTTGGATCTTGGAAGATAAATTTGGATTTATATTATCAAACAATTGGTAAATTGAGACTAAAGGGGTGAAGGTTACAATGGAATCTTAATTATTTTTAATATATAATTCAAATTGTTAGCAGCACCAAGAGGATTTCATATTTCAACTTTCTGTATACTATAGTCTTCGAGTAAGTGAATGAAAAAGGGATAAAAATATTATATCATCTAGAATTGAATAGGATTAACTTACCCTAATAGGATCATTTAAAATATAGTTTGAATTGAAAAGGGTGGGTAAAGACTAAAGAATATACCCCTGTGGAAATCAAATAAATATTGGGAGAAAACATGAAGTCATATTTGAAAAAACACAAAGGAAAAATGAATATCTATATATGGATGTAAATAGAACCATTGTATTTTAACATCAAATAGGTATAGAGTAATGAATGAATCAAAAATTATTATATTACCATGAAGAATCAATAATTTATAGCTAAAGGAGGATTTTTTATTCAATTATCAACAAAATATAATTGGGAAGAATGTTCCACCCAAGAGTTTTTTTATGGGATTTGTTGATAATAGTTATTTTTTTAGTAACAATATTAGAGTTAATTTTAAGGTGTTCCATCATGGAGATATGAATTTCATTTACTAAGTATGAATATCAAACTAAATATGAGTTTTTAAGATGTTTTTAATCATTTCAGTTTGATGAATAAGGTTATGGTATTTTATTAAAGACTCGATGTATGAGTTGGAGGAGATAATAAGTCTAATTTAGGGGATATCGTATGAATAGGGGTTATTTAAAAGAATTTTGGGAAGATATACGGTTGGAAAATTTTTAGAGTTTATGGAAGATACTGAGTGTGTAATTTGGAGAAACTTGAAAGAATAATAATTTATAGAAGATGAGAGTCTAGAAGAATTTTGTAAGTGATATTATTTCCTAGTGTCTTCTAAAAAAATGGTTTGAAGAATTTGGGGAATTTTTATCTGGATTCCATTGCAATTTTAGAGTGATTGGAATTGTTTAGAAAAAGTTCATCATTTTTAGTGAAGTTTTCTGAATAATTCAACAAAAATGAAAGACTTTCACATTGCACGTACGTAACTGTGTTGTTCCTACGTGAACTATGTATCATGTACATAGTTAGGTTGTTATTGTTTAAGATGAAGGATTTTTCACCAATTCAAAAATCTCACATAGCATGGATCATTCATGAACAGATCAATGAAATTATTTTGGTAAATGATATGTGGTGAAGTTAATCGATATGAAAAGGAGAGGAGTTATGAGAACTTGTAACTACCCAAATTTTAATCAATGGAATTACCTTATTATAATTATTCCATGTAGTATAATCACATTAAGAAACACAATGACATATCATGATATTAAATACTATGTGATCACTAAACATAATTTTTCCACATCTATATTTTGAATTTTGAAAATCTAACATACACAGTTGTGTTCACGGTGATTTTTAGAGCCCAATAGAACAGACATGATTTTTCATGAATAGTTGCATACCCTTATGAATATTAATGTTACCCTTATAAATAGTGATGTAACATTATGAATATTAACCTCACTTATGATAGTATATATGTAGGATTTAAGTGAAATCATGATGTACCTATCTTTTGGAATAAGTAAACAAATGTTTTAAAAACTGTAATTTTTAAGTAAATTAGGATTTTAATTAAAAATTAAATTAATCATATTTAGAAAATTATTTCTGAAAAATTGACTTCATTTTTGGATTCTACACATTGAAAAAATGATTAGGGTAAATTTTTGGTATTTTTTCTGGAATACTTGAATTTTTTATGAATGGTGAAATACCATAATTTACAAAATAAGCTAAATACACTAATTAAAGAGTCATGTATGATTTTCTGAAGATGTAAGCCCAATTGTTTTAGATTAATATGATACAATTATTTTAATTAGTCATGGAAGACTCACTATTACTTGTCTTGTGGAGAAATAATAAATTAATTTATTTAATATTGAGAAATCTCCTCTCCCCTCTATTATTAATACCACCCTTCACACCCTCATTTCCTCACACCTCTCAAGCTTCAAGCCTTGTCTAAACTCTACCCATGAATATTACTTATCCCTTTCCCCACATTCAAGAGCTTATGGTCTCATAAAAATCCCATGCCTATCTTCCTTAAGGAGGATCTCAAGGGGAGGATTCAAGAGGTAATTCCTCTCTCTTTTTCCTTTAAATTCCTTTCAATTTCAAGTTCATTTCATAATATATTCCCACCTATCATCATACACATGGTATTTTAACTAAATGATTATAATTAAACTATAGTTTTATGATACTAATGGGTTATTATATCATCTAACCCCTTCTCCTTTTCTTGTTATTTTATAAATGAAAATGTTGTTCATGAGGAGTTAATTTATCACCATTAGGAATGATATGTTTTCTTTTTTCCATTTCAACCTTCAGATCTGGTCATGAAACCATTTTTATGGTGCAAAGATAATATGTTATATGTATTATATCCTATTTAATGTTTTTTATCTAACTTATGCACATATTACATAATTATTAAACAAAACAAGTTCATTATGGTCGAAAAATCGCCCAAATTAACACAAACAATCATCATTTAATTCCTATATAATGATTCTTCCCCATGGAATATAATATAATTAATTATAATATCATTTAAATTTATTTAATATCATTAATAACAATTAAATATCAGTTCTATATATTTATCCATGTTCTACACAAACCTCCATTTATGAATACGTGTGAACCGCTCAAGAAAACCATAAAAACAAACATTCCCAAACAATGTTTTTAAACTATATAACTCATAAAAGGACCTTAAAATAACTTAATTAAACCATAATGAACCATATTCATGTACACAAGGTTCTTTAATTGTTAATTAATGAATATAATGTGGTTATACGAGACATTAAAGTGAATAAATCGTTCGGAAACAAGGTGAGGGGAAATTCTCGAACCCAACATTCTTTCTTTAGGTTCTCCCTCTTTCACTTCATTTTTGGTATGGTCACTCCTTAAAAATAATTTTTTTTCATCATTATATTACCTTTTCTGAAATATACTTATTTTATACTGGGGTTTATGTCAAACAAATTTTTTCCAAAATAACTATTCTTTCAAAAACACACCTTTTACCTCTCACTCAAGGTCGACGGTTATTGAATCAAGTATGTTATTCCCACTTTCTTTTAGGAAGCCAAAGTTTATGAAAGTGTTCTTATGATATGAAACCCATTTATTTCCATGGGTTATTTATGTTCATTTTTTATATATTTTCTATGTGGCATGCATGATAATGATAATGTTATGATGTGACGGGTGCACCCGGAATTATATAGTGTAACATAAAAGTTTGAATGTGACGGGTGAGCCTGAAATTTTACAGAGCTCCACTGAATTGGGTAAATTGATGAATATCATGAGTTAAAGGGAAATTTGTTGTGAATAGGCTGCTATCTTTTTTCACATGTATGTGTGGTAGTTAACCACTAAGACGGTTTGTTTCATTTTTTATATATTTCTACATTTAAATTCTTTTATTAATGGTTCCTATCATGTTCATGATACTTTTCCTATGTTATGATTTTTATCACCAATTGATATATTGTTCTTATATATTATATTATTGGAATTTTATCTCTCTAATTTTTGATTTATATCCTCATGTGACTACATGTATTAAGGAGAGGTCAACTGCCAATAAGAAGCTAGAGAAGAAGGAATTAAATACATGTTTATATTTGACATTGTAAATGTTATGGTTAGTCATAGTTTTCCCAAAACACTAAATCATTGGATCCTCTATGTGTAATAATATTATTTTTTTTATATTTATAATGATGTTATAGTAGGGAAAGAAAATTCAGGGTCTCTATAGTTTGTATCATAGGAAATTTATAGTTAATTTGGGAATTAGGATTAGTGAACCCTAGAGAAAACCTATAGCATGAGACTAAGTACAAATATGAACACAAGAAGATTTACATAGGGATCTCATAAGTTATGATTTTATTTTAAATTGTAAAAATGAATAAGTTATTCATGAATTGTTGACTTATGTTTTGTTTTAACCATTTCTATTTTAGATAATGGTGGGAACTAGGAGAAACCAGGCCAACAACTCATGTGAGGGCCAATTCAACGATTGCCCAAATGATATCCCCAATGATTTGGGAGGTGGAGTTAAAAAAATCCTAGAGATGATTATACAACTATCTATGGTTATGAACAATAACTAGAATAATGGGTAACATCCTCCTTCACCAAAGAGGGAAGAGCTGGATATCGAGTGTTTTATGTAGCAACGCCCATCGACCATTGGTGGATCTTCTGATCCACTAGTTACGGAAAAATGGGTCAAATACATGGAAAATATCTTTTCTGTGCTTTATTGTTATGAGATGGACATGGTGACACTATACATTTATCATCTATATGGATAGGCCAATAAATGGTGGGCTTTTATTAAGAACACCAAGCCAAGGGACGAAATTGAAGAGATGGAATTGGAAGACTTTAAGATCATTTTTCCTAATAAGTAAATCCCATGAACTCTTTGTATGAAGATAGAGAGAGAATTCATAGAGATAAATCAAAAGTAAGGATAATATTTCACAACCTATGTATTTATTTTCACAAGTCTTGAAAGGTACACTTTGGGTTTAGTTATCAACAATGATAGAAAAATTGATAGATTATTTAGTGGATTAAAACCAAACCTTTGAATGGATCTTGAAATTAGAGACTTTGGGAGTTATGAAGAAGTTTTTTGGTGTGCCCTCAAAGAGGATATGATGTTTGGATAATGGTCCCATGTCTATGTTGATAAGAAATGAAAGATGAAGTTTCAAGCTAGAGGATCTAGTGATAAAGGTGCAAAGAAAACTCAATGACCCACATGCCAAAAATGTGGGAGTTTGCACCATGGGAACTGCCTCAAAGGGATGGGGAAGTTCTTAAAGTGTGAGAAAGAAGTACATCATGCTGAAGAGTGTCGAAAATACATGAAAAAAAGGATAATTTAGTAGAATAAAGGGTAGAAACACCCATGGTTCAATGTTGTGATTGTAGGGAGCAAGGGCACTATGCAAGCCAGTGCACTAAACCTTGAGTTCTTGAGGGTAATCAGCATCATCAGCCACCAAATCCAAAGGAACAAAAGAATTTTTATGGCATCACTACTCTAGTAGTGGATCAAGATAATGAAGTTTTACATGTTATAGTTCTTATTCACTCAATAATGGAAAAAGTCTTATTTGATTCTAGTTATATGCATTCTTTACATCTTGAAAGTTTGGTAGAACTATAGAATTGAAGCCTTGAAACCTTGAAGTAGAGATATCTGTAAAACCACCATGTGGTGAAATCAATACAACTCAAGTGTTTGAATCTTCTCCTGTTGGTGTATGTGGGAAGATTCTTCCAATGAATCTCATAATACATTCTTTGGTGGAATTCTATGATATAATGGTAATGTATTGGATCTCATTATATAGAGAACATTTCAACTATTGGTAAAAGGAAATATCCTTTCATGTTTTGAACCATCCCATTATCCTATAAAAATTCAAGGAAGATCGTGAATTTCATTTGAAAACTCCTTCAACTGTGTGGGTGTTGATTCCCTATAAAGAATCATACCTCACCCAAATGGTTGAGTAAAAGGAAAGTGTCAACCTTGCAAAAATTCCCATTGTTAGGGAATACATTAATTTATTTCCTAAAGAGTTACCTAGACTTCCCCTGGATAGTGAGGTATAGTTCAAAAAATAACTCATACCCGGAGCTACTCCTATCTTAAAGTGTCCCTACAGGATGGCTCCTATCGAGCTGTAGGATTTAAAGAAGTAGCTCTAAGAGCATTTGGACAATGGGTTAATACACCTTAGTGCATCACCTTGGGGGTGCTCCAGTGCTCTTTATGAAGAAGATGTATGGAACAATGTGGCTATGTATCGACTATCAAGAACTCAACAAGATAACCATAAAGAACAATTATCCTCTTCCAATGATTAATGACTTGTTCGATCAGTTAATATGTGTCACGACCCGTCCTCGGGACCCATGTCGTCACTACCCCAAGTCCGCCTCCCATAGGCCAGGGGCTGGCGACTAGCACCAAAGTCGTAAATCCCTATAAATGGGAAGACATTTCCTTTAAGAAACATAACCACACACACAAAAAGAGAACAAGCAGAAGAAAACACTAAGTAAAGCAATATAACAAGAGTTATGAAAGTACAAAGGGGGCGGAAATACATGCCCAACAGTAAAGTACAAGAAAAAGACAAAACAACAGGAAGGTGTCAAGGTGCTCCTGGATCATCCTCCGGAGTCCCGACCTGAAGGGTAGGTACAGATGGCCACTTCAACTCTCTACATTTGTCTGTCAGCTCCGGGTACCGTCTCGTCATGGAGTCCACCTCCGGGTACCCTCTCATCGTCACGTCCACCTCCGGGTACCGTCTCGTCGTGAATTCCACATCTGGGAACCGTCTCGTCGTGAAGTCCACCTCTGGGTACCGTCTAGCTCTACAAGCCTCAACCTCGATCAGCGATGTCTATCGTCTGCATCCAAAACAATGAAGTGCGGTCATATCCCATGAAGGGGTGAGTATACACTACTTAGTAGGGACCCCGAGACCCCCGAAGGTCTCCCATAATCCACAAAGGATAATCCACAAAGGAAAGATACAATCACGAAGTAACAACCAACACTACTTAGGTATATGTCCATATATATACCTAAGTCACCAATTCCAGTTCGGCTCCAACATCTGAGCCCAAGTTCGATCACGTCCACATAGGATAGTACAACCCAATCCATACAGGATAACACAACCCAATCCACATAGGAAAGCAAGTCAATCATATCGAAGATAATGATTGAAAGTCAAGACTCAGCTCACACAGGTATACTTCTTCGTAAGGTGATAGAGATGATCAGATATAGCCACTGATTCATCTAATATAGGACCCGTGTAGGATACTAGAATAGTAGTCATTGCCGTCGAACCCACGGAGGATTTCAGTACGGTCTTTATCGCTGCCAAACCCACATAAGATTTTAGTACGATCTTCATCGCTGCCGAACCCACATAGGATTTTAGTGCAGTCTTCATCGTTGTCGAACCCACGAAGGATTTCAGTGCAGTCTTCATCGCTGCCGAAGCCACATAGGATTTCAGTGCAGTATTCATCATTGCCGAACCCACAGAGGATTTCAGGGCAGTCTTCATCGCTGCCGAACCCACATAGGATTTCAGTGCAGTCTTCATCGCTGCCGAACCCATGGAGGATTTCAATGAAGTCGTCGTCGTCGAACCCATAGAGGATTCCAGTACGATGTTCTTCACCGTTGAACCCATAGAGGATTCCAGTACGGTTGTCGTCACTGCTGAACCCACGGAGGATTTCAGTGCAGTCGTCGTCGTCGAACCCACGGAGGATTCCAGTACGAAGGTCTTCACCATCGAACCCACAAAGGATTCCAGTATGGTTGTCGTCACTGCCAAACCCACAGAGGATTTCAGTGCAGTCGTCGTCATTGAACCCACGGAGGATTCCAGTACGAAAGTCTTCATCGTCGTCGCAGCCAGCTCTAGGGTTTCCGCACACACCATGCTCGTTTCGGGAGGGTCCGCTCTACAAGCCAAGGGGGGTCGACACATCAACTGACACGTAGTCCAGATTTGATGTATCCCAATGTTCCATCTTGACAAGAGGAACCCAACGTGACAGACGGTGCGTCAATCGAACTCCCGGTCTGAGAGTTATTGGCTTTTTCGTTCCAGGGGCCCGGTTGGTTTTTAAGTCAAAACCAACCCGACCATACTCCAACTGCATCCAAACTTCGAGCGGAGTAATCCAAAAGGTCCTTCTCACTAATAGGAATCCAACAAAGTTGACGGCACATCAATCGGGCGTCTGGAGCCCAAGTTATAAGCGTTTCCGCTTCGAGGGCCCGGTTGGTTTCGTGTTCGAACCAACCCGTCCAGACCAAAAGTTCCCCGAAACCTCGAACGTAATATACCTAAATGAACGTATCGATCCTAGGATTTCCACGCAACTGATGGTGCATCGATCGGAGGTCTGTAGCCCATGTTATGGACAAAAGATCGAAAGTGGTCCGAAAGTGGGGGGTCTGGGACCGGTCCGACCCGGCCCACCCCCCCCCCCCCCGGGTCGACCCGAACTGGGTCGACCCGAACCGGGTCCGACCCATTAGAGCGCGACTCAGACCGGTGGGCGTGGCCCGGCCCGGCCGGGTGGCACACTGGCTCGACCAGCGGCCGAGCATGGGGGGACGCGGTCCCCCCCCCCTTCCTTAGCCAGCGACGCGATGCTGGTCGCCATGTCTCCCCTAGGACCCGCCCGGCCACGAGACCGGTCGCCTGCCGTCGTGGCTTCAGCCGCGGAGGTCCCTCTTGGCGGTGTGTCGGGACACCGCCGCCTCCGGGCGGCCGGCCGCCAGTGTGGAGCACCGGCAGGGTCTTCTGCGGAACACCGAACGTGCTCCAGTTGTCCGTTTTTTCTACCGTCTTCGCCAGTGTTCCTCCTGGGATCCGCTCTTCACTGCGAAGCCTTCAAAACGCCTCTGCAGCCCGTTCTGTCAACGCCCATCGATCCCCACGTCAAATAATAAAACTGCGGAGTCTTCAATTCGCCTTTGCATCCCCGACTACTACCACTGTTTCGTTTGGCCTCAACGGCACAGCGCGATGGCGCCGCACTTCTTCGCCACATTCTCCTTGTTTCCTCGTGGTGTCGTTGCATCGCGCGCCCTTGTTTATGCCGCGACAAACACAACATCGAAGGGGGAGGAGAGTCAGTCGTGTTCATTCAGTCCGACCTCATCCCGTTATAATGATAACAGGCGGTGAAAGAATAAAACAGTGAACGGCAAGGAAAATATTCATGAACAATAAATTAACCCCTACCTCGAGGTGCTGTTGAACGAAGGTTCTTCGCGGGAAAAGAACGTCGCGGAAGAAGGAGTCGCGGAAGGTGGCTCCGTAAGCGTCAATGGCGTCGTGGAGAAGAGAATCGTCGGTGTCTCGGTACATGGCGTCGCATCATCGATCTCCGAGGATCTAGCATTCTTCGTCGTCTTTTGTCAGAGGTCGGCATTCTGCATCGTTCTTCACGTTCTTCAACGAGGAAGAACGTCCTTAAAGACTAGAGTATTTATCCCCAAATCTTCCCGCACAAAAAACAACCAAAATAAAATAAGGTTTCCCTTATTTTATTACTCATGTCAACTCTTTCAAAATTCAAAAAGAATCCACTAATTAATTAACGTGTATTGACCAATTAATGAGGCGTTTAATAATCCAATTAAATTCAAGAGTTGACTTGTCATTTAAGAGGGGGTGTGGGTGAGTTACCATATTAATTGCACGTGGGAGGAAAAAGGAAATAAATGGGGTGGGGCTCGTGTGGGCCCCACCTCACTAATATCCTGCCTAGGGAGTTAGGATATTAGTGGGTCCCACTCTAACCACCAAGAATAGGTTTAAACTACCTTAAATAAAAATAAAATTGGTTTCACAAATTTTATTTTATTCATTACTTAACCCACTATTTTAATAACCACACCCGAGCAAACGCAACTCCGGAATGGGTGTTCCTAATAAATTATCGGAACTGCGGTTTCATCGGTGCCCTCGGATTTCAATTCCGAGCACCGGTTCAAAAGTTAGGAAATCCCGCTCGTTCGTTCACTAAACGTACCCAAGCTAAACTTCAAAAATTGATTCCGGGCACACTAGGCCTCAGAATCAGGTCCCGTCAGAAACAGCGTTCTTGTAAAATCCCAAAGAAATTTAAAAAAAAATTCCTTGAAATTTCCGGGTCTTTACAAGAGGATCTCAATACTTCTCAAAGGTGGATCTTCATTCTCTCTATCATCATCCAAAGGTGAAGAAGGAAGATATTCAAAATACAACCTTCTATACAAGGTATAGGCACTATGAGTTTCTGGTGATTCCCTTTGGACTTACTAATGCCCCTAAAATATTCATCAATTTGATGAATAGAGTCCTTAGATATTACCTTGAAAAAATTTTGGTAGTTTTTATTGATGATATTCTCATATACTCCAAGATAAAGTATGAACATAAAGAACATTGAAGAATTGTGTTTTAGACGTTGAGAATGTAGAGGTTGTGTGCCAAGTTCAGAAAGTGTGAATTTTGGATGAAGCAAGTCACGTTCTTGGGACATGTGATCACAAGTGAAGGAAGTTCTGTGGACCCTTCAAAAAAAGGTGATTGAGGAATATCCCAAGTCCTCTAGTGTCATAGAAATCCGTTGTTTTCTTGGATTAGTTGCGTACTACCGATGTTTTGTGAGAAATTTCTCAAGATTTTCAATCCCACTAACTAAGTTCACAAGGAAGGGGGTAAAGTATGTATGGACAGAAGAATTTGAGGGAATCTTTAAGGAGTTAAATAGAAGTATGATCACTACAGCTATACTCACATTACTAAAAAGTTTAGAATGTTTTGTTATATACAGTGATGCTTCAAAGAAAGGCTTGGGTTGTGTACTCATGAAAAATGATAATGTGATAGCCTACACCTCACAACAGTTGAAGATCCCTGTGTAGAACTACCTGACGCATGATCTAGAGCTGGAAGACATGATTTTTTCCATGAAAATCTAGTGGCACTACATTTATAGTGAGAAGTGTGACATATGCACCGACCACAATATCTTAAAGTATATATGCACACAAAAGGATCTCAACATGTGGAAAAGGAGGTGGTTAGAGCTAATCAAGTATTACAATTGCCTTATTCACTATCATCCTGGAAAGGCAAACAAGGTAGCTAATTATCTAAGCAGAAAAAACCCTACTAATCTATCCATGTTATGGATTGAGAAAGACCCAATCTTCTTAGATATGCAAAGGATGGATTTGGAAATCATAAGGGAAGGTGATACATCCTACCTTTCCCAAATTAGTGCACAAACATCCATCCAAGATAAGATTAAAGAGGCACAAAAGGATGATCCAGAGTTACAAAAGAAAGTAAATGTAGTAATGGAAGGGAATTTCCATGAGTTCCATATCGATGATGATGATGTGATTTGATTTGGAACATGGATTTGTGTTCCTTCACCACCTGGGATAAAAAATGATCTATTAGACAATGTACATAGCTCAACATTCTCTATCCATCTTCGGAGTACCAAGATATACCATGATCTCTGAGAACACTTCTGGTGTGACAACATGAAGAAGGATATTGTAGAATATATATCAAGGTTCTTGGTATGTCAACAAGTTAAATTAGAGTGACAAATGTCCAAAGGGATGATGTGTCCATTGCCTATACCCATGTGGAAATGGGAGAATGTTACTATGGAATTTTTCATGGGTCTCTTGAAGATTTCAAAGGGAAATAATGTGATATGGGTTTTGGTTGACTGACACACTAAGATTGACCATTTTATCACTATTTTGGAAGACCTATCGCTTGAACAACTTGAAAATATATATGTGAAGAAAGTGGTGAGACTGCATGGTGTTCCACTCTCAATTGTCTCTGATCTTGATCCAAGGTTCACATCTAAATTCTAGGGGAGTCTTCAACATGCTTTGTTTACTGAATTAAATTTCAGCATGACCTATCACCCCCAAACTGATGGCCAATCTAAAAGACTATTTAGATTCTTGAAGATATGTTAAGAGCATGCGCTCTAAAATTCAATGGTGGATGGGATCCGAATCTCCCATTAGTTGAGTTCTCATATAAAAAATAGCTTCCCCTCAAGTATTCAAATGTATCCATATGAATCTTTTTATGGAAAAGCGATGTATAACTCCAACCTATTGGGATGAAGTTGGAGAAAGAAATCTACTTGGACCCAATCTTGTGCAAGATATGACAAAGAAGGTTAAAGTCATCCAGAAACACATCAAAGATGCTCAGAGTCGGAAAAAGAGCTATGTTGAAAACCATTGAATGGACTTGGATTTTGACGTTGGGGATAAATTCTTCCTTCAAATATCACCATGGAAGAGAGTCATATAGTTTGGAATGAAAGGGGAGCTAATCCCAAGGTATAGTGTCCCCTCTGAGATCCTAGACCGTATAGGAGTCATGGCCTATCGTCTTGAAATTCCACCGAATATTTCTCAAGTTCATGATGTGTTTCACATATAATTTCAGAGGAAGTACATACCATACCCCTCACATATGCTAAACTCATAGGTGGTACATCTAGAAGATGAACTCTCTTATGAGGAGACTCTATTGAAGATTCTGGATCATAGAGATATGGTTCTACGCAACAAGAAAACCCACCTTTTCAATTTTTTGTGGAGGAACCATAAGTTTGAATAAGATACTTGGGAATAGGAGGAGTCAATGAAGGTGAAGTACCCTCACCTATTTGTGTGAAACTAAATTTTGAGGGTGAAATTTCATAAGGGGGGATGAATGTAACGACCCAATGTTTTATCAATGGTATTTTCTTCTTATAATTATTCTATATAGTATAATCACATTATGAAACACAATTAAATGCAATTATACTAAATACTATGTGATCACTAAAAATAATTTTTCAACTTCTATGTTTTTAATTTCAAAAATCTAACATACAGATTGTGTTCAGTGTGATTTTTGAAGCCTAATATAACAAACTTGATTTTTTTTGAATAGTAACATACCCTTTTAAATAGTTATGTTACCGTTATGAATATTTATATACCCTTATGAATATTAACCTCACCTATGGTATTATATATATAAGATTTATGTGAAATAATGATGTACCTATGTTTTGGAATAAGTAAAAAAATGTTTTAAAAACTCTAATTTTCAAGTAAATTATGATTTTAATTAAAAATTAAATTAATCATATTTATAAAATTATTTTTAAAAAATTTACTTCATTTTTGGATTCTACATGTCAAAAAATTGTTAGAGTGAAGTTTTGGTATTTTTTTCTGAAATACCTGAATTTTGTATGAATAGTAAGATACCATAATTTAAAAAATAAGCTAAATACATTAATTATAGTCATGTATGATGTTCTGTTGTTATAAGTTCAATTGTTTTGGATTCACAGGGTAAAATTACTTTAATTATTCATGTAATACTCACTATTACTTTTCTTTTAAAGAAATAATAAATTAATGAATTTAATTTTGAGAAATCCCATCTTTCCTCCACTACAAATACCACCCTTCACACCATAATTTCCTCACATCTATCAAGAATCAAGACTTGTCTAAAAATTTCCAAATAATCTTCCCTATCCCCTCCCCCATTTTCAAGAGCTTCTGGTCTCATCAAAATACCATGCCTAGCTTCTTTAAGGAGGATCTCAAGAGGAGGATTCAAGAGGTAATTTTTCTCTCTCTCATTCCATTAAATTTCTTTCAATTTCAAGTTCATTTATTAATCTCCCAACATATATCCTCATCCACATGGTATGTTAACTCTAGTATTATAAATGTAATTTAGTTTTATGAAACTAATGGGATATAATATCATCTAACCCCCTTCTCATCTTATTTTTATTTTATAAATGAAAATGTTGTTCGTGAGTGTTAATTTATCACCTTCAAGAATGACATATTTTTTTCTATTTCTACCTTCAGATATGATCATGAAACCATATTTATAGTTTAACCAAAATATTTTATATGTATTCTATCCTATTTAATGTTCTGGATCTAAATTATGTACATATTAATAAATTATTAAACAAAAGAAGTTCGTTGTGGTCGAAAAACCGCCAAAATAAACCCATACAATCATCATTTAATTATTATTTAATGATTCATCCACATGGTATATGATTTAATTCATTATAAGATAATTTAAACTTATATAATATCATTAATAACATTAAATATCAGTTTTGTATGTTTATCCATGTTCTACACTAACTTCCATTTATGAATACAAGTGAACCGATCAAGAAAACCATAAAAATGAACATTCTCAAACAATGTTTTAAAACTCTATATCTAATCCAAAGGCCCATAAAATAACTTAGTGAAACCATAATGAACTATATTAATGTAAAAAAGGTTCTTTAATTGTTAATTAATGAATCTAATGTGGTTATACAGGATATTAAATGGAAGAAAGTGTTCAGATACAAGGTAAGTGGAAATTCTCGAACCCAACTTTCTTTCTTCAGGTTCTCCCTCTTTCACTCCATTTTTTGGTATGGTCACTCCTTAAAATAATTTTATTCATCATTATCTTACTTTTCTAGGATATAAATTTTTTCTACTGGATTTTATGTCAAAAAAATTCCAAAAGAACTCTTCTTTCAAAAACACACATTTTACCTCCCACTCAAGGTTGAGGGTTATTTTATCAAATATGTTATTCCCACTTTATTTTCAGAACCCAAAGTTTATGAATTTATTTTTATGTGATTAAACTCATTCCTTTACATGGGTTATTTATGTTAATTTTTATATATTTTCTATGCAGCATGCATGATAATGATAATGTTATTATGTGATGAGTACACCCGGAATTATATAGTGTTATATGATTGTTTGAATGTGGAAAGTGTGCTAAAAATTATACAGTGATCCAATTAATTTGGTAAATTGATTAATCCCATGAGTTAAAGTGAAATGTGGTGTGAACAAGATTCAATCTTTGTTCACAATTATGTTTGGTAGCTAACCACTAAGACATGATATTTCATTTTTTTATACATTACCACATTTCAAGTTGTTTCTTAATGCTTCCTCTCATGTTCATGATCATTTGCCTATGATATGATTACCCTCATCCATTTTTATATTTTTCTTATATATCCTCTTACTATGTTTTTAGGTCATACCCATTTGATGTATATCCTTACGTGACTACATGTACTAAGGAGAGGTCAAGTGCCAATATAAATCTCGAGAAGAATGAATTAAATAAATGTTTATGTTTGACGTTATAAATGTTATGTATGGTCCTATTTTGACCAAGACACTAAACTTTGGATCCTATATGTGTAATACTATTATTTTTTATCTTTATAATGATGTAATAGTAAGTAAATAAAATGTATGGTCACTATAGATCTATATATAATAGATCATTTTAAAAGTTTGGCATCATTTGAGAGAAATAATTGGTGATTCAAATCTAACTACAAATGATTTTCACTATGAGAACCTATATAATGAAGTCTTTTTCAAAGATAAAGTGTTGATTTTATGAGGATAAAAAGGTATAGTTCCACTTAAAATTTACATGGGGTTTGGTTCATAAAATAAGTTTGCATCAAATATTTCATAAGGCAGAATGAATGGGTGAATAGTAATTTTGATACTTAATGAGTTTCTCAGAAGAAATTCTTCAAAATACCCCACTATTCACATAAATAAATATTTACAATTAGTTTAGTAGAATAACCAAAGATTTTTCCAAATTGGAGAATATAGGAGTTTTACATGGCATGGATTATATGAGAAGTATAATAACTCATGAAGTGGAATCAGTTCAAGAAGTAAACATTCTTTGAAGTTTTTTCATTAGAAGTTCTTGTAATATATATCATTAAGTAATATTACAAGGAGTCCCTATAAATAATTTTGGAAAATATTCATACCATGTATTCTCTCGCAAAGCACAATGGCATAGAGTGCAATCTAGTATATGAAGTGTGAATCACAATCTGCAATGAAAAATATTCCAAATTGGATTTTTGTAAGTCATTTTTAGAAGGATTATTTACATAAATAAATACTCTCTAATGAAAGTTTTGAGAAGTATTATGTGTAGGGTATTACATGGAAAGGGGTCATTTAATCGAGATATCAAGCTTGATGAAGTCAGATTGAAAAAATATAATTCCAAAATAAAATTATCCTCATCTGGAGAAAAACTGTTTTCATATAGTATTGTGAAAGAAAAATACATAACTTACTCATTGTATAGTTGATCTCATATAGCATAGAATAATGAGATTAGGGTAGAATGAATTGAAACATAGCATTAAATCAAGAGTTATAAAACAATTAGATTCTCATTCTAGATAAAGATTGACTGTCATGATCCTTATATATTTAGCAGGACTTCATGTTGTTAAACTAAGGAATATTTCATCTAATACAGTGATAAAGGATTATTTAATTGAGTTAATCTGATGGAAGTCTTGTGTTATACATAAGTTCATTATAAATTTAGTGAACCTAGAATAGAGTGACTATGACCAAAAAATTGTCATTTATGAAATATAGTGAAGTTTATTTAATTTTGGTATGACCTAAATATTATCATTGTATTCTCCTTGTATTATCCCTTACCAATACAAAAATTAAAATATGTGTGTTATGTGAATACTTGAAATTCCATTGTATATATTTTATTTTAGTGATATTGATTTCCAGAGTTTTAGTTTGAACACAGTTTCTTCCAACATGGTAACAATATCTTAAATAAATTTAAATGGATTAAAAAATTATTAGTTTGGAAAATACCTTGATTCACCCCCCCCCCATCAGAGCATTTTTTGTCATAACAGTATCAAATAAAAGGTTTTTAAGAGAGCCTAATTCCTTAAAGATCCCTTAATATTTGGGGATTATATTAGATATGAGATTTAATCATAGGATATTGGGAGGTAATTCATGGGTAGGTTCATGAACACCACCTCTCATGAAAAAAATAATATTACCATGGGATATTTGGAATTTATTATTGGTTTTGATTATTCTTTTTTTAATGTTATGTCAATATTTAGGGTGAAAATTAGATAAGAACTAGTGGAATGCGATTTTTCTGAACATCTTAAAAACCATGTGGTGCGTATGTGCATGGTTCTATGAGATATTAGTGGTATTTTACATGGTTGGGGCATAGTCTTTCAAATTTTGCTACTAAACTCTGCATATCCACTAACCCCTTTACAAAAAATTATTTTGGTTCCTTCTTATTTTAGATTGATTTTGGTTATGTGTTATATTATTATGGATGGTCTAGGAATATTTTCATTGATTTAATGATGTTTGGGTGGATGCTATTAATATTTTGAAATAAAGAACTTATTATAAAGGGAAAGAACGTTATTTTTATAAATTATTTATAAATTTATTAAAATTGATTTTTAAAGTGAATTTGATGATTTTCATTTTGAAATAAATTTAAAAATTAACATGTGGTTTAAAAACTTTTTTTAAGTGAAATTTAATGATTTTGAAGATATGGAAAGTTTAACAATGGGATTTTGAATTTTATTGAAACTGATGATCATTCAAAAATGATGTTTAAAATTTTATTATGTGACTTATTTTAGTCTATGTGAGTTGGAGTTTATGTGTTTTGATTGATTTTCTTGATTCATTTTTTTATTTAGATCATTCCTCCTAGGAAGCTCCCAAGGAATCATATGAAATATGATTTGTGGAGTGTTACTCATCCTAGTTATTTTTAGAACCTAGATATAGCTCCTCTAGATATCAAATATACCTAAAATATAGGTACATGGGTATAGTTAACCAATTATTTGTTTATTATCACCTTATGTTGGGGCCAAAGACCACCAGATTCTATGGAGTGGTGAGAAAAAATTAATGTGGTCATTAATTAAATTAATTCTCTAGGATAAAAATAAGTGAGGATTGTTTTAGAATTATCTAAAGGGACAAGTCTAGATTATTGGTGGACTATCATTCTACATCAGCTATAGAGTTTCGTGTTTTGGAAATTATTTAAAATAACATTCATTGAGTGTAATTTTCTTAATAATGTAAAAGTAGAGAAGGAGATTGATTTTATCAGCCTCTAGTATGGTTACTAATCAATGAAACAGTATGTCACATGTTTCAAAAAGTTAAACCCATTACCTTCTAAGTTGGTATTTGAGGACTCACTATAGATTCCACTCTTCTTTAGGGGTCTTTACACTAGGATCATTTCTAGGAATCCACTATTTAATATTGTTTTATTAGAAGATGTAATCAATAAGTCTATGATGGTGGAATTGAACTCTGAGGGGAAATCTAGTTGGGGTGGTGACCTAATTACATTCAGAATCTGTAAATATTTAATATTTTGTGAGAATTGAAAACAAGATAGACCTATGTCGAGAAATTAGAGTGACTTTGGGGGGATAGTCTTATTCTGTTCTCATTCCAATGATAAAAGAGTGGTCCACCATTTTCTATCAATGAGGTATATTTTTCAATTCTAATCCCTTCTATTTGAAAGTACAAAAGTCGTGTTATATCTATAGTCACATAGTCTATATTCGGGGATTTTTATGTTTTTACATCAACAAAGGAATGAATCCATATTTTAGTGTAGATTTTGGTAGTTGTCTAGCTAATCTTTTTCAAGGTACCTCATTTTATTTCTTTTGTTCTTTATAAATATTTTCTCATCTATTTATCCACATACTGTTTTGGGTTTTTCATCCAGTATTCCATTTTGGAGAAACTTATTGTCATTTGATATAATTTTGGATTGGGGTGTTTATCTTAGTGTTTTATTTGTTATTCCCTTAATTTAAATACAGTGATTCATGTGTTACCTTTTCTATTCCCATAAATCTTATTTAACACAACATGGTTAGTGGTAGCCTTATATGGTGGGGTGACCTACTAAAGGTCTCACCTATACAACTATTCTTTTTGAACCATTCCTCTTGGTTATTTTTTCAGAGATTTGGATCTTGGGTTTTGAATTATGATATGTTTTGTTTTCCTATATTTTTCAAATCTAATTTGTAAATATTCCATGTTTTCTCCAATCTGTTTAACTTTATATAATCACTAGGACTATGATGAATTTCTAGGGGGAGGTGATATGGTGGGGAGAATTGTAACACCCATGTGTACTTTTTGTGGTCTAATTTATTTATTTTTTCATATTTTGGATTTCCCAATGTTTCTCAATTTTTTAATTTGGGTCAATAGGACCCTAGAATCTATAGTTTTAACCATGTAGTGGTTTATTCCATGATCAGGATGGTCATGTCATAAACTACCCTCTTACTCCAATTGGGTGTTCTTCCTAGTGTAGTTAACCCCATGAAATGGGGGTTTAAATCAAGAATCACTTACATATAGAATTCCTATTTTTGGAATGTATTTTTAAAAACAATAACTTGGATATCATGTTATGAATCTTTCAGGGGATAATATTTATGTAGAAAAATAGAGGTTTACTCTATGAATGGATATGTACCTTGTGTTTGGTTTTTTGTTTTCCCAAAAATACCCCAATTAGGTTTCTAACACATTTTTTGTTATTTATTCCCTATATCATGTAAAACATACTAATACAATCCTTAGGTGAATCCACTTTCCACCTCCCTTTATTTTATACTTCTTTATTTAATTTTGGTGAGTTCCTTTAGGTTTTTAGCCCCTTATTTTTCCTCCCTTTCCTTATTATTTTATTATATTCTTCTTATCATGAATTGGTCTTGGTCAAAAACTAGGTGGGTTGTGGCTCTAATTCCTTTTTTTGTTCTTAGTGTATAAATATTCATCCCTAATCCTTCATATCTTCATTTTTTAGGATTTTTTGTTGTGCCTATTCCAAGTAGTTGTTTCTATACATTTCCCTTTTCATTATAATCTATGTATCACTTGTGTTTTCAAAATTGATTTTAGTTAAATTAATATAAATTATGTATATACTTACCTTCCTAAAAGTTTTTCTTCATGGATTTAGTGATTTTGAAAGGAATGTATTTGATTTTTTAGTTTACTTCCTTTGGTTATAAGGGGTTTTACTTGGGAATTCATTTTAAATGGACTTAATGGTGCATTTTTACATTATTTTATGTTTTTTTATTAATTATACTTGTAAGTGGTGTGTGTGAAATTATTAAATGATGTAGTAATTTATTTATTTATGGATCTTGTATTATGTTAAAATAAAATATTGATTTTCTCTTTAATTTCTAGTTGTTCTCAAATGTCACGTGATTTTAAATGGCGTTCGAATAAGGTTGTGTTTGTGTGTGTATGTATTTCCATATATATATACCTACTAATAAACATGTATATATTTAAATATATAGAGATCTATTTAGAAACTAATGGTCTGTTTGATCCAAGAAAATATAACTTCAAATATTATATTGATTTGGAACATGATCTTCAAAGGTGGTCATTTAAAACATATTATTATTTTTTAAAATCCAAGCCCCAGTTGGTGATTTATATAAATGAATTTCTTTGAAGTTTGATCCAAACTCATAAAATGAATCCCATGGATCTATGTTAAAATGGGTTTGATGATTTTATATTACTATTATTTATATTCATGTGAGTTATAATGGTGACATTTAGTGAGAATGCTGTGTTATAGTGGGTTGAGTTATATTAATGGTATGGTATGCCTTCTATACTCTTACTGGTGTTCATATGATAAGGCATACATCCTTATCTACCCTATATTAATGGTATCATGGTAATCCTAAGAATATTAGTGGAATATCTAGTTATGGTTTTTATCTAGTCCTGATGTGACAGACCAGATCCCCCTTGGTGTGGAATTAGCCGAAGGACCAAGGGAGTGCCACTAGAGAGTCTAGTTGAGAGGATCTGGTTGGTTATAGACTAGGAATGCATCAATATCTTGACATATGATTCTACCAAAGTAAATATAGAATCTTATCATGGTGTAACACCCAAAGATTTTAATATATGATTTGTTTTTAATAATTTAATGTGATTGATATCTTTATCCATATGGGACATCGGACCAAAACAAATATGTGATATGTTTAAATAAAATATAAAAATATGACTATAAAAACCAAGTCATTTAAATATAAGGAACAAATAAGAGTAACCACTTATAAAAAATATGAATAAAGAAAATAAAGGTTAGTTTTAATATGAATCAAATTAAATTATTTTAACTAAAATGGCTAATATGAACATCTATTATTTAGAAAAGTATTTTTCAAAAAACTGTTCTTTTATTTGAGATATATTTCTATTGAAATAAAAATATTAATGATGATAAATTATGCTTGATATCAATTATTGGAAAACATGAATTTATCTATTAAATGATATCAAAAAAGGATAATTATAGTTAATTTTTAAAAATGATGTTTTCCAATAAAAATTTTCTATTATAATTTAGGATTTTAGACAAAAATACAATTTAAAAATTTTAGAATTTAATTTTTATAAAATGAACATTTTTCGAATTTATAATAACATATTTAATTAAGGTGAATTATTAGAAATTTTTTAAAATAATTTTTTTAGATGAGTAATGAAAAATACCGATTTTGTTTAGAATTGTCACTTTTTGACATTAACATAATGAAAAACAATTTAAATGTTTTTGAAATATCTTTATATAAAATATATATACATATATGTAAAATAAATTATTATAAATTACTAATTATTTTTATAAAACCCATGTATATCATTTTTTAAGCTTATGAAATATTTTACTCTAAAATAGTTTTTATTTTCCTATAATAAAAATTACTTTTCATTACATATACAAATTAGATCTATAAAAATGAATTTAGTATTTTATATATACATTTTCATATTATGTAATAAGTTCAATTTAAATTTTCGGAATTAAAGTATGATTACTCATATTAAAATTAATGGTCGAGATAACGGAAAAAAAGTTATTTTAAAAGATTTATTTTTTATTTTTTTTTTGTGGTTCTTATATAATAAATTAAGTTGGAATATTTTAAATAATTAAAATAATATTATTTTTAAATACATATATAATATTATTAATACAAATTTAATTGGAAACCAATTCTAAATATGATTAAAAATATATAACTGTTAAACAACATTTTTTGTAAATAATTGTTTCTATATATAAAATGTTTTAATTTATAAATTAATTTTATATTAAATTTAGGCTAAATTTAGGTTCATCAAAACCAAATTTTCTGAGAGGTTTTATTTTATATTTTTATTGAAATAGAAATTAGCTCGTTAAAAACTATTTACCAAAGTAAAAACAAAAAATGGAAAAGTAAAAAAACATAAGAACAAATGACTTCAAACATCTATAAAACATTTTTTTAAATACCTTATCATGGTTTTATTGACCCAAGATCACCCCAAACTCAATTATTTTTTAATTTTTGACTCTTTTACCCTTTCATAGTGCAATAACGTCTTTTAAAATTAATGGTTGTTCTCAAACATTCCATTTTCTTCACTTATAAAAGTGGATAATTATAGATCCTCATGACACACCCATTCCTAAGAATTAATCACTCAAATATTCAATATTATATTACTATAATACTCTATCATTTTCATAAGAATACTATCTCTATTATGTTTATCAAGCTCTTAATTTCCAATGATACTTTTATGATAATTTTTAAGGTACCAAACTGAGTATTACCTACTCACTACCATTTCTTCTTAATATTTCTCTTCCAAACCTACACTAACCATTGTAATATGATAACCTCAGTATAATTATTATACTAAATTATAATTATATTAATGTAAAAAATATTATTCATTTTCATCCATTGATAAAACTAAAATTGTATGCCCAAGTTTGTGTCGGTTGCATTTGTTTTCAATATATCAGTATGTGTATAGAGTAAAAGTTTTGTAAAAATTATAAATAAATTTTAGATAGGATATTGTTATAAAAAAATATTCCTAAGTTAGTGGATTAAGTAATTTTCTTATGTAAGTTTCAGAAACTTTTCTTATGGTGAAGTATAACAAATTTCCTTAACAAATCGTATGATGTCATACCATTCATCAAATTTCCTAAATAACATGAATAATTCATAGTCCAAGAAAAGGTTTTACACTTTTATGAAAAAAATTAAATAAGTGAAAATGAGAAGAATTATAAGGAATAAGGATTTAGACTCTAATATCTATGAAAATAAAAAATGATAATCCAAGTGTAAAAGTTTGTATGACTTTTTTAAGTAGAAAATATTTTGAAATTTGGGATTCATGAAGTTTTGAATTTAGTGAAAATAATTATTGAATGAAATTTAACGGATCGTTTCCATTGGAAAAAAGCTCCATTTGAAGGATAAGAATCGGGAGAACCTTCATGATGTAGTCAGATAAATAGTTCTAAAGAGAATAAAAAAGTGGAATATAGATATTGAGCTGAGCTATATTGACCGTACAAATAAAACATTTATTCAACGAAAAAACATTTCACTAGTCCATCATATTTATAATGTTTATAAAGATAAATAAACAAAGAAATATTGAGGTGGGTGGACTGAACAAAGTTTTTAAAACAAGGAAAAGATGAGAAGTTAATTGTAGTGATTGAATAGAAATTAGGATGATGTTTTATTAAGAAGTAAACTAATGAAATTACATTAGATTTATATTTCCAAAATCTTTTCATAACCTCCTAATGTCATTAAAATATCTTGATGTTGAATTTGGTTATTCAGCGTTTGATATCTTTCTAAGGTAAATAAAGTTTTCAAAATTCCCTTAAAACTAAGTTTAAGGAAGTTTGAAGAAAGGGGAAGCTTTAAAGAAACATAAAAACTAATAAATGATATTCCATGGGAGTTAAAAATAATTAAAAATTAAATAAAAATACTAAAAACATTAGTTTTTGAAATTTCATTGAGTGGGAAAGTGAAATTGGTTTCCCGCCATTTCTATTTTCAGTAGAACCTATATAAAGGGGTAAAATTACTATTGTACTTAATACTATTCATACATATGAAAAGATGACACTTTAATGTTTTTTTTATAGGTTTATATTCTAACCAATGTTTACTTCTAGGTTGAAGTTGATCTATTTAACGAACTTCCATCAAATAGAGAAGAAGTTTAGAGTGGCCAAACTTGCTTCATCGAGTGGAGATCCATCATATGAAGTCATTAGATGAAGTTCCTCTAAACATATCATTAGATATTGAAGCACAGTGAGAGGCATCAGATGAAGGAAAATCAGATAAATCAATAAGATATAGGGTTACTGTAAATATTCTAAATGGAAAAATATTTTCTAGAGGTAGAAGAGAAAAACATTTTATAATGTATGAATGGATGGAATTTTTCTAAGTAATTTTTCCTACCAATGATTTGAAAAGTTCATATTGAGTATATCTAGGTCTTCTAAGGATTAAGAATAAGTTTCAAGACCAATAGACTCTTAATAGGGTTATTTAATATAATAATGATTGTACATACGTGAATTTGATTCATCTTACTTTTCAAAGAAGAGAATATCTTTCTACACTGTATTAGTAATGAAGAGGAAAAAGAATATTTTATATAGGGGTGTAACCAATTACTAAAAATGATTGTTCAATATGGATATAATCAAATGTGATTTTAGTAGAAAAAGTTATGATAGCTTAGGGGTAAAACCAACTTTGATAGAATGGATAATTACTTGGGAGATGAAATAGGTATGGTTGGAGGATTATTATTGGGGTATAGAACCAGATATGGCTTGTTCCTTTATATTCTGGGAAAAAGTTTGTAATATAATCCATTTTTGGGAAGTAACTAACATTTAAGGTGATTTGTATTTTTTACTGAACCATATAAATATAATATTTTGATCTCTCTTTATATTTGTATAAAAAAGATGAGTTTGAGATTTATATTTGAGTGTATATTAACTCTAACAATTTACAAAGGTTAATAAAGTTACCCTATAAAGTTAGAAAGCTTTATTTGAAAATAAAAGTTGATAATTGATTCACTCTCACCCATTAAGTGATCTCATACATTGATTTAAGATAAATACAAGTGGTATCAGAGCATTGATCACCTCTTAAATATCCAACTCTGAGAATGGATAATTTAGATTCATTGAATAGAAAGGGTTACCCAATTTTTGATGGATAAAACAATCACAATTGGAATAAAAGGATGTTACCCAATATTATCTCTCTTATAATTTAAGTTTGAGATGCATTAATGGTGGTATTTACTCTCATTAATAAAGTTATTAAGACAGATTCTAATAATAGAAGTTTGTAACTTGATGTAAAATATCATAATTCCATGTTGATTTCTCTAACATAAAATTTTTATGCACAGAATACAGGATTTACATTTTTTAAGAAACTTTTGGATAGGTTGAGAAGAATTTGTGACGGGAATTAGAGAGTTAACAAATCTAAGTTAAAAATCTATAAGATTATATTCGAAGATGCTAACATTGTTGATGAATAAATTATTGATGAATACATTATAATTATTAATTAAATCATTAGAAATTTTTTTGGTTTTTTTAGAAATTTGAATATTATAATATTTTTAAAAAATGATGACATTCTAGAAATATTTGATGAAAATGTATCAATATTATAATATCATGAATATTTTTCTCTGGAATAACTTCATAATATTCTCATGGAATATGAGATGATGGAAAAAATACTTTTAAAGAAAAATGTTGTGAATTAAATGTAATTAAAAGATTTGTTAAATGGAAATATGAGAGATAAAAAGGTGACGAATAACCTAGTAATTTATAGGTAGTGTGAGAAACAGAATATTTCAACACAATCATTTTTCTTATTTCTAAATATTCAACAATGTAAATTAAAAGGAACAGGTAAAATTTCAATTAAGTGTTGTAATTTTATTGAAAAATACTATTTAGTAAAAAATACTAAGAAAATATATGAATAATATGATTCAGGATAAGAAAATAAGAAGTATAAAATCACATGTGGAATAAAAATAAGAAAAATTCTTATTACAACAAGAATAAAAAAATGAATAAAAGAGAGTGGGATAATTCATCATCCAGCAATGATTCTCATCTTAATATAAAATTATTTTTATTAGTTTTAGAATGAATTGATTAATAAAGTTGTGATGATGATGGTGGAAAGAGAAAATAACTTCAGTGGATTCTAAAAGGAAATTTTGAATCATAACTTAAGCAAAATACTGAACTCAAGAAGGAAAGAAAGAAGTTCAATAAAGAAGTTGTGAAAATAAATTCCATGAATGGTGAGAGAATCAAAAATGAATAGATAAAAGTCAATTTAATTAGAACTTATAAAATTAATATTGATAAGTTGGAAAGGAATCTAAATGATTGTGAGAAAAATTAGCTATTTATGAGAATCTCAACATAGTATAAACTACACTTTTTAATTAAAGTAAGTACAATATATTGAAGATAGAAGAACCCAAGAATATTTTAAATATTATTAAATAAATTTAGGATGAAAAATTTGGATATTTTTTAGAAACAAAATCAAGGTTTTTGATAACACAAAGTGAATTAAGAAATATGGGATTATATTTCACCAATGTAATTGGGTTTAAAGGTGAATCTTTATAATATTTTGTAAATAAAGGTGCACATAAGCTTGTTTTTTATATTCCAAGATAATATTAATGTATATATTCTTCTAATAAATCAATATATTTAAAATACAAGTATATTGATAATCATTATCTACTAATAAAGAGTGAAATTCCTCAAGAAATTATTTCCCTAGAAAAATTCTCCAACAGTTTTTTAAAATAAAACAACAAAAAACGTCAAATAATTTCTACTATCAGTCTAAAATATCAAGATTTAGAGCCCAATAATAGTGTTATGGAGTTTTTTGGAATAGATAATATTCATTCTGGTATAATATTTCTCTACTAAAAAATATGTATGAATTAATGGGAGCTACTATGATCAGAGAAGAAGAAGACCTTCAAGAATTAAAGTTATATGAGAAAATAATGTTCACAAAGTTTAGAATGTGAATAATGATAAATCCTCAACAAAAAAATGAAAAAATTTGAGAAATTTGTGCAAGAAGAGAAGTTATGGAAAGTCTAGAAATTTAAGAATGTTGAGTAGAGATAGAAATAGTACTTAGTTATTTAGATATAGAAAATTTCCATGGATAGAAAGTTAGAATAATAATAAAAATATTCTAAAGAAAATGGGAATAAATTGATTATGAAGATGAGAACAAAGTTGATAAAAATTTATAAAAAGATGATGATTTGAAAATTCAAAATATATTAAAGGTATGTGAGCAAGATTGGTATGTTGAAAAAACTTGTATGACAATCTTCCAAGACCAAGAATAAATAATAAAGAACATGTCACAAACTCAAGGTAACAAAAATTTTACTAAAGTTGCATAAAATTTGATAGCCTCATATAAAGATTCTATAGATGAGAAGAAATTAGTTACAAAATATGAGAATACTTGATAGAAAAAATAAAATACATATAATTATAAATCCATTAATAATAAGAATAATTCAATTCTAAGATAAGATTATCAATCTTAACTTTACTTCTATGAAAATTTGAGGTTCCTTCTAATTCCCAATATATGTTTCAATTTGTACTAACTTGCAGGGAATTGAAGGAGAATAAGTAAATAATTTGGATGATTATTGTGTATGTTTTATAGAAAAATTGAAATATCCATCATGAAATATTATTTCCACAATTATAAGGAATGAAGTGTTACACTTGAGATGGGGTGTCTAAAGAAGATGAGGTATGAGTATCAAACTTTTCATAAAACAAATTAAGAAATTTTTTATGTTTGAAAAGTGGTGTTTATACACTTAAACAATTTTTATATATTTATTGATTTGGGATTAGTATTTAGCTTAACAAACTTACTCATACTTATCCAAAAATAAAGATGTTGGAGGATTCTTGAGGAAATTATTCCATGAAATAAGTTTTATATACAACATTTATCACCTTTATTATACCATATTATAATGTAACCTGGATTCAACCATGTATACATATAGTTATTTAGTTAAATTCACATTGTAAGGAAACTCATGTGATGATATTTTTCTTATGAGAAAATGTATCAAGATTCTGAGATGAAGGAATATAAGCTAAGATGGACCCTCTGATTTTTTTCAATAATAGAGAGAATAAAAGTAGGGGATCAGGAAGATGTAGACATAAATTGGGGAGAGATATTTGAGTACACATATTAAGAATGAACATGCATTTTATGTGTATTAACAACAAACACAAATGGGTATATTTTTAGGAATAAGTGTGTTTTCATTGAATTTATTGTCAATATAAAAATATGTGTTTCGATTAAATTTTAATTAATAAAGGTGAGAAGTTTTTGAGTGAATAAATTTCCTTATAAAAGTTTCTTAATGAAGTGGCTGAAGTAATTTTCTTAAGTAATTCAGAAGAACATTATTTATGAAGGTGTATAGTAAAGCTCCTTAAAAATCGGATAATTCCAAAAATTTATTCAAAATTCATGGACATTATGATTAATTCATGATCCAAGAAAAGTTTTTTTACTTTGGTAAATATTTTAAATCTGTTTAAATGGGATTAAGTACAAGGAACCAGAATTAAGTTTCTAATATCTATACAAATACAAAAGATGAATTCAAGTGGAAAAGTTTTTTCCAAGTTATGAAGTTTGAAATATTTTGTATAATGGGGTGTATAAATTTGTGAGGTTATTTGAAAATAAATAATCAAGAAACATTTTTGGGTTGATTTTATTAGATAAAGTTCCATTGGACATATACACATGAGATAAACTTTCATGATGTTGTGAGAATATCATTTCTGATGATATTAAACTAAATGGAATCTAAATATTGATCTGAGTTAAATTAACCGTATAGTGTAAATGATTATTCATCAAACAAAAATTTCCAAATTACATTGTATGTTCACTTTTTTTAATGTGAAACCAACAAAAAAAATATGTAGGTTAACTAGAAAAAGTCATTCGAATGAATAAAAGTAGAGAAGTGAAGTTTTTTTATTGAAAAAAAACAAATGAATTTTTCTTATGAATTAATCAGAAAAATTTCCACCAAAATTATATTTCATGAAACTCTACATAACCTTTTAATCTCCTTAAAATATTTCTATGTTGAAGTTGGTCATTCAATGTTTGATATCATGTTGTAGTTAAGTATGTCTGTAAAATCTACTTTACACTAAGTTTAAGGACGTTTGAAAAACTATAAAGCTTTCAAGAAACTTCAAGACTATTTAAAAATGTTTTATAAGAGTTGATAAGAATTACAATTAAATTAAAAATACGATAGATATTCGGTTTTTGAATTTTAGTGAATGGGAAAGTGAAATTGGTTTCCCATAATTTCTATTTTCAGCATCACCTATATAAAGGGTCAAATGTATGATTTTACATAATATTATTCAAGAATAAGAGAATAGAACACTCTGATGGTTTTTTTGATAGGATATAATTCCAACTAAATTTTAATTTCAAGTTGAATTTGAGGTTCCAGATGTACTTTCATCAAATGGATAAGAAGTTTAGAGTAGCTGATTGAGTTTCTACTTAGTCAAAATAGGAATTACATCGAGCCATACTTTCATCATTCTACATATATCCATTGAATGAATTCATATGATAGAGTTCCTCTAAATGTGGAATTTTAGACTAAAGCATGGTGCTAGGCATCAGATAGAGGAAAATCAGATAATCTCATTAAATAGAGGGTTACCATATAGAGACTAAATGGATGAAAATTTTCTAGAGGCCGAACAGATGAGAATTTTATGCAAAATTAATGGATGAAATTTTGGTAAGGAAGTTTCCATAAAAATGTTTTTGAAATTTTAAAATTTAGTACATTTAAGTCTATAAAATATCATAAAGAAGTTTCATAACAAAAAACTCTTAAGAGGGTTGTTAAAAGATCTTGAATATTGTACACCATTGATGTTGATCCAGATTTCTTTTGAAGGAAGAAAATATATTTCTACAATGGATTGAAAAAGAATAAGGAAATGAATATTATATTCCGGGGTATACCCAAATGATGAAAATGATTTTTGGATAGAGGGTATAACTAGTTTTGACTTCTATGGATATAGTTAGGATTGTTGTGGGTATAACCAACTATGTAAAATGGGAAAATTATGAGGTGTGGAACTAGGGTAAGTCTTTGGATGATTACTAGGGTGTAAAACTAGTTGATTATTATGAATATTTATTTTGGGAATAATTTAGTAAAAGAATCCTTGTTTTTGGGAATAACCAAAATGTAATTGAGGGGGTATTTTTTCCAAACCATGTAAATACCATTTACTAATATATATTTACATTTTTTCATACTCAAGGTGAGATTGAGATTTATATTTTAATGGATCATAAAAATAAAAAAAATTAGTGGTTAATAAATTTAACTTAATAATTTATGAAAATTTATTATAAAATAAAAATTGATCATTAATTCAACCCCCAACCCCATGTGATCTCATACATTGATCCAAGGGAACAACAAAAGAATTTTAATTATGTGTTGTGCAGACTAATGCCTCTATAATGTAATGTTTTTTTATTTTTCAAATTAATTTAATATATTTATAAAATAAAATTAAAATATGATTCATTAAATTAAAAATAAAACATATAAAAAAATTATTATCCTTTTATAATGATATTATAAACTTCCTTAACCATACTCATCCAATAGGATATAGAATGTTCATGCTTGGGTCGGTTTAACCACCTATATGAAAAATGCTATAAAAATCTATCATGGATGACTAAGGTAACATAAATTTAATATTATTATAATTTTATAATAAATTAAAATTGGTTTTCTTTTTTTGAATGGTTATGTTAGTTATTTATCTTGTTATTAAAATATAATATTTGGTCTCTAAAATTTCCAAAATAAGCCAAAATCGATTAAATTTTCACACAAAAATAAGAATAAACTATAAAATAAATAAATAGAATATGATTATAAATTGTATATATTTGATTAAAATTAAAATAATAAGTTCCCTAATAAGGTATATAATAAATCTATTTATATTATTCGGGATATTAGATGGATTCAAAGAATGAATTTGGAACAAGGTAAGGGTTTTTATCTCTATTTCCTCTCTTTGAGTCATGTTTTGTATTATGCACCTAATTTTATTTATGTGGTTTATATAATATGTATTTAATATATAATATCATGAATTTTCATTGAATATTGGTATTGTAATTTTAATTACAAGCCCTTTCATTCATGGTATTTTGATTAAAATGTTACTCAAGTCGTAAGGGTTCTTTGTCTCAAACATTAATTCTTTTTTATTCATGTTTATGATAAACACCATGTTTTACCTTGATTAGTATATTCACTTCTCATGGATTTATCTTTATAATATTTATTTTTTTCAGGGTAAATACAATTCCAAATCAATTTCTTTTTATGAAATAGATTTTACTCAATTGTTACCCTGGTTGTAAAGCATTTTGGTAGATCAATTTTCATTCCTTAAGTTGTAATCATCATCTTGGACTCAAAAGTTAGGTGCATTCTAACAATTTATTATATTATTTTTTATTTTTTTATTTAAAATTTTACCACCTAAAACCCAATTTTAAATATTTCATACTTCAAGGAGTATGTTTCCCATAAATTATATTTATAACCCAAGCCTTATTTACCTGAGTTATATTTTTTTCATCAAAAACATTCTTCTGTATTTGGGTTCTTCCACCATAATATTTTATTATATGGTAATTTAACTACCTATATATAGAAAAATATATTTCTATACAAATTATGTTTTTTTTACTCTTTTTATAATGTGATTTTTGAATAAAGCTTTTTATGTTAATAAAAAGGTTTTTTTCTTTCATATTCATATGTTTTTTCTTCTTCTCTATATTTATCCAAGATAAGTCTAATATCATTTAAAATACCAATTATTGAAGTTTTTTTAAAAAATTAATGGTTTTCAGTGATTTTTAACTTCTCCTATTGAAAAATACTTTTTGAAGTGACCCATAACTTTATCTTTTGCATCAATGATAAAAAGGTTTTCTAAAAACAATTTTATATTTTCACTTACATTTTCCTTATCATATTCAAAGGAGTTTCCCTTATAGGGTTCATGTTTCATTATTTATCATGTAATATATATTTATATTTTGTGTTTTTTAACTCATGGTATCAAACAATAAAATTCTTGATCCCTTCTTTCATGATACAATTTGAATGATACTTTTACAAGGTTGTTTCTTATCTATGTCAACATGCTTATAATTTTACATTGTTACACTGGGGATATGTTCTATTTAAACTATCCACCATATTTATTTGGATGGATTATGATCATATTATTCCAATTATGTTATTATTTTTATACTCATTTCTTTATATTTTGTGAACATCACACTCTATATAATTTATATTAAATGGTGTTCACCTAAAAAGAATGTTATCACTTTTATTGACATAGGGAATAGAATTATCATTATTTATATTTTCACTCAAAAATAGATTATTATTTTCATGTTAAATATATACTTTTTGACCATCCACCTTCTTTATATAGATGATTTATTATCAATTTATCCCTTTTATTAGCATGGGAAAAATTATTGGCATTCTCTATATCATTATTACAATGTAGATTATTATTGGTAAGTTGACTGTGTATTATTTAACCAAAAAAACTTATTTATCTAGGTGTTTTTTGATCTTATTATCACTTTTATTGAAATGGGGAAAATTATTAGCATTATATATATTATAATTCCTAAATATATGATTATTGGAAAAGTTTATTATGAATTGATTATTCATTTTCACAAATATTGAATATAATGGACTTAACCTTGTGATGGTCGGGCTCCAAACTTATATAGCACCTTGATGAATTAGTGTGTCTCGTGATAAAAATTGTTTTGGTTATTTTGATGTATAATTACCCAAAAAAAGATAATTCATTAATGGTATGATCATGATATCTTAGATCTTGATGTCTTGTCTTATAGTATGAAATTAACTATTTGGTATTATTCAGTTCATCACTAAGGACAAAATTATTGTTATCCATGTGATCTATTATTTTCATTACTATATAGGGATATATAATTCTCTTAGTTCTATTGTATCATTGGATTATTATAATTACTTAATCCTTCCATAGTATTTATTAAGTTTTTCTTCCAGGATTTCCTTATTTTAGGCTTTCCCTTGACGAGCATTAGATCTCACCCCTTCTTATGTTTTCATTTCCCTAAGTCCTTAAGAAGAATATTACACATGATATGTATAGTAGTATAGCTATGTATAGAGTTTTTGGTGTATTTTTAAGACTTATTATTGATTAATTATTTTCTTATTAAGTGTAAAAAACATCATTAATTGAGAAGGAAATGGGTTTTGTTATTTTATTTTTTGTCCAAATTCTCTAAAGCACCAAACCTAAAAGGTCCTAGAAATGTATGTAATGAAATATTTTTTTTATTTCATGTATGTATTGGTTAGCTATGTCCAAGAATCTATATTGTTTATTGAATCTAGTATATAAATTAAGTTTTTACGGCACCATAACTAATGGTACGGTTCTGGGGTGCCATATTTTTTATCAGAGTAGGGTTTAAATAACTTTAGAGATTAGGATGTTAGTTTAAGATAATTTAAGGGTATATAAGTTAAGTTTTATCCAAATTAGTTATAGATAACCCTTTGGGATCTTATAAGATTTAATAACAAGGAAATAATGTACTTTTTATTTGGGGATTAGGATAAGAGACCTTTAGTGAAAACTTTTGGGATAAGTCTAAGAAAGAAATCTAAGTATAGGATAACATCATGAATATTTGGTAAAAATAAATATTATGTAGTTCACTTAGTATTTACATACTTAACTATATACTATAGGTGGATATAGGAGACAACAAATATGTTCCTAGTGGTAAAAACCACAAAAAAGGTCATAGATCATCACTTGGTGTGTGAAAAAGAGGAATAAATACACACTTGGTTTGACACTTTCTGGGGATATGATTCGGTTAAGTCATATTCTATTTATGAACCATTATAATAATATTTGTATATTTTTAGGTTAGATAACCTAATAGAAAGTTGATCATGGATAATATATATTTAAACATAAAGATTAATAATTTAAGGTATAAATTAATTGATATGTGTTTTCCTATATAAGGGATAAATTGTATTTTGAGAGTATAGATTCCAATTATTTTGGGTTTTATAACATTTTAAGAAAGTTTATGGTAATTTGGGATATGTATTTTAAGCATTAGGTTAATAATTATTTGAGAACCCAACTCAATGTAACCTATATTGAACTAAGAATGGTATAGGTTAAATTGAGGGTGATATAGGTTAAACTGAGTCTGATACAAGTTGATTTTTTACAAATATTAGATAACATGATAGTTTTATAAAGTGATACATCTTGAGTTTCAATATTCATATGGTTATTTATAATAATTTTTTTGTAATGATTGCCACTCGTGTTAAATATTTTATTTTTAGTAATGGTTGAAGAACAAAGGAATCGAGTTAATAATGGATGTCATGGACAATGCATAAATTGTACCAATGAACAACCAAATGGGATAACTGTTGGAGTGATAAATATTGTGATTATTCCAAACCCTATATACATATTTTTGATTAAAAATGTAAACATAATCAAAATCCCAAATACAGAAATGGACATAATGATTGAATAACATAGAAATTTTGGGTGATAAACATAATGAAGGAATGAAGATTAAATTTATTACATATAAAAATTCAGGGAAAGGAATGGGGGAAATTTTCCTAAACTAATAAGTATATTCTAAAAGTTTGGATATTAATGTATTTAGACTCAAAATTGTAATGAAAATATAGAATCTTCCAAAACTTTTTATTTCAATTGCAATATTGTTGGGCATTATGAAATTCAATTTCCCAATACAGGGGTAATGAGGGAAATAGTCACCAAAAATCATGAAAATAAGGAAAATCCTGTGAAAAAAATTCTTATGTAATGTATATATATATTTCACTCTATATTTTATAGTGTCCTATGACATGTAATCTTTCACCAAATATCGGATATCGACTTATAAATAAAAATCCCTTCTGGTATGATTATCATATAAATATTTTTTAAGGTTTATTTGAAGTTATTCCTTATACATCTATATCTTCCTTTCTTAGAATAATATAATTAATAATTAATAATTTGTAATCTCCCTTTATAAAGCACTTATAATAACTTTTTCATATAAATAAATCTAATTTTACATTTGTAATAAACGCATGATCATCTAGAAGTGTATATTTAATTATGAGTCAGCAAAATTAATTTATCTTAACTTAAAATTCAAATTAGGAGGAATAAATTTGTTTAATTTGGTAGAATGTGACACCCAAAAATTTTAATATATTATTACCTTTAAATAATACAATTTATTTGATAACTTGTTATACATGTGACACATAAATTAAACAAAGTTGTGATATATGTCGATAAAATATAAAAGTATGACCATTGAAAAATAGATATTTAATTAGTATAAATGAATAAGATTAAATTATTTATGAAATATATTTATAAATAAAATAAAGTAATCTTTTCATATGAATTCAACTCAATTATTTTACATAAAATGTCTAATAAGATCATTTATTGTTTAGAAAAATATATTTCTAAAAAAAAATTATTTGATACGAATTTATATTATAAGAAACATGTGATTAATTATCATAAATTATATTTTCTATTAAAATTGGTTAACTCCAATTTATTTTGTAAATTATATGACATAAGAATAATAATAATTAATATTTGAAAATGTAATTTTCCAAAAAATAGTATTTCATTATATTTTATGATTTTAAAAAAAATGAATTTATAAATATTATAATATTAATTTTATAGAATGAATAAATTTTTTGTATTTATTATAATAATATTTTATAAATTTTAACTTTTATTATTTTTCTAAAATAATTGTTTTTTAGATGAATAGTTAACAATACCAATTTTGCTAAAAACTATCACTTTTATGACATTATCCTAATACAAGAATGAATCAACTCTTTTATAAACTTTTTTTATAAAATATATGTATTTATAACTAAAATTAATCATTTAAAATCACAATTTTGTTTTAATAGAATCTGTGTATATCGTTTTGGAAACTTAAGTAATATTTCACTACGAAATGTTTTTTTATTCGATTATATTAAAAAATATTTTCCTTCACTAATATAAATTTAATATATCAAAATGAATTTCATATTTTAGAAAACAATGATCATATTATGTAATAAGTTCAATTTTAATTTTTATCATAAAATTATGATTATTAATATTAAAGTTAATGACCATAATAAAAGAAAAACGGTTATTTTCAAAAAAAAAATTTATTAATATTATGTAAATTTAATATTATAAATTAAATTAACCAATTTTAAATGATTACTATAATATAATTCTTAAAAACATATATAAATATATTAACGCACATTAAATTGGAAAATACTCCTAAATAAGATTAAGAACAAATAATTTTTAAAACACCAATTTTCTAAAAAAAACTATTTTTCTATATATAATAAGTTTTAATTTAAAATTTAATTCAATATTATTTATAAATTGAATTATATTAAATTAATATTTAATTTAGGTTCATAAAACCCATATTTTTTAAGAGTTTTTATTTTATATTTTTATTAAATAAAAAATTACTTAGTTAAAAACAAGTTACCAAGGTAAAAATAATATAAGGGAAAGTAATAACCAAAAAAATGACTTCCAAAATGTTTAAAAAAATGGAAATTGTTATTTGAGGTTTAATAAACCCAATATCACCCAAAAAACAATTATTTATAAATTTTTTAATATTTTACGCTTTATTATTGTAAGGATATCATTGAAAATTGAAGGGTGTTCTCAAAATTACCACTTTCTTCACTTATAAAAGGGGAAACTTCGACCCTTTTATGCTACAAACATTCCTACAAATTAATTCCTAAAACAATGATGTTATTCTCCTATTTTTATACCATCTCAATTTCATAAACCTCTAATCTCATTTATCTAGAATAATCTCTTTATTTCGAAGGATACTTTCAAAAAAATTAAAGATACCAAAGTGAGTATTACCTACTCCTAACCATTTATTCTCAATATTTCTCATCCAAACCTATGAAAACCATGGTAATATGATAAAATCGTTATCATTATTATACTAAATTTTTATTTTATTAATTTAAAAACATTTATTAATTCATTTCCATCAACATTGAAAAATAAAAGAAGGTTAATTGTTTGTTGTGTGGAATACCACCTCCCTAAAGTAGTGTTTTTTCATATTAATTTTTTTTATTTATAAAACTAACATAAAATATGATTCAAAAATTTAATATCATATATATAATATCATTTTAATTAATTTATAATTATATTATGCACTTCTTTAACCTTACTAACTTGTCGAGATATAGCGTATTCTTGTTTGGGTCAGTTTGGCCACCTACTTGAATAATTCTATAAAAATTTATCATAGATGAGTATGGAAACTTAAATATTGATATTATTATAAATTAATAATAAATTAAATATAATTTTTTTTATTACATTATGAAATTTTCTTATTATTAAAATATAATTTTCGATTGTTAAAATTACCATAATAAGCTTCCAATGATTCGATTATCATGAAAACATAAGAAAAAAACTACATAATAATTAAATAAATTATAGTAAAAAATGGACCATAATAAATTATATATAGAAGAATAATTTTCATAAGAATTTATCTAATAAACTAAACTTGATTATTTAGGTCATTAAGCACATGCGTAAAATGGATCTAGAACAAGGAAATGGTTTCCCTATCAAATTCCTCTCTTTGAGGCATGTTTGGTATTTTACACCTAATTTCATTTTTATCTTATCTATAATATATATATTATATATAATATCATGAACTATATTTTAATGGTTATATTTTAATTTCAATTAAAATCCCTCTATTTCAAGGGTTTTGATTAAAATATCACTCAATCCCCAAGGGTTAATTGTCCCAAACATTTATTCCTTGAGACGTGTTTATATTATACACCATGTTTTCTATTGTGTGGTGTATTAATTATATATGGATATATATTGATAATATTTTTTAGTAATGGTAAATAATATTCCAAATTAATTTATTTTAATCAAATTTGTTTTACTAAATTATTACCCTAGTTGTAAATCTTTCTTATAACACAATTGTCATTCATTAAGATGTGATCATCCTATTAGACTCAAAATTTGGGTATATTATACCAATTGAATATATTATATGGTATATTATTTATTAACATTTATTCCACATAAAACAAATTTTTAAAATATTTCTTGCTTCAAGGAGTATGTTTCCATTAATATATATTTATAACTCAAGTATTCATTCCTTAATTATATTATTTCGTCATGAAATAATTTATTTCGTGCTTAGGTTATTCCACACTATTATTTTATTATATTGTAATCTATCTACCTCTATAGGGAAAATTAATTTTTTATACAAATTATAGTTTTTTTATGCTTTTTGAAATGTCATTTGGAACAAATATATTTTCAAAGTAATAAAAAGGGTTTTTATTTTCAATTTCATATTTTTTTTATTCCTATATATATTTGTCAAAGGTAAACCTTGTATGTTATTAATGTCCTATTATTTATGATTATATTTAAAATTAATTTTTTTCAATGATTTTTCACTATAAATTTTGAAAAATCACTTTTTTAAGTGTCAAGTAAATTCTTCTTTTATATAAACTAGTACTCGCTCGTGCATTCGCACGGTGATATAAAAAAATTATTATGTTATGCGTTCGCACGGTGATATAGTTCAATGATTTTATTAAGAAGAAAATTATACATTTCAATGTTACTAATGAACATAAATATTAAATAGTTTGAAATCACAAAATAATGATACATGTTATTAGAATACAATTGGAAAAAATATGGAGACTTAATTATGAAATTAGAATAACTTTTAGATAAATACATTTCAAAAGATGAAAAATAATCTGTAAGAAATAAGAAATTATTTTCATCATGGATATTTTAATTAAATGAAATGAAAAGAACATTGAAATTGACATTTGTAATTCTGATAATTATGATAAATAATGTTGTAATTTAGGTCATAGTAATGTAAACAACAAAACATGGAATAATTGATTATATTGAAAAACATATAATGTTATAGTAAAATAGAATACATATAACTGAAAGAAAATATTGAAAACAGTAATCAAAATAATGAAAAAATAATATTTATTTCAAGACAGCTAACATGGAAGTAAATTTGAGTATATAGATGAGTATTACTTGATACAAATTAGAAGCGGAGACAAAGGTTCACATAATAAGTTCCTTTGGGAGAAAATATAGCCTTGAAAAAGGACTGGAAAAAATCTATCATGTTCAATTACATGAGGGAGTACACTATCACCATCTTATGGATGCTGGTCAGGGTATCAATCTGTCCAGTGATCCCCTGCACATGAATCAGCATTCATATCAAATAAGAAAAATTAATACAAAGTGAAACATTCAAATTGAAATAGTAGTTGTAGGAGAGTTGATTTTGAGTTGAACTGATGGAAAATGGATTGTTTGGACAAATGGTTTATTTAGTAAAAAAATGGGTGCAAAATATTATAGAAACTGAATACATTAACAGTAGATAGTGTCCCATTGAAGTAAAACTAAATTCAGTAAACTATGCTAGTACAGACCTTCAAGAAGTGGGTTCCTATGGTGCTGTAGTGGACAAGTACTATTGGTTGTTGGTTGATAGTAATTTGGTACCCCTGTATAGGTTACTAAAGTTGAGAAAAAATCGGTAAATGGGTAACATGTATGTGATTTAGTCATTTCATACACCTTTTGTGTATATTTAATATAGTAAAGATAATAGTGGAAGTAAAAAATGTAAATATTAATTAGAAAATAACAAAATAAGTAATGTTTTTAAAATACCTTCCAATTATATAACAAAATTTCATTCAAGTTTTTCAGTTATCTTGTTGAATTTTTCCTTTAAACAGGGACACAATTCATGGCTTGTTGTTTCCTCAGACTCTTGAGGCGTAAGAGTACATGAACTATAAAAAATGAATGAAAAGTCACATTTAATACATGTAAAATAAACTATTAATTTAAAAAAAATGACCCAATTCTTGAGAATATACCGTTGATGTAGTCTTTAATGATGGTGTATTCTTCTCAATCAAGTGACACACACTATGTCACATTATATGCAAAGGCCCCCTTAATCCATGGATTTGTAGTCTGCTCCATCCATGCATGCCATAGTTCTAATATGGAGGTAAAATAATCATTAGTTGTTAGATATTTATAGTAGTGATTGATATGAAATGTTTCATAAATTATTATAACTTTTTAAGAACAAAATAATCATTAGTTGTTAGATATTATGTTCTGTTCTATTGAAGAAAAATGTTACCATCACAGTTAGTATGTGTCCATAATTTACATATTAACTAAGAAAACTGATTTTTAATATAAAATGTTGAAAATAACTGAATAATTATTGATAATAAATTACAAAGATTATTGTAGCAGCGGAGTCTGGAAAGATTATTACATATATTTGGTCCTCTTTATCAGCATTTATCACTGTAAATAGATTTTCCTATCTAAAGAATTTGATTTAATGAATAAGTATTACTTAATAATGAAAAATTATTTCATTGAAGCAGAATTATAACAGTTTATAACAAATAATAATAAATAAATTATATGTGATAGTCAGAGGAAGTTCATGTCATTAAAAAATTCTGGATTGCTGGTTCAAATTATTTTATAAATGTAGTGGTGAATTAAAATTGAAAACGCATACCTTAGTAGAATTAATATTTTTAGTTGTAAAATACCCAGTTTCAGGGTTGTAAACATATCATAAATTACCTTCATTCTGTCATAATCTAAATCAAATGATGTACCACGATCTACAACAAAACAGCACATGATAAAATGATCTACAAAAGAATTGCATAGGGTCAACAGAACTGCACATGATTAAAATACTCGGAACTGCTCTACAACAGAACAGTACATTAACAATTGAACTGGATATGATCATCATTTACAAGAGAAATGTAGTCCAGTATGTCACCATTATTTTGCAACCTGTTTCTCACCGATGTCATACCCTAATAATAGTAATGTTATAAATTTCTAATCACAATTTATTGATACAACATAATGGTACAATAGTCAATTGATTATGGAAACACCAATAGAATACTTGAATTATATAAAGAATGAAACAAAGTAAATACTGATTTTGGAGGTATATTTCATTGTATTTGTATTACCATTCATTTCTTGCTTTTCGGTCGTAGTGGGTCTATAGCATATACTGCTTATTTTATTTCAATAACATTCATGTCATACAAAGTAATGCAAGAAGTATAATTAAAACTGAACAACATAACCACTATATGGTTCTTTTCAATAATAAAAAATTTTAACAACATAGAGGATTAATTTGAATACAGAATGATAAAAACCAATGTTTTAATTGCACAATATTTTATAAACTTCATGTTTGAAGAAGTGTTGTAGCTAATTGAAGTTGAAAAGTATGCAGGAACATATTATGGTTGCAATATGTCTTCAACTTCTTTAATGTCCAGGAAAATGCATCCTGTAGATGAAAATATAGTTATATAAATTAATAAATAGTAATGAATATTTGAATATGAAAATCTAATGTAACAGGTAAATAGAATATGGTTAGAGTAACAAAAATGAATGTTCTTGAAATACACAGTATATGGATCATAGGATAGAAATATATTGTGACCAAATTCATATGTGAAGTCATTATTTGTGACTGGATAGTATTAAAAAATATAAAAAATTATACATTTGGATGTAATTATACAGAATATTCTGTCAATTTCTTATAGTTTAAGGAGGGTGTTTTTTTGAAGTAGAGTTACAGGAAACATAAACAAAAATTTGTTTCAAACAGGGTGGTTTTTATAGTACCTCAAATTTAAGGAATTTAAAAGAGTAGAGTTAGATAGCATGAAATAAAACACTATATAGTTAAGGGGATAGATAGCGAGGAAGATTGGAGGGCACATAGGTCTATATAAAGATTTTCTTTAATGATTCCAAAGTAAATTAAAGTGTAGTTAAGGTGATAGAATCCAATAAAAATATGTGGTTGTTCTTAATGTAGTGAACCATCAGTATTTGTATCGAAATTTTATAATTTATTCAAAATGATATATTTTGAAAACACCACATTATGAATTCAAACAAAGAGGGTTAATGTTTGTAAATTCTATAAAACATAAATTATCAATAATACATGCATCGATCAGTTGTGTAATACCAATAAGGAATTGTAGGTCGAGTAGTAAAAATCATAGCTGAAAAATAACATTGACAATCCTGAAACTAAAAAAACATATAATGAAAATAACATAGTGAGAAAGAACACTATCGATGAGTGAAAATAATATAGGAAGGGAATACTTTACCAAAAATGTTAATGAATAATTATAAACGAAAAGAATAATAATATAGTAAAAGACTATACCATAAATGTTTTGGTAGATAATAACATACCTTATAGAGGGTGTACATCAATGAAAACCCAGTGATATCTGATAAGAAGTTTGTAGTAAATAACTAAAAAATTAAAATACAACAAACATTAAAAAAAATTATACAGGTCACCTCAACTTGTGTTATTTTTAACAATCTCAAATAATTAAACTTTATTATTCCATAGAACTCACCATTTCACAATCATAATGTACATCTCACCTCAAAATGTGTACTATATGGAAAAAATTATCCAATGTAGTGGAAGAAAAACACTATAATTTTAAAAGACATCCTGCTTTATTCTCATCTGCAACAACAAAAATGTTTAAGAAGATTCAGCTAAAACACTAAACAATTAATATTTTTTGTTACGAACAAACTCAAAAAATAGACACTAATATGCAATCAAGGGTCCTATAAATCACAATATTTCTGATGACACAATTGAAACAATGAATTACTGCTCATGAATGCCCCTCATGAATCCAGAAATCACTACTTGAGAAGGCCCTGAACAAAATATAGTGTATCAGCATGCTAAAACCTTGTTGTATAGTGATGATCGGTTTCAATTACATAAGTGTCAAAATAAATGCTATGAAAATGAAATTAATTTTTAGAATAATACATTATTTACCCTTTAAACCCGCTGTAATCATTGCAATATCAATGCCGCCACCACCAAATTCCTGAAAACCAATTCCATCACCCTGGAGCACAACCTCACTATAGTAATTATATTTAATAGAAATAACAGAATTTAAATGATACATAGAAAAGAAATATGAAACAGTAATCATTCAAAACATCTACCTGGACAGGTAAATGAATCATATTACACATTTTCATCTTATTACATGCAATGTTATATACACTAATAACTCAATCTGTCATCATCTTCCACCTCAAGGTGGGTTATTTCACTAAATATCAATTGGTTATATATCTATGTGTGTGTTTTTGTAAATATGTAAACATATATTATGAGTGGAGTTAATGATACCATCATGGAATTTCTAAATGAAAAAAAATGAATCCTGACAGAAACAACATGACTCCAATGAAATCCTCCAAGATTGTGACTGGTTTTAAGTCTCTCGTAGTTTATATTGACACATATATATTTTAATTAACATTATAGATATATAAAATAGGACAAGTGCACAATTAGATGGAATACAATACATCCACCACATTTAAGGTTTTAACACTATTTGGTGTACCTATAAAAGAAGAAAACAAAAAAAAAATCAATATAATGGTTCAATATTGTCTATTACAAACATATGAGTTTAGTAATAAATTATATTTGAATTCAAAATATAGATGGGTATATAAAAGGAACACTTAATCCCCTAGAATTCATCAAATAAATGAAAAGTGAGTATTTTTAGTCTATTTCCATTGGGAATGAGAGATATGGAAGGGGTGTGGGAGTTATATAACATACCTTATAGAGGGTGTACATCAATGAAAAACCCAGTGATATCTGATAAGAAGTGTGTTGTAAACAACTAAAAAATTAAAAATACAACAGACCTTAAAAAAACTATACAGCTTACCTTAACCTGTGTTATTAGTTAAAATCTAAAATAATTAAAATTTATTATTCCTTAAAATTCACCATTTCACAATCATATAGTACATCTCACCTCAAAATGTGTACTACCAGGAAAAATCATCCAATCTATTTCAAGACAACCATTAGAATTTTAAAATACAACATGATTCATTCTCATTTGCAACACCAAACCATCGAAAAATATTTAAGAAGATTCAACTAAAACACTTCACAATTAACATGTTTTATTAGTAACATACTCAATAGATATACACTAATATGTCATCATAGGTCCTGTAAATCACAGTGTTGTTGGGGACACAATTTAAACAATGCATTACTGCTCATGAATGCCCCTCATGAAACTAGAAATCACTTATTGAAAAGGCCCTGAATAATATATAGTGTATCTGAATGCTAAACCATTTCTTTATAGTGAAGTTAAGTTTAAATTACATAAGTGTCCAAAATCATGGTATGAAAATGAAATTAATTGTTATAATAATACAATATTTACCCTTGAAACTCACTACCATCATTTCAGTATCAATGCCGCTATCACAAAATTCCTAAAGACCAATTCCATCGCCCAGGAGAACAACCTTACTATAGTAAATATATTTAATCAAAATAACAGAATTTAAATGATATACAGAAAAGATATATGAGACAATAATCATTCAAAACATCTACCTGAATAGGTAAATGAATCAATAATTTGACACCCATGGAAGTATAATTCAACAGAATATAAAAAGTATTATTCACTCGACACAACAAACAAGAGAACCAATTTTACATCAAAATTAATCAAAGTTAATCACACAATGATCTTTAAATGAGATTGAAATAATCAATAAATTTGATGATTTTTTCACCATCAATTACAAAGAGTGTATGACCTCTAGTTATCATTAGATCATACTTAATAAAAAAGATGTCACAAAATCATTCTCAAAAATCGCCTTTATAATAATCCATGTATCTAGAATGTGAAGAATCATGGAGTATTTAACATGATTATTGGAGAATTTATGAGTCGATTAAAATCCATGTAACTGGAAACATGTCAGAAATCAAGAAAAGTAAATAATGATGGACTATTTACCATGATTAATGGACCTACGGTTTGTAATTGGCCATTTAAACTCATGGAAATAGAGTAGAATGGATAAAGAATCACTAAAGTAAATTTAACCAACCCAATTAAAACACATCAATACATAGTGAGAATTAATTGAAATATATGTCACATGTAACTGGAAAATAAAATATCCTAATGAATTTAACAATCAAATGTTTGTGGAAATTAAATAAAATTTATGTTAAATTATAATTCATTACCAGTAAAATTCCATAATGTGGAAAAAAAATTCAAGAACCTAGTATTTTGGCCACCTTGGGATTGAAATCTTAAGTGGAAAACAACAATGAACTGTTGGTATAAAATGAAACATAAAAATATCACCAGGACGGAGTGGAATGTAGGACTACAAATTCAAGTCGTACCTGTGGTTTGCATGAAGAAATCAAGGTATCCTGTGCTAAAAAATATTATTAGATGGATAGATAAAATAAAATGAAACTGGAAAATTTCAGTGAAATGAAAGAAAATACAAGACTATGATATAATGCTAAACAGTCCAAGGAATGGGAGGGTGAGACATTGAGAGAAGGAGAGGCTGAGCGGGGAAAACAACAACCAGTAGAGTGATGGGACGCCGATAAGAGGGTGCGATGGTAAGAGAGAGAGAGAGAGAGAGAGTAGGAGATGCTGATTCGAATCCAAGGAGATGAATATGTGATAATAACAAATATATTGTATCCAGAGGGAGTAATTTAGTGAGAGTTGAAAATGAAGGCAGGATTCCGTTGAGCCGAAGCTATCTCACAGGATTCTATTGATATCATATGAGATCGGCGGTTTCTTAAGCGAATAAATTCAAAAAAAAATAGATTTGTTGGTAATAGAAAAATGAATATAAATGAATGGAAACTGAATCATTCAACAGTTAACATTAAATAATGTTTTGGAAAATGCAAGGTTACCTCTAAATTAGGCGACACAATTCTTGAGCTGAATATGTCTCGCAAGCTTCTATTGATATCGTATGAGATCAAAAGTTTCTTAAGAGAATTGTTCATAGTAGACAGTGTGGCCTTGAAGTCAAATTAAAATAGAGTTACTGGTTACAACACAATTAAGATCACTGAATGGACAATAAATCAATAAAAAGTTAATATTTAAGAACAATTGGGTAAATGTAGGGTTACCTCCAATAAAAGTGAAAAAAATTCCCAAGCCGAAGTGGTATTTATGGAATCGATTATATCGTATGAAATTGGTGGATGCAGAAGATAGAGAGCGGGAATTTGTGGGAATGGAGGAGTCAGATGCTGAGTAGATGGATGAGGAGAATTTGGACATGTAGAAGGCGGAGGAGAGGGTAGTGGATGAGGGACTGAAAGACTAAATGTGGGAGAGAGTAAGATAATTTTCAACCTACATGCAGGATGAAATGCACATAGATTGATAATGATGTGGGAGGAAGATAACGGAAGAAGGGAACACAAAGTATGAGGTTGGGTCACGGTAATTCGAATGTTAGGGACAATTTTTTAGAGGTTTTCCTGGGTTTATAGTGTGAATTGGAGGGTTATTTGGTAATTGGAGACCTGAAATGGTGATGTGGATTGTTCTGGAGGTGAACATAAGCACAGATACACCCAGTTTTAGTATATATAGTAGATGATAAAAATGTTTTCTAAAAACTATTTTATAAATTCAATTACATTTTAATTATCATATTAAAAGGTTTTATACTCATGGGGTTTATGTTTCATAATTTATTCTGTAATATATATTAATATTTTTAGGGTTTGAACGCATGGAATCAAAAAATTCGATTCTTGATTTCTTCTTACTTGTATAGTTCAAATCATTCTTTTACAAGAATGGTTTTCATCTATGTTAAAATCCTTCTAAGTTTAAATTGTTTTAGAGATGATATATTATTCTTAATCCAAAAGCTTTTTTATTTTAATGTCTTATGATAATTTTATTACAAGTATTGGATTATCCATATACTCATTACTCGATATGGTGTGAAGATCAAATTATACATAATTCAAAGTGTATAATGTTCACATAAAAAATAATGTTATCACTTTTATAGAAATAAGGATAATTATTGGCATTACATATGTAGTTACTAAAATAAAGATCAATATTATAATGTTTACTATGTATTTTTTGACCATCCATATTCTTTCTTTGAATGCTTTATGATCATGTTATCCCTTTTATTGAAATGGGAAATACTATTTCCATTATGTGTATTGTTATTCTAATATGGATGATTATTTAAAAGTTTGCTATATATTTTTTAAGAATCCTCTTTTATATGAATGTGTTATGATCATGTTATACCTTTTATTTACATAGAAAAAATTATTTTAATTCTATATATTTTAATTTTAATATAGATGATTATTAGAAAAGTTGATTATGAATTTTTTATTCATTTTCTCATATGATGAATGCATTGGACTTAAACAAGTTATCGGTGTGTCCCATCACTATATATCCCCCTAATGCATAATTATATCTCATGACTCAAACATGTTTCATTATTTTTGTTTATTCCTATATAGAATAAAATATTTTCTTGACGGTAAGATCATGATTTCTAATATCATCGTGTATTAGAATATGGTATGAAATTAGCTATCAGACATTATTAATTTCATATTTAATGACTAATTTATTGTTATCTAAGGGATCTATTTATTTTCATTTTTATAGATGGTTATATTATTCTCTAAGTTTAAGTTTATTATATAATTATAATGATTACTTATTCCTACCTTAATATTTATTCCATTTTTATTCCATGATTTCTCCAGTTGTATGTTTTCCCTTATAGAGAATTTGAGTTCAACACTTATTATATATCCATTTCGTCATGTCATAAAAAATTATTACGCATTATATGTTTGATGAGATAGTTATGTGGATAATTTTCGGGAGTCTTTAAAGACTTATTATCTATTATTAACTTTCTAATTTAGTGTAAAAAAATTCATAAGTTGAGAAAGATGTGGTTTTTTTTAGTTTATATTTTTTCTTAATTATCTCAAGATATAAACCAAAATGTTATTCGGAATGTATACAATGAAATTTTTGTTTTATATCATGTAAGTATTGGTTGGTTATGTCTAAGAATCAATAGTTTTTATCAAATATAGAATGTAATGTATGTGTTTATAGCACTGGATATATGAGTGTGGCTATGGGGTACAACACATGAGATATTTAGGAATTTCCAATTAATATATATATATATATATATATTAGTTTTCTCATAAATTAAATTATAGTATTAGTTCTGTTTTATGTTTATAGTGTGGTTCTGTTATAATTTTATTTTCATTATTTATAGAATTATTTCCTTAGTTTTTATTAATTCCTTAATATCTGAAATATTTTAATAATTGGATTTTATACTTCATGTTCTGGTATAGACATTTAGTTATGATTATTATTTTAGATCCTTATTGGTTGGTTTTAAAGAAATTTTTTAAAAAAAAATATTTTTAAAATTATTTTTAAATTAGATATTCAAAGAAGGTTTATAAGGTTTCACAAGTTTTTCTAGACATTAAAAAATATTTTTGGAAATGGTTATTAGTTTTCTCCTCCAAAAAGAAGAAAACTAATTTTAAAAATATTTTATTTTAAACTAGTGTTTCTAAACTTTTTGGAAAAAATGGAATCATAGAATATTCTGTTAAATCCTATTGGGTTATTTATTCTCACAACCTACTCAAACAAAAGGGTTTTATATAATTAGTGGTTTATTATAGGTTTAGTTCTAGGATTTAGATCACTCATGGAGTGGTATATATGGTTTTGAGGATGAATAGTTACTTGGAGTTACAAGGATATTGAATTGGTAATTTTAGGTTTTTATTTACATCTTTTATATATTGGTCGGGTTGGACTTCTTTATATATAGTTTTTATCTAATGATTTATTATTTTTTACTTGGATATTTATCTTTATCTTTCCTTTTTAAGTTTTTATCCATTTAATCTATCTATTTTGGGGGTTTTAAGGATTCCCAACATATATATGATCTAGTTTGGATTCATGGTAAAATTAATCTACTTTTTTAAGATTATTTGTAAATGAAAAATCATTCTCATTGAGTTTATTCTATTTTTATGGTAATATTTTCTAAACTATAGGGATTGTGAATTCCCTAGCATCCATTTCGTATGTTGGATTGGGTTCTTGATATAAGTGTGACCTGGGTTGAAATGTTCCATTAAATTTTTTTATAAATTTATCATTCCATCTTTAAATCATAAGGTACTATGAAGTAGGAATTTATAACTTTTTATGTTCACCGAAATATAAATGAAAATGTTGTCTCAATCATATTTCCTATAAATCATAATGATCATTAAAAATATAATTTGACTTCCATTTATTTTATTAAATATTATATAGTATATTATATCAGTCATTTTTATCAATATGTATCACATCCAAATTGTGTCTTAAAATATTATCATCAAATAAGATAATTTTAATAATATAATTTTATTATTTTAATTATGATATTTTTGTCTACTTATAGTAGGAATTAATGTTAATTCCTAAGATAAAAATTACTAAAAATAATATGTTATGTGAATGTTTTCTTGGTAAAGTTATGATAAAATTCAATCCCTAGAAATTATTCCGATCTTTGAATTGTGCTCTTTGTTCAGATCAAATGATACTCTCTTTTCTAAAAATTTTTAGTTGAGGAAGAAATAACTTGTGACCAAGAAATTACAACTTCTTATAATAGTTAATCTATATATTTTTTAGTTTTATTATAATAACTATAAGAGAATAATCCTTTTATACAACAACCAGATAAGTTATAATATGTTGGGAATTCATTAATTGTCTATAAAAAAGAGATCCAAAGTCTAAAAATTTCATTACTTGTTGATTCAAAAGTCATCACACCATTTTTATAAAAAACTTAAAGCTCATTAGTCAATGATTTCATAAAAACATCAATTTTTTCACAGGTTCCTATTATTCTATTTATTAGAGTGGAAGGTGAATGATTTTTTTCATACATAACTATAGGGGGAGTTTGTATGGAAGAAATACAACTGGGTACATACTATTTCCACACCAACCATAGACTTGAACAAGTAAAAATAATCTATAATGAAAAAAATTGAACATTATTGTTATCCATAGAAAATTGTATGTGTATCTTATCAAAGACCTTATATGTCGAAGAATCTTCAAGGTGAGTAATCTTATCACCCACTTTGTTTCTCTCTCCATAAAATGTAATCATTTGAGTGATTTTAGATATCATGATGAATCCATTAAAATTTAGTTTTAGTGGTTACTAAAACATATCTTTATCCATTATATACTTTATTTAGTTCAATTACATTTTGGAAAGAACCTGATAACCTTGATTATTATCATTTTCCTTCCACTTGGATGAGTTGAAAATAGTATAGGAACTGATTTTCACATTTTCTTTTCTAAAAAAATATATTTATTATAGAATGCATCAATAGTATCTAATTTGAAACTAATATTTTTGGTCAATGTGTGATCTTAGTAATACAACTTGAGAATATTTTCTCCAATACGGGGTACCATCTACAACAGTATAACAATTATATTAAAGGAGGTAAATTTCCACTGATTCAAAGTATTCAAATGAAAAAATATGGATAAAAATTATAATATATTTAATATAGTGCATCTAGGATATAATTAAATATATGCTTCATGATGAATTTAAAATAAATTAAAGGCTTATTCATATGTACCAAAATTTTGACTACCCACACAAATGTTATTGTTATCAATGTTACTCTACTCAGTTTGAAACTAATGTATCATGTTATTAAGTATTAAATTAAGTATATTAATATCTGTATAAAAAAATTTTGATTGGTGAACATAAATTTAATCTTCTATAATGATGTATCCATGTTTTATAGTTTTTCAAAAATCCATTAAAAATACATGTTACTTAATGATATCTTATATAATAAGATATCTTTTTTACCAATTTTATATAAAAACAGCTAATCAAATCAAATTTAAATTCCCTGGTGGAAATAATAAATTTGTAATACCCTAAAAATATTGAGTAAAAAATTTATTTAGTTGATCAATACATATCTTATCCATATCTATATCAATATAAAAATATATAATTCAAAGAAGAAGGTCATTATAAAATCTGAGAAAATTAATTTCATAAATTTACATATATAACATTTTTAATGAAGTAGATCCTATATAATTAATTGATAATATATGATGGTTTTCATTAAAAATGGTAATATATATAAATATATGATAAATATCAGAAATAATCTTCATACATAATTGCATTGAATTTTTAATTTGAAAAACTATCATATATAGTACGTCATATATTTTTTATATAATGGTTTTCTTAAAAAAAACCATTATGTATTTGTATATATGATTATTTTATATAATAACTATCTTATATAAAATAAATATAAAAATGATTTTATATTTATCAGTTCTTCTATATAATGTTTAGAAAAATTATCATATAGATTTTTAAATTATATCAAATTTTTTATTACTAAAAAATAAATTATAGTTGATTTAAAAAATGAAAATAAATAAAGTTATTTAAAGAAACATTTTTAAGAATAATAATAAATATATTATGTTTTTTTATTAAATAATTAAATTAAATTTATTTAATATATTCTTCTAACAAAAAAAATATTTTTTCCTTAAAACAAAAAATTAACCCTAATATAAAATTTATGAAAATTAAAATAATTTATTACTCATGTATGGGAAAAGATGTAAATTTTTTAAATATACAAAGTCTTTTAATTATAAACCAAGAATGGATATGTTACTTTCTATTAAAATTTATTTAATTTATTATTTTTAAAAAATTTATCAATCACATAACTTCAGTTTATTATATTTAAAATTGGGAATCATCTATTCACATATCAATAACACTGATGGAACCTCAAGTACAAAACAAATTTCACAACCAATATATAAATTAAATGAATTCATGTGAATATTTTTAAAACCTCTTCTGATATAAAACTTATTAAATTTATAAATACTGTGATTAAATATCGAAACTATGATAAAATCATAATTGAAATCACAACTATAAAACTAAGATTTATCATCACTTAAAATATACCTGAAACCCATATTTCTAAAAAAAATATTCAATCCAAACAAATATTTAAGATGAAACATTTAATATAAAACCTATATGTAATAAAAAAAATTTAACCAACAGGGATATTGGTGGGGTGAATAACTTGATAAGGAAGAAGGAAGGCATATTTGACTTGGGGTAAATGAGAAGAACCACAATCATGGAAGATTAAAATTAAAGAGGAACTATAGAGGTGTCACACAGGGGTAAGGTCATCTACAATCTAAGAAGGGGAATCCGTGATAGGGTTGGGAAAAAAATGAGAGGTCTATTTACATGGATCTTTATGAGGGGAGGGAAATTAGCAGAGAGTATTTAGGGTTGGTGGGTAAGGGATATGGGGCTTTAGGTGTGTAAAATAAACACATGTATAGTGATTTTTAGGGGTTTTGAATGGCATTGTGACTGTCAAATGATGATCTCTTGATTTCACAAACATAGAAATCCAAAATTATTATCATTGATGATTTAACAGTATATACATTGAGATATTGATTAAAGAATGAGTAGAGGATAATCATGGGCACTAAATCCCATTCATTACTTGGAAGTAAGTGAGTATTCAATCTTCTACCACCACATGGAGGAATCATAATAAGAACATAAGAGATAAAGAGTGATATTTATTATATTTGGGAGATGATAGCTATTATAAATTAAAGATATACCCTTAGGAATAAATATTCTAAGATGATATATCCTTATAATTAATTTACATTATAATTTTTTTTGAGCCTATGTTTCCTATACCTCTATGAGATCTTGTCTCTTTAGAAATAGAGACCTAAATTTCTAGGTTAGACCAAGAGGGAAGAACTGCTTTTTAACCCTTAATTTTTTAATATTGTTATAGCACCCTGACCCTAGAGATCCCAGAGCTGGTGTCTACTACTAATTAAATTGGAATTATTAAAAGGAATCAGTCCCTAAAGGACTTATCAGTTTACTAGTATTGTTAAACTGGATACATACATGAGTACTTTATTATAATAGAATGCACTAATTACAACATAATTTTTTCCCTTCATTATAAATAAATACCTTAGAGAATAACTTTAATCTGTCAAGTAAATCCCTATATATCTTATTTAGTATAATTATTGGATTCTTGGGGAATGAAACATAATAAGGGTGAGCTCAAATTCTCAGTAAGGGTAAAATATTGTGGAAACAATAATGAATAAATGATAATAGTCAATATGGAAAAGTAAAAAATTGAACACATATGTCATGTAATCAATTACTTAAATGGAAGTGTGTAAATTATATGGAAAGGTAATAATTGGAAATCAATTACATTCAAATAACTATACAAGGAAAAATAAATATGGAAAGGCCAGAAACTAAAACACATGACATTTAAATAACTAAAAAAGAAGTTTATTAATATATATATTGATGAAAAACATTATAGATAAATAATAACTAAAAAATATGAGGTAAATTAATTCTTAATATATTTCATTTATGAAGAACATTAAAAACTATACCTTCAATAAATTTCACCAGATGGTTTAAACTATTCTGATTTTCGCAACTAATTTTTATTATGAGAACTTGTTGATGCATCGATGATCTATATAATGTCTGGGATCCACCCATCATAACTAGACCAAATAATTACTTATATTTAATAATTAAAATAAATAGTATACCTTATCAAATAACTGTATTGAATGAGAAATATGGATTTATTATTTATTCCTCAGTTAATCAAATAACTATCAAAGTAAACACCATATGTAAAATGGTATATGGTTTTGGCGATAATAATATCCATTGTATGAGAATATAGATATACACGTAAACTTATAATGAAATATGTTTACAATAAATTGATTATTTTTAGAGAAATTTAACAATCAGAAAATGAAGTGAGATTTAAAGATAACCATTAAGAACATTCTTGAGGAGAATAATATTTAAACATCCCAAGGTGTCCCATTCCACTTTGAAACAATAAAATCATAATATCCATGAAGTTATAACATTAAATGAAACTTAGAATATCATGAGAATAAATTGATTCATGATATTATGTTTCAAAGGGTAGTATATACACCATATAAGATAAATTATGTGCAAAATAATAAAGTATACCACATGGAAAGAAAAGTGAGACAAGAATCTCTTACTTTTAGTTTCCTTTTAGGTGACTTCCCTTTAAATTCCTCTATAATAAACATAAGTTAATTTTAGAATTTCATGAGAACCTTTTTCTTTTTTATCATTAATTTTTATTTCACTTTTCACTATGTTGTATACAACTACATAAACAATTCAGTTTACATCGGGTGTTTAGACAAAATTCAGTTTATGTGTAAAAAACAAATTTGGTAGGTCAACTATGGTCAAAGGGGTCATTATATAACATCTCCAGAATAAGATTCAGGAAATAATTATTAGATTTATACAACAATTATACTTTTAAAAACAATCATTATATACGGTTATGAAAAATGAATCAATATTGAAATCATGGAGACAATAGGTCGTATGTATGCATGAGTAACGTTCTTATTTTTCAGTGATCGTTATGGAAAAAAGGTAAGTAACAACATATCTTTCCAAAATGATCATTGTATCATAAATAAAATATTATTTAATAATATATACTTATATATATAATTATTGTGATGAAAAATGAATCACTTTATGTCGAGGAGGCGGTAGTCCACATGTCCATGAATAATATTATCACTTTTTAAGTGTTTTAAAGAGTATAAAAGAAAATGATATATATATACATACATATATACATATATACATAAAAATATATATATATATCTCTAGAAAAGTAATTATATAATAAATATAATATAAATGTTTGTTATGCCTCATATGTTTAATTATAATCATCTTTCATACATTGCATGTATCATGTGAATGAATTACAATGCTCTGAGAGGGTGGTAGTCCACACTTCCTCAAACGATGTTATCGTATTAACAAAAAATGTAAAGTATTAAATTTATGTGTTATAAAAGGATTAAAAAATCATAAATAAATAATAAATATCATATATAAATTGATTTTCTATCATAGTATCCAACCATTACTGTTTTTAATGAAAAAATAAACAATCATCATTTCGTGAGGTAGTAGTTTACCGTACACATTAATTGTATGTTTTTTACCCATTATATGAAATTGTATGTAAGTTTAGGTAAAAATATTAACATAAAAACATTATTTTATATTAATGACACTTGTTGTTTTATGTAATTATAGAATAAGAAGAGTATAGGTGGTGGATAATGGAAATGAAACTAAAAATCCTCAGAGAAGATGTTACCTCTTAATTGGGAAACTTATTTTGGTTTATACCAAAATTATTCCTCGGAAGTATTTATCCAAAAATGGAAGAATCAATGTCTAGGGGTGGGATTTGGGGAATATATTTGGTTATATATTTACCGAACCAAAGTGTTTTTAGAGGTGTCAGGAAGTGGGAGTGGTGGTGGCCTTTTATAGGGAATGAAAAGGACTCTCTTGGAGTTTTTACAAACGAGCTAGGTATACACATGTTCTTACCTAATAAAAGTAATACTAACCCAAAAAAATCAATAATTAAAGTTTAATTTCATAATTATGACCATACAATTTGTTTTTTACAAGTTTCTAGGTCATTTGGTCTCTTAAATTAAAGGTTTAGTCTTTTATTATGCTTAATTTTGCCGTAATAATTGTAATACATTTTATTCACATTCACTTATATTTTTTGTCAAAAACAAATTTGGTATTATTAGAAATTATAAATAATTCTGATTCCAAATTTTTAATCCATTTTTTCAAATTCCAATCATATTAGTGGCAGAAGTTGATTTAAATTTAATCTTATAGGAGGGACAACAATGCCTATTTTTAAAGAAAAAAATGTCTGAAAGATTGCTATGTTATTATAATCAATTTCGAAGTGAAATGGATTGGAGTGAAATAAATTGTATTAATTGACAAAAAAATATATCTAATTAATCTTTAAAACCAATTAAAATTATAATTTAATGTTATAAATAAATTATATGAAAAGAAGTTTTGAACTAAAATTTAGTATTTTTAACTATTCATTAAAAAAATAAACTGTTTGAGATAAATATTAAAAATTCACTATAAACTAATTATTATGTTCTTCTTTAAAATATAAATTTTTTTTTACATATTAAATTTATTAAAGTTTCAAATTTTAAATTTATAATGGGTTGTCCATTAAAAGGTGGTAAAATTATACTTATAAAATATAGGCTTTTATGTGTAAAATGGGGTTTGGTTTTATATTTTTCATATCAAACATAATATATAAATATATAAATTATTTTATTGAAAATTTAAAATATATATTTAATTAAAAAGTAACTAATTATAATTAATTACGTTTATTAAGATAAAACTCTTTTGGAATCAAAAAAAATAATAATATGTCTTTTTTATATCCAATTGGTTCTTATTTTAGTTTTTCATTAATTAGTAACCCATGAATTCATTTTATATTTATATAAACCATAAATTTTCATTATTTAGTTAATAATATTCGTAACCAATAACATAACAGCTAGGTTATATCATATTATATTAAATAATAGTATTTTAAGAGTACATTATTATTCGGTGAACTCGGTCTTTCATGTAATGCAAGCTATCGAGGAAGGTCTCTCTTGTAGGTAATGGAATATATCGAGGATGGTCGATCATGTATGTAATGAAATCTAACTCAATGTTTCATGCGTTAAATATATAGAATCTATCTTAAATGGTAGATATATTATAAAGTATTTGAATATTATATTCCCTTATGTGTTTGGTGTCGTGTGTCATACATGATATAGAAGACAAGGTTCATTATTTATAATTTAGGGGTGTTACATTCTCCTCGCCTTAATTAAATTTCATCCTAAAAATTTAAAATTGATCTTGGTGATAGATTTTTTGATATATCCAATGTGGAAATCCCACATCATGAGAAGATTTCATAAAACATCCTCTAAAAAAAGAGATAATGTGAAGTGAAAAGGTCTCTTTAACTACCATGTAACTAGGTCTCTAAGTAGGAGAACATCAAAGGAAAGTAGAGACACTTACTTGGAGGAAAAGCATAAATATTTTTATGGATTTAATGAGTTCATCAATCAAAAACAAGTTAATTATTAATATAATTTTTTGGGCCTCAAATCCATAAATCTACAATGATTTAGAAGGCCATTGGTTCAACAGAAATTAAGTTATTAGGAAAAAAATTATTTCTAAGTCATTTTCCTATTAATGGGTATTTCTTTTACTGACAAAGAATATAATGAAATATTCTTACTTGATAGGTTTCAATTTTATATTAAAAATCCTAACTTTTGGTTGTGATTTGATCAAATTGTAATTCATCTCTTTAATCATAGAAATTAATTTTCAATAATGATTTTCTTTTTATGTCTGAATCACTAAAAGAAACTTCTAAAAGATAGTAAGGCCTATAAAAGAGTACCATGTCTAACTATTTGTGTTTAACTGTCTCCTAAAATTAATATGGTTGATATATTAATCTCTAATTCAAAAAAGTGATATTTTGGGTTCATCATTAACATTTATTCATCAAATTGTTTTATTAAAAACAATGAAAATTTATACAAGACATTGTATAGGTTGGTGGTTGGCATTAAACCCTTATCATATTTCGGTCATCGGTTAAAGACACATGTCTTTACAGAATTTGATTAGTTTTCACCCGGATTACAAGTTATCCTTTTCTAAAACTAAATTAATATAATTTCAAAAATAAATCTAATGGATATCATTGATATTTAATCATTAAATAGACTCTTAACTAATGTTTTCAATACAAACCCAATACATAAATACTTTATCCATAAATTTCTACATAGATCCTTCCTTGGTCTATGGTTTATCTATAATATCATCAGTTAGATTTCTAAACTATGACACCATATCTTCAATCTAAAACATCTTAGGTTTAAACGTGAATATTAATTATGATTATCTATTCAAATTCTTTATATTGGTTTGTAAATAAAAACTAGATTATCCTAAGCATATCCCCTGGGAGTGTCAAACCCAGTATGCTGTAAGACCCGTTATTGTGTACCAACTTACCCTAAGTAAGACTGAGATCAACTTTTCGGAGTTATTACTCCTAGGTACATCTTTTTCAGAACAACGTCCACTTGTAGTATCCAGACAGGGATGTATTGCTATAAAACTCACATAATATCTACTTTACTCAAATTATAGGGTGTTCCTCTATAATTATCCTCAAATTCTATCTTAGGGTTATGTTCTCCAATCTATATTTTCCTAAATATAGTTCTCAAGGTTTCTACTAAGGTTCATTTGATACCAACTATAGCGCTTAGACCACAGAGAACCAGAAGTCGGTGTCTGCTATTAATTATATCTTCATGATTACGAGGAATCCATACTTGAGATATTTATATGTTTAATAGTCATTGTAAACGAGATACATAAATGTGTCTTCTATTATAAAATAATTCACTAATTATAACATTTATTTTTCCCTTAATTATAATTAAATAACTTTGATGATTACTCTAATACATTAGTAAATCATTTTATATCATTCATAGTAAACATCATGGATTCTCGGGGAAATAAACATAATAAGTGTGAGATCAAATTATTAATAAGGGAAAAAAATAGCATAAGAAATAATGAAATAATGAGAATAGTCAATATGGAGAGGTAAATAACTAAACACATGGGACATGTAATCAAAAACCAAATGGAAGTGTGTAAAGAATATGGAAAGTTAATAACTATAAAAACATTCCATTCAAATAACTAGATAAGGAAAAATAAATATGGGAAGTTATGAAACTAAAACACATGTCATCTAAATAACTAAAAATGAAGTCTATCCATATATATTTCAACATAAAATCTCATGGATGAATAATAACTAAAACTAATATGAGGGAAATTCTTTATTAATAGATGTCATGTTTGAGGCACATGAAAACCAATACCATCAAGACCTTTCACAAGATGGTTTAAACTATTATGATTTTTACAACTATTTTTTATCATGAGAACCTTTTAATGCATTTATGAGCTATATAAAGTATGGGATCCACCTATCATTTCTAGTCTAAAACATTCATCATAATTAATAATAAAAATAAATATTATACCATATCAAATAACTATATTGAATTAAAAATATGGTTTTATTATTTATTCCCCTATTAATCAAATAACTATCAAAGTAAACACCATATGTAAAATGGTATATAGTTTAGACAATAATAATATCCACTGTATGAGAATATGGATATTCAATTAAATTTATAATGAAAAATGATAATAATAAAATTATTTTTTGAGGGAAATTTTACAATCACAAAAGTAAGTGAGATTGCAAAGATAACCATTAAAAACATTCTTGAGAAGAATAATCTTTAAACATCTGAAAGTGTCTCATACCACTTTGAAACATTTAAATCATAATATCCATAAAGTTATGACATTAAATGAAACATAAAATATCATATGAATAAATATATTCATGATATTATGTGTCAAATGTAAGTATATACACCATATAAAAAATCAATTACACAACAATAAAGTATGCCTCATGTAAAGAAAAGTGAGACAAGAATCTCTTACCTTTAGCTTCCTTTAGGGTGAAATTACTTTAACTTCCAATATACTAAACAATTGTTAATTTTATAATTTTTTGAGAACCTTTTTCGTGTTTATAATTACTTTTATTTCATTTTTTACTATATTTTATACAACTACATAAAAATTATGTTTACGTCAGGCATTTAGACCAAATTTGTTTTATGAATTGAAAACAACATTGGTAGGTCAACTATCGTAAAAGGGGTAATTATAAAAAATCTATAGAATAACAATAATGACATAATTTTCATATTTATATATCAATTATTCTTTTAAAAAAATCATTACATACGTTTATGAAAAATAAATCGAGGTTATAATCATAGAGACGGTAGGTCGTACGTACGTATGAGTAATGTTCTTATTTTTTAGTGATTGTTATGGAATGAACGTAAGTAACACCATACCTTTACATAATGATAATTATCTCATAAATAACATATTATTTAATCATATATATACTTATATATATAATTGTTGGGATGAAAAAGGAATCACATCATGTCGAGAAGGCGGTATTCCACACATCTATGAATAACATATCACTTTTTAAGTGTGTGAAAGGGTTATAAAGAAAATTATATATATAAATATATTTATTTCCAGAAAGGTAATTATATCATGAATATAATATATATTTTTTTTATTTCTCATATTTTTAATTATAATCATATTTTATAAATTCCATGTATTGTTTGAACGAATCGCATCTCTTTAAGGGGGCGGTAGTCCATACTTCCTCAAATGATTTTATCATATTAACACAAAATGGAAAGTATTAATGGAATCTGTTATAAAATGATTAAATAAGTATAAATACATAATAAATATCATATATATCATATATAAACATATTTCCTTTCATAATTTTCAACCATTAAATTTGGTAAAGTAAAAAATGAACAATCATCATTTCGTGAGGCACTAATTCTCCGTACACAAAAATAGTATATGTGTTACCCATTAAATGGAGGTGTGTGTATGTGTAAGTCAAAATATTAACATAAAAACATCCTAGCATATTTATTGTACTAGTTTTTTATGTATGTATATAATAATATGAGTATTGGGGTGGATAATGGAAATGAAACTAAAAAGATTAAGTGAAGACGTTACCTCTTAATTGAGTAACTTCTTTTAGTTTATACCAAAATGATTCCTTAGAAGTTATTATGCCCAAATATAGGATTCAAGGAAAATTATAGAGATTTTGGGAAGATATTTGGGTAGATATTGTCTGACCCTAAGTGGTTTTAGAGTTTTGAGGAAGTGGGAGAGGTGGTGGCAATTTATAAGGAAGGAAAGGGACTCTATTGGAATTTTTGGAAACAAGTTAGGTGTAAACATGTTCTTACCTAAAAAAATAGAAATCAAAAAAAATAAATAATGGAAGGTTAACGGAATAATTATAATCATACAATGGGTTTTTGACAACTGTATAGGTCATTTGGGCCCTTAATTTAATGGTTTATTCCTTTATTAAGCTTAATTTTTCCATAATAATCGGAATTAATTTTAATCACATTCACTAATTATTTTGTTAAATGAAATTTGGTATTTTTAGACATTATAAATTATTAAGATTAATTATGGAATAAATTTTTTTAAACTAAAATCATATAATTGGTGTAATTTTATTTAAATTTAATCCATCATGTAGGATGACAATGTAGGTTTTTAAATAAAAAGAATCATAAAGTTTTCTATGTTTTTATAATCAACTTAATGGTGAAATTGATTCAAATGATATAAATTTTATTAATTAATAAAAAAATTATCAAATTAATTTTTAAAACCAATTAAAATTAATGTTATAAACAAATTAGATTAAAAATCAATTTTGAACTAAAATTCAGTATTTTTAACTATTTATTAAAAAGTAAAATGTTTCAGAAAAAAATTCATCCTAACCTAATTATTAAGTTAAAATTTTAAATATTAAGTTTATTTTGACATATTAAATCAATTAAAGTTTCAAAATTCAAATTTAATTTGGTTTTTCCATTAAAATGTGGTAAAATTGACTTTATAAAAATATAGGTTTTTATGTGTAAAATAATGCTTATTCTTATCTTTTTCATATCAAACATAATTGATTAATATAAAAAATATTTTTTTTAATATATAAAATATATATTTTAGTAAAATAATTAAATAATTCTATTTAATTATGTATATTAAGACATAACTCCTTTAGAATCATAAAAATAATAATGATTCTTTTTTATATCCAATTCGGTTTTATTTTTTTTTTCCTCATTAATTGGTAACACGTGAATTCATTTTATATTTATATAAACCCAAAATTTTCATACGTTAGTTAATATTATTCATAACCACTAACATAAAAGCTATTTTATATCATATTATATTGAATAATAATATTTTAATAATACATTTTTATTTGGTGAAACTAGATCTTGCGTGTAACATAAGTTATCGAGGAAGGTCTCCCTAACATGTAATGAAAGCTATTGAGGATGGTCAATATTTCCTATAACGTAAGATAACTTACTGTTACATTCATTTAAATTTAAAGAATCAAAAATAAATAGTAGATATATTATAAAGTATCTGTAAATTATATTCCCTTACTGGCTTGGTATCACGTGTCATGCACGCTATTGAAGATAAGGTTCATACTTTATAACTTTAGGGTGTTATAATTATTCTATATTTATCTACTTTTATCACTAAATATTTATTTTACTATTTCATTAAATGGATTTAGTGTTCCAATTATACCTCTTACCTTATACACTAATCTTACTCTCTCTATCTCTCTTATTAAAGTTCAATCATTACGTCCCTCCACTTTTTGGTCATGTATATAATAGATATGGGTAGTATAATGGGGAGTGGTTGTATGATTATGGTCCATGTACTATGTATATCTCATCTTTAATTGGATAATTGAGATGATTTGTTAAATATTCCACCACCAAATAGTATTTTTCAAAAAAATACCTTACATTAAGGTTAAGTGAAATTTACCAATATGTTGGCCATGATAAGGCTTTGATATAGTGGGATTGGAGGAAAGTGAAATAATTGATGGTAAATGTTTCCCAGACCATGATATTAAATTTGAATGAAACCCCTAGAGGGGTAATGACTAAGGGGGTTATCAAGATAAGAAGTAAATAAAGAAGAGAACCCACCAAATAAGATTGAGGAAGAAATAAGAGTATAAGAGACATAAAGGATAACCTTCACCATAATGAAATAACTAAGAAACCCTGGAAATGTCAAGAGAGATGATATAACACTAGATTCTATAAAAATGTGGATCCATAATTTTTAATTCTTTATATGCTCGATTGAGTTATAATTTCTAATGCTAAAGCTAAGAAGATATATTTACAATGTGATTTAATTTATTGTATATAATTCCAGATAAGAGTGAAACAAACTTGGTTGTGTGATTAATTATATTGATTCACACCTCTAAGTGATAATTTTTAAGATGTAAACACTTTATTATAACTGTGATATGACACATCTAGTGATCTACCCAAATTTTGATAGTTCTCTTCCTCATTCCATTTATTTTTTCCTCCTCCGTGATTTGTTTTGTGTTTATTAATTTAAAAAATTAAATTAAAAAAAGTTATAATAATAAGATATAGAATGTAGATATACTCCTTATGAAACAACATGGAGGTTCTACGATGATATACTCCATTAAATATTTTTAAAATATTTTTTGATAAGTTCCTTGTAATAAGGTCCTCTGTCAAATTTTGCGCCATTGTTGGTAAGTAAAAAAAAATTCAATGATTTTTTATTTCTTTTATTTATTTTTTATTTTGTTTTTGTTATCATTATATAATAAAATTTGTTAATTATGAGAAAGTAAAATCCAAATTCATGTTATGTATTAACTAAATTCTCACAAGTTAAAGAATTTATTTGTAAAATGGGACATATGAATTCGAAGAAATATCAAGAATTGAAAAATAGGAAGAATTTGTATGATTTTTTTAAAGAACAAATTCTATTCATTAAAGAACATAAAATAAAAATAGAATAAGTTTTTGTTGATGGGATATGAATCGTAGTTATTGTAGAATTTCTTAAAAATAATAGATAAATAATAAAATATTCCAATCATAGTAAAATATGAATTGGTAAAATAATAATAAGATTACCCTCAGATATTTTATACTATAAAATAATAATAGAAGCTGAAAGAAAGAATATTATATGATGACCTACTACCTCTATTCAAAATAAACATATTAGAGCCATTTCCAAAAGTGGAAGAGATAAAATATGAGAAGATATTGGGATATAGTTTAATTTTAAACTCATTTTATTCAAATTTTTGTATTTGAAAATTTAAAAAATATCTTCTCCTATAATTAAAGTATATATTTAAAAAATGTTTTGATTCATTTGGAGGGTGATAAAGAAAAAGAAACCAAGAATGATTGGGTAGTAACTTTTAGGGATGCATTAATAGATTCACATGTTAAGGAATGTGATGAAAAGCTCCCTAAGGAATTTCATGTTAAGAAAAAACCATAATATTATAATCATGAGGGAGAATATGAAAATATTAATTCAACTCATTTTCATTTTTTCTTAACTGGAATTATTTTTTATTCTCCTAATGTTAAAATCATAGATTTGGTGCACTAATTTATTTCCCTATATTAATAAAATAATGGGATTCAATAGCGTATTGAAGATGTTTTAATTTTATCCTTTAGTTACAAAATATACTTGGTTAGGAGCTAGAAACCAATTAGAAATCTATATCTCACCAAAAAAAATAGGATGCACTTCTTAAGATCAATATGAAACACTCAATGATCATTTTATTCTTTGAAATTAAAGTAAGAGGATACCTACCTTCTATCACCCCAAGTGACATGTATCTTAATGGATAGAGAGTGATTAAAAAATATCATTCTCAAAGATGCACGCAAAAAAGATATTTCATTGGTATCACAAGAGATAATCACATGTGGTGGTTCATATTAAGGAAACCACATCCCCATATGAAAGGGGATAAACATTGTTACTATTTAGTTATAGAAAGTAAAACATTTAGTGATTTTGGTTGTAACACCCCAAGAATTTAAAATATTTTCCTTTTAGAATAAATTTAAATTTTTATAGAATTATTTAAATAAAACACCAAGTTAATATCACATTATAAGAAACAATGAGTTATTTTTTTTACATACAAAACCATGTTTTACCACTTTTTAATGTCACACCTATTTTAAAACAAAATTTTGGAAATTTGATAAATTTTGGAAATTTTAAAAATTTTATTTTTCAAAATAAACTTCATTTTTGAATTTGTAATGTCAAAATTGTCTAAGGGTGAATTTTTTTTTTTTTGAGAAGTTTAATGTTTTTTAGAAAATAGTGAAAAACACTGCATTTTAGTTAAAACTTCATTTTCATTTAAATAATTATTAGTGTTAAATTAAATTTTAAATTTGTTTTTAAAGTCAAAATAGATAAATTATTCATATATTAATCCAATTTTCATCATTTTAATCACTTTTATATTGAATTTATATATAAATACTTATTGAACATTTGACTATTGTTACATTAAAAAAACTATTTTCTCCACACATATATAAAATTTATTTTAAATTAATTTCTACCACTTATGTGATTGGAATTTGGAAAATTAGATTTAATATTTTGAACCAAAATAATTTATAATATCTAATAATTTAAACTTATTTTTTGACAAAAAATATTAGTGAATGTGATTAAAATTAATTGTAGTGGTTATGAGGAAAATTGGAATAACAAGAGACTAAACCTTAAACTTAAGGACCAAAATGTCATATAAAATTGTCAAAAATACCTTTTATGATCCTATTTAGACTCTATATTCCATTTTATGTAATTGGGTTCATTATCAGAGCCACTGGATATATTAAAAATGTAGGTGGAATTCCCATTTTCAAAATATAAAAGAATGCCATGCCTCCCCCACTACAAAAAGGCACTCACTCTTCCCCCTAATTCACACTAATCAATACTTGGATCAAAAAAAATATAATTAAATAATATCCCAACATCCCTCAAATAGTATTATAATCATCCCTTTTGGTATAAATCCATCCAAGGAATCCCTTTGGTGAAAATTTAAAAAAAGTTACCCAAAGAAGAGGTAACATTAATCCTCAAGTTATTTTGTATTATTTTAATTCTCCAACTCCTCAAATATTATTATTCCATGATTAAATAATTACCATAATATAATAAATATACTGATATTTTTTTATATTGATTTTTCAACCTACACATTCACACACCTCCATAAAATGGTTAATGAACTTATCTTTCGTGTGTACGGAAGACTACCGCCTAGCGAAATGATGATTGTTCATTTTTACTTTACCACCTTTCATGGTTAGGAATTGTGATAGAAAAAAAATTTGTATGTGAAATATATGATATTTATAATTCCTTTAATCTTCTTTAATTTATATAAAACACATACCTACAAGATTTCCATTTTTTGTGTATATGATAATATCATTTGTGGAAGTGCGGACTACCGCCTCTTCAAAGTGATGTGACTCATTCACACTATACATGAAACATATAAAGGATGGATTTAATTAAATATATGTGAGATAAATTAAATATATATGATATTAATGACATAATTAACTTTTTTTAAATATTATATATCATTTTTTTATTACCTTTTTTACATGCTAAAAAGTGCTGACGTTAGTCATGGATGTGTGGGCTACCGCCTCCTTGACACAATGTGATTCCATTTACATCATAATAATTCTATATATAATTATATATGATTAAATAAAATATTATTTATGAAATAATTTACATTATTTAAATAGATAATGTTACTTATATTCTTTCCAAAACCATCACTGAAAAATGGGAATGTTACTCATGCGTACGTACGGCCTACCATCTCCATGATTATAATGTTTGTTCATTTTTCAAAACCATCATTAATGATTTACTTTATAAGTATAATTTATATACAAATATGATAATTATTTCATGATTATTTTTTTAGATATTCTTATATAATGACCCCTTTGACCACAGTTGACCTACCAAAGTCATTTTTGACACATAAACCAAATATGGTCAAAAGACCCAACATAGACTTAATTGTTTAAGTTGTTGTTCAAAACATTGTAATAAGTGAGATAAAAGTAATTATAAACCTAAAAAGGTTATTAATAAAGTAAAAAATTAATATAAATTCATTATTCAATAATATAAAGACACATGGGACAATTCACACTCAATGTAAGGATATTTCATCTCAATTTACATTCCATTGAGAATTATTTGTTTTTATGCACCAATTCACTTTTATATGGTTTATATACTACCCTTTGACATGTAATATTGTGAATATAATTATTATAATGATATTATAAATTTTGTTTTATTTTATTCCATTATTAGGATCATGATTCAAATTTTTCAAAGTGGTATGGGACACTTTGGAATGTTTAAAGAATATTATCCTCAAGAATTTTTTAATGATATTTAAATGGTATTTACATTCATCAAAGTCAAAAACCCTTATTGTTACTTATCCTCCACTGAGTAAATATTGATAAATATATATTATTTATTCAATATGGATATTTGATGATAATTCATATTGTTTATTAATTTAATCAATTATTTTATATGAGGAATGCTTTGGACAGGTGGTTGTGGGTGGGGCCCAGACTTTATATATCCCATTGATGCATCAAAAGGTTCTCATGAGATGAATATGTTGACAAAATTTAATAGGTTTATACTTGTAGTTTTAAACTATCTTTTGAAAGGTCTTGACGATAAAGGTTTTCATATGCCCCGGACATGACGTCCAATAAATATGCATTTCTTTTATAGATTTTTCAATTATCATTATTATTATACATGGGTTTTCATATGATAAAATATATGGATGAATTTTATTCTTAGTTTATTGATTAAATTGAATGTGTTTCATTTATTAACTATGTCATACTGATTGTGCCTTATCTATTTATTTGAATTGAATGTGTTAACTATTATTTTTCATGCCATGTTGTTTTTTTCTCTTCAATTTATTATTAATTATTATTTACTAACCTTTATTGATAATTTGATATCACACTAATTATTTTTCATTTCCTTAGGTTATGAAGAGTAATCTTATGAGTGATTTTCAAGGATTCTAGGTTTTTTCTTGTTTTGTGTTTTATTTTTTATTTTTCAATGTATTATGGGTATCATGTATGTAATATATCTTTACAAAACTGTTAAAATGTTTGTTATTTTATGATTTAATTTCTTTTAATCATGTTAATATAATAAAATAATTCTCCAGATCTGATATTTTTTGGTTGAGGAATTATATTTTGTATCCAAGGAAGTTTAGCAGCAACATTGGAAACTAGATTTAGAAAACATAGATTACAGAACATAACCCAACGATAGACATTGAGAATATATTTAGAAGAACATATTATATTTTTATCAAGGTATAGATTATTTGGGTATTCCTAGAAATACTTCATTTTCATGATACAATAAGTGGATGTGGTTCTGGTATAGATGTACCTAAGAGTAACAACTCTAACAAGGTGTGTCGGGCCTAACTCGAGCGTAACCTAGTACACGATAATGTGCCTTACTACACACCTAGTTTGACACTCACATGGGATACACTTAATAAAATTTTAATTTTATTTACAAACCATTATGAAGGATTTAAATGTTAATATATCCCTAAAGAAACCATGTTTGTTATTAAGATATTTGTTATGGAAGACATTTTCAATTTATGATAAGTTTTTTACTAGTTTTGGGATTATTCATTATGTTATATAATGTTATGATCTAATACAATATATTAAATTTTTTAGAAATTATGTAACACCCCAGGTAAATAAATAATATTACTCTTTCATATTTATTAATATTTTTGAATAGAATATTAATATTACTTTAAAGGGGATGTTATGTTCGATGGCGTACCCAATACGCAACAACGAGTTTCTTTGAAATCTTACGATGCACACTAATAACATAACAATATTATTGTAAATGGTAGTAAAATCCTAGTCGATGTAATGAAGGGAATGAAAAAAACTAACTAAAAAGTGATTATATATGCTTGTAAAATATTTTTGCATTTATTCAATAAATGTTAGATGGTTAAAATTCGAATGAATCCAATTTTAAACGTAAATATTCTAATATTCTTTAAAAGGTCGACTAACCACATTTTGATGGAGAACCCCTTTTAAATCCAATTTTTGACAATTTTATATGTTATATTTGGAAAAATAAAATCCTTCTTTAGAATTGGGACATCAAAATTTACTTTGTGTATGTTTTAGGTATTTTTCCGATAAAGTTCATTTTTTAATGAATAGTGTAAAATGCTGTATTTTAATTCAAAACCTCCTTTCAATATAATTTATTTATATTATTAGATTATATTTTTAATTGGTTTTAATGTTCAATTAGATTATATTTTTACCATTTAATCCAATGGTGTTCATTGGAATTAATTTCACTTTTAAATTAGACTTAAACTAGTGTCAATCTTTTGGTATATTTTGTTTCTTAAAAACACACTATTTGTTTTGACACCGGGAATTAATTATTAAATTGATTAATGAAACTTATATGTTTTGAATTTTTTAAAATAGAAATAATTTTTGAATTCAGAATATAAAATATATCTTAGGGTGAATTTTTAGTATTTTTCTGAAAAACTTCAATTTTTGATGAATAGTTAAACCACTAAGTGGTAGTTAAAAAACTGATTTTTGGTTTAAATGAAATTTTACCACCTCTGTGATTTTAATTAAAAAATCGGACATACATGGTTTTCATTAGGATGTAAAATGCGGTTCAATGAGATGAGAATAATTTTTGGTGAATAGTGACTTTTAAGTTTTATTAATTGCGATTAAAGATAATTAGTGTAATTTAAGGTAAAGATAATGTAATAATAATTTGAAATGACCTTGACACATTTCCTAACCTTATTGGATGAGTCATAACCGACCAATAAAATCCATGGGTCAACTTGGGGACCCCATTGAGCCACTTGGGCAAGAAAATGACATTAATAACTTTTTATTTAAAGTTAAAATAAAAATGTCACAAACATGTATTATTTTACTAAAACAATTTTTACATGGGGTTATACAAGTCATATTTTTTACTATTAATATTCATTGGAAAGATAAAAATATTTCCTACATCATAGTATTTTTTTATAATTTTTAGACATTAAATAAATGAATTTATTTATGACACCATGATGATGTAGTGATCACCTCATTAATGAACGATTTAAATAAAATGAAAAGATTATATAAAATCTAAGATACACTTGTCAAAAATATATTTTATGGGTGGATTTAGAACCCTTATCACCTTATCCTAGAAATATATAATTTTAGAACCTTTGATATCCGAAAATAACTTTATAATAAAGTAACTTTTCAAGACTTTCCAAGAGTGCCCCTCCTCCCTCTTATAAAAGGCCCCCACCACTACCTCCTTACCCACACCTCTCAAGCTCTTGGCTCGTCCAAACTCTGCTCATATTGTCTCTCCACATCCCTCTATTCATCCTAGAAGCCTTACCTTAGGCAGAAAGATCTTCAAGAAACCCTTTTGGTTCAAACCAAAGAGAGTTACCCGATTTAAAGGTAAAGTCTTCTCTAATGTTCTTTTGTTTTATATTTCTTCTCTAATCCCCTAAACTCTTTTTATTCCTTTATTTTGTAAAAACACCAGTATCTTAAATATAATATATGTTGTTATAAGAAGGTTTCGAGCTACACTTACACATACCTTCATCTAATTGTTAAAGAACATACTGTTTCTGTGGATGGTGAATTACTGCCTCACGAAACGATGATTGTTCAATATTCTTTTAACACCTTTAAAGGTGGCCATTAAGATGTCACTATATTTATATATGATATTTAATATGTTTATTTTTTCCTTATGCTTCTGTATTTTTCATTTATGTCATACCTTTATGTTTTCCATTATGGGTAAACGTGATATCTTCATTTTAGGAAGTGCGGACTACCGCCCCCTCAAAGTGTTTTGATTTGTTAATGCCATATGTGGGACGTTTAAAGGATGGAGTTAATGATATTATATATATGATATTATACTAGAATTATAATATACCTTTATATCATTATGATTTCATTCTATTTAATACGAAATAGATATGAAAGTCGCATTCATGCGTACGTACGGCTTACCGTCTCCATGAAAGGTGCATTTCATTTATTACCTCTAAATGGTATGTAATATTATAAATGAATTTATATACTGAATATTTATGATATATATGATATCTACATCAAGAATATAATTCTGGATATAATGGTTATTTTACCACATGAACAACTTGTAATTATAAGCAGTTTATTTTTGACTCATGTACCGAAAATCGACAAAAACGTCTGATATGAACTCACATTATTAAAAATTTATTATAACATTATAATATGTGATATGAACTGAATAATAATTTTTAAAGGAGTTCCTTAAGAAATTATAAATTGACCAAAGTTTATTATTCAGTAATATAAAAAAATGAACAAGACAAGTCGGACTTGAGGTAGGGCCATAAGGATTGGGGTCAAGCCCCTTAATTAAAAAGAAGAAAAAGACAACAGAAACCCCTTTTAAACTAGGTAAGGGAAAACCCAGTACGTGCCCATAGGGCCAAAGGGATTAACCTCCCGAAAGAAGATGGGGATAACCCATAAAATGACCAAAGGCCAGAGATAAGACAAGGATCCGAGACCCATAAGGGATAGAACCCAACGCAAGCCATTGATCCAAAGGTCACATAGGAAAACCTAAGAAACCCTAAAACACACTGCCTTAAAATTTCCATCAGCAAGTTCCACCGCAGCCACCACGAACCCGCACAAGGTCACCGCTGCTGGAATGAAATGCATGGCCTCCAGACACCAGAAAGCCCCCCTCCCCTCTGCAATGCTCCAGGGCCGACGCCATTCCCACTGGACAAGTCTGGAACACCACTCCCATCATGATGTCGTGCCTGCCAATACTAGACCAGGATACAGCACCAAACCCTTCATCGGCCTGCACAGCGCATCCGAAACACGCCAATGCCAAGACGGATCAGAAGCCTAAGCTGAGTCGTAGAACCGGAAGACGCATCGCCGCTGAGAAGTGCAAAACCCCGAGTGGATGAGACAAACTGGAGGTGAGGAGGAGAGGAGAGGGTGAGATCTGGGGTGGAAAAACTAGCGATGCGGAAGGGGAGATCGCTGCCGCTCCGAGGCTCTCGAAAACCCTCCTTGAGGTAAGGGATCCAACCTCTCTCTTTCTTTTTAAGTACTCTCTTTTATGTCACTTACTTTAAGCTCCCATTTCTTATGTTGGGGGATCTTCTTTTATATTCCTCTTGCTGTAATGTTTATGTTAATATGATAAGAGACTCTATTTGATCTCATCAATCCATTTTTTTTAAGTTTTAGGTGGCGTCGTTAGGCTTCCGAATTTTCATAAGGGGATTTTTCATCTAAATTTTATTCTCGTGAGATTTATGCTACATTTGCCACCATTTCCTTTGAGTGGTGTATGTACTGCCCATTATTATACTCTTTGTGTAATATAATTTCATTTATGAGTATTTACAACAATGTTGTATAGTCCTTCTTTCATGGGGTGTACGTTTCGAAAGTTACCCAAGTTGGTAAGGGAACCTTTCACCCTCCTATTTATAAAAGACTTATTTTTCTTTTGTCTTTTAAATTACATCCTATTATGTTGATATATGTTCTTATATATCCTAATTGCTGTAAATTTTATGTCCAAGTGATGAGATACCCTTTATCTCTCTCATCAACTCTTTTTCTAAAATTTGATGTGACGTCTTTAGGCTATCGAATTTTTGCAAGGGAACTTCTTAACACAATTCCAATTCTTTGGGTTAAACCTCTACTTCTTGATTATGTCATGATATGAATATATGTGGATGACATCTGATTGTTTTACACTTATTATCCACTTATATTTAGTGTATTTATATTTTTCACACATAATTATTTAATTTCTTTATCCTTGCTCTAATGGCATGATCCTTGATTGGGATTACATCTCAATTTCTTCTCATGGAGACATTTCTTAATGATATGCACTTTTATTCTTTTATAAACAATATATAAAGCCCCTTTGACTTTCCATATCCATATTATGTCTATAATAAAGTCATTAAAATGTTTTGAAAATGGTCTACTTTTATGTGGCTTATAATTTAAATGTTTAAAATGGAAAAGGACTCTTTTATTAAAACATTATTTTAAATGGTTTTAAAGATTTATTCTTTTAAAAATTTATTATCCATGCCCATATTTTAAAAATGGTTTTAAGGATTTATTTATATGGAAATTAATGTTTTAAAACCCTTTCAAATGTTTCGAAGTGGTATGGGACACTTTGATTCTAAAATCTATTTTTAAATGTCTTCTTTTAATATTTTAAAATTATAAAGGGATTTTTCTCTCATAGAGATTTAATGATTTTATTAGATGTTTTTATTTATGAAAATATCATGATGTGATCTCTTGTGATTGAAATGTGGAAATTTTATGTTTCTTTTATGCATGTTTTAATTATTATGATTATGTTAAGGTTCTTGGGAAATGTTTATGAAATCGGGTGGTTCTGTGATAAACTAAAGGTGAGTGTGCCTGATATACCTCTCCAATGAATTGGGTAATGCGAAGGAGTTAAATGCTAAGGTTTCTACGAAGAGATTTAGGGAATATACTGTGATGGGTATTCCAAACGTAACCATGAGGGTTACTCCCTACGTAAGAATGTTATGAATGCCTCAAGTTACCTTTATGTCTTATGATTTCTATGATTTATTCATAAAATCTTATGATTTCATGAGGTATGTAAAATTTCTTATGTTTTATGAGTAAATTATGATTTCATTGATTCTTATGTATACATGGACTAATGTTTACTTTCTGTATTTTTATATCCCTTACTGAGATTTTTATGCTCATCCCAAGTTTTTGAAATCTTTTCCACAGGACTTAAAGTGGAATGAAGTCAAGGATGGGATCAAGGAAATGTCAAGATGTCTAAAACATGAAACTAGACATGACACTTTTATTCAAGAGTTTATATTTTGTGAAAAAAAAATAGAAACTGAGTATATGTGTCTACTGTGTAATTTTTGATATATAATAGTTATTTCCTAATTCTCTAAAACTCTAAACCTGAAAAGATCCACTCTGTGAATTATTCATTTAATTCATTATTATGTAATGTTTTAAGGTTGGGTCCTTACAGTTGGTATCATAGGTCAGTTTAGATAACTTTAGAGGTTTGGGTATTCTTTAAGCATAAGTGACATTACCATAATGGCTAGGATTTCAGAAAGAGTCATAGTTTTTAGATAAAGTGGATTAGTAAGTATATATTAGTGTTTATCTTCCTCATTAGTACAAGATGATTTTGTTGATATACTCACACTGACATTTTTGGTATTAGTAAATGGATGGATCTAGAATGCACCAAAGTGACAATGGGTTTTAAGGAAACTATGGTGGTTCTCTGATTAAGAGACTGGATGAAATGGGGGATTCAATGAGGAATCTCATGGTTATTCTAAACCAACTATCAAGGAGTCATGATTAACCACTTGAACCATGGAGAGTTCTCTGATGCATCATGTATGAGAGAACCAACTCAATGTGGAAGTTCAGGTAATAGTTATAATGGTAACCATTAGGGTTTATATGATCCTTACTTTTGAGGTAATTATGGGTTACTATATGTTATGATGGAAAATGAAAGGCATAAGATAAAATTGAGGTTAAATTATGTTATGATTATTTTTGATGATTTTATCTCTTTTTGGGGAATGATTTAGGAATTATATAGTTTTGGAAAAAGGATAACACGCAGACCGTGTGACAACCCATCACGTCGGACAAAATTGTGGGAATTGAACCCACAACCAAAGTGTGACATGTATTTATCACCTACAACTGGACTATGTGAAGTCTCTGGTTAGTATGAAAAATTCTTTTTAGTTAGATGATTTTATGAATCAAGAATTAGTTGATTTTGGGTTATCTAGAAAATTACTAACCTATCCTGGAGGATATATTATTAGGTTAATTACTTTTCAATATGGGACTTTAAGAGAAATTTATGTTATTTAGAGATAAATATTAATATTTACCTTGGAAGACTATGTTATTAAATCCTTCAAAGAATTGGGTTTCAATCTTAGTTTGGTTTACTTTGAATGATTTTATGGAAAATTGTTTATCGAATGGTCTTTGTTGAACTTTGGGTTTTGTTGGAAAAATTTTAGAGATTAAGAATAGATTTTCTTTTTATAAAGGATTATCCTTTTTGGGTATTATCTGAGCTTGTACTAAAAATTTTTTTGGTTTTGGTTAAGTTTTAAAGACATGGTAAATATATAGTTCTCTTTTGTGGATTAGTTGATTCTCTAAAAGTTGATTATAGCACTCTTAATGTGAAAAAGTCATCCTAAAAACTCTTCTTTTGGAGAAAATATGAGTTTTTGTAAGAAATATAGTAAGAGATGAAAGTCTACATGACAAGTAAGTATGTTTCCTTAGGATTTAGTTAAGCTCATAAATAAATTCCTCAATGAAAAGTAACTTAAAACAAAAATGTTGTCTGTTAACTTTTCCTACTGGGGAATCAAATACTGTTTAATCCATCACAAGTTTGTGATTTTCTAGTGGTTAACTTTCTCCTAAACATGTTTCTATCACTATCTATCAGAACTTAACCCTTTTTTCTTCCATATCCATTTTCTCATGGAATCCTAGAACCTGTTGTCTCGGGTGACCTTGGTACTTTTCTTTATTTCTTTTAAAGTGATAGTTTTACTGACTCTTGTTCCGATGTGGGACTTTAAATAAAGTTTCCAAGCCCAATTTTAAAATTGCGAGGACGTAATTCCCAAAAGGGGGGAAGGATGTAACACCCCTGGTAAATAAATAATATTACTTTTTCATATTTATTAATATTTTTGAATAGAATATTAATATTACTTTAATGGGGATGCTATGTTTGATGGCATACCCAATACGCAACAATGAGTTTCTTTAAAATCTTACGATGCACACTAATAACATAACAATATTATTGAAAATGGTAGTAAACTCCTAGTAAATGTAATGGTGGGAATGAACAGAACTAACTAAAAAGTTATTATATATGATTTTCAAATATTTTTACATTTATTCAATAAATTTTAGATGGTTAAAATGCGAATGAATCCAATTTTAAGCGTAAATATTCAAATATTCTTTAAAAGGTCAATTAACCGCCTTTTGATGGAGAACCCCTTTTAAATCCACTTTTTGACAATTTTATATGTTATATTTGGCAAAATAAAATCCTTCTTTAGAATTGGGACATCAAAATTTACTTTGTGTGTGTTTTTGGTATTTTTCCGATAAAGTTCATTTTTTAATGAATAGTGTAAAATTTTGTATTTTAATTCAAAAACTCCTTTTAATCTAATTTATTTATATGATTAGATTATATTTTGAATTGCTTTTAATGTTAAATTATATTATATTTTTACCATTTAATCCAATGGTGATCATTGGAATTAATTTCAATTTTAAATTGGACTTAAACTAGTGTCACTCATTTGGTATATTTTGTTTCTTAAAAACACGCTATTTGTTTTGACAACAGGAATTAATTATTAAATTGATTAATGAAACTTAAATGTTTTGAATTTTTTAAAATATACATCATTTTTGAATTCGGAATATCAAATATATCTTAGGGTGAATTTTTGGTATTTTTCTGAAAAACATCAATTTTTGATGAATAGTGAAACCACTAAGTGGTAGTTAAAAAACTGATTTTTGGTTTAAATTAAATTTTACCACCTCTGTGAATTTAATTTCAAAAATCCTACATACATGGTTTTTATTAGGATGTAAAATTTGGTTCAATGGGATGAAAATAATTTTGTGAATAGTAACTTTTAAGTTTTATTAATCGCGATTAAAGATAATTAGTGTAATTTAAGGTAAAGATAATGTTATAATAATATGAAATGACCTTGAAACATTTCCTACCCTTATTTTATGAGTCATGGAAGAACAATAAAATCCATGGGTCAACTTGGGGACCCCATGGGGCCACTTGGGTAAGAAAATGACTTTAATAACTTTTTATTTAAAGTTAAAATAAAAATGTCACAAACATGTATTGTTTTACTAAAACAATTTTTACATGTGGTTATACAAGTAATATTTTTGACTATAAATATTAATTGGAAATATAAAAATATTTCCTATATCATATTATTTTTTTTATAATTTTTAGACATTAAATAAATGAATTTATTTATGACACCATGATGATGCAGCGATTACCTCATTAATGAACGAATTAAATAAAATGAAAAGATAATGTAAACTATAAGACATAAACTTTTCACAAACCTATTGGATGGGTGGATTTCGAAACATTAACACCTTATCCTCTAAATATATCATTTTGGGAACTTTTATATCCAAAAATTATTTTATAATAAAGTAACATTTCAAGACTTTCCTAGAGTGCCCCTCCTCCCACTTATAAAAGGCCCCCACCACTACCTCCTTACCCACACCTCTAAAGCCCTTGACTCATCCAACCTCTATTAATATTGTCTCTCCACATCTATCTCTTCATCCTATAACCCTTACCTTAGGAAGAAATCTCTTCAAGAAACCCTTTTGGTTCAAACCAAATGAAGTTACTGGATTTAAAGGTAAAGTCTTCTCTAATGTTCTTTTGTTTTATTTTGCTTCTCCAACCCCCTAAAATCTTTTTATTCATTTATTTTGTAACAACACCAGTATCTTAAATATACTAGGATGTTGTTATAAGAATTATTCGAGCTAAAATTACACACACATCCGTCTAATGTTTAAAGAACATACTGTTTCTGTGGATGGAGAATTACTGCCTCACGAAACGATGATTGTTAAATATTATTTTAACACCTTTAAAGGTGGACATTAAGATGTCACTATATTTATATATCATATGTAATATGTTTATATTTTCCTTATTCTTAAGTATTTTTCATTTATGGAATACCTTTATGGTTTCCATTACGGGTAAATGTGATATCTTCATTTTAGGAAGTGCGGACTACCGCCCCCTCAAAGTGATTTGATTTGTTAATGCCATATGTGGGACGTGTAAAGGATGGAGTTAATGATATTATATATATGATATTATATTTTAATTATAATATACCTTTATATAATTATTATTTCATTCCATTTAATATGAAATATAAATGAAAGTAGCATTCATGCGTACGTACGGATTACCGTCTCCGTGAACGGTGCATTTCATTTCTTACCACTAATTGTTATGTAATATTATAAATGAATTTATATACTGAATATTTATTATATATATGATATCTACATCAAGAATATAATTCTGTATATAATGGATATTTTACCACATGAACAACTTGTAATTATAAGAAGTTTATTTTTGACTCATGTACCGAACATCGACAAAAACCTCTGATATGAACTCAAATTATTAACCAATTATTATAACATTATAATATGTGTTATGAACTGAATAATAAAATTTAATGGATGTCTTTAAGAAATTATAAATTTACCAAATTTTATTATTCATGAATATAAATAAACGAACAAGACAAGTCGGACTTGAGGTAAGGGATCCTACCTCCCTCTTTCTTTTTAAGTACTCTCTTTTATGTCACTTACTTTAAGCTCCTATTTCTTATGTTGGGGGATGTTATTTTATATTTCTCTTGCTGTAATTTTTATGTTAATATTATAAGAGACTCTAATTGATCTCATCAATCCATTTTTTGGAAGTTTTAGGTGGCGTCGTTAGGCTGCCGAATTTTCATTAGGGGATTTTTCATCTCACTTTTATTCCCGTGAGATTTGTGCTACATTTGCCACCATTTCCTTTGAGTGTTGTATGTACTACCCATTATTATACTCTTTGCATAATATAATTTCATTTATGATTATTTACATCAATGTTTTATATTCCTTCTTTCATGGGGTGTACGTTTCGAAAGTTACCCAAGTGAGTAAGGGAATCTTTCACCCTCTTATTTTTAAAAGACGTCTTTCTGTTTTGTCTTTTAAATTACATCCTCTTATGTTGTGATATGTTCTTATATATCCGAATTTCTATAAATTTTATTTCCAAGTGATGAGATACCCTTTATCTCTCTCATAAACTCTTTTTATAAAATTTTATGTGACGCCGTTAGGCTCTCTAATTTTTACAAGGGAACTTCTTAACCCAATTCCAATTCTTTGGGTTAAACCTCTACTTCTTGATTATGTCGTGATATGAATATGTGTGGATGACATCTGATTGTTTTACACTGATTATCCACTTATATTTAGTGTATTTATATTTGTCACACATAATTATGTCATTTATTTATCCTTGCTCTAATGGCATGATCCTTGATTGGGATTACATCTCAATTTCTTCTCATTGAGACATTTCTTAATGATATTCACTTTTATTATTTTATAAAGTGTATATAAATACCCTTTTACTTTCCATATCCATATTATGTCTATAATAAAGTCTTCAAAATTTTTTGAAAATTGTCTAATTTTATGTGGATTATAATTTAAATGTTCAAAATGGAAAATGACTCTTTTATTAAAACATTGTTTTAAATAGTTTTAAAGATTTGTTCTTTTAAACATTTATCATCCATGTCCATGTTTTAAAAATGGTTTTAAGGATTTATTTATATGGACATGAATGTTTTAAAACCCTTTCAAAGAGTTTCTATGTGGTATGGGACACTTTTATTCTAAAATCTCTTTTAAATGTATTCTTTTAGTATTTTCAAAGTATTAATGGATTTTTCTATCATAGAGTTTTAATGATTTTATTATATGTTTTTATTTATGATAATATCATGATGTGATCTCTTGTGATTGAAATGTATAAATTTTTTGTTTCTTTTATGCAGGTTTTAATTGTTATGATTATGTTATGGTTCTTGGGAATGTTTATGAAATGGGGTGGTTCCCTGATAAACTAAGGGCGGGTGAGCCCGATATAGCTCTTCAATGCATTAGGTAATGCGAAGGAGTTAAATTCTAAGGTTTCTCAGAAGAGATTTAGGGAATATACTGTGATGGGTATTCCAAATGTAACCATGAGGGTTAATCCCTACGTAATAATGTTATGAATGCCTCAAGTTACCTTTATGTCTTATGATTTCTATAAGTTATTCATAAATTTTATAATTTAATGAGGTATGTTAAATTGCTTATGTTTTATGAGTAAAGTATGATTTCATTGATTCTTATGTATACATGGACTAATGTTTTCTTTCCGTATTTTTATATCCCTTAATGAGATTTTTATACTCATCCCAAGTTTTTGAAATGTTTTCCACAGGACTTAAAGTGGAATTCAGTCAAGGATGAGATCAAGGAAATGTCATTATGTCTAAAACATGGAACTATACATGACACTTTTGTTCAAGAGTTTATATTTTGTGAAAAAAATGGAAACTGAGTAGATGTGTCTACTGTGTAATTTTTTAGATATAATAGTTATGTCCTAATTTTCTAAAACTCTAAACCTGAAAAGATCCTCTATGTAAAATATTCATTTAATTCATGATTATGTAATGTTTTAAGGCCGAGTCCTTATAAATTAAACCTAGATGGAATAATGGTATCATTGACTATAGAAAACATAGAGGTTCCCATATTATGAAATATAATATAATTGATATTGTAACTAAGAAATTGATGGATATATTAAGGAAGATTAATCAGGTTATGGCATATAACATTGACTGGATATATAAACCTATTACACAATGAGATTATCTAATATCATATCACATTATTTGATAGAGGCCCTCTTCATTTAGTGGGACTACTGACCTAATGGTGTTGAGAAATGGATTAATTATTTAGAGAATATATTTATGGAATTGGGATGTTGTGATATGGAAAAGGTTACAATTAAAGTGTATTGTATCAATGCTGATACGAATCAATGGTAGTCATTGATCCTGAATACTAGGTAGGAAGAAGAAATAGAATTCATGGAATGAAGACATTTTAAGGGCACATTCTTTGAAAAATATTTCCCACATGAGAAACAAAATAAGATAAAGAGAAAGTTCTTTAGTTTAAATAAAAATGAGGAATGAAGTGTTAAAGAGTATGAATCTAAATTTACAGGTTTATAAAGGTATGATATGGATTTCATATACAATATGAATTGTAATATTTATCACTTTTTTGAAGATATTAATCCAAATATCCAACATGGGCTATTTTTTCAGCCTTTTTCATCATATAATGAAATGTTTTTAGGTGATATCAAGAAATTTAAATAATTCCACAAATCTATTGGATTAATATGGAATAAGGATAAGAATATAAAGTATCAGAAAATAATAGATAAAGGTAATAATATAATGAAGTATTTTCCCACTTGTGGTAACTATGGAAAAAAATCACCCCAGGAAATGCTTGAAAGGAATGGGAGATTGTTATAAGTGAGAAGAAAAGGGGCTCCAGGAAAAATAATGCAATGAGAAGAATGAAAACAATATTATTCAGTGTTATAACTATAATAAAATGGGGCACTATGAAAATTAATTCCCTAAGAATCAATGTAATGTACCTTAGAAGAAGATAAAGGTTAAAGGTCAAGTATACGTTATGGACACAACCTAAGTAGGATAATTAATGTGCTTTTGTATTTGGATATAATAAATATGTTGTAAAATTATTTTATTTATTATAAACTCATAATATTAATTATTAAATATATAAGGATTTTACTAAAGTACTTTTTTATTAAATATTTGAGATGATGTGTTGAATAGTACCCACAAGAGTGATTCAGTAGAAAGTTGAATTTTTTTGGAAAACACGTGGTTGAAGGAAAGATAAGCATTAATATGTTTCTAATATTGGAGTAATGATGTTTATATATATATATTATTTATTTGGATAACGTAAATTGGATAAGTACATACTACCTTGAAACTGATTAATGATTTGTTGACAGTGTCTTATGATATCATTGATGGAGTTTACAACACTTTTGGATTTTTAGAATATATCCAATAACAAGTATTTACTTAAGTAATGAGGAATAATTATTATTTTATATAAGGTTTTATGGTAATTTTAGTTATTTCCATATTTCAATAGAGTACATGATAAAGGTATTCACATGTTTGGAAAGTGAAAATTTAGTTTTTAGTCTTGTTTATTAAAGATAATTATTGCTTCATTTTAGAAATTCAGTGACCTTATTTCTAAAGTTTTGGATCATACTCTTTTGGAAAATTTATCCATTTATGAAATTGGTTTATTTTAAATTTTTATGTGGTTTTTATATTGATATATTACTTCACTATATTAATAATGTTGTGCTAAGAGATGAAGTATAAATAGTTCAAGGTGTAATCAAAAGAAAATATTATGTTAATAGATATGTATATTTACTTGTATTAATAGAGGATAAAAGAATTTTACAACTCCAAAAAAGGTTAGGAAATAAAAAATTTATCCTATAAAGTTCATATCCAATGAATAAAATGGTCATTTATATCATCATAGATTTATGGTTTTGAGGCCCTTAACTTTACATTGATCACTTACTTTATTTTAACCAATGACTATAGTTATTTATGCTTTTCATCCATGTCCATGTTTTTATTTCCCATATATTTTATCCTAATTGGGACCATTGTTAGGTGACCTTCATACTTACATATCTCTCTCATAAAAAATATTTATTATTAACCCAATTTATGTTGTGATTTTTTTAATAATATTATTTTCAAATATAAAACACTATATTTCTAAGATCAAGTTTAAATTATGAAGACACAATTTTATTAAAGTGGGGAGAATTTAACACCCCATTTCATTACAATATTTTCCTTCCAAAATAAATTTACTTTTTTTATATAATTATTTATATATAATACCAATCTAAGATCATGTTACACACAACACAGAGTTAGTTTTATTACATTCAAAACTAGGTTTTGTCTCCTTTTAATGGAAAACCTATTTCAAAAATAAATTATGAAAAATTGTAAATTTTATTTTTCAAAATAAACATTATTTTTGAATTATGAATGTAAAAAATTATCCTAAGATTAATTTTGGGTATTTTTTTGAGAAGATTCATTTTCTGATGAATAGTGAAAATACAACATTTTAGTTAAAAGCTTCCTTTTAGATTAAATAATTATTAATGTTAAATTATATTTTAAATTTTTTTAATGTAAAAATAGATAACTTATATATATATTAATCTTATTTAGATCATTGTAATAATTTTTACATTGAATTTAGATATAAAAACTTGTTGAACTTTTGAACATTTTTCCTTTAAAAACTTACTTTCTCACCGCATCAGTAGGATTATATTTGAATTAATTTATACCAATTATGTAATTGGAATTTGTAAAAAGTGATTCCATATTTTTAATAATAATAAATTATAATATCAAATAATTTAAACTTTGTTTTTGACCAAAAAAATTATTGAAATTGATTAAAATTAATTACAGCCATTAAGAGAAAAATTAGCTTAAAAAGAAACTAAACCTTAAACTCAAGGCACAAAATTACCTATAAACTTTTCCAAAATACATTTTATTATCATATTTTGTCTTTATATTCCCTTTTATATAATTTTTTACATTATGGGATCCACTTGACCTGGGGAAAACGTGGGTGGAATTCCCTTTTACAAAATTTACAAGAATAACATTCCTCCCCCACTATAAAAATCCATTAACCCCTCACACTTATTCACACCACTAAATCCATTTTTATCACACTAAATAATCGAAAATAATATCCCAAAATACCTCCCACCATAATATAATAATACATTTTTTCATAAATCCATCCAAGAAATACCTTTGGTGCAAACCAATAGGAGTTACCCAAAGAAGAGGTAACATCCTTCCTTATGTTCTATTGATTTATTTTAATTATACACCCCCTAAAATGTTTTTATTACTTGATTGCATAATAACCTCAGTATACTAAATATAGTTATATGTTTTTACATTAAGGTTTCTACCTATACTTACAAACACTTCCATCAAATGGGTAACAAACTTATCGTTCGTGTGTACGGCGGACTACCGACTTGCCAAATGATGATTATTCATTTTTGTTTTACCACCTGTCATGTATGGGAATTATGATGGAAATTATATTTATATATGATATATATAATATTTTTAATTTATTTATTATTATTTTATTTTTATATAACACATACCTTTATGCTTTTTATTTTTTTATATAAGATAATATCGTTTGTGGAAGTGTGGACAACTACCTCCCCAAAGCGATGTGATTCAATCACACTATATGTGGAAGGAATAAATGATGGTTTTAATTAAACATATGTGAAATAAATTAAATATATTTTATATTCATATCATAATTACTTTTTTAAATATAATATATCTTTTTATTTATTACCCTTTTCACACACTAAAAAGTGATAACTTCAGTTTTGGACGTGTAGACTACTGCCTCCCAGACACAATGTAATTACTTTTACATAAAATGAATTATATATATATTTATATATGATTAAATAAAATTTTATTTATTATATAATCATAATTATGGAAATATATAAGTCTACTTAAATTATTTTTATAAGGATCACAGAAAAATGGGAACGTTACTCAAGTGTATGTATGACCTAATGTCTCTATAATTGTAATGTTTGTTAAATTTTCATAACCATTATTCATGATTGATTTTAGAAGTATAATTTATGTATAAATATTATAATTATTTCATGATAATTATTATGGATATTTTTATATAATGACCCCTTTGACCATAGATGACCTACCAAAGTCATTTTGGCACATAAATCAAATATTTCTTAAATACCCGATGTAAACTTAATTGTTTAAGTAGTTGTTTAAAATATTTTAATGATTGAAACAAAATTAATGACAAAAACAAAAAAGGTTTTTAATTAAGTAAACAATTAATATATGTTAATTATTCTGGAATATAAATACACGTGTGGTAAGTTGGACTCAAGGTGATGGATTTCTTCTCAATTTACATTCTATTGATAATTATTTGTTGTTATGCACCAATTCACTTTTATATGGTGTGTATACTACCCTTTGACATGTTATATCATAAATATTCTTATTCTAATTATTTTTTATATTTCATTTAATTTTATTCCATCATGGATATTATGATTCAAATATTTCAATGTTGCATGGGATACATTGAATGTTTAAAGATTATTTTCCTTAAGAATTTTTTAATGATATTTCAATGGTATTTCCATTCATCAAAGTTAACAAACATTTTTTTACTAATAATCCATTGATTAATTATTGATAAATCAATATTATTTATTAAATATGGATATTTTATGATATGAAATATTTTTTATTAATTTAATTGATTATTCAATATGAGGAATGCTTTGAATAGGCTGTGACGGGTGGGGCCTAGACTTCATATAGACCCTCGATGCATTGACAGGTTCTCATAATATGAATAATTTGGAAAAATTAAATGGGATTATACCTATATTTTTAAATCTTCTTTTGAATGGTATTGACGGTATTGGTTTTCATGTGCCTCAAACATGGAATCCAATAATTAGTCATTTCCTTTATATATATTTTAGTTATCATTATTACTATCCATGAGGTTTTCATTTGAAAAATATATGGATTAATTTATTATAATTTTATTAATTAAATGGAATGTGTTTCAGTTATATTACTTTCCATATTGATTATTTTGTCTCTAGTTATTTTACTGGCATGTGTTATCATTTATTTACCTTTCTATGTAGATTTTTCTCTTCAATTCATTATTGCTTCCACGTTACTTACCCTTACTAGGAATTTGAGTTCTACCTTATTACATTTCCTTTACCTAGGTTATGAAGAGAAATCTTTTGAATGAGTTTCAAGGATATTTATTTTTTACAAATTTTATGTTTTTATTTTCTATTTCCAAACGTATTATGGGTGTTATGTATGTTATCTAGATTTACCAAACTACAAAATTGATCGGTTCTTCAGGGTCTGATTCCTTTTAATCATGCCAATTTAATAAAATAATACATTGGATTCAGGCTTCTAGGGTTAGGGTTTTTCTCTAGGGAGATAATCCTGGTTTACATTCCTACATTTTTCTTTTAGTGTTCATTTTCTTCAGTTTTATATTTAAGTAAAAGTAAATTTTGTTTTTTATAGGATTTATGAATAAAAAGGGTATTTTCAAACTATTTATAAGAGAATAAGTTTTTTTTTATATCTCTATCTTAATTTTTATATGTTATCTTATATTCCTATTTATGTGTTCCTCATTGAGTATTAATATCATATGAGCATGAGGAAATAGTAATAATCTGTTGATATGTGTTTTTATATTTTTTTTATTTTTTTAAAAAATTAAAAAACTAAAATAATGAGATTAAGAGCTACCTTGTTGAGTTATGATAACATCAATTTAATGAGTAATTGTGAGATTATGAAATCTAGAACTTTTAGGATTATTGATATTTTTTATTAAATGATTTTAATTCTTTAAACCACTTATGAATTGACTTTATATTCTTATTCATGCTATAAAATAATTTTACAATGTTAAATTCTTATTATTGGGTGATATTAAGAACCTATTTGACATAATATTTTTTGTAACATATTTTTTAAGATTATTAGGACAAGTAAGAAACTAGAAATTATCATAATTCTTGTAATACCCTAAGAGTTTAAAATAATATTATGTTTAACATCTTTTATGACACGCAACACTGAGATTAAATGAATTATGAAATATTATTATTTAAATATGACCAATATAACCAAGTCATTGAATTGGTGGATATGAATAAGAGTAAAAATATTATGAAATATATATAAAATTTTCTTACTCAATATAGATTTACTAATTAATTATTAGGAAATAAGCAGTTAATTTTTAGAAAATTCATTGTAATCTTCAAATAAGAATTTTCATAAAAAATGGTTTTTATTGATTTTTGTGAGACAATATTATAATCAATTTATTCAATTTTTGAATATTTTTATGACAAAAAATATATCATTTTTTAAATCATAAAATCAAAATTATTTTATGATTGAATATTTATATTTTTCAAAAAAAATATTTTTTCAAGGAATAGTGAAAAAATGCCATTTTTATAGAAAACTATCTTTGCCATTCATGTATTCACAAAGTCCCATTTTTTTCTTAATAAATTTTAAAATTTTATTTGTTCATTTTTATTATAAATAATCCAAATAATTTTGTTTTAATATAAATTTTTCCTAATTTTGGTATAAAAACATTTTTATACTTAAAAATATATTTTTTTGGAAAACTATTTTTTATCGCATTTTGCAGGATTATTTTAAAATTAATGTATACCACCTATTGGTTTTTAATTTTATAAAATTAATTCCAAATTTTGAATGAGGTGGTTCAAATTTAGTAAAAACAATTCATTGTGAATATTAATCTTCGTAAATACTTATCAACTTGGTAAGGGTAAAATAGGTAAAAATGGATTAAAACTATCAGGTAAAGCTAAAAAATCTCTTTAATATATGAATTTACCAAATTGTATGAGTTTTTTAACCAAATATACATTTAATGATTTCAATAATTTTTTTTAAAAATTATTTTAAATTTAGGAACCCACGATGGACTTTTGTTAATATATGTTATATTTTATAAAACATTTGGGTCTTTTCATTTTATGGTAATGTTTAAAGGTTAAGTTATGTTTTTTCTTGATAAAAAATATTATAAAGTTAATTTTTTTACATAATTCAAAAAAATCATGTAAACCAAATTTTTACTTAATTTCAATATAAAATAATTTTTAAACTTAAATAGGTTATTTTAATAAAAACAGTTTTTCATGTTCTTTGTGTTATTATATGAAAATTAATTTATAACAAAAATATAAATTGAACCTAATAAAAAGGATTAAAAAAATTTAATCCAGATTTCCAATATTTTTTAGAAGGGCCCTTTTATTTTTTTCATATAATTAATTGTCCTGGTAAAAAATTTAAGTTATCATGGTTATGGTTAAAATGGGTTTAAAGTTATTTAACTGGGATATAAGGATTTAAATTTATACAAAATATGTTTAAATTTGATTGGTTGCATTTATTATAGATCTATAACAACTTTTCTTCTAATTTGGGGTTCCTTTGTTCCACTTGACATGATTATGATATATATATTATTTAATATTTTAAATAATTCCAAGTGTGTCTTTTTCCTCAATTATAAAAGGGCACATCATTTCTATCTTCCTCACACCATTTGATCATTTATTTCATACCATCCCTATAATAATCTCTAAGAAAAACATATCCATGTATTAGAGGTCATGTTCTCACAAAAATACAAAATTTAGAAGGATTAATGTTTAAAACAAATAGGTTATCTTAGGATAATGTATATGTCCTAACTGACCATTTTATAGTTTATTTCTTCTTCTAAAACCTTTAAATATTTTTTAACCATGATAAAATAAAAAAAAATATTATCTTAAATATACTAAAATTTTATTATGATTATGGTATAACCTTTTTTATCTCTTCTTCCATCTGATAGGAAATGAAAGCATCACGCGTGCCTACATGTGGATTATCACCTCTCAAAATGATGTGTTTCTTTTTTATCACCACCTCACAAATATGGTTATTATAATGGATTTAATTAATATAAATGATATTAATTAAATTTTTGTAATTATTTAAATATAATATGTCATTTATTTTCTTACCCTTAGATCCTTTAGAAAATGATAATGTTGTTCATGCATACGTGTGGATTACCATCTCCGAGAAGAGATGTGATTTTTTTCATATATTTTTTTAATGGATGGTTATAAAATATTATTTAATGTTAAAAAGATAATTATTTAGTATATAATATTCAGTATATGATGTGATAATAACCCACTTTTACCATGGTCAATCTACCAAAGTGATTTTTCAATTATGAATCGAACGTTCTCAAAACACCTTACATGGATTTAACTGAATTCGTTATTAAATATGTCATTGAAATAAATGAAATAAATATTATAATTATGAGGGAATAAAACTTTAAAATATTATTAAACATGTAAATTATTAATATAATTTTATTATTTAGGAGTTAAAGGGTGTATATATCATGTCTAGACTAGAGGTAGGGGATTTCATAACTCAATTTCTTTTCATTGGGTAATATTACTTATTTATTATATATATGATGAAGGGATTATTGGTGTGATGACCTATGATTATTTATATTGTATTTCCAATTATTTTATGTTAATTTACTATTTTTAAACATAATCACTTCACTAATTAATTAATTGTCTTTTCAATATTATGATCTTTTTAAGGATATTCTTAACTCAATTTTATTTCATTTGGTTATAACACTTCTTCATTGAATTTTTTATGCCCTGATTATGTGTTAATTTCTATCTAATTTTTTTATACTATATATAAACTTGTTATATTTGGATTTAAATATATTTACATAATATCTTAATGGATTATTTTAATTCAAATGTTACGATCTTTGTAAGGGTTTTTGATTGATAATTGATTTTTTATTGAAAATGGGAACCACCCCATCAAACCAAACAAGGTCATGGAGGTCTAAAATATTAGAGTCAAAGGGAATCCACTTAGACAATGTTTCTGTATTCCATGGGCAGAGATCCCAGACTAGAATAGATAATCATGTGGTCATGTGAATTGCACCCTCGTAAAAGGGCATCTGCAGCATAATTTTCCTCTCTTTTAACATACCACACCAAATAGCCCTGACTGATCTCTATAGATCATCTATGAAACAGATACATCAGATTCCAAGGAGGATCCTCGTTTACATGAATCATTCATACCAATGCTTCTCAGTCCAATTCAACCTCTTATACAACTATAGCACGACTCTTACAAAGCATATGTCTAGAAAGTAAAGCTTTTATTTATGCCCCTAATGAGTTCCCCGTACCATACCAGCATCTGAAAGAAACCACCACTGATCTATAAGAATCATGAATTAGACCCCTCCCCCCCACATGCATCTAGCCATTTGAATAGGATCCATCCACATTGAGTTTGAAGCTACACACTGATAGACACCATCTGATCCAACAAACTTGGGCCCTCATGGCCTCAAAAGGTCGATTGAGAAGACTGAAAATAAGTAGGGAGCGGATTATATCTTTCACAAGTGAGCATAGCTCATGAATCAACACCTTTATTATCATATGAATAACTGAAACTGAGGGATGGTTTTCAAACCGTACTTTATTCCTCACATCCCATAGAGTCCAAAAGATAGCCATGGCCATGAGGGCGCGTACCATGATAGCCACTTCTTGGATTCTCGGGATCAAAAGCCAATGAACAATAAAAATCTGCATAGAATTGCATGTAGTATCATAGTGTCCCAAAATGTCCATGGCTGACCAGATGGAGAAAACCCACTCGCTCGTGACAAAGAGGTGAAAGGTCGATTCTTGTTTGGGATGCGAGTAACATAGGCATCACGAGGCCAATTATGTCCCTTTTTTCTTAATATTATCCTTTGTTGAGATTTCTTGGTTAACCACTCTCCAAACCAGAAAATTCATTTTTGTGGGTATCTCTTTTCACCACAGACGGAATTCCCATTCAATGTGCACACCCTCATGAATAAGAAGACCTTGGTAATCCAGACCTCTAAAGTCACCAGTCCCCAATCTCTTGAAGAATCATGTATCATCCTCTTCTGAAAAAATGATTCTAGAGAATGTTTCCTTCTGTTATTTATTCATAATTCACTCTAGAAGAAAAGGTAATTGTCTAGTCTCTTTGATAGACATATGCGGCAATGGAAAATATGGGAAGAATATTTTCTCACTGATCCAGTTGTTATTATAATGGTTAATGTCTCCTCTTCCAACTAATCAACAAGTATCTCCCTAGAGGATATCTTGATGAAAACAAATGGTTTTATCCAACCTATAAAGTTTGTGGATATCCCACTCCTCCCAACGTGGTCGTTATTTAACTCTATGCATCTTGGCTAAAAGTGAATCTCTAGTAAGAAAATATCAAGCCAACCGACCTTGCATGGTTTGCATGGTAATTGATAAATCCTTGAGGTCTACTCCACCCTCCTCAATTGGTTTTTCTAGATGATTCCAAGAATCCCATCTGCACCTAATTGTATCATTTTCATCCCAGAGGAATTTGTTCAACATTCTTTCCATCATAAGAATGGTCCCTTTTGGAAGATAAATGATGGAGTAGACACGTATTGGGATTGATACCATAACACTGTTGATAAGAGACACCTTCCTGCTAAAGGATAAGAATTTATTTTTCTAGTTGAGAATCCTCCCAAGAATTCTTCTAATGAGGTCATCAAAGAAGGTATTTTTAACTCTACCATTTGAAATAGGGGAACTAAGATACATTATAGGAAATTTCTTCTGCTGAACACCTAGGATAGCTTGAATGTATCACACCCTTCTTTTGGAACATTTGTTAAAAATATAAATGTTTCTTTTCTGATTGTTGATCCTTTGACCACTTAGGTACCATTACGTATTCATGATTACAATGAAATTCTAAAGTGAAGTCCTCCTTAAATTCAAGAAGATCAGAATTTCATCTGCAAACCTAAGGTGAGAGAAGGTTCCATTCGAAGATTTGGATTGGTACGGAAGTATCCTCCCTTCATCCAGGCCTTTGTGAAGATTTTGGGAAAGAGCCTTCTGAGCAATGAAAAAAATAGATGGTGAAAGGTTGTCCCCTTGTCTCACACCCCGCACGCTTTTGAAGAAACCAAAAAATTTCCCCATTAGAGAGATGGTGTGCCAAGGATATGAGTAGAACCGAAAACAAAGATCACAAATCCCTTCATTGAAAACTAGTATCCTCATGGTCTGAATGATGAAGCTCTACTACGAATTATTTTAAGATTTGTTCATGCCAACCTGCATGATGGTATTAGAGCCAAATTCCTTCTATTAATATCATTATCTAGTTCTTTAGCAATCCCAATCGCCCCTTGGATTCCCCTACCCTTTATGAAACCATGTTGCTCCCATGAAATGGCTTTTGGTATCACCTTGTTGAGCCTTCTTGCAATTAAGCTTGACAAAATCTTATAAGAGACATTACAAAGGAAAATAGGTATGTACTGGTCAATAGAGTAGGGGTCTTTGATTTTTGGGATAAAAATCACTCTTGAGGAACAAGTACTTCTGTTAAGATAACCCCTGTGAGAAAAGTCTTTTATTTACTCAGAGACATGGCCCCCTACATATTCCCATGACGCCTTGAAGAAGGCCCCTGGGAACCCATCCAGACCTGGCGCGCTTTCCAAGGGCATATCACATATAGTATCTCAAACCTTATTCCTTGAAGGGATGTCCATGAGGAAGTTATTAGTGATATTTTCAATGCATCTCTGAATACCATCCATGAACGACATCTACTCCTCTATTTCCAACACATTTCCTAAGGTTCCCTTGGGACATCCTACAAGTAGTTGTTAAAAAGGATCAGAATCCATTCTTACTACTGCATTAATGTCAAAAGAAAAGGATATGTCTTTAAGATTGAGATTTATTCTCATTACCTGACGTTCTTTAATAAATTCATGAAAAAATGAATTATTCTGGTCTCCCTCATTTAACCATTTGTCCCTAAAACGTTGTATGTAACTCCTTTCAATCTCCAAAAGCCTTCCTGTGAGCAAGTTGTGTTTGTCACAAATCCTCATAAATATGTCATCATCCCAGCCCTGTTGAAGATCGGATTTCAGTCTCTCAATGTTTCCTTTCTGCGATTCCACCGAATTATCCACCACTAGATTAAAGAGGATCCAACTAATGGTGTTCGATTTAAGTCGTTTGAGTCATCTGGAAAGACTGAAACAGGCCCGTTCATCAACTTCTTTCACCCATTATTTCTTCATCATTTGCATGAATCCATCCAATTGGTGCCAATTTAGGGAGTATATAAAGGGGATCTTGGTATGACTACCTTGTTTAATCTCAATCAAAAGTGGAGCATGGTACGATAAAACCCTTGACAAGTGGGAGACCAACGTTCCAGAGAAGATATCCAACCCTTTAAAGTTCGAGAGACATCTATCCAGTATTCTTCAGATCCTACTATTACCCCATCGATTGTTGCACCAAGTGAATTTACACCCATTGAAGCCCAAATACAAAAGGCCCTTACTTGCGATGCTATTTTTGAAATCCAGCATGTCATTTTTAAGATTTCACATGACTCCTCTCTTCTCTGAAACATCCACGGTCATGTTAAAGTCACCACCAATGAACTAGGGGAGCCTCAGTGAGTCAAAACACTCCAAAAAATCCCACAAGTATCTTCTTCCTTGGGCCTAATTTCTATCATAAATGAAGGAGGAGAGTATTTCCAAACCCATAAATTCTATTTTAACCATGATGCCTTGGTCATTAGAATGAAATAAATGAACTTGACAACTTCTTTTCCAACAAATCCAGATGTGGTTATTCACTAGTTAGTTCTGAATATGGAATCCAAAGCCCATATTTTTTTAGAAGAAACTGAGTCTAGAGGGATCTTGTTTTAGTTTAATAATAGCCACCAGGGACACATTATTTCTATACACTTCAGAAGACAGAAAGACAGTTATTCCATGAACCCCCAGTCCTCAAGCATTCTAGGTGATAATCGAGAACATTAAAGAAGAAGGTTCCTTCCCCTACAGCCCTTTAGACCTACTCTTAGGAAAAAAATTCCTCCATAAAACTCTTCCTTTGACATGGATCGGGTAACTGGTCTAGAGGCACCTTCCACGGAGAGACACTTCCCTGGAATCAGGATCTTCTGCTTCAACAGGCGGTCATATTCCTCCAAAAGAGATAGTTTGTTCCCCACCGGATATTTTGGTGTGACTTGTTCCACCTCCTCCTGAAGGATAGATTCCAGCACCCTACGAAAGTGCGAGCTACACATCAAAACAATTTTATTCCTCACTCCCTCTGAGAAATATCTCCTCAGGCTGGTATCTAGAGCACATTTGGATATCTCTACTGATGCCATTAATTATATGTTAAAGGCTTCTGGGGTGAGGAATGAAGAAATCCGTGTATTGGTGGAAGGATAAGGGATAGACCTTGGGACGTGCATGAGAAAATGAAAAGTCGGATACTTTACTCTTCCCAGAGAAGAAACCTCCGAGGGCGATACAACAAACTTTTTCAGATCTTAGATTGAAACTTAGGACAAAGAGCCATAATCCAACAGTAACTTCTATGGAGCAATGATTATCCCCGAAATCTATCTAACCGATTGGACCCTCTCTCCAATGATTCTATCTTTTATGGATAAAGGTCCAACAACCTTTTCAAAAGATTCTTTGAAAAATTTTTCTCTTACCGCCAACGGTGTAGGTGAGACCGGACATATCTTCGACAAAGATGCCTCTCTGGCGTACATCAGAGATCCAGGGAAACCTCCAGAGGGCTGTCAGGGTTCCTACAAAAGAGGAGCGTTTTGTCTCCTCACATTTGATTTATCCCTCCTATAGAATTCCAGAGAGTGGCCTTGAAAACCACACCTCGAGCAGAACCTAGGATCTTGATAGATCAAACGTTTCCACCAAGAAAAACCCTATTGAGATCTAATAATAAGTTGAGGATGAAATAAAGTGAGTATATTCATCTCTACCTAGATCCTGGGGTTACTGGCATCCTGGAGACAAGTCGTGTTTGAATCGGAGCAAAGGAAGCTCCTAGGAGAGTCTCCAACTACTGCCAAGATATAAGGGTTGTGAAGAGGGAGGGGATGGACCAATAACTTGATCCACACTGCTGCCATACTATATTATTTAACATAGTGGCATGCCCAACACCAATGATAAAGGGTGAATCTTTTGGAACCACAACATCTGTCCTCATGAGCCCAGGAAAGAACGAAGTCTTCCTTACTAAACAAATGGATACAGAAGGAAAATCTTGAAATATCAAAAATTGTGGCTTGATGGTGGAGGCTCCAGGATATAATAAGAAATTTAAAAACTTCTAGAGAGGTTTTGTAGAGGCCAAACTAAGCCACCAGGGAAAGGTCATGGAATCTCACAAGCTTCTGAAGATCCTTCTCCGCAAGCACCACCACGGGAAAACCCTCCCAACTTTTCGGGGATCTGCGCTCCACCCTTATCAGAGGAATACAGGTAGAGGAAACAAAAACCCAAAAATAAACCCCAAGTTTGGTTATTTGTAACATTTGGGAATCCCCGTAAGAGGGGTCTTCCCTTGATTATTCACCAAAGGAACCTCTAAGGTACGATAAATACCCCCATTAGCAGAAATTTCTTTCAAACAAAAACTACCCTGATGATCCCTTGAGGAAGGAGTATGAAGAACGCCAGCACTCCCACCTGTATTCCCACCTGCGCTCCTTCTTGCACTCCCAACTGCACTCTTTCTTCTCATATGTCACTATAATGGATCTTAAGGGTTTTCTTTATCTCAATATCATTTTCATGATAAATTTTTCATGTCATGCACCATAATTTATTTTTATGGTGTACTTAATACACCATGAATGAATTTTAATATATTAATTCTTGTAAATTATGGGATTTATAGATATATATCATATTATTTCTTTTAATGACTTTTTATTCAAATGCTACCAAAGTGGTAGATGCTTTATGTTATAATCTCATTTCTTATCAAGATTATTAATGTTCGAGGTTCCTTTAGGGAAAATTATATGAACTTTATTTCTAAAAAAAATTCTATTATTATCCAATGATTATTTGTGATTTTTAAATTATTTAATTTTATTTTAATCTATTTGGTACTCAAGAATATCAATAAAGTTTTTAAAGAAAAACCAATCATAATTCTCCCTTAGGACAGGAATATTTTCTCTTCCATATCTATATCCTTAAAAAATTAAATAATGTTTTATTCTATAATCCAGTTATTTTTTAATTATTTATTAAACTATATTTTACTTTCATATAGAATTATGAAAATTTAATATTTAAAATATTCTCAAGTTATTTTATTTAAAAAAATTATAAAATGTGTGAAATGAATCTTTCTTCTAACATTTACCAAATTAATAGATTTTATTACCATCATAATTATTATTTTATTTTAAGTTTCTTTTATAATTTTACATGTTTATTTTAAAAGAAAATATTTTTCCCAACATTCTTTAAATTTTGATAATATATTACTAAAAAAGGGTATTTTTCCTTATTTTCAAAGAAATGTTTTAAATGTTCCTTTAAAGGTGTTCACCTATATCCAAAATCCTTATATGATTATTATACTTCACTAATAATATTATCTTATAATACCATCCATCTTATTTATCTAGATATATTTTGAGGGTTGTTTTAAATATATTTCCATGAAACCCATTTCTTTTCTGTGGGTGGGTCATGTTATAAAGGAAAGCAGGATGTTATTAAAAATTTGATAATGAAAAAAATAATATTTCATGTGTTATATCCATGTACGGTGCTCATAAATTATTGATGTTGATGCTAGAGACAAATATAGCTCATGATTATGATTGATCATGATATAGATTATATGATGGGTGAGCTTGATATAGCCCTCTAATGGATTGGGTAATGTTCCATATCTTTAGTGGTAAAAAGAAGAGAGTTAATTATATTGGTTTATCATATATATTTAACAAGGATATAGTTATTTATAAAATGAGTGAATAGGGGTGATGAAGATAATCTTTCAAGATACCAAAATGTTTTATCTAAGCTTTCTATGAGTTTTAATGTATCCTTTGATCAAGTTTGACATCACATGTCTCATGGTTGTTGATTCATGGGACTCTTTCCTTCTATAAATAATTATGTCATGTCACATGTTTAATGATATATTTTTTATAGTTATGAATTTACTTAGTTTATTCTCATACAATTTTATTATATAATAATTTCCTAATTCTAATCATATGGTCACTTGTGACATTCAATTGCTAATGAGTATTTTTACCCTTACTGATAATTTAAGCTCACCCTTTTTATGTTTTCTATTCCACTAGGTTATAAAGAAATTTGTTATATAATATTTTTATATAAGGGTTTTATTTGGGTGATGATGAAGACTTATTATGAAATATTAAATGTTGGGTATAGTAAAAAATGCTCATTTAAAGACATTAGTATTTTTATGTAAGTGTTTTTTATTCTCTAAAACTTTAAACCAAAAATTTATTCAGATATATAAGTGAAAAAATATTTCCATTTTATTTTTTAAGTTTATGATGACTAAATTTGGGTCATGATTATTAGTATCAAATCCATAAATGTAAAGATAATTTTTTTAGAATGCGATCTGGGTATACAAGTTTGGGTGTGTTATAGTTAGTATCTAATCCGAGTTTAGATTACTTTATAGATTAGTATATTTTCATGTGATATTAACATAAGATTTATGGATACCTTCATAGGTTTATAATTTTATGGTTGATCATATGTTATATCCATAAAAAAAATTATGGTCATATGTGATTATACCATAAGTTCATTTTTACCTTCTACTAGGTTTTATGAAGGATTCTTAATTGAGGTATTTGTGGTAAATTATATATTGGGTTAACCTTGATAGTTTAAAAGTGATTTTTTTACAAGGTAATATTTTTGGAGATATTTTTTATCAAGCTAAGGATAAACTTCCAAGTCGGTATCTAAAGTTGATTCTTTTTATTTTGGTAAAGTTAGGTACATTATATGATTCTATAGTGATTCAAGTTATTTTGGAACAATTTATTTTTTAGAGTTTTATTTTTTATTAATTTATGGAATGACCTAAGATAAGCCTTTGGTTTTTTATTAAAGTAAGGAAGATTAATGTTTCATATCTTCATATAAAGGATAATATAGTTATTTTTTTATCATGTTCTTACCATTTAGATTTATTAAAAACATAAATAATATATTTAAATAATTTGATATAACTTATGGTAAATCATAATATGATTATATTTCTTTAGAAATTAAATATTCATACTCATAATTTAGAGTAAAATATTAGATAATGGTGGAAACTAATTCAAACATGAAACCGAAGGATCAAATTACATTTACGGATTTAAGGAAAATCAAGTAAGTATATTTCCTTATTTCCTTCTCCTATACAGTTACGGAATTCCTCAAATCTAGAAAAGGGATATTGAAATAAAATATTTATCCAATTACCATCATTTATGATGAATTGATATTATTTTACACACCTCATTAGTTTATGGTTTTGGGGTCATTAACTTTCTCATGATCATCTACTTTCTTGTGATAAATGTTATCTTTTACTCTACATCATTATTTAGAAAATAACTTTTTTCTAAATATTAATATTTTCACTTCCCACTAATTGTCTTATATTTGGAAACCTATTTATGTGTTATTCCATATGACCTTCATATTTCTCTTTCCCTATTTTCAAAAGGAAGTTTTATTAACTCTTTTTATGATTTTATTATTCAATTAAGGTATTTAAAAATTTTAAACACTTTATTATCAGGATAATATATAAAATTTCAAGTATTAAATTTATTAAAGTGGGATAATTTAATACCCCAATATTTTAAAGGAATAATATGTTTAATTGTGTATATAAAATGTAACACAAATCTTAAATGAACCAAGAAATTTTATTATTTAAATATGACTAGTATAACCAAGCTATTAAATTGGTGGATCTGAATATGAGTGACCAAATTATAAAATATATATAAATGTTTCATGATAATTAAAAATTTATTGACTAATTCTAAGAAAATAAACACTCAATTTTTAGAAATGTCATTTTATTATTCAAAAAAATGTTTTCTTCAAAAATGGTTTCTATTTCATTATATGAGCGAGTATTGTAATTAGTTTCTACCAATTTTAGAAATTTTATTTTATAAAAAATATATCATTTTTAAATTATTATATCAAATTTATATTATTATTTTATTTTATTTTTCTAAAAGGATAAATTTTTCAATGGGTAGTTAAAAATATTGGTTTTATAGAAAACTATCTTTTTCATCCAAGTATTTACAAAGTTACATTTTATTTTGAATTTATTTTAAAATTTAACTAGTTACTTTTTATTAAATATAATAAAATTAATTTATTTTTAATATATTTTTTCTGAATTTTGGTATAAAAAAATTATATACTTAAAAATGAATTTTCAAGAAAATTGTTTTTTCGCCTTTAAAAGGTTTATTTTAAAATTAATTATTATAATTATATAGATATAATTTTATAAAATTAGTTAAATATTTTTAATTATAAGGTTCAAATTTGGTAAGTAGTTCCTTTTATCTTTTTCATTATGAATTTTAACAGTATTAAATATTTGTCATGTCGATAAGGGTAAAACAGTTAAAACTGGGTTAAAACTATCAGGTAGTGCATTAAAATATCTCAAAAACGTTAATTTATTCTATTTAATGAGATTTTTTACCAAATATATTTTTTAGGAGTTAAATAATGTATTTTGAAACATTATTTTTTATTTAGAAACCTAAGGTTGAATTTTTTAAAGATAAGTTATATTTTTTTCAAATTAAAAAAATTATTCTTCAATTTTTGAAAATAATGGTAGGGTTGGAACGTACCATTATATTTTTAATTGATAAAAAAGCCAAAAATTATTACATTTTATAAAAAACCAGAAAACTTCTTTTAAAAAACATTTTAATTTATTTCAATGTAAATTTATTTTTTACTCTTAAATTTAGTTTTTTCCTAAAAATTGTTTTTCATGCATTTTGTGTTGTTATATTAAAAGTAATTTCTACCACATATATAAATTAAATTTAATAAAATTTATTCTAAATTTTTAATTATAATTTAATAATTTTCTTATAAGGAACCTTTTATTTTTTTCATATAATTAATTTAATATGGTAGAAACTTCACTTATCATAATTAAGGTTGAAATTGGTTTAATGTTGTTTAACTAGAAGATAAGTCTTAAAATGTATCCTACACTTGTATAAATTTGATTGGTAAAATTTATATATTCCCTATAACATATTAGATTCTAATTTGGGTTTCCTTGGTTTCACATGACCTGATTATGATATATATATATATTATTTAAAATTTTAAATAATTCTAAGTGTGTCTTTTCCCTCACATATAAAAGTGAACCCCCTATCATCTATTATTCACACATTTTTATAACACTAGTTAAATAAATACCTAAAAATAACCATATTAAATATCTATAAATTTCTTAGATTTAAATTTCACCCTAAATGACCAAACCTATATGGATTATAGTGAAATACAAAGAGGTTATCCAAGGGGGAGGTATTAGTCCTAACTGACCTATTTCAAGTTTATTTCTTATTATACCACCATAAAATCCTCATAAATAATGATGAAATAATTAAATCAGTATCTTAAATACAATTAAATATTATTATTATTATGTTACAACCCTTTTCATCTCCTTTTGTATCCTATGGTAAATGAAAACATCTATTGTGCCTATGTGTGGATTACCACCTCCACAAAGCGTTGTGTTTCCTTTTTCATGAACACCTCACTAGGATGGTTATTTTAATGGATTTAATTAATATAAATTATATTAATTACATAATTATCATTCTTTCAGTATTATATATAATTTATTTTCTTACCCTTCCATCTATTTAAAAATGATAACGTTTTTCATACATACATGTGGATTACCACCTCCACAAAGTGATATCATTCATTTTTCATGTACACATTTCATGGATGGTAAAAAAATTGAATTTGGTTATAAAAATGATAATTTTTTCACCATTAATATTCTTTATATGGTGAATAAATGACCCATTTTACCATATTCAACCTTCCTTTGTGATTTTACAATTATGAATCGAACGTCCTCAAAATACTCAATATGAACTTAAACGGTTAACTGGATAAATATGTAATAATAATAAATGAAATAAATGGTTTAATAATAATTTAATAAACCGAAAAATTGTTCTAAAACAAATAAATAATCAATATAATTTTATTATATAGGATTTAAAGGACATACATAGCAATTTTGAACTCGAGGTAAGGGATTTTATAACTCAATTTCATTCCATTAGTTCATATTATCACTTCATTGTCTATGTTTTCCCATGATTATTTGTGTAATGGACAATTTTTATTTTATGGTTTATTTATAGTTTTTTATGTTTATTTAAATTTTTTTACATAATGACTTCATTGGTTAATTCTATTTTCAATGTTTCGATCTTTGGAAGGGGTTTCTGAACTCAATTTCCTTTCACTAGGTTATAACACTTCTACATTGAAATTGTTATGACCTGATTATGTGTTAATTGATATTTTTTTATGTTTTATTAAAAAAAATTATGTATTTTAACATATGTTTAAATAACCACTTCATTGATTAATTATCACTTCAAATGTTATGATATTTATAATGGTCTTATTTATCTTAATCTCATTTTCTTGAGACCTATTTCATGTCATGCACCGTGATTTATTTATAAGTTATAATAAATAACCCATGAATAATTTTTGATATATTAATTCAATTGATTCATGGGATTTATATTTACAAATCATATTATTTCTTTCATTGATTTTTTTATTTGAAAGTTACTAAAGTGGTAAAGGTTTTATATTACAATCTCATTTCTTATGAGGATTGTGTATGTTCAAGATTTGTTTGGGAAGAATTATATGACATTACTTTATTTAATAATATCTAATTTCTTTATTATGGTTATTAATTATGTTTACATGGTTTTCTTTCATTTTAATTATAACTCCTCTACCCCATAATCCTGGATCTGGTGCATTATTTTAATACATTAGCATGATTACAATGAATCAAGTCCCGAAAGACCGATTAGTTTAGCTGTCTTGTAAAATTGATTAAATACATGAACGTTACATTAGATATTCAAAAATAAAACATAACATAAATAATCCTTTGAGAACACAATTATTCATTAATCTTAACCCTGTATATCAATAATAATACACTTCCTAGAATCTTGGGAAGACAAAACATAAGAAATGGGTGAGCTCAGATGCTCAGTAAGGGTAAATAATTTAGTGAAATCTATAAACTTTTAAGGCCAGATGTGTAATAAAAACAAAATCCTTTTAAAGATAAACATGAACATAATATGGAATAAATAAATCAATAATTACAATATAAACATTCACATGTATATTTTACTAGTCTAATAATCACATTAAATAACTCATTTCATAATGATGGAATTCATAATGCAGGACATCATAACCACATAGACAAGGCCTCGTGCCAAGACTACAAATAATTTTTTTTATCAAGGCCTTGTTCCAAGACACTCATTTGTATCATGAGACCTACCGATGCATCTAGGGGATATATTGGGCCTCGCTCTTCGCTTTCTAAGTCCAATTCATTCCTCATATGAAAAAGGTTGAAACATAACATAAATATTCATACTAAAACTAGCATACGAAATGTCAATACCTTAAACATAAACCATGAATGGTATAAAAATAGAACATCCATAGTCAAACATATCATAACTCATTCAATAAAATATTAAAGATTTTATTACATTAAATTAACCTCAATCAAGAATAATATCTAATAAAGTATGTTGGCATAGTTGAAAATGATCAATAAAACAATTTGAGAGAAATATCATTTTTCATGAAATCATTTAAAAGTAGAAAAAATTATAAAGGAATTCATTTAAAATATATTTTTAATCAAACTGTTCCATACCACTTTTAAACTTTTTAAAAATATTAACACTTTAAAATAATCATGTCCACGTAAATAAATCCTTAAAATCATTTTAAAAACATGGACATTAATTAAAAATATTTGGAAAAATAAATCTTCAAAAACATTTAAAATGATGATCTAGTTAAAGAGTACCTTCCCTAAAATCTTAAAATATTCCTTTTTGGAACATTTTAATGAAACATGGACATAGATGATAAAGGGGTCCAAATAGAAACTTACAGATAAACAATATCGGATAATGACGAGATTGAGGAAATAACGCTTACATTGTACTTTCCTTTAGTTGAGGGTAAACTTAGCCTCATGTATAATGACCATAGTATGTTATTAAATTATAAAAGAACCATATTAATATTTATGATATCATATATGATTCATTTATGACTTTATACTACCCATTTAATAATAATTTCTATGTTAAAGTAACATTTCAGGTAATAATCACTTTCTTTATCGTACGTGTTTTAACTTGTTATTCTTGATCATATCAAATAGATCATGATTTACATACTTACAGAATATAAAACATGATTTATATATCATATATATTCAGAATATAAATATTTATAATAGATATATTTATGAAATGGAAACATCGTTTATGGGGATGGTAGTCTGTACGTACGCATGAACGTAATTTATGTTTTCTTATTGTATAGTATAGAAGTAATTAAACAAAAAATATTTATCTAAAAATATATATATTATTACGGTATAAATATTATTTCATATATCTCATTCTTAATCAATATATATATTTATATATAATCCTTTAATGGTGATCATTGAAGATGAATCGCATCACGTTGTGGGGATAGTAAGTCGTACGTACGCACGAGTGACAATATCATTCTATCGATGGTAAAACAGTGTTCAATTGGATGGTATATTATATATAAATAATAATTACCATGTTATATTAATTATTTAAATTAATTATACTCATTATTATACCCATCCAAATAATGTAGTGTTGAATAACAAACTACACCACGATGTGGAGACGATAAGTTTTACGTACGCACGTATGGTGACTTTGTCATTCATAGGATGGATAGAATAATGAATAAGTTTTTACCATATTTATAATAACATCTCATTATGTATAAGGTACTATATTTATTATTTTATATTGGAAATAACAATGAAATAGGAAGTGGAAGAAGAAAAGAACTTTGAAAGAGGTGATGAAATAATAACCTCTTCTTCGAGTGTTTCCTTTTGATTTGAACAAAAGGGCTCATTAGGTTGGATTTCGGAGCATAGTAAGGCATATAGGTTAACTTTAGGGTAGTTGGTAGGATATTTGAGGAGGGGTTGTCTGATCCAAATGGCTTTGGAGGTTTGAAGTTAAGAGAAGGGGAAGTACCCTTTTATAAGAGAGGTGAGGGGCACTTTAGGAAAAGCTTGAAATATTATTTTATTATAAAATAATTTTCAGTTTTTAATAGCTCCAAATGGATTTATTTAGATTATAAGGTGGGTATGGGTCTAAAGACTCTCAATAAATAGGTTTTAGACAAGTTTATGTCACCATATTAACCTTATCTTTTAGGTTTAACCCTTGGTTAAATAGTTTAACTTTTACCATGTCTTCGTGTATTATTATAATACATGGTTAATAAACATAAAATAAATGACAGGAAAACAAAAAGTGGTTCATTAATGACATATATGTCATTATATAAGTCCTTTAGAAAAATTTTATATTTTTATTACTATTATATAATTTAATAAAATAGTATTTGTTTTAAAAACTCATTTATGTCAATTTTGACACTATTTAGTATTTGTTTTTTTAAGTCATAAAAGCTTTATTACTTATAAAAAATACATTTAATAAACCAAAACATGTCATATTCAACTATAAAATTCTTGTATGGCATCAAAAGTTTAAATCTATATTTATTTTAATATTTATAACATTAATTATTTTAATCTTTCATTAATAAGGTAATTACTACATCATCATTATGTCAAAAATAAATTTAATTACCTAATGTATAAAAAATATAAATAAGATACCATGATGTATAAAATATATTTATCTCTATAATTAATATTTATAGTCTAATTTATCTTATGTGTTACACTATATTAAAAATGTCTTAGTTATAAAACATTAAATTTAACACTTTTAACTCTTCTTTAAATAAAATATAATAAATCTCCTAATCTAATACAAGTGTATAAAAATGGATCATATTTTTGTCCTAAGGTTTATTTTGGTCTAAATACACTTATCAAATATAATTAGGACATGTATTAGGGTAATTTTTATATTATGTTTACCTTTAATTACCCTATTTACTTTTAACTGTTGTAAATAAAATTCAAAAGTTATTATTCAACAAAAATTATTTTCATACTATTAAACAAAATTTAACTAATTGATTTCATCAATATATCTTGTATTTTTGAAATTCAATTCACATAAGCGGTAAAATTATTTTTTATGCAAATTTGCAAATGTGCCTAAAAGGTGGCTAAAAGATGTTAAGTAGTTCAATAAAATTTTATATATATAATCTTATTATAAAATGACTCCAATGAATTAAATTGTACTAATATAGGTATTATGTATCTATTTTGATTATAATATAAATTTAAATAAAAATATTAATTATTTAAATAAAAAGTCAGTTTTAAATAATAACGCAGTGTTTTTCACTATTCATCAAAATTTGAAAGTTTTCGGAAAAATACCAAAAATTAACCCGAAGCTAATTCTGATATTCCAAATTGAAAAATTCTTTCTAATATACTAAATTTAAAACATAGAAGTTACATTAATTAATTTAAAATTAATTTCCATTGTCAAAAGCAGAAAGAGGCTTTTTAAGAAGTAAAAACTATCAAAAGATTGAAATGTGTTTATGTCTAATTTAAATGTGAAATTGCTTAAAATTACCTAAATTATATTAAATTATAAAAATATAATATAATTATACATTAAAACCACTCAAATTCATAACTAAACACTATAAATTATTTCTATTAAAAATGTTGTTTTCAATTAAAATTTAGTATTTTTTTACTATTCATCAAAATATGAAAGTTATCAGAAAAACATCAAAAATTTATCCAAACTAAATTTTTATGTACCTCTTCTAAATAAGAAGTTTATTTTTTCAAATTGAATATATGAAAGTGTCAAATATTTTATTTAAAAAGGTTTCACCGTTAAAAGGCGGTAAAATTGCATTTTTTGAAAAATACTTATTTTATCTGAAAAATTCAATTTATTCCTATATTTTGTTTAGTAAACACATAATATAGATTTTAAAATTATATGGAGTATTTAAAATTAAAAATGTGGTTAATACTATTCATAATCGCTTTTTAAACGGCTAGTTTGATAAATCGTGACACTCTTGAACTTGGTGTTGTGTGTAGTGAAGGCTATTGAATTACTTTAAAGATATAACGTACTATGCAATCTTGGGGTTTTACATTATCCCCTCCTTTAATAAATTTATTCCTCTCAATTTAAAAATTTTCTACAAAAATAAAAGTTTGAAAAAAGAAAATAAATTTTTGGAAAACCCATATCGGAAATAGAGTTTCTAAAATTTAGTCTTAATAAGAGGGAAAGAGGAATGAAAAAGTCAGCACCAAATTAGGGTTTTGAATATAAGAACATTAGTGGAAAATATAGACACATAATTGGAGTAGTTTTATAGTGATTTATTAATCTCATCAATCACAAACATGTGAAAATTAAATGGAAAATTGAGGTCCTCACAACCATAAATCTTTGATGATTTAAAATATCATCAGTTCAACAGAACATAAGGTATTAGGATAATAAATTTTTTGTTTTAATTTCCTTTCCCTAATGTTTAAGCATTAATTTATTCATATAATAAGAAGAAAAAAATAATACTTGAAAATTAGAGTTTCATCCTTTAAATAATTTCTACAAAAAACTCATCGATAACTCCAAAAAGATAATAGAACTAAAAAATATTCTATTTAACCTAACCATATAGGGTTTCAAAAAAAATGAATTTATAATTCATCATTCATACCATTTAAAAAAACTAAATTATACAAACTAGGACATCACGTAGGGCAGTGGTAGGTGATGCACCCTTGTCGCCATTCAGTTGTGGGTTCAAGTCTCACGGCCTTTCTGGATGCAACCGGTCGTCGCCTGACCTCCAAGTTATACTTTTAAAAAAATCCAAAAATAATCTTATGAAATTATTTAACCTTAAACAATAGTATCCAATGTCAAAATTAATCCATTCCAACCTTTATACTTATCCACAATACTTCAGTCCAAACTCACAGTCCAAAATTTATAAGGAAGGTCACATAACATACATGTGAATACCTTTATCATGTATTCTCTTAAAACTTAGAAATAAAATGTATTACCAAAAAACCATATGGAATATGTTAATTATTCCTAATTCCATTATATAAAACATAGAATACTGGATATACTCCTTAAATCCAAATATTTTTAAAACTCCCACAATGAAGGAAAAAACAAACAATTATTAGTTTCAAGGTAGTCAAGAATATCCAGTATAATTTTTCCAAACCAATCATATCTTATTCAAAAATAATTATCTCAGTTTTATAAAAATATTAAGGGTTATATTTAACCTAGCCATATATTTTAAAAAAAATTAACTTTCTATTGAGTCACTTTTCTTAGAACCATACAATCTCAAATCCTCAATGAAATAGTACTGCATTACAATCCTTATTTATTTCCATAATTCGTATAACCATTACATCATTGATACAACACTCAAATGACATAACATAAGAACACTAGTCATTCCTCTTCATTTTTTGTAGAATCATAACTTTTTTATTATCCAATAGCATCATTTAGGGCATACTCTAATGATTTGGACATTGATTCACGTAGTGTCCCAACTCCTTGAAGATAAAGCATTGTACATTTGAAACCTTTTTCTTACCCCTACAATCATGAACATGGTGTCCTTTTTCTCCACACTTATAACATACTCCCATTACCTTCAAGAATTTACCAAGTTTATTCTTTCCATAGTTATCACATGTGGGAAATCCTTATTTCCCTTCTTCACTTTATCCATATTTTTTTCAACCTCTTATTTTCTGACTTCCATTCAAAGCCATAGGACATAGAGAATTATTTACTTATCTTATTAACACATGATTATATTTATTCATATGATACAGATACATGGGAGACTATTTACCTTCAAAATATTTTCTTAAGACCATGAAATATATGATCATTCTTACTCTTTGGATCATGTGTATTTTTAGATTTCACATTCCTTCTACTGTGTGTCATTTCTAAATGAATACATGCACTAGGTAAGATCGTATAATATTGTATAATCCAAAAAAAAGAAAAATTATCAACATTAATTGAATATTTTCGGACATTTAGTCTCATAAAAATGGTTTCTTTGATGACATATTTACTCATAAATCCCTCATAATGGTTTGTAAAGAGAATTTGAATTATCCTAAGAATATACCCTAGGAGTGTCAAACCAGGTGCACAGTAATGATCGTTGTCATGTACCAGGATACCTCGGGTCAAGTCCAAAACTCCTTATCATAGTTTTCACTCCTGGGTACATATGTTCTAGAACCACATCCACTTGTAGTATCCAGACAAGGATGTATTTCTTGTAAAACCCACATAATATCTACATTAACAAAAATTTTGGATATTCTTCTATACTAATCCTCAAATTCTATCTTAGGGTAATATTTCCTCATAATATTTTATCTAAATTTAATTTTCACAGTAATTTCTAAAATTCTTCTGATACCAACTATAATTCCCTGACCCTAGAAGCCCGGAGTTGGTGCATTATTTTAAAACATTGGAATGATTACAAGGAATGAAGTCCTGAAGGACCGATCAGTTTAGCAGTCTTGGAAAATATATTACATATATGAACATTAAATTACACATTCAAACATAAAACAAGACATAAATAATCCTTTGATAATTCCATTATTCCCCTAGATTAACACTTCATATCAATCATAATACACTTCTCGAAATCCTAGGAAAACAAAAAATTAGAAAGTGGTGGTATCAGATGCTTAGTGAGGGTAAATAATTTAGCAGAAGCTATGAACTTTTAAGGAAATATGTGTAATAAAAACAACAGCCCTTTAAACATAAACTTGAACATAATAAGGAAAAAATAAATCAATCATTATCATATAAACATGCACATAAATATTATACTAGTTGAATAATCACATGTAATAACTAATTTCATAATGATGGAATGTATAATGACGGACATCATAACCACATAGTCAAGCCCTCATTCCAAGACTACAAATAAATTTTTTTCAAGGCCTTGTGCCAAGATGATAATTTTTCTCATGAGACCTACTGATGCATGGATGAGCTATATCGGGCCTCGTCCTTCACTTACTAAGTCAAATCCATTCCTCATATGAAAAATGGTGAAACATAACATACACATTCGTTCTAAAACTAGCATACAAAATGTCAATACTTTAACCATAAACCATGAATGGTATAAAAATAGCACATCTATAGTCAAAAATATCATAACTGATTGAATATAATATGGAAGATTGTATTATATTAAATCAACCTCAATCAAAAATAATATCTAATAAAGGATGTTGAAATAGTTGAAAATAATCTATAACTCTTTGAGAGAAATACCCATTTTCATGCAATCATTTAAAAGTAGAATAATTTATAAAGGAATTCATTTCAAAGAGATTTTTTAATAAAAGTGTCCCATAACACTTTTAAACTTTTGAAAGAAATTAACACTTTAAAACAATCATGTCCACGTAAATAAATCCTTAAAATAATTTTGAAAACATGGACATTAATTGAAAATATTTAGAAAAATCATTCTTTAAAAACATTTAAAATGATGATATAGTTAAAGAGTCCCTTCCATAAAACCTTAAAATATTTATTTTTAAAAAAATTTAATGAAAAATTTACATAGATGATAAATATGTCCCATTAGATACTTACAGATACACAATCTTGGATAATGATGTGATTGAGGAAATAACCATTACCTTGTACTTTATTTTAGTTGAGGGTACGCTTATACTCATGTATAATGACCATAGTATGTTATTAAATTATAAAAGAACCCAATTAATATTTATTATATCATATATAATTCATTAATTACTTAATACTACCTATTTAATAATAATTTATATGTTAAAGTAACATTTTAGGTAGTAATCGATTTCTTTATCGTATGTGTTTTAACTTGTTATTCTTGATCGTATCACTTAGATCATGATTTAAATAATTTAATAATATAAAAAATGATTTATATATCATATATTTTCAGAATATAAATATTTATAATAGATAGATTTATGAAATGGAAACATCATTCCTGGAGACGGTAGTCCTTACGTAGGCATGAACGTTGTTTCTATTTTTTTATCGTATAATATGGAAGTAAGTAAAAAACATATATTTATCTACATAAAAATTTATAATTATACTAGTAATATTATTTCATATATATCACACTTAATAAATATATATATATATACATATATAAAATTCTTTAATGGTGATCTTTGAATATGAATCTCATCGCATCGTAGAGACGGTAAGTCGTACGTATGCATGAGCGACAATATCATTATATCGATGTTAAACAGTGTTTAATTGGATGGTATATTATATATAAATAATAATTTCCATGTTATATTCATTATTTAAATTAATTATACTCATTATTATACCCATCAAAATAATATAGTGTTGAATAACAAACTATACCATGATGTGGAGAAAGTAAGCCATATGTACGCACGTATAGTGACTTTGTCAATCATAGGATGGATAAAATAATGAATATGGTTACCATATTTATAATAACATATCAGTATGTATAAGGCTCTGTATTTATTATTTTAGTATGGAAATAACAAATAAAGAGGATGTGGAAGAAGAAAATAACTTTGAAAGAGGTGATGAAATAATTACCTCTTCTTTGGGTGTTTCCTTTTGATTTGAAAAAAAGGGCTCCTTAGGTTGGCTTTCTAATAAAAGGCCTCTAGGTTGAATTGAAGGTACTTTTTAGAATATTTTATCAGGGTTTTTACAAGACAAATTTATTTGGAGGTGTGAAGTTAAGATATGTTGAGGAACCCTTTTATAAGAGAGGTGAGGGGCACTTTAGGAAAAGATTGAAATATTATTTTATTATAAAATAATTTTTGGTTTCTAATAGTCCAAATGGATTTATTTCGTGGATAATGTGGGTATGGGTCGAAATAATCTCAACAAATAGGTTTTATATAAGTTTAGTTCCCCATATTAACCTTATCTTTTAGCTTTAACCCTTAGTAAAATAGTTTAACTTTTACCTTGTCTTCTTGTATTATTATAATACATGGTTATTAAACTTACAATAAAATTCCTAGAGAACCAAAAGTGGTTCATTAATTAAATATATATCATTATATAAGTACTTTGGTTGAACCTTATATTTTTAGTACTATTATATAATTTAATAAATGTTTTAAAAACTCATTTATGTCAATTTTGAAACTATTTAGTATTTGTTTTTTGATAAAGTCATAAAAAATTTATTACTTAGAAAAATACATTTAATAAACCATAAAATTTAATATTCAACTATAAAATTCGTGGATAGTTTCAAAAGTTTAAATTTATATTTATTTTAATATTTATAACATCAAAATTTTTAATCTTTTACTAATAAGATAATTACTCTATCATTATTGTGTCATAAATAAATTTAATTATTCAATGTCTAAAAATTATAAATAAAATACCATGATTTATTAAATGTTTATATATTTATAATGAATATTTTTATTCTAATTTATCTTATGTATAACCCTATATTAAAATTGTTTTTGTTATAAAACTTTGAATTTAATACTTTTAACTCTTCTTTAAATAAAATATAACAAATGTCCTAATTAAATCCAATTGGATCAAAATGGATCATATTTTTTCCTAAGGTTTATTTTGGTCGAAATACACTTATAAAATTAAATTATTACATGTTTTAGGGTAATTTTAATATTATGTTTACCTTTAATTACCCTATTTACTGTAACCGTGGTAAATAAAATTCAAAAGTTACTATCCACCAAAAATTATTATCATCCTATTGAACCAAATTTTACTTACTGATTTCAGACATGTCTCTTGGATTTTTGAAATTCAATTCACAGAAGTCGTAAAATTACATTTTATGCCAATTTTTAAATGTGCCTACAAGGTGGGTAAAAGATGTTAAATAGTTCAATAAAATTTTATATATCTAATCTTATTATAAAGTGAATCCAATTAATTACATTGTACTAATATAGGTATTAATTATCTATTTTTAATTTTAAATAAATTTAAATAAAAATATTAATTATTTAAATAAAAAGTCGGTTTTAAATAATAACGCAGTGTTTTTCACTATTCATCAAAACATGAAAGTTTTCAGAAAAATACCAAAAATTCCCCCCAAGCTAATTTTGATATTAAAAATTAAAAAATGATATCTATTTTACCAAATTTAAAACATATAAGTTACATTAATTAATTTAAAATTAATTTATATTGTCAAAACTAGAAATCGGGTTTTTAAGAAATAAAAACTATCAAAAGATTGACATGTGTTTAGGCCCAATTTAAATATGAAATTACATAAAATGGCCTAAATTATATTAAATGATAAAAATATAATATAATTATTCTTTAAAACAACTCAAATTCATAACTTAAGACTATAAATTATTTTTATTAAAAAAGTTTTTTTCTATTAAAATTTAGTATTTTTTCATTATTCATCAAAATATGAAAGTTATTAGAAAAGCACCAAATATTTATCCAATCTAAATTTTTATGTCCCTCTTCTGAATAAGAAGTTCATTTTTTTCAAATTGAATATATAAAAGTGTCAAATATTATATTTAAAAAGTGTTCTCCATTAAAAGGTAGTAAAATTACATTTTTTGAAAAATACTTCTTTTATCTGAAAAATTGAATTTGTTCTTATATTATGTCAAATAAACACATAATATGGATTTTAAAATTATATGGAGTATATAAAATTCAAAATTTGGTTAATAATATTCATAACCTCTTTTTAAATAGCTATTTTGATAGGTCTTGATGCTCTTGAACTCGGTGTTTCGTATAGAGAAACTATTGAATTACTTTAAAGAGATAATGTACTATGAAATATTGGGGTGTTACATTACTCTCTTAGGTACTCAAGAAGATAAAATGTCATTTTTAATAAAAAATTGATCTTATTTATCCTTTGGGTTTGGAATAATTTCCCTTCCATATATATATGATACAAAATATTTAAAATAATGTTATTTTATATGGTCTAATGATTGGTTGAAGTATTTTTAAACTATGTTTTAATTTTTTATAAAATTATTAAAAAAAATTAAAAAAATAATAAAGGCAAGTTATTTATAACATTTTATAAAATCTGTGAAATGATGTTTATTTTGACATTTACCAAATAAATGGATTTCCCACCATCATAACAATTATTTTATTTAAATATTCCTTTATATGTTTCCATATTTATTTTAAAATAAAATATTTTTCCCAATATTCTGGATTATTTTGTAAAATATTAAAAAATGATATTTTCCTTTATATTCAGAGAAATTTTTTAAATGTTATTTTAAAGGTATTCCATTATATGTATGCATCCTTAAATTATGAATCTAATTTAATCTAAGTATAATCCTATGATACACTTCATTTTCTTTCTTAATATGTCTTATAGTAATTTTTTTAAATATGTTTTCATGGACCCATTCTTTTTCCATGGGTAAATCAAGTTATACATGGATGAAAGATGTTTTTAAAATATTGATAATGGAAATGAGAGATTCCATGTGCTATGTTCATATATGTTAATTTTAAATTGTTGGTGATCATTGGTGATCTTGATATATCTCATGATAATGGTTAAACAAGATATATCTTATAAGATAGGTGAGCCCTATATAGATCTCCAAAGCACTGGGTAATATTCCTTATCTTTAATTGAAAGAATGAGGGAGTTACTCATAGAGGTTTATCATATGAATTTAATAAGGATCTAGTTATTTATCTCATGAGTGAACATGGGTGATGAAGATAATGTTCCAAGATATCAATGCATTTTCTCTATTATTTTTATGATATTTAATGGTTCCTTTTATCAAGTTTGAAATCATATGGCTCAAGATTATTGATTTTCATAACTACTTCATTTGATAAATCTTTTTTCCATGTCATGTGTTTAATGATACAGGTTTTGATGGGTATGAATTTTATTTTATTATAATCATTAACTTTTATTATGTCATTATACTCTCGGGCTCATCTTATACTCACTAATGAAAATCAACTATTAATGGTTATGTTTTCCCTTACTAGTATTTTGATCTCAACCTTTATATTTTTTCCATTTCCCAAAGTTATAAAGAAATATGTTACGTAAGATATTTCTAGAAAGGTTTCATGTCTGTTATGATGAAAAATTATTTTGAAATAAGAAAATATTGGTATAGTAGTAAAATGATCATTTAATGACCTGGGTATTATTATCTGGAATTTTTTCCTAAATGTATAAAAAAATAAATCTAAAATTTATTTATGTATGTAAGTGATCCAATATTTTCATTTGATGTTCAATTTTTAGGTTGGATAAAATAGGGTCGTAATTATGGGTATCAAACCCAAAAAATTAGTGATTGGGTTTATAGAATCAGATTCAAGAGTGTGGGTTCATAAATATTATAACTCTAGTTCATAACTATAGGATTCAAGTTCATTAATATAATTGTGTCCACTGATTTTATAAAACCCATGTAATATATATTGAAAATAGTTTTAGATTAGACCATTAATTAATCTCTTATAATCCATTTATATCCTTATAGGTAATCTATACTATAACACAATCTTTTTCTACCATTATCTTTGTGTGTTTCATGATATATTTTCATTTATGAGTGGGGGGAGAGGCCTCATTCATGTGATATTTTAAATGAAGAATATTGTTATCGGATGAGTGTGATAAGTTTTATCATTGTTTAAAGGTTGTATATTTAAAATTCATTTATTAATTATTATTATTATTTCTTTTTATTATCTAAATAAAAAATTTCAATATGATAAAAAAAAATTATATACATATAAAAGTGGTAAGAAATTTTGAAAATTTAGATAAGAGTATGGGAAATTCATTTTTTTCATTATATTACTTCTAAACCATTTACAACAAGGGAAATGATGAGTTGGATGGCCTATTTATAATTCAATGAGTGAGAATTATTCATTTTTTAAAAATTATATATCTCTCATTGTGATTAGGAGATAAAAACATCCTTATTCTATCTTTGAGTTTTTTATATCATAAATTACATACCCTTAAACCCAAAGTAGCCTTTTAAAAATTCTCTATAATTATAGTAATAATTATATAAAAATATATAACTTATAGATTTTGAAATTATATTCTATAATACAAGTACTTAGGGTTTGATCATAAATCCACATATATGATTCTTGAGTGATGATAGAAATTTTTTAGTAAGTTATGTCATTAATTGGAATAAATAATTATAAGATATTGGGAAATGTTATTGTAAGGGAAGATAGATCAAGTGAATTAAAAAAACATAAAGGAAACAAGATATATTATTTATTTAAGAATAAATAAAATCCCTCATCACGGATTGTATGTTTAAATTTAATGGGGTAATTATTCTTGAATTCTTTGATAGTTATATTCTGAAAGTGAACTCAATAAATGAGGGGAGTGATTAAACAAAAATTACATCAGTTTTAATTTCCTAGTTCATTAAATATATCCCAAAAAATTTATATTTTAAGGGTATTTATTGTATTTACATTTAAATTTGAATTATTGGGAATAAAATATAAGATTGGAGAATATTCAAATTTTAAGGATTTAATTGTTCTTTTAGTATTTATTCCACATCCAAAACATGATCCTTTTATATTGATGTTTTGAATTTTAAGATAAATCTAAGTAAATTCCATTATAACTAAATATTAAATGGGTTTTTTAAAGTTTGTTCATTTTATAAATAATGATAGGGAGATCTTGAATTTTTAGATTGGTTTGTATAAGTGTGAAATGAAGACCATGTTTGTGAGGAACCATACGTCGGTGAAGGTGATTTCACTATATTTGTTCGTATGATTAACCATTAAACTTTATGAATCATTTATATCAGTGGGATTTAGTAGAATAAATCAAAGCAGGAATGATTTTCACCAGTTAGGATATCCCATGTCTCCTTCTATAAGTTTATCACATTAAAAATCGCCATATATGAAATAGTATGTGAATCTCTATTTATGGGGGTTTAGACTATAGTGACTATAAAAGTTGATAATATTTAATTATGTGTATATATCAACTTGTACTTTCCTTATTTATCTAATAAAACTCTATGATATATATTTTATTAGTATAAAAAAATTATAATTCAAAATCTATGGGAATTTTTATGTCATTACTTATGATGAATTGATAATTAAAAAGATTATTCAATCACTATTTTTGAAATTTATGTATTGGTACCCATGATACTAATGAAATACATACGACTACATATGATGTCATTTATCAATTAAAATTAGAGACTTGTCAAACTATAAATATGTTATATCATAATTATTAGATTTATATATCATAAAACATCATAGAATTATTTCAAAATATGAATGGCCTCATTAATCAACCAACCAATGACTTCACTGCATACTAATTTATTCTAAAATAAGTTAGAATAAATATAGAGGAAACTAAATTTAAAAATTATTTTCTATCATTAGTTAAATAAGGAAGTCACATGGCTTACATCGATGCGCCCAAGAGTGAAAAGTTCTCTTCATGTGAATTATATAACTCAATACAGTAAATCATTAACCATAATTCCACATGGATTTCAATTAGGTAAATAATATGATATGGTTATATGCATTGAATCTATTTGTTAGATTTAAAGGAAGAAAATAAAAGAGCTTCCACTTACACAAGGAGGAATCACATGTATAACATAATCAATGTGGAGTGAAATTTGTTTCTTAAGGGATATTGGTGATCTTATAAATTAAATAGATCTACTGGGTAATAAACATTCTAAGATACTTGATCCTTTGAATTAGTTAGTTTACATTCTCCATTCCCTTTTTTATTATATTCTACCTCTCCCTCTATGATCTCCGATCTCCATGATAATGGATATATTTTTATCTTTGTTAGCATAAAGTAGAGTATCTATTTTTTTATACCTTGATTTTCAAATATTATTATATTATTTATTTAATTTTATCACTATAAGTTGATTTAGTGGATTTTTAAAAAGTTTATGAATAATAATTATCCCTTTTACCTACATGTTAATCTTCTCCTTTCTCTATTATATTCCATCATTTCCTCCCTAAATTATGTTTTCCTTTGTACAATGGAGTTGGATAGTGTAGAAAAAACTAAGTACATAATTTTATGCCATGTATTTTGGATCTATTTTCTTAACATTCTTAGTTGAGATGAGTTTCTAAGGATTCATTTCTCAATTCAGGTATAATGTATACCACTGAACATAATATAATACTAGAGAGAGTGTACATTCCATTTTAGTATATTCTTATGAACATGATTTAAACAAGAGAGGTTGTGTGATGAATGATATTGATACACACATCTAAGTGAGATTATATAATATAAAATCACTTCAATAGAACTATAATATCATACATCTTTGATCCTCCTAAGTATATAGACTATTCTTTTAATTTTCATTAAATTAATTATATATATAGTGACCCATGTACTAGTAGATTAATTAATGGTGAATAATGAATTATATTTTGGGAATTAAGTGATGAAAATGTGATCATGTTTGAATTTTTGAAATTTGATTAGAAGAGTGATCATTAATGGTATTTTAATAATATTGTAACTTGTATTTAGTGCTTGTGATATGGGTAGAAATGCTTAGAGTTGGTATTTTTCAGTTTTTTAAAAATATAATTCTTGGGTAGTGGTTATAGGAAGACACTATCTACACCATTATCTATCACCAAGTAGTTGATGAATCCTATGGTAAAATTCCTACTAGAGTGTCATAGGTTGGTCGGTGGGAGTCCACTAGTTTCCCTGTAGTTCCTAGTTCTATTTTTTTAAATTTATATATTGGGAATAATTTCTTCCTTTTGTTATTACAAAATTTTTACTCCATATGATTGGTATATATTCCCCATTAATCTCAGACCACTTCAATACCGATGAAGGATACCCCTTGAGTTTCTTCTTCTCTCCCCTCTTCCCCTTTGATTAAAAAAGATTCAATGGAGTTTTGTTTCTACAAGAACAAGAAAAACACTCAGGTAACTTCATTTTTTTTCTCTTTTAAAAACCTCTCATTTTATATTATTTTAAATTGGTCATCAATTTTGAGTTTTTTATTCTTGAGCTATGGTAAAATCACCTCATAGTTTAGGGTTTACTTTTTTATTGGTTAAAGTAAGACTAAATGATTTATTTAAACTCCAATAATTATTTTTTTATACCATGAGGATTAGATGTACTTTCCTATAGGGATTTTAGTATTTTAGGATGAAATTAGAGGATTTTGAAGTTTAATTTATTGGGTCATTAGGTAAATATGTTTCTTGGAATGTTTTGGGATTTTTTATAGGGTTCTTTATTGACATTTAGTTGTTCTTGATTTTTGGAGGATATATAATTTAGATTCTTTATTTATGTAAAGTTATTTAGTATTAATTAATTTTTTTGTGTTAGTTGGAGTATACTAAGATTGTGAAGGATTTAATATGGTTGGTGGTATCAACCCTCTGTGTTATTTTTTGGTTCACCCTATGTCATGACTACAAATTTTCTTATAAAATAATAATAAATTATAAAATATATACTATAAATTATGAATGGGAATTTTTTCAATGATATTTTGATATATCAAGGTATATTTTTTCAATGGGATTTAATATCAAATTATAAAATATTTTTGATTCACTCTTTATTTATAACATCCTAAAATGTTATTTTTAAAAATTTATTTGTTAAGAATGTTAATATTTAATTTAAATAACAATATTCAACCATTCCAATAAGTTTAAATCTATTAGTTTAATTGTATATAACTTCTTTTGTTATATGAAACAAAAAATTATGTAAAGTATAGTTCATTAGTGTGTAACTTGTTACAAAATATGTCTATACTTGGTTTATTATTTCAATTTTGTTAAACATGTTTTGTTGTTTCATGTTATAAATTTCCATTAAAGTGAAACTATTCATTGAAATTTTTTATCATTTAGATTTTTTCATGTCTTAAAATTTAGTAAAAGATAGAAAATTAATATTTAGTTCATAATTTTTTATTCTATCTTGATTCCTCTTAGTGATCTTGAATTGAGTTTTTAAAACTAAATATTTAATGGTATGGTATTACTTTGTTTAGTTCCATCAATTAAATTATTTTCCATGCCTAGATATTAAATCATTTTGTTCAACCAAAACCAAAATTAATTATAAGTAAATGGACAACATTTAATCTTATTTAAAAATTGTATCCCTGGTGAGATAATTGTTTGATTTGATCAAGTGGGATGGAATGATTTTGGTCCCAATATTTCTTTTTCAAAAACATAATATAAATTTATATATACATGAATTATAATAGATTTTATAAAGGATAAATCATAGAATCATATTTGTGAAAATAAATTTAGTTTTTAGATCATTTAATTTAAAAACACATTATTGGGTAATTTCATTTCTCTTTATAAGGTTTTGTTGAAATGTGATTTTTCCAAAAATAACTTTTCCATTTAAAAATGTAGTTTTATAAGTACTGGTTATATTTTTTTAAGTAGTATTAAGTGTGGAAATAGGTTTTAAAATACTCTTTAGATATAAAAAATACTCATTGTAAGTTTTTATTGATAATGTTTTGAGTACCAAATTTTTATTTAAACCAAACATTAAAAAGTTAAATGGTGGTTATACATATTTAAATAAATTATTGGGAATAAATTTGGTTTCGTACCAAACTTAAATATTTTAAAATTTTCATTATAAAGGTATACTCTCTTGGTTGTTCATTATTCATTACATTATATTTTTTATGCATTTTTAATGGAATTATTAGTTAGTTCCTAATTTGTATTTCTATTAATATGTATGAATAATTATTTATATTATGTTTTTATCCTTATTTAGCTTACCACTGGTGTATTTTATATATATGTGATGACATGTGTTAAGACTCATTTGAATTAATACTAATATAATTGATTAGTTTCCACATTTTATTTTATCCATGGGATAAATTTATGGTTATATTTCTTATTCATATAGGATTGAATTACTATATACTAGTATTATGTTTTGTGTTTCATATATGTGTATTTGTTAGATATAATTTGTTACCTGTGGAAAGTGTATATTTATAATATAGATTTAATAAAAGGTATTTCATACAGTGATAGAATTATATGGGTTCATGTTGTTCTAACTTATTATACAATTACACATTTCCCATTGAAATGGGCATCAATATTATCTCAAATTAGTATATACGTTCCCTTATCCTAATATGTTGGACTATAAGATTTCTCTGACTTGGTATAAACATTATCCTTTCCTAATAGGATATTCTATAATATTTCCCAATATTTTTATACATCATTCCCTCTATTAGAGATATTTATTACACCTTTACTTATTTATACTCGTTAATCTCAAATTTCAAGCTAGGATTGAAGAAATTTTGTGCTTATATGGATATTTATTATATAGGGAGTTATTTTTTATAGTTATAATTCATCTATAATTTATTATTTTTTTCATTTTTTCTATGTTATAATGATTTTATATGGAATATATCATTTCTATATGTATATAAATGTGTATCCATGTTCATTCATACACATTTGTATTCAGTGTGTGAGTTGAGGCACCATTGGTGGTTCCCTATTGAGTATTTATGATTACACCATACATGTGGACTCTGATGGTCAGGAAACTTCACTTATTTCATTTTAGGTACACACTAGTATTTACGTAGTTACATATATGAATTATGGACTATTTTTATGTTGTATAGATATTAGTTTGATCAGGACTCTAATAAGTGTTAGGAAATAGGAGTCAAGATTCACTTAGAGATGTGATGGGCACATCACATGTTTTATTCTATTATTCCTTGTCTATTAATTTATGTAAATGACACTACATAGTGAAATTTGGGTTGGGGGAATGTATTATGTTTTACTTTTATTCATATATAGATGGATTTTCTTTTCTTTAATATCATTATTTAGTTAAATTATGCATCATCGGTGTATAATTTATTCCATTCAAAGATCGGGTTGTATGTTTATTTTTAGGAATGTCAAATTTATGGGTGAGACATATTAGAATTTTGTAAATACCTAAATATGAATCATTTTATTAATTAAAGATGTTAAATTATCCTTAATGAAAAACTGAGACTGGTGGTACTAGTCATCATCCCCTAGGGATTTTAGAATGTTTTTGGGGGAAGTGGAGGTTAAGCTTGAGTATTGTTCAAGTATCCAAGTCATGATCATTTAAAGTTATATTAGATAATATTTTTGAGGATTCAAGGGTTTTATATTTCTATATAAGTGATTAGATTTCAGTATTTATGGGGTATACCTATTACATGTCTAGCCAGTATTGATGTGGTGGAAACATAAGTTACCAAGGAGATTCAGGTGTTCGGTCTTAGAACTCTAGATATGAATGAGGTTTTTCTTTAAATTTGTTGGGATGGAATTGTGAAACTTAAAAATAGTAATAAGGATTAATCTAGATAAAACTTTTGTATCTTTTCATGCATTATACGGTGTAATATCTCATTATCACATATGTATCTTACTTATATTATAACTATTATATGTGAATAGACATAATTTATTAAAAATAAACAAATATAGTAGTTAGTAATTTCATTAATTTCATATTAGATGTTATTTAGTTAATTAAAGTCACTAATAAGTATTCCATTATTATTTTTGTCATCTATTATTTTTTTAATAAATTATTACTAAAACCTTTTTATGATTTGGATTCTTGAATATGATTATTATTCTCAATTTATTGATGTACTATCAAAAAAATAAAATTTATTCCTCAAATATACTATATATTATTTTATTTCCATATTTATATTATATCTATGTTATTGTACATGAGAAGTGATGTTAAATTCTTTTTTCATTTTCAATGTTGAAGAAAAATTTCAATATAACCTTTTTTCTAAATAGAAAAACGTTTTAAAAATTATGGTTATTTAGAAATAGTTACTTTTTGTAAACTAAACTAGTAAATTATTTTCTCTCATTTAATTATAAAATAATTTAATTTTGTAAAATGTAATGTTTTTTTTAATTAATTGCGAATACTATTTTGAAAAGTGATTTAATTTTATATAAAACAATTTTAGCAAGTAAAAATCTTGGCTAAACTAGAATTTTATGTCAATACATTATATGTAAATCCAGGATGATTATTATAGAGGGGATTACCATGATATTGATCTTGATGATTTATTATTATTTTGGTACATATAAGTATGTCATCATGTCTTTTTATTATTATTAAATTATAATATTTAATAAATTGTTTATTTTTGGGAATCTCACATTAGAATCATGGTGAGATATTTGAGACATGTATTGGAGAAATTGGTATGAATAAATATTTATGTGAATTAGTGAGTCTTTGGATGAGATGTTAGTTTATATTTTTAGGAATTAAAAGTGATATGCTAGAAACTTTATAGGGGCCTATGTATTAGTAGATTAATTAATAGTGAATAAGGAATTATATTTTTGGAAGTAATTGATGAAAACTTGAGATAGTATGAGTTTTTGAAATTTGATCTGAAGAGTGTTTATTTATGTAATTTTAGGAATCTTATATTGTGTATTGGGTGATTGGATGTAGGTAAAAATTATTAAGGATAGTATTTTTTGATTTTTAAAATATTGAATTTCTTATTTTTAGATAAAAGTACCCATCAGGTACTCGGTATTCTATCACAATTTTTCGATGAAAAATCCAATGGGATTATTATCATTGAAGTTCCACTAAGTCTCTAGTGTAGGTCCACCAAGTATATGGTGGTTCCTAGTTACACTTTATTCTACTTTTGTTTTAGGATTATTTTTTTACTTTTCTTATTAAAATATCTTATCCTCAAATGAGGGGTCCCTTAACCCCATTCTTCTTAGGTAACCCAAACACTAATAAAGGATCTCCATTAATAATTCTTCTTTACTACCTTTTTCTCCTTTGATTAATTAATAAAAGATAAATCTTTTCCTATTGAAACTAAGATAAAAACACCTTTACCTTTTTTTTTTACTTTCCTAACCCTTACCTCTTAATTTATTCCCCCTTAGTTAGGGATTTTGAGTTTTTATTTCACTAAGGCAGGGTAAAATCACTTTATAGATTAGGGTTTTTATATTTTCTTAGTTAAAGGAATATTAATAATTTTTTTATATTCCATTAATGTTTGTTTTGAAACTAAAAAGATAAGATGTAATTTTCTATAGGTATTTTATGATTTTTTTTGTGGAATTGGATAGTGTAAGGATAGAATTTATTAGGAATTTGGGTATCTATTTTTATAGGTGAATTTTTAGATCTTTTTACATAGGTTTTATTGAGTTTTGTTGGTTCTTGATTTATGGTGTCTATGTAATTTTGATTATTTAGTTATAGAATTTCTTTTAATGATTATTAGTTTTTGTTTGGTGGAAATTAGAGTATGGTGAAATTGAAAAGGATTTAATATGGTAGGTGATCTCAACCCTCCATGTGATTTGTGGGTTACTCTTGTGGAAATATTTTAATTTGTTTTATAAAATAATAATATAACATAATATATACATATATATTTTGGAAATGATGAATTGGTGGTTTTTTAATTATATTTTGATAAATCAAGTAAAATATATTCAATTAAATTTCACATGGTGTTATGTAATTATTTTAATTCACTCCTAATTTATAAACTTATGAAAAATATAATCCTTAAATATGTATTTTTTAAGCATGTTAATGTTTAATTTAAAAAAATATATATATTTGTACATGTCCAATTGGTGGTTTTTATTGGTTCCTTATACATCCTTGAATTTTTTTTAAAATTAAATATATGAATTAGTAATGTCATGTTTATTAGTGTATAACATGTTATATAGGATTAATTTACTTAGTTTCTTTTATAAAGTATATTAAGAATGTTTCATTGTTTTATATTTTAAATCCCATTGAATTTGAAACTATGAAATAAAATTTTTAATCATCAGAATGTTTTCTTTTATATAATTTCATGTTTAGAAATATTTACAAAATATAATATTCTTTTATAGACATAGATAGGAAGTCATTTTTTTGGAGTTGGGTGTTTTCCAAATGACATTATTTTTATAAAGAAACTCCAACTTTCACTTTTATTGTTCTTTAGTTCAAGATAATGAATTAATATTTGGATTATACTTAAATTATTTTATCTTGACTTCTAATAGTGAAAATGAATTTAGTTTTAAAAAAATATTTAATTTTATTATTTTAACATATTTGAGCATTCCTTTTGAGATATTTTTCATATTTACAATGTAAAACATTTATTTCCATAGAAAATTGAACAAATTATAAGTTAACAAACCAAAATTACCCTGGTTAAGAATTTCATAAATGAAAGGATCATGGATTGTTTTGGTCAAAAGTAAAAGAATTATTTGGTCCTCAGCTTTTTTAGTTTCAAAAAAATAACATAAATTTATATATACATGAATTATAACTGTTTTTATAATGTATTTATCATATAATTCTTTTACATAAAAACTTTAAGTTGGTAGATCATTTCTTTTAAACACTTTATTGGGTAATGTGATTATTCTTCAATAGGTTTTATTAAAATATATTATGTCAAAACTATATTTTCCATTTAAAAAATAAGTTTTAAAAGTATTTATTATATTTTTTAAATAATTTTTTATGTATAGGAATTAATTTTAAACTACATTTAGATATATAAAAACTATTTGTAAATTTTTATTAACAATGTGTTGAGTACCAAATTAGTATTTAAACCAAAACTTAAATTGAGTAAATGATAGTTATATGAATTTCCAAAAAAGTTTGGGAAATAAGGAGGTTTTTTAAGAAAAAATTAATTGTATACAATAGTATTTTGTCACTAATAATCACAAACTCAAGGATGGGTAAAGGGTAATCTTTGGAAACCTTGGTGAATCTTATAAAAAAGGCTTAGTTCCTACACCTTGGAACCTAAGATATAGAGATAATCCCCCATGCGTCCTAGTATATGCCCTTAGGATCCTATACCTAGCCTAAATCACTCTATTCATGCACTAAAAGTTCAATTATAAAGTCCACCAGTGTGTGTCACCTCCCGCACTCAAATCCCATGCACCCTAGTCAAAAAAAAATTATTATAAATAGACCCCCAAAGGTCTTCATTTTAGATATTTTGGAAGGAGAATATATAATTGGATCTTCCATCACCCATGTATCTTTCTTTATATTCTATTTGGATTATAAATCTTAAAACCTAGGTTAATTTGCCCAATAAATGGGTTATTGAGTCATATGAAGGTAAAACCTTAATGAAAGATTGGTTTCCCTTCATTTTCCTACACTAGGATAAGGACACAAAATTTCACCATTTATAAAGAACCTTTTGCCTATCCCATTCTGGGATCACTTCATTAGGGTGAAACAAACCCAAAATCCTTCAGGAAACCAATAATTAGGGTTTCACATCACTATATCCTTCAATTAGGGCTCCACTTTACCCTATCCTCTAAACTAGGGAATCTCTTTTCCCTAACATTCAAACTAGGGTGCCAATTTACCATAGAATTCAATTAGGGAACAAATTTTTCATAAACTCTCATCTAGAGATAACCTCCTTACCCCATAACAACTAGGTTGATCTATGATATTATGAACTATTTTCACCAAGGTCTCCTACTTAGGCACCTATGTTTCTAGGCTTCCTTTAAAACAACTGGAGCCAAATGGCCATGGAATTCACACCAGCATGCATCCCTTTGATCGTGTATTCCCTTGAGAAAAGAAGGATAAAAATTTTAATCCTAGATAGGTATAATACTCTAGGATTTCACAATCATTCATTCTCTTGATAATGGGGGTCCCTATTATGAGGACACTAATGTGGTATATCCTAGATCATCATGACCATCCTGGCTCTGGATTCCATTCAATGAGAAATATGGACACAACATTCCTTTATAGGTGAAATCCTTAACCATATTCCCATTTATGATATCATAACCATGAATAATCAATAATCTAGGGACACTCATATCTGGGAAGCACATACACATACGTAATCCCCACTCATTCTCCCCCATCTACAAAGTAGCATAACAGACCTCCTTCTAAATATAATCCTTAGCTATGTTCTCTTTGATGGTAAACCCTTTTAATCGCTTCAATAATCCATGATCACCATAAAGGGAATCCCATGAATAATCCCAAACCTATGTATCATGTTTCCATATTCTCTGTGAACTGGTTTCCCTTCCTCACTCGGTTATCATTAGGTCAAAAGTGAAAATACACTTAAAAGGGAGCCCCATACATGATCCCCACTCAATACTCTATTGTCACCCCAGTAACTACATATACCTTCAATCCACCTATCCTAATAATAATAAAAATGTAATGGTCACATAATGTAAAACTTCATGACAAAAACCTAGTATCACATTATAAAACTTTATGACAACATCCTAGTCACATGACATGAAATTTCATAAAAACAAGATATTCGCATGACATAAAACTTCATGATGATGTTCTAGTAAAGAGATGTAAAATTTTACAACAATTTCCTATCACATGACATTAAAAAACTTCGTTCTAGTCCTATCACATAAACTTAAACTATTCAACCCAAACTATGTGGAATTTCATTCTTATTTTAGTAGGATATATAGGATGCCTCCCTGAGGTTCAAAACCAATTAATCCACTCATTCATATATCTTCACTATGTATATATCCCCTTCTAATCCCTACTTAGAGACCCATAATATTTATGAGATCATCTCCGCCCTTCCTTTTCAGTTCATATTCACCATGAGCCTGGGTGCCCCCTCTTATTGGGCCATATTCTTTTTTATTACCATTATTTACCTTTACTAGGGTCATATTACCTATGAAATCAACCTCATTATGTCATATTTCCAATGATTTTGTTTCCTATAAGGTAGACCATATCCCTACTATCTAGGTCACAATACATGTTTCTAATAGGGCCATATCCACCAAGAAACAAAACCATCTTCATTAGACAACATTCCCATAAGGCCGACCAGAAATGGACACACATTTGTATGTCCCACACTAGTCATTACTAATAACCTTTCACCTAATAGTCCACTTATCTTGACATTAAAATTTTTAGAATCATCCATGGTTACATTACCATAAAAATAACTACAACATACCTAGTCATCTGACCCTAAAAGGTAAGATATGTACCATTAAGTGGAATTAAACTACATGAATTATGATTCTCTTGATATGAATATGTAGGAAGAACCTCTTATGTGCCTAATATAATATAATAAAACCCACTATCTACCTATATTATGATTTAATTAAAATTTCCCATATATATGGATTTAAACAATATAATAATTAATTAATTAATGAAAGATGAAGAACCTCTCAAATATATAAATGGTCTAATTTATGGAATAACTTTAATATATAATATTTTTTGCATATGTATATAACTATGATCAAATCATTAGAACAAGGGTAACTAGTTCCTCACTGAGATTTGGGAATGATTCACTAACATGACTTAAATCTAAAATAGAGTCCCATAGTGGGCACTAATTTTCCCTCAAAAGTCGTGGATGCTCCCAACCTCCCATCCTCTTAACCAATATGAATTCCCAAGAGTTACTGGTAAACTCTTTGTAACCACCTCCCTTTTAAAAGTATGATTTCACTAACTCTAAAAACATTGTTTAGGAATTATATTAAGGTTTTTATTGGGAAAAATATTGAACTTGATATGAATTTTTTAACTATGAAATAGATCAATCTTGCATACACTTATTTGTGATACAACACTGATGGAGTTTTTTTAATTTTTCTTTTAAATTATCCTTAGGGAATTATGATCCATTCATGGGACTACCTTCAATCTAAGTTAATGGAATAATAAAATCATCAAACATATACCTCATTCATAATTAAACCTAAGGCCATTGTGACCATAATAATGAATTCTCCCTCCCAATTCCTTCAAATATAGGTGGAAAATGCATTATTTCGGTAGTATCATATAAATAGTGTTATTATGACTTTGTAATCCATGAGTGAGAGCCTCTAATCACCTAAGCCTCACATCCCACCCCATTAAAAGAAATTTATGAAAAAAATGGTGGTGCCTATCACCACCTCCAATCACTTTTGGATCCTATCTTAGGAGATTAGTAATAATCACCTCTCTTATATCAAGGAGGTGGGTCAAGAGGTTGAATGTGATCTATCTATTATATAGTATTAGAATATGATGGATCCTAGTACTATCCATTATCATCATTAATGTCATGTTGCATCATTTCCCCAAGACTGCACTGAGTAAACTGCCTTGTAGATCCCATTTCAAAACATTCAGTCATGGGTATCTAGAAGGAGGTATTATTAGGGATATAAGGCCCATATCCATTGGAAATAGTATCATATTCATATACCTAAAAAATAATTTTTTCATTATATCTAGGGAAAATATCTTTCCCATATCCCTACTAATACTATACAAGCCTTCCAGTGCATTCTGGTAGCATCAAGAGAAGCATGCTGGAATATTCTAGAATCCATAGGGGACAAGGCCCAAATTCATACACCTATATATGAATCTCATTTCATAACTCATTAGATATTGAAGGATAGGAATGGTCACATAATTCTATTTCAACTAAATAATGGTCTCATATCCCTATATTTATTATAGAATATTTCCAACATATCATGGATACATTGGATAGGTGGGATTATATATCTACCCATATATTACAAAGATGTCATCATATCCTAATAGTGATAACAAAAGATGATTTTTTTTCATATCCTGGTGGTTAAAACGGAGCAGGCCCATATACCTTGTCTCACCAATGTTGAAGAATCTTGTTGGAATATCCCAATGGCTATATGAGAGTGGGATCGTATCCTCATTCCCATTCAAGAGAAATTTTGGCATATTATAAAGGAAACACTAAATTGGGATTATATCCCCATATCCATTCTCGAGGTCTACTGGTATATTCTAGCAGAGGCTTAAAATCAAGAACACATTCCTAGTCTCTTTTAGTCTGAGGAAGACTGACATTACATCCCAGCAGAATCCAAATGTTAGGCACATATTCCCACTAAGTATTAAGGGTCATATCAGTATATTCAAGTGGCTATAAAATAAAAGTACTATGTTCCTATACAACCTCAACAAACTCATCAACTAGGTCCTTTGATGATGAGAGAGCCCCACATGAAGGCTCTTTCCTAAGAAGTTCATCCTTTTTTCCTATGGAAAGCTTCTATTAGAGATCATACCAAGGGTATAAAACAACCCTAGAGTAGACTCACATACCTAAATTGATCAATACTAAAATTATTGAGTCCCTACAACACCTTTCTATAGTGGCTCAATAGTCTACCAACTCATCGCTATAAAGTAAGATTAGCTTCATCCACGAAGTTCCTCCCTATGATATTATGATCATTTGTTTTGTAAGTTCTCCCTATACCATATTCCATAAAGGGCCTCAAGAATATCATAGGAAGGAACTCGGTGTATGAAGCATCTCTCGCTTTCTTCAATGATTTGGAAAAGTCTTAGTATGCCATAGATAGGTGTTATAGTGCCTCAAGAATACCAGTATAGATCAATGTAGGTAAGAGAGACTAATCTAGGGTCATTATCTGCCCTTAGTGATCATGGAAACATGGATATAGATCATTTGAGTCTTCCCATTATTATAACTAAAAAAATACCTAATCCTAGTTAGAAGATAAAAAACAAGAAGGCCATCCCCATATTAAATATACTATGAGAACACCCTCATACCAAGTAGAAATAGAATGACATAGGTGAGTTACACCCATAACTTCAACACCCATGTCACTACCCATCCCCTGTGGCCCTTGAAATGAAATACCCAAAGCCCGCCTCCTAGAGGCCAGGGGTTGGTGACTAGCGTCGAAGGCATAAACCAGCAAGTAGGAGGAATTTTTATGAGTACTTGTATGCACGCACACACGCCCATGTCCAAAACCTGGAAAAGTAAAATAGGTAGGACACTATAAATAACCACTGAGTATAAATAAAACTGAAAGTAAAATGGGACAGAATACAAACCCAACAAAAGACTAACTGGAAAATAGGAATGTACAAAAGAGAATATGGATATCCATATGCTGAAGACCCCACCTGATGGGTAAGTACAGAGTATCTGATGGAAGCTATAGAAGTACTCCCTACCCTCATAGTCTCACTGGGCACCACTAAATTCTAGGCCACCAGGTCCTCTGTCAAGGCGTCGGTCATCTGCACCAAACACAACATGTGCGGGTGAATCCCATTCAAGGGTGAGTAACAATATACTCAATAGGGACCCCAAATAAATAATTAAATACCACAAAGAGATCCAAAAACAAACCATGAAGCGTGATATTAAAGCATGATCATGAAGGAAGATAGCTCACACCAGGTATATTCTAGAGTAGGGAAGTAAAACCATTAGTCATAACATTTAACACCATGGGATACTAGAGAAATCCTCCTCAATGAGTACAGTGGTCCTTCCAGGTCACACAGAAGCTGATTCCAACTAACCAAGTATGAATTTGGTACTCATCCCTAATGAGTATCATGGGTATTCTTGGTCACACAGAAGCCTATCCCCACCATGGGCATGCGAGGTCACATAGAAGTAGCTTCCCACCTATGGCCATACTAAGGTAATCCTCTTGTCGAATATCGTGGGTCTTCCATGTCACACAGAAGTCGCTCACCACCATGGGCATGTCGGGTCACACAGAAACCTCATCCCACTGGGCCATAGTATCTGATCCACATAGGGTCACTTGTCAACAGTCTTTAGATATCATCCATCCGCAAGGTTTCCGCACTTAGCATGCTTGATCTTCGGATAACTGATCCCCAATCCCTTCTTCATATTTAAACTTCCATGAAATCATCCATAGGGTATACCAAAATACATACCTCGTCATGAGGGTTATAATAGTGAAAACGACTTGTCAATCGTATGCCCGGTTTTTAGGTTATTGATGTTATTACAAAAAGGGGTCAGTTGGGTCTGGTTCTAGCCTGACCTGGTCAGACTCACCCAACTCAGGTCCGCTGACGTAACCCAGGTCCAACAACCCAACCCAGAACTAGCCTGGCATGGGTCTGGTCCGGTCCAGCCATTGGGTTGCAGGTCTGGCCTGAGCCCTAGCCAATCTTCCATAGGCAAACCGGTTCCACTTGGCTAGTATGCTGCTGGAATCCCCATCCAGGTCCCCATCACCCCGCAGATTGCTCATGGGGCCACCTCTCCACCGTAGTCAAGTGACGGTGGCCTGCTACTACATGGCCAACCAATATGGTCAGACAGACTCTGTAACACCCGAGACTTTTATGAGAAATATTTTGTTTTTATGTTATATAAATCATCAAAGTAATCTTTTGCTATACGCAATCGCGACCTTCCTCGATAGCGTGTGTGGTACGCAATACTGAGTTCCACTAAACAACGATAAATTGTTATAATATTATAAACTAACCATTATGAATATTATTAACTGAATTTCAAATTTTACAATATTATTATTCATCTTACACATTTTCTAGAACATGGTAGGAGAAAAAATAAATTGTTTTGGGTAAAATAAGTGTTTATCAAAAAATGCAGTTTTGCCGCCTTTTGATGGCGCACCCACATTAAATCTAGTTTTTAACATGTTTATAAGTTCAATTTGACAAAATAAAATTCTTATTTTTAATCAAGATAAAAAAATTTACTTTGGATAAATTTTTGATATTTTTCTGATAACTTTCATATTTTGATGAATAGTAAAAATATGCTAATTTTTAATTAAAAACAACTTTTTTCATTGAGATAATTTATATGGTTAAATTATAATATTGAATGATTTTAAAGTATAGATAGAATATATTTTTACCATTTAATATAATTTATGTCATTAGCATTAATTTCACATTGAATCCATAGGTAAAAACATTTCAATCTTTGGCAATGTTTTAACTTCTAAAACCCGTTTTCTTAACAACGGGATTTATTTTAAATTAATTACTGAAACTCATATGTTTTGAATTTTCAAAAATTGATTCCATATTCAGAATCATTGGGCCTAAATTATGTTAATAGGATACTTTTTATTTTTTGGGCATTATGAATAGTAACCACGGTAAATTTTATTTATCATAGTTAAAGGTAAATCGGGTAATTAAGGGTAAATATAAGATTATAAAATTACCCTAAAACCTTCCAAAATCCTATTGGATGACTAAAAGTAGACCCATATTACCTAAGGGTCGGATTAGATTCATTTAATAGAATTTTTTCCATGAAAATAATTTAATTATTATTAAAACCAAAGAATGTGACAACATGTCACTTTCTTAAATATTATAAGTATAATAATTTTAATTTGGTGATAAACTTAATGAAACTTCAATCATGAATAGTATCCAGAAATCTAATACAATTATCGACATCATAGGAATTTATTTATAATTTTTAGGGATTAAATAATTATAATTAATTATGACACAATAGTGATGTTGAAATTATTTTATTAATTAAAGTATCAAATAAATGGTTTTAAAAATATTAAAATAATTATTATATGCACTATTTAATGTTCTCCACTAATTTTCTAGATACATATGACATTTTATTAATCTATTAAATATTTTAGTTCGAACATATCCTCTGTATATATTTTATTTAAATTCAAATAAATGAATAGTGTCAAAATTGACACTATTGTTATTTTATAAAAATAACATATTATAAAATTGTTTAAAAATCACAAAAATATTTAAAAATTATAAATTAAATTTTATATGGTCGAACATTTCATAAAGTGTCAAATTATGGAAAATTCACAACACATATGTAATTATTAATAATAATTTAAAATTTAGAATATTATTACCACAAATAAAATTAAATTGATAAATAAGGATAAATCAAGTTGATAATGTTTAAAATAAATTCCTAACATGTCTAAATTTTATTGGTTGATGAGATTACAACCCTATCTCATCTAATCTTCGGATATGAGTCATTTTTGGAGGTTTTTAAGTGGGGTTAGATTTATTATAAATTAATATTTTTAAGATTTCCAAAGGTGCCCCTCTCCTCCCTTATAAAAGGGCACCTCCTCCCTCTCTTCCTCACACCACTTTGAGCCTTCAATCTCGGCCAAACCCTACCAATATCTCCTCTCCACTTCCCTAGAATCATCCTAGAGGTTCTGGTCTTCTTCAAAGACCAACCCTAGTGCCCTAAGAGGAGGTTAAGAAGAGGCGCGTCAAAAAGAAGTAATATCCATTACCGATCCTTTCCAAATTCTTTCTTCTTCAACTTCTTCTTCTTTAGTTGTTTCATTATGAAGTAATAACATCAGTATCACTCATATATTGATATGTTATTATAAGTATGAAACAACCCTATTTCAACATCTATCCATCCTACAGAAAACAAAATCACCGCGCGTGCGTACGTACGGAATACCGTCTCCACGCCGTGGTGTAATCTATTTTCCACCACCACCATACTTGGATGGGTATAATGGTTTAAATAATTACTATATATGATTATTATAAAGTTATATTGATTCTGAAATAGTATACATACACTCCAATACAATTCCACGATCATGGGAACGATATCATCGCTCGTGCGTACGTACGGAATACCGTCTCCACGATGTGATGTGATTCGTTCTACATGATCTTCATTGAATAATGATTATATAAATGAATTGAATGAATAAATATGATATATAGTACATTAATACCATTATGTAAATGATGTATCTATAACCTAAAGATAAGAATAAGAATTTATTCGACAAAACACGCATAAGAACAAAAAGTTATAAACACCCGAATAACAAGTAGCAATGAAATATTACTACTAAGAAGCTAAGAATATGACCATATATGATATCATAACAATAATTATGATTCTGTAATAAGTCAATAACATTATTTAAATCATTATACAGGAGTTTCTGACACTTACGAGGCAAATCGGACCTAAGGTAAGGGAAATATCACAATCTCATTTTTATCCGAGATTGTTTATACTTTGGAATTTACTGGGGTTCATTTTATCATCCACATCCATGTTTCCTCAATATGTAATATTTACATCCTTCTACAATAGTTTATATCCAATTTTACCCTTCGGTGAGTTTTTATTAAAGGATATGAAAGGAATCTTTTGTCATTTTTCGTACGAGGTACTTTTTGACTTTTCCGACAAAAGTACGAAGAATGTTTTTTTAACTTATACGGAATGAATGGATTTTTAAAACATTATTTACAGGAAGCTTCCTTTACAAGTTTTCAAGCTTATTTTTAATCAACTTCTTTTAGTTTAAAATTTTATGACATGTTAAGAAAGGAAAATGTTTTTTGAAGTAGAAAGGATATTTTCCTCAAGAATGGAGATCAAGTGTTTTATCAAAATTATTTTCCATATAAGATAATATAGGGTTCTATTTCTATCACTATTATTACAGTTATTTGATTATGTTGTGATGGAAATATTTTTATGAATTCCTTTATCTTATATGAATTGTTTTATGAAGTCATGATGTTTAAGATTTCCATTTTTATTACATGGGTTATGCTATGATGTATGGTTTATGATTCTGTGGCACACATAAGAATGGTATCATTATGAGATGGGTGGGACCTATATCTCCCTCCAATGCATTGGGTAAAGACTTTATATCTCATGAGATAGACATGGCTGGAACGGTAGGTTAAACCGGTTCAGTGAAATAGGACTGAAACGAGGAGTGAACTCGGTTCAGAAATGGACTTTTTCCACTAAGATAGTCTTAGAAATGAGTCTAGACTAACAAGAAATGATTCTCTATGATTATCTTTTTATGCCAAAAAGTTTCATGTTTTAAGTTATGATTATTGGGATTACATTTCACTACTATTATTTATCCCATGTTATGAAATTATGCTCTCTTTTGCAGGTTAAGATTTCCAAAATGTTATATTCTTATGAATATGATGTTATTGATATTTTTTTTACCCTTACTGAGCATTTGAGCTCACCCTTTCGTATGTTTTCTTTCCCCAGGTCAGGAAGAAGCTTATTGAGTAACATATGCCAAAAGGGACTATAGATATGATGAAATAAATGGGAGACAGTGTAGACGATTTATGAACCAATTGTTTATGTTTCCCAGTTTCTAAAGACACTATACCTATACGGTCCATTCCTGGTTTTGTTATATGTTGTAATAAGTGTGATTCAATTTTGAAGTAATAACAATTTATGTAAAGTATGGGTCATTATAGACTCCCCACAAGCGATCAATCAACCGTGTGCTCTTGAGATGTGTGGATCACATCTGCGGGCCCCTCCACCGATGCAGATGAGGGTTTGGGTATCTTCCTCTAGCTAACGGCTCTTCTTGCTGCGCTGCGATAGCATACTCCATCACGTCGGCACTAGTTATTCCTTCCATTGGCCACTAGGTCCGCCCCAGTGATCCATTACTCATACTAACTACATCTATGGCCTTTTGGGGTTTCTCCTTCCCTACTAAGGCCCCAAATATACCTTGTCGCCCCATTAAAATGTTCATCTACCAAGAGTGCACAAGTGGAGGGGCTCGGGCCTTTTTCGTGTCATCCATCACCCTCCACATTAGTGTTATAAAATAGGGGGAGGTTTGGGGATGATGTTCTATCAAACACTAATATTAAATATAGATATAAAAATCCCCAAGCAAAAGGGAACACTCCAGCATCGACGAATGATTCACATGTCAACCTATTTGTGGGTTGACCTGCGTTCATCACTTTAGAAAAAAATAATGGGGAAAGGGAATCACTCAAACAACCCCTACCTCAATTAATGTTCATCGTTGAAGCGCTCCGCCAACTCAAGTTCTATTAGAATTCAACACTTCTTAGTCTCGTTCTTCGTAAGTCATTGACATTGCTAGTGATCCTACTGGCGTTCATCATTCATCATTGGAGATAATCCTTTAAATTGGTTCATCTGATAATTTCCATGGTTTAATACACAACTCTCTAATGTGCTAACCCATTAAAAGAAAACATGTCATAGTGTTTATGTTACACTATGACGTTGTGTCCTTACCTTGTTTCATTTATGAAATAATGTATCTGTTACTCTGCACAAAAAAGATCCATTAAGGAGCTTCCTTTAATGTGCCACATCACCGCACCATAGCACCGTCATCCTCCACTCAACGATTAAAAGGAAAATAAAATAACTTTTTAAGTTATTTTATTATTTTCCAAAAATTCTGAAAACTAACTTTTTAGTACGACCCTTGTTAGTTGATGTTAGATCATTTCTAGGTGAATCCTGGAATTTCAAGTTAAACAGTTCCCTTGTATTTTTGATTCAAGCACCGGTTTATAATTTAGAAAAACCCACTTGCACGTTTACTTAAATGAACTAAAAAAGTTCAAAATTTTGTTCTGTGATTATTGGGCATTGGAATCACATTCCATCAAAGTGTGAGGTCTCAAAATAATTTAATACAATTTAAAAAATATATACGGAAATTATGGCACATTGAATTCTCCCCACCTTAGGGATTTACATCCCTGAAAGACAAAATGATGGCTAATCAAACAAATGGGGGTACTGAGAAAAAATCTAAGCCTCCCACTCCCATGTGCTCTCCTAGGTATTCTTGTGCTACCACCAAATGTAAACTATAGGAATCAACTATCCACAAAGGACCCGCTCTTTTAGATCATCTATCCCCACCTAGAACTCAACAAACATTTCCCTATCTCCAATGTCCAGCTCACCCCAGTCGATGATGTGTGATGGATCATGCACATACCTCCTCAGTTGTGACACATGGAAAAAATCATGAACCCAGTGCAACTGTGGGGGAAGAGCTAGGTGGTAATCTACCTCACCAACTCTGCTAAGAATCTAGAATGGTTTGATAAACCTCAGAGATAACTTGTTTCTTCGGGAAAATATTTTCGAACCTCGTCATGGTGAGACCCTAAGGAACACATGGTGTCCCTCCTCAAACTCCAAGGGTCTCCATATCCTATCAAAATACAATTTATTCTTTCTCTATGCAGTCATCATCCACTCCTGGATGGTCTGCACCTTCTCAGTGGTAGCCCATGCCAACTCTAGACCAATGAGTGTTGACTCCCCTAGGTCTGTCTAGCATAGAGGTGATCTACATGTCCACCCATACAGGGCCTCAAACTATTCCATTCCAACGGTAGAGAGATATTTTTTGTTGAATGAAAACTTCACCAGTGGTAGGTGGCCCTCACAACTATGAACAAAACCAAGGACACAAGCACAAAGCATGCCCTCCAAGTTCTGTATGGTCTGCTCCATATTACCATCTGTTTAGGGTGAAAAGTTTTGCTCAAGCGTAGCTGAGTCCCAAACATCTCCTTCATTCCCTTACACAACTGAGATGTAAAGTGTGAATCATAGTCTGAGACGATCATTGAAGGAACCCCAGGTAGCCACACTATCTCCTAGATGTAGAGACATCCCAAGCCTTCCACTAATCCGTACTCTCATATGGGTAAGAAGTTAGCCAACTTGGTAAGTTGGTCAACGATCACCTAGATAAAATCATGGCCCCTGGACGTGTGTGGTAACCCCGTCGTGAAGTCCATGGAGATAATATCCCACTTCCAGTATAGTACCACAAGTGGTTGTGCCAAGCCTATTGGGACTGATGCTTAGTCTTCAATTACTAACAAGTGAGGCATCGTAAAAAAAGCTCAGCCACCTCTCTCTTCATCCATGGACACCAATACTAACATTGTAGGTCCTAGTTCATATTCACCACACCAGGATGTGCTGCCAAAGGGGGTGTATGGAAATATCTCAACACCTCCTCCTGTAACGTCATTGGCACTACGGTGTGTCCTCTAAAAAGTATTAAGTGATCCCCACCTATCGAAAACCCATCAGGACCATGTCTTGAGGATAACTGAGCACGTCAGGCCTCAGAGTCAACATCCACAAGTTGTGCCTCCCTAACCCACTATAAGAGTGGGGGAGTGAAATTCATTTACTGAAGGTATGTTGCTCCATCATCATCCTCGAAGGATATCTGCATCGCAGCTAGATGCTTCATCGCCTCACTCAGCAGCCGTAAACCAGACCTCCTGCTGAGTTAATTTTCAACCAAATTCCCCTTCCTAAGAGTATAGATTATCTCAAATTCATAGTTCTGGCGGAAGTCCATCCATATCCAATGTCATAAGTTCAGGTCCTTTTGTGAGAAGGTATACCTAAGACTCCTGTGGTCAGAGTAGATAGTAAACCGTTCACCCATCAAATAGCGTCGCCACATTTTGAAGGTGAGGACCACTACTGCTAACTCCATTTCATGGGTTTTTTAGTTCTGATCATGTTGCCTAAATTGTTGTGAGACGTAGGTGATCATCGATAACTCTTGAATCAGTACACAACCCATTTTGTTCCCTGATGCGTCGCAAAAGAATACATACCCAACACCCACTTCTGGTCGTCTCAAGATGGGGGCACCCGTCAACCTCTGCCTCAGCTCCTAGAAGATCTCCTGGAACTTCTATGTATACACGCAGGGTTTTCCTTTCCATGTCAAGGATGATAATGGTGCTTCTACTCTGGAAAATTCAAGCACGAACCTCTGGTAGTATCCATCTAACCCCAAGAACCTTCTCACCTCAATCACAATATTAGGTGGCTCCCAAGCCAGCACAACCTCTATCTTCATCGGAACTTTTGAAACTACATCATCTGAGATGATGTGTCCCAAAAAGTGGACCTCTAGAATCTAGAACTTTCACTTTGAGATATTACCATAAAGCTGGTGCTCTTGGATTGTATCCAGAACTATCTGTAGGTGTGTAGAGTGCTCCTCCACTGATGTTGAGTACACCAAGACTTCATCAATAAATACCACCACAAAACGATCGAGGTAAGGCTCAAAGATCATGTTCATGAGTCCCATGAACACTGTTTGGGAATTAGTCATGCTGAAGGGCATCACCGAGAACTCTTAGTCACTATACCAACATCTAAAGTCTTTCTTCATATGTCCTCATTTTATACCTGAATCTGATGATAGCCTAGTCTGAGGTCTATCTTCAAGAATCACCATGCTCCCTTCATCTGATCAAAGAGATCATCAATCATTGGTAGTGGATACTTATTCTTCATGGTCACCGGGTTTAGACACCATAATTCCACACATATACTCAAACTCTCATCTTCCTCCTTGGAAAACAAAACTAGGGATTCCCATGGTTAAATGTTGGGATTCACGAATCCCTTCTCCTGCAAGTCCTCCAAATGAAACCTCAATTCATGAAGCTCTGTAGGTGACATATGATATGCCGGTGTGGATATTTTTGTCATCCATATGTACTGATCTATGTATATTTCTACCTCCCTATGAGGATGTAGTTCTGAAACATCCTCAGGAAAGACATCCTCATAATCATCTACCACTACAGCAAATCTTGGACTCCTATCGTCCACCGCACCAAGGGTGAGGCTATCCAACTGGTGTGTGATCGGTTGCACCCTCCTCTGAGAAAGTCTATCCTATGTGGAAAAAGTTCCCTTCTCACCAGTGAAGGAAAATCTGATCCCATCTTCGTGGGCATACCTCACTTTGCACCTAAAATAATTGATCTAATCATGGATTGTAGATAACTAGTCCATACCCAAGATGATGTAATAAGGCCTCAAAACTACTAATAAAAGATCACAGTTGAAGCTATATCCTCTTAGAGTAAGCTCACATGGTCATCAACAGTGTGTAATCATAGAATCCCCCCTGTAAGAGTCTCTAATCGTAAGGATCGAGCTAACAGCTCCACCGGAATCTCTGAGGCTCGAACGAGGTCTGTGGTAAAGAAAGAGTGACTATGAATTGTGTCTACAAGAACACTATCTAAGGTGGAGAAGACATAAATTGTGTCTCTAATAATCTATGGAGTTCTATGGTCGTACGCCTCCATCTCCTGAATCTGGCCTCACCCCTGTCCACTGGCTCCCTGAGCCCATGGTGGACCACCTGGGGTGGTGGTGGTAGCACCTCGAACCGTCATCCACTGCTTACCGCTCGGCCTTCCCCTGCCATTCCCACCACCCTAAGGACCTCCTCACTTGAACCTCTACCTTTGTCTTGGTTTTCCCTTGACATTCTATTAATCATATGTGAAGAGGTTCAGGCAACCATGAGCCATGTGTCCCTACCCACCACACGTGAAGCACAATCTAGTTCCCTACTGACTCCCTCAACTCCGGGATCCTCGTACTACCAACCCTGAGTCCTAGGGTTGTCCCTTGAAATACCTATCCCTCGTGGCCCCCCATGTATGTTATCTCATGTTCACAATTGAATACTCTACCACCTGGTGTCTATGGGTGGCTCTGGTTGTCGGTGCCTACTCTTCCAGGAATCTCTCTACTAGAAGGGCTCTCTCCTGCACTCCATCCTGAGTGGGGATATTGAGAGACACCATGGATTCCTTGATCTTCTGTATGAATATCTGCTCAAAGTTATGGTCCCTGAATAAAGGATCTCACACCATGTATGTGGAGTATAAAGAGAGGTCCACAAACCTCGCAGAGTACTCATCCACTAACATAATTCCCTTCATCAAGTGAATCATCTTCTAAATGCGCACAGAGCGTAAGGTCTCGAGGAAAAACTCCTCTCAGAAAATCCACTCAAATTCTGCTCAGGTGAAGGTCGCCTCATCATGTGTCTCGATGGTCAAGCTCCCCCATCTCCTTATCGAACCCTATAAAAGGATCATGGCCAAGATCTCCATATGGTCAAGCAGTGTCCTCACTAAGCAGAAGACCCACATCACCTCCTCCAGCCAGTCCTCAGTGGCCTAAGGATCTATCTCTCCCCTGAACCTGGGAAGTTGTTGTCTCTAAAAATCATGAAAGGAACTGAGTATGGATATTTCCTCTACCGTTAATGATGGTAGTAAATGTTAATCAACATGTGGTTGAAACACCACTGCACCACCTGGAGGGGCCATCTCTATCATTGATCCCTAAACCGACACCTCATTGTTAGGCGGGCTTTCCAAATGGTCACGCATCAGAATATGAGCTGACCATCTACGTGGAGGAATCCTAATAGAGATTAATATGTTCCAAAGTCATAATATTATACCTGGTGATATGAATCTTATTCAATAATTCATAAGAAGACACTTATGTAACCAGTATTTTAATGTATAGAGCTGAAAATCAGAATTTAGGGTCCAGGTGTATGGATGTGTCAGTTTCCACACCAAAACTAGACTCCCCAAATCATAAAGTTGAACTCGAAACATTTAACATTGTTTCCCCAAAAACAAAACAACAGGATCCTAGTATTTGAGGTAGAACCAATCACCTTTGATACCAAAAGGCCAGGGGTTGGCGACTGCCACCGAAGGCGTCAACCTGAAAGTGGGAGGAATTTTCCTGAGTACCTATACGCACGTACACAAAACAATTCCCCAAAGATGGAAAATTTAAAAAAGCAAGGCACTATAAATAACCACTGAGTACAAGTACAACTGAAATTAAAATGGGCCAGAATACAACCCCAAAAAAAGACTAACTAGAAAATAGGAAAGTACAAAAGAAACTCTGGATATCCATATGATGAAGACCCCACCTGATGGGTAAGTATAGAGTAGCTGTTGGAAGCCTTATAAGTATGATATGTCCACCTATTCTCACTAGGAACCACCGAGTACTAGGCCACCAAGTCCTCCATCAAGGCATCGGTCTTCTGCACCGGACACAACATGTGTCGGAAAAGTCCATCCAGGGGTGAGTAATAATATACTCAGTAGGGACCCAAAACAAACAAGGAAAGACCAAAAATCAATCCACAAAAAAACCATGAATCATGATCATGAAGCATGATTATGAATCATGAACACAAAGCAAGACAGCTCACACCAGGTATATTCTAGAGTAGGAAAGTAAGACCATCAGTCATAACGTCAAACACCATGGGATGTTGGATAACTCCTCCTCAATGAGTACAGTGGGCCTACTAGGTCACACAGAATCTAAATCCCACTAACCTAGAACTACTTTGGTACTAATCCCAAAAGAGCACCATGGTTATGTTGGGTCACACATAATATTCTCCCCACTGTGGGAATGTCTGGTCACACAGAAGACGCATCCCACCTATGGTTATACTAAGGTACTCCTTCTATGGAGTACCATTGATCTATCAGGTCACATAGAAGCCTCTCCCCACCATGGGACTTCTGAGTCACACAAAATCCACTTCCCAATGGTCCATACTATCTGATCCACATAAATTCTCTTTTTAGTAGCCTTTAGGTGTCATCCAACCACAAGTTTTCCGCATTTAGCACACTTGATCTTGGGAGAACCTCTCCTCAATCCCTTCATCATATTTCAAAATCAATTAAGTCCTCTATAGGGTATACTAAAATTTCTACCCTATCACGAGGGTTCCAAAACCACAAATGAATCATCAATCGGACACTCAGTTTTCAATTTATTGACGTTTTTTCAAAAAGGGTCCAGTTGGGTCCTGCCCGGTTCACCCGTTGCTCCTCGGGTCTGGCCCAACCCGTTGAAGTGGGTATGGACCGCCATAGGAAAACCAGTTCCACCTGACTGGGACGTGGTTGGAATCCACATCCATCTCTTCATCGCCTCACAGGTCGTCCGCGGGGCTGCCTCTTTGTCGCGGTCAAGCAACTGTGGTCTGCTGCTACATGGTCGGCCAATCCGACCAGCTGAACTCCACGCATGCAGTCAATCGACCGCGTTCTCCTGAGATGTGTGGCCCATGTCTATGGGCCTCTCCACCAAAGTGGCTGAGGGGTTGCTTCTCTTCCTCCAGTCATTGGTTCTTCCTGCTATTCTGAGGCCTGAGCTATCTACGGTAGCCGACTCCGGCGTGCCATTATGGAATGCTGCCGTGGGCCACCGGGTCTGCACCGGTGGTCCCTTCTTTGTACAGGCTGCGTCTCCAGCCTCGGTGGGGTGTCTCCTTCCCTACAAAGGCCCCAAATCTACCGTGTCACTAGTTTTGAATGATCATCCATGAAGAATGCACAATTAGAGGGGCTAGGGCCTTATTCGTGTCAGCCCGCGTCCTCCGCGTTAGTGTTTTAAAATAGGGAGAGGTTTAAGGTTGAATTTCTATCAAACACAAAGATTAAATCCTGATATAAAAATCCCCAATAAAAAGGTCTCCCTCCTACATCAACAAACGATTCACGGGTCAACCTGTTCGTGGGTTGACCCACGTTAGTCACCTTAGAAAAAAATAATGAGGAAAGGAAATCACTCAAACAACCCCTACCTCGATTGATGTTCGTAGTTGAAGCGGTTTGCCCTTGAGGATTCAAGATCTGTTGGCATTCATTACTTCCTGGCCCCGTTATCTGTAAGGTGTCGACATTGCTAATGATACTTCTTTTAGTTGTCATTCATCATTAGAGATAATCCTTGTCGTAGGTTCGCATAGAATTTCTACGGTTTAATTCCCAAATATCCAATGCACTAACCCATTAAAAGAAAACACATCATAGCATTTCTGTTACATTACAACATTGCTTCATTACACTGTTTCATTTATGAAATAGCATATCTGTTAAACTACACAAAAAGAAGCCATTAAGGAGATTTATTTAATGCACCATGTCGCCACACCATTGCACCATCATCCACCGTTAAAAGGTGAAAAAGAAAAGAAAATAACTTTTTAAGTTATTGTATTATTTTCTGAAGAGTCTAAAAACTAAATTTTCTATTCGACCCTTTCTAGTAGAAGTTAGGTACTTTATAGGAAAATCAAGGTGTTTTGAGTTCAATGGTTCCCTCATATTTTTTATCAGAGCACTGGTTTATAGGTTATAAAAACCCACTTTCACATTTACTTAAATGAACTAAAAAAGTTCAAAATTATGTTACGGACTCACCAGGCCTCGGAATCACGTTCCGTCAAAGCGTGTAGTCTTGAAATAATTCCATTCAATTTAAAAATATATATACATAAATTTTGGGGTATTACAACCCACCTGTAACATTCATCTTCATCAATGGATAATATCGAATGACATCTATTTCCAACACCTCCCTCGACCCTCACACACTCTTATTTAAAGGAGTTATTGGAAGCCTTTACCTTCCTTATAAGGTGGTTAGAAAATAGCTTGTGTGGTCAGATCATGTGGATGAATTTTATCTTCAAGATGATGAGAATTACATGGATATGTATAAAGAATTATATGAGGATAATCTCTTGGTCATCTTTCTTCCTATTTCAAAACCCTTGTATAACATCTCATAGATGTTAAAAGTGAATTGAATGTTGTCATTATGCAAGAATTTATAGCCCATTTTCCTTCATTTGAAAGATAGGAATTTACACTATTATGGATATTCCAACCCTCTCAAAATTATAGGAAATATATGTCACCAAGTGGACTTTCCTTATTTTTTAGTAGCTTAGAACCCAACATCATAGAAACATTATAAAAATATACAGAATAATTTTACCTATATTCTAAAGTTAGTTCAATAAATAATCACTAATACCTCATCGAGTGACTTTATTAAAGAATGGGGAGAGTATGGATAATTCCACTTTACTCCATTATCAATATATAAGAGTCCCCTGATAAAGATATCCTATAATGTCATTATTGTGGGAGAGGTATTATTCCTAAATTCTAAAAATTATAGTTAGTAATTCCAATAAAATCTATCCACCCCTAAGGTGTAGAAGTTGTGTTCTCATAGGGAATAATCCATTGATATAATACTACAAAAAATCTTATAAAAAATCCATGGAAAGTTCTTGAGTTAGGAAGGTGAAGCCCTTAATAGTACGATAACCCTCAATGGTGAGAATCTCACATTTGGAATGTGGACTACACATAGCATGCACTAAAGTAAAATAATATAAAATTTGAAAGTTCACATTGGAATTAAAATGGATTCCAACCAAGAATATTCCTAGCCTGCAGGGTATAGGGTATTTATACCATAACCACTACCCTTAATATTATCAAATCCTCAACAAGTATAATATTTTTTGTATAAGAATCAATCCAACCCTATCTATCATGGATAGGGGAATTTTTACCCCCACCTCCACCTCCACCAAGGAATTCAGTCTTTTCTGAACTAAGAGGTGACTTTTAGAAACCAATACCCCCATTATTACTACCACTACACAACATACCTCTTTCATTTGGGTAATGCTAAATAAGGATGGTTGGTGATTTCTCATATTCATTGTCTGCATATCACTCCTAGTGGAATGTCAAACTAGAAGGGTTAAAACCTATAGAGGTCATAAGACGACGAATCTCACAAAGAGAGGGTATACAGAGGAGGATCCTGGTTTGCATCTAAAGATGTAAAAAAGGATGAATACCCACTACATTACTCTGATGGGGATGAATATTTGTTCCCTACTATCTTATATTTGTCAAAAAATATCATCAATGATAATATGGTAGAATATATAGGTTGTGATAATGATGTATAGGGACATGTTAAAGAAGCATTTTCCTAAAACTTAATCTACACTAAAACACTTTAGGAAGGCATGAACATCATACATTAGAGGATGATTTGGGATTTAATTGCTTTGAATTTTTAGTTTCCATAAAATTAATTTTATTCAGTTAAAGTTAAAGTTAAATTCATATCTATATCAAACTCTCCGGTTTAGGAGGTTATAATTATCTCTACTAAAGAAAAACTAGCACTATATAAAGATGATATATAATATTTTAAATAACTCAATATTTAATTAATAAAAGATAATATCCCCACTAAGTGAAAATTTAAAGTACAGGAAAAAATTTATCTTCCCAAAAATCCCCTTCAACAAGAGGGGGTTACCCAGCCTACAAGAGAATATTATAACCATTAAGTTGGATCTGGATCCAAATAACTAGTTTATTTGAACCTAATGATTTCAGATTACTAAGAATTTTATACATTGTAATAGAATATTCCCTCATTTGTGTATATTAACCTTTTCTTATCTATAACTAGGATCCAACGGCTAGTATAAATAGTGTAACCACATCAGTATTTGCCTACAACCAACCTTCAGGACCCAGCTTAGAAAAAATTACCTCTAGGTATTCTCAATTACATATAGACTCTTTCTAGTTGATTAGAATCTATTGAGGGATAGTGTTCCCCAGTGAAAATATAGAGCAATCCACATCAAAAATAGATGGATAACAATTAACTTTCTCCCAACATTAGAAATTCCTCTTTCCCAATATTCAATGGCATGGGAGATCTAGAAATCACTTAAAAAAATTATCTCGGTGTAGCCTTATGATGGGAACACTTTACCATCAAGAGGTTTTGAAACTAAAATATTTTTTTAGACCCTAGATGGTCTATTTTTGTAATCAAAAACTTCTAATCATATCCATTTCAGGTTAAGAAGACCATTATCGTCGGTTCCTCTACCAATTCAGATTTATGTTGAGGAAGAAAATGATCCTTAATCACTCTAACTAAAATAAGTGTGAAAATTAAAGATTATCATATTTCATTTATAGATGGAAGGTTATGACATACTCTCCTAATATAAATCTCTAATAGGACTAACTACAAGATATATTTATATAAAATATCTAGGATGATTTTTAAACATCATTAATACAGGTAAAGTATCTAGGTGGATTTAGGGATTTTATAGTTATAGAACAATACCAATAGGATTCTATTTGGAAAATATATCCCAAATATTGACCAACATTTTCTACTCAAGGAAAGAGGTCTGGAAAGGTAGAAGCAACCATTTTCATTCTTAAACTAACATTTATAGATATTTTGAAACCCATGCAATCTCAACACCACCCAGCATGTCTTATATAGTGAAAACAATAACAAAACAACCCTCTTCTAAATGAAATAAAGGAACAAGGTCTCTCATGATATGAGTATCAAAGAAAAGAAACCTATTATTTTTTTAAAAGGGTGGGGTCTATTCTACTTCATCATATCCATGGAAAATAATCTCCACAAGATTCCTGAGTCCAAGAACCCAAATGAAATTGCCTCAGTGACTACCTTGACTATCTATCTTACCACTGCATATAGGGACACAACATTCAATATTACTTCATCTTTAATAACATTCTCTAAAAAGTTGTTGATTATGGAAATTTTTCATTGGTAAAACCTCCAGAACTTGTGGCCTACGATACCATTACCCAACCATAGGAAGATGGTGATTGGTGGGAAGTCCCAACCATGTGTGAAATTTTTTTTTGATTGGATGGCTCAAAAGATATTTTATTAATCTCATTACATCCTTATGAAATAACTAAATCAACCAGTTGTAACCAAAATTCCTATTTCACCTTCCAAATATATGAAAATAAATTTTTCCTTTAGAGGAAGGTATAATTAGATAAAGTAAAATATGGTACAATAATAGGAGTTTAAACTGGCTTCTGAAATGTTCTAGAGCCTCATAAATTTTTTTTCTTACATCATTGGGAGGATAGACACCGCCCTATATAATAGAACCCTCAAAGGATGAAGAATAAAATTTTGGATCTGTAAATTTTATTCACCTAATGGAACCCTTCTCTGATGAATATGATACATATGAATTTTTACCTCTCATGTATAGTATTGGTGTAGGTTATAGAATTTGTGGGAACCGAGGATGATGTATCCATGTAAGATATCTACATTTTGGCCACATCTCTAAAGAATACATATATTTAGACAAAACCTGAAGGTCGCATCAGTGGTCCCAAAAGGAACATTGAGAGACCATTAAATCCTCCAAAAATTATTAAAATCTAATTTCATTCGGTGGTTATTTGTAAGTTGTTAAAATTTCTAATTAGTGTAATAATGTGTAGAGTAAAACTATTCCCAACATCCATTAATGAATATTCCCATAGGTTTCAAAAAATCACAAGAATCATCATCACAAAATTCATATACCTAAAAGCCTCATAAAAACCTCACATTATAGAGAATCGGCCTCTGGTTTATAAGTATGGTATCTTAAAATAGTTGGATACTATCCCACACTATTTTTTGATACTATACTCACTTTATCATTTGAAGGATCTAAATAAATCACTTATTGAGGACCTTTTGAGCATCAAAGAGTTTGAGGAAGAAGTTATTATTGTCAGGGCATACCATTATAATATAACCTTAGTATAATTCCACACTGTTATCTTATTCATGGATGAGGATGAGTAGATAATCATCTAAGGACACATCAAACCCCTGTATATTTTAATAAAAATAGAAAAAATTAGAATCATTGATAGTTAACTAACAATGACTTTGGGATCATTTTTATCCAATTCTGGACTCTCTGAATCTTAGTTTTTAGGGATGATAGTATTTATACTTAAAAACTAATAATTCCAGGTTATGAAAAAATTGATTAGACACCTCTTGGTAGGATTAAGATAAAAATATTGTCTAAGGATTCATTATCATCCAACGTCTCGAAGGCCTTCAAATATTTTTTATTATTGATAAACCCTTCTTTTAAGGGAATAAGGAGGAAACCTAAGGACTTCATGGACATAGGACAATCACACCTGAAGAAAAAAAGAGATACAACCAGATTGAAAACCAAAGTATCCTCTCCCCAGCATAAAAACAAGATGAAGCACTCCAACGATGCAAGACTAATCAGCAAGCACATGTCATGTGTCAAAGCACAGGCCCGATCCGATAGCTGATGACATACCCTCTCAAACAACCGAGTCCGAAAAGCACTGAAAAGATGAACCACAAGCTCTGAATCCTCCTATGAGACTGTTCCAAGGATCAAGTCCGACTGCACATCTCCCCGCCTCAGGATCGAACCAAACAAACACAACTTTCAAGGAAACCATCAAAATCTTAAAGATATCCAAAACCCCTATAGAAACAAAAACCAAACAAAAGGGTAGAGACAAGACGAACTCTCCCGCGTGAAAACCAGAACCGAAACCAAAATAACCTCGTTGCAACCCCAAGGCACCCTCCACACACATCCACAGAACCCTGAAAAGGAGGAAAAACCAAGGAGATTGAGCCAAATCTTCGTCACCTAGGACTGGAAGATCCAAGAACATATAGACAGAGCATCACTGATGTGGGGAACCGTGCAGGTTTGAGCCAGAAACGCCGCTCTGGGCTGGAGAAGATCAGATGAAGTTGCGGAAGAACCCACTATGGATTCCAAATCAGACCCCAGAAGGCAGAAGGGAGTAGTGGGAAGAGTATAGACACCACTGATAATAGCGCCACTGAAATAACACCAACATTGTAGTGGAAACAAAACTATCACCGACTGCTGGAACCACCGCCAGAAGACACCCTACCACAACTGAAAACATCCCCAACCAACCGCAGAAGCTACCTGAAGAGGAAGGCTGGCCAGGGACGCGGATCCAAACCATCATCACCCAGGACTGGATGGCAGGACACCGCACTCTGGAAGCGATCGCCGATGAGGGATCTGAGCTGCACTAATAGGAAATGCCACAACTGGCTAGAACCGTAAAAGATACTGAAGATTATAATGACCCAAATTATGATGAAATTATATTAATGTAGAGAGAGTCTTAAAATATCCCCCTATAATTACCTAAATCTTAGGAATTTAGTGTATCAATTCACCGCATGATAGTAAGGAAAAAATAATGTAATTATATAGGACACCACCAACAATGATACCATTGCATCAATACACTCGAGATCTATAAACACCTCCTTATCATCTAAAAGAGAAAAAAATATTCCCATGTAATTTTCTAGATCCAAAAATTCCATGTCAAATTCTGGTTCGGGAAATATTAAGGGAGAGGAAGATGAGGAATGTGACCTTAGAGACAACCCTCTAGCATTTAAGAAAGGTGTATTTTCCACCATTGATGAGCATAGTTAAGTGAAACACGGTATAAAATTGGATCCATGACCTATGATATTTAGAGTAACCATGGACCCAATAGAGTAGGAATAAAATATTTCCCTCTAAAAATGACATCAATATGTGTTTTCCTAAAACTACACCAAAATGTCGAGATTGGATCCCGAGGTTTCCACCCATTACCTAGGCCTTCTAGATGACCACCATGTATATAAACAATTATAAAGAAGAATAAATACAACCCTTTATAGGAAATTAGAATCTAGGATTGATATACTTATCAAATACAACATTATCTAAGGATTTTAGTATTTGAATTTGTTATATTACACCATCCCATTCAAGAAGAATAATTATCATATTCAAATTTGTTTCAACTTTATCTACCTCAATAAGAGTTTCCAAAAATATGGATTCATAATCTCAATCATGGAATTAAATATTTATTCAATGTATATCTTTGAACCCATATCTTTCATGGATGGTTACTTTGATTAAAAATCTATTTAAATAGCCCAAGGTAATGAGGAATCCATGACTTTCAGGGAACCCTAAGGGGTATATTTTTATTAAGTAATTCCCCTTTTCATAAAGAAAGTTGGCTCTATGTGTTAATGTATTATGCATTATATTTTCAATTATATATTGATAAAACCTATAGAATTATACATGGACTAAATCATAGTAAACTTTTAATATTATTGTGATCATATTGGTAACCTTGAGGAAATCATTGGAAGGATTTTTCAAAACATACTAAAAATGAATCCCCTAATGTTAACTTTTGGGATTGCTTCAATATATTTTCTTAGATAAATCATGAATCATTATAGAATTTAATTGGAACCTAAAAGGGTTAAGGTAATTATAAATAAGCCTTCTCCTCAAAACCTCAATGAATTGAGAGTAATTGAGGGAAATGTTTCTTATATCAAGTTCTCCACCACCAATCTCATTGGAAAATTATAACCCTTCACTAGATTAATAGAAAAAGGTTTTGATTACCATTGGTACAAGGATTTTTAGAGATACTTATATGGACTCAATTAGTGAACCCTCATCCATCTAGTTTTAATGCTACCTATTAAAGATAACCCCCTTATATTTTATGTGGCAACTTTAGAGCATTCACTTAGCACACTATGTGATCAGAATAAGGACTTGTGAAAAGAAAACAGTTTGTATTATCTCATCCAAATAATATTTTACATCTAAAATTGGTATTATAACTTTAAAATTAATTAATTATTCTTAGTCCTCCATGAACAAAAGATAAGGCATTATCTCTAACATCATGAGATTCAATTGATAGCTTGTATAGATATACTACAATATATAGTTAGTATCCCAATATTGACCAAACATCTTTCATGATGGGTATTCATCACACAACATTTTTACATATAATTCACTACTCAAAATGTAGTCAAGGGGAAGGCACTAAAATACCTTCTTGTGGCACAACTTATCCCTAAGATAATTCCACTAAGTATAGATCTCACTGATGAAGAGGTATTTTTTTGTATATAATACTTCTCTACCATGGGAGATATCCTTTGATGGTACTTCTCAAATAATGAAGGGTGTTAAAATAAAAAACCTAAAATATAACTAGGTTGTAATGATGATTGTGTTCTTATCTATTTCTAATATAGTCTTTCATTATTCATTCCCCCTTTCATAGGGATTCACCAACAATGAGGCATAGTATCAACACTTAATCACTGGTTTGAAGTTATACCTAAAAATAAAAATGGATGACATCAACATTAAAGGAAATATAGAACTATTAATAAATAATATTAATGGAAAATATTCCATCAATAATGAGGAATTATTCTCTATTCTTGATTATTTCCAATATCTGATGAAGGAGTTCCCCTTTGAGATGACTCTAACCTTGTTCCGCATTTCTATAATTCCTATGCCAATACCTGGGAAAATATAACTACCTATCTATCAGGCCTAGAATATGATGATATGGTTATCCATACTATTAATCATTGGATGGTATCTCCATTCATAAAAAAAATCTAGAGGATATCAATGAATTCAATACCACCACTGACTAGGATGATCTCATATCCTCACCAACTATTGTCACAGGTAGATGGATGTCCCTAATTGTGGATTACCTTTTATATGTGATCCTTCCACTAAACCAAGATAATAGTGAAAATATATATTATAAAAAAAATGAACTTCACCCTCTATAGTAACCTTTGTTTCTAAAGGGTTATCTATAAATGGGTTTTTGATAGAACTCTCCTCAAATTAATCAATATAAGGGACACCCTCAATCTAATGAATGAACTTCATTCCAGATATTTTAGAACTCAAAAATTAGGGATCAAGATCACTCATAAAATTAAAATAATTGGTTATTTATATAATTTTATGGCCCAATATTTCCTAGAGTTCATTATAAAATTATACTCTTTCCAAGTATATTCCAATTTCATCCATGAACCTCTGAAGTTGTGGAACATCACCAAGTACTCTTAGTCATTTATTATGTGGGGAATTGATTTCATAAGGATATATCCCCGACTGAAGTTATGTAATTCATGATTATTCTTATTGAAACTAAATTATTAAAAAAATTGTAAGAGACTATATCCCTTAAGGAATTAAGTATAATGGTTTTCATTATTATTATTTTTTTGAGTATAATATCATCACCATATTTGGTGTCCCTTGCTCTATGTGATGAATAATGGAATCAAATCATGAACATAGGAATTGAAAATATTATACCAAGAGTAAAAAATAAAGTCTAAATATTTATCCCACTATCATATAGAAATAAAAGGACCAATGAAGTATTTCAACAATATTTTATCAAACATTATTTGGAAGATAGTGGAAAAGGATAAGAAATAATGGTCGAACAAAATGTTACATAATTTATGGTCTTATCACACCACAAACCACACTGATATGTAGGTGAACCCATATTCACTTATTTATAGGACATAACTAATTCTACCTATAGTGTTATAGTTTCCTTATCTTTATTTTTCTATTTATATTCATCTCATCAAATATGAACACTCATAAAATCAATTAAATGAAATGGAGAATCATTGGGAGAAAGGTTGTGCACTCTACACAACATTAAGATTCATCATAATTAGATATATCTATATTTGAACAAAATTTTATATTTTTGTTCAATTTTCTAAGTAGATTTGTTGTTTACCTTCAGAACTCCCATGAAACCTGTAAAAAATCAGAAACAAATGAACCAAAATGAGAGGTACCTTAGACTATACAAAAGGTATATTGAATTGGATGAAACGTACACTACACATCCTACTAATGCATGGTTTCTCAAAATTAGTATTATTAATTTCATATTTGGTTCCTACATCTAGTTCAAATGATGTTAAACTATGTGAAATTATGTCCTAGTTACAAGAAATAAAACTACATGAAATCATTCTTATTGTAAGGCATTAAACTGTATAGTCATGTACCATGTCATGTGAAATTAAATTGAAGTATATTGAGTCTATATAGTATGAATTTAACCTACTTGGAATGGCCCATTTTCTATATCCCTATCCCCAAGCACAAAATCTTAACTTGTGTTGGGATTATCATTGCATGGTTTATCCCTTTTTTTTTACTTTCACCAAAACAAATTCCTCTTACCCTATATAAAATCCTGATTCATGTAGGAATCCTATGATAATAACTACATGTGGATTGAATCCTAAATATTTCAGAGATGTAGTGAAACCTAAATATTTTCTCTTACACTTAGAAAAAAATACCCATTATTGTACATATATTTCTCTACACATAGAATCTCAAACTGTGTGAGAGTTTATGATGGATGTTTTTTCCTCATCTACTAATTTTGATAGAGTAAAATTCACCCCAACTGTTCATCAGCACAAAACCATAAAGTAAATGACAACATCCTCACAATATGAAATTAAACTTCATGATTCATGACATATCTAAGTAGGTGATCTTGTGTGACATGTTTAATATTTCAATTGCCTGTTTTTTCTCATATTAATAATGACTCATGTGAGCTTATAAGTTTTTGTTTCTTGTTTTTATTAGTGTAATTAAGATGCCTTATGTTTGAAAAAAAAGGAGTTAATTTATTCCTTTTATATAACATTAAACTACAAAAAATTTAGTTTATCTTGTAAGACCTTAAATTGATTAAAGTTTCCAATTCAATATGGACTAACTCATATACATGAGAGCCAGATCCATGTAAGATCTTATTGGAACATGAAATTCCATTCATATAAATTGATCCTACAGCACAAGAACTATGTGTGGCTTGATTTCTATTTATGTTGAATATATAATGATGCTTGGATCTCTTATCCTATCCCCATCTATAAACTCTATCAATAAAAAATTCTCATTTTCACCTTATTGTATGGGCCTCCCCATTCATATTGAATTTTCTCAACAGCCCTGGATTAAGGTGAGACTCATTTTTTTTTTGAAACATGAGTTTGATCTTTGTAAATGAGGATTTATAAGAATAACATGTGGATTGAGTCTTATTTCGATAGGATACATAGTGATATCTGGATCTCTTATACTAGAACCAACCATAAATAAGCCCATGTCACATGATATAAAATCTCATCAAATCAAATACCTTACCACATGATAATAAACTACATGACATGTGTTCTATCCTATAAGAACTTAAACTACTTAGACTATCTTACACTATATGTCCTTTTATAATATCCATATCTATGTAATAACTCCACTAGATCGTGGAAACCTATCCCTGATTCTATGGTAAAATGATAATCCATCCACTAACTTCAATCTATGAGTCAGTTCTATATAGGATCCTTTAGTATAGATTCATCCATGAACCTATACTAAGAAATAATGACCTCATATATAGGATCTTACCCTACCTAGGATATCTCCTTTATTCAATAAAATTATGACTATGATTACATCCATCTATATTAGTTTCATGTATTACTTAACCTATGACCAAAAAAATTCCTTAATCTTATTATTTAAGTCATCTCTACTCACATTAGGCCATTCCTAATGGAAACAACCACTAGGACTTTATAAGAACTATGTTTTTATTTATTACTGTTTCTATAGGATATTCTTGTGGATAATATATCTCTTATCCATGGATCAGCTTCAATTTCTATGTATTTTTACCTACTGGTGATATTTTTTCTCATTCATGATAGGTTTTTATATTTTCTACTTGTATCAGGGAACCCACATAATATTCCATCATTTTTATAGTTCCATCCAAGCACTAAACCAACCCATTCACCATCAGGCTTTCCTCTATAGGTTTAGAATTAAGATAAAGTTATATCATTTGAGACCTTATCACATTATGTTAAACTATGCACCATAGGTTATTTATCACATGACCTTAAATTTTTGGACATAGGAGTATTTTTCATGTAATATTAAACTACACAACACGAGGTACTCTTAGAATGACCATAAACTACTCAAAGTGATTTGTATCATATGACTTAGTTATTTCATAAGAGACCCATATCTATATAGGAATCCAAGATATACAGGACCCTATTCTTGAATAAAATGATCACATGTTATCAAAAATACTAGTATTAGGGATTCTCATATTCATCCTCAAATTATGGACCAGAGAATTTTCTTGGGGAAAACCTTGGAGACCCTTGTGGTTCTGATTATATGCTAGGATAAATTCCCCTCTCATAAACAAGAGTCCAATCTATGTATTGATTTTAAAATAACTACATAGGGATTGATTATTTTCATTTTAAAATATATAGTTATGTCTACACCATATATTCTAGACTCATCCATGAGTTATTGTTCATCTTCACCCCTTTATATGGTCTTATAATTTCTTAAACATGTAAATCTCATTCCCAAAATGCATCCACCACCTTTCTATAGAATCCATTTTCCATAAACCACACATTCAAACTCAAGTTTCTCCAATTTCAACAAAACTCTCACACCTATTTGTAATTAGTTAATTTGGCTCCAAATTACACCTATTTTATATATGAATACATTACTTGATATGTCTATGTATATGCACCCCCAATGTGGTCTTCCAACTAGAGACATGTTTTTAACCAGAGGAAAAGGGCGTCTAATATTCATAAACCTTGTAAACATCATAGTGGAACCTCTAAATTGAATATGTTCATCAATCATCCCATGAATACATGTACCATATCATCATTTCTGATCCAAAACCCTTGACTCATGATTTAAAGTCACATCATTCTTTATTGAAAAGGTTTTAAAATAATTTTTTCCCTTGATACCCATTTGGGTTTTCATTTTCTTTATCCCCTTTAAATAATATGATCTAATCATCAAGACCTTAAATTGTATGTACCCTTTTTCAAGGAAACATACAATATCATAGATCTAAATTCACATCAGTTCTTACTTTGTCCTTATTACATAGGTCATCTCACTTTCTAATAAAAAATTTTGACCTTAAACTCTATTCATTTCTTTTCAAAGGTATAAGAACTTAAATTATATCTCTTGATAGGTCCAAATCATAGGACCATAAATTTCAAGTTAAAGGGACTTAAAAATCATTATATCGAAAAACTCATAAATGGTATCCTGATAAAAATTTGAGTCTCTACTCATTGATTCTTTCTATTTAATGATAAAGAAAAATAATTAAAATATAAAATAAAAAGTAAAAAATAATATGGGAGTGATTATATATCCTTAAAAATATCCTAGTTATTCTTTTTGGACCCACTAGTCTAGTAAAAAGTTAGATTAAATAAATTTGTATATCTTCACCTCAAATATGTGTTCAATACAAAGTTGAATAACTTTTAGTGTTACACTCCCTGAATATCCTATTATCTATGAACATAATTCATTCCACAGGTGTTTAAATCCCTAAAAACATTCCATGGATATCGGTAACGAGTGCATTTAACTCTAATAGATTCATTAGTTTAGCTATGCATAGACACCCCCAATATAGATCTTCATATGATCCCCCACTATGGCCTACTAAATTAGGGAAGGTTTTTAACCTAAGGATAAGGTCCTCTAATATCAGTATTCCTTGATTTTATTGAAATGGAAGTCTTAATTAAAATATGGTCATCATTAATCCTTGAAATATTTTCCTCATATCATCATAACTGATTCAAAATCCATTAGTTATGATTTATAAAATCCAAAATCTAGCCACTATTACAAGGGATTTTATAACCCATGTATTACAATTACATACATCATAATCATGTTCAAACTAAGGTTGTGACATCTCATCCTTGAGCCTTTGACAGTCCTCACTATGTGACCCTAAACCACATAACAAAATGGTCCAAGGTTCATGAACATAAACTAAATGTATCTATTCCTGAGAAATTTTATATTGGAAATAGGTTCTTCATTCATTCCCATTATATATAGACTATCACACCCATTTGGTCAATATTGTTTAACCTAAAACATCAAAACCCCTAAAGTTCAAGCACTGTGAATTTAAACCTCATACCTCATTTTTCAAGGTCCTCTAAATTTTTGATGTTGGAAAAACCATTATCATCATATTTTTTTCACCCATGTAGTTATATAGACCGCATCAATTTAGATCAAATTTATCTTATTGAAAACACCATCCACATTGGTTCTACTTACATGGACTTAAACTACCTATCCAAGTTAAAAACCTTCAAAGGGAATCTTATACAAAATTTTATCCTCTACGCATTTGGAAATAATATTGCATGACCCAAAAAAACTGATAATTAAAAAAGAAAGATTCATAAAAAATGTAAGGTTGAAAACCCCTAAAGGGGGGCCTGATAAAAGGTTGGGTTCCAACTAGTTCTATTTTCCCTGGATAAGGCTTAGGTAAAAGTTAGGGTTGTTAATGAAAAATATACAAATATATTTTGGCCGACTATATAATCCTATCAAAAGTCAAGTAGTGTTCTTTAGGTCCCTTAACCTTGAAAAAATTAAGATCATGTCTGTGTTCCCCTTTTTATGTTAGTTTGGATGACCCATAGAAAATGTGCAATGATGTAAAATTATGATGTTTAATCCCTATTAAACATTGAAACCCTCATTACAAATTTCAACATTCATGATCCTCATCACATTTATGAATCTCCCTTCATATTTGAATGGACTAACTCTAGTGTTATGGTGTTTTTTTATATCTATACCTATTCGTTATCCATGACTTGCATGAAACCATGTATCGCATCTAAATGAACCAACTCAAATATTATGGAGATGGTGTTTATGAATATACTTATCTGTGATCCATGACTAGGAGTAAATCCCTCTGAATCAAGTTTCTAAGAACCATGATTGAGTTGATTCATTTCATATCAATGTTCAAGTGGATTCAATTTATATTGATATTTTAATTTAAGAGTTTCCCAAATTACCATAAAATAGTTATTAGAGTGAAACAAAGGTCAGATATTTTATAAGTTGCTAAAAACAAATTACCATTTCTTTCATTACCAAAATAAGAGGAACATGCAAAAATAAAATCCTCTTTTGGAAAAGAGATCTTACAAATGAACCTCTATAAATTCCTAGAGTTTTTCAGTTGATTTTTTAGCCTCATAAACATCATTTTTCAGTCTTTACTACTCTATATTTATTTTCCCCTCAGTGTGATGAAGTCTTTCTTACTCATAATTATCATTTCTATCTTCATCATTGTATTCTTCAATTAATTTTTTATATCCCACCAATTCCTAGTATCATTCAATTCTCATTTTATATTTTCCACTTGATAGGAATTTTTATATGCCATAAATTTTTTCTATACTAACTTCTCTTCTTGGAGATAATTTTATTCAATTTTTGTGGCTCAAAGAATGGTAAATAATATTGTTTTCTTTTCTTGGATATATTTTGTTGTGATTGTTACTCTAGATCTCATATTTGGAGGATCATTTGATGAAATAATTAATTTTACTATAGTCAAACACATCATATCCTAACATCATGAACAAATAAAAATCATTGTGAATCTTTTCTAATTAATCCTCTAAATGATTTGGATTAATCAGCCTCTAAATATCCCTCCAAACATATCAATGGGTACTGTGTTGATAATTAAGATCCTCCTAGTCAAACATATATCTAATCTCATAAATATATATGTTCTTGATTACCAACTCACTGGATGAATTCACATGCACCATGCTCATTGATCTCATGGATCCTAAAGTAATCCCAATCTCTATATGCTATGGTGGTTGAATTTGAGGATATGATACCTTCTCTATGATCTCTATCACATAAGTGGGTACTAAATGAAATAAAAAATTTATTTTTATATGATTTTATATAAAAGATAATTAATTAAACAAGGATTTTATAGGCCCTCACTGACTCCTATAGATGGATTTTCCTTAGTAGTTGTCAGGTACAATGGGGTGTATCCTAGGTAATACCCTCATTATGAGCTCTATCACTTATGCTGACAGGAAATTGAGTCAATATTAATGTCCTAACATCTATAATTATGGAGATATTATCATTCCCTATAATGTTTGGGTCGATTGGTGGGTTTAGATTTCCCCCCACATTGATAGCCTTGTTTTTTTGTAAGGTAGGTAAACCTTGGTGGAGGATACCCTCCAAGGAACCTTCAGGGTCAGCATCAGGTAGTCTAGTATAAACCACACTTTATGACTCCTAAATAATTTATAACTCCACATATATAAGGGGATATCCCTAGTCTCTCACTGGTGAATTATTTCAGTGATATCATCTATAAATGAATTTATGGGATTTGAGAATTTAAATCAACACATCACAATAATAAATAGTGAAATTAATCATTGGAGAGGACTCATGTTCTCACAATTCTTTTTTTTCATTTTTGGACTTAATTTTAGGTGTTCTAAGATCTCCTCTACTATAACATCAGCATCATACAATATAATGATATCTGACATAAAAATGATATTATCAAGGATAATGTAAAACACTATTATCATATTCAGCTATAATACATTAATCATCTAATATATCACAAGAAAATATGTTTGAGGCAGTTGTCTCCTATATTCCCTCCACTATATGTGCCTTTTTATGGGTGGAATTCCAACCTATAATTCTCCTTTAACACCCTTAGGACTCACGTCACACATAACAAAGGATCCAGATTCTAAAATAAAAATATTTTAATGTTATCATATGGGTTAATAAATATTCAAAACTAAAATTTACCTAGAATCCAACACTTTTCATTAAAAAAATACTTTATCCAATATATTTTATTTTACACAGTGTCTAGAAAAGGATATGGCCTTGAAGTGGATAGTTCAATTTTGGGAGAGGGATAATAAAAGTAAAACCTTCATGCTATACCTTTAACATTTCTTATTTTTTTAGTGGATATCTCATCTTCTTCTATATAAAATTTTTTTCAATTTGGGATACCCACTGAAGTACCTCCAATGGTATACTCTATAGAATTAATTTATTTTCCTATGGTCTCCACTATCTACAAATATATCATAGGGAGATATAATAAGTGATTTAGTATTAATAAGTTATACACTTCAAAAAAATGGCTTATATCTCCTTGGTTGACAAGTTCACCCTATTCATTATCCTGAGTTTTATCATTCACTGATAACCCATGGGGAGTCTTTAATTCTTACAGGTTTACCAAATTTATAAATTTATAACACAAATCAAAAAAATCACTAAAATATAGGGTAGTATAGGATATGAAATATCTAATTCAACCCAATAGAGACAAGGTTTTAGAAAATATTATTTTAATAAAATAAACCTAAAGTATTTTATGAAAAAAAAACTAAAATAATTTATTAAAATAAGTGATGATAACTGATTTGGATTTTAATAAAATTGAAAAATGTGTGTGGTAGTGGAAAATATAGTTTCATGACTAATTATGGAATAATAAAATAAAATATCAATCATATATGTTAGAACCTATTTTAGTGGAATCCATTGGTCATCATAGACAACCCCCAAAATCACTAATGTTCCCTTTTCACAATGGTCATGTTACTTCAGGTATTCGATGACTTAGTAACTCATAACCATTTTTAAACATATAAAATATGAAACCTAATGGTAATGGTGTGAATATTTCTCTATTTAATTATTTAAAATATTCAACCCCTCACAAATCAAACAATGCTCATGCGTGATTAAAGAAAAATAAGATACTTGAGAAATTAGTGTTGAAGAAAAAGACACCAATGAATTGAATTTAAAAATAAAATACCTTAAATAATAAATCCCCCTTAATTAAAATTTCCTATCACAAGGTATACCCCCTCAGTATGTCCCTAAGAGGGTAGGAACATAAAAATCCTATTTTACTCATAAGAGTAGCAGCAGTCCTTGATCCTAGTAGCGACGCCTCCAAGATGAATTTTTAGAGAAACCCTAGTAGTCAATTTATATGGATAAATCATTTCTTTGGGATACATTAATTAATCATAATTTTAGTCAAAAAGGATTATTATGTAATTTTTGGTGCTAAATTATGGTCCAATTCATAATTCGGTGGTCTCCATCAGAATTAATATCTAATATTTACATTTTTAGATCATCTCAGCATTTTCACATTGTGTAAGTGATTCATGACATGTAATGTTTGGGGCCTTTTTTTCTGTACATTTCTTCACTTCATTCCCTATCTTGGGATAAAATCCTACAAATTTTTTACTTTTCATAATGTTTACATGATGTGTAATGATTAAATAATGTGAATTTTGAAATTACAGCATCAGAATCTCTGTTTCAAATTCAATTTTTTGGTGTTACGTCATGCCTCTAATTCTATATTCGCATATTTTCACTCTATTTCCAATAATATATTGTTTACTACCATAAAACCTAAAACAAGTCAAATAGTATAACAATTTTAAATATTAATAATTTATTTACTGAAATATATTTATTAAAAATCTATAAAATGTATGTAGGGAATGAATTTATTATTCACCCCATCAAGGGTTCTCCAATCACTTAAGTCTTCCTACCACTTAGTGACCATTACTCTTCTTTTATTAGTAAATATAAACATAACGAATTCCCATATGTATTTAATCACCTCCACAAGGTTATTATCAGAATTTAAATACTAAGGTGATTTTATATTTCCATGTTAAAGAATGTGGACACTATTATGGAGAATCACTCATGAGTCCCTAGTTTTAATAATAAAAGACCCATTTTTCAAAACTGAAAATTTTCAGGATATGAATAGCTTGAGGAATCACTGTACAACATTTCCTTAGGTTCTAATGATAACTTGAGGTACTTTAATTTTAATTTATTTATAGTAATATCATTCTCATTTGTGGCCTCACTCTACCACCACTAGCTCAGACCACTAAATCTAGTCTATGGTTGTACTGGTTCATTAACACTTGCTTATTATAAAGCCTTAGTCAAAGGAATACCTAATAACTCAGGTACATCCCATACTAATCAATTTTTATAAATATTCTTAGTTTAACTTTTCCATATCTCTAAGTAATGGTATATTGTAACTATGGGGACATTGATCACTAATATCCCATTAGGATATAATGATGTAAAGGATTTACCATACTCATTGGATAACCCAATAAAATAATTATGAGAAGGAAGTTTAATTTTTTCTTTTGTGTTCCCCAAGTCCATCGTGACCTACCAATGCCTCGCCACCGTCAAATAAGAATAGGAACGGGTGAGAAAACTAATATGGTGTGTATTAATAACAAAACATGTTCCATTTAATCTGACATGATAATAGACAATCCCATAGATTGAGTTTTTTTTAACATGCCTTATAGTCCCCATAGAAATCATCGATGATCATTTCCATTGGAGGGTAGTGGAAAAGAGAAAACCTAAACATTGAATGTAGACTCAGAAGTTTCAATCCCATCTCAACCATTACATGTAGTGACCTTGAATATTAATTGAATAATAATACATACTAAGAATCTCATATACATTTAAATATGCCACATTATAGACCCATGGGATTTAAAATAGGGCCAAGATGTGAAATTGATCCTTTCTATTGTAGATATTAAATAAATGATAATTAATTCTTATGTATAATCTCATAGGATCTCCCTCCTTGAGCTTATATACCATCATGAACATGGTTGGTTGGAAATCATTGTGAGAATCAAAAATAGAAATAATTTATATGTTTTTTCACATGGATAGAAACCCTACTATTTAAGTTTAATTTGGGATGATGGTATTGAATTTGTACCCCCATTATTTTTATTATACCCTTTATAGAAATGGTTAGTAAGTTACTACGACTCCCCTTTTGTTTATAAAAGGGAACTATAATTGATTCTTTCAAGAAGACCCATCCCCTTTAGAGATAAGAGAGTCCTCTATATAGGACTAAAATCCAATATCTATTTGAGGGATAAGATCCTTTTACACAATTTTATCATTCTTATCTATCTTTTTCTGAGTTAGTACAGATGTTCTCCAATAATCCCCACTTGTAACCTTAGGGGTGATATAGTTATAAATGAATTCTAGGATCAAAATATTAGATACCTTATCTAAATCCTAAAGACTGATTCTCATTTCCCCATAGATCAGTTGTAAATTTTTTATCTTAGGGCTTCACTGTATAACCAAATCGAAAATAAGATCACCATTATAGTATAGAAGACCTTGTAAATTTCCATCATATTTGGATCCTTTTAAAACTTAGTAGATATTTTTAATACCCAAAAATCCTATATTCACTTAGTTTTTACACCAATACCATAGAATATATTTTAATCTTTTATAAATCCTTTATGTTTATTCATAACCGGTTGATGAAATATGGATGAGTAGTTGTGTGTCTCAAGCTTAGATATGTAGGCTTATTTTTCTAGGGAATCCATGGAGTGGTGAAGGATATATGTTGGAGTGACCACATAATCACAGATACAAACCCCTCATAAAGAAATATTAGCACTTCATATATGGGTATATTTCCTGATCTATGGATTTGAATGATTGGTGTCGGGTCTCAGAATTTTTTTATCTGATAAGAGCTCATAAACATAGAGTGGGATGAAATCTGAGGCCAGGTACTCATGGTGGTTTTTTCACATTACTTTCACTATAGAATAAATTTATGTTGTATATAGATTTTTGTTCCCATTTTTTATTTCCTATATTATCTCTTTTATATGGGAAGTAAATTCAACATTGTAAATAATGTTCATAGTTCATACCATCTTTTTTCTAAAAAAAGAAATAATTCAGTGGCAGTTAACATGTGAAATCTGAAGGAGTTACAAGGAAATAAATATTAACAACAACAATCTTAGAACATGTGTTTTTTGGAAAAAAAATTAATAAGGATAGTACGTTTCCTTAGTGATTTACCTTAGTACTTAACAAAAGTTATTCTATTTGGTTCTCCACTCTAGTGTTTTACCTGTCACATAATACCTTTGACTAGGGACGTTTTTTCAATAGAAATGTCTTAGTGTTCCCCAAATTGATGTGACTAGGGTATAGTGGAAGAATTTTTTTTCTTAGATTGACTAGTTGTGGTGACTTAAGTTGATAGAGACTTTAAATATATAGGGTTCTCTAAATTCGGGACAAAAAGAGTGTGGAATCCAAACCTACTATTTATAAACATGGGTTCCCCACATGCAGGATACTGCACCTCTGTACTATATGCAAGATTTTATGCCTCTTCCTCACAACAAACCACCATGATTGTTCTTAAATTGGGCCACACAGTCATTTCATTATAGAAAACAAGGTCTACAACAATGTTATATATACCTCAAAATCTGATCCCCTTCCATGTTGATTAGATGAAAAAATAAGGGGTGGAATTTTTTATAACTCTCAATCACAAATATAAGGATAAAAATGGAATCTATAGACACCATAGAAAATATCATTTCCAAGTCTTGTCACTTTGACCTCAGTACCCAAGTTATGGCTCTCATACCACCTTCTCTTTAGTTCACATGTGCAGGCCCCTACACCCAACCTACATCACCTTGATCATGAACTCAAACTACCTCATTCAAGTCTACATGTGCTCACTGCCTCCTGTGCTTAACTTCCATATACCATAGTCCATGATTTGTTCTTTAAATAGATCCATAGGGGTCCTTGATTGGGATCTTTTGGAATATAAATAGATGTACATAGCTCCTTTCACTCAGGTCTCCCTCTCCACTCTAGGTATCTTATCAAGATTAAAACCTTGGAGTATTAACCATGGGAAGGGTTGATTGGTCATATAATGTAAATACTTCATAAAATAACTCTTTCCCATAGTTTTCTTAAATTAGGGTAAAGGACCCATAAGGTCACCATTACTTAAGAACATTACACCCATCCCCTTGGGGGAGAACTACATTAGGGATAGACATTCACAAACCCCTTTGGGAATCCCTACATTAGGTAACCACTTCACCCTATCCTTCAATTATGGTGTCACTTTCCCCTAGACTCCAAAATTCGGTGCCACTTTTCCATAGCATTTAAACTAGGGTTCCACTTCACTATAGCCTCCAATTAGGGAGCCAATTTACCCTAGTCTCTTAACTTGTAAGAACCTTTTCTCGCCACCTCAAGTAGGGAAATCCATCATGTTTGGGACCATTTTTTTTCTTGGTCACCTACATGTTTACTTAATTTTCAATTCCTCCTCTAAACCCACCAAATCCATATGACCAAGGAAAGAACACCAATGTTCACCCCTTAGATCATATATTCCCTTGATAAAATTAGGATCTTGATTTATATTCCTAGATATTTTAAATAATTAGGATATTCATAATCATTTATTCTATTCATAATGAGGGTCCATATCATGAGGAAACTGAAGTGATCTCTCCTTACTCAACATACTTATTCAGACTCTATATTCCAATAAATAATCCTTCTGTATGTGGGATTATTTTCTAGGTGTAATTCCTATTATAATACAAATGATGATTTAAACACCTTGAGTCATTTAATAAGCCATAAAAACCCAGATCTGAGCATCACATACTCATTTGTAATCTCATTCATTCACTTATTATTCCCATGTAGCATCATGTACCTATTTATAGGTATAATACCTATCCATTCACTCATTGATTATTATATCCATTTGGTCCATTAAAGGATCCATTATCACAAGAAAGTGTATCCCATGAATAATCCCTAAATTCTTTCTCATGAGACTATATTCCCCATGTGACTAGTTTTTTTACTCATCCATTTATCATCATGAAGGAAGTGAACATCCATTTAAAATATAATCTAAAATTTTATCCCCACTCAATACTCCATTTTCTCCCATTTTGCAACATGAGAATCCTAGTCACACAATATAAAATTTTACAAAAAAATCCTAGTAACAAGAAACAAAACTGCATTAAAATCTATTAGTAGCATGATATAGAACTGCATAAAAATGCTTCAGTCACATGATATAAAACTACATGACAACCTCAAAGTATCATGATGTAAAATTGTATGACAACCTCATAGTCACATGGAATAAAAATGTATGAAAATTTCCTAGTAGCACAATGTAAAACCACATGATAACTTCTTTAATACATGATATTGAACTACATGATTTTGGTCCTCTCACTTGACCTTAAATTGTGCAATCTAAACTATTTGGGATTTGATTCCTATTTTTTAAGGAGGCATAAAATTCCCACATGAGGTTCAAACCCAAATTCTATACTCCATATTTCTTCACAAGGTCCATATTCCTTAGGAATTCATTCTCATTGGTTCATATTCTTCTTGTGATCATCTATTTCCTTAAACTTCAAACCATATTCCCCATGATCCTAGACTTACCAACTTATTGGGATATATTCCCTATAAGATCCCTTATTCACCATTAATAGGGAAATATAATCAATTAAACCATATTCATTAGGATATTTTTCTGATGATTCCATATATCCACTAGCCAGATCACCAATCTAGTTTCTTATAGGGTCATATCCCTCGTGAAACAAATATATCTTTATTAGTCCATATTCCCTTTAAGGACATCCAGAAGGGGTTTCTCATGAATACGTCCCACAAAAATCATTACTAGGAACATTTTTTCAAATAGTACACACTCCATGAAAATAAAATTCCTGTAATGATTCATGGTTTTAAGAACATAAAAGGCACTATGAGATTCCTTATCACAAAATCCTAAAAGGTATTATGTGTATCGTTAAGTGGCATTGAACTACATAGGCTTCCTTTATGGGATTGATCCTAACATCACAATACTCACCATATCCTTGGATGATGATACAATTAAAATTTACTATATATGTGGCTTTAAACCATAGTATAATAAATTAAAATAAGAATGATAAAGAACCTATGATGTATACAGATGGTCTCATTGATGGAAAACCCTTAATATGCATAAATATTGATATCAATGTATAAAACTAATCGCATCATCTGAATCGGGGAAACCATTGCCTCATTGATATTTGGTAAGTATTCATGGACATGAATTATATATATAATAGATCCTAAATTTAGGAAATAATTCCACATCAAAAGGTGTGGATGATCCCAACCACACATCCTCTTGACCACTATAGATCCCAAATCATTTTTGTTAAAGTCTCCAAAATTATATAGGTAACACCCCAACTCCAATAACCTAGATCCATTAGTTATATTACTATATTGGTATAAGATACAAGAAATCACATACTGAATAATCGAATACTTTAGTAGTATTGGGAGACTAAATACATATATTATTCTCACATTACATTTGAAAACATGAAATGAAACTTAAAATTATGGTGAAAATTTTGTTATTTCTTATATTATATGACTAGAATCATTCATAGATCTATTCTTGGTATCTTGTAGAAAGGAAATCATAATAAAGGGTGATCTCAGATGCTTTATGATGGAAAATGTACAACAAAATCTATCATAGAAAAAATAAAGCATGAATAATATGGAAGAGATAAGTAATAACAAAAAATGACATATAACTAATATAAAAAAATCATAATATTTCCATGGATGACATAACATAATAAATAATCAAATTAATAAAAATAATTGGTTTCTTAATGATAGAATTAATAATTTTGGATAGCATAATAACATAGTCAAGGATCTATTCTTAGACGTTGTAAATAATTTGGTCGACATTCACCAAATACCCAGGCTAGTTTGTATCATGAGAAATAAAAATGCATCGAGGGGATATAATGGTCCCCTCTAATAACTTACTAAGACCAATTCAATAATTACATGAAACATATTAATAAAAATTCAATACAAAATTGATATGAACATTCTTATTGAAAAACTAGAAAATATAATATTAATATTTCCCACTATCAATAACTATATAAACATGATAATAATATATCCATAGTAACTTGGTGTATGGTATCATTATATTATATCCCTATTAAGTTATATTATTCATAAAAGAATGTTTAAATATATGAAAATACTTTTTAAATATCCCTGGAACATTTATTGAGGAAAATAACCATTTCTTTTTGAAATCACTTATTTAAAATATAAAAATGTCCATAAGGGAAAACATTTTAATTGAAAAGAACTAAGGAAAATTTTATAGTAATATCCAAGTAAAAATAATATTCATGACAGTGGGAAAAAATATTCATGAGGTGAATGTTAAAACAAATATTTTATTCACATAATTGGTAAAAGTAAATTATTCATAAAATTGAAAGAAAATTAATTTTAAACATTTTTACATAAATTAAAACAAAGTTAAAATGAATTTAGTAAATAATATGAGAATATTAAAAACATTCCTAAAAACAGTTTAATTAAAATATGGACATGGAGCAACAATATTCTCATTTTAATAGAAAACAAAGTCAGATTTCATTAATAAAATTCTTTCATACTTTGAGTACTTAGAGATAGGAAAATAGAAGGAAATATTTTAATTTCCATAAATAGCCATTGGAAATGAAAATAAAAGTATTTTAAAATAGAGTGATATTATAATATTTTTACATGGAAATTTAAACACAAACAATCCAGAATAAAAATGATATTATAGAATAAACTCTTACCACTTTAGTGACTTTTTAATAATAAAACCCATGAAATAAATAACTTCAAATAAATTTTTAAATACCATGAATATAAATAGATTCATGATATAAAAAATCAAAGGGGTGGTATAAATATCACACAAAATAAACAAGTCAGGAATATGTTATATGTATCACAGAAACAAAAGTGAGATGAGAAACACTTACAAAGATCATGTCATTGAAGTGATAACTAATCAATGAGTTGATGATGTGAAAAAAATGTGAAAAAACATAAAATAAGTGTAAATAAAATATAAAATAATTATAGTATATTATACACAAAATTTTAGCATAAAATAGATAATAAATAATTAATATAACTTGATGAAAATAAATTGTGTTAAGAAACCCCTTACCTCAAGTCCTATCTTCTTTCATACAAATTCAAACCTATTTTCTAATAAACTTATATTTATCTTATACTTAATACGAACCATTTTAATTTATATTCCCATATTATTATCCCTTTTATTTAATTTATTATTATTCTTTATATATTTAGTAAATCAGTTAAGTTCATCTCAAATGTTTGGAGGACGTTCGGTTCATAATCATAGAACAACTATGGTAGGTTGACCATGAACAAAGGTATCATGGATCCATTATATCCAAAATATCAGTCATGAAATAATTATCATTTATATACATAAATATAATTTTGGAATCATCCAGAAAATGCATACATGAAAAAAAATCACATCGTTTTGTGTAGGTGGTAGTCTACACATACGCACAAGTGGCGTTATCATTTTTTAATGGGTGGAATTGTAAGAAGTTAAGTAATGTATAATATTTAAAGAATCATAATTATGTCATTAATATAATATATATTCATTAAATCCAACTTAATAACCATCTTTGTGAGTTAGTGATGAAAAATGAAATGCATTGCTTCATAGAGGTTGTAGTCCACATGTACGCATGAGTGATACTTTCATTTCTCATTTAATGAAAAGAAGGTGGAAAATGTTTATCCCATAATCATAATAATATATTAGACTATTTATTATATTCGATTAATAATTTTTATATATATACAATATAATTATAGTAAGTATAAGAATAAATAGACATTGAAATAGTTGAAAAAGATGATTACCTCTTCTTTGAGAGGCCTTCCTTAGCTTACACCATATGCCTTCATAGGATTGTCCAAGGGGAAGTCACGGAGATAAAGTATAAATTTTATGAACCTAGTAAGGTATTAGGGTTTTATTTTATAATCTATAAGTTTCTTCATTTTTAAATAAGTGAGGATAAAATGTTTCATTTTATAAGTGAAAAGGGGACACACTTGGAATTACATAAAATATTTAAATATAATTAATGTATTTTACAAGTGAACTTTTTCCAAATGGACATGGATTCAAAGAAAAAGAGTTTAAGGTACAAATATATTCTAAAAATAAAATTTATACAGATTTTTGTGTCATTTTAAACCTTATCTTTTTATTTAACCCCTTCGTTAACTTTTTTTTAACTTTAACTATGATTACACATTTTTTCATTTAAGGATCATAAATTTACTTCTAAGATGCCAAGTGGATAAAAAATAGTCCACATATGAAATTTTTTACCATTTAAAACTCCACATATCTTATTTAAATATATATAGTATTTTTAAATCATTTAATAAAATATTATTTAACATAAAATGTCATTAAATTCATTTTAGGGACTATTTATTTAATTTTTATTTAAAGTCATCAAGATAACAATGGATTTAGAATATAAACTATTTTACCAAAAATTATAAATTACTATTATCCAAAAAAAATTATTACATAATAATTCATCCAAAAACATATTTATTTTAAAAAAAATTAAATTATTTACTATATTTTCCCTACTACTTGAACAAGTGTTGTGTCAGCACTGTGTAATCATTCAAGGAAATTATATTATCTCTAAAAATTAAAATATGTTTATAATAACAATAATTTATTTATATTAATAATAAACATTTATAACTAGTTTTAAATTCTTTTTATCCCTATGATAAAATGATAGGGACATTAAAAGAAAGATAATGACTTTTTTTATTTATCATTTACTTAAAATAATATATAGGTTATTATCTAAAAAATGACACAAAGTGTCCGTATATTTGAATATTTGGTGATTATGGTGTAAATAAACCTATAAAATATAAATAACTAAAGTTCTGATATATTTTTAAATCTTTATCACATTATTTTTAACTTTAATTACCTGATTTAATATTTACCATAGTGGACACTATTTACCATGGTTACTATTCATAATGACCAAAGATAAAAGGTACTTATTTAAACAAATTTAAAAACCTGATTCAAAATATAGAATCCATTTTTCAATATTCAGTTTTTATAATTGGTAAAAATCAGTTTTAATAAAAATGAATAAAATGCAATGAAAAATGGTTTCTAGACAATTGTGTTTTTAAGCATAAAAATGAACTTATACAAAATTGAAATTTAATTTAGATTTATATGAAATTATTTATATTTTTTATAATAAAATTTATATTATGTTACTTTAAAACCAAATTCAAAAGTAAATGTTACATTTTAGTTATTTCATTTAAATAAAATAAGTGATAGTTTTCCAAATATTGGTATTTTTCACTGTTCAAACAAATCATATTTGAAAAAAAAATCCAAAAATTTACCCTAAGAAAATATTGAAATAATGATTTCAAAAATTATATTAATTCCCTAAAATAAAATTTATTAAAAAGTTATAAATTAATTACAATATCCTTTCACAAAATCTAATAAATCCCATTTTTAACAAAACATATTTTTGAAGCATAAAATGACATTACTAAAAATTAAGGGCATGTTTATTATACATTAATAAATGAATTTTTATTATATAAAACATTTATAAATAATTTTAATAATGTGTTTATTCCTATTTATACCTTCAATTTAATGGCTAGGTTATATTGTTCATAATTAAATAAAAATACTTTTATAGTATATCGCAGTTCGTTTAAAGATCAGTGTTGCATGTTAATAAAGATATCAAGCATAATTTTATTTTAAAATAAATTTTATAGTTTTTTCATTATCCCACCCTTAAATAAATCCCTCCCTTTTAATTTTTATCTTGTTAATCAATGTTTGAATATTTGAAAATACCTTTGTTCAAAACTTGCATCGAACAAAGGGATAACAAAACTTCTTTTAAAACAGGAAAATGGAAATACGAAGGTCATATAGATTAACACCTAATAATGTCCCCAAATAATTATAACATTAACAATAAGTGAAAATATGGATATGGAGATAAAAAATAATTTCTAAGGAATAATAGAGATTGATAGATAACATGATCATGAGAAAATTAATGGCCACAAAACCATGAATAGGTAAGGGATAATGAAGAACATCAATTAATGATAACTGAAGGTAAAAGGATAAAATTTTTATTTCAAGATCATTTTACTAGAGTTGAGTAATTATTTTACTATCAAGATAAAGAACATGAGAGAATATACTCTTTTGATTTATTTCCATATCGTAAGAGAAATGTTACACTTTGGTTGTGCTTTGAATAATTTCTACTTCTATTTCTTCTCTTCTATAAATGAATATTCAAGATGAATTTTTCATTAATGAATCACTGAAATTAAATTTTAATGTATCTTAAGGTCCACATACTATATTAAAAGTTATTACTCATATCTCTATAAATTTACTAAAACAAAATTGTTATCGAAAATAAAGATAATATTCAAAATGAATTTTCAAAAGAAGAAATAATATATATAATCTCAAAAACCCCAATAATAATACCTTTTGTTCAACTTAAATTATTCCAAAAATATCTAACCTTAAAACTCTTACAAATATTCTTGATCAACTTTAAAGACCAAAAATATGAAATATTTTATCACATATTCTTTCAAGATCAATCTAAAATTTATCTACAAGAAACATTAATCACTCATAAAGTAAAATACAAAATGTATACTCCCAAATCATATAATCTCTAAAATATTTTAATCTTCTCCATAAATAACATGAATCTTTATAAATCCATAATAAAATCATATATGCTTCCATAAATTAACTCAATATATATTCCAAAAATTATGTTTTCATTAATCATATAATGTTTTTAATATAGTGTACTTATTCAAAAATAATATTAATCACTTAGTCACCAAATCACTTTTTAATCCCATTTTTATCTATATGTTAAAAAATATTCTCTAAAAATGTAATAACCCTTTTGTTATAATTAAAAATGTTAAAATCAATAAAAATATTGAACCTAAGTTTTATCAATATCTTTCAACTTATTACCACAAACTATAAAATCATTTATCCTAAAATAACCTTTTCAGTAAAACATATACTAAGCCAAAGGGTGGTATTCCCATAAATTTCCCCAAAAGAAACTTAATAATTTTAAACTCTCGTCACATAAAACCTCAAAATGGGTGTCCATTCATTTAAAATTATGATCAAACATAGATTTATCAACCCATGACACTTTATATTTATCCCATGTCACTATGGAATGTCACAGGTTTATATAGTCTCTATCCTTTGATTCATCATAATGGTATATAAATAAAATGCGAATTAACCCAAGTATATCCTCTAGGAGTGTTTATAAATGTAACATCCCAGGTAAATAAAGAATATGACATTTTAATATTTATTAATACTTTTAAATTAATTATTAATTTACTTTAAATTTTATTCTATACTAAATGTCATAACCAATCCACAACAATGGGTTTCTTTGAAATTTTATGTTTCACACAACGTTGATTTATAATGAAAAATAATAATATAATATTATTATTTTAAATGGTAGTTAACGTCTAGTTATTTTATTGGAGGGAATTAACATAAATAAACATATTATGATTATAAATGTTTTTTAAATGTTTTTACATTTATCTAATGAAAGTTAGAGGATTAAAATGTGAATGAATCCAAATTTAAGCATAAATACTCTAATATTCTTTAAAATATCAATTTACCGCCTTTTAATGGCAACCCCTTTTTAAATATAGTTTTTTTCACTTTTATATATTCTATTTGAAAATATAATATTCTTCTTTAGAATCGGGGCATCAAAATTTACTTTGGATGAAATTTTGGTATTTTTCTGAAAAAGTTCATTTTTTATGAATAGTGAAAATACTGTATTTTAATTCAAAAATGTCATTTAATATAATTTATTTTTATGGTTATATTATCTTTATAAATTGTTTTAAAGTTTAATTAGGTTATATTTTTACCATTTAATCCAATTTTTCTCATTAGAAGTAATTTCACTTTGAAATTGGGCATAAACGAGTGTCAATCTTTTAATAGTTATTATTTCTTAAAAAACCGCTTTTTGTTTTGACAGCAAGAATTAATTTTAAATTAATTTCTGTCACTTCTGTGTTTTGAATTTGGAAAAATGGATTCCATATTTATAATTATGAGGTATAAATTTTTTAAATAGTTAACTTTTATTTTTATACATTATGAATATTTACGTGAGTAAATATTTTATTTACCATGGTTAAAGGGTAAATCAGGTAAATAAGGGTAAAAACAATATTCTAATAATATTAAATTTACCCTAAAATGTGTCTTAATACTATTGGATGATTAATTTCTGACCATGGACATCCTTGGGTTGATTTTGGGACCCCATGGAGCCACTTAAGAGTAATAATGACACTTTATATTAATTAATTTAAAGTAAAGACAAAAATGACATAAACATGTATCTTTTAGTAAATCAATTTTTACATGGTGTTATATAGGTTATCTATTCGACTATAAATATTAATTATAAATATAAAAATATTTCTTAAATCATGTTATTTGTTTTATAATTTTTAGACATCAAATAAATAAAATTATTTATGACACAATAATGATGCAGCGTTTACCTCATTAATGAATGATTTAAAAATTTAAGATTATAAAAATTAAAACAATATACAAAACCTATACGATTATTATTAGATGATTTTATTTATAACATTATTCATCTTATCTTCTACTTTAATTAGTTTTGGACCTTTAGAAACTGAAAATCATTATATAATAAAATAATATTTTCAAACTTTCCTAAAGAGCCCCTCCTCCCCCTTATAAAAAGTCATCACCTCTAACCCATTACTCGCACCTATAAAGTCCCTTGTCTCATCCAAAATCTTCCCAATTAATCTCCCTATATCCCTCTATTCCACCTATAAGACTTAAATTAGTCACAAGTCACTTCAAGAAATCCTTTTGGTTCAAACCAAAGGAAGTTACCTGATTTAAAGGTGACGTATTCTATTAAGTTCTTTTCTTTTATTTTACTTCTCCAACCCCCTAAACTCTCTTTATTCATTTATTTTATAACAACACCAGTATACTCAATATAATAGGTTGTTTTTATGAGAATTATTATAACTACACTTCCACACACCTCCATCTAATGGATACGAACATACTGTTTCTGTGGACGACGAACTATTACCTCACAAAATAATGATTGTTCAAATATCTTCAACCGCCTCTCATGGTTTCCATTTTGATGGAACTGTATTTATATATGATATATATTATTTTTATGTTTTCACTATTCTTATGTGTTCTTTATTTACAAAACATACCTTTATGATTTCCAATATGTGTAATCACAGTAATTTCATTTGAGGAAGTGTGGACTACTGCCCCCTCAAGGTGATATGATTCGTGCATGACATATATGGAACGAATAAAGGATGGAGTTATGAAATTATGTAAAATATATATCATATTATACTTTAATTATAGTATACCTATGTATAATTAAGTTTTCATTCCATTAAATATTAAATAGAAATAAAAGTAGTGTTCATGCATACGTATGGCTTACCGTCTCCATGAACGGTGCATTTCATTCCTAATATCCAAATGTTATGTAATATTATAAATATATATATATATATATATATACTGGATATATATGATATATATTATATTTAAATCATTAATATGATTCTGTAGATAATATACTTTTGACCACAAGGATAATTTGTAATTATAACAAGTTCATTTTTTACTTATGTTCCGAACATCGAAAAAATGTCCGATATGAACTCAAATAATTAACTAATTGTTATAGCAAGGTAATAAGTGATATAAAATTAATAATAAACTTAAAAAAGGTTCTTAAGAAATTATAAATTAACTTGATTTTATTATTCAGTAATAAAAAGGGAAAAATGAGTCAAGTCGGACACGAGTTAAGGGGTTTCTTATCTCACTTTTAATTATGTAATATTTCCATTGTTCACCACTTATTTATTGCATGTGGTGTGTAGTTTACTAACAGTTGATATATATTATCATGATTCTATTTATATTCATGGTATTATTTGATTCATTTTCTGGTTATTAACTTTTTTTCATACAACATGATTGATTACAATGTGGTAAGGGGTTTTCATCTCACTTTTTATTCCCGTGAGATTCATGCTATATTTTCCACTACTTCCTTTTGTGTGGTGTATATACTTCCCATTATTATATTATTTTTGGAATATACTTTAATTTATGAGTATATACATCTTAATTTTATGATCCTTCTTTCATGTGGTGTATGTTTCATAAGTTACCAAATCAGTAAGGGAACTTTTTAACCCAATTTCCATCCTTTGGGTTAATCTTCTAATTATTAATTATGTCATGCTATGATAATGTGTGGAATCACTATTTATTTATTTATGTTTTAATTTACACTTCCCTTTTTCTGGATATACTTTTGATACACATAATCACTCCATTGAAAAATTCTCATGTCATTGATATGAACTTGATAAGGGTAATCTTAACTCAATTTCAATTCATTGAGTTAAGCATCCAAGTCATTTATTTTGTTTTAAAAAAAACATGTATGAATGTCCTCTGATTTATTTACACTGAATATCCAATCATATTTAGTGTATTTATATTTTTTACACACTATTATATAATTGATTTATTCTTCATCTAAGAATAGTGTTTTTATAAGGGATTTCGTCTCAATTTACATTCCATTTAGACTTTATTTTTGTTATACACCAATTCACTTTTATATGGTGTTAATACTATCATTTGGCATATTATATCATGAATACCTTTATTTTCATGATATTATAAAGTTCTGATTAATTTTTTTCTTCAATTATTTGTATTTTAGCGTCTCTCATTTGGTTAGAAACTCTTTAACTAAAATATCGTTTTAAATGTTTTAAATATTTATTCTTCTAAATCTTTATCATTAATGCCCTTGTTTTAAAAATGGTTTTAAGGATTTATTTATATAGAAATTAATGTTTTGAAATAAAAATTTCTTTCAAATGCTTCAAAGTGGTATGGGACACTTTGATTCAAAAATCTCTTTATTAAATGTTTTAAATAGTTTTTAAAATGGTTTGATAAAGCATTGGTTATGTAAATATCTTGAAATGATATATTTTGATTGTAATATGGAAATGTTATATTTACTTTATGCTTGTTTTATGTGTTATTAATATGTTATGGTTATTCGGAATATTTTACGTATATGGGTGGTTCTGTGATAAACCTAGGGTGGGTGAGCCTGAGATAGCTCTACAATTCATTGGGTAATGTAACGGAGGTAAATGTTAATACCTCTCCTAATAGATTTTGGGAATATATTGTGATGGGTATTCCAACGTAACACCCTACGTAGCTGTGATATCTATGATGTAAGTATGATATGGATGCCATAATTTACCTTTATGATTTATGATTTTTGTGTGTTATTAATAAATATTATGATTTCATAAGGTATTTTATGATTGAAAAGTATAGTTTCATTAATTTGTATTTATTTATGGGATAATTTTTTCCTTCCTTATTTTATAACCCTTACTGAGATTTTTATGCTCATCCCATGTTTTTGAAATGTTTTACATAGGACTTAAAGATTAATAGGGTCAAGGATGGGATCATGGAAAATTCATTATATCTAAAACATGGAACTAGACATGTTTCTTTTTTTAAGAGTTTTTATTTTATGAAAAAAATGGAAACTAAGTAAAAGTTTCTACTTTGTAACTTTTGTGATGTAATGTAATAGTTGTAGCCTAATTATCTAAAACTCTAAACCTGAAAAGATCCTTAATGTGAATTCTTGACTAAATTAAAGATTATGTAATTTTTAAGGATGGGTCCTTATAATAAAGGTGTGCAGTCTTAGGCTCATACATCATGCACTATATATGATCAAGTTAATAATAAATATTTCTCATTCATAGTTGTTACCCCTAGTTATATTTGTTCCATAGTCACATATGTTTTCTAGTATCTATATTGGGATTTATTTTCTAGGAAAACCACACAATATATATTTTAATAAATCTTTATGATATTACCCTATATATAAACTTATCTATATACTCTATCAAAGTGTCATGTTCACTGATCTCTGTTTTTTTTTAAATCTAGTCCCTAAGGGTCTTACTAAACTTCCCTTTATACCAATTGTAACACTTTTACTCTATTAACCCATAGTCGGTTGTTTTCTTACTACATTGTCATAAGATATAAGATATCACATTTGTAAGGATTGAATAGTTTATTAGTTTTGGGATACAAGATGCATATATGATTCCCATGTTACATTTGAAAACATGAAATTAAATATAAAATTCTAGTGATAACTTTATTATTTCATCTATTATATCCTATAAATCATTCATATATCCCTTATTGGTATCCTATTTAAAGTAAAACATAATAATGGATGATCTCATATACTAAGTAATGGAAACCACACAATAGAAGCTATCATTGGATAAATAAAGCATGAATAATATGGTAGAGATAAAAAAATAATAAAATATTCCATATAAATAATATCATAAAAGGTGAATATATACATGGGTGAAATAAAAACATAAATATTTACATGTATAAAAATAACTATTTTTATAATGATAGAATTCATAATTTCAAGCATCATAATAATATCATCAAGGCCTTGTTCCTGGACAGCATAAATAATTACGTTGGAATACACCAAATAACCAGGTTAGTTTGCCTCATGAAATCTACCAATTAATATAGGGGATATAATGGGCCTCTCTTATCACTTACTAAGTCTAGTTTATTTATCATATGAAATAAATGAAAAATAATTTAATAAAAACTGAACATAAACAATCATATTGAAAAACTATCATACAAAATGTTAATATTTTCTCCATTCAATCACTAGAGAAACATGATCATAATACATACATAGTAATATAGTGGATATTATCATTAGATTATATCTCTATTAAATCATGAGATTCATAAAAGGATGTTTACATAGATGAAAATACTTTTTAAATATCCCTAAAATATTTCTTGATAAAAATACCCTTTTCTTTTTGAAATCACTTATTTAAAATCTAAAAATATCCAAAATATTAGGAAAAACATTTTCTTTTAAAAGAACAATGAAAAAAAATTAGTAATATTCATGGAAAATAATACTCAAGATGGTGGGAAAATTCATTCATGAGGTAAATGGTAAAACAAAATATTTTGTTCACACCTTTGATAAATGTACCTCATTCTAAAAATGACAAGAATATTCCTTTTAAAACTTTTTATATAAATTAAAACAAGTGTAAAAATTATGTTAATAAATCGTTGTATAATTGTAACAAAATTATATAAATCTTGTTAAATAAATATGGAAATGGAAGAAAAATATTTTTAGACTAACAGAAAAACAAATATGGTTTTACTTAATGAAATTTTTTCATACATTTGAGTGCTTAGAGAGAGGAAAATGAAATAAAAACTTTTAATTTCCAAGAAAATAACCAAAGGATTTGAAAATTTATAGATTTTAAAATATAACGATATTATAATTTCCTTAGATAGATATTTAAATATAAACAATCCTGAATAAAAATGATATTATATAATAAACACTTACCACTTTAGTATGTTTTGAATCATAAACCCCATTAAATAAATAACTTCAAATGAAATATTAAATACCATTAATATAAATATATTAATTATATAACATATAAAAGGGTAATTATAAACACCACACAAAAGAAAAAGTGGTGAATATGGCATATGTCTCAAAGAAATAAAAGTGAGATGAGAAGCCCTTACAATGATTGTAACATTGAAGTGAGAATTAATCAATAAGGTGATTGTGTGTAAAAAATATAAATCCACATAAAACAAGTATAAATACAACATAAAATAATCATATTTAATTATAAGCATATTCTTGTAACAAAATAGAAAATTAAGAATTAATATAACCTAATGGAAAGAAATTGAGTTAAGAAACCCCTTACCTCATGTTTTATCTTGTTTTGTACGCATTCAAACCTCACATATAATAAAATTATATTAATTTTGTGCTTGATTGATTAACTTTTTTTAGGTGAATTAACATAATATTATAACTTATATTTCATTTATTACTATTCCTTAAATATTTATTTAATCAGTTAATTTTATGTGAAATGTTTTAAGGACGTCTGTTTTATAATCGCAGAAAAGAATTGGTAGGTTGAACATGCTAAAAGGGGTCATTTTTATATCATATAAATAATATTTCTCATGAAATGATTATCATTTTTATAAATTAAATCCAATTTTATAATCATACATTAAATTTGTACAGGGAAAATAAATCGCATCGCTTCGTGGAGGTGGTGATCCACACATACGCACATGCAACATTATCATTTTTTAATGGGTGGAAGGGTAAGAATTTAAGTAATATATAATCTTTAAAGAATAATAATTATTCAATTAATATCATTTATATTCATTAAATACATCATAATAATTATCCTTGTGAGTTGGTGGTGAAAAATGAAACGCATCGCTTCATGGAGGTGGTAATCCACATGCATGCCCAAACAATAATTTCATTTCTTATTTGATGGAAATGAGGTATAATTGGTTTTTAAATAATAATAATAAAATTTAAGTATATTTATGATAATATATTAATTATGTTAATATTGAAATAATATATTTAGAGTAAGTATAATAATAAATAAACATTTAAAGAGTCGGGTATTACGATTACATCTTCTTTCAGATACCTCCTTTGGATTACACCTTAATCCTTCTTATGATGGTATTATGGTAAGTCTAGGAGATCAATAATTAAGGTAATGAATATATTTAGGTATTAGGGAATATAAGGGTAAAAATTTGTGAACAAGGGTGGATAGAAGGTTCCCTTTTATAAGTAGAAGGGGACACACCTTCAATAACATAAAAGATTTAAATATAATTAAGGTCTTTCTCAAGTAAAATGATTCTAAATGGAAAATTATTTGAATAAAAAGAGTCTAATGTTGAAATATAATCATAAAATAAAATTTTTATGGGTTTTGGTGTCATTTTAAATCGTATCCTTTAGTTTAACAATGTTTTTAACTCTTTTTAACCTTAACGGAGGTAACATATGTTTTAGACTTTACGGGTCATAAATTTACTTCAAGATGAAAAGTGGATAAAAAATGGTATGTGGTTTAAATTTTAGAGACTTTATCATTACATATATATTATTTCATGTTTTATTTTTTTTTAAGTCATTTAATAAATATTATTTAACATAAAATATCATTAAATTAATTTTTGGGACTATTTATTTAATTTGGCTTTAAATTCATCAAGATAATAATGGATTTAAAATATAAACTATTTTAATAAAAAATATCTATTATTATTAACCATAAAATCCCTATAAAACCATAATCTATCCAAAACTTATATCTTTTAATGTTTTTAAAATCAATTACTAGATTTTTCTAACTGCTTCCATAAGCACTGTGTTGGAATTGCATAAGCATTCAAAGAAATTATAAAATCTCTAAAAATTAAAAAAAATATAAATAATTGATTTATTATAAAATTAACCATTTATATATGATTTTAACATCATTTTATACCAATAATGATATTTTTTAGAAATTAAAAGAAATATAGTGACATTTTGTATTTATTATTTACTATAAATTATATATAGGTCATTATCAAAGAAAAACAGTTTCAAGTTTCCTTATATTAGAATATTTTATGAGTATGGTCTAAATAAACTCATAAAATATAAATAAGCAAAGTTTTATATAGATTTTTGAAACCTTATCACATTATTTTTTACCTTAATTATCTGATTTACGCTTTACCATGGTGAAAATTATTCACCATGGTTACTGTTCATAATGTAAAAAAAATAAAAGATTCCTATTTACAAAATTACATCTCATAATTCAAAATATTTAATACATTTTTCAAGATAAAATTTCTAGAAATTATAGAAATCAATTTTAAGATAAATTCATAAAATGCAACAAAAAAACAGTTTTTAGACATTTATGTTTTAAAGTATAAAAATGAACATATAGCAAAATAAAATTCAATGTTGATTAATATGGAATTTTTTAGATTATATTAAATAAAATATATCTTATGTTACTTTAAAAACAAATAAAAAATAGAATGGGACTTTTAAATTTCTTGGTTTAAATAAAAGAAATGATATTTTTACAAAAAATAGTACTTTTTACTATTCACTGAAAAAAGATCTTTTTAGAAAAAATCACATATACTCACCCTAAGATAATATTGAAATTATTATTTCAAAAATTATATTAATTACATAAAATAAAATTTATAAAAAATTATAAATAAATTATAATTTTCGCACACAAAATGCAACAAAAATTGTTTTTAAAGAAAACATATTTTTAAAGCATAAAATGATTTTATTGGTAATTGAGTATAAATTTATTATGAATTAATAAATGAAATTGAATTGTATATAAAAATTATACATATTTTTCATAAGTTTTTTATTTATATTCATACAGATAAGTTAATGGCTAGGTTATAATGTTCACATTTAGATAATAATATTTTTATAATATATCATAATTCGCAAAAAAATTTAAGGTTGGGGCTGAAGCCTCATTTATTATTAAAGCAAAGAAAATACCTCTTTTAACTGGGTAGATGAAGACCCATTACATATCTCAAAGGATCAGTGGGCATTTATCCCATTACATGGCCCGTATGCCCAAAGTTTTTCCCCAAGGTCTATTCTGTGAATAGTACTGCTACAGTACCCACCTGTAACAGTACCGCACAGTGCCCACCACTACTACAGTGTCCTGTCGCCGCTACAGTTCTCGTCATTTCTACAGTTACACCACTTCTACATTTCGCTATAGTACTACTACAGTTCCTGCGCCCAATGGGTTTTGAACCCCCATTTTTATATAGGATTATGGGGTGCTTACTACTAAGCCAAACTCCAACTATGTTCACTAAATGATTAGTGTTTCTTGTTAATAAAGATATTGAGAATAGTATTCATTAAACTAAATTTGTATAATGACAAAATTTACAATTGGAAAATAGGTTTTCACCTACTCAAAACATTATGATAGAGAAGTGTGTTGAGGTTTCCATTAAAAGCATAGTCATTATAGAAATATACTCTCTTGGTTTTTGGTTATGCCATACCTTATATTTTGCAAACATAATTATTAGTATTCCCTCATAGGTGCCTCATTTGGATTTGTATTAATATTTATAAATTATGGTTTATTCCAAGTCTATTTTATTATTTGTTTATAACACTTTTTTTAAGTATTGTTGATATCGTTTCTTGTGACTCATTTGGATTGGAACTAATATGCTTAATGTTTTTCACATTATAATATATACATGGGGTATATTGCTCATTATATTTGGTATTTATATATCATATAATTGTCTCATGCATATATTATGTTTTTTATTTCATATATGTAAATTTTATTCTTATGATTTAATGAATATAGAAAGTGTATATTACTATTGTATACTACTAAATAAATATGCCAATTATTGATGGGATAGAATGGGATCACAAGAAACTACTTGTTATACACTTGACCCTTTCCCCTAGAGGATAGAAGTACTATTTTCATGACTTAGTATGAATTTTTCCCTTTCTTAGAGGGATTGAAACAATATTTCCCAAACATAGTATACACTTTACCCTTTCCTGATGGTATGCACTGCAAGATTTCCTTGGTATAGTATAAACTATTTTCCCAAGGAATAGTATTTCACCTAGGATTTTATATATTTATTCATCTCATATTCCAATCTCGACTCGAAGTGGGATCGTTAAGTTTTGGATTATTCTAATATTGGGTATTATTTATTATAGTTACCATTCATCTATAAGTTACTATTTGTTCATTTTTTTGTCATGTTTTGATGGTTATTTGTGAAATTAATTTATTTTGGATATATGTAAATGTGTATCCATATTTATTCCTACACCTTTTTATTAAATGTGTGAGTTGAGAGACTATTGGTAAATCCCTACTAATTATTTATGCACACACCCTCTATGTGCACTCTGGACATGAAACTTCACTTATTTCATTTCAATTATGAACAGTTACTTATTTAGATATTTGGATGCATTATGGACTATTTTGTTAAAGTCATTAATATTAGTGTGTTCAAGACTCCATTAGGTGTCTAAGAACATGATTCCAAGTTTATCTAGAGAGGTTTTTGGCACATCACCTATTTTATTCTATTATGTCTTCTTTATTCAAAATTGTATATGACTCTAGTTGGTGTTTTTAGGGTAAGATTTTTTACCTAGATTCATTTAGAGATATAGTTACTTTTATTTTATATAATTATTTATTTATATTATGTATCATCGTCATATAGGCCATTATATATGGTGATTGGGTTGTATGTTATTTTTAGTAATGTCTGATATATAGGAAAATCACTATCCCCTAGGGATTGGGGAATGCTCTTGAGATTAGTGACCATCCAATTCATGTATTGTTTGGGTATCTAAACCAATTTCATTAAAAGTGATATCAAAGTGGTGTTTTTCAGTTTATAGTATTTATATTTCTTAACAATATATGGTATTTTAAGACTTAGGGGATACATTGTGTGCATGTCTACCCAACAAGACCACATTAGAAACCTAAGTTACTAGGGATGTCAAGGTGTTCAGTCTAGGAACTATAAATATTGGAGATATTTTAGTTTTAACATATTTAGTTGAAATTATGAAACTTAAGAAGAGGCATATAGCTCGATCAAGATCCACCTTCTACATCTGTCTACGCATCATATAGTCTAGGGACACATTAAAGAATGTGTATCTTACTTATATTAAAACTATTGTATATTTACTAACATTATTAATTAAAAAGAGACTAATAAATAATTAGAATTTCCTAAATACCTTATTATGTGTTATCTAATTAATCAAAGCAAGTCAAATATATGTCATATTAATATCGATCATTTTTTCTTCATCTAATTAAGCATTGTTAGAATTTTTTTATGTTTTGTATTCTTGATCATGTTGTTTATTCTCTATGTAGTGATGAAATGTAGAGGACATGTTTTTCTTTTTAATACTTTAAAATATATATATATATATTTTTGGAGCCAATAGATGATATGATGCATGATTTTGAGGCCCGATGTTCCTGAGATTAATTTTAAAAAAGTATTAAATATATTTATATTACACAGGAATAGTTTTCAAGAGAAAAAGGAATAACTCTTAAATAAAGTCTCGGATTAAAAATATGAGATCACAACTGAATCCAAAATGTGATGTTTACCCTATTCATGGCCTAAAGTACATCAGCGTGAGGTTTTCAGATATAGAGACCATTGGAAGGTTCATTTAAATTAAATTAACTAATTAATTTAATTAGTTAATCAAAAGGAACTAATCCTAGAACCTCTATAAATACATTGTTATGGAAGATATCTAGGGTTAGCTACATAACCCTGGGATCATTGATAGGTGAATTCGACCACCTGTCTTTGGAAAATTGGGATCAAATGATAAGGAGACTCTGAGTTAAGGAGAATTAAGGTGCAGTGAATGCAATAGACCATCCTCCATTAGAAAGCACGTTCTACATCAAGGATCAATCAAAATTGAGGTAGAACTCTTCATATGTGGATGTATTTCCTTATGATTAAATGATTGAGCATTATTATTCCTAATTTATTTATCTACATCAATTTTAATTTTTCATGCACCCTGGTCAAATTAAATTTATTATTTAATTTTTTTATCCCCAATATTTCATGTTTCTCACCCAATATTCCCCAATTTGGATTCATTGGCCAATAATGTTTTTCCAACAATTGATATACTTGTATCCTTATGTTTTTCTCTCAATCATTCTTTTCATTCTTCTTTGTTCACCTATGGGGTCACGATTGACATTGTTGAGTGGGTACAAGTGCGATCGGACCCCTGAACACACTAAGAATTCATATGTAATGAATGGATTGAAAAATAAGGCATGTATTCAAATATATTATGGGATGAGGGTGATTCCAACAGTGATCAAGAATCTTGTGAACCAACAGGTAATTTCTGGATATGTGGTGTCACATGAAGGTATGTACAGGCTTTGAGAAATAGATAAGAGATCTGATTCCTGGCCAACAGATAACTAAAAAGGGAATGAGATTGATTCTACTAGTTTTGGGTGGTAAATGTCCAGAAATTATGGTGTTCGGAGTAGATTTGGAATGCGTGGAATGGATCTAGAATTATATGAAAATCCAGACTACAAAGTTTTTTCTAGGATTACCACACACCATGTTGTACCCCTATGGAAACAGTGCTAGGGTTTTGGAAAATTTAAGGATCGCACATTTTTTGGTAGGGCCACATGTCATGTGATCCTCCTCATGTAGTTAGGCAAGTGTGACAGAAGCACATGGTCATGGCCCCATGTGGGAGTACACACTATGGATCGGAGTACATAAACGTATCCAATGTACACAAACATGGTCATGAGAATAGGAAGGACCCCAAGTGGATGAGGCATTCCATGTATTCCTCTTACCTGCCATATAAGGCTGCATGGGAAGCAATGTATGTACTAGCGAGGACACGAACAGGCAGTAGGGTGGGACCACATGTCATTTTGGTCCCTTACATGTCATGTACTCTTTATTTTAAGGAAACTTTTACCTCTCATTTCTCATTTGTTTGGACATGGATTTTGGCCCATGAGTATCCTATCATGAGTGTTCTCCCATGTAGAATGTGACGGTTTCCTTAGTAGTGTCTTTTTATATATGACATGAGACGTTATGAGTGTGATGCTTCTTCATGAAATGATAGATGATGTCAATGATCATGAAGGATCATCATAGATATTAGAGTGGAACCATCCTATTGGGATAGGGCATGGGTCATCTGTCGACTACCATAGTGGAACCCTCATGTTGGGATAAGGAATGGATCCTCTGTTGATCAGTAGAGTGGCATCATCCTGCTGTATCAGGGCATGGTTCTTCAACCACTAGAGTGGAACCCTCCTGCTGGGGCAGGTCATGGGTCCTTTATTGACTATCATAGTGGCACCCTCCTGGTGGGACAGGCAATGGGTCATTTGTTAACTATTGGAGCAGAATCCTCCTACAGTATCTGGGCATGGGTTCTTGTCCACTATAGTGGAACCCTCCTCCTAGGAAGGACTTGTGTACTCTATCAACTATTATTGTAGAACCCTCCTACTAATAAGACCATGGATCCTCTATCTACTATTAGAGTTGCAGCCTCATATTGGGAAAGGAATGGGTCCTCTATATACTATTAGAGTACCACCTTCCTTTGGGACAGGGCATGGGTCCTATATTGACTATCAGAGTGGAACCCTCCTATAGAGTGAGGTCATGACTCCTATAAATTTTGAGAGGCACCCTCATGTTGTACCATAGCATGGGTCCTATAACTAGAGATTGGGTCCCCTCATTTATTCATCATAATGGGGAGGTATGTCTCCACATGGATGCTTCTTTGGGAAAGATTTGTGAGATTCTAGGAATATCCTCTTGAAACTTTTTCACTCTTTCTTGGGTTGTTCTATGAGATGTAGATCCTCTTTCTCTCTTATTTGGGTTTCTTTTGTGAGAATATATATATTTATATCTATGTGGTGGTATTTTGTTACTCTCTTGATATAGGTTGAGTTGTCTATTCCTATCGTATCTCTTTATACTCTCCCTTAAACTTTTTTGGTATACTACTAGGTATGTATATACTCACCCTTAAATGGGATCTGCCCGCATATTTCATGTCTTATGCAGCTTAAGGATAGATCATTGGTGATTATAGAAGAGCATAGCGATACCCTATTACATTTGATCATGTATAATAGTCAGATCTTGGAGATTCAGAGTCACACTCTCTCAAAATTTACTTTATAGTTATTTTTAGGTTGATACATATTTTGGTTGGGTGTGTATTTTACCTTGTTTCCTTTCATATTATGATTCTTTACTCTTATATTCCCTAAAGGTTGTTACATGCATGGTTAATTATCTAGATGTTGCATATTTTATTATTTTTTATCTGAACTTATTCATGGATATGGTTGGATGTGTATGTATAGGTACTTAAGCGAAGTCCTCCCATACTATTTTTTCTTTAAGTTCTCATCATCAGCCCCTTGCCTATGGATGTGGTTGTGGGGTAGTTGGGTCTCAATCCCCATTATGTTGAGTTGTGATAGATTAGTATTATAGGTGGTTCAACCTCGGGATGGTGTTTCTATTTTTTTACCCTTATGAGGTCTATTTGGGACATAGGGAAATGATTTCAAAGTGTATCAAGTGTGGTGTTCAGGCTAGGGAACCCAGTGTTGGTGTAGCGTCTGACGTATCCATTCTCTAAAACCTTGACTACCTACTTGTTGACTCGAGAAACTAAGAAAATGGATTTAGGTATAAATGGAACATGCATCATACCATATTGAGTCTTCTATTTTCCTTCTTGATTCATCTCTCCATTTATATATATTATCATCTTATCATGGTACATCTTTATTAAATTTTTAGGACGACTCTATAATGAAAACCAGACAAACTACCAATTCAAGATCATTAAGATGATATAATTAGTTGTGAGGTATAATTTCAAGTGACATCATGTGACATCTTTCCTCTAGGAAGATAAGTATCCACACCCCCACCCAGTTGTGCAGGAAATAGTACTAATAGATTAGGTTGAGTATGCACGCAAGAATAGTGCACTTCATGATTTACTCTTTGAGAACCTTAAGAGGTTTTTTTGTGAGCTAGATCCCTATAAAGTAGAATATTGTCTAGAGTTGGTGATCCATGTTTTTAGGATTATCTAGGAACCAACTAATCCAGTGGTTCACAAGAATCCCATATTTTACATGGAGCAACTATGCACTAGTGGAGTCTAGTTACACAGATGCATTATGAGTCGGTATTCTCATGGACCAGCTTCCAGAAGCTATTTCATGAGGATTACTACACCACATGATTGTGATTAGTTTGTATTTAGGATATTATTGAGAGGTAATAAGGATGGATGATAGTTTTAGAGTATGTTGTGAGGTTCATAGACCTTATGCGGTACTCCCTCAATATGATCTGGAATGGATACTTCCGGGTGTGGAATTTTGAGCAGGGTATCCGCAGAGATATTTGTGCCAGTGTGGTACCCCTAGGAATCTCCACCTATATCTATGTATTAGATTAAGTGCTAGTGATGGAGATATTCCTATCAAATAGACATCGAGGAGCTGGAGCAGGCAGTGGTCATTATAGTTTTGATTCATCTACAGAAGCTAGAGGTTTCCAATCAATATGATCCTGGTGCAGGAGACCTTATCGGGATCAAACTCAAGTAGGTGTTCATGTGGAACAGGGACTGCATAGGGGACCAAGTCATACCGTAGAGGGGTGGTTCTATATATTTGATGGGAGAGGTCACATGTCACATGATTACCCAACCTGGCATGCTATGGAGGGAAAGAAGATAGTGGATAGACCGCCATAGCAGAGGTATTTTCATGCTGGATCAATTGGGTGAGAGAAGGATAGACTCCAAGGAGGTAAAGTTGGAAGTGGAGTTGGAGGGGATCTATGATTAAGATATATTATTGGTGGATGATTTTATGATCTGATTCCACAACCACCACTAGGAATCCCATGTCAGTCTTAGGTAGATGACGGTCAAGGTCGTGGGTAGTTGTAGGATATGGAGGCATGCAACCCAACAGCACAATAGATGATTATAGGTACAATATATGTTTATCAAAACATTTATAAAACATTATTAGACTATGGTTTGATTCATTTTTTATCTATTTACTCTCAATTCAAGAGATAGAGTTCCCAATTGAGGCTTTAGCCCAGCATCTTTGTATTGAGGTTCCTACAAGGAATTATTCTTCTATATATTTTATCTAACACTAGTGAAAGATATCACTTGGTGGATAGAGGTTCTCATGGTAACTTATGTTCATCACTATGTAACCCTATAACATCTTCTTTTATTTTAATTGGTTTTCCATGGTTCAGTCCCAGATTTAATGTCATCGTAGATGAGTCAGATGCCTTCACACTAATGGTATGAGACTCTCCTTTGTGGAAAAAAGAGATCTAATGGTTTAATGAGTGGGTTTTGGAAGCAGGATGTTTCACCCCATTACCCATTAGTTATCATGTGTATCCATTGGCGCAATAGGCTCTTCATACATCTGGATTTATTTATTCCTAGAGGATTATATGGGTTTCTTCCCTGAGGATATTCTGAGACTACCTCTGAGGATGGATATGGAGTTTTGAATTGACTTTAATCTAGGGACCACTCTGATATCTTATTTGGAATATTATATATCCCCTTCTGAACTTTGGGATCTATAGTTATAGTTAGAGGACCTTTAAGATAAGGGTTTTATTTGACCTATTGTTTCCACCTAGATTTATCTAGTGTTTTTTGAGAAAAAGTAGATTGAGGGCTTGAATCCTTGTGTATATTATCTTAACCAAAACTAGGTCACGATAAAAAAAAGTGTCCCTTGATTAGGATTGAGGACCACTTTGATCATTATTGAGGCACGATTTAGTTCTCAAAGATCGATCTCAGGTCTGGATACCACCATTTGAGTGTTTATGAGGTTGGTATTCTGAAGATGTTATTATGATGTTTCTATGGACTCTATGAGTACCTAGTGATGTCTTTCGGTGTGAAACATTACCCCACTATGTTTATGAATTTGATGAAATATATCTTACATCCATACATGGACCTATTTTTTATTATCTTCCTCAAGGATATACTCATATAATATGCATCAGAGGAGCAGCATGTAGATCACTTGAGGATGGTTTTAGACTTACTTCGGGATCACTAGATTTATAGTAAGCTATAAAAGATTCATTTCTAAATCCCTAGTTTTTACTTTCTAGTGTATGTAATTTATGAGCATGTATTAGTATTGGAATCATTGAGGATTGATGAAATTCTTTTTTTGGACCCACCCAAGATTTTATAAGAGGTGCGGAGTTTTTATGACTTAGTGAGGTACTAAAAGTGGTTTGTGGAAGAATTATCTTGAATTGCAGCCATTTCTAGCACCCTAACATGGAAAGGAATTTCTTTTACCTAGGCTGAGTACTGCCAAAGAGCATTCAACAATTTAAAGTTAAGGCTGATGAGTGATCATGTTTTGAGACTACCAGAGGAGAGAATGGAGTACATGGTGTATTCCAATGCCTCAATGGTTGGGATCGGCTATGTGTTGATGTAGTGGCAGATAATTATGACATATGGGTAAAGGCATTTGAGACCTCATGAGTATAACTACATGACTCACTGCCTAGAGTTTCCATTGGTAGTCTTCGCTATAAAGATGTGAAGGTACTATCTTCCAGGAGAGTGTTTTGTTATTTACATAGACCATCAGAGTCTCAGGTATGTCTTCATATAGAGTGACTTAAATGTGAGATAGAGGCTCTAGTTAGAGTTCATGAAGTACTGTGAACTTGAGATAGTCTATACTCTAGGGAAGGGAAACGTGGTGTAATATTCCTTCAGTAGGAAGTCCCATGTTCACTTATTGCAGGAGTCATCTAAGTAGTTAGCTTCCTTATAGCTTAACTTGGTAGAGGAGGAGGGTGAAAATTTTTATTATTCAATGGTGATGAATCCTATATTTCTCATGTGTGTGAGAGAGTCCCAGTTGGGAGACATCGACTGTAAGGTTTTACATGATCAGATATCTTCAAAAGATTCACCATATGGATTTTCTGAAGGGGGGAAGTACATCATTCTTTTGTAGGGATGGACAGTGGACCCAGTCATGATGTAAGAGGAGGAAATGAGAGAGTTTCACACACCTCGTTTGATATTACATCCCAGTGTGTTAATATGTATAAAAACTTTTAGTGATATTTTGGGTGGGATGGCATGAGATAGAACATTTTTGAGTTTATCTCTCAGTGTCTCACCTGTCAGCAAGTGAAGGATGAATACCAGGTTATGGTTGATTTTTTTTCAACCTCTTGAGAACCTATAGTGGAATTGGGATAGCATGTCCATATAATTTTTGATAGGGATTATGAATACATTAAGAGACCATAAATTCATCTTGGTGATAATTTATTAACTCACAAATTTTTCACACTTCCTTACTATCAAGGAGTAGAGATTGATGGAGAGTATGGGGAAGTTGTATATACAGGAGATCATTCACCTTCATGGGTTTCCCTCAATTATTGTATCTAACCATGATGTGATGCTTACATCCTAGTTGTGGAGAGGCCTACAAGAGACATTTGAGACCCAGATGAGGATGAGTATAGTCTTTCAACCCCAGATATATGGGAAGACAAAGCGCACTATATAGGTCTTGGAGTATATTTTTATGGCTTGCATGTTAGAATTTGTATAGAGATGGGAGGATCATATACCATTAGTATATTTTAAATACTATAATATTTATCACTCTACTATCATCATGGAACCATTCAAGGACTTATACAGGAGACCCTCTAGGCCACCATTATGTTGGATCAAGATCAATGAGGAATCTCTTGTTGGTCTAAAGATAGTTCAAGTGATGACAGAGAAGGTCCAGGTAATCCATGAGTGGATGAAGATATCCCAAAGAAGTCAACAATCTTATGCAGATCGATATCATAGGCCCTTGGAGTTCGATCGAGGAGACCATGTTTTCGTGAGGGTCTCCTTACAATGAGGATTGTGGAGATTTAGTCAGGGAGGCAAGTTGTCCCTGATATTCATCGGGTCATTTTGGATCTTGTAAGGGGTTAGTGATGTTTCTTACCATCTCACCTTACCCCCACAGTTAGACTAGGTGAAATATGTCTTCCATGTATCACAGCTGAGGAGATATGTGTAATACCCAATACACATTATTTACTAGGTCGATATAGACATTGAGGATCGATCCAATTTTTCAGATCACCTGATGGCGATCGAGTATTAGTAGGAGAGGACCCTATATGTATGGACCATTTGCTTTGTTCATGTGTTGTGGAAGCACAGGGGTATGCAAGAGAGATCTTGTGAGAAGGAGATCCAAATGTTGGATTAGTATCCTAAAATTTTTTCTTTGTGTTTATTTAAAAGTATAAAAAATTAAGGATGGAATAATTTAGTGACCTTGTTTTTTTATTTAAATACTTTCAAATATATCTATAAATATTTTTTGGATCCAAGAGCTAAGACGGAGCACGATTTCGAGTCCCTTTGTGTGTAGAATTAATTTTATAATAATATTAACTATATTTTTAATTATACATGAATAATTTTCAAGTTAAATGGGATAACTCTTAAATAGAGTTTTGAATCTAAAATCTAAGAACACAATTGAATCTTGAATCAGATTTTTACTCTATGAATGACCTAAAGTTGGTTAGTGTGGGCAGTTTGGATATAGTAACCATTGGCGGGTGCCTTTAAATTAAATTAATTGATTTAATTATTTAATTTAAATTATCTAGTCTTAAAACCTCTATAAATATGTTATTATGGTGGATATACATGGTTAATCACATTACCCTGGGATCATTGAGAGGATAATTCCACCATCCTATCATTGGAAAATCAATATCAGACAATAATAAGCCCTAGGATCAAGATGAATTAAGGTGAAAAGAATGAAACAGACCTTCCTCCTTCATTATCGAGCACGTTATTTATCAACTATTGATATAAATTGAGTTAAGACCCATCATATGTGTATTTACGCCCTAATGATTAAATTATTAAGCATTATCATTCCTAATTTCTTGATCTATGTTTTTTTGGAACCTTTGCATGCACCTTGGTCAAATTAAATTTTTTATTTAATTTATTTATCCTTGGTATTCCATATTTACCACCCAATATTCTATAATTTGGATTATTTAGTAAAAAAGGTAAGTCCAAGGATTGATTCACTTTTTTTATTGTGTGTTTCTACCAATTTTTCTTTGTGTTCTTCTCCATTAGCCTATAGGGCCACAGTTCAACATTACTGGGAGGGTACGAGTGGGATTAAACCCTAGAATTATGGCCGATTCACATAAAACAAATAAATTTATGAATTAGGGATGTATTCAGATAGATTGAAATATTTTGGTGATTCCACCATGGATTTGGAATACGGTGAGCCAATTGGTTATTATCGAAGACACGATGGCACATGGAGGTACATGGAGACTTTGAGATATACACTGGAGATCTGGTTTCTGGCCAACACATAGACTAAAATGATTGTTGAAGATGGATTCCACCAATTTTCTGTGTTCAATATCTAGAAATTTTGGTTGTGGTCAAAAATCCAGAATGCATGGAATGGATCTATAATTCAATTGAAATATCAACAACATGGAGTGTTCTAGGATGAAAACACGTGATTTAGTACCCCTATGGATGTGGTTTTAGGGTTTTGTAAGAGTTAAGGATTACACATAATGTGGATGGGACACATGCCTTGTGACCCTCCCTAGTTATATAAGTTGTGTGACAGAAGCATATGGTAATGACCCCATGCGGGAGGACATTTGATGTATCAGAGTACACCAACATGGAAAAGGTACATAGAAATAGTCTTGATCATAGGAAGGACCCTGAGTGGTTGGCGCATTCCATGTATTTCCCTTACACAACCTGTAGTTATACATGGGTAGTGATCCTTGTACTTGAGAGGACACGGCTAAACTGTAGGGTGGGACCACAAGTCATGTGGGTCCCCTTACATTTCGTGTACCCTTCCTTTTGATAAAACTTCTACGTACCTCTTGTGTCTCCTTCATTTGGAATTGTATTTTATCCCATGAGTTTACTATCCGAAGTTTTCTTCCATGTATAATGTGATGGTGGAAATAGTAGTGGTTTTTTAGATACAATGAAAGATGTTATGAGTGTGAAACTTCTTTAGGTGATACTCAAAGATGAAAGTGATCAAACATGATCATTAGAGACATTAGAGTGACACCCTCTTATTAGGATAGGGCATGGGTTCTCTATTGACTACAAGAGTGTCACCCTCTTATTGATAAAGGGAACGGGTCCTCTATTTAACACTATAGTGTCACCCTCTTATGTTATCAAGGAATGGTTCCCCAACCACTAGAGTGGCACCCTCCTACTGGGATAGGGAATGGGTCCTCTATTAACTACCAGAGTGGAACTCTCCTGCTAGGATAGGTCATGAGTCCTCTGTTGACTACTAGAGTGGAACCCTCCTAAGGTATCAGGGTGTGGGTACTTGAAAACTAGAGTGGAAACTTCCTACTGTGTAGGGAATGGGTCTTCTATTGACTATTAGAGTGTCACCCACCAGTTAGTTAGGTCATGGATCCTCTATCTACTATTATATTAGAACCCTTCTATTGAGAAAAGAATGGGTCCTCTATCTAATATTAGATTGAAACCCTCCTACTTAGTAGGGCATGGGTCCTCTATCAACTATCAGAGTGGCTCCCTCCTATAGAGTCAAGGCATGGGTCTTTTATCTTTTGAGTGAAACCCTCCTATTGTACAAGGTAATGGTTCCTCTTCCTAGAGATTGTGGCCCCATGACTATGTGGCATAGTGTTAAGGAGTGTATCTACATGGATTATTCTTCTAGAAAAACACGTGATATGTTGGGAATTATTGATGGACCTCTTGGAATTTTTGGCACTCTTTCCTAGACTAGGATGTGATATGGAGATCCCCTTTCTCTCATTTGGATCTCTTTTGATATTATATATATATATATATATATTTGTATCCATGTTGTTAGATTGTTTTACTCTCTTGCTATGGGTTGAGCTATCTATTTATATAGTGTATCTTCATACTCCCCTTTATATTTTGGGGCATTATACTGGGTATTTATATACTCACCCCTATATGGGATGTTCTTGCATGTGTCTTCTCTTATATAGAAGAAGGATAGGTCGACAGCAATTGTAAAGGAGTATAGGGATACCTTGGTACATTTGACCATGTATTATGGTTGGAGAATAGATATTTAGATTTGTGATCTATTATCATTTACTTTCCAATTATTATCATCTTGGGACATATTTTTATTTAGACTTGTATTTTCCCCTTTTTTCTTTCAGATTACACTATCATACTCTTGTATTCCCAAGAGGTTGTTGTATGAATGGTTTATTCTCTATAAATTTCATCTTTTATTATTTTTACTCTTCACTTATTCATGGATATGGTTGTGTGAATACATACATGTACTTAGGAAAAGGCATCCCATGATAGTTATTCCTTTCGGTGCTTGTCTCCAACCCCTGGACTATGGAGGTAGTCTTGGGATGGTTATAACTTGAGCCCCGCTGGGTCAGGTCATGACATGAACTATCATAATTCTTTTGAAATATTGTCCTCGTGTATGATATTAATTGTTTTATTTCCATTATTATACATTATTTATGTTATTATTAATGATAAGTGATGTAAAATTACTTTCTTCATTTTCTAAGATAAAGAAAATTTGTTTTATAAACTTATGTTTTTAAATTAGAAATAATTTTTGAAAAGTAATGGTAATTTAAAAATGTTAAATTTTTTAAAGTAAACTGGTAATGTATTTTCACAAATTGAATTATAAAATGGGATAATTTTGTAAAATTTTATGTTTTTAAAATTAATTATAAGTGTGATTTTGAAATATAATTTAATTTTTTATAAAACTTATTTTACAAGTGAATATTTTTTTTATAAATATGAATTAAGTTATTGGACTGCAATGGGTAAATCCTAGATGATTCTTAAGGAGGTGAAGATAACTTATTATTTTATAACCTACTGAAAAATAAGGAGATCTGGGAAGTATTAATTTCCCTAAATCATGAGATTTCACCTGACCCTAACTTCTTTTTGGGTTCCTTTTATGTTATTTATTGGGATATCATTAATTGGGAACTTCTTTCTTCTATAAAAGACTTATTCTAGGGTGGCAGCCTCCCATGGGTGGCCTACGCTACCATGATGGTTCTCATCCCTAAGGTGAAAGATCTCACTCCGCTCAAACAATTTTTCCAAATCAATATGTGTAATTGTCTATATAAGTTCCCTGTCATTGTTTTAAATATAATTCTCTCAGTGCATCTTCATTAGTGGGTCTATGAAGAGCATCACGACTTTATTTGTGGAAGAACTACCCAGGAAGATATTACCTTAGCTCAAGATATTATTTATGAGATAAAATGGAAAGATTGTGGCTCCAACATTGTCATAAAAATAGATAAGTAAAATTATTATGATCAGATTTAGTGGGTTCTATCATCAAACTAATTTCATGTAAATCATTCTCTAGTTGGGTGATTGATTTGTTTTTAGGTTATATATCTCTCTATGTTTATCTATCACTTTTATGGGAAAAGGTGTGGATTATTCAAATATCTCTAAGTTCTGAGTCAAGGGAATCCTATGTCCCTAAATATATTAAATTTAATTCATGATTTCATCAGCTAATATCTCACTATATCCACCTACAATGGGATTATCCATCCCTTCAAGTGCATACCCCATATTAATGTAGTGTCTCACCTCCTTTTTGTGGATGTCATGGTTTCATTCATTAATAGGGGTATAATATACATCCAAGGGCTCAATAATATTTTTTATGAGTATGGTAAGAGGATTGGGAAAGTCATTAACCAAGGGGAAAGTATCGTGTTTATCTAGAAACATTTTTTTTATCATCGAGGAAACATTATTGAATATAGCCTTGGATTTTAGAGGAAGAAATTACCAATGGATTACTTGGGAGCTCTGATCTCTCTACGAAGGCTTCGTTTTCATCATTTCAAAGTCTTGGTGATAAAAATAATTGGATGGATACTCAACTGGAAGAATAAATATCTATCCTTTGTGGGAAGCATCACCCTTTTTAACTATGTTCTAACCTCCAAACCCATGCATCCCCATTTTATTCTCAAATTCCCAAAAAAATCCTAAAGAACCTAAAATATATTATGTCATATTTCATATGGGATTCCCACACAGAGGTAAGTTTCCACTGGTCATCATGTGTGTTAATGGTGAATCTAATTGTTAAATTAAGGATTAACATGAGGAGTATCTCCGACTTCATCCATTCCATATAGGCTAAGCTCACCTGGGAGGTTATGGAAGAAAGATATCTTTGGGCTAGATTTATCTTGAATAAATATGGGATAGGTATATATTTTATGAGGGAGAATATCTCTAGATTATAAAAGTCACTTAATTTGCATATTCCCAATCTATGTCGACACTCATTTTGGATCAATGGGAACTGTGAGATGAAATTTTGGAAGAACAACTGGGCAAGATCCATGCTTGGGTTTCTAGGGTGCTGAGCCCTAGACCTCACCATTGATCAGGAAATCAGTAACCCCATGTCTATCAAGGAAATTATTTATCACCATAAATTATATTTCTTTAACATCACCATGACTGTGGAACAAGATAGATTCATTTTCATGGACTCGATATCGGGACACTTCTCTACTACATCCTTTCATTATGTGGTCCCTAAAAATGATGTGGTTGAAGGATATGAAAGTACCATATGGTGTAAGGATATCCTTTCTAATTATATCTTTCTATTTTTTTGAATAAAAAATTGGGCCATCTCTACTGATGAGAAGGTTAGGTGGAGTGAAATTATTATGGTTTATAGATGCCTCTGTTGTCGGACTCCTCAAGTATAGACCACATCTTATTTGTTTTTTGAAGGATATTAGGCTACCAATGTGTAGTGATCCTTTAGTTATTTTTTGGGTTTGAGTTCTAGGGTACCTATAGAATGTATTTTATTTTATCTTGGTATCTCACTATGGTAAGTAATAAGAATGAAAGCAAGGCATGGTCCAAGTTCATGGTGGAAGCCTATTAGACTATATGGAATGCAAGAAACAAGGCTAAGTTTGAAGGTATTTCTACATAATTCAAGGATATGGTTGTTAGGTAAAAGATCCTAGAAATGGAGTTGGTTTATATTTATAATAGTTGGGAGATCACCCTGTCTCTCAGAATTTTCACATCTGAAATGAGGGGAATGCTTCCAGCCATAAACATTTCTCAGAAAGGTAGATGGGTTCAGTGGGATCCCCCCCATAATGGTTTGAAACACAATTATGATCATTACAATTCCCTTGGTCTCAAGTGGGAGGATGAGTGGTTCATGACCACAATAGTTTTGTTCTTTTCACTTTCAGTGATTTTTATGGAATGGGGAACTCATTAGAGGTAGAGGCAAGTGCTATATCAAAGGGCCTCGATTTATGTAAAGAATAGGGTATCACACTTTCATCCATGGAAACTGACTCTTTGTTTATTTACAATTCACTTCTGGATAATAGGTTTATCCCATGGTCTATATACTACCACATGTGAAGATGAAAGAACATTATTAGCAATCGGGTGACCATCCTCCACACCTGGCACGAAGGCAAAAAGGTTCCAGACTTTTTTTCTTTTTGTGTTTCCCAGAGAAACCCTTGTATTTGTTTCTCCAACATGTTTGGGTGTGTGGGTCTGGTTAGGGTGTATGCTCTAGGTTTTCATTGATTTATACTTCTTTGATGGTTTTATCCTCCTAGGACTTAATTAAATTTTTTGTGTTGTATGGGGAATTATTAGTTTTTTGGGGTTTATATGTATATCATTTTCTCTTCTGGTATTAGAATCATATAGTATTTAGTAATTTGTATTAATTTTTTGGAGTCTCACATCAAAATCATGGAGAGATATTTGAGAGGTGTATTGGAGTAGTTTCTAGTAATGAATGGTTATGTGAAGTAGTGAGTCTTTGGATGAGATGTTGAATCGGGTTTTGGGGTACAAAAAGTTATATGGCGGGGAGTTTATAGTGACCTATATCCTAGTGGATTAATTAATGGTGAATAAAGAATTATATTTTGGGAATTGATATATGAAAAAATTAGATTGTTTGAATTTTTGAAATTTTATCTATAGAATTATAATTTGTGGTCTTTTAGAAAGCTTAAAATGATTATTTGTTCATGGTTATATAAGTATAAAGTCTTGGAGAGAGTGTTTTTAGATTCTAAAATTATAAAATTTCTAAGTGGTGGTGGCAAGTGGTCACAAAGTACCCAGTAGTATGTCATTGAGTGCCTAGTGATGAATCTAGTGTAATATTTCCCACTAGAGGGCCACTAGGTGTCTAGTGGGGTTCCACCATATAGATCCTACTTTGTGTGAGTTATATTTTTTATTATGGTTTTCCAATGAATATGGAGCTCTAAATAAATTTTGATGTCAATATATTCAATAATAATTGGAGTGAAGAGTTTGTATTATTGGTTTTTGATGGTATTCATGTCACTATACCCTTATAAAACAATATTTTGAACTTGAATTAATGTTGTATAAGTGTGACTCAAGTTGTCTCTAATAAGGAGAATTTTTTGGGTGTGTTATTCTCTTATTTAATGGGTTCAGTGTGTGAAAACAATGGTGTAATTTAATTGATTTTTAAATTTAATTTAAAGGAAAGTGTCATAAACTTTTATATTCACTTACTTATAAATTAAATAATTATTTATGTCTACTCTCATGTTCTCTCTCTAATAAATCCAAACCTCGCTAATTTCTCTCACCTTGAAGTTTAATCTGAGGGATGAAACGATCAATGTAATCTCTAATCTCACCAAAACTAGTGATTTGAAATATCTAATCACTGTCAAATAAAGTCACTTCTCATGATCACAAATATTCTAGTGAACCTAAGTGTCTTGTGTATGCAATCAAGTAAAGGAAGAAATAAGAATTCCATTGACCTAGAAATAAATAAATCTCATAATTTCTAGATAGTTTGAATAAATCTTGAACAATTGGTATAATATATTAATAATTAATTGTCATAATTCATTAATAGGGGAAAATGGGTACCCACTCAGCTATTCCACTAATGTCTTATTTTTTTTGTTTATAAATAATTAGAGCAATTATAAATTAAAATAAGAAAATAAAGTAACTCCATTTTATCAAACAGTCGCAATTTCAGACTTCCGTCTTGAGTTAACATTTATTTATTTATAGAGATTCATGGGACCCTATTTTCATTAGCTTCACCTTCCTTGTAAGTCTCGTGAACTCTTTCCCTTACATCACATCATGAACCTTTCATAAATTCCATAATTTTAGTTCCTAGTTCTTTCTTCTTTGATTTTTTCCATGTGTATAGCTCATGGGTGTGTATTCCTTCATCTCAGTTCATCAAAAATTTCCAGTTACTTGACATGCTTCGCATAATCTCCATATTTCTCTTGAAGATTAATAATCTATATGTGGTATCTTGGGATGGTTCTTACCCTTTTTGGGTAGAAAAAATGAATGAAAACTTTATTTTAGGTTAATCCTTGTCTAATTTTGGAAATACAATTTTAATCACCATGGGTACCCTTATATACCCTATGGAACCCTGGGATGAACTTGAAGTAGATTTCACTTTACCCTAACATAGTTATCAAAACCGTGGAACAACCCATACATAGATTTTGGAGCCTTGGGATTACTCTTACACATGTCTTCTTAACCCTTACATAGCATTTAGAATTTGTTACATGCCCTTACATAGGCTCGTTGTCTAAGGGGTGACCTTTAAAAATGCTATGTAAATAAGATTTTACCTTTATATTGCTAGTTTATACCATAACATGGTGATTATTGATATCTTAACCTTAATTTTACTTATAGATTCATGGATTATCCTTATTTTAGTACACATGTTTTTTCGATTATATAGAATTTTATAGTGGTTAGACTGATGATAGCCCTAAAGTACCTGAAGTATATTGGATCTTCACTTGTAGATGATTTGTCATAATCTCATAGTCAACCATCATTTTTAGTAGATTGGGTGAATCCATCATTGATCCATCAATTATGGTCACTTCATAAGAGGTAGGTTGAGTTACTTATGGTAAGTTCACATTATAGGTTGAGTTTTCTTCTTACGATAGCTTAGGTTTGTGGTAGCCTCATGAATTTTGGTTGATCAACACGTTGTAAGTCTTTTAAATCTTATTATGGGTAGTTTCTCAAAAAATATAAATTTCATGAAGTCTTGTGATCATAGGAAAATCAATACAATGGGAAAATACAATGTCTTATGATTCTTCTTTTTTCATCTCTTCCTAGTACCCATTAAAATACAATCTAGCATTGTTATCTTTAGTTAAGTTATTTATAGCATAAAATAAAAAAATTAAAGTCGGATTAAAATTATTTTAACAATTAATTATAAAACAAAACACCAATGTGTGAATTTTTATTAAAATTAAAGGAATAAATAAAACAATTAAAAGACTTGATTTTAATAATTTAACAAAATAAATCCATATTACAATAAAGTGCCAAAAACCAACAAATTACTCATGTTTTATCAAGTTTAGTGGGATAATTATATTAAAAATAACTTTGAAAATTAGGGAAATTTTGGCTCTCATACTACCCCACAGTTAAACTATTTCAATCTTGGGAAATGAAAATAATTATTTATTTGATTAGATATTCCATGAATAGAACTAAGTACACAAAACAGAGAAAAATTAAATCATAGATTTATATATTTTTTAAATTATCATGCATACTCTATGAATTAGTTTCACTATCTTACTTAAATTAAGTTCAATTTCTAGTTCCAGGAGTTAAATAGATATATTTAAGTGCAACTATAATTTTAACAATTGGAACTTCAATTTATCCATATTTCCTATGTTCTTTAAACTAATGTTCCATTTTCTACTTCCTTGATAGAACTCAAATTATATTTTTATAATTCAATTTTCTCCTTATTCATTTGGGTTCAATATTTACGTCAACTAAATGAATTTGTTTTTGAAAATTATCTACTTATTGGGAAAAAAATATCAGCCATGTATTTTGTAAATCACTTATTTAATATATACAATGGCCTTGATGTACTCACACAACTAGTGTCTGAGGTCTCAGATGTTTATTTTAGGATCTCAATTTCACATTTTACTCTAGTTTGAAAGAATATATAAAAATATATTTTAAATTGGCTCCCTACGGTGTCCTTTTTTCAAAGTTTAAGGTACCTTAAATCAAGTTTAAAATTCAAGTGTCCTCGTTTTATAATTTCAATTCCATAAAGATATTTTCAATAATACTAATTTTCATAGTTCTAAAACCAAATATTCATGAGAAGAATACCAAAATTCACTTAAAAATCATTTAACTCTCATAATTTTAGAATCAATGAACTCCCTATTCTCTGACAAGGTATTTTTACTAGGTAATAAAACATTCAGATCACTTTTTCCTTTCTACATACACTCTAAAATTTTAAATACAAAAACATGAAAAAATTATGTATATATCCCAAAAAATAGATATAGTCTCTATTGGATTTATTTTATTTTAATCCAAAAACATTTAACAAAAAAATGAAAAAAAAAATACTATTTTCATCCAAGGTTAATTGTCCCACTCTCCCACACTTGTCATAAACAAAATTCCAATTAATTATAGAAATAATTTATCAAGTAAAATTAGTTTTAAATAGTTAGTTTCCAGACCAATATAATGGAAACATAAAACCTAGTTGTCTTTTATTTAATGGAATTAGGGAGGATTTTGAACTCCGATATTTCTAATAATAAATTTTAAAAAAATATTTCAAGAAAAATTTTAAAGGATAAGTGAGAACCTGGAAAAAAAAGGTCCTAACACAAACCATATAAGAAACCACAATTCCATTTCATAAAAAATTGAAGGTAGTAGAATTTTTCACCATGTAAAGACTCTGATCAATAAAAGTTACTTCCATATTTGGATCATCCTTAATGTGGTCATAAAAATTGAAGGTTATCTTGTCCCAAGTATGAATATAATCATCCAAAAAAATCCCATCATTGATTTCATACACTAAAATTATATCATATTTACCAATCCAAAAAAATATTAACATTTAGATCAACTCGAAGAATCCTCTCATACATTTTATCGGTCTCCCCTTTTGTAAAATTTACATTAAAGGACTCCCCATAAATTTATTATTTGGAGTGTAGGATAAGCACCATATCCATTCCTTTATCATCCCCCTCTTTTCAAGAATCCTCTTGGACATCCTTGGTTAACTCCCTTCCCATCAATGGTTCTGGGTCCAGCTTTATGCCACCATGACCCACCTCGGTCCCATCACAATGAGTTAGAGCTTACTCTCTCATCTTACCAAGATCCTGAATAACCACTTATAAAAGTTTTAATTCATTTAGACTTTCCTCTTCCTCAGTTTTATTTAATTTACATAAGTATCCAGTTACCATGGATTTTGTTAAATTTGATTATTATTTGTGTTCACTTGATTTTTACCCTTATTGATTGGAAAATTTCCAAAAGTGAGATTACTTTGTTTTCCATTCCTCAATCCAGACCCTACAATCATAATCATTTGGGGGTCTTGTTCATAGTCTATCGTTGGTTGGGAGTATGTTTTTTTCATTCATATCTGTATCCTCAAGGAAACTTGACATGTCCTACTTTATTTTCCATATTGGAATATATATTCACCACCCTTTAGGATCAAAATCCTCCTCCTCATTACAATTCAAAGGTGTAAAGTGATTTAGAAGCTATATCAAGCCTGATGGAACCCGTTGGCTAGAATTACCCTCCCTCAAAGTAGTTTTTTAATTAATACTAGTAAAATACTATAGTAAAGAAGGTGGTCTTGAAACTGATTGGGTCCTATAGAAATCGACCATAAAACCAGCATCATGATTGAGCTCCTACCAGTTTCCAATGCCTCTCGCCTTTACAGTATCGAAAAAAGAAGTAGAAACTATGGAATTGATCATTCTAGCCTCTCATGATACCTTCACTTACAACTTGTGATCAACAAAATCACATTTCAAATTAGAAAAAATATCAACAACCCTTAAATTAGTATTCTCAGGTCTCTTCTATTTCTGAATAGTATTGTCTTCATAGGCTCCTTCAATGCCCAAATTTCTAACTAAGAGGATAGTTGTAGGGATAGTCTCAATCACCCAGATAGTATTAGAATCAACCTTCTATTGAGTCCTAATAATTCACCAGTATGATGAAGAAAAATGTCCCAAAAATTTACATGAATAACTAAAATCCACCCAAGTCTCAAAGAACACTACTTTCTTGTCATGGAACTCTTCCCCAACCTTAATCCAATCCCACTCCACAAGTGGTTTTGAAATATAAACTTTAACAAAAATACATGGGGAGAAAATGTGACAAATATAATTGGTTTTACTATATAAATAAAAAAAATATCCAACCATATTCCAAAACATATGTATTATTAAAATATTTTAAAAGGGAAGTGGCAGTTCTGGAAAAATAACCCACAACACCATAGCTGAAGAATCAAGTTTCATATGAATGTCATAAGACCATCTAAAAAGGTATAAGTTAGATCCATTTTATATTTGATGAACTCTTGAACAATAAAATATCAAATCATCCATAAATGAAAAATAAACCATGATGGGATGATTATCAAGAAGGCCAACAGTCACTCATTCCTTATACAGTATGGTGTTCTCGTATGACTCCCTTTTTTCTCCTCAAGTTCCATCATTTTTAGCTTCTTCTTCTCTATAAACCTTACAAACATAAAATTCACTCTCTTGAAATACCATTAGGATTTATGTTTTAGATAAACTAGAAAGTGAAAATTATTTCCATAAGAAATTATTTATGGGGACATTCCTAGGGGGGTTTATAGGTAGTACTATTATCTCATGGTGTATCTTCAAGATTCTTACTCTAGTACTTTTTGGTGGGTTTCACTATCTTCTTTATAATATGCTTTATCAATCTATTAGACTCATATTCATACCCATTTTTATATGGGTGATAGTCAATTGAGGTGTTGTGGTTCACTCAATATTTCTTCATGAGGGATCAAATTTTCTTATTGAAAAAAACGTGTTCCATAGTCACTAATTATTTCTCAGGGCCCTCTAAACCTATAATAAAATTTTTTATTTTAGAAATTATATCACAACCTTAGAATCATTTGTTATGGTTTTTTTATTTAAAACACTTAAAAACATATTAAAATGGTAATAAGATATAGGATAAACCAAATTATATAGGAAATGGAACCATGAAATCTAATTCTTATACATTAGATACTTTACAAAAAAATTAAGGGTTTTTAGAGAATTTCATGTATTTTGGAAACTCCACCAATATGTTGAATGTTTTGAAATACTTTATATAATTTATGTGAAACTTTGAGAATTGAATCCCAAAATAAACCATCTTCTAAAACTTACATGGTTATTCTTTTAGATCTAAAATGGACTTCACATTCAAATGTATGCAAAAACTAAATCATGTATTTAATTTCTTCCTCAAGGATGAAACTTATAATTACTTTTTCATTACAAATATTCCATAAATGTATTGTTTCCTAGACATAAAACTTTTAATATGATTTTAATTTAAAAATTTTATGGTTAGTAAAAAAATTATACCTTTAATGTGACTATATAACTAATAAAATTAGTATACCAAGGCACTTGGGTAACATTGTATAGGTTCTCACTAGGGAAGGAGATATATAGATTTGTTTTAGTTAGTGGTTCTGCCTTAGAAATGTGGGTTAATATACTCATGGGGTCTAAAAAAAATTAAAATCCTTCTTCTCCTTTATTTATAATTAAAAATATTTCATAGTAAACATCCATATCATCAATATTTTTTGTGTTTTATCTTTCTTGATCAAATTCAGGAGTGATTCATGTCTAAAATAAACATTTAACATCCTAATAGGTAATATTGAAACTTTTCTAAATAAAAAACAATTTTAAAAAACTCTTTCTCTATAATTATGTAATTAATGTGGATTTTGTCTTAGTTATGAGAAGTTTGGTCTATCACTTTTCAGTGCCCATCAACTTTTTTGGATATTACACCTCCTATAACTTTGTTTAAATAATCACACAGTATCGCAAAGGGTTTATTCCATTTAAGTGGGTAGATTATGGGGGTTGTTTTCTAAAAATATTTGAGCTTATAAAAACATAACCTACATGAATCATCAATGACATATTTAATCACCTTATTAATTAGGTCATATAGGGGAAATGAAATCTTGTTAAAGTCCTTAATAATCCTTATATAAAATCCAACATGTCCTAAAAAATATATAATTTGACTCACATTGGTGGGGTAAGGTAGTGTAAAAATAATTTCAATTTTTGGACTTATTCACAAAAATACCATATTTGGAATTTATCGGGCTCAAAACAATACATTTCACCACCATGAAATGACATTTTTCAAAGTTTAAAACCAATTTTCTCTTAATGAATTTTTTTAAAACATTTTCCTTACATTCAATACAGGTTTAAAAACTTGTTCCATAAATAATAAATTCATCAATAAATACCTCCAAGTAGCTCTAAATAAAGTCTCAAAATATTATTACCATGAATCATTTAAAGGTATATAGTGCATTGAAAATCCCAAATGGGATCCTCCATTAGGTAAACATACCAAATGAGGATGTGAATATGGTTTTTTTATTATCTTCATAAGCTATTGGAACCTTAAAATACCCATAACATACATCAATGAAACAATAGTGATCCTTCACCATTAGTATCTCAGACATTTGTTCTGTAAATGGAATTTGGAAGTGGTCCTTCTAAGTCACGTGATTCAATTATCGATAATTAATGAAAATTCTCAAACTATTTTGAATCCTTGCAGGTACTATCTTATTATTCTCATTATATAAAATTATATATCTGGATTACTTTGGTATAATTTAAAATGTAATATCCCATTGGGATTTAGAAATAGGGTATTTGATTCTGACTCTTAATAGTCACTCAACTTCTTTTTTAACTACTTTCTTGAGGGTCGGGTTGAGCCACTTTGGGATTTCCTCACAGTCTTAAAATCAGAAACTAAAAAAATATGGTGCATGTAGGTAGTAGGGGTAATCCTAAAAATTTCTCCTAAGGACCATTATAGGGATTTTTCAATGTTTCTAGAAGTCTATTATCTTAATTGGGATTTAAATTGCTTGAAATTATGATTAGTAGTTTTTTATTTACCTTTAGAAAATAAAATTTTATGTTTTTTGGGAGAATATTCAATTACAGATCAAGGGGTTTTCTAATTATGTTTCTAACTAATTTTTATCCATGTTGGTAGATTTAACATTTAAAGAAAAAGTGTTACTGATAGTTTTCAGTAAATCATCCAAATAAATTTCATCAACTTCTTCAAACTATTCAATACACAAAAATAAATTCCAAACAAATTTTATTTTCAAAAATATATTCATAAAAAAGTGGGTTTTTATAGATATCCTACTAATTATATTATGTTATAAAATGTTTCAATCTTTTCCATATAATAACAATTGAATTCAAAATGGCTCATTGAAAACACAGATTTCTCCTTAGGGTGATCTTTCATTGAATCAATAATATTAAAGTTCACTATTTGTTCTCCAAAATTCATTGCAAGTGTCCCTTCATTAACATTTATTACATTATTTACATTCTTGATGAATATCCTACCTAATATGATAAGGGGGTAAGCTTTACATCTTTCTTATTCCATATTCAGGATGTACAAATCAGTAGGGACAAAAATCCCTTCAGACTTACCAGATCATCCTTAAGAAATTTAATTGGGTGTTAAGTGGTTTGGTTAGAAAATTTTACAACAATTATGGTGGATTAGATCTCTCTTATCTACAGGGAAGAATATTCTAGGTATGTAATTACATCAATTGATGCTCCCAAATCACATAATTCAATTGAAAACGTAAGGTATCCTATAGTGAAAGGGATAGTAAATATACTTGGATCTTGGAATTTCTTAGGTATTTGTGGGGTAAAATGGTGAGAGATAATTCTACCTACATTTACCTTTACATGTCCTTGTCATATTATTTTCTTGGTTCACATTTCCTTGATAAACCTTGTATACATTTGGATTTAGCAGTTGGTTTCCAGCAATGGGATGTTGATCTACACACTTTTGAGTATTTCCAAAATATCTTATTGTAATGTTTCATCACTAGTTTTCTATGGTGTTTATATCCTCATAAGTAAGGGATTTTTGGCATGATTTAATTCTTCCATCTTTTATTTTCACTTCTCCTTCTTCGTTGGGGGTGTTTCCATTGGTGTTCCTTATTTTGGTTCCTTCTTGGTGGCAGATTCTTCAGGTTTAGTGGGTTGTATACTTCCATATTTTTCTTGAGATGGTGATTCTTTATTTTTTCTATATCCTTTACACTCTTTAATGAAATATAACTAACATTAAATTTGGAGTTAGGAATTGAATGAGTGTCCAGTTTACCTAAACCATGATTTTTTAAGTCATTAATGGAAATAATTATCTGATAATACTATCATTTTATCTACTTTATTGACGATATATGAGTGTTGAGAGTGATTTTTTTTTGGTGTGAGTATCTAAGAACCACTTAAGTATGTACTTTATATAGTTTTTTTGATATTTCCTTTACTGATAGCTTGTAGACAGTTGAGATCTTTGTCTCTAAAATAGTGGTGGTTATAAAGATAGTTGAAGATTATGATGGGTAGGGTGTCTTTGGGATTATTGTTTTCGAACTTCAAACTAAGTATTGGAATACTCTATTAATCTTTGATTTTATGTTGGTAATTATTAATATTGAATTACCCCAGACCCACACTTTTGACTCTAATGATAAAAACATTCTTTAAACACTATCTTTGATATAAAGTAAAATAAACCTATCTATATTTATATTATTATCATAATTTAAAAATTAAATATCATAATAATTTTATAATCCCATGAAAAAAAGTTTTAGTTTCATTGATAATTACCATTCATGTATTTCTCATCAAAAAAACAAAATTTGTTCCACTATACTAATATTTACATTTTATATCTTCAAAATATCCCATAAAAATATCTACATAAATTTTCATTATAAATATATTCTTTTAAACAATTTCCAAGTCAAAAGGAAATAAAATAAAGTGGAGAAATTGAATTCTAAGTTTGTGGAAAATTTGTCAAAATATCATCAAGGGTTAGATCATAAGCATATGAGAAAACAATACCATGTAGAAATTTCTTATTAAAATAACAAGGAACAATAAAAGTTTTTAACAAGTTATTATTTAAGGATATGTGACTTCAAATGAACAAAAATATACCATGAAAAATGGTGTGGAATCATGAAATAATAAACATGGTCTATGGAGAATAATCATAGACATTTGTCATGGATATGTAACATGCAATTGAAACATATAATAATAAGTAACTTCAAAAAAAATATTAGCATATGGAAATTATAACATTATAAATAAAAAATGTTCATTATTTATGTTGTAAAAAAATAAAATTCCCATGATTCTTGTTGTGAATAAACAAAATTTGCATGATTTCTATTGTGAAAAAAAAACATATCAGGAGACATAAGTCCTTAATCAATGCATGGGAGGTATTTAATATACCTAAAACATCTTATATATTTATTAGAATCAAACTATATTAAGTATTTATTACACCCAGACCTTAAACGATTCATACATGTGTGTTCCACTTGAAAACAATCATCTAACACATCATAAATAACCCAAGGAAATAAAAATGTGTTTCACAACATTTTTGGATGCTATCACCAAAATTATACTCAATAATATCAATGATTGATACCTAAAATTAAATCCCCATAAAAAAATGTTTCATGAGAACATTTATAAGTTAATTAATCAAAAATAATTTCTAAGTAAATAAATCCTTTATAAATAAAGATAAAAATGGTGGTGAAATATTAAAACAGTTTTTTAGAAAATTATTTTCTCTTTGGTGTAAAAGAAGAAGTTATGGTCACTTTGAAAAGTAATTTTTGAAAATATGAAGTGAATAATTTTGAGGAATTTTTACTTTTAAAAAACGAATTTCAATATTGGATCCTTGAAATTTATATAAAGGTTTCAAATAGGTTAAGTGAAAACACTTTGAAAATTTTTAATTTTAAAAATAATCTCCAACAATAGAGCCATAAAAATGACACAAAGTTTTTAAAAAGGAAAAGTGAAAATATTTTGAAAACCTTTAATTTAAAAAAAATAAATAATAGATATTTTATTAGATATAAATTTTATCAAAAATTGAATTTGTAATGGAATATAAACATTTTATTTTTAAAGAATGGAAAAACTTTTGAACATTTAGAAATAAATTTTTTGAAAACTCACGTCATAAAAAAGTAACCAAAATGTAATTTTTAAAAGAGGTGAGGGAAAATATAATGGTCATGTGAGATAAAATAAAACTATATTTACAAATATAAAGTATACCATAGGTTCTAATGGAAAATATAGATATGTATGGGATACCATCATTTAAGATGATTGGAATTATTCTCAATAATGATATGCTTGTTATGGGGAATAAATTCATCAATGATAAATATTTTAATAAAAGGTGTAATTTCCACAAATGGAAAGATAAATTTCCATGAAATAATATCTTAATGTGTATGAAACCAATATTATAAGAAATAAGTTTAAGAAGACGCAATAAAACTCAATGTAGGGAATATAGTTAACAAAAAACCCTTACAACTTTGGTATCTTTTAAATTGAAGTAAATTTAATAAAAGAACATGATATGTATCTTGAAACCCCATTAATTTCATGAATATATAAAAATTAATTCATTATGAAGTAATCTCACCATATAAAATAAATTATGGTGAAAAATATCAAACATGTTTCATAAATTTTAAAATGAGGCAATGAAACCCTTACGACATTAGAAACTTTTGAACCAAAACCCCTTGAAGGATATGGTTGAAAATTAAACATTAAATAAAAATAAAAATGAGATTATCATGATACAAAATATTAAATTTTTATTAGATACACCATTTAAAATAAAACATGGTGTATAATAATAAATATGCCCCATGAAATTAAATTTGAGACATGAAACCCTTACCTTAATTCCTGACTTCCAATAAAGTTAATGAATATCCAATATAACAAAAATAACTATATTAATCACCTATTTAATAAACTTATCCATAAATATAACCTTTTATAAAATTAACACATAATTATTCACTATATGTATATTAGTGATTAATTTTCAATATCATGTGTGAGTTATCTAGATCATGCTGAACTAGTTTCATTATAGTTATGTTATTATTCATTATTCTCCAAATTTATTCATTATCATATCATAAATGGTTCTATAATTAATTCCCCATTATGTTTTGTAAATTTATAATTTCTTTCTATTAAATTTTTATTCATGGTTCTTGTAGATAAATTTCCCACAAACAAGTTTCGGTGATCTATAACAAACGAACAATGGTATCTTAATTAATGAGTTTAATATTAATGTTACCATTCCAAAAAAATAATTTATTATTTATATAATATATCATTATTAATTTATTTCTCATATTCATCCATGATATTATTTTATATTATTGTTCAAGTAGGTGGTTTGACTGACCCATACATGAACATAGCATAATTAATGGATGGTTATGATTATGAAAGTGGTTTCATTCGAAATAATGTCATTATTAATGTATAATAATTATATTATTTATATATTTTTAATATTTTTAATCATATTTAAATATATTTTAGTAAATAATAAATAATCTATATGAAAAATAATATACGTTACATCGTGGAGGCGGTAATCCACACAAGACAGAGTTAATAGTTTCATTTCACAAAGAATGAAAGGGAAAGATGATATATTATAATTTTCATGTTAATAATAAATATTATATCACATATTTAACATTTATTCTTCAATTTCATCTTTATAATAATTTAAAATAGGTGTTTTTAAAAAATGGAAGTCGTAACTTCATAGAGGTGGAAGTCCTCCCAAAGCATAAATGATGGTTTCATTTTTCTTAATAGAAAATGGAAAAGTTGGTCAATAGTTAATCACTAAACATAATAACATTTGGTATAAAAAAATAATTATTTAATTAAGTAGTAAATTATAAAATTATAATTGAAAAATTAATATATAAAGGAGAATAAGTTTGTAAAAATGAGTACTCACGTTGAAAAATTTGCATATTCATTAGAGGATTCCTTGGAAATGGAGGTCTTAAGCCAATATCTAGTGACTAGAGGCTCAAGGTAAATTAATATAATTTTATTTTAATTAAAAATAGAATATATTCAAGAGGTAACCAAATTTTTATAGTGATACGGAATTTGTGGTGAGAGGACCCTTTTTATAAGTGGTAAGAATGTAATTTTTTAAATATTTAAACTTACTATCATGAGAGCACATGTTTCACTAGTCAATAAGACTCTAAAATGGATTATAAAATATTTTGGGATGATATTACTTTTAGGATAATTTTTATATATGTATTTTATAATTTTTTATCAAAAATGAATAGGGTTAACAATATTTTTAAAAATGGGTCTCAAGATGTTTGAACCTCGTTCATGCATATTCCCTCTATGAGAGATGCGTGAATGGGGTTCACACATCTTCTGACACACTGAAGATACATGAACCCCATTCATGAATCCTTTACAGACATGATAAAAGATACATGAACCTCATTTACACATCTCTCTGCGCCGAATATGGGTGAACAACATTTAGGCATCCTTCGAAGATGGGATGAAGTATGAGTAAACCCTATTCTTGCATCTCACTAAGGTAAATATATAAAATGGGTCTCCCCCCCCCTCAAAATTAATTCTTATACTCTGGATTTTATTGCAAAACCCTGCATAATATCTTTCTCAACAAATATTTGCTTCTTTTAAAAAGGTAAAATTTTATTTAAATTTTTAATTGTGTTTATTTATTTTATTTGTATGATTTATTTATTTTATTTGTGATATGTATAAATTAGTGTTTGTGTGTATGTTTTATTTTTTTAATATGTATTAATGTGTAAATTAGTGTCTTTTTATGATTTAATTTTTGAACGGTGTGTATTTTGTAAGAATTTGTATTGAATGTTTAGGAAAATTAATTATGTTTAGTCTAAAATATTGTATGAATTCATATTGAATGTTTATAAAAATTAAATATGTTATAAAATATTTTATTTTTAAAGTAATATTAATTTAAATTATAATATTTTATACACAAGTAATATAATTTATGAATAATATATTAGTTATATATATCATATTTAAATTTATTAAAAATATATATAGAAAACTCTTTTTGTTAGTGGTATAAAAATTGTTTTGCATAAATAATAATTTTAAATTATATTAGCTATAATTAAATTTATTAAATGTTATTAATAAATATATATATATATACACATACAATTTGAAAAGTTAAATATTTAAAAAAGAGGTGTAGATATTTAATATATATTTCATCTATTAATAGATATAATAAGTATACCAAAAAACCTAGTAATTTGTGTGATGACTAATCTTGAGATGACAGACCAATGAATAATTGAAATTTCATATCTTATTTTGTGAAGGTGGTTATTTAATTTGTAATAATTTCATTTATTTTTCTATATTGATGACCAATGAGTCATCTCTGACTAAGTATGTACGGACCTGCGTGTCCTCTTAAAAAAAGTTATGTATTTCATACCCCTGGACCCCCTCACATGCATGTGAGTAAATTTGTAATTAAAAGGAAATCAACAAGAGGCATCCTCGAAGAGGCATCCCTAAATATGTGTCCCTGAAGATGTGTCCCTGAAGAGACGTTTGAGAACAAGATTTCGATAGGAGACATTTCTGTTTGAAAGGAGACTAGCAGTTGCTGAAATATTTGATAATAGAGACTCCAGGAGTCTACCCATAGGTTTTGGTTAGTTTATCAAATAATGACAAATTAATCGTAAGTCTCAAGATCAATTCATGATTATTTCATAAATAATTAAAATATATAATGTTATATTAAATTTCCTTTGGTAATAATACTACCATCACTATACCTCAACAGTGATAAATCAATAAATTAAAAATTCTCAAGATAAAGTCCATTATTCAAAACCAATTTAAATAATGTAAAAAAATTTAGTATATAATATTTTATTAATTATTTTTTTATTGTTAATAATTTCTTTGAAAATATATTGCAATATGATACCATTTATATTGAGTAGGGATTTAGCAATAGTGTGCCACCTCTCATAGTGGCAAATCTTCATGGTTGTATGACATTGGGTACAGTTTGCAATAAGATTCATAATCGGTTAAAATTGAGGGTCGTTCAATCCATTTATTCAATAACATGTCAACATCTACAACATCCTGAACGTTTATTGAACAATGATCACCCTTTGGTCGATGATGATGATTTGATGGATGCATCTTCTTTATTTAGACAGCAGTGTTCTAATGGTTTCATGGAGTTGTATGTGGTGATTTCTGATATATATGCGGTGAAATATACTACTACAGAACCGTGTTTTGTGATCTCTATAGAAGTTGGTCCTTCACATTAGTCTTTTTCATTACCTCCTTCTCATATGAATCATGTTATAGAATTAAATTATGAAGAAGATGATCAAAATTTGGAAGGAAATGTACATGACATCCCTTTTTCTGCTGATATAGTGAATGAAATTTTATCTTAGGAAGAATAATCTAGGGATACATTAAGAGATTATGTGGGTGAGGGTGATGTGGGGAATGAACCTTATATGGTTCCTTTGAGAGATAGGAATCCATGACATCCACTGGTTAGTGGTAATCATCCTTTAGTGTTGAGTTCCTTAGTTAAAGGAGTGTCTTGTGAACAACATTTTGATTGGGATGTCATTACATCAGCTTCTGAATTCCCTAGAATTATAGGGAATAGGTTTTCATCAAATGATAACTCTGTCTATGTTGGGTAAGATTTTGAAAGTAAATTTTCCGTGAAAAATTTGATAAAGTAATACCACATTGAGTTACATTTTACATTTGTGGTTGATGAGTCAAAGAAGACAAAATACCTCATTCAGTGTGAAACATATGGGCCAAAATGTAAATTTTTATTAATGGAAATATTTGATAAAAAAATTCATATTGGAGGATAACCAAATTAGAAGTTCCACACACTTTTCTGCATCCAATCTTGTCTCAGAATCACTCTTCCCATGATTTAGATTTTATATCAAATGTTATTTGTTAGATGATACGAACATGTCAGTATGTTTCTGTTTCCCTTGTTCAGGAAAGAATTCAATAGTTTTATAACTATAAGATATCATAAAACAAAGCATGGAATGAAAAATATAAGGAAATTATTAAAGTTATGGTGATTGTTATGAATCTTATGCAATGTTTCCATAGATTATGGAATTGTTGTATCTCAGTAATCAGATTGTTTATCAGTTGGACACTATTTAGTGTGTATCCCCTAATCACCAATTTTATTAAACAATGGTGAAGTTCAATAGGATTTTTTGGGAATTCAAAACATGAATTACTACCTTTCCCTTTTTCAAACAATTTATTCATGTTGATTTCACTTTTCTGTATAGAAATTATATTGTTGTTCAACTCATTTTTTCCACACAAGATGGTAATGGTGATCCTTTTCCACTTTCTTTTGTTATTTTTGAATAAGAGAATTTTGAATGATGAAGATGGTTTATGGAATGTGTATGTGTTCATGTCACACAAAACTAGGGAGTGTGCCTGATATATGATCACCATCAAGAAATTATATAGGTCATGCATAGTGATGGGGTTTCATGGACTAAGAAAAATTCTTATCATCATTATTGCATAATACATTTTGAAAGTAATGTGCATATGAATTTCAGAGATAAGGACATAAATAAGTTGATCCTAAAGTTCGTTATGTTTTTCTAAACTTTCTTTTTTTTAAATAAATATCCATTTCAATATATTATTATCTTATGGTTTTTTCATATGAGCCACAAAAAGAAAGGTTTGATCGACACCATGAAGAGATTAAAACTGCTGATGAAGATGTGTATGAATATATGATGCATATTTCAAAGGAAAAATAGTCATTATCATATGATGGTGGTAGAATATATATCCATATTACCACTAATATAGTTGAGTGAATAAATGGGGTTCTCAAGGGTGTGAGAAAACTCTTAATCATAGGGTTAGTGAAAGATAGATTTTATATATGTTTTCACTACTTTGTTAACTGGTCCCAAAAGGCCTATTAGAGGATGGAAAACAGAATGCATTTTACTCAGCATTTCCAAAGTGATATTGGTCAGATATTGAATGAGGCATCAAAATGGATTGTTCTAGCCTTTTATAAGAAAAAGATGAGCTTTCAGGTAATATAGTTCTATGACTGGGCTACATGCACTAGTGGTCGAGTGTTTGTGGTGATGTTAGATAACAGGTATTGTGATTGTAGAAACTTTCCGTAATTTAGATATCCATGTACACATGTTATCGTAGCTCGTTCTTCAGTAAATATATCATCGAATCCATATGTTGACCCATTGTATCACATAAGAAATTTGGTTAACTATTATAGTGCATCTTGGATGATTGTTGGTGACTTTCATTCTATCTCATTTCCTACTGATCAACCGACCATCGTCCTTGATATTTCCAGGTTTCGTAATTTGGTTTTGTTTTAATTTATGATTTGTTCAATGTCTATCATTTTTTAAATTATTGGCTTCATACTACCATGTTGTGGCCCCGAGGAAGACCATAGTCAACTTGAATCAGGAATGAGATGGATTGGCCTCAACAATGAAGAGGGAGAATATGATGTCGTATTTATCACGTAGAAAGACGTACTCATAAGAGATTTCCCCAAGTGGTAGGACAGAGCTCTGCATCCCGTCAACCATGATCGATTATGTTTATTGTATCATGAATATGTATGTTTTGTTTTTTATATTTACGTTTCAGTATTTAATCCTTTTATTTCTTACTTTCTCCATTTCTGACAAGTTTCAATTTTGGTTTGTCTCATTTTTGGATTCTATAATAAATAATTTTATGATACTAAATCTATTAAAAAAATAAACATAGAGTGAAAATAAATATATCATGCTTCCACATGTTACAAAGAGATTAATCCATAGACAAAAAATCATGAATAAATTTAAAATAATAACATGGTCATTTTTCTTTTGCTTGTTATAGATTTTTAAAAATAAAAGTTTAAAATTTTTATTGAATTCACTATAAAAAAGTAATGATGATATCATTTGTGCATATGGTAGGTTTTCCATTTCTCAAATCCCAAGCTACTCATGTATCATGGATGGTTTTAAAGGGACATTTTATACCTCTTTTGAATGTACGCAGATCTCACCATTTCCATCATATCTCACCACCTCCCGCTATCATTCCTCGTCTTCATCGTGTTGGATTCTATGGTATAATGATGTGTGACTTCACCTTTCTTGGTCATCAACTCATTGTTGTTCTTGTAGAGAGATAGAATCTAGATTCACACACATTCTATTTTAGAGAAGGGGGATGACTATTACCTAGTAGGATGTGGCCATTATGTTGGGCCTCCCCATCGATGGTGTGGCTCTGATAGGCTGAGTTGGAGCAGATTTACCAGAGCTTGTTCATAGACTCCTAGGCATAGAGATCCCCAATGATGTCATGACCATCGTCGGTGGTAGATTACACATGCCTTGGTTAGACCATCACTTCACACATTTAACAGATAATGATGATGAGATCATTATGATGTGATTTCCACATGCATATATTTTGAAGATGATTAGGGGAACACTTTTTGTTGATCACTATATCACCTTTGTACATCTAATGTATTTACCTTTTTTGGAGGATTTGGATGAGGCAGGCTGGTATAGTTTGGGTTCTTCCTATCTATAATATACATACAGGGCACTATGCAGTGCATATCGCATCAATAAGATGCAGATCACAGGATGCATGGTTCTTCTATAAATGTGGGTATGGGATCACATCCCTCATTTAGCTCCACATACTCTTGTGCCATTTCCAGCAGATATTGTAGCAGAGGCTTCGCATGAACATTGGTATGATATTACTTCCTTATAATATCTAAATTAATTGTATAACTTTCTATTATGAAATTTAAATATAACAATATTATCTATAGGTGGAGTTAGGTGCATCGACATTCACATTCCCCCAGACATGATGTCCACACCTACAGACTTATGTTGGACAACATTTGACCACACGATGTAAGTGATTATTATATATATTGTTAAATATTTATTCATTAATGTACATGTATTCATTTATTAATTTATTATTTATTTTTTCTTTCATATTATATATATGCCATATATAGATGATATTATCCAGATTCTTCCATTATACTGTATGGTGATGCTTGCTACCAGCTCCTACAGGGTTCCATTGATTCATTTTCATACAGACAAGTGGCATCAGACCGATAGTGTTATGAGGCAGTTCATATTCTTTTAGCATGTTACTGACCTGCGCAGTCATAAATATTCACTATATTCCCTAAATATGTTAGGGAAGAGAGATTTTGATTGGAGGAGATATCATGCCAGATATATTGATTTATGGGAAAGACGGCAGGAGTCCCGGTTGCGATGGGTGGGGACAGTACATTTTCATTTGGTGGATCAGATGGATTATTTATCCTGGTACTGCAGGTCCCAAGTCATATTTCTGACATGACACGGATGAGGCTTTCATGAATTGGTATAAATTTTTCCTTCCACTGTTCAGTATATTTTTTATTCAAATTACTTAACAATGGAATTTGTTTTGCCGGATGATCATATCTTTCATCAACTTCACATGTCTGATCTAGTTGAGAGAGTTGTATTTAACCTAGAATATTTTCACAGCATTGTATCAGAGTAGCTTCCTTTGATGGTTGAGATTTATCATGGAATTTTATTTGATCCACCACATGATGAGGAAGATGTGGAGCCTGCTGATCCTCATATAGATGTACCAGGGGTGACGACCCTGTTATGGATCTTGTAGTTCCACAGGTGGAGGGTGTTCATCTTGATCAGTTAGATTCTATTATTCCACATGAGGAGGGTGTTTAGCATGATCAGTCATATGCTCCTCTAGTTTCTCAGGCTCAGCCACAGGTAGATACAGATGTTTATTGGGTTGATATGGATTATTTATTATAGACATCTATAGCATAGCATCCATATTCATTCCGTGTGGATGAAAGTTCCAGCCATCATCCACTATACTTATATGTGGGACAGGGGTACAGAGGGTGAGACTATACATCCACTGCTTGTCACACAGGAGGATGTGGAGGTGGCTACTGATGATGATGATGTGCAGCGTTTGCTAGAGCGTAGACATAGACAGACATGATGTGGATGCATCCATTACATGTCTGATTGTGGGATAGAGGAGAATCCATGCTAGAGGCATAGATTAGGTTGATTTTTGATTTAGGATACATTGTTTATGTGCATTCCTATTATTATTTATAGATTTCTAATTTTTATTAATAATTGTCTTAATGTCATCAAATTACCTTCCAAAATTAATAATTTCTATTTGATATTAATTAATTAATATTAATACTCCAGATGAAAAGATCTGTGAAATTTGTGAAATATTGAAAAATATTTTTGATCCCAATGATTTGAATCTAAAAATCATGGAATATGATTCTTTGTTTAAAAAAATAAATTGAATGAAGAAGGATTTCAATGAATAATGGATATTTTTGAAAATTAGATGATTATGATTATAAAAACAAAAATATGAGATTTATTTAATTATAATCTCATTTTTTCCAATTTTCAGAAGATACTTATTCATAATTTATAAAAGGAAACAGGTTATACTAGAATTCAATCTTCCCTGGAGGATTTTACTATTAAAATACCTCCATCATGTGATAAAATTATGGAAATTATGAAAAATATTGATTTCATATTCTTCCATAATAAGAAACAATCCTTAAGAAGTTTAATATTGCACCATCCATAAAAGATAATAAATAAAAAAATCTTCACAAAAATCAGAATGTAATGTGAAGAGAGCCCTTCTAAACAATATAAATTAGAACAGATGTTCATATATACAATCATGAATACTAGAGGAACTCGACCAACTTCATTGATAAAAAACATCAACCTTCCTATTCACATTAATAAGTAAGTAATATCCACCATATTTCCTTAATCACTATTTAATTTATCTATTCTTATGATGTAATTAAGAGGGTTATCATTGATGAATTTTAAGAATATGTTAGCATATCCAAGATAATAAGTATAAAGAAGATATCATCATGGTTTGATCGTATTTTTTTAACCTGAATAATAATTATTGAATAATATCATCCTTAGTGAAGTGATATAAGTTTTCAATACTGATGTTCATGATTTTTTCCCTTGAGGGGGAGGTAAATGAAGAAATATGAAATTACTTCTAGAATTAGTATATCAATTAGAATCAAACCTAATTACTGTAGACTGTTCATGAAGATCATGCTATTGAAAGAGGAATTTTTTTCTCAATATATATTCCTTTTTTAACAAAAAAATAAATTGAATAGAAAGGGGTTGTAATTTAATTAATCAAAGATATAAGAAAAGTTCCAGTATAGATGTGTTCAAAGGTTTTGTATCCTTCATATTGTAGTTGAATGTTTTTTATATATCTGGTAAAGTGAGTTCATGAGTTTTAGGTTGATTGTTATAATAAAACATTCATATCTCATTTAATATCTTAATACTAAAATAAAATTATATTATCCTTGATGATAAGTGCACGAGTTCTCATTTCACTTGGTATCATGATCAGTTAGTAAAGCACACTGTTATTTCTCAAATCAAATCCTATTCCTTTCTAGACAAAGTATGACTCACGTAAACCTAGAGTGAAATAATGGATCAACATACCGTATCTATAGGGATTCTATTTATTCATTTTAATTCAATGAAATCAAAGAAAATCTAGTTTGGGAGCCTACAAGACATGGTTCCCCTACCTATAAACGTTATTATAACTTATGTATGGGAAAGCCATTGAAAATCGCCTCTTGGTAAAATCTTGTTTGGAAGTTTTGGATTACTCCTTACAAGTACATTATTATATGAAGGTCATCCTTTCATAGGATCCACACAAATGAATGTCTCATGAATACTGGCATTTTCTTTTTCTTAAGGTGAAATGTTTGTAAATATGAAGAAGATTACATAAAGAATATATTCTTTCAGTGATTATTTTCTAAGACATTTTAGTTCATAGTAATAAATTTCTACTCAATGATTCATCTACTCCAAATGATTTGGGAAATAATATTTTTGACTATTTAATATTTATTTATATATATTGATATTTTATACATATTGATGATTTTTTAATTAATAATATATTTATATTTAATTGGAATTTACAAATATTGATGATTTTTATTTTAATTAAAAATTATGTAGGAAGCGTGAATATTTATTAATAATTATTTAATGGATATCTATTATTCAAGAATATTTAATAATTATTATTAACATTAATTAATATTTATTTAAAATTTATTAATAATTAATAAATATTTATTTATATTTATTAGTATTTAATTAATATTAATAATATTAATAATCTTAATAAGAGGGTTTCACCCTCAACCTGTTAAAAAAATTAATAAAATTTATCAATATTAATTTAATGTTTACTATTTTAATTGATATTTATTAATATTTTTGAATATTTGTTAATTTTTACTTAATATTTTCTAATTAATATTTATAAATAAAGAAAAATATTTGGTTTATATTTATTACTATTTCATTTATATTATTGATTATTTAAATAATATTTATTAATATTTGTTTAGTATTTATGAATTTTTTTATTTAACATTTCTGTAGGATGTGAGAACAGGGTTTACGCATCCTTTACAGACTTCATACAGTATGCCTAAACCCTGTTCACACTTCCTAGTGAGGGCAAATGCGTGAACGGGGTTCACACATCTCAAGACCCATTTTTAAAAATACTCTTAACCATATCTTGTTTTGAAAAAAAATTAAAAAAAAATTATTCAAATTTTTATAATACCTCAAAAATTTATTTTAAAATATGTTTTAAATATATTTATATGTCATTTTTTCTTATAATGTTCACTTTTATTATTTTTTATTTTATTGTGGTAACAAATTTTTATCTAATTAATTTAATTTTAATTACAAAAAAAATGAACCTTATTACATAATTTAAGTCTAATGATTACAAATATTAAATCCATTTTATGAAATAAAATTCTTATGTGTAATTAAAATTAATTTTAATATTGGCGCATGTAACACCTAAAAACCCTTTTTTAGAAAAAAGTGTATTTTTATAATAAAAATTTATGTGTAAGATAAAATTATCAAAATATTTTACTTTCGGGTTTTTGGTTATATTTTTATAAAATAAATATAATTATTTTCCCTTTAAAATCAATCCAAAATTGAATTTTACCAAAATAATATTTAATTAAAAGAAAAGACCAAGTATAGTTTGTATTTCAAAATAATACTTATGGTGTTAAACATTGGTTTTATAAATTCATAACAGTAATTTGAAATGTATATTTTTACTCCTTAAATATATTCTATCTTGAAAAAAAAATTATAAGTTTTTAAGTTTTGCTTATCTATTGATATAGTCAAAAACACTTTGATTTTATTAAAACCTATATTTTCCACTATTCTCCTTAAAAAACCAATTATTTTATAAAACTATCATCAATTAACCTTAAGATAATATTGATATGTTGAATTAAAAAATTAATTTAATTTTATAAAATTAAAATTCTAAAATTTATAATTTTATCTTTTAAATAAAAAATCAAAATACAAAAAAAAATTATTTTATTTAAAAATTTCATTCTTAAACATTATATGTTCTCAATATTATTTCATACTAATTTATAATTTAAATAATGTAAAAATATTATTTAAAATATTTAAATATTATATATTAACACAATAATCATTTAAACATGGTTTATTTTAATTTATTAATAATTTAAAAATTTATTTGAGAATGGACACTCATTTTAAATATTAAATCATATTAATTAAATATCCTCTAAATGTAAGAAATTTAATTGATTACTATATTTTTATTTACTCAATGTTTTATTCAACTTATAATTCTTTAATAATTTTATTCCAATATGCCTCAAATCATTTTGGTTTGGTGTTGCATGTGAAGCAAGCTATCGAACATAGCATTAATTTAGAGAAACAATATATTCCAAAATATAAGGGTGTTAATAAATCTATTCCTCATAATTTTAACTATCATATACTCATTAAAATATGTTACGGTATAAAAAATGTAGACATGAATCAATTTATAATTTCTAGAGAAATAGCATCCTTAAACTCTTAGAGAACTTATCATTGCCTCAAAAATGGATTATTCTTAATATTAATTTTTTAATCTAATCATTTGATATAAAAGATCCTAATTATTAGGTATCATAACTCTAATAATATAATTAGTCTTCTAATAAAGATCATAATCATCCTTTCACTGATGGATGATAATAAGTTGTTTTGAAATGTGATTTACCTATTTTGGTCATTAATATAGTATCTTTATGAATATATAAAATTTATTTCCAAAATCACTTAAAATTCATATAAATAAAGGATACTATGATTTTCACAAGGCATGTTTCTATAAATATTAACTTAGGATGCAATAAAATAATAATTTTTCACCAATAACATAATATTAAATCATTAGGGTGGTGATTTTATATTCTTATGAGACATCCTAAATATATTAGAGTGTTTATAGATAAAATCAAATTAGGCATCAATATTTATAGAGTGTTGGATAATTATACCACAATTATTACCACGGTTTTAATTGTATATGTTCTTCCTTATTTTGGAGGTTTATCATGCTTATTATCCCTATTATACCTAGGGTTTGGGTATCAATTTATATAATTTTAAAGTTTCCTACATTAAAACCATAGAACCATTCATGGTGCCTTAAGAAGAAAGTTATTTCCCTTTAAAATTTTAACAAAAATATTTCTTTTATCTTAGTATCTTATCACTATATTCCCTCTGTTTTTATACATAAAACATATTCATGTTCCATTGATAAATTTCTATCAGTACTTCTTCTAGTATCTTTCACATGTGAAATGTTGATTCTTCTTTCCCCCAAGTTCCTCGCCACTTGATCTTTTATGAAACTTAATTTTTATCATATTTAGAGTCTGTGAAAACTTAACTATGTTCAAATTTTTAATCATAACTATAATATTTATTACTCTAATTACTTTCCCATTAGGTTTCTAGTTGGAAATATTTTTAAATTATCCATGTAATCCTTTATTAACATGGATTCTTTGGTCTTAATATATTATTAAAACTAAAAGTATTTAACTTTAGTGACGAATGAAATAATATAATTATTGAAATTAAATTACATGAAAATTTCAACCTAAAAAATTTATTACTCTCCGAAATTATTACATTTACATTTTGTTCAACCTGAAACACTCTTAGTAAAATATATTTTTCTTTATATTAGATTTTATATTATTCCTTATCCCAATTCCATTACATAATAAATCCTTCAAAATGGATTACAAAGAGAATGTGATTAACTAAAACATATCCCCCAGGAGTGTCAATCCAGGTGTTCAATATTAGACTCTCTCATTGTGAATCCCAGTAAATATTTATTTGAGACTGAACCAGCCTTTTAGGGTTATTACTCATAGGTTTATTTATTCCACCACTTCATCCATTCTTCAGTCTTTAAATAGGGATTTAATTTCTAATAAAATCATATATTAAAAATATTAACAAAATTCTAGGATGGTATTCTATAATTAGAATCATTTCTTAGACTTATCTATAGGTTTTTCACTAATTTTATATTTTCCTAATCCTCAAAAAAACAAAACTAATCTATAAAAATAACTAAACCTTACTCTAATACCAACTGAAATTCCCCAAACCCACACTCTTGAGTTTGGTTCAAAAAATAATTTCATTAAACATTTGATTTTATGAAAATTGTGATAAAAATAACTTTATTTATAAATTTATAATAAATTATTCATTACATCGCCCAATAATCACACAATCCTATGAATATAAGGTTTTGTGTCATTGAGGATTAGAACCCATATATTTCTCATCTAAAAAGGTATTTCTTCCACTATACTAATATTTCCTTTTTATATCTTCAATATATCTTACAATAATCTCTACATAAAATTTCCTTATAAATATATTCCTATAAATAATTTCCTTGGGAAAAGGAAAAAAATGGGTGATCTCAAATGCTCAATAAGGGGATAACTATTCAACATTCATAAAGAGATAGATCATAAGCATATGAGAAAATATTACCAAGGATAAATTTATTAATAAAATAATATAGAACAATAAGAGTTATCCTTAAGTCATGAAAGAAGGAAAAGTGGTATCAAATGAATAAACATATACCATGCAAAAAGGATACATAGTCAAGATATAATAAACATGATCCATGAATAATAATCATGGCCATATTGGATGGATATGTAACATGCACTTAAAATATAGAATACCAAGTAAAATTGGAACAAACATTAGCATATGGAAATTATAACATTATTAACAAAACAATCTGATGATTTATGCTATGAATAAACAAAATTCCAACAATTAATATGGTGAATAAACCAAAATTCCATCCTTCCTATTGTGAAAAAACCAAATTTCCATGCTTAACATACTTATCTCATGAGATATAAATACTTGACCAATTAATTAGATGGATTTAACAGATCCAAGCTGTATTAGGGATTTATCAAACCCAAACCTTCTTTGGGATTTATCAAACTCAAACAATAAATCATCCATATATACATGTTCCACTTGAAAAGAATATATGTCACATCATAAAGAATTGAGGGAAATAAAAATGGGTTTCACAACATTTCCAGGATGTATAACAAAAAATTACATAAATAATGAAAATGGATTATATCCAAAATTCAATCACCCAAAAAGATTATTTCATAAAAAAACTTTTAATTTGATTCATTAAAAATAATTTATAAGGAAATAAATCATTTATAGATAAATATTACAATATTGGTGAGATCATAAAAGTATTTGTTTTTGTAAAATTATTCTATCATAGGAATAAAATAATAGGTTATAATCACTTTTAAATGAATTTTTTGAAAAGGTAAATTCAAAAAAAATTACTTTTAAAAAGTAACTTTCATTAGTGTAAACATTAAAATACATGAAGGTTTAAAAAATTTAAAGTAAAAACACATTGAAACCTTTTTCTTTTAAAAATATTCTTCAATAATGGAGCCTTGAAAATGATAAAAAAGTTTCAAAAAGATGAATTAAAAAAAAATTGAAAAAATTTACTTTAAAAAATAATATTCAATAGTACATATTTTAAAATACATAAATATTATCAAAAAGGAATATGGATTGGAATATAAAACATTTTATTTTTAAAGGATGGAAAAAAATTGAAAATGTTAAAATAACATTGTTTAAACCCCAGATCTAAAAATAGTAACCAATGCTTAATTTTTAAAATTTGAGAGGGTAAATATTAAGGTCACATGAAATAATTGTATCTCTAAATATAAAAAGATAAAATTTACAGGAATAGAAAATATAGGTAAGGAGGGGATAACATTGTATAAGATGATAGGAATTAATCTCAACAATGATATAATTTTTATGGGGAATAAATTCATAGTAGATGAATATTTGAATCAAATGTGTTATTTCCTTTAGTAAAAATATAAAATAGAATGAAATTTATTCTTAAGGTGGAATAATAAAATCTTGGAATAAATAATTTCTATAAGATGCATTATAACTCAATAAAGGGATTTGAGTTCAAAAAACACATAAAACATTAGTATCTTTTAAATAGAAGTCCATTTAAAGAAATAAGATGATATAGATATTAAAACCCTATGAATTTCATGAATATAGAAATATACATTCATTAGTTAGTAATCACACCATATAAAAGAAATTATGGTGTGCAATAATAAGTATTTCTTTTCGATTTAAAAATGAGACAAAGAAACCCTTAGGATATTATAAACTTTCAAATAAAAACCCCTTGAAGGACATAATTTGAAATGAAATATTAAATACCCTGAATAATGAGAGGATAATTATACAAAATATTAAAGGGTCATTATATACACCATTTCAAATAAACCATTGTGTATGATAAGAAATATATCTTAAGAAATTAAATTTGAGACACTAAACTCTTACCTTAATTCTTGAATTCCACTAAAGCTCTCGAATATACTATAAAAAAAATAACTACCTTAATCACATATTTAATAACCTTATTCATATTTATTACCTTTTATAAACTTCATTTATAATTATTCTCTATATGTATATTGGTTATATATTTTCAATACTTGGTGTGATTTATCTTGATTATTTTAAATTGGTTTCATAATAGTGGTTTTTTTGTTTATTATTCTCCCAAATTTCATCATTAACATATCATAAAGTTTAATTTAATTTATTTTTCAAAATATTTTTATAATGTTATAATTAAATTATATAAAATTTATAGTTATATTTCTTATAGACGAAATTGGTAATAATCATGTTTTGGTGTTCTTTAACAAAAATAGTAATATCTTAATTAATGAGTTTAGTATTAATAACCGCATTAAAAAACCAAAATAAAATCATTATTTAATTATTTATTTCACATATCATCATTAATTGATTTCTCATATTCATCCATAATATTATTTTATAGCATTTTTCAAGTAGGTGGTTAGACCGACCCAAACAAGAACATACCATATTAATGGATTATTATGATTATAAAAGTAGTTTGTTTTTGTAATAATATCATTATTAAATAAGTATAATGATATTATTTTGAAACTTTTAAGTTAGTTAATAATATTTTATGTGAGTTTAATAAATAATATAGAATCTATATTAAAAATGGGATATGTTACTACGTGGAGGTGGTAGTCTGTACAATTCACGGTTAACGTTTTCATTTCTTAAATAATGGGAGGTAAATAGGGTGGATTATAATTTTTATCTTCATAATAAAAATTATATTAAATATTTTATATTTATTCTTAAATTTAACCCTTATAATTATAAAAAATAGGTGGTGGTGAAAATCAAAAGTGGTCACTTCATGGAGGCGGTAGTCCCCACAGTGCATGAATAATGGTTTCATTTTTCTTAATAAAAAAAATAGAAAGGTAGGTAATAGTTATTACCATTGAATAATAAAATTATTTATAAAAAAATGATTTCATTACATATTAAATAGAAAATTAGATATTAAAAAATTAATATATAAAGGAAAATAAGTTAGGAAAAATGAGTACTCGTATTGAACTCTTTGAGCTTTCCTAGGAGGATTCCTCAAAAATGGAGGTATTAAACCAATATATCATGAACAAAGGCTAAAATAAAAGTAATATTACCTATTTTAATGTAAAATTTATGGTTTGAAAGTGGTAATACAGTTTTTATGGTATCCTTTAAGGTTTGGTGACAAACCCCTTTTATAAGTGGTGAGAATAGAATTTTTAAAGATATTTAAACTTAATATAAAGAGAGAGAATGTTTCGCATGTAAAGAAGACTCAAAAATGGATAATTATAGAGTGAGGTTTACATAAGGTATATAATGCCTCAACCATTCATTTGAAACACATATTTTAAAAATGTTTTATAAGTCATCTACTCTTAGAATTTTCACTTTTATCATTTTTGGTTTTACCGTGGTAACTATTTTTTACCTATGTAATTTAATTTTAATGAATAAAAATAAAATGATAATTATTAAATAATTTTTACCTATTGATTTTAAATAGTAAATCCATTTTATTAGATAAAATTTCTATGTGTAATGAAAATTAATTTTAACATTGGTGCATGTAATGTGTAAAAATATATTTCAGAAAAAAGTGTATTTTGTAGCTTAAATTTATGTGTATCATAAAATTAACCATGTATTTTATTTTTATGGTATAAATTGGTTTATAGTAAAAAATAAAATTTATTTAGATTTTATAGTAATCCAGAACCAAATTTGACAAAAATAATATTTAATTAAAAAAACAACAAAAATAGTTTTTATTGGAAAATAATACATCAATTGATAAAAATAGGTTTTCTAAATTAATAATAGTATTTTTAAATGTATGGTTTTACTCTTTAAATAAATATTTTATAATAAAATATGTTTTATAAGTTTTTAAGTTATATTTACTTCTTTATATAGTTATAAATGCTATGATTTTATTAAAAACTATATTTTTCAATATTTACCTAAAAATCAATTATTTTAGAAAATATAATAAAATTCACCTTAGGATAATATTGATATGTTAAATTTAAAAATTAGGTTAATTTTTGTAAAATTAAAATTCTAAAATTGAAAAAAAATATTTTAAATAAAAATTCACAATATAAAGAAAAACTTATTTTATTGAAAATGTCCTTAAAATTTATGTTTTATCAATATTTTTTCATTATAATTTATAATTTAAATAATTTTAATATATTATTTAATATATAAAATTATTATATGTTATTATTTTAATCATTTTAATGTGGTTTATTTTAATTTATTAATACTTTAAAATTTTATTTAATAATGGAAAATCTTTTTAAATATTAAATCATATTACTTATATATCCTTTAAATATAATAAATTTAATTGATTTCTTTATTTTTTTTACTAGATGTTTTATTCATATTATAATTTCTTAATAGTGTTAATTTAATATTTCACAGTTCGTTTTAGTAAAATGTTTCTTGTGATGTAAGATATTGAACATAGTATCAATTTAGAGAAAATTTATTTTCTAAAATCATGAGGTATTAATGATATTATCTCTAGTACATGGAATATCACCTTTTATTTCCTTGAACTTAAGGGTATATATCAATTTAGTTATCTAATGAGTGAAAATGATGTAATACATAAGGGATGTAAAAGGTGTGTTCTCTTGAGCCTTGTTCATGATGAACTATCTCACAAGAGAGATTAGCTATTATATTTGTTTTTAATATAAATTATAGTTATAAATCTTTAACCCATGCACTCCCCTTATAGTGGTTTTCATACTAATTTTTTTTTGAATTTTGGGAAATTCACTATATCAACTCTCTAACTTTTGTAGGAAACTTATTGATAAGTTATCCTCTATAAGAGGCATCCAAAATGTTTCTCTCATTTTTTATCAAACGTCAATGAAATAATACAATGAAATGGTGATATTATAAAGGATGGTGTGGGAGAGATATTGTTAACTACTTTAATATCTCATAGAAATCATATAGGGTTTCTCTAATTTATTGTTTAATTCCATATATCTCATTCCTTATAGGGAAACTCCTTGTTACGGGGAAATATTTTTATAGAAACTCCTTCTATAGTTTATCTTATGTGGTAGAGGTTATAGAGCTAATCATTCACTAATCCTTAAAGCTATAATGGAAAGTCCTTCCAACTAATTTGATCCTTTATGTAACCTCTAGTTTTAAACCCATAACTTCTCCAAATTATCTCAAATTCTAGTTGGGATATTTTCTTGATAAACCAATAAATTTAGGTTACAATCCAATCATTATAGTTTTATTCTTGAAATACTATGGATTATTCATTTTTATTTTCCGATTATTATTTTTTTAATTAGATTTATACAATTATCTTAAATTTATATTCAGAAGAACTAAATTGTCTTCCATATTTTCACTACATATGGTGAATCTAGTGGAAGAGTTAGATTAGGAGATAGAATCATCCAGTGGAATAGTAACAAACACTTTCTCTAATTTTACAGTGATTTTTAATTTCCTAATTCTTTCCATTATAGTTTGATCAACCTCTAGATGAAAACCAATAAGGTGAGGTAAAATATCTTTGGTCATGTGATGAAATAATTTATAAATAAAAGTAAAAACTAAAAACCTACCCCCATTCCAGGTGATAGTTCTAGGTTAATGGGAGGTGTCTCATAGGGCCATTAAAAATATTATTTTGGAAAAAAATAATTAACTAAAAGTGGGGTTGAGGTTTTCTTTAGATAGGATAGTGTTTTGGGGGTGTTATTCACTTGTTTAATGGGTTTAATGTGTGAAAATAATGATTTTATTGGAATGGATTTTAAATTTAGTTTAAAAGAAAGTGGAAAAACCTTGGACAACCATCATATACCCATTAAATCATTATTCCATTTTTACTTCTCTTTTCTATCTCTAATCAAGTGAAAACTCACTAATTACCCGCACTTGGAAGTTTCAACTTAATAAAAGGGATGAAATGATCATTGAAATCTATAATCTCACCTATCCTAATAATCAAATATCTCCAATCACTCTCATATCTACCCAATTATACTGATCGAAAGTAGTGGATAGAACCTAAGTGGAATTTTTGTTTAATCTAATGAAGGTGAGAAGAATAAATTAATCATCCTAGAAATAAATAAATCTCTAAATGTCTAAATAGTTTGAATAAAACCATATATATTAATATAATAGATAAATCAATAACAATAATAATTAATTAACAAGGGTTAAGGGGAATCTCCTTGGCTCATCCGCTAATAGTATAGTGTTCCATCACTAGAAAATTATAGAAATTATAAATAAAAACAAGAAAATGTAGAATCTTCAATCGATCAAACAATCATGGTTTCAGCCTTCCCCCTGAGTGAATAGTTATTTATTTATAGAGATTCCAAAGGGATTATTTTCAATATATCCACCCTTTATATGAGTCTCACGAACTCTTTACCCTCCATTGCATTAGGAAAAATTTATAATTTCCCCAATTTTAGTTACCAACTCATTCATCAATGATTGATTCCACCTATATATCTCGAGGGAATGTGTTACTTTACTAGGGTTCAACATTAGTATTCTAATTAGTTGAAAAACTTACCATTATCTCTATCCTTCTATTAAATCTTAATGATCCTAACATGGTATCTCTAGAGGGTTCTTACCTAATTTGGGAATGAAAAAGGAATTAGAATTTGATTTTATGCTTGATCCTTGTTTAATTTTATAAATTCAGTCTTAATAACCATAGGTACTCTTATGTAGCTTGTGGAACCTTGGTATAACCTTAAAATATATTTTAATTTACCATAAAGAAACTCTAAAAAACATGTAATAACCCTTAAATGGCTTCAAGATCCTAGAGAGTACCCTTACACAGGTTTGCATGACCCTTATGTAGTATTTGGAATATGTGACACACCATTATATAGCCTCACTATCTAAGGGGTGACCTTTATATAGGTTATTTAAATAGTATTTTACCTTTATGTTCCTGGATTCTACTATAGCATAGTGATTCTGGATATTTTACCCTTACATATCCATTGATATTCATGGACTACGCTTACATGAGAACCATCGTGTGGCCGATTGCATAGAAGCTTGTAGTAGATGTGGAATTAAGGTAGCCTAAAATTACTTATGGTATCTTTAGATATTCACTTTTAGTTTATTTCATAGAGTCTCATGGTTAAATGACCTTTTGGGTAGCTATGTTGAAGGCATGGATGATCCATGTATTTCAATCACTTCACTTGTGGTCAGTTGAGTTTCTCATGATAAGTTCAAACAATAGGTTGAGTTTTATTCTTATGGTATATTGGGGTCATGGTACCTTTATTACATGTAGTTAATTCTCAAATCATAAATATTTGAACTCTTATGATGGGAAACTCCTCCAAAAAAATAAAAATATCAATGTCTTATAATCTTTGGAAAATCTTTTCAATGGGAAGGGATAATGTCTTACTGTGTTTCCTTCATTATTTTTTCCTCAAACCCATGAAAATGATATCTTTCAATGTAATATTTAGACAATTTATTTCCAAAATATAATAAAAAAATTAAAATTAGATTAAAAATCCTTTCAATAATGAAATCTCAAACACAATATCAATGTATGTCTAGTTATTAAAATTCAAATAATAAATAAAATAATTAAAAATCATGATTGTATCCATTTAAAAAATTAATCCTAGATTTGATTAAAGTATAAAAAAACAATAAATTACCTAGGTTTTATCAATATTAGATATTGATTATATTAAAAAATACTTTAAAAAATAGGTAAATATTGGTTCTCCTCTGTTTTCAAATCTAAGATTATTATTGAAGAAGAAAAGATCTCAAAATTGTTCCATATTTATTAAGTTTATTAAAATTAGAAGTTGCATATTGGATGATTAGTTTGAAGTTTTCTTCAATATATTATATGAAAAAAAAATTGTTTTCTAGCCTTTAGAGATAAGAAGATTCATTTATGTCTAAGGGAAAGGGTGTTTAAATATTTGAGTCTTGAAGATAATTTCTAATGAAAAATCCTATATCTAAATGATAATGGTGATGATGATGTATTGATCAGAAGAAAAAATAATATGTAATTAAAAGTCTAGGATATTTTTACTTAAGTTTTAGCCTTTATGCTATTATATTTGGAAAACAAAATATTTTGAGTTTAGGAAAAAAATTATTTCTAACTCAATCTAGAAAATCTAACTAAGAAGTTAGGGGATCACAAGGACACATAGTAAGCTTGAAGGGGTAATATAGTATTGAACAGTTGTGAGGAATCATAGAGGAGGAAAATACATTACTCAAGTCATCACATGGGAAATGAAGTAAGGAGCATGCATGGGGTATAATGAGTGGCTCACTAGTGTGGGGTGGAACCTAAGGGTTTTTATTAAGCAAATTATTGTGTTATTTGGTTAATAAAGTAGTGAAACTATAAATATAACTTTGATCTAAGACTCTCCAAAAAAAGTATCATTCACCATTTAAAATGTTTTACAATATCAGGGTTGAAGTGAATTTATGTGACTCATTTCCATCATCAAGCAACTAAACACATTCCAAGATTGAAATTATCAAGCCATGTTATCTATTTGAGAAGATTTTAATTCAATAAAAACCTCCATGTTTCATATTATAGTTATCAGAATATCATTGTTTGTTTCACACACTATAAATACACAAGAAAAGGAATATATATAAATAATATAAGATGGAGATAATAAAAAAAAATATACTAAATTCATCATAATTTCATACCCACTATAAGAAAACTAAAATATCATATAAGTCTAAAATAAGATTAAATTTTTTGAAATGATTAATGTAGACATAATTTTCGTAATCATGATTAAATAACACCATATAAATTATCTTTGTAAGGATGATCTACTAAATATGTAAACACCATTTTTATAAACATCTTCATAAGTATGACTTTAATCTATGTAAACTTGAATGTTCATCTATGTAAACAAAATTGTATGGATAATATTGAGACAATAGCTATAGAATTTTGAAGTTAGTAAAGAATAAAGTTCTAGGATAAGAGAAAACAAATCCAACTAATTCCAATTAAACTAGTCTTTAATGAAAAAAAATATCATGAGTTATTCTATCATGATTGATGCAGAATAATGGAGATATAAGATAATAATTATTTTAAGTATCATTTCACACTATAACTGGAGATATGATGATCAAAAACGTTACATGCATGCATATATTTATATATAGTTTAAATATACATGGAAATCATTGATAGAAAGAGGAATAATGCCAATATTTTTAAATAAGGTCATGATAATTCTTCATGAAGTTCATGTATCTATATATACAGTTACAAACAGTTTTTAATGGTAGTGAGAGTTTTGAAATATTGAGTCTTCAAACATTTAAAATATTTAAGGTCGAAAATTGAGAAACATTTTAAATTTCTATAATTATATATATTTGAATTCAATTATTTATGTGGTTCTATAAATACTGGAATAAATAAGATAGATAATATATATATAAAACTATCACTAATAAAAATTATTCTACAAATATATACTTTTTTTAGGTCTAATAAAATATTTAGTGTAAATATATGATACTACACTAACCGAATAATATTTTCATCGAAGAAGATAGGCGATATAAAACAATATCTAACCTAAAGAATGTAATTTTTTCAAATATAAAAATATAGGGAATAGTTCTAGTGTTTTTCATATTTTTGTACACTAAAATAAAATAATAATAAAATAAGTGGGAAGAAGAGATAAAGGTTGTGAATTTCATATTTTCATATAAAAAATAATTATGTTGAAACTTGTGAAAGAGACAAAGAAGAAATGGAATTTTATATTTTCTATTATGAATAAGAAGTTGGATTTGTGTACATAATTATTCATAAGTAAGAGGTTATTTCATGCTATTATGAAATTAAGTGAAGAATAGGATAATATAAAATTTTCACATCAAAAACTTGATAGTTATTTACTTTGGTTAAGGAATATTAAGTTTTTAACCTTACAATTATCACTGCCAGTTGTGTGATTCACCTGAGTGTGGTATGCACCAAATTAATTTTTTTGGGATACACACTCTTACAATATTTTTATAATATAGTGTAAAGATCAAATTTTTATACTATTGGATGTTTTTACACCATGGACTTTCCTTTCATTTTGAAAGTTTAACCTTTTACATCGATGTGCCTCTTGTGTGGGTGTGCTCAAATATATTCCATGAAAGAACACGTGTAAGAGGATAAAATAAGATAACTATTCACCTTAACAAGTGATATAGGTTAAAATTATAAGGGATATAGAGTATAAATCGAATAAAATTCACAAATACTAATTCACCTCCACCCTATAATTTTTTAATATATCCTTAACCAGTCCACCCAAACTGGGCACCCTGTGGTTCCCAGTTCTATTTTCTTTTTTCATTTTTTTATTAGGACCGTTTTTATTTTCTAATTAAAACATTTTTTTCAAATGATGTATCACTAGGCCCCATTTTCTCCAGGACACCTAAACACCTATTAAGTATCTCCCTAGGGTTTTTTCCTTCTCTTAACTTTTCTTCCTTAATTCAAGAAGATACCATGGGGTTTTATCTCACTAAAATTAACTTCAACACCCATCTAAATTATTTTCTTCTCTTTCCTTTCACACCACTATAATTTTATTTCACCTTGATTTGGGATTTTTATCTATTATTTCATCAAGGCATAGTGAAATCAACTCATAGCTTAGGGTTTCCCTATTTTATAGGTTAATGGAAGATTAAATGAGTTGTTTTGATTTTTATGATGGTTTTATTGATACTAAGTGGATGATATATAATTAGATTACTCTAATATCACCGAGGATTCAATATTATGGGTGGTCTTAACACTCTATGTGATTTTTAGGTTATTCTTATGACATGACTACCACTTTTTAAAAATTAATTATAACTATTTATATGTATATTGTAAATTATGAATAAGTGGTTATTAAATTATATTATGATATGTCAAGTTAAATATTTTTAATGGGATTTCACATGGAATTATATAATAGTTTTGATTCACTCTTACTTTATAATATTGTAAAAATTTAGTCTTTAAAGAATTATTTTTTAAGAAAGTTAATTTTTAATATAAATAAGCAGAGTTTGGTGTATTAAATGGGTTTTTTATATTGGTTTCCTTATACATCCTTTCATGTTTTTATATGAAATATAATAGTTGGTAGAGACTTGTTTATTAGTGTATAACTTGTTACAAAGGATGAATCTACATTTTTTCTTCTATAAAGTATATTAAGTAGGTTTTAATGTTTGATATTATAGATTCCCATGAATATAAAACTATAACATGAAATATTTAGACTTTGAAATATTTTATTTTATGTGATTTCATATTTAGAAATTATTATAAAATATAATATCATTTTCAAGACATAAATGAAAAAAAAAATTAGAATTGGGGTTATTCCACTTGATGTTATTTAGATGAAGTAATACAAATTTTTACTTCTCTTCATATTTATTTTAATAAAGAAAATTAATCTTTGGTTCATACTTAGTTTTTGTTATCTTGAGTCCTATTAATTAACCTGAATTTAATATTTAAAAATAAATATTAAATGGTATGGTTTTACCTTAGTTAACAATACCTATTTAGTTATTTATCATGTTCACAATGTAAATCATTTCTTTCCACCTAAACCCATATTAAATAAAAGTCAAAAAAATACTTAACCTTTCTTAGGAATTTCATCAATGGAGAGATAATGGTAGGGTTTGATCAAGTGGGAAGGATTTATTTGGGTCCTAAACTTTTTTGGACTCATGAAATTAATATAAAGTTCAATATGCATGAATTATAAAATTTTCCATAAAGGACTGACTGCAGCATTGATTTTATGAAAATAATTTTAGTTCATAGATAATTTATTTTAAAAATAAATTGCTTAAGTAATTTCATTGTTATTTAATTTTTTTTTTGGAAAATGTTATATAAAAATATGTTTTTCCATATAAAATTTTAGTTCTATATGTATTTATTATAATTTTTTTAAAGTCTTAAGTATGGGAATGGATTTTAGACTAATCTTTATATATCAAGAACACAAATTGTAAATCTTTCTTGATAATTTTTTAATTATAAAATTATTATTTAAACCAAACCTTAAATTGGTTAAATGTTTGTTATAAATATTTCAATAAAGTATTGGGATTAAAGAGGGTTTTGAACCAACATTTAATTTTATAAATTAGTCATTATAGAAGTATACTCTTTTCTTTGTTGGTTATGAATTTCCTTATATTTTTCAAAAAAAAATTATTAGCATAACTTGGTTGTTTCCTCATTTGGTTGGATTTTGATATGTCAAAATTATTTTTTATTCTATCAATATTTCATTTATTTATCCTACTATTAGTTTTTTTAAGTATTGATGATTCAATTTCTTATGAATCATTTGGATTGACATTAACATTCTTGATTATTTTTCATGTTGTATTGTATCTAAATAATATCATTTTAGTTACATTTGGTACTCATATATCATGTAATTATGTTATTCTGATATTTTATTTTATTTTCACATATGTGTATTCTTTTTTGGTGATTTAGATCGTGTATAATGTGTATACTGCTATTGTTAACCACAAAATAGGTATATTGTCAAGTGATGGAATAGGATGGGCACATAGAACTGTAACTTGTTATATACTTTCCCCTTTCCCCCAGAGATGGGAATCAATATTTCCCCAAATTAGTATACACAAACCGTTTTTTCAAAGTTATAAACAAAAATACTACCCCAACTTAGTATACAATTTCCTCTTTCTCAAAGGTATGGGCTATAATTTTTATATAAATCGATATATATTATTCCCTTCTATTGGATAGGTATTGCACTCTAAATTTTTATATTCACTAATATCATATTTTAGACTAGGTTTTAAGTAGGTTTTTTTAGGTATGGATCCTATGGGTATAATTATTTATTTATTATAGTTAGCATTCATTTAAAATTTACTATTTTTTAGTTTCTTCCATATTTTAATTATTTTTCATAGAACTAGTTCATTATGGATATATGTGAATGTATATCCATGTTCATTCATGAAACATTTTTTCAATATGTGAGTTGAGGTACCATTGGTCATTCCCAACATGTGAAATCTAGTGGAAATACATCTTCATTTATTACATTTCAGGTGTGAACAAGTACTTAGTTGCTTTCTAGGCCTAGATATTTTCACCAATCACTTCTCCAACTTTTATTGGTATGTCATTTAGAATAATGATTATAGACTGTTTAATCACTTTTTCACATATGGATCTCTTCCCCAGATATTCAATGCTCAGTTTATTGCTTTAATTACTAATGTAGAGAATGAAAGTGATATAAGATAATTTGGGTTTGTTGCTCTGGTCAACATTATTTACAAGATCATCATAAAAATACTTGCTAACCAAATTTCAAATGTCTCCAAAAAAGTTATTTCTTAGAATCAATTCAGATATGTTAAAGAGAGAAAAATAAAACATGGTATTCTCACTACCTTCGAATGTGTAAAACAACTTCATAAGACCGCCATAGGAAGAGATATTTCCCTTAAACTTGTTATCAAAAAGGATTTCGACATCATTGACTAGGGATTCATCACTTGGATTCTTCATGAGTTTGGATTTAATATAAGATTCATTCAATGGATTAAGGAACTCATTAGCTCTTATTACATTTCCATTCTTATCGATGGATCTCTAAAAGGCTACTTTAGGTATTCCATAGGTGTGAGGCAAGGTGATCCCATTTCTGCCATCATTTTCGAGATTATTGAAGACTATTTAAGTTGATTGATTCTTTAAATTTCTAATAAGGGTGACATCAAAAACAATCAGAGAAGATTGAGGTATCTCTACACCCTCTCATATTCTTTTTTATGATGATATTATCATCATTACTCTCGGTGATAGGAAAAACATCCATAATATCAAAAAGACTTTAAGTCACTATGAAAATGTTTTGGGGTAGGAGGATAATTAGACTAATTCCTTTATCTTCTTTAGAAATAATATCTCAGCCTCTATAAAATCCCACATGATGAATGATCTTAGCATAAAAGAAGTATCTCTACTTTTCAATTATCTTGGATTTCCCATCTTCCTTTTAAGACCTCACCCCTCCCACTTCATGAATGAAGTGATCCAGATTAGATAAACTCTCTCCTCCTGAAAGGGAAAGTCCCTCTCAATGGATGGTAGAATTTTCTTATTCAAACATGTGGTTATTTTAAAATTAGTATATACTTTTATGGTGTACTCTTGGCCTGACTCTATAATTAAAACCCTTAACTCCTTTATGAGAAACTTTTTCTGGAATAGAAGTATCTTGGAATAGAAAATCATCACTGCTACTTGGAATAAATTTTGTATGACTCATATTATGGGATGACTTGCAATAAAAAACATCAATCTCTTCAATCAATCCATCTAAGACCAGTTTATTTGGAGACTCGTCAATGAAAATTCACACACTTTATAATTTCTCAAATCCAAATTTCTCAATAAGATAATTTAAGGGAATTTGAGCTACATGAAATCTTCTATTTGGCTAGGACTAAGAATAATTTTTCAAAATATCAATATGAACTCTCACTGGTTAGCAAGTGCTCACTCCACTCTCAAATTATGGAATGAAAATTGGGATGGTGTTCCTTTAATAGAAAGTGTTATCACCCCTGACCCAAAAACTGACTACAATACCTCCATCAATAATCAACTTGATAGGGTAACATGCTACCAACCCACATAGCTCGCATAGTTTCTTCTTATAACTTCCTAAACATAGTTGACATTCTATTCTAGGAACCAAGATCAAATGGCTATTTACATCTCGTTTTACTCTTCTATGGAATCTCCACCTTAATAAGATGTAATTTAATGAAAACCTTTAACATTTGGGAATCTCACTATACTCAAGGTGTTCCCTGTGCAACCAACATCAGGATTATGTGAACCATCTACTTCTATTCTGTTATTCCGCTACATCCCTCTAGAAATCAGTTTTTGAACTATTTGAACTCCACCCCCTGAAAGATTCTGAAATTTCAGTATTTATTCTTGATTTGTTAACTGTAAAAATGTAAAATGAGGTTTGAATTCTTTTACTAGTGGCCTGTGAAGAAGTTATATATATTATCAGGGGAATCAAAAACAAACATGTACAAGAAAACACTACCTTCAACCCCAGGACGGCTCTCTCTAAAATTCTCCTCGTTGTCCAAAATTCTAGCACTATGCATGATGGATGTTGTGAAAACTCAATCAGATACCTATCAGTTCTGAGAAAGCTGCATTTACAAGGTAATTTTCCTAAATCCCTTGGAAACATTGAAGTCATTCGGCTACCCCTATTCATAGGCTGGATTAAATGCAACTCGTATGGCACCTCGAGAGGATACCCAGGACCTGCAAGCTACGAAGTTCTCTTTATAGATCACAATAGTGATTTTTTAGAAGGCGTACATGACTCATGTGGTCGCACCACTTCTCTTGAAGCAGAAATGATGAGTTTCATTAAATCTGTTTCATTTTCTCTTCAAAGAAATTATACGAATGTTTGGTTTGAAAGTGATTCAAACACCATTATTCAGGCGGTTAGAATGGGAGAGACCCATCTCACATGGAAGCTCACATATAAATGGATTAACTACCTAGACACTCTTTCTTCCATTAATTACATCATTACACACATATATCGTGAAGATAATCAAATGGTTGACTACCTTTAAAACAAATGGGTCTCTAAGGACACTTGAATTCATCATTCCAACACCCCTTGTGATTTTATTCCTATTGTTCAACGTAAAAAAAATTAAACTCCCCTCCTTTCGAATCTTATAACTTTGATTTTATATATTGAGCCTTATTGCTTGATTTTTTAAAAAATATTACTTATGTATTTTATTGGATACCTTATTGTCTAGTTAGATGAAATAGTTGATAATAGTAAAGGGGTTTGGAGAGATTTATAACATCCTAAATGAAATGGAAAAAAATATACAAAATAATATTAATCCTAGAATTTATCAATATGTTTTGAATAAATATAAATGAATAAAAATAATAACATAACTCCCACCTATTTATCTAGCATGTCGAAGATTTTCACATGCATTTTATTGAGATCATCATGAAGAATCTAAAATAATCCTTCCTTTGAATTTATCCACGAATAATGGTAATATTATAATTATCAAGTAATATCTCTATCTACTCATGGTCTACTAGAACCTTTTATTTAAAGAATAGATATAATTAATATCTTTATGATTGTATCAATTTTTTGATTTCTAATAGATGTTTCAACACTATAGAATAAAACCATTAACATAAATAATGAATATATTTATAATGTTCATACAAAACCTCAAACAGTCAACCTATATTGATTGATCATTTCATATAATTTTAAATCATGAAACATTTAGTTCAATCTCGTTAATAATTATTTGACATTTAAACAATTATGTGTGACATTAAAACTCCATGAATCCATCACTGTATGATGAATAACAAAACATGATATAATTTAGAGTAAGATGATGAGGAATTCAATACAATATCACAAATCATGATAATTCCATTAAGAATCACTATATTTTGGTGAAACACAACATAACATGGTGTTTATAAGGTAAATTATGGAATGTTCTAAACCACCACATCATATTTGTTCCATCAGTATACAATTATAACAATATATTATTTCCACTAAATACTTATAGACTTAGTTCGCATTCATCTTATATCACATCATATGAAAATACTTAGGAACCCATTTATAAAACTGATTTTGGATATCTCTCAAAGTATTTTTATAAAAGCTATCATTAATTCACTATTTATAACAAAATACATAATACCTTTTAATAATCCATATATAAATTCCTTTAGATATCTTACAAAACACTTTTGGGGTATTTCTCAAAGTATCATAATATTTATCCTCATTTGTATGGCCATAAAGTGTGACATCATGGGATTTATTTCATTAAAAAGAATTATGAATTCTTAAATCCATAAATTAATGAAAGGAGCAACCTCTAGAAAAGTGTTAATACTACTAAAGTTAAAAAATGATATAACGTGATCTTTATCAAACAAATGTATCTTTATACTTATTTCAACCAACTATATCATATTAATGTATAAATTTTTATATGGTCTTTTTTTAAGGAATTAAATAACCACAAGACATAGAGTATGTCAATATCATATAGTTACTCAAACATTCTTGATTATTTAAGTATAGGTTGTCTAAGATGGTGAATATATCACATTTAAATTATCTTAGTAGATGAGAACATCGCATTCCCCTCATTGAAATATATAGGTATATGGATGTAATTATCCTCAATATGTCTTACTCAAGGGACAATATGTCATATTCATCATATTAAATGGAAAATTCTATCTTGGAAAATATCTAATTGAGGACATAATTATCAACATATCCAACCACCCATAACTAGATAAGCCTCAAGTATTGTGTAATAAAGGTATGAAAGTATGAAGGTTCTCATGCTAGGTATCTCACCAACCTCAAGTATATGGAAATTTAAATATGAAACGTGTTCTCATAGTATAAAAATACCTAATTTATAAAACTCGATGTTATATAATACTTTGGGGGGGTAATCCATCACATAAAACTTATTTTTGTGCCCCATGAACATATTTAATATCTCTATACAAGATCAAATCACACTAACCTTAATGTTTCATAATAAGAAATTATACTCAAAGAAAAACTTTGATTATGAATAACTCAAAGTTATACTTTGAGAGGCTAATTTTCATTTCACTTCACAAAATATATAAATCCAATGTGAATGATGGTGATAAGGAGTCTTCCTTTTATATAACATGATACATTTTATATTCTTGAAATATTTTAATAATACTTAACAAACCATTTATAAGAATCCATATAATCATACCGCATATGATTTTCCTCTAGACTATCCATGTGTTTACTAAAATTTTAAGGTTTTTTTAAAACTCGTTATATCTATAAGTTATTCCCACCACATCTCTATAAGTCCATCAGAAAAATCCCTCCCACTAAACTCTTTTAGTGAGTAAAATATTTAAAGAAAGAAATTTTGAATAAGGCAAAGACCTAGGAATCATATTCCTATGATTAAACTTCTTGAACATAGTATTTTAACTTCTTTACTTCAAAATATCATATATTATTATGCTAATAACATTTATTGTCTACTTATAACTCATTAAAAATTTATTATTTTTATCATTCTTGGAACAATTCTATCAAAAAAATTCTTGTGAATATCTTGGTAACTAATGTAACTCCTTACATTTCTCTTTACCGTGATTCACAAAAATATTTTTGGATATTGAGTAATATTAATTTTGAATAATAACTGGAATAATATTTTATTTGTATACCTTTTAACTTCTATAAGTCCCAAACATACCCCACTAACCACTTAGAAACCATATTCTCTTCAAACTATCATGATAACTTGCACAAACACCATTTCTAGGGATATAACATTTATTTACTTTACTTTTAATATTTAATAGTTAATCTATTTTATCCATATCATATATGGTATTCTATGTTTTTGAATCATTTTCCTGAAAAGAATATTATTCTTTAAAATATTCCATTGATGGTTATATTTTAACAAATATTTAGATAAACACTGTTATCCTAAATAAAACATTTTTATCCATATCTTCCTTTTAAATCTATTAAAAAATATAATGAATCATAAACCATGTATATTAAACTCATTATTTCATATTTTTCATGAAAACTTCTTGTTAAAAAACAACTCCCCTTATCATATAAGATAATTATATGAAAATACATATCTTTTATTAAGATTCATCTAATATTGAATTATTATCCTTCATTTAAACAATGATTCAAAAAACCTTTTCCTTATAACTTAAATGGAAACTAAAAAAATCATCAATTTTTCCCTTATTTTGAACTCTTTTATACTCAAAACATTTATTAAGTATACATTATCTATCATATACATTTAAAAATCAAATAATTGATTCTATAACACTGATATCTGAAACAAAATCTCTATGAAGTTTCTCAAACCCCTTCATATATCATGGAAAATTCCATCTTATTGAAATAATATCCCTTTTACCAAATATTACCTTTAGGTTTTAATAATTGAGGTTGAATATTAGAAAAATACAATCTTCTCTTTTTAGACTAAAATGTTACCCTTTAATATTTTCTACATAGCACAATAGCATAGATTTCATAGGTTATACTCATCTATCCTCCACATTTTGAGAAAATATGGTAAATATTTCTTAAACTCATTCACATTATTAGATAATTTATAATAGTGATTATATAATTAATACCACAACTATAATAATCTTCAAATTAAACCTTGAGTCTTATATAATCATTATATATGAAATCATATTGAGTGCATATGTGGAGACCGATATTCTCATGGTCATCTTTAATCTAATGCCTTTAAAACCTTATGTGAATCCTTCTATTCATATCATAAGAATATAGATTCCCTTGTTAAAAAATTTCAATAATAGGTTACATGAGAAAGGTTTAATCCCACCCAAGTTTCACTGTTAGAGAAAAGAGCTATAGTCACTGGTGATGCTCGTGGCCTTAGGATACAGACATGACCATTTGGCATATGGGTGTTATTATCATGTAAACAGACTCGTGGAATATAGACATAGGAAAAACTCATGGATATACCCATATGTACAAAGTGAAGAGCATGGGACCCACTCATAGCACTAGTCTATATCCACAAGCGTCACCCATGGCAGTAATAGCAACCCCTTCCTCCATGGTTTCTACATGTTCTATATCCACTAAAATTTACATGCATGATATTCATGTACACATGAATATGATGCATGAAATATATATAATAAATATACATATATGTGTGTGATATATATATATTATTATATATGTATGTAATGCATATTTGGTGTGTTTCATGTAATGCAATGGATGGTACTTTCACTCCCATATAGATTTTCATCATTTATAAAACAAAGGTTTTTTTATTTATGGAATGCACATTCATTGAAGAAGATTGATGAATGGACGCCAACGGGTTGTAATTTATAGGTTCCATGATATGGAACTTGTTACATTATCATATATCTTATGATATTCATGAAATTAAGAGTGTTGATGATGGATATATAAGCGGATGTGATCTTCTCTTGTTGGGTATGTCTGATTTAGAAAGATAAAGTTGAAACTTTCTCCTTCCTAAAATATTATTAATAATTTTTAATAAAGGTTCTATCACCCATTTAGTTTTCAGGTATCCTCTTCATATGATCAAGGATTCATCGGCTGGTGTACTCTCTCAGAGGTAGTAGGAATAAATTCAACTATTTCAAGTGATCACTCTTAAACATTATCTCAAGATCAAGATGATGAAATATGATACAAGCAAGTATCAGGTATTATTTTTTTATAGTTATTTTACAAGTTTTATTTATTGCAGAAATATTAGACTGTGTTTAGGTTTTATTCCACCACCAATAATCATTATATGATAAAACAAAACCCATTAGCAGTATTAGATATGAATTCATTAAGTTTTAAATGTGTTTGAAACACATGTTTTTAGGAATATTGTAACTTTAAAATGATGAAAATGGTATAATAAAAACTAGACAAAACTAGTGACCTTTATGTAGCTTATGTAAAGGTAATTTCAGGTTACCTTCACACAGATATGCCAACATAAAGTTCATCACCCAGTTACCTATATATGATTGGCCCATGTAAAGGTATTCTAATACTAACCTTTATATGAATCATTAAATTAGAGGTATTTTGTGACTTAAATTTATGTTAAGTAGTTCCCATAAAGGTAATTTATGGATTACCTTTACATGAAGGATTTCATGTAAGGGTGATTTAGGTTTAAACTTTATATGGAGGACTCATATAAATGTAAAATCTGAGTACCCTTACACTAGATGCATTTTTCAAGGGTCAATAATATATACCCTTACACAAATAGCCTATATAATGGTAGTGGGAGATTACCCTCACACAAAATATAGATTCTTCATCATAAAAAATAGAAAAAAAAATTATTTTTAAAAAAAAAAATTAAAATGGTTTTAATAATTTACAAAGTTTTTAAAATATATTTTGACAATATTGAATTTATAAGTAATTTAAAAATTAATTATTTAATTATAAAAGGTTTATAATTAATTAATTAAATATTTATAAAACATTTTATTCCAAAATATAATATGTTAATATTAAAATACCTTTTACTAAAATTATATAGCATTCATATGATTCAAAAGTAAAAATGGTTCATTAAGAAATCATAATGGGTAATTTATAGTGTTTATAAATTAAAAAAATATGATATTTAGATTATTTAAAATGTTTATATAATATAAATTGAAATATAATATGTTTATATTTCATGAAATATCATATAAATGTCATATAATAAAAAATATGAAAGAGTTTGTATTGAAATGAATATAAAAAATTTTATATTATTCTTAATTTATAAAATGTTTATAATTATCATTTATTTATGAAATGTTCATGAATTTTTATCTCCTATTTTGTAAAATAAAAAAAAATATTTATTTATTAAATTTATTTTATATATATGTTTTGTAAATTTTTTAAGATATGTGAATATTGTGTATTCTTTATGTTGAACTATTAAATTACTTCTGGGAGTTAGATCCCCACATTAAATGTTAGGTACAACTCTATAAAATTTAGTTTTCATCTACCATGAAACTAGTTTTAAATCATATTTTGATCTTGAGAATATTTTTTGAATATAATTTGGCATATTATGTGCTATATATATCATGAATTGAATTCTCTCTTGAGTAAAGTCTCCCCAGGTTGAGGAACTTAGGTTCAGACCACTTACCAGGCTGGAGTCATATGCCTCACCTATAAAGGTGAATGGGGCTAGATATATGTCACTTTGTCCTTAATCATGTGGTTCAACCTCATATAACTCTATTCCTTTACATGAAATGTTCATATAACTTATGTATACCATGCATTTAGATATGTATTAATATAATTGAATTCTATTTTTGGATGAATAACAAAAATATATGGGTTGTGTAAAGAGTTACACATTAATTTGGTTTGAACACATTATTTGGTGGTTGGAATAGGGTTTTTGAAACTAAAATGTTAGATTCATTCATATACAAAAGGAATAAAACATGAGAAGATAAAGATTTCATAATATGTAATAGTTGTGAATTTAATATTCATATGATGTATCTTAAATTGGTGTTAATTGGAAACCCCTTAAATATTAAGTGTGGAATTCCTTCCAAATAGATTCTTGTCAAGACCTCATTCATCTAACTGGGTAGGTCATGCTAAAGCTAGGTTCCCATAGATTATCTTGTCTAAGTAAATAAATCAATCATTAAATTTGGATTTTCCTATTGTAAAGGTCATTCTAAATTTTTGTTCCCTTTTATTATCCTTTGTTAGCTTGTTTTTGGTGTTTTCTTTAGGTTACAATAGTTTGGATATCTTAATAGGATTATGTTACTGAAGGAATAAAGTTAGGTTAACCCATGTTATGGATTTGGATAAATTTTTATCCAATCAACTATCCAAGATTAAAAAAATTTATGATTGCGATGATTACCTACCAAAATAGTTAAGTGAAGAGAGAAATGCTTATGTGAACCAGAACTTAGTAAAATATGGATCTTAGATCAATAATTTGATATGATGTATAGGGTTAACATTTTCAATGGTATCACTTTCATTTAAAGTCCTTAATGAAAATATATGATACATGATACTTACCCACTGATATTCTTTTATTTTAGATTGTTACAAACTTAATCACAATCATTTTGAGATCACTAATAGGTAATGTTTGATTTGGTTCCATTGAACCAACTTCTATGTACTTTATGATTACCTATATTTGTTTTTAATATTAATAATCTTTTAATCACATCACTATTGTTCTTCTATGTGACATAGAATGTGATAATTACCTAATATTAACTGTCACACTAAAAGGTCATAACAGTTCCCTTTTGTGATGAGAACCCATAAGTTCCATGACAGTATTCTTAAATATATGTTCTATATCCAGATGATATCATTTTACATGGTAAAAATGATATATTCTATTAGGGGTGGACACTCATAGTAATTTTCAGCACTTTATCATGGTGTAAACCCTTGGTAATTTCCAACATAGGAGATTATGATAACACGAACCTCCAATAAAAAATAGTCATTTATATGTGTCATTATAGGGATTTTAGGCACTTTCTTGTGGTGTACATACTAAATAATTTTCAGTGTGTGATATTATGAGAACATGACCCACTAGTAGAAAATATTCATTTATATGTGTCATTAGATGGTCCTATTTTCGGATGTACATATTGATCCTTATACTTTAATATTTTTATTAATGGATAGTATTATAAGTGTACTTTGATTTATTGATAAAAAACATAACAACAAATTTTTTCAATGAATTAGGATATATTGGGTACATCATAAGTAATATTGCATTAATTAATAATGTGAAAAATGATTTTTCCCTTATATTTTTTAATCAAAGTTTATATATTAGTCCCTTTGATAGGAATAAAACAACATAAATAAATTAACCACCATGTTGCTCGGTGGGAAAGTTCATTTCTGAAAAGTAAAAGAAAGAGACATTGAGCACATAGGTTGATGAAACCCATATACAACCTACTTGATTAGATATGTCATGATAAAGGTATTATATTATATAGTAAAAATTATTATGAGATTTTATGTCATTTTGATATTAAATTCTTTCTTTATAGATGTCTTGGTGTGTTTCTAGATTATAGCCTTAGACTTTGGGTAGCTCCACCTAATGCCACAGAGAAATTGACTTGGAGGGTTGCACACTAAGTGTATCTAGAACCTAAGTAAAATATTAAATATTATTTTTTATTTAACATTATGAAAAAATATTATTCACATACATGTTTTAACAATTATTCATTTTTTCTTGATCATGTATATTTATTCACTAGTTATTTAAGAGAATATTTGTAAGTGGAATATTTAATAAATATTTATTTTCTATTTAGTGAATATAATATTTGTTTATTTATTAGTGAATAATGCAGTGATATTTATTTATTCAATAAATAGTCAATATTTATGGCCTGATAAATATTTTGGAGGAATGGAGGACTAATTTTAAAGTCCTGGTAAAATATAATATATATTAAATATTATTTTAATAAATTTTAAACAATTTATTCAAAAAAATATTTAATTAATTTGAAGATTTTGATCATGTAAAAAAATAATATTATTATTATTATTATATACATGGATTTTTTTGGGGTTTAAGAAAATAATAAGGGTGAATTTCCAATTATTATTTTCTGACCCTAGCACTATTTAAACCCAATTATATTATTTACAACCCTAAATCTAGCAATTTGTTTTGATTGTACACAACAAATTTAAATAATTATATAAAATCCTAGAGATATCCTCTCCAAAAACACTCTCAAAAATGAAGATAAGTCCTCCTTCGCCATACATATCGATTATAGAGAGATAAAGGAGATTCATTCCTTGAATTAATTCTCATGGAGATCATAAATGAATGGTGAAAGTGTTAGGATCTTACATGCTAGCACTTGGATATTACAATAGTATTGATTAGAGTCTCATGGTCTACATGTGGATCACCACTAGAGGTAATCTACACTTGGTTCCAAGAATGAAAGGACGGTACGGTGTTGAGACATTGTGATATTCATCAAAAAAGAAAGAATTTATCACAAAGTAATTCTTTAAAAACTTAAATAAATTATAAATAATTATGTGGTGATCATGTATTTCATTCTAGTGTGATAATGTTAGTCAATATTTTATTTCATTTTGTTGGTCATGGTGTTCTTATTCATGTACATATTGTATTAATCGTCAATTGTGAAAAAACATTGAGTTAGGTATGCCCCTGGTGGCGCTTCCATTGTTCCCAAAACCAACATGTGGTATCAGAGTAGACACGTGATAATTTATAATTATTTAAATATTTTTGATTAATTTATGAAGTTATCATTAGTTTTCAATTCAATTTTAATAATTATTTAAATATGAATCATGAGATATCTTATTCCTCTTCTTTTTCTCGCAAATAAAATCAAAAATGTATAAATTATAAATAAATAACATTCAAATAACTCTTTCAAAGGTACCCAAGATTCTAGAAGGATGTCAAAATAATACACAGTGTGTATCCTATAGGTACACGCCATATACCCATGTTTAATTCACTAGGATTCCTCGTGAATTAATTTGGATCATCATGCATTTATATCATGTGGAGTGTAATTAATACACACCGCATATTGATCAGTCTAACCTAAAGCATGATTAGTTAGACTACACAATGTGTAACTTGAATATATGATGTGTATTTCATTATTAACAAGTCAATTTGTGTGTTTATTAAACTATGAGTGTAACTGGTAACATTGTAACTTAGCAACCACACAATGTGTAGCCCAGTTACACATTGTGTACTCTATTAATGTATGTGGTAGGATGAAATGATCAGTCCTTAAGTGTGTCCCATGGATTGATGGTGAATAACTATACATGATATGTAGGTGTCTAGTACACACCATTCATATTACCTTATTATGTAGAATTTAAAATTAATTTATTATACTTCTTAAACATAATCAACATGTGTTTTTTGTGTTATTTATTTGACTCATGCAATCCATGGGATTGGTTTTATATTTTTTAAATATCTAATTAATTTATTCAAAATATTCTAAACTACATTTTGTGTATAATTCATAATATAGTTATTAATTTACACTCATTAAGAAACAACACAATATGTAAATAACATCTGTTTGTGTGTCATTTATTTGACATTACATCCCATGAAATTTTGTGATAATATATTCTATATGAAACATGATTAAATAGTATATGAATATCAAACACATTGGTAGTTTGGATGGGTACTCGTCGTGTTTCCTCCAAGGTACATGTTTTTTTATAATTAAATTTGAAATAAATTTTTTAATTTATTTAAAATAATAATGGATGATAATCTCATGAAATTCTGGATAATAATTAAGATAAAATAATTGATTAATTGAGGAATATAATTAATTGATTTGAGAAATATTGATCTTAAGTAAAAATTATTGTGAATGAATTGTAGTTTATTAAATGTGTAATTTGTTTCCTATGTGTTGATGATCATGATCATATAATAGAAATTTGTATGTAATTGGTTTCATTTTAATTTATTATTAAATTTAATTGATGGCTTACATGGAATCCTTCCTCTCATTTTGTAAGGAATTGTATGCTCATGGTTTCATTTTATATAAACCCATTAAACCATTATGTTGGTTACCCTCACTTATGTGTGGGTAAAATCTTTTGTAATGAACAGAGAAACCTGGTGAGTTGAGGTAGTTCAATTTGGTTTTTGATGAAAAACCAATCCAAATAATACATGTTAGGATAGGTGGAATGTTACTACATGAACCAAGTCATGGTTCAGGAAAAAAACCCTTGGGTCGATATTTAGTTTATCTTTTAATAAATAAACAAACCATTAAAAAATTCTAATGATCATACCACTCTTATTATTACTATTTTTCAAGTTTCATGGTTAATTTAATTATGAATATTTTTTCATGGTTGCGTGAATTAATGAATTAACAAGCATGAAATATATAACTAAAATAAAATTGGATTATGTGTAAAATTTATCTAAGACGTGGTTAATCACTTAAGTAAATACAATTAATATTAACCATAAAGTAATAAATATAAAAAGGTAAATTTAAGTATAAATATAAAAATACCACAATTATATATATTAAGTTTGTATATCCTTCTACTACTTAAGTTAAAATCAATCCATAGTTCAAAGTGATTGACCATAAAAATTTTGGGTGCTTTCAATTATTAGGAAATTATAACTGAGTTTGAGGTTGAGTTAACATAGTTTTCATCAATGGTTGACTTACAAGTAGGACTCAGTGTAATGTATATGAAAGGGTTAAGGAAATCCAAATCAAGTATTTTAGGATTGGGGAGTCTACTCAATAGATCAGGGCACTATGAGTTAATGTAGTTGTAAAATTTATGCCTACCTAAAACTCTTAAAATAAATTTTTAGACCAAAGTATATGTTATGGTAATTAGAATATGGGTCCTTTCTACTTTAATTTCTAAGAAATAAAATATTCTGAAACTAATGTTGAGGGACATTAGGTTTTGGTAAAATAGTGGGAGATTAAAAAATTTAATATTTATTGTATAATTTTATAAATCAGATAAAGTGATAAAATTTTATACTTCTTAATTATAGAAACATTAATACAAATGACTTTAACCATATCACTATGATTCATAATTGAGAAGGATAACATTATCACTAGAACTAATTCCCAAAAATGGAAAAGGTTCTTGCGCATTATTCTACACCATGAAAGAAAATTATATAAGCTAAAAAATCTCATTATCAAAATTCTTAGCTAATAGGATAGTGAGTAAGAATTATATCTATATAAGAAACATTTGGATGATGCCACATATGTCGAATTTTTTATACTATAATCCATGTCAAATTAGATTCTAATGAAACTTATGGATATAGATGTGTATGGAATGATGTCTCACCTTCATGATCTCTATCAAGATAAGCAGAGATAAGAGAGATATGATATATATAATGCATCGTTCACATGAAATCTTTGATATTCGGTGTATTTTGGGTCTCATATAGTCAATATTATTGGCTATATGGAGCACTTAGACATCTTGGTCAATAAATTACTTGATGATATCATCCTTTATTCATTTCCTAAATCATTCTCTAGTTTATGAATTATATATTCTCAATAGAAATAAGTCCCTTTCAAAACTTCTTACTCTCGTTTTCCAAGTTGATAAGAACATGGAGAATGAAAATCCCATATTACTTATGGTGAACAAAAAATAAATAATAAGAAAAAGGGTCTCATTATATAAACTAATTCTAAAGCTCCCAAGAATCACCCTTCCAATAAGAAGAATATCCAAAGTTAAGTAAAGGAAAAATATGTGGTATTTTTTTTATGTGGAAAGTTTGTCCACTAGAAGAAGAACTACAGCCATATGTAATGGTAATTTAAAGGTGTGTTTTTTATTGAGTTTAATCTTTCTATATATACACATTGGGAATTAGATATAGCTTTTTTTCTCACATATGTATCCAAATTCAAGAACCAAGTATATTTCATAAGATTTAAAGAGTATGTGGATCTTTGAGAAGCCAATGGAGAATGACTCGCTATTTTGGTTGTAGTATATCACCACTTTCGTTTAAAAAATGGAGCAATTTTGGTTTTAAATAATTTGTATTATGTGTCGAGTGTTACTAATAACATCATCTTAATTTATTTCCTTTACATTGATGGATTTATTTTAAAATTTTGAAATAAATAATTACTCTTTTACATAGAGAACATTTTTTATGGTATCGAACAACAAATTAATAGTATTTATGTATTAAATTAAAAAAACAAATTATTGGAAATAGATAACAAATCATTTTCTCACGAAACATATAACACCCAAATGTGGCATCATTATTCTATTCATGTAAAAAAGAAACATCTAACAAAGATCTATCAAGATGGTTATTTAGAATCTTGTAAGATAAGACCACTTAAAAGATTCCATGATTGTTATCAAGGTAAAATGACCAAATTATCATTCGTCAAAAAGGGTGAAAGGTCCATAGAGCTTATAGTATTGGTATACACTAATGTGTGTGGACCTTTTCCAATAGAAACTAGAGGAGGATATTCTTACTTCATAACTTTTATTGATTAATTGAGTAGATATAGTTATTTCTACTTTATGAGGTATAATTCTGAGACCATTTATAAATTCAAAGAGTTCATGAATGAAGTATAGAATCAACTTATTAAGAAGATAATAAAGCTTTAATCAGATTGAGGTGGTGAATATCTTAACCAAGAGTTTAATTATTTTCAATGGGATTTGGGGATTATATCTCAACTCAAATAACCTTATACACTATAATATAATGGTATTATTGAATGGAGGAACTTTACCTTACTAGACATGGTAATGTTAATGATTATATATACCAATATTCTATTATATTTTTGGGGATATTCATTAAAATATACGACATAGACACTAAACCAAGTAACAAATAAAGTTAAAAATAATATTCCCTTCGAGTTATAGAGTGTAAAGAAAATCATTTTGTCACATACAAATGTATTGGGATGTGAGGTGTTTGTTAAGGACATATTTGGAAAAACAATATATAACTATAAGTCGAGAAATTTATATTTATAGAATATACTAAGGAAACCAAGGGATATTAAGTATATAACCTCTCAGAAAATAAAGTGACTGTTAAAATATAATCTATATTTCTTGAGAGGGAGTACATCCCTGGGAAGGATAGTGGGAGAAATATAGACTTTGATAAATTTGATACTCAAGATACACAAGATTTGGTATAGGAAAAAGTTTCATAGGTATATATGGAAGAAGTTGTTCCTAAAACACAGGTACTTCATAGGAGTTCTATATAGGAAATATAAATAGAAAGATACATTTTTCTAGTCATTTAATATGGTTACTCATTATTTATTGAAAATAATGAACTAATCTCCTATAAAGAGGAATTATATAGGACATAATCTATAATATGGAAAGAATCCATGAAGTCTAATATAGATTCCATGTATTAGAACCATGATTTGGTTTTTATTGATCTTCCATTTTATGTAAATCATTTTGGGTGTAAATGGGTATTTAGGAGAAAAATGGACATATATAGTGAATTAAATTCCTAAAAACCATGGCTAGTAGGTAAATGATTTAAACATTGTTAAGTAATTGAATATAATGAAACTTTTTCTATAGTTTAAATGTTTAAATTAATTATAATTCTACTTTCTATAGTATCTTACCATGACTCTAGAATTTGGCATATAGATGTTAAAAAAAGTTTTCCTTAATGGGAACCATAAAAAGATGTCTATATAACACAACTATAAAGTTTTGTGACACCAAGTAATGAAAAAAATGTTTAAAAGTTATATAAATACACTTATAGATTGATTCAAGTATCCAGGTCATGGAAAATTTGGTTTTATGAAGCTATAGAAGAATTTTTTTTCATTAAGAATGAATGTGAGATATGTGTTTATAAGTGGTTCAATGAGAGTGTGGTCATTATCCTAGTAGTATATATCGATGACATATTACTTATTAGAAATGATATAACAATATTAAAATAATTTAAGGATGAGTTAAACAAGTGTGTATCTATAAAGGAATTAAGTGAATATGGATACATTTTGCGGATCAAGATCATTCATGATAGATCCAAGAGGTTTATTTGAGTAAGTAATGATACATACATTGGACATATATTAAATATATTTAGTATGGAATAATCTATAAGATGATTGGATTGAGTTTCACATGGTATACATATTTCCAAGAAAATGTTTCCTTGGACACATAAGGGGAAAGGGATAATGTGTAAGATCATATACGCTTATGTGATAGGATTAATCATGTATGTTGTGTAATGTATTGGGGTTGATTTTACCTACACCATGATCATGGTAGGAAGATATCAAGTTGATCTAGGTGAATAGAATTAGTTTGTTGTTAAGGATATACTTAAGTATATAAGAAGAACTAATGTTATGTTCCTGGTGTTTAGAGTAGATGATGAGTTATTCATCAGGGGTTATACTGATTCTATCTTTTAAATAGATCAAAACTATTTGAAGTCATATTCAAGATATTTCTTCAGTCTCAATGAAAGAGTTGTGAGCTATAGGACTCTAAAGAAGTAATTTGTTTCCAATTCTATAGTGGGGTTCAAGTATATATATGCTTATGATATATCTAAAGAATATATTTGGATATTAAAATTTTTATAATATCTTGATGTGGTACCCAATATTAAATACCTTATCACATTATATTATGATAATACTACAATGGTGGATCTTATAAAGGATCCAAGGTCACAACAGTGGACAAAGCGCATAATTCAGAAGTGTCACCTCTTGAGTTATTTTTCTTAGAGTGGTTAACTTGTAGTAATTGGAGTTTCCATGGAAGAAAATTTAGAAGACCCCTTAACTAAAGACTTATCTTAGTATAAGCATGAGTACCATGTGAGAGCTAGAAAACTAATGGTTGTTACTAGTTGTCTCTAGTCCAAGTGGGAGTATATTGGAGTTGGTTCCCTAGAACAAAATTCTATGTACTTTATGATTACCTATAAAAAATTAATATTAATAAACTTATTATCACATCTTAATTTGTCTTATATGTGGCATAGTATATGATAATTTCCTAAAAATAACTATAACACAACAAGATCAAAGTAGTTCCTAGCTATTATGAGAACCCAGAAGTGCCATGACACTATTCTTAAATATATTTTTTATATCTAGATGATATCATTTGATAGGAAACAAATGATACAAGATATTAGGGTTGGAGACTCATTGGACTTTGAGTCACTTTTTCATGGTGTATGCCCATGGTAATTTCTAGTGTAGGAGATTATGAGAACACAACCTCCCTATTGGAAAGCCACATTTATATTTCTCATTGGATGTTCCTATCTATATACATGTTTATTTATCCTTATAATTTAATATTATTATTAATGGATATTATTAGTCATGTACATTTTTTTATTGATGAAAACTATGACAATAAATGTCCATAGAGAAGTAGGATATGTTTAGTGCATCATGAGTAGTATTTCATTATTGAATAATGAGAGAAAGAATTTTTATCTTCAATTATTTTATGTAAGTTGATATCTTAATGTGTTTTATGAGAATGAAATAGCCTAAATAAATCCATATCCATGGTATTTTATGGGTAGACTCATTTTTAGAAATTCAAATAAAGAGACATTGAGCACATAGGTTGATGAAACCATTATAAAACCTACTTGATTAGAGATGTTATGATAAAGGGATTATATTATAGAGTAAGAATATGTATGAGGTTTTATGTCATTACAACATTATATTCTTTCTATGTGAGTGACTTAGTGTGTTTCTATATGTTAACCTTATACTTTGGGCTACTTGACCTAATTCCACTGAGAAATATGCCTAGAAGGTCACACACTTAGTGTATTCAGAACCTAAGTAAGATATTAAATATTATTTATTATTTATCATGTTGAATAAACATTATTTCCATACATGGTTTAACAATTATTCATGTATTATTGATCACATATATTCCATCACTCATTATTCAAGAGAATATTTATGAGTAGAATATTTAATAAATATTGATTTTTTTATTTAGTGAATATAATATTTATTTATTTATTAGTAAATAATGCGATGATGTTTATTTATAAAATAAATATTTATTATTAATGTCATGATAAAAAATTTGGAGGAATGGAGAATTTAGTTTAAAGGTATCATAATAAATAATATATATTAAATATTATTTGAATAAATTTTAAATTATTTATTCAAAAAATAATATTTAATTAATTTTCAGTTTTTATGTATGTCAAGAAACAATATTATTATTATTAAAGACATGGTATTACTTGGATATTAAGAAAATAATTAGGGTTCATATGAAATTATTTTTTTTCTAACACTAGCATTATTTAAACCCAATTATATTATTTCAAACCCTAAATTTGGCCATTTGTTTTGGTTGTAAACGACAACTTTAGAGAATCCTCTCATACCCTTGAGATCTCATCTCATCGAACACTCTCAAGAATAGAGAGTTATCCCCCTCCACCACACCTCTTTATTCTAAAGATATCAAGTAGAGTCCTTCTTTGAAGTTATTGTTATGGCAATCAAATATGAACAATGCAAGCGTTGGGATATTTTATGCTTTCACTCAAAGATTCCTTCAGCATCACTCATAGATTTTTTGTGCATGTGTGGATCCCCACTAGAGGGAATCTGAATTTTATTCCTTCAATGTAATGATTTTATAATGTAGATACGTTTTCATAATCATTAACAAATAAATAATTCATCATAAGGTAATTATTTAATTACTTAAATTAATCATAAATCATTATGTGATGATATTGAATTTGGTTTCAGAGTTCTCATGTAAATTATTATTTTATTAAATTCTATTGTTCATGGAATCCTTTTTAGTGTAAATATTATATTAATCATACATTATTAAAAAAATAGAGTCGGGAATACCCCTACCGGCACATCCATTGTTCCCAGAACCTACAGGCATGACCTATAAAATAGATAAAAGTTGGTATCTAAGGTTGAGAAGTGTTCTAAAAAATAAAAATTATGGGTATATGAATGTGAATATTATTTTTATTAATTTCAATGTATCTAACCCCAAGGGTATTAAATATCAAGTTTGCATTATCTATTTTTTCTCACAAACACAAACTTAAAGATTAGAGGAAATTTATGAAGGGTGAAATTGATCTTTATTTTGATAATAAAGAAATATTTTATTTACTAAAATTCAATATTTATGATATAATCATACCTAGTGGATTAGTCCTAGAATTAAATAACTATAATTATGTTTCTTCTATAAACAGGAATTTGATTTATGTGTCTTATTTGGACAAGATGGGATTTTCATTCATTATTAATAATAAGGGTTGTTCTGTATATAATAATTAAATTTTTTAATTCATTGGGAATATAATGAATGGTTTCTACATTCTATATATTAATAGTCCTATTTATAACATTTATAATAAGAAGGCTAGGGTTGATTCTAATCCTTACTACCTTTGGCATTGTTTCCTTTGACATATAAATGAGAAAAACTTTCAAAGACTCCACAAAGATATATTGTTCAACTCATTTGATTATGAATCATTAGATATATATGAATCTTATTCATTAGGAAAATTATCAAAACACCTTTTGGGAGAAAATCTGAAAGATCTAGTGGACTATTATATCTCATAAATATTCATGTATGTGGACTAATGAGTACTTAAGAGAGTGGTGGTTTTAGGTACTTTATTACTTTTATCAATGAATTTAGTTGGTATGGTTATGTGTTTTTTATAAAAAACAAGTATTAAACTTTTGAAAAGTTCAAAGTGTATCATAACGATGTATAAAATAAAATTAGTATGAGTATTAATATTCTCATATCATAACTAGGTGGTGAATTTTGTGAGTGTGTTCCCTAAACCCAATTCCTTTATGTACTTTTGTTACCATTACATGTATACAGTTTGATATATACATTTTTATTATTATTACCACAATTGTGTTTATACTTCTGCATCCACTATTTACATGGTAATATCCTAAGGTTAATTGTTATGTAAATAGTTTATATGAGTTCCCATCTATAATAATAACATCAATATACTATGATAGAAATCTTAAATATATGTCTTATGGTCTAGATTCATCATATTGATAGGACACAAATGATGTCTGACTATCAGGTTTTGGGGGATCATAATCATTGAGACTTTTTCTCATGAAGTTCACACCTGGTGATCTTTAGTAGATGAGGTCATGAGGACTGTCCTGCTAATAGGAACACCACATGTTTCCGGTTTCATTGGTTTTTATTATCTATAAACATGTGTATTGGTCTCCAGAATTTAGATCATTATCAATGTATACCATTTTATTACATACATTGATTTAAATAAAAAATCATGACATTGAAATCATGGTGAGGTAGTATGTATTGGGTGCATAATTAGTGATATTTCATTAGTTGGATGATCAAGATAGAATGTGTTGCTTCTGAGTTGAGGAAGATATATCTCATGGTACTAGGTTAACTAAGATAGTAGTACCTTAATTAAATTAATTTCTATTGTACAAGAAGGTCAGCTCATATGGTAAGTTTATGAAATATATAAATTATAAAAATGATGATGACGTGAGTGTTCATCCTACTTTATGATATATCATGAGACAAAGAGATTATATTACACTAAACATGTTCATAAAAGGTAGTTATAGCTATGAAATTTATAATCACATTAGGGGACAAGATGTGTTTCTAGACTCTTCTATTGGTATATTATTCAAACTCACTAATATGTATATAAGTACCTAAAGGGTCACACACTATGTGTATTCAAAAGTTCCACCTATTCTAATGAAGAGGAGTTTAGGATGAAGTGGTACCCATATGTGAGGGCGATGAATGTCTGAGTATGATTGACCATAAGTGAATTAATTCAATTATATTATTCATATTTAGAATAATGAAGATATAATTTATTTCTAAAGGTATTCACAAATTTTTTTATCATAAAAGTGAATATGATAAAATATAATTTTAGAACGAACCTAACACATTCAAGGTTCAATTAAATTATTTGGGGATCATTTGGTATGGGTTATTAGTTTATATTTTATAATGTAACAGGTTAAAGTGTTACTAGTGAGTGATAAAATATTTTTAATACTTATGAAAAGTTTAATTAATACATGAGTATGAACAATTATCTAAAATTAACTTTATTACTTTCTAGGGACCAAAGTGAAATTTTTGAAAGTATAACCTATATATAAAATCTCCTTTTAGATTCTTGAATAGTTTCCTCAACCATTTTCATGAATTTGAGAGATATACCCTCATCTATCTCAAGTTTATAGTGATAAACTAATAGAATAAAATGTTGGATCGATCTCATCTTCTTGGTAAAGTTTTTGTTCTTCACATGATTATAGTGACATTTTAAATAAATTTAATCTCCCATGATAGCACCCCCAAGAATTGAAGATCAGAAATCCATGAGTTCTAGTGCATTTTTAGATGATATATAAGATTCCTAGATTAGAAACTTTAACTAACTACACACCAATAGTGATCAAATAAAATCAGATATTTCAAAAGAACAAGGTATCATTTACGTATTCATTAAATTTTTTCTTTATACATAAATTAAATTACATGTGATCCTTGGAAAAGTTAGACCAATGAGTTTTGTAGATTAACTATTTTTTAACTTTAATTCGAACCTAAAATTTTAATTTTTTAATTTTTTATTCTTACACTGCACTCGAGTTCCTTCAATTGGTAATATAAAGAACTTTTAATTATTTAAGTCGAAAAAATTAAAATTTCTATTAAATTTTCTGTGATTTAGAAAGAGAGTTTCAATACTGTATCAGATAAACTAGTGACGCATTGATTTGGGTTTGTATCTACAAGATATGGTTGATCTATCAATGGGTTTTACGTATAAATTGTGATGGAAATTAAAGGTTTGTTTTCTTATACACTTTATTGAATATTAATGTGATGAATTTTAATACAGAGTGTGATGTGAGAACATTACTTGTTGTCCAAATATACTAATAGTTAATTTTGGTAATCCATTACCAATAAGGCCTGGTGTGAAATCCTAAATTTATAAGCCCAAAATCAAAAAAAAATGTTTATATCCTTCCATTGTAAGAATATGAATATTTAAAAAAAACACATAAGATTTCACCCCCATAAATGGGGCTTGTACTTTTTGGCCCTCCCCATTTATGGGGATGGTGATTGATTGTTTGAAAATTTTATATAATATTATATATATTATAATATATATTTTATCAAATATAGATTATAATATTATATATATATTGTTTATATATATATATATATATATTTCCTTAAATAGATGCCCTAACTAAACTTTGGTTATACTGTTTAGTCCAGATTCAAAAGATCAAAATTAATATTTGTGGATCTTCTTTTGGTCTAAATAGACCAAAAATTGAAAGAAAAATTAGAAATTAAATTTAATTGTCTGATATTTAATAAAATTATTTCGGACCCCACAGGACATAATGATAATTAATTAAAATTATTTTAATATAGTTTAAAGCATTAAAAATACCTTTGAGTAAAATTTTAGAAAAGTTAATTTTTCTTATGAAATATTATTTCATGTTGACTAATCATGATCTTAGATTGACCCTTGCATATTTATTTTATTTTTTATTTAATTTGATTATTTTATTTGTGTTTTAAAATATAATAATTATTTTATTTTGGTGAATTACACATCATATCTTTATATTTAATTTGTATAAGGGTATGTGTGTCCAAATTTAAGTAATAAAATGTAATTTCACTCCCTGAGTTCCCCTCACCTGCGTGTGAGTATAAATTATAAAGATCAGATTATTTTGTGGAAAATCAGTTCAAGTCGAGATCCAGCATAAACCAAACAAGTGAAGTGCATGGGAATTATGGCCTCTAAAATTCAAGTTAGACATTAACATAAGGAATTTACCTAGGGTATCAGTTAATCCATTATTCTCTTGATGGATTAACCAATAATTAATATCCCATTATCACATAATTATTTATTTATTTTATAATTTTCATGATTTATTATTTTTTTAATGTGTATTTATTACATGATATCGTATAGTATAATAATAAACAATCATTCATAGATAAAATGAACATGTCTAGTGAATTTTTTCTATTTAAAACATGGTTAAGTTGTGATTTTGATCACATAAAAAACATATTAAATATAAAAGGATTTAATTCATTAAGATTAAGTTAACAAATCCCTCAAAGAAAATATTAAGTAATTAAATGTCTTCCATCGCTTGAATTTGGACACAAAAGATTGTTCGAGGTGCTTGTCGCCCCTAGTTGAGGGTTCCTCTTACTATTAAGAAATTATTATGAGAGTTTTAGGTTGAATTAACTAAACTTGGTAGAAAATTAGTATCTGTAGAAATCTTGTTAAAAAGTTAGACCAAAATTGTTGAGCATTTCATGTTAATCCTTTACAGGATATGGGACTCTACTCAACTGATCAAGAAGCTATGAGTTAATGTGGTTGGATTGTAAAAATCTTACCTTGAACTCTTGGAGTAGTATAGATTCCATGTATTGGGATATGAAGATAGTTTTAAGGATCCTTGATACTAGAATAACCAAGTGACTAAGTATTCTAAATTTTTTAGTTGAGGGCTACTAGGATTTTATAAAATAGTAGGAAAATTTTATAATTAATAATTTGATAATGTATAGTGGTAACCAAGATAAAGTATTAATTTTAAAATTTTAAATGTTACAAATAAAAATGAAACCTCTAAAAATTCAATTTCACTCTGATCAATTTAAGATAAAGAAAATATCATGAATATACATAACTTCTAGGAGTGGTACAAGTGTCTGCACATAGTACTACATCAAGAGAGTAATATTTATGTTATGGATTCCCCACTTCCTATTGATCCTCCTCAAAAATTAAACAAGGCATATTAAGATAAATATATGAATAATATGGATGATGCACTACATTTTTAGTTCTTTATGATGTCATTTATGTCCAGTGAGCTGCTAAAATGCATGAGGACATAATTTATTACCAAATACTATCTTATCTCCAAGAATTATATCAGGAGAGAGCTCAGTAAGAAATATTTGAGATATTTATTACTCTATATAGATGTAGGATAACAAAAGGAAATATGGTAGGACCTCATGTGATCAAGATGATAGGTTATATTAAGATATTGAGTCCCTTAGGTTAAAACTAAACCAAGTATTAGCAAGTTATCTCATTATTAACTCTTTAACACATTTCTTCTTGACTTTATTCATTAATTATAATATGAATAACTTGAATAAGTCACTCCCAAATTTTTTGGCTTCATTTTTTTAATGAGATAAGGATATTAATATTTCTAATACTTAATTCATTATGGTGAACAAGAGGATGAAAGTAAAGGATAAAGTGTCAAGGGATAATTCTAAGTCAAATACATTAATGTTCCACCCTTCTAAGAATCCAAAAATACATAGGTATATAAACTAGAAGGATGTATTCTAATTTTCATGTGGTAATAAAGTCTACTAGAAGAATAATTACATAGCTGGGAAGAATAATAAAGGTGATTATTATTCTTCAGGTATATTTTTCATTGAATTAAATCTATATATATCTATAATTTGGGTATTAGATAATGCATGTGGTTCACACATTTGTATTCAAATAAATGAACCAAGTAGATTCAAGATGATTGAAAAATATGAGGTAGATCTATGAGAAGAAAATGTTGTATGACTGGCAGCATTAGTTGTGGTAGATTATCATCTTACTTTTCCTAGTGTAATTATTCTTGTACTAAATAATTATTATTATTTACAATGTATTACTAGAAAAATAATCTCATTATCGAGTTTATACACCATGGGATTTTATTTCAAGATTGGAAATAAATGTTGTCTTATGTATAAGGAAAACATATATTATGGTATAGTACATCTTAACAATTGGTTTTATATACTTGAACTAGAATATCATGTTTGGGAAATAAATGAAAAATATAGTGATAATGACTCATACCCTACCCTCCTATTTCACTTTAGGGAAGGTCATGAATATAAAAAGTGTTTAAAAAAACTACATCAAGTTGGTTATTTATAATACATTGAGTTAAAACATTTTAATGTATGTCACTCTTGTTTATAAGGTAAACTAAACAAAGCACCTTTCATTTAGAAATGAGAGAGATCCAAATAACCTTTGTAAATGGTTCATACTAATGTATGTAGTCCATTTATAATTGAAGTAAGGGGTGGTTTTTCTTACATAATTAATTTTACCAATGACTATAGTAGATATGAATATATCTTCTTAATGAGTTATAAGACAAATTAATTTATCATGTTTAAGGAATATCATAATGATATTGAAAATAAACTTGGAAATAAGATTAAGAAACTTTTCTCAGACCGTGGTGGAAAATATCTTAACCAAGTTTTCATAGATCATTTAAAGTATTGTGGTATTTTTTATCAACTCACTCCTTATACACCTCGGTGGAATTGTGTAAGTGAAAATAGGAATTGAACACTTATTTCCATCATCAAATTGGTGATGAGTCATAAAACTATACCATTATCCTTTTGAGGATATGCATTACATACTGTAGAAAACACACTAAACCAAGTACCAAATAAAGAAAATATAGGTTTCTATATGAGTTTTGGAAAGGAAAGAAACCCAATCTATAAAAAATACATGCATGGGTATGTGAAGTATTTATCATTTTTATACCTAGTGAAAAAGTATCATTATAGAGCATGAAGTGTATCTTTATAGGTTATCCTAGGGATACTAAAGGAAATTATCTATATAACCTTTCAGATAAAAAGGTTATTGTAGAAAGACATGATACATTTCTAGAAATGTAATATATTTCTAATGGAAATAGTGGGATAAATATTGACTTTGAGGAAGTTAATGATCTATATGTATAAGAGTTGTTATAGGAACAATATTCACAAGTAACAGTGGGAGAGGAAGATTTTATTGAGACATAAGCACTTTGTAGGTCTACTAGAGAGGTTATATAACTATATATATGGTTATATTGTCACTAATTCAGGTGAAACATTACTCCTTGAGAATGATGAAACTTTAACCTACATGAAAGTAGTAGATGGAAAGGATCCGGAAAAATGGAAAGAAACCATGCATTCTGGAATAGAGTTCATATACTAAAAGAAATTTTGGATTTTGGTAGACCCACTAGATGATGTTATCCCTATTGGTTGTAAATGGGTATTAAATAAAATATGGAAATTGAGGGTCAATTGAGTATATATAATGAAAAATTGGTTGTGAAGGGTTTTAGGTAATGTCAATGCATCAACTGTGATGAAACCTTATCATGAGTCACTATAATAAAATCAATCTGAATATTACTTTCAATAGTACCCTTCCATGATTATGAAATTTTTCAAATTGATTTAAAAACTACTTTTTGAAATAGAAAGTTGGTTGAAGAATTTTATATAACACAGCCTGAAGGGTTTATTTTTTCAAAGAGTTCCAATAAAGTATTAAAGCTAAAAAAATCCATTTATAAATTGAATCAAGAATCCAAATCATAGAATGTTAATTTTGATGACACCATAAGATAATTTGGTTTCATTAATAATGAAAGTGATCCATGTATCTATAATAAGGTTAGTATGACTACCATATATTTTCTAGTATTATATGTTGATGATATATTATTAATGGGGAATGAAGTGTAAATCTTATATTCGATAAGGAATTAGTTAAATGAATGATTCTATATAGAAGACTTAGTTGAAGTATCCTATATTCTATGGATCAAGATCTATCAATATAGATCTCATAGGCTACTTGGGATAAGTAAAAGTAAATATATTGACAAGGTACTCAAAAGGTATAATATGGAATAGTCTAATAGAGGATTTTTTCTAGTTTCACATGGAATTAATCTCTCCAAGAATATGTGTCCATGGTCATAGGAGGATATTGAAAGAAATATTAGATTCCCTTATACTTTAGCAGTGGGATCTATCATATGTGTCAATCTATGTAATAGTTTTGATATTTCATCTACTTTAATCATAGTGATAAAATATCAAGTTAATCCATGAGAGATACATTGGGAAATTGTAAAAACTATTCTGAAGTACTTTTTACATATAAAGTATATGTTCCATGTGTATGGGGGAGATAAGAAACTAGTAGTGAGGAAATACGCAGTTTTTAGCTTCTAAATAGATCAATATGGTTTAAAATTACTTTCAATCTATGTATTTTTACTGAATGGTAGTTCAGTAAGCAAGAGGATCTCGAAGAAGTCTATGGTTTTCAATTCTATAGTGGAGTCTGAGTATATAGTGGCTTCTAATGTAGCTAAGGAAGCAGTTTGGATATATAACTTTGTTTAAAAGTTAGGTATTATACCTAGTATTATAGACCATGTTATAGTATATTATGATAATATTATGGTAGTGGTTCTTGATATAGATCCTAGGTCACATTAGATGACAAAGCACACACCTAAAAAGTTTTATCTCTTAAAATATTTTACTCATAGTGGTGAATTATAAGCTAGTAGAGTATCCACATAGGATAATATGGTAGACCCTATAATTAAATCCATATCTCGTCAAAAGCATGATATTCATGTGAGAGCTAATATGTTGATAATTATTAGTAGTTGGCTCTAGTAAAAGTGGGGGTGTTGTGAGTGGGTTCCCAATGTAACACCTTGTGTTTCTATAAAATATTTTTTTTCAAATAAATTTAATCTTTTTTATATTTATTATTACACACACTAATTCTAGCTTTCTTTTCATTCAACACCAACTTTTAACAAAACATAGCATATTATTAAAATATTATTATTTAATATAATAGTTATCACCTTGTCATTAGAATGATAGGTATGAATAGGATTAACTAAATTATGAAAATATATGGTTTGAACATGTATATATAATGAATTATTTCATGACCAATTAATTAGAAATGGAAATAAAAACTGTGAAAAAATAAAAGAAATATTTTTCTGAAAAACAATTTTTATATACACAAATTAATTTTTCTAAATAAATTAAACAAATAAATTTTTGTGAATAATTTTAATGAAACATATATATAATATATCTAATTACATTTTCACCATTCATATTATTTGTTTTCTAGTCATAATATAATAATAAATATAATTTGACACATAAAAACTATATTTTACTAAAAAAATGTTATATCATATTTTAGAAAAAAAATTAAGATTATTTTTAAAAAAAAAATTGAAAATTAATTTTTGAAATCATCATGTCAAAATTATCTTAAGGTTAATTTTATATAATTCTCTAAGAAAATAAAATTTTCGTTGAATAGTGAAAAATACCAGTTTTATTAAGAATTCTCATATCTTTTAAAGTTTTTTAAAATATAAAAAATATTTTAATATGGTTTTAAAAGTAAAATTAGTTCAATTATATATCTATTAATCTGATTTTGGTCATTGGAATCGATTTCATATTGAATTTTTATAAAAAAAATTAAACTTTTAAAACTTCTCTCTTTGGAAAACCTCTTTTTCATCATGATTGTGAGATTAATTTTAATTGAAATTTTGCTACTTATGTGAATAAAATTTGGAAAATGGATTAAATATTTTAAATTGGAATAATTTTTATTATCTAAAAAGTTCAACTTAATTTTTTACCATAATAAATAGAAGAAACATTAACAATTAATTATCACAGTTAAGGTTAAAACTGGTTTACCAGTGGTTAAACTAAAATGATAAGGGGTAAAATGACCTATAAAATTTAAAAAACCATTTAATAGAAATATTTATACCATATAAACTATAATTTTTTATAATGGACAATTTTTATGCCTTTTTCATGTGAAAAATGTGGGTACACCTTTTCCTTTTTAAAGAATTACAAGTGTGTCACTCACCTCACTTATAAAAGTCCACCTCATATCCTCTTCTATTCACAATTTCAAAACCATTTAGTTTAGAAAATAGCTAACCTAATATATTCCTTTAATAACTTCCCAAATCATGAGTCCTTTTTTATAAATAAATACAATATAGTAATTCTTTAGGTTAAACCTAAATAGCTTATCCGAAGAAAAGGTGATGTTTTTAACTATGCATTTTTGTTTTACTTATTCTTATAACTCCTTAAAATATTCTTCAATTATGATGATATAATAAAACCAGTATCTAAAATTTACTGATATTTTAATATTTTAATTCAATAACCTATATTCATCTCAACCTCCATCAAATGGGATATGAAATCATCATTTGTGTGTATGGTGGACTACCACCTCGCGAACTGATGTTTTTTGTTTTCCATCACCACCTATCACAACTAGGTATAATGATTGATGAAATTTTTACATATGATATATATGATATTATTATACTTTTTGAATCAAGATATCACATATACCATCTTACTTCATATTTTGTGGGAATATGATAATGTTGCTTGTATGTACGGTGGACTATCGCCTCGTGAAGCGATGTGATTCATTCATGCTTTAAATGGAAGGAAATAAGGGTGGTTATAATGAATATATATTAACTATATTACATAAAAATTATTTTTTTAAGGGTAATATATTAATTTAATTTATTTCTTTCAATGTATCTAGAAAATGGAATCAGTGTTCATGCATATGTATGGTCTACCATCTCTATAAAAGGTATATTTCATTTTCTATATCTAAATTTTATAGATTACTATAAATACATATATAATGAATATATATGATATTTATATTATTTTAAAATTCTTTATATTATGTAACCATGATAAAATTAAGATAAACAAACATAAAAAATCAAAAGAAACACAAAAAATAAAGCAGTTACAGGCCAAATTTTGATTTTAACATATAATTGGTAATAAATAGGTAATAAAAGGTCATGAGAAAATAATATGTGGTTTGATATATATAATTATGACTATATAATAAATTTATAATAAAATTATATTTATTATACAGGAAGTTTTAACATGTTCGAAGGATTTTGAGACTTAATTAATGTAAGGGATTTTTATCTCAATTTGTCTTATTTGTGATGTGAATTATGTTATTAACATATCTTATTTTATGAGGTGTATATACAGACCATTTGACATGAAATATCATGAATTTAATTATTATCATGATATTATATATTTCATTAAATTTTATTCTTTCTTTGGGATTATTATTCAAGTTACCTAAGTGGTAAGAGTCTTATGTTACAAACTCATTGGTTATCAGGATTGTTTATGATTATGCTTCCAATGAGGAAATATTATGATCTCTCACTAATAAACTCATTAATTTTATTCTCATATATTTATTTCATGAGAATACATTTTTTACATTCATTTTTATCACTTTATGTACTCAAGATTTCAAAATAATATTTTAAAGAAAATCCGAATTTATTTCTTTATTCAGTCGAAAATAATTTTTATTCCAAAATTATGTTTTCTAAAAATGGTTTCAAAAATGTTTCTAAAATTCTTTAAATGATTTATTAAATAAATATTTACCCCTGTTTTACATTTTTACAAAAAAAAATTGAAAGGAATATTTATGTCATTTTCCAAACAATGCTCATTGATCTTTTATCAAAAATGTGAATGGAATATTTATTTTAACATGTACGGAATGAATGGTATTATCTAATATCATGACCAACTCATTGTTTTAAATATTCCTTTATATGTTAAAATTTTATTTTCAAAGAAAAATTATTTCCAAATTTTTTTATTAATTTTTAGTTTTAAATATTGATTTTTGAAATGGAAATGATATTTTCCTCAATAAATGTTTTCAATGATTTTAAAGATTCCTTTATAAGTTTCTAAGGTTATTTTAAAGAAAAATATTTTAAAAATGTTTTATGTTTTAAAAGGGGTTTTTTAAATTTGAAAGGCTATTTTACTTAAAAAAATATTCCAAGTGATATTTAAAAATAATTTTCCATCTAAGATGACATCCTTTGATATTACTTATGCTTTACTAGGGATATGATCCAAATATAGAATTATTATAATTTCTATAGATGATTTATTTTAATTATGAAAATATTTTTATGAAACTCTTTTCTCTTTCATGGGTTATTTTGTGATAAAATTATTATGAAACCCACTTCTTTTTCCATGGTGTATGCTTTGATAAAATGATGAAATGATTATGAAACATGTTTCTTTTCCACAGGTTATGTTATGAGGAAATGTTTATGAAACCCGTTTTTTCATGAGTTCTGATATGATGAATTTTTTATGATATTATGACACACATATGTATTATTTTCATTATCTGATGATGGTTTTTTTATAACTAAGGATGGAGGTTATGTTATAATGAAAGATGATAGTTATGTTATAAACAAGAAGGGTGGGACCTATATCCCCCTCCAATGCATTGATTTCATGAATTGGCCCAGGAACCCTAGTAAACTGGTAACCAAGTCTATCCTAGCATGTATGGAAGGGTGTTCTCGATCCCCATGGGTTGGAAAATAGAACCTAACATCATACGATATAAAATTGGGGATGAATTTTCCACAAACACAACTGAAGCAAGATAAAAAAGTCAGTATGCTTACAAGAGAAACTTCATAGGGAGAAGTGTACCAAAAGTCAAATAGGTATAAATACACAAAGAATTGTAGAAAAGTACTAGAAAATATTAAGGTAAACAACCCAAGTCCTAATAGGCACAACTCTCTATGCCTAAGGATCAACAGCGACCAATACCTCTAAGTGGAACTTTACCCTTGCTTAAACACCTGCAGGCATAGGTAGGGTGTAAGATAAAATCCCCACAGGGTCTCACCAAGGATTCCATAATGAAATACCAACATTTAATTAACCAAATAATGCTTTCAATTTTAAATAAACAGACGTGGAATTTAAAAAGAATATTTAAACAAATCATTATTTATATTTCAAATGATAGAAATACTTTAAACAAATATATTAATAAAAAAATTATACAAATAGTTCATATAAATTCATAAGGCAAGTAAAAAGGTTTACAATAACAATGGAATATATTTCAAATACAAAAAAAATGAGCAACATGGTCAAGTTCCAACAATTGTGATAGCTACAAGCTATGGGGCTCCCTCGCACTCAAATAGTTGTCATGGAAATATGTGTATACACACTTCCTCATCGATACTAATCAATGAGGACACATCACCATCCCATCAGGGATGTGACCTGCTACATTTATGTATTATTATTGTTGTAAATCGTAGAGTGATGTCTGAATGAATCACTAACTATATAGGATTTCATGTGCTCTAATAAAAATCAATGATGGGAAACTTATTTTAAGATTCCTTAAAATAAAATTCATTCCATTCTCCCATTTAAAATATGCCAATTTTATATTTAAAAACCAAAACAAGTTTTTAATAAAATCCTACCATTTTACAAGATAAAACCAACGGGTTTCTATTAGAACCATTTTAAGAATTTTTTTTCAAATATCAATTTGAAATAAATTCCATCAAATCAATTTTACAATTTAAATTCAAAATTTTAAATTTCACAAAATTCCATCAATTTCACAAATACACCCCAATTCAAAGGAACTGGGGGTTTTTTCCAAATTCATGCCAAAATATAATTTCCAAACACCAATTCAATGAAATTGATTTTTTATTCAACCAATTGAAAGAAATTTCATTTATATCAATAAACTGAATTTAAATAAAAAAATTAAGTTAAATAAATAAATTTATGGTTAATAAAAATTAACCATCATAACGGAACCATCTACCTCGAGATCACTATATCTCAAATCACAAATCCCTAATTAGGAAACTTCAGTGAAGAATTTAGGTAATGAAGATCAAATAATTAACCCTAGATTCAAGATCTAAAACTTCAGATATTAGATCCTCCAACAACACATGGAGATCTGTGAAAACCTATGCAGAAAACAAAGGAGAGTGGGAGAAAGATAACGGGAAGAGAAAACCTACTAGGTAGAGATAGAATGTCATATTCCTATATTTTATCCACTTATGGAAGAATGTAGAAGGGACAACATAACCACTAATGAGCTTCCCTGGAAAAAGAAAGTATAATAGATCTAAATAGGTCCATTGGGCACCTTAAATTAGGGTTTAGGGACTTTTAAAAATAATTTTTGGATTAAAAAATTCCATATGCATGGTTAAATGGGAAGGGCCACATGGTTAGACAAACTGTGCACCCCATTTTGGAAAGTTTCATGGTTTCTAATAGGTGGGCGCATAGTTTTTCAAACTGTGATCTATCCATGCAAAACCCCACTGTATGGATTTTCATAGTTTCCCCTGAGAGGCCGCATGGTTTGGGAAAACCATGCACCAACTGTACACAGCCCAAAAACATTCAAAATTTTCACCCGAAACAACCCCAAACAAAACCCAACCAAAGCATGGTAAAAATAGGGGTTTAGGAATACCTAAGAAAAGTAACATAATGTTACAAACTCCCAACCATAGAAACTTTCTATCCTAATAAAGCCTACTAATAATCTATCATTCCAAAATATGAGGCCTCTGCTCTCTCATCAATGTCTCCCTCTTCCATGTATTATGAGAATCAAAACCATGCTTCCATAACACATGAACCAAAGGTATCATCCTCCAATGAAGTACCATGGTTTTAGAATCAACTAAATCCATTGGACATTTAGTCCCAGATAAATTAGGTTCAACATCCAGATCACTCCATCTTAGAACATGAGATGGATCAAATAGATAATTTCATAGTTTTGATATATGGAACACATTATTTATCGATGTCAGTTTTGGTGGAAGTGCTAAATGGTAAGACAATTTCCCCACATTATCTATAACCTCAAAAGGTCCCATATAATGATGAGAAATTTTACCTTTCCTACCAAGCCATAAATGACCCAACTGATGTGAAACTTTCAAGAACACCTGGTCACCAACTAAAAATTTGAATGATCTATAGTGGAGATTAGTATAAGTATTATTCCTACTATGTGACAAAAAAAATTATATGATGTATAAATTGAATCTTCTATATCATCTATTAAACCAATCTTGGTCTAACAAATGAACTTTTACCAATCTATGACCAACAAAATTGAGATCTATAAGTCTAGACATACATGGACTCAAAAGGACCCATTCTAATCATGGACTAGTAACTATTATTATAAGAAAACTCAACCATCCCCAAATGATCATCCCAATCTCTACCAAAGTCAAGGACGTAGGATCAAATAATATCCTCAAGAATATATATAGATATTTCTGTCTGGACATATGACTATGGATGGTATGCCATGCTCAAACAGACTTGATATCCCAATGCCTCTTGAAGGCCTCTCCAAAAATGAGAAGTTAACTGATTATCCCTATTATAGACTATAGAATATATAACTCCATGTAAACGAACAATCTCTTTCACATATAATTTCCCAACTCCTCAACTTTGGTTGTGTCATGAATGGGTATAAAGTGATCTGGTTTAGTCATCCTATTGATCATGACCCATGTTGCATTCTTCTTTCTTTGGGTACATGATAACCCAACCATAAAGTCCATAGAGATCTCATCCCACTTCCAAGTCAGGACTAGAAGTTTCTATAGAAAACCTGAAGGTTTCTGATCCTCAGTCTTAACCTATTGGCACGTATAACAACAAGAGACAAACTTAGAAATTTCCCACCTCATTCCTACCCACCAGAATCTTCAACTCATGTTATAGAACATATTCATGGTTTCTAGGTACACTTCCCACTGGGAATTATGAAAATCACTCATAAAGTATTATATTACCAATAACTATATAACAAATTGATTTAGATAACATATAATTTTATCAGGGGATAATGACCAGTTGGGCATGGTCTCCCCATCATAGAGTCTTTAATTTGGTGGAACTCGTCATAAATTTTTTGTTCCAGACGAATCATCTCAAGAATAGAGGGTGTTAACTTGATATCGTCCAAGTAAATATTATTCCTCAACTCCCAAACTCTGATATTCAATTATGCAAAAATATCCATTAATTTCCAATCTTTTTAAGATTATTTCACAGACTGGGTCAGAAGCTACCTACTCAAGTAATTTGTGAAAACATTCTGTTTCCTCAAGGTATACTTTATGTCAAAGCAGAAATATTTTATGTATTTCACCCAATGCCTCTGGTGGATATTTAAATCTTTTTGATAGAATATATAAATCAATATCTTATGGTCAGAGAATATGGTAAACCTTTCACTTAAAGGTTAGTTCTACCAACTATTTAGTGTGTGTATCACAACCTCAAGTTCAAGTTAATGGGTGGATAATTATTCTCATGTGTCCTAAGATGATGATAACCATAAGAAATTAAATGATCACCTTGTATAAGAACGCAACCCAAACCTGAACCCGATGCATCATATAATACCACATAGCACTTCTCGGCCTCTCAAAGAGTCAACATCAGGGTAGTAGTAAAAAAGAAATTTTATCTTAACAAAAGAACCCTAACATTTTTCATCCAAAGAAAACTTTACTCCCTTCTGGTTTATAGTAGTCATTGGAGAATCCAACTTCAAGAAGTCCTTAACGAACCAGATATAATACCCATTTAAACCAAAGAATCTCTAAATATTAACAAATTTGTGTGTTTATTCCCATGTAATAATAGCTTTTTCATTTTCAGAATCAAATAAAATACCATTTTTTGACACCACATGTTCAAAGAACTTCACCTCCCAGATCTAGATATCACATTTTAATATCCTTATATAAAGCTAGTGATTTCTCAAAAATTCTAGAACTTCTCTTAGATGATGCACATGACGCTACATGGATTTTGAGTAAAGCATGTCATCCAAAAATAAATCAATGAAGGTATCAAGATACTCATGAAAAATCATGTTCATTAAATCCATAAAGAATATAGGATCATTGGTTAGACCAAAAGGCATGAAAAGGTACTCATAATGTCTATACCTACTCCAAAATGTGGTTTTATGGATGTCAGATTCTTTTATTCTCAGATGATGGTAACCAGAACTAAGATCAATCTTCAAGAACCACTTCACCCCTTTCAAATGTTCAAAAAAATCATCAATCCTTGGAAACATATATTTTTTCTTTACCATAACTCGATTGAGTTTCATTAATCCACACAAAGGAGAATTGAACCATCAGCTTTCTTAGAAAAGAGAACCATCCTCGCCCAAGGTGACAAAATTGGGTGTATAAATCCTTTCTCTAGATGATCATCCAACTAATTATTATACTATTTCATTTTATCTAGATCTATGTAGTAATAAATAATAGATATTGGTTGAGTATTAGGTAAAAAATTAATAGAAAACTCTACCTCCCTTACTTGTGTAAACCCAGAGAATCCAAAAGGGAGGATGTCAGGAAACTCGATGATAACTAGAGTAAGATCACCACCCAAATATTCCTAATATAGGTTAAAATAAAACACATATATTACTTTCCCCAATATTAGATAAAAAGGCTCATCTCTACTCGACCTCGGGTCCCATTCTCCTTGAATGGAATGGAAAACCCCATCAGGTGCGGGAAAGGAGACCAAATGAAGAGAAAAATCAATCCATGATTTATTAGCAATGATCTAATCCAACCAGAAAATGATTTCAAGTGGTTTTATGTCAATATACAAAAAAATACAAGTAATCTCAACATATGATAAATAGAAAACACAAGTGGTACTATGGATACCTTTCTCTCTCTTTGTTCCAAGGGGTGTAGTAATATCCATCACATAAGGAAAAAGATCCATATAATGATTTAGAATATTAAAAATATGGGTTTAAATAAATGAATGAGATGCACTAGTATAAAATAAAGTAGTCACTAATGACAAATCTATGGTTATAGTACCTCTCACAGTTGCTGGACTCATATTTGCTTCCTCTTGAGACTCTTCCATTTCATGAAGAATTGTCATTATGGATTCCTATGGATGGAACACTTTTGATTATAAATCATATGATTTCACTATAGTTTAAAAGTTTTTCATGATACCATTCCACTACATAGAGTGTAATAGACATGTAATAACCTCTACAAGTTCCCTAAGAATCCACAGGAGCCATTGAATTTGGGTGCCTTAGTGAAAACCCTCTTTGAGTGCCCAACTTTTCCACAAAGGTAACAAATCAAAGAGTATATTCCAAGGACTTTAAGAGGTCTATAAAAACCCTACTATTGAGATCCACCATGAGAATCATCATGATTTATATTTCCTTTAGATAAATTCACACTACCACTAGGAGAAAAGGAAACTCTCATTAACCCTGAATTACCAACTAGGTCCATTTTGACCATCAGTGCTCTATCCAAAACTTCATTATAAGAAGGTATATTTATCAAGAAAACATGAGGGTGAATATTATATTGCATTTACAACTTGAACTGTTGAGTCTTAATCTTCTCATTCAATACAATCTAGGGTGAAACTGCACTAGATTAGTGAAATGGTTTTCATATTCAGTCATGGTCTTGTCATCTTTATCGAGTTTTAAAAACTCAATAGCCTTAGCCAACAGCATCTACTCTAGGTAGAACTTGTTAGTGAAAATAGATTTAATGTCTTTATAATATAATCCCTCATACTTATTTTCCATCACCATCATGTCCCACCATCTCCTTCTCGATCCCTCTAGCATGAATTTGGCACACTTCACCTTGATCTCCTCAGGTGTCTCTAATAATTCAAACAAACACTCAGTCTTTCTCAACCATTCCTCAGGATTTTGAGGATCATTAAATCCTTTGAATGCTTGTATTTTCGGGTGAAGGAACTCCTATGAATGATTTTAGAGATTAACCCTTTGAGGTTTCACAACTAGATCCCGAATAGGAACTGGTGGTGGTGTCTATCCTAGAGCTTGGACTGTTCACAAAATCATCTCAACTAGACTCGGGTCCATAAGAGGATTTTCTCACTGCAGTTCATCAAAACCTTCATCTTAGATCTAATTTTCATGTCTTATTAAAGTTATGATGCCACAAAACATCAATAGAAAACATTTAATACATCATATTAACACTCAAGTAGATCAACAATGGAAGTTAATCCCAATATATAAAAACATAATATTTGGATTTCAATCCTATCCAAATAAAAATTAGGGGAAATACTAGAAGAAATCCTCGAGACATATTTTCTTAAACCACCCCGGGTGACTTAAGTCTCATTTCATTGAGAGTTTAACAGTTACTTAATTGCAACTACTTCCTAAGTCCCAATAAGATTACACAACTACATAGTGACATCAAAGAAATATGAAAAAATGTACTCCTTTGATAAAAAATTCTCACAAACTATCCTGGGAACCCTTGTAACCCAATAACGGATCCAATCCTGACATAGCCCAAAGGGAATTCTTGATCCCCATGGGTTGGTGACTAGCACCTGGGGTCATACAATATGAAAGTGGGAAAAAATCCATAAGCACATTGGAAGAAAGATAAACAAGTTATTATGCATATAAGAGAAACTTTGCAGGGATAAGTGTACCAGAAGTCAAACAAGTATGAAAACCGAAAGTACTATAAAAATGCACCAAAAAATTGGAAGGTAAAAATAAACGTCCCAATGGATACAACTCTCCAAAACCAAAGATCAACAGCTACTACCACCTCTAAGTTCCACCTTACCCTTGCTCAAACCTATAATTAAAAAATCTACAAACACCCAAAGGCATGGGTAGGGTGTGAGATAAAATCCTTTTAGGGTCTCACCAAGGATTCCATACTAATTTTCCAACATTTAATTAACCAAATAATTTATTCAATTTAAAATAAACAGGCATGGAATTTTAAAATCATATTTAAACAAATCATGCTTCGCATTTCAAATGACAGAAATGATTTAAAAAAATTATTAATAAACATTTTCTATAAATAGTTCATATAAATTCATAAGGAATGTAAAATGGTTTACAATAATAATGGAATATATTTCAAATAAAAAAAAATGAGCAATATGGTAAAGTAATAAGAGGTATGATAGTTCCATAATATAGGACTCCATCATACTAAAATAGTTGTCATGGAAATATGTGTATACACACGTCCTCCTCAATACTGAACAAGTAGGACACATCACCATCCCATAGGGGATGTGACATGCTGCATTTATGTATTTTTAGTGTTGTAAATCATAGAGTGATGTCTTAATAACTCATTAACTACCTAGTATTTCAAGTTCTCTAATAAAAATCAATAATGGGAAATTTATTTTAAAACTTCATAAAATACAATTCATCCCATTATCCTATTTCAAATATGTCAATTTTCCATTTAAAAACCAAAATGAGTTTTTAACCAAATCATTCCTCTTTCCATGATAAAACCAATGGGTTTTTATCAAAATAATTTTAAGAAATTTTTTCCAAATACCAATTTTAAATCAATTTCACAATTTAAATTCAACAATTTAAATTTCACAAAATTCCAACAATTTCATAAATATACCCCAATTCAACGGAATTGGGGGATTTTCCCAAATTCATACCAAAATCTAATTTCAAAACCTAAATTTAATGGAATTGGGTTTTTAATTAACCAACCAAAAGAAATTTCATTTATATCAATCAATTTAATTTAATCAAACAATTTAATTTAAATCAAGCAATTTAGTGTTAATAAAAAAAATTCAACATAATGGAACCACCTACCTCAGGATCACTATATCTCAAATCATAAATCCCTAATTAGGAAACTTTGATGAATAATGTCGGAAATGAATATCCAAAAATCATCCCAAGATTAAATATCTAAAATAGTGAATATTAGATCCTCCAACAACACATGTATATCTATAAAACCATAGGGAGAAAAGAAGAGAGAGCGGGAGAAAGAGAATGTGAAGAGGAAAACTACCATGTAGAGATCTTACATCATTATTCTATATTCGATCCACATTTTTAAGGGTGTAGAGGGGGGAAATCATATATTGGTAGATCCCTTGGAAGAAGAAATTTCAATAGGTCAAAATAGGTCCATCGTGAACCTTAAACAATAGTTTCGGGACTTTTAAAAATAATTTTCGGATTAAAAAATCTTGCATGCAAGGTTATCTAGGAAGGGATACACAGTTAGACAAAATGTGTGCCCTAACCATGAACAGTATTTTGGAATGGGTATAGTTTATACTAGGTGGGTGTAGGGTTTTTCAACCATGTTCCATCTATGAAAAACCCCACAATATTGATTTAAATTATTTCTCTTGATAGGGTGCACGGTTTGAGAAAATTGTATGCCAACCATGCATAGTTTAGAAAGTTTCAAAAATTCCAAACATTTCACCCAAAATAACCCCAAATAAAACCCAACCAAATCAAGGAAAATATAGAGGTTTAGGAATACATGAAAATAGTAATATTATGTTTCAATTAGGTAAATATTGATTTCTCATGAGATAAATAGGACTAGAATAGGGAGTGAATCCAACTCAATAAGGGATATTGTCCATTATGATAGTCTTGGGAGTAAACCTTTACTACTATGATGGTTTGGGGAATGAAACCATTCCATAATGATAGCCTTGTAAATGATCCTTTACTACTATGTAAATGATTTCTTATGCTATTTTTATTCCAAAAATCTATGTCTTTTTCTAATGTTATATTCTCATGGATAATTTTCTTTAATTCCATTATGGTTTATGTCTTAATAACTACCACGATTTATTCCATGACTCAAGTTTATGATCTATGATATGAAGGGTATGGTTTTCAAATGTTATTCTCATGTTCTCGTATACTTATTCTCATGTTATTATTATGTAATCATTGATATATACCTTTTTTAACCTTACTGATAATATGAGATCACCCATTATTATGTTTTTATTCCCTAGGATATGAAGAAATTTATTATATATGATATGTCTAAGAAGCGTAATAATTATGAAGAAATTAGTGGAATATGATGTATCTCTCTTATAAACTAGTTCTTTATGTTTCCATGTTTCTAAATTCACTATACCTAAATGATTATAGTGTTGATCATTATACTATGTAATGAATATTCATATACTAAAATGTAATATTTATTTATGAGAATTTTGGGTCTTTACAGTTGGTGTTAGATCAAGGTTTAGTTAACATTTTGAAACTAAGATGATAATAATTTAGTGATATTACTAGGTATATATCTAAGGATATTTCTAGGGATATGTCTAATGATAATTCTAAGGATGAGTTAAAGTATAAGAAATTGACCATGAATTTTGGTAAAGTATAGAGCCAGTGGTTTCCAAGAAATTACATTCTTGTCAGAATACTACAAGTTTATGTGTCTATAGAACATAGGTACCTAGGGTAATAACTTCAAAAAGAACATATTTAGTTGGACTCAATCATCACCTAGTTCACAATAATAGCCCATGTTACACGCCTGGTTTGACACTCTCAGGGGGTATGTTTTATAAATTCCCAAACTCTATATGAACCATCATGAATGATTTCAATAATGACTTGTAGTGACCTAGGTTAAACCTTAGGTGTCATATATTGAAAATAATGTGTCATTATTTAGACATCTTATAAGTGATTTTTATGATTATTTAATTTCCCATTATGAGTATTTTTAATCACACTATGATTTTGGTTTTAGTCAATTAATGGAACCAGAAGGAACCATTTAAATATTTAATGTAACAAACAATGAAATGATTATACACCTGAGAAAATGAATGTTATGGGATATGGAATAAAAAATATCATTATTATTCTTGCACAAAGTTCCCAATATATTAATCATACTAAACTTCCAAAAGAGCAAAGGAGGTAAAAACATTCTTTTGAGTCCTTTATGAGGCAATTTCCACTATCTTTTAATGGTTCCACTAATCCACTAGTTGTTGAGTAATAGATCGGTACCACTGAAAATATATTTTATATTATCTAGTGTTTGAAAAATGAAAAAGTACTTTAATTTTTATATCATTTTAAAGGAGGATTGGATCGATGGTTTAATCTTATTAAATATACAATACAATAAGATGAAATTTACTACTTAGAGTGAGATGGGTTTAAGAGCTTATTTTTCAATAAGTACTTCCCTTGTATTCTATGTGTGAAAATGGAGAAGGTATTACTTGAGATAAATTAGAAGGATTATGACGTTTTTGGTAGCTATGAGGAAAATATTACAAGACATGTGAGGTATTATTCTATAATTATCATCTAAACTGAAATTAAGGTTCATCGATTGTTAAATGGATTAAAACCAAGTCTCCAAAGGGAATTATCCATAAGTGATTTTAGTAGATATTAATAAATAATTAAATGTGATCTAATTTTTGAAATATATATTGTAGTTACCCATTAATATCATGGTTTTTATAAGAAAAGAAATATGGAATTCAAGGGAAATTCTAAAAACCATAGAGAAAAGAAGATAAGTTTTATTTTATGCTCTAAGTGTGGAAGTAAACATGAAGAAAATTGTCTTAAATGGACTATTAAATGTTTTAAGTGTGGAAAGGAATGTCATAAAGTGGTTTAATTCTAAACTGATGGGAATAAGTTATCTAATGATGCAAATAGAGATAATTCACCACTAAATGCACCACCCACACTCTAGTGCTTCAAGTACAAGGAGTTTTTCATTATCAAAATTGATTCCCCAATCCAAAGTCTAATGTGGATGATAATCAAAAAAAATATAAATATAAAGGATAAATGTAAATCTTATATAACCAAAATGGATGAAGTGAATCATGATAATTATGGAACACTTATCCTCCCCTTCTTATTTGGGAATTTCATGTTTGATTTTTTATGAATGAGCCCTGTGAAAATATTATTATTCATACTTTATTGAAATTTCATGTGATTTTGAGCATTTATTATCTACCTCTACTTAGATTTTGAAATAATAAAATTGTATTTGATATTCTATTAGTATATGGATAAACCCAAGCTTCCAATGCAAATTTTTTTGTATAAGATAAGAGCTTATTTAAGTAATAAAGGGTGAATTATCTTTTTAAGTTATATATGTATCCAAGTAAGATTAAATTAAGAGTTATGTAAACTATCATGGGTTTATGATTTTAAGGTTGATCATAAGTTCAAATTCATTTACACCCATTTTGGGAGTTTATGTGATAGGATTTTATCAATATTAAGGATATTTTAAGATACATTTATGGCAATACAACCATTTGGTTTTGTATATGTTTTAGTTACAAAGTTATTTGATCATGAATTCCTTTACACTTTTTGTATATGTGATTAAAGGTATGGGTAACCTTTATATTTTATCTTATCTTTGATATCGAGGTAATTATGGGTTGTAGTCGATCACCTTATGAAGTCAGTACACTTTTTTGTTATTAGAGAATATTTCTCTCTAGATAATCTTTCCATAATATACATTAAGTAATTGGTAAGATTGCATGGAGTACCGCATTTCATGTTATCTGATCAAGATCTAAGGTTTACCTCAAAGTTATGTTGAATTCTTCAATTATCTCTTTATATACAGTTGAGTTTCATCATTACGTATCATCCGCATACATATGGTTATTATAAGAGAATAATTACAACCCTATAGGATATGTTAAGATCATGTTCTATGAATTTCAAAGGTATTTGGAATCAATATCATCCTCTAGTTTATTTTTATTACAACAATAGCTTTCACTTGATAATTTAGATGGATCCTAAATCCCTCTATGGAAATAAGTGTAGAGATCCAACATGTTAAAATGATGTTAGAGAAATAAAACTACTAAGACCTGAGATGGTTGACAAAATGGTAGATAATATTAGATCCATTCAATAGAAAAACAATTTGGTGAAAAGTCAATAGAAATTTTATATTTATAATCATCAATATGATTTGGAATTTTAAGTAGGTGAGATGTTTTTTCTATAAATTTCTCTATAGAAGAAATAAGGGAAAACTAAACCCTATTTATATCGGTCCCTTTTAAATTTTTAATCGTATCATGATTGTATCTTATTTCTTGGCACATCCACTGAACCTCTTTCAGGTTTATGATGTGTTCCATGTATTTATCCTATGGAAGCACATGCTTGATCCATAATATATACAAAACTCAGAGGTAGTATCGTGGGAGCATGATCTTTATTATGAGGAAAAACTGGTGGAGAATATAAATCATACAGATAAAGGTATATGAAACAAGAATACTCACCTGGTAAAATGTTTTTTGGTGAAAACACAAACTTAGGGAAGTTATGTGGGAACCTAAGGATGTAATGAGGTAGAAGTATCCATAGTTTTATGGTACCAAAGTGATTAACTTCGAGGGTGAAATTCAATTTTCCTGGGGGTAGAATGTAACACCCAAATATTTTGTGAAATATTTTTTTCAAATAAATTTAATTTTTTGATATTTTTCATTACACACAACACCATGTTTATCTTGTGTTACACATAACACTTATCTTTAACAAAACATGACATGTTATTAAAATATTATTATTTAATATGATAGTTATCACTTAGCCATTGGAATGGTAGGTATGAATAGGATAAACTAAATTATTAAAATATATTTTTTACACATGAATATATAATTAATACATTGGTTATAAATTAATTATAAATGAAAATAAATACTATATGAAAATAAAATAAAAATATTTCTAAAAAAAACTATTTTTATGTTCACAAACACGCTTTACCTCAATAAATTAAAAAATCACTTTTATTGAATTATTTTAATTAAATTCATATTTTATATATTCAATAAAATGTTTAACATTCATATTATGTGTTTTCTATGCATGATAAAATAATAAATCTAATTTTATACTTAAAAACTATATTTTTATACAAAACGGTTTTATCACATTTTGCACACTTATTTTTAAAATTAATTTTTGAAAATTTTAGAAAATTAATTTTTTAAATAATTATTTCAAAATTATCTTATGATTAATATTTTTAAAATTTTCTAATAAGATACATTTTTTAATGAATAGAGAAAATTCTGGTATTTATTCATAATTTCCATTTCTTTTAAAGCTTTTAAAAATTTAAAAATTATTTTAAAATGGTTTATAAAGTAAAATTAGTTAAATTATATATATTTATATGTTTTATTCCAATTTATTTCATTCTAATCAATTTCATATTTAATTTGTATATATAAACTTTTTAAACTTGTGAAACATTTCTCTTTGGAAAACTGCTTTTTCATCCCATCTATGGGATTAATTTTAAACTAAATTTTTCCAATTATGTGAATTTAATTTGAAAAAATGGATTCCACATTTAGAATCATAATAATTTATATTATCTAATAATTTTGACTTAATTTTTTAATATAATGAATTGTAAAAACAGTAAAAATTAATTATTGTGGTTAAGGTTAAAAATGGTTTACCGAAGGTTAAACAAAAAAGATAAGTGGTAAAATGACCTAAAAACTTATAAAAAACTAATTATAAGGAAATATAAATACCTTATAAACTCTAATTTTTTATAATTTCCCATTTTTTAGCCTTTTGGAATATGAGAAATGTGGTTACACCTTTTCCTTTTCAAAAAATTACAATTGTGTCACTCACCTCACTTATAAAAGACCACCATCTCTCCTCTACTTCACACTTTAAAAACAATTTTGTTCAAAACATAACATCCCAAATATATTCCTTAAATACCTCCCCATGTAATAGAGGCATTTTTGAGATAATTAATACGATCTATAAATTATTTAGGTTTAACCTAAAGAGGTTTTCAGAATAAGAGGTAAGGTTTTTAACTAAGAATTTTATTTAATTCTTCTTATAACTCCTTAAAATATTATTTAATTATGAATATATAACAAAAACTAATCTTAGGTATACTTATATGTTATTATTTTAATTTAATAACCTATATCCATCTCCAATTCGATCAAATGAGATATGAAATCATAATTCATGCATTTGGTGGACTACCGCCTCACGAACTGATGTGATTTGTTTTCCATCACCACCTCTCACGGAGGGATATTATGATGGATTAAATGTTTATATATATTATATATATTATAATATTATACTTTTTAAATCATTTTATCACATATAGCTTCTTACTTTCCATTCTATGGGAATTTAATAATGTCGCTTACGTGAATGAAAGACTACCGCCTCGTAAAGTGATGTGATTCATTCACGCTTTATATAGAAGGTAATAAGGATGGGTGTATTGAAAATATGTGATATATATGACATAAAATTATTATATAATGTTAATATATTAATTATATTTCATTCCTTTTATCCATTGAGAAAATGGAAATGGCATTCATGTGTACGTACAGCCTGTCATCATCATGAACAGTGTATTTTATTTTCTATATCTAACTTTTATGAATTACTATAAATAAATATATAATTAATAAATATGATATATATATATATATATATTTCTTAAAATTATTGATATATTGGAACCATGATAAAATTAAAAGGACTGAAAATAAAAAATCAAAACATACATGAAAAACAAAGTAATTATTGCCTGGAATATGATTTTAACATGGTATTATTAATAAACAGGCTATAAAATGGTATAATAAAATCATATATGGTATGATATATATAATTATGGTTATTTAATAGAATAATAATAAACTTATATTTATTATACATGAGGTTCTAACATGTATGAAGGAAGTCTAAACTTAAGGTAAGGGGTTTTATATCAGTTTGTATTTTTTGTGACATATGTTATATTATAAACCTATCTTGTTTTATAAGGTGTATATATATACCCTATTACAAGTAATATCATGAATTTATTTATTCTCATGATATTCTAAGTTTCATTTAATTTTACTCTTTCATGGTGCTTAAGATTTAAGTTACCAAAGTGATCCGATTTTTATGTTACAATCTCGTCATTTATGGTGATTGTTTATGATTATGCTTCCACTGACAAAATATTATAATATATACCTCAATAAACTCATTAATTTTCTTATTTTATTATTATTTCATGATAATACATGGTTTACCTTCATTTTCCAATATTTATAAAATCATGGGTTTAAAATAATGTTTTTAATAAAATCTTATTTTATTTCTCTCTTTAGTCAGAAATTAATTTTCTTCCAAAAATCATGTTTTCCAAAAATGTTTTCAATTTTTTTTTTAAAATTATAAAAATGATTTATTAAGTTTATTTTTACCCAGGTTTTACTTTTTTACAAAAAAAAATTGAAACTAATATTCATGTCATTTTCCAAACAACACTCATTTGGCTTATACCAAAAAAGTAAAAATAATATTTGTTTTAACATGTATGGAATGAATGGTATTTTCTACCATCATGAAAAACTCATTGTTTTAAAGATTAATTTATATGTTTAAAATTTTTTTCAAATAAAAAGTATATCCAAAATGTTTTTATGGATTTTTATTTTTAAAAAGTGATTTTCAAAATAAAAAGGATATTTTCCTCAAGAAATGTTTTATATGATTTTAAATATTTCTTTATAGGTTTCTAATTCTATTTTTAAAGAAAATTATTTTGAAAATGTTTTATGTTTTAAAAAGTGTTTTTTAAATTGGAAAGGATATTTTTCTCAATAAATGTTTCAAGTGATCTTTCAAAATAATTTTCCTTTTAAGATGACACCATTTGATGTTACTTATGCTTTATTGGGGATATTATCCAAGGATACCGCTATTATTATTTCTCTAGATGGTTTATATTTATGATGACAATATGTTTATGAAACCCATTTCTATTACATGGTTTATAACATGATAAAATTATTATGAAACTTGCTTCTTTTTCCATGGGTTATTATTTGATTAAATGATTATGAAACTTGTTTATTTTCCATAGGTTATGTTATGATTAAATGTTTATGAAACACATTTCTTTCATGGGTTTTGATATGATTAATTTTTTATGATATTGTGGAACATATATGTATTATTTTCATTTTGTGATGGTGGTTAAGTTATAATCAAGGATGGAGGTTATGTTATAACCAAGGATAATGGTTATGTTATAACCAATAAGGGTGGGACTTATATATCCCTCCAATGAATTGGGTAAAGATTGATATGCCATGAGATAAATAATATTGGAATGGGGAGTGAACTCGGTTAAATTGGATACTTTTTCCACTACGATAGTATTTGGAGTGAACCTTGACTACTATTATGGTTTGGTTTGTGAACCCATTCCATTATGATAGCTTTGGAATTGATTCTTGACTACTATGGAAATGATTTTATATTCTTATTTGTATGCCAAAAATCTATGTATTATGTCAATGTTATGTTCTCATAAATCATGTTCTTTGAATCCATTATGATTCTTGTATTATAAATTTCTAATATGTATTCCTTTACTCAAGTTTATGATTTATTATATGAAAATTATGGTTTTAAAATGTTAATCGCGTGCTCTCATACCCTTATACTCATGTTATTATTATATAATCATTGATGTCTCCCTTGTTTACCCATACTGAGAATATAATATAACCCTTTCTTATGTTTACTCTCCAAATGATATTAAGAAAGTTATTATGTATGATATATCTAATAAGGGTACTAGTTATGAAGAACTTAGTGGGAGATGATGTGGCTCACTTGTGGACTAGTTGTTTATGTTTTCAAGTTTCCAAAGGCACTAGACCTAAATGATATTGAAATGGATCATTATTTTATGTAATGAATATCCATCTACTAAGATGTAATATTTATGTATGATAATTTTGGGTCTCTACACCTAATACCCAACTTCTTTATCTACTTTTATTACCATTACATGTATACAGTTTGATATATACATGTGTTTATTCTTAGTATAATAGTGTTTATACTTATACATACTATATCTACATGGTAATTTCCTTCGGTTAAGTGTCATATCAATAGGTTATAGTAGTTCCTATCTATAATGAGAACCTTGAGATACTATGATAGTAATATTAAATATATGTCATATAGTAAAGTTACATCATATAAACAGAACATAATTGATGGCTAACTATCAAGTGTTTGGGGCTCATAAGCATTGAGACTTATTCTCATTAAGTTTGCACTTGGTGATATCAAGTAAATGAGATCACGAGGACTGACTTTCCAATAATAACATAACATGTTTTAGATGATATTGGTTGTTCCCATAAACAAACATGTGTATTGGTATTCAGAATTGAGATCATTATTAATGTGTACCATTTTATCACGTACTTTTTTGTGAGGAAAAAATCATGAAATTTAATTAATGGGGAGGTATCTTGTGTTGGGTGTTTCATTATTGGTATATCATTAGTTGAATGATCAAGATATAATTTTTCACTTATGATCTAAGGAAGAGATATTTAATGGGCCTGGGTTGACCAGGATGGCAGTACCTTCCTTAAAACCATGGCCATAGTATAGAAATATAAGTTTATCTAGTAAGTTCATAAAATATATAAAGCACCAAAATAATGATGACATAAGTGTGTATCCTGATTTATGAGATATCATGTGACAAATATATTATATTACACATAACATGTTCATTATAGGTATTTTTAGATATGTTAGTCCTTATCCCCTTGGGGGGATGATGGGTTTCTAGAATCTTCTCTTTGTATGTGAGTCAGACTCACTATTATCATGATAAAAACCTAGAGGGTCACACACTTAGTGTATCCACAAGTTCTACCTATTAAATGAATTGGATTTTAAGACAAATTGGGCCCCACATACGGGGTTGAGGGAATGTTCAAATTTGTTTTATCATAAGTTATTTAATTTAATTATATTATTAAAGTTTATAATAATGATTATTGAATTTATTTCTCAATTTATTCATGAGTTGTTTGAACATAACATTTAATATTATAAAATATAATTTCTCAAACAAACTAAACTTATTCAAGGTTCATTAAATTATTTGGGGATATTACACTCTAATTTAATAGTTAATATTTTATCTCATAATATGTTAAAGTGTTAAAAGTGAGTGATAAAATTTTTATGACATTTATGAAAAGTTTAATTAATCCATAAGTGTGTACAAGTGTCTAAAATGAAGTTTATTACTTTATAGGGACCAAAGTGTAATTTTTGAATGTATAACCTAGGTATAAAATCTCATTTTAGCCATGTGAATATATTCATCAACCATTTTCAATAATGTGAGATATTTACCCTCCTCTTTCTTAAGTTTAGAGTGAGAAACCTAAGTAAGAACATGGTTGGATCGATCTTGTCTTCTCGATTGAGTCTGTGTTCTTCAAATGATCATAGTGACATTATAAAGTACATTGATTTCCAATTCTTGAAACTGATAATTTAAGATATATGATCCCGAAGCTATAGTGTATGTGTGGATGATCTATATAATTCCTATATTAGTGCCTTTTAGCCACAAAATAGCAACGATGAGTGAATAAAATCTGTGATTTCAAACAAACAATGTATCATTTACATATTTTCTCTATTTTTTCTTTATTCTTAAATTAAATTACTTATGATCCTTTTGGAAATTATAGTAATGTGTTTTTTGGATTTAGTGTTTTTTAACCTGAATTCAAACCCAGAATTTTAATTTTTTTCATTTTTCACACTTTCACTATGCCCATGTTCCCATGGTGAATACTTGAGTCAAGAATTCATAGATCATATATGAGATTATAGAATTGTTTCATAGATCACTCCTCCTAGAAAACCATAATATATTGGTGTGTCTAAAAGGAGTAATTTTACTTTTTTGTACATAGTTCAATCAATGATGAGTCTATGTGACCTTCTTATCTCATTTTTGGGTTATACTCTGGAAACTGTTATATTTTTGTTAAATAGTGTTCTATATAATACAGTCACAAAGACACCATATGAGGTATAGACTGGGAAATTTATTATTTTTTATTTTATGAGGATTTCGGGTTGTGAATCATTTGTGTAAAAATTGGTTTCAGATAAGATTGAGCTTAAATATGATAAAATATTATTTATTTGTTTTCATAAGGAAACTAAAGGATAATATTTCCATAATCCTACTAAATGAAAAGTGCGTGTGTCCTAATTTAATAAATTACTTGAGAATAAATATATAATTATAGTTTTCATTGAGAGGAAATTTTGAATCATATAAGTTTAATAGTAATAAATAATATGTTTTTCTGGCATGGAAATCGAGCTAGTTTTTTAAAGATATTTGGAATAAGAACCAACTCAGGTTACATATGAACCTTGAAGGACTGATGGGATTTTCCAAGAACTCAAGAGATGTGGATTTATCATGGATGATGAATTGAGATCTATGGAATCTTTAATGGACTCTATATAAATTACCCAATTTTTGAACTTGGAGGATGCACCTAAAGGTGTGTAACTCATAAGGTAAAAGTGGGTTTTCCAAAATAAAAAATAAATGGATGGTAGACCGTCTACCTATAAATCATGGGTAGTGGAAAAAATTAACAAATAAATTCATGGTATATAGCATGAAGAAACATTTTCACATGTTGCAGGGGTAATTTCTATTCATTTTTTTCTAGCTATATCAACTCAATATGATTGTGAGATATATCCAAAGGATGTAAAAACTACTTTCCTTGATGGTAATTTAGTAGAAGATGTGTACATAATATAGTAAAAAAAAATTAAGTTCCAAATGATAATATTAAGGTATGAAAGTTGAAAAGTTCCATTTATGGATTGAAGAAAGGTTCTTCGAGTTAGAATATATTGCAGGATGATGAAATCTAATAGTTTGGTTTCATTAATAATACGGTTGATTCTCATGTATATAAGTGGGTTAGTGGGAGTATAATAACATTTATTCTATTGTATGTAGACTTCATATTGCTTATTAGAAATTAAATCTTGATAATTCATTCTTTGAAGGTGTAGCTAAGTAAATGTTTCTCAATGAAATTAATGGGTAAAAATACCTACATACTTGGTATTAAGATCAATAGATATAGGTTTAAGAGGTTTCTTAAATTGAGTCAAAACATAAAAATTTATAAAACGATAAATTTGATTATCATGGAGAACTCCAAAATGGGTTTTTACCGATATTGCATGGAATTAATCTTAAGAATATTTAGGATCCTTCCATAGAGTTGTAAAGGATGGATATGATTCCTTATGAATTCACCATATGATCTATAATGTATGTTATGTTATATAATCTAATTGATATCTTTTATTATTTGATAATAACTAATAGATGTGAATATAATACTGGTGAGAGTCATTTTATTATTATAAAAAAATCTTAAGTACTTGAGAAAGACTAAGGATATGTTATTGGTCTTTGTAAGAGAGGATGAAATTTCTATAAAGGGTTATATAGATGATAATTTCCAATCCAACAAAGATGATCTCAAATATTAATCGAGATTCATGATTTGCCTAAATTGTGGATCTATAAGTTGAAATAGTTCCAAAAAAGTCACCATAGCTAACTCAACAATAGAGGAAGAGTACATCACTATATATGATGTTTTAAAGGAATCTGTTTGGATCAATTAATTTGTTAATGAACTTGGAGAGGCTCCTATCATTGAGGTAGAAATTGAAGTATATTGTGACAATAGTGGGGTTGTTTCTCTAGCTATGTAATCCTAGTCTCACCAAGTATCAAAAACATCTTATGTGAATACCATCAAATATGGGAGATAATTGAGAGGGGTGATGTAAAGATCTATTAGGTCTCTAGAGAGGATAATATAGAATATATGATGAATAAACCATTATCACATAAACAAAATAATGGTTATATAAAATATATGGGTGTTATACACATGATAGATTGGTTTTAATTATTTTAAAATATATCATGTTATTATAATAAAGCTAATCTACAGTTATAATTCATTCATGAGTGATATGATTTATTTTACGTGAACAAACAAATGATAATATCCCATCAAAGTATAACTTTGAGTTATCCCTAATTGATGATCATTACAGATTATTATGGGTTTTAATGACACGATAAGGTTAGCATGAATAAAATTTTGTATTCGTTACAAAGAGTTTTATATGATATAAAAATAATAAATTATTTAGGTAATAAGTATATAATTATTACTTGGATTGACCCAAAAAAGTATATCTCATGGAATTACATACATTCATCGATATACTTAGGGGTGTATGCTTATTATTAATATTCCTTACCTAAGTTTGGTGAGATACCTAGAATGATAACCTGCGTACTTTAAAAAACTAATTATACATGTTTGAAAATAACTTAGCTAATATAGGGATAGTTGGCTATGTTGTTAATCATGTCATTGGTTGGATCATAACAATTATAGGATTTTTCCACTTGTATAATAAGAAAATACATATAACCCTTGATTTAATTGGAATGATTAAATTCATGGTCACGATTAGTTGATTTGAATGTGATGGGTTTAGCAGCATAGATTAGGTACATGAGTTTTACTTGTCTATAATATTAATTACAAGTGATGTACTCATTGACTTGGTCCATAATTTTTATAGAATCAAGAAAATATGAGTTAGTTATACCAGATTGACATGTTCCATGTATATTGGTCACTAAATTTCATACACAAAGGGGTTATATAAGTATATGTAATGATGTATATAATACATCTTGGGGAAGAAATTTTTATATAGATATATTATTATGTTTTATGGAGATCACACTTAACACCTTAGTATCTTGAGTAGCACTGACATTTTGCTAGAAGTTTCTATTTTCTTATATCTATAAAATAGGGAATTTATAATTTTTTTCAATTCTACTCAGGCCCATAGAGTCACACAATTAGGCCCTTTGATAAGGATAAAATTTTGGACAAAGTGATCGTTCAAAATGAAGATATTTTGATGAAAAACTCTATCTATAAGTGTTTTGATAGATTCAAGTAAAGCTTTCAATTTATGTATAAAGTCCTTATGGTATTTTAGTGTAAAAGGGAGAGTTTTGGATGTAAACTAAAATTCACATTAAATGTAATTCCATGACCCAATAAGCCTAAATCTGGTGCATTATTTTAATACATTGGAATTATTACAAGGAATAAAATCATGAAGGACCGATTAGTTTAGCTGTCTTGGAAGACCAGATTACAGTAATGATACCCATAATACATAGGAAAAAGAAAATAAAACATGATACAATATGGAATAAATTGTATCCCAAAAAGCTTATTCAAAGTTTTCTTCTCCATAACCTGGGGAAAGGAAACATAAGAAAGGGTTGAGCTCAGATTCTCAGTAAGGATAAGTGATACAGTAGAATATATCATAAAAAATAAGGAAAAGTGAACAACTCATGCCACTAAAACATAATATTGATCATAATATTGAACAAATCATGCCACTAAAACATAATCTTGATCATAGTATGGTTGGAATAAAAACTAAATGAATAATTTTATATAAATAATAAAATGAAAATTCATCATGTATATTATACTAGTTGAATAGTCACATGATTTATCTATTACTAATATCATAATGAGGGAATTTATGTGTTGAACATCATAAACCTATCATCGAGGCCTCGACCAAGACTTATGAAAATACTAGGGTAAGGCCTCTGCCAAAACCCAGTTTCGTTTTGTCTCATGAGACATACCAATGCATAAAGGGGATATAGTGGGCCCCACCTATAACTTACTAAGTCTAATTCATTCCTCATATGTCTAATAAAATATATCATTAGATCAAAGTGTCCCATACAAATTTGAAATATTTGAATTATAATCATAGATAAAAATAATCTAATTAAATAATTGATAAACTCTTGAGGAAAATTATCAATAAAAATTCCAAAGTTTCCCATACCACTTTTAAATATTTTAATTATAATCATAGATGAAAATAATTTAATTAAATCATTGATAAACTCTTGAGGAAAATGATCATTAAACATTCCAAAGTGTCTCATACCACTTTGAAACTTTTAAATCTCTAATTCCATATAATATCATAAGAATAATAAGAATAATTATTTGATATATAAAATGGAATTAAAAACATCACATGTAAGGAATAAGTGTTGAACAAGTCATAAATCTCATATAATTAAAAGTGAGATGAGAAAACCCATTTATTTTGGAAAGAGGAGTTCTCTTAGAAACCCATTTTTATTTCTCATAAAATCAAATTATAAACATGTTTATCCCAGAAAATAAAATGGAAAGATATTATATTTGAGGAATAAATTTTGTCCCACTTAAGTGAAATCATGTAAAAATTATTTTTAATGAAGCTTTAGAAATAAAACATTTTAGTGCGGTTTCAGAAAAATATTAAAGAGATTTTAAAGAGAAATAGAATGTTTGTTTTCATTAAACTAGAAATGAACCCTGATATTTTTTCATGATAAAATGTGTTATTTTAAAAAAAAATGTAAATAAACATATTATATAGTTGACTAGAAAATGGGTAAGAATTTGAGAAGTTCCCTTGAATCATGTCTATTTATCAGAAAATGTTTTTGAAAGATCCTTGTAAAACATGTAAATTCACATAAAATAAAGAAGGATTGTGATTGTTAAACATATATATAAAATTAAAACATAATTTATGAGGATTAAATAATAATAATTAATAATTTAATTGGGGTAAATATATCAAAATATTAAACCAAAATAAATGGAGATTCGGGTAAAAACCATTACCAGTTTGTAATCGACCGAATCATGTGCCCCAAAATTAATAATCATCAAATGAAACATTTAATACCATAAAAATAAATATGTTAATGATATGATACATAAATTTTCAGTATACATACATCATACATAATAAATAGTGGTGAATAAGGAATATCTCACAAAAATGGAAGTGAGATGAGAAAGCTCTTACCATATGTCTGAATGTGTTATGAACTTGACCATAAGGTCCTAGAATATGAAATTAGACCCATTAATATTTTAATTAATAAAATATTAGACATGTATATAATTTATTATAATTTTATTAAGTTCATTTATGGCCTTTTGATAAGTTATAATATTGAATTTAGTTGTTCTGGAGTGTTCATTTCTTGATATTCATGATCAGTTTGCTTGATTATAAGTATAGAAGTTCATGTGGAATGGATATAATTATTAAGGATTGAATTTATATATTATTAATGAACATACATAATTTAAATGGTTATATACATCATTTGGTTACATGGTATCAGGATGAATTATTAGAGAATTCATTTAGTGATAAGCGTTTAGATTTTTACGGCGGTTTTTTCAGTCACAACAAACTAGTTTTGTTATATTATTTAATATCATATAAAATTTATGGTTAAAGAATAATTAAATAATATATAATACATATTTTAAAATCTGTTTCAACCATAATAATGGTTTCACGACCATCCTTGAAGGATAAAATAAATAATGAAGGTTCGTCGTCCACAAAGGTTGTAAATTGGCACCTCTCAGATGATGATTTCGTTTTTAAAATAAAAGAGAGAGAGTAAGGATATTGATGGTGTATCTTCAATTTACATGATATAATTATTGTATATATATTATAATAGAGTTATAATGATCATTTGGATAGAGGAGGTGAATAGAAGATAAGAATATAAAACAAATTTAAAATGAAATTAAAAGAAAAAGGGAGAGGGTTTACCTCTTGAAATATCCTCCTTGAGAACATCCTTAAGAGAATGGGTTTTGGTCTTTTGGAAATAATAAGGGATCTTGGAGGTGGGGAAGGACTTGGGGAGAGTATTTTGGTAGAACATTAAGAATTTTCAAGGCTTAGAGTAGTGAAGAGAAGATGGAGTGAGGGGTGATTTTTGAATATCTTATTCATTATTTTATTATTTTTCTCAAGAAAGACAATAGTGTTTGATTATTATGACCAAAAATAGTAATATGTGAATGTTATTTTGAACTAATGTCCATTTACCTCATCCATGACTCAATAATGATCCATAAATTCATTTATCAATCATATTTCATAAATTATCGAATTTCACTATTCACCAAAAATTCAAGTATTTCAGAAAAACCCCAAAAATTCACCCTAAATATTTTTTGATGTGTAGAATTCAAAAAAAACTCCATTTTATCAAAATAATTTTATAAATAAGAGAAAATTAATTTTAAAATAAAATCATTATTTACTTGACAAATACATATTTTAAATTTAAAACTGATTTTATAATACTTTCAAAAATTAAATGAGGTCTCATAAAATTACCCTAAAATCATATAAAAAATAATAATTATTGAAGAAAACATTTTAGGAAATAAATTTTATTTTAAATAAATTTATTAATTTAAAATTGAAATTAAATATTTATTACTCATAAAAATATCAACACTTAATTATTAATTTTTAAAATATTCACTCCCATTTATATAGTACCTAAAGTTTTTTATAAATACATGGTTGAGGTTTCTATTCATAAGGGTATATTAATATTCATAAGGGTAAGTCACTATTCATAAGGATAAGTTACTATTCACTAAAAATGTAAGTTGATCTTATCAGACTCTAAATATCTTACTGATCGCAACCATGTATGCCATTTTTTTGAAATTCAAATCACAGAAGAGGAAAAATTGTTTTTAGAAGCTAGGTTATAATTATCTCCAATAAAAAAGTGTTTGTTTATCAGGGTCTAACTATTGCATGAATTCTATATTTATTTGTAAATCCTTGGGGTGTTACATTCTTCCCATATTACAAAAATTTCATCCTCAAAATTACCAGAATGTTATGTCGTAAAAATAATTGGGTAGTTATTCATCATAAGTTCCTTAGGCTCCCATGTTGCCTCTTAAATATTATGTTTTTTTTTCAAAGTACCTTTACCATCTGAGTTTTCTGATTCCTCAAAACCTGTTCTTTAGTTTATAGAATCTGGATAGGCTCTTCATAGTAAGATAAGTCAGGTTCTAATTCTATACCTTCAGAAGTGAGTACATGTGTTGGGTATGGCATGTACTTTCTAAAAAATGAGACATAGAACACATTGTGTACCTTATAAAGTCTAGGTGGCATTTCCAAACGATAAGCCATAACTCCAATTCTCTCTATAATTTCAAAAGGACCAATATACCTAGGGATGAGTTTACCTTTCTTCCCAAATATTATAACACCCTTCCATGGAGATAATTTTTAGAAAACATGATCTCCCACTTGAAATTATAAATCTATCCTTTTATTATCATTATATATCTTTTTCCTACTTTTAGATGATTTTATATGGGTTTGAATAGTATTTAACTTCATTGTTGTTTCCTCTACAAGCTCTGGACCCACAAGCTTCATTTCACCAACTTCATCCCAACATGTTGGTGTATGATATCTATTTATATAAAATGCTTTATATGGTGCCATTTGAATACTTGAATGGAAACTATTATTGTTTAAAAACTCCACCAAAGGTAAATAATGATCCCACATACCTTGAAAATCAAGTGAGCATGATATAAACATGTCTTCTAAAGTTTGGATCGTCCTTTCTGATTTCTCGTCAGTTTGAGGGTGATAAGTAGTACTCAATCAAAGATCAGTATCCAAATAATTTTGAAGACTTTTCTAGAATTTTTATGTGAATCATGGATCATGATCATACACAATTGAGAGAGGTTGTCCATGAAGTTTCACAACTTCATTGATATAGATTCTTGTAAGGTGCTCCAGTTGAAAATTCTCCCTTATAGTGAGGAAATGTGCATATTTTGTAAGTGGATCTACAATTACCCATATTTCACCATTAATTCTTGGATTTCGGGCAATACAATGAAAAAATACATGGTGATGTCATCCCATTTCCATATAGGAATAGGTATAGGTTGCATGACTCCTCTAGGATGTTGTCGTTAAGCCTTCACTTATTGACAGACTAAATATATTAATACATAATTAGTAATTTCCTGCTTCATGTTGTCCCATCAGAAATTTTCCTTCAAATATATATACATTTTAGTTATACTAGGGTGTATAGAGAAATTATAGCTATGGGAATCATCTAATAACTCCCTTTTCATCTTGGGTATAGAGGGAACACATGGACTCTTCCCAAATTTCAAAATTCCATTTTCACACACGAAGTTAGCCAACTTCCCATCATTCACATCTTTAATTTTTTTGAATATTTTCATCATCAGACTAAGAAGTTTTAGTTATTTCAAATAAATATGGTTGGGCAACCAATTTAAAAAGTAATGATGTTTCACCTTCTTTGATAACTCCCATATACATCTTTATTAGATCCATTAATATAGGATCCCTTTCAATGTTCATTTTTTTAACACTCCATGATCTTTCCTTCTCAATGCATCAGCTACCTTATTTTCCTTTCCTGGTTGGTAGTGTATAGAACAATTTTAATCCTTGAGTATATCAAGCCATCGCCTTTTTATTCATGTTGAGTTCTTTTTGTGAGAAGATATATTTTAAACTCTTATGATTTGTATATGTCTCACAAATTTCTCCATAGAGGTAGTGTCTCTATATCTTCAAAGAAAATATTACAACTGATAACTCAAAATCATGAGTTGGATAGTTTTGTTCATGAATTTTTAACTTCCTTGATTCATAGGAAATAACTCTATCATTATATATAAGGACATAACCAAGTCCTTTGTTTGTTGCATTATTGTAGATCATAAATCCACAATTTCACGATTGTATATTCAGGATCAGATCATTCACTAATCTCCTCTCCAATTCTTCAAAACATTCTTCACATTCTTTTATCCATGAGAACTTAACCCCTTTATGAGTAAGCTTGGTCAACAGGTTGGCTAAACAGGTGAATTTTTGAATGAAACACTGATAATAACCTACTAAACCAATAAAGCTACATACCTCGATTATGTTTGTTGGAGTAGGCCATTCCTGGAAAGCTTTTTTCTTCATAAGATCAACTAATATTCCATCCTTAGAGACAATATGTCCAAGAAAAGAAACTGATTAAAGCCAAAATTCACACTTTATAAACTTCCCATATAATTCATTTCTTATAAGAGTCTTCATAATAATGTGCACATGATACTCATGATATTTATAGATTTTGGAGTATAATAGGATGTAATCAATAAATACAACAAAAAATTCATCAATATATTCCTTGAAAACTCTATTCATTAGATCCATGAAAATAGAGTGTGTGTTAGTCAGTCCAAAAGGCATTACCATAGACTCGTAATTCCCATAACTGGTTTGAAATGATTTCTTTGAAATGTATTCCTTCTTCACACGTAACTGATGATATCCAAATAAAATTTCAATATTATAAAAATATCGGGCTTCATGAAGTAGATCAAATAAATCATCAATCCAAGGCAGGGTATACTTTTTATTTATTATAATAGAAATGATTTATCTATAGTAAATTCATAGCCTCACGGATTTATATTTCTTCTTGACAAAGATAATAGGGGCTCCCCATGGAGAAACATTAGGGAAAATAAATCCTTTATCACTCAATTATTCTAGTTTTTTATTCAGTTCTACTAATTACAATGTGTTTGTACTATAATAAGTCTTTTATATAGGTCTTTAACCTATAAATAAATCAATAGAAAACTCAATTTTCCACTCCGGAGGATGTCTACATAAATCATTTGGAAATACATCAATGTATTATTTCAAAATAGGTATATCCCCGATTAGAATATTTCTTTCCTCACTCATAGATATTGAGTTCTCATCCTCCCCAATAATTTTATTCAGTAGAGCTATTGGGGGTGGATCTTGATAAGAATCATATGTTGATGTTTCTTCTCTAAAGATAATGGATTCTACACCTTCCTCAGAAATCGTATTTTCCTTCTTCTTGCAATAGATTTTCGCATCATGTTTTGAAATCCAATTCATTCCAAGGATTATATCAAATTCAACCATAATTATGATGATAAAATCAGTAGATAAATCATATTTATATTCCATATTGGCGACTACCTGACACATCTTTGTTGCAATGAGACTTCACTTAGGGGTTTTTAATGAAAGCTCCCTTGTTAAAGAGAATTGGAATATCTAATTTTTAAAGAAAAATGGGAAGGTATAAAGTAATTCTATAATCTATACTCAAAGAAATCATTGGCCAATTTTGAGTAAACAATTATAGTACCCACCACCATATCATTAGGAACTTCAACTTCAACAGTTGTGATCGCATAATCTTGGCCTTCCTCCCTTGGCCTTCTATGGGGAATGTTTCCTTAACTCTTAGGAAAATCATTAGAATAATGTCTCATCTCTTTACAATTATATCATTGAACAATGGTATATTCTTTATTTCCCTTGAAATCTCAAGATTGGTGGCCTCTTTATCCACATTTTTAAAAGACTCTTTTTCATTTTAAGTAGGATTCTGGGGGTTTCTTTCCACAAGTATCACATTTTGGAAAACTCCCCTTTTTATTCTTCCCTTTGTCCATTCTTTCCTCTACCACCCTATTCTTCTTATTCTTTCCTTTAAATTCATAAGACTTGTATAATTCTTTCTATATCTTTACTGAACATGAGACTATATATTTTAATGATGATAAAGTTTGGGAAACTAGTGCCCTTTAGAGGAATGGTTTTAAACCATCAAACAATCAATCAATCTTGATCCTTGGATTATGTATGTAGTTTGAAGCATGCCTTTCTAACCTTATGAAGTTAGATTTATACTTTGCAACATTCTCATCCTCTTTTTGTCTCAGATTCTGAAACTGCCATTCCATATTCGCTCATTGTCCATGAGGAAAGTATTTCTATAAGAATATTTCCTTAAAATCCCTTTATTTCATATTTTAAATCTCTTCATCCTAATTTGTGTTTTGAATTAGTGACAACCATTGATTAGTATCTCCTGATAAATGATAAACTACTATGATAACCTTCTCCCTTTCGTTACTTCCCAAAGTAAGAAATATCTTCTCTAAATAACTTATCCACTTCTCTCCTACAAATGGGTTTGTATTGAAATTAAATAATGGAGGATGTTGTTACATAAATAGTTCTAACATTTCTCCTCAACGTTGTGGTTTATGGTGCTTCATAAGGGTAATGTTATTATTCATAACCTGAGTCAGATGTCCCATTATAGTTATAAGTTTCTCAGCACCAGTAGCGGCTCTAGAACCAACATCATTATATTTCATAGGGGTAAATCCCTACATGGTATATGTGTATTCATGAATTTTACATTCCTTTCACTAGGATCTATTTTTAAATGATGGAATACACTAGATTAGGTTATGAATCATATTTCATAATCTTAACTAGTAGAATACTTAACATAAATTGAAATCCTATACATAGATAATCCCATAATCATAAACATTGTTTCTTTAAAGAAAAAAATACTTTTAAATCCTTCATAATGGCTTGTAAAATAAATGTGAATTATCCTAATAATATCCCTTGAGAGTGTCAAACTAGGTGTGCAGTAAGGGCCATTGTTGTGTACCAAGTTACCACGGGTCAAGCCTAAAACACCTTTTCGGATTTGTTACTCCTAGGTACATTTGTGCTAGAATCACGTCTACTTGTATTATCCAAATAGGGATGTATTTTCTAGGTATATCCACATAATCTATTCCTTACCAAAATTCAAGGATGTTCTTATATGTTCATCCTCAATGTTTATCTTAGGGTTTTATTCCCTAATCTACATTTCCTAAATCTAGTTTCCAAGTTTTCTACTAAACTTCCTATGATACCAATTGTAATGTCCCAACCCCAGTATCCTAAATTCAGTGTCTTATCTTATTAAATTGGCATGATTACAAGGAACAAAATCTCAAAGGACAAATTATTTTATCAGTCTTGGAAGACCATATTAAAGTCATGATACCCATAATACATTGTAAAAAAAATAAAACTTGATAAAATATGAAATAAACTGAATCTTTGAAAGATTATTCAAGATTTTATTCTTCATAACCTAGGTAAAAGAAACATAATAAAGGGGTGATCTCATACACTCAGTAAGGGTAAGTGATACAGTAGAAGATATCATAAAAAATAAGGCAAATTGAACAACTCATGACACTAAAACATAATCTTGATCATAGTATGGCAGGAATAAAAACTAAATGAATAATACTATATAAATAATCACATGAAAATTCACCATGTATATTCTACTAGTATAATAATCACATGATTTATCTATTACTAATATCATAATAAGGGAATGCATATTTTTGACATCATAAACCAATCGTCAAGGCCTCAGCTAAGACTTCTGAAAATACTAGGGTAAGGCCTTGACCAAAACCAAATTCTATTTTGTCTCATGATACCTATCAATGCATCGAGCATCTATAGCTGGCCCCACCCATCACTTAATAAGTCCAATGCATTCCTAATATGTATAATAAAAGATATATTTAGATCAAAGAGTCTCATACCACTTTGAAATATTTGAATCATAATCATAGATAAAAATAATCTAATTAAATAATTGATAAACTCTTGAGGAAAATGATCAATAAACAATACAAAGTGTCTCATAACACTTAGAAATATTTGAATCATAATCATATATTAAAATACTATAATTAAATCATTGATAAACTCTTGATTAAAATGATCATTAAACATTTCAAAGTATCGCATACCACATTGAAACATTTAATTATTAATTTCATATAATATCATAAGAATAATAAGAATAGTTATTTTATATATCAAAGGTAATTATATACACCACATTCAGGGAATAAGTGGTGAACAATTTGTAAATCTCATAGAAAGAAAAGCGAGATGAGAAAAAACCCTTTTATTTTGGAAATAAGGGTTCTTTTGGAAAACCATTTTTATTTTTCATGAAATCAGATTGTAAACATGTTTATCCCATAAAATAAAAGGTAAATAAATTATATTTTATGCATAAATATTTTCCCACTTAATTTAAATAATGTAAATAGTGTTTTTAATGAAGCTTTAGAAATAAAACATTTTAGTGTGGTTTAAGAAAAATATTAAAGAGATTTTAAAGAGGAATGAAATGTTTTTTTTCATAAAACCAAAAATTAACCATGATAGTTTTTCATGATAAAATTTTTTATTTTACAAAAAATAATTATTTCTTAAAACATATTATATATTGCAATTGAAAATGGGTAAGAATTTGAGAAGTTCCCTTGAATCGAGCCTGTTTATCAGGATGAGTCTTTGAAAGATCCTTTTAAAATGTGTAACTCCAAATAAAATAAAAAATGATTATGATTGGTAAAAATATATATAAAATTCACATATAATTTATTAGTAGTACATAAAATAAATAAAATAATCATTTGGTTAAAGTGATCAAAAGAGTAACCTGAAATAAAATGGTGGTTCTGGTAGAAAACCATTACCAGTTTGTAATCGATCGAATCATGTGCCCCAAAATTAATAATCATAAAATAATACATTTAATACCATGAAAATAAATATATTCATTATATTATACATCAATTTTCAGTATACATACACCATACACAAGAAATAGTGGTGAATAAGGAATATCTCACAAAAATGGAAGTGAGATGAGAAAACTCTTACCTTATGTCTGAATGTGTTCTACACTTGACCTTAAGGTCTTGGAATATGAAATTTGATCCATTAATAATTTAAATAATAACCTATTATACCTTTATATAATTTATTATAAATTTTATTAATTTCATTTATGTCTTTTTGATAAGTTATAAGATTGAATTTCATCATCCAGGAGTGTTCGTTTCTTGATATTCATGATCGGTTCGCTTGATTATATGTATGGAAGTTCATGTGGAATGGATATAATTGTACAGGATTGAATTTATATATTATTAATGAATCTATATAAGTGTAAATGTTTATATATATCATTTGGTTACATGTATGGGTGTAATTTCGGCCCGGGCCTACCATGCAAAGATTTGGGCCGCTGACCACTATTTGGGTCGGGTCGGGCCGGCCCGAACAAACCCATGAGGCAGCCCGAGCCCGGCCTCGGGCTGGCCCAAACCATCGGGTCGGGCCGGGATTTTTCGAGTCAGGCCATGGTGGGCTTTTATTATTTTCAAAATAATCTTCTCTTAAATTTTTTTTATTTAAACATTTTTTTAAAATTTATTAAAACGTTTCTTTACATTTATTTTTAAATGCATGTTTTTTAGAACGTTTATTTTATTTTTTATTAACATTTTATAGTGGGTGGATATGTTTTTTTTCTAAATAGATTTATATATTATGAATATATATATATATATATATTATTTTCAAATTGTAAAAAAAATGAGGGGTGCGCAGCTGCCGTGGGTGAGTTTAAAGCCTTATCATTTAAACATTTTTCTAACATTTTTTTAAAACATTTTTTACATTTATTTTTTTAACTTATTTATAGTTTTTTAAGCATTTGTTAATATTTTTTATTTAAACATTTTTATTTAAACCATTTTTTAACATCTGTTTAAAACGTTTTTTTACATTTATTTTTAGATCTTTAATTTAAAATGTTATTTTGAACGCATATTTTTTACATGTATTTTTTTAAACATTTAACACATTTTATGTAAAAACATTTTACAGTGGGTGGATATTTTATTTTTTTCTAAATAGATTTATACATGTTTGTGAATTTATATATATTATGTACAAATTAAAAAAAATAATGAGTTATTAAGGGGTGCGCAGCAGTGGGTGGTGAGTTTAAAGTGTTGTTATTTAAGCATTTTTTTATCATTTATTTAAACGTTTTTTTACATTTATTTTTTTAACTTATTTATGAAAAGTATTTTTAATCATTTTTTTAATTTAACACATTTTTTAATTTTTTTGCAAGGCAGGCCCGACCCGGCCCTATCTAGACTGAAATTACACCCTTAGCGGGTGCGCAGCAGTGGGTGAGTTAATTTTTTTCTAAATAGATTTATATATGTATATATAGTATATATAATATATGCAAGTTTTATCATATTTTAAAAAGAATAATGAGGTTGGGGGTGTGCGAATATCATTTGGTGTGTAGTTATTTTTTTGTTAATATATAATAAGTTATTATATATATATATATAATTTGAGAAAATTGTAAAAAAATAATTAGGGGTTGGGGAGTGCGCTGCAGGGGGCGGGTTAATATTTTTTCTAAATAAATTTATATATAATATATGAAAATTGCAACATATTTAAAAAAATTAATGAGATTGGGGGACGTGCACGAACATCATTAGGTGAGTGTGTTGTTTTTTTTTTTGTTAATATAAAATAAGTTATTATACAATATTAAATCATTGACACACATATATATTATTAATGGATTTTTAAAAGCCACACTTAATTGATATATATTATTAATATCTTTATATATAATATTAATGGCTTTGTTTACATATATATATATATATATATATATATATATTATCATATCATTGATATATATATATATATATATATATATTATTAGTAGATTTGTTTTTATATATACATATATATAATATGCAAGTTTCATCATATTTAAAAAATTAGTGAGGTTGCGGGTGTGCGTGAATATCATTGGGTGAGTGTTATTTTTTTATTAATATATAATAAGTTATTATATATATATAATGTTAAATGATTGATATATATATATAATGAGAAAATTATAAAAATAATAATCAGGGGTTGGGGGGTGTGTTGTAGCGGGTGAGTTAATTTTTTTATAAATACATTTATATATGTATAGTATATATAATATATGCATGTTGCAACATACTTAAAAAAATTAATGAAGTTAAGGGACTTGCACGAACATCATTAGGTGAGTGTTATTTTTTTATTAATATACAACATGTTATTATATATATATAATATTAAATCATTGATATATATATATATATATTAATAGCTTTGTTTATATATATATTATATTAAATCAGATACATATATATATACATATATATATGTATATATTATTAATGGATTTTTAAAAACCACACTTAAATATATTATTAATGGCTTTGTTTATATATATACACTATTATATATATAATTATATATCGTTGTATATATATATTTATACACACATTATAATTATATATAATAATAATTATATGTATATATATAATATTATTTTTTGTTAATATATAATGATATATGCATATATATATATATAGAAATATAGATATATACACACATATATAAATAAATATATATGTACACAGATACATGTATATATATATATGTATACAGATACATGTATATATATATGTATATATATGTATGTATGTATATATATATCTATAATATATATATATATACAAATATATACATATATACAGATATATATATATATATACATATATATATATAGGCCTGTGATTACTTAACAGGCGCAGCCTTGGGAGCTCAAAGTAGGGGGATCGAATCCCCCTACCCGCAGTTTCCCGGTTAAATTTTTTACAACGGGCTGGGTTTCGCGCGGGCCAGCGGGCTGGGTTTTTTCGGCCCGGCCCGGCCTGCCCCGTGGGCCTTCTTGGAAAGGTCCAGGCCCGACCCACCGATCCTACGGCCCGAGCCCGGCCTGGCCTGATGCAGGCTTTGTCAAGTCGGGCTGCTCGGGCTTTCGGGCCGGGCCTGTCGGGCTTTCGGGCCGTCGGGCCAAAATTACACCCTTAGTTACATGGTATGATGATGAATCATTAGATAAGTCATTTAGTGATAATCTTTTAGATTTTTACGGTGGTTTTTTTCGATCACAACGAACTAGTTTGCTATATTATTTAATATCATGTACAATTTATGGTTCCGTAATCATTAAATAATATATAATACATATTTTAGATTCTTTTTCAACCATAAAAATGGTTTCATGACCATAATTGAAGGACAAAATGAAGAACGAATGTTATAAATTGACACCTCTCGGACAATCATTTTGTTTTTAAAATAAAAGAGAGAGAGTAAGTATATTGATGATGTATCTTCAATTAACATTATATAATTATAGTATATAGATTATAATATAGTTATCATTATCATTTGGACCAAGGAGGTTAAGATAATATAAGGATATAAAACAAATTGAAAATGAAATTAAAAGAAAAAGGGGGAGGATTTACCTCTTGAAATATCTTCCTTGAGAACATCCTCAAGAGAAGGGTTTTTTCTATTTTGAAAAGACCAAGTTCTCTTTGAGGTGAGGAGAGACTAGGGAAGAGTATTTGGGCAGAACTTTGAGAAGATTAAGGTCTTAGAGGAGTGAGTAGTTTTTTTATAGTGGAGGAGATGAGTGATTTTTGAATATCTTATTCATTGTTTTATTATTTTTCTCAAGAAAAGAAATTTTTTTTGATTATTATGACCAAAAATAGTAATAATTGTATGTGATTTTGAATCGATGGCCATTTATATCATCCATGACTCAAGCATGATGCAGAAATTCATTTATCTATCATATTTTGTAAATTACCCAATTTCACTATTCACCAAAAATTCAAGCATTTCAGAAAAATCCCAAAAATTCACCCTAACCATTTTTTAATGTGTATAATTCAAAAATTAAAACCATTTTATCAAAATAATTTTCTAAATAAGTGAAATTTTATTTTTAAATAAAATCATTATTTACTTGAAAAATACATATTTAAAATTTAAAACTGATTTTATAATACTTGAAAAAATTAACTGAGGTATCATAAAATTATCCTAAAATCATAGGACAAAAAAAATATTTATTGAGGAATAAATTTTATGAAAATGAATTTTATTTTAAATAAATTTATTAATTTAAATTTGTAATTAAATATTTATTACTCACAAAAAATATCAACACTTAATTTTTAATTTTTAAAATATTCACTCTCATTTATATGGTGCCTAAATTTTATTTATAAATACATGGGTGCGGTTTCTATTCATATGGGTACATTACTATTCATAAGGGTAAGTTACTATTCATAAGGATAAGTTACTATTCACCAAAAATGTAATTTTATCCTATCAGACTCTAAATATCTTATTGATCGCAACCGTGTATGTAAGTTTTTCAAAATTCAAATCACAGAAGCATTAAAATTATGTTTAGCGGTTAGGTTATAATTATATCCTACAAAAAAGTGTTTGTTTCTCAGGGGCTCAGCATTGCATGGATTCTATATTTATTTTTAAAACCTTGGGGTGTTACATTAAATATATGAATGTAAAAATAAAAAGGATGCATGAAGTACAATATATATATATATATTATTAATTATGCATGTGATGGATATTCAATGTGTTTCATGTGATGCAAAGGATGGAACTTCCCCTCCTAGATAGATTTTTATCAGTATGAACCAAAGGTTTTTTTTGTTTATGGAATGTGAATTCATTAAAGGAGTTTAATGAATAAATGCCAATAGGATTTAATTTTTGGGTTCCCTGAGATATAACCTGATTTGTTATGATATGTTCAACAAACTTCATGAAATGATGGGTTTCAATGATAGAAATATAATAATATGTGATCTTATTATGTTGGATGTGTGTGGGTCAATAAGTTATAGTTAGAAATACCTTCTTCTCAAAAAAAATTCATCATTTTTAATTAAGGTTTTATCACCCCTTTAACTTTTGGTTATCCTCTTAATATGATCAAAGATTCATCGAATAGTGTACTCCCTTGAGGGTAGTAGGAATATATTCAACTGCTTCTAATGATCTCTCTCACACATTCTCTTGATATCAACAATATGGAAGCTTCTAAAAATGAATATCATGTTTTCTATATTTTATGGTTATTTTATATGTTTTATTTCTTATAGAAATACCAGTCTGTGTTTAGATTGTTTTTCACTACAAATAATGATTAGATGATTAAATGAAACTAGTTAGTGGTAGTAGAGAGGGTTTAAAAGTTTTAAATCTGTTTGAATCACTAGTTCTGATAAATATTAGAGCTATAAAATTAATATTAGTAGTATCATAAATGAATTACAAAATCGATGACATTTACATAGCCTGTGTAAATATAATTTCATGTTACCTTCACAAAGATGTGGTTGCATAATGGTCATCACTCAATTACCTATACATGAGAGGCTCATGAAAGGGTAGTCTGATACTAGCCTTTATGTGAAGAATTCACATAAAGTTAGTCTAGGAAATATGTTTACATGAAGGTGTTCATGTAAAGGTAATATGTGGATTAACATTATGTGAAGAACTCCACGTAAGGGTAAGCAGAATTTTACCTTTATGTGAAGGGTTCATATAAAGGTAAAAGATTAGTACCCTTATGTAGTATGTGTTGTGTAAGGGTCAAGAATATCTACCCTTATGTGAATAGTATACAAAATGGTAGTGGGAGATTACCCTCATACGGAATGTGGATTATACATCTAGGAAAACAAAAAATTGTATAAATTTTTTTTTTAAATATTTAAATGGTTTAAAGGATTTATAAAATGTTTATAAATCATGTTAAAATTTATTTTGGTAATATTTAATTTATAAGGAATTTAGAAAATATTTAATTAATTATAAAAGTTTTATAATTAATTAAATAAATTTTTATAAAAAAAAATTATAACGAGATATTAAATGATAATATTATAAATAAATTTTACCAAAATTATATGGCATGCTTGTGGATTGTAAATAAAAAAATTATTCAGATTTCATAAGGGTTAATTTATAAAGTCTATAAATTACAAAATATATGATATTTAGATTATTTAAAATATTTATATAGTAAAAATTGAATTATAAAATGTTTATAATTCATGAAATATCATATAAATTCCATATGATATAAAATAAAAAGATTTCATATTGAAATGAATATAAAAATGTTTATATTCTTTATAATTTATCAAATGTTTATAATTATAATTTAGTTATGAAATGTTCATGAATGTTTATCTTGTGTTTTGGAAAATAAATAAATTTTTTATTTAAATCTTAAATCTATTTGATATTCATAATAAGTAAATTTTTTAAGAAATGTGAATATTGGGAATTCTTTATGTTTAACTATTAAACTACTTCTTGGAGTTAGATCCATGCATTAAATGTTTATTATGACTCCATAAAATTTAGTTTTCATCTGCCTTAACATCTATTTATAATTCAAGTTATGATCTTCAAAATAGTTTTTGAATATAGTTTGTGTATATTATATATTAAAGATATCATGAATTGAATACTCTTTTGAGTAAATTCACCTCGAGTAGAGGGACTTGCATTCAGACCAACTACTGACCTAAAGGCTTGTGCATTATTTAGAAAGGTGAATAGGGTTATCTATCTATCTCTCTAGGATTATTCATGTGGTGATTATTGGTCTCATATACCATTTTACCTTTACATGAAATGCTCATGTACCTTGTATGTATGATACATATGGATATGTATGTATATACTTAACTTTTTTTTTTGCTGAGTAACCTAAACTTTTGGGTTGTGTAAAGATTCAAAAATTAATGTTGTTTGAACATATTAATTTGGTGGTTGGAATAGTTATTCCAAAACTAAAACATTAGAAGTATGCATAAAAAAGGAATAAAACATGAGAAGATAAATATTTTATAAAATATAATAGTTATAAATTTAATATGCATATAATTTATATTAAATTTGCGATACTTGAAAATACCTTAAATATAATGTGTTAGATTCCTTCCAAATCTTGTGTATCTTGATCCTAAACTTCATCAAATTATATCTTTATCCCACTATCTCTTTTATATATGTGATCCTTCTCAAGGAATGTGGGATATATTTCTACCACAACACTTTTATCTGAAGAATCATATGGTAAATATGTCCTTTTTTTATTATGTCCTATAAAAATAAAATTAGTTCATTAGGGTGTAATTTTATTTCCAAAAATAGCCTTAACAAATGATTTACATCCCCACACTCACGCATGAAATAACATATATTTATTTCTATTCCAAAGTTCATATGGGATATTTTTTTTCCTCTTTAGTTGGAACTCAGTTTAGAATGTGTGTTTCTATTTTTAATGTGTATACCCAAAAAGTATAATAGAATACTAGCATGACTTGTCATTGATCTCACAATAACTAATAGGGTATAGTTCCCCATTTCACTTACATCATTACACTAAGGTGTACAAGTAGGATTGATTTTGGATAAAATCCCATACTTTCATAAATAATCAATGAAATCTTGATTAATATATTCTCCACCATGATCTAAGTATAGTTTCTTAATCTTTTTACCTAGATGGTTCTCAAATTCATTCTTGTATTCCTTGAATTTATCAAAGTAATTTAACTTAAACCACATCAAGTAGAATTATTCATATCTAATAAAATCATCAATAAAATATTTTAAATATGAGTACCCACCCCTTTATTCAATAGGAAATGGTCCATGCACATCAATGTGAACTAATTCATGAATATATTTGGCCCTTTTAACTTTTCCACTAATGGTGCTTTGTTCATTTTTCCTTATAAACATGAGTGATATCACTACAAGAAAACCGCCGTTTAGCGGGGGGGTTTTCGCGGCGGTTTTTAAAATCGCCACGAAATGCGTTTCGAGCCGGCATTTCGCGGCGGTTTTTAAAACCGCCGCTAACGGCAAAAAAAAATTATTTTTTTTTTATTTTTTTTATTTTTTTTAATTTTATTCAATGATTAGCGGCGATTATTTAAAAACCGCCGTGAAATGAAATGAAAAAATAAAAAAAACACGTGAAACCCCGAAATCACTAAAACGACCATAACTTTTGATCCAGGCATCCATTGAAGCGCCACGACTAGTCAAATCGAAGCTCATGAAGAGGTATAGAGGCACATATAATCAAAACCGTGAGACGGTCTAAGGTGCGGAAGATATTAGAGTTATAAGAAAGTTGAAAAAAGTTCTCCAACTTCAAACGGCCATAACTTTCACTCCGGGTGTCCGTTTGGGCTCTAGCACATATCAAATCGAAGCCAGCGAAGAGAGCTACGCACCAAATCAATAGAAGCTAGCTTGTGTTGTGTTTTTAGACCCCAAAAACCCCTCCAAAGGCCTCCAAACCCCTGTTTTCGTCACCGGTGTCCCGTCGAACTTGTCTTCAAACAGACCTAACTTTCAATCCGCGTGTCAGTTCGGCCTCCTCCACCTGTCAGATCATAGCTCATTCCATGAGCTTCAGTTTGACTAGTCGCGGCGCCCACATGCACTCCTAGATCATATGTTATGGCCTTTTTAGTGGGTATCAGGTTTGTTATGTTTTTCAATGCCTCGTTTCTAGCACCCGTTCCCCGTCAGCTTTTTTTTAAATGGTCGTAACTTCTGATCCGCCTGTCCATTCGGACCCTTTCACCTTTCAGGTTGAAGATCGTTTCAGGATCTTTGATTTGACAGGTCGCGGATCTAAAACGGACTCTCGGATCATAAGTTATCTCTGTTAATGTGAGTCCAATGTTTTTGTCTCTTTATGACCGTTTTGACGGGTTTTAACGGTAGCTCCATTTATTACTATTTATTTGGGTTTTCATGACTTGTTTTCTTTATCAATGGTTTTTTGTGGGTTATTATGATGATTATGTTGAATTATTAAGGAGTTTTCCAGAGTTGTCATGAGTTTTCATGCATTCTCATTCTTTCTAATGCCTCATTCTTCATATGCTTCTCCATCCTTTTTCATGCGTTTTCATGATTTTTCATCCCTTATCACGTCTTTTCATACTTTTTCATGTGTTTCCTTTATTATTTATTATTTATTATTTATAATATACTTTAATTTATTTATTATCTATTATTTGTAACTGGTTATTTATTATTTATTCTTTATTCTTTATTCTTTATTCTTTATTCTTTATATTTATTAATTATTTATGTTTATTTATTATTTATTATTTATTATTTATTATTTATTATTTATATTTATTTATTAGTTATTATTTATTATTTATTATTTATTATTTATTATTTATTATTTATTATTTATTATTTATTATTTATATTTATTTCTTATTTCTTATTTATTATTTATTATTTCTTATTTCTTATTTATTATTTATATTTATTTATCAATTATATTTATTTATTATTTATTATTTATTATTTATTATTTATTATTTATTATTTATATATATTTATTATTTATTATTTATTATTTATTATTTATTATTTATATTTATTTATTAATTATTATTTATTATTTATTATTTATTATTTATTATTTATTATTTATTATTTATTATTTTTCATTTATATGTATTTATTATTTATTATTTATTATTTATATTTATTTTTTATTTTATTTTTTATATTTATTCATTATTTATTATTTATATATATTTATTATTTATATTTATTTATTAATTATTAATTACTATTTATTATTTATTATTTATTATTTATTTTTATTTTTATTTTTATTTTTTATTTTTTATTTTTTATTTTTTATTTTTTATTTATATTTAATTATTTAATATTTAATATTTATTATTTATTATTTATTATTTATTATTTAATATTGATTATTCATTATTGATTATTTATTATTGATTATTTATTAATTATTATTAATTATTTATATCTATTATTTATTATTTATTATTTATTATTTATTATTTATTATTTATTATTTATATATACTATGTATCTATTATTTATTATTTATTATTTATTATTTATTATTTATTATTTATTATTTATTATTTATTATTTATTATTTATTATTTATTATTTATTATTTATTATTTATTATTTATTATTTATTATTTATTATTTATTATTTATTATTTATTATTTATTATTTATTATTTATTATTTATTATTTATTATTTATTATTTATTATTTATATTTATTTATTATTTATATATATTTATTATTTATTATTTATTATTTATATTTATTTATTATTTATTATTTATATTTATTATTTATTTATTTATTATTTATTATTTATATTTATATTTATTTATTATTTATTATTTATTATTTATTATTTATTATTTATTATTTATTATTTATTATTTATTATTTATTATTTATTATTTATTATTTATTATTTATTATTTATTATTTATTATTTATTATTTATTATTTATTATTTATTAATTATATTTATTTATTATTTTTTATTTTTTATTTTTTTATTTATTATTTATATTTATTTATTTAACATTTATTATTTATTATTTATTATTTAATATTTATCATTCATTATTGATTATTTATTATTGATTATTTATTAATTATTATTAATTATTTATATCTATTATTTATTATTTATTATTTATTATTTATTATTTATTATTTATTATTTATTATTTATATCTACTATATATTTATTATTTATTATTTATTATTTATTATTTATTATTTATTAATTATTAATTATATTTATTAATTATTTTTTATTTTTTATTTTTTATTTTTTATTTATATTTATTTATTTAATATTTATTTAATATTTTATTTTTTTTATTATTTATTATTTATTATTCATTATTGATTATTTATTATTGATTATTTATTAATTATTATTAATTATTTATATCTATTATTTATTATTTATTATTTATATCTACTATGTATTTATTATTTATTATTTGTTATTTATTATTTATTTATTTAATATTTATTATTTATTATTTATTATTTATTATTTATTATTTATTATTTATTATTTATTATTCATTATTGATTATTGATTATTTATTATTTATTATTTATTATTTATTATTTATTATTTATTATTTATTATTTATTATTTATTATTTATATTTATTTATTATTTATTATTTATTATTTATTATTTATTATTTATCTTTATTTTTTATTTTTTATTTTTTATTTTTTATTTATTATTTATATTTATTTATTATTTATTATTTATTATTTATTATTTATTATTTATTATTCCTTATTTATTATTTATTATTTATTATTTATTATTTATTATTATCGAGTTTATATCTATTATTTATGTATTATTTGTTTTTTCAATTAATATATATAAGTATATTAAATTCTGTTTATTAACCACATGGCGAGCTTGCTGGAGTGGTAAAGTCTTTGGAAAATATGCAAGAGGTTAGGGGTTCAAATCTCACCAAACGCATAATTTCTTATTGCATGTGCATGGGATGTGCATGGGATGTGCATGGGATGTGCATGGGATGTGCATGCATGGATAAATAAAGTAAATAAAATAATACGAAATAAATAAATAAAAAAAATAAATAAATAAATAAATACGTAAATAACTAAATACGTAAATAACTAAATACGTAAATAACTAAATACGTAAATAACTAAATAACTAAATACGTAAATAACTAAATACGTAAATAACTAAATACGTAAATAACTAAACAAAAATAAATAAATATATATATATATATAAATAAATAGACAAAATTAAAAAAAAAATCGTCGCTGAATCATTGAGCGGCGGTTTAAACCGCCGCGAAACGTTCTTCGACGGTTTTGAAAACTGCCGCGAATAGTTTCCCGACGCATGATTTAGCAACGGTTTTTAAAAACCGCTGCGAAACGAAAAAAAAATGCCGTTAAATGCCTTTTTTTCCGTAGTGTATACACTGAGTGGTTTTAGTTTAAAAGAATCTAAATATCCATATTTGTGTAATTTAATCAAAAAAATCATTTACATGACCTATTTGATGATGCCAAATTTGGGAGTGGTGTGATTCATGTGAAGTAGTTTCATTATCTATTACCATTACTTGGTTCATGTAGTCAACACATAAAGTATGTTATTAAAATTTTCTTTACCATAATAGATGTTTTCCTTATAAAATAAGAAAAAATTATTTCAAATCTTGAAAATAAATCCATACATATCAATTTTGGATATAAAAATAATGTTTTTGGTAATGGATGGTACATGATAACAACCTTTTAAAACCAATACCATTCTAGTTGGAAACATGAGTTGGTAGTCACTAATAGCTACATAAATAAGTTTTTCTCCATTACCTGCTCATATATCAACCTCCCCATAGTCAATCTTTCATAATCTACTTGGTTCCTATATCTGAATATATATGTGATCATTGAAGTCTATATCTAATACCCAATTTTTTTTAAAAAAAATAAATTTCACTCTATAACAAACACACTTGAAACCTCCTCTTGATTATTTGTATGGTTGTAGTTTTTCTTCCAATGGACCTTGTTGTTACATGTGAGACTGACAGCATCATGATTCCTTGATTTTCCCTTGATATTTCTCTTCTTAGAATGGTGTGTAGAAGCTTTGGGCTTATAGATCTTCAATTCCCCCTTCCATTTTTTTCACCATAAGGACTAAAGGATTTTCGTGCTTCGTCTCCTAGTCTAATTAGAGAAGAAGAGTGAGAGATTGTGTAAGAGACATCTAAATGTTCTTTATATTAAAATTAACAACAAAACTATAGAATATCAAGGTGGTGATATCATAATTAGATCATTATGCAATTATTTAGGGAGTTTAAACCCTAGAACTTCTAGTTTCTCTATGTATCCAATGATCTTGACTACATGTGGCCCAGCTGGTGCACCTTCTACAAGATTACTCTGAAAGAGTGCTTTGGAAATGTCAAATTGTGCATGTATTTCTCTCTCCTAATATAAACCATGGATATTCTCGAGCATTATATAAGAATCTATGTGTTCATGAGACTTTATGAGTTCACTAGACATAGATGATAGCATAAAATATTTTACATTTACCAAGTCATTCATATGTATTTCATATACAAAGAAATATTCACTACTCACCTCCTTGGTAGGAGGATCAGGAATTGAGGTAACTAGCATGTAATATTTCCATTCATGGAGCAACACCACCATAATGTGTCTGAACCACTCCTAGAAGTTACTGCCAGTAAGGATGTGGTATTTCTCTAATATTTATTATAGGGATAATTTGGATTATGAGCTTGTCAATTGTTCTAGTATTTAAAAGAGGATATTATTAGTAATTTTTATTTATTACAATTTATGTGATAATTAATAATAATTTATTTTTATGAAGTCTCACGCTATTTTATCAAGTCCCAACAGCCCTCACCATAGAACTTGGAATGTATAGTTGCTTTGAAATTCTAGTGTAAAGGATCCATATTTCCTTTATTATAATCCAAATAGAGGCCATGAAAATTATTAGAAGGTATTTAGGTAAAAGATCTTGTTAACCATGGGATTACAGCTCCTTACCCCATTGAGTAGACTACCCAATCCACAAATCCTAACTCAAATTTCCTCAACACTTGCCTCCAAATTTGTATTGGGTAGATAGATTCCATTAAAACTATTATAGTTTTGGTTAAGTCGACCCACGATCTTAGTTATGATTTCTTGATCATTAAAACCACCCCTGGTGGAGACCAAACTGATACTTAAACTATGTGTTCATCTTAATTCAGATGATGGAAGGCTTAATGAATAAATATTAAGTTGAAGGATTTTATTTTATGTTGCATAAATTTTATATTGTTTTATCCTTTACATGTCTTATTAATATTAATTGGGCTTTACTTAATTAATTAACCATGTTGGGTAAAACATTTAGGCATTATCTATTTATTTATATTCCATATTTGCACATTAATTCATTTATTATTATGATGGGTGTCTTGCATCCATATAGTAAAGAATGCATAAGATATAAATAAATAAATTACCCAAACATGATCTTATCTAACGGTTGATTTATTGAGCGGATAATAAATCAACTTTTGATCTAGGGGAAACTCATTGTTCTAGTCTTGGCCTAGGTTACAGCATTCCACCTATCCACCTGTGTATCACCTGGGTTGGTAACGTCTTGGTTATGTCTTGAACTATTACCACACTCTTTGGGATACTCCATTAATTAAATTTATTTATAACTCACATGTAGGTGAGGGGAACCAAAGGATTAGTTAAAGTGTAATTACATAAATAAACTTGAACACACATGTCTTATATAATAATGGGGGGATGGATGAGATTTGGGCCATAAAATTTAATTTAATAATTAAAATTTAAAAACCATACAATAAATTAAATTAAATAATTCTAACTCGTACACTGATATTTTTTAAGCTTAGTATTGGTAATGAACATGCAACAATTATGCATTTAAAATGATTATCTAGCATTCATTTCAATTCATTCTTTAATAAGATAAACCATACACGAATTAATATTACTAATTATCTTATTAATCAACTAATTCATTTTATCTTATTTCATCCAATCGTCCAAATTTTTCTCATTCTCTATGATGTGAAATAAAATAATTTATTTTATTTTATTTAAAACTCAATAAAATAGTACACAGCTTTGTACACAAATAAACCCAGTGATTACTTGTATGAACTACTCAGTATAGTTTAATTATAAACAATGCACTCATATGAAATATTATGTACTCTGTATGTTTTATAATTTCATGGCGTTTATTTTAAACTTAATGACCCATTGAACACATGAAAATTATGTAGCCTATATAATTTAATGCATTGAGTCTTTAATATACAATAACCATACATGATTCATAGTATCAAATATTACATGGAGTTAATTAAACATTTAATATAATATAAAACCTAATGAATAGTGTGTAATATCAACTTAGTGACCCATATAAATCAAGTCGATAATTTTTAAGTAGTAATTAATTAATTTTAATTTTTTCACATAAATAGGTAAAGTATATAGTGTGTATAAGCAAGTTACACTATGTGTACTTATCTTCACTGAATATCCATGGAACGCACCTATAGACTTGGAATGTACTTATAAAGAACATTAATATAGTAAATGGTGTGTATAGAGGATACACGGAATGTACTTCTAGTTACATGGTTTCCAGTGTATATGATTTATATATTAAATACACATAATGAATTAATTACACAATAAGGTTTAACTCTATGTTTTTTATATTGAAAATTCATTGACTATTGTAAGAACCTGAGTTTTTAGAAATGGGTCAAAACCCGGCCCTGTTTAAACTTTTGACTGGTTTTTGAGAAGTCTGGAAAATCTGGGCAGTTTCCAGAAAATTCCAGACTACACGCCGTGTACTTTAAGTACACACCGTGTATGAGTTACCCGAGTGACCGGCCATGTGCTCACTGAGTACATGTCGTGTGAAGATCGTGTAGAACTTTCCATCTACACGGCATGTATTTATAGACACGCCATGTATCCCCTACCCGTGTGAGGCCAGGTACATGTCGTGTGGTGCCGAGGTGTAAATTTCCATCTACACGGCGTGTAGCCTTCCTTGACACGTCGTGTACCCTTGCCCCGTGTAGCGGCCGAGACCCTGGCCGTGTGTTGACCGTGTACACGGTCCAGGCCGTGTGCTGGACTCCGCTTAAGTCGGAGTACAGAAACACATATACACGACGTGTACTTTGTAAATACACGTCGTGTACTTTTTTTATTTGACCGATCGAGGCGTCACCGCGCCTCATTCCTAGATTTCCCTTCTTCTTTTCCTTTGGACAAACAGTTCATCTGAGAAAACCTCCAAAAACTCAAACCCTTACATAATCTCCATACGACCTCCGTTCTTCGATCCGTCAGTGGCAGCGGGATCGCATCGGAAATGCTTACCCCGCACACCCTTTTTCGTCCTTGATTCCTCACCTATTTCTTCACAGATTCCATCCGAACGGAATTTCCGGATTTGACAGAAACGCAGATCTACCGCGACTCGGTCCGATTCAGAGGCTGAAATCAAAGGAGTGTCATCGTACGAGTATGAGGTGGGTGTTGCATACCTTCTTTCGTGTTTTCGTAGACAATTTGGGGTTGCGACCTTCAGGCGCGATGTCGGGTGTTGAGCGAGACCCTGTTATTTGTTTGTTTTTATTTAATTATATGCATTTTGGAATGCCTCTGGGTATTCCCTAACCCTGTTGTGATTTAGAGAGACCGGGTTAGAGGTCGTTGCTCGTTTGGGGCAATTCGGTCGGGGGTGCCAAAATACGTGTGAATTGGACCATTGTTTAAACTACTCTGTTTATATTACTTATTGAATGTCTCGAGTTAAACTGTTTAGTTTAATTGTTAAATCGTGAATGATTTAGGTGCTGGTATGGGATAGCACAGGTTAGTGAAATTTGATTGTTTAGTAATTGCATGTTTAAAGTGATGCTTCCAAGTATGAATATGCAATGTGTGATATTGCCTATGTTGAACTGTTTGTTGTGTTGGGCATGACCCAGAGATATTGTTGAGTGATGGGGATCACAGGTTGGGTCTTCGGCTTGGGATACTTTGGGTGGTTGCTACCATGGGATTGGGCGTCATGGACGTCGGTTGAGGCAGTTGGACTGTCAGGTTGGGCTTTGGCCCGGGTTACTTGGATGGCGAGGCCATCTGACTTGAGTGATAGGTTCGTAGGGACACGAGCTATCAGAGGTGTTGTGGCTTGGGACATACTGAGGTGATTACCGCTCACCGGGTACTTTTGAGTAGTGTTCACACAGATAGACTCCGAGATGAGGTGGTACGACCACTCGCTGGGTAGAGACGCCTGGTAGATGCGGTTAGGTATATTTGGTTTGGGGGTGCTTGCCATAGGAAGCCATGTGGAAGGTGAGGAGCCTTCGGGAGACAGCTTTGAGGCGGTCAGGTTGGGGGCAGAGGCTCGTCGTGATTTGAGGGAAGACATCACTGTCCCTCCGGTTATCTTTTGAGGACAGGTATCGTTGTTCCTCCGGATGTTGTGTTATGGGCAGGTTGAGCTTTCGAGCTGGGTTATGATGGTTGGGTGTGCCTTTAGGACATCGGTACTTGAGACACATGGTGTCAGATGGCATGAGGTGTTGGGCTGCAGATCAGACTTTCCGGCATTGGCCGAAGCAGGTGACACTTCCTGGTGGCTACTGAGCACTAGTGAAGTCTTTGTTTACTTTCGGGCATTGCACTATTACTGTTTTCTTGTATAATCATGTCTGCCTAAAACACTTATATTAGGTACGCACCTCTGGGTGGTATCCTACTGAGACTTGTCTCACACCCTACACGGGCCCTTCGGGACGCGTGTAGACTTTATGAAATTGCGTGCAGGTAGAGGTTCAGCCCTAGGAGCTAGACTTTAGTGCTATTGAGTTGGAGACTGGCATGGACCTTGAGGTCGTGTCGTACTGGAGTTACTTGTTCAGTATTCTTTTTCTTGCATCAGAATGTTTACTTTATATTGTAGCTACTACTGGTTAGCCATTGGCGCCATTATATATGTATTGATTTGTATGACTTGCTTGGATGCATGCTTGGTTGTTTTAGCAGTTATTGCAGTTGATTCCTGGCATAATGTTTTGTTTACTCTCCGCTGCTGTTGTTTCTATATTGCCTCCACTATTTATTGTAATTGAATGTGCTTCCGCTCTACGGGTCTGGTTCGAGTATGCTGAGTCATTTATTTTCGCTGCATATTTTAGTTTATTACTTGGACTAGCACCTTTAATTCCTCCGAGAGGGTATAGCCTCCCCACTATACCTATTCAGACCCTCACTGCTAGTTGGCAGTGTTTGGTGTTCAGGGTAGGTGAACCTAAGGTAGTAACACCTGACCCGTTCAGCACTGTTCAGGTGGCTGGCCGGGTCCGGGTTGTTACAAAGTGGTATCAGAGGGAGTCTTCATGACAAGGATTTAGTAGCGTTGCTTTGCTGGCTACTAATGAGTTTGAGACTTCCCTTTTTATTTTCTTCTGGTTTTACTATTTGGGATATGGTAGACTGGAGGTAGGTTGTTGTTGGAACTGGATTTTTGATCTTGTGTTTGGGTGCCTGCAGCCTCATGTACGAGGGATGGATTGAGTTGCTGGGGGTGGGAATTGTTGTTTGATTTTTTCTCAGATTACAGTTGATATGATTTCCACCTCGGTGGCTCACTTGTTGTGCGATGTTATTGATTATGATATGTAAACCTTGGACGGTATGGAAAGGGTTTCTTTCTTGGCTTTTGATAGGAACATTTTAGGGTATTTCGATTTCATAACTGCATGTATGCTTTGTGAAGTGATAATACCATGTGAATAAAATCAATTTCCATGCTATGTATGCTCTGAAATGTGGATAGGTAAAACTCTTGATAGAATTTCTTGTTTATGGAAATGTATATGCCATGCTTTGTATTTTTGTAGAATTTCATGTTGCAGGATATTTGGGTCTGGCTCTTATGAGAGCAGACAGGTACTATGATTGAGGCATTGTAACTGTCAGGATTGGGTGACACGGTCGTCGGTTTGAGGCAATGTGAGTTATCGGGACGGGCATGGCCTGAGGTACTTTTGATACTTGGATCTATTGAGGGCGGGTAAGGAGTCCATGAGGTCGGGATGCCGTGGGGCATGGGTTGCAGTGAGGGGGAGTAAGGGTAGTTGTTATGCACTGCCTTTTACTTCTTTCCTTATCTGTGTAGAATATATTATTATATAGATTTATGTGGGTTGTCTGACCATTTATGGTATTCAGTGGGTTACTTCTTCATGACACGATGGAGCGACAGGCAGGAGAGGATATGGTACCGCAGGATTAGGTTCAGAATCCGGTGCAGGTAGAGCATGATCCGTAGGTACAGGCTCAGGGACAAGATCAGGTTCAGGATCTAGTGCAGGTAGGGCAGCAGCCGGGTTTGGCAGCGTTCGGACCGTGGCTTGACGAGCAGCTCCGAGATAGCCTAGTATGCGTCTTGCAGGGGATTGACAGAGGCGCGCAGGTTATAGATCCTTCTATAGCGTATCTGACATGGGAGTTCCAGTCATAGCACCCGCCACTTTTTAAAGGTGAGGGTGGTCCATAGGCGGTAGAGAACTGGATAGAGAGTATGCACATGATCTTCGAGCATCTCGAGACGCCTCCAGGGCGGAGGGTCAAACTGGCGACGTACATGCTGAGAGGACCATAAAAATGTTGGTGGGATGTGCAGGTACAGGCTCGTAGGCACGAGGGACTGGCGTGGAAGGACTTTGAGGACAGGTTCTTCGAGCACTTTTATCCGGAGACGCTGAGGGCAGAGAGATCTCGGGAGTTCTTGAGTCTTCAGCAGGGAGATATGTCCGTCATGGACTACGCAACTACCTTCACAGAGTTGTCTCTCTTTGCACATGGTATGGTGAGCGATGATGCAGCTAGGGTGAGGCGCTTCGAGGATGGCTTACGACACGCCATTTGGGTCCAGGTGAACATCTTCAAGCTGGGTTCTTTCTCCGAGGTGGTGAATCAGGCGCTCATAGTCGAGGGAAACAAGAGAGAGAAATCTCGTTTTGGCAGGGTGACAACCCCAGGTGACGGTTTGGATAGCAGGAAGTGAGGGAGAGATGAGTTCCAGCAGGGCGGGCAGGCCAAGGACTCAGCTAGACCACCTCATGGCAGTTCAGCGGTGGTTTGCTTTCAGTGCGGACAGTCGGGACATGTTCGAGCTCAGTGAGATAGTCCCCCGAAGGAGTGTCGGGCCTATGGATAGGTCAGGCATCTGGAGAGGTTTTGCAGGCAGCCTTCTCAGACAGTCGGCAGGCAGGGACCAGGACAGACTATGGCGTCAGGAGCTGGTTCAGGTTCGGTACAAGGAGAGGGTAGTCGAGGTTCAGCTGCACGCGGAGGACGTGACCGGGATAGTGGGATTCAGCTAAGGGGCCAGTGGCTGGTGACTGGAGTAGCACCATAGGGAGGTCAGGCATCAGGCAGTCAGGCTTCAGGCCAGGTGCACGTTGTAGAGCTGTCAGTGATTGAGCAGGCTGGAGAGCCGACGACGGTGGTAGGTACACCGCGGGTGTGGTCGTGAGTTTCTTTACTTTCTTTTGGCATGGACTCTTGAGGCATGTCTGGTTGAGTGCACATGCTGCATAGGAGACTTGTGGACTGACTAGATGCTAGTTAGTGGGTTTGGCATCATATCAGATGAGTTTTATGTTTTATTTAGATATTTTAGATGCGTGGCATCAGGAGCATCAAGGATGCAGGTTACTTGAGGTGTTGTGGGCATCGGGGCATCGTGGATGTGGGTTACTTTAGGAGCATGGAACCAGGTTTTAATTGAGCATCTATTAGATGCAGGACCTCAGGGAGGCGGATGCCGATGCGGTGACAGTTACGTTGGGTGTCGGAAGTGACACGTGAGCACCGAGGAGGTGCAGGGGTGACGATGCATCACGGGAGGACCATGGGTCCAGGAAATAGGTCGTTGATCCTTCTTTGTTTATTTTTTTGCATTGAGCTTTGTTCGGGTTGAGACCGAGTAGGAGATTCCTAAGGTGGGGAGCCCTTTTTAGGAATTTAGCCAGAACCTTGAGACCGAGGTAGTCTAGGTTGTTTAACTAGGATGGGCATGTTCGGTGCCATCTCCTGGTTTCGTTTGGTATCTCGGGGACAAGCTACGTTAAGGTGGGGAGTTTGTAAGAACCTGAGTTTTTAGAAACGGGTCAAAACCCGGCCCTGTTTAAACTTTTGACTGGTTTTTGAGAAGTTTGGAAAATCTGGGCAGTTTCCGGAAAATTCCAGACTACATGCTGTGTACTTTAAGTACGCGTCATGTATGAGTTACCCGAGTGACTGGCCGTGTGCTCGCCGAGTACATGTCTTATGAAGACCGTGTAGAACTTTCCATCTACACGGCGTGTATTTATATACACGTTGTGTATCCCCTACCTATGCGAGGCCAGGTACATGTTGTGTGGTTCCCAGGTGTAAATTTCTATCTACACGGTGTGTAGCCTTCCTTGACATGTCGTGTACCCTTTCCCCGTGTAGCGGCCGAGACCCTGGCCGTGTGTTGACCGTGTACACGGTCCAGGCTGTGTGCTAGACTCTGCTTAAGTCGGAGTATGGAAACACATATACACGGTGTGTACTTTGTAAATACAAGCCGTGTACTTTTTTTTTATTTGACCGATCGAGGCATCGTTGCGCATCATTCCCAGATTTCCCTTCTTCTTTTCCTTTGGACGAACAATTCATCCGAGAAAACCTCCAAAAACTCAAACCCTTCCAGAATCTCCATACGACCTCTGTTATTCGATCCGTTAGTGGTAGAGGGACCGCATCGGAAAGGCTAACCCTACGCACCCTTCTTCGTCCTTGATTCCTCAGCTGTTTCTTTGCAGATTCCATCCGAACGGAATTGCTGGATTTGACGGAAACGCAGATCTACCGCGACTCAGTCCGATTCAGAGGCTGAAATCAAAGGAGTGTCATCGTACTAGTACGAGGTGGGTGGTGAATACCTTCTTTCGTGTTTTCGTAGACAATTTGGTGTTGCGACCTTCGGGCGTGACGTTGGGTGTTGAGCGAGACCTTGTTATTTGTTTTTTTTTTATTTAATTATATGCATTGTGGAATGCCTCTGGGTATTCCCTAACCCTGTTGCGATTGATCGAGACCGGGTTAGAGGTCGTTTCTCGTTTGGGGCAATTCGGCCGGGGGTGCCGAAATGCGTGTGAATTGGACCATTGTTTAAACTACTGTGTTTATACTGCTTATTGAATGTCTCGAGTTAAACTGTTTAGTTTAATTGTTAAATCGTGAATGAGTAAGGTGCTGGTATGGGATAGAACAGGTTAGTGCAATTTGATTGTTTAGTAATTTCCTGTTTAAAGTGATGCTTCCAAGTATGAATATTAAATGTGTGATATTGCCTGTGTTGAACTACTTGTTGTGTTGGGCATGACCCGGAGATATTGTTGAGTGATGGGGATCACAGGTTGGGGCTTTGTCTCGGGATACTTTTGGTGGTTGCTACCATGGGATTGGGTGTCATGGATGTTGGTTGAGGAAGTTGGACTATCCGGTTGGGCTTTAGCCCGGGTTACTTGGATGGCGATGCCATCTGACTTGAGCAACAGGTTCTTAGGGACACGAGGTGTCATAGGTGTTGTGGCTCGGGACATACTGAGGTGATTACCGCTCACCGGGTACTTTTGAGTAGTGTGCACACAGATAGACTCCGAGATGAGGTGGTACGGCCACTCGCTGGGTAGAGACCCCCGGTAGATGAAGTTAGGTATATTTGGTTTGGGGGTGCTTGCCATAGGAAGCCACGTGGTAGGTGAGGAGCCTTCGGGAGATATCTTTGAGGCGGTCAGGTTAGGGGCAGAGGCTCGCCGTGATTTGAGGGCAGACATCGCTGTCCCTCCGGTTATCTTTTGAGGACAGGTATCGTTGTTCCTCTGGATGTTGTGCTATGGGTAGGTTGAGCTTTCGAGCTGGGTTATGACGGTTGGGAATGCCTTCGGGATGTCAGTACTTGAGACACATGGTGTCAGGTGGAACGAGGTTTCGGGCTGCAAATCAGACTTTCCAGCGTTGGCCGAAGCAGGTGACACTTCCTGGTGGCTGCTGAGCACCAGTGAAGTCTTTGTTTTGGGCATTGCACTGTTAATGTTTTCTTGTATAATCATGTCTTCCTAAAACACTTATATTAGTTACGCACCTCTGGGTGGTATCCTACTGAGACTTGTCTCACACCCTACACGGGCCCTTCAGGATGCGTGTAGACTTTATGAAATTGCGTGCAGGTAGAGGGTCAGCCCCAGGAGCTGGACTTTAGTGCTATTGACTTGGAGACTGGCATGGACCTTGAGGTCATGCCATATTGGAGTTACTTATTCAGTATTATTTTTCTTGCATCAGCATGTTTACTTTATATTGTAGCTACTACTGGTTAGCCATTGGCGCTATTATATATGTATTGATTTGTATGACTTGCTTGGATGCATGCTTGGTTGTTTTAGAAGTTATTGCAGTTGATTCCTGGCATGATGTTTTGTTTACTCTCTACTGATTTTGTTTCTATATTGCCTCCACTGTTTATTTTTTTTAAATGCGGTTCCGCTCTGCGGGTCTGGTTCGAGTTTGCTGAGTCATTTATTTTCACTGCATATTTTAGTTTATTACTTGGACCAGCACCTTTAATTCCTCCGAGAGGGTATATCCTCCCCAATATACCTATTCAGGCCCTCACTGCTAGTCAGAAGCCTTTGGCGTTCAGGGGAGGTGCACCTAGGGTAGTAACACCCGACCCGTTCGGCACTGTTCGGGTGGATGGACGGGTCCAGGTCGTTAGAACTATATAGATTTTATTCAAAATACACAGTGTGTACTCTAGGAAATTCATGTCCCACCCTAGACGGTCTATATGTGGTTCATTAATTACCTGTTTTGGCTCGTACCACCATCCTGCATGTAGGGTTCTGGATCATTTGGAATGCAAGAAACAAGGCAAGGCAAGATGGAGTTTCCTCCTACGGTAGAACCATTACCATAAAAACCATTAACCTACTGCTGGATTTGGCTCGTATTTTCAAAAAATGGCAGGAAGCGCCTTCTCTCCATTTTCTTCAAAGGTATTCCCACGATACCCAGTTGGAACCAAGTGTCGTTAGAGGAAAATGGGTCTGATGGCTCCCCCCCTCCAGGGGTCTCAAACTCTACACCGATGGTTCCTGCTGCACGGGGGTCCTTCGCAGTGGAGGTGTGTTCCGCGACTACAAGGGGTCTGTGATACTTGTTATCTCCTCCCGCCTAGGACGAGGCTCTTCCCTCCAGAAGGAGGCCTTGGCTATGCTACAAGGTATCATCCTATGTCATCAGAGGAACATAGAGTTATCTGAAGTTGAAACTGACTCCAAAATTCTGCACGATGCTTTGTTGGATCACAGCCCCTCTCCTTGGTCGATTATTTACACTATCAAAAAGTCTAGGGGTATTCTTGGTAACAACACTAAAGTGATGCACGCCTGGAGAGAGGGAAACCAAGTAGCAAACTATCTTTCTACCCTTAATGTTACTGGTCATGACCCTATGGTTCTCCACAATGTGATTTCCTTGAAGCCTGAAGGGGTCAACTTGATCCGAGTGGATGCCCTCGGTCTTCACCACTTCAGACCTCCGTGAGTCTTGTTATTGTACCTCTTGTTCCTCTTTATTTTATAAAAATTTACTCTTGATGATGATGATTAATTACATGTTTTGTGAACTCATTACATGACAGCTTGGAATCCACACAGGCATCCTTATGAAATAAACAAGGGTATATGACATCTAACAATGAAGTACACATCATGTATTCTTGCGTTATCTTGTGAGGATCCTTAGTACTTTCAAATGGTATCTTCATCTGTAAACCTCTTTAATCATTCATCGATCTTGGTAATATTTTTAAGAAATGAAGAATTGGAATAATAGATGTTGGTGATATATCAATAATGAATTAGAACTTGAAATGAATCTTAACTTCTAAATGAACAATAATAAATAATAAAATAAATAATTTTAAATATGAATGTGACAACTATGATACCATTTGTTGGTTCCAGGAACGATAGAAGCACCTTTGGTGGGAATTAAATTAAAATTTATTTTAATTTAGAGCTTCCTGAAACCCTAATAGAGGATCTTTCTAATTAAATTTATAATTAATTTATTTACATTGAAATAATAAATTACCTTATCAAGGATATTTCTTCAAAGATTGTTTTTATCATATGTAAACATTTCACAGATTAACTTCATTGATTTAGGATGATTTAAGTATAGAATACCTCTAGTGGTGATCCACACATGCTTCTTTGGTCTCTGAGCAATGCCGATTGATTTTTGGGTGCCAACTTAGTGAATCAATCATCATGAATTGTTCATCATGATTGATCCAAGGTACTTTGAGATTGAATGAGTTCTTTTCATTCTTGATAGGTTGATAGGAGTTGTTTGAGAGAGATATAGAGAGAGAATTCTATTGTGTATAAAGATTATTTATTCTCAATTTTGAACCATTCCTTCACAATAGATATGACCATATATTTATAGAGATGGGTTTTAGGTTAAAATATTATTTAATTGAATATTTACCCTTAAATAATATAATAATATTTATTAAATCCCATTCCAAAATATTATTATTATTATTATTATTATTTTATAGCATATGCACTAACTTTCGCAATAACAAATATTATTTAACTCTCTTGTAAATTAATATTTATCACTGGATGTGGTATTGGTCTGTTCAAACTCCTTAAAATTTATTGAATACTTGAATAAACACTTTATTCATAAATAAATATTTTATCTACAAACCAATGAAAAAATATTTATTAAATATTCAATATGTGTGTGTGTGTGTTATTCACAATCCGATGAATAAATATTTATTTAATTTATGCGATAAATAAAACATGAATAAAAATCTTCCTCAGTCTTGAAATAATATTTATTCCATTCATTAAATTAAAATAGAATTGAATCGAGATAAATGAAAACACTTAGTGTGTGACCCTTTAGGATTCTTTCTCATTGGAATTAGGTGAGATTGCCTAAATTCTGAGATTAATGTATAGAAATAGGCCAAGGAAACCAAGAGAAATAACTTATTATCATAATGATGACAATAACAAATGAATGCTCACTGTGTAATATAATCACTTTCTCTCAATATCTCATAAAGTAGGTTTCACATATGTTTCATCAACCAAAGTGTTTGATATATATTTCTTTGACTATCTTAGATAAACACATTGTTATGACATAGACAAGGAATTTAATGTCATGGTTCCATTCCAATAAAAGGGTCAAGATATAAACTTCATAAAGATGGAAATGACAAATCCTTCCTCAACTTATTCATTAATAACATTTCACTCATGATTCGACCAACGTATCCAACTTTTCCATGAACTGTCATCATCATGGTTTATGAAATACATCTAAGTGTTTGAGGAAACCAAATCATATGGAATTTCCACTGGTGGGTTTATTCTCATAATCTCTTATTTTAGAGATTACCAAGTATGAACTTCATAAAAAGAGGCCTCATCCACTTATGAGTACTCTCACCTAGAGGTCTACATACTATGTGACCTATAATAGTATTTTATTCAACCATAGAACTATATTTATGAATATTATCATGGAATTTCAAGGTTCTCATCATAGTTGGGAACTACTATGACCTTATCAATGAGATAGAAACTCTAAGAAATTATTATATTAATTTCATGCTGAAAAATGAACAATATATAATAAGATATTTTATTAATATTCTTTTTTTAGACAAACTAAGACATGAATTGGTTACCCAATTCATTCCCCAAAGGAAAATATTAAAATAAAAAAAAATCAAGTACAAACGTGAGGTGTGACAATCTCACACCATCATGAAATTGAGGGAAATACAATCTTGAGAGACATAAAAAAACATCTGAAATCACACATTAAAACAAACCTATCTGCAACATCTTTCCTCGTACTGGGAGAAACCGCATCTAAGTAGCTTCTGCAATCTCACTTATACCCCTTGAAAGAATATATCTTCTACCACAATGAGACATCCCAAATCCATTATCTCATAACCCAGAATCTTGAAAATAAATGTGGTTTAATCCCCATCTTTGTACAAAATAAATGTAAGAAAACAAGCTCATTCGTAAAGGAAGTAACTCCAAGAAATCACCAAATCCTCATAAGTAGGGATCTGCAGTCTTTAAGAGACAAAAAATAATATTAAAATGCATCAAAATACATTAGTGATTTCATATCACAGTAGGTCACTTGATGCCATAAATAGAACTAAAAACCTTGAAATATGCCTGGCACTATGAAACCAAAACAAAGAAACAAGACGACCATATGTTCCCATAGAAACATCAACCACGTGAAAAAATTCTTTGTTCCTCATGATTCTACCAACACAAGAAGAAACTGAAAAATCAGTCTGTTGTGCAAGATAACTGACTATAAACAAGCTACTGAAAAATACTAGAACAAGCGATATCAGCCTTACCAGATCCAAACTCATAATAGGTAGTAAATAAATATTGTTCTCCATTCTGATTTTTGAAACCTCGGGAGAGAATTACATCACCCTTATCTAATATAGAAATCTTATATAACATCAGACTACTCAAATCAGAGAAAAATTCAGGTTTAAAAAATAATAGAAAGACAACTTCTACCTAATCCAAGATAACTAACCATAGAAGACACTGATCATAAGAAACTATCACAAAATCTTGATAAGAAAAAACTTTTTAACAATGTAATAATTCATTCCCATGGAATATCTTTGAAGTTGAAATTAGGGTTCTTTTTATACTCATCCAACATCCTTATGAACATACTCTTTATAATTTCAAGATATTTCTATCCAATGATAGTGTTATTCCTATATTTCTAGAATATGATCTCATCTTGATCCTCCATCCAATCTTGGACTTCTTCCCCCACCTCCTCCTCATTACAATAAGCATCTATGTACATAAGTTTTTGTTTTACTTCATCATTCTCCTCATCAATTTGGTGGTCCAACATAGTTTTGGATTTAGAGGGTTTAGTGATTTCCTTCCTAGGGGCATATAAGGATCGTGTAACAAAGGTTCTTTCAAGATGAGAGTAATCTATATGATTTTTTTATTAATATTAAAATCATTGAATATTCATGTAATCAAAGTACAAAATATTGGTCCTTGGACACTAACTCTAATAGGTTTTCCAAAATAAAATTGACACAAATATTATATTATCTACCTATAAATAACTCCAAGTGGTAAAAGGTTACAAACAAATTCATGGTATAAACTATGAAAAAACATTTTCACCTTTTTGATGATAAATTATATTCATATTTTTTTATCCATAGAATCTCATTATGATTATGAGTTATATCAAATGGATATCAAAACTATTTTCCTTAATGGGAATTTAGAAGAGGATATATATATGATATAGTTTAAAGGTTTTGAAGTGCCAAATGAGATTTATAAGTTATGTAAGTTTAAATGGTCCATTTATAGATTGAAGAAAGATTATCAGAGTTAAAATATATGGTTTGATGATGTAATCAAAGAGTTTGGTTTCATCAAGAACTTGAATTATTCTTATTTATATAAGTGGGTTAGTGGGAGTATAGTAATATTTATGATATTTTATGTAAATTCCCTAATGTTTATCAGAAATGGCATCCTGATACTTCATTGTGTGAAGGTGTGGTTGGGTAAATGTTTCTTGATGAAAAATATGGGTGAATATACCTACATACTAGGTATAAATATTAATAGAGATATATCTAAGAGGTTCCTTGGACTAATTTGAAACACATATATTGATATTGGTAAAGTGTTAAAAAAATTAGCAAGGAAAACTCCAAAATGGGGGTCGTTTCTAATGTTTCATGGAATTAATCTTAGGAAGGTTCAAGATAAATCTAAATATTTGTAAAGGATGGATAAGAATCCTTTTTTTCCACCATAAGATATATCATCTATACCATGTAATGTAATTGGCCATATGTCTCTTATGCTTTGATTATAACTGTTATATTCCAATGTAATATTGGTGTGATTCATTAGATTATTATAAAGAAAATTCATAACTACTTGATAAGTAATAATGATATGTTATTATTTTTAGAGGAGAGGAGAACTTTGTGTAAATTATCACACTGATGCTAGTTTCCAATAAAACAAATATGATCTGAGATCTTAATCTAGATTTGTGTTTTTTCTAAATGGTGGATCTATCATTTGTAAGAGTTATAAGAAGGACACCATAGATGAATCAATAATAGAGGAAGAGTACATTGTTGTATCTAATTATCTGAAGGAAATTATTTGGATTAAGATGTTCATTATTGAACATTAAGTGTTTCCTGTAATTAGCGGAGTAATTAAGCTATATTTTGACAATAACGAGGTTATTTATCAAACTAAAAAACCTTATTCTTGCCAAAGGACCAAAAAAATCCTTCATAAATACTATCTCATATGAGAAATCATTGAGAGGGGTGATTTAAAGAACAGTTGGGTGGCTACAAAGGATAATTTAACAGATCTGTTGATGAAACCATTACTATTGAAGTAGCATAAGATTCATGTAGAATCTATGGGTTTATGACACATGATAGATTGGTTGTAATGGTTTTAAAATTTATCATGTTATTATAATAAATTCAATCTTCAATTTTCATTCATTAATGTGTGTTTCAATATTTTTTAAATGAACAGTTGAATGATAATATCCCCTCAAAGTGATATTTTCAGTTGTCCATAACCAATGATCATTACATAGTATTATGGATTGTAATGATATGATAAGGTTAGCATGAATAAAATTTTTTATTCATTATAAATAGTTGTATATGAGATATGAAGAATGGATTCATGGGGTAATAAGTAATGGCTTATTACTTGGATTACCAAGGTATATCTCATGGAATGTTATACAATCATCGATATACTTAGGGGTGTATGATTATTATTATTCCTATTTATCATATTTTTGAGAGATACATAGCATGAGAACCTTCATACTTTGATACCCTACTTACATAAGTTTGAAAATAACTTAGCTAATATGGGGGTTATTGGGTACATTTCTAATCATGTCAAAAATTGGAGTAAAACAAAGATTGGATTTTTCCACTTATATAACAAGAAAAGTGTAACGTCTTAAGATTTTTGTGAAATATTTTTTTCAAATTATTTTAATCTTTTTGATATTTTGTGTTACACGTAACACTGAAATATTATTATATGATAGTTATCACCTAGACATCAGAATGGAGGGTATGAATAGGATTTAATAAATTTTGAAAATATATGGTTTACACATGTATATAAAATGAAATATTTGGAGACAAATTAATTAAAAAATAAAATAAAAAACCATTTTAAAATAAATGAAATATTTTTTTGAAAAAACTATTTTTAGGAAAACAAACATGTTTTAACTCAATAAATTAAATAAACCACTTTTGATAAATGATTCTAATAAAATTTATCTGGTATATATTCAATAAAAGTTTTAAAATTAATCTTATTTTTTTTCTAGACAAGTGATAAGAATAAAGTCAATTTTAATATTAAAAAAAAATTTCTAAAAAACATTTTTGTCACCTTTTTGTGTACTTATTTTAAAAATAATTTTTGAAACTTATATAAAATTTATTTTATAAAATAAATTTAATTTTTGAAATAATAATTTCAAAATTATCTTAGGGTTAGTTTTTGACAATTTTCTGAAAAGATTAATTATTTGACAAATAGTGAAAAATACTGAATTTTAATTGAAACTACCATTTCATTTAAATTATTTATAAAGTTAAAATTATATTTTAAATTGGTTTTAAATAAAAATTAGTTAAATTATAAATCTATTAATTCAATTTAGGTCATTTTAATAATTTTTATATTGAATTTTGATATACAAAACTTGTAAATTTTTGAACATTTTCTCTTTGAAACCCCAACTTTCTCATCACGTCTGTGGGATTAATTTTAAATTAAATTTTTTTTCACTTATTTGAATGGAATTTGGAAAAATGGATTAAATATTTTTAATAATAATAATTTATATTATATAATAAGGAAAAATTATTTTTTTAACATAATTAATAGTAAAAACAGTAAAAAATATTTATCACGGTTAAGGTAAAAATGGGTTTATCAGGGGGTTAAACTAAAAAAATAAGGGTGAAAATGACCTAAAAACTTATTTAAAATACATTTTATATAAATATTTAGACCCTATAATTTATAAGTGTCAATAATAATCTAATTTAGATCCATTTGGAATTTGAAAAATGTGGTTATACCTTTTTCTTTTCAAAAATTACAAGTGTGCCATTCACCTCACTTATAAAAGGTCACCCTCTCTCTGCTCCTCTTCACACCTTAAAACCCTTTATAGTTCAGAAAATACCTACCAAAATAACTTCCAAAATTATCTCCTATAATCCTATAATCCTTATTTTGGGCATAAATATAACCTATGAAGGTTTCTTGTGCAAACCTAAGGAGGTTACCTGAAGAAAAGGTGGAGTTTTTCAATGAGCGTTTTTATTTTATTTTTTCCCACACCTCCTTAAATTATTATTAAACCATGATGATATAATAAAGTAAATATATTAAATATACATATATTTTGTTAAGTTAATTTAATTACCAACAACCATCTTCACTTTCATCAAATAGGTCACAAAATCATCATTCATGTGTACGGAAAACTACCGTCGCGCGAATCAATGTCATTCGTTTTTTCATTAACACCTCTCATGGTTGGGTATAATGATAGATATAACATAGATATATGATATTTATAACATAATTATACCTATATATTCATTATATAATATATAAATTTTTAATTTACATTCTATAGTTGATATGATAATGTCGCTCGTGTGTACGGCGAACTATCGTCTTACGAGGTGATGTGATTTGTTTTTCACAAACGCTTTATATGGAAAATAATAAGGATAAATTTAACGAATATATATGATATAAATGACATAATTATGATATTAAATAAATATTTATAATTATTAAAATATAATATATCATTTTATTTCTTACATATTCACTTACTGAAAGATGATAATGTTGTTCGTGTATGTGTGGACTACTGCCTTCACGAAGCGATGTGACTCTCACTTTTCATCACCACACAACATGGATGTAATTTATAATTATATTTAAAATAATAATATTTTATTTTTTATAATATGATAATTCTATAAAAATATAATATTACTTACCTCCTTCTCATAATGATCATTGAAAAATGGCAATTTTACTCATGCGTACGTATGGCCTACCGTCTCCATGATCGTAATGTACTTCATTTCTCAAACCATATTTCATGATTGGTATTAAAAGTATAATTATTTTATAAATATAATAATTATTTCATTATTATTATTTTTTATATTATGGAACCATGATCAAAGTAAGAGGACCAAAAATAACAAATCAAAACATGCACGAAAAACAAAGCAGTTATTGACCGAAACATGACTTTAACATTGAATTGTTAATAAATGGGTAATAAAAGGTTATAAGTAAATAATATATGGTATGATATATATATATATATATATATATATATATATTTGTGTGGGTGTTCATGTACATGGTTCTGTAATATATGTATTATAAACTTATATTTATTATAATGGAGGTTTGAACGTGTACAAAGGAAGTCGAGACTTATGATAATGGTTTCTTGTCTCACTTTTACTTCCATGATACATGTTTCATATTCACCACTTATTTATTTTATGTGGTTTATGTACTTCCCATGAATATATTTTATTATTATTATTATCCTGAAAATTATTGGGATTTACATATCATTTGATTATTTCTCTTTCATAGGGTTTATAGTTCAAAAGGTACCAAATCGATAAGGGATTTTTGTCTCAATTTTCCTTCCTAGAGATATATGTTATGTTATGAACCTATGTTATATTATGATGTTTATAAAAATACCATTTTTTATTTAATATCATGAATTTATTTATTCTCATGATATTTTAAGTTTCATTTAATCTTATTCCATCATGGGGATTACAATTCAAAGTTATCAAAGTGGTAAATATTTTATGTTACAATCCCATTGTATATTGGGATTGTTTGTAAATATGTTTCTGATTATAAAATCTATTGATCCATATCTCAAGAAACTCATTAATTTTATTCTCCTCTATTTATGTTATGATAATACATTTTTTTCATTTATTTTACTCCCATTATGTACTCAATAATTCAAAAGAATTTTTTTAAGAAAATCCTACTTTTTTTCTCTCTTTGGTCGAAAATACTTTTTCTTCAAAAACCATGTTTTCTAAAAATGTTTTCAATTTTGTTTTTAAAATTATCTAAATGATTTATTAAATACATTTTTAACCATTTTTTACTTTTTACAAAATGTTTTTAAAAGGAATATTCAGGTTGTTTTCTAGACAATTCCCATTTAGATTTTACCAAAAATGTAAAAGGAATATTTTTTATTGTGTATAGCATGATTAGAATTTTCTGCTGTCATGAATATTATTTTATTTGAATATTCCTTTATAAATTTTCAAGTTTATTTTAAAATAAAAGTATTTTCAAATTTTTTTATGAATTTTTATTGTTAAAAATTTATTTTCAAATAAAATTTATTCTTCTCAAGAAATGTTCTAAGTAATATTTTAAAATCATTCTCCATCTAAGATGATATTATTCAATATAAGTTATGATTTTATAGGGATATGAAGAAAGATACCATTCTTATTCTTTATTTTAATGTTTTACCATGACAAGATATTTATGAAACCTATTTCTCTTCCACGGGTTATACTATGATAAAATTATTATGAAACCCAATTCTTTTTCCATAGGTTATGCTATAATGAAATAATGAAATGATTATGAAACCTTCCTATTTTTCATAAGTTATTAATGAAACCCATTCCATTTCATGTGTTATGATGTGATTAATGTTTTATTATCTTTTGGCATGCATATGTATGATTTTCATTATGTAATGGGTGGGACCTGTATCTCCCTAAAATGTATTGGGTAAAGATGGATAAATCATGAGTAAATATGTTATGCATGAACCTGATTACATGGTCACAATGTTATGTGCAAACATTATTACATTTTCACAATATTATGAATGAACCTCATTACATGTTCACAATGTTATGTGTGAACCTGATTACATGTTTATAGTGTTATGCATTGACCTAGATTTCATGTCCAGAATGTTATGCATAGACCTAGTTTCATGTCCACAAGTTTATACAGGGGCCTTATTTCATTTCCTTAACTTAATGAGTGAACCTATCTATATTTATACATGTTCACAATGTTATAAGATAATTTATATTCCACAAATCTATGTCTTATTCCAATGTTATTCTCTCATGGATCATGTTATTTGATTCCCTTATAATTCATGTCTTATGAACTTCCAATATTTAGTTCATGACTCAATATTATGATCTTTGATATCCAGATTATGGTTTTCAAATGTTATCCTCATGTTCTCATACCCTTATCTTATTTTTATTCTCACATATCTCCCTTTTTACCCTTACTAAGAATTTTAGCTCACCCTTTATTATGTTTCCTTTCCCCACATTATGAAGAAATTTTTTAAGTAGGTTATATTTATGAAGACTACTAAAGGGGAAGATCTTTATGGTAGATGTTCAATATCTTTCACCAAATCAAAATATTGTGTACATAGTCTCCAAATAAAAAAACTAGTATGGTCATTGGTTGTGTTTTTTTGTAATGTATTGAAAATTCATTTAAAAAGATGTAATATCTATGTATTAGAATCTTGGGTTGCTATAAAAATACATCTATCCCTAGATTGAATTAGACTGATGAAATGTAAGGTCCTGATTAGTTGAGTCACATATTATGTGTTTAGATACTTAGATGGGGGATATGATATGTACTCATATATGATATGAATGACATGTAATGTATTCATCGCCTTGGTTAGTATTTTTTGGATAATTAACAAAAAATGAGTTGGATATACTAGATTTACATGTTCCATGTATAGTGGTCACTCAATGTTATAGACAAAGGGATTATATAAGTATACATGTGATTTTTATGATACATCTTGTGGTGTACATGTTCTTATAGAGATATGATTGTGTTTTATGGATATCGCACCAGACCCCTTAGTGTCTTGAGTAGTACTAATGCAATGTTAGTGGAATCTCTTTACTTATATATATGAAATAGGGATTTTATAGTTGTTATAAATGTTATTAAATCTCATAGGGTCATACATTTAGGTCCTTGGATAAGGGTAAAATTTTGGAAAAAATGTTTGTTCCAAATGAAGTGAGTTTGATGAAAAAATATATCCCAAAGATTTTGGATAAATTCACAAATATTTGTGAAGTTTTTCATAAATTTCTTATGGGATTTTAATAAACGTTTGAAATTATTGTTTGTGAACTAAAATTTAAATACATAAGATTCATGTAAACATGTATATGATTAATAAATTATTTATAATATGTGTTTGGGGGTATATATATTATATTATATATTCATGTGATGTATATTTGGTTCATTTCATGTGATGAAACAGATAGAACTTCCACTCCCACATAGGTTTTCTTCAATTATGAACTAAAGGTTTTTTATTTATATTAGGCATATTCATTGAAGGAGTTCAATGAATGAACACCAAAAAGATATATTTTTTTGGATCCATGAGATTTCACTCAATACGTTGTGATATGGTTTATGATCTTTGTGAAATAAAGATTTTTTATGATGGTTATTTAACATGATATGATCCTATCTTGTTGGGTGTGTGTGAGTCAACAATCTATAGCCAAAACTCTCTTCTTACTAAAATTTTGTTCATAATTTTTAATGAAGTTATTAGCAACCCTTAAAATTGATATGATTAAAGATCCATAATCCAATGTATTCCCTCGGAAGGAGTAGGTATAGATTCAACTAATCCTAGTGATCTCTCTCAAAAATTATCTGGAGATCAAGAAGATAGAATTTTTGTAAATCAGTATCAAGTATAATCAATTTTATAGTTATTTAACATGTTTGATTTCTTGGATAAATATTGGCATGAGTTTTGGTTTTTTCAATTCCAATAATCATTAGATGATTAAACGAAACTCATCACTACAATAATATTCATGGTTTATGTGATACCCATGGGGCTATAGTCATGGGGTACTTCCTGTGGTAGTATGAATATCCCTTAACAATATGGATAGTTACCATGGTGGTAGGTGTATGTAAAATTTTAAAAAAATATTTAAGGAGTTTTGACCCATGGATCTAAACTTTATATCATAACAGATTCTGACACTAACCTAACTAGTGTTTTATTTATGTTTATATATATTTATCTATATATATATATAAGAATTATAAAATATATATATATATTTATAATTATTATAATAATTATATTTCTATGGGAGGATCCTGGGGCCATGGAGAAAATTGTTTGTGGTGGTATATCCATGTGTTAGGGACCCAACCACCACAGCCCATGCTACTTAGTAAGCGAGCAGTGGTGGTTTTTTACTGATGGTTTTATCTAGTTGGAACTTTATTAAGAATTTTGTTAAGGTTCACACTTTTCCTTTAAAAGTGTTATTGGAAAATGAAAAAATATGGATTGTGGTGGTGGCTGACCAACAGAACTAACCAGTATAGCCAGGTGCATCTGCACCCCCTGTTGATGACAAAGTTATAGATTCATACCCCTCCTCATCCAAAATCTCATGGAAGGAGGCTTCGCAGAATAAAGGAAAGGATATTGTCAAACCCTTTGAGCATAACTTACCCTTATTAGAGAGAATGAAGCGGAAAAAGATGGACCACCAGTTCATAAAATTCATGGATGTGTTCAATAAGTTGCACATAAATATTCAATTTGAAGAGTCACTGACGCAGATGCCCACTTATGAGAAATTAATGAAAGAAATTCTCTCTAACAAAATAAATATGGAGGATTTGGGCACCATTGCCCTAACCAAGGAGTGTTCTGCAGTCGTCCAGCATTCAATTCCTCCCAAACTACAGGATCTAGGTAGCTTCACTATTCCATGTACTATTAGACCATGTGAGTTTAGGAAGACCCTCTGTAACTTAGGTTCCAGTGTGAACCTCATTCCCCTTGGAGTTTTCAAAAATCTAGGGCTCAATAACCTGAAGCTTACCCGAGTAGCCCTTCAGCTTGCTGACCGATCCATTAAACATCTTAAGGGACTACTGGAGGACGTACTGGTCAAGGTGGGTAAGCTGATCCTCCCCACAGATTTCATCATCCTTGACATATAGGATGACTATGAGGCACCTCTCATACTAGGAAGACCTTTCCTAGCCACTGGGAAGGTATTGATCGATGCACACCAGGGGGAGCTGATTTTCTAGGTATGAGATGAGAGAGTCTTCTACAATATCCTCAAGGTCATCAAGCATGCATCATTGTCTAAGAATGAGGACTGTTATGAGATAACCATTGTGAATGATCACCTCAACGAAGGGGATGATATGGTATGTTATTTTACTTTAGATAAATTTATCATTCCAGAGATTCCAGTTGAAGAAGCTCTAGAGGACTTGCAATTCCTAGAAGGTCAGGGCGGCTACTATTGGAAACGTGCAGTTGTTCCTGATATTATAGAGTGGGAAAGGTATAGGTATTTGGGATACCATAAAACTCCCTAGTTCCATTATAGTGTTTAAAGTCTTACCATCACATAGAAGAAATGGTGGGAACGTTGTCCATCATATAGCTCAGGTAAGCAGAGGTAAGTAGGTCGAGCCAACGACCTAAAACAAAGGCACTTTCTGGGAGGCAACCCAGAAGATACACACTGTGTTCCACTTATATACATGGCATGTACTTATTTCTTTTCATTTAACTTATAACTATTATAAATATAAAGATTAACAAAGTAATAAACAGGGATGATGTCAGTGCTGATGGTAAGGTCACTAGAGTTTGTCCGAGTCATCACCGATTTGAATCTATCCCGACCTACCTTCGGCACGGGGTTCCTCCTTTTTCTCCATGTTCTTTATTACATGGAGTGTGTGGTAGTTTTTCATATATATATATTTTTTTATAAGAAAACCCATGGTGGGGATGGATTAGTTGGCCATGTTCGTAACCCGGTTTCAAAAGACCCAAGTTCGAGTCCTGACAACTGCCCCATTTCCATCATTTGTCCTTTTTAATAAACCCACATGGTGTGTATTTCGATATACATCATGTGTTCCATGTTTTTCCTTACTAAATTGAAAAGTTTTTCAACATAAATAACTTCATGTGGGTGAAGTTGGAAGATTGGAAGATTCTCGGCCCTGGATCCAAAAGACTCGGGTTCGAACTCGGCTAATCTCCCTGCTTCATCCCTTTTTGTCTAATTAAAAACCACAATCCGTGCATTTACTTTCTTTCCATATAGAATATTTCAGTTTACTTTAACTACATTTACATAATAAATAGTAGAAATAGTACAACCTTTGATCCAGTGGTTGAGGGCTTCCGTTCGGAACGGCCGATCGCCGATTCAAACCTCGTCCCAAGCACCGGACCAAAGGTTGTACTTCTCTTTTTCCAATTTTAGAACACATGATGTGTATTTACCGATACATTACGTGTATAGTTTTATTTTTGATAAAATATGTATATATATATATGTATATCTATTTATATTATTTTAATTATTAATATTAATTATTATATAGTTTACTATAATAATTATATATATATATATATTAACTTTAAAAAAAAGGATACATGGCGTGTAGTCTATTGTACACGCCGTGTACCTCGACTATAAAAGTTGCAGACCACCCGGCTTCATCCCATGTCATTCAGAACCCTCACCTCTCCCTGTTTCTTCCCCCATACGACACTCGGCTTCCCCACTTCAAAATCCGCTGATTTAGGGCATTTTTCCTTCAAATTCTTCCTGCATTGTGATCCTTAGTCTAGGTACGCCATTCTACACCCTTTATTTTAAGTTTTCATAAGCATTTAGGGTGATTTTAGAATCAGCCGACTGTTTGGCTTCCGTGATACATGGGCATGAATCAAAGAACACACATCGTGTACTTTTGTACACAGCCACACACTGAATTCTTCGCAATTTTAAAATACACGGTGTGTATGTTCGGTACACACCATGTACTATCCCCTATTGTACCCGATTAACTTTTTCAGATGGCCTCATACACCATGTTCACGTACACAACATGTATGTTTGGTACACAACATGTACACCATTTCTTTTGGCCAGCCTATGCCTAGCACTTCACATGACCATTTACCCTTTGTTCTTGAACACGTCGTGTTTTCCTCTCACATGGCGTGTCCTGTATTATTAGCACTACTTACACGATGGTCGTGTCTTTGTAAACACACAACCAGGACCACTATGCATGAACATGACGTGTATGTTTGGTACACACAGTGTCTCCTTACCTGGTCTCAGATGCTCACTTGGCGTGTCTATCCAATGAACACAAGATGCTAACATGCTTTTACTACACGTCGTGTACTTTGGATACACACGCTGTGTACTTTTTTAATTTTTTTTAGTTTTCTCACATTTTCTTATTTTCCTTTTTCTTTTCTTTTTCTTTTTTTGGTTTTTCTTTCTTTTTCAAGGTATAGAAGATAGATACCATTCATGGGGGAAGTGGCCCACCTCCGTCACTGAGGGCGAGAGGCCCATATTTCGTCAAATCTGACTACGACCTGTGATGTCACCAGATTCGGACTCTCTGGTGTACCAGCTCCCTCCATTGGACATCCTTTCACCACTCACTACCTCAGTCAAGGTTGGTCCTAGTATCATCGTACCTCCACCATCTAGCACCGAGCCTCTGATCACCACCCTTTCTTCCCCACCAGCTGCCACTCCACCTGAGCTCTCCTCATACGCAGCTGGTCCATCATCGACCGCCCCATCCAGTGACCCTCTATCTACTGCAGCCACTCTGCCCCCAGAGCCAGCTCCCGCTGTTGTACCTCCACCTAGGTCGGGCCCTGTAGGTGTTCCTTACCCTTTCATGGTGTTCATGGTCACCGATTTGGTGCACGACAGGGTCTGGTGCTTCTCTCGCCACCCAATCCCATTGAGCAGCCTCTATCTTGACAGCAACGTCCCTCAGCAGCTGGGTATCTAAGGTGAGTTAGAGGATCTCCTTGGACACACTCTGTTACTCATGATCTTCCAAGTCAGCACTCCTATTTTTAGGGATTTATTTTTGGATTTTTCTACTTTCTTTGAGTTCGACAGAGCTGAGTACTGAGATACACCTGGTGATGCGGTCCCAATGGTCTGGTTCTGTCTAGGTGACTGAACCTTTTCCCTTACCATGACCGAGTTCGGCCGAGGGTGGGGTTTCTATCCTCATCCCATCACCCCACCCCCTATCTCCACCCTAACCCAACCCAAGAGCTCTGAGCTCGTTGCTATGTGGCGGTAGATTTATGGGTCTGACCACCGCTATACACCTACTTCCCATAAGAGTACCCTTATATTTGGCCCTATCCTTCGCTTCACCCACTGGTGCCTCAGCTCCATCCTTTTCCCCCGCCATGAGGATATGGGGGTCGTGACTGGTTGTGACATGGATCTCCTCACCTATGTCATCTGGCAGGACTACTCGGACCTCCCCTATCTTGTTGCCTCTTATTTCCTTTCCATGTTTACCGGCCATCTGGGAAACCTGAAAGGTGGGTTTTACGGCACCCTCCTTGCCCACCACCTCAGGGTTTTTGATACTTCTCTTCCCCATGACCTGTTAGGTTCCCCCCAGCAGATGGACTATCTCATGCTTATTCTCATGGGATTGTTATGGAAGAAGGGGGTGCTTAAATCCTTGCCTAAGCACCACCCCGACCACCTACTGACCCTCCTGCCCTTGCCGAGGCACCTGCTCCTCCTTCCCCACCCCTTTTGGTTTCGCCACCCCACCCCCTTCTTCTGACCCCTCTTCTTCTGGCCTACCTTCTTCTATTCCACCTACTACCCCCCCCCACCCCCCAACCTTCAGTCTATCTCTCTTTTTCCCTCCACCTAGACGTGATGGAGTAGCACTTGGTTCGTCTCGATCGACGTCAGGACCAACTATAGCAAGTGTTGGGGATTATTCTTCAACATCATGGTATTCCACTACCCCCACCACCTGCCTCTACCTCAGTTCATGGCCCTTCTTCCGAAGCTCCACCACCCTTTACTACACTGGCCACAGATTTAGTTCTCCTATCCACTACGGGCCCAGATATTTCCACCACTACTTCCAGTCTAGGGAGTGATGTAGAACCTCCTATTTCGAGTCCAGATCTTGTGGATCCTACTTCTACGTCTTCTCTTCTGAGTTTAGATTTTGTGCCTCTAGTTTCCATGGCTTCTGATCCTTCTCTATAGGTTGTTTCTGTACCGGATGATGCCTCTTCTGAGGTGACCCCCTGACTGGTTTTTGGACACATGTTTTTCATTATATGTTTATTTGTGATAACTTGTGTCTGTGTATGTTTTGTATGCTTACAGTGTTCTTTATCCACGGCCATCACAGGTATTTTGGCATTCTCTATGCTAGCCTTCTCCATCACTCCTCATCTTTCTTCACCTATACATGAGGGAAGTATTGTTTTTCTATATTTTTTCATTGTTTTCTTTTCTTCCTTGGTTTCCTTATTTTATTACTTCCCCTCGTTCTGGTCCACTTTTGTGTCTCTATATTCCCTTCTTCACTTTCTGTGGAACTTGGTGGACCATGTGAAATATTAAGTATGGGGGGAATCTCTCGACCACTTTAATATTTTCCCTTATCATTATTCTAGGAGATGTCATTATTAGAATATATATTTGAAAATTTAAAGACATTTTGGTTAATCATATTTCTAAATAATAAAGCTGAAAGTGGGAAATTTTTAAAAAATTTCATTCTTATTTTGGTTCTTAAAGTGTTTTAACATGATCGTTGATATATTTTAAATTAAAACTTGTAATCGTTGGATAATTACATAGATTAGACTAATAAATTATATGAAATTCATGACCTAATTGTCTCTTTATTTGTTTTTTCCACTCCTGAGAGGTATTCTAAACCCTTTGTCGTTTTCTTTCTGATACTCTCTTTCCTGAGAGATTCTTAGGATATATATAAATACCATAATTTACAAGTTTTCTTTTCAAAACATGAGTAATTTTTGAGTTACATTAAAATTATTGAGGCATTAGATTGTTTAAACCCCTTTATCTTGAGACCTACCCTACATATTATCTTTGTAAATCCCCTAAAAACCATGAATATCCTTTATAAGAAGCCATATTACAAGACTATTTCCCTTACTAACCTAATTATTTTATGATTTTTCATGATTATTCACTTGAGATTAAAATAAGGGATTGGCAACACATGGCATATTTTTGTGAATTGTCATGAAATTAAGTATGGGGAGAGCCTATTGATCATTTGGGGAATAAAGGGTTCCAAACCTCTATTCGTGGGAATTCTAAAAGGTTCCCTTTATTCTATTTTAAAAAAATGGTACAGACAAAGGGAATTTATACTCACTTATTGGTTTGTGAACCCTACCCAACTAAAGGATATGGTGGTGATGAGATCATTTGATAGATTTTGATGAGGATTCTTATTAAATTGAGCTTAACTTAAAATATCATGCACTGTTATTTAAGAATTTAGCCTCCTTTTTCAAGCCTTAGAGTTATTTATCACATCTTTACCTACCAACCTTTAGCCATAGAAACATCAGCTCCTTATTTAAAAGTCCTCATGATTTTTGTAAATCAATTTTCTGAAGTAGAGAACTATATTTCTTACAAACCTATGGATAGAGTGTATATATCTTTGATTGAGCATAACTTTAATTTAAAACATCTTTAGTGTTGAGTATATTATTGGTAAGGTAGATCATCAAGTGGCTTGCTTATTTTTTAAAGGTTGAAACATGTGTTTAAAAGAGAATGACAATAGTTAATTGAATTGTATATGAGGCATGATTAAAATATCTCCTGAATTGAAATTGTTTTGTAGCTTTTTAGAATTTTCCCCTATGACTAATTATTTACATTTATAATTGACTGAAATCCTTACTTTTAAAATATATACTCTCTTAATTATATGTTTATATTTTCTTGAGGGCAAGGTAATGACTAAGTATGGGGGAGTTTGATGCACCCGATTTGTGTATACATTTTCACATACTTTATTGAAAATAAGAACAATTTTTCAGCAATTACTTACTACTTAGTGGAAAAATACTTTTATTTTGGTAATATTGTTCAATTTCAGGAGATTTATGGCCAAATACACCAAACGGAGGAGAATTGAGAAAAAATTTACAAACTACACGGCGTGTATTTATACACACGCCGTATACATTAAAACTCAGACACGGATTGACCAGGACAAGTACATGCCCAAGTAACCAGAAGCTAGTACACATCGTGTTCACACTATACACATCGTGTACACCATTATAGAAGTAGTTGGCGGATGAGAAAAATTATACACGCCCATGTTGCCAGCTGATGGGGACACGCCGTGTTCAACCTATACACGTCGTGTATACCTTTATAGAAGTGGTTAGTGGCCGAAAAATGAGACCTCACACTATGTATAGAGGCAATACATGTTGTGTATATCTACCTAACAGGCGGTGTCATGTTCCAAGACAAAGATGGCGTATTAGGCTGCCTACCAGCGAATAAAACAATGAAAAAAGAACATTGACAAAAGTACACGCCGTATACTTTTTTCACACGCCATGTAGTTGTATTTCCTATAAATAGAGGCCTTGTAATCCAGTTAAAAATAGGAGAAAGTGTGGAGAGAAAGGGTTATAGGTCCAATGGAAAGAAGCTATGTTTCCATTCTACCACCATTCTACTACTTCACCATTCTATCATTCTACCGAAGAGTCGTTACCTCCTTGAAGTTCCAAGAATGATCACATCAAGTATTGAGGATTTTGTGTTTATCTTTTCTGATATGTGTAACTAAATACCCAGTGTGTTGTGGTTGTGGGAGATAATGATTTGTAATTTAAATTAGTTGTTTTTAATGTGTTTTTTCTATTAAATTCTTCTTATTCTTCTTAAATCACTTCATCTTATCACTAAAAATTCTGAACCAGACCAAGGGCAGAATTTTCAGGTATTTAAAAGTAGAATAACAATGAATATTTCCATGATAATTAGACATATTCATTGACTCAAAATGGACTAATCCAAATAAATAACTGTAAAACACTAACTACCGGACCAAGGAGTTAGTTTCTCCATCTCTAAATATAAGTTTACTGGACTAAGGAAACTTTATTAAAAATTTAAATCCAAAGTGTTGGGTTATTATGAACAAAACAACCTCATAAGCAATTTGATTTAATAATCAACCTCTCATAAATCCACAACCCCAATTCATTTCTCTCTTTATTTTCATCAAAACCAATTTTCTCGTATTTTCTTCTATTCATTAAGTAATTTATTAAATAAACTTAAAACCAATTATTTTTTTATCCAATCATCAAAAATTGACTCTAAATTCAGCACACTTCACTAAGACAAAAATACAAATTAGTTAATCAAAGACAAAAATAACTCATTTTTCCCTGTGGATCGACCCCTTACTAGTACTATACTCGTTAAAGACATTCAGGCTTAGGCTGAAGCAGGTATAGTCGACCAATTATCCTTGTGAAACCTGAGCCTGATGTGTTTACATTATTATTTCTAGCACTACTTTATTTTTTATATACTTGAACACTGCTTTATTTTATACTCATGGACTGGATTGCATTAGATTTGATTGGTGGTGACCTACTAATTATAAATAACACATTCTTCAGGTTGTCGATTGGTACCCAAATAGGCCTCATGGCTGCAATTTAGGATCATGGAAGTACTCAGCTTCGAATGTGTGTTTCTCTGTACTATGATAGATTACATGAATAGAGGACCAAGCTATTACTAATAATATGAGTAGAGATAGATTGGGACTTCTGTTTCATTTGTTTATAATTTTTTTGGTGTAGGTCTACTTCAATATATTCCTCTTACACTTATGTATCATCATAAAATCATATGTATATGATTCTTGTTATTATCTTGTGTCGATTATTTTGTCTGGATGGTTTACTTATGCTATGATCATTTATTAGTATCTTTTTATACCTTTTATTATTTATGATTCCTCTATGTTTACCTTATAATCCATAGGGTATAGTCTCCCCACCGTACCACCTTAGACCCTCACTCCTAGTCTTAAGCCTCTGGTATATGGGAGGCACTCTTGAGGCATAGTTTCCTACAATCTCAGTGCACCATTTTAGTGGCTCCCAGGATAGGAATCTACATGAAATCTATAAAAGAGATTTGGTATAAGCTTTATAATGTTTATGGAGGGAATGTAAAAGTGAAATAATCCAAATATAAAATCAATAGGCCTAGGTTTGAAGATGTGAATATGGATAATAATAATAAAATCATTGATGAATTTTATACAATATTTAATGAAATTATGAGCAATATAATAAGATTTAGGGAACATTTAGTGAATTTATCTATGCTTAAAATGATATTAAGGATACTTCCTAGCATATTTGATACCAAAATATCCTCAATTGAAGATAAATAATTTAATTAACTTTCTCTTGATTAGTTATATACTATAATTGTTTCATATGAAATTATAAAACTGTTGTTTCCAAGAATAAGATAAAAGAGGATAAGAAAAGAGAATTCAAGGTGATGAATAAGATTAAACTCATGGAGAAGAATAAATATTCTCTTACTAACTCTAAACATAATGAATAATGGGATGAAGAATATGAAAAGATCATGTCTCTTATATAAAAAAACATAAAATGAATAGGCGAATACAAAGATAAAAATCCCATAAAATGATTTAAATGTGGTTGAAATAAAAATATTATAGTTGAATGTATAATAAATAAAATTATTAAAACTAGATATGATGAGAACTGTGATTCGGCTCTAAGGAAAAAATGGAATTAATGTTTAAATATAAGAAATTAGTTGTTGGGAAGATGAAATTTCCAAGAAGGAATAATATAATTTTGTTGATTAAAGTGGAAGATGAAATATCTAAAAAATATTAATACCAAGGAAGAGGATATTGATTAAAAATATTTAACTTTTATGGTTCATTTTAAAATCATAGATAATCTTCAAGTTGTGATGATGAAGATAAAGAAATTTCTACTAATCATGTTTTAAAAGCTTAACTTGTGGCATATCTTGATCAAAATTACAAACATAATAAAGAGTTAATATTGTCAAATAAGGATGGTGAGAATCTAAAAGAAAATAAATTTGATTTACTTTAGAAAGAATCTAATTTCATTGAAAAAACATGGTTGGTCAAGGATAAAGTTATAGAACAAGTCAAGATTTTGAAAGTCTATAATGAAAAATCTACTACCAAAAAATAGTAATTTGATAAATCATAATTAAGGTGACCTAATATTAAAAAAATTAATTAATTTAATAGTATAATACAAAAAATCCATTGAAATTAAGTTTAAATCATCATAATCAACTGAGTTTTTTATCCTAACAAAAAGGGTAAAGCCTATTTGGTAAAATATTAAAATTATGTAAATTGGTTGTTCTAAAAATGTAAGTCTTTTACCAATTATGTACATGTTTGGGTTTATAAAATATATTAATATAATAAATAAATATAGAGAAAATAATAAGGAAAATATTTCCTCAAAAATAATTTAATAAGATGCTCAATTTTTATATCGATAATAATCAAATTATTCTATAAAAAAATTCATATTATTATAGAAAACTAATATTTTTAGGATATTGTTATAATTTTCGATCATATAGAAAAAATGAATTTTTTCTAATATGACATATTATTTTATATGTGAAGAAGGTGGTAATTAATGAGGATCCACTTAAAGAATATGATCAATAATAATTAGTACAAGCATGTTGAGAATAAAATGAATTAAAATATAGATATTAAAAATAGATTTGATATATTGGTAGAAGTCTATGAAAGATTTTATTATATCGGTTATAATATTAAAGAATGTATAACTATAATTATAAGATAATTGCAGTAAGTTATTGGAGTTGATATAGTTCAAAGAAGGGGCGATTCTAAGAATTCTTTTATTATTTAAGTTTCTCTAAAAGGAAGTATAAAGAAAAATACATGGATTCTTTAGTGTAGTTATTTTTATCACATGGATGGAGACATAAATATTTTTTAGAATATTAAAATTCATAATGGTGGTTTTATGACTTTTGTAAATGAAAACTCATTAAAAATAAAAGGAGTGGGCACTATAGAAATTGAAGCTCGGAAATTAATGTTTAATAAAGTACTTTTTATTAAAATAATAAAACATAATATTTTGAGTGTTATCTAACTATATTATGATGGAAATGAGGTTATTTTTAGTAAAAAAACTCGCATCATCAATAAATTTAAATATTTAATAACCCTCATTAAGGGATAAAGAACCAATGGTAATTTATTCCAATTATTTCAAAAAAATTATGGAAAAAAATATTTAGAATATAATAAACTATAATCTTTCCCAAATAAGTATGATAAATATCTTTAAAGGTGAATTTGTGATAGATTTATCCAAACTAAAAAGATAGAGTGACGTCATTTGTGACACTTTTCAAAGGGGAAAGATGGTGCAAGGAAGTCATAAAAAAGTGGAGATACAATCTACTAGGATACTTAAAACTAATTAAATATAATTTTTGTGACCTATTGAGACATAATATAACTAAATTTAATATTTATTTTATTACATTCATTTATTATGTAAATATAATTAGGAATTTTGTTTTTATGAAACATAGGTCAGAGTTTGTGAAAAAGATCAAATCTTTAGATTAGATGTTGAATATGAGTTGGGATTATTTATTAAGAAGCTACGAATAAATAATGGAAGAGATAATAATAGTAATTAATTTGAATAATATCTCTCTAATCATGGTATAAAAAATGAGTACATCACTTCTTACAGATTCTAATAAAATGGATTTTCAGAAAGAAATAATATAATTCATGTTGAAATGGTAAGAAATATGTTAGTTAAATTTAAACTCACAAAGTACTTTTAGAGAGAAGTTATTTATGTTATTATAAATATTCAGATCAAATTTTTTTAAGACCAAAATAATGTATGAATTATTATGGGATGTGGTATATAAAGAAACCATATGTGAAATAATTTAAAGTGTTTGTCATTTCATGTTTAATGAAAATAAAAAATTCAAGATCTGGGAAAGTTTTGGTGGAAGACTAAAGAAATAATTTTTATGGGTTATTTATCAAATAAAATATTCAAAAAATTATATACATATAGGTTATTTAATAAAATATATTATTATGAAGTAAATATTATTGATAATAAATTCATTCTGAGTGAGTTTCATGATGATACTTTTAAAAAAATTGATAAAAATGATATGCATAATTCCAAAACTGTGAGTCAATAGAACATTGTAGAAAAATAAAAAAAATTACAATATTGATTAAAATCATACCATTGATAAACAAGGATAAATTGAAAGTGAAAAATTGAATTAAAAAATCATGTAGAAACATTTTTATAATGAAACAATCCTTGGAAATTTGTAATCATGAGTGAAAACTAGGAGAACCTTGAGATACAATAATAAAAAAATCAATTTCACAAATTGAATCACATCTTGTCAAGGAATCTATTGAACATAAGGAGTTTATAGATTATATTAATGATAATTTATATCAAATTGAAAACAATAATACTTGAGATCTTATTCCAAGACCAAAAGGAATTAATGTTATTATAACCTGGTGGATGTTCAAAAATAAACTCAATAATAAATTAGATATTATAAGAAAAAAATACAAATTAGTGTGAAAATTATAATCTTAAGTTACAGGAGTTTATTTTGAAGAAACATTTGAAACCATTCAAATATGTTAGTCCATATTAATGTTCTTGGATATTATAGTTCACAATAAATATAAATTTTATCAAATGGATATGAAATTTTTATTCATGAATGGTGACCTTGAGGAAGTGGTTTTTATTGAGGAACATAAGGGATTTATCCCTGATAATGATGGCACAAAGGTCATTTGGTTGGAGAATTTTTTGTATGAATTGAAACCTTCTCCAGGATCTTAGTATTCAAAATTGAAAAACTGGTTTAAATAGATTAATTTCGTCAAAATAAAGGTTAATAAAAAACTATATGTGAAGTAAATGATTATGGGATCACTAATTGTTTTTTTTTTATGTTGATAAAATAATTTTTACAAGAGATGGGGCATGTACTTATGAGTAATTTTTAATACAAATAAATATGCATTTTAAGATATCTATTATTGGTATAATAATATTTTTTATGGGATTACAAGTTATAGAGAATGGGGAATTTATTTTCTTATATTAGGAGAAATATTTCAAGGAATTGTTAAATAAATTTGGAATATAATTATTATAATAAGCATCTAAACCCATAAAAATTAGTGTGAATTTCCGCAAGGATGTTTCTGGAAAAAGTATGAATAAAAAAGAATTCATAAAGATTATTAAAATCCTGTTATATCTCACACTATCTAGAATTAACATAATTGATGTAGTGACTTTTTATGTAAGATTTAAAAGTGATCCCAAAGAGTAATATGTGAAGGTTTATAAAAGAATACTTATATATGTCAATGGGGTTGTGAATTATAAAATGTTTTATAGAAGTGGTGATAATTTATATTTATTTTACTATACAATCTTGCTCAGAGATGATTTAGATAAAGTAGCAATATAAAGATATAAAGTTTAAGGTTGAAAAAAAACAATTATAATTGGTTTTGATAATCAAAGTGAATTCAATTTATCCAAAAATCCAATGAAATATTAAATATATAATCATATTGATATTAAATATAATTTTATCAAAGATAAAATTTTAAATGTTATTGTGATACTTGATTATTTTTAAACTCATATTAATATTGTAGAATTATTTACAAAGGATATGTTAAAGGATATATTTGAAGAGATAAGATAAAAAATTATGTTCTATATTTCCTCTTACTTAATCATTGTTGAAAATACCCCATAGTTCATTGGATGTGGTTATCAAAGGGGGAGAAAAATACAAAACTCATGTAACGTTTTTTTGGGAGAATCAAAAACTAGTTTTATTAATCTAAGGGGGTATATTTTGAGTATATTATGGGAGAGTAATTATATAATCCCAAAGTGTGTTTGGTTATATTTTTTATAAATATTTCAATATTTATTTTTAAAGATATATTGGATAAAGTTGATAATGGGGATGTTGTTGAAGTTGTGTAAGAAAATTTCTGTATGAAATTTAATAAAGTTTTTTTACGAAGTTAGATAGTGTTATGATGATATTCAAGTTCCTAACATCATGAAGATAATCATGATTCAAGTTGAGTTTGTATAAGTTTGTACAAAGTGTAATAATTCCTGGCCAAGCTCCAAAGGTGAAGTTAAAAGTGATTATTGGATGAAGGTGTATGAATTTTACTAGATGGAAAGGTACAAAGTTACACTAGATGGATACCTCTATGAAGTATGTTATATGGAACTATATGTAGTCTAAGTTATAATTTTTAAAAATTTAGTTGTATAAATATCGATCTATGAATTTTTAGTTGTATAATGATTGAGTTATAAAGTACAGATACACCGAACTGTATTTAGAAGATAGACAGTTTGTATGAATCTTAAGATTATAAAGTGATGAAGTTGTGAAAAATATGAAGTTTGAATTTATGACGTCTATAAAAAGTCAGAGGTATATATTTTAAATATTTATTAGATGGAGGATATCTTTTCTATACTATAAAATAGAGGAAAACCATGCATTTCATAAGATGGATAAGTCTATTATTTTGCAATGGATGAAGGTTCATAGGATAGATACTCAAAAGATCCATCAGATTATGTATCACTATGTCATCAAATGGATTAAGTTGAGTTTTACTAGACAAAGAGAATACAAATTCTTATTGGATGGAGATTAGTATTAAGTCTACCAGACAGATAGATCTAATGATCGATGAAGTTCCATTGAATGTGTTTTTCTCTCTGAATTTTGGATGTTGTGAATTGTACCATGGTAACCGGCTACCCTCAAACCGGCCTTCAGAAAATCAAAAAAAAATGATTTGCAGTCAGATAGAGTTTTCCTGATAGAGTAGAATGAGGTGAAGATATATCTAACAGAGTTTTGTTTTTTCATTCTATCGAATATAGAATGTTTAATGTGTACCATCGGATAGAGTAGTTATTGTAAAATCACAAGATAAAAATTTTTCAAATAGATTTCTAAGGATCTTGATATAAATTTTATAAATCCATTAAAATAAATGATGTTGATATGTTCATTCAATTTTTTTTATCTAGTCAATTTTTTATGAAGTTTGGAGAACGTAATATTGTACCGAGTTTATAGAAATCCGCAAGAATATTTCAAAAGGTTTGAGAGGATTCCCAGTAAATTTGAAATGAGTGGGAAGATATAAAATTAAATTTTGACATCTTTTATACTCTTAATGTTCCTATTTAAAGGGGTAAAAGTAAAGTTTAAAAAGAAAATTTTTCATTGACATGAAGGATCTGAAGTGTTAGAGTTTTTTTATTTTCCAACCAAGAAATATCTTGGTTGAAGATGGAGGTGAATCAGAACAAGTTTCATTAGTTGAAGAAGAATCACAGTGATGGTTTCTGGATGAATTATTACTTGGTTGAAGAAGTTACATTGGACCAAGTTAAATCTACTGAAGGAGGAGTCTCATCGGACCAAGCTTGCTTCATTTGTCAAAGAATCATCAGACCAAGGAGTGTCATATGGAGGTGAATCGGACAGATCACACCATACTCAAGCACATTTATTTAAGGATTAATGGATAGAGATATATAGGATGGATAATTTGGATCCTCATAAGTAATACGTATCAGATGGATTTTGACCAAAAATGATTTTTCCAAGGTAATTTTCATTCAAATTTATAGAAAAGTGAGATTGTGTTTATCCATGAATTTTTAAGATTGGGTAGAAGTTTCAAGGGAAATATACTCTTAAGGGAGTTATTGAAGATCTTGAAGAAGATTTTACATAGGAAAAGTTAATCCAACATTCTTATGGATAAATAACATATAATGAATAAGATGATTCTATAATGGATCAAAAAAGAATAAGGAAGAGACTATATTTGGGGTGTAGAACTAATTACTAAAAAGACTTATGGTTGTGGTGTATAAATATTCATAAATAAAGTGGATATAATAAGGATAGTTGGGTATATAACCAACCATGGTATAGGGTTTTATTATTGTGGTTGGAACCAGGATTAGTTGGAGGAATTATTACTGGGTTCTAAAACTAGTTTTTTATATGCCTTTGTAATATGGAAATAAGTTTGTAAAAGAATCTATGTTGGGGGGATAACCAACATGTAAAGGAGTGGGTCTTTAAATTAAACCATGTAAATATCATATGGTAATATCTCTATATTTATATTACTGCATATGAAGTGAGGTTGAGAGATATCATAATAGTGTATCGAGAACTCTAACAAGTTTTAGAGGTTGAATTCCTTAAGAAGAATTTATAAAATAAAGTGATCACTGAATCACCCCCTCCCTCTCTCAGTGATCCTACACTGATCTGGGAACTTCATAATCAAATTCATAAACCAAAAATAATTTTCATAAAATATGGAATTCTCTAAAAATCATTTTTTTAGTAATATGGTGTTATGATGTTTCTAATTGATAAAATATTTAGAATTTATATGAGCTATTAGAATTGAAAACAAATCCAAAGGGGGAGATTAATAAACCCAAGTAATTTTTGATGGTTAGATATACTTATTATAAATATCATTTGATAAGTCTTAAGGTTTTTAGAACTATTTGTGAGACTATTTGATATGAATAAAAAATTATAATCCTGAATAATTTTTCAAGTTACAGAGAAGATGATTTTTAGAACTTTAACTGGTCAAATATGATTAAGCAGAAGTTTCAAATTATTATGTTAGATTAAAATATAACTCCAAATTTCTACTTAAGATTAACGTGGAAGTTTCAAAGGGTATGTACAATTTATCATGAATCTTTTATAAGATTAAATATTAATTTTCAAATCTCATGTAATGTTAAAAGGGGTTTTTAATGCTAATGTATGTGTTCATAGGAGTTATGTAACATTAAAACAAATGCTATATAAGTATTTTTACTTGAGTACCCATGGATTTTGAATTGGTTTTAAATTTTATTTTATAGAAAAATCAATAAATGAATATTCAAGAAGGTTTGAGAAAATACTTGAACAAGAATTATGAAAATTAAAATGGTTCAAAATTAGTGAATATTTAAATGAGAATATTGGTTTCCACATTTTGAGGATTGTTTTTACATTATTCTTGAGAGAATATTTATAAATGAATGAATTTTTGAAGACCAAAGTTCATGGGATTTTCAAATTTCAAACATGGAAACTATCCATGTGGACATGTTTGAGAATTTAAAAATATATTAATGAATTTGAAAAAAAACGAGAGATAGAGTGAGACCAATGTGAATCTTCTACTAAATTCTTTGTTTAGAATTCCATGAAGAAAGAATGGAATATTCATACTAAATATTTTAAAGGGTCATAAGATTCCTTCATGTTCAAGAGTTTCTTTATTTTCTATTTTTATCAAACTCTGGGCATGAAAATAAGATCTACCTATTAACACTAAATCAAACTAAAGATATATGAATATTTTTTTATTTGTTTTGAACTACATTCTAAACAGAAGGGGTCCTATCTAAATAAAAAGTGGGGGCATACAATCAGGAGATAACTCTTGGGTAAAGGATGATACCTTCAAATATTTTATTCACTTTATAAAATTATTAACCCATCTATGTCTTAGATTTCATCAAACACATCAAGGAAATAGTGAATCACATTAAGGAAAAACTTATAAAAATATTGTATGCTTTAATTTTCTTGGCATCAAAACTTCAATATAGGGTGAATTGATGTCAAATTTGAACTTAAAATTTTATCTCACTTAAGAATGTAAACTTTCCATAAGTTATAAACTTCAAACTAATTAGAGTACAATAAATTATAAATAATAAATATAGTAGAAAAACACTCAGAATTTAAAAAACTAAATTGAGATAAGTGATCCGATCAGAAATTAGAACAATGTAGATAAAATAAAAATATAGAGTTCTATATAGAAAAAATTAAACTCATCTAAAAGATATTATTAAATGGATATTGCCTATAATTCCAATCAAATTAAATATTTAATTTTAATCTAAATAGTCTAGAAATCAATACCAATATCAAAAGTATATAATTTTTATAACTTAGAACTTCATCGATCAACCTAATTGGAAGTTAGATGTTCTGTATAAGGAACTTCTTAAACAAAACCATATTTAGTTGGTATCTCAACCACCAAGATCCACTTTTATCAACTAGATCAGTATCAAGTTCTTCCCTAGGCTTCATCAAACTAATTTTTCCAAAAAAACCAATTCCAATCCTAGGAATATCATCAATCATATAGGAATAGAAGAAAAAAAATTCAACAATAGAAACTTGTACGTTTTGCAATAATCCTCACAAATGGAATCTCTAAGTATCACACTAAAACAATTACAAGTGAAAGTTGTTAAACACTGAGGAAGTTTATAGCTCGATGTAATTTTATCTAACATCCATTTCATAAAGTATAGATTTGGATATATATTCTTTCATGTAATAAAATTCTTTGAGTTATTTGGGTTTAGTTATAACAGACATAGAATCTTTCATAAATATTCTTCTTAATTATGTTCATCTAATTTCAAAAATCTCCAAAAATTAAGTTTATTGTAATCATCTCATCAGAAAAAGTGAATAAAAAGTTGAGTCTATAAAAAAAACAAAATAACAAGAATTTTTGCAGGTGCATGTAAACAAAATAATGTGTTGTTATTCAACAAAAAAACAAATCTAAAATATGTCATTTTATAAAAATGACTCAATGGTCTCCCCCTTTTTGATAATCACAAAACATGGAAAATAAATTCCTCTTAAAATGTGTGAATTTATATGAAATAAATCAATGTAGAAAACTCCATGTAATTTATATAAAACTTACTTCCCATTGATATATGAAACAAATAATTATAAAACTTTCTCCTCTTACTTACTCATTACTTTGTGAACAAAATATTTTTTTAACTTTTTTCAATAGTCTCCCACTTTAACTCAAATTTAGGATTGTTCCTTCTTTATGATGAAATTATTATTATTCTACCCTTAAAATGTTAAACTTTCTCCCCATAATATAAATTTTAACTTTATCCTCCTTTTAATATGAATCTTTTCACTGTAAAACATTATAAATTCTCCTTCCCCCCTTTGGGATATCTTTACTTTATTCTACTCCTGCACACATGCTTTCTCTATTTAGAATCTAAAACATCAGAAACACACATTCTATCTCCCTATTTGGGATTATCAAAATAAAATGAGGGAAAAACTAGAAAAGGAATACCATGATAGTTAAGCATGATTAATAAAAAAAGGATATATTCTAGTCATACATATAAGTGTGAGAAAGAAAATCATATGAAAAGGGATAATTTCTGATATAACTATTCATACATAAGAGTAAAAAATCTAAGAGTAAAAACACATAATCATATGTAAAAGTAAATAATAGATCATTAATTATACATAAATGTAAACCAAAGATCATTAAAATGGGTGTTCTCTTAAGAATAAAACACTTTTAGTGAAAGGTACCTTCTAGAATATAAATATTGTTAAGTACATTGTTCAAGGTAACATATATAAGGTGTTGTTACAAAATATATACAAGATACATCTAATAACTTCTTCTAACACTTATTCTAAAATATATGAAGTTCTCAAATAACATGTTCTCATAATTCTATATAAACAAAGAATTTCCTTCCCCTTTCTTAAAGAGTTTTTTAATGTCAAGAGAATGTGAAACAATAATCAGGTTTTGATCACTTTATAATGATCATGCACATAACTTGTTTGATATATTCAAAACTATTATAATATAAAGGTTTATTGAAGATTTTATCAAGTTGATATTGAATTACAATAAATTCTATAATAATATCTCCTTTCAGTGTGTGGTCCTGGAGTAAATAGTGTCTTATATCTATGTTTTTAGATCATAAGTGGTATATGGGGTTCATAGGAAAAGAAATAGCACTGGTGTTATCATAAAGAATTAGATTTTGAGTAAAACGCATTCCAAAATCATTGAGTGTGTGTTGTTTTTGGGGGTTGTAAGGTTGAAAATATTTAAAGGATGTATCGGAAGGAAGGTAAATACTAAAAAATGGGATGAAAACTAGGTAGAATATGGTAAAGGGAAGGATTGTTCATAGCGCATACCATGCTTCATGAAGCAACATCTCTTTTGTGAGGAACTCATCCATAAATCATCAGCACTGATCCAAAAGGATCTTTCTCCCGCATATCATTATCATTTTTTGGGTTGGATATATCCTTTTATGCCCTCATAATTTGGAAAATGCATGGTACCTTCATAGTGTTTTTATCCCTTTTGAAGCATCGATCATCCCTATAAGTAGTGTAATTTATAAAAATGTATCAATTTTAGGCCTCTTTCAAACCATTTGATTCACTTGTAGCTTAGAGGTGGTTATTTTAAGTCTATCGCATAGCACTACATGAATGATAATTATACCTCATAGTGCTTCACAAAATACCATGTGGGACACTATTTTGAGAAAATAGTTGACCAAAAAATTCCTATAAATACCCTTCTCATTCTTGAAGTAGAGGAAAAAAGGACACGGAGAAGGATAGAGACTAATGTATAGAGGGATGAGAGGGAGTTAAATGCCTTACCTTTTGAGAAGTAACCTTCAAAAAATCCATCACAGGTAAATTTAAAAGGAAAATTAAAGGACTCTATGAAGGTTCATGAAGCATTTCCTTCATGAAGTACCTAATAAGAAACTCATTAATGAAGAAACTTCTATGTAAAGGTACTTTGAGAAACAACTCTATGAACTATGTTTGGAGAGGGTACTTTTTTGGTGGTGCTTTGTGAAAGGTGATTTGCAAAGTAACCTCAAATTTAGTCCCTTCACATGTCACACTCCATTTTTCATAGCATTTCCTCCTATGAAAAATTTAACGAACCAGCCTGGGTCGACCTAACACGTCACCCAAGTTGGCCTGCCACATAGCCTGAAGTGCGCTCCCGATTACCATAGGCTAGTGACAAACACTGGGAATAACCAATTACCACTTGGGAATTATTTTTCCATAGGTAAAATAGAATGAACCATCCATTAAAATATGATGGAAAAACTAATATCATCAGAGTCAATAAAAAAAGATAAGAATATACCATAAAAATGATGTACATCAAGAAAAAAAGCATTCTATAATATGACATATACATGGTATCTCAAAATAAACTACCTAGACTCAAAATAAAGGGAAAATTCCAAATAAGGATGAAGTACAACCCAATAGGTACAGAATAAAAAAAATAACTCCACATGAGTCCATACTTGTGAGACCACATCTCCTCTACAAAACACCAAACGACATTAATCAAAAAGAGACCCCTAGAACATAGTTCTCTTTCTCTTACCTTTTTCCTACAAAAAAATACACAAATTCATAAATAAGGCCTAAGAAGGGTGTGAGGCATGAATCCTGGTAGGATACCATGATGAATAAATTTAATTCTTTTACCCGTGAAACTAATAAACAAGTTTGAAAATATTTTTAAAATTAAAAACCACTTTTAAAATTCACAATTTCCAAGTAAAATTTCAAAATCCCTTTGGTTTCACTTTTCAAAACAAAGCATGGTTCTCGAAAGCAATTTTCATACATGGATTAAGTAATTAAACAAATATACAAGGAATAACATTATCAAACATGGAGAAAAGAAGTAATAAAGGTGATTATAAGCATCAGCATCATTTAACCTTATAGATGGAAAATGAATAAATGGGAAAATCCATCTCATCACATAAAAATGGAACCAATCAATGCATAAAGAAGGTAAACCAATCTAGAATTAGTAATGTATACCCAAGGGATTTAACCATAGGTATAACATGAGTGAGAAAATAATTATACTAGCTTTATAAGTAATGGAAGCTCACAATATCTTCCACAATATAAATTCTAAGAGTTCACATGGTCTCTTGGAAAAAAATATGGAAGATCATACAGTCTTATCACCCAAAGGCTCATACAGTCCCTTCAAAATAAATGGAATCTTTTATGGTCCTCCCTTTAAATATCACACAGTCACTCGGAAAAAACCCTCACTCACACCCCAGTTAACCCACATGCCACTCCATGAAAACATGTCACAAGAAAGTGCCTAAATCATTCAAGCTATAACACAATCCATTTTATAAACTAAACATGCACAATTTAACAAAGAACACTTTATAAGGTAATATATTTATAAAACTACTTTATAAATGCATTTAAAACCACAAAAACCTCTTTGAGTCATTTTATTAAACACTTGGTGGATATAAAAGCCACATCCATTTGGAAAACCCCTATTTAAATACTAAATTACCAAAAAAAGCATGGAACACATCAAACATATAATACACACCAATAATAAATCATATCAATTGAAATTTAAACAATACAAACCAAAGGAGATTGAAACATTAAAGTTATTCCATGGAAATGCCCTTAAATTGAGACACCTACCTCAGATTTGGTCCAAAGCTCATCACCTCTAACAAAGATTTCCTGTAAGATGTAGAAAAAGGTCTCACAAACCTTATCCATGATAAATCAAACCAAAAACCCATAAACAACCGAATATTTGTCCAAAACCACCCTTAGGGTTCCATAACTCCATACAAATGGAAGAAAGGGTCTTGAGGAGGGAAAAGGAAGGAAAAATAAAAGATAAATAAACTTACCTTAAGGAAAACCACAAATAATCCAAAAGGAAATCCACCAAGTAAGTAGGGGGAGATCTAAAACCAAGGGAGAGGAGTTACAAATGTGGGGGAAGAAAAAATAACCCCAAAACCTTGAGAAATAAATAAGGAAAAAAGGGTAAATTACCACTTTTAATGAGTTAAATAGGGTCACATGGTTTGTACACATTGTTAGAAAAACTATGCACCAACCATGTGGATGACACTATCCACCCGAAACATGCCACATGATTTTAACTGGAGTATCTCATAGTTCGAAAAACCATGCTTAAACCATGTGAAATTATAGTACCCCTGACATGGTTATCACATATTTTGGGAAAACCATGTGTTAACTATGTGCCTTAGTCTATCTTCCCCAAAACTCTTGATTTCAACCCCTAACACTCGAGAACTCCAATAACACACCCAAGTATAAATAAAATCAAAATAAAATATACTAGTAAATCGAAGGGTGTCGCAAACTCCCCACCATTCCACTTTATATCCCTAGAAAGTCCTGAGGCTGCACTATAATAAATTAGGTGAGGCCACTACTCTCTCATCCAACCTTCCCACTCCCATGTATCATAGCTATCAATTCCATGATTTCAGAGCACATATACCAATAGGATCACCTTATCATGAAGAACCTTTCTATAAACATCCACAATATGAACAGGCTACTCCACCATAGTGGTATCAGGATCCAACTCCAAATCTTCCCACTCCAACACATGAGATGGGTATAGATGGTATATCTTCAGTTGGGATACATGGAAGAAATCATGAATCAAGTTCATCCATGGTGGAAACTCTAACTGGTAGGATACATTCCCAAAATTCTCCATAATATGAAACGGACCAACCTAACATAATGCCAGCTTCCCATGATTTCCCAAGAAACAGAGACCTAACAGAAATGTTACCTGAAGAAACACCTGATCCCCAACCTGAAACTCCAATGGATAATGACAATGGTTATCATATGACTTCTGGTAGCTCTATTATATTTCTATCCATTTATGAATCATTCAAACTATCTTAGTCATATACTAGATAAGTCTTGGTCTAATCAAAGAATTTTCTCCCACTTCAGCCCAACACAATAGGGATTTGCATGGTCACACCTAAAACACCTCAAATGGGTCCATCATAATCAAGGAATGATAGTTGTTGTTATATTAAAACTCGACTAACAGTAGGTGGATCTCCCAAGAACCACTAAAATCAAGTACCAAAACATATCCTCAAGATTCTGGATGGTCTAAACCACTAAAATAAAGTACCGAAACATCTCCTCAAGAGTCTGGATGGTCTAATTATACTATCTGTCCTTCTATAGGTGATATGCATTGTTCAACCTCAACTATGTTCCTAGATCCTCTTGGAGTCCCTTCCAAAAGTGATATGTAAAACAGGAATCCAAGACTAACACTATTGTTGAGAGAACTCCATAAATCGAAATAACCTCTCAAACATATAGGCATATGAGATCCTCTACCTTCATCGAATCTCTAATGGGTAGAAAATGGTCTAATTTTATAAGATGATCAAAAATCAACCATATGGAATCCTTCCCACTCAGATTATGAGGTATCCTGGTCATGAAATCCATAGATATCTCGTCCCACTTCAACATTGGAATGGGGAGTGGTTGAAACAACCCAGTTGGTCTCTTATTCACAAATTTGATCCTCTGGAAGGTCAAGCATCGAGAAACAAAGTCCTCCATGACACATCTCATCTTAGGATACCAGTACCATCCTCTCAAGGTATAAAAAATCATGTTCACCCAAGGGTGAACAACCCAACTAAAATGATGTGCCTCATGCATCACCTCTCAACTTAGGATCAAAAGAAAAACTAACTACTTTTGGAAGAGAGGAGAACCATCGGGAGACTGAGACCAATCACCTGAGGTCTCCCCACCATTTAAATCACTACTAATCTATTGGTACTTGGGGTCAGACACCTGCCCAGTCCTAACCCACACCATGAGAGAGGGTGTAACCTTCACACTAGCCAATAATACTTTCCCTCCATCCTTCTACATGTGTAGTCTTATTTCATCAAACAAAATCATCAAACCCCACTCATCCACTGATTCCTGCACTTCCTGCATGGTAATATTCCTACTCAACATGTCGGTGACCACATTCCCATTCCTAGGCATATACATAATCTCAAATTAAAAAGTATAGAGGCACTCTAACTAGTGCCTATTCCTGATATTCAGGTCCATATATGTTAAAATGTACTTCTGGATATTATGATTAGAATACACTGTGAAATGCTCCCTGAAGAGGTAATTTCACCACATATTTAATTCATGTATAATATCTACCAAGTCTAGGTAATGGGTGGTATAATTTTACTCATGTGGGCATAGCTACTGCGATCCATATGCTACCACATGGTCATCCTACATCATCACACACCCCAAACCCACACCATAATCATCAAAGTACATTATATAATCTCTCCTGGGATCAGGTAGAATAAAAACATGAGCTGATTTCAAATAGGTCTACAACTAATCAAAATAAATTTTCCATTTATCATACCACTAAAACTTCACCCCTTTCCTGGTCAGAGTTGTCAATGGAGAAGATGGCCTAGAGAAGTCCTAAAAATGAATATAATACTTAACCAAGACCATAAATCTACAGATATTGAACAAATTGTTGGTATACTCCCAAGACATAACTTTTTGAACCTTATCTGGATGTATGGAAACTCCTTCCTCAAAAATCATGTTACCCAGAAACTTCACTTCCTGAATCCAAAACTGGTACTTGTTCAATTTTTAATATATATGATGCTCTCTAAATAAACCAAAAAAAACCTCTATATAGTCCACATGATCCTCCTCCATCTTGGAATACACCAATATTTCATCTACAAACACATCCAAAAAGGAGTCCAAAAGTGATGAAATATCTAGTTCATTAGAGCCATGAAAATATCTGGAGAATTGGTAAGCCCAAATGGAATAAATTAATACTAAAAATTTCTATATTGAATTCAAAAGTTGGTATTTGTAACATCCTATTTCTAGTCACTCAACTGGTGGTACCGCAATATAAGGTTTATTTTTGAAAACCAATAGGCCCCTCTAAGCCAGTCAAATATATAATCAATTCTCGTAAATGGGTATTTATTATTTACCGTCACCTAGTTAAGATTATGGTAGTCTATAAAAATTCAGAGGATAACATCCACCTTCTTTTAGAATAACACTAGAAAATAACACAGTGACATGCTAGGGTGAATAAAACCCTTACCCTCAAGATCCAATAACTAGACTTTTAGCTCCTTTATCTTGGATGGATTCATCCAATAAGATGGCAAGGAAATCGGGCTCATCCTGGGAAGTTAGTTGATAGTAAACTCAACCTATTACTAGAGAATAAATCATAAGATATAATTTGGAAACTTGTTTGGATACCTATCCATGACCACTGAAATTTCTCCCAAAGAAGATTTCTTAATAGCCTCAAAGAACAACCTAGACAACTCGCATGAGACCAACCCCAACTCAGAATCAACTAGTCCCGACCTCCATGATCATGAATCCCACTCACCCTGAAATAAATGGGTTCTCCCATCATGAGTAAGGAACCATATCATATAGTGAAAAAATTTGACTAGTAACTTAAATATAATCAACCAATATGTGCCAATAATGAGTTTGAACATGTCCAGGTCTAGAATAAGGAGGTCCTAAATGACCTCCACACCATATACTAAAACATGGTACTCAGGGAAATTAAAACATTTCTCCTTCTTCCAACCCAACAGGGTTATAAAATCCATGACATAAGACATAAACTCATCCAGCATACCCAAGGCATAAATTAGCTTAAGTGAAATGGAATAATGGTATGAACCTATATAAAATAAAACTAATTTCATAAAAGAATAAATAAACACTATACATTGAATGGTGGTTGACCCAAAATATGAGTCCTTTGGAATGACCTCTTCTATATGGACTCACCCTAGCTTAAACCACTCTGATTCTTCTTCCCCTGGTGATAACCCCCCCTTCTATGCGGATGAAATCCTCCACCCTTATAATCCTCTAACTGCACCTGATATCCCTTCAAGAAAATGGATCCTACACCACTCCCACACAAATACAATAGACAAAAATATTGGATATAGACCAACTTATCACACCGATGGTATACCCTTAGAGTCTCTGAACACTGATTCCCGGTGTGTCCAGTCTTATAACATTGATAATAGACAACTATTCTATGCCCCCATTGAAACTACATGAGTTGATCTTGAAGAGTGTTGGACACTCTTACCACTACCTCTCTTAGACTCATCCTGTTTTTTCTTCTACCCTGAATATGAACTATAGTTATCACCTACTAAAGAAACACCACTAATACCTATCTCGACAGAAAAAAATTTCTCTTCCAGATCTACCTTTTCAACCACCTCTGAATAGGTCAGTAGGCATAGAAGAATGATCATAGATCTGATCTCTAGCCTCAATCCCATCTCATCCTTGAGATAATAATTTTCAAGAAGGTTCATAGATACATGAACCAACTTAGTAAATCTATCAATGTACTCCATCACTGAATGCTCACCCTAATATAACTTTAGAAACTCATAGGCCTTTTCAACTCTCAAGTTATCTAGGGAGAACTACTAATTAAATTCCACTTTGAAAGTGGTCTGTGTTGGATCCTCATACTTCCCCGAAAGCACCATCGAATCCCACCAATTCCTACCTTGTCCATCTAGAACATACATAGTAAATTATACTTTAGAGGTCTTAGGGGTCTTCAAGAACTCAAAGATCTTCTCGATATGGTCTAACTAATCCTCAATATCATTAGGTCCCTTGTCTCCATAAAAAACTAGTGGACTCTACCTCAAAAACTATTTAGCATGCTCCACAATTCATGTTTTCTCATGAATACCTATTTGAACCAAGGTTTAGATCAAACGAATCACTGGATCCACCAAATCTGAATCAACCAAAGGGTTTTCTTGTAGAGTACTCTCCACCACACCCTCTCTATGATAATACAAGGTCCTTCTAGGATTCACTATATACTAGACACGATGTGCAAGCTTCATTAATCGTAAATCAACATCAAATAACCATAAAAATACTAAAATAAGAAAACCCCAACATGAGAGCTGCAAGAAAATTCAATAAGGAGTATAAACATCATAAAAACAATCCATAACGAGGCTCAAAACATAAACATAATCTTGAACCACCCATGTAAACTTTTGTTTCTTCACAAAGAATAGCTGACTAAGCAGTCCATCATTCCTACCTCTCGAGTCTCGATGGTCCTAGATCTAAGACACCACTAACTCCCAAATAAAAAAACATTTTATGATACCATTTTGTAATGAAATAACCCAGTTTTACCTAAACCTTCACCTGATTCATCCCTCCATATAGCTCGAATCATGCTCCCGATTTTCACGGTCTAGAGATAAGAACTAGGCATAACCAATTACCACTTGGGAAGAATTTCACCATAGGTAAATCAGAATGACCCATCCATTAAAATAGGATGTTCAAATAAATATCATTAGATTCAAAAGAAAAATATAATAAGATACCATAAACAATTATGTACATTAAGAACAAATAATTCCATAACAATACATATACATGGAATCTCAAAATAAACAACCCAAACTCAAAATAAAGGGGGAATTTCCAGAAAAGACCCAAGTACAACCCAATGGGTTCAAAATAATAAAAAACAACTCGACATGAGTCCATCCTTGTGATACCACGTCTCCTCCACAAAACATTGGATGGTGGTAATCAAGAAGATCCACCCTGGAATATAGTTCTCATTCCCTTACCTTTTTCTTGAAAAATGAAATATGAAAATGTTCAAATAGGGCACAATCAGGGTGTGAAGCATGATGCCTAGTAGGATAAAACTAAGAATAAATTTAAGTATTTTACCCATGCAACCAATAAAATAGTTTGAAAACATTTTCAAAACTAAAAACCACTTTGAAAATACACAATTTACAAACTTTCAAAATACCTTTGGTTTCACTTTTCAAAACAAATCATGGTTGTCCAAGATAATTTCCATACATGTATCAAGTAAATAAACAAATAGACAAGGAATAACATGCTAAAATGTAACCAAAATGAATAATCAAGGTGATCATAAGCATCATCATCATTTAACCATATAAATGGAAAATGAATAAATGGGAACAAATCATCTCATCACATAAAAATAGAACTAATCAATGCATAAAAAAGGTAAACCAATATGGAATGAGTAATGTGCACCTAGGGGATCTAACTATTAGGTCTAACATGAGTGATTAAATAAGTATGATAGATATCTAAGTAATATAATCTCACATGATCTTCCCCGAGCCCAATTCCAAGAGCTCATATGGTTTCTCAAAAAACAATACGGAATCTTACATGGTCTTCCTACCTAAAGGCACACATAGTCCCTTGGAAACAAATGGAATATCTCACGATCCTCCCTCTAAGAATTACATAGTCACTTGAACAAACCCCTCACTCAGACACTGATTAACCCATGTGTTACTCAATGCTAACACATCACAAGAAATATCCCACATCAATCAAGCTATAACACAAGCCATTTTATAAACTATAAATTTCCAATTTAAAAAAACACCATTTCCAAGGTGAAATATTTATAAAAACACTTTATAAAACCATTTAAAACCACAAAAACCTATTTGATCCATTTTATCAAACACTTGGTGGGTATAAAAGCCACACCCATTTGTAAAACCCCTCTTTAAATACAAAATATCTCAACCAAACCATGGAACACATCAAACATGGAATATGCACCAAGAATAAATAATTTTAATGGAAATTTAAATAATAAAAACCAAAGGTGATTAGAAATTTAAAGTTATTCCATAAAAAACACCCTTAAGTTAAGACACCTACCTCGGATTTGGTCCAAATCTCATCACCTTTGATGAATACACTACCAAAAAAGAAACCTACACCCATGGTTTTGAACCGTGCGTATAGCCCCAAAAACCATGGGTATAGTATATACCCACGGTTTTGAGAATTTTCTCCAGTTAATCCATCTGTATATATCTAAGTTATTCCCACGGTTTGAAAATTCTATACCCACAGTTTCAAAACCATGGGAATATTTGTATGCCACCGTGTCATTAACCCTATACCCATAGTTTTGAAACTGTGGGTATAGGTTTTAAAAAATCTTCGGTCGCAGATTTCAATCCCTAGACTACCTATATACAATTCACATGCCTAACCATTACACTATATTGTCTTATAGGTATATAAATATATATTTACTTATATATATTTATCTAAGTTGTGGCTATAAGTGTAAAATTGTGGAAAAATGTGTTCTTACGAAATTTTGTTCTGTCCCATAAATTTTTCTTTTCCTTAACATAGGAAAGTTATACTAATGGTTTTGAAAAACCATGGGTATAGGCATGACCTATACCCACAGTTTTTGGAGAAACATGGGTATAGGTCTTGAAAAAAACCCTATATCTGCAGTTTTTTCAAAACCATGGGTATAGGTCTTGTAAAAAACCCTATACCCACAGTTTTTGAAAAATAGTGGGTATATGTAACAATTTCCAACCTATACCAAAAGTTTTACAAAACCATTGGTATAGTTTCCCATCCAATCCCTATACCTATGGTTTTTGGAAAACTGTGGGTATAGGGTCATTTTCTAGTAGTGAGACCACCCGAAAAAGGTAGAATAGGTTTGTTTGCACCTAAGAAACAATAAATCAATCCAATAATCCAATAAATAACCCTATATTTGTCCAAAACCACCCCTAGGGTTACATAACTCCATTAAAATGGAAGAGAAAGGCTTGAGGATGGAAAAGGAAAAAGAAATCAAAGATAAATCAACTTACCTCAAGACAAACCACCAATAATCCAAGAGGAAAACCACCAAGGAAGGATGGGGAGAGAACCACGACCAAGGAAGAGGAGCTTCACACAAGGGCGAATAAAAAATAACAACTAAAACTTAAGAAATAGATAGGAGTAAAAGGGTAAATTTCCACTTTTTAATGAGTTAGATAGGGTCTCATAGTTTGGATGCATGGTTAGAAAAATTGTACACCAACTGTGCGGGTTCCAATGTCCACCCAAAATAGGCCACATGGTTTTATTTGGAGTTTCAAACAGTTTTAAAAACCATGCTAAAACCATGTTAAAATGCACTATCAAAACTGCATAACCCCTCGCACAGTTGTTGTGCGGTTTGGAAAAACTATACACTAATCATGCACTTGGATCTGTCTCCATAAAAACTCCTAGTTTTGACTCCCAATACCTAGAAACTCCAATAATACACCCAAGGATAAATAAAAATCAAAATAAAACATAATAATTACCCAGTGTGTGTCATAAAAAATGGGTGGATTTAGAGGTGTTTATTCCCCTTTCTTCCATTATTATGTCCCATGAAGCATTTGGACCTTCTATGACCATTTATAAAAGTAAACAAATAATAAATAAATGGACTTCCCATGTGTTATATCCTTTATTAAATTCACCCACCAGGTTCACACCAACTCATATGACCTCTATGTAATCTATATGATGACTGAGACCCTTTAAATTTCTATATTCTCAATAACACGTCTTTCATAAGGAAATTCCAATGAGTAAGCCCCATTCTACCCATAAGTGTCATCTTTTTCATGAAATGTGAATCTCCGCAACAAGATGTTAAACTGCATGGAAAATTTCCTTATTATAATATGTAAAACTACAAGCTTACCCAATTCAATGAGTGTAGGATTCCACATATTATGAGTATAATATTACACTATATCCATGGTAATCCCTCCTATAGTAATACCTTAGTCTATCGTGTAATATTCCATAATCCCCATGCCTTCATACCCTATCATGGCCTATTAATGGGTAGTAAAACAGGAGGTTGAGATTCCAATTTGGGTATGATACCCAAGTTAATTCTCATCAATGACATTATCAATGCATCTACTCATAGGTCATACTATTCAGGTACAATCCCCGTCTAGATTTAATTATGTATTTTTATACAATGTGATTGATTTTGTTTATATAGTGTTTCTCACACTGAGCATGACTCATGTGAGGTTATATATTTAAGTATATCATTCCATTATCATAAATAAATTCCTCCTTATGGGACCTCTACTAGGTTAATCCCCAACCTATTCCAAGGAAGATCTATATGCATAAGTCTAGCTCAATTTTTTACTTCTTCACCTTTCATGACACCGGTATCCCTGCAGCATGACGTTAAACTGTGTGGACAATGTTTTAGTCACCTGATATAAAATTGTAAAATAGTTTCCTTGTAGTATGATGTTAAACTAAATTGTATTTTTATATCATGTGACCTTAAACTATGTCATTAAAACTATGTGGGAATTGATTCCTATTTCTATGGGATATGTAGGATGCCTTAAATAGGTTCAAACCCAACATCATAAACCCAATATCATAGAACTGACATCATAAACCCAATAGCATAAACCCAAAATAATCTATCCCTATGTGTATATATTCCATATGAGATTATCTATATCCTTCCATCACATATATATATTCCCATGATCTTGTATTTTCCTTTATCCAAGTCCATATCCCCTAGGAAACTCTCTTTATTCAGATATATTCCCAATAAAATCATGCCCCCACCCTAAGGGATATATTCCCTCTTGGTCTTATCATATCACCCCACTGGTCCATATTCTATGTGGGGATAATCCTCATAGGGCCATGTTTTCTATAAAACTAACCTAATATTATGGGTATATATTCTCTATGGGGTGAATCAAAAAGGGTCACTCATGTGTAATTCCAATACTAACCATTGCTATGCATATTTCACCTAGTTGTTCTTACCACATAACGTTAAATTTCATGGATCGATCCTTATCACACAAACTTAAAAGGTACAACATTTCCCATTAAGTGGCACCAAACTATGTGGGTTCTAATTACTTTTATAAGGATACATAGGAATCCCTTGTTATGGGCTTGATCACAAAAGCATTAACACTTATCACTTTCCTATCTCGTGATAAACTCAAGAGTTCCCAGCTGTAAATATTTAACCCATAACCTTCCTTAAAATTAAGCATCATCAAGTAATAAAAAAACAAGATTTATAAACTTAGATTCATATATATGGAACCACTAATAGATAACCTCGGATACATACATATGTTCATGTTGATAGAGAACCTATAATATATACAAATGGAATGTCAGGATCATCATACATTTTTTAGAGGATTCTTTCCTACTCTTGGACTCTCTGATTGATTTAATATATATTCCACAAATCCTTCCCATATCTTAGTGTAAAATAGGTTACCCTCATGCCAGTGATTATTTGTTAACATATATTAAAATAAACATCTATATGTATTATATGTTCTCCATAATCATAAACATCTATATGTATTAGAGGTTCTCCATTAGTGGTACCATATGTATGTATCAAAGGTTCTCAGACTTATTTCCTTATTACTTTATGATGCTTAATTTTAAATAGGTATATGGTTTAAAGCTATATAGTAGGGCACTCTAGAGTTTATCATCATCCAATAAAGAAATAAATTTTTATGGTGTTGGGATTAGGCCTATAACAATGGATTCCTATATATCCTTGTAAAAGGAATCAGAAACCACATGGTTTGGTGACACTTAATATGATATGTTTTACCTTTTAATTTCATGTGATAAGGATTGATCCATGTAGGTTAACTTCATGCAGTAAGGGAAACTTGGTGAAATATTCCTAGTGATGGCTGGTGTGGGACTTATGCATGAGAAACCCTTTCTGATTGACCTTGTAGGGAATATCACCCCACAAGATTAGGTTGGTTTTACAATGAACATGGACCTGTGAGGATGGGACCCATAGGGAATATGTCCTAATATGGTGATATGATAATACCCATAGGTAATTTGGCTCTTAGGGTGGGGGCATGATTTTATTGGGAGTATGGACCAATAAAGAGAGTTTCCTAGGGTATATTACTCTAGACAAAGGGATGTCAAAGCTAACATGAATATATATAGGTGGGGGAAGGACATGAATGATCTCATGAGGAATATGTACCCATGGGGATTGATGATATTGGATTTATAATATTGGGTTTATGATGTTGGTTCTATGATATTGGGTTTATGATGTTGGGTTTGAACCTCTTGAAGGTGTCTGATATATCCCATCAAAATAGGAATCAAATCCCACATAGTTTTAATGACATATTTTAAGTTCATTTGATGGGTCCATACCATGTAGTTTAACATCATACGATAAATAAGTTGTTATTTAATTTTATATCATACGACTAAGAAATTAGTTAGGAAATTAAATTTCATGTCGTGTGGAATCCCATGTTGTGAAAGGTGTGATAATAGAGAATTGAGTGAGGCTTATGAAAATATGGATATCCTTAGAGTAATTTTAATTAAGTTAATGGTTTTATCTTCTTATCCCACAGGATTCATGATTGGTGTGAGAAACAAGTGATAATAGATGATCGAGTGTACTTTATAAAATTACAAAATTAAATCTTGATAGGGATTATACCTAAATAAAAGTCCCATGAGGATCCCTGACACATTTATAATTTCATCAATGGGAACTGCATTGGATATCATACCTAAATAGGAACTTAACTTTCCTATTTTCCTACCTATTATTAGGTCGGGATGGTTTATGAAGGTAGGAGGGGTATAGAATCTTGTAAAAAAGACTAGGGGATTCCTCTAGGATGGATTCCCATGTATGAAGAGTTACCGCGTACTCAAAATATAAGGTATCCAATATTCATTTCATAGGGAATACCATGTTGGTTTCATTGGTTGATCTTATAGTTCCACATATTACACTGAGGTCATTGGCCACATAGTTTAACATCTTATTGTGTGGATGCACATGTCATGAAAAGGATGACACTCATGGGTAGAACCAAGAATACACACTATATCTACCCTATGAAATATGTTTCACTAATAATATGGCCTTTTGAAGGGTATTTTTTATCATAGAGATTCCCTTTATTTCATTTGAGTTGGTGTGGGCCTATTTGGTGACTTTATCAAAGGATATAATACATGGGAAGTCTATTTGTTCATTATTTCATTACTTTACTGAATGGTCATAAGAGGTATAAATTTTTCACAGACTATGGAAATGAAAGATATGTGAATAAAGATCTCTAAAGACACCTATTTTTCATAGGAGGAAATTATATATTAAGTGAGTGTGGCATGTGAAGGGACTCTATTTGAGGTTTCTTAGTTAAGCACATTTCATGAAGCCCCACCCAAAAAAACCCTATATGAAATTAGTTCATAGATTTGTTTTATGAAGTCCCTCTATGTAGGAGGTTCTTCATGAAGAATATGCTTCATAGGTGATTTGTGAAGGAAATTATCTGTGGGTTCTTTATGAAGTCCTTTCCTTTTTCTTTTAAATTTACCTAAAAAAGATTGTTTGAAGGTTTCTTCTCAAAAGAGAAAGACTTGGCCTATTTTTGGTATATCTATCTATCAGTATCTATCTATCTCTATTTATTTATGTCCCCTATATCGGGAAGGATTGGGGTATTTATTTTCATTTCCTGGCCAACCATTTTCCCAAAATTGAGGTCCACATGGTAGTTTGTAAAGCACTATGTGGTAGAAATCACATTCATGTAGTTTTATGTGGTGGGATTAAAATCCCTTCCTTCATACTTTAAGACAATTAAATGGTTTGTGGGAGGTCTAAAATTCATGCCTTTCCACAAACAACACTACTTATAGGGAAAATTAGTTCTTCATGAAGGGATCAAAATTATATGCAGTTACTCAGACTTTAATGAATTTGGAAACTAAAACCTATATGTGGGAGTGTACAAAAATACACCTTCAAACCATAAATTTCAATTTTATGTAGGATAATACACATTGTAGATCAATTTTAATGCTTTGCAGATGAGGTCCTTATAAAGGAGTTGTTTCTTCATGACACGTGGTATGCACTATGAATAATCCTTCCCTTTTCTAAATTCTACTCTACTTTTCATCCCATTAATACCATTTTGGGGTAATGACATTCCTTCTGATACTTTATTTTAATCATTCCAACCTTACATACCCCAATAACTATATCCTCAAAAATTGGGCACAAAACATCTATCTTTCATATATTCAGCTTCAAAAGTGTAAATTTAAACCGAATGTTACTTATTGCTAGACCAAGAGACTATAGTTTATATAAGGAAATGATATATTCTATATATATTGTTCTTATCCATCCTATAATCTCTAAAATCTTCATCTAAATAACTCTTAAGAATAAAATCATATCCAAAAGAATCAAATCATCCATTTTTAGAAGTTTATTTAAGGTAACATAAGATATGTTTAACTACCTTATGATGAGACACTCTCATATTGAATGGAATATTATGGATAGGTAAAAAGAGTATATAATGTTCATTCAACTATATTTCAGGTAAATTAAACTTATGATCATCCCTCTAAACAATTTTTAATCTATTAGTTTCTTGGATTCATTGAGATCAAGTTAACATGAGGTACCTGCTGGAGTACTTATTCTAAAAACATTATCAAAACCATAATTCTTATGTAAATATCTGATATACTTATATTGAGTTAAAATAATTCCTTCCAATATCTGAGTTATTTTCAATCCAATAAAGTACCTAATTTCACCCATCATGCTCATCTCAAACTCACTTTTCATAAATTCTAAAAAACCATATGCAGGTGTGTTTAGGTAGAACTAAAAATGATGTCATCAATATATATTTTCATGATCAGGGTATCATTAAAAACATTCATGATTAAAAGAGAAATTTTTTCCAATCCTTTAACAAATTCTTTTTGAAGTGAGAATCTATATAATCTATCATATCATGCTCTTGGAGATTTTTTATGTCTATAATGTTCCTTAGTGAGTTTAGAAACATTTTCCATAAAATTAATATCTTCAAAACTAAGAGTTTGTTCAACATAAACCTCATTATAAACATAATTATTAAGGAATTCATGCTTTGCATCAAGTTTATATAGATTAAAACTCAAGTGAGTTGTGAAAGATAATAGAATATGAACATATTTGATCCAAGCTATTTGAGAAAAAACTATCCATAATATATTTCCCTCTCCCTGATTATAACCCTAATCTATGATTCTATCTTTATTATGAACAATTATTCCATTCTCATCACACTTATTTTAGAAGACCCATGTGACACCTATAATAAAAATATATTTTTGATACATAAACAAATTCCAAGCCTTGTTCCATTAAAATTGATAAAGATTTTATTGTATAGTAATTATACAAATCTTATCACCCAAATCATCATCTACCTTTTTGGGTTCAAATTGAGATAAGAATGCAAGATAATTACATTCATTATGAAAATAAATTTTGGTTATAATTGGTTGATCTATATCACCAATGATATTATTAGTGGGATTATTCTTTAATATCATTCGGTTTTAATGTAAAAAGAAGGTTGTTTTTATCTACCAAATAAGTATTTTCTATTAGATAAACATAAAAAATGATAATTTTCAATTAATATATTTCAAATTTAGGAAGTAAAATATAAGGGTTTTATAAAACACTGTTTTTATTACTTTTATAATCTAGAAATTTTAACTTCACATGAGTATTGATCTCATCAAACATGAAATGTATAGTTTCTTCAACAATTTTTCTCTATCTATTCAAAATTTGATAATAAGTACTTATGGTGGAGTAAGAATTAAAATTACTCCATCATATTTTAGATAAAATTTATAAACATTACCTTTAGTCTTCAATATGTACACTTTTCATCCAAAAACTATGAAGTAATAATGTTTTGGTTTCTTTTCATTCCATAATTCATAAGGTGTTTTATCTAAAACTCGGTGGAGTAAAAAACAATTTATAGTGTAACAAGCAGTGATAACAAAATTATCTAAATGATTATCAATACAATATTCGCACATCATAGGCCAAGTAATTTACTAAATAATTATATTCCTCATTTCTATTACACCATTCTATTGTGAAATTTTTAGTGCTGGGAAATTATGTATAATTCCTTTTTCACTACAAAAAGTTTCAAATAAATAATTTACAAACTCTCCCTCATGATCACTTTCTATAGTGATAATAGGTAGGTTTTTATAATTTTTAAAATTAGAAGAAAAACTTTTGTAAAATTGGAGTTCTTTGGATTTAAGAGCAAGAAAATAAACCCAAGTATACCCTATGTGATCATAAAATAATACATATAATTAGTTTTTTCCTCTGATACTTTTAGTTTGTGCAGGTATGGAAGGGTCTATGTGCACTAAGTGTAAATGTTCAAAAGTTAAGACTTCACTAGTAGGTTTAAATATCGACATAATTTTCTTACCAAATTGTAAATTTCTAGAGACTCTATAAGAATAAAACTTAAGTTTTTGAAGATCCTTCTAGAAATTTTGGATAAGTTCTCAATATTTTAGTGTTCTAACCTTCTATGTCAAAGCCAAGACTTATCCTCAACTGAACCGATACAAGGAAAGTTTTATCATGTGAGGTCATCTAAGTAAATAGTGTAAACATTATCATATTTATTATAAGATAATATGTGAACTCCTTATAAACTTGTGATGGAATATTTTTGTACAATACCAAACCCGTACTCCCATATCTAGAACTAAAAAAGGAATATTTGCATACTAGCTTTGATACTAAATCAAGTGACCCAATTTGACCTTATATAATTACAACATAAAAGAAATGATTTAGTCACTTACATACCCAATACCTTTTTTGGTTTATAGATCTATGGGATTAGGAAAAACATATACTTAACAAGACTCATGCATTTCCCATTTAATGGAAATTTTTTCCATTATACCTAGATTTTCTTATTCCATGATAAGCCTTTAAAATTTCCTAGAAAATTCTCTATGCATGATAACCTTCTAAATATATCATATTAATTAATCTTATTTATAACCTAGGGAAATGTAATCATAATAAAGGGTGAGATTAAATTCCTAATAAGGGAAAGCATATAATGGAAGCTATTAGGAATACATAAGGCATAAACAATATAATAGAGATAAAAATTATTCAAGTATTAAATATAAAAATTATCATGAAAGGGAAATATATCCATGGATAACATAAAAATATAAATAATCACATTGATAAAAATAACTTGTTTCAGAATTATAGAATCCATAATTTCAAAAATAATAATATTACCATCAAGTCCTCATTCCAAGATCTCATACATAAATAGGTAAGGCATGCAGCAAATACCCAAGCTAGTTTGTCTAATAAGAACTACCGATGCATCTAAGGACTATATAATTTCAAGCATCACCTGTCACTTACTAAGTCCATTGAATTTATCATTTGAAATAAATGAATAACAATTAAATACATAATTAACATGCCTTATTAATAAACATTCATATTGTAAAACTACCATAAAAATTCAATACTTCTCCAAAACATATTCAACCTAACTTATTAGTCAATCATCATATATATAAAACTAATAAGTATATGTATCTTCAACATTTTCCCTAATTAATAAATGATTTATCTTTCTTTACACCCAAATATTATTTATTTAAAATAGGGAATTTACACCTTATAGAGGAATGGGTATATAGGTAAGTTAATATTTGAAATAATATAGAAAAATTCCATGATAATAAAGAAAATGGACATGAAAAAGACCATAAATTGATCAAAAATAAAGGTGTTGTAGTAAAGATAAGTCCCCTGAGAGATATAGAGGAAAATGGAAGCATAATTTTTATAAATATTTTCTCTTAAAACTTTAGTAACATTGTTGAAAAAATAAAGTTATAAATCACTTCTCAAACTCTTTTCATGAGGTTTAGATAATAATTTTAAAACACTATTTTTAAAATAATTGACAATAAAAAAATATTTAAAAATAAACTATAATTAAGTATGAAAGATTGGATTGGAAGATAAAAATATACATAAGTAGATTGAGATCCCTTTTAAAAACTTTTAACAAAATAATAACCTTTTATTTTGAAAAAATTATAGGATAATGGGAATAGATATTACTTTGAAAAAACCCATAAAAACTGGTAAAATAATATAAATCATGAAGAATGGTTATTATGATATAAAAGTCCATTTATGTTGAAAACATTTAAAAATATATTTTTTCACAGTTTTATAAAGAGAGTCAAAAAATACTTGTTCGAAAAAAAGTTAAAATGATTACTTTTAAAATTATGAATAGAAAGTAAAAGTTAACAAAAATTGGCCCATATAAATCATTTAAGTGTAGAAATAAACTTTATTAAAACAAAATAAATAATGTGGATATTTAAGAGAAAGGTTCCAGACCAAAAAGGATAAATAAGGTCACCTTTTATTATAAACTTTATTTTAGTCGATTTTAGTACCAAAGACAGATAAAATGGAAATAATACTTGAAAAAAACATAAATAACTAGAGTATAAGAAAATATATTTGTTTTAATATAGAAAGAGAATATAATTATCCCAATTTAAATTTAACCATAAATAATTTGAAATAAAAATGATATTGTAGAATAAACTCTTACCATGGATTCTTACATGTCAGACGCATTCCAAACTCCTGTATAATTAATTTAAATTTATTATTCATCTATATTAAATATATATTTATATATATTATTAAATATTATTTTTTCATGAATTATTTTTACCCATTTACTCATAATTATTTGTTAAATTCAACTATTTAGGTGTTAACAGTTTTTATTCTTATGCGTGGTTTAATTTGGAGGTTTTGGTCCTTGCACCTTGGTCATGATTTCATGATCTTCAAAACCTTAAACATTTTATAATTATCATGATTATATATTAAATATAATTTTATAACCATCCATGTAAGGTGGTTATAAAAAATAAAATACATCATTTCATGGAGACTGTAATAACCCAGAATTCTATCAATAGAAATTCCATTCTTATAATTATGTCATATAGTATAAATCACATAAAATAACATATAGAACACAATAAAAACTTTATAAATTAAGAATTAATTACATAATAAGTATTCTAGAAGTTAAATAACATATACAAATGGAATAGTAACTTGAGCTTTGGAATAGTAACACGACCATTAGGAATAGTAATCTGAACTACAGAATAGTAACCTCACCCATGAAAGTATAAATAAAATTTTCACATCTTATAAATGGTAATATGATATAAATATATCATAGTGTAAGTAAATAAATGTTTTAGAAATTATTAATTAAGTGTTGATATTTTAAAAAAAACATAAATATTTATTTTAAATTTTATAATTAATATAATGATATAAAAGAAATTTTATTTTTATAAAATAGATTCCTAAATTAAAATTTTGTTTTCTTATGATTATAAGATAATTTTATGAGGCCTTAATTAATTTTTCAAAGTGTTATAAAATTAGTTATAATTTTAAAATCAATATTTTCAAAGTAAATTATGATTTTAATTAAAAATTAAATTTCTCATATTTATAAAATTATTTTCAAAAAAGGGAATTTTTTTAATTCTACACATCAAAAAATGGGTGGGGTTAATTTTTGGGATTTTTCTAAAATACTTTAATTTTTGTGAATAGTAAAATATGATAATTTACAATAAAACCTAAATACATGAATTATTAAGTCATAGATGATGTATGGATGATATAGTCCCATAATCTTGAACTATCCTTCATTATTTTAATATATTTAGTGATAATTCTCAAAATATTCATATCCTTGATTCAAAATATTTAACTAATGAATTAAATAACCAAAAAACACCCATCTCCTCCACTATAAATACCACCCCTCGCCACCTCTTTTCATCACACCTTTAAAGATTTGAGCCTTGTCCAAATTATACCCAATCCTCTTTCCAATAATTTCCCCCTCATCTAGGATCCCTTGGTATCAACAAAATACCAAACCATTTTCCCTAAGGATTTTTTCAAGGGGGAGAAATACAAGAAGTAAAAACCTCTTTCATTTTCTTTTAATTTATTTTCAAATTTATTTTCTTTTATTATTATATTCTCACATCACCTAATAAAAGTGAAATTAAAAATAAAATATCTTATATATACTATAATTTTATCATTTTAATGGAATAATTCATCATCAAACTTCTTCTTCTCCCCTTTTCGTTCTAAAAATGAAAACATCATCTGTGATGTGTTAATTTATCGCATTTAAGGATGATGAGTTTTCAATTTTCTTTACCACCTTAAAGTATGATCATAAAACCATTTTTATGGTTAAAACATATTATAATATATTTATTACAGCCTATTTAATGTTTTGGAACCATTATATATACATAATATTAATTAATAAAACAAAACTAGTTTGTGATGATCGAAAAAACTACCAAAATAATCTAAACTATTATCACTAATGTATTATCTAATGATTCATCCTCACCCCAAATAACAAAATTAATTGTATAACCATTTAATATTATTTATTTTCACTAATAACATATAACTTCAATTATGGGTAATCATTCTCATTTTACATGATTTTTCATATATGTATACAAGTAAACTGATCATGAAAACCAAGAAAACTAATGCTCCTGAATAATGAAATTGAATCTAATAACCAATAAAAAAGGCCATAAATGAACTTAATAAAATTATAATAAATAAAATACATGTATAAAAGGTTCTTAATTAATTAATTAATGTATTTAATCAGATTATCCATGACATTAAGTTTAAGTATAGAACAATTTTAGACATGAGGTAAGGGGTTCTTTTTGAACCTCTATTTTTTCTTTCGGGTTACGCTTTCTCTCTCATTACCCCAATGTAACACTTATTTATTTGTATATAATTATTATAAATTATGTTTATATGTTCCAAAATCATTTATTCAGATCAATACCTTCTTCTTTGATGGGTAAATACATGTTTTAAAAAGGATCCCTTCTCAATTCTTACCGAAAAGCAAGCCCGATTAAAGGAAACTTCCTATTTTCTTACACATTTTTAAGTGCACTTAAAAATATTCTTTAAGACACCGTTATTTTTATAAAATCACACATTTAATCATGAAAAACTATCTTGGTTCATTTCTGGTTTTATGAAATAAAATATGTCTTTTCCTCTTTAAACGCTCTTTAATATTTTCCTTAAACCGTGCTAAAATGTTTCATTTATAATGTCTCTTAAAAATTATTTTTACATGTATTCAATTTAGTTTGACATAAATTATCATTATATGTGACTAATTTCCCTTATGAATTTCCATGTATGTTTTAAATCCATTCTTTCATGGACACCATTATTATATTCCCTTTTTTATGCCTTATAACATGATTATGATACCCAATTCTTTCCATGGGTAACCTTTATACTTGATTCTTCATGTGGAACACATATGCATGAACATGTTATGATGGTTGTGTCTAGATATTTCTCCAGTTAATTGGGTAATTATTAGTCTCAAGATACATCATGTTGGGATAGGGAGTGAACCTGATTCCTTTGTGGGACTTTGTCCACCATGTGATATAGTCTTGGTAGTTAGCCTTGACTCATGTTTATGTCATGTTATATGTTGTTTCCACATTTCTATGTTTCCATGATTATATGTTACCATGTTATACATATTATTATTCCTTATATTTATTCATGTTCCATGGATTTTATGTCGTCATGTTATGTCTTCTAACCCATGTGCTATGTTTTATTATTATGCTTATTCCCTTACTGGGATTTTTAGGTCATACTTTTGTTCATTTATTCTCCAAGTTATCCTATGTATATGTATGATCTAAATTGAAGTTAGTATCTCATTACATAGATTAAATAAAATAAGTTTTTAGTTTGGTTTCATGTTTTCAGATTATGTACCTAATCTTTCAAAGACATTGGAATTTACAATCCCTGGTTGTATTTGATGGTTAGTTATGATTAAAATTGTGTAATTATGTGTGTAAAAGGCTAGGGTCTCTATAGATATGGTAGACCTTACATACACATGAGAGAATTTTTCATTTTTCTAATGGATGAAAAAGAAATAAATTAGATAAATTTTTACCTTTAAAATCATAAAAATATTATAAATTTTATATTTATTCCTTAAATATATCCTTATAACCATCCATGTGATATGGTAATTAAAAATGAATCACATCACTTCGTGGAGGTGGTAGTCCACACATATTCATGATAAACGTTTTAATTTTTTAATGGATGGGTGGTAAGAAGGGAGATAATATTTTTTATTTACAGAATCATAATTATGTTATGAATATATATATATATATAAACTTAATACATCTTTATAATCAGTCATGTGTGTTGGTAATAAAAAATGAAACGCATTGGTTCATGGAGGCGGTATTATGTACATATGCACGAGAGAAGTTTTTATTTCCAATATAATGAAAAAAATGTAGAAAATAGTTGTCCCATTATCATAATAACATTTAAATATGGTAATGATAATGAATTTATTATATTATTATAGTTATAATAGATCTTAAGGAGGTAGAATAAGAAATAAACTTGAAAGAGTTTGGTTAATACTTATACCTCTTATTTGGATATATTCTTTTGGTATACACCTTAATCCTTCAAGGATTGGTGTTTTGGTGAGACCAGGTTCTATAGTATATATCCATGTATGTTGGGAAGGTAATTAGGTAGATATTTATTGAGATAAAGGGCTCAAGTTGTGTATATAAGTGAATATAGGAGGTTCCCTTTTATAAGTGAAAGTAGTGGTTCCTTTGTAAATATTAAGCACTTCAAAATATAATAAATGTCTCTCTCGAGGAAAGTGTATCCAAGGAAACCCAATTTAAAATATAAGATAGATAAAGATCTAAATACACTCAAACAATCAAATTTAGATATTTTTTTTAAAAATATTTTAATCCATATATAAGTTTAACCACCCCTATTAATCATTTTAACATTTATAGTGGTGATAAAATGGTGAAATTTTTTTTTAATTTATGTTTACAAAATGCAACAAGAAACCATTTTTAGAAAAATTCCTTCTTGAAGCATAAAAATTATTTTACCCCAAAATAAAATATAATTTTAGTTCCTATATAATTAATTATATTATATTAAATTAAATGATATTTATTTGAATTTAAAACTAAAGAAAAATTAAAATAAACCTTGTGAAGACTTTATTAAAAGAGAAGAACTGAAAATAGTTTTTATTTGAATAAAAACATAAATATTACTTAGATTTCCAAAATGTGAAACATATATTATAAGTTCAAAATTATATTTTTAAATAAATTATATTAATTTTTAAATATATTTTATCTTTTAAAAAGGTTTGATAAACATTCAAGTCAATCTTTTATCATGATAAGGTCATAAAATTAACAGTATATATAAAATTGATATTTTTCTCTATTCACCTAAAAAAACTATTTTAGAAAAATATAAAAATTTCACCCTAATATAATGTTAATATGATGAATTAAAAAATGAATTTCACTTCATCAAATTCAAATTATAAAATTAATAAATTTATCTTTTACATAAAAATGAAAAATATATAAAAAAACTACTTTTATAGGAAAATGACTCTTTTAAAAATTATGTGTTCTTCATATAAAATTATAATTAATTGAGTGTTAATATATTTGTTCACACATTTAAATATTACATATTATCATAATAATATTTTAAAATTTGTCAATTTAATTTATTAAGTTAGGATACACAATACTTTAAAAATAGTTCTTTGAAAAGTATCCCTTTTTAATATTGAATAATTTTAATCATATCAATTTATTTATTTATTTTATAATCATTAAATTTCATCAAAAAGAACAAAATAATATGATGTAAGTGTCATAATTTATTATTACCTTTTTATTTACTAAAGTTTTATTGTAATATGTCACGAATCATTTTAGTTCGGTGTTGTCTGTAATGTAAGTTATCGAACATAGTCTTGTTTAAAAGAAAATTACATTTTGAAATATTATGGAGTTACAAGTGTTCATTCCCAAATTTCATGTAGTAACTCTCATAAAATAATTTTATTATGATAATAAGGTTTTATTAAGTCTTTAAACATAAAGAAAATTCAAAATAAGAGTCTCGTTGAGAAATGATATTCCATTAATATCAATAAATTTACCTCATGCATTATCTCCAAAATTAACATGCCCACCTTTCAATTTTTGTAAGTTTGGGAAGTTGGACTTGTTTCCCATCATGTGTCAAGAACAATTTATATTCATGTACCAAGTATTCCAGTTTCTGGTACTCATTATTTTATCATGAAATTAATGGAAATAAAAGTTTTTTACCCAAATTTTTTTGGGTATAGTAATGTTAGAAAATATAATCTTTGGAACCTTCATTTTTCTAACTCTATGATGTTGAATAACTACTAGTTCTTTAGAAATAAAATATCTGCAAGTTTCAAATGATTAAACCTTATTCAAGGAACATCTACTCTTATAGTGGCCTCCCCTTTGACACTTAGTGTAAAAGTGTGAACTATTCATAATGGAAGAAGTTGATTAAAATATGACTTTCTGAAAGTAAAACCAATTTTGAAAGATGTTCTAAAAGGTTTCAACTGCCTTAGAAGCTTAGAAACGTTCCCCTTACTGATAGTAAAATTAAAAATAAGCATCTTCATACTAAAAAATAAATAATTTTGTTTTATAACTTTATTATGATAATTAGTGGTTGAAATAGAAATTAATTTTGCTTCTAAAATGGAAGTAAGTTTTGAAATTACATAATCATCCTTAGCAAGATATACCTTATATTTATCATAGTTTTTCTTCAAATTTTTATATCTATTCTTTATATTATTTACATATTTAACCATCCCTTAAAATAATATATTATCATCCACATTATATTAAGTAAAAAATACATGCAGAATCTAAAAAAGTCATAAGAGAATCAATTATTACCTTTCCTATAAAGCAAAATTAATTTTAAGGATATTTCACTTAGAAACTAGTTATCTTCCAACTATTATCATTGTCTGAATCACTACTGTTATTGGAAAATTGATCTTCACTAGCACTCTATGTATTAGCAGTATCTCTTAAACCATTCTTCTTTATCCTTCTGCTTCATATTTGGATAATAAAGTCTTATATAACTAGTTTTCTTGTATTCAAACCATATAACACCTGATGAATCATTTTTCTCATCTCTCCTACTAGACTTATCTTTTTTTCCTTTATTATCATTCTAATAATCATGCTAGAATTTATTATTTACAATAATAATGTTCAAACACCTTGAAAATTCAGAAAACTGGCACTCACTGAGTTCCAAATTAAAAACATCCAAATAATAGTTAGATATTATCTTCGAAGTAGTAGGATTTAAGGCATTAGTACTGGAAGTTATAACACCGAAATTTGTTGCAAAAACAAATTTTCTCTTCTATTTATCCTTCTTATCTTATCCATTCAACATAATTTCAAATTGTTCCAATGTTATGATGAGATCATACAAGTTTATATCAGTAAAGAGATTCATATTATCTATTAACATCTTCAATAAAATATTAATTATCTTTTCCAAAAGATGATCATCAGTTATTTCCTTCTTAACAATTTATTGTAATATTTTCATAATCGTCATAAATATTTTGTGAATTTGTGCAACTAATTCACACAGAAGAAAATTAAATGCTTAATAATAAACATACAACATTTCCCTTCTAGTCTCTAGCATGTTGGAAGTTTTGAAATGTGTAATCTAAGTTTCTTATGAATATAGTTAACTGTCTCACATGAATAAATCTAATTGTAAATATTCCTCATCATTGAAAAAAGTAAAGTATTCCCAAATTTATATTTATCCTAATATTACAACTTCTCATCATTGGTAAAAATAAAAATTCCATTCTCTATAATCCTATAATTTCTAATCATCATCTGATAATGATATACTCCAATGTTAATCATGAATGTATTCATCTCATCCCTTCAGCATTTATGATATTCTCTATCAAAAATAAGTGAATGACTTGGATTTATGTTCTTTAAATTTACAATTGGTAAACTTGTCATAGAAAAAAGATCGTTCCTCTACCAGTATATTAGTTTAAGGAAATATAAATTATCTCAAATATATCAGATAAAATATGTAGAGGCCTACTCTAATACCAAGTGTTATCCCAGTATGAAAACTTCAATAAGGGGGTGAATTGACATCTAATTAAAATTTACAATTTTCTCTCACTCAAGAATGAAAACTATCCCAAAGTTATAAACTATAAAAAAATTATAGTACAAAAAATTATAAATAATAAACATAGTGTAAAATAAACACCCAAAAGTTATATAATTAAATTTAAATAAACAATATAATTGGAAATCATAACAATACAAATAAAAACAAAACAAATAATTACATATAACAATATGTAAAGTAATCTATAGAATATTACTAAAAATTATAATCAAAAGAATTAATTAATTTTAATCCAAAGCAATGGGAGGATCAGTACCCAAATTCAATGATTAAAATTTCTACAAATTGGAACTTCATCGACCAGCCTGGTTGAAAGTTACAAGTTATGCACTGAGAATATCTTTAAAAAAACAATCAGTAGTAGGTATCTCAATCCCTGAGATCCTCTTCAGCCAACCAAATTGATATAAATTCCTTCCCTATAATTCATCACAACTTAGTGTTTATAATCATCAAATTTATATTAAATTACTCTCATCAATCTCCCAAGATCAAAAGCAATGATTACAATGATATAAACTTAGAGTTTTTTAATAAACCTCACAAACTGAATCTATAAGTATCACATTGAAAATAATTACAAGAAAAGGAAGGAATAGTGTGTGGGAGAAGGAATATGATTGCGCCTTACCCTTCTATAGGTTCCTTAATTGTCTCACCACCACATCATCACTGCACTAACCAACTAAACCTAGATTAGATTAATATTGAATAGAATCTCAAAGAAAGAAGACTTGTCAAGTTTTATGGATATCACAACCAACTGTTGTAATAAATCAATAATAAAGATACTGGATATCAATATGACTTCAAAAATTCTCTAGCACTCAACTTGTTGGGGAAGAAGATCTTTGTAGTGACAATAAATACACAAAAAATAGAAGAAAAATGAAGAACACACAATTTTTTAACGTGGTTCGTCAAGATTGCCTACATCCATGGGTGAAGGGGGGAAATTATATTTCTCTCACTCTAGATCAAATTATTAGAGGATTAAAAAAATAGATTACAAATTTCATGGGATTGATTCCAATTTTATAGAGGAAAAAAATTAACACCAATGGTTAATTTGGATAACTCATCTACCTATGAAAATTTCTTTGTCACTAGTTACTGTCCACCACGTTGGCTGGGTTGGTTTTCAACTTCATAAAATATTGATGCTGATAGAGAAGACTCACATAATTAATCCTCCATAATCAACTCCCCAGATTGGGAGTGTCCCCCACAAATCTCCTCCTCATGACCAATTTGGGGTAGAAGCTATACCTGCAATCTCTTTAAAGGTTTTGGAAACTTCATTAGAAAACCAAACACAATTCTTATCACCAGATGACATGGTACTTACACTATCTTCAATCAATCTGACTACGGTCCCCATCGCATGATATAACCCTTGGGACTCTTTTCCAGTAATCATCAATGCATCACCACATGATACTTCCAACACTCCACCTTATATGGAAATCTTGTACCCTTTCACATCGAGCCTACTTAATGATAGAAATTTTCATCTCATCCTCAGAATGAATTTCATGTCATCCAATTTTCATACTACTTCATCGGGTGTCTTCGGTTTCATCATCCCGACTCCTCGAACCTCACATATTGACCCATCACCAAGTCTCACTGAATCTTTCACCTACTAAAAAGTATGAAATGAACATTTTTTCATTTATATGTGTACTGAGCTCCCCGAATCCAGAACCCAACCATCTTCCTTTTTATTTTGACCCCGCTCATTATTCCTTTTTAAAAAACGACATTCTCATTTCATGTGCCCGTATCTTTTGCAATAATGACATTGTACTTTTCCACATTCAATTATTCCACCTAAGTGTGAACTTCCCATTATCATCCAGAATTTTTAATCTCTCTATGGTTATGTGATGTTCACAAACTTATCTTCATCTTTGTCTTTCCCAACAATGTACCATTTTCACTCTTTACAATAACTTTTATAGTGACCCTATTTCTTACACTAGAAACACGTGATTTCTCTAGGATCACGTCCCCTCAATTTTGACCATCATTATTTACCTCCTGAATTCTGACATTAGATCCTTCCATATTGATCATCTCACATCACCATGATTTTCTCTCCTGAATGTTTCGCGGGTCTTCAGAATGCCTCCGAATCTTGAAGTGATGCCATCACCTCATCCAAGTTTAATGTTTCCTTCCCCATGAAAAATGTAGTCACAATTCTATCAAATGAGTTTGGTAGAGATGAAAAAATAAAAAGTGATTTGTCTTCCTCTTCAACCTTCACACTGATCCTTAATAATTTTTTCAGGCTTTTATTGAATTCGTTAGTGTGATCCAACAAATTGTTTCCATCATCCATTTGCAATTGGTATAATTTATTCTTTATGAATAATTTTTTGGTGAGAAAATTATCTATATACCTCTACTCCAAATTTTTTCAGATCTCATTCAACGAGGTCTCATCTAACACCGAGTACTTTATGCCATTCTCCAGAAACATTCTAATTGTGTTGACAACCTGCATATTGAGTTATTTTAAATCATCATCACTGGTTCTCTATGGATTTTCTTAGATCAATGGTCAAATAATTCCCCACTGCACTAGAATATCTTTCACTATGCTTTTCCACAAGCCGAAATTGTTCCGAACATCGAACTTCTCAATATCAAATTTTGGTAGTGCTCTTCCACCAGCCATCATCATTGTAATAAAACATGATTACCACTGTTGATGTTGAACCCCTTGGAAAACAATTTATGGAGTGTAAATTTTGAAACTCTAACCATACATATGCGTATGTAATGGTTGAAATAACTAGAAAATACTCTTAGATTGCTGGAAACGGACTCCAATTGGCCGAGATATAGCCAAAACAAGTTCAATGGTCTAGATCGACCACTGATGTGGCACTGACGTGGTTCACTAGAACAATGGCCAGAAATTCACTGCTGGTGTGAACATTTTCTTCTTCTCTAGAAAGGGGGTACTACAACACCTAATATATGACCAAAACTTTGACTGGCTCTACTGGATTCGTTTCAGCTCTATTTTTGACGTCACTCGTGCTATTGGAATTATCTTACTGATCTCTTCACGAATATGGTCCCAAAAAAAATTGAGTACTTTCAATTTTATGATCACCAGAAAACTTCACTGCTACTTTGTTGTTTTGAACATTCTAGATCTGATACCTTCTTGTTGGGACATTGGAGCTTCGTGGCAATGATAAACACACAAAACAAAGAAGAAAAATGAAGAACAGACAAGTTTTTAACATGATTCAGCATGATTGCCTACATGCATGGGAGAAGGGGGCCAATTATCTTTCTCTCACTCTGGATCAAATCATTGAAGGATCAAAAAAATAGATTACATATTTCATGGTATTGACAACATCAATGGTTGGTTTGGGTAAATCATCTACCCATGAAAATTTCTTTATTGTCGGATGCTTTCCACCACATTGGATAGGTTGGTCTACAACTTCATAAAATGTTGTTATCGACCGAAAAGACTCCCATAATTCATCCTCTATAATCAACTCCCATATTTGGAGTGGCCCCCAAACAACTCTAGTCTTGTGAACAATAAACCCCTTAAGACAGATCCATATAAATCTAAGATTGACCTGAGCTTGTAAATGATAAATAATCGATGGTAAGTCATGGATAACACAGATAATATTGAGTCCAAAAAAATCCATCACAGTGGAGATCTAATTTTACTACATATTTCTACCAACTAAATTCCTAGATGGAAATCAGATGTGGGAATAAATAGATGAAAATTATTACAACTGACCTTTACTGAAATACAGAACTTGATTGAAATCCAATGGAGTTTGAGAAATCAAAATTTAATAAGGAAGTTAGAAATTAAGATCTATACTTTGATCGAGTAAAGGAAAAACATCCTAGGATGATAATAATTCCAAAGTTTTGAGAAAGGAATTTAGTGGATGAAGATAACCCCATATATTTAACTAAATTTTTTATTACATGTGTAGGTAGAAGAAGAAAAATGAGGCCTTGATTCACTCCTAATACATCAGTGGTGACTCTAAAGAACCACGCACACCAGGTGCTTGACCAAAGTCCCTGATTAATGTGCCCAAATCATGCCACAATGAACCAGCCTTCCAGCACCTCCTTAACAAACTCTTGTAACACCAACCCTCCATCACAAATATAGTGTCCTCCTCCTGAGCTTGTAACTTACTAATTAGTTCATCCTGATATTGAATCCCCTTCAATTAATTGATTATCATTCTCAATTCTAGATTCTTATACATGGTTTAAGAATAGTTATACAATGAACATTGGAAACCAAAGATACCCCCTTGGTACCTAGTTAATACCACTACAAGCTTCCCACTTATGTGATTTGAAGACCCAAATCCAATTCTAAGGCCCACATCTGGGTATGGCCAATCGTAGACTCAAATACCCAAACATGTTTTTTTGAATTCCAAAGGATGTTTTAAATCCAAGAGCTTGTGTATGAATCATCCTTCCAACTCACTTGACACTGGGAAACACTAGTCTTACATTACACTATAATACATCAAATCACATCCACTATGGATCATTATCAAAGGTGTATAAATCCTGATCATGGGATGAATGTTTGATTTATGAAGAATGATAAATATTCTTCCAACTAAATCCACCATCAATCGCAAAACATGGATTCGATCTGAGAAAATATGGGTATACTAGAGCTTGTTGTACTGAATATGAGGAATAAAAAGATTATGAATATAAATAATTACCCTCACCCATTTTTTAATGTATTTATAATTTTTCAATTATAGCTAATAGCTTTGGTAATTTCTTGCATTTAAATTAAATCCAGTGTTCTACATTCATATGTGTTGTTGTCTCCTACCATAATTTCTTCTTATTTTCTCAATCCTTGCGATGTCCTCATGATCACCAGACTCCATGATCGTGGAGATATAACCCCCAATGGATGATCCAAGGGAAATAAAAGTGTAATTATTGAATTTATTTATTTCAATTATCGATGTATTTATCTTTTTCTAGTACAATGGTGAAGGTGTATTGTAGAAGAGTAGATTGCCACTCCACATTCCAATAACACTATTGTGCTACTCTACTATTTGTAAATCAAGGTCTCTATCCATTTGGATCAAACTTCATAATAGTGGATCTATGTTATTTAAATGGATTAATGGTATGCAATTTTTGTCGGGTGAGTGAGTAAGTCTATTCACTCGATTGAGGAGTGTGATTTTCCATTCACTAAGGAGAATAATGGGATTATTGTCTTGATTGAGGATTCTTAAGTAGTTTAGTGATTCCATATAGAAGTAAAATAGAATAGGGTGTATGGAAAAATGATATTAAGTATGTGCATTGAGTTAGGATATTTATAAAAAATATAAATGATGATCCAACCCACTGTAATTCATCCTAGTTTTACCAACATTTCTTACTAACTCATGTTTTGTTATTTTTATTTCATTTCCAATCTATAAATAATCAAAAACCAAACATTTTTTTTGGATGCTTTCAAAACATGGAAAAAAACAAACAAATATACATAAGTGATTAAGATAGTGAATCTCCCTATGAATAACTCCTTGAGAGATGACTATGGTCAGTCACTAAGCTAGATTAGGAGTATAATAAAAATAATAATTGTGGCTTATGATAATTGTGTGATCAACTTGGAATCATGTTTGGGAAGTTTGGTCAGAAACTCGCTATTATTTTTCATTTTGTAAATATTGTATTACTTTAAAATTAAAAAATGGATACAGACTCACCCTTATAAAAAGTTCTTACATGCTTTGTCAATAGAATTAGTGTAACAAACCGACCCAGGATACCCTCCTAAGACTGGTACCTGACCCAATTCTCTAAATACCTAAAGGGAATTCCTAATAGCTACATAAAGGGAATTCATAATCCCCATGATCTAGAAACTAACACCTGGCCATAAAATAACAACCAATGGAAAATAGCAGTATCAATACAACTTGAAAGCAGAAAAACAATCTCCAAGTTACAGGACCAATAACCATAAAGGACAACTAAATCTATAAATAACTACTCCAAGTGATATATGGGAAACTCCCCACCATCTTACCACCAGATACCTATACCTAGTTTACATAAACCTCATTACCTCACTACGACGCCTATCCATTTCCTAAAATACAATACAAGGTCTAAACATTCCCAAGGGAATGTATAGGGTGTGAACTAAACAAACTCTGTAGGATCCCACCCAAGTGTTTTATATCAATTATCTGTACAACTGTCCTGATAATCTCAATTTATAGAAAATGTGGCATGGAACATAGTTAAATGGTTTTATATTAAAATCATTGTAAATAGTTCCCCTTTTTCAAAAATTCAAAAACAATCTAGGTAAAACAGTTTCTTAGAATAAATCTAGAAAACAATTAATATTTTTATCAGAGTGGGTATATCAAATACAAAACAGAATAAGTCAAAGAACAATGGTAAAACATTCCTAGTATTACAATAGTTTAGGATAGCTAGAGTACTCATACCATCAACAAGGATAATATTCACTCAAGTCCCTAGGACATGGGGCCTATAGAACTGAGGAACACTACATAAGTGCCCCCCTCCCCCCATAATGTCAAATCAAGTCCCTAGGATATAGGGCCTAGGTAATAGAGGAGAAACTCATGAGTGAACCCCCTAGAAATACCAACAGATGAACCCTAATACTACACCTTCCACCTAAATACTCAAGGATTTCCATGTGTTTCATTTATCAAATCATTTCAAAGGGATTATCACATTTCACAATACATTTCCAAATAACTATTTTTATCAAAAATGTGGTTTGAAAACCATTCCAGAAAATCTTTTAGGACCAAAAGGGGCCTAGATAACCTGAGAGGGGGTGAATTAGGGTATGGATATTCTATTTCAAAATTCTTCCTTCCCCACTAGATCTTGACCTATATATTATAAGGGTCACTTTTTTCTCTTATGTTATTAATTTTTATCTTTTTCTTTCCTTATTTATCTAATAATGATGCTTTGGATGCAATGTAGGGAAGAAAGCAGGCAGATACAGAGATTTTTACTTGGTTCACCCTCACTGGGCTAAGTCCAAGGAGCATACAATGGTGATGTGTCGTTGTACCAAATCCAATAAAGCTCACTTCTAATTTAAAATTTTTGGGCTAGATCACTTCTATGCCTAGGATCACTTCCTTTACAATGTTTAGGGTTAGATCACTGTTTTTCCAAGGGTCACTCCCTTTGCCTTGTTCTCTGGCTCACTACTAGTGGAAAGGTTCACCTTATTCCTCTTCCTTTTCTCATTACTCTAGAAAGGATCCACTCATAGTTTATAGACCTGTAGGTATCTTCATTATCTCTAGTAAAATCTGTATCCTTAACTGTTGATAGATGCTCTGTTGACATCCAACTTTCACCCACAAATGAATTACTCTTTGCACCAGATTTACCGAGCAACTCCAATTTTTATGCGCAGCTTTCACTGGGCCTTGCATGTAATTCCCTGCTTTTACGCGAAATCTAATTTTCGTGCAACACCTCTTTTATGCACAACCACTTATTTTATGTGTAACAACCTTATTTTACATGTAGCCTTGACTTTATGTGCAACAAAATCTTTACGTGCAACCTGAGTTTTATGCACAACCTTACTTTTATGCGCAACTTGATATTTACACACAAACACCTAACTTTACATACAAACTTTACATTTACATGAAACTCCCTTGAGTATTCAAATTTCGCATGTCATAGCTCTAATTCTCTCTAAGTATTTAGCTTTTTAGAATAATGGGGTCACCTCATATTTATAGTCAAACTAGACCCCTATGCGAAAAACCCTACTTGAGCACATAATTATCTTTGATCACGAAAAACAAATCTTCCATGAAACCTTGTATTTCTCGCACTACTCCAAAATTTCACGCACCTCATGCCTTTTCTAATTTTTGAGCTTCTTATCTCGAAACACATCTTGTGAAAAAAACTTCCCTTCACTATTTCGCACCCCAATTTCTTTTTTTTCACCACTCTAATATTTTTCACACCTTATGACTTTGTCAATTTTTGAGCCTTTGATCTCGAAACACCACTTGCGTGAAAAACTTCATTCCTCTATTTCGTTCACCACTTTCTTATTCTGTGCACCACTCTAATTTTACGCTCACCTCCCTTTTCCAAAAACACATCTCTCCATTTTCTGATTTTTAGGACAAAAAATTTGGTAAACACTGGAAAACAATGCCACCTTGTATCTGATCTTTTTGTATCACCTTCATATCATCCATTCCTTTTTAGAGGTTCTTATGTCAAATATGGATAGCTAAAAACATCTCTTAAACCCTAGAAATCACTATGAAAAACCCATTTGTTGATAAATTGTACATCGTGGTCTCCTCTGTCAATAAACACAACATGGAGGCCCGCTTTTTCAACAAACACAATCACCTCAAAAATAATTCAATGATACCTTGAGGGATTTTTTCCCAACAAAATCCATTTCATAATGCTTTAAAAAACCATTCTTTTACTAAAATGAGTGTAAAATCATCTTTTCTCAAAAACCCATTTACACAAAAAAATCAATAAATCATGCCAACTTATTTATAAAAATATATAAACCAAGAGAAATGATGGTTCATCTAACATAGGCTATAGACAGAACCACCTACCTCAAAATCAGGTCACACACCACCCGTCATGGGATTCACACACCAACAACAGAAGGAAAGGAATGTAAATCAATAATAGATCTATAAGGAATAGAAGAAATATCATCACATGATCACTGATTCCATAAACATCTCCCAAAACTTCTACCAAAACCCAAGATCAATGAATAATTAGAAGAGATAATGGAATTCTTTCCAAAAGAAAAGTAACCAACCATATTAGAGATCAATTTTCCAAACAAATTGATCTGTAAGGGATGGAATCACCAAAAATTACATAGTAGGTACCTAAGGTTTGAGGGAGGAGGTTTCACAATTAATAAATTGGGATTTAGTATTGTAGCATAATTAAACCTATTGGGCATGAAGGATTCATGTTGTGAATCTTATAATCGTGATGTGAATATCCCACATTGCATGTATGAAAAAAAAAGGAGACACCATGGGTTAAAAATCATGAATGAGTAATTCATGATGTGAATTCAATTCATGTCCTAAATCATTTTCACATCATGAATCCATTTCATGGATTCTATTGGGTGATGGATTCATGTTGTGAACCATATTCATAGTGTGAATTTTTACTGCAGGAAATACCTAGTAGCAATCCTATAGAAAACTCTTAAAAAGTCTTATATACCCTCCAAACTTGAAAAAAAAATCTTAAACATTACAATAGAGTATACCTTTTTACTAGGATGTTATAATTAGGGAGTTTTACGAGACTCTTAGCAAGAGATATTCCAAGTACATCATTAAAGATATTAAATAAAACATAAAACATAACCTTCTAAAATAAATAATCAAAAAAAGTAGAGATTTTTCTAATTTTTTACCTGAATTTGATACATGAAAGCTAGATAATCAATTTTATCTTCAAAAAAAAAGAACTCATCCCTCCAAAATATGAAGATTAAATCCAAGAAATTGAGTCCAGACTTAATAATCAACCACTACCCATTGATACTTTAGAGGGAGATGACTCTAATGTGGACTCTTTTTATCTTAATCTCTTGTAATCCAAAATCTCTCGTGAGATTCTATGTCTTTATCTTATAGAATTAGTCATTTTATTGTAGTCCTTGGTAGCATAAAATGAAGGACCCATGGGTGAAGTTTAATATCTTGATGATGAAATAGAGGAGATAGAAGAGATCATGATTCTACACACATTTATATTAAAGGTCACTATAGATTTGAGGAAAAATATATTAGAAATTGAAGAGGAAGAGCTACCTAAAAAATACCACTAATATCATGTGTAGGGAGGAAAAAAATACCAACAGGAGTCCCCATACATCATCCTTTCATCCCCACTATGCAAGTGATTTAAAAATGGAATGGGGGTGGACACACAAAAATCTATCAAATGGGACCTCTTAGTATAAATAAAATCTAATAGCTTTGGAAGAAAGAAAATTTGTTGTTTCTTACCATGGAATCTTAATCCTCCAACATATTAGGGATAATCCCATGATTTTCCAGCTATGGAAAATCTAAATACAACCCCTCTGGGAGGTAAAACACCAAGAATATCTTATGTTATTTTTTCATTTTTATTTTAATAATATTTATAATGTTTTTTAAATATAGTTTCTACTGTTTTTTCCCAAAGTGGATAAAACTTAGGAGATTATCTCAATCTATCTATAAGTACACCCAGGGGAGAGTTTACCTCAAACCTTCTAAACAATAAACACTAGATTGTTTCAATCATTATCATTTGTTTTTTACACTACTAATTAGTTATATTCCTTTAATTAAAAAATCATGAATGAAAATCATTGAGGGTAGTTTCATGAATAATTGTGGTGGAATGGTTATAAACCTACATGAGAATAGATTTAATACTTTTTAGGAACTATTTTAGGATTTTTAAATATAATTTTCTTTTTTTTTTAAAAAACATTAAAAATCTACTTTGTTTGTAAATGTTGTACATAACACCTTTGTATAGTTTTTTTTTGTGGGGGGTAGAGTTACATTTAGCTTCATTGTTTTCATACCTAGTATATGATTTCATGCTAGCTTATGAGAATTCATTATATTTTGAAATTATAAGAGATATATGATTACTGAGTGAATTTTCCACTAATTTCATAGAAATTTTGTCTTAGAACAAAGAAATAGAGTGTGAGTGAAAAGATTATTGTATAATCATAATTATAACATTACATAACTATATATTTTAACTTAATCTAAGGTAACTTAGCCTCTATGAAAAAGAACACCTCATGGAGCCATCTCAAAAGAAATTGATATAAGTCCTTTAAAACAGGAGTAAAATGGGTAATTAGGATCCTATAATGAATCTATAATACATTATGCATTGGGTGTGTGTTTAAATTAAATCCATTTGTGACTATACAACAAGTGCCTTTTTATATTTTTTTCATATACATGGCTGTGAAATTTTTAAAAAAAAATAATATAAATTTCATAATAGTCAAAAATAAATTCATTCAAGTGATGGGAATATTGAACCTAGATAAATAAGGGGATAATTGGATTATAAAAATTCATTTAAGTTGTATTAATAAAGTTTAAATTGGAACTCTTATTTAAGAAACTTGTGAGAAAGATATAAGTGTAAGCTCTTCTTGTTAAAATTTTGATTCCCCTTAATTCTAATTTATCCCACTCCTAAACTTGGAACTCTTACTTGAATTGAAATGAGGTAGTAAATTGAAATCATATAATAGGAATGATAATTTAAACAATATAGGAATCTATTATTTTCTTCTATTATGGTATGTATACTTTAATTTAGGTGGGAAAATATTTTTGTTAATCTTTTTGAATAATATAATTTAATGTATTTCTTGGGAGTACAATAGTTTAATTGTAGGGGTGATGAGAGTTAAATTTTTTGAAATTTTTAATTGATTTTCATTGATAATTACCACAATATTAATCCAAAACCTAAGTAATTGACATTATTTTGATACTTTTTGAAAATATAGACTTCATTGAAAACTAGATTAAAATGTGTACTTTTAGTGATTTATTCAATTTTAAGATTTAATTACAAATTTATACTTTGATTTTAAATTTTTCAATTCAATTTTTTTATTTTGGAATTAATTTTTAATGGATAATTTGAATTTAATTTCAAAAACTATGAATTTTAAATAGTGAAACATCAATACTGTGAATTTTAGAATGTGTTTTTAAAATGATGAACTGGAAATTAATTGTGATTTGGAAAATTTGATTTAAATCAATTGATTTTAATTTTAAAATTAATTTGGAATTAATCTTGGAATTAAATTGTGTCAAGGCATTCAATTTTTAATTTTTATTATTTATATTTTTTTGTGCTTGGTTTGATTAAGCCATAACTAAAGATGTTTTTGTGAATTGTAGTGGAGGCCTAAAATGGAAAAGTAAAACCTATGACCGTGAGAATATCATGATATCATGGGATACTACCATAAAGCCTTCAATCATGAGGAGTGATTTATGACTCTGAATCCACCCAGCGACTGTCCATGCAATCATTTTCACAACCATGCCTCTATGAACTCTCTTGAATATGAGCCCTTATGACCATAAGTCCACCCTATTTTCGTGAAGTTAGTGACCATGCCTATGCCACTCCACATGGTCCATAATGTTTTTCCAAACCTCCATTATATGGTGATCAACTTTTGTGATAATACCCCTGTTATCGTGCCCCTACTTTGTTGTCGTAAACCATGTGTGGTATCCATACTACAACTGTGCAACCCCTTACATGGATACCTTCATGATCTCATCATCATAGTATCACCACATAACTAATTGACACCAAACTTGGATAAGTATTGAATGGGATATCAAATCAATAAGACCCATCAAGTTTAATGGAGAGCATGAACAAATGTAGAGAGAAACCAATAATTAAGAGACTAGATTTCAATATGACTTCAATGCCACTCTAGCACCCAACTCCATTCCTATAAGAGAGAGAAATATCATAGAATATACATATAAATCCAATATTGAACTAAGCTTATAAATGGGAACCAATCGATAGAAATCCATGAAGAAAACTGCTGATCTTGAGTCCAACCAAATTCATCACAAAAGAGATTGAGTTTCACTATGTATTTCTACCAACTAAAATCTGAAATGAAAATTGGAGTTGGGAGTAGATATATGAAAATGATTATAACTAACCTTTACCAAAACAAAGAACCTGATTCAAATACAATGGAGTTCAAGAAAACCAAATTCAATAAGGGAATCGAAAACAAATATCTCTAATCAGATCAAGTGAAGGTTGAACATCTTGAGATGTCTGTTTGTGGTTGACTTAGAGATGATACCAATTCCAACGATGTGAGGATGGAATTAAGTGGATAAATATAACCCCATATTTTGAACTGAATTTGTTATTATATGTGTGGGTAGATGAAAATATAGGAGGCCTCGACTCACTCCCAATACACCCACTGTAGCTTTGAAGAACTACACACCAATTGCTTGAAAAATTTCCCCATTGAATGCACCTAATTCAAGCCACAATTAACCCACCTTCTCACACCTCCTTAATAACCTCCTACTTCATTTACCTTCATCACATACCGAGTGTCCTTAGTTCATGACTTTCCAATTGATGAAACCTGAGTTTGAATCCCATTTGATGAACTGATGATCATTCTCAAATATTAAACCTCAAACATGGTTGCAGAATAGGATGAAAATGAATACTAGAAACCAAATCTACCCCCATTGGCACCTAGATGATGCCACTATAAGCTAACCAATTATATGACTTGAAGACCCAAGTCCAGTTCCAAGGCCTATATATGGTTATGTCCAAGCCTAACATCATAGTCCTGAACTTATTTTTTTTAATCTTAGAGGATGTTTTAAATCTAAGAGTCAACACATGAATCATCCTTCTAAATCAATTGAAATTGGGAAACACTCATCTTTCACTACTCTATAACACAACAAATCACATCCACTAGGGATAATTATTGAATGCATATGAAGCCAATTATGGGGTGGATATTCGAGCTGGGAATAATTATAAAGATTCTTCCAATTGAATCCTATATCATCCACAACACATGGAGGAAATCTGAGAAAATATAAGTATGTTGGATATTGTTACACTGAATGCGAGGAAGAATGTGATGGTTATAAATAATTCCACTCCCCCATTTGTTAAATTATTCAGCATCTATCAATTATAGTTAAAAACTTCTATAATTTAAGTAATTTAAATTTAATTCAATGTTCTTTGTTCATATTTTTGTATTCTATACTCCCCTATTTTATTTTATTTTCTCAATCCATATGATATCCTCGAGGTATCCAAATTCCATGATCATGGAGATCTAACCCCCAATGGGTGATCAAATGGGAATTATAGTGAAATTTTTGAATTTATATGTTTCAATTCTTAACTTATTTATCTTATTCTTGTATGGAAGTGAAGGTATATTGTAGAGGAGGTGATGTTACTCCACATTCTATTAACACTATTGCACTAATCTACTATTTATACATCAAATTCCACCACTATTCGGATCATATTTCATAATAGTAAAGTTTTGTAATTCAAAGAGAATAATGGAATTTGTTTTATTCTAGGTGAGTGAGTAAGTACATTCACTTTATTGAGGAGTGTGTTTACCCATTTTCCAAGTAGAATAATGGGATTTTTGGTCTGATCAAGGATTTTTTAGCAAATTAGTGATTATATAAAAAAATAAAAATAGTGGAGGGTGTAAGGATAAATGATATTGGTTCTATACATTATGTTAAGAGATTTAAAAAAATGTAAATGATGATATAACCCACTAGACTTCACCCAATGACTAGTTTCATTTCACACGAAACTATGTTGTACTACTTTAATTTCATTTTAAATCCATAAACAATCAAAAATAAAACATGATTTTTGGCTACTTTCAAAACATATAAAACAAACCAATATATATATACATAAGTGATTAATATATTGAATCTTCCCATGCATAAATCCTTGAGAGATGACCTTGGTCAGCCACTAGGTTGCATTAGGAGTATTATAAATAAAATATTTGACTACAGCCTGTAACAACCACACAATCACCAAAAGATTTCATTTTAGGAAATTAGATCAATAGATTTGTGTTATTATTTATTTATTACATATAAGTGAGTGTGATATTATATTGGGTTTCTTCAAGTTTGATTGAAACTTAATCATATCAATATAAGAAAAAATCCACAATTCCAAAATCACCATGGAAGAAGTATGAAACCTTGTAAGTATAGGAAATAAAGAACAGTTGTAAACATGCGTATCGATCACTAAAGAAGCCTCTACAACCTTATTGATCTTCATCTGATGTGTTTGATAAGGATCATAAAAGTTATAGAAAAAGGACCCCCACCTTCAAATATATCCATGTTCTAAACCAAATCCATCATCATATGAGTGGGAATCTCCTTCACCCATGGTGCACTAGCACCTGGATGTGCTAAGGATGAAAAATAAGAGAACGACAAATTCTAGGAGTTTTGGCCAAGCATGAGTTAATCAAACACTCACTCACTCTAAAATTTAATGGTAGGGATTTATATAGAACCCTAGGATTCTCCTTGGGTGCCATTTAATTAACGTATGTGTTATAATTCATAAGTTAATTTCTTAGACAACTCATATATCACATGCATGAATGTAACAAACTCTTGAACCTTTCATCTTATGAAATGGTTCCTTAAATGATAGAATATGTGGAATATTTTAGCTACCCAAGTCATAAAATAAAACAACATGGTAATTATATGCACACAATATATCCATAAATCATATCCAAGCTGTCACTTTAGGGAATACTAACTCATTAAATCACCCACTTTCAATAAATCCTCATAGACTTTGTGTCATTTTATCTTATATTGTATCATATAAAATAAATTATATCTAAAACTCCTTTTGGATATCTTCAAAAATTCTTTTTTAAAGTTATAATTAACTTTATCATGTATCACATCATATGTAATACCTTGTGAATACCCATCCAAAATCCTTTTGTATTAACTCTAAAATAATTTTAGATCAACTCTATAAGTCAAAATCAGTCCTCATTCAGTCAACCACAAAGTGTGACTGCACAAGCCATTGCATCGTTGACATCAAATATGAATAACTAGATCTATAAGTGTGATCAAATAGTGACCTATAGAATTTAATTGGTTCTAATAAATCTATAAATGTAATTTTCATGATCTCCACCAAACACATATATCTCTATACCTATGTCCACAAGCCTGCATCATATGAAAATGTGCATTATCATATTTAACCTTTTTCTATAGCATCGAGTAACCATGGGACAACGAGTATCTAAATACCATATAGGATGATAATATATTATCAATTCTCAAATAATATACTTAACTATTCGGTGAATATATCACATTTCATTCACCCTAATGGATAATCACATCACATGTACTTTATATAGATAGATATATAATATCTATGTGTGGTTACACACTTTTACGGTCTATCTAAATCAAGGGACTAGATGTAATACTCATTATGAAAGAGTAAAAATCTCGTCTTAGTTGAGCTATAATCAATTACATGATCAACAACATACCCATCCACCCCTATATTAACTAAGTTATTTAAAAACTTGGGTAAGTAGGGTATCAAAGTTTAAAGGTTCTCATGCTAGGTATTTTGCCAAACTCAGGTAATGGGGACTCAAATATGGTACATGCACCCCTAGTATACCAAATAAATATATATTACACTCCATGTGGCATACTTAGTGGGTTATCCAGCACATACAAAGAATATTATTCTTAATTTTGTGTGTCGGGAGTATATTTTGTATCTCTATACATGAATATTACTCATGCTAACCTTAACATTTTTTTCATAAACTATAATAATCCATGATGAAAATTGATTAGGGATAACTCAAAGTCATAATTTGAGAGGTCAGTTATCATTACAATTCATTAAATATATATCTATATATATATTTATATATTTATATATTTATATATTTATATATTTATATATTTATATATTTATATATTTATATATTTATATATTTATATATTTATATATTTATATATTTATATATTTATATATTTATATATTTATATATTTATATATTTATATATTTATATATTTATATATTTATATATTTATATATTTATATATTTATATATTTATATATTTATATATTTATATATTTATATATTTATATATTTATATATTTATATATTTATATATTTATATATCCAACATGAAAGAATGATGGTGGAGATTTCCTCTAATATGATACATGTTATATCCTTAAAACTATTTTAAGAATATTTAAAAAACCCAACAGAAAAACCTATATATTATATAATATATGATAAATTTCCATATCATCATTATGTATGATTCACTTTTGGGGGGTTTTTAACTCATTACATCATATTTAATTCTTGTCAAATCTCTATGTAACCATTTGATAAAAACCTCATACTAAATATTTAGTGAAAACATCTATGAAGCAAGACAATTTGAATAATGGTGATATTTAAGAATCATATTCCTAATTTCTCAACTCTTTAGACATATTAAAAATTCTTAACTCCATCACTTTAAGTGTTATGATGTCTACTTTTTTCCACTTGTAACTCATTATAACTACATCATCATCGCCCTTGGAACTCTTTCCATCAAAATTTACCCTTGAAATTTTTCAAATAATGTAACTTTTACATTATTAATTTACCGAAACATACTAAACACTTTATGATATAGTGATAATCACTTTAATATAGTAACTAAATGTAACTATTACATTTCTCTTTACTTCCAGAAACTAGAATCTTTTATGATCAAGTGATATCAAATTTTTTACGATAACTAATATAACTCTTTAAATTTATCTTTACCACCATATAAAAATATCTTTTAGTATATCAAGTGTAATTAACTTTTTAATTTTATTAGTATAATCCTTTAGGAAACAATGATATTTACTTTTCATTATAACTAAAAGAAACTATTTCCATTTTTCTTTATATTCACATATCTTAAACTCATTGGGATATTAACTTAAAACACTTTAATCTTAGATAGATGTAATCCTTTATTTGTTAAATTTTAACTTCTCTAAGTCTAAATATATTCCCAATATCTTTTAGATACTATGATATTTTAGAATATCTTTCTAATATACACAAATCATTTTATTTTTGGAAATAACACTTATTTCCTCTTAGCATAAATATTTAAAAAATAAACTTTTATTTCTATATCATATATGGTATTCTATGTGTTCAACACATTTTTATTGAAAAAAAGATAATTCTTCCACTAGTGGGTGGTGGAATCAGATTCCTTCATATTTTAACAAATAGTTAGATAAATACTTTTACCTTTATCTTATTTTCATGTATGTTATAGAATATGATGAATCTTAAACCATGTATACAATCAATAATATTAATTTTTGTACAAAAAAACCCTAAGTTATCAAACCACTTCTTTTATCATATATGATAAATGAGATGAAGATACACATCCTTTAAATATATTCATCTAAGATTGATAAATTATTTTACATTCATAATTGATATCGAAACTCGTTTCTTTATAACATGAATTTAAACTGCAATATCAATCAATTCTTCTTTGATTTTGAACTCTTGTATGTTTACAACACTTGTAAAATACACATTCAATATCACATATCATTCAAAATTAAAGAATTAATTTCTATAACACTTATACCTAATATAGGAATTATATGGATATTCTTAAACTTATTTAGGTATTTTTATAATCCATCATATGGAGTTATTACATTTCCTTCCTAGATTTTAATTTCCATGACTGACTTCTTGAAGAAACATTAGTGAACACTTCAAAAAATTAATCTTCTGATTTGAACTTTTACCTAGCAACACTTATCTACACGGCACTTATATCTAAACATCATATGTTCAGTTCATTAATTATTAATATTTTAGAATATTAGGTAAACTTTACTTGAATACAATCAAATTATTGGAAAATTTCCATAAATAAAAATAAAATGAATTGCCTAATGAGAATAATCCATTCTTTGTCTCCTTAAAGCATGTTATAGAATTGAACAAATCATAAACTATTTGTATCATAAACCCCATATAATTTCATTTAAAAACCCATTATTTATATTCTACCCTCTTGAGAAAAATGTGAGAAATACACATCTTATGACATATATAACTAAGCTTAAAATATCCAAGTCCCTGAGGTTGTAGCTCATTTTCTCCATTTCATGGACATCAACTTGAATCTTGATCATTAATTTATTTTGGTATATTTTTATTTCATTAAACATTATATTTACAAAACTTTTAAAATATATAATCATTGTCACATACCATTCAAAAGAAGTGAATTTTATAAGATTTATACCTAGTGTGGACCTTCCACTAGGATTCTTACAACCTATTAAGTAATATAGAAAATTTCTTCATCAATGGATTACTTTTACACAATAAAAAAAATTTCCTTCCTTTTTCTTCTTGACTTGATAGGTGGTTTGGACTCTCCATGGACTCTTTTCTTCCACTTTTGGCCAAAACTTTACCCTTCACCTTTTATACCATCAGCATAGTACTTTAACCAGGATCTCCCATGTAATACTCAGTAATCCTCAAGATATTGAAAAGATGAGGTAAGGTTTTCAAAGTTCATTCATGTTATAATTCATAAAAAATATTGGAACCATTGTGATTGTAGTTAGAAATATATGGCAAGTTTAGGATTAAGGGGTAAACTTAGCCTATCTAAGTCATTGAAATATACAATCATGTTGATTGCATGGGTTGAGACTAAATTTTATTTTATCATCTTACACTAAAAATATATATTTTTACACTTAATACCACTCATGACTTATTTTATCTTGATAGATCCTTTTTAGTTTATCTATCATTTAATATGCATCTAGGTTATCATGTTGTTTTTTCAAGTTAGAATCCAATGTAACTAGAATGTGTGTGGATACTTCCTTTGTATATTTTAAGGGAATAAAAATATTTTTGTTAAACACCTCCACTGGTTAGTTTCTTAAGAAGGGATTGTTTCATCACATAAAATGTTTCTTTTTGTTTGAGAACAATTCTCATATTCTGGTACCAATTAAGGAAGTTGCTTCCATTTTTATTTTCCTTATTAAATATTGATCTTAAGTTCATGTTCAATTATGATTAAATACATCTATAATGGAAGATTTTACTAGATAAGTTTCATGTTTTATTACTACTTAATAAGGATTTTATTAAATGGGACCCTAATAAAATAATGGCCCCATTTAAAATTCATCATACCTATTAGTGGGACAAGATCCATATTTCACTAATAAAAGAGTCATTTATGGTGTTTATCTCATCACTTAATTATTTAGGTATGGAATTATCCTAATCACATCATATATTGATTCTTGGATAGTCGATCATATAATTCTTTTTCTAATCTATCATATTGATAAACTCAACCTATTCCTATGGTAACAAAATCTTATTAGGGTTTCCCAACTAGTGTGGCCAAAAGAAAACACTAATAAAAAGATAAAAAGGACAATCCAGGGGAATGTAGCTATAGAATAATCAACCGAATGATTTTTCAGTTTCACTTGTCCTTGTTTTTCTTACACAAGATAATACATGGGAACCCATCTATAGAATGACCTACCAGGTTGGATGATAAAGGTCTTAAAAATTCCACTTTGGAAGGAATATTACACTTAGTATTTAAAGGGTATTTTAATCTCATCATCTTATCCCATGTTATTCCTTTATATGTATGCTTCTAGTGATTTATTTTGGAATCTTATACCATCCACCAAACTAATATGTTCAAGCCATATTGATGTGTAACACTTTATATAGCCCATAAGTTTGGGTTACTCACCCAAATATACAAGATAAACATATTCATGCACATAAAAATGCATCATATACAAAAGGTACATGAACATTTCATACGAAGGCATAAAGTTATATGATATTGATAATCACAACATGGGTAATCTTGGAGTGATAAATAGTCAACCCTACTCACCTTTCTAGACAATGCATATGTCGAGGCAGTCCTACCTCGAGTCCCTCTACTCTAGGATACTTTACTCAAGAGATAATCCAATTCATCATAAGTCTAAAACCCAATATTCATAAACTATATTAAACAGTTAAATTCTAGTTCATAACTTCAATTACAAATTGAGGCCAAGGTAGATTAAAAACTAAATTCATTATCAAACCTAGTATGTAATGCAAGGCTCTATCCTAAAATCAATTTAACATTTAAACTAAAGCATACAAAATTAATAAAATAAATAATTTATAATAATGAATAAATTATGAAATAATGTTTTTAAATAAATTAAAAACTCAAATATTTAAACATGAGACAACTATTTATGAAAAATTCATAAATAAAATCTAATTATAAACACTTTTATAATTTTAGTGTTATTCATTATGGAATTCCATAATTATGAACATAAACATTTTATATTCATTCTAATATGAACTCTTTTATATTATTCAATGTATGGAACTTTAAATTTAAATATATCATATATTATGAATTATAAAAAATTTATAATCCAATCTATATTATGTAAATAATTTTTTACAATCTAATTTCATATACTTAGAACTGTTTAAACCATGATAAAATCAATTATCAAAACTCTTTTTGATGTGGTTTAAATAAAAAATAAGTACCTTTAAGTTGAACAATTAAAATTTAGTAATTATGAACAATTCATAAATAAAATATAAGAATATTTATATTTTGGTCGTATCTATGTAATTTATAAACACTTTAAAAATTAACCTTTTCTTTTATTTATAATCCATAAAACATGCCATATATATTTAAAAGGTATTTTAAATATTAATTTTTAATATTTAGAGAGTTTTTAATAATAAATGTTTCAAAAACATTTATTTATTAATTATAAACCCTTTATAATCAATTAATTAATTAATTAATATTTTATTAGTTAATAAATATCCTTAAAATATGTTTTATTATAATTTATAAACCATTTATAAATAATTAATTAAATTTAAAATTTAAAAGTTTTGAAAAACTATTTTTCCTCAACGCCATGGCTTGTGATAGGTATTCATGGTGACCATGGTCACTTACACTTACATAGTCAGGATATGCAAGGGTAAATCATTCCACTATAGAATACACTATTTCATGGTATTTTTTTTAAGTTGTTTTGGTGCACACTTTTACACAATATATTTTTGTAAAGATAAACCATCAGTTACCTTTATGGAGCCTAATTATAAAAAGGTAAACCAATATGAAATGGAATCCACCACATTGTGGAGAAGCTTCTATAACCATTTTGGAAGGACCATTTCACCTATGTAGAATTACATCCACATCATGGCCTGGTGAATATAGGATGGCCATTTTTCATGCATTAATACTTAACGCATGAACAGAAATGGTCATCCCTACAGCATGGTGATAGGTTGGGAAATCCATTTTGGAATATGGTGTGGTGCTCTATTCTTCAAATGTATTCATTTCACAAACATTGTTTCATAAAACTAAGATCATGGTTCACAATTATACCATTATTGGGTTTTTTGGGGTAGATTAACACTTAATCATAGCTATAGAAGTAAAAGAAACCAAAAATTTAGGATTTATATAGAATAAACATGAAATCAAAAAAATACAGGAAATGAATAACAGCTATAGACATTTTTATAATTATTTGAAGAATCCTCTAAAACCTTCTTTATATCTATATGATTTTTTTATAAGAATCGCTAAAGTGGAAGAAAAAGGCCTCCCACCTCTAAAGGTTTCCATGATCCAAACTGAATCTCTCATCATATGATAGGAACTCTCCTTTACCCACGATATGCTAGAACCTTGACATGCTAAGGATAAAGAAGTAGAGAGCTACAGGTTCTAGTAGTTTTATCCAAGCATGGTGAAATCGCATGCTCACTCACACTGTCATTAAATGGTAGTGATTTATTTAACACCTAAGGATAATTATTGGGTTCTATCACCTTAACTCATGTGGTATAATGTATGAGTTAATGCCTTGTCCAATTCATGCATCGCATACATGAATTCAAAAAATTCCCTCACATTTCATTTTATGAAATATATCCTTAAATGATAGCCTAAGTTGAAGAGTTTATCCACCCAAGTCATAAAAGACAACAATATGGGAATTTAATGCACATAATATAGCCATTCATCATATATAGGTTGTGGTTTCAAGGAATACTAGCTCCTTTGGTTTAATAGATTGAGAGGATTCTGTATTTAACCAATCATAGAGGTTTATTTTTAAAATTAAATTATAAAATTAGTTAACATTGATTCGAACCTGATTCTTAATGTTTCTAATCAATACACTTGGTTGTATTAAAGTGGAATTATACCTAAGTATTGGGTGATTCATAAAACTTGTGAAATATCCTAGGATAAAGTAATTTTTTGATTTCTTCTAATGGATCTCCATAAAGAGAATGTAGAAGAGCTTATAAAAAAATAGTTTCAAGAAATGGGGTGTGTTCTTTAATTATGTTTTATTCAATTCAAATGAATTTTTAAATCATATAGAAAATATATTTTAGTGGTTTACTTCTAGTGTGTTTAGAAAAGTGTTGTGCCTACCCAATCCCAAAAAATTACAACACTAAGGGGTAATCATCAAGTAAATTTAAGTTGAAAGTTTCAATCAACATAGAAAAAGTATGTTCTTCATATTTGTACATTTCTTCTAAACCACTTCTAAATAGATCTTAGAATTTGAGTTTTTTACTTTGTGTTGCATTTATACTTATTAAATTTCACCAAAATCCATCAGAAATTTCTCCCTCATTAATATTTTTAGTACTCAACCATATTCCCTCATCCTATCAAATAAAACTTTATCTCTTCTAAACATGATCAGAAAAGGAAGAAAACATTTTTTATCGGTATATGCCCACTTTTTGTAATATTTTAACCTTGTTAACTTCTTATAATAATTACAATAAGAACATGAAAATTTCCCCTTTTTACTCTATCATGATAACTTTTCATAAGTGGTAAGTCCATTTATTTTTCATATAAACGTACCCCAAATTTTAAACATTTTATAAGCTTCAAAATCAAAAAAGAACACTTATTTATCCAATAAATCTTTTAACTTATTGATAAAATATTAAACAAAAATTTTATCACTCAGTCCTCATGATACATCAATAAGAGTATATATAAATATAAAATGTTTTTTCATGCATAACAATGAAGGAATATTGTATAGAACCAACACCATCGATCTTGTACTATGATTTTCATCAAACATTAAATGATTTAAAATCATATGATTTCAAATTGATATGAACATTGTGATAATCATGGGTGAACTTTAGGTTCCTCTTATCAAACTTCTTCCATGTTGGTGTGTTCTCCATGTTATTTAGTTTTCATGTGTGTTCTTATTTTCATTTCATATAAGGATGGTAATGGGTTCCCATTTAATGGGTACTTATCACTAATCATCCTAATTTAATCAAGTTAAAGTATTATTTGTAACATCCCATTATTTATCTAATAGGTAAGTCTTTAACATTGTCATGGATTTTAATTTTCATTGACTGGGTATGGTTGAGAATGAATTGGGAGGATACCTATAGTGGTGAAGTCACAGATTTGTTGGTCTCTCAACTTTAACATGTCATTTATATAGGATGCAGGAAGTTTTAAAACCATCTAACTAGGTTACACGATGTGTAATGGTTACCATGATAAGGTTTCGTATCGTGAAAGTTACACAACGTAACGATTTTTTACACATCGTGAGTTAATTAAAGATTGCTTTTTAATTCCAAGTGACGGATTTTTTGAAGGTTATGGAATTTAACTATTTCATGACATGTAATGGTATTAAACGTCATGTAATTCCCCACATATTAGTTATATGTAGGTAGCATGGTTGAACTTTCCTCTTTCCCTCCTCTCCAGATTCATTTCTCTCGACCTAAAGCCTATCCCAGGCGATCTTGGAGCCCTCCAACCCATTTGGGTCCTTTAATTTAGTGATGAATCATCGTTTTTCTTACAATGTGAATTACCAGGTAAGCATTATCTATTTTTCTTCATCTATTTATCTTTATCCTCCTCAGGTTTTAATAGATCATCTGGAAATTGATGGATTTATACTTTGTGTTGTTAAATCTCATTTCTAGGTTTTGTTTCAAGGTTTTATATGCCTTCATTCTCGTTGGTGGGTTTTGTTGTGGGAATTGAGTTTCGGTGAAAAGTTAGGTGTTTCTATCCCACTTGTAAAAATTGATTAACCTTAAATTTCTTGATTTATTTCAATTGTTTATTTAAATTCAATTTTTTGAAATTTCTTTTAATTGGTTTTGATTAAAACCCAATTCCAGTGAATTGAAGGTTTAAAATTGTTTTGGAAAATAAATTGGGAAAGAACCCCAATTTTGTTGAATTGGGGTGTGTTTTTAAATGTATGTAAATGGTTTTAATTGAATTTTTGAATTTAATTATTGAAATTAAATTGATGGATTTTTTTTAAATTGTGAAAATGTATTAAAATGTTTTGATAGAGACCCAGCGGGTTTATCTTGTTAAAAATGCATGTTTTTTTATTAAAAATTGTTTTGGTTTTAAATGTAAATTGTCACTTTAAATGGGGGAATTAGATTTAATTATATTTTAAATAGTATTAAAAAAATTCCAATCATTTAATTTTTAAAAACACATGAAATCCTTAGGTAGATTGTGATTTTTTTGACACACTCTATGATTAAAACAACATTATAAAAAATAAATGCAGTAGGTCACATCCCTTAGGCGATGGTGATGAGTCCTATATAACCATAATCTAGAGGATTTGTATGTACACATATTACTATGATCACTTATAGAGTTTGGATTCCTATAGCATAGAACTTTCATACCTATTTGGAAGATGACCATGTTTCTTGCTTGTTTATAATTGAGATATAAATATATGTCAATGTTTTTAAACTATTTTACATGCCCTTATGAATTTATATAAACTATTTTATATAAAAAAATGTTTAAGCCATTATTTTATAAATATTCCATCACTTTTGAATCCTTTTCTTAAAGTACTTTCTATAATTTGAACTATATAACGTGATTTGTTTAAATATGATTTGCAATGAAAAACCTCTTTATTTTTAAAATTTAAAGCATTTTTTTTGGTTAATTTATTATTGGAATATATTATGTAATCCTTGGTGATACCCTAATAGAAGTTTTAGCACACACCCTACTTATGCCTTTGGGTGTTTGTAGATTATCTCCTTCCAGGTTTAAGTAAGGGGAAAGGATCTCTTGGAGGTGGATCCAGTTTTTGAACCTTGGACTTGGTGAGTTGTGTCCTTGTGGACTTGGGATGTTTTAATCTATTTTGGTACTTGGGTTTTCATACCTTGTTATTTTTTATTCCTTGTTTACTTTTGGTACATTACTCCCAGTGGAGTTTCTTTTGATATGCATATTGTCTTTCTTATTTTTCTTCTACATTGTTAGTGGAAAAATAATTCTCACTTTCAGTTTATATGATGTCAAGTGCTAGTTTTAAACCCATGGGGAGTGGGAATACCCTTCAGGCTATGTTAGGTTTGGTTTGTTTATTGGGTTACCAGGATACCTGAGTTGGTTCGTGACATGATTGAACTAGGTTTTAACCAGATTTGGATAATAAAATTATTACCACATTCAAATTTGGGGAGGGTTTGACTATCCATGATAGGGTACCCAAAATAAAAATCAGTTTACATTAATTATTATTAGTAAATTTTTAAAAATAAAATACAGCATTCTCTTCTACCCTCATCCCAATCACTGAAAACACTACCTATCATCCCTAAAAATACCCCTGACATCACACCCCTCCCCCCATCCCAGAAATCCATTTGTCCCTATACTCACTCTTCCCTAAAAACTCACCCCATGTCCCATAAACCTAATATCACCCCCTCCCCCCTCTAATACCACCATAATCACTTCTACCCCTCATTTAGTTATATATTTTTAGTGTTATATAAAAAAATAAATGTATTTAGGTAAATAAAATTAGTTCAAGTAAAGTGAAAATAAATAGTTTAGTATAATTAAATGGTTATCTCAAATTATATTAGGGTAGAGTTTTGAGTATGGTTTTTTTAAATTAAATGATTACATGATTGGGTTTTCATTCCAAAACTATAAAATGGGTTTGGGTTTAGGTATCCCAAATTTTATGGGTTCTTAGCCTTTTACCACCCCTAATTTCATATCTTCAATTTTGAAATTTTAGGTGACATAAAAAAATCCTCTTCAGTTTTAACTTTAGTGGAAAGTACCATAGTTATTTCAATGTGATTTAATTTCCATGATTTCTTGTTCTACTTAGTTGATTTGATGAGTTTTAATTTGGTTATCCTCCTCCAACCTTCATCAATTATACACATTACACATATTGGGATGGGTATAATCTTTTATAAACAATATACAACTATTCAATCAAGCATACAAAGTCTCATATATGGAATTAATATTTTCAATTAATTTTCACACTTTTTGATAAGGCTTGGGAAGATTTTCATTAATAGGGACTTTATACAAAAGTTGTAATATCATATTGAAATGTGTTTCTATCTAATTATCCATATCCTTTATGTGTAATAACATCATAATAAAAGACAACTTGGTGAGAGTCGTAAAACCATGGTATGGTTTTTTAAGTCATAATCAAGTGTCACCACCTATATTTTAACAAGGGTAATTACCACTAGTCCCATCATTGTCAATATAATCCCTTTCGGTAAAAAAATTTGGGGCATGATAATTTAATATTAACACCAAGAGATCATTCACCATAAAATTTACATATTTGCCAAAAATATCTTATTGGTGACACAAAACATAGTATTCCTCATTTATTGGTTCCATGTCTTATTATTCTTTAAAAAATCATTCATAATCATATGTTCTATCATATTATCTCATGTGAAATATCCTCTTTAATACATTTTTACAAATATAACCAATATGATTATCATCAAACCCTCTCTTGAAATTGATAAATTACTTAATTTTCTCTAAATTTTCTTTACACGGTCTATTATGAAGTTTATCATAACTCTTGCTCTTATTTTAAACTAATTACATAAAAAGATGGTTCAAAAACAATGAAGTTACAAAACACAAAAATGTATAAGTCGGTAATATTAGAGTTTGATTACAATAGGTTAGTATAAAATATTTGTTGAAAAAATAATCAAAAAAAATACAATGGGATATGTTTGTAGTTAATGAATTAAGAATAAATAAAATAAATATGATTCATGTAACATCTCAAGATTTTAAATTATATTTTCCTTTGAAACCTAATGTGTTTGATATCTTTCTTATCACTCAACATAAAACCATAACAAACCATGAAACTATATACAATCGTTAAAATATAACTGTAAAATTAGTGGGTTAAAATAGAGGTAACTGAATTATGATATAAATGTTGAAATAAAAATAAAGTCATTATTAATACTAAGGAATTGATAAATTTCACTTAGTATAGCTAAGTAATTAATAAGACTGGTTTATTCTTTAAAATGTAACCCTTATAAAATTGGATTTTATATACTTTATTTCAAGATACTAAATATATTATGGATAAAATATATTATTTATATTAATAATATTTTGACACCAAATTCTATTAGTAATTGATATAATATAAGAATAATAATAGTTAATATTTTTAAATTTTATTTTCCTTTAAAAAAGTTTTCATTATATATTTATGTATTTATTTAAAAGTTAATTTCTAAAATTTTAGAATTTGAATTTGAAAAAATGAAATTTATTTTTAGAATTTAAAAAATATATATTATCTTGAGATGAAATTTTGAGATTTCTCTAAAATAATTTATTTTTAGATAAACGGTGAAAAAATACTGATTTTCCTAATATTGTCACTTTTATGAAATTATCATAATACAAGAATAAATGAAAAATTTTTGAAAAATTTTTCTATAAAAAAATATATTTATAAAGTAAAAAATCATGTAAAAAGAATATATTGATTTTATAAGACCCATTTTTAATGTTTTGGAAACTTAATTGATATTTTACTCTAAAAACTATTTTTATTTTCTTATATTAAAAATTAGTTTTCATCACTTATAGAAATTAAATCTAAAAAAATGGATATCATATTTTATATAAACAAATTTATATTATGTAATAAGTTAAATTTAATTATTAGTCATAAAATCATGATTACTAATATTAAATTTAATGAGTGTGATAATGAATAAATGGGTTTTTTCAAAGAATTATTTTACTAATTTTGTGTAATTTTTTAATAATAAATTAAATTGATATATTTTATATAATAAATATAATATGATTTTTAAATATATATAAATATATATTATCACTCATTTTATTGGTGATTAACGTTATATAATATTAAGAATACTTAATGGTTAAAACATCATTTTTTTCTACTAAAAATATTTTTTCTATATATTAAATGTTTTAATTTAAAAGTTAATTTTAGATTATTTAGAGATTGAATTATATTATAGGTATTTTAAATTTAGTTTCATAACATCCAAATTTTTTAGGATGTGTTATCATATATTTTTATTAAAACATAAATTACTTAGTTAAAAACTAGTTACCAAGGTAAAAACAAAAAAAAAGTAAAAAGTAAAAAACTAAGAATAAATGACTTGAAAAATATTTAAAAATGTTTGAAAATAATTGGTTAAGCCTTTATTGACCTTATATCACCCAAAAATAAATTATTTATAACTTTTTGAACCATTTACCCTTGAATAGTTTCATTCCATTAATGAAAAATAATGGGTATTCACAAAAGTGTCATTTTCTTCACTTATAAAAGGGTATCACTCCCTCCCATATAAAGTTACACATAACCTTATAAATTTAATTTAATACCAGACCGATTTTTCTCTCATAGAATTAAATTACACTATATAAATCCCATATTCACCATATGTTATCCTAATCCCTTCATTTCCAAGGAGACTTTCAAGAGAAAGTTCAAGGCCCCAAAGTGAGTATCACTTAATCCTTACCCTTTTTTTCTTAATATTTATCTTCAAAACCCTATCCTAACCATAGTAATATAATGAATTAAGTATCATTATTATACTAAATTTTTATTATATTAATGTAAAAACTATTATTTATTCCCTCTCATCTACTTAGAAAAACAAAAGAATGTCGATCATGCATTTGTGCAAACTACCGCCTCCACAAAGCGACGTATTCTGTTTTTCACCACCACATCCATTTAATAGTTATAATGATGAAATTAAAGAATAAATATGATATATATATATATATATAATTTAATTATTATTCATATAAAAATTATAATTCACCTTTATCACCTCTCATTCACTGGAAAATGAAATCGTTAACAGTGTGTTGTATGGGCGACCACCTCCACAGAGTAACATATCTCATTTTTATAACTAGTTTATTTATTATTTATTAAAATAAATTTAAATATGATTTAAAACCTTAAAAATATCTAAATAATATCATTATTATTTTGTAATAATGATATTATTCCAAAAGAAACCACTTTTATAACCATAATCATCTATTAATTATGGTATGTTCATGTTCGGGTAAATCTAACCGCCTACTTGAAAAATGATATAAAAATATATCATGGATGAATATGGTAACTGAAATACTAATAATATTATAAAAAATTTCATGGGAGGGGGATACAAATAAATAAATAAAATTTATAATACCTATAATTACACAGGGAGACTCAAACCCAAGACATCCCGTGAGACCCCTCAAAGGCATAACTAATAGGTTGCACCCCTGAGGGAAAATATTATTATTATTATATGGTAATAATAAAATCATTATTTTTTATGGTTATATAAATTTTTTATTAAGTATTTAACGTATTATTAAAACATCATCTTAGATCACTAAAATTACCGAAATAGGTCGACACCAATTCCATTTTCACCCTACATAACTAAATCACTTAAAGAATGATATAAGAAATTTATAAATAAATATAAGTTATCTATTATAGTTCCTTAAATGATATATTAATTATGAAATTATTATCAAATAATGGGTACTGATATTGACGTTATAAAACATGTGTGAAACAATTAAAGTTGCTTACACTTTATAGTGAAAATAAGCCATAACAAACTAATATATTGATAATAAAGTATCATAAATGGAGTATATAAAAGTTAATATCTATTAATAAGGTTATTAAATAAGATATTAATATAGTTATGTTTTTTAAATGATATTAAATTGCTTTATCGGAAGTCAGGAAATAAGGTGAGGGTTTCTTGGTCTCAATTTTGACTCTTTGAGACATGTAATATTTTGTGCACAATTTGTATATATATGATGTTTTTTTTATTTAATTTACATGAGATTATTATAATTAATTTTTCATATAAATAACTAGATATAAAAATCCAAATCTACTTCCTTTATTCATTCATCTTTCTATTCAAGTGTTACCCAAACCGTAAAGGTTTATTATCTCAATTTTCACCTCTTAAGACATATTTCTTATTATACACCATGTTTTATTTTTTATGGTGTATATAATTCCAATTTAACATTTTGTATCATGATCCTATCATTATTCATGTTATTTAATTCTTGAAATTATATCCATCCATGGGTTTTTATTTGAAAGTTTCTAAAGTCATAAGTGTTATTTTTCACTATTTTCAATTTCATGAGACAAGTTTGATATTATGCACCATAATTTATTTTATATGGTGTATTTTATTCCATATTACCTCTAATTATAATGAAAATATTTCATTTCATTATATTTTAATTCCATTGTACCCCTCTCGTGTTCTTTTTATTCTTACATTATCATTATCATAATGGTTTTTACATCCCAATTTTTCTTTATTGAGATGTGATTTGTATTCACCACTTATTTCCCTTTTATAGTGTATGTATTGGTCATGTATTAACTTTTAAATTGTATCATACTATTTTTTTGGGGGGTATTAATCTCATAGAAATCTATCACTACCATTTTATTTCCAAATCATCCCCTATTATAGGCATAATTTTTATTTTAATTCCTTTTCTCTATGAACACTCTATATTTTCTTCCTTTTATTGAAGGGTGTTCACCTAGATGTCATATGTTGATTGATTGGGGAAATTATTAACTTAAAAATATACCCCTTACTCTATATGGTTTTACTTTGTGGTATTCTAACTTAGAAAACTATTTCATTTATTTATTGGGGAAATATTGAAAAAAATTATACTTATTATTCTGATACGGGTGTTTATTAATTAGTCAAGAATCCACCTTATTTATCTGGATGGATTATATTAATTTATTAACTATAAAATTATTTACATTTTATATTTTTTATCTTAATACAAATGTGTATCTATTATTAAGGAAATTTGATTATGCATTGAATTGATATTCATATCATTCACATGGTGAATGTATTAGAATTAATAAGTGATGGGTGGTCATGATATTATATGGGCTCTCAATTCATCAGTTGGTTTCATGTGACAAAAGGTTTAGGTATTTGGTGTGTGTATTCCCAATATAAGCATGATGTTTTGGTTGTGAACTTGATGACACGAATGGTGTCTTGTCTATAGCCATGATGGAAAAAATAATGTCTTAGCTAAGGCCTTGAAAATAAATATCAAGATATCTAGAATTATGAATTTTATAACCATGAATTTAGTTATTATTGTCCATGTCATTATTTATATTTTTAACTAGATGTTTGTTTCAAGATAATGTGATTAGTTATATGGAATTATTTGATTATTATTTATTTACTCACATATTATTTATTCCAAATTTAAGCCTTAATAGATTTTGATATATATTTTCCCTTACCGAGGGTTTTATCTCACTTATCTTATGTTTTCATTTCCTCAGGTTATGAAGAAAATTATTACATGTGACATGTATAGAAGAGTATATTGTGTAGAGAATTTAGTAGGATGTGTTGAAGACTGATTATAGAATAAGTACTTTCTTATATAGTGAAAAAAATATCCATTTGATGGGAAATACATGGGATTTGTTAGTTAAAAGTTTTTTCTTAACTCTATAAAACTCTAAACCTAAAATTTAATTTGAATGTAAGTGAATCAATATTTTTTAGTGATGTTTTAATTGTTAATGGTTAAAATTGGGTCATTTCAGTTCATTTCAAAGCTAGTGTGTAAATAATGTGTTTATTCACATCAGATTCTGAGAGTGCATGCCTGGGGCACCATACTTGGTATCAAAGGAGGGTTTATATAACTTTATAGGTTATAATTTTATTGATTTAATATAATTTAAGAGTTATAAATTTCATCAAGCATTGATAAGTTAAGGTTGATCATAATTTCAAAGGTATAGATAATCCTTTAGGTTAGTTGAGAGAGTATTAAATATTTTATGTTGTTCAAGGATGAGGATAAGATAAATTTAGTTAAAACCCTAAAGATAAGTCTAAGGGATGAGTATAAGTATATGATAACATCCTAAAGTTTTGGTAAATTAGATATTTCATGGTTTTCTAGAAATTTCATCCTTGTCTAGATACTGGAAAGTGGATGCAGTTGTAGAATAGATGCACCTAAGGGGTAATCACCCTGAAAAAATTGGTTGAGCATTAACTCAATCATCACTCATTGAATGATGAGTGGGAATAAAACTACAAACTTGGTGAGATACTCCCAGGGTAAATTCTTTGGTTAATAACATTCTTCTTACAAACTATTATAAATGATGTAAATATATTGGTTAGAGAACTTAATAGGTAATTATCATGGATAAATTAGACTAAAACATAGATATTCCTAAGATAAGGTATATATTAATTTATATGGTATTTTTTGGATAAAGGGTTGGTTGTATTTAAAAAGCATATATTCTAATGATTTTCATGTTTATAATATTTTAGTAAAGTTTATGGTAATTTGGGACTATTATTTTTAAGTATTATGTGAATTAAAACTAAAGTAACATAAGTTGAACCAAGAGTGGTATTTCTTGAACTAAAATAACTATATGGTAACATGATAGTGTCATAGAGTAGTAAATATTAAGGTTAAATTTTTATAATCCTCTTATGATTATAATTGTTCATCACTCATGTTAACTCTTTTGGTTTTAGTAATGATTGATGCTTAGAGGAACCAAGTTGATGATGGTTTTCATGGATAACATGGAGATTATCCTAATGAGAAACCTAATGGGATAATATTTAAAGTGATAAATATTGTTATTATGAAAACTTGATATCAAGTAGTGTGATTAACAATGTGAACATAATTGAATTACCAAACACACCAAAGAAGAGAAGGATAGTGTTTCAGGGAAGTTTGGGTGACAAAGATGATGAAGGAAATAAGATTCAATTTTCTACATGTCAAGAACGTGGGAAGAAACACCCATGGTAATGTGTCAAATGAATTTAAAGATACTCCATGTGTGGAAAATAGGGAATAGATCAATAATTTTCAAAGTAAAGATAAATTAATTAGTTAACATAATGGATGAAAAAGATTAGTTTTCTAGTCGTGCCTAAGAAATTAAGGTATAAACCTCATTTGATATTATATCTTGAGTTATACCTATATTTTAGATACCCTTAACTAATTTTATTAGTAAGTGATAATTAAAATTTAAAGGATGCAATTTATTTAAGGGGGGATGTAACACCCTAATATTTCAAATTATATTTTCCTTTTAAACCGAATGTGTTTGATAGCTTTCTTCACACACAGCACAAAACCACAATGAACCGCAAAACAGTATACAACCATTAAAATATAGCCATAAAATTGGTGGGTAAAAATAGATTTAACCAAATTATGATATATATAAAATATTTGTGTGTATAAATAAAAAATAAAGGTCATTATTAATACTAAGGCATTGATAAAATTCAATTAGTGTAGCTAAGTAACTAATAATACTGATTTATTCTTTAACATGTAACCCTTATAAAATTATATTTTATGCACTTTAGTTTAAGATACTAAATTTATTATGGATAAAATATATTATTTATATGAATAATATGTTAAAACAAAATTTTATTAGTAAATGATAGGAAATAATAAAAAGAATGGTTAATATCTAAAAAAGTTATTTTCCTATAAAAATGATTTTCATTATATATTTATGTATTTAATTAAAATTTAAATTATAAAATTTTAGAATTTTAATTTTAAAAAATGAAATTAATTCTTATAATTTAGTATACTAATATTAGTTTAAGATAAAATTTTGATATTTTTTTTAAAATAATTAATTTTTAAGTGAATTGTGAAAAAATACGGATTTCCCTAATACCATCATTTTTATGAAATAATCAAATACCATAATGAATTACAAGTTTTTTGAAAAAAAAATTATATTAAAAATATATTTATAAAGTAAAATAAATAATTTAAAAATACTATATTTAATTTATAAACCTGTGTTTAATGTTTTGGAAACTTAAGTAATATTTTACTCTAAAAACTATTTTATTCGCTTATATTAAAAAATATTTTTCATCACTTGTAGAAAGTAAATCTAAAAAAAAGTATTTTATATTTTATGTAAACATATTAATATTATTTAATAAGTTCAATTTCATTTTTAGGCATAAAACCATGATTACTAATATTAAACTTAATGACCATGATAATGGCGAAAGGGTTATTTTTAAAGAAATGATTTACTAATATTATGTGGTTTTTTATCTAATAAATTAAATTGATATATTTTATATAATTAATATTATATTATTATTACACATATATAAAAATATATTATCACTCATTTTATTTTTAATTAATTTTATATAATATTAAGAACACCTAATGGTTAAAACATCATTTTTCTACAAAAAATAATTTTTCTATATATTAAATGTTTTAATTTAAAATTTAATTTAAACTAATTTATAAATTGAATTATATTATATGGAGTTTAAATTTAGTTTCATAATATCCAAATTTGGTAAGATTTGTTATCTTATATTTTTAGTAAAACATAAATTACTTAGTTAAAAACTAGTTATCGAGGTAAAAACAAAAAAAAAGGTAAAGGTAAAAACCTAAGAATAAATGACTTGAAACATGTTTAAAAATGTGTTAAAATGGGTTTTATAGTATTAATTAAACTTATCTCACCCAAAAATTTATTCTTTATCAATTTTGTAACCATTTACCCTTGAATAGTTTCATTTCATTATTGAAAAATAATGGGTGTTCACAAAAATGCTTATTTCTTCACTTATAAAAGGGGATCACTCACACCCTCTCAAAGTTACACATAAACTTATAAATTTCCTTTAAAACCTACAAAATTTTACTCACCTATAATTCCCTTATACTACCTAAATCCCCTGGTCACCATAGTTTATACTAATCCCTTCATTTCTAATGAGACTTTCAAGAGAAAGATCAAGGTACCAAAGTCGGTAATATTTAATCCTTAACATTTTCTTCTTAATATCTCTATTAAAACCCTATCATAAGTATAGTAATATTATTAACTTATTATCATTAGTATACTTAAGTGTTATTATATTAATGTATTATCCATTATTTATTCCTTCTCATCCACTTAAAAAACAAAACAATGATGATCGTGCATTTGTGTGGACTACCGCCTCCACGAAACGACGTCTTTTGTTTTTCACCACCACCTCTCTTCATTGGTTATAAGGATAGAATTTAATATTAAATTTGAAATATATATATTATTATTATTATTAGATAAAATATAATTCACATATATTCCCTCTCATTCGCTAGGAAATGAAAATGTTAACAGTGTGTTGTGCAGACTGCCACCTCCACAAAGTAACATATCCCATTTTTCATCTAGTTTATTTATTATTTATTAAAATATATTAAATTTTGATTCAAAAACTTAAATTTATATAAATAATATCATTATTATTCTTTAATAATGATATCATTACAAAATAAACCACTTTTGTAACCATAACCATCCATTAATTATGGTATTCTATGTTTGGGTTAGTCTAACCACCTACATGAAAAGGGCCATTAAACTCTATCATGGATGACTCTAGTAACTTAAATACTAATATTATTATAATTTAATAATAAAATAATTATTTTTTATGTTTCTAGAAATGTTATATTAATTATTTAACTTATTATTAAAATGTCATCTTTGATCGCTAAAATTACCAAAATAAGTCGACATTAATTCCATTTTCATGCAACATAACTAGATCACTTATATAATGATATGATAGATTTATAAATAAATATAAGTTGTATATTAAATTACCTTAAATGATATAGGAATCAATAACTTTTTATGAAATAATGGGTACTGATATCGACATTATAAAACATGAACAAAACAATTAAAGTTACTAACACTTGATGGTGAAAATAAACTATAACTAACTAATATATTCATAATAAATGATCATAAATGAAGTATTTAAAAGTTAAAATTTTTGAATGAGGTTATGAAATAAAATATTAATATAGTTATTTTTTATATAGTACATTTAAGTGCTTTAATAGAATTCATGAATTAAGGTAAGGGTTTCTTGGTCTCAATTCTGACTCTTTGAGATGTGTTATATTTTATGCACCGTTTTTCTTTATATATAGTGTTCTATTGATTTAATTGCTATAATATTCTTATACTATATTTTTGATATAATTAATGGGATATACAATTCCAAATATAATTTCTTTCTTCATTCATCTTTCGATTTCAAGTGTTACCCAAGCCATAGGGGTTTATTGTCTCAATTTCCACCCCTTAAGACATATTTCTTAGTATACCCCATGATTTATTTTTTATTGTGAATCTAATACCCCGTGAAATATTATGTATCATGATCCTATCATTATTCGTATTATTTAATGTTCTGTTTGAAATTATATCCTTCAAGTGGTTTTTATTTGAAAGTTTCTAAAGTCATAAATATTATTTGTCTCTATTTTCAAATCCACAAGACCTGTTTGATATTTTACTACATATTTTATTTTATATTATGTATTTAATTACCTATTTCCTCTAATTATAATGAATATATTTCATTTCATTATATTTTAAGTTTAATTTATTCCTCTCATGTCATCTTTGATTCTTATGTTACCATTATTATTAGGGGTTTTGCATCCCAATTTTGCTTCATTGAGATATGATTCATACTCACCATTTGTTTACCTTTTGTGTTGTATGTATTGGTCATGTACTACCTTCTAAATAATATCATATTATTTTATTTGGGGGGATTAAAGTCACATAAATTCATCACCACCTTTGTCTTTTCAAATCATCTTCTGTTATAAGTTTAATTTTTCTTCTAATTAATTTCCTTTGTAAACACTATATATTTCATTCCTTTGATTGAAGGGTGTTCACCTAGATTTTATATATAAATTGATTAGGAAAATTATTGACTTAACTATATACCCCTTTCTCTATATAGTGTTACTTTGAGGGATGTTTACTTAGAAATATATTCCATTTATTAATTGGGGAAATATTGAAAATATATATACCTATCATTATGATACATATGTTTATTAGTTAGTAAGTAATGTTGATTATGTATTGTTTAACCATCCACCTTATTTATATAAATATATTATATTTATTTATTAATTGTAAAAGTATTGACATTCTGTATGTTTGTATCTCAATATGGATGTTCATTGACTAAGGTAAGTTGATTATGAATTAAATTGATATTCATATCATTTACATGGTGAGTGCATTGGACTTAAATAAGTGGTGGTTGGGGCCTGATATTATATATCCCCTCAATGCATAAATTGGTTTTATGAGGAAAAATGTTTGGGTATTTTGTGTATGTCTACCCAATGCAATCATGATGTCTTGGTTGTGACCTTGATGATAAGAATGATGTCTTGGTTATGGATTTGATGGAAAGAATAATGTCATGGTTAAGGCCTCAATGGTAAAGATCAATATGTTCAACATTATTTATTCCATCGATATGAATTTAGTTATTATTATCCATTTGTTTTTTTATATTGTTAACCATGAATTTGTTTCAAGCTCAAGTGATAATTTATATTGCATTATGTTATTATCATTTGTTTCTTGTCATATTATTCATACCAAATTTATTCATTGATATCTTATTATATACATTTTTGCTTATCAATTATTTGATATCTCCCTTCTTATATTTTTATTTCCCTAAGTTATAGAGATAAGTATTACACTTTATTAAATGAGTAGAATGTGTGGAGAATTTTGTAGGAGATATTGAAAAATTGTTACGGATTAAGTAGTTTCTTATATAGTTGAAAAAATATCCATTTGATGAGAAATACATGGGATTTATTAGTTAAAATTTTGTCCTAACTCTCTAATACTTTAAAACTAAAAGGTCCTTTTAATGTAAGTGACTTAATATTTTCTAGTGATATTTTAATTATCGGTGGTTAAAATTTGGTCACTTAGGTTCATTTCAAAGATGTTATGTAAAGATTGTGTTTATATGCACCACATTCCAAGAGTGTAGGTCCGAGGCACCACATTTCATTTTATAAAACAATATGTTTCATATTTCAAAATAAAAAAATAGAATATTTTTTATATAATTTTTCACAAATAATATTAATTTATATTGAGAGCTAAAATAAAATAAATACTCATAATTAAATAATATTTTTTTATAATTTTTTCTAATTATTTAATATTCAACAATTAAACATTAATAATTTTTTAATAATAAAATTATAATTTTGAATTTTAATTTTAAATTTTTATTATAAATTTAAATTTTCGTTTTGCAATGACATTTTTTTATAAGAATCTACATTAAAACTTAAGGCTATGAATCTATTTGGATATTGAAATGTTGTGATATCGACTCAAAATATATGATTTAAATTTCCATTGTAACTTTAACAACAATAATTTTTTACTGCATGCAGTCAATGTAAATTAACGATTGAATTACTAATTGAATTTTAACACTTTATAATGAACATGTTTTCTAAGAAAATCAATTGATTTTTTTCCTATATCAATATAGGGTAGAAATCTCCAAAAGTGTGACCAATATAATGCTCAGTAAAAACAAAACATGATGGTGAAAATTGAATAAAATTGATAAAATTATAATTAGAAAAATAATAAATTCAACAGTGTATAAAAACAAATTATCATAGAAAAAAATTAAATGAAAATTAAAAAAAATTGTATGATGGAAAAAAATTAATATTGGGGTTTTTAAAATTAATGGGTTAGGTTTTTTTTAGAATATAGGACAATAAAGCACCAATTTGATTGATTCCCAACTACCTAGTGGGAAAGCGCCAATTGAATTGAAACTCGCCTACTGATTTTTTAATGTTATATTTTATAATTGTTATTAATATATTTTAGTTTTGTTTTTTTTTAGTTTAGGTTTTTTTATAAATATTTTTTAAAATGTTGTATTTTATAAATGTTCTAAATATATTATATTTTTTCCTTTTTGGGTGAACGTAAAATGGATTTACACCCACCAATTTTAATTTATAAATATATTTTCATTGAAGTTTTTTATGAATGTTTTTATAATGTTATATTTTATAAATATTATAAATATGTTCTAAAAGTAATTGAATGTTTTTTTGTCATTGATTTAATGATAATACATGGATTCAAAAATAAAATAATGTGGTGTGGTTGTTATTAATTGTTATATAAATTCTAGAGTATGAATAAATGAGTACAAATGTGATAAGATGTATTAAATTTAAGGAAATTTATGCTGCAACAAATATGGAATAATAACATTGAAGTAATAATTTTATTTGAAAATAGGGATTGTGATGTGGATATATATGTAAATGTATGATCAAATTATTTCCTGATATGAATGAATTTGAATTGGTGGTGTGGAATAATAACACTAAAATGATAGTTTTATATATGTGTGTATATGTATGTATAATTATGTGTTTGTGTGTATAATTTTAGTGATCTATAGGAATATTTAAGAGTATTATATGATACATTAGGATGATAATATTAATTTTATTGGTTTATTTCATTACATGTTATGAATCAATATAAATTTATCACAATGATCATAATATTAACCCTTCATGGATGTGTTTATTAAGCATGTATATACACATCTTATTATAAGTATATTTAAGTCCCATTTTTTATTTTATTTTTTATTTTTATTCAAAGGATATATTAATTTTTTTATTAATTACCTGGTATATTTTTTGTGGATTTTATCTTGGAGTAGTGGGAGTTTCATTGTAGAAATTTTCTTATTTTTTACTTATCAGTATGTGTTTCTTTAATTGTATAACATTCATGTGGTTTCTCTTTAAACATTGATTTTTAGTTTCAGTAAAGTATATATATATATAGGCTTTTATATTGTGTTAATGGATTTTTTAATATTCAATTTTTGTAAACTCTATCTCACTTCCATGATTATGCCCTTGATAATAGTCTTTATCCCCAAGACTATCAAAGGTATGATTGAAGTGTCTCCCCCGATTATTTCATTCAATCAGATGGGGTTTAAATGGTTTTATTAGTTTTTATTGATTTGTCATTTTTTCTTTTATTTTATTCATAATGATTATATGTGTTGATAATAGTATAATTGATAAATGGGTGGACCATAAGGTGAAAGTATTTTATTTTATTTTTTGTCCATACCAATGGATCAAACTTTATGAAATGTATGTAATAGATCAAAGATTATGATAATGAGGTGTGACATGCAGTAGGGGAAATATAGAAATTTGGAATCTAAAAATACATTTAATTAATTCTAAAATTAGAAATTTTATATGTAAAATGTTTTACTATTGAAAAAAAATCAATTTCATCACCCTTAAATACCACAAACTGATGTATGAACCCTACACCCATTTCAGATGTGACTTCTACGCTGCTTTGGTGTGCCATATACAAGAGTGGATTCCTCTTTGTTAACTGCCTTTATTCACTACTCTAATGATGTTGACACCTCAACATGTTGTGTTGTTGGTTCCTCCTCATACTTCTAGGTAGATGACTATCCAACACACCACACAGAGGACTCCTTGGAACCATATATGGACCCATGTGTCAACAAGTATGGGCTCTAAGTAGGATCCAGTGAAGGTGATGGAAATGGTATAAAAACATCAAACAAGTCATTGAAGTGTACACTATCTCTAAAATCTATGACATCCTACCCATGTTCCATGTCTTTGGAGGTCTAAGGATTGTAGGATCTCATACCTATTGTGAAAAATCCTTTGTCTGCTCTGTAGGACCGTTTGCTTATTGTGCATGATCCTATGTTTGTTGTGTGAGGTCCTCTACATACTATACAAGATCATAATATTGTGGTTTAATATCATATGAAGGATCCTACGTCGGGTGTTGTTGTCCATGTCCTTGTCTCTTTCACCGTCTCCTTCCTCCTGCTAGTGGTGGGTGGTTGTTGTTGTGCATCATCCCCAGTGGGATCCTCAAGCACATTAGCATGCCCAACTACCGTTGTGGGATCATATATACCAGGATATTCTAGTGTATACTCATCATAGATACTGTCATATAAGGGATCAAGAGGATATTTAAGATCCACTAGATCTTCATGAACTAAATCCTGATTGTAAACTTCCTCCTCCCTAGAATTAGTGATATGTATAAGTTGATGTAACTCCTCTGATTACAAAAAAAATATTCAAGTTAATAAATATTTTTAAATAAAAATATCTAAAAAAATATAGTAAGTATCCCAATTGGTGAAGTACTATCCCATGGAATGTAAGGTGCATGATAGTGTGACACTGGTACCAATATGTGTACTCCCTCTAATCCTATATATGGAGTCATATTGTGGTATGTGCATGTCAAAAGGTACTATATTATCCATGACTATTCAGAGACTCAATGTACTGTGTATTGTAGAATAGTAAATCCGTCACCTACCTATATATGTGTAGAATACTATGCAATGCATCAATCTATAATGGTCTAATGGGGATGTGTTGCATGAAACCAAACTATATTAGGTTTTTGAGGATCATTGCATGGTCCTTTTGCAGTGGAATAATACTCAAACAGGTAGGAAATATTCTTGAACAAAAGAAAAATTCATTATAAATAAAAATACAAGAAAAATATAGCATTCTTGGTTTTTATTTTCACCAGCTTTATTCTTCCTTGATGCAGGGAGAACGCTTTAGGAAGATCACTGAAGAAACAAAAAAATATCTCCTATCTATGAGGGGAAACACCAGTCATTGTATCCTGGTCTCAATCGGAGGAATCCCATACACTTGAATAGTTTCTATCATCTTCACTAAGGGCGATGAACAAGATACATGAAGGAATATGGCTTAGAGTGTCATGAATATAATTGGTCATTTAAAATAGGAGGGGTCTCATCCCTTTATATATCCCTCATCGATTTATTTCTTTTAATAAAATGTGTCGGTCGTATTCAATGTATTTACATACATTAATTCCCATTTTAATTTATTCATTGAAACCATTCAATGATTATTCAAATCATTTAATCCATTCATAATAAATTATTATCAATGAAAACATGTGGTAGATAAATGTACCTAAATTTAAATATTCCATTAAATATTTTAATGCACGTACAACAATCACCCACTTGCACTAAAATTCATAAGAACTCTATACAAAACTTTAAAACTGTTTTTGAATATATCCAAAACTCCTTTTGGATATGGTTTCAACATACTCTCTTCATTTTGGAACAAACACTTTTTCCAAAACTTAATCCTTATCCATAGGCTTAATTGTGTGACCTTGTAGGACTTACTATCATTGACAACAAATATTAAATCTATATTTCATATATGTAAGAAAAGATCAACCTCTAGAAAAGCATCAGTGCTACTCATGCTACTAAGGGGTATGGTGTGATCGCATCAAACATACTCATATATTTATATAAAAAATTCCACTATTATATTTATCATATATATCACATGTATACCTATATAATCATTTTTTCCATGACATCTATTGTCCACAAAAAATGGAAAACATCAATCTAATATAAAAAAACTCATCTTTTCTTAATTCTCTATAATAGATTGATCAAGTTGATGAATACATCACATGTCATTAATCTTACAGATAAGCACATCATATGTCCTGTATCCTAGTAGTTGAACACATCATATGTGAATCAACTAAGCATGTCCATACATTTCCTCAGTTTAATTCAATTAAGGTCCAAATGTCTTTACTTGTCATACAAGTGGACAAATCCTATCTTGGTTTTTCTCTAATCGATGACATGATCAGCAACATACTCAACCACCCCTTGATTAGATAAATTCTTATATTGAAATGTGTAAGTAGGGTATCAAAGTATGAAAATTCTCATGTTGGGTATCTTTCCGACCTAGAGTAAGAATGATTTATAATAATCATACACCCCTAAGTATATCAATGACCATGTGGCATTCTATGAGATATAATTTAATGATTTGGTCCAAGTAATAAGTCTCTAATTATTACCTCATGAATTTATTCTTCGTATCTCATATAAAACCCTTTTTAATTAGTGTAAGAATCTATTCAAGATAATCTTAATGCATAATCACAACCCATAATACTATGTAGTGATCATCGATTAGGGACAACTTGAAGTTTTATACTTTGATGAGATATTTATCATTTAGCTATTCATGTAAAGTAAAGTTATAGTACACATGAATTAATGATGAATTAAGATTTCCTTTATTATAATTACATGATATGTTTATAACCATTACAACAAAACTCTTATGTGTTTAATATCTATAGATTCTACATATCTCTCATTTTGTTACTGTAGTAATGGTTTTTGAACATTAAATCCATATGTAATTTCTATCACATCTCTATGTGACCATCTAATAAAAGTATCACTAAACTATTTTAGTGAGTAAAATCTATAAATTAAGATAGTTTCAAAAATATTGATACTTAAGAATCACATTCCTGATGTTCAACTCATTGAGCATATATTTAAACTCATTTACTTTACATCATCAAATTTTATGATGTTAATTTTTGTGTTTTACTTCGAACTATTTCTATGTTCATCATCATCATCCTTTGGAACCTATTTTATCAAACTTTATAATTAAGTTTAATGTAACCATTTTCTTTTTTATTATCTATTATATCTTAAAATATATTGAGATATAGTGAAATTCACTTCATTATGGTAAACATGTGTAATCATTTACATTTTTCATTACCATTATACCATAAACTCTTTTAGGATATCAAGTGAATTTCAATTTGTAAATTAACTAGAATGATCCTTTAAGAAATAGTGATATTCACTTTCTCATAGTAACTAAATGTAAGTATTTACATTTTTCATTACCATCACATATACTAAACTTTTTTAGGATATTAAGTGAAGAATCATTATAATCTTAAACTGGTAAAATCCTTTAGTTAATAGTGATATTCACTTTCTCACAGTAACTAAATGTAACTATTTACATTTTTTAATTACTATCACATATACTCAACTTCTTTAGGATATTGAGTGAATAATCACTATAATCTGGTGCAATATTTTATTTGTTAACTTTAAACTTCTACAATTTCAAGAATACTCCCATTATCCTCTTAGAAACTACATTCTTTTTAGAATATATTGTTAAGACTCAACACAAACTACTTTGTTCTTTAAGAAATAACACTTATTTCCTTTTTATTTGGAATATTTAACAAATAAACTATTATTTCCATATCTCATATGGTATTCGATTTTTTAGAGTATTTTCTTGTAAAATAAGATTTTATTCATTAAAATCCACCACTATTGGGTGGGAATCACATTACATTATATTTTAACAAATGGTTGGATAAACACTTTATGATGGATAAAAATCTCTTATCTATATCTTCTTCTCAAAACATGCTATGCAGTCCAATGAATCATAAACCATGCATATACAATTAATCATCTCATTTTTTTATAACATATTTTTATTAGTGAAACATGTATCTTATCATATAAGAGAAATGAGATTAATATACACACCCTTTACTTAGATTAATATAATCTTAACACATTCATTTACATTCAAATCCTCAATGTAGAAAATTCTTGCTTCATCTCATAGATGTAAATTACAAGCTCTATTAATTCTTTCTTTGATTTTTAACTCTTGTATATTTGAAATACTTGTAACGTATACATTAGTTATCACATACCATTTAAAATTGAAGAATTTATTTTTATAACTCGTAAACCTAACATGGATATTCCATGGATTTTCTCAAAAACCATAAGGTATTCTAAATAATCCCACTATATGGAATTATTAATCCTTTCTGATAATACTTGTGGGTTTGAAATGACATTAATTAGTTATTTTCAGACTCTCCAACTCACTTTTCATCTTTAAATTTAAAATTTTACCTACTTTTACTATCTGTACAGTACCAGAGCTTAGACATCATATTCCTAGTTCATCTATACTCAGCACTCTAAGAATATCATGTAAAATTTTCTTAAAATCATTTATCTTGTTGGAACATTTCCATATATAAAATAGAATGAATTCCATAACAAGAATAATCCTTGTAGGAATTCTTCATTCTCTTCATGCATATTCAATAATATTAAATATTTTTGACATACCTAATCATATTGAGTATATGAGAATATAATTCTTTATGTTAGTTAGCATCTAGTGCCATTAAAAAATTAAATGAATCGTTTTATGCTTCCATAAACATATTTATTTTATTATTGACCAACTAAAACACTTGGTTATTTAAAAAGGAACTATTCTAAAACATATAGTATTTCTCTTACTCGAGAACTATTCTTAAGCTACCAGTCTTAGAAGTTAGTTTAAGATTCTCATTTTAAGGATTAACTTTAAAGTTTAGTTTGATGATGATGATTCATTTATCTACAACAAAAAAACTTATCAGGTGAATATTGTGTATTTTTTATCTTTTCATAAAATACTTTTACGATAGTGATCCCACTAATATTAGTGAACTAGTACATCACATCCTTTTAGTAAGACAAGATCCAAATTTCACTAAGTGATGGTCTTGATTTTTCATGAAACTCGTTACTTCATTTATTTAGGTAGGGATTATTTCCAATCACAATAGTTTTTAGTCTTGGATAGTTGAGTGATTAAACCTTTATCCAAATCCATCAAATAGAAATACTCAACTCTATTCCTCTGGTATTCCAACCCTTGGAGTTTCTTATCTAACTTTAACCCAAAGAAAATTCCAAGAACATACTAATAAAGGATAATCCAGGGGAACCTGCTTTGGCATGAAACTACCCAAGGATGTTCTAGTGTTATCTATCACTTGATTGACTTACACAAGATAATCTAAGGGAACCCTATTTTGGCATGAAACTACCTGGTTGGATGATCGAGGTCCTGACAAGTGCCACTCTAGAAGAAATATCACACTTAGTATTTTAAGGGGTTTTACATTTTAAAGTCTCACCCATTTAATATACATCATATTCATATTGAATTTATAATTATTACATATTTTGTTCCTATTATCTTATCATGTTTTATTCCCTTTTTATGTATGCATGATTTTAATGATTTAGTTTTGGAATCCTTATTCCATCCACCAAAATAATGTGTTCACATCACATTAATGTGTAACACGTTACACAAACCATGGTATGTCTTAATCACTCAAAAATAGAAATCAAACATATTTACACATATTTGAACACATCATATGAAAAAGGTACAAGAACTCTTCATGTAAAGATAGAGTTATACGATATTTATAATCATCACATGAGTAATCTAGGATTGATAGATACTCAACCTCATTAGCCTTTTTAGAACAAGGCATAAGCCTCCAGGCCAGTAGGTGGTCCGACCCCAAGTCCCTCTCCCTAGGGAGACTTTACTAAAGAGATAATTCAATTCATAATATCTCTACTACCTAATATTCACAAACTATGCTCAACAACTAAATTCAAGTCAATAAATTCAATTACAAATTGAGGTTAAGGTAGATAAAAAACTAAATTTTATAGAGTCATGCCTAGCATGAAATGCAAGGATCTACCTCCTAGAAGCAGTTTAGCAGTTAAACTAAAGAACGTACATTCATAATATAAACAGTTTTATAACTATGAATAAAGTGGGGTATAATCTTTAAATAAATGAATAGTTTAAATTATTAAACATGAGATATATATTTATGAATGATTCATAGATAAATATAATTATAAACCCCTTTATAAATTAGCTAACATTATGGAAATTCCATAATTTGGAATATAAAATCTTTTATAATTGATCCAATGTAAACTCTTTTGTATTATTTATTATATGGAATTTCAATTTATTTTTTAAAACTTTGATCAAATCAATAATAAAAAAATCTTGATGCAGTTTAAATAATATCTTTAAATAATATTTTTAAATAAGGTATACTTTTAATTTAAATGTTTTCAAATTAATTAATTATAAACAATTCATAATTATAAATATAAATACCTTTTATATTTTAACCTTATTTATGAGACTTGTAAACTCTTTTATAAATAAATTTTATAATATTTAAATAAACACTTTATTTAAAGATTATAAAGATGGCATATAATTTTAGGTAAAAAGGTTTTAATGCCCTTTATTATGATTTATATCATTTATAAATCATATTAATGTTAAAATGGAATTTTTAATTTTAACTCTTTAATATTAAAATGAATATTTTTTATAAATGTCTCAAAAACATTTAATTCATTAACCATAAACATTTTATAGTTAATTAATTTATAAAAACCCTTTTATAAATTTCATAAAAATTTCATAAAACCTTTTCATTATTTATAACCAATCTATAAATAGCCTAATTCAATTCATAATTGAATTTTATTTGTAAATAAACAATTTATTTATTTACCAAAACATTTTTTAATAATTACTCAAAATAAGGTCCCTTTTAATTTGAACAACTTCAAATTTATTATTTATGAACTATTCAAAATTTTAAATATAAACTTCTTTATATTTTAGAATTATTTTAAAATTTATAATGATTTATAAATTAAACCTTACAATTTCTAAATAAAGATTTTATTTCTATATCATAAGGTATACCAAAAAAAATTGGTGAAAGGTATTTTAAATATTAAAATTTAATATTTGGAATATTTTGTTGATAAATGTTTTATAAACATTTATATAATTAATTATAAAAAAATTATAATTAATTAATTTATAAACCTTTTATAAATTAAAATATTCCTAAAATCCAATTTTCTATGAATTATAAACATAATCTAAATTATCAAAACATAAAAATTTCTATAAACCATTTTACAGTTTCGAAAACCAATGATTTAAACATGATCAAAACTAAAGAAATTTTTTATTATGAACAAGTTTACAGATTAACTTGAACATTTGGATGAATTAAATAATTTATTTTAGATTGTTATCATATAAAAAATATCGACCAAAGTTGATCCAGTGACATAGCATATATCATGTTTTCCATAAACAGAGATAAATGCATGTTGATTTGATGAGGAATGTCACTCTAATACCACCATAGGTTTTTTTAGGATCATCACATGATCCTTTGATAGTGTAAGAATACCCAAATAGGTAATAACTATCCTCAAACATAGGAAACATGCATCATGAGTAAAAATACATGAAAAATAGAGCATACCTAGTTCTTTTTTTCACTAACATTCTTATTCCTTGGTGATGGGAGAACATTTGAGTATTATCACTAAAGTAGAAAACAAATATCTCCTACCTTTGAGGGGGAAACACTGACCACTAGATCCAGATATCAATCAGAGGTCTCTTCTACACTTGAAGAGGTGTTAGCGTCTTCACCAAGGATGATGAACAAGCTACGAGACATGAGAGAACTTGTAGAGGATTACATGCAATTGGTTATATACAATAGGAGGGATCTCATACCTTTATATATTCATCCTTGATGTGTTTCATTTAATGAAACATATCGGTCATATTCAACATATCGGCATACGTTAATTCCCATTATCATTTATTCATTGAATTCATTCAATGATTATTCAAACCATTTAATCCATTCATAAAGAATTATTATCAATGAAGCCTCGTGGAAGATAAATGTACCTAAATTTAAATATTCCATTAAATATTTTAGTTCAAATTCAACAATATTACTAGGTTTCAAGGGACACCATATGACCCTTTGGTAGCAGAAGAATACCCAAACATATAGGAATTATCCTCGAACAAAAGCAGCATACATCATAAATAAAAATACATAAAAAACAGAGCATACCTGGTTCTTATTTGCACCAACTTTATTCTTCCTTAATGTTGGGAGAACACTTGAGGAAGAACACTAAATCATATGAAAATTTTACTATGAAATGTAACAATCTAGAATGGTGCAGTGGGGATGTGTTGCATGCACCCAAACTGTCTCATGACACGATTTGACTAGTTCCACTTAATGATATGGAAATGAATGAGTGGCACCACTGCTCCAAGATCTCTAATCATAAATGTACATTGTGGTGGAAGTGACACCAAGACAAGCTCTGTTTATGGGATCCATGAAACCAGAAATGATAACTCAAAAAGTAATCATAAATTGGGACAACAATATAACTAAGTTATCATTATAATATCATAGAAAATTAATAACAAAAGTGTTGTTTATATAAATATAATTAATGTTTAACTTACACCTTCTGGTCATAGAGCGTCAAATATCATCTAAAAACTATGCACATTATGCTTTGACGTATGTTCATAATGTTAAGCCTTACTCCACCTAAAAAAAGTAATATTTTGTTAGTTTATAAGAATACTATTAATAAAATTTTAAAAAATACTTAAATTAATGATGTAAACACACCATAATCCCCAAGGAATGTCTTGTAAAAGGTTGTAGGGAAGTGGGGTGATAGATCTAGGAGTGATCTGTCAAAAACAATCCCATGCCCATATCTATAGCAGAATGTAATATCCTGCAACTTTTTGTTGCTCTGTTAAACATGCTTAATAGAGGAATCTATACAGATATGCTAATATAGTCGGGGCCCAACTCTATGTAGTTACCCTTTATAAACCCTTAAGTGGTGGTAAGTATATCATGTGTACTAAGGTCGTAAAGTAATCAACACATAACATGCCTCAAATCGACCATGTAATATATGCATGTGTGTGTCGAATTAGCATCACCTCATTAGCATCATCCTGAATCGCTAATAAATGCCCATCAATCCATGCCATGTGTAATTAGGAACCCTAGAAGACTCATGGATGACCAAATACATTAATTCCTAATAAATGATGTAAGAATGCAATCCAATATCTTATAGTCACACCAATAATAGCCTCCCCATAGATAGGTAGATCCAACATGTATTGCACATCCTCTAAAGTAATAATCATCTCCCCTTCAGGAAGATGAAAAGTGTGTGTCTCTAGTCTCCATATCTCAACTAGTATAACAATAAAATGATGATCAATTGTCTTGAATTCACACATGATGACTCTATAAAATCTAGCACTTCGAAGAAATGGAATAATGAGTGTCATAGGTGCCTTGTGATGGAAGTGATGAAATCATTGAACCAAAAGATGTCGAATAGATCATCTTGCCAACTCCTCATGTGACACATGAGACTGTTGTGCATGTATGAGAGCCTCCTCCTTCTAAATATATAACATTTGTATAATTATTTGATAAAACGGGGTTGATGGTCGATAAATGGTTTTCTAAGTGATTGTTTTCATTTAAAAATAAAAGGAAAAGGAAACTTTGTAAATGTTGGTGATTGTAATTTTGACTTTGCGCATGAGATGGAGAGTGACCAATGGTCACATGGAGAGTGTAGAGTTTTGTTTGTATTTTTATTTCCTTTTACTTTTATGTATATGTATCGACCCTAATGTCTCGGATCTTGTCTAGTTTCTATATGTATTTATTCTTCAGGTATGTATGAGATGTTGTTTTTATGTTTTCCCAATTCCTTATATATCTCATTTATTTATTGCTTCTTACTATGATTGTATATTCATTTTTTATTTTCTTGTTTTACCAAGGGTGAAATCATTCCCAATGGTTATGTTCTGAGACCCTAGCATTAGTTTCTAGCCCAAGACAATAGAGAACGCATCTTGGGTATGTCACTGGCCGGTTCAGGATGGATGTCTCGGGTTAGTTCATGACATGTAAAGTGTATTTGGGTTAAATTTGTATTTTCTTTCAATTATATTTGTTATGTTTTTCAATTTCATCACATAAAAGTGATGCATAAGTTTCCTAACCATGAAAATGAATTTATTGTATTTTCAATAATTAAGGGTATTCTTCTAATATCTATTGAGTTGAAGAAGGTCATGGGAACCCGAAATGGAGAGACAATAATAAAAGAAAATGAAAATTTTATATACAACATTCAAATCGTTGGTCACAAACACTACAACATTAACAAGTAGAATACAATATCAATCATGTGGATTTTTTGATGAATGCACTGTATGTCTAGGACAACTTGTGTGGGTGTGACCTTCATGGCCACATAAACAAAACCATTGTGAAGATATCCCTTCATCGAGCTAATCCATCTCATTTCAAATATGAGTCAAATTATTCCTTCCTTTTGGTTGCAACTTATTCATGTTTATCATAAGCATGGGGAATCAATAGGAAAGCTGAAGTTCTAATATCCACCTATAGGCATCCATAGAGAACTATAGCAGTTGTTGATACTCTACAATCAATACACTGGATCAATAAATTGCTCCCAAGATAATTATACAGAAGCATACATTGTGATCACATGTGTATAATGATACCATAATGATTTGAAGTTACCAAAATCATAGTAGCATTGCTCCAATAAAACCACAAGCAAGAAACCACTACTACCAGTCAAAGGATCTTGGCACTCGATGACCTCAAATCTATGCCCAACACGGTCAAGCGAATTGACATGAAATGTGTCAGCCTCTTGAAGAATCTTAACAATCGCATACTAAAAATGGTTCTCATATCCCATATATCTATTCAAACCCTCTTCGACCTATTTACCTTTCCACAAAATATTTCATCATGCGGTAGAATGTTTCCTTCACTAGATCTGTAATTTAATTTTAAAACATAATATTAAATCTAAAGAAACTATTAATTAAAAAAAATTCTTTATTCCTAATTACCAATGATAGATAGCTTATAAACTCCCTTGAAGACTACATTAATGCATTCCACAATATTAGTCATCATGTGTTCATATCTCCTCTCATCGTCATATGCTAGTGACCATTTATCCTTTGGAATTTGCATCATGTAGTCATATATTTCTTGATTAGCTCAACGAATACATTCAAAATGCTCCTTAATCATCCATTGTTGAGGTTTATATGCTAAATAAAATGAGAACAAATAAGAACACATAAAGAATTCTTCTTTCTATCATAAGGTTTATTTAAAAAAACATATACATATTAAGCTTGATGATTGCTTTGTTCATGGACTTGTCCTTGAAACTCTTCTACATGTTTCTTATGATGTGTCTAATACAATATCAATGGTAATCATGGAGTGGTCTCCATGAAAGACCCTGAGACTATTCATCTTCCTTGATCACTCGATGTTGATCATAAATCAGACATATTCCTCCAATGTCTCTCACAAATTCTTGGAGGCAAGCGAGGAACTAACTTCGGGATGATAAGTTCTCATTCTCAACAATAGAAAAGGACAATGAAATAAGAGCATGAGTTATATCATGTGTGACATAAATCAATAGCGATCAAATATACATTCCATATAGAAATGTTCCATCAATCTAGATAAACTACTTAGAATGTTTGAAAGTAGCCACACAAGGTAAGAATGTCCAAAAGAATCTATTAAAGACCACCTTTGATCAATCATCTTGGTTCTGTTGGCTAATATATTCAACTATGTGTAACCAGTAGACAACCTAATTATTGTGACACAAAAACTCCATAAGTTTTGGAAAAAATCAATAAGAATCATCTCAGACCCCTGTACACTTTCACAGTGGCCTTTTAATGTGAAACTCGTGCCTTCTAGTAAGAAATTTGATAACAATAAAGTTGTTTGATCTTCTCCACATCCAGAACAATTGGAACATCTTGACATGCTCTTAACATTTTAACAATAATAGTTTAAATGAATTCAGTATCTATGGTCGTGTGACCTTGTGATAGGGTTGAGTTCACACATGTGTGTGGAGTAAATTTAGAGATTCTCCAACAATTGAAAATGTTATTAAGTATAACTTGAAGAAGCATATGACAATCTGAATCGAACTTGTCACGTTTAATTATATAATGAGCTCTTTTTGATTCTTCCACGACATAACTATAATATCGTTCAATGTGATATTGTTTGATCATTGTCTTTATAGCTTCCTTGCTATCAAACTCTCTTACAATGTACCGAACACCTTCATTCAACCCTAGTGCCACTGATAATTCCTAGAAGTCCTATTCTAGGAGTAATGATTGGCCAATCAAATTCTAGTAAGCATGTCATACCTTTTGTCAATGATGATGTCAGTGGTGGTAGATGATTCAAAGGTCGGTTTGACGATGTATGGATTGACTTGGAATGTTCTTCACATTTTCTTCTTGTTCCGCATCCCGAACATCTTCCTATTGTTTTGAATGTTCATCGTCCTCAAAATTTTCCACCATCAAATCCAATTCATGTGGAGGACTTTCCCTAAAAGATTCAATCTCCCCATGAGATGTCGAAGCTTGTGGATATGACATTGTATCCCAAGGTTGTGATGGACCAATTTCCACTACCGATGAAACATCTTCGATGGTAGATATAGTGGCATGGAACTCCATCATTTGATCTTTAGGTTGGTCCTTAACCTGCGACAATACATATGCTCAGTCCCCATCATCAATAATTGGATAAGTTATATGCCACAACTTATCTTTAAATTATAGATGTCTGTGTATGAGGAATTGTATCACTTGGTTAGTCGTGAGTTTTAATCGTCGATGAGTTTTTCTCTGAAGGTCTTTCGATGTTGTACAATACCAGAGCATTACCACTCGTTCTAGTTGTCCACTATAACCGACTCCTTGTTTGGTATCAATTATTTGACCGTTGCAAATATGCAACCATCTTTTTATCTACAATAAGACTTAGTTATTAACTATATCTGATCAAAAAACGTGATAAGATTTTAAAATATTCTAACTTGTTCTTGTGACTGTGAGTCTTCTAACTAAAGGAATCTAAATGTATTACTTAGTAAGTTTGGTGGGGTAAAGAGAAAGTGAATCATCCAAAGCAGACATCCTAGGTATCTCAAATCATGTGTGCAGTTGAGGCTCTTTGTCGTGTACCTGGTGAAGATCGAGTTAATACCCAATCAACCTTTTCAGGGTGATTATCCCTAAGTGCATCTGTGTCAAAGCATGCATCCACTTGTTTGTATTCAGACAATGATGTCATTGCTTTGAAACTTCAAACTATATCAAAAATTTAGGATGTTTTCCTATATTTACACTTATCCTAAGGTTTTAACTAATGTTTTGTAATCATAATTTCAATATTCCTAATAAGATTTTAAAATATTTTAACATTTTTTAACAGCGAATCTTCCCACTAAAAGCATCTAAATATACTACTTAGATGGTTTGGTGGAGTAAAGAGAAAATGAATCATTTAAAGTAAATCCTCTGAGAGTGTCAAACTAGGTGTGCAATTAGGTCACTTTGTCGTGTACCTGATGAAGAAGTTAATACTCAATCAACCTTTTCAGGGTTATTACTCATAGGTGCATCTATGAGAGAGCCTTCACCCACTTGTTTGTATCCAAACAAGGATGACATTATTAAGAGACCACACAGTTTAATTTACCAAAAAATCCCATGTTTATAATCACCTTTAAGGTTTTTACTAATGCTTTTTAGTCTTGATTTGAAAAATGCAATTCAATAATATTCCTGCTAAATAAATCATTTCTAATAACTAAATCATTATAAATAAACCATTATACTGGTAATTACAACATTGTACAAGATAATTAAACATGCAACTTTATTAAACAAACAATTTAATATTTACAAACACGCAACTTATTAAAATTTCCAACAATTAACACATTATACTAATAATTATAACATTATACCACCAATTAAACATCCAATTTCATTAAACATGCAATTTAATATTACTAATAAATACTAACCATATAATTTAATAATATTCCTACAAATTAATTGTAATAACAATTAAAACTTTATACTAACAATTTATTATTCTAAACCGATATTAAACATGTAATTTAACAACATTTATAATAATTAAACTATATACTGAACATACACATACAATCCTAATTAATACAATTTAATTTTATATTCATTCTAACTAAAATATTATCCCAATAATTAATTAATATCAAATAAAAGATCATATTACAAAATAAATAACAACTAAAATAAAAAAGAAATACCTTAAATTTTGGAAGATCGTAAAAACTGAAGCACCAAAAGTGAAATAGATTTTTTTTTACTAGCTCAAGAAAAGGAATATAAGGGATGATGTTTTGAGATGAACATTTGGAAGAGAACACCCTTTTATAAGGAAAAACCCATCACTGAGTGTCAATCCAATTGACGCTCTTCAATCTATCGGCAAAGAGCGTCAGTTGAATTGACTCTTAATGTCGACGTGAGCGAGCATCAATTCAACTGACACTCAACCGTCCAAAATTCAAAAAAAAACCTAACCCTTTAAATTTAAAAAAATCTACTATTAATATCTTGTGTTTGATGGAGGGGGGTGTGAACGAGAGACTTTGCATGCACTTATCTTTCTATATCCAAGCAATAAACCGTTTTATTTTTTAAAATTTAGTGGTGAATCTTAACGAACAAAATAATAAATTCATGTATAACCCTTTTAGAGTTTATATTATTTTACACATTTTTAATTGAAAACAAGCGGTTTTGAGACCATTTTAAAATATATACACATTAAAAATTCAATCAAAATTCAAAAGTCATCAAGCATTTAAAATGTGGGTTACAACTGCCAACGACAACACACGACGCTACGAAGAAACCTGCGAAATAAACATGTCCGAGGACTCGACCCCGCGACTTACGCCCCCAACCCCTCCCTCTTGTGCCACCCCAGCTGCGTGCGGGGGGCAAAGTCATCAAGCATTTTGATTATAATAAAAAATCACATTTTTCTTGATATTTGTATTTTTTATCATATATATCATATCATTTATTAAAAAAAAAACAAAATATGCTTATTTAAACAAAATCGTTCTTAAATATGCCCATTTGAAAGAAAAAAAAAATCCTCAAAAGACACCCTAAAACATTAGATAAGGGTTTTGAAAAATACGTTATATATAAAAATTGAATGATAAATAATCCAAAATCCTGATCAATAAAACCTAAACTGGCCGGCCGGGACAAACATTCGATCCTCATCTACTTCATCTTCGTTTGGCTGGTAAATCCAATCATCCTCGGCTCCGTCACTCGACAGTATCGAAGCAAGCCAGCTCTGAGCGACCGCCATCTATCCGCTGTTCCGATTCTTCCATTCCGTCCAAAGGAAGCAACCCCACACAATCGAAACTCGCAATCACAATCCCGTCCCCGTACTCTTGGGCCAATATCTAGACAGGGATGGAGAGAATAATTCCCATGGCATCGACCCTGCGTCCCTCTCTATCGTCTTTGCGCTTTTCTGGAGTGTCGAAATTGGGTTTTTCTTCACCTTCGATCAACCCTCCTCGTTGGTTCTCAAGCTTTCATGGTAATTCTGTCTTCGATTCGAGTTCCCGTGATGGTTTCACACCTCTATTCGTTGCCACTCTTTGTTAATTAGTTTTGAAATTTGATATATCCGTTTCTTGCTGGAGACCTGGAGTTATCTGTCGCAGGAGTAAAGCAGTAAAGGTGTTTACGTTATTTTCAGGCCCAACTACTTCATCCTACTCGTTTAATATTACCATAATCCTGGAATGTCTCTTAAAGGAGACTCGTTGGTTTTTTAGGCCAATTCATTGGGTAAGTCACTCCCAGCCGGCCCGGGATGTGAGAGCTCTGTAGCATATTGAGACCATTTGGTACAGCTGCACCCATATTTTGCCTTCCTGCTGTGATGTCCTTGAATATTTTCTTATTTTAATTCAGAAAACATCCTTGTTTCGTTTGGGAGCCCTTCATTGGAGTCTTATTGAATATGGTTGTCCCTTGAACTTTGGTAAAACTGCTTTGACCCCATAACAACCCCTCAAAATATTTTGGAAAAATGTCAACTTTGCAATGTTTTGAACATAAAGGTCTCGTTGAACTGATATTTTGACATTGGTTATTTTTTGTACCCTTACCATTTTTTTCCTTTCCACAATATCTAAGAATCTCTGTCACCTCCTTTTTTTATGTTGGATCTACCTTCCTTTGTTGGGAGACTAAAGCATTCCTTTCATTAGATTTTACTAATGCCATAGTAGGACTAATGGATTGAATTGTGCAGTATCAATGAGCGTGGTTAGTAATTTTTTATGGGTGCTTGCATTTATGTAAGCTAAAATTTTTGGGACACTTGTTTTCTTTACATTTAATGCCTGTATTTATTCATGTATTTATTTGAAAAAATATTCTCTGTACATGGTTATATAGTTTTTTGGGGAATCTAATGTTTATGACTAGTTTATTTAAAACCTTGGAATTTGTTTTGCCGACACATAAAACCTCAATGTTTCAGTACTTAGCAGAATTATCAGACAACATGGAGGATTCTTTTGATATTACATTTGTGTTTGTTATTTTTTTATTCACAGTTTGCTAGCGAATGGATGGATTGGGATCCTGTACCTTTATAGGTACACCATCCTCTTTTAAATATTTTTCTGGAAGGTGTGGTGAGTGCTAGCTGCTAGATGCACAGTGGGATGTATCCAAATCGATGGCTTTGTTGGTTTGATCTTTTTAAGCTGAAAAACGCCACCAACTTTGAATTGATTTTCCTTGTCATGTGAGGAAAGTCTGAGTGGAAAAAAAATTAACCTAACCAAGATTTAATGTACCAAAAGTTCCTTTTCTGCTATCCAACAATTCTGTGGCCATTCAACATTGCCGAGATTTGCCAAATATTGGAGTATTGAGGTTTTACGTGCTAACAAACAAAATGTAAGGTTTCATGCAAACTGACTGCCTGCAGAGGTAAGTGTATAAAATTAAATTTCTCTTCATTCTACCACAAAACCCCTCTTTATTTTGATCATTTGAAGAACTTAAATAACTAGTACATAATTGATATGTTTTTACATCAAATGGATCAATATTCCTGGCCTTTGCCTGCTTGATTTTTTAAAATTAATGTTAAATGTAAAACCCGTAATGATTTAAAGGATCCGTCAAGCATGTCTTGATGTTGAATTGTTATCCAGTCCTTCCACAGCCAAATCCATTTGCTCTAAAAGCTTCCATGCTGCTACGAGGAGGTAGAAGCAAGATGAGTGCTGTTAAAGCTGGAAATATGACCCAAGCAAGCACTACCGCTACCCAAGAAAATGTCCTAGAGTGGGTCAAGAAGGACAGGCGAAGAATGCTACATGTTGTTTTTCGTGTTGGGGATTTGGACAGAACGATAAAGTATGTCCTTTTCTTTGAAACATACATACTCTATTGATAATATGCGCGCGCACCCTTGTGTGTGTATTTGGTGAATATTTAATTTTAATATATATCGATTACAGATTCTATACGGAATGCCTTGGGATGAAGCTATTGCGAAAACGTGATATACCGGAGGAGAGATACACAAATGCTTTTCTAGGATATGGGCCTGAAGACTCCCACTTTGTTATTGAGCTCACTTACAGTATGTTTTTCATGTATACACATGGATTATGTATTTATGGATGCTTCAAATGTGTCATTTTTCTAATCCAGAGCTTTTATGGGGTTTCATGGAATTTCATATATGGCATCTTTTTTTCAAATATTTTAACTGCTCCCTTACCATGGGAACATCTAACTGCTATTTCTTTTATTTTGACTGTTAGATTATGGAGTTGATGAGTATGATATTGGACATGGCTTTGGGCATTTTGGTATTGCAGTTGAGGATGTGAGTTTTTGACTTGTAATTTTCTTCTATATTTTAATCTTCTTCTTCTTCCATGTGTTCACTTTTGTCACTTTTTGAACTCAAATTACTTTAGCTCTTGTAAGGTTAACTTCTGTCCCTTCCCTAGCATTTCTATAAGGTTTTGAATTTTCTTCTCATCCTTACAGTGGTCATTTATTTATCAGACATTCATGACTTTTTCTTACCATTAGGCCTTCACGTGGATAGGGTATCAATAACATCAATGATGTTTTCCATGCCCTTCTCAATAATTCCTCAAATAATCAACTTTTTTTTTTTAATGTTTCTGTCGACGTTTACCATGATTTCTCATGATTCCTAGTTTGTGACAGGAGTCTGGGATTGGTCACGGACTATGCCAATGGCAGGATCTAGGATTTTGAGTGGTAGCAAGGCTTTGTTCGCCAGGCGTTATTGAAAACTGCTTATAGCACTTATCACTTATGATAAACAGTTTGAAAAAATGATTGTTGTTTGTCCTGTCTTTGAAAAAACACACTTGGGCTACGTCTGGCATGAGGGAAGCATTTTTGATGGAAATGGAAAAGACATGGGAGAGGGGATGGAAAGGGATTGGTGAGTTGATGGTTTGTTTGGTTTGCATGGAAAATGTGTGATGAAATATGTTAAATAATATAAGAATATAATAAGAATAAATTATAATTTGATTTTTCCATTGTTTATGGGGGGTATTCTGGTTGATAAAACATAAAATCAGAAATAATTATTTTCATAAAATTTATTTTCTGTGGAAGAAATGAACATTCCACCTAAATTGGAAAGAATCATGCTTCCCTTAAAAGATGGAACTGATCCCCCCTCTACAAAACATGATTTTTGATTGTTCCCCCATCCACTCATTTTCCCAGTCCACCGTTCCCTTGTACCAAACATAGCCTTAATTCTTGAAGAAAGTCACTTAAATAAGTGGCAAAAACACCTTTCATTATGCAATACGGAAACACTTATACCAAAGCACTCATTATGAGTGGTTAGTGCTATACACAGTTTTCAAAAGTGCTATCAAGCCGAGCTTTAGTCTCTTTAGCTCTGGCTATTTTATAGAGACCTTACAAGTTTTTGAACTTCCATTTTTCTAGTAACATATTTTTGTAGTGGAAAGGTTTTGATGGGGAAATTCCGCTGCTCTGGATCCCTGGATGCCCACAGGATGTGGATTGTTGTTTGTTGTGCTGTCTGATTGCCTGCAAACTTGGTTTAGGGAGTATTCCCGTCAATAATGCATAAAATCAATGGCAGTTATGTCCATAAAATATATTCTCTGATGAAGGGATGAGCATTCCACCCAAATTACAAAGAATCCTGCTTTCCCTTAAATGATTGGCCTGTCTCCTTTTCTCATATCAAATATGATTTCTGACCGCTTCCTCACCCATTCATTTTCTCAGACCACAGTTTTTTCCATACCAAATATGGCCTCTGTTGACCATTTTTTTCCATGCTTTTCCATTAGGTTGGAAAGACTGTTGATCTTGTAAGGGCCAAGGGAGGCAAAGTAAACCGGGAAGCTGGCCCTGTGAAAGGCGGCAGTACTGTGATTGCATTTATTGAAGACCCTGATGGCTATAAGTTTGAACTTCTGGAGAGGGGTCCGACGCCTGAGCCCTTGTGTCAAGTAATGCTTCGGGTTGGCGATCTCCATCGTTCCATAGAGTTTTATGAGAAGGCAAGTCCTGTTTGCATCACATTTATAAAACAGTCAATCTCCTTACTAGCTAAAGTAATTTTGACCAAGAGTTATTTAATATTGCTTAAACTTGGTTGTGAATGTGTATTTTGTACCCCATGCATTTCTTCCAACTAGGCTTTTGGCATGGAGCTGCTTCGCAAACGGGATAATCCAGAGAACAAGGTACAAATTCTATCTTCTAAATTCTATTTAACACCAAGCCTGTTTGTAGTATCAATCTAAGCAACTACAAATTCTATATGCAGCCATTTCCAATGAACAATGTAGCATTCTTGAGTTTTGTTTTTACATATGTGAGGGCATTTAAGAGTTTTATATCAATTTATAGTGATGTTTGAAATATCATGTAAAATTAGGCACCTCTTCCCATTACTTTTTAATTTTGAGGTGCAATATTGATTTTGATAATGATTTAAACTTTGGAAGCTTTTGAAGAGCAACAAGGCACATGTATTTTGCAAACATTCTTTAGTGTCATGATCTTTTAGCTGTTTGCATCAATATATATATTTCATTTTTTCATTGAATTATGTTGCACCTTAGCATTGTTGAATTATTTGTTCACATCTCAAATGTACTAAAATGCATATCTCGGTTACATCTTAAATGGACTGAAATGAACTTTTGCTCATTTTGCAGTACACAATAGCAATGATGGGATATGGGCCTGAGGACAAAAATGCTGTGCTGGAGTTGACGTACAACTATGGAGTGACTGAATATGATAAAGGGAATGGTTATGCACAGGTTAAAGGGAATGGTTATATTCTGGTTCCTTGATACGATTTTTCTGTTTAAAACCATTAATGAATTTTTATGTTTGACAGATTGCGATAGGCACAGATGATGTTTATAGAACTGCAGAAGCTATCAAACTTTGTGGCGGGAAAGTTACCCGAGAGCCCGGACCCCTACCTGGCATCAGCACCAAGGTCACTGCATGCGTGGACCCTGATGGTTGGAAGACGGTGAGTCTTTGTTTGGCTCTTCATTTTCTCAAAAATGCATTAGGAACTGTATTGACCATGTAAATAGAAAACATTTTTTAGATAATTAAATTGGAAATGAAAGGGTTTCCGTGTTTTTTGGAAAATGAAAATGCAAGAAAGGATAAATCACGTACTTTTGTTTTCCTATCTAAAGTATTTTACAACACATTTTCTAATGCATTTTTAGAAAATGAAATCAGAAAACTTTTTCCAAAATCAAACGTTTCCAAAATTTCTTGGACAATCTGTTACAGTCAGGAATATGGGTTAGCTGTTTTGCCTGTAAAAGTACATGGGTCGAACTTTAAATTTTGTAGCCCTTGTAAAATTGAGCTTCTTTAGAGTGGACCCGTTAAGCCTTTAGCCCATACTGTCCACGGGCTGACCCGTTTTATTTGAATTTTTTACAATAAAAAAGAGAAGTGAAAAAATTAAAAACAGAACTAACTAATATTTATGTTTGGATATTAATTAATTATTTTATTTCATTACAAGGGTTTTTTTTTTTTTTTTGCGTTTGATAAAGAATTGTGTTTTGATGAAGTGAAATTGAAATTTACAAAAACTTTTTAAAAAAAAAAAAATTAAATAAAAATGCCGTTTGGACCTTGAAACCTGTACTTGGGAAGGCTGGGCTTCAATTTTTGAAGCCCGTTCAAAAACCAGCCTATGAAGGTTGACTTTTTAATATAAAGCCCAAACCAGGTTGTGCTGGGTGGCCCTTTATGATTTTTTTTTTCTTTTCATACCTGCATTTGAAGAACACAGATTGCTTCATTTATATTTTGGGTGTGTGAATGTGCAGGTATTTGTGGATAATGTGGATTTCTTTAAGGAATTGGAGTGAGCTTAGAAGTGGCAGGGGCGGAATTTGCAGGAAAGGGATCCTTGAAGAAATGTTCCATGTTGAGTTTTGTATCGAAATCAATCTTGTAGATAATTTGCTTGCATCCTTTTTGTAGAGAATCATCCTAAATGTTTATGGTTGTATGCAGTGGGTTTGACCAACTCTCTCAAAGCTCCATTCCCTCCCCCATAATCCCAGAAAAGCTTTTGGTCTTCTATATGCACAGTTGGAATTGTTGGAACTAGTACAGTGTTTCATATTTGTCGGTATAGATGAACATGCTAGTAGGTTCATTGGGGAAGTCTCAGAAGATCTGCAAGTTCAAATTCATTAATTGCAATTGATACTTTTTTTGAGAAGATATGGTAAATCAGCACAATATGGCATGTGGATTACCTTATGACTATTTGTATAAAGAGACGTTGTTCTCATTGTTATGCTTGTGTTGGATTTGATGTCAACAACATGAACGAGTGCTCTGTATATATAAGGTGTTTTGGTTGTGTTTAGAGATGTCTGAAGTTGGTCATGATGATTTATGATGGTTGGGATAATAGGATGGAGAAATGTTTGAAGTGATTTGTTGAATTCATTGTTGCACCAATTTGTATTTGGTGCTTTGTCACCTTTTTTTTTTTTTTTTGAAACAGGTTGAGGGACTAGCTTTTTTTATTAAAACAAGAAAAAATCCTTCTAAATTGTGTTGAAGGGAAACCCAATACATGACTTGTAGTCTTAAAGACACTTAGGTCTGTGAGATACATAACTTGAAGACCCAAACATGGTCCAGAGGACCCAGTGGCTCGTAGGCTTAGAAAACACTCATAAAGTGGAAGATCTGAAGGCTCAAGAGAGTGTTGGGCGCCTTCCTGGTTGGCGCACTGGGTAACGCCTCCTCAAATGGTGCACATGCGGTATCTGTTTTAATGTGGTGTTTTAATGCGGGCCAAGACCGCGTGAATTAATTCACGCGGTAACACTCTTTTGACGCGGCGACATTATTTTGACGCTGATTCTTTTCCTATATAAGGAGGCAGAGGCAAGGCATTTCATCATCACCGGCAGCAACAACACCGAGAGCAAATCCCATTTGGTGATCGCCTTTCTTTGACGATCATCTTTCTTGCTCTCCACCTTTTGATCCATACTTTTATTTTTGAGTATTACTTTTGAGATCCCTTCCATTTTGGGGAGTCTCTACCGTGTACTTCTTGATTTTAGTGGATCCCTCTTTCTGGACTAGGTCCCGTGGTTTTTCCCTTTCGGGTTTTCCACGTAAAAATTTCCGGTGTCAAATTTATTTTTCTGCACATTTAATTTTGTCACTGCACATCCGCTTCTATTTGGGGGGAAAGATTCAATTTCCGCTGCGCGTTTGCTTTTTCTTTTGTTTGCGCGTTCGTCGCTTTCCCATCTTTCCCAACATCTGGTATCAGAGGGTTTGGTTCTTTTCTTTTCATATTTATTATGGAGGCCAACTACAGTCGGATGATTTTGTTAAATGGTACCAACTACCATATGTGGCGACTTAAAATGAAGGATCTGCTTTTTGTCAAGCGAATGCATCTTCCAGTGTTTAGTACCCAGAAGCCAGAGAGAATGTCAGACGAAGAATGGGCGTTCGAGCATGAGATGGTTTGCGGCTTCATTCGTCAATGGGTCGAAGACAACGTGATGAACCACATTGTCAATATCTCTCACGCCCGAACTTTGTGGGAGAAGCTTGAGACGACCTACGCTTCGAAGACGGGAAACAATAAACTGTTTCTTCTCAAGCAAATGATGAACTTGAGGTACAGAGAAGGTACGTCTATTTCTGATTATTTAAGTGAATATCAAGGATGTTTTGATCAGTTGTCTGGCATGAGTATCAATTTTGAAGATGAGGTTTTAGCTCTTTTGCTTCTTAACACTTTACCCGATTCATGGGAAAATTTACGTGTTACTCTAACCGGTTCTGCTCCTAATGGTGCTGTGACATTTAGTTTTGTCAAGTCAGCTATTTTAAATGAAGAGGTCAGGAGACGTACTCAGGAGAAATCTTCTTCCGAGCTTTTGGTCACAGAGAACAGGGGGAGAAGCCAGGACCGGGGGCAGAGCAGTCGAGATAAGAGCAGAGGCAGAAGCAAATCCAGACTGAAGCAGAGAGATTTTGAATGTCATCATTGTGGTAAGAAGGGGCATGTTAAGAAGTTTTGTTATCAGCTGAAAAGAGAGAACAGATTGAAGGAAAATCAACAGAAGAAAAATGGCGATGGAGAGGATCATGTTGCCGCTACTACAGGGGGTGATCTTGTTATTGTTTATGATTCCATTAACATTGCTTCTGATGATTCTTGCTGGGTTGTTGACAGTGGTGCCTGTTTTCACGTGACATCGAAGAAGGAGTTCTTTACATCTTACAACCCAGGTAATTTTGGGATTTTGAAGATGGGAAATGATGGACATGCTGACGTTGTAGGCATCGGGACTGTTTGTTTAAAGACCAGTACAGGAAGTAAGCTGATTTTGAAGAATGTCCGACATGCACCCGAGGTTCGTTTGAATCTTATCTCTACCAGCGTTCTTGATGATGAAGGGTTTATCCGCACTTTCGGTGATTGCCAATGGAAGCTTTCCAAGGGCTCTTTGATTGTGGCTAGAGGGAAGAAGCAATCAGGTTTGTACTGGATTAGAGCTTCTATTTCTTGTGATACTGCTTGTGTTGTTGAGTGCAGTGTTTCGTCCAAGTTGTGGCATAAGAGGCTCAGTCACATCAGTGAGAAAGGTCTCGGTTGTTTGGCCAAGAGAAATCTTCTTCCAGATTTGAAGAGTGTCAAGTTGGACACATGTGATCATTGCATGGCTGGAAAACAGAGCAGAGTGAGTTTCAGCAGTCATCCTCCACACAGGAAGTCACAGGTACTTGAATTGGTACATTCTGACGTTTGTGGTCCTTTGAAATCGAAGACCTTTAGTGGCGGTCTTTATTTTGTTACATTTATTGATGACTACTCACGAAAGCTTTGGGTTTATGTTTTGAAAGCCAAAAGTCAGGTGCTCAGTGTTTTTAAGCAATTTCATGTTTCTGCTGAGAGAGAATCAGGAAAGAAATTAAAATGTATTCGCACTGACAATGGAGGAGAGTATTGTGGTCCGTTTGATCAGTATTGCAGGCAGGAAGGTATTCGGCATCAGAAGACGCCGCCCAAGACACCTTAGCTGAATGGTGTAGCTGAGCGGATGAACAGAACTTTGCTGGAAAGAGTTCGTTGTTTGCTTTCAGAAGCAAAGTTGCCTGGACATTTTTGGGGTGAGGCTTTACTTACTGCTGCTTATATAATCAATTTATCACCTGCGATGGCTTTGCAGACAGACACTCCCGACAAATTTTGGTATGAAAAAGAGATCAGGTACGATCACTTGCGTGTTTTTGGCTGCAAGGCTTTTGTTCATGTGCCTAGAGATGAGAGTTCCAAGCTGGATGGTAAGACACGCCAGTGTATTTTTATTGGCTATGGACACGATGAGTTTGGGTACAGGTTCTATGATCCTGTTTTGAAGAAACTTGTCAGAAGCCGCGATGCAGTGTTTAAGGAGGATCAGACTATTGCAGACATTGATAAGGGAGAAAAAGATGCTTCTCCAACTTCTGATGGTTTTGTCAGTCTTGAGCCAGGTTCTAATTCACATTTACCTCATGTTGTTGATTCTGATGATCATGTTGATGTACAGAATGATGCTCAAGGTGAACAGGTTGGAGTTGAAGTTTCCGATGCACCTTTTGTTTCTAATGATCCGGTTCCAGGGGTTATTAATGAACCCGCAGTTCCACTCCGGAGGTCATCTCGGCATCGCACCGTTTCTACTCGATATTCACCTGATGAGTATGTGCTCCTCGCTGAAGGGGGAGAACCAGAATCGTTTGATGAGGCAATGGAGAGTGAACAGAAGGACAGATGGGTTGCGGCAATGGATGACGAGATGAAATCATTGCACGACAACCACACTTTTGAGCTGGTGAAGTTACCGACAGGGAAGAGAGCTTTGCAAAATCGGTGGATTTATCGGATTAAGAATGAAGAATCCAGTTCTGTTCCACGATACAAGACAAGGTTAGTTGTCAAAGGATTCCGTCAGAAGAAAGGTATTGATTTTGATGAGATTTTCTCACCTGTTGTCAAAATGTCTTCCATTCGGGTTGTTCTTGGTTTGGCTGCCAGTTTAGATCTGCAGATTCAGCAGATGGATGTGAAGACAGCTTTCCTCCATGGAGATTTAGAGGAGGAGATTTATATGGAGCAACCAGAGGGTTTTGTTGAAACAGGTAAAGAAAATCATGTCTGCAAGTTGAAGAAGAGCTTGTATGGTTTGAAACAAGCTCCGAGGCAGTGGTATAAGAAGTTTGAATCTGTCATTTCTCATCAGGGTTTCAGGAAGACATCTTCTGATCATTGTGTTTTTGTTCAGAGATTTACTGATGATGATTTTATTATACTGTTGCTTTATGTTGATGATATGCTCATTGTTGGCCATGATACTTCTAGAATTGACAGATTGAAGAAGGATCTTTGTCAGTCTTTTGCGATGAAAGACTTGGGGCCAGCACAACAGATTCTTGGCATGACGATCTCCCGTGACAGGAAGACCAAGAAGTTGTGGTTATCTCAGGAGAGATACATTGAGAAGGTTCTTCAGAGATTTTCTATGGATAGAGCTAAAGTGGTTAGTACTCCTCTTGCTTTACATTTTAAGCTCAGTTCCAGTCAGTCACCTTCTACTGATGAAGAGAGAGAGGAGATGCAACACATACCTTATTCATCTGCTGTTGGATGTTTGATGTATGCAATGGTATGTACTAGACCTGATATAGCTCATGCAGTTGGTGTGGTCAGTCGTTTTCTATCAAATCCAGGTAGAGAGCATTGGAGAGCATTGAAGTACATTTTTCGTTATCTTTGTGGTACTTCTGATCTGAGATTGTGTTTTGGCAAAGGCGAACCTATGCTTTGTGGCTTTACAGATTCAGATATGGCAGGAGATATCGATTCGAGGAAGTCTACTTCAGGCTATTTGATCACTTTTGCAGGGGGAGCTGTATCTTGGCAGTCTAGATTGCAGAGATGTGTTGCTTTATCTACCACAGAGTCAGAGTTTATTGCAGCTACTGAGGCGTGCAAAGAATTGTTGTGGATGGAAACATTTATTCGAGAGCTCAATTTAAATCAGGACAGGTATGTTTTATTTTGTGATAGTCAGAGTGCTATTTGTTTGGGAAAGAATTCTACTTTTCATGGCAGGTCAAAACATATCGATGTTCGATATCATTGGATTCGCAACGTCCTTGATTCGAGACAGTTAGAGCTTGAGAAGATCCACACTGATGACAATGGGTCAGACATGTTGACCAAGAGTTTACCCAGAGGAAAATTTGAGACTTGCCGACAGATTGCAGGGTTGGCAGTGATCCCCACTTGAGTCGGAGGGGGAGATTGTTGGGCGCCTTCCTGGTTGGCGCACTGGGCAACGCCTCCTCAAATGGTGCACATGCGGTATCTGTTTTAATGTGGTGTTTTAATGCGGGCCAAGACCGCGTGAATTAATTCACGCGGTAACACTCTTTTGACGCGGCGACATTATTTTGACGCTGATTCTTTTCCTATATAAGGAGGCAGAGGCAAAGCATTTCAACATCACCGGCAGCAACAACACCGAGAGAAAATCCCATTTGGTGATCGCCTTTCTTTGACGATCATCTTTCTTGCTCTCCACCTTTTGATCCATACTTTTATTTTTGAGTATTACTTTTGAGATCCCTTCCATTTTGGGGAGTCTCTACCGTGTACTTCTTGATTTTAGTGGATCCCTCTTTCTGGACTAGGTCCCGTGGTTTTTCCCTTTCGGGTTTTCCACATAAAAATTTCCGGTGTCAAATTTATTTTTCTGCACATTTAATTTTGTCACTGCACATCCGCTTCTATTTGGGGGGAAAGATTCAATTTCCGCTGCGCGTTCGCTTTTTCTTTTGTTTGCGCGTTCGTCGCTTTCCCATCTTTCCCAACAGAGAGAGCAAGTTTCATGCCAAACACCAGTCAGATGTCTTGTCACCTGCACCAGAGCTACCACACTTGTGTTGCCAGTCAATGATGCTGCGTCGCCCCCCTGTTGAAAGATGCGCTGTGCTGGACTGTCAAAACGCGACATTACACCCCTTCGTTCCACATTGTAGTGTGGGGGAGGATTGAAAGATGAGTGCCAACACACACATTACTCTTTCGAGCCGCCGACCCGACAATGCTTGTGTGACTTCACTGCAACGCCAACCTGATGTTCCACACTCTCTAAATGAAACACGATGCAGAAAGCCTCGAGGATAGATGCTCATTCGTCCCTTAAGATAGATGACTGAATGATGGGTGTCAACACACCCATCCCCTTTTTGAGATCGCTCACCTGATGACACTTGCGCGGCGTGTTATACAATAGCAACCCTACTTTTTCTTACATTACTATTACATTATTTTAATGATAAACAACATAAAAACATTATACAATGAGGATCCAAAGGTTTAGTGTCTTGGAGAAACTAGGACCATACATAACTTTTACAACATAAAACATAAACATTTATTTAATCCATTCTTCTCTAGCTTCTTATTGTCCCTTGTGTTTTCCTTAGTACATGCAGTCACCTGAGGATATACATTAAAAATGGGTGAGCTAAAACACCCAGTAAGATGATAGATAAGATCATGAAACAATATGACATGTGGTGAACATAATTATAACATCATCATCATGAGAGGAAACATTAGATTAATGCATGAAATGTGGCAAAACATAAAAATGAAACATCATGTCTTTTGCGGTCAACTACCACACATAGTTGTGAACAAGGTTAGTATCATGTTCATGCATATTTCACATTCCTCATGTGATAAATCACATTACCCAATGCATTGGAGCGCTATATAATTCTGGGTGCACCCGTCACACCATAACATTTACATTATCATGCATGCCACATAGAACATATATCAATCTTGGACATAAAATAACTCATGGAAAGGAACGAGTTTCATTTCATAAAGCATACATTTACAAACTTTGGGTTCCCAAATGAAAGAGGGAATAACATACTTGATATAAGAATCACCAACTTTGAGTGAAGAAGAAACAATCTCGAGAAGTGTATTTTTTTTGAAAGAAAGTTATTTTGGAAAATATTGTGTTTGTCATAATTTGAATTAGAAAACATTTATATCACAAAAAAGGTATGATAATGATGAAGAAATGATATTTAAGGGACATTCTTACTGAAAATGGGGTGAAAGAGGGAAAACTCAAAGAAAGAGAATCAAGTTTGAGAATTCTCCTTACCTTGTGTCCGAATGGTTTCTTCACTTTAATGTTATGTATAATCACATTAGATTCACTAGTTAACAATTAAATAACCTTTTATATATTAATCTATTTCATTATGGTTTTATTAAGTTCTTTTATGGTCCTTTGGATGAGTTATAGAGTTTAATTTCGTCGTTCGAGAGTGTTCGTTTTCATAGTTTTTCATGATCGTTTCGTTTGTATACATGAATGAAGGTTTGTTTAAAATGTGGATGAACATCCAGAATTGTTATTATATGTTATTAATGATCCTCCAAAAGCATAAATGATCTTACAAAGGATTTTATTATATACCATGAGGATGATTCATTAGATAAAAGTTAATGATGACCGTTTTAGGTTAATTTTGGCGTTTTTTTTAACACAACAAACTTGTTTTGTTTTATCATTTAGTATTATGAGTATAAGTTATTTTCAGAACATAAAAAATGTTATAACATACACTCTACAATCTGTTTTAAACCATTTAATGGTCTTATTAACAGCCTTGAAGATGTTTAAGGAAAATGAAAGTGCATTGTCCACGATGTCGGTAAATTGACATATCACGAGCGACGATTTCATTTTTAAGATAAAAGAGAGAGAGGGAGGAGTTTAATGTTGGATCTTCCATTAACATGATATAATTCCAATATATGTAAGTTATTGGAGTTATCATTCCATTTGGATGAAGGGAGATGAGGAGAGAATCAGAAAAGAAATTGAAATTGAAAGGAAATTAAAAGGAAAAGAGGCGATTTACCTCTTAAATTATCCTCTTGAGATCATGCTCAAGGAACCCAGTCTTGGTCTTTTGATGAGACCAAAAGATCCTGGACGTGAGGGAGGGGATAGGAAAGAGTATTGGACAGAATTTAGGCAAGACTCAAAGCTTGAGAGGTGTGAGAAGAAGAGGGTGTGAGAGGTGATCTTTATAGTGGAGGAGAGGAATATTTTCTTATTATTTTAATCATTAGCTTATTATTTTGCTCAAGACAAGCAATAATGAGGATTATTATGACTAAATATAGTAATTAGTGCATGTGAGTTCTAACCAATCACCACTTACATCATCAATGACTCAAGCATGACTAAAAAATTTAGGTTTTTAGCATTTATCATAAATTATTGTATTTTACTATTCACAAAAATTCAAGTATTTCAGAAAAATTCCAAAAATTCATCCTAACCATTTTTTGATGTGTAGAATTAAAAAATGAACTCCATTTTATGAAAATAATTTTCTAAATATGATTAATTTAATTTTTAATTAAAATCATCATTTACTTGGAAAATACAGATTTTAAAATTATAACTGCTTTTGTAACACTTTAAAAAATTACTTAAGGTCTCATAAAATTATCATAAGACATAAAAATATTAATTTATGAATAAATTTTAAGAAAATACATTTTCTTTTAAATTATTAAATTAATCATAAAATTGTAATTAAATATTTATGACTTATAAAAATACCAACACTTAATTAGTATTTTTTAAAATATTTACTTACTTATACTATGATATAATTATATCACATTTTCACTTATAATATGCCAAATTTTTATTTATACTTTCATGGGTGAGTACTATTCATTTGCCGGTTTACTATTCATAAGGGTCATATTACTATTCCTAAGGTCAAGTTCCTATTTCATCAGTATTGGTTCCTTAACTTCTAGAAATATTTCTTATTTCATTAATTCTTTATTTATAAAGTTTTTATTATGGCCTCTAAGTGATTTTATGTGATTTATACTATGTGACATTATTATAAGAAGGGAGAAATTTCTTTGATAATAGTTTGTGTCGTTACATTCTTCCCCCCTTTTGAAATTTCACCCTCAAAATTTCGTTTCACATAAACAGGTGAGGGTACTTCTCCTTCATTGCCTCCTTTGGTTCCCAAGTTGTTTCTTCATACTTATGGTTCCTCTATAACACTTTGACAAGGTGAGTTGTCTTGTTGCGAAGAACCTCATCTCTCCGATCCAAAATCTTTACTGGCTGCCTCTCATAAGAAAGATCATCTTCCAACCGTACAACCTCTGAGTTTAGTACATGCGAGAGATCTGGTATGTACTTCCTCAGGAGTGATATGTGGGACACATCATGAACCTGAGCCATATTCAGTGGAAGTGAAAGCCAATAGGCCAAGAAACCTATGTGATCAAGGATCTCAAAGGGGATAATGAACCTTGGGATTAACTTCCATTTCTTTCCAAACCACATGACCCTCTTCCATGGTGATATTTGAAGGAAGACTTTATCTCCAATGTCAAACTCCAACTCCCTTCGACAGTTGTAATCATAGATCCTTTTCCAACTCTGAGTAGTTTTGATATGTTGTTGGATGACTTGAACCTTCTCAGTCATCTCTTGCACAAGATCAGGTCTAAATAGCTTTGTTTCACCAACTTCATCCCAATAGGTCGGAGTTCTACATCACTTTCCATACAGAGCTTTATATAGAGCCATCTGAATACTCGATTGGAAGCTATTTTTGTATGAGAACTCAACCAATGAGAGATACTGATCCCATCCACCTTTGAATTCTAAAGAGTAGGATCTTAGTATATCTTCGACCGTATGAATAGTCCTTTCATATTGGCTATCAGTTTGGGGGTGATAGGTCGTGCTGAAATTCAATTCAGTACTCAAGGCATGTTAAATACTCCTCTAGAATTTAGATGTGAACCTGAGATCATGATCAGAGACAATTGAAAGTGGAACCCCATTCAGCCTCACTACTTCCTTCACATATATCTTTGTAAGTTGTTCAAGTGAGATATCTTCCCGAATAATGACAAAGTGGGCAGTCTTGGTGAGTCGGTCCACCACAACCCATATCTCATTATTTTCTTTGGATGTCTTTGGGAGACCTGTGACAAAGTCCATAGTGATATTCTCCCATTTCCACATGGGTATAGGCAATGGTTGCATCATCCCTTTGGTCTTTTTTCTCCCTTATTTAACTTGCTGATATATCAAGCACCTTGAGATATACTATGCAATCTCCTTCTTCATGTAATCCCACCAGAAGTGTTTTCAGAGATCAAGGTACATCTTGGTACTCTTGAGACAGATAGAGAAAGTTGAGCTATGTTCATTATCCAATAGCTCCTTCTTTATCCCAGGTGATGAAGGCACACATAGGCTCATTCCAAAACTAATCACACCATCATCATTGATATAAAAATCTTACAGCATCCCTTCCTTTACTGCATTCACTTTCTTTTGTAACTCCAAATCATCCTTTTGTGCCTCCTTAATCTTCTCTTGGATAGATGGTTGGGTAATCATTTAGGCAAGGTATGATTTATTCCCTGCCGCTATGATTTCCAAATCTATCCTTTGCATGTCCAAGAAGCTAGAGTCTCTCTAGATCCACAACATGGATAGATTAGTGAGTTCATTTCTACTTAGAGCATCAACTACCTTGTTCACCTTGCTGGGATGATAGTGAATAGAGAAATCATAGTATTTGATTAGATATAACCATCTCCTTTGATGCATGTTGATCTCTTTTTTTGTGAATATATACTTTAGGCTCTTGTGATCGGTATATATGTCACACTTCTCACCATAGAGGTAGTGCCGCTAGATTTTCAAGGAAAAAATCACATCTGCTAACTCCAGATCATGCATCGAGTAATCTGCTTATGGATTTTAACTACCGTGAGGCATAGGCTATCACATTATCATTTTTCATGAGTACACAACCCAATCCTTTCTTGGAAGCATCGCTGTATATCACAAAACTTTCTCCACTTTTTGGTAATGTGAGTACATGTGCAGTGATCAACCTTCTCTTTAACTCCTTGAATCTTTCCTCACATTCTTCTATCCAGACATACTTTATCCATTTACTTGTTAACTTAGTTAGCAGGCTTGAAAATCATGAGAAATTTCTCACAAAACGTCGATAATACCCAGATGATCCAAGAAAATCATGGATTTCCGCGACACTAGAGGGTTTGGGCCATTCCTCAATTGCCTTTGTTTTTGAAGGGTCCACAGATATTCCCTCACTTATGATCACATCTCCCAAGAATGTGACTTGCTGCATCCAAAAATCACACTTGCGGAACTTGGAGTACAACTTCTCCTTCCTCAATGTCGCCAACACAAGCCTTAGATGTTCTTCATGTTCCTCCTTTCTCTTAGAGTAGATGAGAATGTCATCAATAAACACTACTGAAATTTTTTTGAGGTAATTTCTAAAGACTCTATTCATCAAATCCATGAAGATTACAGGGGCATTAGTAAGTCCGAAGGGAATCACCAGAAACTTATAGTTCCCATAAATTGTACAGAAGACAATCTTATGAATATATTCCTTCTTCACCTTTAGCTGATGATATCCAGAATGGAGACCCAACTTCAAAAAGTACCAGGATTCTCTCAACTGATCAAACAAGTCGTCAATCCTTGGAAGATTATACTTGTTCTTTATGGTGATCTTGTTGAGTTCCTAATAATCAATACACAACCACATTGATCCATCATTATTCTTGATAAAGAGCATTGGCACACCCCAAGGTGATACACTAGGGTGCATGAACCCTTTATCCAAGTGATCTTGTAGTTTCTTCTTTAACTCCTCCAGTTTGATAGGATCCATCCTATAGGGACACTTTGAGATAGGAGTAGCTTCAGGCATGAGTTCTATTGAGAACTCTACCTCTCGATCTAGGGGAAGTTCAGGTAACTCTTTGGGAAATACATCATTATATTCCCTCACAACGGGAATTTCCCCTAGGTTGATACCTTCCTTTGACTCAAACATTTGAGCGAGGTATGCCTCTTCACAGGGAATCAACACCCACACCGTTGAAGTATTTTTCAAAGGAGATTAATGTTCTTCCTTGAATTTGTAGAGGAGGATGGGATGATTTAGAATATGAAAAGATATTTCCTTTTCCCGATAGTTGATGTGTGCTATATATAATGAGAGAAAATCCATTCCTAGTATAGCGTCGAATTCCACCAAGGAAAGCATTATGAGATTCACTGGAAGAATCTTCCCACATATGCCAACGGGAGAAGAGTCAAACACTTGGGTTATAATGATTGCACCACTAGGTGTTTTTAAAGATATATCTACTTCAAGGTTTTGGGGTTTCAATTCAATAGTTCTAGAAAACTTGTAAGATATAAAGGAATGCGTAGAACCAGAATCAAATAAGACTTTTTCCATTCTTGAGTGAATAAGAAGTGTACCTTGTATGACTTCATTTTATTTCTCCACTTCTACAGTAGTGATGGAATAAGCATTCCCTTGATCCTTTGTATTTTGTGGCTAATGATGCTGATTACCCTTGAAGACTCGAGGTTTAGTGCACTGGCTTGCATAATTCCCTTGCTCCCTACAGTTTTAGCATTGGACCATGGGTGGTGCTCTCCTATCCTCTACTACATTATCCTGCTTCCTTATGTATTTTTGATACTCATGAGTTTGGTGGCCTTCTCTCCCACACTTGAAGCATTTCCCTATCCCTTTTAGGTAGTTCCCATGATACTTCTTCTCACATTTTTGACATGTGGGTGGTTAAGTTTTCTTTCCACCTTTCTCTTTAGATCCTCCAGCTTGAAACTCCATCTTTTGTTTCTTATCACCTTAGCCATGGGACCATTCTCCAAACTCCATATTTACTTTGAGAGAACTTCGAAAAACTTCTTCATAACTCCCAAACTCTCTAATTGTTAGAGTATTTCAAAGGCGTGGTTTTAATTCATTAAAGAATCTATCAATTTTTCTATCATTGTTGATAAAAAAACCCGAAGCATACCTTACAAGCCTTGTAAAATTCACTTCGTAGGCCATGACAGATTCAATTTCCTTTTTCTTTAACTCGATGAATTCTCTCTTTATCTTTTTATGAAGATTTAGAGAAAAATACTTGTTAATAAACATTATCTTAAAGTCTTCCCACTCTATCTTTTAAATTTCGTCCCTTGGCTTGGTGTTCTTAACCAAATCCCACCATTGATCAGCCTCTCCATCTAGATGATAAACATCAAGATTCACCTTTTCCATCTCATAATAGTGAAGAACAAAAAATATCTTCTCCATCAAGTTGACCCACTATTCTGTAACTAGTGGATCATAAAATCCACTAAACATTGGTGGTCATTTCCATATAAAACACTCGATATCCAGTTGGTCCCTCTTTAGTGAAGGAGGACATTCCACATTATTCAAGTTATTTTTCATAACCCGATACAACTAAGTAAGCATTTTTGAACACCACCTCCCAAAGAATTGGGGATGTCATTTGGGCAATTGCTTCATTGCCACTCGCATGGGTTGTTGGCTTGGTTTCTCCTGGTTCCCACCATTTTCTAAAATAGAAAAGGTTAGAACAAAAAATAAGTAAAAATGTCGTAAATAAATAACATATTCCTTTATGCATTTAATTCTAAAGGCATATATTGTGGGATACCTATGTTTAGAAAATATTATTGCGTGCTTACATATAATTAGTCTCATACTATGGGTTTCACTAAGGTTCTCTAATCCTAATTCCCAAATTAATTAAAACGTCCTATGATACCAACTATAACGAACCTAATTTTTATAACATTACTACAGTAAAGACCCAGAAATTTTAAGGAATTTTTTTTTTCTTAAATTCTTTGGAATTTTACGAGTACACAGTTTCTAACGGCACCTGATTTCGAGGCCCGGTGTGCCTGGAATATTTTTCTGAAGTTTAGCTCAGGTATGTTCAGTGAACGAATGAGCGGGTTTTTTCTATCTTTTAAAGCGGTGCTCGGAATTGAAATCCTAGGACACTGATAAACTCGCAGCGCCGGTATTTTCTTATGGGAACCTTTACCACAGTTGCGTTTTGTGCGGGTTGAAAGTTATTTTTTGGGGTTTAATCTTAAACTAAATAAAATTGTGTGGTACACAATTTTATTTTTGTATTGGTTATTTCCTCCCAAGTGTGGATATTTGTGAGGTGGGGCCCACATGAGCCCCAACCTTCACCCCCAATAACTCTCCTCAAACTCCCCATTAATTCCCTGTTGTTTCCTTTGACAACTCCACGCATTTATTGTGGTGGAGCCTTCCCACCTCCCTCTTCCCATTAATTGTGCCAAATATGATAATTAATGTCTGTATTTTTTTAATCGACACCTCTTTTGAATTAATAGGAATTGCATAGAAATTCTATTAATTGGAGATCCTCCTTAATTCCTTGCGTTGGCAAACCACTTTTGGGAAAGGGGCTCCGGAGAATTAAAGAGGTGATCCTTCGTCGACGAAGAACACCGTTCTTCAACGAAGAACACCCCCGACGAAGAACACGAAGAACTTCTTCCAACGACGTATCTTCCTCGGACATAACTCGACATGAAGGAGCCTACGCCGCCTATGACAATGAACCTTCCTCCATAATTGACGGAATGACACCGTTCTTCTGTGACGCCCATCTACCATGACGTTCATCTTCTTCGGATCGACGATGTACAACAAAAACTTCAAGGTAGGGGGATTTTTATATCTCATATATGTGTTTTATTCTCTCGAACATGCCGTTAATTGTTGGGTGATGTTTTGAACCACTAACGCGGTGGGTACGGACTAACGAACAAGTTCGGACCCATTGCTGTTTTGTTCTTAATGCACGGTACGTTTAGTGATGACAGAATGGGACTGTAACGGTGATTTGGAGCCTTCGCAGTGAAGTTTGGATCCCGAGACGACCGCAGGCGTAGACGAAAGCGAAAACGGACCACCAGATTGACTCCGGTGGCCCGCGAAAGTCCGCGACGGCGACCCAGCGCGCCGCCGATAGCAACCCGCCGCGGCACCGGTCGCGACGACGAGAAGGGGATCCCACGGCTACGCAAGATCTGGGAGAGAAGCGGCGCCAGCCTGGCGCCACGTCCGCGGAACTGGGGGTTGCGCCCCCCCGCTCGGCCAGCTGGCCGAGCCAGCACACCCCCCGGTCGGGCCGGGGCGGGTCACGCGGACCGGGCCGCGTCGGCCGGGCCGGACTTCACCCAGCCGGGCCAGGCCACGCCCTACCGAGCCGGACCTGGACCCGGTTCGGGTCGACCCGGTTCGGGCCGACCCAGGGTGGGTTGGGCCGGGTCGGACCGGGCCCAACCCCCCCACTTCGAACCATTTTTCGGTCTTTTGCCCATAACTTGAGCTACAGACCTCCGATTAACACACCGTCAGTTGAGTAGGAATCCTTGGATCGAGACGGTAGTTTAGGTTTATTAAACTCAATGTTTCGGCGAAGTTTGGGTATGGCCGGGTTGGTTCGAACCCGAAACCAATCGGGCCCTCGGAGCGGAAACGCTCATAACTTAAGGACCGGACGTCCGATTGACGTGCCGTCAACTACGTTGAATTCCTTTTGATGAGAAGGTTCTTTTGGAATAATCTTATTGAGGTTTGGATGTAGCTGGAGTATGGTCGGGTTGTTTTTAGCTTAAAAACCAACCGGGCCCCTGGAACAGAAAAACCAATAACTCTCATACCGGGCGTCCGATTGACGCACCGTCTGTCGCGTTGGGTTTCTTTTGACGAGATAGAACTTTGAGTTACATCAAATTTGTACTTCGTGACAATTGATGTATCGAACCCCTTGCTCAAGGAGTGGACCCTCTCAGAATTGAGCGTGCTGTGTGCGGGAACCCTAGAGCTGGCTGCGACTGCATCGACTACTGTACTGGAATCCTCCGTGGGTTCGACAGTGACAACTACCGTACTGGGATCCTCTGTGGGTTCGACGACGATGGATACTGTTCTTGTATCCTATGTGGGTCTGACAGTATTGACCTCTGTACTTGTATCCTGTGTGGGTTTGATAGAGTAGCTGGTCTTGTATCCCGTGTGGGTCCGACATCTTAGCTGGTCTTGTATCCTGTGTGGGTTTAACAGCTTAGATGAATCAGTGACTACATCTGATCATCCCTATTTCTATACGAAAGGTGTATACCTGTGTAAGATGAGTCTTGACTTTCAATCATTATCTTTTATGTGATTGACTATCTTTCCTGTGTAGATTGGGTTGTGCTTGGGCTCGAGAGTTGGAGCCGAACTGAGATTGATAATTTAGGTATATGTATGGGCATATACCTAAGTAGAGTTGTTTGATACTTCATGATTGTATCTTTCCTTTTTGGTTTATCCTTTGTGGATTCTGGTAGACCTTCAGGGGTCTCAGGGTCCCTACTGAGTATCGTATACTCACCCCTGCATGGGCTATGTCCTCACTACGTTGTGTTGGATGTAGACGATGGACAACACTGATCGTGGAGGAGTCTTGTAGATCTGGACGGTACCCGGAGGTGGACCACCTAGTGAGACGTGCACGAAGCGGACAGACGGACCCGAGGTGCTGAGGAGACCATCTGTACCCACCCTTCAGGTGGGATCCCCGGAGGACAACTCGGTGTTGCTGCTTTACTTTACTTCTATTTTACTTTCCTTTTCAGTTGTACTGTACTTTCAATTGGGTTTTTATACTGGCCCATTTACTTTTCAACATTAATTTTGTACTCAGTTTACTTAGTGCTTGCTTCAGTTGTGTACTCTGTTGTGTTTGTTACTATCATAAAGGAAATGCCTTCCCTTTATATTGGGATTTACGCCTTTGGTGCTAGCCGCCAGCCCCTGGCCTATGGAAGGCGGGCTTGGGGTAGTCACGACATGGGCCCCGAGGATGGGTTGTGACAAATTGGTATCAGAGGAGTCGGTTCTATCGCAGAACTCAACACTCTGATCTTTCTCTTTTGTGAATCAATAGTGTTAAGAGTATTGAGTGTGATTTTCAGTCCAGAGAGTCCAATGTTGGTGCGGTGACCGACGTATCCATACACCAGGACCCTGACCTCTGATTTCCGAACCAGTGCATGAAAACACTAATTGCGTGTGTGTTTACCTTTCAAAACTTTTCTTTGTGATTACTTTGTGTCAGCTAACCAGGTATACTGTTTGACTGTGGCGCACATGTTTCTTTTCAGGATGGACCCACGAAGGCAGCCAGCCAGGGTTCTGAGTTACGTGTGAGATGACAGCCCACCGAGCGACGAGGCCTCGGTGTAGGGCCCCATCACAGCGGAGGCACCAGCGATACCACTACCCGGTGAGCCACTGATGCTACCAGCTCCAGCAGCGGAGAGTTCACGCCGCCTGAGTGCGTTGCACGAGTTTCAGCGACAGAGGCCACCCAGGTTCCACGGAGAGACGGACCCTCAGGTGGTCGGGGATTGGCTGGAGGCTATCGTCAGAGTCTTCAGGTTGGTAGGGACACCAGCTGAACTTATTTTGATCCTTGTCGTGAGTCTCCTGCATGCAGCAGCAGGTAGATGGTGGAGCCTGATGCTCCAGGTACATGACGAGGTATCTCTACTTTGGACGGACTTCGAGAGTCTCTTCCGTTCGGAGTTTGTTCCCGCCACCCTTCGTGCGGTGCGCATTCAGGAGTTACTTCATCTGAAGTAGGGAAGTATGACAGTAGCTCAGTACTCGACAAGATTTACTGACCTCTCACACTACTCCATGGATATGGTACGAGACCCATTCTTCAGGTACCGGACCTTCGAGCAGGGACTGAGGCACGAGATCAGGGCTTCGACGATTCCCCTCAGCATCCCGAAACAGGCAGAGGTGCTGGAGTGAGCCCTTTTAGTGGAGAGATTTATCACTGAGCAGCCACCAGCAGCGATCCCCACCACAGGGCGACATGTAGCGGAGTCTTCTGCAACCGATAGTAGACAAATGTCGCAGGGGTCCAAGTGGACTAGGCCATCAGGTGGGAGACCTCAGGATACATGTTTGGTTGTGTGGGGAACACGAAATAGAGCCAGCCTTACGAGGAGCAGACAGTGCTATGCATGCGGCGGGCAGGGCCACATGGCTTGTGACTGCCCGACCCTCCATGCAGATGAGCAGTAGACAGTGGAGGGACCTCCCAAGAAGAGACAGAGGTTCGACCATGGCGGTCCGCAGCAAGCAGGCGGACGAGGCAAAGGAGATGGCCGAGCAGCGGGTGGTGGACGACATTTCGAGGCTCTACCACCCCCACCCCCAGGAGCTCCACCCCGACCACAGGGAGCTGGCGGACAGAGGCAGGCCCAACTCCAGGCAGTAGAGGCTTACGACCACGGTGCATCTAAGATGATTCGAGGTACTATCTGTGTCTACTCCACCCTTGCTACAGTTCTTATAGACACAGGTTCAAGTCATTATTTTATTTCCGCTGCCCTTGTTCAGAGATCAGAGATTCCGTCAGAGCCGTTGGATCGATCCTTATGGCTAGAGACTCCTACGGGAGCAGACTCGATGATTACGCACTGGTGATGGTAGTGTGAGCTTACTCTAGGAGGTGAGATCTTCGACTGGGATCTTCTTGTAGTGGCGTCGAGGCCTTACGATGTCATCTTGGGTATGGACTGGTTATCTATAGTCTATGCTCAGATCGACTGTATTAGGTACAAAGTGCAGTGTGTCCGCACGGATGGGACCAGGTTCACCTTCACCGGCGAGAAGGGAGACTTTGCAGTGTAGGATGGACTTACGCAGAGGAGAGGGAAGTCGATCACACATCAGTTGGCTAGTCTCATCCTAGGAGCGGTTGATGTGTGGATTACGAGTTTTCATATTGTGGTGGATCAATATGCGGATGTTTTTCCTGACGATGTTCCGGGACTACCTCCTCGAAGAGAGGTAGACTTCTACATATACCTGTACCCCTGGAAAGCACTGATATCTACTCCAGCATATCAGATGGCTCCCGCCAAGCTTCGTGAGCTGCGGGTAAAACTGGAGGACTTGCAAGGGAAAGGATTTATCTGACCCAGTGTTTCACCCTGGGATTCTCCTATTTTGTTCACCAAGAAGGAGGATGGGAGCTTGTGACTGTGTGTCGACTACCGTCGCCTGAATCAAGTGACAGTAAGGAACAAGTACCCACTTCCGAGGATTGACGACCTCTTCGATCAACTCAAGGGAGCACGATGGTTCTCGAAGATAGACCTCAGGTCAGGATATCACCAGCTCAGAGTTCGAGACAAGGATGTGCAGAAGATGACCTTCGGGTGTTGGTATGGCCACTATGAGTTATTTGTTATGCCCTTCGGCGTGACCAATGCTCCAGCAGTGTTCATGAGTCTCATGAATAGGATCTTCCAGCCTTACCTCGATCGGTTTGTCGTAGTATTCATTGACGACATACTAATTTAATCGGCTACTGAGGAGGAGCATGCTTACCACTTGCAGGTTATACTGGACACACTCTGAGAGCACCAGCTTTATGGTAAGCTCTCGAAGTTCCAGTTCTGGATTCGAGAGGTTCACTTCTTGGGGAACGTCATCTCAAAGGCGGGATTTGCAGTGGATCCTATGAAGATCGAGGCAGTAATTGCTTGGGAGCCACCCAGGAGCGTGACAAAGGTGCAGAGTTTCCTAGGTATGACTGGGTACTATCGGAGATTTGTACTAGAATTCTCTAGATTTGCAGAACCACTTTCAGCTTTGATGAAGAAGGGGAAACCCTTCGTGTGGTCAGATAGATGCCAGCAGAGCTTTCAGAAGCTGAGATAGAGATTGACTAGTGCGCCCATCTTGAGGCTACCAGAGGAGGGCATAGGGTACGTAGTTTATTGCGATGCATCAGGGACCGTAATCAGGTGTGTCCTGATGCAGGAGTGAGCGGTGATTGCTTACGGTTCACGGCAGTTGAGGCAGCACGAGAAGAACTATGCTACCCATGACCTGAAGTTAGCAGTAGTGGTCTTCACCCTGAAGATGTGGCGACACCATCTGATGGGAGAGCGCTTTACAGTCTACTCTGACCACCAGAGTCTTAGGTATATTTTCTCGCAGAAGGACCTGAACCTGAGACAGCGGCGATGGCTCAAGTTCCTCCAGGACTATGAATTTGAAATAGTCTATACTCATGGGAAGGGGAACATTGTGGCTGATGCTCTTAGCAGGAGATCAAGCATTCAACTACTTGGAGAGGCAACAGAGCAGCTAGCCGTGTTGCAGATATCCTTTGTGGATAGAGATGGGGAAGCCTTTATACAGTCTCTCACAGTCACTCCTCCACTACTTCAGCGGGTCAGAGAGGCTCAGTGTGGAGACGTTGACTGTGAGACGCGATGTGCTCAGATTTCCACAGGGCAGGTGCCTGATGGATTTTCTGAAGGAGGAGAGCACATTATCCTCTTCATGGGACGTACGATGGTAACAGTTGCACTGCAGGAGGAGGTATTGAGGGAGTTCCACACTTCCCCTCTAGAGGTACATCCAGGAGTGGATAAGATGTACCAGGACCTCAGATGATAGCACTGGTGGCCGGGTATGAAGAAGGTTGTAGCGGAGTTCGTTTCACGATGTCTCACTTGTCAGCAAGTGAAGGCGGAGCACCAGGTACCAACATGCTTGATACAACCCTTAGAGGTCCCGAAGTGGAAGTGGGACGGGATATCCATGGATTTCATGATGGGGATCCCACGTACTTCCAGAGGACATGACTCCATCTGGGTGATCGTAGACCGACTCACCAAGTCGGCCCACTTCCTTCCGACCAGAGAGCATGACTCAGTAGAGAGATTGGGACACCTCTACGTTCAGGAGATCGTATGACTTCATGGTGTGCCATCATCTATCATCTCCGATCGAGACACTCGCTTTACTTCTCGGCTTTGGAAGGGGTTTTAGGAGGCTTTTTGGATGCAGCTACACATGAGAACCACCTTTCATCCTCAGAAGGATGTCCAGACAGAGAGGACCATTCAGACACTCGAGGACATGCTCCGTGCATGTGTCCTTGACTTTGGCCACAGTTGGGAGGATCACCTACCTTTGGTGGAGTTTGCTTACAACAACATCTACCACTCCACCATCGGGATGGCACCATATGAGCATTGTACGACCGACCTTGCAGATCACCTCTGTACTGGACTGACCCAGGGGAGTCAGCACTTGTAGGACCAAAGATAATTTAGGCTACGACGGAGAAGGTGAAAATCATCCAGGAGCGTATGAGGACTGCACAGAGCAGACATAAGTCCTATGCTGATAGGAGACAAAGACCACTGAAGTTCGAGGATGGCGACCGCGTTTTCCTACGAGTCTCACCTCGACGTGGATTACAGAGATTTGGACGGGGTGAAAAGTTATCTCCGCGCTTTATCGGGCCTTTCCAGGTCCTCAGTAGAGTAGGTGAGGTGGCTTACCGCCTGACCCTTCCACCTCAGTTGCACCAGGTGCATGAAATCTTCCACATATCTCAGCTGAGGAGATACGTGCATGACCCGACCCACATCATTGATCATGGGGAGATGGACATCGATGATGGGGCTACATTCACGGTGGTCCCGGTGGAGATCGAGGATCGACAAGAGTGGGTCCTACATGGACGGTCGATTCCTATGGTGCACATTTGTTGGCAGCACGAGAACCTACATGAGAGCACATGGGAGCGGGAGACTCATATGCATGCTCAGTAACCTCATTTGTTTCCCTAGTTTATGTAGTAGCTTTACTGAGACGTAAAGCCCTGAGGTGGGAGTAATGTGAAGACACAGAAATTTCAAGGATTTTTTTCTTAAATTCTTTAGAATTTTACGAGTATGCAGTTTATGACGACACCTGATTCTGAGGCCCAGTGTACCCGAAATATTTTTTTGAAGTTTAGCTCGGGTATGTTCAATGAACAAACGAGCGGGTTTTTCTATCTTTTGAAGCGGTGCTCGGAATTGAAATCTGAGGGCACCGATGAACTCACAGTGCCGATATTTTCTTAAGGGAACCTTTACCATAGTTTCATTTTGTGTGGGTCGAAAGTTATTTTTTGGGGCTTAATCTTAAACTAAATAAAATTGTGTGGTACACGATTTTATTTGTGTATCGGTTATTTCCTCCCAAGTGTGGATATTTGTGATGTGGGGCCCACATGAGCCCCAAACTTCACCCCCCAATAACTCTCCTCAAACTCCCCATTAATTCCCTGTTGTTTCCTTTGACAACTCCACACATTTATTGTGGTGGAGCCTTCCTACCTCCCTCTTCCCATTAATTATGCCAAATATGATAATTAATGTCTGCGTTTTTTTAATCGACACCACTTTTTAATTAATAGGAATTGCATAGAAATTATATTAATTGGAGAGCCTCCTTAATTCCTTGCATTGGCAAACCAATTTTGGGAAAGGGGCTCTGGAGAATTAAAGAGGTGATCCTTCATCGACGAAGAACACCGTTCTTCAATTAAGAACACCCCTGACGAAGAACGCGAAGAACTTCTTCCAACGACGCATCTTCCTCGGATGCACCTCGACGTCAAGGATCCTACGTCGCCTATGACAATGACCCTTCCTACATCATTGATGGAACGACACCATTCTTCCACAACACCCGCCTACCGCGACATTCGTCTTCTGCGGATCGACGATGTACAACAACAACTTCAAGGTAGGGGGATCTGTATATCTCATATATGTGTTTTATACTCTTGAACATGGCGTTAATTGTTGGGTGATGTTTTGAACCACTAAAACGGTGGGTACGGACTAACGAACAAGTCCAGACCCATATTCGTTTTATTCTTAATGTGCGGTACATTTGGCGACAACAAAATGAGACCGCAATGGCGATTTGGAGCCTTCACAGTGAAGTTCAGATCCAAAGACGACCGCAGGTGAAGACGAAAGCAAAAACGGACCACCAGATTGACTCCGGTGGCCCGCAAAAGTCTGCGGCGGCGCCCCAACGCACTGCCAGCAGAAACCCGCCGTAGCATCGGCCGCAGCGGCGAGAAGGGGATCCCGCGGCCGCGCGGGATCCGAGAGACAAGCGGCACCATCCTGGCGCCGCGTCTGCGGAACCGGGGGCCGCGCCCCCCCCGCTCGGCTAGCTGGCCGAGCCAACACACCCCCCGGCCGGGCCGGGGCGGGTCATGCGGACCGGCCCACGCCCGGACCCGGGTCAGGTCGACCCGATTCGGGCCGACCTAGGGTGGGTTGGGCCGGGTCGGACCGGGCCCAAACCCCTCACTTCGGACCGTTTTTCAGTCTTTTGCCCATAACTTGAGCTAAGAACCCCCGATAGACACACCTTCAGTTGCATATGAATCCTTGGATCGATACAGTCGTTTCAGTATATTACACTCGAGGTTTCGGAAAAGTTTGGGTATGGCTGGGTTGGTTCGAACCCGAAACCAACCGGGCCCTTGGAGCTGAAACGCTCATAACTTAAGGACCAAACGTTCTATTGACGTGCCATAAACTACGTCGAATTCCTTTTGATGAGAAGGTTATTTTGGCATAATCTGCTTGATTTTTGGACGTAGATGGAGTACGGTATGGTTGGTTTTATCTTAAAAACCAACCGGGTCCCTGGAACAGAAAAGCCAATAACTCTCATACCGGGCGTCCAATTGACGCACCGTCTGTCACGTTGGGTTTCTTTTGACAAGATAGAACTTTGGGTTACATCAAATTTGGACTTAGTGACAATTGATGTATCAACCCCATTGCTCGAGGAGCGTACCCTCCCGGAATCGAGCGTGCTGTGTGCGGGAACCCTAGAGCTGGCTGCGACTGCATCGATTACTGTACTGGAATCCTCCGTGGGTTTGACAGCGAAGACTACCGTACTGGGATCCTCCGTGGGTTCGACGGCGATGGCTACTATTCTTGTATCCTGTGTGGGTCCGGCAGTATTGACCTCTGTACTTGTATCCTGTGTGGGTCCGGCAGAGTAGCTGGTCTTGTATCCTCTGTGGGTCCGACATCTTAGCTGGTCTTGTATCCTGTGCGGGTCCGACAACTTAGATGAATCAGTGACTACATATAATCATCTCTACCGCTATACGAAAGGTGTATACCTGTGTGAACTCAGTCTTGAATTTCAATTATTATCTTTGATGTGATTGACTATCTTTCCTGTGTGGACTGGGTTGTGCTTGGGCTCGAGAGTTAGAGCCAAACTGAGATTGATAACTTAGGTATATGTATGATAACATACCTAAGTAGAGTTGTTTGATACTTCGTGATTGCATCTTTCCTTTTTGGTTTATCCTTTTTGGATTCTGGGAGACCTTCGGGGGTCTCAGGGTCTCTACTGAGTATCGTATACTCACCCCTGCATGGGCTATGCCCGCACTACATTTTGTTGGATGTAGATGACGGACAACACTGATCGTGGAGGAGTCTTGTAGACCTGGATGGTACCCGGAGGTGGACCACCTAGTGAGCCGTGCACGGAGCGGACGGACGAACCCAAGGTGCCGAGGAGACCATCTGTACCCACCCTTCAGGTGGGATTACTGGAGGAAGACTCGGTGTTGCTGCTTTACTTTACTACTGTTGTACTTTCCTTTTCAGTTGTACTATACTTTCAGTTGGGTTTGTATACTGTCCCATTTACTTTTCAGCATTTACTTTTGTACTCAGTTTACTTAGTGCTTGCTTCAGTTGTGTACTCTGTTGTGTTTTTTAGTATCATAAAGGCAATGCCTTCCCTTTATATCGGGATTTACGCCTTTGGTGCTAGTCGCCAGCCCCTAGCCTATGGAAGGCGGGTTTGGGGTAGTCACGGCATGGGCCCCGAGGACGGGTCATGACAACTATTCCATAACAATGAAAAACAACATAAAAACATTACACAATGAGGATCCAAAGGTTTAGTTTCTTGGGAAAACTAGGAACATATATAACTTTTACAATATAAAACATAAACATTTATTTAATTCCTTCTTCTCTAGATTCTTATTGCCCCTTGTGTTCTCCTTAGTACATGTAGTCACCTGAGAATATACATAAAAAATGGGTGAGATAAAAAGCCCATAATAGGATAGATAAGATCATGAAACAATATGACATGGGGAGAGTATAATCATAACATCATCATCATGAGAGGAAGTATTAGATAAAGGCATGGAATGTGACGATGCATAAAAATGAAACATCATGTCTTAGTGGTCAACTACCACACATAGTTGTGAACAAAGATAACATCATGTTCATGCATATTTCACATTACTCAAGAAATAAATAAAATTACCTAATGCATTATAGAACTATATAATTCTGAGCTCACCTTTCACATATTATCATTTACTTTGCACTATATAATTTTGGGTGCACCCATCACATCATAACATTTACATTATCATGCATGCCAAAAAGAACATATATCAATCTTGGAAATAAAATAGCCCATGGAAAGTATTGGGTTTCATTTCATAAATAATAAATTTAAAAACGTTAGGTTCCCAAATGAAAGAGAGAATAACATACTTGATATAAGAATCATAAACTTTGAGTGAAGAAGAAACAATCTTGAGAAGTGTGTTTTTTTGAAAGAATATTTCTTTTAGAAAACATTTTGTTTTTCATAATCTCAATTAGAAAACATGTATATCCCAAAAAAGGTAATATAATGATGAATAAATGATAATTAAGGGATATCCTTACTGAAAGTGGGGTGAAATAGGGAAAACCCAAAGAAAGAGAGTTGAGTTTGAGAATTTCCCTTACCTTGTGTCCGAACACTTTATTAACTTTAATGTCCTATATAATAACATTAGATTAATTATTTAATAATTAAATAACCTTTTATACATGAATATATTTCATTATTTCTTTATTAAGTTCTTTTATGGTCCTTTGTAAGAGTTATAGAGTTTAATTTCATCGTTCGAGAGTGTTCGTTTTCATAGTTTTCATGATCAGTTCGTTTGTATATATGAATGGAAGTTCGTTTAAAATGAGGATGAACATACATAATTGTTATTATATGTTATTAATGATCTTATAGATTCATAAATTATATTACAAAGGATTTTTTTATATACCATGAGAATGATTCATTAGATAAAAAATAATGATGATCGTTTTAGGTTAATTTTGGCGGTTTTTTGAACACAATAAACTTGTTTTGTTTTATAATTTAGTATTATGAGTATAAGTTATTTCCAGAACATAAAAAGGTTAATAAAATACACTTTAAAATATATTTTAAACCATTCAATGGTCTTATTAATAGTCTTGAATATGTTTAAGGAAAATGAAAGTGCACCGCCCACGATGTCGGTAAATTGACACATCATGGACGACGATTTCATTTTTAAGATAAAAGAGAGAGAGAGAGGAGTTTAATGTTGGATATTCCATTAAAATGATACAATTACAGAATATGTAAGTTATAGGTGTTATCATTCCATTTTTATGAAGGGAGGAAAGGAGAGAATAAGAAAAGAAACTGAAATTGAAAGGAAATTAAAAGAAAAAGAGAGGATTTACCTCTTGAATTATCCTCTTGAGATCATCTTCAAGGCACTTAGGCTTGGTATTTTTATGAGACCCAGAGCTCCTAGATGTGGGGGAGGGGCTAGGAAAGAGTATTGGGAAGAATTTTGGAAAGGATCAAATCTTGACATGTGTGAGGAGAAGAGGATGTGAGGGGTGGTATTTATAGTGGAGGATATGAGTGTTTTCTTATTATTTCAATCATTAGTTTATTATTTTTCTCAAGACAAGAAATAGTGAGGATTCTTGTAACTAAATACAGTAATTAGTGCATGTGAGTTCGAACCAATGGTCACTTACATCATCCACAACTCAGTCATGACTCAAAAATTTAGGTTTTTAGCATTTATCGTAAATTATCATATTTTACTATTCACAAAAAATTCAAGTATTTTAGAAAAATCCGAAAAATCCATCCTAACCTTTTTTCAAAGTGTATAATTAAAAAATGAACCCCATTTAATAAAAATTATTTTTATAAATATTTTTAATTTAATTTTTAATTAAAATCATCATTTACTTGGAAAATACAGATTTTAAAATTATAACTGATTTTGTAACACTTAGAAAAATTACTTAAGGTATAGTAAAATTATAATAAGACATAAAAATATTAAGTTATGAATAAATTTTCTTTTAAATTATTAAATTATTCATAAAATTTCAATTAAATATTAATGACTTATAAAAATAACAATACTTAATTAATAATTTTTAAAATATTTACTTACTTATACTATGATATAATTATATCATATTTTCACTTATAAGATGTCAAAATTTTATTTATAATTTCATGGGTGAGTCTAATATTCATTTGGACAGTTTACTATTCGTAAGATTCATATTACTATTCTTAAGGTCAAGTTACTATATCATCAGTATTGGGTCCTAACTTCTAGAAATACTTCTTATTTCATTAATTATTCATTTATAAAGTTTTTATTATGGTCTCTAAGTGATTTTATGTGATTTATACTATGTTCATTACTATAAGAAGGGAGAAATACCTTTGATAAAAGTTTGTGTCATTACATATACTACCTGTCAAATGCGTCGAGACATTAGCCTTGTCTCTTCATATCATATGCAACCCAGAAAAGGCCTAGAGACCCAGTGACTTGAAGGCCAGAAGATGACCTGAAGGTCCAGTGATACTAATAGACACATGTACACTAATAATGATTTTTTCACATGTTGTGGACTTACTATCCACATTGAGAGTGAACCATGGAAAAAAATATTATGTGTTTTATATGTTTCTATTTTTTTTCATGTGATTAAGTGTGGATAAATCTAAAGGCATTCTTGCTAATTTGAGAGAGAATTCATGATATGAGTGGTTGGTATTAAAAAATGATTCAAATATTGTTCACATTGTTTCGCCTCAATATTTCTCATTTACTTAGGCCCAAGGTTATTCTTTTGAAGAATAGGGATTGTATAAAACCTTGAAGATCATCTGTATGGAGATCTATATGTACAAGTGAATGAAATTATAGGTTCATTTGTGAAAAATTGTATGTCTAGGATATTACCATTGGCTATAAAAAAATATGAAGGTTTTTTTATATCGTTAGGTAATTCGTATTGAATGAAGACCTTCCTTGAGTTTAATGTCATTTGCACAAGGTAAGATAATCTATATAGAAACAAGGTCATCCATATGGGAATGAAATTTTTTCCTGTCACTAAGCTCACACATATGACTCAAGTGACATCCATTTTAAATCTGTATTGTTAAAAAAGAAACCCTAGACTCTTTGAAGGGTTTTTTAATAAATTAATAAGTCTAATGACATATGGAAGCTGATTAGTGACTCTCAAACATCAAAATGAGTTTTTTTAATTTTTTTTGTATTTTTCAAATAAAACATATAAGGGAGTGGGATTTGTAAAAATAGGGTATTAACCATATGCACCTTGAGTTATAGAAAACCCAAATACCCTAAGCCTAGTATTTGATAACAATCCCAAAGCACCTTACAAAACCAACACTAAATGAAAAAACTACAAGGAAATAACCCATATAATCCATGTTTCACACTTCCATGCTGGTGGGGCACCCAAGAGAAAACAACCATCACAACAACGTAGGATACACAAACCTCAAGTTTTGAATAGCATGGGACCAATCAATGTGTCTTCGAATGGAGACATCTCATTGTTATCTATTTATCCAAGTTTCCCATTGAGGCCTCTCCACCACTGAGGAACATCCAAATGGGATAATAACACTACCATCGGGGAATAGAAGCAATGACAAGAACTCCACTAGCCACCAATTGTCAATAAAACACAACCAGATGAACACTACTAGAAGATGGTGATGCCATTGATAGAGGAAGCCACTAATGCCAAGCCTGAGTAGGGAATAGATCCATTGAGAGTAACCTTGTAATGATCCAAACTTTTATGGCCTATTACTTTGTGAGTTTCAGGTTTTAGAGGTGCCAGGAGGAGGTTTTAGGAAGAAAGTTGGAGTTAGAGTTGAAATTTCAGTTGAGAAGAGTGCAATGTGTTGTGGTCCTAGGTGATGTATTGTGGGTGGTTGTTTAGAAGAGGAAAATTATACAACCTGGTGTGCTGAGGCATGGAGTTAGGCATTTTGTCATGGATGGTTGAGTTAGAGCTAGGTTTCAGTGTTGTTGGTTCGGTTGTGACATGTAATAGTTTTGGGGGTTTGTTTATTCTTCCATGAATAGTCTTTATTTTACAGATCTTGGGGGAATTTATTCATGTCTCTATCATTTTGAGGGTCATTACGCCGTGGTGCCTAAGTTGTGTTGTGGATCTCGAGAGTTGGAATTCCTTAGTTTTTCCTTTTTGGGGTCCTTGCATCATGGTCCTTTTGCCACATCATGGTTTAGGTCTTGGGTTGATTGGGATGAAGGGAGAGATAGGGAATTATGGTGTGGCGATAGCCCTTACATTATGGTCCTTCCCTTGTTTATATTAGGTTAAATGGTTTACTGAGTTTAAGAGGGGAGAGATATAGGACCTATACCCCTTGTGTTGTGGTCTTACATTTTTCTATCATGGGCATAAATTTGTAAACAACTTAGGGTACCATTTGAATTTCTTTATTTCTATCAATATTGGGAGACCTAAAGTGAATTTTTGGGAGACCTTTTAGTTCCATTTTACTTGGCCTTAATCCTTAGCTTCCAGAGATCCCTTATTTTCAATTCAAGGAGAGTCTTCCTCCTCTTCTCCTTCTTTTCTTCCATTATTATATCTTGGGAGTTTGAGGCAATGATTATGTTTTAGTTTGGGAGATTTTGGGACACTGATTTTTGATAGGGTTTGTAGTGATTTAGGCTGACTAAGGATTCCCTTGTGCAGGTTTTGTCTTATAGTCTTCTCTTTTCCTCATTTTTACACACAAAATTGTAAAACACCAATTGAGGTAGGGGATTTGAGAACTTTATTTATGAATGAAATGTGAAAATTTAATTTTCTTTCTCTCATTGGGTGTGTATTATAAATTAACTTAATGAAGATAAAAAATTGAACTAAATTAAATCGAGGGGAATTGAGTGAATCACATGTGTTTACTTTCTTCTATGTTTTTATTATGTGATTATTGGCTTCCCAATTCCATTGCTAAAAATATTTTACTATTGAGACATGTATTTTTATATTTCTATGGTTTAAATGATGCAATTACCTTTCCAAAAGGGTTATTAATTAAATACAATAAGGAATTGGTTGTGTGAAAACAGTATTGATGTGTCATCACCCATGAAGGAGATTTTTAATGAGTATGATGACATGTTTTAAAAAGGGAAATATGGTGGTTCCTTATTGGTGGGATTGACTATTGTGTGTGGATAGTATGCATGTTTTTAGTGTTGTGGATTATGTGGTTTTTATTGGGGCTATTGAGTGGTAAGTATTGTGATTGGTTTTGGGATCTTGGTGTGGATTGTGCTGCAGGGCTGTGACCACCTTTCCATGATGGGCACAGGGGGATATGTTTGTTGATGTGAAACAATGGTTTGGTTGATTTGGTGAGAAAGAGAGATGATTTTATGGTGTTTTGGGGGGTTTTTATCCTGTGTTATAGGATGTTTTCATGGTGGTTGGTTGATGTTTGAGGGGGATCTTATATAGTTTCTTAGTAGCAACAAAATATTACATGTAACGATGAACTTGGTAATGGGTGTGGGATGGAATTAAATGAACTATGGGCTATAAATGGAATGTTAATAAATGAAATGGAAGGGTAATGACTATATTAAATATGATTACTATCTTAAGAATGCCTTTTCATTAAATATGAAATTTAATGACATAATGAATGTAATATGAATGGTAAATGGTATTTTGGAAATGGTTAAATGATGCGATTAAAGTGGAAATATGGGAATTTATGTGGCTATTTCATGTGGGAAAGTGGGGTTGTGCTGTGATATTGAAAGTAGTAGTGATGATAGTGTGTGGAGGTGATGGTGTAGGGGTTTTGATGGTGTGTAAGTGTTTTTTGGTGTAAAACCTTTAGTTTGGGATTGTATGTGGTTATATGTATAATGTATTTTCCATGATATTTCTTTATGCACCCCACTCAAGTCGGATAACTTTACCGACACCCAAAATTTTTGGGTTTCAGGTGTCTTCCCCAAACATCCATATTGGTGAGGGAATGAATGGATGACTACTCCCTATTTCCCCCTCTCTCTTTTGAACATGATATAGTTGTGATGGAAAATGTTTGACAATGTGATTAATGTGATGATGATGATATGGTAATGCAATATATATATATATATACATAGTAGGGGTCATGCATGATAGCAGGAGGTCATGAGGTTGATGTAATTTATGTTCACGATACATTTGATGGATATATGATTTGTGGATGAGGTGGATACATGGTATATTGATGTGGTATGTTTATGGTTGGTTGTTATTAGTGTCAAAAAGTACATTAGACCTTATGCAGTTAGGTATGGTAGGGTTGTGGTTTTCCCCACATTAGGTGTGGCATGGTTGGTATGATTGCATGGATATATAAGGGATTGGAGCACCATGAAGTTTTTAATTTGGGTGTGAGAGAAACAAGGTACTGGGGAAGTGGTGTGGGGAACCCTTTTTATATATGCTTTGATAACATTTTATCATACTTTGATGTAGTATTTGGTGAGTGAGCCTTTGCGAGGCTGGGTGATAGTTGACCTGATTGGTTCTAGTTGGTTCTGCTATTTATTCATTGAAGAATTATTATGCTACTTCCATATTTTCATGATTGATATTGAGGAAGATCCTATTGAGTATACATGTATGCTCACCCATATATATAAAAAATATTTTCAGGGTTCCAGGATGATTTTTTGGATTGAGCTGGACCTTATTAGCTCGGATCATGGAGTTGTGGTTGGAGTTGCTTCTTTAGGAGTTTTATTTCATTATTTATTTTGGCAACTTGTATCCGATGGGTTTTAGGGGACAATATAATAATAATTATAAACTAAATATCCTAATAAAAAATCTCAAACTATCTTCAAGAATCAAATATGCATGGAAATGAAGAACCAAAAAGGTTGGTTTTTAGTAAAAAAATATGGTTTTCACGGTACTTGTAATTTCTATGACTTTATACATATATAAGAATGATATATAAGATTAAAAAACCTTTTAATTGATCAAATATTAATCTATATAACAATATTACGCATTTTAAAATATTATTTTATCTTATCAATCTTATATCCAACATTTTTAGAACTAAATTAAAATGTTAGTTTAATAGAAAACCATTTTTAGTATTTTCTTTAAATCGAGAATTTTCAAGGGAGATTTAGTTTTATATTTCCTTAAAAGCCTAATATATTTTATAATTTTTTATAATAAAACGATTAATTTCATTAAAATCAATATCCAAGATAATTTTATCTTATATATAAATTTAAATCTTAAAAATGTTATTTTTCTATAATATTTTTTTACTCGATTAAGTTTTTTTATTATAAAATTAACATTTTGGACATTTAGAAATTTTATTTGATAAAATTATCTTCAAATTATAAATAAGAAGAATCAAATTAGGTAAAAGGGTAAATCTTAAATTTTTTCATTAAAATTGATTACTAAGGTTATAAATTAATTACCAAGGTAAAAGTAAATTAGGGGAAATGTTAAAAAATTTAAAATAAAATGGATTATAATACTAAATTTGTCTCTAAAATTATTGGATTATGTGATTTTTTACCCACACTCACTTCCCCATCTCTTTTTTCCATTTTGGATCCATTTGAACTTGGAATTGTAACATCAAATTATTGAAAATGTTAAGGGTGCTCCCAAAACTACCCTTATACCAATTCAAGACTCACATTACCTTAAAATTTATTCTTGAATAAGTACCATTTTTCTCTTCCTAGATTCTATTATATGTTCAAAAGCTTCTGGTCACCGTTATTTATCATAATGCCTTCATTTCCAAGTAGAATTATAGGGAAAATTTAAGCACCCAATGAGAGTATTATTGACTACTTAACTTTTCTTCTTAATTATCTCGATTAAAATTTATTATATCCATAATAATATTATGATATATTATCATTTATATACTATAATGTTACTATATTAAGGGTATTATCATTATTTACCCATCTCTCAAATCTATTAAGAAAAACTAAATCATCATTCATATGTACGTGCAGACTATCGCCACCACGAGAAACACAATTCATTTTTCATCACCACCAATAATTTATGGTTACTAGAATGGTTTAATGATAAAATATGATATTTATGCTATCATTAAAGTTTGGGTATAATAAATTTGAGAACCTATTAATGATATGATCAACAAACCATTATCACTAATTCAATCATTCAAAACGAGTGAACTAAGAAGAAAATTATATATTATTTATAAGTAATGAATTTATATAAATTATATTATCTTTATAATTATTTATAATTATAATATATCAGACTAATAAAAAATAAATAATATCATTATATTTCTATTGTAATGATATTACAAGTAAACCATCTCATAATCATCCATTAATCATGGTAGGTTCATGTTTGGGTTGGTTTAACTACCTACCTGAACAATACTATACATTTATGTCATGGATGACTATGATAAATAATTTATTGTAATAATATGATATAAATATATAAATATATTTTTTGTTTATGTTAAGTTTATATCAAAATTTAACTCATTAATTAAGAAAACACCTTTCATTAGTTAAGAATCACCAAAACATGATCATCGTTGATTTCATCTTCATGGTTCTTAACCAGAAATGTCATGAAAAAATTATATATTTATAAAATACCTTGTAAAATCTATTAAAGAACCTCATATGATCTAATAGTGATGGAATTTGGAAAAATAATAGACACCAACATGAATTTTTTGAAACTAGTTCAAAGTAATAAAAGATTACTTACACCCGATATTGAAAACAGCTAAAAACTAGAATATATATATAGAGGATGATTATAAACGAGGAGTATAAAATTTTATAGTTATAAATAAGATTCTTGGTTATTTATTTAATTAACTCAATTTAATTATTCAGGATTTTTGGTGCAAGTTCATAACAGATCAGGTTAAAGTAAGGGTTTTCATCTCAAATTCCTCTCATTGAGACATGTTTGGTATTATACAAATAATTTCATTTATCTGGTGTATATACTATATATTTAAGATATAATATCATGTATTATCTTTTAATAATGTTATTTTATGTACAATTATAATCCCTATTTTTCAAGGGCTTCTGATTAAAGTGTTACTCAAGCTGCAAGAGTTTTCTTAGTCTCAATTCTGATTCTTTGCGACATGTTACATGTTATAAACCATGGTTTATTTTTTATGGTATATTCAGTACCAATGGATATTTTTTTTATCATAATAATTTTTTAATGGGTTTTTTCATCCAAATCATGTTCCATTATTCAATTTACTATTGATACAGTTGTTTCCCTAATAGTAAGGATTTTTGGTAACTCAAATCCCCTTCTTTGAGTTAAAATGTTTTATCTTGAACATTGTTATTCCAAGATTAGGTTATCCCACCCTAATATTTTATGGTATTTTATAATCCTCTATGTTAAAATGATGTTCTAATAAAAATAATGTTTTATTACTCTTTTTACTATGTGAGTTCTGAACAAGATATTTTTAAAAATAATAAAAAGGGTTTTCCCCTTCACTTTCATATGTTCTGTCTTCCTCTCTAAATTTATTCAAGAAAAAAATTATGTCTTTTAATGGAACTATTATTGAAAATTATTTTTCAAAATAATTGTTTTTAAAGATTTTTTACTTCACATTTTTAAAAAGGTTTTTGGAAGTGGCATGTAACTTCCTCTTTTAATAAATGTTAAAAATATTTTCTAAAATATCTTTTAAGTTTCCACTTCTATCCCCATTTTCATTTTCAAAATCATTTACCATAATAGGGCTTATGTTTAAATATTTATACTACAATGTATATATATATATATATATATATATATATATATATATATATATTTGGAAAGAACTCATGGTACCAAACAATCAAATTTTGGATCCCTTCTTGGGTGGCATCATTCAAGAATTATTTTGTAAGTATTTTTTTCATATATAGAAACATCCTTCCATGTTTAATTTGTTACACTAGGTTTATATTATTTTTAAAACATCCAAAATATTTATTGGGATAGATTATGATCATATTATTACAGTATTGACTTAACCATATACTCATTTCTCTATACGGTGTGAACATAACATTTTACATAATTCAGATTGGATGATGTTCACCTAGAAATAATGTTATTCTATTGAGATACAGAAAAATATATTAATTATTCATATTTTTATTATAATATGGATTATTATTGAAAATTTGACTATGTATTGTTTTACCATCTACCTTATTTCTCTGTATGGGTTATGATAATGTTATCCCTTTTATTGACATGGGGAAAAGTATTGTCATTCTGTATATTGTTATTCCAATACAAATGATTATCAGCAAGTTAACTATGTATCATTTAACCATCCATACCATTTATATGGATGGTTTATTATATTTTTATCCCTTTTATTAACACAGGGAAAAGTATTGAAATTATTTATGATTACTGACTGCTAACATAGATTGATTATGTATTGATATTTTGTATCTTTAATTATATGGATAGCCATGTTTTTATTCACTAAGATTTTCCTTAGGGAATGGTATAAAATGTCTTGATAAATATTATAGTGGATGAATTGGACTTAATTAGGTGACATTTGGATCCTGGAATTATATATCCCCTTGATTCATCAACAGGTCTCATGAGACAAAACATGTTGGGTTTTGGTGTATGCCTCTTCCCGTAACAGGATAGTGTCTTAGCATAAGACCTTAAAAATAGGTTTTTGATGTCTAAAAAAAATTAATTCCATCAGTATGATATCAATATTATTGATATAAATGTTTTTATTTTTTGTCATTTATATATAAAACTCTCAGTTTCAAGTTGATTATGACTTCATGTTGTTTTCTTATTCCTACCATAATATTTATTTCATGCTTACTCCATGATTTCCTTAGTTGTACGTTTTACCTTACTAATAATTTGAGCTTAAAACTTATTATATTTCCATTTCCCTTGGTTATGAATAAAATTATTACATGTGACATGTTTATAAGGATAACACATGTGAATAATCTACAGGAGGCATTGATGACTTATCATGAATTAAGTAGTTTCTTATATAATGGAAAAAATGTCCATTGGTTCCTAATTATCTAAATATCTAAAACTAAAAAAATCATTGAGATATAAGATGTGAAATAATAGTTATTGATTTTTTAATTATAGATGGTTATATTCGGGATTTTACAACTGGTATCAAAGTGAGTATGTAGAGTATGCGTCTAAGAGCATCGAATCTAGGAGCATGAGTCTAGGGTATCACTTTTGGTATCAAAGGGAAGGTTTAGATAACTTTTTATATTAGGATGTCAGCTGAGGATAATTTAAGGTTTGATAAGTTAAGTATGATCATAATTTCAATGGTATAGATAACCCTTTAGTATAATATATGATTTAATGTTAAGGAAATAATGCACATTTTATTTGGGGATTAGGGTTAGAGAATAATAGTTAAATCCCTAGAGATGATTCTAAGTATAGGATGATATTTGGAAATATTGGTAAAGTTTTAAGTAGTTGGTTTTCCTAGTAATAAATCCATTTCTGGATACTATCAAGTGGATGAAACTATAGAACAAATGCACCTAGGGGTAATCACCCTGAAAAGGTTTGGTTGAGCATTGAATCAATCATCACTCTGATGCATGATGATTGGATCAAAGACTGCATACTTGGCTAGACACTCCTGAGGGATATGATTTGGTTAATTCATATTCTATTTATGAACCATTATGAAGGATTTAATAATGATTTAAACTAGTTAGGTTAGATATCCTAATATAAAAATGACCATAGATAACCAAGGATTGAACAAGGAGAGTCATAGGTTGATTTCAAAGTATCATATGTTAAAAATGGTGTCATAAGGAAGATATATTTTGATTTATGTTTTTATATTTATATTTTGGATATTATAATAACCATTTTGGTTTTAGTATTAAGTTGAAACATGATCACAAAGATGAAGTTGAGAAAAGTATGTATCTAGAAACTACTATGTTTCATAACTGAATAAGGGAGAATATGTAAATCGTTAAGAATTTTACCACATGACTATTATGATGGAAAATGCGAGTTTCCTAGACTTACCTATGAAAATGAGGTTGATATCATAATAGAAATAAATTCTTGATACTATTAGTCATTTTAATTAGTGAATTGATATTTATCAATGACATTTTGGTATATTCTAAATGTTGTTAAGGATTATGTGAAATATTTAAGGATCATTCTTCAGTAGTTCTGCATTAATGGTTTGAAAACATATATTAAATGGTATCAATAACCACAAAAAGTGATTTTATGATAAGTTTATATTTTTGGGGATAACTATTATAGAACACATGATCAAGGTATGAACAAATATTAGGTTTAATATGTTCTTTATGTGAGGTAATAAAGGGTTTATTGATTTTGAGAAATGTGAGTTAGATAGTGCCGATAACCCTAGAATTCATCCTTGATTTAATAAAAAATTGATCAATGATATTTTTGGTAAAGTTAATCACATTTTTGGGATTATGATATATATTTACTAGTTTGAGACTTTATAAACTAGTCATTAATACTATTTTAGTGTTTAAAGATAGAGTAATTTTTGGAAGAATATATGGTTTCACTATGGTTTAATGTATTAGAGATTTAGATGGTTTTTGGAAATATATATTATATAGAATATATTATTATGGTGTATACATACTTGGGTATATGATTTTATGAATTTATAAAGTTGTTTGAAGAAAGATAAGTAAATTTATATAGTCTAAGAGAGTATGGTATATTTCATATTAGAGGTTATACCTAGAATGATGAATATGTTAAAAAATTCCCTCACCTAATTTATTCAATGATTAATAATTAAAATTGTGAGGATATAATTTAATTAAGTTGGGGGGGGGGAGGATAATGTAACACCCAAATATCTTAATATATGATAACCTTTAAATAATTCAATGTGTTCAATAGCTTGCTTCACACACAACACCAAACTTAAATGAAACTGAAATATATTTAGATAAAATATAAATATTGAATTATGACTGTTAAAACTAGCCATTAAATTAGTGGGAATGAATAGGAGTAAAAACTTTATGAAATATAAGTATAAATAAAATAAATTATATTTTTAATATAAATGAAATTCAATTAGTTTACCTAAAATAACTAATAAGATCATTTATTTTTTTAGAAAGTATTTTTCTAAAATTTTTCCTTTTATGCGATATGAATTTATATTTTAAAAAATATGATTAATGATGATAAATTATTTTTTATATTAATAATTGGTTAACATTAATTTATTTTCTAAATGATATGAAATAATAATAATAACAATTAATATTTGAAAATTTTATTTTCAAATAAAAATAGGTTTTTATTATATTTTATGATTTTATTAAAAAATTGAATATATATATATATATTTTAATTTTAAATTAATAAAATGAACTTAATTTTTTAATTCCTCATATTAAAATTTAATTATTATGATTTTTTTATTTTTTTTGAAAAGGTTGGTTTTTAGTCGAAAAATACGGTTTCCACAAATCTTGTAATTTCTATGAATGTATTTGTATATAAGAATGATATATAAGATTAAAAAACCTTTTAAGTGATCAAATATGAATACATGTAATAGAATTATTAATTTTAAAATATTATTTGAGCTTATAAATCCCATGTCTAATATTTTTAGAACTAAATTAAAATGCTAGTTTAATAAAAAGTTGTTTTCGATCTTTCCTTTAAATCAAGTATTTTTAAGAGAGATTCAGTTTTTTATTGACTTAAAATATTTATAAATTATAATTTTTATAATAAAACAAATTATTTCATTAAAATTAGTATAAAATATAATTTTATCTTATATATAAATTTAAATCTTAAAAGCATTATTTTTCTAAAAGTTGGTTTTACATGATTAAGTGTGTTTATTATAAAATTAACATTTCATACATTTAGAAATTTTATTTGATAAAATTATCTTCAAATTATAAATCAAAAGGATCAAATTAGGTAAAAGGGAAAATATTAAAAATTTTCATTAAAATCAATAACTATGGTTATAAATTAATTACCAAGGTAAAAGTAAATTAGGGAAAAAGTTAAAATGGTTAAAAGAAAAATACTTAAAATAATCATGTTTTCTCCCAAATGAGTGGTTAAGGTGAGTTTAATCCCACAATAAATTTACAATCCTCTATTTTCTATTTTGGGTCCATTGAACTTGGAATAGTAACATCACATTATTGAAAATGTTAAGGGTGCTCCCAAAACTATCCTTCCATTCAGTTATAAAAGGGTAACCCTTCCACCACTTCAAGACTCACATTACCTTAAAATTTATTCTTGAAAATATTATAGTATTATCCTCATATATACCTCTCCCATTTTCAAAAGATTCTAGTCACCATTAGTTAGCATAAGGCCTTCATTTCCAAGTAGAATTCTAAGTAAAATTCATGTACCTGACGTGAGTATTATCAACTACTTAGATTTTATTCTTAATTATATCCATTAAAATTTATTATAGACATAATAATATAATTATATTAGTATAATTTATATTATTTAATTTTACTATATTAAGGTTATTATCAAAATCTACTCATATATTCCATCCATTAAGAAAAATGAAATCGCCGTTCCTACATATGTGCAAACTATCACTACCACGCGAAACAAATTTCATTGTTCATTTCCACTCATAATTGATGGTTAATAGAATGTTTTAATAAGGAAATATGATCTTTATATTATCATTAATGTTTTTATAAAAAATTGGTGAACCTATTAATGATATTATCAACAAATTGTTATCTTTAATTCAATCGTTTAAAATGAGCAAACTAAGAGGAAACTGATATCTTATTTATAAGTAATGACATTATATAAATTATATTATATTTATACTTATTTAAAATTCTGATAAATCACACTAATAAACAATAATAAATATCATTTTATTTTTGGTTTAATTATATTACAAGTAAACCATCTCATAATCATTCATTAATCCTGGTAGGTTCATGTTTGGGTCAGTTTAACCGCCTATTTGGAAAATACTATACATTTATGTCACGAATGACTATGATAACTTATTTTCATGACACATTATCTCAAAAGGTACACCTACTAGTATGGTAAAGGATAAAGGAAGATAATTACTCCCAAGTTCCACCTCTAGTTGGCTTTGGGTTTGTGACTAACATTGAGGGTATAAAAAAGGTCACACATATGGGAGGCATTGCCCTCAACAGAAAGAAAAGTAGGATTGGGAGATAAGATATAAAACAATAAAAAAATACATAGCATAATAAAAGGTAAAATACATAATATTTCACCATTCATGAAATTTCATACAAATACAATGAAATTCTCTAAGTAAAACATCAAAGACAATCCTATGGAAACAACTCAACAAAAGCTCCAACACCCAATCTAGTAATGTTCGGATCAACTTATGAAGTCTTCTTGGAAACCTAAAAAATATTTTATATATATGTAAAGTGAGCATAACATTTATACCCAATAGGATCATACCCAAGTAATCTCATGAAAATGTGAGAAGAGAACACTAATTCCCCAGTAAACAAACAACATAATCAACAAGCACTTAAGAGGTTAACTAGATCCCAACCTCACCAAGGTTCACTCACTAAATAGCGCATCCATGTATAGTAACATAATAATAATCATATCAATAAAAGGGTTCCAGACACCCCTTTCCAACTAATTTTCCACTCCCACACCCCAACATCATACGTCCTGACACTCCCATATTTTTTGTAGAATCTTACCTGAAGACACCTGAGAAACCCCATCACATTTTGCTTGAAGACACTTAGGTCATCGCACCAAATCTCACCTAAAGACACCTGATCCATCACATCACATATCATTTGAAGACACCTAGGCCATCACATCATATCTTGCTTGAAGACACCTGATCCACCACATCACATCTCAACCACTGACAGGACCATAATAATAGGGTATCATGAACATGAAGTTCATCAACCTCATGCCCTCCTCCTACCACGCACGACCCCCACCATGAACCACATCATAATCACAACATAAATCACCAAAAGTAAACTTTTTTACTTGTTTACATTAAAAACCATGCATATCAAACTCATATAGAAGAGATATAGGGGAAGAGGGGGTATCCACCCATCCATCCTCACCATTTGGATATTGGAAAAAACACCCCTAAACATTTGGGTGTCGACACATGGTGATCGATGTGGGTGGGATGCATTTAGAAATCAAAATGAAAAACAATATATAATAGTTACACATAATCCCAACCTATGGATTTACACGACCAAAACCACCCAAACACCACAACCTTCACATCACCACTATTGCACATCAAAATCGCTTCCATAACTAATGCATCACACCACACAACCACTACACACAAACCACAAAAATCCCACTTCCTCCAAATCCATTTTTTTTGATATTTTTAAAACCCACTTTATGGTTGAGTGGGAACCTCACATTAAACTGGTTCAACCCATCACACCCACACATACCCAATTTTAAATTCAATATAGAAATCTACAAAAACCAAATTTGAAATTAAAAAAATACACGCCTCATACCAATCACCATTGAACCACCTTGAGTTATGAAATCTCATGCGAAGGTCTGCCTAAATCAATTCCCTTGATAGAAAATTCACCTTCATCAACAAAGTAAAAGAAATCACCACTTTTGGGGAAGACCCACCAAAAATATTCCCACTGAAGCTTCAAATCACGATCACCAAAGACACCCAAAACCTTGCCATCATTAAATCACCTTTGAATCGAACTGAAATCCATAACCAGAGCCATAATTCATAATAAAAACCATTTGAGACAAACAACTTGAACAAAAATGAAACAAACCAGATCTATCATCATGATCTTTGTATCCGTCATAGACCTCGTATCAGTGTCATAACCATTATGAACGAAGCATCGACATAGTTACTTGAAGACAGTCTGAACAAAAAAACACAACAAAACCGAATGGAAAACCTCAAAAAAATACACATGAACAAACCATTTATATTATTATTAAGTTTTTATTAACTCAATCTCCCTATGAAATTTCATTTCACATTAACATAACCCATTTGTTTATCATTAAATTAATTTAATCCAAAAACCACACACCAATTTCATAGTTCTCATTTAACCATTTCAATTACCAACCAATTTCACATCCATTATCATATTTACAAGTTCAAATTAAACACCATAATCCCATTTACCATTCATTATTTCCATCCTCAACCATTTCCATATTAAAAATATTTATTTCAATCATTTCATAGAAACTTGGAATCTACCAAGACACTTCAAAATGAAACCAATCATTATGATATCAATTCCATGTTTCAATATCACATATATCCACCATACCCCCACAAGTTATATTTAGAAAACAACCACAACCATAATTCCAACAATTACACATAACATCACATCAAACAACTTCAAAAGAAAAGGGGAAATAAAATAATTCATTATTTATACATAAAAGAATTAATTACCATATTTAAGATATTTACTATTTTTATGTGAGGAGGTTTAAATAATTACATTTCATCAATTAAAAATATATTTATAATATCGAACACATTTCATAATCAACAAATCCAGCACACAATAATGGAGAAGAAATATCAAGAAAATAAGTAAAGCACATGTGATATCTCTCTTTTTATATCAATTTCACAATGTATAATTAATTATATTCATTAAGACAACTCTTACCATCCACATAAAATGAAAAAAAGAATTATAATATCACATATGCCCAAAAATAAGAGAGAACTTAGATCCCCTACCTCAAACAAAGATTTCCGAACCACTATGTGAGATTGTAATAAGAGGAAGTTTTTTTGAAAAGTAAATTTTTATTAATAAAATACATTCAAGAGGCACATAATCCCTAGATCATGGTGGGAGAAAGTGACGAAGGCCCAACACATCACTATAAAAAATAAGATTATAATCATTAGGTAAAGATCCCAAGGTGGTGAATAAAGTCACTCTATCATTTGGCCCACCTTTTCTGGCTAAAGAATCAACTGCATAATTTCCTTCTCTATAGGTATGTCTGACACATATAACTTTATTGAAAAAATTCCTAGATATCCTGATGAAATAGTAAAACTCCCATGGGACAATTTCCCAATCTCAACCAATACTGCAGAATCCGATTCCAGTTACTCAATATGAATATTATGGATATCACATAGCATGAGACCAGTACCCAAGGATCATGCCTATTCTATAATAGAATTACTTAGAATATAATAAGAACTAAATCCCAAAAGAAATGATCCCCTATTATCTCTTACCAAATAGACTCCTCTTATCATTCCATACATACAAGATCCATATTCATCCAACTTATACCCTGTTTACGGTGGCTTACATCTTACCTTCCGACCCTTATCGCTATGGCTAGTATCACCCAAATTAAAGCAAATTAATGGAAAGAGTTTATTGAGTAACTGAATATTCATACCACCCTTTATCAGGCCCCCCTCAGTAACTAACATCTTCACAAAAACCTATAAAAAAATAAATTAATTCTTTCTTCCTTCTTTCACTGTGTTTCTTTCTTCCCACAAAATCCAACAAGAAGCCTAGAAAGACATGGAGTGTACTCTAACCTCCACACCTTACTATCTGGTTCCATGAAACCATGTTTCAAAGTTACCCTAAACTGAGTACCCACCATCATGAAAATTCATGCCTTTTCTCAGGAGATCCCAAACCGCTATCACCCACTCACCCTGGAAGAAAACATTCCAGGTCGTTTCCTATTTCAGTCTAGGGAAACACTAACACCTATATTCAAATTGAAACCATTTATTATAAATGTGTTTGTAAATTGTTAAACTATTATTCCTTATTCTACATACCAAAAAAATCATCTTACCCAAAATATCTTTACACCATAGTTTGGAGGCCCAGGAATATATCTCACCTCTTGCATGAATTATTTTTATGTACTCAAGATCATAAAAATTTACCTAAGACTGTGCTAAAAAATACGCACCTATCAGGCTCCTCAACTATTGTGATAATATCATAAACATTTTTCTGATCATCACTCAGGATGGTTTCAAGGAAGTTTGAAAACATACTCACCTTTTTTAATGATATATTCGACACTAGTCACCCTAGAAAATGAATAATATCACTTTCCCAATTGTTTTTCCAAAGTTTAAGGTCACCACATCCCACAATCCACCAAGTTGAACCCTAAAGAATCTCCAAGTGATCAATCATGCTCTTTGAGAGGCTTATAAGTCTCTTAACATGATCAAACCAGTCCCTCCAGTAATCACCATACTAATCTTTCAAGAACTTGGCCCATAATTAAGTACCCTCAATTACTTCCCAAGACAACCTTTCCTACATGGCTTGCATCATCTCCTCCATTCTACGTAATCGGATGCCTCCTTCCTCCACTGGTTTTGTATGGTTCTTCCACAATTCCCAATGACATCGACCTATCTGGTTAGCATCCCATAAAAGGCATTTATAACCTTTTCCATCTTGTTAGATATCCACTTTGGAGGCCTAATTATGGATAAAAATTCATTGGTATGGATTTCAAGACACTGTTGATCAGTGTAATCCTCCCTCCCAAGGACATGAAACCATTTTTCTAGTTTCATATGTGACCCACAATACAATTAATAATATCATCAAACAACACCCTTTTTATTATTCCATTTGAAATAGGAGCACCCAAATAGACAATTGTAAGTTTCCACCTTTGGATCCCTAGCTTCTCTTGGATGTAATTTCTACACCTTACTGAGAATTTATTGAAAATATAAACATTTATTTTCCTTTTTTTATGGTTTTTCCACTCATCTTACCATACTTCCTCATAATTTACAAGAACCCATGATTTACCTTTGCCTTCTATTCATGAAAAATAACATGTCGTCAGCAAACATGAGATGAGACACCATACCTCTCCCTGACCTGTTCATGTATGGAAATATTTTCCTTTCCTCCATGCTATGCTTTATATTTTTTATGAGCACCTCTTGTTTCATGATAAAATACTAGGAGATAAATGATCCCCTTACCCAACTCCCCTCATTAATTTGAAAAATCAAAAAATCTTTCCCATGAGTAAGATGATAATACATGGTGATACATGGAACCTAAATCATAAATCACATAACCACTCATGAAATCCAAACTTCCTCATCAACTTACAAACACCACAAAAAGGGAACACATTGATCAACCTAAAACCCCAAAATATAGATCTCCCAAGTCTATGGTTTAAATATAACAAAAGGGGATAAAATAAATCATATGGATGCACTTGGGTCACCCAAGAATCAAGAGAAAATATATAATAATGTTGGGATTTGAGGGGGTTCAATATTTTATAGATATATTGGAAAAAATGACTATAATTTAAATGAATGGACCATGCCATAATAGGGATGGTCAAATCTGTGTTTGAGAAACACGGTGAGACCCATGTTGTATATAACGACCCATACTTTATATACATTGTTAATACTTCAAAATTGAAGAACACTTATTACAACATATGACAAAACCACAAAGTACCGTATAGGTATAGTGTCTTTAGAAACTGGGAAACATAAACAACTGGTTCATAAATCTTCTACAGTGTCTCCCATTTATTTCATCATATCTAAGGTCCCTTTTAGCATATTTTACTTAATATCCATCTTCCTGACCTGGGGAAAATAAAACATAAAAGGGTGAGCTCAAACACTCAGTAAGGGTAAACAAAAGAAATATAAATCACATCAAGCACATAACCTTTGGAAATCTTAACCTGCAAAAGAGATCATAATATCTTAACATGGAATAAATCATAGAAGTGAAAATGAGATCACAACAATCATAACTTAAAACATGAAACTTTGTGGCATACACACATAATCATAGAGAATCATTTCTTGTTAGTCAAGACTCATTTCCAAGACTATCTTAGTGGACAAAGTCCCTTTCTGAACCGAGTAACCCTCGTTTCAGTCCTGTTTCACTGAACCGGTATAACCTACCGTTCCAGCCATGTCTATCTCATGAGATATAAAATCTTTACCCAATGAATTGGAGGTAGATATAGGTCCCACCCATCTCATAATGATACCATTCTTATGTGTGCCACAAAATCATAAACCATACATCATTGCATAACCCATGTAATACAAATGGGAATCTTAAACATCATGACATCATAAATCAATTCATATAAGATAAAGGAATTCATAAAAATAATTCCATCACAACATGATCAAATCAATGTAATAATAGGGATAAAAACAGAACCCTTTATTATCTTAGATGGAAAATAATTTTGATAAAACACTTGAACTCCATTCTTGAGGAAAATATCCTTTCTTCTTCAAAAAAACACTTTTCTTTTCATAACATGTCATACAATTATAAACTAAAAGAAATTGATTAAAAATAAAAATGAAAACTTATAAAGGAATATTCTTGGAAATAATGTTTTAAAAATCCATTCTTGCCGTATAAGTTAAAAAAAACATTCTTCTCGTACTTTTGTCGGAAAAGTCAAAAAAGTACCTCGTGCGAAAAATGACAAAAGATTCCTTTCATATATTTTACTAAAACCTCACCAAAGGGTAAAAATGGATTTAAACAATTGTAGTTGGATGGAAATAACATTACATATTTATGAAACATGGATGTGGATGATAAAATACACCCCAGTAAATACTTATGAATAAACAATCTCGGATAAAAATGAGATTGTGATATTTCCCTTACCTTAGGTCCGATTTGCTTTGTACGTGTCCGAAGCTCCTGTATAATGGTTTAAATAATGTTATTGACTTATTCCAGAATCATACATATTGATATGATATCATATATGGTCATATTCTTAGCTTCTTATTAGTAATATTTCATTGTTACTTGTTACTCGGGTCTTTATTGCCTTTTGTTCTTATGCGTGTTTTGCCGAATAGATTCTTATTCTTCTTTTAAGGTTATATATACCTTATATCCAGAATGGTATTAGTGTAACATATATCATATTTATTCATTCAATTCATTTATATAATTATTATGTAATGATGATCATGTAGAACGAGTCGCATCACATCGTGGAGACGGTATTCCGTACGTACGCACGAGTGATGATATCATTCCTATGATCGTGGAATTGTATTGGAGTATATATATATATTATTTCAGTATCAATATTACTTTATAATAATCATAAATAGTTACTCATTACACCATTATACCCATCCTTGTAAAGTGATGGTGGAAAATAGATTACACCACGGCGTGGAGACGGTATTCCGTACGTACGCACGCGCGGTGATTTCATTTTTCCGTAGGATGGATAGAAGGTGAATTAGAGTTGTTTCATATTTATAATAACATATCAGTATGTAATTAATACTGATGTGATTACTTTATCATGAAACAACTAAAGAAGAAGAAGTTGAAGAAGAAAGAAATTGAAAAGATCGGTAATGGATATTACCTCTTCTATGGAACGCTTCTTTGAATCCTCCACTTAGGGAACTAAGATTGGTCTTTGAAGAAGACCAGGACCTCTAGGATTATTCTAGGGAAGTGGAGAGGAGAAAATGGCAGGGGTTTTCCGAGCTTGAGTGCTCAATTTGGTGTGAGGAGGAGGGGGAGGAGGTGGCCTTTTATAAGGGAGGAGAGGGGCACCTTAGGAATATCTCAAAATATTATTTTATATTAAAGTCAAAATCGGTTTATAATAGTTCAAAAGGGTCTTATTTCGAAGCTAAAGTGGGGAAGGGTCGAAAAAATATCAACCAATAGGATTTAGACAAGTTTAGGGTATTATTTTAACCTTATCAATTATATTTAACTCTAAGTTAAATAATTTAACTTTTACCGTGTCTTTTTGTTTTCTTTCACTATATGGTTAAAACACTTACTATAACATGCCAAACGAACCCAAATTGTTTATTATTAATATATATATCCTTATCTAAGTCATTTTGCTGAACCTTAGATTTTTATGAATAAAATAACAATTAGTAATATAATATTTGATTTAAAAACTATTTTGTGTCAATTTTGACACTATTTGATATATGTTTTTTTGTGAAAGTCATAACAGAATTATATGTTCAAACAAAGTTGATTAAATCAACACTAATATATCATAGTAACCTAGAAAATTAGTGGAATTCATAAAAAGTCTCAAATCACATTTATTTTGGTGTTTATAACATCAATTATGTCAATATTTCATTAATAAGATAATTACTGCATCATCATTGTGTCATAAATAAATTATATTATTTAATTTCTAAAAATTACAAATAAAATACCATTATGTAGGAAATCTTTTTAGATTTCTAATGAATATTTATAGTCGAATTTATCTTATGTATAACCCCATATTAAAAATGATTTACTTATTAAACTTTGATTTTAACTATTTTAACCCTTCTTTAAATAAATTAATAATAAATGTCCTAATCTAACCCAAGTGGGCCTAAATGGTCATATTTTATTCATAAGGTTGTTTTTGGTCGAATTACACTTATCCAATAGAATTAGGACATGTGTTAGGGTAATAGTAATATCATATTTACCCTTAGTTACCCTATTTACTATTAACCGCGGTAAAAAAAAGTAAAAAGTTACTATTCACCAAAAAATTATTTTTATCTCATTGAACCACATTTTACTTAATGATATCAACCGTGTCTGTCGGATTTTCGAAATTCCATTCACAGAAGCGGTAAAATTAAGTTTTATGCAAAATTCAGTTTTTAACCTACCACTTAGTGGTTTCACTATTCATCAAAAATTGAAAGTTTTCAGAAAAATACCAAAATTTCACCCTAGGCTAATTTCGATATTCTGAGTCCAAAAATGAAGTCCATTTTGAAAAATAAAATTTATAAAATTTCAAAAAGTGGTTATTACTATTCATAACGGCTAGTTTTAATAGTATATTGTTGTTTAGTGAAACTCGGTATTGCGTACGACGTAAGCTATCGAGGAAGGTCGCGATTGCGTGTAAAGAAAGCCAAGCAAGTGTTGTGTAGAAAAAGATTCCATTGATGATTCATATAACATAAAAGTCTCGGGTGTTACATTCTACCCCCCTTAAAAAGAATTTCGCCCTCGAAATTCGTCACTTTGTAACAAACAGATGAGGATACTTCTCCCTCATCATATCCTCAAGCTCCCATGTAGCTTCTTCAAGTTGGTGGTTCCTCCATAAAACTTTCACCAAGCGAGTGGTCTTGTTTCGTAGGACTTTTTCGCTACGATCCAGAATCTCTATCGGCTGTTCTTCATAAGAAAGATCTTGCTCCAGCGGTACAACTTCTGAGCTGAGTACATGTGAAGGATCTGGTATGTACTTTCTCAGGAGAGATACATGGAACACATCGTGAACTTGAGAGAGATTCGGTGGAAGCGCCAATCGGTAAGCTACCTTTCCAACACGATCCAGTATTTCGAAAGGACCGATATATCTAGGGCTCAACTTCCCCTTCTTTCCAAATCTCATAACCCTCTTCCAGGGAGATATTCATAAGAACACTTTATCACCCACTTCAAACTCTAGGTATTTTCTTCGGTTGTCGGCATAACTTTTCTGTCGACTCTGAGATGCTCTTATGTGTTGTTGAATAGATCTGACCTTTTCTGCCATTTCATCAACGAGATCAGGTCCTAATAGATTTCTTTCCCCAAATTCATCCCAGCAAGTTGGAGTCCTGCATTTCTTTCCATAGAGAGCTTCATAAGGAGCCATCTGAATACTGGAGTGAAAGCTATTATTATAAGAAAATTCCACCAAAGGTAGGTGTTGATCCCAACCTCCTTTGAAATCCATAGAGCAAGCTCTCAACATATCTTTTAGGGTTTGAATTGTTCTCTCAGACTGACCGTCTTTCTGGGGATGATAAGCAGTGCTGAAACTCAACTCTGTATCCAGAGTATGATGAAGACTTCGCTAGAACTTCGAGGTAAATCTTGGATCCCGATCAGATATAATAGAAAGTGGTACTCCATGAAATCTTACCACTTCCTTTACATATATCCTGGCAAGCTGATCTAGAGAGAAATCCTCTCTAATAGCAATGAAGTGTTCAGACTTTGTAAGACGATCAACTCTGACCCAAATAGCATTATTTCCTTTGGATGTTTTAGGAAGTCCGGTGACAAAGTCCATAGTGATGTTTTCCCATTTCCATTCGGGTATGGGTAATGGTTGTAACATCCCCTTAGACTTCTGTCTCTCAGCTTTAACTTGTTGACAAACCAAGCATCGAGAGACATATTCAGCAACATCTCTTTTCATGCCATCCCACCAGAAGTACTCTTTCAGGTCCCTATACATCTTCGTGCTTCCAAGATGAATAGAAAATGATGAACTATGAGCCTCATCCAGTAGCTCCTTCTTTAATTCGGGGATGAGAGGAACACAAACCCGATTCCTGAACTTTATTATCCCATCACAATCAAGGTTAAATTCAGGAACATTTCTCACCTTCTTTTGTAACTCGGCATCTTCTTTCTGTGCCTCTTTAATCTTCGCATGTATAGATGGTTGAGCATTCATTTGAGAAAGATAAGATTTTTCCCCTTCCATTATAATTCCAAGATCCATCCTTTGTAAATCCATAAATATTGGATCTTTTGTGATCCTCATCATGGATAAACTAGCATGGTCTTGTCGACTTAATGCATCTGCCACCTTGTTTGCTTTCCCAGGGTGGTAATGGATTGAGCAGTCGTAATCCTTAATCAGCTCCAACCATCTTCTTTGACGCATATTCAACTCCTTTTGTGTGAAAATATACTTTAAAATTTTATGATCAGTATAAATATCACACCTTTCACCATAAAGGTAATGCCTCCAAATCTTTAATGCAAAGATTACTGCAGCCAACTCCAAATCATGTGTTGGGTAATTTTTCTCATGGATTTTCAACTGTCGTGAGGCATAAGCTATCACCATATCATTTTTCATAAGAACACACCACAATGCATCACTGTAGATCACAAACCTTTCTCCACTACAAGGCAGTGTGAGCACAGGTGCACTGTATAACCTTCTTTTCAACTCCTTGAAATTCTCTTCACATTCCTCTATCCAGACAAACTTAACTCCTTTCCGAGTCAACTTGGTGAGTGGATTAGATAATCGTGAAAAATCTTTTACAAAACGTCGATAATATCCAGCCAAACCAAGAAAACTTCGGATCTCAGTTACTGTTGTTGGTCTTGACCATCTTTCGATAACCTCTGTTTTTTCTGGATCCACAGATATCCCCTCTTTTGAGATTATGTGACCCAAAAATACAACTTTTTGAATCCAAAATTCTCACTTGGTAAATTTGGCATAAAGCTTCTCCTTTCTCAGGGTCTTCAATATAATTCTCAAGTGATCTTCATGCTCTTCCTTTCTCTTTGAATAGACAATAATATCGTCTATAAAGACTACCACAAATTGATCAAGATAGTCTCTAAAGACTCTATTCATTAGATCCATGAAGATAGCAGGGGAATTAGTAAGACCAAATGGCATCACTATAAATTCATAGTGTCCATACCTTGTATGAAAAGCTGTCTTTGGTATATCCTCCCTTTTGACCCTTAATTGATGATACCCTGAACGAAGATCAATCTTGGAAAAGTATTGAGCTCCGCGTAGTTGGTCAAATAAGTCATCAATGCGTGGGAGAGGATATTTGTTCTTGATAGTGATCTTGTTAAGTTCTCGATAATCAATGCAGAGTCTCATTGATCCATCTTTCTTCTTAACAAATAGAACAGGTGCTCCCCAAGGTGACGCACTAGGGCATATGAATCCCTTATCAATATTCTCTTGGAGTTGCTTCTTCAATTCCTACAACTCAGTTGGGGCCATTCTATATGGTGTCTTTGAAATAGGCAAAGCACCCGGTACGAGTTCTATTGAAAACTCAACTTCACTATTTGGTGGAAGACCTGGTAATTCCTCCAGAAAGACATCATCAAACTCCCGTACAATGGGAATATTCTTAATCGTGAGTTTCTCACCAACCATTTGAGATAAATAACCTTCATTTAGTGGAATCAATACCCATAAGATGGAAGAAATTTCCACTGGAAGGTTATGTTCATTCTTGCATTGATATACGATCGTAGATTGATCTGGAATATGAAATGTGACTTCCCTTCTTTGGAAATTGATATGAGCTCCATGTAGAGAAAGCCAATCCATGCCAAGAATCACATCAAATTCCACTAAAGGAAGGATCACAAGATTTGCAGGAAGCACTTTCCCACAAACTTCGATCAGAGAAGAATTATAAACTTTTGATGCGACTGTTGTGCCATTAGGTGTTGTCACAGCTAACTCAACATCTAATTGTTGAGGTAGTACGGTGATACCCTTAGAAAATTTTTCAGAAATAAAAGAGTGGGTGGATCCAGAATCAAATAAAACATTTTCTACTTTAGAGTGGATGGTAAGTGTACCTTTCACCACTTCGTTATCGTACTCCACATTGCTGATAGAAATTGCATGTGACTTTCCTTTGTCTTTAGCCTTAAGATTTTGTTGACATCGACCATCATCATCAACCCTTGGATTTGGGAATTGATTGGCATAATGCCCCATCTCCTTGCACTTGAAACATTGAAGTGTAGTAGGTTCATTCTGTGTATCCCTTCCTTTGTTTGCATCATTAGACATCTTCTTCCCATTATCGCGGCATTCAAATGCCCGATGACCTTCCTTTCCACATTTAAAACATTTACTTGTCCCTTTAAGACAACTCCCTCCATGTTTCTTTCCACACTTTGAGCATAAGGGAAAGCTCATCTTCTTTTCAGTGTGCTCTTTAGATTTTCCTTTGAATTCCATCTTCCTCTTCTTATCAAACCCATGTGACTGATGGGTTACTCCAATCTCCATCTCGACTTTGAGAGCACATCGAACGATTTCCTCGTAGCTATTGAAGTCCCTTATGGCTAACACCCTTTGAAGACTTGGTTTTAAGCCACTAAAGAATCGATCGATCTTACTCTCAGGTTGGATAATAATACCAGAAGCGTACCTTGCAAGTCTTGTAAAATTTGCTTCATAGGTACCAACAGATTCATCATCCCTTTGCTTCAGTTCAAGAAACTCTTTCTCCATCTTTGTTCGGAGAATACGAGGGAAGTACTTATTGAAAAATAAGTTCTTGAACTCTTCCCATTCCATAGACTCAATTTCATCCCTTTTCCTCGTATTCTTAATAAGATTCCACCATTGATCAGCATCTCCTTCCAAACGATACACTGCTAGGATGACTTTATCATGTTCAGAACATTGAAGAACTGAAAATATCTTTTCAGTAGTACTAATCCATTGTTCAGAAACAAATGGATTAGTAGACCCGCTGAAAGAAGGTGGACGCTGCCTCATGAAGGATTCAACATAATGTTTCTCCTTCCTTTGATCGTTTGGAAGTCCTGCATGATTCATAGCTTGAGAAAGTTGTGTGAGCATGGCTACAAGATTTTGCATTCCAGCTCCCATATCGTTTGGTTGCTCAGGGGGACAATCATTGCATTTCCCATCGCATTCCGCATTAACACGGTTCCTTCGGGTTCCATCCATTGACTAAAACCAAGAAGAATAGTGTGAGCAACACTAATTATAATAGGAAAACCACATAATCAAGGATAAAATTTCACACTTAAGGTTTTATCCTAGGGTATTCATGGACATTTCTAAAACACTAAGATTGTGTCCTATGCTTAGTCTTATCCTTAGGGTTCTTACTAAGGCTTTCACATCCTAGTTTCCAAAGGTTGACTATACCTTTCCTCTGATACCAACTATAACGACCCATACTTTATATACATTGTTAATACTTTAAAATTGAAGCACACTTATTACAACATATAACAAAACCACAAAGGACCGTATAGGTATAGTGTCTTTAGAAACTGGGAAACATAAACAACTGGTTCATAAATCTTCTACAGTGTCTCCCATTTATTTAATCATATCTAAGGTCCCTTTTAGCATATTTTACTTAATATCCATATTCCTGACCTGGGGAAAAGAAAACATAAAAGGGTGAGCTCAAACACTCAGTAAGGGTAAACAAAAGAAATATAAATCACATCAAGCACATAACCTTTGGAAATCTTAACCTGCAAAAGAGATCATAATATCTTAACATGGAATAAATCATAGAAGTGAAAATGAGATCACAACAATCATAACTTAAAACATGAAACTTTGTGGCATACACACATAATCATAGAGAATCATTTCTTGTTAGTCAAGACTCATTTCCAAGACTATCTTAGTGGACAAAGTCCCTTTCTGAACCGAGTAACCCTCGTTTCAGTCCTGTTTCACTGAACCGGTATAACCTACCGTTCCAGCCATGTCTATCTCATGATATATAAAATCTTTACCCAATGCATTGGAGGGAGATATAGGTCCCACCCATCTCATAATGATACCATTCTTATGTGTTCCACAAAATCATAAACCATACATCATTGCATAACCCATGTAATACAAATGGGAATCTTAAACATCATGACATCATAAATAAATTCATATAAGATAAAGGAATTCATAAAAATAATTCCATCACAACATGATCAAATCAATGTAATAATAGGGATAAAAACAGAACCCTTTATTATCTTATATGGAAAATAATTTTGATAAAACACTTGAACTCCATTCTTGAGGAAACTATCCTTTCTTCTTCAAAAAAACACTTTTCTTTTCATAACATGTCATACAATTATAAACTAAAAGAAATTGATTAAAAATAAACATGAAAACTTATAAAGGAAGATTCTTGGAAATAATGTTTTAAAAATCCATTCTTGCCGTATAAGTTAAAAAAAACATTCTTCTCGTACTTTTGTCGGAAAAGTCAAAAAAGTACCTCGTGCGAAAAACGACAAAAGATTCCTTTCATATCTTTTACTAAAAACTCACCGAAGGGTAAAAATGGATTTAAACAATTGTAGGTGGATGGAAATAACATTACATATTTATGAAACATGGATGTGGATGATAAAATACACCCCAGTAAATACTTATGAATAAACAATCTCGGATAAAAATGAGATTGTGATATTTCCCTTACCTTAGGTCCGATTTGCTTTGTACGTGTCCGAAGCTCCTGTATAATGGTTTAAATAATGTTATTGACTTATTCCAGAATCATACATATTGATATGATATCATATATGTTCATATTCTTAGCTTCTTATTAGTAATATTTCATTGTTACTTGTTACTCGGGTCTTTATTGCCTTTTGTTCTTATGTGTGTTTTGCCGAATAAATTCTTATTCTTCTTTTAAGGTTATATATACCTTATATACAGAATGGTATTAGTGTAACATATATCATATTTATTCATTCAATTCATTTATATAATTATTATGTAATGATGATCATGTAGAACGAGTCGCATCACATCGTGGAGACGGTATTCCGTACGTACGCACGAGTGATGATATCGTTCCTATGATCATGGAATTGTATTGGAGTATATATATATATTATTTCAGTATCAATATTACTTTATAATAATCATAAATAGTTACTAATTACACCATTATACCCATCCTTGTAAAGTGATGGTGGAAAATAGATTACACCACGGCGTGGAGACGGTATTCCGTACGTACGCACGCGCGGTGATTTCATTTTTCCGTAGGATGGATAGAAGGTGAATTAGAGTTGTTTCATATTTATAATAACATATCAGTATGTAAGTAATACTTATGTTATTACTTTATCATGAAACAACTAAAGAAGAAGAAGTTGAAGAAGAAAGAAATTGAAAAGATCGGTAATGGATATTACCTCTTCTTTGGAACGCTTCTTTGAATCCTCCACTTAGGGAACTAAGATTGGTCTTTGAAGAAGACCAGGAACTCTAGGATTATTCTAGGGAAGTGGAGAGGAGAAAATGGCAGGGGTTGGCCGAGCTTGAGTGCTCAATTTGGTGTGAGGAGGAGGGGGAGGAGGTGTCCTTTTATAAGGGAGGAGAGGGGCACCTTAGGAATATCTCAAAATATTATTTTATATTAAAGTCAAAATCGGTTTATAATAGTTCCAAAGGGTCTTATTTCGAAGCTAAAGTGGGGAAGGGTCGAAATCCTATCAACCAATAGGATTTAGAAAAGTTTAGGGTATTATTTTAACCTTATCAATTAGATTTAACTCTATGTTAAATAATTTAACTTTTACCGTGTCTTTTTGTTTTCTTTCACTATATGGTTAAAACACTTACTATAACATGCCAAACGAACCCAAATTGTTTATTATTAATATATATATCCTTATATAAGTCATTTTTCCGAACCTTAGATTTTTAGGAATAAAATAACAATTAGTAATATAATATTTGATTTTAAAACTATTTTGTGTCAATTTTGACACTATTTGATATATGATTTTTTGTGAAAGTCATAACAGAATTATATGTTCAAACAAAGTTGATTAAATCAACACTAATATATCATAGTAACCTATAAAATTAGTGGAATTCATAAAAAGTCTCAAATTACATTTATTTTTGTGTTTATAACATCAATTATGTCAATATTTCATTAATAAGATAATTACTGCATCATCATTGTGTCATAAATAAATTAAATTATTTAATTTATAAAAATTAAAAATAAAATACCATTATGTAGGAAGTCTTTTTAGCTTTCTAATTAATATTTATAGTCGAATTTATCTTATGTATAACCCCATATTAAAAATGATTTACTTATTAAACTCTGATTTTAACTATTTTAACCCTTCTTTAAATAAATTAATAATAAATGTCCTAATCTAACCCAAGTGGGCCTAAATGGTCATATTTTATTCATAAGGTTGTTTTTGGTAGAATTACACTTATCCAATAGAATTAGGACATGTGTTAGGGTAATAGTAATATCATATTTACCCTTAGTTACCCTATTTACTATTAACCGCGGTAAAAAAAGTAAAAAGTTACTATTCACCAAAAAATTATTTTTATCTCATTGAACCACATTTTACTTACTGATATCAACCTTGTCTGTCGGATTTTCGAAATTCCATTCACAGAAGCGGTAAAATTAAGTTTTATGCAAAATTCAGTTTTTAACCTACCACTTAGTGGTTTCACTATTCATCAAAAATTGAAAGTTTTCAGAAAAATACCAAAATTTTACCCTAGGCTAATTTCGATATTCTGAGTCCAAAAATGAAGTCCATTTTGAAAAATAAAATTTATAAAATTTCAAAAAGTGGTTATTACTATTCATAACGGCTAGTTTTAATAGCATATTGTTGTTTAGTGAAACTCGGTATTGCGTACGACGCAAGCTATCGAGGAAGGTTGCGATTGCGTGTAAAGCAAGCCAAGCAAGTGTTGTGTAGAAAAAGATTCCATTGATGATTCATATAACATAAAAGTCTCGGGTGTTACATTGTAGATCCAAAAAACCAGTAAAGGGCCTATGATTTGAGAGGAACTACCACAATGTAAGACTCAACCATCAATAATAAGGCTACACCATAGCCCATTCCTACAATGTAGATACCCCCAAAATAATAGAACCATAAGAAATCCTCCTCTATGACTTTATGCTACAACCGATATCTCCACGATGCAGCTACGTAGAAAATAGAAGAACCATCGATTTAATTACCTAATGATTTGGTATAACTCAAATATTTAATGTATAGAATTTAAAATCTTTATAAATATTTTATTTAAGGAAAAATTCAAAAGTATTTAATTACTTTATTTTAGGAAATTAAAAATGTTGAAAGTGGATTTTGGGGGTTATAAATTAGAGAATAAGAGAACAACTAGAAAAAAGGGTAAAAACGCTACCCATATGCAGGTTAGGGGTTCTGCATAAGGGAAACTTGTTTTAAACTTACATAGTGCTATAGAAGGGCTCACATAAGGGTAGATTGATCTTACCCTTATGCATGCTTTGAAAATTATGCCTTAACCTTATGCACGATAGGCGGTCTTTGTAAGGGTAACATGTTTTACCCTTACACAACACTATTCCAAGGCTCACATAAGGGTAACTTGATCTTACCCTTACACAACCTTTATAAAGTGAGCCTTACCCTTATGTGAGCTGGGTACTACCCTTACACGAGCTGTGAAAACTCATATATACCCTTATGTAATATGGGAATGAACCTTATGCAGTTTATCTAAATGCTCAATTACCCTTATCAAAATCCATAATTTTGGAGCTACCCTTATGCGACACAAGTAAAAATGAACCTACCTATATGAAACCCTTGAAAAATCAGCATCAAACTTACAAAACTTAAATTTCATGCATAAGGGTAAAAGAATGATAATGTCAAATATGTATAAAAATAAAAGAGAACTCAGATCCCCTACCACAAAAAAAGATTTCCAAACCACTATGTGAGGTTGGAACAAAAGGAACTCAACCACCAAGAACCACAAAAGGGAACACATGGATCAACCTAAAACCACCAAGGATCGATCTCCCAAGGTCAGGGTGAAATCCCATAAAAAGGGGTTGAGAGGCCTCTGAGAGATGCACTTGGGTCACCCAAGAACCGAGAGAAAATTAGGAAGAATGATGGGGATCAAGGGGGTTTAGAATTTTATAGGTGTTCTAGAGAACATGAGACTACGATGTAAATGAATATACTATTCAGAAGTAGGTATGGTCAAAGCTGTGTCTGAGAAACATAGTGAGCTCTATGTTATAGATCCGAAAAACCAAGAAAGGGCCTATAGTGCGTCTGGAATCACCATGCTATAGGAATAAACCATCAAGAAGAAGGCTATGATAAAACCCATCCATATGAAATAGCTTACAAAAAACTAATAGAACCACAAAAAATACTCCTTTGGGACTCTATTCCATAGTCAACCTCTCTACACTACAGCTATGCCAAAAATTAAAGAACCACTGATTTAATTCACTAATTATTTGGTATAACTCAAATATTCAATACAGAGCATTTAAAATCTTCATAAATATTTAATTCCTTGATTTTAAAAAGATTAAAAATTATCAATTCCTTTATTTTAGGAATTTTAAAATGTCGAAACTGGCTTCTGGCAGTTATAGATCAAAGAAGAAGAGAAAAAAAAGAAAAAATGGGTAAAAATGATACCCATATATAGGTTAGGGGTTCTGTGTAAGGGTAACTTGTTTTACCCTTAAAAAATACTATAAAAGGGTGAACATAAGGGTAACTTGAGCTTACCCTAAAGTATTCTTTGAAAATTCTTCCTTACTCTCATGTACAGTAGGTGGTCTATGTAAGGTTAACTTGTTTTACCCTTACGCAGCACTATTCCAAGGCTCACATAAGGGCAGCTTGATCTTACCCTTATGAAACCTTTATAAAAAGATCCTTCCCCTTACACGATTAGGGTATTACTCTTACACAAGCCATGTGAATTTGGTTATACCCTTAAACAACCTAGGAATGACCCTTACACAACGTATAGAAGTGCTCACTTACCCTTACACAACTCTAAATGTTTTGAGCTACCCTTATGCGACATAAGGAAAAAGGACCTTAACTATAAAATTCCTTTGAAAAATCAACATTACCCTTATGAAACTTCAATTTCACGCATAAAGGTAAATATTTCATTGAAAATATTGCATTTTTAATTAAACGAACTTATAAATAATTAATAAAAGGGTTTATTATTATTCCCAAAATTATAATACTCTTATAAAAACTTTATAATAATTTTAAAACTTCTAAATTAATTTATAAACAAAATTTTAATATTTTTAAATTACTTACATAATTTTAAAACCATTTTAAAACTACCATTAAAAATTACAAATTCATTTTAAAGAAACTTCTAAAATTTTATAAAACCACTCATGAACCACCATACACCCTTGAAAGGAAAAGGAAGGTCTTAGTAAGATCCTAGCCTTTATACTTATTTACTTATATAATATGATATAAATATTTAAATATTTTTTTGATTCAGGTAAGATTATATCAACATTTAACTTATTAACTAAGAAAACACCTTTTGTTCATTAAGAATCACTAAAACTTGATCGTCACTAATTTCATCTTCATGATTCATAACCAAAACTAACATGAAATGAAATTATATCTTTATAAACTATCATTTAAAATATATTATATTACCTTATATGATCTAACAATAAGGAAATTTTGAAAAATAATAGATACAAATATGACTTTTATGAATCCAATTCAAAACGATAAAATATTACTTACACCCAGTGTTGAAAATAGGTAAAAACTAGATTATATATATATATATATGATTATAAATTATGATTATACATGGTTATAGTTATGAATATGGTTCTAGGGTATATATTTAATGAATTTAATTTAATTATTCAGGATGTTTGGTGCAAGTGCATAATAGATCAGGACAAGGTATGGGTTTTCATATCAAATTACTCTCCTTGAGATATGTTAAGTATTCTAAACCAAATTTCATTTATATAGTGTATACACTTTATATTTGAGATATAATATCATGAATTATATTTTAATCATGGTATTTTGATTTCAATTACAATCCCTCTTTCAAGGGGTTTTGATTAAAGTGTTACTCAAGCTGTAAGAGTCTTTATGGTCTCAATTCTGATTCTTTGAGACATGTTACATATTATACAACATGCTTTCTTTGTATGGTGTATTCAATTACCATGGATATATTTTTATCATACAATTTTTATTTCATGGTATTTACTATCCAAATCATGTTCCCTTATTAATGTGGCTATTGATATAGTTGATTCCTTATTGGTAAATATTTTTGGTAACTAAAATCCCCTTATTTGCATTATAATGTTTTTTATTGAACATTATTCTTATATTATTGGGTTATAATACCCTAATATTTTATGTTATTTTATTATCCTTTTTTGGAAAATATTTTTTTGATACAAATATTATTTTATTACTCTTTTTAAAATGTTAGTTTTGAATAAGGTATTTCTGAAAATACTAAAAAGGGTTTTCCTTTCACTTTCATATGTTTTGTATTCCTCTCCACATTTATACAAGAAAAAAATTATGTATTTTATGGACCTATTATTGATGATTATTTTTTATGATTAATGGATTTAAAATATTTTTCACTTCACCTTTAAAAAAATACTTTTGGAAGTGACCCACAACTTCCTCTTTTATGTCAATGTTAAAAATGTTTTCTAAAAGCTCTTTTAATTTTCTACTTATATTTTCATTTTCATTTTCAAAAGTATTTAACCTAACAGGGTTTATGTTTCACTATTAATACTATAATATATATTTATCTTTTGGAGGAATGAACTCATGGTACCAAACAATCCAATTTTAGATCCCTTATTAGGTGGTATCATCCAAGCATTATTTTGCTAGGATGTTTTTCATCAATGTCAATATCCATCTATGTTTACTCTATTACACCACGTTTATTATAACACCCCAAACCCATGATGTAATTGTGTAATTAATAATATTATTATATTTATTACTTATTATTATTATTTAATGCAAATAAATGTTATTAATTCAAATGAATTCAAGAAAATGAGAACACATGAGAAACTTTTTATTAATAATACACTAATAAATTATAACATTACAAGGCTATAAAACCAAAAATAATTTAGAAAAATCATCACAAGTCTAAGTAACATCATTGGAAGACCTCCCATTATCACAACAAGACCAATTGTGTAGCTTTCATCTCTTGGATCTACCATAATAAAAATTAAAACAACAAGAATAATAATAAGAATGATAAAAACAAGATAAATGTAAAACACTATTTTGAAGTAAGAAAAGAACTATGGTGATGTTTTTTTGGGCCTATGAATACCCATAAAAATGGGTATTTATACAACTTTTTATGACTGTTGTAAAAAAAATACAGCCGTTGGAACTTTTAGTGGCTGTTGATGTTTTTATATAACCGTTGTAGATTTTATACCCATTAAGCGTTTGAAGTGTTAAAAATTTTAAATGTTTTAAAGTAATATTTTTAGTTAAATAATACTATGGTTTTATTTGAAGATATTTTAAAATAAAATATTTATTTAATAACATTTTATTCTTATTATGAGTTTAAATTTTAGAACATGGGAATTTAATAAAAATAAATTATTATAATTACAAAATAATAGATATACATTGTTTTACTTTGTATTAATTGAGAAAATTTTTAGTTTGATAAATTTTTTACCAAGCCTTAAAGCTTGGGGACTACCTCAACTAGATTGGATAACCCTTAAGGGGTCGACCTCAGCAAGGAGAAGTCTACCTAATCCCAAGGTGGGGAAACTTGAGCAACACCAGTGGTCAGTCCATGTATAGGGTGTGTTTTGAATCGAGCATTGCTGGACCAATAACCAGTCCAGGTGTAGGTTAGGATAAAGCCCGCATGAACTGTGTATAAGGATGTTGTGCTATGTGTGTTCTTCTTATCGAACAATTCCTTCCACGTCCAGCCTTATAAGGTGATCCTAGAAACCAAATGGTTTCGATGTGGGACATGTTTTTTAAACGAAAGATCAAATCCCGACTGCACGTTCCTACCACGTGCGATTTCAGCCATCCACCTCCATTCCCTGATCAAGCCTCCTCTCCTTCCCCTATAAAATGTTAGGAATTTTTTTCCTTAGAATTCTGATCAATCCATCTTGAATCTGAGTCGTTCGTTTCCTACCCATTTGTCTTCCTTGCTACACTTTTTCTCATGGTCTAACACTAGTAGGTCGATGTAGGTGGTTTATTCTCCTCCATTACCATCCTTTTCAACCTCATCCCCAAATTGACACCAATTCCACAAGGATGTGGATGGTGTAATCCCAAATCCAATATTTATATTTGATTAAAATAAACATTCGAATGATTTTATATTTTAGTTTTCTTCATGTTTTGTACTATTTAACACCGATATATGAATATTATATTTACATATCTTTTTATTTGAGAAAATTGACCAAATGAATCCAAAACCCATGTATTTTTTTTTCAATAAGGGGTAAAATTATTTAACAAAATAATTTTTATTTAAACCATCTTACTCACATTTTGAAACATCTGATCCTCAACCTCCCAAGTTCTCCATTCCGTTATGATCAATATTTTTTGATAATAATTAAGTTATTTATGTAGTAACTTCAGGTTTTAAGTTCGAAGAAATAAGAATGTGAGAATGTGTGTACAATCAAATTGCATGGGTGTAATTCTGTTAGGGAAGGGGGAAATGTAATGCCCCAAACCCATGTTTTAGTAGAGTAATTAATATCATTGTTATATTTATTACTTATTATTATTATTTAATAAAAATAAATGTTATTAATTTAAATTAATTCAAGAAAATGAGAACACATGATAAACTTTTTATTAATAAGATACTAATACATTATAACATTACAAGGCCAAAAAACCAAAACTAATTCAAAAAACTCATGTCAAGTCCAAGTAATGCCACTAGAAGACCTTACATCATTACAAAAAGACCAATTATGTATCCTTCATCTCGTGGATATACCATAATAAAAAATAAAATAGAATTAAGAATAATAAGAATTCTAAGAACAAGATAAATGTAAAACACCATTTTGAAGAAAAGAACTCCAGTGATGTTTTTTGTGCCTATGTATACCCACAGACATGGGTATTTATAAAAAAATTTATGACCTTTGTAAAAAAAATATATCTGTTGGATTTTTTAGTTTCCATTGATGTTTTTATATAACCATTATAGATTTTATACCCATTAAGTGTTTTAAGTGTTTAAAATTTTAAATGTTTTAAAGTAATATTTTCAGTTAAATAATACTAAGGTTTTATTTGAATATATTTTTAAATAAAATATTTAGTTAATAAAATTTTATGCTTATTAGGAGTTGAAATTTTAAAACATGGGAATTTAATAAAAATAAATTATTATAATTCCAAAATAATAGATATAATTTGTTTTACTTTTTCTTAATTGAGAAAATTTTGAATTTGATAAAATTTTTACCAAGACTTAAAGCTTGGGTATTACCTCAACTATACTGGAGGACCCTCAAGGGGTCTACCCCAACAAGGAAAAGTATACCCAAGCCCAAGGTGGCGCAACTCGACTAACACCAGTGTTCATCTTGTGTATAGGGAGAGTTTCAAACCAAGCATAGATGGACTTAGAACCAGTCTGAGTGAAGGTTATGTGAAATCCTAAAAAAACTATGTATAAGGATGTTGTGATAAGTGTTTTCGTGTTATTGAACAATTCCTTCCATATCCATCATTATAAGGTGGTCCCAAAAACCAAACAGTTTTTATGGGGGACACGTTTTTTAAACACGAGATCAAATCCTGACCGCACGTTCCTGCTGCATGTGATCTTAGTCATCCGCCTCCATTCCCTGATCGATGCTCCTCTCCCTCCCCTATAAAATGTTAGGGATTTTTCCTTAGCTGTCTGATTAATACATATTCAATATGAGTTGTTTGTTGCCTACCTGATTGTCTTCCCTGCCACACTTCTCACAGTCTATCACTAGTCGGTCAACACTACTGATTTCTTCTCCTTTTTTTCCATCCCTTTCAAACTGGGCCATAACTCGACACCAATTACACAATGACATGAATGGTTTAATCCCAAATCAAATCTTCCACCGTAATATTATATTAAAATAAACATTTGAATGATTTTATATTTTAGTTTTCTTCATGTTTTATACTGTTTAACACTGATATATGAATATTATATTTACATATCTTTTGATTCAAGAAAATTGGACATATGGGTCCAAAACCCATCGAAAATTTCTCAAAAAATTATAAAATTATTTAACAAAACAATTTTTATTTAAACCCTCTTACACACATTTTAAAACACCTGATCCTCAACCTCCCAAGCTCTCCATTACGTTCTACTCAAGCCTCACTCCCTCGTTTGATACAAAAAAGGTAAGGGTTTAATTATTTTTGACCAAATTATGTTGTTTTACAAATATATACTTACATATATATATATTTATATATGAATTTATATATATCTCTATAAATTAATATTTTTAGATGTTATGTTTTAAATATAATATTTAAACCTATATTTTGTAATGGATTTATTATTTATGTGTATGTTTGGATTTTTCATGTGAAGGTTTATTTTTGTTAATCAAGTTATTTTTGTTTTACAAATATTTACATATATATGTGTATATATATTTATATTTATACATATATGATTATCTTTTTTCATAAAATATAAGATAAGGGTTTTTATTTAAATGTTTATTTCTAAAGCCTACGGTTTGTAAGGGTTTAATTCTTATACAATCAAATTATTTTTACAAAGATATATATATATATATATATATGTGTGTGTGTGTGTGTGTGTGTGTGTGTGTGTGTGTGTATGTGAAACTATGTATTTTCATAATATATGTAAGATAAGTGTGTTTGCTTTAAATTTTACAGTTGAAAGGGTTTTAATGTTATCATTTTATGTTGTTTACTAAAATATGCATACATACATACATACATACATACATATATATATATATGTATATATGTATTGATATTTACCTATATAACTTTCTGTTTTTCATAATTTATATGACAAAAGATTTAAAAAAAATATTATCTCTAAACCTATATTTTGTAAGGTAATTCTTAACCCAATTTCCATTCTTTAGGTTAACCTTCTACTTCATTGATTTTTTCCTACTAATATTATTTGTGATATTAATGTTTAATATATTATGTTTTATTATGTGGATTTAAAGTGATTATACATATTCCTTTAATTTTATTAATTCTCACTTCAATGATATGATATATTTAAGGGACTCCTCTTTAAAAATCCTCTTTTAAATTTCTATTTTTAAAAAATTAACAAGGAATGTTTTTATGAAAGTGTTCATATTTTATGATTATGTTATAGTTCTTGGGAATTTTTTATGATGAAGGGTGGGACTTATATCTCTCTCCAATAAATTTAGTATGTTTATGTTGGAGGTTGACCGTATGGTTACTCTAAGTGTAACTACAGTGGTTACACCATAAGGTGGCCGTGAGGGTTACACTTTAAGGAAGCCGTGAGGGTTACACTGTAAGGTATCCATGAAGGTTACATTTTAAGGTATCCATGAGGGTTACAATTCATATGGTAGCTGTGGGTGTTACAATCTTAAGTATTTAATGCATCAAGTTACTAATATGTTTTATTTATACTTGCGACGATTTTATTGGAATCTATTGTTCTCATAAGTAATGTTATTAAGTTTACGTTCAAAGGAAAATGATTTATAAGTATTTGTGGACTAATGATTTATTTATTTATTTTTATTTCCATTACTGAGATTTTTTTGCTCATCCTAAGTTTTTAAATTTTTTTCATAGGATTATTTAGAAGTTCAAAGGACGGTTAAGGTGCTAGTACAAATGAATCCAATTAGTTATTTCATAATTATTTTTCTAAACTCTGATTTGATGTATGTTTTTTCTAATCATATAAAATTTATATCGAAAAGGTCATCGATTTTGTAATATACTATTTATTTTACTATTATATTTTATAAAAAAAATACACAACATTTTTATTTCTGAATCCGAAAATATGGGTTTAGGGATTTATATTTATGTTATTTTGAAACCATCCAACTTATTTCTATGGATGTATTATAATAATTTTATTCTATTATAGAATTATGAATATAATTATTTTTATATATGGTGCAGACATCACATTTTACATAATTCATATTGGATGATGTTCACCTAGAAATAATGTTATTCTATTAACATGGGGAAAAGTATTTGAATTCCATAATTTTTATTTCTATATAAATGAATATTGTAAAGTTGACTATATATTGTTTGAACACCCACATTCTTTCTATGGATGAGTTATGATTACTTTATCCCTTTTATTGTCATGTGGAAGTGTATTGACATTCCATATATTATTATTCAAATACAGATGATTATCAACAAGTTGACTATGTATCGTTTGACCGTATGCCTTATTTATCTAGATGGGTTATGATCATGTTATCCATTTTATTTAAATGGGGAAAATTATTGAATTTATTTATGATTATTGACTACTAAAATAGGTTTATTATTTATTGACATTCCATATCTTTCATTATATAGATATCCATGTTTTTATTCATTAATATGTTCCTTTGGGAGTGGTATGAAAAGTATTGATGAAACTTATGGTGAATTCATTGGAATTAATCAGGGTATGGTTGGGGCCTAGAATTATATATCTCCTAAATTCATCGATAGGTCCCATGATACAAAACATGTTGAGTTTTGGTGGATACCTATTCATATAATTTGATAGTGTCTTGGAACAATCCCTTAACAGTTGGTTTTTGATATATGACATTATGAATTCCATTAGTATGAGATCAATATTATTTATATCCATGTTTTCATTTATTTTCATGAATATATCAAGCTCTCAATTTCATGTTGATTATGGATTCATGTTATTTACTTATTCCTTATGTAATATTTATTCCATGTTTATCCCATTATTTCCCCAGTTGTATGTTTTCCATTACTTTTCATTTGAGATCAACCCTTCTTATGTTTCTATTTCAATAGGTTATGAAGAAAAGTAGTACATGTGAAATGTTTAGAAGAATAAAGTTTTTTAAAGAATCTATGGGAGACACTGGAGACTCATCATGAATTAATTAGTTTATTATATAATGGAAAAAATGTCCACTAGTTGAGAAATACGTGGGATTTATTAATTTATGATGTTTCCTAATTCTCTAAATATTTAAACCTAAAAATATCATTGATATGTAATAGATACAATAATATTTATTTATTTTATAATTATTGATGGTTATATCTAGGGTTTTACAATTGGTATCAAAGAGAGTATGTAAAGTCTGTGTCTAAGAGCCCCAGATCTAGGAGTGTGGGTATGAGGAATCACACCTTTATCTAGTGATAAAAATTAATCAAGGAAGAATAAAATTTTAGATATCTTCCCATGACATGGTGTAACCTAAAAAATAAATTATCTCATCCTTTTATAGGATCCTAAATTATCTTCATTGAATGAAGAGTTTCAATCTTCAGTTTCCATCTCATGGAACGAGCATTACTACCCATTGATGTGTTATCCATTGAAAAATTTAATGAATATATCACAAGCTTTAATTGATCCATCTGATGGATTAGATTCTAAAGAAAACCATGTTTCAAGGATGTGGTAGATTCATGCATCCCATGAAAGGCATATCATAATTCATGTCGTATGATACAACATATGTAATAAAGGCATCTCATGCCTTCCTTATGGTATAAACATATCATAATGTGTGATATAAATATCATGCATATCGCCCCTTATGATTCTAATCTATCATGATATATGAATCAATTGTTTTTTAGTTTACATCCATCAATCTACCAATTTCACTTAAAACCACATAAGTACTTTAATTAAAAACTTAACAACTCTTGTGAATCCATACAAAACTCATTTTCACGTGGTTTTATCAAGATCTATTAATTTTGAGACAAAATATTTGTCCAAAATTTAACCCTTATCCAAAGGCTTAACCATGTGACCCTAAAATAATTAGTATCATTGAAAATAAATATAAAATCCCTATTTTATTGATGTAAGCAAAGTGCAACCTCTAGAAATGCATCAACACTACCCAAGATACTAAAGGGATTGGTGTGATCTTCATCAAACATATTCATATATCATATGAACATGTCCACCACAAGATGTATCCTATACATCATATGTATACCTATATAATCCATTTTCCCATGACACCATGTGACCAAAATATATGGAACAATATCATTCTAGTATAGTTCATATCATCTTTTCTTGACACTTTAAAAAACACCAACCTAATTGTGGAATATATCACATGTGATTTATCTGGAAGATGATCACATAACATGTCCCTCATCTAAGTAGTTAGACTAATATCATGTGACTCAACTAAGCATGGACATGCATTTAATCAATCTAATTCAATCAATAGAGAAATGTATTTTCTCATCATATGAGTTATCAAATCTCAACTTGGCCATGTTCTAATAGAATACATGATTAACAACATATGAAACCATCCCTTAATTAACTAATCTGAAACTAATCACATAAAAAGGTATCAAAGTATGATGGTTCACATTCTAGGTATCTATCCAACCTTTGGTAAGAAGTATTTATCATAAGCATAAAACCCTAATTATATCGATGAAAGTATGAAATTCCATGATATATACGTGGAGAGTAATTCCAAATAATAAGTCTAAACTTATTATCTCATGAGTCCACTACATGTGCTAACCTTAATAAATCATCACAACACACAATACTCTATGACGGGTTGAAAATTGTATTTTTATTTGATTTTTGAAAACTGATTTTTGGGTGAGAGGGAACTGGACCATACACGAGATAACTAAATCACTAAAATCCAAAAACCACGTAGACAAAATTCACATTTGATTCAAAATTCAAAAATGTGTTCAGAAAACGACCTCAGGACATGAATCTATGATCAGCCTCATCGAGTCGTGCCCCTAACACCATCATCACCATTGTACCATCAACAATACTCTCTAATGATCATAGATTAGGGACAATAAAAAGTCATACTTTGTGGGGATTTATCATTCCATTAATCATGTAAATTAAATACTGGAACACATGAGTGAATGATAAATAGATATTTCCTTTTATTATAAAATTATGATAAATTATTCAACCATTTCATCAATCTCTTATATATCATATACCAAAAGATTATACATAACCCTCATGCTTCTACTGTACTAATGGTTTTATCCATAGATCCACTATATTATCATCTATAGCCACCTAATAGATCCTAAAATCATCCCCATCAACAAAATCTAGTATGAGATGGTATTTATGAAGGATATGTTTGGTATTTTATTGAGACCATGGTTCTTTTTCTATTAAGATAGATCCATTATTTTCATAATAAAGATCAATATCTACCTCAATGCTAGGAACCACCTTTAGTTCAGATATAAACTTCTCAATCCAAATAGATTCCTTTATAGCATCTGATGTGCACAGGAGCCTCATCCCAGTTGGTGAGGTATCCTTAAGTGCATACATGAGACCTAGGTTCAAAACCAGGTGGAGGCATATTTCCAGGCACTATAGAAGTATTGCAGTAGGTACTGTAGCAGGTACTGTAGCAGGCACTATTGCAAAACTGTACACAAGGTGGTTACTCTAGTAGGGACTATAGTAGTTACTATTCGGTACTGTAGCAGCCGAAACTATTCACCTTGGGCCACTGGTTTGGGCTTGGAGTCCTTAAGGCCTTCAGGCTACCCAGGCCTTCATGTCAGTAGGGATTTCGGGCCACCTTTAAGCCCTTCGGGCCACCTTAAGGCCTTAGGGCCACATGCAGTTTCCCCAGATAAACTCTACAAAAAGGAGCAGCCCTAGAGAAGGATTCAGATCAGGCACACTCACTAAAGTGGAACCAATGGATTTGGAAGAATGGGAGGGTATGGATATTCCATCGGGACCAGCCTGTTCTTGCACATGAAGCTTAGCTAGAAGACCATACGATGGTGGAGAGCTACCATCACAATGTAGATGCTGGGGAGAGGAAGTTCCTTGTAGTTATAGTCTGGTTGAATTCCCTAAGACTTTCAGGTCATGTAATGTCTCTTAAGCCTATGGACCATGTAATCACTAAGCCTATGGGCATTGTAAGGGTTCCCCCTCATCCCTTTAAGGGGGGGGGGGGTTATCAAAAATCAATAAAAATGAAGGCCTTTTGGCCATTCGGGCTATAGTATCTAATGTGCTGATGTACTTTACATCTATTTTTGAGTCTTCTATGGAGGCTTGTTCACAACTCTTCCAAATAATAGCTCCACTATTCAAGGAAAACACAAAACCAGATTGGGATACCATATCATCTCTATCAGATTAGAAACTTTCATCTATGTAACCCTTTAAAAAAATATCATACTCTCTTCCCATAACCAAGAATATATCCTTGGTCCTTCTCAAGTACTTAAGTATATTCTTCACAACAAACTAGTGAATCTATCTAGGATTGGATTGGTATCTTGAAGTTATACTTAGATCATAGGAAACATAATATCAAGTACAAAACATGCAATACATGATAGAACATATGGTATATTCATAAGAAATTATATTCATCCTTTATAACTCATAAATATCATGAATCTTATTAAGATTCATTCTATGTAACATCGAAAAGACCCCTTCTTAGAGTTCCCCATGCTAAAACTATTTAGTACTTTACCTATGTATGTGTCTTGATGAGTCCAAGAAAACTATTAGATCTATATCTATAGATCTTCATACCCAATAGACAGGTTTCTTCACCCATGTATTTCATTTATAAAAACTTACCCAACCAAATCTTTACAGAGTGAAGTGTTGATATTTTATTTTCAATAAGTAGCATGTCATCCACATACCATATTATAAATTTCAATGAAATATTAATAATCCATGAATATACACAATAATAATCCATGTTTTTAATGAAACCAAACTATTTTATCGCATCATCAAAGTAGATATTTCAACTATGACAAGCCTAATTAAATTTATAAATGGACTGTTGCATCTTGCATACCTTAACAGTCTCATTTGAAATTTCAAAAACCTTTAAACTATATCTTATACACATAATTAATTAAATTCTTGTTAAGGAAAGCAGTTTTGACATCTATTTTATATATCTCATAATAAAAATTATCTACTATGGAAAGCAATATGTGAATATATTTTATCATCACAACAGGTGAAAAAGTTTCTTCACAGTCATTACCATGAATTTTCTAGAAACCTTTTACAAATAGATTTAATTTATATGTAGACACACTACCATACATGTTAGTTTTATTATAAAAACCCCACTTAAACACTATGGGTCACACCCCTTCAGGTGAATCTAACAATTTTCAAAGTTGGTTAGTGTACATGGAATCCATTTCAGATTCCATGGCATTTAACCATTTCTTGGAATTAGAACTCTACATATCCACCGAGTAGGTGGTAGTTTCATATCATATGAAAATTAAATCATCATCACTAGTAATGAGAAATCCATATCTCATAAGTACTTTATGAATCCTACTAGACCTTCGAGGTTCTTTTGTAACTCAAGTCGATTCTTCTTCCATAACTCTATAGAACTATCTCAACCTCTATCTCAGGAAAACTTTTTGTTTGTTGGTATTGAACATCTATAAAGTTAAATTTACTCCCACATAATCCTATAATTATGTGTTACTTCTCAAGAAAAATATCATGTTAGGTTAAAAATAATTTGTGTTCAGTAGTTTCATAGAAATAATTTCCCATATTTCTCTCAAGATAACCAATAAATATGAATTTATCAGATATAGAGTCAAGATTATCTGAATACAAACATCATATAAATTCTTTACATCCCCAAATATTTATAAAATATATAACGGGACATTTACCAATCCATATCTCATATTATGTATTTATGGATTCTTTAGATGGAACACAATTTAGTATAAATGTATAAACCTCTAGACCATAACCCCAAAATTAAATAAAAAGGTTACACTGACTCATTATCAATCAAAACATGTAAAAAAGTTTTTATTTTTATTCTCAGACACACCATTCCATTGTGTTGTTCCGGGATAATTGAGTTTTGAAACAATTACACAATACCTCATATGATCAATGAATTACTATCTCAAGTATTCACTACCCTGATCAGATCGGATAATCTTAATACTCTTTCATAGTTGATTCTATAATTCATTCTAGAACTCTTTGAAATTTTCAAAAGTTTCATACTTTTGTCTCACTAAAAAATCATATCCATACTGACTAAATTCATCAGTAAAGGTAATGAAGCACCTAAAATAACCACTTTCTTATATACTCATTGGTTCATATATATCACTATATATGAGATCTAATAGTCCACCACCCCTTTCATATTTTCCACTAAAAAATTATTTGGTCATCATTCCTAATAAAAATATTTATAATTTTAAAATGATTCATAATTTAATGGTTCTAATAATCAATCTTTATAAAGTCTTTGGATATATTTATCACTTATTTTCCTTAGTAAACAATGCTAAAGATAGAAGGGATTCTAATCAAACCTGACCTTCTTATTCTGAATATCATAAATCGGATTATCCATACCTATAATCTATAAACCATTTATCATGTTATAAATTCTATAAAATATCTCATTCAAATATATATAAAAACTCGTTTTCCCAATAGTTAATGCGAATCCATTATTTTCCAAACAAGATAGAGAAATAAAATTTCTATTTATGATGGGAACATAATAATAGTTCTCTAATTCTAATATTAATCCACTTGGTAAAATTAGATCATAAGAACTAACTTCTAATATAAAAACTCTTGCACCATTACCAACATGAAGATCCACCTCACCCCTTTTCAATTACAACCTATCTATGATCTTATATTTATCATAAGAAATGTGTGACACACACCTAATATACAATACCCATGATTCAGAGTTGGTGAAATTGACCTCTATAACATCCACATTTAGTTTCTCTGAATCCTTCACTTTTAGAACACTTCTTAAACTTAAATACCAATCTTCAACTATTTTATTGGTTATACCTATGAGGGATATCAATATGATTATCATGAATTAATCCATAACCTATAACAGAGACATATCTATGGGTGAGGATTAGGTATTATATATTTTCATCAATAAATTTTAATGAAACTACTCCCACTAAAAAATGATGACCCCATACGTCACATCTATTTAGTGATCCAAGATCCAAATTTCATCATGTCTTATATTAGGTTTAGCATTTAAATAATACATAACTATATATGGTTGAAAGAAATTATCAATCATACCATATATGATTCTTAGATAGTTTAGTGGATAAAAAATTTATCCAAATACTTCACATGGAATCAATCAACTCTATTCCTATGGTATCCTAACTATTAGGTTTTCCTAGCTAAGTGTATCCCAAATATAATTCCAAGAATAAGGAAACAAACTATTAAGGTTAACTTATTACTTTCTTTCTTGATAAAATATAATATATGGGTGTCTAATTATTTGGGTCACCTATACTGAATGATCGAGGTCTTGACAAGTGACACTTTAGAAGGAATATCACATATAATATTTTAAGGGATTTATTTTAAAATCATCCTCAGTTTAATATACATCTCATGAATATTAAACCCATTTCATCTCATGAAATCTCTATTATCTCATGTTTTATTCCTTTTTTTATGCATTATTCTAACAATTTAGTTTTGGAATCCTATTACATCCACCAAATTAATGTGTTTACACAAAATTAATGTGTAACTCTTTACAAAAACCAAAATTCTGTGTTACATATCCAAAAATAAAATCCAAACATATTCATACATATTCAAATGTATCTCATGCATAAGGTATATAAACTATTCATGTAAAGGCATGAAACTATATGATTTTGAAAATATCCACATGAGTAATCTCAAAATGACATATAACCAACCACTCACCTTTCTAGAACAAGTCATAAGACTCTAGGCTAGGGGTTTGTCCAAACCCAAATCCCTATCCTTGGGGAGACTTTACTCAAGAGAGAATGCAATTAATTATCTCTCTAAAACTTAATATGCAAAAACTATATTTAATAACTATTCTCAATATTATAACTCTAAAAAAAATCATGGTTAAGGTAGATGAAAACTAAATATTTTGATATTGAACCTAGATTATTATGCAGGGCTCTATCTCCTAGAATAAATTAATCACATAAATAAAACATACACATTATTCATATTCTATAAATAATTTATAAACATGAATAATATAATGAAATAAATTAATAAATAAACACTTTATTTATTCTACTTGATAAATAAATACGAACATTTCATATTTAATTTAGGCATGTAAACAATAATTTTATAATTTCTAGAAATCATAATTTGTAACTAATTTAAAAATTATAACAAAAAATATCAAAAAACAAATTTTTTACCATTTTTATACATGTTTTATTTTATGACTGACGATCAATCATAAAATATGACTGATGATAGAGATATGCTGTTTATATTTCTATCATACTCTATGATATATTCAAATTGTATGCTATGATTCATATCACATAATATTATTAGATATATCTTAATACCCCTATCATATTTTAAAATTGAGTGAGTGTTGTATTTATGCTACGATACTCTATTTTCTCACAAACCCTAATTATATAACAATTATTGTTGAGATAAAGTGTTTTATTTACTTTCACCGATGTTTCATTATGTGTTTTGTGACGTGAGATGAAGTTGTGATGCTTGGATAATTTTTATGTATTCATATAATGACATTGGATGTCATTCTTGAAAAATAATCCATGTTAATTGTGACAATTGATATGTTTTTCATTAATGTAAAATACTTATGTAAAAATGACACATTGATTTACAAAAATGGATAAAGAAGTGAAGGCCATGAAAATACTTATTTATATGAATAATTTAAGGACACACAATATATATATATATATATTTATATTTCATGAATAAAATCTTGATATTTTGTTTGGAATTTGTATATATGTGATGGAATTTACACTTAGATATTTTTATAAGTGTTGGAAAAAATTATCCAAAAATACAAGATAACCAAGACAAATAAACCATTCTATTTTGGGAGCAAGCTCAACCACACATAGAAGTCAGCTAGGCAAGACTGCATAGAGGCATCAGGAGAGATCATATGGAAAATCACGTGTGTGAATAGAGGTACATAGGTTCATTGTGAGTGCATAGCTCCCTAAAATTGTACGTGGGTTAGCCCACCCCATGTGGTGTGTGGAGTGTTACGCGTGCTGAACCCCACTGTCAACTCGAGGTGAATGTGGTAAAAAATATATTATATGGGAGAGTAAGATCGAATAAATCCCCAATGTGGGACAAGAACCCAAGATGTTATATTCAACCATAATAAAATATATGGACAAAACCTCAGTCATCTGATCCATTTGATATACATTTTCTGATCAAATCCACTTGTTATCTTCAACCTATATATGAGTTTTGATGCATCATCTGACTCTAAAATTTGATGATCATGATCTTGATCATATTCCACAATCATTCTAAAGAAGATAGGTATTCAGGATCAATTTGTGGCCATGCATGTAATCAGTTTATTTCATGCAAGTGATCATTCAAAGGAGTTGATAACAATGAGTATGATATGTAGAAAGGAGCAATTGTTTATGAATATAAAATTTATGGATGAGTTAGATAATTTTAAATTATGAGGATCATATGATAATAAGTATGAACATGAGTCCGAGAAGGATTCTTTTCCGTATAATAAAATGTGATTTGATTTTTGGAGTCACAAATATTCACACTAAAGGAAATATGCATTTGAAAATATGAATTCCAATATCTTAGAGAATTCAAGTGTTGATTGAAATGAAATTATTTTTATAGGTAAAGGTGGTGTAATTAAGTGGTGCATGCCTATAAATATCGAGTGTTTATGGTCAAGTAGAAGCTACCACCATTCTCCATTCAAGAGGCTCTCACTGTCTAGAGAAACAGAGCACCAAAAAACATCTTTTGTGAAGAAGTTTTTCACTAACTATTTTCACAAAGCACTTGAGATACCATTAGCATTAGACTTTTGTTACACACACTCAAAGTGATTTGTAAAGAACTGGTTCCATGAAGGTATTCGGGATTGCGTGATACTCTCTAGTAGAAAATGGTCTTTGACGTTGTAATTTTAACATCAATTATTCAAGACCAATTTTAAAAATCCTCATAGATAAATTTTAATATTTATTATTCAATAATTGATGTTAAAATTCCAATTTTAACATTGGTTAAAAAATAACAATGTTAAAAATCCTCATGGAGGATTTTTAACATCTTTTTTTCAGGAACTGATATTAAAAGACACTTTTTATGTTTATTTTTCAAAAAACTATGTCAAAAATGTTCACCAAGATGTATTTAATTTAATAATATTTTATTCTACTATTCTTGGATCTAAAATAGACCTATGGATCAAAATTTATGGATTTAAAAAGTTGTAACTCTCTAAGAATACTTTTAACATAGTTTTTTTCACGAACTGATGTTAAAAGTCACTTTTAACATCATTTAAAAAAAATAAAATAAAAAATATTCAAAAGTTTTATTTCATTTCACAATATTTTATTTTACTTACTATGGATCTAAAATGGACTTACAGATTAAAATTTATAAACATCAGAAATTGGACTTCTCTAAGAAGAATTTTAATGCTGGTTTTTTAGAAACCATTTTTAAAATTCAATTTTAATGTCATTATTTTAAAAAATGACATAAAAAATGTTCACCAAGTTTTATTTGATTTTCCAAGCTTTGATTTGACTGGTATTATATCTAAAATGGACTTATAGATCAATAGTTATGGATGTCAGAAGTTGGACTTCTCTAAGAGAAGTCTTAGATAAATCCTACTTTTGACGACCATAAATTTTGATCTGTAAGTCCATTTGATATAAAAAAATAGTAAAATTAAATAATAATAAATAAAACATTAACTAGTGTTTATATTTTCCATGTTTTCATGTCATTGTTTATTAAAAACTGATATGATTTTTTAACCTTTTAATGCCAGTTATGAGTAAAATCCAACGTAAAAAAGTATTTTTCATATTTGATGTTAGTTTTTTTGTAAAACCAACATAAAAAGTGATAAAAAAATATTTTAACATTGTTTTTATAAAAAATTCATGTTAAAACCCCAATATGAGAATATTTTTAACTTTGGTTATATATTTACCCAATGTTAAAACTAAAATTTCAAATACACAGGATCAATATTTTAATTTTTTCACAACATGCATTTCAATTTTTAAAATCCTACATAAATTTTAATACCAAACCACTAAAAATATTTTGGTTTACAATATATAAATCCTTATTCTCTTTCTTTTATCATTTTGACCTCTTTGATCCAATCAAATTTTCAACATGTCTTCAATTGACGATTTGAACATGGTATCTATTCTTAATCATTTAATTAATTTATTATTGATTTCCTTCATCATTAAAAATCTTTATAAATTTCCTTATGATGATGAAGAATTATTTTGACTGATTTATGAAGATAAAATATCTGCATGTGATTCACCAACAAAAGTGAAAAATTCCTCATCAATCACCATTTTCATTACCACATGATTTATTCCTTAAGAAGAAGAGAAATAAAAACAAACAACATATTGATTAAAAAAACCACAAAAATCATTGAAATTAAGTTGAATATTTAAGTTTATTTTTTTTCATTTGGTTTCTGTAAATTTCAGTTCTTATTTCTTATGTTTTCTTTGAAATGTGTAGTATCTATCGAAACTTAGAGAATTCCAACTCACAAAGACCATAAATTTTGATCCATAAGTCTTTTTTTACTCCATGACTAGTCAAATAAAATATTAAGAAACCAACTATGCTATAGTATTTATAGATTCCATATTTTAATGTCAGTTTTTACTAAACACAATATGATTTTTTTATATTTGACATCAGTTTTTTTTGTAAAACTAAAATTAAAATATACTTTTCATGTGGGTTTTTTATTAAAAAATTATGTTAAACCCCTTATGGAATTGGAATTTCAATGTCAGTTTTCCAGAAAAAAAAACGATTTCAAAAGGTCAGAATTTTAATTTTTGACATTTATTCATAAAAATTGAAATGGAAATTCCTATTTTTAACATCAGTGACAACAACATAGGTTAAAAAATGATGTTAAAATACAAAAAACATCCAATGTGAAAACAATTTTTTCTATTATTGACTCTTATTCATAACCTTCTTGGCTTACATGAAATGTACAAAGATATCACAAACTAGTGGATATAATCTCACCGTGTTATGTGAAGGAGAAAATAAAAAGATAACCAGTGATTTATTATACTTGCACTATAAAAAACCATGCCTTCCCAACCCATTAATTTTACAGTTTTTGGTGTTGGAGGTGTTGTAAATGAGGCTTGAGGATGTTTAGAGAGTTTATAGTGGAGGATGGGGTTGTAGGAGTGATACAATAGGAAATTCAAATTACATAGTATTTACATGATATGAACTGATGGTTCACAACTTGTATAACCCACTGGTTCATGTCTTGTAAATCAGCTAAGGGGTAGACCATGAACAAAGTACATGTTATATAAGTTTAATCTATACTGTTTAATAAGTAAATGGTGTGGCAATTATTTTTTAATGAAAAATGGAATTTTTGGAAAACTCATGAATTGCACACCATATAAAGTTTACACGACATGAAAACAGTGGGATCTAGGTTTTAAATTCCTTTTCTGGGATGATTCTTTTTATTTATCCACAGATCTCTCCCTATCTCATTCTGAAAAAACCCTAGGTGCCTCAAGAGGATATTATAGCCCCCTTCCTCCAAATTTTATTTTTTTGGATTCGGTGGATGATTTTTGGTGATTGGTGTTAATACCTTCCTTATTCTTGGTTATTTTCCACTTATTCTTATCTTGGGGGTTCACTGTAGTGTTTTTGTTTTGGTTTGGGGTGTGATTTGGGTTGTTTTTTGATTATCTTTGGGTGTGATGTATGTTTATCCATGGTTTACCATGTGCGGCTGTGGTTTGTGGGAATTTCTTCTTCACCCTGTGGTGCACAACGTGTTGGAAAAGCTTCTTTGAGGTATAGAATCCCTCATTTCTCTTTATTACGTATCATGTGAGAGGGGTTTAATCTTGTTTATATATGGGATATTTTTGTAATGGATTAATCAAATATAAAGAGTTGTATAATTGTATTTTAAGGGGTAAAAGAGGAATTATTCACATACTTTTAGGGTTTTGATATTATTTTGATATTGTGATTGTACGAGCTTGATTCCCCACTAAAAATTGTAGCAATTGGGGGATTTTTTTTATGTTGTATGATATGTGTTATTACTATTGTGTTTGTTGTGATTGTTGTGATATCAAACTAAAATGGAAATTGATAACCACTTATATTTGGCTAATTAAATTGTTTCCCCAGGATTATGGATTGCGTGATAACATCCCTAAAATAAAGTGAAATGTGAAAAAATCCCCTTTGTAAACCTTTAAAACAATCTTTGATGTGTTGTTATGTGTTTCCATTCTTGTGGGGTGGTGATGTGTGTTTTAAATGTGATGTAGATATGAAGAGTGATATGTGGCCATGTTTTTGGGGGTGGTGAGGTGGCGGTTATTTGGCTATGATTTTGGGATAGTAAGTTGGTGTTTGTTTGGTTTAACTTTGGGATGACGAGGTGGTGGTTATTTGACTGTGCTTTTGGGACAATGAGGTTGTTGCTGTTTATTTGTGATTTTTGGATGGTGAAGTGGTGGTTGTTTGGTTGTGCTTTTGGGATGGTGGGGTGGTGGTTTTTTTCCATGCTTATGGGGTGGAAAGGAAATGGTTTGATGGGAATGATGAACTAATTTTGATTTATGGCTGCATTGTTCTAGTTTCCTGAGTGGTGATGGAATAATTTTTTTAATAATGATTAAAATGGAAGGCTTTGGTTTGGTTAATGTGATGGAAATAATTATTGAATAAATAAATGATGGGATGCATGGTTTAATGTGGTTTATGCTTAATAATAAAATGAATGGGTTGGATATTTGGATTTTTTATAAATGCGAAATGGGGATTGTGGATTTTTGTGTGGTGTTATGAATTTATAAGTGGCAGAAAAAGTGATAATGTTTTGAGTTGGTTAGTGACTTTTTTTTGAACCCATAGGCTGGGATTGTTTGTGACTCTATATATATACTTGTATTTTCCTTGTGATTTCTCTATACACCCCACCCACATCGATCATTATGTGCTATCACCCATATATTCACATGGGGGGGGGGTGTTCTTCCAACACTTTAGTGACGAGGATAGATGCCTACCTTCTTTTCCCACTATCTCTTCCATGTGAGTAGATATGCATAATCTATGATATCCAAAGGTATGTTAGTTCACTAGGTGATGGCCTGGGTGTTTTTGGGTGAGATGTGATGACCATGTTGTGGGGTGATGGCCCAGGTGTTTTTGGGTGATAAGTGATGACTATGCTATGGGGAGGTGGCCTAGGTGTTTTTGGTAAATATGTAATATTTCCATGCTATGGGGTGGCTTAGATTTTGGTTCATGCATGGTAGTAGTAGGGAACAATATTGATGTCCTTCATGTTCATGATACACGACTACTCTGGTTATAGTTGTAATGTGATAGCCCAGGTGTCTGCGGGAAAGATGAGATGTGACCGTGCTATGGGGTGGTGGCCTAGGTGTCTACTGGTGAGATGTGATGTGACCATGATGTGGGGTGGTGGTATATGTTATTCTAAAGACATGGGAGCACTAGGACTCATGATGTTGGGGTGTGTGAGTGGAAAATCAGCAGGAAAGCGGTTTGAGGTACCCTTTATCAATATGCTTCTTATTATGTTATTATACTTAGCTTGTATTATTTGGTGAGTGTTCCTTGGTTAGGTTGGAATAGATAGTTGACAAGTTTAGGTGTTGTTGGTTCTGCTATTTTCTCATGGGTGAATTGTTATACTTATTTTACATGTGCATGAGAGACTTTTGTTTTCCTACTGAGTATAATTGTTTGATCACTCTATGTAAATAAAATGATTTTTAGGTTTCTAGTAGGACCATGAAGATCATGCTGGACATTGTTAGCTCAGACCTTTGGATAGATACCATGTCACTTCTTTAACTTTGCTTTTGAGTATTTACTTTTAGAGACTTTTATCTGTATCAATTTGAATTTTATGTGCATTGTGGGATGATTTTGTTTTATTTTTATATTATATAATGAAGTTTCTTATGGATGATTCTTATTATCTCTATATCCTATTTTATTATAGAGGGTAATGTCTCCCATATCATGATAATTTTATACCCTCGGTGCTATTCTCTAACTCGGAGCCTACTGGAGGCAGAACTCAGGGGTCATTATCTCTCTCCCCTCATTTCAATATCTTTGGTGGGAGGGGGTCATGATAGAGTGGTATCGGAGGTAATGTTTGATAGATATGATATATTTTATAGATAGGAAGAGTGAGGGTTTCATGGGTTGGTATGGAAATAGTTCCAGTTGATCTTGGTGCATAACATAGGCTAGGGAGACTGGCCAAGACACAAGATTTTTGGGCCCCTGTGATCTAGCACACATACTCTGAGCTTATTGAACAACCAAGTGAGGTGGACCTATTTGTAGGGTAGATACCTAAGAGAGGTATATTAATCATTATTAATTGTGTTTCTATTTGAGTTGGGTTGTTTTGGGAAGGTTAAAATGAATAAAGTGAATTAAAATGAATCTAAATACTACAAAGATTAATAAATTCTTTTTTCTCTTTTTACCTATCGATCTTATTCATCATCCCCATGTAGATTAGATAGTATAGGTTTAGTAATCTGATTTGGTTTATTTCTAGAGGTTTGATTTAGTTGAGGAGGATGATCATTTTATAGGATATTGTGATCTTTCTAGTGGAAGGATTTGGGGAAGTACGAGGGAAGTGTTTCAGATGTGGAGATAGAGAGATGGCTGGAGGAGATTGAGATCGCTTTTAGTTTGATCTGGGCCCTGGTGGGATGTTGGGTCCCTTTGGAAGTCAGTCAGATGTAAGAAGCTATGCGTCAGTGGTGTATGTTGTATCTGAGTGATCATAAGGAGGCACACATTTCATGGATCGAATTTTAAAAAGAGTTTCGAGTAGAGTTACTTTCCTTGAAAATGAAGGAAGTGAAGAGGTAGAAGCATATTTCTCTTCAGAAGGGAAGTATGTTGGTGTGGAAGTTAAGAATTAGTTCAAGGAACTTATTCACTTTTCTCCATATCTTCTTCCAGACGAGTAGTTTTTTACGAGATTCCTTGAGGATGTGCTCCATCCTTATATCTAGAATGAAGTCACTCCTTTTACATTGCCAACATATCTGGAGGTTCAAAAGAAGGTGAGGTGATCATAAAAATGCACTCGTGAAGAGGTATTCCATGATAGGGGAACCATAATGGATTATCAAGGAGTATAGTTGTCATTGGTAGGTATCAAGTGCCAGGGCCTTTGAGGTTTAGACCAACGGGGAGTCGACCTTAGAAGTTTCCCTTTCAGCCTTCTGGGCCTAGTGGTTTCCATGCTTTTCATGGATATATCAGTCTAGTGTGTTTTGGTTTTGGGGTTTATGGACATCACTAGAACCTATTTCTATTGGTTCACCAAGCTCAATTTTGTGGAGGTGGATAGGTTTAGTGTCAGCCTCAATAGCAGTTTCTAGTGAGACTATTTCAATAACAGGGGCTGCGGGATTATGCTCCATTGAGGGGAGATGGAGTAGGTAGAGGCCGAACTCAGGATGTTCCTCATGTTCATGGACCTTGACCCTAGTGTGGTCATGGTGGTAGTTTTTAGTATAGAGGTACATGATCTGGGCTTGGTTAGTTGTACACAGTAGAGGTGGTAGTTCTAGAGGGTCTATAGATCATCATAAGTGTGATCAGTTTGTTTAGTACCCTTATTTGAGCCTTGTTTTATTTAGGATATTCAAACTCTTTTTTTTCACCCACTATAGTCCATGCTCTATGACTAGATTTAGAGAGGATTCTTATGCCTCTGATGTTGACTACTTTAGTCGGAGGCTAGAAGAATTTGTTTGAAGTGTGTCGGGGGTATGGACTGATGATAGGGACACATCAGCCCCATAGGGATATTTTATTTATATTTGTAGCCATATGATATCATCCTAAGAATTTATTGGTTGTATTATGTGTGTGATTTTATCAACCGCTTTTAGAAGAGAGTCATGTTTTCAGATGTGGATGGACATCATGTGGTTTTCATTGGTGAGTGTGGTTGTTAAGTGGTTAATAAGAATGTGAAGCCCCTTATTTATTTTATGGATAAGTTTTTGGTGGAATCAGTGAATGCTGGGATACTGGGGGTCCCCAGGTTCATTGGTTAGTTCCTATATTTTTCCCATAGGAGGCTGTGACACTACCCCCTTGGCATGATGTTGAGTTCGGGATAGACTTGCATCCTGACGCTTCTTTGATTTTGATGAATCTTTATCAAATGAAACCTTATGAGTTGTGTAATTTAATGATTCAAATAGATGATATGATGTTGAAGGGTTTTATTCATCCTAATGTTTCATCATGGGTAGATCTAGTGTTGTTTACCAAGAAGGCAGATGGTATTATGAGATTGTGTATAGACTACCAGAGGTTGAATCATGTGACTATCAAGAATCGTTACCCTCTTTTGAGGATAAAATATATTTTTGACTATATGAGAGGGGATATTTTGTTTTCTAAGATTGATCTATGGTTTGGATATCACTAGTTGAGGGTGAAGAAGGGAAATATCCCAAATACTTATATCGATGCATGCATGGTCACTTTGAGTTTGTAGTCATGTCGTTCGATGTTACAAATAAACCATCTATGTTCATGGGGATTATGAACTCTATGTTCCATGAGTTCCTAAACCAGTTCATCATATTCGTTGATGATATATTGATCTACTCAAAGTCATAGGAGGATAATTCTAAGCATCTCAAAGCTGTTTTATAGGTCCTTCGACACAACCATTTTATAGGAATTTGTACAAGTGTGAATTTTGGATATGAGAGTTGCATTTCCTTGGACATGTGGTGTCTCAATAGAGTGAGGTAGTGGAGAAATCTAAAGTTGATGTGGTTGTTTCTTGGGAATCACCCAAGAACATGGCGGTGGTTCACAATTTTCTTGGTATTGCAGGATATTATCATAGGTTTTTTCCTGATTTCTCTTGAGTTACAGCCCCATTGACAGTGTTGACCAGGAAAAACCAGGATTTTGTGTGGAATTATTAGTTCCATATAGAATTTTTTTACCTAAAGGGGAAGTTTTTCAGTGCTCTAGTGCTTTAGTTTCCCAAGGAGGGTGTGATGTTTGAGGTGTTTTGTGATGATTTCTATTTAGGATTGGGATACATGTTGATGGATAAGAGGGTAGTGATTTTTATGGGTTTAGTTAGTTATAACCCTACAAGAATAAATATTCCACCCATGATATAGAGCTAGTAAAAGTTGTTTTTGTGATAAATTATTGCAACATTACCTCATTATGGAGCACTTTATGGTCTTCATAGATCATAATATCTTGAGGTATATCTTTTTTCAGCATGATTTACATTTCTAACAGTGGAGGTTGATGGATTTTATTTAGGGTTATGATTTTGAGATCTCCTACACATTGGGAAAAGGGAATGCTGTGGAAGACACTTTGAGTAGGAATTCAAGGAAGGATATTTTTTGAGAGTCTGGGGATGCTTAGAGAGAAATAGAGGATTTTGAATCCTTGCACTTAGTTGAAATGGCGGATGATGGTTGAGGTTTTTTTTCAGATGATGGTATAATATTATTTGATGTAGTAGGTGGAGGAGTCTCAATGGGGAGACTTAGAGGAAGAGGTGATTATTGATCGTACTGAACATAGTGATTCTTAGAAGGGATGATCAAAACCAGATGTTGTTTCATGGGTGGTTTTTTGTTTTGGTAGTGATGCAAGAGGGGATCCTTCATGATTTTCATAGATCACCTTTGGTGGTACACCCATGAGTTTACAAGATGTACCATGGTTTGAGGATATGGTTTTGGTGTCCTAGGATGAAATGGGCAGTGGAAATTTTTTTGGTGAAGTGTTTGGTTTTATAGTAGGTAAAGGCTGAGCATCATGTTCCTAGTATTTTTTTTGCATCCTTTGTATATTACTGATTTGAAATGGGATTTCATATTGATGGATTTTATCATAGGGTTACCCCTATCTCAAGGAGGTTGTGATGCTATCTGGGTGATTATGGACCATTTAATGAAACATTCCCACTTCTTAGTGATCAAGGAGTCAAGCATAATAGATTCTTTGGCTAAGTTGTCACGACCCGTCCTTGGGGCCCGTTCCGTGACTACCCCAAGCCCGCCTTCCATAGGCCAGGGGCTGACGACTAGCACCAAAGGCGTAAATCCCGATAACTGGGAAGGCATGACCTTTATAGAGTAAAAAAAACACCACATAGTACAAGCGAAAGTAAAACACTAAGTACAAATAGAAGTGATGAAAAGTAAATGGGCCAGAATACAAACCCAAATGGAAGTAAAACTACAACTGAACAAAAGTACAACAGAAAAAGACAACATCTGGAAGAACGGAAGCGGCTCCTGGGTCGTCCTCCTCGGATCCTACCTGAAGGGTAGGTACAGATAGCCTCCACAATGCTCTCTCCCGTCAGCCTCCTCCGAGTTTCGTCTCATCGTGAAGTCCACCTCCGGATACTGACTCATCATGTAGTCCACCTCCGGGTACTGACATGTCGTGTAGTCCACCTCCGGGTACCGTCCAGTCCTCGAATACTCAGCCTCCGTCAGCACTGCCAGTCGTCTGCAACCAACACAATGAGGTGCAGGCATAGCCCGTGCAGGGGTGAGTATAACGATACTCAGTAGGGACCCCGAGACCCTCAAGGTCTCACTAAAACCAACATGGATAACCACAAAGAAGATCTCAACAGATAACCTTTACTTAGGTATATGCCCATGCATATACCTAAGTTATCAAGTAACCCATCTCAATCATGAGGAAACACCAAGATCATGAAATCAATGGATAACCACTACCCAGGTATATGCCCAAACATATACCTAAGTTATCAAGTGACCCATCTCAATCATGAGGTAAACACAAGGGTCAAAAGACTCAGCTCAAACCAGGATTTTTATTATCGAAACTGTAACTACTGAAGAGCCCTGTCTCTGGAGTGTACAGTGGTCCTGTCACGACTCCGAGGTACTGCTCACTAACCTAAGACTGCTGAGGTACTCCTCCTGTCGAGTACCGCGGGTCAGCCACCCAAACACAGTAGTCCTCCCGCTGGGGTATGCCACCCAAACACAGTAGTGCACACCCCCTAGTAGCCTGCAGAGGTACTCTCCAGACGAGTACCATGGGTCTGCACTGTCACACAGGTAGTGCTCCGTCCGCCATGGGTCTACACCTCCCAAAGTAGTGCTCCGTTCACTGGGCTAGTCGACTCACTCCAAGTCGAGCCGGTCAAGTAGTCGTCAGGTCTCAGTCGGCTACACGGTCTCCGTACTCCGCACGCTCGTCTCTGGGAGGTTCCGCTCCACGAGCTACAGGTCGATACTCCAAGTATCTCAAAGTCCCACAAAGAAGTATCTCAAAGGACCGCCTTGTCATAGGGGTCTCAACGCAACAGACGGCGCGTCAATCGGACGCCCGGTCTGTGAGTTATTAGCCTTTTCGTCCCAGGTGCCCGGTTGGTTTCGTGAGTGAACCAACCCGGCCGTATCTCAACTGTAACCCGAACTCTCATAGGGTATACTCATAGGGACCGTTTCTCAACGTGATCACCAACGCCGCTGACAGTTCGTCAAACGGACATCCAGTCTGAAAGATAACAGCTTTTCCGTTCCAAGGGCCCGGTTGGATTTCGGGTACAATCCAACCTAGCCACTATCCAACAACAACCAAAATTCGGGCGAAGTATGCCAAAAGTTCCTTTTCATCAAGAGGAATTCAACGAGACAGACGACACGTCAATCAGACGCCCGATCTGTGAGTTAATGGCCTTTTCATTCCAGGGGCCCGGTTGGTTTCGTGAGCGAACCAACCCGACCACACTCCGACGACATTCAAACCTCGAGCGGAGTAAGCCAAAAGATCCGTCTCACTTAGAGGAATCCATCAAAGTCGATGGCACGTCAATCGGACGTTCGGACCTCAAGATATAAGCGTTTCCGCTCCGAGGGCCCGGTTGGTTTCGTATCCGAACCAACCCGGTCGAACCCAAAGTATTCTGAAACCTTGAATGCGATATACCGAAACGACCGAATCGATCCAAGGATCTCATCGCCGCTGACGGTGCATCGATCAGAGGTCTACAGCTCAAGATATGGGCGAACGACCGTGAGGGGTCCAAAAACGGGGGTTTCGAGGCCGGACCGACCCGAACCGAGACCCCCTGGGTCGGCCCGAACCGGGGTCGACCCGACCCGAGTACAGGTCCGACTCGGACGGCACGACCTAGCCCGGATGGATGCGGCCCGGCCCGGTCTGCCCAAGCCGGCCCGACTCGGCTGGGGGTTCGGCCGAACGACCAAACCGTGCGGGGGGCGCTGCCCCCGCGTGAAGAGCCACGACCCCGCGTGGGGTCGCCCGTGCCAGCGGACGAGGCAGCCGGCCGCGTCCCGCCGCTCCCCTCCGGCCCCGCGCGGTCGCGAGACCACGCTCCGCCGCCGTGGCTTCAGCCGCGGCGGATTTTTCTGGTGGCGCTCCGGGCGCCGCCGCCCCCGACTGCCGATGCCGCTGCGCCGGCGTGGCACACCGGTGGGGGATTCCGCGGACCACCGGACGTGCTCCGGTAGTCCGATTCACCTGCGATCTTCGCCAGAGATCATATTGGGACCCGACCTTCGCTGCAAAGCCTTCAAAACGCATTCGCGGATTCATTTTGTCATTTTCCGGCGCGGCGCAACAGCGCCGTAGCTTGTTCAACTTCATCGGCGCGGCGCGACGATGCCGTGCTTCTTAGCCCTTCCTCATAATTTCTGCGCGGTGCAACGACACCGCGCCACCTTTCACGTGCTGCAACAAATTCAAACAACAAGGGGGGAGGAGGGTCGGCCATGTTCGTGCGGTCCGACCTCTTCCCGTTATAATGATAGCCAACATCCATCTAATAGAAGTTGACGTACGACAAGAAATAATTCACGGACAAAACAATAATCCTCAACATCAATCCGCATGAACGAACGATCCGCGGATCAACCTATAATTGGTTGGTCCGCACTCGTCGTTCTTTTATCAAAAGATAAGAGAACCCCAAAATAAATTCCCCTACCTCATGCGAGATTGAACGGAGGTTCGTCGAACGAGGATTCATCGCGGGTAGAGATGTCGCGGAAGGAGACGTTGCGGAAGAACTGTCGCGGTACACGGTGTCACGTATTCGGTTTCAGAGAACTCGACGTTCTTCGTTGGAGACCGATGTATTCTTCGCGTTCTTCGTCGAAGATGAAGAAGTTCCTCAATCCTTAGCCTTTTTCTCCCCAAGACTCCACCACAAAAAACTAACCCAAAATAAATTAAGCTCTCACCTAATTTATTATCTAGACATGAGTTTGAATTTCAAACCCACACACACATTAAACTCACCTCATTAATAACATAAGTTATAAATTCTTAAGTTATCAAATTTAAACAAGAGTTGAGGGAGTTAAGGAATGTGAAGGGGTGTGGTTCGTGTGGGCCCCACCACCCTCATAAACTCCCTAGGGAAGTTGGGTAGTTACCCAACTTCCACCCAAAGCCTTAAATCACTAAAAGAAAATAGAAATTGTAGTTAATTTATAAATTAAACTTCCACAATTTTTATCATCTTCTCTCATGAAAACACAACTCCGGAAATGGCGTTCTTAAGAAATTAACGGTGCTACGGTTCCATCGGTGCCCTCGGAATTCGATTCCGAGCACCGGTTCAAAAGATAGGAATTCCCGCTCGTTCGTTCACTGAACGTACCCGAGCCAAACTTCGGAAAATGATTCCGGGCACACCGGGCCTTAGAATCAGGCGCCGTCGGAAACTGCGTTCTTGTAAAATTCCAAAGAAAATTAAGAAAAAAATTTTCCTTGAAATTTCTGGGTCTTTACATTACTCCCACCTCAGGGATTTACATCCCCGTAAAGCTTCAACACAAACTATGGATACAAAAGCGGTACTGAGCACACATCTGGGCCTTCCGCTCCCATGTGCTCACCTGGAGGTTCCCGTACTTCTAGTGAAAGCGCACCCGAGGAATCGTCCATCCTCAAACTCTAGAGGCCTCCAAATCCTGTCAGCATAAGGCTTCTGTCAGCCCTGTGCTGTCCTCATCTACTCTTGGATGACCTGGACCTTCTCTAGTCTCACAAGAGTTGCTATGATTTCTTCTTTGCCGATAAGAGAAATCCGGTCTCATCCCCTGGATGAACCACATTCATTTCCTAATACAGTCAATCCTGACATGAATGATGCTTTCATGCCATGGATGACGTCGTAAGGCCTCAACATAACTACCAAGAGATCCAACTGTCACTCCCACCTCCAAGGGTCGAGTCACACTGTCGACATCAGTGTGAGGTCACTAGGTCTCCTCTAGTAGAAATCTCGAAAGTGATGGTCAAGTCAACAGTCTTAACCGGGACCACTCAGTATCAACCAAACAAAAGGACAGGAAAGCAAACATCACAAAGATAAGTGTCTTTTTATTATTGCAACTCATAGTACAAAGACACGAAGCATCTACAAACAAAAATCAACAAAACTAGAAGAAACATGATCAATAGCCTCCAGGTCTGGAGCTAGTCCCGCTCCTGTCCATCTGCTTCCGGAGCTCCATGACCATAGGCCTCAGTTGCCTGAAGCTGAGCTCTCCCATGTCCTCCTGTCCCCTATGGTCGGGGTGGACCTCCTGGTGGTGGTGGTGGCAACACCCCGAAGCGTCGTCCACCTCCAGCTGCACGACCAGCTCCTCTGCCATGGCCGCCTGCTCCTTGCGGTCCGCCCTGATCGAACCTCTTCCTCTGCCTGGGAGGTTCTTCATTTAACTGCTGGTCATCTGCATGGCGGTTCGGACAGTCATGTGCCATGTGATCAATTCCTCCACAGGAGTAACACTGTCCACTCTCGGTAGGACTGGCTCTGACTCCACCCTGGTTCCCCCGCACAACTGAACCTGAGTCGTGCAGTCGGGCACCGGTAGGTCTGGTCCTCTTGGACCTCTGCGTCATCTATCTACTGCTTGCTGGAGAAGACTCTGCCGCAAGCCGGCTAGTGGTGGGTCCTGCTGCTGGAGACTGCTCGGCAAGGAAACTCTCCACTAAGAGGGCTCTCTCCAACACCCCTGTCTGCGTTGGAATGCTGTGAGAAACAACAGAAGCTCTAATCTCTCGCCTGAGCCCCTGCTCGAAGGTTCGGGCCCTGAAGAACGGGTCCCGTACCATATCTGTGGAGTAGCGCGAGAGGTCTGTGAACCTCGCTGAATACTATGCCACTGTCATGCTGCCCTGCCGCAGCTGAAGTAGCTCCTGTATACGCACTGCTCGAAGGGTGGCTGGTATAAACTCTGCCCGGAACAGGCTCTCGAAGTCTTCCCAAAGAAGTGTCGCATCGTTATGCATCTGGAGCATTAGGCTCCACCATCTGCCTACTACTTCCTAAAGAAGGCTGGCAGCAAGGATCACCATGAAGTCTGCCGGCGTCCCCACTAGCCTGAAGACTCTCACCACAGCCTCCAGCCAATCCTTAGCCGCCTGCGGGTCCATCTCTCCCCGGAACCTGGGTGGCCTCTAGTGCTAGAACTCGTGCAGTGCGCTCAAGCGACATGCACCCTCTACTGCTGGGGCTGGTGGCATCGGTGGCCCAATGGGTAGTAGTACCGCTGGTGCCTCCGCTGGTGCCTCAACTGGGATAGGGCCCTGTACTGAGGCCACGTCGTTCGGCGGGCTGTCAGTACGAACAACTCTCGGGGCTCTAGCTGGTCGTCCCCGGGGAGGCATCCTGAAAGAAATAAACATGAAACGGTCAAAAGATTATACTTGGTGAGCTGACCTGGTTTGAGCTGACATTTAAAAACTTCTGGAAACACACACACAATCACTGTTTTCATGCACAAAGTCAGAAATCAGTTGTCAGGGTCCTGGTGTATGGATACGTCGGCCGCCTGCACCAACACTGGACTCCCTGAACTGAAAACCATACTCGGTACTCTTAACACTATTTCTTCACAGAAACAAAATATCAGAGTTATAAGTTCTGCGGTAGAACGGACTCCTCTGATACCAATTTGTCATGACCCGTCCTCGGGGCCCGTGCCGTGACTACCCCAAGCCCGCCTTCCATAGGCTAGGGGATGACGACTAGCACTAAAGGCTTAAATCTCGATAACTGGGAAGGCATTGCCTTTATAGAGTAAAAAAACACCACAGAGTACAAGTGGAAGTAAAACACTAAGTACAAAGAGAAGTACTGAAAAGTAAATGGGCCAGAATACAAACCCAACTGGAAGTACAACTACAACTGAACAAAAGTACAACAGAAAAAGACAACATCTGGAAGAATGGAATCGGCTCCTGGGTCGTCCTCCTCGGATCCTACCTGAAGCGTAGGTACAGAAAGCCTCCACAACGCTCTCTCCCGTCAACCTCCTCCGAGTGTCGTCTCACCGTGAAGTCCACCTCCGGATACTGACTCGTTGTGTAGTCCACCTCCGGGTACTGACTCGTCGTGTAGTCCACCTCCGGGTACCGTCCAGTCCTCAAACACTCAGCCTCCGTCAGCACTGCCCGTCGTCTGCAACCAACACAACAAGGTGCGGGCATAGCCCGTGCAGGGGTGAGTATAACGATACTCAGTAGGGACCCCGAGACCCTCAAGGTCTCACTAAAACCAACATGGATAACCACAAAGAAGATCTCAACAGATAACCTTTACTTAGGTATATGCCCATGCATATACCTAAGTTATCAAGTAACCCATCTCAATCATGAGGAAACACAAAGATCATGAAATCAATTGATAACCACTACCCAGGTATATTCCCATACATATACCTAAGTTATCAAGTGACCCATCTCAATCATGAGGTAAACACAAGGGTAAAAAGACTCAGTTCAAACTAGGATTTTTATTATCGAAACTGTAACTGCTGAAGAGCCCCGTCTCTAGAGTGTACAGTGGTCCTGTCATGACTCCGAGGTACTGCTCACTAACCTAAGACTGCTGAGGTACTCCTCCTATCGAGTACCACGGGTCATCCAACCAAACACAGCAGTGCTTCCCGCCGGGGTATGCCACCCAAACATAGTAGTGCACACCCCCTAGTAGCCTGCAAAGGTACTCTCCGGACGAGTACCGCGGGTCTGCACTGTCACACAGGTAGTGCTCCTTCCGCCATGGGTCTGCACCTCACAAAGTAGTGCTCCGTCCACTGGGCTAGTCGACTCACTCCAAGTCGAGTCGGTCAAGAAGTTGTCAGGTCTCAGTCGGCTACACAGTCTCCGTACTCCGCACGCTCGTCTATGGGAGGGTCTACTCCACGAGCTACAGGTCGATACTCCAAGTATCTGAAAGTCCCACTAAGAAGTATCTCAAAGGACCGCCTCATCATAGGGGTCTCAACGCAACAGACGGCGCGTCAATCAGACACCCGGTCTGTGAGTTATTAGCCTTTTCATCCCTGGGGCCCGGTTGGTTTCGTGAGTGAACCAACCCGGCCGTATCTCAACTGTACCCAGAACTCTCATAGGGTATACTCATAGGGAACGTTTCTCAATGTGATCACCAACGCTGCTGACGGTTCGTCAAACGGACGTCCAGTCTGAAAGATAACAGCTTTTCCGTTCCAAGGGTCTGATTGGATTTCGGGTACAATCCAACCCGGCCACTATCCAACAACAACCAAAATTCGGGAGAATTATGCCAAAAGTTCCGTTTCATCAAGATGAATTCAACGAGATAGACAACGCGTCAAACGGACGCCCGGTCTGTGAGTTATTGACTTTTTCATTCCAGGGGCCCGGTTGGTTTCGTGAGCGAACCAACCCGACCGCACTCTGACGACATCCAAACCTCGATCAGAGTAAGCCAAAAGATCCGTCTCACTTAGAGGAATCCATCAAAGTCGACGGCACGTCAATCGAACGTCCGGAGCTCAAGATATAAGCGTTTCCGCTCCGAGGGCCCGGTTGGTTTCGTATCCGAACCAACCCAGCCGAACCCAAAGTATTCTGAAACCTTGAGTGTGATATACCGAAACGACCTACTCGATCCAAGGATCGCATCGCCGCTGACGGTGCGTCGATCGGAGGTCTACAGCTCAAGATATGGGTGAAAGACCGTGAGGGGTCCGAAAACGGGGGTTTCGGGGCCGGACCGACCCGACCCGAGACCCCCTGGGTCGGCCTGAACCGGGGTCGACCCGACCCGGGTGCGGGTACGACCCGGCCGGCGCAGCCCGACCCGGCTGGATGCGGCCCGGCCTGGTCTACCCAAGCCGGTCCGGCTCGGCCGGGTGTTCGGCCGAACGACCGAACCGTGCGGGGGGCGCTGCCCCTGCGTGAAGAGTCGCGGCCCCGCGTGGGGCCGCCCGTGCCAGCGGACGCGGCAGGAGGCCGCGTCTCGCTGCTCCCCTCTGGCCCCACGCGGTCGCGGGACCACGCTCCACCACCGCGGATTCAGCCGCGACGGATTTTTCCGACGGCGCTCCGGGCGCCGCCGCCCCCGACCGCCGGCGCCGCCGCGCCGGCGGGGCCCGCCGGCGGGGGCTTCCGCAGACCACCAGACGCGCTCTGGTGGTCCGATTCGCCTATGGTCTTCGCCAGAGATCATCTCGGGACCCGAACTTCGCTGCAAATCCTTCAAAACGCATTCGCGGCTTCGTTTTGTCGTTTTCCAGCACGGCACAACAGCGCCGTAGCTTGTTCAACTTCATCGGCGCGGCGCGACGGCGCCATGCTTCTTAGCCCTTCCTCATAATTTCCGTGCGGTGAAATGGCACCGCGCCGCCTTTCACATGCCGCAACAGATTCAAACAACAAGGGGGGAGGAAGGTCGGCCATGTTCGTGCGGTCCGACCTCCTCCCGTTATAATGATAGCAACCGGCCATCTAATAGAAGTTGACGTACGACAAGAAATAATTCACGGACAAAACAATAATCCTCAACATCAATCCGCATGAACGAACGATCCACGGATCAACCTGGAATTGGTTGGTCCGCACTCGTCGTTCTTTTCTCAAAATATAAGAGAACACCAAAATAAATTCCCCTACCTCGTGCGAGATTGAACGGAGGTTCATCGAATGAGGATTCGTCACGGGTAGAGATGTCGCAGAAGGAGACGTCGTGGAAGAACCGTCGCGGTACACAGCGTCGCGTATTCGGTTTCCGAGAACTCGGCGTTCTTTTTTGGAGACCGATATGTTCTTCGCGTTCTTCATCGAAGATGAAGAAGTTCCTCAATCCTTAGCCTTTTTCTCCCTAAGACTCCACCACAAAAAACTAACCCAAAATAAATTAATCTCTCACTTAATTTATTATCTAGACATGAGTTTGAATTTCAAACCCACACACACATTAAACTCACCTCATTAATAACATAAGTTATAAATTCTTAAGTTATCAAATTTAAACAAGAGTTGAGGGAGTTAAGGAATGTGAAGGGGTGGGGTTCGTGTGGGCCCCACCACCCTCATAACATCCCTAGGGAAGTTGGGTAGTTACCCAACTTCCACCCAAAGCCTTAAATCACTAAAAGAAAATAAAAATTGTAGTTAATTTATAAATTAAACTTCCCACAATTTTTATCATCTTCTCTCGTGAAAACGCAACTCCGGAAATGGCGTTCCTAAGAAATTACCGGCGCTATGGTTCCATCGGTGCCCTCAGAATTTGATTCCGAGCACCGGTTCAAAAGATAGGAATTCCCGCTCGTTCGTTCACTGAACGTACCTGAGCCAAACTTCGGAAAATGATTCCGGGCACACCGGGCCTTGGAATCAGGCGCCTTCAGAAACTGCGTTCTTGTAAAATTCCAAAGAAAATTAAGAAAAAATATTTCCTTGAAATTTCCTGGTCTTTATATAAGTGGTATATGGATTAGGTGGTGCATTTTCAAGGAGTTACAAGGTATATTATCTTGGATATGGATGCATATTTTACCTCATGAGTATGGATGGGATTAGAACATGTTTTTGGTACTCAGTTACACCTCAGTATTGCTTTCCATCCTCATATGGATGAGAAAATGGAGTGAAGCATCGAGATGCTAGAGGATATGTTTCAAGAATGTGTCTAAGAATTTTTTGGATATTGGGAATGAAACCTACCTTTGTTAAAGTTTTCATGAAATAATATATATCATTCGTCTATTGACATGGCTCCATTTGAGGCTTTGTATGGGAGACAATGTCATTTTCTATTGTGATGGGTTGAGTTCAGGGAGGTAGCATTTCTTGGTCCCAATGTGGTAAAAAAAATGAAAAAGAAGGCTCAACTTGTTTGTGAGTGGAAAAAAGCAGCGTAAGACCAAAAAAAGTCTTACTCCAATCACAAGGGATGCCCTTGGAGTTCTAGGATGGGGAAAAATGTTCTTGAAGGTTTCCCCTTGACATGGTAAGGTGAGTTTTGGTATGGGAGTAAGCTTTCTCTTAGGTTTGTTGGGACCTTTGAGGTGTTGGGGCGAGTTGGTGAGGTGGTGTATTGGTTATTATTTCCACCATGGCTGGATATGATCTATGAAATCTTCCATATCTCTCAATTTTTTTGGTATATTCATAATGAATTCCATGTCATTGAATAGGGAGTGTTGGATATAAATGATTATGTGACATTTGTGGATCGAATAGTAGAGATCCAGAATAATCAGAAGAAAGTGATATGATGATAAGCCATCCCTTTGGTTTGTGTTTTTTGGAGGAATGGTGGACTAGAATAGAGTACTTGGGATCTATAGACAAATATGCATTCCCAGTACCCGAATTTGTTTTGAGTTTTTTCCTTATTTTTTTGCTTATGATGTGTTGTTTGGATCATTCTGTTTTATGAGACGAGCTGTTTCCTTGGTTTGTGATGTATGATATGTGATAAATTTATAACATATGAAAAGGTTAAGACATAATTCTTAATTTATATTCATTATAATATGATGTGATTAATCTGGTATGGGTGATTAAATGACACCCATAGTAGATAGTATCTTGACATGGAGGATGGAATTCCTTAATTCGTATATTCAGGGCAATGCAGTTGTTGGTTTGGGATATAAAGAGGTTGGATGGTTTTGGTGATACAGATGTGTATTGATGAGGTTGTGAAATATGTTTGTGGATGTTTGGTTTGGCATGTTTGGTTGGTGGTAACATTTGAGGTATGATAAGATCCTTGGGATGTATCTCATGGGGTGGTCATTTGGACCCCTTTCCTTATGGTATTGGTTTTGGATTCTTAAGGGAAAGAATCATTTGAGAGGTATTTGAGGTATCATACCATGCCTTCCCAGCCCATTAACTTTCTAATTTTGGGTGTTGGAGGTTTCCCAAAAGTGGATTGAGTAGGTTCTAGGAGTTTTTGGTGGAGATTGGGGCTTCAGGAGTGTTTTGGTAGAAAATTCATGTCGTGTAATGTTTACATGATGTGAACTGATGGTTAACAACTTGTATATCTAGTTGGTTTATAAATTTTAAATTGGATAAAAGGTATCACATGAAATTATTACATGTTGTGTAAGTGGAATTCATGATGTGTAATAAATAAAGGGTGAGGTGATTCTTTTTTTAGTGAATGCTGAAATGTTTCATGAAAATCATGAATTAAACATCATGTAAAGTTTACATGATGTGAAAATGGAGGGATCTAGGTTTTAAATCCCTTTTATCAGCTAATTATTTTCATTTAGACGTGGATATCTCCCTCTATCATTTTGGAAGAACCCTAGGTGCCCCAGGATGATCTTCTTTCCCCTTCCTCCCACTTTGATTCATTGGATCTGGTGGATTCCCATTAGTAATCAATGGTAAGCCCTTCATTCTTCTTGGTTAGTTTCTTCTTATTCTTATCTTGGAAATTAAATATAGTGATGTTTTTTTTGTTTGGGGTGTGATTTGGGTTACACTTTTATGATCTTTGGGTGCGGTGTAGGTTGATTTGTGGTTTTCCATGTGTGATTATGGCTTTTGGGCATTTCTTTTTTTCCCCGCAATGCGTAACATATTGGAAATGATTCTTTGTTATAGGGAATCCATCATTTCTCTTTATTGTGTATCACGTAAGAGGGGTTTAATCTTTTTTATCTATGAGATATGGTTGTTATGGATTAATCAAAGATAAAGAGTTGGATAATTGGAATTAAAGGGGACAAATTGTAATGATTCACATGCTTTTACAACTTTGATATTATTATGAAATTGCGATTGTACGAGCTTGATGACCAACTAAAAATTGTGGTAATCGAGGGATTTTTTTTGCACTGGATGATATGTTTTGTGACTTCCATATCTATTGTGATTATTGCGATTTCACTCTAAAATTGAAATTGGATAAACACTTATATTTGGATAATGAAATGGTTTCTTCAAGATTATGTCCTCTGTGATAATGCCCCTAAAATTATGTACAATGTGATAAAATATCCTTTGTAAATTTGTAAAATGATATTTTATGTTTTTGTGATGTGTGGCCATGCTTTTGGGGTGATTATGTGTGCTTACGATGCGATGTGGGGATGATGGGTGAGATATGGCTGTGCTTTTGGGGTGGTGATGTGGTGGTTGTTTTTTCGTGATATTGGGGTAGAGAGGTGGTGGTTGTTTGGATGTGATTTTGGTACGACAAGATGGTGTTTGTTTGGATATGATTTTGGGATGGATAGGTGGTGGTTTTTTGGCCATGATTTTGGGATGAAAATGCAGTGGTTATTTTTTTTTTGTGTTTTTAGGATAGTGAGGTGGTGATTGTTTTACCATTATTGAGGGGTGGTGAGGTGATGGTTTGATGAGAATGATGAACTATTTGTGATGTATGGTTGCGTTGTGATAGTTTCATGGGTAGTGATGGAATAAATTGTTTAATAACGATTTAAATGGATGAGGTTTGCTTTGTTTAATGATATGGAAATGATCAATGAATAAATAAATTATGGTATTCATGGTTTAATGTGGTTGATTCTTAATAATTAAATGGATGAGATGGATATTTTTATTAGTTGGAAATACGAACCAGGTCTTGTGGATTGTTGTGTGGTTAATGCATTTAGAGGTGGAATAAAAAGTGATTATGTTGTGAGTTGTTTAACATTTATTAGTGAACCCATAGGTTGGTATTTTCTATGTATATATTTATATACTTGAATTTTATTTATAATTTCTATACGCACCCCACCCACATCAAGTACTATGTACCGACACTCATATATTTACATGGGGGGTTTTTTCCCAACATATCGATGATGAGGATGGATGGATGGATACATATTATTTCCCAATATCTCTTCCAGGAAATTATATATGCATAGGATGTGATGACCGAAGGTCTGTTAGTGTACTGGGTGATGGCTGAGGTATTTTTGGGTGAGATGTGATGACCATGATGTGGGGTGGTGGCCCGAGTGTTTTCAGGAAATATGTGACATGTCCATGTTGTGGGGAGGATTATGGTGGGGGTTATGCATGGTAGGAGGAGGGAGTGAGGTTGATGTAATTCATGTTCATGATAACCTAATGATATTTTTATGGTTGTTATGTGATGGCCCAGGTGTCTGCGGGTGAGATGAAATTTGACCATACTATGGGGTGGTGGCCCAGGTATCTGTGGGAAAGATGTGATGTGATCGTGATGTGGGGTGGTGGAATATATTATTATGAAGATATGGGAGAGACAAGACTTATAAAATTGGGGTGTGAGAGAAAAAAACCAATGGGAAAGTAGTGTGGGGTACCCTTTATCGATATGATTCTTATTATGTTATTATACTTAGCTTGCATTATTTAGTGAGTGTTCCTTGGTGAGGTTGGGATGGGTAGTTGACCTGTTTAGGTGTTTTTGGTTTTTCTATTTTCTCACAGGTGAATTAGTACACTTCTTTCACATGTGCACAAGAGACTTTGGTTTTCCTACTGAGTATACTTATATGGTCACCCTATGTATATAAACTGATTTTCAGGTTTCCAAGAGGACTACGTGGATCATGTTGGATATTACTATCTCAGACCTTTGGATAGATACCATGCCACTACTTTATCTTTTTTGGTATTTACTTTTGGATACTTTTATTTGTATTATTTATATTTATACATGCATTGTAGTATGGTTTTGTTTTCCTTTTTATATTATGTCATGGAGTTTATTGTAGATGATTAATCTTATCTCCTGAATCTATTTTATTATAGAGGGTAATTCCTCCTATATCATGAGATTTTTATACCCTCGATTATAGCCACCAACCCAAGGCCTACCGGAGGTAGGAATCAGGGGTCATTATCTCTCTCCCCTAGAAGGAGGGGGTTGTGACATGCATAAAGCTTAATATTCTTAAGAATTTTCATGATATGCCCACATGTAGAAGAAAAGTGACATCCAAACCCATTCAATTTTATGTGAAGAGAATAGTGCATGCATACTTACATGCATATGTGAATATAGGATCATTTTAGATACCTAAAATAGACTTGAATATAACAAATAAAATAATAATAAAAGTAAATGAATGTTCTAGGGTTCAATATATCATGCACCTTTCATGAAGTGTATATGATCTAATCGAGTTAAGAATTCAAGAAAAAAGTGGATTGAGTTTTAGTAAGCATTATCTTGCATAAAATAATATTGAAGATATTTTTTGCACCACTTGCACACATAAATTGAGACTGGGTCTTCATTAAATAGAAGAAAGAGTTATTGCTTGATCATTTGACCTGAATGAGGATAATGATTATATACTATGATTAAAAGTTATATGAGAAAGACCAGATTTTATTAAAAGGTTCTTGAAGTCCACATAAGCAAGTGTGATTCAATAATATTATGGAGGATTATCATCAAAATATATTTCTATATTGGATCAAGCCATCTGAAGAGGAAGGTTGTAATTGGTGGGTATAACCAGTTGATGGAAGATTGTAATTGTGGTTTATAACCAATCATTGAGAAAGGTGTGGTTTGGGGGTATAAACAACTATTGAATGTGGAATGGAGTTGTGGGGTATAACCAGATTGTAAGTGGGGGGAATAACCAATTACTATTTGTAACCACCTTTTGATATAGTGGAGAATTTGTATTGGGGGGAACAACCAACACAGAAAGGAGTATGTATTTATACATAACCTTGTAAATCCTTGTATTCTATGCCTCCAATTTACAAAAATATTCAAGGTAAGGATAAGTTATAGAAGAGGAGTGGATCTAGGATTTAACCAACCATATAGGCTGAATTTAAAAGAAATATTTTGTAAAAAGAAAAGGGATCACTGATTCACCCCTCCCCCTCTCAGTAACCTCACATTGATTCGGGCTCTACAAGTGGTATTAGAGGGAATGTCACCTATTAAATATCCAATATAATATTGAGGATAGAGAACATAAATTCAATAAACATAATGGGTGTGACCATTTTTAATGTTGATAACCATCATGTACGAAGAAATAATATGATACTATATCTCTTATCACTTGGGGTAAAAGTGAGAGATGCAGCTAAAATGGGATTTACACCTAACAATGATAATGATCCTATGAATTTTATAGATTATAGTAACCTAGATATGTATATAAAGGATCAATATGAAATCTTTATGGATTTATTAGAAAATTTATACACTGAAGTGATGGGGATCCAAACCACTAAAAAGATCTGGGAAAAAATGAGAAGCAGTTATGAAGGAATTCTTAAATTCAAACAAGATAATTTGAAAATATAGATAATAATATTTGAAGATTTAAAAATGGGTGATTATGAAAGTTTTTATGACTACTTGAAAAGAGTAAATGAGATTGTTAGTATCATTAATTTTTTTGTTGAGAATCTGGATGACTCAACCATTGTGAAGAGAATAACGAGAATCTTTCTAAATAGATTTGATCCAAGGATTTATGTACTATAAGATAGAGAAATTATATCACTATATTAACTTCAAAATATTCTTATAGCATATAACATGGGAAAAGTTTCAACATTAAAAAATAATTTGGGAGATGATATGGCCTCTAAAGACATAAAAGGGGTAATTCTAGGGTTGAATAAGGACTATAATCAAGTGAATCCATGGATTAGGAATATGAATAGGAATTAAATAAAATGATGGAATTATTTAGGGGAAAGTGGAAATAAAAAAGGAAAATAATTAATAAAATGTTATAATTTCCAAATTAGTGATCATTTTTATGGTAACTTTCCAAATAAGGACACTGACACCAAATTAGATGAATAGGATAAATATTCCCATAAAAGGAAGTGTAATATTAATAATAAGAGGTTTATTTTAAAGAAGATAAATATGATGAGTATATAAATGTATGAATTTTAATTAATAAGTAGTAATTCAGAAGATGAAATATCTCCTAATAATCTTATGTTTCATATGGGAGAAGTTAAGAAATCTAAAAACTCATTTGGAGGTGATGAAGGTAGTGATATAACTAAACTATAATGGATGTTAAAAAAAATTATAGAATATACACTTGTGAATAATATGTAACCCAAGATGGAAAAGAAAATCCCAAATAAAGAAATTGATAAAATCACCTTTGAGAAAAAATAATGTGTCAAGAAAAAAGAGACACATCTTAAAGAAATAAGGGAATATAAGATAAAGATAATTGATTTAGAAGGAAAGATGAAAATTGTTTTAGAAAAAATGACTAAAAATGAAGATCTTTACTAGAAATATTCAACACTTATTGAATAGAAAAAATACATATTAAAGATAATTGGATTTGAGAATATGGTGAATGATCTAAGTGAAAATCTTGTTAAGAAAGAGGAATAATTATCTAGAACATAATCAATATTTCTTACTACTGAAAAATGAGTTAAATAAAATGAGAGAACACTTCAACAAGTTAATTGAACTTAATGGTGAATCATATCAAGTTTCTGAGAAGAAGGGTTTATAGAGACTAGTTGTTTCTACTCCTAATTAGTCTCAATGCATACTTGAAATCTATACTAGTTCAGGATTGAAAGGAAGACTAAACAAGTCAAGACTAATGGAATTAATGAGAAAAAATCTTCCATAAAGGAAGAGTAAAATAATTTAATTATAAGGTTTCCTCCCAAGAATAAACACACACAATATATAAAAGGGAAGCAACAACAATCCTCAAAACAAAATTACAATTATTTTGAAAAATAAAGATTCATAGGCCACTATTGGAATTATAGAGTATTTAGTTATAAAGCTTATTTATGTTGGTATAACATGTCACTTCTAGGAAATATGAATGCTTCAAGGGGGAGAAATGTGAAATAGATGAGATAAAATTATCAGAAATAGAATCCCATGAACAATAAATCATCTAAATTTTCAACACAGAAAAAATATGGTTACTTAAATGAATTTTATGGAATATGTGGTCAATAAGGTCAAAAAGTTGAAAAATGTAGATTTAGCCTCATGGCACTACCTGGGTCGGTTTCCCCCTACTTTCCAGGCTCTTGGTTTTCTACCTCATCAATGACTGCTGTCTTTCGGAGTTCTCATCCACTCTACCACTTATCTAACCTCACATTCCACTGCTTCTCTTCTTGTTAGATGTAGAGCGGTGATAACATTGAAGTTTTGGGAGGTGTGGTTTAGTGGATGTCAGCTTTCTATGCGTGCGTCCTCCGAAGATGGATTTAGTCTTTTGGTTTTCTTCCTCATTATTTTTTTGATTTTTTTTCTTATTATCGGTGGTCGATATTCTTATTTCTATTCTATTGTTTTTGGATTTGTGAATCGGGTTTGTTTTTGTTCAAGTTTGGTTATAGTGGAAGTCATCAGGTTTCTCTCTACGGTACCATATTGATGTTCATGATTTTCATCTCTATATTAGTGGTATGATTACTTATGGTTTGATGGGGGATGATGATGACATGGTGTAGTGAGATGTTTTATAGTAGGTAAAATGATTTCCAATATTCTACGACATCTGGTTTCATGGTTGTTGGATGACGATGTTGATGGTGGTGATGAATGGAGATGGTTAATGATGATGTATAGTGACATGGTGATGTGGGTGATATTCAATCACGATTTCTCATATGTGGTGTAAAATTTTAATTTCAAAATTTAAACATGGTATCAGTTTTTTTTTGGTTCCCTCCTGGTGTCTAGGTTATCTCTGAACCATAAATAGGCTTTTGAAAAATCAAATAAAAATATAATTTTTAGTCTGTGTAAAATGATGACAAAAAATAAATCACACATTCTAACAAAACAAAGAAAATATACAAATCTCATGTTGAATCTAAGAAGAATAAGAAGTACAGATTGAGAGAAATCACTCAGTTTGAATGTTATTTCTAATAAACCAAGAGGTCCCTACTTATTCCTTTATATATATATATATATGTTTTTGTACTCGCATGTAGGTAATTTAAAGAGTTAGACACATCCCTTGATGGGGATCATTGACTAGTTAAAGCTATTAAATTTTCACTACGTAGTGAATGTGGAACTTTTGGACAACTTTATAGAATTGGAGGTTGAGGTATGCCAATGAAACTTTCATCCTTTATTCTTAATTGTATTAATCATATCAATTAAGGAAGAGTTCTTGGTTTATGAAAAAATTACACAAATAGAGAGATATTTTTTTACCTGAATTTTATGATGTTTTTGTTAAAGTGTTTGTTAGATCATGTATTTCATGCCTTAATAACCCCTATTTTGAGAAATGAGATTTTTTTGAGCACGATTTCACATGCATAGTAGTTATGGAAAACATGGAAATAATTGATTTTATCTCTATTATTTTATATACCTGGTTATCCCATGTAAACTTAGAGTTTATTAACTAAATTATCTTTTCTAAGCGAACCATGTGATATCATATTTCTATCAGTTAAAGGGGAATAGAATCCTAAATTCCTTGAAAGGTGGATGAAAAGATGATAAAACCCACACTTATCCTTTTCATTTGATTGTCAAAAAGGGGTAGAAATATTCACAATATATTTAATTTTACAATGTAAAGAGACATTGAAAAAAAAGATAAAGGGGGATATTGTTGATCCCAAGTGTTGCATTTATTATCATTGATGTGTAAATATGTGTTTGGTGAGGTGGTATGAAGTGGTGATGCTTGGAGAATTTTTATGGATTCATAAAATGACATTGAATTTCATACTTGAACAATTATCCTTTTAATTATAATGATTGATGTTTTTTCCTCTAATTTAAAAACTTATGTCAAAGATGACACATTGGTTTGCAACAACATAGAAAGAAGTGAAGACTATTCAAATCTTTATTTACATGAATAATTTAAGAAGGTCATGAAATATATATATATATATATATATACATTTAATGAATATAACCATGAGTTTTGGTTTGGAATTTGTATCTATATTATGGAATTGATACTTAGATTTTTTTTAAGTGCTGGAAAACAAATTAGCCAACCATACAAGCTAACCAATCCATCTCAAACATGCTCTTATGGGAGAAAGCTCAAATGCACATGGGAGTCAGCTAGTCAAGCCTGTCTGGAGGCAAGAGGTGAGCAACTATGGATAGAAAGGTGTGCACATAAAGGTTCATGGGTGCATTGTGAGCACATATCACCCTCAAAGTGAATGTGAGTCAGCCCACCCCATGTTGTGTGTATAGTATTATGGCTACTGAATCCCACTGCTAGATCAAGGTGAATGTGGAATGGAATATATTATATGGTCGATTTGTACCAAATCTATATCAAATGTGGGATAAGAACCCACAACACATTGTTTATCTTCATTAACTTATACAAATAGATCCTTGTATATTTGATCCATTTGATCTATACCGTCTGATTGAATATTCTTGTCATCTTCAACCTCTCAATGAGTTTTTTTGTGTCTTCCAAATCTATCATTCGATGATCATGATTCTAAAAATATTACATGATCACACTAAGGGAGTGAGGTATTTAGGATCAACCCAAGGAAAAACATGAAATTGGTATCTTACATGCAAGTGATCATTCAAATAATTTGATACTATTGAGGAAGATACAAATAAACTAGAAGTTGTTTATGCATCCAAAATTCATATATGAGTTCAATCATTTTAAATGATAAAGAGCATGTGATAATAATAATTCATGTTATTCTAGAAAGGAGTATTTATCACATAAGAAAAGGTGAATTGGTTTTTGGTTTCATGAAGAATAAAATGAATGAAATTCATGTTTGAAAATATGAATTCCTAGATCTTTAGGAATTAAAGTATTGATAAATATGTAATTATTTTTGGAGGTGAAGGTAGTGTAAGGAAATGGTGCTCACCTATAAATATTGAGGGTCTGTGGTTGAGGAGAACCTACTGCCGTTATCCTTTCAAGAATATCTCATTGTACAAATAAATAGAGTACCATGAAAATTATTTTATGAAGAAGTTCTACACTCACTGTTTGTGATAAGTACTTGAGATACCACAAACATTTGACTTGTGTGACAAACACTCAAAGTTATTCACAAAGAATTAGTTCTGCGAAGCCATTTGGGATTTCATGATTCTCTTATGTGTAACCTTATTGGTTTTCATGAACTATGTTGAGATACTGAAAACCAGTGGATATAATCTCACTATGTTACATAAAGGAAAAATGAAGAATATAACCCATGATTTCTCATACTTACATTAATATTAAGATTCCCAAGAACTTGGATGATATACTTATGAACCAAAGAAAAAATAAATCCACACCTATTCATGTTTTTATGAAGAGAACAATGTATAATTCTTAAATGCATATGTGAATATAGTATCATTTGAGATACCAAAAACATACTTGAAGATAAAACATAAAATAATAATATAAATAAATGAATGTTCTAGGGTTCCACATGCCATGCACTATAAATGAAGTGCACGCGATCTAATAGGGTTGAGAATTCAAGAATAAAGTGGATTGAGTTTTTGAAAGTCTTATATTTTATAAAATAACATTAAATATATCATGTGAACTACTTTTACATATAAAGTGTGGTTAATACTTCATTAAATATAAGAAATAACTATTTCCCAATCATTTTAAAATACTTAGGAAGATGATTATATACTATGATCAAAAGTTTTTTGAGTAAGACCAACATTTGTGAAAAGGTTCTTGAAGCGTACACAAGAAATTTTGATTCAATAGGATCATGGAGGAGGATAATCAAAAGATATTTCTATAGTAGATCAATCCATACAAAGAAGAAGGCTACAACTATGGGGTATAAATAGTTTATTGAATATTGTGATGGGGGGGAGGGTATAACCAATCAATAGAGAAGAAGTTTCAGTTGGGGGGTATAACCAACCGCTGAAGGTATATTAGAGATGGGGGTTATAATCATCTCGTAATTGGGGGGTATAATCAATTAATGTTTGTAATAACCTTATAATATAGTGGAGAATACTTACTAGGGGAATAAACTACACATAAAGGAGTAGGAATTTTCATCTAACCTTGTAAATACTTATGTTCCATTCCTTTGATTTACAATAATATTCAGGGTGAGGCTGAGAGACACAAGAAGAGTGGATCAAGGCTTTAACAGGACATATAGGTTGAATTGAAAAGAAACTATTTATAAAAATAAAATGTATCACTGATTCATCACTCCCCTTATTAGTTATCACACACTAATATGTGCTTTACAATTATGACATCTCATATTGAAAATCAAGGGTTTAAGCTATATCATATTTTATGATATAAATATATTGTACACTACGGTAAAACACAATAGAATATTTCAATATATTGTATTATATAATACCCCCTAAAATGAATTATGATATGTTTTTCTTTGAAAAAATAGTAATTTTACATGATAAATCCTTTAAGAATCTATATTTGATACCACTTATGTGATTTAGGGGATCATATCATGATCATTGATAGTGGAAGAACCCAAGAAACAAGCTTGATCTATCTCTAGGAATCAAATGTGCATGGAAAGAAAGAAATTTTCATACCTGTAATGAAAATTCAGAATCCTCTATCTTCTTTATTTGATTGAGTATGGTTGATAAGTATCAATGAAGCAGTAAACTACAACCTCTTTCCTCCTAGGTAATTGCACCGACCGAAGGACCCCATAATGCTTCTTAATGATTCTTGATCACTGAATGAGTTATGAATCCTTCACCCAATGATATATATTGATCAAGGAAGAAGATAATATTTACTATATTTTTATTCCATGGGGGAACCTCAACAAGAAATGAACTTATCCTTTTATAGGCACCCCCAATTATCTTTATTAAATTAATAGAATTAGATACCATGTTCCATCTAATGGAACAAGTTATTGTTGATGTGTTCTACATTAAACACTTAAATAAATTGTTCTCAAGATTTAAATGATCCTTATTATGGACTAAAAACCAAAGAAAAATGTGTTGGAGGGATGTTGAAGATGCTTGCATCCCATACAAGGTATATCATAATACCTATTATATGATATAATGCTGGAAGAAAAAAAATATCATGGATTTATTATGATATCATCATATTGTAAGGTGTGATAATCATCTCATGAATATCACCCCATATAATTCTAGGAAATCATAATATATGAATCACCTAGTTTTAAGTGCATATCCATTAACATCTGCATGAAATTCCATGCATTTTGGTTTATTATGGGATGTTGGTTTTATTTTATATTATGGATTTTATGGGTGGATTTACTATATGTTCCTATGATATATGTAGTTAATGCCTCCCATATATACGTTTTATACCCTCAGTTATATTTGTCAAACCAGATCTTAATGGAGGTGGGCCTCAATGGTCACTCTCATATTTACAGTATGACCAAGAGGAGTTCCCAATGAGGGTGGGTTATGAAAAAGTGGTATCAAAGCTATGGATGAGAGTTAGGATGAAGAATGGAGTTAGGAACTGATGAGGATATCATGGGAATGGTTGGAAAACAATATTATTCAGACTTAATGTGTGATATATCAAGGGAGACTGAATAGTACATAGGTGATTATGCCACCCCATGATCCAATATAAGGACTTTAAGCCTAGAAAACACCCAAGGCATGATAATAATAATTGTTGGGTATAAACATAGGAGAGTTACATGAATTATGATTTTTTAAGATTGTGTATAAATTACACTGATATTAGGGAAATTAAAATGAATCTAATTAAAAGGACATTAAATGAATTTCATAATACTAGGAATAAGATTTTTCTTTCTACTTATAAAGATACTTATTTGTCATTATCCACCTGTGGTTTAAGTTGGTGAATTTTAGTAGTTTGATTCATTTTACTACCAGAGGATCCACTTATTCTAGGAGGATGATATTTAAAGGAATATGTTGTGTAAGTTATAACATAAAGGATTAGTGAAGTATGAGGATATTGTCTCTGATTTAGAAACTAAGTTCTAGATGGATGATCTTGAGATCACATTCAGTATGATTTGAGATAGTGTAGTGTAGAGACCCGAAGCTTGACGTACATGGAAAATACATTAATTTTGCGGAATACTTAATACATAATAAAAACAGACACACAAGGATCATAATAGTTTAGTGTCTTTGGAAACTTGGAATAAAATCTTCTAATCATGGTGAAAGATCTTCAACATCTCCCAATAAAGATCTTCCCTTTTTTTTCTCACCTAAAACCTTTCTTTATATCCTGGGGAAAAGAAAACATAAAAGGGGTGAGCTCAAATTCCCAATGATGGTAAACATAGAGAACATAAAACAATCCATAAACATTTGAATGCAAAAACTTTAACATAAAATCTAAACATCAAAATCTTGAGCAAAGACATGAATCTTGGAATTACGTAAGGCATATATCATAAGGTAACATCAATCATGATAAAATAGAATGGGAATAAAACATGTAATTGTGGAAACCATTAATCACATGATATGATTTCCATAGTATCCAAGGCATTACTGCCAAGACCATCTTAGTGGACAAAGTCCCTTTCTGAATCGAGTTCACTCCTCGTTCCAGTCCTGTATTATTGAACTGGTTTAACTTGCCGTTCCATCCATGTATATCTCATGAGATATAAATCTTTACCCAATGCATTGGAGGGAGATATAGGTCCCACCCATCTCATAATGAAATCATTCTTACTTGTGCCACAAAATAAACTTAAAACATTCATCATAACCCAAAGAATAAAATGGGTTTCATAAACATCATCCCATAATTTCATAATCCATATAAAACAAATGGAAATTTCATCATAAGAAAAGTGAACCATGTAAATCATAGAGACATTAAACTTGAAACATACACATATTAAATAATGCCATCTTAGATGGAAAATGGTTTTGATAAAACATTTGAAATGAATTCTTGAGGAAAATATCCTTTCTTCTTCAAAATCATTTTCTTTTCACAAAATGTCATACAATTTTAAAATAAAAGTATTTTGTTGAAAATATTCATGAAATCTTTTGGAAGAAGCTTCATGAAAATAAGACTTTATAAAACCGTAAAAATCTGTTCATGCCGTATAAGTTAAAAAAACATTCTTCTCATACTTTTGCCGGAAAAGTCAAAAAGTACCTCGTAACATAAACAAAAGAAAGATTACTTACATAACATGTAGTAAAAGTAAAAAATGGGTAAAAAGGACTTTAGACATACATGAAAAAACTTTTATAAAACATGGACATGGATGATAGAAATAACCCCAGTAAATACTTACGAATAAGCAATCTCAGATAAAAATGAGATTTGCAAAATTATCCCTTACCTTAGGTCCGATATGCTTCGTATGTATCCAAAACTCCTGTATAATGATTTAAATAATGTCATTGATTTATTAAAGAATCATATTCATTGTTATTATATCATATATGGTTCACTTATGACTTTATATTACCCGTTCCTTTGTAAATTCATGTTAAAGTAGCGTTTTGGGTAAAATCGTTTCATTTGTTGTTCGTGTTTTAACTTGTAATTATTCATATGATTACTTAGATCATGATTACTTACATCAAGAATGTAAAACATGATTTATATATAATATATATTCAGAATATACATATATATAATAGATCGATAAATGGAAAGAAATACACCGTTCATGGAGATGGTAGACCATACGTACGCATGAACGCTGTTTTCATTTCCTTATTGAATTGAATGGAATTAAGTAGATCACATAAATATATATATATATACATAAATCCAGTGGCATTATTATGTCATATATTTCATGATTACTTATTATATATACTTTATAATCATTCTTTAATGGTTAACATGGAGAGTGAATCTCATCGTGTCGTGGAGACGGTAGTCCGTACGTACGCACGAACGATGATATCATTCCCAAGATCATGGAATTGTATTAAAGTGTATGTATAATATTAAATAATAAATATCACTTTAAAATAATCATATATATTCATTACTTTCACCATTATACCCATCCAAGTAACGTGGTGGTGGAAAATAGATTACACCACGACGTGGAGACGGTATTCCGTACGTACGCACGCGCGATGATTTCATTTTCCATAGGATGGATAGATGGTGAAATATGGTTGTTTCATACTTATAATAACATATCAGTAGATGAGTTATACTGATGTTATTACCTCATAATGAAACAACTAAAAAAGAAGAAGTGGAAGAAGAAATAAAGTTGAAAGAATCGGTAACGGACATTACCTCTTCTTTGAAGCGCCTCTTTGAGACCTCCTCTTAGGGCACTAAAATTGGTCTTTGAAGAATAAAAGTATCTCTAGGATGTTTCTAGGGAAGTGGAGAAGATAATTTGGCAGGGTTTGGCCGAGCATGAAGGCTCAAAGTGGTGTGATGAAGAGAGGGAGGATGTTCCCTTTTATAAGGGAGGAGAGGGGCACCTTTGGAAATATAAGAAATATTAGTTTATATTAAATCCCAACCCCAAATAAAAACTTACAAAATGACTCATATATGAATATTAGATGCGATAGGGTCGTAATCTAATCAAAAAATAAAATTTATACATGTTAGGAATTTATTTTAAACATTATCAACTTGATTTATCCTTATTTAATCAATTTAATTTTATTTGTGGTAATAACATTCTAAATTTTAAATTATAACAAATAATTACTTATTTGTTGTGAATTGTCCATAATTGGATACTTTATAACATTTTAGACCATATAAATTTAAATTTATAATTTTTAAATATTTTTATGATTTTTAAACAATTTTATAATATGTTATTTTTATAAAATAACAATAGTGTCAATTTTGAAAATATTCATTTATTTGAATTTAAATAAAATATATACAGAAGATATGTTCAAAATAAAAGATTTAATAGATTAATAAAAGGTCATATGTGTCTAGAAAATTATTTTATCACATTAAATAGTTCATATAATATTTATTTTATTATTTTTAAACCATTTATTTGGTTTATCTCTTAATGAAATAATTACTACAACATTTTTGTATAATTATTTAATATACTTATTTGTTACATAAAAATTAAAAATAAAATACTATGATAAATATAAATCTATTACCTTTCACAATAATACTTTTACTCGAATTTATCATCTTAAAATCACAATATTTAAATTGTTATCTTTATTAAATTTTGAAGGTGAAAACTTTGGAATCATTTAAAATAAAATAATATAAGTGTCATAATCTCTTTTATAAGGCTCCAAATAGTCAAATATTCGACCATTGGATGGTTATGGTTTAAATTTACATGAAAAATAAGTTTTTTTTCAGGGTTTTGTGCCTTTTATGATCACTATTAGTTTAATAAAAACTATATTCTTGATTTTTCACTAGATAAACAATTTCTGCATCACTATTGTGTCACAATTAATGATAATTATTTAATCCCAAAAAAGTATAAATAAATTCATATGATGTAGATAATTTTATTATATTTCTGGAGACTATTTAGGTTCAAAGTTTCATGAAGTTTATCACTAAATTAAAATTATTATACTTATAAGATTTAAGAAAGTGACATGTTGTCACTTTCTTTGGTTTTAATAATAATTAAATTATTTTCATGGAAAAAAGTCCATTAAATGATTATAATCTGACCCTTAGGTGATATGGTTAGACTATTATTCATCAAATAGGATTTTGATAGGTGTTAGGGTAATTTTATAATCTTATATTTACCCTTAATTACCCGATTTACCTTTAACTATGGTAAATAAAATTTACCGCAGTTACTATTCATAATGCCCAAAAATAAAAAGTAGATTATTAACATAATTTGGAGCCATTGATTCCAAATATGGAATCAATTTTTCCAAATTCAATACACAAAAGTTGGAGAAATTAAATTAAAATTAATCCCATTGTCCAAAGAAAATGGGTTTTTGTTTAAAATATTGCAAAAGATTGAATTTATTTAACCTACGAATTCAATGTAAAATCAAGGCTAATGACATACATTATATTAAATTGTAAAAATATATTATATTTATACTTTAAAACCATTCAATATTATAATTTATCCACATAAGTTATTACGATGAAAAAAGTTGTTTTTAATTAAAATATAGCGTGTTTTTACTATTCATTAAAATATAAAAGTTATCAGAATAATATGAAAAATTTATCCAAGGTAAAATTTTATATCATTATTCCAAATAATAATTTTATTTTGTAAAATTGAACTTATAAACATGTCAAAAACTGTATTGAAAGTGGGATCGCCATCAAAAGGTAGCAAAACTGCAGTTTTTGAAAAATACTTATTTTACCCAAAAAATTTATTTTGTTCACATAAAATGTTTTAGAAAATTTATAAGATGAATAATAATGTTATAAAATTCAAAATTTGGTTAATTTTATTCATAACGGCTAGTTTGTGATAATATTATAACCATATATCGTTGTTTAGTGAAACTCGGTATTGCGTACAACACACGCTATCGAGGAAGGTCGCAATTGCGTGTAATGAAAGCCAAGTCAGGGTTGCATGTATTGCAAGACTCCTTTGTTGTTGCGTATAAAAAAATCCAACCATATTTCATTTATACATTGAATATATATATATATATACACTCAATGTTGCGTAGAATAAATTCTATCAAATGAACTTGAAATTGTGTGTAACACGATCCAAGAATTGTGTTGCGTATACTTCAAGCTAATACGGTGTTGCGTAGAGCACAAGATAATCTTGGTGTAGCATAAAACACATGACATCAAATAAATTAAAAAGAATACTTATCATAAAATCTCAGGGTGTTACACTCTACCCCCCTTAAAATGAATTTCGCCCCTGAAATTCGTCGGGGTTATAAATTGTTTAATACTTGAAAGTTTCTTTAGTAGAAACCCACATCGTAAAAACAGAATACCAAAACGTATCTTTAAAAACTGAAGTATGAAATTTAATGGTTACCCAAATTAACTAATCACTGGTTTTCCACATAGGAGAACATAGGTGAAAAAATATGGATATGGAATAAAAATCTAACCATAAAGTTCTGATGGAGAGTGGTAGAGGACATGGCTATGAAAAAGCCAACAATCACAAAGGCATAAATTTTTTATGATATAAGGTACCATCTGATTCATCGTATATAAGGGCACTAGGAAAACATTTTTTGTTTTCAAGATCATTTCCCTAAATTTGATGAATTAAAAGAAATACTTACATGATTTTGGTACAATCTCACTATTGTTCATGAGTTGAACAATTTACACTTCATCCCTAAAAGAAATGAAGTTGAATTTGTTATTCGTGATGTGTTAGCAGATCATGTGATAGAATGATGGTTCATTCCATCTGTTTCAAACAAAAGGTTAACAAAAGTTATAAGTCCATCTTATGGTTAGATTAATCGTATATGGTTCCAAAAATTAACTTATACTTTATTTATAATACTTCTTAATAAAATAAAAACACTTTCCACTATCCAGGGACTTCCTGTAGGCCAGTGGTAGGAGATAAAGGCCAGTCGCACTTCGGTTGTGGGTTCGATTCCCACAGCCTTGTCCGACGCGATGGGCTGTCGCCCGTTCTGCAGGTTTTCCTTTTTCTAAAACTAAATTACTATATCATCCCATCAATAATATCGAAAAAGGTTCTATCCTTAAACAATAATAACTTATGTCCAACATAATCCATTCCAATATTTAGGATTATCCATAATATTGTAGTCTATTGTCATATTATAGTGAAAACGATTACCAGAGATTTCATATAACAAGAATTTTAATACCATCGTTGATCCCCATATATCATAAGATATGTCTTGTTGGTCACATTCCAAACATTTGAAGGCCTTAATCATGTATTCTCTTGAAAAAATAATACCCATTGAATCTTAGTGAAAACATGAATGCTGTCAAAAGTTAACTCTTTCCACATACCAAAATCCAAAAATTCTATATACTCAAACCATGATATAACCTTCTCCTTATATCAGTCATGAGGTCATGAATACTATCAAACATTTAATTTTCTCCTTATCCCTTCATTATGCGCATATCATCTAATTTCCAAAAATACTGGTACCATTTATCACACACTTTCAAAACTCAAGGAAAGACAACAGTGTAACAATCCTTAGATGTCTCTTTATTCCATAGTACCATGAGATTACTTATACAACATTACACTTGATAAACATGTAATCATTCCACTACCTTCTTAAACCATTGACCGAGATTCAACAATTCTTTCATCTCAAATATCATTTTTAGTCTCTTCATCATCATCAACATAAATACTACCCATACAACCATACTAATTCTCTTCATGAGACTTTCCCTTAGGGCATTGGTTTGCATAATGCCCGTACATTCCACATTTAAAACATTTAACCATTGTTGATGTCGTAGCAATACCATTATCCTCATCCATGGTGTTAACTGAACCTTTTACTTTGCACTTACTAGCTTTGTGTCCTTTTCCACACCCAAAGCATCTTCCAGTTCCTTTGAAACATTCTCTTTGATGCCTCTTCCCACATGATTTACATAGGGGAAATTGAACTTTCTTTCCTCTATGATCATCATAAAACTCCATCTTTCTCTTATTAGCCGAGTCAGGAAACTTACCAAATTTGAGTTTATTGATCATATTATGAGATTGTTGATTCGGAATAATAATGATGTTTGGAATTACAAATCCCATTTCATTTGGTTGCTCATGAAGAATATCATTCCATTGTTCATAATATCCTCCATTATCGTGAATCATCTTGTTTCCAGCCATTTTCTAAAACCCAAAAAGAATAGTGTGAGAGACAAAAATCATAATCAAGGGGGAGTAACTTCAATATATAAAATCTTAGGTTTAATATAATATCGTTACCATAATTCTAGGACTATAACCTATACGTATACTTAACCTTACGGACATCCCTAGACAAACTGTATAAATATCTCTAGATATCTCACTAAAGTTCTCGCATCCTAGTTTCCAAAGGTTGACTAAACCTTTCATCAGATACCAACTGTAGAGACCTGAAGCTTGACGTACATGGAAAATACATTACTTTTGCGGAATACTTAATACATAATAAAAACATACACACAAGGATCGTAATAGTTTAGAGTCTTTGGAAACTTGGAATAAAATCTTCTAATCATGGTGAAAGATCTTCAACATCTCCCAATAAAGATCTTCCCTTTTTTTTTCTTACCTAAAACCTTTCTTTATATCCTGGGGAAAAGAAAACATAAAAGGGGTGATCTCAAATTCCCAGTGATGGTAAACATAGAGAACATAAAACAATCCATAAACATTTGAATGCAAAAACTTTAACATAAAATCTAAACATCAAAATATTGAGCAAAGACATGAATCTTGGAATTACGTAAGGCATATATCATAAGGTAACATCAATCATGATAAAATATAATGGGAATAAAACATGTAATTGTGGAAACCATTAAGCACATGATATGATTTCCATAGTATCCAAGGCATTACTGCCAAGACCATCTTAGTGGACAAAGTCCCTTTCTGAATCGAGTTCACTCCTCGTTCCAGTCCTGTATTACTGAACCAGTTTAACTTGCCGTTCCATCCATGTCTATCTCATGAGATATAAATCTTTACCCAATGAATTGGAGGGAGATATAGGTCCCACCCATCTCATAATGAAATCATTCTTACTTGTGCCACAAAATAAACTTAAAACATTCATCATAACCCAAAGAATAAAATGGGTTTCATAAACATCATCCCATCATTTCATAATCCATATAAAAAAATGGACATTTCATCATAAGAAAAGTGAACCATGTAAATCATAGAGACATTAAACTTGAAACATACACATATCAAATAATGTCATCTTAGATGGAAAATGGTTTTGATAAAATATTTGAAATGAATTCTTGAGGAAAATATCCTTTCTTCTTCAAAATCATTTTCTTTTCACAAAATGTCATACAATTTTAAAAGAAAAGAATTTTTTTGAAAATAGTCATGAAATATTTTGGAGGAAACTTCATTAAAATAAGTCTTTATAAAACCGTAAAAATCTGTTCGTGCCGTATAAGTTAAAAAAAAGATTCTTCTCGTACTTTTGCCAGAAAAGTCAAAAAGTACCTTGTAACGTAAAAAAAAGAAACATTCCTTACATAACATGTAGTAAAAGTAAAAAATGGGTAAAAAGGACTTTAAACATACATGAAAAAACTTTTATAAAATATGGACATGGATGATAGAAATAATCCCAGTAAATACTTACGAATAAGCAATCTCAGATAAAAATGAGATTTGCAAAATTATCCCTTACCTTAGGTCTGATATGATTCATACGTATCCAAAACTCCTGTATAATGATTTAAATAATGTCATTTACTTATTACAGAATCATATTCATTGTTATTATATAATATATGGTTCACTTATGAATTTATATTTCCCGTTCCTTTGTAAATTCATGTTAAAGTAGAGTTTTGGGTAAAATCGTTTCATTTGTCGTTCGTGTTTTAACTTGTAATTATTCATATGATTACTTAGATCATGATTAATTAAATCAAGAATGTAAAACATTATTTATATATAATATATATTCATAATATACATATATATAATAGATCTATAAATGGAAAGAAATACACTGTTCATGGAGACGATAGGCCGTACGTACGCATGAACGCTATTTTCGTTTCCTTATTGAATTGAATGGAATTAAGTATATGACATAAATATATATATAAACATAAATATAGTGGAATTATTATGTCATATATTTCATGATTACTAATTATATATACTTTATAATCATTCTTGAATGGTTAACATGGAGAGTGAATCTCATCGCGTCATGGAGACGGTAGTCCGTACGTACGCACGAGCGATGATATCATTCCCAAGATCGTGGAACTGTATTAAAGTGTATGTATAATATTAAAGAATAAATATCACTTTAAAATAATCATATATATTCATTACTTTCACCATTATACCCATCCAAGTAAGGTAGTGGTGGAAAATAGATTACACCACGGCGTGGATACGGTATTCTGTACGTACGCACGCGCGGTGATTTCATTTTCCGTAGGATGGATAGATGGTGAAATATGGTTGTTTCATACTTATAATAACATATAAGTATATGAGTGATACTGATGTTATTACCTCATAATGAAACAACTAAAAAAGAATAAGTGGAGGAATAAATAAAGTTGAAAGAATCAGTAACGAACATTACCTCTTCTTTGAAGCGCCTCTTTGAGACCTCCTCTTAGGGCACTAAAATTGGTCTTTGAAGAATAAAAGTATCTCTAGGATGTTTCTAGGGAAGTGGAGAAGATAATTTGGCAGGGTTTGTCCGATCTTGAAGACTCAAAGTGGTTTGATGAAGAGAGGGAGGAGGTTCCCTTTTATAAGGGAGGAGAGGGGCACCTTTGGAAATATAAGAAATATTAGTTTATATTAAATCCCAACCCCACATAAAAACTTCCAAAATGACTCATATCAGAATATTAGATGCCATAGGCTTGTAATCCCATCAACAAATAAAATTTATACATGTTAGGAATTTATTTTAAACATTATAAACTTGATTTATCCTTATTTAATCAATTTAATTTTATTTGTGGTAATAATATTCTAAATTTTAAATTATAACAAATAATTACTTATTTGTTGTGAATTGTCCATAATTGGATACTTTATAACATTTTAGACCATATAAATTTAAATTTATAATTTTTAAATATTTATTTGATTTTTAAACAATTTTATAATATGTTATTTTTATAAAATAACAATAGTGTCAATTTTGACACTATTCATTTATTTGAATTTAAATAAAATATATACAGAAGATATGTTCAAAATAAAAGCTTTAATAGATTAATAAAAGGTCATATGTGTCTAGAAAATTAGTTTAACACATTAAATAGTTCATATAATATTTATTTTATTATTTTTAAAACCATTTATTTGGTTTATCTCTTAATAAAATAATTACTACAACATTTTTTTATAATTATTTAATATACTTATTTGTTGCATAAAAATTAAAAATAAAATATTATTATGAATATAAGTCTATTAAATTTCACAATAATACTTTTACTCAAATTTATCATCTCAAAATCACAATATTTAAATTGTTATCTTTATTAAATTATGAAGGTGACAACTTTGGAATCATTTAAAATAAAATAATATAAGTGTCATAATCACTTTTATAAGGCTCCAAATGGTCAAATATTCTAGCATTGGATGGTTATGGTTTAAATTTACTTGACCAATAAGTTTTGGTCAGGGTTTTGTGCCTTTTATGATCACTATTAGTTTAATAAAAACTATATTCTTAATTTTTCACTAGATAAACAATTTCTGCATCACTATTGTGTCGCAATTAATGATAATTATTTAATCCCTAAAAACTACAAATAAATTCATATGATGTAGATAATTTTATTATATTTCTGGAGACTATTTAGGTTCTAAGTTTCATGAAGTTTATCACTAAATTAAAATTATTATACTTATAAGATTTAAGAAAGTGACATGTTGTCACTTTCTTTGGTTTTAATAATAATTAAATTATTTTCATGGACAAAAGTCCATTAAATGATTATAATCTGACCCTTAGGTGATATGGGTAGACTATTATTCATCAAATAGGATTTTGACAGGTGTTAGGGTAATTTTATAATCTTATATTTACCCTTAATTACCCGATTTACCTTTAACTATGGTAAATAAAATTTACCGTAGTTACTATTCATAATGCCCAAAAATAAAAAGTAGATTATTAAAATAATTTGGAGCCATTGATTCCAAATATGGAATCAATTTTTCCAAATTCAATACACAAAAGTTGCAGAAATTAAATTAAAATTAATCCCATTGTCGAAAGAAAATGGGTTTTTGTTTAAAATATTGCAAAAGATTGAATTTATTTAACCTACGAATTCAATGTAAAATCAAGGCTAATGACATACATTATATTAAATTGTAAAAATATATTCTATTTATACTTTAAAACCATTCAATATTATAATTTATCCACATAAGTTATTACGGTGAAAAAATTTGTTTTTAATTAAAATATAGCGTGTTTTTACTATTCATTAAAATATGAAAGTTATCAGAATAATATGAAAAATTTATCCAAGGTAAAATTTTATATCCTTATTCCAAAGAATAATTTTATTTTGTAAAATTGAACTTATAAACATGTCAAAAACTATATTTAAAGTGGGATCGCCATCAAAAGGTAGCAAAACTCCAGTTTTTGAAAAATACTTATTTTACCCAAAAAATTTATTTTGTTCACATAAAATGTTTTAGAAAATTTATAAGATGAATAATAATGTTATAAAATTCAAAATTTGGTTAATTATATTCATAACGGCTAGTTTGTGATAATATTATAACCATATATCGTTGTTTAGTGAAACTCGGTATTGCGTACAACACACGCTATCGAGGAAGGTCGCAATTGCGTGTAATGAAAGCCAAGTCAGGGTTGCATGTATTGCAAGACTCCTTTGTTGTTGCGTATAAAAAAATCCAACCATATTTCATTTATACATTGAATATATATATATATACACTCAATGTTGCGTAGAATAAATTCTATCAAATGAACTTGAAATTGTGTGTAACACGATCCAAGAATTGTGTTGCGTATACTGCAAGCTAATACGGTGTTGCGTATAGAACAAGATAATCTTGGTGTAGCATAAAACACATGACATCAAATAAATTAAAAAGAATACTTATCACAAAATCTCAGGGTGTTACATTCTACCCCCCTTAAAATGAATTTCGCCCCCGAAATTCGTCGGGGTTATAAATTGTTTAATACTTGAAAGTTTATTTAGTAGAAACCCACATCGTAAAAACAGAATACCAAAACGTATCTTTAAAAACTGAAGTATTAAATTTAATGGTTACCCAAATTAACTAATCACTGGTTTTCCACATAGGAGAACATAGGTGAAAAAATATGGATATGGAAGAAAAATCTAACCATCAAGTTCTGATGGAGAGTGGTAGAGGACATGGCTATGAAAAAGCCAACAATCACAAAGGAATAAATTTGTTATGATATAAGGTACCATCTGATTCATCGGATATAAGGGCACTAGGAAAACATTTTTTGTTTTCAAGATCATTTCCTTAAATTTGATGAATTAAAAGAAATACTTACATGATTTTGGTACAATCTCACTATTGTTCATGAGTTGAACAATTTACACTTCATCCCTTAAAGAAATGAAGTTGAATTTGTTATTCGTGATGTGTTAGCAGATCATGTGATAGAATGATGGTTCATTCCATCTGTTTCAAACAAAAGGTTAACAAAATTTATTAGTCCATCTTATGGTTAGATTAATCGTATATGGTTCCAAAAATTAACTTATACTTTATTTATCATAATGCTTAATAAAATAAAACCACTTTCCACTATCCAGGGACTTCTTGTAGGCCAGTGGTAGGAGATAAAGGCCAGTCGCACTTCGGTTGTGGGTTCGATTCCCACAGCCTTGTCCGACGCGATGGGCTGTCGCCCGTTCTGCAGGTTTTCCTTTTTCTAAAACTAAATTACTATATCATCCCATCAATAATATCGAAAAAGGTTCTATCCTTAAACAATACTAACTTATGTCCAATATAATCCATTCCAATATTTAGGATTATCCATAATATTGTAGTCTATTGTCATATTATAGTGAAAACGATTACCAGAGATTTCATATAACAAGCATGTTAATACCATCGTTGATCCCCATATATCATAAGATATGTCTTGTTGGTCACATTCCAAACATTCGAAGGCCTTAATCATGTATTCTCTTGAAAAAATAATACCCATTGAATCTTAGTGAAAACATGAATGCTGTCAAAAGTTAACTCTTTCCACATACCAAAATCCAAAAATTCTATATACTCAAACCATGATATAACCTTCTCCTTATATCAGTCATGAGGTCATGAATACCATCAAACATTTAATTTTCTCCTTATCCCTTCATTATGCGCATATCATCTACTTTCCAAAAATACTGGTACCATTCATCACACACTTTCAAAACTCAAGGAAAGACAACAATGTAACAATCCTTAGATGTCTCTTTATTCCATAGTACCATGAGATTACTTATACAACATTACACTTGATAAACATGTAATCATTCCACTACCTTCTTAAACCATTGACCGAGATTCAACAATTCTTTCATCTCAAATATCATTTTTAGTCTCTTCATCATCATCAACATAAATACTACCCATACAACCATACTAATTCTCTTCATGAGACTTTCCCTTAGGGAATTGGTTTGCATAATGCCTGTACATTCCACATTTAAAACATTTAACCATTGTTGATGTCGTAGCAATACCATTATCCTCATCCATGGTGTTAACTGAACCTTTTACTTTGCACTTACTAGCTTTGTGTCCTTTTCCACACCCAAAGCATCTTCCAGTTCCTTTGAAACATTCTCTTTGATGCCTCTTCCCACATGATTTACATAGGGGAAATTGAACTTTCTTTCCTCTATGATCATCATAAAACTCCATCTTTCTCTTATTAGCCGAGTCAGGAAACTTACCAAATTTGAGTTTATTGATCATATTATGAGATTGTTGATTCGGAATAATAATGATGTTTGGACTTCCAAATCCCATTTCATTTGGTTGCTCATGAAGAATATCATTCCATTGTTCATAATATCCTCCATTATCGTGAATCATCTTGTTTCCAGCCATTTTATAAAACCCAAAAAGAATAGTGTGAGAGACAAAAATCATAATCAAGGGGGAGTAACTTCAATATATAAAATCTTAGGTTTAATCTAATATCGTTACCATAATTCTAGGACTATAACCTATACTTATACTTAACCTTATGGACATCCCTAGACAAACTGTATAAATATCTCTAGATATCTCACTAAAGTTCTCGCATCCTAGTTTCCAAAGGTTGACTAAACCTTTCATCTGATACCAACTGTAGATACCTGAAGCTTGACGTACATGGAAAACACATTACTTTTGCAGAATACTTAATACATAATAAAAACAGACACACAAGGATCGTAATAGTTTAGTGTCTTTGGAAACCCGGAATAAAATCTTCTAATAGTGGTGAAAGATCTTCAAAATCTCCCAATAAAGATCTTCCATTTTTTTTCTTACCTAAAACCTTTCTTTATATCTTGGGGAAAAGAAAACATAAAAGGGGTGAGCTCAAATTCCCAGTAAGGGTAAACATAGAGAACATAAAACAATCCATAAACATTTGAATGCAAAAACTTGAACATAAAATCTAAACATCAAAATCTTGAGCAAAGACATGAATCTTGGAAGTACGTAAGGCATATATCATAAGGGAACATCAATCATGATAAAATATCATGGGAATAAAACATGTAATTGTGGAAACCATTAAGAACATGATATTATTTCCATAGTAGCCAAGGCATTACTGCCAAGACCATCTTAGTGGACAAAGTCCCTTTCTAAATTGAGTTCACTCCTCGTTCTAGTCCTGTATTACTGAACCAGTTTAACTTGCCATTCCAGCCATGTCTATCTCATGAGATATAAATCTTTACCCAATGAATTGGAGGGAGATATAGGTCCCACCCATCTCATAATGAAATCATTCTTACTTGTGCCACATAATAAACTTAAAACATTCATCATAACCTAAAGAATAAAATGGGTTTCATAAACATCATCCCATCATTTCATAATCCATATAAAAAAAATGGACATTTCATCATAAGAAAAGTGAACCATGTAAATCATAGAGACATTAAACTTGAAACATACACATATCAAATAATTTCATCTTAGATGGAAAATGGTTTTGATAAAATATTTGAAATGAATTCTTGAGGAAAATATCCTTTCTTCTTCAAAATCATTTTCTTTTCACAAAATGTCATACAATTTTGAAAGAAAAGAATTTTGTTGAAAATAGTCATGAAATATTTTGGAGGAAACTTCATGAAAATAAGTCTTTATAAAACCGTAAAAATCTGTTCGTGCTGTATAAGTTAAAAAAACATTCTTCTCTTACTTTTTCCAGAAAAGTCAAAAAGTACCTTGTAACGTAAAAAAAAGAAACATTCCTTACATAACATGTAGTAAAAGTAAAAAATGGGTAAAAAGGACTTTAAACATACATGAAAAAACTTTTATAAAAGATGGACATGGATGATAGAAATAACCCCAGTAAATACTTACGAATAAGCAATCTCAGATAAAAATGAGATTTGCAAAATTATCCCTTACCTTAGGTATGATATGATTCATACGTATCCAAAACTCCTGTATAATGATTTAAATAATGTCATTTACTTATTAAAGAATCCTATTCGTTGTTATTATATAATATATGGTTCACTTATGACTTTATATTTCCCGTTCCTTTGTAAATTCATGTTAAAGTAGCGTTTTGGGTAAAACCGTTTCATTTGTCGTTCGTGTTTTAACTTGTAATTATTCATATGATTAATTAGATCATGATTACTTAAATCAAGAATTTAAAACATTATTTATATATAATATATATTCATAATATACATATATATAATAGATCTATAAATGGAAAGAAATACACCGTTCATGGAGACGATAGGCCGTACGTACGGATGGACGCTATTTTCGTTTCCTTATTGAATTGAATGGAATTAAGTAGATGACATAAATATATATATAAACATAAATATAGTGGCATTATTATGTCATATATTTCATGATTACTAATTATATATACTTTATAATCATTCTTGAATGGTTAACATGGAGAGTGAATCTCATCGTGTCATGGAGACGGTAGTCCGTACGTACGCACGAGCGATGATATCATTCCCAAGATCGTGGAACTGTATTAAAGTGTATGTATAATATTAAAGAATAAATATAACTTTAAAATAATCATATATATTCATTACTTTCACCATTATACCCATCCAAGTAAGGTGGTGGTGGAAAATAGATTACACCACGGCGTGGATACGGTATTCTGTACGTACGCACGCGCGGTGATTTCATTTTCCATAGGATGGATAGATGGTGAAATATGTTTGTTTCATAATTATAATAACATATAAGTATATGAGTGATACTGATGTTATTACCTCATAATGAAACAACTAAAAAAGAATAAGTGGAGGAATAAATAAAGTTGAAAGAATCAGTAACGGACATTACCTCTTCTTTGAAGCGCCTCTTTGAGACCTCGTCTTAGGGCACTAAAATTGGTCTTTGAAGAATAAAAGTATCTCTAGGATGTTTCTAGGGAAGTTGAGAAGATAATTTTGCAGGGTTTGGCCGAGCTTGAAGACTCAAAGTGGTTTGATGAAGAGAGGGAGGAGGTTCCCTTTTATAAGGGAGGAGAGGGGCACCTTTGGAAATATAAGAAATATTAGTTTATATTAAATCCCAACCCCACATTAAAACTTCCAAAATGACTCATATCAGAATATTAGATTCCATAGGCTTGTAATCTCATCAACCAATAAAATTTATACATGTTAGGAATTTATTTTAAACATTATCAACTTGATTTATCCTTATTTAATCAATTTAATTTTATTTGTGGTAATAATATTCTAAATTTTAAATTATAACAAATAATTACTTATTTGTTGTGAATTGTCCATAATTGGATACTTTATAACATTTTAGACCATATAAATTTAAATTTATAATTTTTAAATATTTTTTTGATTTTTAAACAATTTTATAATATGTTATTTTTATAAAATAACAATAGTGTCAATTTTGACACTATTCATTTATTTGAATTTAAATAAAATATATACAGAAGATATGTTCAAAATAAAAGCTTTAATAGATTAATAAAAGGTCATATGTGTCTAGAAAATTAGTTTAACACATTAAATAGTTCATATAATATTTATTTTATTATTTTTAAAACCATTTATTTGGTTTATCTCTTAATAAAATAATTACTACAACATTTTTTTATAATTATTTAATATACTTATTTGTTGCATAAAAATTAAAAATAAAATCTTATTATGAATATAAGTTTATTAAATTTCACAATAATACTTTTACTCAAATTTATCATCTTAAAATCACAATATTTAAATTGTTATCTTTATTAAATTATGAAGGTGACAACTTTGGAATCATTTAAAATAAAATAATATAAGTGTCATAATCACTTTTATAAGGCTCCAAATGGTAAAATATTCTACCATTGGATGGTTATGGTTTAAATTTACATGACCAAAAAGTTTTGGTCAGGGTTTTGTGCCTTTTATGATCACTATTAGTTTAATAAAAACTATATTCTTGATTTTTCACTAGATAAACAATTTCTGCATCACTATTGTGTCACAATTAATGATAATTATTTAATCCCTAAAAATTATAAATAAATTCATATGATGTAGATAATTTTATTATATTTCTGGAGACTATTTAGGTTCGAAGTTTCATGAAGTTTATCACTAAATTAAAATTATTATACTTATAAGATTTAAGAAAGTGACATGTTGTCACTTTCTTTGGTTTTAATAATAATTAAATTATTTTCATGGACAAAAGTCCATTAAATTATTATAATCTGACCCTTAGGTGATATGGGTAGACTATTATTCATCAAATAGGATTTTGACAGGTGTTAGGGTAATTTTATAATCTTATATTTACCCTTAATTACCCGATTTACCTTTAGCTATGGTAAATAAAATTTACCGTAGTTACTATTCATAATGCCCAAAAATAAAAAGTAGATTATTAACATAATTTGGAGCCATTGATTCTAAATATGGAATCAATTTTTCCAAATTCAATACAAAAAAGTTGCAGAAATTAAATTAAAATTAATCCCATTGTCGAAAGAAAATGGGTTTTTGTTTAAAATATTGCAAAAGATTGAATTTATTTAACCTACGAATTCAATGTAAAATCAAGGCTAATGACATACATTATATTAAATTGTAAAAATATATTCTATTTATACTTTAAAACCATTCAATATTATAATTTATCCACATAAGTTATTACGATGAAAAAAGTTGTTTTTAATTAAAATATAGCGTGTTTTTACTATTCATTAAAATATGAAAGTTATCAGAATAATATGAAAAATTTATCCAAGGTAAAATTTTATATCCTTATTCCAAAGAATAATATTATTTTGTAAAATTGAACTTATAAACATGTCAAAAACTATATTTAAAGTGGGATCGCCATCAAAAGGTAGCAAAACTGCAGTTTTTGAAAAATACTTATTTTACCCAAAAAATTTATTTTGTTCACATAAAATGTTTTAGAAAATTTATAAGATGAATAATAATGTTATAAAATTCAAAATTTGGTTAATTCTATTCATAAGGGCTAGTTTGTGATAATATTATAACCATATATCGTTGTTTAGTGAAACTCAGTATTGCGTACAACACACGCTATCGAGGAAGGTCGCAATTGCGTGTAATGAAAGCCAAGTCAGGGTTGCATGTATTGCAAGACTCCTTTGTTGTTGCGTATAAAAAAATCCAACCATATTTCATTTATACATTGAATATATATATATATACACTCAATGTTGCGTAGAATAAATTCTATCAAATGAACTTGAAATTGTGTGTAACACGATCCAAGAATTGTGTTGCGTATACTGCAAGCTAATACAGTGTTGCGTAGAGAACAAGATAATCTTGGTGTAGCATAAAACACATGACATCAAATAAATTAAAAAGAATACTTATCATAAAATCTCAGGGTGTTACATTCTACCCCCCTTAAAATGAATTTCACCCCCAAAATTCGTCGGGGTTATAAATTGTTTAATACTTGAAAGTTTCTTTAGTAGAAACCCACATCGTAAAAACAGAATACCAAAACGTATCTTTAAAAACTGAAGTATGAAATTTAATGGTTACCCAAATTAACTAATCACTGGTTTTCCACATAGGAGAACATAGGTGAAAAAATATGGATATGGAAGAAAAATCTAACCATCAAGTTCTGATGGAGAGTGGTAGAGGACATGGCTATGAAAAAGCCAACAATCACAAAGGCATAAATTTGTTATGATATAAGGTACCATCTGATTCATCGGATATAAGGGCACTAGGAAAACATTTTTTGTTTTCAAGATCATTTCCCTAAATTTGATGAATTAAAAGAAATACTTACATGATTTTGGTACAATCTCACTATTGTTCATGAGTTGAACAATTTACACTTCATCCCTTAAAGAAATGAAGTTGAATTTGTTATTCGTGATGTGTTAGCAGATCATGTGATAGAATGATGGTTCATTCCATCTGTTTCAAACAAAAGGTTAACAAAAGTTATAAGTCCATCTTATGGTTAGATTAATCATGTATGGTTCCAAAAATTAACTTATACTTTATTTATCATACTGCTTAATAAAATAAAACCACTTTCCACTATCCAGGGACTTCCTGTAGGCCAGTGGTAGGAGATAAAGGCCAGTCGCACTTCAGTTGTGGGTTCGATTCCCACAGCCTTGTCCGACGCGATGGGCTGTCGCCCGTTCTGCAGGTTTTCCTTTTTCTAAAACTAAATTACTATATCATCCCATCAATAATATCGAAAAAGGTTCTATCCTTAAACAATACTAACTTATGTCCAACATAATCCATTCCAATATTTAGGATTATCCATAATATTGTAGTCTATTGTCATATTATAGTGAAAACGATTACCAGAGATTTCATATAACAAGAATGTTAATACCATCGTTGATCCCCATATATCATAAGATATGTCTTGTTGGTCACATTCCAAACATTCGAAGGCCTTAATCATGTATTCTCTTGAAAAAATAATACCCATTGAATCTTAGTGAAAACATGAATGCTGTCAAAAGTTAACTCTTTCCACATACCAAAATCCAAAAATTCTATATACTCAAACCATGATATAACCTTCTCCTTATATCAGTCATGAGGTCATGAATACTATCAAACATTTAATTTTCTTCTTATCCCTTCATTATGCGCATATCATCTACTTTCCAAAAATACTGGTACCATTCATCACACACTTTCAAAACTCAAGGAAAGACAATAGTGTAACAATCCTTATATGTCTCTTTATTCCATAGTACCATGAGATTACTTATACAACATTACACTTGATAAACATGTAATCATTCCACTACCTTCTTAAACCATTGACCGAGATTCAACAATTCTTTCATCTCAAATATCATTTTTAGTCTCTTAATCATCATCAACATAAATACTACCCATACAACCATACTAATTCTCTTCATGAGACTTTCCCTTAGGGAATTGGTTTGCATAATTCCCGTACATTCCACATTTAAAACATTTAACCATTGTTGATATCGTAGAAATACCATTATCCTCATCCATGGTGTTAACTGAACCTTTTACTTTTCACTTACAAGCTTTGTGTCCTTTTCCACACCCAAAGCATCTTCCAGTTCCTTTGAAACATTCTCTTTGATGCCTCTTCCCACATGATTTACATAGGGGAAATTGAACTTTCTTTCCTCTATGATCATCATAAAACTCCATATTTCTCTTATTAGCCGAGTCAGGAAACTTACCAAATTTGAGTTTATTGATCATATTATGAGATTTTTGATTCGGAATAATAATGATGTTTGGACTTCCAAATCCCATTTCATTTGGTTTCTCATGAAGAATATCATTCCATTGTTCATAATATCCTCCATTATCGTGAATCATCTTGTTTCCAGCCATTTTCTAAAACCCAAAAAGAATAGTGTGAGAGACAAAAATCATAATCAAGGGGGAGTAACTTCAATATATAAAATCTTAGGTTTAATCTAATATCGTTACCATAATTCTAGGACTATAACCTATACTTATACTTAACCTTACGGACATCCCTAGACAAACTGTATAAATATCTCTAGATATCTCACTAAAGTTCTCGCATCCTAGTTTCCAAAGGTTGACTAAACCTTTCATCTGATACCAACTGTAGAGACCTGAAGCTTGACGTACATGGAAAACACATTACTTTTGCAGAATACTAAATACATAATAAAAACAGACACACAAGGATCGTAATAGTTTAGTGTCTTTGGAAACCCGGAATAAAATCTTCTAATAGTGGTGAAAGATCTTCAAAATCTCCCAATAAAGATCTTCCCTTTTTTTTTTCTTACCTAAAACCTTTCTTTATATCTTGGGGAAAAGAAAACATAAAAGGGGTGAGCTCAAATTCCCAGTAAGGGTAAACATAGAGAACATAAACAATCAATAAACATTTGAATGCAAAAACTTGAACATAAAATCTAAACATCAAAATCTTGAGCAAAGACATGAATCTTGGAAGTACGTAAGGCATATATCATAAGGGAACATCAATCATGATAAAATAGAATGGGAATTAAACATGTAATTGTGGCAACCATTAAGAACATGATATGATTTCCATAGTAGCCAAGGCATTACTGCCAAGACCATCTTAGTGGACAAAGTCCCTTTCTAAATTGAGTTCACTCCTCGTTCTAGTCCTGTATTACTGAACCAGTTTAACTTTCCATTCCAGCCATTTCTATATCATGAGATATAAATCTTTACCCAATGAATTTGAGGGAGATATAGGTCCCACCCATCTCATAATGAAATCATTCTTACTTGTGCCACAAAATAAACTTAAAACATTCATCATAACCCAAAGAATAAAATGGGATTCATAAACATCATCCCATCATTTCATAATCCATATAAAAAATGGACATTTCATCATAAGAAAAGTGAACCATGTAAATCATAGAGACATTAAACTTGAAACATACACATATCAAATAATGTCATCTTAGATGGAAAATGGTTTTGATAAAATATTTGAAATGAATTCTTGAGGAAAATATCCTTTCTTCTTCAAAATCATTTTCTTGTCAGAAAATGTCATACAATTTTAAAAGAAAAGATTTTTTTTTGAAAATAGTCATGAAATATTTTGGAGGAAACTTCATGAAAATAAGTCTTTATAAAACCGTAAAAATCTGTTCGTGCCGTATAAGTTAAAAAAAACATTCTTCTCGTACTTTTGCCAGAAAAGTCAAAAAGTACCTTGTAACGTAAAAAAAAGAAACATTCCTTACATAACATGTAGTAAAAGTAAAAAATGGGTAAAAAGGACTTTAAACATACATGAAAAAACTTTTATAAAATATGGACATGGATGATATAAATAACCCCAGTAAATACTTACGAATAAGCAATCTCAGATAAAAATGAGATTTGCAAAATTATCCCGTACCTTAGGTCTGATATGATTTATACGTATCCAAAACTCCTGTATAATTATTTAAATAATGTCATTTACTTATTACAGAATCATATTCGTTTTTATTATATAATATATGGTTCACTTATGACTTTATATTTCCCGTTCCTTTGTAAATTCATGTTAAAGTAGCGTTTTGGGTAAAATCGTTTCATTTGTCGTTCGTGTTTTAACTTTTAATTATTCATATGATTACTTAGATCATGATTACTTAAATCAAGAATGTAAAACATTATTTATATATAATATATATTCATAATATAAATATATATAATAGATCTATAAATGGAAAGAAATACACCGTTCATGGAGACGATAGGCCGTATGTATGCATGAACGCTATTTTCGTTTCCTTATTGAATTGAATGGAATTAAGTAGATGACATAAATATATATATAAACATAAATCTAGTGGAATTATTATGTCATATATTTCATGATTACTAATTATATATACTTTATAATCATTCTTGAATGGTTAACATGGAGAGTGAATCTCATCGCGTCATGGAGACGGTAGTCCGTACGTACGCACGAGCGATGATATCATTCCCAAGATCGTGGAACTGTATTAAAGTGTATGTATAATATTAAAGAATAAATATCACTTTAAAATAATCATATATATTCATTACTTTCACCATTATACCCATCCAAGTAAGGTCGTGGTGGAAAATAGATTACACCACGGCGTGGATACGGTATTCTGTACGTACGCACGCGCGGTGATTTCATTTTCCGTAGGATGGATAGATGGTGAAATATGGTTGTTTCATACTTATAATAACATATAAGTATATGAGTGATACTGATGTTATTACCTCATAATGAAACAACTAAAAAAGAATAAGTGGAGGAATAAATAAAGTTGAAAGAATCAGTAACGGACATTACCTCTTCTTTGAAGCGCCTCTTTGAGACCTCCTCTTAGGGCACTAAAATTGGTCTTTGAAGAATAAAAGTATCTCTAGGATGTTTCTAGGGAAGTTTAGAAGATAATTTGGCAGGGTTTGGCCGAGCTTGAAGACTCAAAGTGGTTTGATGAAGAGAGGGAGGAGGTTCCCTTTTATAAGGGAGGAGAGGGGCACCTTTGGAAATATAAGAAATATTAGTTTATATTAAATCCCAACCCCACATAAAAACTTCCAAAATGACTCATATCAGAATATTAGATGCCATAGGCTTGTAATATCATCAACCAATAAAATTTATACATGTTAGGAATTTATTTTAAACATTATCAACTTGATTTATCCTTATTTAATCAATTTAATTTTATTTGTGGTAATAATATTCTAAATTTTAAATTATAACAAATAATTACTTATTTGTTGTGAATTGTCCATAATTGGATACTTTATAACATTTTAGACCATATAAATTTAAATTTATAATTTTTAAATATTTTTTTGATTTTTAAACAATTTTATAATATGTTATTTTTATAAAATAACAATAGTGTCAATTTTGACACTATTCATTTATTTGAATTTAAATAAAATATATACAGAAGATATGTTCAAACTAAAATATTTAATAGATTAATAAAAGGTCATATGTGTCTAGAAAATTAGTTTAACACATTAAATAGTTCATATAATATTTATTTTATTATTTTTAAAACCATTTATTTGGTTTATCTCTTAATAAAATAATTACTACAACATTTTTTTATAATTATTTAATATACTTATTTTTTGCATAAAAATTAAAAATAAAATCTTATTATGAATATAAGTCTATTAAATTTCACAATAATACTTTTACTCAAATTTATCATCTTAAAATAACAATATTTAAATTGTTATCTTTATTAAATTATGAAGGTGACAACTTTGGAATCATTTAAAATAAAATAATATAAGTGTCATAATCACTTTTATAAAGCTCAAAATGGTCAAATATTATACCATTGGATGTTTATGGTTTAAATTTACACGACCAATAAGTTTTGGTCAGGGTTTTGTGCCTTTTATGATCACTATTAGTTTAATAAAAACTATATTCTTGATTTTTCACTAGATAAACAATTTCTGCATCACTATTGTGTCACAATTAATGATAATTATTTAATCCCTAAAAATTATAAATAAATTCATATGATGTAGATAATTTTATTATCTTTCTGGAGACTATTTAGTTTCGAAGTTTCATGAAGTTTATCACTAAATTAAAATTATTATACTTATAAGATTTAAGAAAGTGACATGTTGTCACTTTCTTTGGTTTTAATAATAATTAAATTATTTTCATGGACAAAAGTCCATTAAATGATTCTAATACGACCCTTAGGTGATATGGGTAGACTTTTAGTCATCCAATAGGATTTTTACAGGTATTAGGGTAATTTTATAATCTTATATTTACCCTTAATTACCCGATTTACCTTTAACTATGGTAAATAAAATTTACCGTAGTTACTATTCATAATGCCCAAAAATAAAAAGTAGCTTATTAACATAATTTGGAGCCACTGATTCTAAATATGGAATCCATTTTTCCAAATTCAATACACAAAAGTTGCAGAAATTAAATTAAAATTAATCCCGTTGTCGAAAGAAAACGAGTTTTTGTTTAAAACATTGCAAAAGATTGAATTTATTTAACCTACGAATTCAATGTAAAATCAAGGATAATGACATAAATTATATTAAATGGTAAAAATATATTGTATTTATACTTTAAAACTATTCAATATTATAATTTATCCACATAAGTTATTACGATGAAAAAAGTTGTTTTTAATTAAAATATAGCGTGTTTTTACTATTCATTAAAATATGAAAGTTATCAGAATAATATGAAAAATTTATCCAAGGTAAAATTTTATATGCTTATTCCAAAGAATAATTTTATTTTGTAAATTTGAACTTATAAACATGTCAAAAACTAGATTTAAAGTGGGTGCGCCATCAAAAGGCGGCAAAACTGCATTTTTTGAAAAATACTTATTTTACCCGAAAAATTTATTTTGTTCAGATAAAATGTTTTAGAAAATTTATAAGATGAATAATAATGTTATAAAATTAAAAATGTGGATAATTCTATTCATAACAGCTAGTTTGTGATAATATTATAATTATATATCGTTATTTAGTGAAACTCGGTATTGCGTACAACACACACTATCGAGGAAGGTCGCGATTGCGTGTAATGAAATCCAAGTCAGGGCTACCTGTATTGCAAGACTCTTTTGTTGTTGCGTATAACAAAATCCAACCATATTTCATTTATACATTGAATATATATATTTATATACACACTCAATATTGCGTAGAATAACTTCTATCAAGTGAACTTGAAATTGTGTGTAACACGATCCAAGAATTGTGTTGCGTATACTGAAAGCTAATACGGTGTTGTGTATAGCACAAGATAATATTAGTGTAGCATAAAACACATGACATCAAATAAATTAAAAACAATACTTATCATAAAATCTCAGGGTGTTACATGTAGTGTATTTGGATCCAATTGACATCAGTTATATGGGCAGGTTCACTAATGGTTGATTTTGTACCTTAGGGACTAGAAATAGGAGGATGTTTTATGGGATGGTTTTTAATGGATGTTTTATGCACAATTCCTATTATTAATGATAGGGGTAGAGAAGAGGTAGGAGATTCTCCCCATTTAGTAAGGGATCCTGAGCATGCAAAATCTTAATATTCATTTCAATGACCTTCTTTTATTCACCCCTAACCTCTTTCTAGATGAAGAATCTAGAGCATGACATTCAGAAGAGGCACCATGTCTCATAATTCGCTATTGTGTCACCCCATTTACATTTATTATATATTTGGAGGTGCAGAAGAAGGCTTAGGTGATTAAGAGGATACATGTATAGATATGATTGTCTTGGGAGGGGAGTTGTCATTTCTCTTCAAGGAACAAGAATGCTGGTGGAGAATCTTAGAAGGGTGACCTTATTCCAACCTACAGGGATTCAGCCCCCAGTATATTCCTATCATTTCTCTGGAGCTAGTAGTTTTCATGTTTCCACCTGGGTATTTGTTCATATATGATTCATTTGTGGTGGTCATGTCCATCAACGATATCAATGCTTGAATATTCTTAGGGACTAATATAGTGTAGGATTCTAGATTCCTTATCATCCTCAATAGTAATAGTTTTTTCAAAGGTTGTATCAATAGTAGGGATACTTGAATTATGTTATATCTAGAGGAGATGAAGCTGGTAGAGGTCAAACTCATGATCCCCCAATAAGGGACATAGGGATAAATGTGGTTATATAGGTGGTTCTTAGCAATGATACAAAGGATCTGGAAATGGAATGTTTTATGTAGTGGATATACCAGTGCTGGGTGGGCCATATATTGTTCTAGGTACCATTTTACAATATTCTACTCTAGGTTTCACCTCATTTTATTCTAGGGTATCATATTTTTTTATTTCTCTCACCTTGTTTTGAGGCTTGGGAATTAGGGGGGAGTGGCTTCTAGTGACCCTAGTTTTTACCATGCTAATTTGATTTCAGACCAATTTGTTTGATATTTTCTAGGGATTTGAGATGATGATGAGGAATCACCAGTCATTGGGGGACTTTTTTTTCTTTAGATATAACCATAAAATGTTATTCTTGATATAGATTGCTGTATTAAATGAATACGATCATTGATTATTTCTATAGGTGAGTCATGTTTTATAATATATAGGTCTTTTATGTGGTATTAATTAGAGAGTGAGACCATAAGATGGGTCTAAGGTATATAAAGTTATTATCATCTTAGTTAGTGATTATTTTTTTGGACTTGATAGAGGAAAATGTAGTGGTGTTCCCTAGAGTTTTTGAGGAGCTCCCAAACATGTTTGTTGAATAGGCTATAGCCCCACCTCCTCCTCATCAAATTAATTTTGGGATAAAGTTTCATCATGGAGTCTCTATGATTTTAATGCTTTATTATTGGATGAAACCTTTTGATCTATGATATTTTAGGATTAAAATCAATGATTTGATGTAGAAGTGATTTATCTAGACCAACGTGTCACCTTGGGGTGCTCCCATGTTATTTACCAAGAATAATGATGACAGTATGAGGTTGTGTAAAAAATATTAGTATTTAAATTAGGGGATGATCAAGAATCATTTCCCTTTTACAAGGATTTATGTTTTGTCTGACCATTTAAAGCGATATAGCTAGTTTTTTAAGATTGATTTGTGGTCCAGGTTTCACCAGATGAGGGTGAAGGAGGAGGATATCCTGATGATTTATTTTCAGTGTCATTATGGGTAGTTTGAGTTTTTAATTATTCTATTCGATGCCATGAAAACTAAAGATATTTTCATGGGACACATTAACCCTAGATTTTATGAGTTCCTAGATTAGTTCATAGTATTATTCATTAAGGAAATTCTCATATACTCAAAGTTATTGCAGGAGCATACCAATTATCTTAGGACTATTTTGTAAGACCTTCATAACCATTTTCTATATAGAAATTTGTATAAGTGAATGTTTTAAATGGGAGAGGTACACTTTCTTGGGAAATACCCAAGAATGTTATGGAGGTCTGTAATTTACTTCATATTGTGGGATGTTATCAAAGGTTCATGTTCAAATTTTTTCTGGTCACATACCCATTTATAACCATGACTAAGCTAAACTATGATTTCTTATGAACTGATTTGTGTCAAACAACTTTCGACTACCTAAATGAGAGGTTGATCAGTGCTACCATCATTTGGTATCTAGTGGAGGGAGTGATGTTTGAGGTTTTATATGATGTATCTCATCTTGGTTTGGGTTGAATCCTAATGTAACATAGGGTAGTTATCTCATATGGGTCTTGATAGTTACTTCCCCCAAGCATAAATGTGCCAACCATGATCTCAAGTTAGTGTTAAAGTTGTTTGCTCTGAATCTATAATGATATTACCACCTCAATGAGTGATTTATGGTATTCATAGATCAAAAAATCTAGAGTTATATTTTATCTTAGTGAGATCTAAATCTACATATACATAGGTGGGTGGAGTTCTTATGGGACTACAATTTTGAGATCTCATACACAATAAGAAAATGGAATGTAGCGGTTGATGAAATGATTTATAAGTAACAAGGAGAAATTTTTTGGGGGTATAAAGATTATTGGATGGTGATGGATGAGATTTCAGTGATGCATTTTGATGTAGAAAAGGTTGTTGATAGAGGTTACCGATACTAGATGATGTTTCAATCTCCCTTGACGTAACAGTTCGAGGAGTCTCAATGGGGAGACTCAGATGTGAAGGTGATGTGGGATCATGTCATTCATGGTGGAACTCCCAAGGGATGGTTAGAGGATGATTGATATCAAATGATGTTTTAGGAGAGGTTTTTTATTTCATCATTGGTGTTAGAGGAGGTTCTTTGTGAGTTCCATAGTTTATATTTGTAAGTACATCACATTGTACCCAAGATGTATCATTCCACGGGGATTCATATTTTGTGATTTAGGATGAAGTAGTCAGTATTGAATTTTTTTTCATTATGCTCGGTTTATAAGTAGTTGAATCTAGAGAATCATGATATAATAAGTATGTTGTAGCCATTAGATATCCCAAAGTGGAAGTGGAAGGATATTTCATTGGATTTTATCACAGATTTACCTTGAGATAAATGAGGTTAAAATATTTAGGTGATCATGGATCAATTGTAAAATTTATCCCATTTCTTAGAAATCATGGAGTTAAGTTATATGAATTTTATGGAAATGTGGTATGTGGATGAGATAGTGAGTCTTCATTGGGTATCATGTACTATCATATATGATCAAGATTCTCACTTTACCTCACTGGTCTAAGGATCTCTTCAATGTGCTATTAGATCCCAGATCTACCTTGGAATTACTTTCCATATTTAGATGAATAAGAATCCAAATAATACTATTTAGATGTTGGAGGATATGTCATGTGCCTACATATTGTATTTTGGTGGATTTAGAGTGAATCACTTTCCCTTGGTTGAGTTTTCTTACAAAAAAATTATTAATCTTATATTGTGATGTCTCTATTCAAGTAATTTTATGATAATCTATATTGATACCTATTGTACTAGACTAGGGTTGGGGAGTTAATGGCCATTGGACTATATGTTCTATAAAACACGACTGATAAGGTTTAAATGATTCCAGAGTGGATTAATGTGGATCATGACTATCATAAGTCTTATGTTGAGAAGAGGAGGATACCTACAGATTTCTAAGTTGGAGATCATGTATTCCTGAATGTTTCCCCTCATTTTGGGTTGTAGAGGTTGAGTTGAGGGATAAATCATCCTCCCCAGTTCATTGTCCCTTTTGAGGTGTTGGGGTGTGTTGATAAGGTGGCATATCATCCAATTCTTACTTCATAGTTAGGATGGATCCACATAATCTTTTACATGTCACAAATACATCGGTACCTCCACAATAAATTCCATGTCATTTCTTGGGGGGAATTATATGTGGAGGATGATGTTTCATTTTTTGATCTTCTAGTTGAGATCTAGGATCATTAGGAGAATGTGTTGTGTGGGTGTGTTATCCTTTTGGTTTTTATTCTATAGAGAAATGGAGATTTAGTGGACAATATATGGGAATATGAGTATTATAATCAAAATTAGTATCCTAATATATTTTGAACTTTTTTTTGTTTAATGCTTATGATGTTTTATTGGGTAATGGAATTAAGAATTGATCTGTTGATGGTTGAGTTGGAGCCAGGTTACAATATGGTTATTTAGAATGTGATGTGTAATAGTTTTGGGGTTTTTTTTTATTTTATAAACATTCTTTATGGAATTAACCTAGATTAAAAAATATATAACTTTAAGGTTGGAATCTGTGGAATTACATTTTGAGGGTCATAGTGTCATGGTGCTTAAGCTGCAACATGGAGCTCATGGGTCAGAATTCCTTAGTTATGACTTTTTTGGGATCCTTGTTCCATGGACCTTTTTCCACTCCATATTTTTAGTCTTAAGTTGAATGATATGAAGAGATATCTTGGGAATTGTGGTGTGAAAATAACCCTTTAACCACATTCCTTCCCTTAGTTATATCAGATTAAAGAGTTGATATATTTTAATAGGGGAGTGATATTAGAGATACCTAATGTGATTTATAAATATTAGTTTGATTTAACCCTATTGTGGTGTGACTTATACCCCTTACACCATGTTCATATGATTTTCTAGCCCGTGTATAAATTTAGAAACATATATGGATATCATTCAACTTACTTTGTTTATCTTGACCATGGGTGACCTAATGTGATTTTTTGGATACCTTTTAGTTCCTTTATACTCATACTTGATCTTTAAAATCTAAATATACCTTGTTTTAAATCCAAGGTGATATTTCCTACCATTTTCATTCTTTTCTCCTATTATGAGATATTGGGATTTTGCGGTAGTGATGATGGTTTTTTGGGAGATTTCAGGTTTTTAATTTTTGGTGGGGTTTGTTATGATTTAGGTTGATCAATGATTCCCTTGTGTGGATTTAGTCTTTCAATATTCTCTACCCCTCATTCTTATACGAAAACATGTGAAGAACCAATTGAGGTGGTGTATTCAAGAGAAATATTTATTTATGTGTGAAATGTGAAAGTTTCGTGATCTTTATCTCATTTTTTTGGTATTATAGATTTTATTAACAAATATAAAAAATTAAACTAAATGAAATCAAGTAGAATGGTTCAAATCACATGTGTTTACTTGATTTTATGTTTTACTTATGTGATATTGGGATTATTAATGTTTTTGTTGAAAATATTTTATTATTGGGATATGTATTATGTTGTTTCAATGGTTTAAATGATTGAATCACCTTTAATATAAGGAAAATTACTTAAATATGGTAAGGAATTGGTTTTCTAAAAACTATATTGATATGTTATCACCATTATAGGGGATATTTAATTAGTAAAATGTAATTTTTTAAAAATGGGATTATATAAGGGACTTATTGCTGATATTGGATGTTGTGTGTGGATGGTATACAAGTTATTAGTGATCTGGATTGTATGGTTTTCATGGGTCCTATTGAGTGGAAAATATTGTGGAGATTTTTGAGATGTTGGTGTGGATTATATAGTGGGTTTATGAATTACTTTCCATGATAATAAATATGGGGTATGGTTATTGATATGGAATAATGGTATGGTTTATTTGGTGGTAAATATATTGTTTTTTGGTGATTATGGGGGCCACTTGCATGTGTTACTGGATGGTTGCATGGCGGTTGGTTGATGGTTGAGGGGGATGTCTTACGGTTTATCGATAATAATGGAATATGACTTTTAATAATGAACTTAATAATGGGTGTGGACTAGAATTTAAATAAATATAGTTTATAAATGGAATTTTAATAAATTAAATGGAAGAGTAATGACTAAATTAAACATGGGTAATAAATTGAGAATGATTTTTCATTTAATATGGAATTGAATGGAATGATGAATATAAAACTAATAGTAAAAAGTAAATAAAAAATGGTTAAATATTATGATTAAAATATAAATATGGTAATTTATGTGGTTATTTAATATGGGAAATTAGAGCTGTGTTGTGATATAGAAAGTGGAAATGATGGTAGTGCGTGTCAATGATGGTTTAATAAACTATTAAATGTAAAATAAATAATTATAATTTAAGAGTAAAAAAGGTAATATATATGAATAATATTTTATAATAATATTTGAGAGATCCGTGTTTGTTATATAGGAATTTAGAGGGTGTTTGACTAAGAGAAAATAAAATTTAAGGGGTTTCTCATCTCAATTTTCATTATTTGAGACACGTTCCATATTAATAACTTGTTTTATTTTATGTGGAGTATCTAATACCCTATAAGTTATTTTTACCACATTTTTCATGAAATTAAAGGTATTTACAAATTTATTTCATGTTATCTTCCCAAGGGTTTTTATTTCAAGTGATTTTAATACCTTTAAATATTTTATTAACTCAAACTTTAATTATTTGGTTTATAATGCTATTTCTTTAAAATCATGTTACTAAGTTACCTATATTATTCGATTTCCCATTTCATATGCCATTCCTTCTTTTATCTCTAGGATAAATGAAAATTTAAATCCAAATCTTCTTTATTAATGAATTTTTTTCTTGTAAATGTATAATGTGGTTGAGAATGATTTACATCCTCTTTGATAATGATTTCTCATCCATATCCATATTTTATCATCTAGCCAATGTTATCCTTATTTGAAAATATAATTTTGAATTATTTTATACTAAATTCATATTCCTCTTTATCCCTTTTTAAAAGGAATCTTCATTATCTTTTTTACAATGTGGGTTTTCAAAAAAGGTATTTTAAAATATTTTAAAAAAATTTCCTTTCATAATTGTATATTTTATATTCCACTCCACATTTCCTCTAGAAAATCTTTATAAATTTTACAAGGATCAATTATTGAATATTATTATTAAAAGTAAATGTTTTCAAAAGTTTTCACTTTACCTTTTCAAAAATGACTTTTGAATGTGACATGTAACTTCTTATTTTTATGATAATTTTAAAAAATGTTTTCTAAAACATCTTTTTAACGTTTTTCCTTATGAAAAAATTATATCTCTATTGTTACCATTATTCTTAATTAAACTTTCCTTTCATGTTTTAAAATAGTTTACCAAATAAATTTATTTCTTAATGAATTTGAAAATAAAAGGTGAATTTCCTCTTATTTTTCAAGTGATTTATCCAGTAATTTTGAAAAGGTATTTTTAATTTATGTAAATATCCTCAATGATCATTATATCACACTAAGGAAAAGTTCTTATCCCTCAATCCACCCTATTTCTCTGGATTTCTTTTGAAATATTTTATGAAAGTTTTCATGAAATTCATATCTTTTTCACAGGTTAATTAAGTGATGTTTAGAACATGAATGTTTTTATATTCTCTTGGAATAAAAATGTATGGAAAATTATTATGTAATGGGCGGGGTCCTAAATCTACCTCTAATGAATTAGTTATAGTTATATATCTCATGATATCAAAAATGGTACACATGTAGTATTCTAATCCCAAGATGGTTCATAGGTTGTTATCCCAATTCCAAGAGGCTACACAAGTTGTTAGACTAATACCAATAGGGCACATGAGTTGTTAGACCAAGTCCAAGAGGGTATGTAGGTTATTATCCTAATAACAATCGATAACATGGGTTGTTATAACAAGAATAAGAGGTTTCATAGGTTATATCCCAATCCCACTATGTTATGGGAATCAACCATAAATTCTTACTCCAAAAGGATATGATTTATTATACTTTTTCTTATGACACATTTCTATATTGTATGTTTCTGTTATAATAACATGGAACATGTTTATTGTCTCATATTTCTGCTCTCCAATGACCTGGTATATATTTGATCATTTGAGACTATTGTGTAAAATATTTATTGTCTCATGTTTTCTCAATTTACTAGGATTTAAACCTTGATGAAATATTGATGATATTTTCCCTTATTGAGTGTTTAAGTTCACATTTTTCATATGTTTCCATTCCCCAGGTTAGGAATATGAGCATAACCTATGAGGATTCTGGAAGGGGGTCTAGTGTGGATTGATTGTGGGTAAAATTTCACAAGTATCATTAAATAAGTTTCTTATGTAGCTAATCCTAAAATACACTAAACCTTTGGTTCTTTGAATTGTGATATTATTTTTTATATGTAATATTTAACTTATGGAAATGATGTAAAATAATGATATGTTTAACTTGGTACATCACAATTGGTGTCAAATTTAGAATTAAATTTATGTGTTTTTAGTATTGAAATCGAGATTGTGGGTATAAGGTAATTAATTTAAGGATGGACACTATGAAAGATTTATAATATGGTAAACCCACTATAAAGGAATTTTTAAATGATTATTCACAAAGGATATTATGTGGGTTACAATAAAAAAACTTTATACAGAGGAGGAATCATTACAAAGAATATATATGGTATCCTTACCACTTCCCTAGGTATGGATGAGTAACCAAACTAAAGAAATTATCTAACACATTGCATAAATAAAGATCTTAAAAAATGATTCAATTTTCTATTGAACTTTATAATGTGGAAAATTTCTCCTTGAAATGTGTGATGGGGTTGGTATTTATAGAAAAACTATATAACAAATATTTTGAGATCTTTGGGATAAATACTAAATAATAAGTATATTAACATAAATGAGCTACTCTATAACACCACAAATGACACCGGGATATATGGGTTTCACACAACCATAAAGGATTTCAACCACAACACCAAAAATTATGGATGATCAATGAGGGAATAACACAACCAAAAAGTATTTGAACCACTACACCAAAAATGATAAAAAATCCATTCTATATAATAATTCCATGGTACCTCCATAAATGGTGATCCCTCTATATATTTTTATGCAATATGTATAGTTTTTTTGTGGGTCACTATTTCCTTTATGCTAAAATTAATGCTAATTTAAAATGGACATAACTTTTGATATGTGTGTCTGTTTGGGCTCTATGAGTAGTCAAATCAAATCTTGTGAAATTAACTAGCTATATGGTTTACCTTAATTAGGTGTTTTCAAGTCTAAAAATTTTCTACAATAACCTTAAAAATGGGTTTTATGGTTTTGATAACGTTTTCATCAATAATGGATGAAATAAATGGCCCACTCCCAATGATAGGTTCTCACATCCACATCACTAGAATGGGAAATGTTTTTGAGGAATATATATACCTTAACAAGTGATAAATTATTTAGTATATAGAGATGAAATTTTCATCTTTTACACATAACAAGATTCATTTTTTTCTCAAAATTTACCTATTTTATCTAAGAGAGGACTATATCATGGTTTTTGTGGAAAAGTGCATGGCACATATATTTTAGTCCCAATAGTCACAAAACTATTAGATTTAACTAACCAAGTGTATTTAAAAGCTTATGTAAATTATATAAACTTAACTGAAAGATTCATTAATATTATTATTTCTTTACACAATATAATCCATGAGAACTCAACTTTAGCACAATCCAACCATATTAAAAGACAAAATTCTTAATAAGTGTTCACTTTGGAAGTACTATAACACTTAATATTTTAAGGGGATTTATAATTATATCACTATTTATATGTATTTCATGTATATTCCATCTCATTACTGACATATATATATGCATGCTTCATTTTTATTTAATTTGTGTATCTCATGTTTATCAGTCAAATTAATATGTTTCAATCACATTAATATACAATTATTTATACAATTAGTGATTTGTGTTATAAAACCATAGTAAAATTTAATTATAATATTCAATAAATATCCCTATTAATCTCATGAAAATATTATATAAAACTCTTTCATGTAAATTATTACAATAATAATAAACTCAAATCATACTCAAGAAAATGTATGACTTGATAGGTAGCTGGTGGCACCAAAAATTTGTACCATAAACTTGGTTAAAGAATTCATAGTATCCTAACTTAGAAAAACTAATTATAGTTTGAGAGGAAAGTATATCTATGCTAGAATAAGAATAAAATTTCATCTTCATGTGTTGTACGAATTCTCACACACCAAGTGATGAATATTCCTAAAAAAGTTTCATAGTCCGATGACATGGTGTTGAGAACCTCCCACTCCGAGTAGGTCTTAGACTTCCAAAATTTCTAAAAAATGTTTTTAAGTATTAAAAACCATTTTAGGTCCTCCTATGAACTTTTTGGATTAATAGAACCTCCCACTAGTGGGTATACACCATATACAAGGGAATAGTTAACTTTATAGCTTGTAATTTGAAATGAATGAAAATTGGAAAAGGAAAAATTCCAATGCAGTGATTCACTTTGTTCATGAAGAAATTCACAAAATATATGAAGAAATTCACCACATTATCAAATTAATTCAAGTATTTCACAAAGTAATCTAATTAATCTAGAAAGTAATTAAAATTCTTTTTGAATAACCCTACCTCCCACAATGTACCATCATTTGTGGTAGGAAGTCATTCTATTGAGACCTCCATCATATGATTATAATTTTACAAATTTGGGTAAGGATAGAATTTAACAAAGAATGTTAATTTCTCTATGAATAAATTCAAGGGGTCATTAAAATCCCTTCTTTCCAAGAAGATTGTTTTTTGGCCTTAGACATCATTTTATAGCCTCCCACGTAGCGAAGAAATCCCACAAAGGCTATTCATATGATAAATTCCCTTCATGAATAAATATACAAATAATTATATGAAAAAATTCTATGCATAATCCCCCTTTTCAAACCACCATGTGGCTTGATGTTTCGAGAAAGCAGTTACCTAGCTACCGATTATAAATACCCCATACCTTCTCTAAATAGAATACTGTGGAGTAAACAAAGGGACTTCAGGTGGTGTATAATTAGAGGAATATTTTAAAAAATATAAAAGTTTGAAACAATAGAGGTACTTCATCAAGAAATACTATGAAATAATTATATGAATAAATCTCATGAAGTCCCTTTATAAAGAGCATTGTGAATGACACTATGCAAACAATGCTATGAAAAAACCCCTTCACAGAAGATCTATGAAAACGTGCTACCTAGATGCCAATTCATAAAATCCCTTCATGAAAACTATTAATTAATCATGTATGTTTCCATCCTTATATGAACTCCTCTATATAGATACACTATAAGAAATCCCCTTTGTGAAGCATTACTCCAATACCCTATGCATATGCCCCTATGTGAGGCCCCTTTAAGAAGTGCTTTGTGAAGATCCCATGTGGGAATCTTATCCTTTAAAAACTCATATTTTCATTCTTATACCATTTATTCATATTACAGGGAATCATCCCCCACACCCCTAGTACCGGTGATGAGCTATGGTGCAGGACCTTCGACCCAATCCCTTACTCTCATCATTAACCCCATGAAAAATTGAGAGTCATTCCATAGAAATTTTCAGGATGGCTTAGACCAAATTTGTGTTGGATCACCTACAATCCCATCCTTAATACTAGATATTTTATTGAGTTTATATAATCTTCAAAGACCCCCAAAACACATTGAGTTGAAATATTCCTCTTGTTTTCCTTATATATTCCATTATTTGAGATACTCATCTTAATTCCATCATCACCTTGACTCGACATACTCATCTTGGCTATTAAAAATACCTTGAGTTGAGATACTATAAATAATTATTCCATATGATCCCCCTATTAGGTTTAATACCTAAATAATACCTTCTCAAAACTCACCTACCAATCCATGTATGAAAAGGGCTTCTCATGCATAATCCCCACTTTGTTTCTTATTTTTGACCCTTCTACAACACATGCATCCCACATGGACCTTATCATAGGTGTAAAAACTATGACATACCTTCACCTAAATCACATAATAGGTTTGGTATCTTAGGTAAAAACCAATGTGTAATCCCCACTTAGTCTCTTATTATTTCCCTTTTCATAACACAAGTACCTTAATAGGTAAACACCAATGCGCATGCCCCATGAAACCCCTTTTGTGTGCTCCAATGCAATATGTCTAATCTTATATATATATTTTTTATCACACTAATCATGAATCACATGATATTTTAGTTGATCATTTTTATCATAATTTATATGCACCATAAGAATCAACTTTAAGACCTACTTGTATGGCTACAAACTACATAACACACACCCTTGTCACATGATATCAAATGACATGGACCGGTCCTACCACATGGACTTAAACTATAATACTAAAAATATATGGGATTTTATTCCTATTAACTAGGATACATAGGAATAAATTCAAAGATTCAATACCAATATCTTAAAACCAAACCTTTATATTATGTGATTAGTATAAGATGACCCATATTTACCATGAGTTGAGATACTCTTCTTGGTTCCTTAATATACCTTGATATGAGATTATCCTCTTAGTTCCTTAATATAACTTGAGATGAGATTATCCACTTGGTTCCACAGTATAAATCTAGTCAATATAGTCATATTGGTTCCCATATATAGGCCTCCTATGTGGCGTAATCCCCAACCTAAGATAGTTACCTTCTATTTGACGTGCATAGGATCTATTTATGCTAGCGAGTATAAGGAGAATCATCCATCTCTGGTGAAAATCTAGATATTCCTTTAGTGATGATAAAAAGATGATCCATACCGTATCCTATTTATTTATTAAAAAACAAGATGATCTAGAAGGTATGATCATGCATAAGTCCCACAACAACCATTTCTAGTCACCTTTCACCAAGTAGTCCTCACCACATGACATTAAATTTCATGGAATTATCATTATCACATGAAATTAAAATGTAAAATGTGTCCCATTAAGAGACATTAAAATATGTGGGTTCTAATTCCATTTATAGAGATATAAAGGAACCCCTCTCACATGATCAATCCCAACACCAAAACACTTACCTCCTCCTTGGATAACGATAAATCCCAGAGTACCCATCTATGCAACTTTAAACCAAATCATCACTATTTAATAAGATAAATATGGAGAATCTCTAATATATAGAGGCTCTCACATAACCACATGGTTTGGATAAGATCATTATAATAAGTGAAAATAATCATGCATTGGAATTTGGGATGTATTCACAAAATGTATTAAATCTATAAGAGAGTCCAAGAGTAGTAAAGAATCCCCTCAATGATCTTGACCTCCCACCTTCTCAAACAATATTTATTCCAAAGAATCACTAGAAAAAGTACCCTAGAAACCACATACCTTTGGAAATAAATCCCCCAACTACATTTAGACCGAATCATCATGGACATGGGGGTTGTTGGGTGTTTTTGGTTAAAAAAACATATTCCAATTGGAAACTGATGGAAACAAAAAATGGTGAACCCAATGTGAATATTTAAAATTTACTTAACTTTTAAAACCAAAATAGGTCCATTTTTTTCTTGTGTTCCATGAAAACTAAAAATGGTAAAACCAACATAAATCCTTTAACTATGAAATTGAATGGTTTACCATGCCTTCTTACCTATGATGTTGTATTGACAGGTTTCTTATTCAGGTTTCCTTTTCAGAACCTTTAAGACGTGATACAATCCAAATGTAATAACCAAATGAACCAATGAATCCCATGATTATTGGAAAATCTAGTGGTACCCATAGGATACCTTACACTACTGCACACAACCAATTGATATGCCAAACATACATATTGACTGCCATGGAATCCATGACCTCATGGAACCAATGTATGATGTTATTTCCCTAACACCTCTAGTGCTAGGTTGTGAGCACCCTAGTATGGGAATATCATCTCAATGAACCCATATTTAATTTATAGACATATCATGATAACCTATAGAATATGAATCCCTAAAATAAATTTTTAATAATGACAGATTAAATAGAAGAAAGTGGTCCCTATTTCCACATTCACCAATTCCAGAGCCTATCCTTAGTGTGAAACAACACATGCCTCCCATAACTTAGGGAGGTTGATTATTAAACCCACCATGTTAAGAAAACCACACAAAAGTTTTCTAGGATGGATATTTTTCACCATGTTCATCTTCACTTATGTGTGATGTCAATTCCATAAGAAGATAAAAAGGAAGTTGTGCTTGTCTTGGTCATTTAGACTAGGGAATATAGAAGGAGAGACAATTAGTGGAATCCACCCTCTGTATCTAAATTGTAGGCCCATTTTCCCATGGATTCCAACTTACTTAGGGCCTATCAATGTATCCTGATAGTGGACTAGGACTAATACTATACCACTAATAGATATAAACATCAAACTTTGTCATAATTGTCCATGGTGATTATAACATATCATGGGAAACACCAGTCTATAGGGATAGGGTAATTTTAATCATTTTAACATTGTAGTTATCTCCAGTATCATCAAGTGAACATGAACATACCCATATTTCAGACATACCTTCTCCATTAGAATTTGTGTTTCCTTCCATAATTTTCATATCAATAAATGTTATCACCATTATCCCAACTGATACTAAAATTCCTAATATCATTAAATAATAATTTAATGTAGCCACATACACCACGCACCCACCCACTACCAAAAAATGGATAATCATTCTGATCATAAGATAATATTTCTAAATTAAAATCCAAATACCATAACTTGGGTAGATCAATGATGGGTTTCTCAAGGGAAACATAAACACTAATTATGGCCTTCAGGATAAAGCCACCATGCCTTCGTCAGCTGATATGATTCAATGGGATTAGATTAATCAACTAAAAAATCAGGATCTATCCACTCATCAACTTGAGATAATATCAAATATATCATTGGATTTCAACAATAATTTATTATTTGGAGTTACCACCACTCAGGTGAAATTGAATACCAATTCAAGAATTTCACTCGAGTCCAAATCAGGAAATGTTATCTTAGTAATTAATGTATGATATTAATACATATATATATTTCCTTAAAGGCCAATGTATACTGGTACAACCATAGAGTAAGACATATCCTGAGTGGGAGGATTTTAAACCTCTTCCACCCAACTTTAGAAATCCAAGATTCTTAAAATTTGATGGAATGAGAGATTCATAATAGCATATCATCCATTTTTCTTCTCAATGTATAAAAATGTTAGGAACCCTAGAATAATAAGAGGCTAATAAGATCACATTCTCTATGAATACCTTAAAAGTCCCTATCATTTCTTGGTGCAATATTATTTTAGTTGGTTCTATCACAAGTTTGAAAGGCCTCCATCAATAATCCATCTTTCAATTCAGCACTACACCAAGGATAACAACTATCCATGAAATCTCAAAATTAAAGTAATAAGAGAATGAGGGAGTCATGTATTTTATTACAAGATAAAAGTTTCTGACATATTTTTTGGACATACAGATTCCCTAGGAATAGTTACTGGAGATCTATATTGAGAAATTTCAGGGCAAGTTATCAAACACTCTTATCCCCCTAAAGTATCCCAATGGATTTCAAGAGTTTGAAACTATAGAACATTAACTATAGGATTATATGTGATGAAATAAGGAAATATATCATCAAGCAAAACCATCTTGAAATAAGAACTCAAGGAAAGAAGAAGTAGTTACCATCACCCTCAAGATGAATTGGTTGAGGAAATGTGAAATTGAAATAATAAAGAATACAATTTATTCTATATATGATGATTAAGTTACAAGGTAATTTATTTATGCATTGGATAATAACCTGATCACATTTTCAGAAATCATGAAGCCAGGTAAAGTAGGGTAGAGTGATCACTAGACTAATGCTATTACCATAGTATTATAATTTACTTGATCTAGGAATTATTTACCATAAAAGATCCATTGAAAATGATAGTTGATGATGTTCAAGTGTTATTAGAGAGTCCCAAGGTCCATGTTTCATGTGTGTCTTCTATTTTCTTGGAAGAAGAGGAGGAAGAATGGGAGAATTATCTATATAGGGATACACAAGGGTTTGATTAATGGATAATCTAGGAATAAATGGACCAGGTACACACCATCATCAGGGAATGACTAAATCACCTACTTGTGAACCCAATTACCTCTACATATTTGAGTATAAAATCTTCTACTTCTCAAACTATGAATATCTGACATAATCGGCATAGGTGAAACCAGGAGAAGGAGGGGTCCTCAAGGAATCTAACACATGTATATACTCATATGTATTTTATTCCCCAATAATTGGTAGAATGGGAAACATCCCACTAAATGGATCATTGGGAGATGACCCACAAAATGGGATAATACACTAATGAGGAACACCAATTCACCTATGTTTCCATTAACATGGTATCGATTTGTTATGAAGAATTTTTTTCTTGGTTATGATGAGTGCACTCTTGATAGAGATGACAACACACTTCTACGATCATCCAAGACTCAACATGTTTTCCCATACTCTACTCCCAACATTGGTGAATAAGGACTTAGTGATACCATACCAACCTCTAAACAAACCATTATCATTCCTATTGAAGCCTCAAATTGTGATGTTTATAGAGAATATTCCTGATGCCAATAATATTTCAAGTCATTAGGATCCATATTAGGACTCCCATTATCATCCAGTCATCCTTCCATTGAAAAGGTAAATGGTTTTGATAATTATCCTATCTTTTAGCTACTTGAGGATGAAAAGTTAATCTCTGATGAAGAAGTAATCCATGTAGTGAATCACCATAGAACATAGGGATTAGGATATTTTTATATTTTCCATCCCTTATCAGGTTTATTCAGGACATCCTTCACCCTCAATGATCACTAAGTGCCCCAATGACAATCAAAGTCCTCTAATATAGGGGTGGCATCATTGATGTTGCATTCATAAAATGATGAAACATATACCCCTAAATTGATCATTATTGAGGAATATCCTCATAGATCTAAAATTTAACCATGTTCCCATGTCGATAGATACATATGAAGAACACAAGGGAGGAAATATTATTATTTGTCTCACAATAATAGTAAAAGAGAGAAGTCTTCCTTCCAACCAGAAAAATCTATGAGTGTTTTTCATATGACATGAAGAATTATTTGATCAAGCTTGTAACACCCTAAAATTCTAAAAGCATAAAATTTTATTCTATAACATATAAAATATACAACACTGATCTTAAATAACTCGTGAAATATATTATTTTAAATTTAACCTCTTCGATAACTTGTAGAACACACAACCCTAAGTTGAAAAGAACCATAATATAGCATACCATTATAACATATCCATTAAATTGGAGTGTATGGATATTAATAACTAAATTATGAAAATTATGGTTATTTATTGATTATAAATAATATAATAATCATTTAAAATAAAAATAAATGTTTTCTAAAAAACTGTATTCTTTTAAAAGACGGATTAGTCACACTTTGCGCACATAATTTAAAATTATTTTTTTACGACTTTTGGAAAATTTATTTTAAAAAATAAACTTAATTTTTGAAACAAGAATATAAAAATTATCTTAGGGTGAATTTTTTATATTTTTCTAAAATGTTTCATTTTTCGATGAATAATGAAAAAATACAGAATTTTAATTGAAAAATGACTTTTTTTAAATTATTTATAAAGTTAAATTATATTTTTTAGTTGGTTTTAAAGTAAAAATAGTTAAAATTTATATCAATTAATCTAATTTAGGTAATTTAAATAATGTTTATATTGAATTTTTATATAAAAACATTTTAAAATTCTGAACATTTTCTCTTTGAAAACCCACTTTCTCACCGCATCTGCAGATTAATTTTAAATTAAAATTTTCCACATCTGTAAATGAAAATTTGAAAAATGGATTGTATATTTATAATAATAATAATTTTTATCATATAATAAGGTCCACTTAATTCTTGATCAAAATTAATAGTGAAAACAGTAAAAATTATTTACCGTGGTTATGATAAAAATGGATTTACCAAGGGTTAAACTAAAAAGACAAGGGTTTAAATGACCTAATTTTTTTTATAAAATATATTTTATAGATATATTTAGACCATATGATGAATAATAATCTATAATACCCTATTTTTACCCTTTTTTAATGTGTACAACATGGGTACATATTTTTATTTTCAAAAACTATAACTATGTCACTCGCCTCACTTATAAAAGGCCACCCCCTATCCTCTATTCTTTACACATTGAAACCATTTTATTTCAGAAAATAAATGACTATATCACTTTAAAAATTCCATAATATCATCCTAGAATCATTATTTTTGGAATAAATCCAATCTATGATGGCTTTTGGGGAAAACCTAAGGAGGTTACCCAAAAAAGAGGTAACCTTCTTCAATGAGCATTTGTATTTTATTTCTTCTTCCACCTCATTTTAATAATTATTAAAACATTATTATATAATAAACATAGAATATTATATATAATAATATGTTTTTATGTTAATTTAATTACCAACAACCATCCTCGGTTTCATCAAGTGGGTTACGAAATCATCATTCATGTGTACGGTGGACTACCGCCTCACGAACCGATGTCATTAATTTTTCTATTTTTACATCTCATGATTGAGTATTCTGATGGATATAAAGTATATATATATATATATATGATATTTATAAAATAATTATAAACATGGAGTCATTATATCATATATACCTTTTTTTTCTTTCCGTTACATAGGGGATATGATAACATCGCTCACACGTACGGTAGACTACCGCCTCACGAAGCGATGTGATTTGTTTTTCACTAACACTTTAAATGGAAGGTAATAAGGATAAAGTTAATGAATATATCTGATATAAATTAAATAATTATTTCATTCATTAAATATTTAACACTTTGAAGAGATAATATATCTTTTTATTTTTTTACACTGAAAAATGATAATATTATTCATATACGAGTGGACTACCACCTTTACGAAACCATGTGACTCTATTTTCATCACCACACAACATGGATGATATATATAAGTATATTTAAATAAATTATATGGTATATATGATATTATTATCATTATTTACATATAAAATTTTAATTACCACCTTTCCATAATGATCATTGAAAAATGGAAATGTTACTCATGCGTATGTACGACCTACCATCTCTATGATTGTAACATTTTTCATTTTTCATAACCATATTTAATTATTGGTTTTAAAATTATAATTTATGTAATATAATAATTATATCATGACTATTATTATTTATATTACGGAACTATATAATATGAAAAAGAATTTGAACTTTCATGACAAATCACAAATAAGAAAACAAGACAATTAACACCCAAAACAATGAAAATAATGAAAGATTATTAATGAAAGGGTGATAAGATATTATAAAAGAATCATATATGATATTTTAAATATTAATATGGTTTTGGTATAAGTTAATAACATGTTTGAAACCACTAAACATGAGGTTAAAAAACATTCAACCAAAAGAAAGCATGAGGTAAGGTACTTTGTACCAATTTCCCTTTATTGAGGCATATTGTAATTTTATACACATAATTTCTCTTATATGGTGTAAATAATTCCCCTTTGAAATATAATTTAATGATTAATTAATAATTCATGGTATTTTAAGTTCCAATTTGAATTATTTCATTCAAGGGGATTTGAATTAAGAGTTACTAAGTGATATATAATTTCATAACTCAATTTATTTTTATTGGGTTATATTACTACTTCATTGTATTTAATATTTTAAGATTATGTGTGTAATTAATTTTAATTATATTATGTTTTATTTACACTTTTTATTTGTATTTATATATTATACACATAATATATTCATTAAAAAATTCTCTGTTTAACATTATGATCATTGTAAGGGTTTATTTCATAAACTCATTCTCATCGAGATTGTTTATTATTGAATTTTAGTTGAAAGAAATTATTTGATAATTGTATAATAAACCCATATTATTTTATCATAATCTGTTTCTTCATAAATTTTCAAGTAATATTACCATTTCCCACTCTTTTCTACTTAAAATAATTTATAAAATGGTTTTAAGAAAATCCAACTTCATTTATCTCTTCGGTTGGAAATCTGTTTTCTTCGAAAACCATGTTTTCAATTTTTTTTTCAATTTTTTTAAACTTTTACAAATGATTTATTAAAGAAAATTTTACCCATTTTTACTTTTAATTTTTTTTGAAAGTAATCTTCATGTCGTTTTCAAAATAATGCTTGTTTGGATTTTACTAAAAAAGTGAAATGAATCTTTGTATTAATGTGCACAACATGAATGAAATTTACTATAACGACCCATACTTTACATACATGGTTAATACTTAAAAATTGAAGCATACTTATTACAAAATATAACAAAACCATGAAAGGACCGTATAGGTATAGTGTCTTTAGAAACTGGGAAACATAAACAACTGGTTGATAAAGCATCTACACTGTCTCCCATTTATTTCATCATATCTATAGTCTCTTTTTGGCATATCTTACTTAATAACCTTCTTCCTGACCTGGGGAAAGAAAACATACAAAAGGGTGAGCTCAAATGCTCAGTAAGGGTAAACAAAAGAAATATCAATCACATCAAATTCATAAGAACATAACATTTTGGAAATCTTACCCTACAAAAGAGATCATAATTTCATAACATGGGATAAATCATGGTAGTGAAATGTAATCCCAATAATCATAACTTAAAACATGAAACTTTGTGGCATATACACATAATCACAGAGAATCATTTCTTATTAGTCAATACTCATTTCCAAGACTATCTTAGTGGACAAATTCCATTTCTGAACCGAGTTCACTCCTCGTTTCAGTCCTGTTTCACTGAACTGGTTTAACCTTCCGTTCCAGCCATGACTATCTCATGAGATATAAAATCTTTACCCAATTCATTTAAGGGAGATATAGGTCCCACCCATCTCATAATGATACCATTCTTATGTGTGCCACAAAATCACAAACCATACATCATAGCATAACCCATGTAATAAAAATGGGAATCTTAAACATCGTGACATCATAAAACAATTCATATAAGATAAAGGAATTCATAAAAATATTTCCATCACAACATAGTCAAATCAATGTAATAATAGGGATAGAAACAGAACCCTATATTATCTTATATGGAAAATAATTTTGATAAAACACTTGAACTCCATTCTTGAGGAAAATATCCTTTCTACTTCAAAAACATTTTTCCTTTCTTAACATGTCATACAATTTTAAACTAAAAGAAGTTGATTAAAAATAAACTTAAAAACTTAGAAAGATTATTGGAAATAATTTTTTAAAAATCCATTCATGCCGTATAAGTTAAAAAAACATTCTTCTCGTACTTTTGTCGGAAAAGTCAAAAAGTACCTCGTACGAAAAACGACAAAAGATTCCTTTCATATCTTTTAATAAAAACTCACCGAAGGGTAAAATTGGATTTAAAAAATTTTATAAGGATATAAATATTACATATTTAAGAAACATGGATGTGGATGATAAATATTCCCCAGTAAATTCTGAAGTATAAACAATCTCGGATAAAAATGAGATTGCGAGATTTTCCCTTACCTTAGGTCCGATTTGCTTCGTAAGTGTCCGAACCTCATGTATAATGATTTAAATAATGTCATTGACTTATTACATAATCATAATTATTTTTAATATATCATATATGGTCATATTATTAGCTTCTTATTAGTAATATTTCATTGCTACTTGTTATTCAGGTGTTTATTGCTTTATGTTCGTATGTGTGTTTTGTCGAATAAATTCTTATTCCTCTTTTTAGGTTATAGAAACCTCATTTCCAGAATGGTATTAGTGTAATATATATCATATTTATTCATTTAATTCATTTATATAATCATTATGCAATGAAGATCATGTAGAACGAGTCGCATCACATCGTGGAGACGATATTCCGTACGTTTGCACGAGCGATGATATCGTTCCCATTATTGTGGAATTGTATTGGAGTGTATGTATACTATTTTAGAATCAATATAACTTTACAATAATCATATATAGTCATTATTTACACCATTATACCCATACAAGTAAGGTGGTGGTGGAAAATAGATTACACCACGGCGTGGAGACGGTATTCCGTACGTACGCACGCGCGGTGATTTCATTTTCCGTAGGATGGATAGATGGTGAAATAGGGTTGTTTCATACTTGTAATAACATATAAGTATATGAGTGATAATTATGTTATTAATTAATAATGAAAAAACTAAAGAAGAAGAAGTGGAAGAAGAAATAAAGTTGAAAGAATCGGTAACGGACATTACCTCTTCTTTGAAGCGCCTCTTTGAGACCTCTTCTTAGGGCACTAAAATTGGTCTTTGAAGAAGACCAGGATCTATAGGATGTTTCTATGGAAGTGGGTAAGTGAAATGGGCAGGTTTTGTCCGAGCTTGAAGGCTAAAATTGGTGTGAGGAGGAGAGGGAGGAGGTGCCCTTTTATAAGGGAGGAGAGGGGAACCTTTGGAAATATAAGAAATATTAGTTTATATTAAATCCCAAACCCACTTAAAAACTTCGAAAATGGATTATATCCAAATATTAGATGATATAGGGTTGTAGTATCATCAAAAAATAAAATTTAGACATGTTAGGAATTTATTTTAAACATTATCAACTTGATTTATCCTTATTTATCAATTTAATTTTGTTTGTGGTAATAATATTCTAAATTTTAAATTATTATAAATAATTACATATGTGTTGTTACTTTTATATAATTTGACACTTTATGAAATTTTAGACCATATAAATTTTAATTTATAATTTTTAAATATTTTTGTGATTTTTAAAAAATTTTATAATATGTTATTTTTATAAAATAACAACAGTGTCAATTTTGACACTATTCATTTATTTGAATTTAAATAAAATATATACAGAAGATATGTTCGAACTAAAAGATTTAATAGATTCATAAAATGTCATATGTATCTATAAAAGTATTGGAGCACATTAAATAGTTCATATAATTTTTATTTTAATATTTTTAAAACCATTTATTTGATATTTTAATTAATAAAATAATTTCAACATCACTATTGTGTCATAATTAATGATAATTATTTAATCCCTAAAAATTATAAATAAATTCCTATGATGTATATAATTGTATTATCTTTCTTGAGACTATTAATTTTAGAAGTTTCATTAAGTTTATCACTAAATTAAAATTATTATACTTATAAGATTTAAGAAAGTGACATGTTGTCACTTTTGTTGGTTTTAATAATAATTAAATTATTTTCATGGAAAAAAGTCCATTAAATGAATATAATCCTACCATTAGGTGATATGGGTCTACTTTTAGTCATCCAATAAAATTTTGGAAGGTGTTAGGGTAATTTTATAATCTTATATTTACCCTTTATTACCCGATTTACCTTTAACTATGGTAAATAAAATTTACCGTAGTTACTATTCATAATGCCAAAAAATAAAAAGTAGCCTATTAACATAATTTGGACCCACTGATTCCAAATATGGAATCCATTTTTCAAAATTCAAAACAAATAAGTTTCAGTAATTAATTTAAAATAAATCCCGTTGTTAAGAAAACGAGTTTTAGAAGTTAAAACATTGCCAAAGATTGAAATGCTTTTACCTATGAATTCAATGTGAAATTAATGCTAATGACATACATTATGTTAAATGGTAAAAATATATATTCTATTTATACTTTAAAACCATTCAATATTATAATTTAACCATATAAGTTATCTCAATTAAAAACGTTGTTTTTAATTAAAAATTAGCGTATTTTTACTATTCATCAAAAAATGAAAGTTATCAGAAAAATATCAAAAATTTATCCAAAGTAAATTTTTGTATCCTGATTTAAAAGAAGAATTTTATTTTGTCAAATTTAACTTATAAACATGTCAAAAACTAGATTTAATGTGGGTGCGCCATCAAAAGGCGACAAAACTTCATTTTTTGAAAAATACTTATTTTTCCTGAAAAATTTATTTTGTTCTCTTACCATGTTCTAGAAAATGTGTAAGATGAATAATAATGTTATAAAATTAAAAATGTAGTTAATACTATTCATAACGGATAGTCCATAATAATATATCATTGTTTAGTGAAACCCGGTATTGCGTACTACACATGCTATCGAGGAAGGTCGGGATTGCGTGTAATGCAAGCCAAGTCCGTATTGTATGCTGTGAAAGATTCCTTTGGTGTTGCGTATAACATAAGACATAAAAAAAATATTTCTCATAAAATCTCAGGGTGTTACATTCTACCCCCATTAAAATGAATTTCGCCCTCGAAATTCGTCACTTCATTACAAAGAGATGAGGATACCTCTCTCTCATCATATCCTCAAGTTCCCATGTAGCTTCTTCTAATTAGTGGTTCCTCCATACAAATTTCACCAAGCGAGTGGTCTTGTTCCATAGAACTTTTTCGCTATGATCCAGAATCTCTATCGGCTGTTCTTCCTAAGAAAGATCTTGCTCCAGCGGTGCAACTTCTGAGCTGAGTACATGTGAAGGATCAGGTATGTACTTTCTCAGGAGAGATACATGGAACACATCTTGAACTTGAGAGAGATTCGGTGGAAGCGCCAATCAGTAAGATACCTTCCCAACACGATCTAGAATTTCAAAAGGACCGATATATCTAGGGCTCTAATTTCCCTTCTTTACAAATCTCATGACCCTCTTCCAGGGAGATATTCATAAGAACACTTTATCACCCACTTCAAACTCTAAGTATTTTCTTCAGTCGTCGACATAAATTTTTTGTCGACTCTGAGCTGCTCTAATGTGTTGTTGAATAGATCTGGACTTTTCTACCATCTCATCAACAAGATCAGGTCCTAATAGATTTATTTCCCCAACTTCATCCCAACAAGTTGGAGTCTTGCATTTCTTTCCATAAATAGATTCATAAGGATACATCTGAATACTGGAGTGAAAGATATTATTATAAGAAAATTCCACCAAAGGTAGGTGTTGATCCCAACCACCTTTAAAATCTATAGAGCAAGCTCTCAACATATCTTCTAGAGTTTGAATTTTCCTCTCAAACTGACCGTCTATCTGAGGATGATAAGCAGTGCTGAAACTCAACTATGTATCCAGAGTATACTGAAGACTTCGCCAGAACTTCGAGGTAAACCTTGGATCCCAATCAGATATAATAGAAAGTGGTACTCCATGCAATATTACCACTTCCTTTACATATATTCTAGCAAGCTGATCTAGAGAGAAATCCTCTCTAATAGCAATGAAGTGTGCAGACTTTGTAAGACGATTAACTATGACCCAGATAGCATTATTGCCTTTGGATGTTTTAGGAAGTCTAGTGACAAAGTCCATAGTGATGTTTTCCCATTTCCATTCTGGTATGAGTAATGGTTGTAACATCCCCTTAGACTTCTGTCTCTCAGCTTTAACTTGTTGACAAACCAAGCATCGAGAGACATATTCAGAAACATCTCTTTTCATGCCATCCCACCAGAAGTACTCTTTCAGGTCCCTATAAATCTTCATGCTTCCAGGATGAATAGAGAATGAATAACTATGAGCCTCATCCAGCAGCTCCTTCTTTAATTCAGGGATGGGAGGAACACAATCCCGATTCATAAACTTTATTATCCCATCACAATCAAGGTTGAATTCAGGAACATTTCTCACCTTCTTTTGTAACTTGACATCTTCTTTCTGTGCCTCTTTAATCTTCACATGTATAGATGGTTGAGCATTCATTTGAGGAAGATATGATTTTCCCCTTTCATTATAATTACAAGATCCATCCTTTGTAAATCCATAAATATTGGATCATTTGTGATCCTCATCATGGATAAGCTAGCATGGTCTTGTCGAATTAATGCGTATGCTACCTTGTTTTCTTTCCCAGGGTGTTAATGAATTGAGCAGTCGTAATACTTAATCAGCTCCAACCATCTTCTTTGGCGCATATTCAGCTCCTTTTGTGTGAAAATATACTTTAAAATTTTATGATCAGTATAAATATCACACCTTTCACCATAAAGGTAATGCCTCCAAATATTTAATGCAAAGATTACCACAGATAACTCCAAATCATGAGTTGGGTAATTTTGCTCATGGATTTTCAACTGTCGTGAGGCATAAGCTATCACCATATCATTTTTCATAAGAACACACCCCAATCCCTTCTTGGATTCATCACTGTAGATCACAAACCTTTCTCCACTACAAGGCAGTGTGAGCACAGGTACACTGGATAACCTTCTTTTCAACTCCTTGAAATTCTCTTCACATTCCTCCGTCCAAACAAACTTAACTCCTTAATGAGTCAACTTGGTGAGTGGATTAGATAATCATGAAAAATAATTCACAAAACGTCGATAATATCCAGCCAAACCAAGAAAACTTCGGATCTCGATTACTGTTGTTGGTCTCGACCATCTTTTGATAACCTCTGTTTTTGCTGGATCCACAGATATCCCCTCTTTTAAGATTATGTGACCCAAAAATGAAACTTTTTGAAGCCAAAATTCACACTTGGTAAATTTGGCATAAAGCTTCTCCTTTCTTAGGGTCTTTAATACAATTCTCAAGTGATCTTCATGTTCTTCCTTGCTCTTTGAATAGACAAGAATATCATCTATAAAGACTACCACAAACTGATCAAGATAGTCTCTAAAGACTCTATTCATCAGATCCATGAAAATAGCAGGGGCATTAGTAAGACCAAATGGAATCACTATAAATTCATAGTGTCCATACCTTGTACGGAAAACCGTTGTTGGTATATCCTCCCTTTTGAACATTAATTGATGATAACCTGAATGAAGAACAATCTTGGAAAAGTATTGAGCTCCGCGTAGTTAGTCAAATAGGTCATCAATGCGTGGGAGAGGATATTTGTTCTTGATAGTGATCTTGTTAAGTTCTCGATAATCAATGCAGAGTCTCATTGATCCATATTTCTTATTAAAAAATAGAATTGGTGCTCCCCAAGGTGACGCACTAGGGCGTATGAATCCTTTATCAAGATTCTCTTGGAGTTTCTTCTTCAATTCCTGCAACTCAATTGGGGCCATTCTATAAGGTGTCTTTAAAATAGGAAAATCACCCGGTGCGAGTTCTATTGAAAACTCAACTTCACGATTTGGTGGAAGACCTAGAAATTCCTACGAAAAGACATCATCAAATTCCCATACAATGGGGATATTATTAATCATGAGTTTCTCTCCAACCATTTGAGATAAATAACCTTCATTTAGTGGAATCAAGACCCATAAGATAGAAGAAATTTCCACTGGAAGGTTATGTTCATCCTTGCATCGATAGACGATCATAGATTGATATGGAATATGAAATGTGACTTCCCTTATTTGGAAATTGATATGATCTCCATATAAAGAAATCCAATCCATGCTAAGAATCACATCAAATTCCACTATAGGAAGGATCACAAGATTTGCAGGAAGCACTTTCCCACAAACTTCAATCGGATAAGAATTGTAAACTTTTGATGCGACTGTTGTGCCATTAGGAGTTGTCACAGACAACTAAACATCTAATTGTTGAGGTAATATGGCGATACCCGTAGAAAATTCTTCATAAATAAAAGAGTGGGTGGATCCAGAATCAAATAAAACATTTGCTACTTTAGATTGGATGGTAAGTGTACCTCTCACCACATCGTTGTCGTACTCCACATCGCCGATAGTAATTGCATGTGACTTTCCTTTGTCTTTGGACTTAAGAGTTTGTTGAAGTCGATCATCATCATCAACCCTTGGATTTGGGAATTGATTGGCATAATGCCCCATCTCCTTGCACTTGAAACATTGAAGTGTAGTAGGTTCATTCTGTGTATCCCTTCCTTTGTTTGCATCATTAGACATCTTCTTCCCATTATTTCGACATTCAATTACCCGATGAAATTATTTTCTACACTTATAACATTTTCTTGTCCCCTTAATAAAATTTCCTCCATGTTTCTTTCCACACTTTGAGAATCAGGGAAAACTCATCTTCTTTTCAGTGTGGTCTTTAGATTTTCCTTTGAATTCCATTTTCCTCTTCTTATCAAACCCATGTGACTGATGGGTTACACCAATCTCCATCTCAACCTTGAGAGCACATCGAACAATTTCCTCATAGCTATTGAAGTCCCTTATGGCTAACTCCCTTCGAAGACTTGGTTTTAAGCCACTGAAGAATCGATCGATCTTACTCCCAGGTTGGATAATAATTCTGGAAGCGTACCTTGCAAGTCTTGTAAAATTTTCTTTGTAGGTACCAAAAGATTCATCATCCTTTTGCTTCAGTTCAAGAAACTCCTTATCCATCTTTGTTCGAAGAATACGAGGGAAATACTTATTGAAAAATAATTTCTTAAACTCGTCCCATTCCATGGACTCAGTTTCATCCCTTTTCATCATATTCTTAATAAGATTCCACTATTGATCAGCATCACCTTCCAAATGATACACTACTAAGATGAATTTATCATGTTCAAAACATTGAAGAACTGAAAATATCTTTTCAGCGGTACCGATCCATTGTTCAGCCACTAATGGATCAGAAGACCCGCTGAATGAAGGTGGACGCTGCCTCATGAATGATTCAACAGAATATTGATCCTTTTCTCATTTGGAAGTCCTGCATGATTCATATCTTGAGAAAGTTGTGTGAGCATGGCTAAAATATTTTGCATTCCAGCTCCCATAACATTTGGTTGCTCAGGGGGACAATCGTTGCATTGGCCGTCACATTCCGCATTAACACGGTTCCTTCGGGTTCTAGCCATTGACTAAAACCAAGAAGAATAGTATGAGAAACACTAATTATAATAGGAAAACTACATAATCAAGAATAAAATTTCACACTTAAGGTCTTATCATAGGTTGTTCATGGCCATTTCTAAAACACTCAGATTGTGTTCTATGCTTAGACATATCCTTAGGTTTCTTACTAAGGCTTTCAAATCCTAGTTTCCAAAGGTTGACTATACCTTTCCTCTGATGCCAACTATAGCGACCCATACTTTACATACATGGTTAATACTTCAAAATTGAATCTTACTTATTACAACATATAACAAAACCATGAAAGGACCGTATAGGTATAGTGTCTTTAGAAACTAGGAAACATAAACAACTCATTCATAAAGCATCTACATTGTCTCCCATTTATTTCATTATATCTATAGTCCCTTTTTGGAATATCTTACTTAATAACCTTCTTCCTGACCTGGGGAAAGAAAACATACAAATGGGTGAGATCAAATGCTCAGTAAGGGTAAACAAAAGAAATATCAATCACATCAAATTCATAAGAACATAAAATTTTGGAAATATTACCCTGCAAAAGAGATCATAATTTCATAACATGGGATAAATCATGGTAGTGAAATGTAATCCCAATAATCATAAATTAAAACATGAAACTTTGTGGCATACACACATAATAATATAGAATCATTTCTTATTGGTCAAGACTCATTTCCAATACTATCTTAGTGGACAAAGTCCATTTCTGAACCAAGTTCACTCCTCGTTTCAGTCCCGTTTCACTTAACCGGTTTAACCTGCCATTCCAGCCATGTCTATCTCATGAGATATAAAATATTTACTCAATGCATTGGAGGGAGGTATAGGTCCCACCCATCTCATAATGATACCATTCTTATGTGTTCCACAAAATCATAAACCATACATCATAGCATAACCCATGTAATAAAAATGGGAATCTTAAACATCGTGACATCATAAAAAAATTCATATAAGATAAAGGAATTCATAAAAATATTTCCATCACAACATAGTCAAATCAATGTAATAATAGGGATAGAAACATAACCCTATATTATCTTAGATGGAAAATAATTTTGATAAAACACTTGAACTCCATTCTTGAGGAAAATATCCTTTCTACTTCAAAAACATTTTTCCTTTCTTAACATGTCATACAATTTTAAACTAAAAGAAGTTGATCAAAAATAAACTTGAAAACTTGTAAAGTAATATTCTTGGAAATAATGTTTTAAAAATCCATTCATGCCGTATAAGTTAAAAAAACATTCTTCTCGTACTTTTGTCAGAAAAGTCAAAAAGTACCTAGTACGAAAAACGACAAAAGATTCCTTTCATATCTTTTACTAAAAACTCACTGAAGGGTAAAATTGGATTTAAACAATTTTAGAAGGATATAAATATTACATATTTAAGAAACATGTATGTGGATGATAAATATTCCCCAGTAAATTCTGAAGTATAAACAATCTCAGATAAAAATGAGATTGCGAGATTTTCCCTTACCTTAGGTCTGATTTACTTCGTAAGTGTCCGAACCTCCTGTATAATGATTTAAATAATGTCATTGACTTATTACAGAATCATAATTATTTTTATGATATCATAAATGGTCATATTCTTAGCTTCTTATTAGTAATATTTCATTGCTACTTGTTATTCGGGTGTTTATTGCTTTATGTTCGTATGTGTGTTTTGTCGAATAAATTCTTATTCCTCTTTTTAGGTTATAGACACCTCATTTCCAGAATGGTATTAGTGTAATATATATCATATTTATTCATTCAATTAGTTTATATAATCATTATGCAATGAATATCATGTAGAATGAGTCGCATCACATCGTGGAGACGATATTCCGTACGTACGCACGAGCGATGATATCATTCCCATGATTGTGGAATTGTATTGGAGTGTATGTATACTATTTTAGAATCAATATCAATTTACAATAATCATATATAGTCATTATTTACACCATTATACCCATCCAAGTAAGGTGGTGGTGGAAAATAGATTACACCACAGCGTGGAGACGGTATTCCGTATGTACGCACGTGCGGTGATTTCGTTTTCCATAGGATGGATAAATGGTGAAATAGGGTTGTTTCATACTTATAATAACATATAAGTATATGAGTGATACTTATGTTATTAATTCATAATGAAACAACTAAATAAGAAGAAGTGGAAGAAGAAATAAAGTTTAAAGAATCGGTAACGGACATTACCTCTTCTTTGAAGCGCCTCTCTGAGACCTCCTCTTAGGGCACTAAAATTGGTCTTTGAAGAAGACCAGGATCTCTAGGATCTTACTAGGGAAGTGTTAAAGTAAAATGGGTAGGGTTTGGCCGAGCTTGAAGGCTCAAATTGATGTGAGGAGGAGAGGGAGGAGGTGCCCTTTTATAAGGGAGGAGAGGGGCACCTTTGGAAATATAAGAAATATTAGTTTATATTAAATCCCAACCCCACTTAAAAACTTCCAAAATGGCTCATATCCAAAGCTTAGATGAGATAGGGTTGTAATATCATCAACCAATAAAATGTATACATGTTTGGAATTTATTTTAAACATTATCAACTTGATTTATCCTTATTTATCAATTTAATTTTATTTGTGGTAATAATATTCTAAATTTTAAATTATTATAAATAATTACATGTGTTGTGAATTTTCTATAATTTGACACTTTATGACATTTTAGACCATATAAATTTTAATTTATAATTTTTAAATATTTTTGTGATTTTTAAACAATTTTATAATATGTTATTTTTATAAAATAACAATAGTGTCAATTTTGACACTATTCATTTATTTGAATTTAAATAAAATATATACAGAAGATATGTTCGAATTAAAATCTTTAATAGATTCATAAAATTTCATATGTATCTTGAAAATTAGTGGAGCACATTAAATAGTTCATATAATTTTTATTTTAATATTTTTAAAACCATTTATTTGATATTTTAATTAATAAAATAATTTCAACATCACTATTGTGTCATAATTAATGATAATTATTTAAACCCTAAAAATTCTAAATAAATTCCTATGATGTATATAATTGTATTATATTTCTGGATACTATTTATTTTCGAAGTTTCATTAAGTTTATCACTAAATTAAAATTATTATACTTATAAGATTTAAGAAAGTGACATGTTGTCACTTTCGTTGGTTTTAATAATAATTAAATTATTTTCATGGAAAAAAGTCCATTAAATGTATCTAATCCGACATTTAGCTGATATGGGTCGACTTTTAGTCATACAATAGGATGTTGGCAGGTGTTAGGGTAATTTTATAATCTTATATTTACCTTTAATTACCTGATTTACCTTTAACTTTGTTAAATAAAATTTACCGTAGTTACTATTCATAATGCCCAAAAATAAAAAGTAGCCTTTTAACATAATTTGGACCCACTAATTCCAAATATGGAATCCATTTTTCAAAATTAAAAACAAATAAGTTGCAGTAATTAATTTAAAATAAATCCTGTTGTTAAGAAAACATGTTTTAAAAGTTAAAACATTGCCAAAGATTGAAATGTTTTTACCTATGAATTCAATGTGAAATTAATGCTAATGACATACATTATATTAAATGGTAAAAATATATTCTATTTATACTTTAAAACCATTCAATATTATAATTTAACCATATAAATTATCTCAATGAAAAAAGTTGTTTTTAATTAAAAATTAGCGTATTTTTACTATTCATCAAAATATGAAAGTTATCAGAAAAATATCAAAAATTTATCCAAAGTAAATTTTTATATCCTGATTCAAAAGAAGAATTTTATTTTATTAAATTGAACTTATAAACATGTCAAAAACTAGATTTAATGTGGGTGTTCCATCAAAAGGCGACAAAACTGCATTTTTTGAAAAATACTTATTTTACCCGAAAAATTTATTTTGTTCTCTTACCATGTTCTAGAAAATGTGTAAGATGAATAATAATATTATAAAATTCAAAATGTAGTTAATACTATTCATAACGTATAGTCCATAATAATATATCGTTGTTTAGTGAAACCCGGTATTGCGTACTATACACGCTATCGAGGAAGGTTGCGATTGCGTGTAATGCAAGCCAAGTCCGTATTGTGTGCTGTGAAAGATTTATTTGGTGTTGCGTATAACATAAGACATAAAAAAAATATTTCTCATAAAATCTCAGGGTGTTACATTAATAGTCATAATAAAAAATAAAATGTTTTAAAAATTTCATTATAAGTTTCAAATATTATTTTAATTTTTTTTGTGAAATTTTAGTTTTAAAATTTGATTTCCAAAATAAAAAAGATATTTTCCTCAAGAATGTTTTTAATGATATTTTTATGGTATTTCTATTAATCAATGACAACAACCATTTATTTTACATATACTCCACTAGGGATATGTTGTATTGATACCATCCTTATTCTTCCTTTGTACAATTTATGATCATTTTGACCAAGTAAAGTATTGAAATTGACATTATTGATTCATTCTTGTAGTCATAAACTTTCCCTTGAAATATTCACTTTCATATGATCATTTGAAATTAAATTTCCCATAAATATAAATATTATTTATCAAATATACATTTATTAATTAAACTATATATCATTTATACATATGGTGTTCTATATTTAAAGTTATTTGTTTATATGGGGAAATATTGACAAATCCATATTCCTTACTCAATATATATATTTGTTGATAAGGAATATTGTTCATGAATTAAAACGATTATTTGATATATGAGGGATGATTTGTATATGCTGATATGGGTGATTCCTGATTATAGATAACACCTTGATGCATTAGTAATCTCATGTGGGGAATCTTTATTCTAGCATAAAATCAGTTTGCCAAACCAGATGAGTTTATACCCAATAGTTTTAAAATGACTTGTGAAAGTTATTAATAGTATAAGTATCATGATACTATGTTTATGACATCCAATAATTAATAAATTCCCTTTATTAAGAATTAATTTATTATTATCCATGATATTTTCACAATGATATTATATATGATTACATTTCAGTATTAGTTTATTTATTAAAATACATATGTTTTCAATTATTTACCTTGGCATATTGTTTATGAATTATCTTATTATCTATGATATTTTCATAATGATATTATTTATGGATACATTTAATTATTAGTTTATTGATTAAATGGAATGTGTTTTTAGTTATTTAACTTTATATATTTATTATTCCACATATAATTATGATATCCAATTTTTTGATTAAATGTCATGTGTGTTCAGTTATTTACCTTTATATATTGGTTATTATTTATTGTTTCATGATAACTTATATTGTACTTTACCCTTACTGAGTATATGATCTCACCTTTTTTTTCCTTTCTTAGGAATCTATGAAGTATATTATGTTTTATATGAAAGGATATTAAATAAGTAATAATAATATTCACAAAAAATATGTTGTAGTTTTTGTTTTCAAATGCAATATAATAATCATGTATGCAAATAGTTTACCAAGACTACTAAACTATTTGGTCCTTCGGGATGTGATTCCTTGTATATTATGCCAATGTAATAAAGCAGACACTAGCTCCAGGATACTAGGGTTGGGGTCACTATAGTTGGTATACGAGAAAGTTTAGTAGGAACCTTATGAACTAGATTTAGTAAAACATATATTATGGATAATAATCGTATGATGGACTTTGAGGTTAAGTATATAAGAATGTCTTAAAGTTTTGGTAAGGTAGATATTATGTGGTATTTCCTAGAAATACATACATGTATGGATACTACAAGTGGATAGGGTTCTGAAACATATGTACCTATGGGTAATAAGTCTAAAAAGGGTGCATTGGGCTTGACCTAATCATCACCTGGTGTATGGAAATGGGTATCACTGCACACCTGGTTTTTCTCTCCTAGAGGATATACATAGGATAATTCATATTTTATTTACAAAACATTATGAATTATTTGAATAGATGATTAAAATGATTGACCTAGGTTAAACTTAAGGTGTCTTATATTGAAAAGGTGTCTCAAAGGAATGGAACAATGTTTTATGTGTGGAAAAGAAGGGCATAAAGTAATGAATTTTTGAGAAAAAAATGAAGAGTAAGACAGAAGGAAATAAATCTCATCCTAGGGATCCATTTATAGTTTATTGTCTTAAATGTGGAGAACCTAGGCATTATCCAAGTAAATGAACTCTTCTAAAGGTTAAAACCTAAACCAAGGAAGGATATTTGTGCAAATAAAATGGATGAAGTATTTATGTATTGAGATTGAAGAATTAAATTGTAGAAGTAGTTTTACCAATGGTATTTTAGTTATAATATTCATGAAACATTTAATGATTATGTTAAATTTCATAAGCATATATGTATTCATTAACTTAATATTTATGGATACTATCATGGGTTTATGAGTTTAAGATTGATCATAAGTTCAAAGTCTTAAACACCCCTTTTTATGTTTTATGTTATTGGAGTCTACCAAGATTAATGATATTTTGGGAGAAATTTGTGGAAAGAATATGTTTTATTGGAAAATTTATTTTAGGAATAATGCCTTTACATTTTATAGAAACAAGTTTAAAGGTGTTTATAATCTTTAGGGTTAATATTATCATTAATGACACTGTAATAATAGTCAAATAAGATTATTAGACTTTGTAAAAAATTTTTTTATTGAAAACCTAAGTAAAAAGATTATTTAATGATAAATTTTATTTCAAGGATTCCCATAATATTTTTTTTGGGAATGCTATAGGATTATATTAACATAGTTTAGAAAAATGATAACCCGAATGTTGGGTGATAAATCATTGCATCTAGTAAGGTCATAGGGATTGAACCCATCACTGAAGGACGATAAGGGTTTAACACCTACCACTAGCCTACATGATGTCATAGTTAATATTTAATTTTTTAGTTAAACAATTAAAAAAATATTAATAATGAACTGGTGGTGTCACTTTTGAGGTTTATAGATTAGTTTATTATATTGGATAACCTGTGTTAACTATATTGGTTTTGGAAAATAGTTAGAGATAGATAGAAATATTTTTTACTCATTTTTAGATCTTACGATCTATTAAAAATGAATTTTAGTTCTTTAGGTATACAAAATTTATTTTTGAATATTCATTTCTTTGAGTAAGGGATGAATTGAAAATTGATTGAAGCATAACCAAAATATGAAATTGTTCTTATGAAATAAAAATATATCAAGAAAATATATTTCCTTATATTTGTATACAATAAAATAATTCCTTAGATTTAGGAAAAGGAAATTGAAAAAAATATTATCCTATTACATTCATATTCGATGAATCATATTGTATATTAAATCATCACAAATTTATGGTTTTGAGGCCATTTAATTTCTATTTATCATTCACTTTCTTCTGATCAATAACCTCTATCATTCTATATAATTATTTATACTTTTCTTCCATGTATATATATTCACTTTCCACCAATTTTCTTCTACTTATAATCTTAGTTATGTGTTATTCCATATGACCTTTTTCACTTCCATTTTATCTCTTATTAAGAGGATGTTTTATTATACCCTTTACTATGTGGGTTTTTTAACAATGGTATTTCTAAATGTCAAACCCTAGATTTCCAAGATCAAGTTTAAATTGTGAGAAAAAAATTTATTTAATGTGGAGAGAATGTAACACCCATAAATTATAAATTAAAAACATTTTATTTGATATTGTATGATACATACAACACCGAGTACAAATAACCCACAAAATATATTTCATTAAATTTAACCTCTTCGATAGGATGAAGAACAAAGAACCCTGAGTCTAAATGAACAATAATATAGTATACTATTATAAAATAGCTATTAAATTAATGGGTATTAATATTACTAACTAAAATTTGAAAATTATGGTTATCTATTAATTTAAAAAATAATAATCATTTAAAATAAATATATTTTTTTTCTTTTGAAAAACTGTATTTTTATAAAAGTCTAATTAATTTACCTTTATACACATAATTTAAAAATAATTTTTACCAATTTTAGAAAATTTATTTGAAAAAATAAAATTCATTTTTAAAATTATAATATTAAAATTATCTTAAGGAGAATTTTTGGGAATTTTCTAAAATGTTTCCCTTTTCAATGAATAATGAAAATATACCGAATTTTAATTAAAAATTTCCTTTTTGTTTAAATTATTTCTATATTTTAACTATATTTTTAATTTTTTTTAAAGTAAAATTTGTTAAATTTCAGATCAATTAGTATAATTTAGTCCATTGGAATAATTTTAATATTGATTTTTTATATAAAAACATTGTAAACTTTTGAACATTTTTTCTTTGAATACCTTCTTCCTCATTATGTATGCGAGATTAATTTTAAATTATATTTTTACACTTATATGAATGGAATTTTGAAAAATATATTTAATATTTGTAATAATAATTTATATTATCTAATAATTTCAACTTAATATTTGGCCAAAATTAATGGTGAAAAGAGTAAAAATTATTTACTGCGGTTAAGATAAAAATAGATTTACCAGGGGTTAAACTAAAAAGATAAGGGTTAAAATGATGTAAACAATTATATAAAATATATTTTATCCATATATTCAGACTATATAATGAATAATTCTCAATAATAATCCATTTTGGACCCTTTTTTCATGTTAAAAATGTGGGTAAACCTTTTTATTTTAATACATTACAATTTTTCCACTCACCTAACTTATAAAAGGACACCTCATCTCCTCTATTATTCACACCTTAAAACCACTTTGGTTTAAAAAATACCTTCCTAATTCAATTTAAAAATTCCCTAATATCATAATAGAATCCTTATTTTTGGGAATAAATCCAACCTAGGAGGTATTTTGGTGAAAACCTAAAAAGGTTACTCGAAGATGAGGCAACACTCTTGAACGAGCATTTTTATTTTATTTCTTATTCAAAATCCTTCAATTATGATTAAAACATGATGAAATAATAAAATAATTATCTTACATAAAATTATAAGTTTTAATGTTAATGTAATTACCTAAAACCATCCCCAGTTCTATCAAATGGGTTATGAAATCATCATTCGTGTGTACGACGGACTACCGCCTCACAAACCGATGTCATTCATTTTTTTGTTTTCACATCTCATGGTTTTATATGATGATGTATATAAAGTAAATATATTATATTTATAACATTATTATACCTCAAGATACCATATATCATATATACCTTTTTTACTTTCCATTTTGTAGTAGATAAGATAACGTCCCTAATGTGCACGGTGGACTACCGCCTCACGAAGTGATGTGATTCTTTTTTCATAGAAGGTAATAAGGATAAATTTAATGAATATATGTTATATAAATGAAATATTTTTTATATTTATTAAATATTTATCATTAATAAATAATAATATATTATTTTGTTTTTTTACACTGAAAAATGATATCATCGTTTGTATACATGTGGACTACCACCTCTATAAAGCGATGTGACTCTCTTTTACTAGACACAAAAAATATGTTATATATATAAGTATATTTAAAGAAATAATATGGAATATTTGAAATTATTATCATTATAGAAAGATAAAATATTACTTCCATCCTTTCTATAATTATCATTGAAAAATTGAAACATTACTCACGCGTACGTATGACCTACCATATCCATGATTGTAACAAAGTTTATTTTTCATAACCATATTTCATGATTGGTTTGAAAAGTATAATTGATGTAAAAATATGATAATTATTTCATGTTTATTATTATATATATGATTTAACTTTATAATATGCACAAGAATAATAGCTTTAATGACAAATCACAAATGAAAAAACAAGTCAATTAACACTCGAAACAATGAAAACAATGAAAGATTATTAACAAAAGGGTGATAAGATATTATAAAAGAATAATGTATGATATTATAAATATTAATATGGTTATATCATAAGTTAATAACATGTTTTAAACCACTAAATAGGATGTTAAAACATGTTCAACTAAAAGGAAGCACAAGGTAAGGGACTTGGTCTCAATTTTCCTTTATTGAGGCATATTGTAATGTTATGAACCTAATTTATGTTATATGGTGTATATTATATCCCTTTTAAATTTAATATCATGATTAATTAATAATTCATAGTATTTTAATTTTCAAGTTAAATTATTTCATCTAAGGGGATTTAACTTAATAGTTACCAAGTGGTAAATAATTTCACAACTTAATTTATTTTTATTGAGTTATATTACTTATTAATCATTTTGAAATTATAATATTATGTGTGTAATGAATTTTAATTATCTTATATTGTATTTAAAATTGTTTTAGGTTAATTTAAAATTTATACACATTATATATTCATTTACTAATTCTCACTTCAAAATTATGATCATTGTAAGGGTTTATTTCACAATCTCATTCTCATCGAGATTGTTTATTCATGAATTTCAATTGATCAAAATTATTTGATCATTTTATAATAAACCCACCTTATTTTATACAAATTTTGTTATTCATGATATTTTCAATTAATACTAACATTTTCCCACTCTTAGGTACTTAAAATAATTGATAAAATGGTTTTAATAAAATCTGAATTCATTTCCCCCTTCAGTAAAAAAATTATTTTTTTTCCAAAATTGGGTTTTCAAAATATGTTTTCAATTTTTTTAAACCTTTTCTAAATGATTTATTAAATACATTTTTACCAATTTCTTACGTTTTAATTTTTTTTACTGGAATATTCATGTCATTTTCAAAATTATTCTCATTTGTCTTTTACCAAAAAAGTGAAAGGAATCTTTATTTTAACGTGTACAACATGAATATAATTTATAGTTGTCATGACCTATCAAATGTTTTAATTTTTTTATAACTTTAAAATATTATTTTCAAATAAAATTATTTCAATTTTTTTGTGATCATTTAGTTTAAAAAATAAATTTTCAAAATGAAAAGGATATTTTCCTCAAGAATGTTTTTAAAAATATTTTTATGGTATTTCTATTCATTAAAAAAAACACACCTTTATTTTACATATAATACATTGGGTATATGTTGTATTGATACCATCCTTATTATTCCTTTGGATTTTTTATGATAAATTTTACCAAGTAAATTACTAACATTCATTTTCTTGATTCATTTTTGATGTTATGAACTTTACCTTGAAATATTAACTTTCCTATGATCATTAGACATTAAATTTCCCCTAAATATCCATATTATTTATCATGGATATGTTTATTGATTAAACCATATATCATTTATACATATGGTGTTCTACATTGAAAGTTATTTATTCATCTGGGGAAATATTGATGTATCCATATTCCTTACTCAATACGAATATTCGATGATAATACACATTGTTTATGAATTAAATATATTATTCAATATATGAGGGATTATTTGGACATAAAAACAAGGATGGGTAATATTTATATATATCCCCTTAATGTATCGATAATCTCATGAGGTAAATCAATAATCTAGTATAAAATTAGTTGGCCAAACTTTATGAGTCTGTACCCAGCAGTTTTAAACTGTCTTGTGAAAGGTCTTGATGGTAGAGGTATCTTGATCCTATGTTCATGAAGTTAAATAATTAATAAATTTCCTTCATTAAGAATTGAATTATTATTATCCATGATATTTTTACAATTATATTACCTTTGGATGCATTTTATTATCAATTTATTTATTAAATGGAATGTGTTTTAATTTATTTACCTTTACCTATTGATTATGTATTATCTTATTATACATGATATTTTTGTAATGATATTATCTCTGGATACATTTCATTCTCAGTTTAGTGATCAAATGGAATGTGTTTTTAGTTATTTACCTTTCCACATTTATTATTACTTATTTAATTATGATAGCCAAGTTTTTGATTAAATATAATGTGTGTTCAATTATTTACCTTTCCATATTGATTATTATTTATTGATTCATAATAACTTCAACTATACTTAACCCTTACTAATCATCTGAGATAACCCTTTTTTTCATTTATTAAGAATCCATGAAGTTTACTATGTTTGATATTAAATGATATTCTAGAGGAAATAATAATATTCTCAAAAAATGTTATAATTTTTTTTCAAATATAAAGTTGGAATCATATATGTATTTATTTTACCAAGACTACTAAACTATTTGGTTCTTTGAGATGTGATTCATTGTATCTTATATCAACATAAGAAAGAAAACACTAGCTTTGGGTTACTGGGGTCAGGGTCACTATAGTTGGTATCAAAGGAATTTTAGTAGAAGCCCTGAGAATTGGATTTAGTAAAACATAGATTAGGGATCATAACCCTATGATGGAATTTTAGTATAATTATATAAGAACACCCTAAAGTTTTGGAAAGGTAGAGATTATGTGATTGTTCTTGGAAATACATACCTTTTTAGATACTAAAAGTGGATTTATTTCTATCCTAGATGTACCTAGGGGTAATAACTATAAAAAGGGAACATTGGGCTTGAACCGATCATCACCTAGTACATGATAATGGTCCTTAATACACATTGGGATTGATACTCCTGGGGGATATGTGTAGAATAATTCACATTTTATTTACAAACCATTATGAAGGATTTGAATAGATGATAATAATTAATGACCTTGGTTAAAAATAAAGTGTCTTATATTGAAAAGAAGGTGTCTCAAAGGAATGGGATATTGTTTTATGTGTAGAAAAGAATGACACAAAGTAATGAATTTCTGAGAAAAAAATGAAGAGTATGATGGAAGGAAATAAATTTCATAATAGGGATCCATTTATAGTTTTTTGTCTTAAATGTGGATAACATGAGAATTATCTGAGTCAATGATCTCTTCTAAAGGTTAAAACCTAGACCAAGGAAGGAACTATGTGTAAATAAAACAGATGAAGTATTAATGTATTTGGATTTAATAATTAAATTGTAGAATTATTTTTACCAATGGTATTTTGGTTATAAGAATCATGAAACATTTAAATATTATGTTAAATTTCATAATAATATATTTATTCATTAAATTAAGAGTTATGTATAGAATCTTGGGTTTATGAGTTTAATATTGATCATATGTTCAAAGTCTTAAACATTCCTTTTTAGGTTTTATGTGATTAGATTCTACCAAGATTAAGGATATTTTTAGAGAAATTTATGATAATCATATGTTTTAGTAAAAAGATTATTTGAAAAAAAATCACCTTTACATTTTATATACATAAGTTTAAAGGTTTTTATAACCTTTTGGTTTAATATGATCATTAATGGCATTTTAATAATAGACAAATAATATTATTAGACTTTGTAAAAAAATGTTTCATTGAAAACCTTAATAAAAAGGTTATTTAATGATTAATTTTATTTTAATAATGTCCATCAATTTTTTTGGGAAAGTTATAGGAATTATTTTAATATAGTTTAGAAAAAGGACAACCCACATGCTGGGTGACAATCCATCAAATATGGTGAGGCCACGGGTCTTGAACACCTGACCAAAAGAAGATAAGGGTTTAACACCTATAGCTAGGATACACAATGTCCTGATTAATATGTCATTATTTTTAGTTAAATTATTTTATAAAAATATATTAATTATGAACCCATGGTGTTAATTTTGTGGTTTAGAGATCAATTTATTATATTTGATAACTTATCCTAACCATATTTATTTTGGAAAATAGTTAGATACAAACATAAAGACTTTTCACTCTTTTATAGATCTTACAATCTGTTAAAATTGGATTGTATTGCTCTAAGAATAACAAATTAATTTTTGGATATTAATTTCTTGGAGTTAGGGATGAATTGGAAATTGATCGAAGCACAACCAAATGATGAAATTATTCTTATTAAATATAAAGATATTAAGTGAGTATATTTTTTTATATTCATATATAGTAAAAGAATTCCTAAACTTTAGAAAAAGGACATTGAAACAAAAAATTTATCCTATTACATTTATATCTGATGAATCAGATGATCTTTTAAATCATCCCATATTTATGGTTTTGAGTCCCTTAAATATCCATTGATCATTAACTTTCTTGTGATCAATGAACTCTATCATTATATATAATTATTTACGTTTTTATTTTATTTCCACATATTCACTTACCATAATTTTTCTCTTACTTAGAAACCTATTAATTTGTTATTTCATATGAACATTGTACTTAAATTTTCTATATTATTAAGAGGATGTTTTATTAACCATTTTATGATGTGATTTTTACAATAATGGTATTTTGAAATGTCAAACCATTAATTTCAAAGATCAATTTTTTATTTCAAGGATACAATTTATTTAATGTGGGGAGAATGTAACACCAAAAAATTATAAAATAATAACATTTTATTCAATATAATACATTACATGCAACCCCAACCTTAAATAAACAATGAAATATATTTCTTTAAATTTAACCTCTTTGATAGCTTACAGAACACAAAACCCTGAGTCCAAATGAACCGTAATATTGTATATCGTTATAAACTTGGTGTTAAATTAGTGAGTATGAATAATAATAAATAAATTATTGAAATTATGGTATTATATTTATTAGAAATAAAATAAGAATAATTTAAAAGTAAAAGAAATTTTTTCTAAAAAACTGTATTTTTCTAAAAGACGGATTAGTCATGCTTTGCGCACATAATTTAAAATTAATTTTTACCAATTTTTTAAAATTTATTTGAAAAAATAAACTTAATTTTTTGAAATAATAATATACAAATTATATTAGGTTGAATTTTTGGTATTTGTTTGAAATGTTTTATTTTTTGATAAATAGTGAAAAAATACTGAATTTTAATTGAAAATTCATTTAAATTATTTATAAAGTTAAATTATATTTTTTTAATTGGTTTTAAAGTAAAATTAGTAAAATTTTATATCATTTAATCTAATTTAAGTAATTTTTATAATTTTAATATTTAATTTTGATATAAAAACTTTGCAAACTTTTGAATATTTTCTCTTTGAAAACCCGTTTTCTCAGCGCATCTACGAGATTAATTTTAAATTAAAATTTTCCACTTATGTGAATGTAATTTTACAAAATTAATTCAATATTTTGAATCATAGTAATTTATATTATCTAATAAGTTCAAATTAAGTATTGACAAAAATTAATAGTGAAAAAAATAAAAATTATTTACCACAGTTAAGGTAAAAATATATTTACCAGGGGTTAAACTAAGAATATAAGGATTAAAATGACTTAAAAAATTGTATAAAATATATTTTTTGGATATGTTTAGACCCTATAATGATTAATTATTGAAAATACTCCATTTTGGACAATTTTGACATGCGAAAAATGTGGGCACACATTTTTCTTTTAAAAAACTACAAGTGTGCCACTCACCTCACTTATAAAAGGCCGCCCCTATCCCCTCTTCTTCACACCTTCAAACCCTTTTGGTTCAGAAAATAACTGAAAAAATAATTTCTAAAATTACATCATATAATCCTAGAAGTCTTATTTTTGGAGTAAATCCAACCTATGATGGATTTTTTTCAAACATACTGAGGTTTTCTAAATAAGAGATAACGTTCTTCAACGAGCATTTTTATTTTATCTATTCCTCAAACTCTTTGAATTATTTTTAAAACATTAATGTCTAATAAAATATGTATATTAAATATTTTAATCTGTTTTTATGTTATGTTAATGATATAAAACCCTCCCCACTTTTATTGAATGGGTTATAAAATAATTATTTGTGTGTATGGCGGACTGCCTCCTCACAATCGATGTCATTCATTTTTCCATTTCCACCTCTCACGATTGGGTATGATGATGGATATAAAGTATAAATATATGATATTTATAAAATAATTATAATTATTTATTAATTATATCATATATAACTTTTTTTTTACTTTCCATTTCATAGGGGACATGATAACATCGCTTATGTTTATGGAATACTACTACCTCACGAAGTGATATGATTATTTTTTCACTAATGATTTACATGGAAGGTAATAAGGATAAAGTTAATGAATATATGTGATATAAATGAAAAATTATGATATTAATGAAATATTTATCATTATTAAAATATAATATATCATTTCCTTTCTTTACACTAAAAAATGATAACATTGTTCATATATGTGTGGACTACTACCTTCACGAAGTGATGCGACTCTATTTTCATCACCAAACCACATGGATATTATATATATAAGTATATTTAAAGAAATAATTTAGTACATATGAGATTATTATCATTATGGAAATATAAAATATTACATACCTCCTTTCTATAATGATCATGGAAAAATGGAAACATTACTCATGCGTACGTATGACCTACCATCTCTATGATTGTAGCATAGTTCATTTTTCATAACTATATTTCATTATTAGTTTTAAAAGTATAATTGATTTAAAAATATTATAATTATGTCATGGTTATTATTATTGATATTATGTAACTATATAATATTCACAAGAATCACAACTTTCATGAAAAAGAATGAATGAGAAAACAAGGCAATTAACACCCAAAACGATGAAAATAATGAAAGATTATTAATTAAATGGAGATAATATGTTGTAAAAGAATCATATATGATATTATAAATATTAATATGGTTATTTTATAAGTTAATAACATTTTTATAACCACTAAACAATAGGTTAAATAATATTTAACCAAAAGGAAGCATGAGTCAAGGGACTTCATCTCAATTTCCCTTCATTGAGGTATATTGTAATATTATGAACCTAATTTCTATTATATGGTTTATATACTGAAGATTTGACATTTAATATCACATATTATAAGATTATGTGTGTAATGAATTTTAAATATCATATGTTGTATTTAATTTTTTTATGTGAATTTAAAATTGATACACATAGTTGATTCATTGACTAATTATCACTTAAACTTTATGATCTTTTTAAGGGATTATTTCATAATATCATTCTCATTGAGATTTTTTATTCTTTAATTTATGCTCAAGGAAATTATTTGATAATTGTATAATAAAACCATATTATTTTATCCTTATATATCTATTCATGATATTTTTAATTAATATTACCATTTTCCACTCTTTGTTACTTAAAATAATTTATAAAATATTTTTAAGAAAATTTGAATTTATTTATCTCTTAGGTCAGAAATCTATTTTCTTCCAAAAATATGTTTTATAAAAATGTTTTCAGAAATGTATTTAAAATTTGACAAATTATTTTTTAAATAATTTTTTACCCATTTTTACTTTTTAATTTTTTTATAAAGGAATATTCATGTTGTTTTCAAAACAATGCTCATTTGGATTTTACCAAAAAAGTGAAAGGAATATTTATTTTAACGTGTATGATTTTAATGGAATTTCCATATATCATGACCACTAAAATGTTTTATAATTTAATTTATAAGTTTTAAATATTATTTTCAAATAAAATTATTTTCAAATTGTTTTGTGAAATTTTAGTTTTAAAAAATGATTTTCAAAAGGAAAAGGATTGTTTCCTCAAGAATGTTTTTAAAGATTGTTTTATGGTATTTTTATTTATGAATGAAAAACCCCCTTTATTTTAAATATACTCAATTGGGGATATTTTTTATTTATACCATCCTTTTTTTGAAAGGTAGCATTTATACTGTACTTATTCTTCCTTTGGATGGTTTATAACCATTTTGACCCAGGAAAGTATTGATATTCACATTCTTGATTCATTTTTGTAGTCATCAAGTTTTCCTTGAAATATTCAGTTTCATGTGATCATTATACATTTAATTTACCATAAATATCCATATTATTTATCATGAATATGTTTATTACTTAAAAAGTATATCATTTCTACATATTGTGTTCTACATTGAAAGTTATTTATTTATCTTTGGAAATATTTATAAATCTGTATTCCTTACTCAATATAGATATTTGATGATAAGACACGTTATTCATGAATTAAATCGATTATTCAATATATGAGGGATACTTTAGACATAAATATATGGGTATATCCAATTTATAGATATCCCCACAATGAATTTACAGTCTCATGAGGTTAATCATTAAGATAACATAAAATTAGTTGGCCAAACCAGATGAGTTTGTACCCAGTAGTTTTAAATTGTCTCGTGAAAGGTCTTGATAGTAGAGGTATCATGATCCTGAGTTCATGACATGCAACAGTTAATAAATTTCCTTCATTAAGAATTTATTTATTATTATCCATGATATTTTCAGAATGATATTAACTTGGTATGCATTTCATTCTCATTTTATTGATTAAATGGCATGTGTTTTCAGTTATCTACTTTTCCATATTGATCATGCCTTATCTTTTTATCCATGAGATTTTTGGAATGATATTTTATATGAATGAATTTTATTCTCAGTTTATTGATCAAATAGAATGCATTTTTAGTTATTTACCTTTACATATTTATTATTCCTTATCTAATTATGGAATCCAAGATTTTGATTAAATGACATGAGTGTTCAATTATTTACCTTTCTATACTGATTATTTTGTATTGATTCATGATAAATTTTTCTATACTTTACCCTTACTGAGTATTTGAGCTTACCCTTATTTTTTTTCCTTGATAAGGAATACATAAATTTTACCATTTTTTATATATAAAGATATGTTAGAGGTAATGTTAATATTCTAATTTTTTTTGTAATTTGTGTTTTCAAATGTAATATGGGAATCATGTATGTATCAAGTTTATTAAGACTATTAAACTATTCAGTCCTTTGGGATTCAATTCTTTGTATCTTATGCTAATGTAATAAAGCAGACACTAGCTCCGAGCTACTGGGGCCGGGGTCACTATAGTTTTAATTATTAGGAATACTAATATAGTGTTTTAATTATTAAGAATATTATTAAATGGAATGTTTAATATTAATTTGGAATATTAAATTAATATTATAATGATTTAATTGTTATAAAATTATTGAATTTTATATTTAATATTAAATTTTATGTTTAATATTAATTTATAATATTAAATTTCATGTTCAATAAAATTTTATGTTTTATTATTAGTATAAAATTGTAATTATTAGTATATTTTTTCATCATTATGAATTTTAAAAAATTACATGCTTTACTATTATGAATATTAATAAGTTTTATGTTTAATATTAATTAGGAATATTAAATTACATGTTTAATTATTAGTATAATGTTTTTATTATAAGGGACTTATATTTCATATCAAATAAAGTATATTAAAATAATATATTAATATTAATAATAAAATTAAACTTCTAGTATAAACTTGTTTAAATAGATATCATGATAAACATATAAAACATTATATTAATTAAGGGTTTCTTTATATTTATTTAGTGTGATAACTCTAGGTATAAGGGAATCACTATGAAAATATTCTATAGAAATTAGGGGCTTTTCCTTAATCAAGTATGGTGGGATTTCAAGTGTTTAATCCACCAAAATCACATTGTGTAATATATTTTCATACTGTTAATTTAAAGAATAGTTAAATATGTTATAACAATTTATTAATACTAAAATATAATTTTAATAATTATTTTATTTATATTTATTTAGTGTGAGAACTCTGGGTAGTAGGGTATTAATTTAGAACACTTTTGTGGTGATAGAGGTACTTTTCCTAAACTAAGATCAGTGGGATGTCTAGTGTTTAGCCCACCAGACTTACACTGAGTAATATATTTAGTAATTGTTAATTAGAATACCCATAGTTAAAATAAAATTTTAAAATATTATAAAATCATATTGTGTTTCCTTGATCAGAAATAATCAATTACTCTAATATTATTGTAAATAAAATATGTCTATATATATTTATTACAATGGTTAAATAATTTATACTGACCTATGAGTTAATTATAGTAGAAAACCCATACAAGTTGTAATTATCAGGTATTGTAAAAATTTTGAATCATTTTAGAGAAAAATTCATCAGCGATTAAATCTCATGATTAATCAAGTGATATAGTCCATCATATATAGACATTTACAATATAAATATTGGTTGTGGAATATATCCTATCCAATTATTGATGATAAAGACTAGAAATAAATGTTTTCACTAGTTGAGAACCAATATGAAGATCAAATGATGGAGTTATATATCACTATATCTGTTGTTGAATATTTTCTATCTACAATGGTAGTTGGTCCATCTCAAACTCAAGATATAATGTCATATCATCAGGTTGAGACATATTATAGAGATTAGAGTTTTTAGGGATAGTCCTTTGTATGATGTAGATTTTATAGTGTAAAATTTTAAATGTAATAAAAACTCAAAATAGTAATTTGATTATGAGGATGAATAATAATAATAAGAAAATATAAAATAAATTGAGCTAAACCCTATGATGTCACATCAAACTTTGAATCATCCTCCACTATTGGAATCATGGTTTAAGGTAGGTATAAACACTTATAATTTTTTGAGTGGCCAATAATTAATCCCAATAAATAATTTCTAGTAATTATTGGTGGGATGAATTGAGTTTCAAATAAAAGTGTTCTATATATTGGGAGATATTTTGATAGAAAAAAATAGATTAATACTATAATCAAATGGTATAACATTGAGTGAAATTATAATTATTCCATGTAAGAATCAAAGATATATCCTTATATGATTTGGTGTGAAAAGTTTGATTCAAAATTTCAGATGTGTTTATAACCCATAATTGATATTGATTTCCACTATTAGCATATATACAGATTTACTGTGTACACATGTGTAAACCTAATACTATCATAGAATCACACAATCATATATTCTAAATTCATTTCAACTATTATTGTTGAAATGATAAGACCATGCCCAAAAATTCTAGTAGTGCTAGTGGTGGGGAGAATTAAATCACATTTCCATTATGATATTTCTTATAGAAAAAATTAGGCCACATGGGAAAAAGGATATTTTGAAAGTATATGGTGATTGGGATGACTCTTAGCAGGGTTTAAAATTGTTTATGGAGTTGTTGTGTCACAATAATTTGGTTGTATACTAGTTAAACACTATTTAATATTCCATCCAACAAAAACAAGTTGACTAATCAAAGGTAGCATTGGATATATTATTTTTTACATTTTTACCTGATGTGGATTCTTTTAAACATTTTAAGAAGTTTAGTAAAATTTATGGAACATTTCTATATGAAAATTATAATAAAATTTTATTTATTTATTCTATATAATATAGAAACCATTCCTCTATAACTTTGGAATTTTCTATTGTTGGGAAGAAGAATTTATTATCTTGGATTTGGTCTTGATTTTCCTTTGAGAGTTTTTGACAACATTGAATGAATTTATTAGATTTATGATTGGAATCGAGTGATCAAGGAGTATTTATATTCTGAAGGTCTTATATAGAGATCACATAGTGCCTATCATCAATACTATACTAGAAACATTGCAAGAAATGTGTGAAACAAGTTCAAGGATTAGTATATGAAGAATTAAATCATCAAAAATGGAATGTATAAGTTTTTTTATTGAAAAATACTTTAAATTGTGTTTGTTTTGTATATTAGTATTAGTTATCATTTGTTTTATCAAATGATCCTCAATAGTAGAGGATAGATGAGAATATCCCAGGAAATCATAGGGATAATAAAGAGGTATATGACTATGTGATGAAAATTCAAAAGGATAAATGGCCATTATCATATGATAATGTAAGGAAATATAGAAACATGGTGACCAATATCATGGAATTAATTAATGGAATCTTCAAGGAAGTTCAGAAGCTTCCCATCACAGGTAATTGGGAATATTAAACTATATTTCAATTATGAAAATTAAATTAAAATTTTAATTAGTAGTATAATTTTATAAAATATATTACTAGATTTGTGTAGGAAACCTATAATCACATAATCATGTATTTTTTTTTGAAAGAGTAAATAAGGTCAAAGAAGGTATGAATTGAGGGATGTGATATGGGAACCATTTCTAGTGTGATATTTATATAATTTTATAGGAATATACCACATTTTGGGTTTGTTCATTTGACAATTCTGGGTATATATTTAATGTCACTAAGTGACATAATCCCTTAATGGGTAGCAATGTTCACATGATTATGGTTTTATAAAAACATCATGACTATGATTATAGTAAATTCTAAGCATTCCGGTATCCATGTGCACATGTGATCATAAAAGATTTTTATTTATGATTATATTTGGATAATTAATTTATTTATTATATTGATGACAATGTATTATTGTCTAATATAGTTATACATGGATTCATAAAGGTGAATATCATAACTCTTATATTATAATTAATACACCTACTCTTCTACCAAACATGAGTAGGTTAAGACCAAGAGGGTGGCTGAATTCGACTCATATTTGAAATGAGATGGATTATATTTGTGAATGACCACATGATATAAGTTTTGGTTTATATATCCATGAATTTCACACCCACACATGTTTCCTTGGATGTATTGGAAAACCATAAAACAATCCACATGATTTATATACTCTAACTATTAATGTTAATGTATTTTTAGGAAATAAATAGAACTTTGATAGAATTGAAGACTTCATATTCTTTTATTATTGATTCTTGAACCATATTATCATGTGAATAAATTAATTTTTTTAGTCACAATATAATATATTATTAAAATTAAATGGTTTTAACTAGTAAGGTATTATAATAAATTATAAAAAAATTAAATATTTAGATAGAGAAGGATCTCTTATCTACCCAACAGTCTCATGCATCACCTGATGTGTTGTAGTGGAAACCCATATGACATCTTAATATCTAGATATCACATCATTTATACCATGTTTCACCTTAAAAATAATTTCCCCATACCTTTAACGTGCTAGATTTTATGGAATATCCTTGTTTTACTTCAAGTCCATAGATTATTATTTGATTATTGAATTAGTCGAGAGATAGCCATTAGAGACACACACTTTCCATCTTCTTGAGAGGGATATGATAGTGAATTTAAAGGAAATAACATGAATTATGGGTCTATGTATCCATGTTTAGGTGTTTATACATGTGACATTAGGAGACTGGTGCACCATTGTGTATCGTTTACTGGGAATTGGGGTTTTTAGCTGATCGTGTGTCTTTTAGAGTGTCCGACTATAAATGATTTGGATCAATGTGCAATTTCCAGTAATTTCTAATTATTCTAATGATTTGATTCATATTCAACACACATGTGCATATATTATATGGATACTAAAAGGCATGTTGCGTGTTGACTACTCCACTACATTAAAACACATAATGTACTTACCATTACTTGAGGATCTGGATAGGATAACTACATATTGTTAGGGATCATCTATATTAATATGTTTGTATAGATACCTTTATTCAAGATGTCAAATAGGGTGGTACCATATTATTGGATGTATTTTTATATTATAGTGTGATAATTTGAGTAACTTCTAAACATCTCTCCTAATGTTATCACACCACTTCCTCAACACCTTTTGCAGGATTGTACTTTGGGACACTAGTATTTTTATATCATTGATGTGAATTATTTTATTTATTTGTAAATATAATTTATAAACTTACCTATATTAATATTTAAAATATGTGGAGTCAAGCTCAGTGTTATGTGCACATGTAGAGGTATAGTGTGATATTTTTTAATAAATTTTTGACTCTCTACATCCAGATGATGTAAGTTAAACATTAATTTTTTATCGAATACTTAATTTTTTTTATTAAAATTTTAAGATATTATAATGATAAGTTATTTATATTTTTGTGATAATTTTGGAATAATTTTTTGATGCATCATTTCAAGTTTCTTAAATCCTATATACTGGAGTTATCTTAGCTTCATCTCTGCCATAATGTATAGTTATAGTTGGAGTCTATGAATTAGTGTTGTCACTAATCCATTTAAATATTGTTGAAAAGAACTAACCAGATCAAGTCATTTGATAGATTGTGTGCTTGTAGCATATCCCCACTACATACTGAGAGATTTCTGTATTGCACAATATTACTCTCATAGGTAAACAAGCAGTTGGCTGGTATTTCTCTCATGATGGTTAAATTGAGTGTTGGTATATTCATGCCCAAGGTAGTATATTTTATCATCCATATCCCATAACAAAACTCCAACTATTTGATCAAGGAGAGTACATATTGGTACCAATTACACACTATAAATACCTCACACACTATAGGATATGCCTCTACAAGTTGGTATATTTTCTAATTTTTATTAGATTTTTTTATTTCATATTATGTATTAACTTGAATGTTATTCTATTTACAATCAAAGGGGTTAGAGTTTCTTTTACATGTCTACGATCCTCAGGAAGAGGAAGTTTTTAGTCATGATGTATTTTAGAGATATATTATAGACTATAGAGGTCCTATCAGCAAAAAATATGATAGTATCCATGATGAGGATCCAAAAATATATTGTGATCTATATACAACCACTGAGGTCGTTGGGGATACTAATGTTCATGTTTATCCTGTTGAGTACAATACACTACCACTTCTTCCACCACCACATCTTATGTTTGGGAGACCTCTTCATGGTATATTGTATAGTAATATACTCATTAGTAAAAGGAGGAATAAATAGAACAACATATTGAGGTTTCTATAGCAGTAGAGTGGTATGTAGAAGTAGTAGTTCCATAGTTGTATCTTTTCCTTATTGAGGTATAGGAAATCTACAAAGAGAAACCTACTCCTATATCTATCACACTAAATCAGCATAGATTTCAGAGCCAAAGTGTTCATGGGGTTTATACATCAAGTTATGGGAAATAGAGGAGGTTATAATGATATTTTTTATTAAAAAAATTTAACAATTAAAAATATCTAATTTCTAAAGTAATAAAATTTCTTTTATATTTTATATTTCTAAATAAATTTTCCAAATAACTTAAAAACTATAATTTTAATTCGTTGATAAATTGGAACAAGTAAAATTTTATAAAATTATAGAAGTTAAATGAATACATCAATGTTTATATTTTTATCTTACTTAACAAAATTGATATATAAATTAAAATTTCAATTTCAAATGTAACATATCATAGAATTTTATACTGTATTTTCATTTTACAAACTTATTTAATTTAATGTATTATTATAGTATTATGAGTTTTATATAAACTTATCCATTTTAAAGGATCATAATTTTAATGACTCAGGTTTTCACTGATCAATACTTTACACAATTTTGAGGTCTTTAAGTTATGTACAATACTTAGAGGTAAAATAATAAATTTGACACAGTATACAACTTCGAGTTTAGGCCATTGAGAGTAAAAATCAATGGGTGAAATTAATTTAAAGTGAACTAAAAATATTATATTATACTTGTTATATTATTTTTAAGACTCTTTAGTGACTATAATTCTTGGACAGCTCAACCTAGGGGTAAAAACCACACCCTGGGATCAATGGAACCATCAAGTTTTTTATTAAGTTATATAAAAATATAAATTAAGTCCAATGAACCAAAAACCTCAAAATTAAGTTAAAGTGTTAACTAGATGAAACCTAGGTCACTACAATGTTTTCATAATATCTTCAAAATTAAAAAATAATAAAATTTTAAATTGAAAAAACTATTTTCAATAACTAAAAATAATAAATAATAAATACAATCAAAAAAGATTCACAATAATGAAACAAAAATGATTCCAATTTTTTTATTCACATACTTAGTAAAAAATATAAATCATTTTCATTTCAATTTCAATAAAAAAAACATAAATAATATATTTCATTGAATAAAATTATAAAACTATAAAATAAAATAAAAACCAAAATAGAAACAATGTGAATTCATTATATATTTTTTCTTTACAAGAGTGTGAAATGTATTCAAAATATCAACAAAATATAAAATTGATTTCCTTTCATGTTAAGTGAAAAAAATATAATTCATTAATAAAAATTTACAAAATGTCAAGGATGGGGAAGGAATATAAAGAAAACCACATGTATATCTAGGGAGGCTAGAAACTAAGACCCCCACAACCACAAGGGCGCAAGCGCATTACATAAAATTATAAAACTGTAAAATAAGAAAAAGAAAACAAAATAGAAACAATGTGAAGAAAACATAGAATAAATATTTTATTTCATTAAATAAAAATATAAAACTATAAAATTAAATAAAATAAAAAAAGTGGAAAGAGCATCAAATTGTTTGAAACTCTTGTTTTAGGTTTTGAGAGCACCAAATCAATTGACGCTAATTTTTTTCCCGCATTTTGGTACGTTTTAAGAAGTCTGGTTGTGAATCTTGGTTGGGTCTTGTAGAGTTAAATATTATAGAATGAATGGATTAATATGAGGATTAAACATCTTGATACCTGATGACATGAGTCCAGGATAGATAGTAACATATGATGTGGGAATACTCAAAATGGGAAAAATCTCATTCATAAAGACATGGATATAATGAAATTGAGTAGTTTTATGATGGAAATTCCTCATGAATGAGAAAAAATAGTACATATGGTGCAACACATCCAATTGAAATTAGGAATAAATCTTATATAATAATTTGTGTTGATATTAAAGGACTTTATGGATGAGGATGTTTCAAGTTCATTGGTTAATAGGTGGAGTTATTAATCAGGTTTGAACCCATTGAGCGTGTGTTTTTTACTTTGATGTTTAATCCCTCTAATAATTTCATCGATTCTAAAACAGAAGACATGCCAAAGTTATGTTTTGACCTTACATGACCTTGTCATTTCTGTCCCAAGATATGAAAGATAGTGTAAACCAATTTCAACCTTTAGCTCAAGAGCGATATTAGAACAACCAAAACAAATTTTAAAAATGAACAACATTACCAATATAATGAGACAAGATAAATACATGAAATTCATTGAATCAAAATGAAATGACACCTAATAAAAAACACCGATGAAACTATCAAGAAACTGAGTAGAAAATTCACTAAAATCTTCCCTCATAATACACTAAGATAAGAACAAGTTGTAATAATTTAAATTAAATAAGCATAAGTATGAAAAAGTTATCATGAGTGTTTCATAAAAGAGTAGGAAAAGTCATATTAAAATATTATATATTCAAATAATATTATAATAATATTTTAATAATTAGTTTGTTCTTTAAACTAGATTTTTTATTTTGTAAGTATAAAAAAATTCCATTCCACTTGGAATACTAATTCCATATTCTCTCACACACACATACCCTGGAATTACATGAAAGTCCCAATACTCATGATAGGTAACTCATCTATACACCGAGTTGGAATGCACCCTAAACTGTCTATAGAATATTGTATGAACCCAAAAGGCATTTTCTAATACAATATGAACTCACAATAACCAATTATTCCAAGTACTTATATAAATGTTTTTCTATAAAACCAATTTTTTTTATCATTTTATCAAACACCTTGTGGGAATCACCCATGATTCACAATTTTATACTAAATAAAAATGGTATTACAACATTAATTTAACATAAATTTTCCATAAAAAAGTACAATTTTTTTATAAATACAAGCCTTCAAGTTCTAGTTAAAGTGTAGATAGAGAAGGTAATTATTTCTAATGGTTACTTTTATTGAAGAAACAAACAATGATCTAGGCGGATTTGGGATTCTCCTTACTTTAATTCAATAAATCCAAAAAATAATTTTCCAAAACTTGACCAATCAAATAGATATAGGAATAGAAAACCTGATTTATGGTTTTTTTCAAAGGAAAACAAGTGGATCTAGAAACGAATGGAAAATGAAGATAGTATGGGGATCTTACCTTCTATCTATGAGATCCAACATACTTTGATCTATTGAAATTGGGATTCGGAGGGAAGAGAGACACCAAAAGTTCCTAATGGGAATCTAGAGATCAAGAACCTAGGTTAAGGAAGAAAGAATGAGTGTTTTTAGGAATTATTAGGGTTAAAATATAGGTTTCATATTTTATTAATTAAATCTCATGGTTTGGATGCATGGTCTAGAAAAATATGCACCAACCATGTGTGTCGACACTATCCAAAATTTTTTTAGTCACACTGTTTGGCCAAATGGTAAATCCAACACATACTTGCATAGAAAATACCTCTCCTCCTTGCACAACTACTTTTGAAATATCTATAGTTTCCCCTAACCATTATCATAATGTGAACCCTAAAAATCCTTACAAAAATAAAAACTAGCCATAAACTACCTGGGACAAAGCCCAACCAAACCATAGCTCAAAAACACAAAACAAAATAGCACTAACCTCAAATAAGGGGTGTTACACTACTGATATAAGAAGTTTTTTAATAATATCACCCTTTTTACTAATTGGTCTGAAAGTGATATTTTATGATCACTACTATAAAAATTACATAATACCATTTTTATATATCCATGGGTGGTTAACCCATTATTATAGTCAACCTTATAGCCAGGATACATGGATTCCCATGGTCATAGGGGTCATGATTAGATGGAAAATATCCCATGTGTCCATATTAAAACGAGTATAAGTAATTTCAGACATGAGAATGGTGTGGGAACAATAAAGGAAAGCTCTTCATCCATGAGTCACATCACTCATGGTGGATGAAAAACTTGATGAACCTACTACTGTGAGAAAACTTATATATGGAAATATATCTAATAAGGATCCCTTTATCACCATGGTCAAACCTACCCATGGTCTTAACTCCCCTATGGGACTCCCTATCCTAATGAGAAAAACCAGCATTGACTGTATCTTCCTTGGGGACCCCTACTGCTATGAGAAAACCTTCCTGTAACTATTTTTCTACTGAGAACCCCCTTGATTCCATGGTCCAATCTAATCATGCCACTATGACCCAGTGGAGAGCTCCTTTCAACCACGAGCATGTGTCTTGTGTCCATAGTTCCAAGCCACATGGATAGATATATATTATAATAATTATAATAATAAATATTTATTAATTATTAAATATTAATGTATATATATTATTATTATTTTTGAGACTATGTGTGTAAAACATGGTGTGGGTGAGTGGTATAAGTCTTTATTTTATAATTTGGAGGTCCTAAGATCGAAGATCACTAAGTTAAATATTTTAAAAAATACATATTATATAGCCACAAGAACTTGTACATGGTCATATAGATATTACTATAGTAATTACCCATGGCTATAAAACTAAATATGTGATCAGTTATGCCTATGAAAATAGGATGGACATCAGTTTCTAATGTAAATAGGTCTATATCCATGGTCAAGTGCCTATGTTATCAAACTAATGCCTATAGTAATTATTATATCACCCACTATAGGATTTCATCTAGCTATATCATATGAGCGGAAACATTAGAATTATGAACAATATTTTCACTCATGATCATAGCCATTTTATATATTTTAGATGATACAATCATTTATCTACAATAAATGCTTTTATAGGATGAATATCAGGTTTTAAAATCATTTAATTATAAATTTAATTAAATATGCTCCCACTAAAATGATAACCACTTTTAAAGTCATCATATCCATTAGTGGGCCAAGATCCATATTTTACTAAGTAGTGAGTCTATTTTGGAATTCCTATCACCACTTAATTATTTATATAGTTCATTTTCCCAATCATATCTTATATGAATCTTGGATAGTTGAATATACAACTCTTTTCTCAATCTATCATATAGATAAACTCAGATATACTCATATGGTAACCTAATATTATTGAGGTATCTTGACCAAGTGTAACATGAAGTAAACTATATTAATGTGCACCTAATCATATTAGGTTGACCCACTACTTTCTTAAATAATACATGATAATTGAGGGGCACCCAACAATGGCCTGACTAACCCAGTTTGATGATCGATGTCTCAACAAGTGAAACATGGAAAGGAATATAACACTTTGTATTTTTAAAGCATATTTAGACTCACTATATTATCTTATGTGTATATGATTCTAATAATTTAGTGTGGACTAATGTTCTATCCAAAGAATCAATATGTTTAAACCATATTGATGTGTAATTCTTTACACAACTCATGGCTTGTGTTATTAATGTAAATTAAAATCCAACTATATTCATACATATCCAAATGAATCCTATACATAAGGTATATGAAACCATGTTCATGTAAAGGCTTAAAGACACATGAAATCAAAATTCCCCACAAGAGTAATCTTTGAGTGAAAAATAGTCAACCCCCACTTTTTTAGACAAGGAATAAGCCTTTGGGTTAGTGAGCAATTCAATCCAAAGTCCCTATACCTAAGGACACTTTACTATAAATATATTTCAATTTAATCATAATTTTAACACATAATATCTATAAATCATAATTTATTTCTTTATTAAATCTCATAACCCAAAAAATTTCAAATTTAAGGCTGGGGAAAACTAAATCAATTGTTATACCAAACATATAACTCCTTAGATGCATGTATGAAAATTTATAGAAGAAATTTAACACTTTAAACTAAAGAATACATCCATTTATAATATAAAATTTATATATATGAATAAAAACATGGGATAAAATAAATAAATGAGTATTTCAAATATTTAATCATTGGATAAATAATTTATAAAAAATTCAAAAATAAATATAATTATAAAAAAATTATAATTTTTTATGTATTATGGACATTCCATAATTAAATAAACATAAAACTTTTATATTAATTTTTCTAATATGAAATCATTCATATTATTCAATACAGGAAATATACTTAGATATACGATATTAGATAAAACATAATCATTTTATATTTAAATTTTATTATATAAACAATTTACATTATCTAAATATCACATATTTATAATTATTTAAATCTTAATCATATCAATTATTGAAACTCCTTTTGATATAGTTTTAAAAAATATTAAATAATGAATTTTTCATGAATAATTAGAATTACATATTTTATAAAATAATAGTAATTTAAATATAAATTATTTTATATTTTTCCTTATTTTTTAATTTTTAAATATTTGATCAATTACAATATAATTTCCACATAGAAAATTTATATCAAAATTATAAGTCATGTCATATAAATTGAAAATTTTATTTTAATATTATTAAATATTATTATGTGATATTTTTTATTAAATTTTTCAAAAAACACTTATAAAATATTTATAAATACCTTTATAAAATAATAAATATCCCAAAATACCTTTTATTATGATTTATAAACATTTTATAAGTCATATAATTCAATTAATAATTTAAAATATATAAAAATTATGTTTTCTATTATATTAAATTTAAAGATATAATCCATGGTTCCTTTATGGGCTATCAATCATAAAAATAATTGATAATGTGGCTAGTATAATATTATATTGGACCCCAACAACCTGTGGGAGATTAAACCTACATCTTGGCTATCACAAGCTATGATAGGGTATGTGTAAGATTAAAAATAACATTTAGGGAAAAATATAAAGTGAGTGAGCGTTCTTGGAAACTGCGACTTATTATAATATATTATGTGATATTAAACCTCACACAAAGTAGCTTGTGAAGGATTATTACTATGCACCTTGGTAGCCGCAACCTATAATAGGATCTTTCATAAAAATAATGCTATGCTCTAAGTTTTTCATAGCATTAATCAAACACCCATAACTTTTTTATCTTACAATAGTTGTTTGAGTGTAACCCAATACTGGAATCATTTTTAATGATAGGATATGATATTGCTAGTATAATGAAATTATTTATTTTACATGCATGCATCAACACCTTCGCATAAAATGAAATAATATATCACACACTATGATATAAATAAACTGAAGTATTTAAACACTTTTTCTATTATGATATCATATATCGCACATAGTAATTCCATTATAAATTATGACATATTGTAGTGTATAGAAAACCTTAGTTTATTTTCTTAGTATTTTTTACCTATATAATATATGATATAAAAAATTACATATAATTTCTTCGTATTAAACATGACTTCAAGAATAAATGACCATGGTAAATATATGATACAACTATTAGGTTTATAAGGACAGAATGACACTCATTCAAGATATAAAAAGTGATTCAAAAACCTTAAACCCAAGATCCATCATGTATTCAAATTTAAACCATATATTAACTAAAATAAAGAAACTATGTGCCTTTCACCAGTTGATGACCATCGATCCTTATTTATTCATTAAATTGTTTGATGAAGGATATTATTTAGAATTGGATATGGATCTATTCTCCCCTGGTCTTCAGTGCTTTCACATCTCCTTCTCCATCTCATAGGATTTCTTTTCCTTCTGTATTGATTTTTCCTATTTTCCCCCTTGTTTTTGGTACTCTCGCATCTCCTACTCCCCCTTCTAGGGTTTATCCTCCTTCAGAGTTTGTTTTACCTCTCTCTCCCCATCTATTTGGCACTTTTTCATCTCACTCTCCCTCTTCTAGGGTTTCTCCTCCTTCAGCATTGGTTATCCCTCAAGATAATGCAGCTCTCCTTGATTTCTTCCCCCTGTTTCATATTTTTCTCTAGTGAAGGTGCTCTAGTTCCTTTATTCATGATAACGATTATTTTTTAAGGAGGTTTTTGGGTTCCTATGGATGCCTTTAGAATCCCTTTCCACAGCTCTAACATCCTGTTCCTCTGTGCCTCTCCAGGTCAGTTATGGAGTGGTGGTTCAAGGTGGTTTTGGGATTGTGTGGTTTGACGGTTGACTGATCTCAAGGTGCTGCTGGGTTGTTTTACCATATTTTATTTATTATTGGTTTTTCTCCTCATTTTTTTCGATCGTTTGGTTCTCTAGACCACTCAACCACTACTATAATTGAATATTATGCTTCTCCTCTCTTGGCTAGGGATGGAGCGGTGGTAACAACCAGGTTTTGGGAGGTTTGGTTTAGCAACTACCACCATTCCAAACACAGATATTCGATGTTGGTTTATGTTTTTAACTTTTATTCCTCATGTTTTCAGAGATTATTTTTTTTGTTTTTTTATTAAAGGTGGCATGTCGATGGATTTTTCTTTTCAATGAAGTTTTCTTGCTTAATTTTGGCTTTGGTGGTTTGGTTGTTATTGGGTCGATGGGGTATGAAATCATAGTGCAAGGGCAGTGATTATACAATAAAAAAACATATTTTAATTACATTTTAATGGTATTGAATGTTCATTTTTGATCTTATGGGCCTGAGTTAGTGGATTTTAATTTTGAACATCCATTCTCATCATTTGTGAACTTCATGCCTAATGTACACAAATTTAGGCCAAATGATTCATCTAATTTTAAAGAATGTAATTATATATATTTTAATTTTATATTTTGGGAAATGGATCTACACTTCAATATGAACATTTTTCATTTAGGGATCAATTGAGTATTCATAAAGGATGATGGGGATTTTTTGTGATGAAAGGAAACAATTATGGAGAAGGCAGATTGGACACCATCCCACAGATGAGAATGTGGATCCCATAGTACAGACCCAATGAAGCCCAAATTTCATGGGATGATATAAGAAATATATTGGAAAATATAATTCGTAAGGATCCAGTGCTAATTTGGCCTCCATTGTGGTTATTCAGGCGGCCCAAGTTAGAGATAAAATTCTGATCCAGATTCTTTGGCCCAGAAAAACAACCCACCAATTTAATCATATTTCAGCAACCACAAATTCATTTTGGATGAAATTTTACATAGATATAGGAGACATCCGTAGATTAATTTTTTTATTCTATGGACCACTCATATTAGGCCATCTAGAAGGCCATATAGGTGCCTCTATCCCGTGGATGCAATCTGGATACAACTTCGGGTCAAGGGAGGAAAAGTCTCACATCCCTTACTCTCCACCACCCTAGGCCTACCATAATCAAGTGGGATCCTTTGTACTATTGATAGATCAACCCAAGACTCTTGAAATTCCTATTTAAGGAAGTGGTGGTGGATGAGTTTATCATCTTTTGAGCTTCCTTTCATTGTAATGTTATGCTATGATTTTTTTGGTCTCAAGTTTGTCTTTCACATTTAAGTTGTTCAATTCGCATTAGTTTCTTAATAAAATTTCTTCTTCTCCTATTATTCTGTTGTTATTCATATCACTTTTATAATTTTGTTTCATAGTGTGAACCTGTTCACACCAAACCTTGTGATATTATCTCACAACGGTGGAGTAATCGTTATTTTATTTTTGTTTGTACTTCTCCAATTCCTCCCTCATGAGTCTACTTCCCGCTTCCATTGAAACCATAAGATCAATGGAGGGCTAAAACACTTATGGGTTGATCCAAGGTAGAAGTAAGGGGATGTATTGGATGTTATTTCTCACTCCATTAATGGCTAATCACTTCTTTTAAATGAGATTTTTATTTGATGATTTTAAAACATCATCATCCTTATTGAATTTAAGGTCACACACTTCAATTGCTAATATGAAAATTTTCCTTGGAGAGCTCAAACATTTGATCCTTCAAGTGTATAGGTGATTATTATTAGGGTGTTTAGGCATTAAACTAGTAAGTTATGATTTTTTGGATCTCCTTAAATGAACCCATCTGAAATATAAGAAATTGAAATATTTTTTTAAAAAAATAATGCATCCAATCCACCCCTTATAATAACCTAGGATCAACCATTATCATAATTTGAATTCACTTAAGATTTCTGGTGTTCACTTAAACCCATCTAAAATCAACCCAAAGATGGCCACTTAATAGCCAAAAATACATCTCATAGGTTGTGTATCTTAGGTATCTTCTTAGGTCTCAGTGGATTTGACAACCCAAGCTAGACTACAAGGACCATTCTACCTTCATCTCTTGGGTAAATTTGAGCGTGAATCAAATTTTGGACCATCTCCAAGGACCAAGTAAGTACCTTAGACCAAAACCTTCTTTAATCACCTCCATTATTCTATTCTCACCCGATATCTCTTATCTTGTCCCTTTCTTGTTTTTTTCCTTTGGGCGCATGTCCGCCTACACCCGTGATAATTCAAACAGACTAGTTAGGGTGGAAAGTCCTAGTATAGGGGAGTCAAGTACACCAAGGGAACTCTTTATATTAGATCCTAATCTTCCTATTACCCTGGAGTCAAAAATTGAGCCCATTTCAATGGAAGGTCTTCAAAGAAACCAACTCATAAACCTGGGTGCGAACCAAAATTGAAATCCAAATGAGGCATCCCCAAACTTGGGGAATGTAGTCCATCAAAACATGAATAACTAACTCACACCTTCCTAGAACAATTACCAATCATGCATTAGAAACAATTACCTAGGATATTCTAACTACATATTTAAACCCCATGTCCTAATCCACCTTCCCACATTCCATGGAATGGAGTCTGAGATTCCCTACCTTCACGTTAAGGAGTTCAATGATATTATAGAAAACATGTGTCCCCCACATCAACTAGAATCAGAAAATATGAGGCTATTTCCATTTTCTTTAAATGGTTTATCTAAAAATTGGATAAACAATTTGAGACCATCATCCATCAACTCTTGGGACCAATTACAAATAGAATTCTACAAAAAATACTTTCCCCACCATAAAACAAATGAACTTAAAAAGAGAATCCAATTTTTTTTTGAAAAAGAGGGAGAGTCATTCTATGAAACATGGGAGAGGTTCAAAGACACGATAAACATGGTTTCACATCATGGTTTTTCTATACTTGAACAAGTGTGAATTTTCTATGAAGTTTTGGGTCTAGGGAACAAACAATTAATTGACATGATGTGTAATGGAACTTTTAAAAATAAAGCCCCAAATGATGCTTACGAGTATCTGAAAAGCCTTGCTAAACAAAACCAAACATGGGGAACTTAATATTATTCTGAAAATCCAAAAGAACTACTAGAATTCATACACTTAGAAAGAGGAAATTCTTAGGGCTAAACTCGTATCACTCTCTAGGAAGGTTGAAGAGATAAACCTTAGGAGAGTCCATGAAATCCAAACTGTAGACCTTGTTTGCACAATTTGTGAAAACCATGACCATAAGATAGACAATAGCCTAACAATTCCATGTATCAAGGATGTTATTTTAGGATGACCCCCAGTAGAAGTAAATTCATTGAACTTTCAAAAGCCTCAATACCAAAACAACTTCAACCCAAGGTATAATGACCCCCAGAATTCTATTGGAAAGATAACCAATAACCTTGACAACCACACAGACAAAATCCTTACCTCCATTAGAACTACCAAACCCATAACTAGTTCCAAAACCAACCTATCCAATAACAACATCCACCATTTAATTTTCAACAAACCATCCTGCCTCCAAAATACCCCCTGGGATAAATTAATCTTCTCAAGAACCAACCCAAACTGTTCCACAAAGCCTACTAGAAAAACTGTGCAAACAAATGGAAAGAATAAACTCAGAAGTCTATTCCATAAAACAAGAACTTCAAACCATCAAAAATGGAAAGGAAACCATGCCTACACAATCCATTCCACAAAAAATAGTAAGGGGAGAGTCAAGTTTCACCCAAACAACTTATGAACAACTAAAGGCTGTGACAATTTTAAGAAGTGGGAAATAAATTGAGAAACCTGAACTGATAAGTCATAAACCATGTGAAGCTTAAAACTCTAATGAAAATTCAAATGAACCACAAGATCAAACTAAGGAAATTGATAACAATGTGAAAGAAACAACTCTTAAACATACAACCCCACAACCTGCACCATTTCCTCAACGCATGAGGGGGAAAACCAATCCTGAATTGAGTGAAACAATGAGGGAAATCTTCTCACAAGTCAAGTTGAACATTACCCTTCTCGATGAAATCCAAACCATACCTGCCTACTAAAAGTAACTTAAGGACTTGTTCACTTTTAAAAGAAAAATTTCACATAAAAACCAAGTTCTTTTGGCTGCTAATGTGAGTACCACCATTCAAGGGACCATTCCTCCTAAGTTAAAAGATTCGGGTTTCCCTTACATCAATGTTGAACTAGGAGAGAGAAAATTTTTCAAGGGCTTGTGTCACCTAGGTGCTTGTTTAAATCTCTTCCCCTATGCTGTGTACTACCAGTTATGCCTAGAAGATCTCCAACCCACATCTGTCACACTTCAACTTGCTGATCGTAGCAATAGGGTTCCAAAGGGGATTTTAAAGGACATTCTGGTAAAGGTTGAAAACTTCATCTACCCTGCTGACTTCATTGTCCTTGAAAACCATCCAAACTTAGGAAATAAGGATCAAACCCCAATCATACTTGGTCTTCCTTTCCTTGCAACAATCAACTCTGTTATCCGAGTTTGAAACGGGAACATGACCATCACCTTTGGAAACATGAGTCTAGACTTTAACATCTATAATGAAAACTCACAAATAGGGGATGATGAGGACATTGATGAAGTAAACATGATAGAAAGTATTGATAATGAATCCATAGAACATAAATTAATATTTGATGGATGTTTAAGTTAGGATGATATTTATTTCCTTTGTTCATATAAAGGAAGTCTATCTCCTTGGCTTGAATAATTTTCAAATTGCTTTTATGATGAAGTCTTAGGTCTAACAATCAGTGAAACATTTCAGGAAACCACTTTCATGGAGACCACTCCAACTTATTTCCCTAAATCTGATCAAGCCAATCTAGTAGCTGAAACTTCTGTAAGTGGGAAATCAATCCTATATAAAACTCTGGGAAAAAAAATTGATCTTGATCTAATGTCCCAATATTTTGCTGAAATTCTGAACCAACATGATCTTGAATTGAAGGAACTTCTTGTTGCACTCAAGTATGCATTCCCAGGAGAAAATAAAACAAATCCTATTGTCATTTCTTCTTCTATTGAATCCAATCATGAGAGGATACTTATAGATTTCCTTAGGAAACATAAGAAAGCCATTGGTTGGACCTTGTCTGATATTCCTAGGATTATCCCACTTATCGGGGCTCATAGGATTGTTCTGGAATCTGATTCAAATCCATGCCATCAACCTCAATGGCGAATCAATACTAATCTCATGGAAGTAGTGAGAAAAGAACTTCTAAAATTTTTAAAAGCCGGTATCATCTATCCCATATCTGAGAGTGAGTGGGTGAGCCCAATACGAGTGGTTCCAAAAAAGGATGGAATCACAGTGATAACCAATAAGGATAGAGAGATTCTTCTAACAAGGGTGAGTAGTGGATGGAGAGTCTGCATCGACTATAGGAATCTAAACTCATTTACCAAGAAGGACCATTTCCCCTTACCATTCATTGAACAAGTCATTGAGAGAGTGGAAGGTCATACCTTCTACTATTTCTTAGATGGGTACTTGGGGTATAATCAAATTGATGTCTCCCTAGAGGATCAAGGTAATACTACATTCACATGTCCATTCAGGACCTTTTCTTTTAAACGTATTCTCTTCGGGTTATGAAATTCCCCTGGAACCTTCCAGTCGCGCATAATGGGAATATTCTTAGACATGGTAGGGTATTTTCTAGAGGTCTTCATGGATTAATTCTCTATGTTTGGGGATAGATTTGAGGGATGTATGAGGAATGTGGAGAGAGTATTTTCAATATGTTAAGAAAAGAATCTAGTCCTAAACTTGGAAAAATTCTATTTAATGGTTAAATAGGGACTAGTTCTAGGATATCTGGTCTTAGGTAGGGGAATTTAAGTTGATAAATCCATGGTTTACATCATTCATCACCTTCCATCACCCAAAACTATCAAGGAAGTTTGGTCTTTCTTAGGACATGATGGTTTCTATAGAAGGTTCATTAGGAATTTCATCTCTATTTCTTGACCACTTTGTGATCTATTGGTGAAAGATTCTCCATTTTTACGGATAAGAAGTTATGAGGAATCATTCTCTACACTCAAGTCAGCTCTTATCTCTCCACCAATCATGCAATATCTAAATGAGAAACTTCCTTTTGAGCTCATGTGTGATGCGAGTGACTTCACTGTAGGAGCAGTCTTAGGATAATGGTGTAATAAAAATCCACGTGTCATTGCTTATGAAACCAAATCATTAAATGATGCACAAATCAACTAAACCACCACTGAGAAAGAGTTTCTTACTTTTGTCTTTTCCTTATAGAAATTTAGGTCCTATATCTTAGGATCATCCATCATTGTATTCACTGACCATTCAGCCCTGAAATACCTTTTCTAAAAACAAGATACCAAGGCTAGACTGATTAAGTGGGTCCTTATCTTACAATAATTTGACCTCACAATCAAAGAAAAAAAGGGTGTTGAAAATATTATAGCGGATCACCTCTCTAGGATGGAATTAAAAGAAAACTAAAATAACCTTTCTATGTATGATTTATTCCCTGATGAACACCTATACTCTGTGAGTGAATGCCCTTGGTATACCAATATAGACAAATTCTTAGTTACATGAGTCATTCCAAAATTATTAGGGACACAAGCTCGAAGGAAATTCCTTTATGATGTTAGGAACTATGTGTTTGATGATCCATACCTCTATATGTTATACCCTAACCAAGTCATTAGGAGGTGTGTCCCAGAATCTGAACAAGATTCAATCCTTAAATTATTTCATAGTGAGGCATGTGGAGGTCACTTCTCCTCTAAGAAAACATTTTCTAATATTCTTCAGTGTGGTCTCTTCTGGACCATCCTCTTAAGGGACTCCTACACATTTTTTCAAAGCTGTCCTAGGTGTCAACAAGTAGGGTCCATAAAAAAAAGGAATCAAATGCCACTCACTCCCATCTTACTGGTTGAAATATTTTACTGTTGGGGAATTTATTTCATGGGTCCCTTCCCAAACTCTACGGGATATCTTTATATTATCTTAGCTATTGATTATGTTTGAAAATGGGTTGAGGAAATTCCCAAAAAATCCAATGATCATCAAACTATGATTAGATTCCTAAAATAAAACATCTTCTCTAGATTTTGAATTTCAAGGGATATCATTAGTGATCATGGAACTCATTTTTGCAATCGTCCATTATCATCACTCATGGACAAGTATGGAATTTATCACAAAGTTTCCACTGCTTACCAACCAGAGAACAATGGTCAAGCTGAGTTATACAATCGAGAAATCAAAAAAAATCTTTAGAAAACTATTAATCCATCTAGGAAAGATTGGTCGAGAAAACTCTTAGATGATATTTGGGCTTATCGAACCAAATATAAAACCATTTTAGGAATGTCCCCATACAGGTTGGTTTATGGTAAAGTATGCCATTTTCTAGTGGAGATTGAACATAAGGCCTTTTGGGAAATTAAGAAAATGAATTATGACCTCTAATTGGCCGAAACAAAAAGTAAATTAGATCTCAATGAACTTGAGGAACTTAGGATGGAGGATTATGAAAATTCAAGGATCAAAAAAGCTAAAGTAAAAGCCTAATAATCTAGAAATATTAAAACCAAACACATTGTATCGGGTAAAACTATTATTTTGTATAGTTATAAACTTCATTTAAACCTAGAAAAGTTGAGGTCTAGATGGTCAGGTCCATACATAGTGCATAAGGTGTACCCCCATGGGGCTATAGAAATTCAAGATCCCACCAATGGTTAAACCTTTAAAGTTAATGGTCATAGATTGAAACCATTCATTGAACCATTACAAAAAATTGAATTTGATGAAAACTTGTGTGAACCAACCTTAGATGATGAAAATACTTAAATAATTAAGGGTCTAAGTCAAGCTAGTGACATTAAACAAAAGCGTTGCATGGGAGACAACCCGTGGTTTCCATGTTTCCAATATTTTTGAATCATCTTTATTTTTTAGGATTAATGAATCATTTTGATATTTAAAAAAATAGACTATTGAACTATTCTTCTATTATGAGTATGGATGGGTATGAAAGGGGAGCACCATATTCATCCGTTTCACGTGGTGTGATCCTTGAGTAATACTGTACCCAGAAATTTAAAAAGAAGACAATATATCATCAATTCATTTTATTTTTATGTGTTTATAGGTTAAAATAAACAATAATAATAATAATAATAATAAATAAAAGTACATGTAGTAGGTCGTGGGGAAAACCCCGTCACAACTGTTGAAGCCATGAGGACTCGAACCCATGACCGAAGGGAGACAGGGGTGCGTGATTACCACTAACCTATGACTTATAATGCTTCCTTAGTATATATTTTTTTATATATACTTATTTTTTTATTATATGAATAAATATATATATCTATATATATTGCTTTGTTTTGTTTTGTTTGTTTGTTTTTTCCTTTTTCCACTAGGGAACTTTGCAAGGGACATGGATATCAAAGGACTAAATTGGAGCAGCAAGAACTTCAACTTCAACCACCAGGTGACCTCATTCCATGATACTCATATTTCAATTTTCTTTTTGAACTACCCTTATCTGCCTCTACCCCCTTCTAAATTATATTTTCTTCAAACACTAGGGACAATTTTATTTTAAGTTGAGGGGGAGATGAAATAATTTTTTTGATTTTGTGTAAAAAAAATTCTTTTGTGTGAAAAAAATGCGTGTAAATGGAAGGAAAAATTCCTTTAACTTTGAAAATAATAATACACATTGCACACTTTGAAACTGAATATTAAATAATTTAGCATGCCCTGATTCTTATTTTAATCCATATATAATTTCATGAGCATATATTTTGGAAAGTGTGGCTATCTAATATGAAATTTCATCGTTTATATTTTCATAAAAATAGAAAAAAAGAGATCAAAATGCACATCATTTAGATAGTGGGGTATTATTTTGAGTTCATGGGGTCCCCCAAATAAATATCATAGTTTTGACGATCATTTTAGTTTTAATATAAGTATTCAAAAAAATAAAAAAACAATAAATTTGCGCGTAGAGCAATGAAATGACCTAATGTGCGGCTTTCGACACTTGGGGATTATGACTCCATAGTTTTCTGGCCCAAAGTTAGTAATTTTATCTCTACTTGTGGTAATTTTACTTTGGTTTTGACTGAGTTAACTCGAGATGATGTTCGAGTATGTGGGATTCACTTGGTTCCCTAAGGTCTTTGAGCCTGGGAGTCATCGGCAAAGTCTCGCTATAGGGGTTGACTCTTTTGAGTGCAATTTCAATTACCATGGAAAAATTTCAAAAAAAATAATAAATAAAAATAAAAAAAAACAATATTTTTTTTAATACTCATCTTAATATTGAAATTTGATTCCACCTAGTGCTTCTATCATTCCCCCCTTGAATAAAGATGAACCCCCTTGTCTAATGCGATGCACAACACATCGTCACTCTTTATTGATATTGGATAAAATATGGGAATGAATTTGAACAAAGGAATGATATTGGTATTGGGATATGCTTATGAAACTATCTTGTATTAAAATATTTTGATGGGTTTCATGATTGTTTAGTATAATAGTTTTTGGTAATCATTGTGTATTAAAATTGTTTTTGGAAGAGGGAATTCAAATTTCATATTGTTGAGATACATTTTTCTGGGGAATAGAAAATCTCAAGTTGGGGGTCTGATTAGAAAATACAAAAAAATATGTTAATTACATTTTAATGGAATTAAATGTTCATTTTTGATCTTATGGGCTTGAGTTAGTGGATTTTAATTTTGAACATCCATTCTCATAATTTGTGCACTTCATGCCTAATGTACACCAATTTAGGCCCAATGATTCTTATGAATTTAAGGAATGTAATTATCTATATTTTAATTTGATATTTTGGGAAATGGATCTACACTTCAGTATGAACATTTTTTATTCAGGGATAAATGGATGATTCATAAAGGATGATGAAGATATTTGGTGATGAAGGGGAACAATTCTGGAGAAGGAAAATTGGACACCATCCCACATATGAGAATGTGGGGCCTACAATACAGACCTACTGAATACCCAATTTCATGGTATGATAGAAGACATATATAGGAACATATAATTTTTAAGGATCTAGTGCTAATTATTCCTCCATTGTGGTTATTTAGGTGGCCCAATTTTGGGATAAAATTCTGGGTCAGATTCTTCGGCCTAGAAAAACAGCCTACCAATTTAATCATATCTCAGAAACCACAAATTCATTTGGGATAAAATTTTATAGAGATCTAGGAAACATCCAGATATTAACTTTTGTATGCTATTGAATACTCTAATTCTTCCATCTAGAAGGAAATCTAGGTGCCTCATTCTAGTGGATGAAAGATGGCTTCAACTTCGGGTCAAGGGTGGAAAAGTCTCATCTCCCTTACTTTCCACCACCCTAGGCCTACCATAATCAAGTGAGATCCTTTGTACTGTTGGGAGATCAACCCAAGCCTCTTGAAATTCCTATTTAAGTCAGTGGAGGTGGAGAAGTTTATCATCTTTTGAGCTTCCTTTCATTGTAATGTTATGCTGTGATTTTTTTGTCTCAAGTTTGTCTTTCACATATAACTTGTTCAATTCACTTTAGTTTCTTAATAAAAGTTCTTCTTCTCCTATTATTATATTTTTATTCATATCACTTTGATTCCATTGGTTCAATGTGTGAACTTGTTCACACCAAACCTTTTGATATTATCACAAAATGGTGGAGTGATCATTATTTCATTGTTTTTTTACTTCTCCAATTCCTCTCTCATGGGTCTACTTACTGCTTCCATTGAAACCATAGGATCAATGGAGGGATAACACACTTATGGGTTGATCCAAGGGAGTATAAAGGGGCTGTATTGGATGTTATTTATCACTCCATTGATGGATAATCACTTCTTTTAAATGAGATTTTTATTTGATGATTTTAAAACCTCTTCATCCTTATTGAATTTAAGGTCACACACTTCGATTGCTAATACAAACCTTTACATTGGATTGATCAAAACTTTGTTCCTTCAAGTGTATAGGTGATTAGTATTTGGGTTTTTAGGAATTAAAATATTATGTGATGATTTTTTTTGATCTCCTTAAATGAAACCATATCAAATATAAGAAATTTAAATTAAAAAAAAGAATGCATCCAATCCACCCCTTGTAATAACCTAGGATTAACCCTTATCATAATTTTAATTCACTTAATATTTTTAGTGTTCACTTAAACCCATCTAAAATAAACCCAAAGTTGGCCACTTAATATCCAAAAATAAATCTGATAGGTTGTGTAACTTAGGAATCTTCTTAGGTCTTAGTGTATTCAACAACCCAAGCTAGACAACAAGGACCATTATACCTTTATCTCTTGGGTAAATTTGAGTGTGAATCAGGCGGAACTGGCGGTATCTAACAGTCTCCAATGTCTGGTGCGGTGGTAGGATGGTGATGATGACATGGTTATGGTTGAATATGAAAAAATCAGTACTTGTGATGATTTTGACTAGAGATGGCTATAATTTTACTCATTTATGAAGTTGTGAGTGGTTTAGATCTTGATCTTATAGGGAATTTCGGATGTTTTTGAATTTTTAAATGTGATATGAGGTTCTTTTGTTTCTGGTTCATGATCATCCTAAAAGAAGAATTTGAAAATCTAATAAAAAATGAATTTTCAGTCAGTGTTTGATGAAGATACCTTAGAATCAAACTAATGTATTCATCCTCTACAGTGTATCCACGAGCTCAAATGAATCATTTATCATATGGATGAGACACTCTTTCATTCCACAACATTTTAGTGTCTCACACAGTAAATGAGGAAGATTTTGAGAGATTTGGTGTAGGGATAGTTGGTAAAAAGATTCCAAAAGGTTCACATACACAAACCACAACCTTCAGCCACCTTTATTTAATCCCTTGAGTATGCTCCTTGAGTTCCATGAATTTAATCATGCATTAAAATCCATGAGTAAATTATAATCATCCATTCATGCATTCATCATTTGAATGCATCAACCTCATAAATGTTTCATATTATGAAAATTATCTTATTAATGATAAATAATATAGGAATATCCAAATATTAACCATTAATTTTATACTTCCATGCCAAGGTATTGGAATGTTATTTCATAACAAGCCATATGATATCCTTTATACTGGGCATACGATATGCCTAAGTTTTCATTCATGTGATACCATACGACATGATCATGTTGTACAATATGATATGGGATTTAGAGAATATCTCCAACAATTACATCATAATTATAACACCTTGATATTTAATTATATAATTCTATTTTAAATGAATACTATTTTTATAGCATGTTCTACAAGAAACACCAAGCTTAAATGAACAACGATATATTATTGTAGTATTATTATTTAAATACGACTGTTACAACCTAGACATTGGATAAATGAGCTTGAATAAAAGTAACCAAAGTATGGAAGATATATAGAAAATTTTTCATTTATATAAATGAACAATTTAATTACTAGAAAATAAAAACTCAATTTTAAATAAGATCATATAATATTAAAGGAGATATTTTTAAAAAACTAATTTATACGTGGAAAGTATTTTTATTAAAAGAAATTAAGTTAATCACTATAGATGAATGATTTTAAAGAAATTCATAGTTAATGTCTTTAATAGAATAAATTAAAATTTATCTAATGGTAATTCCTAGAAAATTATTGAGTTTAAATTCATTTTATACTTTCAAAAATATATTTTCTTCAAAAATGAGTATTATTGTTTTTTGTTTGCGGATATTATGATTGATTTATTCCAATTTTAGAAATTTTATTTGATGAAATGTAAAAAATCTTTATAATAATAATATAAAAATAATCTTAATATAATTTTTTGGGATTTTTATAAAAAGATTGGTTTTTAAGGTGAATAGTGAAAAATACCGATTTTGTAAAAAACTATCATTTCTTTAATTGTAATCAAAGTAATTTCTATGTTACATTTGTTTTTTTATCTATTTTAAAGTAAAATAAGATTAATTTTATTAATAATAATCTAATTAATTCTATAATAATTAATATTATACTTTATTTTTGTATAAAATCATTTTTATACTTAAAAGAGGCATTTTTCTAAAAATAGTTTTTCATTGCATTTTGTGAACTTATATGAAATGATTTTTTTAAAAATTTTGTAAATTGATTCTTAGAAAATGAATTCCATATTTTTTATCATAATTTTTTTTAATGATGTTAATTTTATTTTTAATCATAATTAATAGTAACCATGATATAAATTTATCACCACAATAAAGGCTCAAATAGGGTAAAAGGGTTAAATCGAGGATTAAAGGCTTAAAATATCCAAAAAAATCATCTTAAATTGGGTTTATGAGGTTATGATAAAACTTAATTGATATTATCATCATTTATGGTCTAAATTTGAGCTAATTTACATGAATATAACTTCCCTTTTTATAGTAATAAAATTACATTTCCCAAATTTCCACTCTCACTCACTTATTATATTTTTAAGATAATGATATAGATAGAAATACTATATGAAGGATATAGATGATAAAATTTAAGATAAATAAATTATAATTATTATAAAAATTTATTTTTAATTTTTAGATATGGTATAATAACTTTTAATGCTTACACAACGTCGATGCAATACTTGTGCGAGAGTAGAAAAGTGAAGTAAATTATTTTAAAAACATTAAAATTAATATGTTTGGGATAAACTATGGTGATATGTGAATTTAATGGATAATTTAAAATTAAAATTTATGGAGACATTTTTTATATTATAATTTCATTATTATTTGGATGCCTTTAAAGTCAATATATGTGAATAGTCCTGAAAATTACTTTAAATGGTATTTAATGTTTAAAAATTATTATTTTTAAATCATTAGTAAATCATTAAAATACTATAATAAATCAATTTTATGTGAAATTTTCAAGAATATAATTAATGTTCCATATATTTTCCACTTTTAATTTTTTAAATTACTTTCTTAACCCTTAGATATTGATAAATTTGTTACCATAATTAAGGTTAATAGGGTTAAAGAGGAGGTTAAACCAAAAGATAAGGTTCAAAATGACACTTAAACTTGTTCAAATTTTATTTCTTGAATTTATTTAGACCTTATACTACTATAACATGAATATATTTCAATTTGGATAAATTATGTAAGAGTTATACACATAATATATATTAATATTTCATATATAAGATTGTCTCCGACATCACTTATAAAAGGGAACATCCTCTCCTCACTTCCTCACACCTATTGAGGCATTTATATCAACAAATATCTATCCAAATCCATACCCAAAATTCCTCCCCATTACCTATAGGTTCTAGTCTCATAAAAATACTATCTTAGAAGGCTTAAGGTCTAAGCTAATGAAGGTTTTCCAAAGAAGAGGTATAACTCTTAACTAAGTGTTTTCATGTTATTTCTTCTTCCACCACCTTAAAATATTCTACAAACATGATTATATGATAAAATAAGTATCATAAATATACTTAAATGTTATTATTTTTACATAAAAACATTTTTTATCTTCCTTTACATCCTATGAGAAATGAAAACATCACTCATGAATACATGTGGACTACCACCTCCACAAGGAAATGTGTTTCATTTTTCATCACTACCTTAAAAGAATGATTATTATGATGGATTTAATTAATATATAATTTATTCATTAAATAATTATGATTATTGAAATATAATATATTACTTACATTCTTACCCTTCCACCTTTTAGAAAATGATAATGTCATGTGTGCGTACATGTGGACTACCACCTCCACATAGCGATATGATTTTTTTCATGTCCAAATTACATTGATGATTATATAATTATAATTAATGTATAAAAATTATAATTATTTCATGATTAATATTTATTTTATGTTGGAACCATGGCTCATTGGACCATGTTCAACCTACCAAATTTGTTTTGGGAATATGAACCGAACGTCCTCAAAACGTCCAGTGTAAAAATTAATTCATTTATTAATTAAATAAGTCATGGTAATAAAAAAATAAAAAATGATAATATTAATATAATGAAAATTAAAAAATTTATTAATTAAGTAAAATTATAATATAATTTTTTATTCATGAGTTAGAGAATGTATGAAATGATTCATGACTCGAGGTAAAGGATTTTCCTTTAAAACCTTATTTTTTAGTTTTACATTCAAAATCTTTCTCCACCATGTACATGTTATTCAAATGTTTCAAAAATATTCATATTTATGGTTCAAATATTATTAAATTTCATTTTAAAATACATTTTAGTTTATTTAAAAATTATTAAAATGAATCTTTTCAAATGTTTTACTGTGACTCAGTTTTGACTTTTCACAATAGTGTGAAATGAATAGTATCTTTTAACATATACGACATGAAGGGATTTTCCCATCATCATGACCATTATTTTCTTTTAATATTCATTTAATAATTTTCATTTTTTATTTTAAAATAAATTAATTTTTTCAATATTATTGATTTTTTTATTTAAAATGTTATCAAATGAAAATGATATTTTTCTCATGTTTGTAAGAAATTTTTAAATATTATTTTAGAGGAATTTTCATCAATGTTGAAATTATTTGATGATTATTATGATTTACTTGGGATATAATATAATGATACCATCCACCATATTTCTCTAGATGGTTTATGGTCATATTTTTCTAGTTATAATCTGGGGAAAATATTGACATTTCATATTTTGGTTTTTCAAAATTAATGTTTATGTATATTATGTATTGTATAGTTATTTTTTTATATGATGAATGAATTGGAATTATTAAGTGATAGGAGGGTCTTGTTATATCATCTAGATTCATTAGTAGGTCTTATTAGACAAAATATCTTGTGTATCTAGTGTATGTCTTACCCATTTATATATGATGTCTTGGCATGATGAATTAATGGTATAATTATGAAATTATATGTTATTTATTCCATAATTATGAAATCAGTTATTATTATATATGTGATTATTTATATTATATATGGATATAGTTCATGTTTATGTTATTTATGGGGTTTTATAAGAATGATTTTATTTTATAAGGTAAGAAAATGAGCTTATGATTTAAAAGAATGTTCATGATCTTCTTTTTATGAAAAGTTTGATTTCAAGGAAATATTTTTATGTTTTTAAAAAATACCCTTAGGAATTATGATTTTTAATTTATGATTTATTATGAAATGTTTTAACAATAAATATGGGCAAAGATTTGATTTCATGAGTAAGTATTCTTTTATTTTGAGCTCAAAGTTTGTTACATGAAAAGGGTAAAAATTTTAATGGGTTTTCATGTTTTTCACTAGACTATTGTATTCGCATTATTTTTATATCCCTTATTGAGGATTGTTTTTATCATCCAATATTTAAAAATATTTTTCGTATAGATTAAGGATGAGTAGGATCTATATCAAGGACTGTCTTTTTTGTTTTGGGTTTTCATCATAAAATAAGCGAATGCATTTTGAAAGAAACATGAGTTTAAATTTTAGAATCCTATTTTTTCGGAAAAAATGGACATTGAGTGGAAGTTTACACTCTTTATTGTAAGGGTTTCATATTTAAGAGTTTATCCAAATTATCTAAAACTCTAAACTGAAAATATCATTAAAATTTAAGGAAGTTAAACCCTTATTATAAATCACGTAATTATGGGTTATTTTAGTTATGAGGCATTATAGTTGGTATAAAAGGGAAGGTTTATATAACTTTAAAGGTTATTATATTATTTTAGAATATTTTATAATTATTTTATAACCTTAAAGGTTAATATGAAATGGGAAATTTTGGTCATTGAATAGAATATTACATTGTTAAGGATATATTAGCATTTATTCTTCTAATAAGATGTTTTATTATGATTTTATTGGATATACTCACACAAAATATTTTGGTTTTAGTAAATTTATGGAATCATAAGGAACCAAGTTACCAATAGATTTTAAAGATAATATGGTGATTTTCTGAATGTGAAACTAAATTAAAGAGGATCCAGAGGAAAAAATCTTCTGGTTGTGCCTAACCGAATACCTATATATTTGATTAACAACTTAAACCTAGGTAAGTATGCATAAACATAAATAAATATAAATATAGTTTTATATAAGTTCAAGTGATAAATATCATAAAGGTAAAAGGACATAACTTTTTATATGTCAGGAATGTGGGTATAGGTGGTTGGGAAAATGAACCAATAAACTTGAAGTTGTTTTAAATGTGTCAAGTATATGCATTAAAAAATCCAAGGAGTAAAGATTTTAAAGGAGACCAACATTATCATATGAATCAAGGATTATCAAGTATATATATTGAATATGAAGAAACTTAAAATAAAATAAGAAGTATGTGTTATGTTAACATATTTTTTATGTTTAATATAAGAAACATGATTATATTGAGATGGATGAATTTGGTACTTGATTAATATTTCTATTACAAGAGGGAAGTGTTAAGAAATAACAAAATGATGAATGGTTAAATAATTATGAATAAATTTGATTGATTAAATTGTATATATATAGTATTTAAAGAGTATTGATATAGATTTAATTTATTTAGGGGGTTGATAAATTTAAGTATAAGAAAGATTTTGAAATAATTAATACACTTTTTATGTTTTATGTGATGGAGTAATTTGGAAGACATTTATTAAGTTTTAATATATGTTTTAGGTATATGAAACCCTTAAGTTTAACATAAATTTTAGTAAAAATTTTATTTAAAGAAGAATGATTTTATATTTTTTGTATATAAGTTAAAAGATATTGAAAACCATTAGAGGTATTATGATCATTGATGTTGAGGTTATAATGGTTAATTTAGGTAAAAATATTTTTACATTTTGGGAATATATATTTTGTCGTACAGATAACCATGGGATTGAAAATTGATTTTGTAACTAAGTGATTAAAGTTATTTTAAAAAAATCTTACACTATTTGAAACATTATATGATTAAGGTAAATGAAAATATTTTTGGCTAATATGGGATTTTATTTGAAGAAAAAAGGTTGAATTATCTTTTGGAATCATATATGATCTTGCCATGGATTTATGTATATTTAGGTTATTTATGGGAAAGATAATCATATTTTGAAGATTATAATATTAAGGCATATAATTTTTTGGAACGTGACTTTATGAGTGATTAATGTTGTTTGGAAATAAATTTTAAATTAATCTCAGAATAATATGTGATCAAATATTTCTCATTTTTCGGTTTTTAATTTTCTTGATAATATTATAAGTATGTTTAAGGCCAGTTACTTATTTAATGATATGAGTTTAACTTTGGGTATTATTTTTGAGGATTTGGTGATTAATGTAGTATTTATTAATATATTGGATATTATCTTAACTTATTCTAACCTTTTTTTGTGTTTTTATTAATGGTTAGAAACATGATAAATAAATTTTTAACCTTTTGTAGATCTTATGATAATTTAGAAGTTGAATTTAGTTATTTTCGAATGAAAAATTCATCTTGAACATTCATTTCCTAGAATAAGATATGAGATAGAAGTGGAAATGGATTGAATAAAAAATAAAGGATGAAATTCCACTTATGTAGTGGAATGAAATTAAGTACCAGTATTTTCTTAAAATCTCTGTCTCGATGGTAAAATAAATTTCAAAATATATTAAGCCTTATATGGAAAGTAACACTCAAATATCAAGGTAAAATTTTATAAAATCATATTTAAGTTTGAGTCTTATATATTAAAATTATTTTATGAAATAATAAATTTCATGATCATGGAAAAAAATTGAAGTTCAAAATAAAATATATATTTTATTTTATTTCCATTTTGAAAGAATAAAATTAAAATTATGAGGAATTTTTTTTTGTAAGGGAGATAATATAACACCCTAATATTTCAATATATAAATATCATTTAAATTAATACTATTTTCAACAGTCTGCACCACACACAATAACAATCTTAAATGAACCGTGATATACTATAGTAATATAATTATTTAAATTTTACTATTTTAACCTAGCTGTTGGATTAAAGGGTATTAATAGGAGTAACAAAATAATAAAATATATGTATAAATTTTTTCTTTAATATAGATGTACTAATTAATTTTTAGGAAATAAGAACTCAATTTTAAATAATATCATCTAAGATTAAAGGAGATATTTTTTAGAAAACTGATGTATATGAACAAAGTATTTTTATTAATATAAATTAAGTTAATCACTATAGATGAATGATTTTAATGAAATTTATAGATAATGTAATTAATTAAAAAAAATAAAATTCATCTAATATTGGTTACTAAATAAGGAGTGAGTATAAAATAATTTATACTTCAGAGATACATTTTCATCCAAAATTGTTTTTATTATTTTTTGTGCATGGAAATTATGATTAATTTATGAAACTTTTAGAAATCTTATTTGATAAAATGGAAAACATTTTTTGTATCATAATTTAAAATTAATATTAAGATAATTTTTTTGTATTTTTTTGAAAATATTTATTTTTTTGGTGAATGGTGAAACTTACCAATTTTGAAAAAATTTCATTTATTTAATATAAATAAAAGAAATTTCAGTGTTCCATTTGGTTATAATTTTTTGTTGAAATTAAAATAAGTTCAATTTTATTATTAATAATATAATTAATTCAATGTGAATATATATTATACTTTATTTTTTATAGAATCATTTTTATTTTAAAAGCATATATTTTTCTAAAAACATTTTTACTTTACCTTTTGCGAACATATATTAAAAGTAGTTTTTAGAAATTATAGAAATTTAATCTTATAAAATATCTTCCATATATTTTATCATCATGTTTTTATTTAGTTATGATTTCAATTTTATTATTTCTCATAGTGAATAATAACCATAGTGTAAATTTATCACGACAATAACGAATATAATAGGGTAAAAGTGATAAATCAAGGATTAAATCCATAAAATATAAAAAAATAGCATATTAAAATGGGTGTATGGGGTTATTATAGACCCAATTGATATTATCATCATTAATGGATGAATTTAAATATACTTTCCATGAATATGAATTCCCTTTTTATACTAATAAAATTATATTTCTAAAATTACCACTCTCTCTCACTTATTATATTGTTATGAAAAGAATATATTTATAAATACTCTATGAATGAATATATGTGATAAAATTGAAGATAAATGAAATATATTTTTGATGGTGATTTATTTTTAATTGTTATATATGGTGTAATTACCTTGAACAGTTACGCAACGTTGACACAACACTTGTAAAATCAATAGAAAAATAAAGTTAATTATTTTAAAAACATTAAATGCAATGTATTTTTTGGATGAAATATGATGTTTTATAAATTTAATGGATAAATAAAATTTATAATTTATAGTGTTTTTAGATTCAAATTCTATATTTATCTTGATGTCTTTAAAGTCAAGTTTTGTGAATAGTTATGAAAATGAATTTAAATAGTATTTAATGTTTAAAATTTATTTTTTTAAAATCACTAGAAAATCATAAAAATACTATAATAAATCAATTAGATGTGAAACTTTTGAGGATATGATTAATAGACCATGTATGTTCCCCTTTTAATTTTTAAAATTAATTTCATGACCCTTATAGATTGAAAATTTTGTTACCACAGTTAATGTTAAAGGGGTTGATAAGGGGGTTAAACCCAAAGATAATTTTTAAAATGATACTTAAACATGTATAAATTTAATTGGTTGAATTTAATTCTGACTTACACTTATTATTCTATAATCTATGTATTTTTTATGCATTTTACATGAGTTAGAAACATAATATATATTAATATCTCATATATTTACAAATTTCACACACATCACTTATAAAAGGGAACCTCCTATCCTTTTTTCACCGCACATATTAATCCATTTATATTGGCCAATATCTACCCAAATAATATAATGTAATGAACCTTATGACATGTTATTTTTTTAGGAAATTTTGTGTTTGAGGTGTCTGGGAAAATTCCTGGGGTGTTTGGTAAAGGAAGAGAGAAGTTTCAAGGTGTTTTGGAGCATGAAAGTAGATCAACAATGTTGGATCATTTTTAACAAATGGTGGATTAATAATGGTGTCTCATTTTGAACTAATAGTGGATCACCTACAGTGGATCATTTTTAACTAATGGTGGAGCCATGAAAGTGGCTATCTAGCGGTGGCACCCTAGTGGTGGAACTCTATCGTGTTTCCAGTTTCTCCAAAATTTCCATATTTTCCTATTTTGATGTTTCTTTGATGTAAAATGGTTTTAATGCCTAAATTAATAAATTTTAAAGCCATTTTAAGTGGGATTAATCGTATATTAAATTTCTAAAAAGTCCATATACCTTTTAAATATTTAAAACACCATTAATTTAATGATATCCGGCTTTAATGGACAATTTAAAACCATATTTAATATCATTGGTTTCCTCTCGGGGGTGTATCCTAGTGGTTACATCTCTATAGGTCTCACATGAGGTCTAAAGATTGAGTCTTCCCAAGTACTTGTAGTCATTGTAGCTTCTTTGTTTCTTTGTAACCCCCTCCCCAAAATATTGTAATAATATTTAATCCAGCTAGTTCAGGATATAATATTTCAAAAGATAAGATATTTCATTCATTCTTTTGGGCTTACTTTCTATTTATATGAGAAGTTACAAATCCTTCTTCCCTTGGAGTTGTGAAACCTTTTTTCTATAGTTGGTTTGATTTCTCTCGAATATGTTTCCTCCTATACTCATAACCTCTATTTTTATTGGAAAAACTTATTGTAAATCTTCTTTATTCCAGGTAGGGGGTACCTCATTTATCCTCTCTAAGTATAATGTAGGGGGAGTTACTCTTGATATCTCTTGGGAAGATAGTTTCATCCAAATTAACAAAGATAATTAACCGGTTTAAATAAAATGGAAAGGGGTGGGGGAATGATTCACAAGATTTTATTCTTTTTTGATATTGTGATATTGATATTATATATGTTTTTTGTATCACTGAATACCATGGACATCGATATCCCTAGTTTTTGTGGTTTTTATATATGCAGTGATACCCATGTTGTGTGATTTATTGTGACACCATCATAAATAAATGGTTAACCACATATATTAAGTTAATGAAATAGATTCTATAGGATTTTATGGATTGTGTGATAACAACCTAAATAAATAAGTTGAATTGAATGAAAGAACCTATGCTGAATCTAGAAAAATCTATGGTATGTGATGTATTATGTTTTTGGATACAGATGTGTGTTGTGGATTTACTATGATGATAATATGCATGAGTGGTGTCTATATTGTGATGTGTGTGGGGGTAGTGGATTTGATACAATTTTGAAATGGGTATTCGATGGTGGTGGTGGCATGGTTGTAAAATAGAGATATGTTGGTGGTTTGTTATGCTAGTTTCCTGAGTAGTAATGGAATTAAATGCATGATAATGATAAATAATGGGCATGTTTAATGAACAATTTGATGAAGGGTTGTGAAGATTAAAAGTTTAATGTTCATATAAGAACTAATGGTCTATAAATATGAAACAAGGTGTCTAATTTAATTGAAATTTATTGATAATAGATAATCTATAATTTTGTCTTTAATTGAAGATAGTTTGTGTCTTATAGTGTGTTGAGGGGTTTTGTGCATTTTGAGGCAGCAACAAAGCGGAGGAAAGTTTTGAGTTAGTTGGTAACTTTGTTGTAAACTCCTATGATGGGATTGTGTATAACTATTATATATAAATTTTATTTCCTAGTGATTTATTTATACTCCCCAACCATTTTTAGAACCATGTGCCGGCACCCATATATGTATATTTATTTGGGGGGTGTTTTCCCAACATCCAAGTGTGAGGATGGATGGATGGATACCCACTCTTCTCTTCTCCCACTTCTAGGTGTTAGTGATATGAATAGGCTGTGATGGATATAAGTCAAAAGTGTATCTATATATATGGGATATGATGAGATGTGATGGACCATGTGTCTTTAGGAGAGGTGTGATGAGATTCCTTTATAGTGGGGGTTGTTCATGGTAGGAGGAGGGAACAAGGTTTTTTCCCTTTGTGTTCACAATACCCTACTACACTGGTTATGAGTTGTGATGTGATATACCATGTGTCTATAGATGTGATTTAATGTGATGTTATGTTAGTTGGAAGAGGTGGGAGTGTTATAACATATGATGTTGGGGTGTGTGAGCGGAAAACCAGCAGGAAAGTGATGCGGGTGACCCTTCATCGATACGCTTAATATTATATTATTATTCATGGATGCATTATTTAGTGAGAAATCCTTAGTGAGGTTAGGGTTTGGTTAGTATACCAGTATAATTTCTGTTTGGTTCTTCTACTTTCTCAGGGGAGCATTAGTATGATCTTTTCACATATGCATGATAGAATTTGGTTTTCCTACTGAATATACCTATATGCTCAACCGATGTAGATAAACTAACTTTTTGGTTTCAAGGAGGACTTCATGGAAAATAACAGACATTATTAGCTCAGACCTTTATATAGTTTCTATGTCACTTTATTTTGGGTATTTTCTTTAGAGACTTTTATTTGTATCGGTTTTATTTAAACATTAATTGTGTGATGATTTTTGGATTTATTATATATATTTCATGGAGTTGATTGTGGTTGATTCATCTTATATTCATATTCTATTTATATTATTTAGGTTAATGTCTCCTATACATGGTATTTTTATACCCTCAGTGCTAGTCTTCAATATGGGGCCTATTGAAGGAGAGACTCAGTGGTCATTATTTCTCTCCCTCATTACAGTATCTTTAGAGGGAGTGGGTCATAATAGAGTGGTATCATAGGTAATTTTTGAGAGATAGGATGGATTATGGAGTTATAAATAGTGAGTATTACATGTTTTGGTATGGAAATAGTTCTAGTTGACCTTGGTGCATGGAAGAGGTCAAGGAAACTGACCAGGACACAAGATTTTAGGCCTCCCATGATCCTATAAATGTAAAGTAATCTTATTGAATGACCAAGTGAGGTGGAACATCTTTTAGGGTAGAGAATTAGGAAATTTACATTCATCAAGATTATTTGTGTTCTTATTTGAATTGGGTGGTTTTAGATCATGGAAATCTGAAGTAAATTAAAATTAATTAAATAAAACTTAATAAAATTACATACTATCGGTATTTGGAAATTTTTATTTCCATTTTTATCTATGGATTATATTCATCATTAACATGTGGCTCAGGTAGTGGTGGTTTAGCAGGCTAACATAGTTGATCACCAAAGGGTTGATTCAATTGTGGATGATGATCAACAGTAGAGGATGTTGCGATCTTTTGAGCGACAATATTTGGGGAAGTATAGGGGTAGAATTTATGATGTGGAGACAGAGAAGATGAATATGAATATCAATTTTATTTAGGTCTTGATGGAGTAATAGTTCACCTTGGCAGTTAGTTATATGTGAGGAGCTTTGAGTCAGTGGTGGACGTTGTACCTTGGTGAGAAGAATGAGGTAGATGTTTCATGGGTCGAATTTCAGAAGGAGTTCCGGTCGGATTTCCTTTTGTTGACCATGAATGTTGTGAATTTTAAGGAGCTACTATCCCTTCAGCAGTGGAGTATGTTTTTACAAGATCCTGGGATCATGTTTAAGGACCTTATATGCTTTTCCCTAGATCTTTTCCCAAATGAGGAGTCCCGAGAGAGGCATCTTGAGGAGTAACTATGTCCTTTGATCTAGTATGTAGTTACACCTTTTATGCTTACAATGTATATTGAGGTTTACAATAAGATAGAGGTTATCAAGAGGATTCAATCATGAAGAGGCTTACCACAAGGGGGGGGGGAACTAGTAGGGTTCCTCCAGGAGTATAGTTGTCACTGTTAGATCTTAGGTGATTGGGCCTTTGAGGTTTTGAACAACAGGGAGTCGACCTCAGAATATCACCTTCCTTCCTTCTAGGTCCAGTGGTTTTTGTGCTCTTCTTGGGGACTTCAGACTATTGTGTTTGATATGTAGGGTTTATGGACATATTTGAGATTAGTATCTAGTGTCTTATCGATATTAGTTTTGTAGAGGTGGATAGGTTCGGTGCTAGCCTTAGTAGCAGTTACTAGCAAGGCTATTTCAGCAGTAGGGGAAGCAGGCTTATGCTCTACTGAGAGAAGATATGGTAGGTGGAGGTCAGCCTTAGGATATACCTAACCCTTAGGGACCTCGACTTGAGTATTGTTATAAAGGTGTCCATCAGCAGATATGCATAGGATCTAGTTGTGGTCGGTTATATGAATTGGAGACAACAACACTAGAGGGTCCATAGATAATTCGAGGTATGCTCAGTTTATCATGCACTCTTTTTTTTCTTTGTTTGATTTGGGATCTTTACACTCCTTTATTCCACCCTCTCTAGTCTGTTCTCTGGGACAAGACATGACGAGGTTTCCTATGCCTCTGGTGTTGACTATACCATTTAGAGGCTAGACCAGCTTGTTTGATGTGTGTCAGGGATGTGCACTGATGATGGGGAATCATCTGTCATGTGTGGACCTTTTCTTACTATATATGTATCCATAAAATGTCACCCTCATCATTGAATATTTGTATTCTATGAATGATGTTATCGACCACATCCATAGGATAGTTGTTTTCTCGAATGTAGATTTCTAATGTCTGATTTTCATTGGTGGGAGAGGTTTCCAGTTGGGTAGTTATCATTTGAAGCCCTTTCTTTCATTGGTTTCTGAGTTTTTTTATGGAATCAATAGAAATAGGGATATAGGAGGATCCCAAGGTTTTCAAGAAGTTCTTAGATGTTTTTCCTTAGGAGGTTGTGACATTACCCCCTCAATGCGACATTGAGTTTAGGATATAATTGTAGCCCAATGCTTCTCCAATTTTTATGAATTCATATTGGATGAAACCTTATGAGTTTTGGATTTTAGGATTAAAATAGATGATATGATATAGATGGGTTTCATCCAACCTAGTGTCTCACCATGGGGTGATCCAAGGTTATTCAATAAGAAGGTGGATGGTAGTCTGATGTGGTGCATAGACTACTGGAGGTTGAACAAGGTGATGATCAAGTATCACTATCCTCTTCCAATAATTGATGATCTTTTTTACCAGTTAAAGGGAGCTTGTTAGTTCTCCAAGATTTATTTGTGGTCTGGATATCACCAGCTGAGAGTGAAGGATGAAGATATCCAGAAGGCCACCTTTAGATGAAGTTATGGGCAATTTTAGTTTTTGGTCATGCCTTTAGGTGTAACTAATGAACCTTTTGTGTTCATTGAGCTCATGAACTATATGTTTCATGAATTCCTAGACCATTTCATATTTGTGTTCATTGATAACATACTGATATACTCAAAGTCAGAGGAGTATCATATAGAGCACCTCGAAGCTATTTTACAGGTTCTTCATCACCAACAGCTCTATATAAATTTGTCCAAGTATAAGTGTTGGTTGGAGTAGAGTACTCAAGAGGGGACTGAATTGAGTATCTATAAAAAAGTTTTCTTAAAAGGTTCACCAATAAAAATAAATACATCCTAGTTAATCAAGGTAACACAGTCATGAAAGATTGACTGTTCAAATAACTTGTCAGAATATTGATTAATTCTTAGTAATCTCAATATCAGTTATTGGTATTACTTTTGAAGATATTCTAATAAGTCAAAACAATTATAACTTCAGTCCAAGATTAACTATCAAAGCAAATCTAGTGATTTTTGAATTATACAGTAAAACATAGAAAACTAAATTAAACAAAACAGCGGATATAAAACAAGTGTTTCAGTCTCAAGATGAGACCTAATCCACTCCACCTAGTCATCACCTTCCACCAAGTAGTTTTTATTAATAAACTTGATCCACACCCTGTATTAGGGTAAACAACAGTGCACAAGACTATCTAGGTCACACAACATCTTCAATAGTTCTTCATGGTTATAAAATACCAGGTCACAGAGGGAAATATTCCACACTTATCCATGAGAGTAAAAAAGTGTAAAAAGATATGAGAGGAAGGATATCTAGTATCCTTTAGTTTAGTGCAGGAGACAATGCATGTTTTAATACAGACACACACACACTGATCAAAAGCTAAAAATAGTACACAATAGAGAAAAGAAGATGAGATAAGGTTAAAAGTGCTCTGAGTGTTATTCTATGAAACTCTGGACTTATAGGATGAAGCAGATGCAAGTATCGAGTCCTATTAGGAGAAATAGAGTATCACAAGTCTGGTGCTCTGGTTTCCAGTTAGATTTGTCTCGTATTATTTGTAGAGATTGTATTGATAATATGTTCTTATCTCTGATCTATGGTATCCTAGATTTTGGATTTGTGAATGCTTTGTGTGTTCTTTAGATGTATCTTGTTTCATGTGCTGGTTCTTTTCTCAATAATTCTCACACTTCTGCTGCTCTACTAATTTTTTTTTGTTTCAGGGCCACAATTTTATTTTTATTCTTTGAGTGCATGCATTGGAGCTAACAAGATGCTTGTATTCTGAACCTCATACCTCGTATTGTTAGGTGACATGTCTAAAAAGTAATATTAATTATGTTTGTACATTTAAAAGACTCAAATATTACAGTTAGAAATTAAATTAAAAACAACAAAACAGATTAAAGAATTGTTTCACAGTCTGTCTGGAAATGGTGTCACTTGGAAACAATGTCTTCTTCTTTTCCTTTGAGTAGTGAGACAATCATGATGGCATAGTTTTATAGAGATCAAGAACCGGCAGCATAGATGCGGTGTTAGGATCACGATGTCTGGTCCTTTTCTAAACTTCAAACGGTGTCTTAGTAAGGAACTGGTGTCACATACTTCAACAAATCCGAAACTGGTTACGGTGTATGGGTCATGGTGTCTGGGTCACGGTGTCTTGGTCAAGGTGTCTGGGTCACGGTGTCTGGGTCATGGTGTCTGGGTCACGATGTCTGGGTCACGGTGTCTGGGTCACGGTGTCTGGGTAACGGTGTCTGGGTTATGGTGTCTGGGTCCTTTTCCAAAAAACCAGAACCGGTGGTAGACTCAGAATTTCTCAAACTTAGCCAAATATCTGTATATATACTTAATCAGTAATATTCATAGAATGAATTAGACTTAATCACTCATAAAAGAAACAAATTAAATATAGTTTACAAAAATTAGTCATGATTTTTAAGAATCAAGATCTTGAGAAAATTTATTTAAATCATAAATAAACCAAACATCTTTACACATGAAATGAATACATGATGTATAGGATTTGTGATCATTAAAAAATGATTAAACATGAGGAGTCTAACAATCTCCCCCTTTTTGGTGATCAAAAATCATATGAGTGAGAGATATGTTATTAGTGTGCTATGTCTCCCTTAGTGTACATGGCTCTCCCCCTTTTGGGATTATCAAAAAGAGTATAAAAGTAAATAAGAGAATAGATGATAATAGTTCATAGTGGATTAGATGGAGAAAGACGTGCCATTTAAAATAGTAGGCATAAAAAAAATACAAAAAAAAATCCCTATCAAAATACAGTGTTCACTATTCTTCATTACTACCTATCTTCTCTTTTCCCTTGACAGAAACATCAGGAGAAGCCACAAGAGAATATATAGAGGTTGAAGAAGGGAGTGAACCAACTATCAGAGAAGGATGAGGGAGTCCTTCAAAAACATAAGGGGCCAAGGTAGGTTTGGTGGAAGAATAAGGTAATTGTTGATCAAGGATAAAAGATCTGATCTGACTCAGAGCCTGAGAGATAGACATAGTGGTAGAGGAAAAGGCAGTGAATGAGGAAGGAGGAAAACTGGGCCGCAGGGGTGCAGCTGCAGGAGCCACAATAACAATTCTCTACACATGAAGATAAGGCCTTAATAAATTTATAAAGTATGAAATAATCTCACCACTATACTACATCGCTTTCTCAAAGTCATATTTTTTCTCTATGAACTTGTCTAAAAAAGGAGTGAAATATTTCAACTTTTGAACTTGAGTTTTGAAATATTGAGTGACATGAGGGATTTTCAGATTCTCTACAAGGTACTTGAAAGGATTTGTCATATCATGCTTCGAAAAAATCCTATTGAAGTAGAAATCCACTTTCTTAGTAATTTCTTCTTGTGCATAATTTGAAATCTTGGAATGAATTATTACCAAATCAAGAACTCTATCACTATTCTTGACAACCATAGATAGAGACTCTTTGTCGAATCCACTGAGAACTGATTAAAGATCTTCTTTAACAACTGTTCTGAGCAGATCACTATCAAAGGAGGGTTGAGATGACTGTCTAGAGGTACTAGAAGTCGTAACAGCTAAATTAAGGGACTTTAGTTGATTCAGAACTTTCTGCAGACACCCCTTATACTCATCAGTTAATTTGTTGAGACCAATAATAAGCTCACACATTTCTTGAACTATTTACTTGTTTCTTTCATCCACCTTGTCAGCTAAGGAAGTTAGATTATGTTTAAGTAGAGAGACAACTTCCTATGGAATCTGACCACTAACATTCTAAATGGGATGAGAAACATGATCTAGTCTTGATTTCAACACACTCTTCATATCTTCAACCATATCTCTAAGAGACTTCACTTCATCACTCAGCTTTTTGTTCTCAATTCTGACATCTTGAATTTCATGAAGCATTTTTGGTTGAATCTGCCATATGATCTTTTCTAACAAAAGTGAAACATCTCTTTCACTTAGGTTTGTTATAGGGGAAGGTTGAGTGTTCATGATATTTTCAAATCCAGCCAATAAGTTAGATCCAAAGGCTTTCTAATCATTCTTACTCACTAAGGTAGAAAGTTCTTGTGAAGGTTTATGAAGAGGAGCTGAGACAAGCTCATATTCCTTTGCAGAGATAACTTCAAGAGTAGAGACCAATTTCAATTAAAACACAATAGGAAGATCTATAACTTTAACTGAGGCTTCTTGGGAATCATTCACATCAAAGTATCTAAGGAATTTATACCATGTATCCATAGTGATTTGATCAACTGGATTAGGCATATAAACACTTTATAGAATAGGGTGTTTCTCCCCCTCAACAAGTGAATCTCTCACAGGACTAAGAGATTTAGTTCTTTGATCTATTTTAAAAATTTCATCCTCGAAAGCTTCACCCATATATTTTCTATCCAATTGAAAGGCTTGATCTATTATTTACTCAACAGATGAGATAGTCTCATGAACAACTTGTTCCTCTAAGAGTTCCTGAAAATCAGATTCTTTCTCAAGATAAATATCTTCTTTAAGATGTTCTTCTAGAACAAAATTTTCCTTTACATTAACAACAGATTATTCTCTAGAAGCAATTTCTTCTTCCAAAAAAACAATTTTTTAGGAACATGTACTTCTTTCTTAATTATGACTTGAAGAAAAGGTCCACTGTCTTCCTTATCCAATAAAGTTTCCCCTATAGGTGTAGCAACCTCTTCTTCTTCCTCATCAATAGGATAGTCAACAATTTCATCTGGTTCAAGACTAGGATAAAAAATGTCCTTAGGTATTTAAGAATGATCAACCGGGTTGAACTTTTCATAAACCCTGTAATTATCCTCCACCCATGCTTTTCTCCATGGATTCCAACTTATTTTCATTCTTTTGACTCTAACCTTTGAGATACAAAATTCATAGTCCTTAATGAATTCCTCATCTTGTCCAACCAACCCTTTATCATGAAGCATAGTAGAGATTAACCTTGAGTAGAACAAGGAGGTTAAATTTGAGGGTGTAATTATCACCTCAAACATGTGAAGTATAACATACTTAAATAGGTTAATCTTGTGTCCATTCTTCATAAGATGTATAAAAAACACATCCTGATACTTGAGTGTCACAAAATATCCTTTTCTTGGACTAATCAGATTATGAACAAACTTAAACAATAGTATGGTTTCACCATCTAGATTAACATTAATATCTCTTTTCTTTGTTTTATTGCCAGTAAAGCTTCCCAAGGCTTCTTATAAAACAAAGATATCACTTAGAGGAGGACCTCTGTGGTACTCCTCAAATATTCCCTCATGAGGTATCCTTAGGCAATCAGCCCATAAACTCAAAGAAAAGGTACATATTTGGCCATTGATCTAGCTTCTCACAACAAAGACATCTTCTGTATCAAATGAGAATTGAACGAACTGATAAAACTTGGAAAATAACTTTGGAAATATCAGCCTAGTCTCCTTTGTGAACCAATACAACCAACCCGTCTCTTTTAGTACTTTTAATACTAAAGACTTACCTAACAATAACCACTTTGGGTAGATTTACTTTTCTGGCATCACTATTATGTCAACAAGGTTTGGATTTAGAGGACCTTCAGGCACTATCTTTGGTGCTCTTTTCATTTTCTTCTGAGATCAATGCTTCTCAAGAGTTGATGAGGATGGGTGTTTCATTCTGGGCATTCAACGAAGGTTCGAGAGAGAGAGAGAGAGAATTGAAGGGTTGAACGAGGGCTTACAGTTTGAAGAGAGCTCAAGTGAAGAAAAGAGCGAATATTCTTTCATTTTTATCATTTAGGGATATCAATTTTCACAAATTCAAAAGCATGGGAAAGTAAAATAATAAAATAATAAATTACAGTGATACAGGTTATAATATATAGATAAAACGATAAAGTGTCTTTTTGGTGAGATTGAAACTGTAAAGACCCCGATTTCCATGTATTTTTTTAATTATATAGAATTATTAAAAGTCTGCAAAAATTTATGGCGCGTGATTCTGAAGCCCGGTGTACCTGAAATGAATTTCTGAACTCTTTTTCAGGTACGTTCAGTAAAAACGCGAGCGATATTTTATAACTTTTGAACCATTTCTCGGATTAAAAAAACAAGGGAACCATTGAATCCACAACGCCAAGATTCGCTTAAGGGAGACTCCACTTCGATCGCAGTAGGTCTGGAGAAAAAGTTAGTTTTTATAACTTTTAATAGAATAAATAAAATAACTTTTTATTTTATTTTTATTCTATTCCTCCAACAGACAAGTAGTAAGGTTGGACCAGCGACGTGTCAAGCCAATAAATGGATTGAACCTCTAATCTAAGTAACAAAAATGTTGAGGGGAATTAAGAATCTTCCTATTAATGAGACCCATTAACTCCCCGCGTCATTACTTACTCTCCCCCTCTCCTATAAATATAGATCTTGGGGGAGAGGTATTTGACAAGCTTTGCCAAGAAATGAATTTTTGTTGGTGTTCCATAACATTAAGCCCTTAGAGGACCGAGTCGACCCCAGTAGGAGGTGATGTGCGACACCAAAACCACAAACCGGAGTTTGACGTTCGAGCGGCAGCGAGGACAACTTGTTGCAGGGATGATGAAAAACGAGACTCCCTCAACCGTGAGTACTCTCCAATGTTTCAAGGTAGGGGGATTATTTTTGTTTGTGTGTTCTTGATTCCCTCTTCCCCATTCTTGAAATTATAAGAATAATGTGGGTAAACTGACTAATGGTTTGACTTGTGATTCATTCGTCTTGCGGGAGGTTATTGAGGGGAATCTTGTGGGGTTAATCTTGTTGTTTAATTCAATTGTTATCAAACTCTCAACCCCTCTCATGTTTATGAGATAACGCAGTGGGAGCGGGCCTAATAAACCTGACCTGAACCCTCTGCTATCTTGATATCCATGCGCCACCTTGGAATACCATGAGCACATCGATGCATGCCGCAAGACGAAGGTCGCAGCTCATTAGACACGATGAACAGAGAAGGCTGTTGGAATGATGGCTGACCGTGGGAAGGAAGGTTGCATGACTGACACGCCACCAGTAGATGAAATCCATGACAGAAGAGTAACCCACCTTCGGTGGGTTCCGCGGTGACCGAGTGGTGCCCACGTGGCGCCGCTTCCGTGCCAACTGAACGACCTTCGGGCCATTCGGGAATCTAGAAGACTGGAGGGTTACACCCCCTGCGTCGGACCGGGCCGCCACCCACGGAGTCGGTCTGCCGCCCTTACACTGGGCCGCTACCCACAGAGCCGGGCCACCACCCTCGAAGCAGGCCGCATCCCTCAGACCGGGCCGCTGCCCTCAGACTGGGCCACCGCCTTGGGACCGGGCCGCCACCCTCGAGTCGGGCCACTACCTTTGGAGTCGGGTCATCGCCCTCGGAGCAGGCCACCACCCTTGGATCAGGCCACCGCCCTTGATCCGGATCACCGCCCTCATGCTGGGCCACCACCCTCGAAGCTGGGTCTTTGTCCTAGAAGGCTGCCACCCTAGCGGGTCGCCGCCCTCAGATCGGGCCGCCACCCCAGTGGGCCGCCGCCCCCAGACCGAGCCTCCGTCCAAGCAGGCTTCTGCCCCACATGGGACGGGCCGCCCCTTTGCGGGCTGCCCATTTGCAGGACGATCCTCTTGCGGGCTGGACCGGACATCGTCTCAGCGGGACGAGTCCACATCATCCCCGCCCAGACCGGGTTGGGCCGGGTCAGTCCAACCAGGTCAGATCGGACAGGGGCCCAACCGGGCCCATAAACAGTCAAAGGGTCTTAACTTGAGAACCGGACGCCCGTTTGATGAAATTTCTATTAAACTGAGACCCTTGGAGTGAGACAGTACTTTTTGACTTACTCCATTAGTGTTTCAGAGAAATTTGGAGTTTGTCTGGGTTGGATCGCACCCGAATCCAACTAGGCCCTCGGCACTGAAATGCCAATAACGCACAGACCGGGCGTCCTACTGACGTGTCGTCTATTGCGTTAGAACCCTTATGACTTGGCAGATCATCAGGTTACTTCTTTTTGAGACTTCATGCTAGTTGAGATATGACTGATGGCTTGGGGAACAGTTCTCCCAAGTGCACTACGTACGGAACACTATGACTGGCTAAGACCTGACGACTATTGACTTTTTGACTCGAAGTGACTCAAAGGCCACTGCACGCGATGGGGAGGAGTACTTTCTCATACTACGATGGGGGTGGGTGGTTCTGTGTGACCTAGCGTTCCACAGTGGGGAGAAGCCGCGATACCCGATGGAGAGGAGTATCCTAGAAGACCACGTGGGGGGGGGGGTGGCTCTATGTGACCTAGAAGACCCACAGTACATGATGGGGAGATTTACTTCAGAAGTTCAAGGTTAGTGGGAAGCGCCTATGTGTGATGCGGCAGACCCACTATACTTGATAGAGGAGGAGTTATCAAGCAGCTGAGGCGTTTGACGATGTGGCTGGGGTTGTTACTTGTTACTACCCCTAGAATAAATCCTAGTGTGAGCTATCTTTACTTTGTGCTTGTGATTAAGGTTGTGCTATGTGGTACTTTACCTGTGCGATAATCTACCTTCGTGGTGCTACCCTATGGTTTTTCTTTGTGTAATTCTAGGAGACCTTCGAGGTCTCGGGGTCCCTATTGAGTATCTTTATACTCACCCCTACACGGGCTTCACCCGCACTTTGTTGTGTCTTGTACAGATGGCGTAAGACATTGATCGAGGCTGAGGGATCCAAGACTAGATGTTGCTAGGAGGTGGAATATTCGACGTGATGTGACACATAGGATATGAGCGGGCGTGGAGTGTATTGGAGGTGATATGTACATACCCTTCGGGTAGGAACCTCAGAGGATAACCCAATAGTTGTTTCCCTTTTTCTTTCAGTTGTACTATACTTTCAGTCGTAGTTGTACTTTTACAGTTGGAATTGTATTCTGGACCCTTTTACTTTCAACACTATTTTACTACAGTAGATTACTTCATAGTTTCTTCTTGTTGTGTTCTCAGACCGTGTGTTTGTACAGGTTTAAAGGCAATGCCTTACCATTTTGGGGAATATGCCTTTTGGTTCTAGTCGCCACCCCCTGGCCTATGGAAGGCGGGCTTGGGGTAGTCACAACATGGGCCCCGGGGGACGGGTTGTAACAAAGTGGTATCAGAGGAGTTCAGTTCTACCGAAGTACTAGGACTCTGATATTTTCTATGTGGCAATAGTGTTAAGTGTTATGAGGGTGGATTTTATTTTGGGGAGTCCAGTGTTGGTGTGGCAGCTGATGTATCCATACACCAGGACCCTGAATTCTGATTTCTGACTCAGTGCATGAAAACACTGATTGCGTGTGTTTTGAAAAGTCTTTCTTGTGTTTTCTTGAGTCATCTCACCAAGTATAACTTTTAACTATGGCACACCAGTTTATTTTCAGGATGCTTCCATGAAGACAACCACCTAGGATTCCTAAGTGAGTACGCGATGACGGCCCACTGAGTGATGAGGCCTCGGTGCAGGGATCCCTTATGGATTTGGCACCTTCGGGTGGTGTACCAGCATCACCACTACTCGTTGGATAGTCATTGCCACTAGCCCCACCAGTAGAGGATGCACACAGACCAAGCGCGTTGCACGAGTTACAATGGTAGAGGCCTCTGAGGTTTCGAGGTGATATGGACCCGCAGGCAGTTGAGGACTGGATGGAGGCTGTGGCCAGAGTTTTTCGCTTAGTTGGGTCACCAGCTGATTTTATGGTGATCCTGGCAGCCAACCTTTTTTAGGCAGTAGTAGGGAGATGATGGATCCTGATGATCCAGATACACGATGAGGAAACCCACATCTTGGTGAACTTAGAGGGCCTTTTCATGGTTGAGTTCATCCTAACAACCTTACATTCCATGCGTATAAAAGATTTGTTGCACTTATAGTAGCACAACATGACAGTGGTCCAGTACTCAGTGAGGTTCATTGATCTCTCCCACTACTCCACCGACATGGTACGAGACTCTTTCCTCAGGGCCCTGACCTTTTAGTAGGGTCTCCGATAGGAGATAAGAGCATCCATGGTATCCATCAGCATTACGACGTGGGCTGGGGTGCTTGATCGAGCACTTTTGGTAGAGAGCTTCCTAGCTGAGCAGGCACTGACAACGAGATCTACCACCGAAAGATAGGTAGCCAAGTTATCTGCCAGAGGCAGTAGGCAGATGGAACAGATGTCCAAGTAGACTAGACCCTCTAGTTGACGACCCTGGGATGCAGGGTTAGAGGTGCGAGGCTCACAAGGTAGAGGGAGACAGGCGAGGGACACACAGTGTTACATGTGCGGCGGGCAGGGTTATATGGCTCGCGACTGCCCGACCCGCCACACTGATGACCAACAGACGATTGAAGGAATGATGGGGCAGTGGCAGAGGTTTGAGTGAGGAGGTACATAGGGTGGTGGACATGGAAGAGGAGCTGGCCGTTCAGTAGGTGGTGGGCGATGTTTCGAGATTCTACCACCACCACTGCCATGTGGTCCACCCCAACCACATGGAGTAGGAGGACAGGGACGAGATCAGCTCCAGGAATCTGACACCTATGACCACGACGATCTGGAGATGATTAGAAGTACGATCTGTGTCTACTACACCTTAGTTTCATTACTTATAGACACAGTTTTTAGTCACTCTTTTATTACCATAACCCTCGTTCGGAGCTCGGAGATTCTGGTGGAGCTGTTGGCTCGATCCTTACGGCTAGAGACTTCTACAGGAGCAGATTCGATGATCACACACTGATGTCGGTAGTGTAAGCTTACTCTAGGAGGTGAGAGATTCGACTGAGATCTTTTAGTAGCGTCATCAAGGCCTTACAACTTCATCTTGGGTATGGAATGGTTATCCATATTCCATGATCATATTGACTATATCAGGTGCAAAGTGCGGTGTGTTCGCACATATGAGACCAGTTTTTCCTTCACCGGTGAGTAGGGAAACTTTACAGCACATGATGGACCTACCGAGAGGAGAGTGAAACTGATTACTCATCAGTAAACTATCCTTACCCTCAGAGTAGTTGATGTTGAGAGTCTAAGCTATCCTGTAGTGGTGAACCAGTATGCCGATGTATTTCCTGATAATGTTCCAGAACTACCTCCACATAGAGAGGTAGAATTTTACATCGATGTGTACCCTGAGACGACACTGACATCTAAACCAGCATATTGGATGGCTCCCATGGATTTTCGCGAGTTATGTGTATAGTTTTTGAACTTATAGGCAAAGGGGTTCATAAGACCCAATGTTTCTCCGTGGGCATCCCTGATTTTGTTCACTAAGAAGGCAGATGGGAGTTTGAGACTCTATGTGGACTATTGGCACCTAAAATAGGTGATCGTTAAGAACAAGTATCCACTCCCGAGGATTGATGAAATTTTCGATCAGTTGAAGGGAGATCAGTGGTTTTTGAAGATAGACCTTCGATAAGGCTTTCATCAGCTCAGGATACGAGATGAGGATCTAAAAAAGACGGCCTTCATATGTCGGTATGGCCTTTATGAGTTCTTGGTTATGATTTTTGGCATGACCAATGCCCCAGCAGTGTTCATGGGACTCATGAACATGATCTTTCATCCATACCTCAATCACTTCGTGGTGGCGTTCATCGATGAAATCTTGATTTACTCATCAACGGAGGAGGAGCATGCCTATCATCTACAGATGGTTCTGGATACACTCCGAGAGCACAAAATTTATGGTAAACTCTCAAAGTAACAGTTTTGGATACGAGAGTTACACTTTTTTGGACACGTTATCTCATAGGCTGGAGTTGTAGTGGATCCAATGAAAATAGAGGTTGTGATAGCTTGGGAGCCACCCAGGAGTGTGATGGAGGTGCGGAGTTTTTTGGGGTTGGCTAGATACTACCGGAGATTCATGCTTGACTTTTCCAGAGTTGTAGCACCCTTGTCAGCTTTGAAAAATAAGGGGAAACCTTTCCTATGGATAGAGATATTCCAACAGATTTTCCAGGAGCTAAGGCAGAGACTGATGAATGCCCCAATCTTGAAGCTTCCGGAAGAGGGAGTTGGGTATGTAGTCTACTACAATGCATCAGGGACCGGGCTTGGATGTGTACTGATGTAGGAGCGAGCAGTGATCACTTATGGTTCACGAAATATGAGGAATCATGAGTAGAACTATTCTAATCATGAACTAGAGTTAGTAGCAGTGGGATTTACCTTGAATATGGTAGCATATGCACTCAGCAGGAGGTCGGGTATGCAGTTGCTAAGTGAGGTGATAAAGAAGCTAGCCGCGTTGCAGATATCCTTTGTGGATAGAGATAGAGTAGAATACCTCTAGTCTATGACAGTCACACCCCCACTCCTTTAGTGAGTTAGGGAGGCGCAGCTTGGGGACACTAACTGTGAGGCTCAACTTGCTCAGATATCCTCAGGGAAGGCACCTGATTGATTTTCTGAAGGTGGGTAGCACATCATCCTCTTCAGAGGAAGTAAAATGTTACCAGTGGCGCTACGGGAGGAGATTTTGAGGGAGTTCCATACGTCCCCTCTGACGGTACATCCTGGTGTGAAAAAGATATACCAGGACCTCTAGAATCAGCACTAGTGGCGAAGGATGAAGAAGGTAGTGGAAACGTTTGTTTCATAATGCCTCACTTTTCAGTAAGTGAAGACTGATAATCAGGTTCCAGTAGGCTTAGCTCATCCACTAGAGGTGTCAGAATGGAAGTGGGATGAGATCTCCATATACTTTTTGACAGGGCTTCCACATATGTCTAGGGGACATGATTCCATATGGGTGATCATTGACCAACTCACCAAGTCATCCCATTTCCTACCTATCTGAGAGCAGGGATCAGTAGAGGGCTTGGGATGCCTCTACGTACATGAGATCATGCGACTTAATGGGGTGAAATCGATTATCATCTCTGACCGTGATGCATGTTTTACATCATGGTTGTGGAAGGGACTGCCGGAGGCTTTCAGGACTCAGCTGCGTTTGATCACCGCCTTTCATCCTCAGATGGATGGTCAGACGGAGTGGACCATTCAGACGCTAGAGGACATGATTCATGCATGTGTCCTAGATTTTGGCCGCTGTTGGGAGGATCACTTGCCTTTGGTGGAGTTTGATTACAACAATAGTTACCAATCCACCATCAGTATGTCACCATTCAAGGCCCTATACAGATGATCTTGAAGATCACATCTATGCTAGATAGACCCTGGGGAGTCTGCACTTATGACTCCAGAGTTGGTACAGGCTACCACTGAGAAGGTGTAGATCATCCAGGAGTGAATGAAGACTGCACAGAGCAGACAAAAGTCATATGCTGACAGAAGACGGAGACCTTTGGAGTTCTAGGATATGGACCATGTTTTCTTGCAAGTCTCTCCTCGACGGGGACTGAAGAGATTTGGCTGAGGCAACAAGTTATCACCGAGGTTTATTGGGACATTTCTGATACTTCAGAGGATAGGTGATGTGGAATATCTCTTGGCACATACTCTGTAGTTAGAGAAGGTACACGACGTCTTCCACGTATCCCATCTGAGTAGATACCTGCACGACCCATCTCACATCATCAACCACAGAGAGATGGACTTAGACGATGGGGCAATGTTTACGGAGGTTCTTGTAGAGATTGAGGATCGATAGGAGCGAGTCCTTCATGGGAGGAAGATACCTCTAGTGCGTGTTCTCTGGCAGCACGAGAACCTCCAGAAGAGCACATCGGAGCAGGAGGCTCAGATTCATGCTTAGTACCCTAATTTGTTTCCTTAGTCTATGTTGTGGCTTTCGAGGACATAAAGCCCTAAGGTGGGGATAATTTAAAGACCTGGATTTTTCATGTAATTTTTTTAATAATATGGAATTATTACGAATCTGTGAAAACTGACGGTGCATGATTCTGAGGCCCGGTGTTCCCAAAATGAATTTCTGAACTGTTTTTCGGGTACGTTCAGTAAACGTGTGAGTGACATTTTCTAACTTTTGAACCATTTCTCGGATTAAAAATCCAAGGGAACCATTGAATCCACAATGCTGATATTCACTTAAGGGAGGCTTCACTTTGACTGCATTAGGTCGGGAGAAAAAGTCAGTTTTTTGAACTTTTAATAGAATAAATAAAATAAATTTTTATTTTATTTTTATTCTATTCCTCCAATGGAAAAGAGGTAAGGTGGGACCAATGACGTTCCAATACAATAAATGGATTGATCCTCTAATCTAAGCAACAATAACTTTGGGGGAAATTAGGAAGCTTCCTATTAATGAGACCCATTAACACCTCATGTCGTTACTTACTCTCCCCCTCTCCTATAAATATAAAGGTTGGGGGAGGGGTATTGAACAAGATTCACCAAGAAACAAAGTTCTGTTGGAGTGCCATAATTCCGAGCCCTTAGAGGACAGAGCCGACCCTAGCAGAAGGTGACGTGCGACACCAAAACCCCGAACTGGAGTTTGACGTTTGAGCGGCGGCGAGGAAAACTTGTTGAGGGGACGACGAACAATGAGACTCCCCCAACCAAGAGTGATTTTCAATGTTTCAAGGTAGGGGGATTATTTTAATTTGTGTGTTCTTGATTTCATATTCCCTGTTCTTGAAATTATACGAAGAACATGTGTCAACTGACAAATGGGTTGGCCCGTGATTCATTAGTCTTGTGGAAGGTTATTGCGGGGAATATTGTGGGGTTAATCTCATTGTTTAATTCAATTGTTATCAAACTTTTAACCCCCGTCATGTTTACGAGATAATGTGGAGGGCACGGGCCTAACGAACCCGACCCAAACCCTCTGCTATCTTGCTATCCTGGCACCACCTTGGAAGACTGTGAGCACGTCAACGCATGTCGCAAGAGGAAGGTCGCGGCTCGTCAGCCGTGGCGAAAAGAGAAGGTGGCTAGCACGACGACCAACCACAGGAAGGAAGGCAGTGTGACCGCCATGCCACCAGTAAATGGAAGCCACGAACAAAGTTACAGTGGAGGACAAACCTGCCTCTAGCGGGTTCCACGATGACTAAGCGGCGCCATCGCCTCGCCAACCTAATGGCCTTCAGGGTGTTCAAGAATCCAAGAGACCAAGGGGTTACACCCCCGCGTCGGACTGGGCCGCCACCCACGGAGATGGTCCGCTGCCCTCGGAGCAGGATATTGCCCTCGGAACAGGGCTGTCGTCCTCAGAGCTGGCTGCTGCCCTTGATCCGAGCCGCCGCCCTGCAGCCGGGCCGCCACCCTTGAGCCGGGACGCTTCCCTCAGAGTAGGCCACCACACTCTGACCTGGCCGCTACCCTCAAACCGGGCCGCCGCCCTCGAGTCGGGCCGCCGCCCTCGAGCCGGGCCGCCACCCTCGAGCCAGGCCGCCGCCCTTGATCCGGGCCACGACCCTTGGAGTCGGGCCCCTGCCCTCCGACTGGGCTGCCACCCGCGGACCGGGCCACCGCCCTAGTGAGCCCCCGACCCAGCAGGCCGCCACCCCAGACTGGTCCACCGCCCTAGCGGGCCGCCGCCCAAGCGGGCCGCCGCCCAAGCGGGCCACCACCCCTGGACCAGGCCCCCGCCCAAGCAGGTCGCCACCCCATGCGGGACGGGACGCCCTTGTGGGATACCCCTCTTGCGGGCCTCCCTTACAGGTTGGACTAGATATGGGCCCAGCGGGCCGAGTCCACCTCAGCACCACCCAGACCGGGTCGGTCCGACCGGGTCGGACTGGACCCAGGCCCAGAAACAGTCAAAGGGGATTAACTTGAGAACCAGACACCTCTTTGAAGAACCTTCTGTGGTGTTGGGACCCTTGGAGAGAGAAGGTCCTTTTTGAATTACTTCATTAGAGTTTCAGAGAAACTTGGAGTTCGGCCAGGTTGGATCACAGCCGAATCCAACCGGGACCTCGACACTGAAATGTCAATAACGTACAGATCGGGCATCCGACTGATGCGTCTTCTATTGAATTGGAACCCATATGAATTTTTTGATCATTGAGTTACTTCTTTGTGAGACTTCGTGCTGGTTGAGATATGGCTGATGGTTTGGGGAGCGGTTCTCCCAAGCGCACTACATACAGAACCCTATGACTAGCTGAGACTCGACGACTACTGACTTTTTGACTTGTAGTGACTCGACGGCTGCGGTACATGATGGGGAGGAGTGCCTTAATATACTATGATGGGGGTGGGTGGTTCTGTGTGACCTGGTGGGCCACGGTGGAGAGCATCCACAGAACACGATGGGGAGGAGTACCTTAGCAGACCACATTGGTGGGTGACTCTGTGTGACCTGACATACCCACACTACGCTATGGGGAGCAGTACTTCAACAGTTCAAGGTTAGTGGTAATCACCTCTATGTGATGCGACAGGACCACTGTACTCGATAGAGGAGGATTTCTCCAGCAGCCGAGGCATTCGATGATGTGACTAGGGTTGTTACTTGTTACTACCCCTAGAATAAATCCTACTGTGAGCTGTCTTTACTTTGTGCTTGTGATTGAGGTTATGCTATGTGGTACTTTACCTGTGTGGTAATCTAAATTCGTGGTGTTACCCTATGGTTTTTCTTTGTGGAATTCTAGGAGACCTTCGAGGTCTCAGGGTCCCTAATGAGTATTGTTATACTCACCCCTACACGGGCTTCACCCGCAGCTTATTGTGTCTTGTGCAGATGACATAAAACATTGATCAAGGCTAAGGGAGCTAGGACTAGATGATGCTCGGAGGTAGACCATTCAGCATGATGTGACATAGAGGAGACGAGCAGACGTGGAGTGCAGTGGAGGTGATCTGTACCTACCCTTTAGGTCGGAACCTCGAAGGATGACCCAGTAGTTGTTTCCCTTTTTCTTTCAGTTGTACTTTACTTTCAGTAGTACTTGTAATTTTATAGTTGGGCTTGTATTACGGCCCATTTTACTTTCATCACTCTTTTAATACAGTATATTACTTCATAGTTGCTTCTTATTGTGTTCTTGGACTGTGTGTTTATACAGTTTTAAAGGCAATGCCTTTCCATTTTGGGGAATATGCCTTTAGGTGCTAGTCGCCAGCCCTTGGCCTATGGAAGGAAGACTTGGCGTAGTCATGGAATGAGCCTCGGGGGACGGGTCATGACAAAAACAGACTTTCATGGTGAGACCGTAACTGGTTTTCATGATGATACTGTAACGAGATTTCACAGTGAGACTGTAACGGGTTTTTACAGTGAGACCGTAACCGACTTTCACAGTATCATCTCTATTGCGTGACTTCAAATTGGCGTGACCATATTGTTTGAAATAGTATGTGCTATATGGTAACTGATATATAGTAACTGTGAGACTATTAACATGAAACAACAACTTTTAAGGTAGTAAACTTAGCAGAACTATGAGAGTTAGACAGTAATCTTAAGACAGTGACTTGTGAAACCGTAAACTGTGAAATAATAAGTTGTGAAATAGTACACTTATTACTTAAGATTTATCATTACCAAATCATGTATGATGTAATCTATTCTTTCATAATTTAATGGTTTGGTGAATATATCAGCGAGCTGATATTCAGTTCCAATGAATTCCAAAGTGATATCACCTTTTTGATAATGGTATCTCAAAAAGTGATGTATTACATCAATATGTTTTATCCTAGAGTGTAAAAAAGGATTTTTTGAGATGTTAATATCCATTGTATTATAACAATTTATAGGAACATGCTTGGATTGATATCCATAATCTAGTAATGTGTGTTTCATTCACAAAATTTGTGCACAATAACTACCAGCAACTATGTACTCAGCTTCGATAGTAGATAATGAAATAGAGTTTTGTTTCTTACTACACCATGATACTGGTGACTTTCCTAAAAAGTGACATGTTCCAAAGGTTCTTTTTCTATCTAGCTTACACCCACCAAAATACGCATCAAAATAACTAACTTAAATGATTGTCCTCTGGGATAGAACACTCTAAGATTGGGTGTATGTTTGAGTATTTGAAAATCATTTTAATAGCATTTAAATGAGATTCCTTAAGGTTTTATTCAAAACGAGCACACATACAAACACTAAAAAAAATTTCAGTTCAGCTAGTAGTTAAGTAGAGTAAGCTTCCAGTCATTCCTCTATAAGTGGTTTGATTAACAAATTTTCAATCTTCATCAAGATCCAACTTACAAGTAGTACTCATTGGAGTGTCACTAATTTTAGTGCTATCAAAGACAAAATGTTTTAAGAGATCTCTAGTATATTTTATTTGATTTTAAATAACACCATCATTATTTTGAAATATTTGAAATCGAATAAAGAATTTTAGTTCACCCATTAAACTCATTTCAAATTCATTTTGCACCATTTTAGAAAATTCAATACATAAGGAATTTTTTGAAGATCCAAATATAATATCATTTACATAAATTATCACTACTAAAACATCATGGGAAATTTGTTTTATAAAAAGGGTAGGATCAGCTATACCTTTTTTAAAACCTTTTGAAATAAGACAAGTACTTAATCTATCATACCAAGCTCTTGGAGATTGTTTTAAACCATTTAATGATTTTGATAATTTAAAAACATAATTTGAAAAGTGAGGATTTGTAAAACCAAGGGGTTGCTCAACAAATACATCCTCAACTATATACCCATTTAAGAATACACTCTTAACATCCATTTGATATAGTTTAAAATTTAGATGTGCAACACAAGCAAGCAGGATTCTAATGGATTCAAGTCTACCTACTGGTGAAAAGGTTTCCTTATAGTCAATTCCCTCTTCTTGACTATATCCTTGTGCAACCAATATATCATTGTTTCTAACTATGTTACTAGCTTCATCTAATTTATTTATAATCACCCATTTATTTTCTATGGTAAATGTGTCTTTAGTTCTATCAAAAAGTTTCCAAACTTTGTTCCTTTCAAAGTGATTAAGTTCTTCTTGCATAGCCATCACCAAAAATTCATCATTGATAACATCATTAATGTTTTTAGGTTCAAGTTGTGTCCAAAATACTTGATGTTCAACCTGATTTCTAAGAGAATCTCTAGTTTGTGTTCCTTTACCTAAATATTCTATTACAACACCTAAAGGATGGTTATTAATGGTTCTAACATCTCTAGAAAAAGGACTAGTGATTTCAGGTTCTTCAATAGGTTTGGGTTCATTATGACTTTAATCTGAAGAATTTTCAGAACTGAATGTTTTCACAGATTCCTTTACAGGATGGTTAGAAGATTTTGAATTAATGTCCAGAGTTGACACATCATCCTACAAGTTATCTAGAGTGGTCTTAGGATAATGTGGTTTTGTCTCATCAAATTTGACATGGACAAACTCTTTCACACATTTAGTTCTTTTGTTAAACACTATATAGGCTTTACTAGAGATTGAATATCCTAGAAATATTCCTTCATCACTCTTGGATGAAAATTTGTCAAGATTGTCCTTAGTATTAAAGATATAGACTTTGCAACCAAAAAATTTGAAGTAACTTACTTTGGGTTTTCTATTTTTCCATAACTCATATGGAGTTATTTTAAGAATGGGTGTAATCAACACTCTATTAATAATATAGCATGCTATATATATACTTCATCCCAAAAATAAATAGGTAAGTCATATTAAAAAAGCATGGTTCTTACAATCTATTGCAAGGTTCTATTTTTCTTTCAATAACTCCATTTTTTTGAGGTGTTGTAGGGGTAGAGAAATTATGACTATAGCCATTTTGTGAGAAAAAGGATTCAAACTCCAATATTAAAACTCATGGCCATGATCACTTCTTAAGGATTTAATTATAAGTCCACTAAGATTTTCTATAGTTTTAGCATATTTGATAAAATGAGAGAAGACATCACTTTTGTGAGATAAAAAGAAAGTCCAAGTATATCTAGAAAAGTAATCTACAAGAACATAAACATAGTGCTTCCCATTTAAACTAGAAACTTTAGATGGTCTAAAAAAATCCATGTGAACCAATTAGAGAGGTTGAGAAGTTGACACTTCTTTCTTTGTTTTGAAGGGAATTTTGTGTTGCTTTCCCTTTTGATAAGGATTATACACTTTATCATTTGGAAACTCAAGTTTGGGTAGATCTTTGACTAAGATTTTTATAGTTTGATTTATAAGGGAGTGAATATTACAATGTCCTAGTATCCTATTCCAAAACCAAGAATCTTTGTGAAATACACTTAAACATGAATCATTTTGAGAAACTAAAGACTCTAAGTTAACATAGTATACATTTTCATTTCTTAATACTGAAAACACCAATTTATTTTTAGAATTAAAAACATTGTAAGAAAATTTTTCAAATTTAACATGAAATACATCATCACATTGTTGTGAAATACTAAGAAGATTATATTTAAATCCATGAACAAAAAGTACTTTGGAAATTAAAACTGAGTTAGAGTTACCGATATGGGAAAGGCCAATGATTTTTCCTTTGTCATTGTCACCAAAGGTGACATATCCACCATCAATTTTTATTAAGTTCTTGAAGCATTAATAGTCTCCTATCACATGTCTTGAACACCCACTGTCCAAGTACCATAAGATTTTACAGGAGCTCTTTAAAAAATTTTCCTACAAAATAGTCAAATAAAAATAGACTTTGGTACACATATTTTTTGGGTCCAGTAATATTAGTGACTAGAGATTTAGGAACCCACATCTACCTCATAGGTTTCCTATAAGCATTATGTAAGTGCTTGAAAAATAAACTCTATTTGGTCCCAAAAATCTTGAAACAATAGAGAGTGTATCATAAGTTGAACTATCTGAATGTTTTCCAGAACTAAGAGTAAAGCTGTATGTCCTAGATTTAGAAACAAAATTAGTTTTTCCAAAATTTCTTTTACCAGGTTGATAGAGAATACCAGTAGTATATTTAATAGAAATCAGTTTACCTAGAATTTGTACCAAACTATTTTTACCATTAGTAAACCTTTCAAGGTCCTTTTTCAATTGCTTATTAGATAGATTTAGTGCATTTTTTTTGAGTAATTGAAAATTTTTGTCTCTTTATACAGTAAGTTCAGATTTAACAGTTGAGGTAAGATCATACTAATTATTTAAAGAATTTTATTTATCTTTTAGTTTATTACAAGTCTCTTCAATCATATTACAGTACTCAAACATTTCTTCTTTAGAAATATTCTCAGAATCGCTTTCATCTCCAAAATAATAGGAATTGTGTACAGGAGATTATAGTGTTATCTCATATGTGTTTGTCATAAAACACATATTGGCTTTGTTATCCTATTCATCATGTGAAGATTCTGACTCACTTGAACTATCCTCATAAGCACTCCACGTTTCTTTCATTGCCTTTTTATACTTTCTATCATTTTCCTCATATTTATATTTTTACTTGAGCTTGGGAAAGTCAGTATTTATATGTCCTTTTCTCTTACATTCATATAATACTATCTTATCAGACTTTTCACTTATTTTCCGATCTTTCTTCCATCTTCCCTTTTGATCATATCTTCTTTTAAGTTAGGATTTTTGAAAATTTTATTCTTCTTGTAAAATCTCTTGAACCTTATGGATAATTGATCCATCTCCTCATCATTGTTAGGTGATGATTTTTCGCTGCAGGAAATTTCTACAAAGACATCCAATTTCTGTTTATCTTTGTGTTTAGATGTGGTGTTCTTAAATGCAACAGATTTTCATTTGGGTTCATCCTCCTCTTCCTTATTGAATTTCAACTCCTCTTCATACATCATTAGTTTCCCCATGAGATATTTTACAGGTAACTTGCTGATGTCGCATGAAACTCTAATAGAGAAATAGGTTCATTCCCATCTATCAGGCAGGCATTTGAGAATCCTCATGATTTGTACTTTAGCAGTAACTTATCTTCCAAGAGAAATAACTGTGTTGAAAATTTTGTTGAACCTGAGGTACATGTCAGAAACAGGATCATCAAGTTTCATTTTAAAGTTATAATATTTAATAGTATAAGTATTAAGTCTCATTTCTTTTACACTAAAAGTTCCTTCATGTGAAATAGACAAAGTATCCCAAATTTCATGGGTAGTTTTACAAGCACAAATTCTGTTAAATTCCTCATCTCCTAAAGAGAAATATAGAGCATTAATGTATTTGAAATTTTTATTGTAGGAAAGGGGAATGTGGTGGCTAATGATTTAAGAAGGAAGTTATGAAGGGAGGTTATTTATGATTCAGTGGATACTTGGAGAGCGATGAAGGAGTTGGTAGCCTTGCACTTAGATGCAAGGGTGGTTGATGAAGGGGGTCTCTTGTTTTAGATGAAAGTGAAGTATTATTTGATGCAGTAGGTGGATGAGTCTTAGTGAGGAGACTCAGAGGCATAGGTGATGCGTGATCAAGTTGGCCATGGTGATGCTCCAGAAGGATGGCCAGAGGATGATCAGAACTAGATAGTATTTCATGGGAAACTATTTTTTATAATATCAATTTAGAAGGGATTCATTCGTGAGTTTCATAGATTAATTTTAATGGTACACCCAAGAGTTTCCAAGGTTTACCATGGATTGAGGACACAGTTTTGGTGGCCTAGTATGAAATAATAAGTGGTAGAGTTTGTGGCTTGGTGTCTGGTTTTCCTACAGTTAAAGGCCAAGTATCTTGTTCTGGAGGTTTTCTATGGCCCTTATATGATAATAAGTGTAAATGGGATGACATATTGATGGAATTCATCACAGGGTTACCCCGAGATCTTGGAGTATGTGATGTTATTTGGGTAATTATGGACCATTGGATAAGATGTATGCAGATGATGTGGTGTGGTTTCATGGAGTCCTAAGGTCCATTGTCTCATATTGGGATGAATTTTTTACCTTTTGAGTCTGGATAGGATTGCAGCATTCTTTTGGAACTTAGTTACACTTCAATGCTACTTTACACCCTTAGATGAATGGGAAGATAGAGAAAACTATCCAGATGATGGAGGATATGTTTCATACATGCATATTGGAATTTGGTGGATCTTTTAAATGATACTTTCCCTTGGTTTATTTTTCTTATAATAATAGTTATTACTCATCCATTGGACTAGCCTCATTTGAGGGGTTGTATGGGAGGCTATGTCATTCTCTATTATGTTGGAAAAAGGTTGGGGATTCAATAGTTCTTGGTTCCGATGTTATGTATAAAACAATAGATAAGGTTTAATTAGTTCAAGAGAGGACTAAGATAGTGTAGGACAAGCATAAGTCTTATGCTGATCATAGGCGGAGGCCCCTGGAGTTTGATTTTGGAGACCATGTGTTCTTGAGAGTCTCCCTTGATGTGGGTAACAAAGGTTTGTCTAGGGAAAATATTTCTCCCTAGTGTGTTGGGTGCTTTGATGTGTTGGGGAAAAATGGTACAGTGGTGTATTAGTTGGAATTTCCCCCCCAACAAGAGAGGATCCATGAGATCTTCCACATCTCTTAGATATATTAGAATCTTCACGATGACTACCATTTCATTGATTGGGGAGTGTTGGATATCAAGGATGATAGGATTTTCATAGAGTGGTTAGTGGGGATCTAATATCATCAAGATAAAGTGATATGAGGGTAAACCATTCCTTTGATTCAAGTTCTTTTGGAGGAATGGTGTCCTAGAGAAGAGTACTTGGGAGTGTGAGACGCAGATGCGTTCCCAATATCCAGAGTTTTGTTTGAGTTTTTCCTTACTTTTTGATGTGCTGTTCGTACCTTGGTGTTTTATGAGATATGTTGTTTTCCCCTTAATATGATTTTTTCTATGTGATGTGTGATAATGTTTTGACATGTGAAAAATGGAGGACCTAATTCTGAATGAGACACATTATAATATTATGTGATTAAACCTGTGCAGGTAAGTCAGTGATGACCAGAGTGAATATTATCTTGATGCGAAGGATGAAATTACCTTATTATTATGTTTGGGGAAGTACGGTTCATTTACCTATTATAGTATTTGGGTTAGAAGGTTCGGTTAGTGGTGGAATTTCAGATTTAATGAGATACTTGAGAGGTATCTTGAGGGATGGTTTAACTTTTTCTCTCTTTCCTTCTAGGTTGGTTTTGAATTTTTGAGGGTGATAATAGTTCGATAGGTATCTTATGTAATAGTCAATACCTTACATACCATTACTTTGTGGTAAATATAGTTTTTGTGGTGTTTGAGGAAATTACAAGTATTTTTTGTGGATTAATGGATGAGTTTTGAGGTATTTTGGAGGATGAAAGTGGATCACCAATGGTGGATCAGTTTGAACTAAAAATGGATCACCAACTATGGATCATTTTGAACTCAGGGTGGATCACAAATGGTGTCTCATTTTGAACTATCAATGTATCATAAATGGTGGATCATTTTGAAATAATGGTGAAACAACAATGGTGGCACCCTAGTGGTGGCATGCTACAGTGTTTCTGATTTTTCCAAAATTTCCATATTTTCCTTTTTTGATATTTCATTGAAAAAAAATTATTTTAATTCCTAAATTAATAAATTTTAAACACATTTAATTTTTTATCAATAATATCTTAAAATTATAAAAATTCTAGAGACCTTTTAAATGTTTAAAACTATTTAGATTTAATGATATCCAAATTTAATGGCTAATTTAAAACCAAATCTATTCACACTAGTTCCAGATCTAATATTTAAAAATAGAATATATATTTTTTATTGTGGGAATAATTTTTCTTGAGATGGGAGGTTCCAAATCCTTATTCCCATGGATTCATGGAAACTTTTTGCTGCAGTTGGTTCAAGTTCTCCCCAAAGAGGTTCCCTCCTGCATGTGCACCCCCTATTTTTAATGAAACAAGTTGGTGTAAAGATTATTTCTTATGGGTAGGGGGTCCCTCATATATTCTTTCTATATATTGTGTAGAATGGGTTACTCATGTTATTTCTTGGGAAGATATTTTCATCTGGATTAAAAAAGATAATTAGCCAGTTTAAATGAAATGGAAGGGGGTAGGGGAATGTTTCACAAGCTTTAATACCTTTTTGATATTTTGATATTAGGAATATCTATGTTTATTGTAACACTTAATACCATGTCCACCGATATCCATAGTTTTAATAGTTTTCATATATTTTTTGATGCACATGTTGTGTGATTTATCATTAAACCACCATAAATAAATGGTTAACCATGTATATTTGGTTAATGAAATTAATTCCCCAGGATCTTATGTCTTGTGTGATAACACCCTTAAATAAATAAGTTGAATTAAATTAAATCTACCTAATCTAGAAAATGATGTGTTATGTGTTGTAATATGTTTGTGGATATGGTTGTGTGTTGTGTCTTGGTTGTGATGATTTGATTCATGGGCAGTGGATATATTGTGATGTGAGTGGGCTGGAAGGGATGCGATATGTTGTGAAATGAGGATGTGATGGTGGTGGTGGTGCAGATTTGATGGGGGTTATGATGGTGGTTGGTTACACTATTTGTCCAAGTAGTGATGAAATTAAATTCATGAAAATGATATCAAATGTGCATGTTTAATGAGCAATTTATTGACGGTTTTTGTGGTTTTGAAGGTTAATGTTCATATAAGAACTAATCGACTGGAAATATGGAATAAGGTGAATGATTTAATTGAAATGGTTTGATAATAGATAATCTATAATTTTCAATTTAATTAAATATGGTTTTTGGATTATGTATTGTTGTGGGGTTTTATGAATTTAGAGGTAGAAGAATAGTGGGGAAAGTTGTGATTTGGTTGGTACCATTATTGTGATCCCCTAGGATGGGATTATGTATAACTAGTATAAATACATTGTATTTCCTTATAATTTATTTATGTTCCCCACCCATGTCGAGCACTATGTGATGACGCCCATATATATATATATATATATATATTTGGGGGGTGTTTTCCCCAATATTCCAGTGTGAGGATGGATGGTTGGATACTTGCTCTTCCTTACTGCCTCTTCTAGGCATTGGTGATATGCATGGGTTATAATGTCCTAAAGTAAAAAGTGCCATTGTATACATGTGATGTGATGAGATGTGAGGCCCAAGTGTCTTTGGGAAAGGTGTAATGAGATGTATTATGGTGTGGGTCATGCATGGTTGGAGAAGGGAATGAGGTTGATGTCCTTCATGTTCATGATACCATACCACACTATTTATGAGTTGTGATGTCATAGGCTAGGTGTCTATGGGCAGTATGTGATGTGATTTGATGTTATTCTAAATAGGTGGGAGCATCAGGACGTATGGCATTGGGGCGTGAGAGCAAAAAAATCACCAAGAAAGTGGTGTGAGATGCCCTTCATCGATATGCTTCATATTATATTGTTATACTTGGATGTGTTATTTGGTGAGAAAGCCTTGGTAAGTTTTGGGTTTTGGTTAGTATACCTATATAGGTGCAGTTTGGTTCTGCCACTTTCACATGGGTGAATTAGTATTCTCTTTTCATATGTGTTTGAGAGAATTTTCCTACCAAGTATACCTATATTATCACCCTACATATATAAATTAGCTTTTAGGTTTCTTGGAGAACTTTTTGGAATATCCTAGATATTACTATATCATACCTTTGGATAGTTGTTGTGTCACTGCTTTAGTTTTTAGCTATGGTATTAACTTTGGATACTTTTATATGTATAAGTTTTATTTATAGATGGCTTTTGGATTTCTTATATATATGTAATGGAGTTGATTTCAGTTTATTCATCTTATCCCCCAATCCTATTTATATTATTTAGGGTAATGTTTCCCATACATGATATTTTTATACACTAGGTGCTAGTCACCAACCTGGGGCCTATTGAAGGTGTCATTATCTCTCCCCCCTCATTGCGATATCTTTGGAGGGTGGGGGTTGTGAAAAATACCTTCCTAATCGTCCTCCCCATTCCCTATAGGTTCTTGTATCATCAAAATACCATTCTATAAGGATTAATGTTTAAGCCAAAATAGGTTTTCCAAATAATAGGTATAACTCTCAATCGACTGTTTTCATGTTTATTACTTCTACCACCTTTTTAAAATATTATATTAACATGATGATATAATAAAATAAGTATATTAAATATACTTAAATTTTACTATATTTATGAAACAACCCATTTTCATCTTGTTTTCCATTATATGGTAAATTAAAGCTTCTTTATATGTGTGGATGACCACCTCCAAAAAGCGACGTGTTTCATTTTTCATCACTTCATCAGAATGATAGTTATTATGTTGGATTTAAGGAATATTTATTATATTCAGGACATAATTATTATTCTGTAAAAATAATATATTATTTACCTTCTTACCCTTCCACCTATTAAAAAATGATAATGGTGCTCGTGTGTATGTGTGGACTACCACCTCTATGAAGTGATGTGATTCCTTTTTCATGTACGCCTTTCATGGATGACTCTAAAATTGTATTTAATGTATAATAATAATAATTATTTCATGATTAATATTCTTTATATAATAGAACCATGTCCCCTTTTAATACACTCAGCCTATTAAAATTGTTTTGTGGATATGAAATTTATATACTCAAAATGTCTGACGTAAAAATAAAACGATTTATTAACTAAACAAGTCATGGTATTAAATGAAATAAAAATAATAATGATAATGTAATTAACATGAAAAGGTTTATAAATAACTAAAAAATATAATATGTTTTTTTAGGAGTTAGAGAATGTATGAAATTATTTGGGAGTTAAGGTATGGGATTTTCCTTTAAAATATTTTTTTATAGTTTTATTTTAAAAATAATTCTTATCCATGTCCATGTTCTTAAAATGTTTCAAAAATGTTCTTATTTATGATTAAAATATTTATAAATTTTATTTTTAACTACTTATTAATTTCTTTTAAAATTATTAGAAATAATATTTTCAAATGTTTTATATATGAATCACTTTTGAATTTTCTCAATAGTGTGAAATATTTTTCTCTTTTAACATATACTGAACGAACTGATTTTCCTACCACCATAACATTATTTTCTTTTAAAAAACATTTATAATTTTACATGGTTATTTTCAAATAAAGTCATTTTCTCAATATTCTAGGAATTTTTATTTAAAATTTTATTAGAAGAAATGATTTTTTTTTTTCATGTTTCCAAAAAAATGTCTGAATATTCTTTTAAAGGTATTTTCATCTATGTAAAGTGGTGATAAAAAATGAATTACAGTACTATGTTTAAAAAGTAATTCATATGTACACATGAGTAATGTTTTTGCTTTTATTAGGATGGAAAAGAGATAGAAAATGGTTCTATCATAATCATAATAACATATCAGTATATTTATGATACTTTGGTTATTATTTTAGTATGGTTACAGTGGATTTATAGGAAGTATAAGAAGAAATAAACTTGAAATATTTGGTAAAGACAATTATATATTCTTCAGTAGACTTCATTTATATCTCTTCTTAAGAGACCTAGGTTGGTATTTTTGAAGTTACAAAACATATAGAACTCTTATAAATATTTTTATAAGATAAATGATTAGGTTTTTATTGATATAAGTTTCTCAAAGTAGTGTAAAGAAAATAGAGAACGGGTGTCCTTTTACAAGTGAGGGGGGGGGGGCATTTGTGAATTTTCTTACAATATTAAATTAATATAAATTATTTTTCATGTATAAATGGTTCAAAATTGATATATTTAGAATATAATTGGATTATGAGTCTAAATAATGTCAGAAAATAAAATTTATATATGTTTTGGTTATGTTTTCACCCTTATCTTTTATTTTTAACCCCTATTAACCCTTTTGATGATTACCTCATTATTAATGTTTTCTATACTTTAAGGGTCAAGATTATCACCATAAAAGGATAAACGAACCTTAAATGGAAAAGGTGAGAAATTTTATCCCATATATTATATAAATTTTCTTATTTCAATATTTTTAATTTTTTTAAATATTTTAATCAAATATTGTTTTCATAAAATATCATTAATGTCATTTTGACACTATTCATTTAATTTGACTTTAAAAACATCAATATTTTTTTTTAATTTGAATATAATCCATTAAAAAATACCTAATATGTTATAATTATCTATAAAATTCATGGAATATAATAATTCACCCAAATTGTATTACTTTTTATATTTTTAAAATCATTTATTTTATTTTATATTAATTTAATAAATATTGTGTCAGTGTTGCGTAAGAATTTAAGTTAATTATTCAATTAATAAAAATTATAAATAAATTAACATGATAAAAATAAATAAATTATGTTGAAAATAATGTTTTATATTAGTTCAAAAATTATTCTTAACCTTGTGTGAACATATAAAGAAGTCAAAAACAAGAGGGGGACATTTTAGAATTTTCTTTACTTGAAATAATATAAATGTCATTACCAAGGTAAAATGGATCCAAAATGTCATATATTTTAATTTGGGATGTGTATGGATAAATTAATCTCATAAAATATAATAAATGAATGTTTTTGGTTGATTTTTAATGTCTTATCACTTTATTTCTAACCTTAATTTCATGATTTACCCTTTACCAATGTGATAAATTTTACCATTATTGATATTCATAATGACTAAGAATAAAAGAAAACTATTAAAAAAATTTGAAACTCCTGATTCCAAATATGGTATCCATTTTTCAAGATTCAATTTCTATAAGTGGTAAAAATTAATTTTAATATAAATTCATAAAACACAATGAAATTTTCTTTTAGGATAAAATGTATCATATGTTACCTTAAGGATAAATAAAAATATAATGGGACTTAAATTAGTTTATTTAATGGAAATAAATGACTGTATTTGAAAAATCAACAATTTTCACTATTCAATGAAAAATCAATCATTTTAGAAAAATTCAAAAATCACACCCTTAGTTAATCGATATATTGATTTCAAGAAATTATGTTACCCGAATGGCCCGAAGGCCTTTATTTTTATTGATTTTTGATAACCCCCCTTTCAAGGGATGAGGAGGAACCCTTACAAGGACCGTAGGCTCAGAGATTACATGGCTCGTAGGCTTATAATATTACATGACCCGAAGGTCTTAAGGAATTCAACCATACTATCTACAAGGAACTCCCCCTCCCCACTATCTACATCATGATAGTAACTCTCCACCTTCGAATGGTCATCTGGATAGGCTTCCCGTGCAAGCACAGGCTGGTCCCAATGGCATATCCATACCCTCTCATTCTAACAAATCCATTTGGATCTACTCGGGTAAGTGCACCTGCTCTGGATCCTCTTTTGGGGCTGCTTCTTTTTTGTAGTGTGTCTAGGGAAACTGCATGTGGCCTGAAGACCTTAAAGGTGGCCCAAAATCCCTACTGACCCGAAGACCTAGGTGGCCCGAAATCCTTAAGGAATCCAAGCCCAAACCGGTAGCCCAAGGTGAATAGTTCCAACTGCTATAATACCGAACAGTAGCTGCTACAGTGCCTGCTACAGTACCCACACAATGTATAGTCCTGCTATAGTACTTGTATAGTGTACAATGCCTGCTACAGTACCCACATAGTGTACAGTCTTACTACAGTACCTGTACAGTGTACAGTTCTGCTACAGTACCCATACAGTGTACAGTTCTGCTACAGTACCGTATAGTGTACAGTTCTGCTTTAGTACCACACAGTGTACAGTTATGCTACAATGCCTACTATAGCGCCTGCTACACTAAACACCATTTAAGAATAAAAAATACTTTTAAAGTATAAAATATATTTACTAAAAATAAATTACTTATTTGTGTAATAACCCGGTTCTTCTTTTGGGGTATAATTTTATTCTATTCTTTTTCCTTGAGTTATTTTTGAGAAAATAAAGAAAAATTGGGAAAATGGTTGTTTTAGGGTTACCTACCATATAATCATATATACATGCTAGGTAGTATGGCCATGTAGGATAGGGATACATGTCGTGTGATCATGTTGGAATGGGAGAGAAGAGAAAGCCACTACACATCGTGTACTTCATGATACACATCGTGTAGTCATGTTAGTAGGTCGGTGTGGGATGTGTAAAGTAAGTCGGTGAAATTATGAATAGAAAAATTATATACATGGCATGTACATGGATATGCACACCATGTACTACTATTTTTGGATTAAAATGGTAAGGAGCCTTGTTTTCTCCACATTTGGATAGAAGAATCGTCAGGTTAAAGAACAAGGAGGTCGAAGTTCATTTTTGCTCCTGAAGCTTTATTTGAACTCTGATCCTTTCACCGTTGGTATCGTTGGAATCCTATCGGTAATATATTTCTTCTTCTTGAGCTATTCTTCCTAATTTATTTTCATGAGGAAGTTATTTAGGGTTTAATAGTTTTCCCCTTTTTATATATCTACGATGTTCTAGGCCGATTCAAGGGCCAGTGTCAGTTTATATAGATTGTATGACATTGAGGTAGGTGGTCTCATGCCTCTCATTAATTGTCAAGATGTTTATATGTGTCACTGTGCCATGCACCCATGTATAGGGTGTCTCCTTGAAAGTAATTTGATCATTATTATTACCTACCATTGTTATGGTAATTAATTCAATGAATTAAAGAATGTTTAGCCTTGTTTCATGATTAAGGGCCACCTTGTGTGTGTGTTTCCATTGGATGAATATTGTATAACCATTTTGGCCTAGGATTTCCTAGTAAATTCCTTTATATTTCCTTTTTGGGTTGTTTAAAATGAAATTGATTATTTATCTAGAATTGAAATTGTGTAGAAATTGTAAGTGTTTTATTATGGATTTGGGATTGTGTTTTCCCCTTTTCTATGCAGTGTTTTTTCTTATTAAGTAGGTTGTAATGTTTTATTGAATTTTAATAAGTAAATGGTAAATATAATTGGGTGATACATGGGTACATCTTAGAACACCTTGAACAAAATCTCATGACTATTATACCTTGCACCTTGGGTGATACATGGGTTCACTTAGAATGTCATGGAAGAACTCGAAAGGATTTTGATCTATATGTCATTAGTGACACTTGGGATCCCTAGTAGGATCGCCAGGGATAGACTAAATTGACATAATTTTATATTACACATAGAGTGATACCTTGGGGCCCCCTATTTGGACCACTAAGGACAGACATTCTTGAACTTATACCAACATCAAGAGTGATACTTGGGGATCTATATTAGAACTGCTGAGAACAGACTCGTAGAATGTCTGTAGAATTAAACCTGTAGTGATACTTGAGTTCCAACTTAGGAATCTCAAGAACAGACTCAGGTTATACTTAAATAATGTAATGAGGTGAACTGTGACACATCTACCAAGCCAAATCACAAGATTGGATTCAGACTTTACTTACTTGTTAGAAGGTCTTCTAAGACTTATGTTGTTCTTACCTTGCTATAGGGAATGTCGGGCTTAGTAAATTTTTTGATACTTTAATACTTCATGTAAATGAACTATTATTAGACATAGTAAAACCTATAAATGAATACCAGTACTTGTAGGATTGTTTACTTCTAAGTGCCTACCAGTTTACTACAAGTCATTACTATATACAACTCTTGCATATACTCACTGACATATTGGAATAGACCTTTGGTGGTTTCCTACTAAGATTCATTTCTCACAGCCTGTTTGGGTCATGATTTTGGGCCCAAATAGACTATATTGCTGCAAGTGTTGATAGGGGAAAGACTCCCTATATAGGTACTTGATTTCTTCTTAGGAGTAAGAGAGCATGAGACCAAGCTAAGGCTTGTGATGCTGCTGAGTTTCATTTTATTTTACCATACTTTGGTATTGTATTATATTAGATGGCAGTGTATCCTGTTTTGTTGTTTTTTAAAACATGTGACATGCTGCATCATTTTGATATCATATGCCTTCTAGTTAACTTATTCCTTAATTATTCAGTTGTTTACTTAGTTTCATGTTGTCTCCTACTATTTGTTAGTATTTATTCTGATATGTTACACTCTACCAATGAGTGCATAGTTTCCACACTATCACACCCTTGGCCCTCACTACTAGTTGGAAGCCTCTGGCATTTAGGGAAATGAGCTTGAAGCCATTTGGCCAACCAGGTACGGAGAACCAGTTGAGTGGCTTCCAGACCCGAGATGTTACAAAGTGGTATTAGAGGGTTTTTCTTTCTTGAATTGGATCATGCTTTGGTTTTTTAGATGTTATAGTTGATTCAATTTCACCGTATAGTGACACACTTGATTTCTTCTATTATTATTGAAACAATTTTGGCTCTATTTTGTTGCAACCCAATGAGATGAGGGTATGATATCTCATGCATCATATAGGCACATGTTAGAATCAAATTCCATGCATTATTCCATGTCATCTAGGATGAATTAGTTATTATATACTATTGTGATAGATGATGTAATATCTAATCATGCTGTTGTGATAGGTGTATTGGTATGTGATATGGTTTGCATTGAATGGGTGCCAAAATTTGGTTCTTGAGGTGTATGGGCCCTCTTGGATCAGAATTTAGAGGATCATGATTCAAATTTTATTCTATAATGTTCTGTTTGGGTGCCAAACTTTTATTCGTAGTGAGTATGGGACCTCACAGATTGGAAATTGGTATCATGTTGGTTGTTTTCTTTTCAAAACTGTGGTTTTCTGGAAAATCTGGTGTTTTTGTCCTGAAAAACCCAGTATACATGGTGTGTAGTCTAGCCTAACATGTCATGTGTTCTTCCTATTGGGGGAAGAAAGTGTTTGAAGTATAAAAATAACACACCGTGTACCATGTGTACACACCGTGTAACCCTTGTCTATGTAACCTGTCGTGTGAGAAGGGAACACAGGTTGTTGATATTTGAGTAGGATACACCATGTAATGGGAGTACATGCCATGTGTAAGTTGATCGTGTATCCGACCATTTGAATAATGACATGTGGGATGAAAACTTAGCTATACATGCCGTGTCAAGAGTGAACACGTCGTGTAGTCTTACACCAACTGAACCATTTAGTTCTAGCCGTGTAGAAGGGAGGATAATTTAAGTGCACGTCATGTCTCAAGAGGAACATGCTGTGTGTGAGGTGTGTTACACAACCATGTTGGGAAGAAATACACACCCATGTAAATCCCTAGGAAAACACTTCATGTACGGGGTTATACATGCCGTGTACCCCTATTTTGGAAAAATTGAATGATTTCCTTTACCTATTCCATTCTTTCACTTCTAAGTAACAATTTCCTTTTTCGTTAAGTTAGTACTAAGGCGTGTGTACCGGACCTTGTAGAGTCATGCCACCATGACGACCACGAACTATACGCCAGGAGAGAGGCGATGACTATACTCAAAAAATGGTGGGCCATGGGCTACTGATGAACCCTCTAGTTGTGCTAGCTGTGACACCAACCATTATACCAGACATGGGTGCAAATGCACAGTTTCAAGAAGGTTTTGTGCGGTTTATGAAGACCTTCCAGGGAGAACTGTAGGATGCCACATCGATGGTAGAGCTGACACATATATTCCAGAAGCATCATCCACCTACTTTTTCAGAGGATGGTGGACCACATGATGCAGAATCATGGATGGAATCAGTACTGACTATCTTCTATCATATGAAGATTCCTCTCGAGAGGAGGGTCAATCTCACAACATATAAGCTGCAAGATTCTGCCAAGGGATGTTATCACTCAGGCAGGGCATCGGCGAGATATGACATGGGAATACTTTCAAGCATCCTTATATGATTATTATTTTCCCAAAATGTTGAGGGTCGACCGATCCTGGGAGTTCATGCACCTGGAGTAGGGATCACTATCAGTTACGGATTATTATGCTCGGTTTACTAAGATTCAGTGATTCACACTTATTCTGATTGGTGATGACGCATTTAAAGTAAGATTATTTGAGGATAGTATCAAGTTTGACATTTGATCTTAGGTGAATGTATTTAGGTTGAATTTGGTCTCTGCTATTGTAAATCAGGCACTGATTACAGAGCATAATTTGCAGGAAGCTAGAGGTGCGATCCCAGGTGGTTGGGCATCGAGATCTGTTACTGTCTCGACCGAAATAAAGAAGCATCATATGGAGATTTTTCATGGGGATACAAGTAGTGAGAACATTTCTTCTGGTAGCTAGGTGAGGTGATACTAGTGCGGTAGGTCGGGGCATATGAGGCCCCAGTGCCCGAAGGACCGAGTTGAGTGTCGAGATTGAGGCAATATGGGCCATCTACAATGCTTCTGTAGGAAGTTTCCACTAGTGGCTAGTGATAGAGGTTTTTTATAGAACCCACATGTAGGAACAGAGTTATTAGCTTCTCACTAGTCTTGAAATTGGAATATGTCAGGGAATTTAGGCCAAGGCAGTGGGTGTGGTCATGGTAGCCAGGCCCCGGGATCTCAGCAATAGTAGGGATGGTTAGCTTTGGGTATCCAAGTAGTGTATCAGGGCTGTGGTGCAGGTCAAACTTATGCAGTACACCAGACATAGTAGGATTATGATCTCAGACCTTCTACTATCATAGGTACAATTCTAGTCACCTCTATTTTATCTTATACACTTTTTGATACTAGCGATACACATAGTTTTATATTTTTGGCTGTTGTGGAAATTATTAAGATCTCTGCTTATTCTACTTATGATGTTATTATGCTGGAAACTCCGTTATGGATTAGAACGGTAGGTGTGTGTCAGTATAAGGAGTGCCCCTTGATATTGGTGGGTGCCAATTTATATGGAACCACTATGTCTTAGAGATGAAGGGGTTTTATATCATTCTCAGAATGGACTGGTTAGTTTATTTTCTATCCTTTTTTTATTTCTATCACCTTAGAGTTAGTTTCACATCACCAAAGGGAAGAGAGTTTATACATAAGGGTGAATGGGATGTCCAGGTGAGCAGAGCTGGACCCGAGCGTCCTAGGTTGGGCGAGATGACAACCCATATTGTGAGTTTATATCTAGATGACTAGGGAACATGTCTGAAAGACCTTCCTCTAGTGGTTGATCTTTTCAGGGATGTTTTCATGGAAGACTTCTCAGGATTACCTCCAGTCAGAGAGGTGGAATTCACTATCGATCTAGTTCCAGGAGATGCACCAGTATCCATTCCTCCTTACAGGATGTATTTGATGGAGTTGCAAGAGCTCAAGTGTTAGTTGGAAGATCTGGAAGCTAAGGGTTTTATCCAACCCAATACTTCTCCTTGGGGTTCACTAGTCCTTTTGTGAAAAAGGTAAATGGCACGCTTAGGCTATGCGTGGACTATCAGAAACTGAACCCGTTGACAATTAAAAACTGATATCCCTTTCCACAAATAGATGACCTATTTGATCAACTTCTAGGAGATCGAGTGTTCTTAAATATTGACCTAAGTGAAGGATATCAACAGGTACATTTTCAAACTAAAAAAATACCTTGTACAACCTTCCATAGTAGGTATAGCCTATATTAGTGCCTAGTTATTCCTTTTGGTCTCATAAATGCGCCAACATTTTTCATGGCGCTGATGAACAGAGTGTTCCATCTTTACCTAGATTCCTTTGTGGTGGTTTTCATGGAAGATAACTTGGTGCATTCTCACAATAGACATGACCATTCCAAACACCTTGATATTGTTTTGAATACACTAAGAGATCATCAATTATATGATAATATCACAAAATTCCACTTTTGGATGGATCAAATTCACTTCTTGGGTCACTTAATCTCAGAGGATGGAGTATCAGTGGAACCAGAGATGGTGAAAGTAGTAGTTACTTGGGATCATCCCAAGAATGTTTTTGAGGTATGAAGTTTCTTGGGGATAGCTAGTTACTACAAGAATTTTATATTGGACTTCTCATGCTTAGCAGTACTGATGGTGGGATTGAACAAGAAAGGGGTGAAGTTTGAGTGGTTAGATTATTGTGACGCAACCTTTCAGGAGTTAAAGGGACGTTTGAATTTAGTGTCAATAATGATATTTACAGATCCAATCAAGAGTTAAAATTTGTAATGTGATGCATTAATTATTGGGCTGGGATTAGTTCTTATGTAGGGGGATCGAGTTGTTGCATATGAGTCTTAGTAGTTGAGGCCACAAGAGAGGAATTACTCGACACATGATCTCGAGTTAGCTGTAGTTGTTCATGCTTTGCGCTGTTGGAGACATTATTTATTGTGAGAACATTTTGTGGTGTACGCAGAACAAAAAAGTATAAAATACATATTTACTCAGTGTGATTTAAATTTGAGACAAAAAAATGTGGGTGGAATACCTCCAGTCATTCTATTTTGAGCTTTCCTATACGCTTGGAAAAGGCAATGCAGTGGCTGACGCACTGAGCAGGAGGACTTGGATACAGGTAGTGTAAGAGGCTAGTGGTGAGTGGAAGCTTATGGATTTGTTCTCTGAGATGAATTTAGAGGTGCACGACATTCAGGGGAAGGCTTATCATTCGTAGTTGGTTGTTACCTCTACCTCACTGGATAGAGTGAGGATGAGGTAACTATCAGATTCTGAAGGCCTAGTTCTATGGGAGAGTTTGGAAGGAGAGTACCCTCCTCCTTCATGGATGATAGGAAAGGATGAAGTTCTGCGTATCCATGGACATGTGTGGGTTCTAGGGGATATACTGAGGAGATGATGTGGTAGATTCATGATTCAGCTTGGGTAGTGCATCTCGGAGTCACCAAGATGTATTGTGACTTGTGCTTCCAGTACTGGTGGCCAGGTATGAAGCGAGTAGTATCTAGTTTTGTTATGAGTTGTTCCACCTGTTAGCAGGTGAAGACAGAAAATTAGTGTCCAACTAGACTTTTACAGCATTTACCCATTCCTCAGTGGAAATAAGATGACGTGGCTATGGATTTCGTGACAGGGTTACTGAGGTCACCAATAGGAAATGAAGATGTGTGGGTTGTAGTTGATAGGCTTACGAAGGTCGCTCACTTCTTGCCGATCAAGGAGACCTTTGGTGTTAACAAGATCAGAAATCTATATATCCGAGAGGTGGTACGACTTCATGGGGTCCCTCATTATATCATTTCAGATAGGGATCCCTGCTTTATGTCTCATTTCTGGAAGATATTTTAGAGGGAACTGAGTACACAGGTGATTCTGAGCACATCATACCACCCTCAGACTGATGACCAGTCAGAGCATATGATACAAGTTCTAGAGGACATGTTGCTTTCATGTATCCTAGACTTTTGGGAATCTTGGGAGAAGCATATACCCTTCATTGAGTTCAAATATAATAATATCTTTCAGGATACTATTCAGATGGTACTATATGAGGCTTTATATGGGAGGCCATGTCGATCACCCCTGTGTTGGTTGGAGGAAGGAGAGGTAGCTATTATGGGACCTCATCTTGTTCAGGAGACTACTGAATAGGTTCATTTGTTTAAGAGATATATGGTTACTGTGCAGTCTCATCAGAAATCTTATGCCGATTTTTGTTGATGACCTTTGGAGTTAGAGGTCAGGGATTGAGTTTTCATATGTGTCACACTGAGATTGGGGCATAAGAGGATCAGGAGATAGGGTAATATTTTGATGAGATATATTAAACCGTTTGAGATTCTAGATTGAGTTGGGTCAGTTGCCTATTGGTTACAGTTACCTCAGAGGTACCAAGACATACACAACATTTTCAATGTATCTCAGCTACGCTGCTATCATTCAACCCCATCTCACATTTTTTAGCCTGAGGATGTTGAGCTTCAAGTTGATGCACCCTTTTAGAAGTATCTGATTCTTATAGTTTACAGGAGCACAAAGGTTCTCTGAGACCGGTCAGTTCCTCTCGTATGGGTGCTATGGCAGCCCAGCCGAGTGCAGGACGAGACTTGGGAGAGGGAGGCTGACGTACGTGCTTAGTGGCCAGAGTTATTCTCAGATATTCCATCACCACCCTTAGAAGGGAAATTTGGGGATGAATTTTTTAAGGTAGGAAGTTTGTAAGAACTTGATTCTTCTTTTGAGGTATAATTTTCTTCAATTATTTTTCCTTGAGTTATTTTTGAGAAACCAAGGAAAAATTGAGAAAATGGTTGTTTTAGGGTTACACGTCATGTAATACTATATACACACCGTATAGTATGGTCGTGTAGGTTAGGGATACATGGAATGTGAGCATGTTGGCATGGGAGAGAGGAAAAATCCATTACATGTTGTGTACTTCCTGATACACATTGTGTAGTCATGTCAGTAGGTCGGTGCGGGACGCGTAAAGTAAGTCAGTGAAATTATGAATAGTAAAATGATATACATGCCATATACATGGATATACATGCCGTGTACTACTATTTTTCAGCTTAAAATAGATAGTAACCTCATTTTCTCCTCATTTTGATAGGATACTCATCGGGTTAAAGAACAAGGACGCCAGAACTCGTTTTTGCTCGTGAAGCTTTGTCCAAACTTTGTTCATTTCGTCGTCTGTCTCATTTGAATCCTCTCGGAAAGAGATTTCTTCTTCTAGAGAAATTCTTCATAATTTTTATTCATTAGTAAGTTATTTAGGGTTGAATTGTTTTCCCATTTTCATATATCTACACCATTCTAGGTCGATTCAAGGGTAGGAGTCAGAGTATATCGATTGTACGACATCGAGGTAGGTGGTCTCGTGCCTCTCGTTAATTGTCAAGATGTTTATATGAGTCGTTGTTCTGCACACCCATGTATAGGTGCCTCGTTGAAAGTAATTTGATCATTATTATTACCTAAAATTGTTCTGGTAATTAATTCAATGAATTAAATCATGTTTAACCATTTTCTTGATTAAGGGCCACCCCGTGGGTGCGTTTCCCTTAGATGACTATTGTATATCTGTTTTGTCCTAGGATGTCCATGGACATGCCTTCATATTCATTTTTTGGGTTATTTAAAATGAACTTGATTATTTATCTAGAATTGTAATTGTGTATAAATTGTAAGTGTTTGATTATGGCTTTGGGATTGTTTTTCCCCTTTGCTATGTAGTGTTTCTTCTTATTAAGAAGGTTGGAATGTTTCATTTAATTTTAGTGAGTAAATGGTAAATAAAATTAGGTGATACATGGGTTCATCTTATAATTTTGTGAACGGAATCTCATGACTATTGTACCTTGCACCTTGGGTGATACATGTGTTCAACTTAGAATGCCATGGATGGACTCGAAAGGATTTTGATCTATATGTCATTAGTGAAAATAGGAATCCCTAGTAGGACCACCAGGGACGAACTAAATTGACATAATTTTATATTACACATAGAGTGATACCTTGGGTCTCCCTAGAAGGACCACCAAGGAGGGACTCGCTTGTACTTATACCAACATCAAGAGTGATACTCAGGGTTCCCTAGTATGACCGATGAGAACGAACTCGTAGAATGTCAGTAGAATTAAAATTGTAGTGATACTTGAGTTCCAAATTTGGAATCTCAAGAACAGACTCAGATTATACTTAAATGGTGTAATGGGGTGAACTGTGACACATTTTCCAAGCCAAAGCACAAACTTGGATTCATAATTTACTTGTTATAATTTCTTCTGAGAGTTCTTTTGTTCTTACCTTGCTACAGGGAATGTTGAGATTAGGCCGAATTCTGAGACTTTAATACTTTAATTAAATGAACTAATAATGAACATAGTAAATCATATAAATGAACACCAGTACTTATATTATTGTATACTTATGATTTCCTACTAGTTTAATGCATGTCATTACTATATACAACTGCGACATATACTCACTAACAGATTGGAACATGCCTTTGGTGGTTTCCTACTATGATTTATTTCTCAAACCCTATTTGGGTCATGATTTTCGGCCCAAATAGACTATATTGTTTCAGGTGTCGATAGGGGCAAGGATCCCTATACAGGTAATTGATTGCTGCTTAGGAGTAGGAGAGCATGGGACTAAGCCAAGGATTGCGATGCTGCTGAGTTTCATTTTTTTACCATACTTTGGTATTGTATTGGATTGGATTGCAGTGTATCCTATTTCTCTATTTTCTTAGAACATGTGATATGCTGCATCATTTTGATATCATATGACGTTTGGTTAACTTATTCCTTTAGTCTCCAGTTGTTCACTTCAGTTGCATGCCATTTACTACTTCCGCTATTTGTTAATATTTATTCCACTGTGTTACACTCTCCCAACGAGGGAATAGTTTTTCCACTATCACACCCTAGACCATTGCTTCAAGTCGACAGCCTCTGACATTTGGGGAAATGCGCTTAAGGCCATATGGCCAACCGGGTATGGGGCACCAGTTGAGTGGCTTCTGGACCTGGGACATTACAATTTACTAAGAATTAATCATTACATTTTTTTTGAGTGGGTCCTTTATATATATATATATATATCATAATATGGTTAATCCTATTCATACCCTCCAATTTAATGATTAGGTTATAACGCTCATATTTAAAAAATATTTCATGGTTTTTTAAGCTCAATGTTGCGTGTTGTATAAGCTATCGAATATAGCGTTCTTTAAAAATCTTGGGGTGTTACACCTAGGGTCATTAACGATACCACCCCCACATTAAACCAAGGTTACAAGTTCCATTAATATTAAAATTAAGGTCGTTATTTGGGGGATTCTATCATATCTGAAACCTATGTGGAAATTGCCTCTAGATTGATGGGGGGCTCTTACTAACCCTGATATTTCTTAAATAAGGGGTGTTATCCCATTATTTCAAAAATACATTTTCATCAAAAATACTTTTTATTTATTTTTTCCATGAATATTATGATTAATTTCTCCCACTTTTAGAAATTTTATTTTATGAAATGATAATTATTTTTGGAATCATCATATTAAAATAATCTTAATATATATATATATTTTTGTTTTTTTTGAAAATATTGATTTTTGGGTGAATAGTGAAAAATACCCATTTTTTAAAAACTGGAAATTTATTTAATTTTAATCAAATTAATTTCAATGTTACATTTGGTTTTGGATTTGTTTTAAAGTCGCATAAGTTTAATCTTATTAATAATAATCCAATTAGTTCTATGGGAATCAATATTATACATGTCTTTTGTATAAAATCATTTTTATGTCTTAAACATGTATTTTATAAAATTGGGGCTTTATTGCATTTTTCATATATATATTAAAATTAATTTTTACAAAATCTAGAAATTGAATATTAGAAAATGGATTCCATATTTTTTATTAGCATGATTTGTCTTGATAATGATGTCAATTTTATTTCTTGGACATAATGATTAGTAACAACATTATAAATGTATCACCACAGTAAATGATAAAATGGGGTAAACTTATTAAATGAGGGGTTAAAAAGTTAAAATATCACAAAAAATAATCTTCATATGGGTGTATGAGGTTAGGATCAACATAATGTGATAATATCATTATTAATGTTTGAATTTTGAACCAATTTCCATGAATATGACTTCTGTTTTTATATTAATAAAATTATATTTCAAAAACTGTCAATATATCTCACTTATTATATTTTCATGTTAAGGATATATATAAAAATACTATATTAATGAATATAGATGATAAAATTAAATATAAATAAATTATATTTATGATAGTAATTTATTTTTAATTTTTAGATATGGTATAATTACCTTCAATTTTTATGCAGCATCGATGCAACTCTTGTGAAAGCAATAAAATAATCAAATGAATTATATTGAAAACATTAAAAGTACTATGTTTTGGAAGAACTATAGTGTTCCATGAATTTCATAGGTAAAGAAACACTATAATTTATTCTAAAAGTTTTTATATTCCAATTACAATATTATCTTGATGAATTTAAATTCAAGATACTTGAATAGTCATGAGAATGACTTTAAATGGTATTTAATATTTAAAAATTAATTGTTAAAATAATTATAAAATAATAAAAATTTTATCATAACCAAATTTTATAGTAAAATTTCTGTTATATAATTAATTATCCATGTATGTTCCAATATTATTTTTTAAAATTACTTTCATGACCCTTTGAGATTGAAAATTTCATCACCACATTTATGGTTAAAAGGGTTAACAAGGGGTTAAAAAAACATAATATTTAAAATGAAAAATAAACTTGTATATAATTTATTTGTTATATTTTTTATATATTATAATCCTTATCCTATAATATAAGGAACTTTGGATCCATTTTACCTAAGTTAGACACATATTATATATTTATAATTATTATATTTACAATATTTACACCCCTCACTTTTAACATAGAACCTTCTCTCCTATCTTCCTCATACCTCTTGAAACATTTAGATAAACCAATATCTACTAAAATTCCATACCAAAATTCCTCCCCATTTACTATATGTTTTTCTCTCAATAAAATACCATCCTAGAAGTCATAATTTATAATCCAAAGGAGGTTTTCCAAAGAAGAGGTATAACTCTTAACTAAGTGTTTTCCTTATTATTTATTCATCCCCCCTTAAAATATTCCATAACCATTATGATATGACAAAATAGGTATCTTACATATAATAAAATGTTATTATGTTGATGGAACAACCATTTTTCATCTTATTTTTCATCTTATGGGAAATAAAAACATCTCTTATGTGTTCGTGTGGACTACCACCTCCACAAAGCGATGTGTTCTGTTTTTCATTGCCACATCATAATAATGGTAATTATGATTAATTTAATTAATATAAATTATATTAATTATACAATTATATTTATTTTAATATAATATTTTACTTAACATCTTACCTTTTAACTATTAAAAAATGATAATGTCACTCATGTATACGCGTGGACTACCACCTCCATGAAGAGATGTGATTCATTTTTCATGTCTTCCTTTTATAGATGATTATAATATTTTATTTAATGTATAAACATGAATAATATTAAGGAGATAATGGAACCATGATCCCTATGACCGTGGCTAACCTACCAAAGTTTTTCCTAGGAATATGATTTGAACATCCTTAAAACATCCAACATAAAACTTAACATATTTTGTAATTAAATATTAAAAGGTAATAAATTAAATAAAATGAATAATGATAATAAAATTAACATGAAAAATGTTCTTATGAAAGATAAAATATAATACAATTTTTTATTCTAGTGTTAGAGAACGTATGAAACATGTCAGGACTTGAGGTAAGGGATTTTACATTAAAACCTTGTTATATAGTTTTACTTTAAAAAACTTTATCCCCCATGTCGATATTATTAAAATGTTTCAACAATTTTCTTATTTATGTTTCAAATATTTTTAAAGGTCATTTAAAATAATTTTTTACTTTAAAAATTATTTAAAATAATATTTTCATTTTTATATATACAACTCACTTTTTATTTTTCACAAAAGAGAGAAAATAATGTTCTCTTGTAACATATATAGAAATAATGGATTTTTCAATCATAATTAACATTATTTCATTTAAATAATACTTTAAAAATCACCATAGTTATTTTCCAAGGAAGTCATTTTTCTAAATATTATGGGAATTTTTATTTAAAATTTCTTCAAAATAAAAGTATATTTTTATCATGTTTTGAAAGAAATATTCGAGTGTTCATTTTAAGTTATTTTCATATATGTTGACATAATTTTATGATTCTTATACTTTACTAGGGATATAATATAATGATACCATACACCATATTTCTCTAGATAACTTATTTATAGGGGAAAATATTGTCATTTCAAAATGATAGTTTTTCAATATGAATGATTATTTTGATTATGTATTATGTTTTTATTCATTTATTTCATATGATGAATGCACTAGCCTTAGTAAGTGATGGGTGGATCCTGTTATTTCCCTTTTATGCATTGGTGGGTCTCAAGAGAAAATCTAGCTTAGATATTTTGTGTATTCCCTACCCATTTATGTATGGTTTCTTTTCATTAGACCTTGACAATAATATTATAACATACAAAATTATTCATTTTATAATTATAAAATAGGTTATTATTATCCCTTTTATTATTTACATTGTCTATGGATATATTTCATTTTTATGTTATTTATGGGTTTTATGGAAATATTTTGATTTCATAAGCTAATAAAATGATCTTATGATTTAATGGAAAGTTCGTGATCTTTTATTTGGGAAAAGTCTATTTCTAAGGGAATATTTTCATGTTTTTCAAAAATAACCTCATGAATTGTGATTTTTTCCTTTATACTTGTTTATTAAATTTTTATGAATTGTTTTTTGAAAATATTTTATTTAAAGTGTAAGTAAATGTTTATTTTTGGATTAAATTTAATTACGTGAAAAAGTTAAACATCTTCATGGGTTTTCATGTTTTTCACTGGACTATTAGATTTCCTTTATTTTAATATCCCTTCTAATTCTTTTTTGATCATCCCACATTTCTGAATTTTTTTCACAAGGCTTAAGGATTGGTGAGAACTATATAAAAGATTATATTTTCTTTTATGAAGTTTCAACTTAAATGAAGTGAATTTTATTTGAATGAAACTAAAGTTTAAATTTTAGAATCCTATTTTTTTGTGAAAAAATAGACATTGAGTGGAAGTCTCCACTTTGTATTGTAAGTGTTTGATATTTAAGAGTTTTTCCAAATTCTTATAAACTATAAACCATAAAGATCCTTGAAATTTAAAAAATATAATCCCATTTTATAGATCATGTAATTATGGTTTTTATGTTACAGGGTTTTATAGTTGGAATCAAAATAAAGTTTTAGATAATTTTAGAGGTTAGGATGTTATTTGAGTATAAGATATAATTATTTTATAAATATACAAGTTAATATTGTATGGATAATTATGGTTATAAAAAATAATATGAAAATTTTAAGGATATCTTAGTGTTTATTATTATCATTAGATGGTTTATTAGGAATATATTGGATATAATAACACTAACTATTTTTGTTTTAGTAAATGGATTGAACTAGAAGGAAAAAGTTCTCAATGGATGTCAAGGATAATGTAGTGGTTGTTTGAATGAAAAACCAAATGGGATAATAGTTGGAGTGGAAAATCTTGTGGTTTTTACTAACTAGATAGATTGATATATGATTAAAAACTTAAACCTATGTGAGTTTCATGAAACCCTAACTAAAAGAAAAATGAAGTTTTATATAAGTTCAAGTGATAAAGATCATAAAGGTAAATGTATACAACTTCCTACATGTCAAGAATGTGGGAATATTCACCTAGGAAAATGCCTCAAAGGAAGATTAATTTGTTTAAAATTTTAAGAGTATAAGAATTATTAAAATCAATGTCCAAGGAAGAAATATTATTATGGAGACTAGTAAGATCATATGAATAAAGGATTGGAAATTTTTAATATTGAATATTAAGAAACTTTAATTAAAAAATAATAAGTATGTGTTTTAACATAGTTGTTATATTGGAGGGTATGAATAGGATTAAAAAAATTATAATATATATATATATATATAAGTTTTATTTAATGAAAATTTACTAATTAATTCATCATAAATAAGAACTCAATTTTAAATATGATCATATAAAATTAAACGATATATTTTTCAGAAAACTAATTTATATGCGTAAATAATTTTTATCTAAATAAATTAAGTTAATAACTATAGATAAAATATTTTTAACTAAATTCATAGATAATGTATTTAATTAAAAATATTACTATTCATCTAATGTTTGTTACAAGATAAGGAGTCAGTGAAAATTCATTTTATACTTCAAAAATTATTTTTATTAATTTTTATGAAAAAATATAATAATTATTTCCTATGAGTTTTACAAATTATATTTGATAAATTGGGAATAATTTTTGGAATTATCATGTCAAAATAATCTTAATATACTTTGGATTTTTCTAAAAATATTTTTTTGGGTGAAAAGTGAAAAACACTGATTTTGCAACAATGGTCATTCCTTTGATTTTAATAAAATTAATTTCAATGTTCCATTTGGTTTTGGATTTATTTAAAATTAATATAATTTTTATTTTATTATTAATAATTAAATTAATGCCATGAGAATCAACACTATGCTTGATTTTTTTATAAAATCATTTTTATGTCAAAACATGCATTTTTCTAAAAATAGTTTTTCATTGTGTTTTGAAAAATTATATTAAAATTAATTTTTAAAACTTCAGTAAATTGAATCATAGAAAATGGATTCCATATTTTTTATCTGAATATTTTATTTAGTGATGATTTCAATTTTATTTTTGGTCATAAAAAATAGTTATAATGGTATAAATTTATCACCACATTAAAGGATAAAATAGGGTAAAAGTGTTAAATCAAGGGTTAATGAATTAAAATATAAAAAAATATCCAAATGGGTGTATTATGTTGTGATCTACCTCCCTTGATATTACCATCATTAATGGTCAAGATTGGATCCACCTTCCATAAATATGACTTCCCTTTTTATATTAATAAAATTATATTTTCAAAATTGTCACTCTCTCACTTATTATAGTTTCATGATAAGGATATAGATATAAATACTATATAGATGAATTAAGATTATAAAATTAAAGATAGATAAAATATATTAAATATAGTAATTTGTTTTAAATTTTTAGAGATGGTATAATTACCCTGAATGCTTAAGCAATTCCTATACAATTCTTCTTCAAGAAATAGAAAAATCAGGTAAATTATTATAAAATCATTAAAAGTAATATGTATTGAATTAAATATGGTGCTTCATGAATTTATTGGATAATTATAAAGTATTAGTGATTGATAAAGTTTTTATATTCTAATTCCAATATTATCTTGATGCCTTTAAAGTCAAGATATGCGAATAGTCATGAAAATGACTTCAAATGGTATTTAATATTTTAAAATGATTTTTAAATCATTATAAAATAATAAAAATTCCCAAATAAATCAATTGGATGTGAAATTATTGAGGCCTTCCTGAATGTTCCATTCATGTTCCACTTGTAATTTTTAAAATTACATTCATAGCCCTTAGAAAATGAAAATTTTGTTTTTGTAACGTCCCAACTTTTCTTAAAGGTATGAACCATTGTTTTCAGCTTAATTCCTTGGTTTGTCCTTAGTAATGTTACCTAATGGAGTCCTAGATGATTTTAGGGAGCTCTAGGCTTATTCAAATCCTAGAGCCTTGAATTTTGGAGAAGTAGATTGGGCCATATGATTAGAAGAAATTGTGCATCCCATCCCACCCGATTTCCCTAACCATGCATGGGTGTGACATAAGGAAGTAAGTGGTGCACGATTGTCTAAAACTATGTGGTCTTAAGTGAACATCCATGCAGGTGGTTCTATAATTTTTGATAGTGGCCTCTACACAACTTTCACATGGTTAGAAAAACCATGTGTCTAGCCCATATGGGGTCCCCCCTTAAGAAAAACTGGGTGCCCACTTGGCACACAATTTGGCCAACCATGCGGACAAACTATACGGCCCAATACTAGTGGGTGTTTTTACCATTTTACACTGTTATTTTTTTATCCATCAGTCTTATCCCCCTTCATTTTTCTCCTCCAACAACCACTCTAGAGCTCTCCTCCACTTCTCCTTAGTTATTTTCATCCCTCCTTCATACGGTCTCCAAATCCTTCACTATTAGATTTGTTAAAAATATTGATGTAAGATCTTAAATCCTCTTCATTATGTACTCAGTTTTTATTCTCCTCTATTGTGATATTTTTTTATGAGATTACTTCCCCCATTTTCTGGGCATTAGACATTTCTTCTAAAATCTAACAATCTAGCTCAATTTAATGGTCAACAATAGATGATTTTTCTTTTATGAACCTAAGGTAGGTGGTCAAGATTATTTCCCTCAACTTTCATTTCATTTATTTTATGTGTCATTGTGCCTCATGATGTACCCTTATGGCGACGACCCTAAAATGCTAAATAAATTAATCTAAGTGGTCTTTCATGCTTATTATGACCCTAGAAAATGGAGGACCATACCCAAGGTTTTTTTCCTTGGAATGGGACACCCCTTTGGGTGTTTCATTCCTTGATAGCCTTTTAGACCACTGAAATAAATTGTTTAACACATATTGAGGTGTGTTGCCAGTGAAATAAATACTTTGAAATAATAAATGGAATTGGGAGAATGGTTTAGACTTGGGTTAGGACCTTGGTTATACTTTATGATTCATGCCTTATGAGTATTCATTATTCTACACCATGTGATTAATACCTTGATTCTTGTTTCTTATGTCATATGACTTGTATGATGTTCTTCATGCTTTAGTGCTTATTGCCTTATTCCATTATTTTTTAACTTAGATAAAATGTTTTGGATGGCTTTATTTTCTTATTGTACAAGAAATTCCTTTTTGATGATATGTGATATTGGTTACTATGCCTTAGCTACTTAGATACTGAGATAGAACACATGTCCCGACATAATGATGCCATGGATAGACTCATTGTACCTAGTTCAGATCTATTGGACAAGCTATGTGCGACCTTTATCTTTCCTTGGATAGCCTCTCTATGCAGTTTATTTATACTCATTAGTGACACCGGTTCCTTATGGGAGAAATAATGTATGGGATCGTTAGAAATATGGTTATACCATGCCTCGAGTGATACTTGATTCCCTATGCGAGATACCCAATATGAGATTAGAGTTTATGCATACACCATATTGAGAGTGATACAAGGGATGCCTCAAATGGGTCACCTTGGATAGGATCTACAGTTTGGGTATTCTGGAAGATCCTATAATAATCCTTGGGATTCCTTTATGGATCACCTTGGATGATCTCAGGATGCCTCATGAGATTTGATGATTTATTTTCCTGGTTTATATGTGATTACTTATTATTAAATTATGAAATGATTGATTGATATTCTAGGGATGAGTCTGTCAATCCAAATCACAAGTTTGGGGTTGACCCACACTTGATGCTTATTAATGATGACTCATGTACACACCTTATCACTTTTTAGAGGTTCTTTTTTTTTTATACATCTGACATAGGCAAAATCCAGTAGTGGTGATAAGGTATCTTGGTGGAACCCAAACTATTATGTTTATTTATTTATTTCCTTGTATTTAATATTATAGGCACATTATTAATTTTATATTTCATGAATTGGTTTGATCTAGACACCATTGGCAGTGTCCTACTGAGTATATATCACACCCTTCTTGGACCACCTTTGGTACCCAAGTAGTTATTATGATTGAAATTATAGATAAAGGGAAGCATCTAACTTCTTATGGTTGATTTACATTACTAGGATGGGGTGTGGGAGCAAGGGACCAAGCCTATGATCATGATGCTATTAGTAGCTAATTTTTTCCTTTTTGTATAGCATATGGTATATGAATGTATCCCCTATATCCCCATGAACTCCTTTTTTTTATAGTTACATGACATCATGATCATAATATTTGGTACCAATTTATTGTTAGTCTTATATCTTTTGTTTATTATCTTTCATGGTTTATTATTATCCTACAGTTTTCTATCTTCTTATTAATACTTCCTCTATGATAGGCTACTAGTTTAGTATGTTACTACAATTTCAACTATCTATTATCTATTATATATATTTTTTTCTCCACTCTGATCTATGGGGGAATAGTCTCCCCATGGAAACACCTTAGGCTCTCACTTCTAGTCAGTAACCTTTGGCATATGAGGAGGAATGATTGAGGTCTTGTGGCCCATCATCTCAGGGCACCACTAAGTGGAATCAAGGGTAGGATGATACAAAGTGGTATCAAATGACTTTTTTCATTTTCTCTTACTATTTGTGTATTAGGAAGGAGACTAGGATTATTGAAATTTGGTAACAATTTTATTCCTAGGAGTAGCTAACCCATGTATAGGGGAAACATGAATTACCTAGAAAGGGTTAATGCTATTATTGGTTGTGCTTATTATAGTTTCCTAGATTCCACCATTGGGTGGCACACTTATTTTGTGCCATTATTATTGTTGATATTATTATAATGTTTTTTTACCTTGGCTCAATGATAAGAGGGAATATAAAATTCATTCATCATACTAGGCACCATAACGCTTAAATAACATGCATTATGCCATACCATATCTACTTTTATACATGCACTTCCTATTTTTCATGATATTGTTACGGTGTCTTGATTTATATGTATTGAAGTGTGCTATAATTTTTTCATGATGAAATAATTAGTTCTATTGAACAATTATTCCACATTAGTTGGTTTGATTGATGGATTCCGATGGAAATTTGAGGAGAGGGTACTTATATAAATTGGAAATGGCAGTTCATTCAATCATATAACTATGTATGGACTATTGTATCCTATTACCAGGTGTAAAGGTTAGGTTAGAGTTACATGACATGATAATTTCAATTCATAATGAGTATGGGCCTTTATAAATTGGAATTGGTGACACAATTAAATGGATCGTGGTATCAATAACCAAATAAATGGGAAAAAATTTCAATAAATTAAATATTCAAAATGTAAAGGTTAACTCTAGATGAATATTTCAAATGAAAAGTAAAGGGTGTTTCCCTCAATAACATTCATTTGAAACTCCATATATCAAAACCTATGTTGAGTTATATGAGACCTTAATCCTAATCCAACCTTAGTAGTGGGTAGTGGGTTGTGTATCATGTGATATCCCTGTGACTTTTTCTTACCACCTAGACCTAACATTAGGAGTAGGAAGAGAGGTGTGACTCATTATATAAATTCTATGTGCATTTAATTTCTTTTCATTACTTTCCCTATCATCATTGAAATCTTATCTGAGGAGTGAACTTGAAAATTATAGAGTTATTCCACCATGAAATCCTCATATCGTATGCCAAGAAAGTAGTGATGAGTATGCTCTAGATGTGGTGGGACCTAATCCACCTTTTATACCACCTATAGTTACACCTTAAGCACCTCATTTTGATCTTCTACTGGGTGTCAATGCTCAGTTCTATGATAGTTTCTTCCAGTTAATGTAGTCTATTCAAGGTGCTCCTTGATCTTACTCTACTATGGAAGAGATAACTCAAGAGTTATAGCAGTGGAATCTTCCAACCTTTTGGGGGTATGGAAGTCCTCATGATTCTAAGTCACGACTGGAGACCATGTCGTTGATATTTTACCATCTAGAGATGCCTCTAGAGTTGAGGTTCAAGATGGATACTTACATACTGCATGATTATTCCAAGTGTTGGTGGGATGTCATATCTCAAGATGATCGCCATCACATCATGGTCTAGGAAGGATTCAAAACCAACTTATGTGATCACTTATTTCCATACACAATAAGAGAGGACTGTGCTAGGAAATATTTGCATCTTCAGCAGGGAACTAGGTCCATGATAGAGTATTCTACTTGTTTCACTGAGCCCCAACATTTTGATCCAACTTTGACCAGTGATGAGTTGAAATCTATAAGATGATTAGAGGATAGGATAGTGTACACCATATGATCGCATGTGAATGTATTCCAGTTGACCATCATTAAATAAATTATAAACTTGGCTCTCATCAATGAATGGAACCTCAGGTAATATAGAAATGTGAGCTAGGGAGGTTTATTTATGAGGCAGGGTGGTGGTTTATCTGGCAGAAGGAAGCATTGTTTTGAGGGTTCATGTGGGGTAGTACCATCTAGGTGACACGTTCCAAGAACCATGTGGTGTGTCACCAGTGTCACAAGCCAAGCCATAAAAAATCCTCAGTCTATGAGGAACCCCATAGAAATTTAATCTTGTGGTAGGATGGGTAACCTTAATTACTTCTTTTGATATTTTACTACAGTTTCTAGTGAGAAGGGATATGCATTGGTGCCTCTTTTAGGTATAGGAACAATGACTCCACATCAGACTGGAAGTTGGTCTTCTATCAGCCGATCAAGAAAAGGATGTGGTTGTGGTTGAGGTAGTCAGGCTTCAAAGGTATAGTACCAGTAGAGTGGGACAAACCAAGATAATCAGGTTGAAAATTAGGTCCATAGATTGGTCCATATCTATGTAGTATATCCTACACCTAAGGATCAAAGTCTAGGGACTTCTTTTATACAAGGCACTATTCTGGTAGCCTCTACTTTAGTTTCCAACCTTTTTGATACAGGTTCATCACATTCTTTTATATTTTTTTGAATTAAATAAATTCTAGGACTTGATATACAGAACTATAGTGGAGTTATGTCTCTCGATACATCATTAGGGATCCGAATATAGAGTATATTCTAGTGAAAGAGTCCCCCCTTGAGATAGGTGAGTACCATTTATTATGGATCTTCTTTGTCCTCAAGATAACCTTCTTTGATGTCATTCTCGGTAGGGTTTGGATAGTGTATTATCAATCCCACATGGATAAATATCATTGAAGGGTGTCGTTTACATCACATGAGGGAATAAATTATGTTCATAAGGGGGAATGGGATGTCTAGGCTAGTCGAGCTGGACTTGAAAATTAGGGTCTTGGTAGAGTGAAAGACCAAATGATGAATATCTTTATAATAAATCAGGTAATGTATCATGTGGAATTCCTTCATGATTTTGATCATTTCAGGGGAATCTTCCTTGAAAATTTATCTAGATTATCTACTAATAGAGATAAGTGGAGTTCACAATCGATCTAGTTCTTGGTGTGGCACCAATTTCCATTTCTCCCTACAGGATAGAACCTATAGAGCTACGAGAAATCAAGAAGCAATTTGAATACTTAGAGGAAAAAGGTTTTATCCAACCCATCACATCGCCTTGGGGTTAACCTATCCTTTTTATCAAGAAGGTGGATGGTACCCTCAGATTGTGCATAGATTACCACTGAATGTACCATATTATGATGAAGAACTAGTATCCACTACCTTATATAGAAGACCTCATTGACTAGCTTTAATGAGTGACAATTTTCTCCAAGATCGATTTGGGGTCAGGTTACCATCGGGTTTGTGTGAGGTAATCAGACATACCATGTAAAACATTTTAGAGTAGGTACGACTTGTATGAGTATATGTTCATGTTTTTCAGCCTTACGTATGCTCAAAAAATATTTATGGCTGTGAATAATCTGGTTTTACACCTGTAACATGATTTTTTTGTGGTGTTATTCTTAGATGACATCTTAGGGTATTCTCTCACCAGATGTGACCATGAAAAACACCTTGAGATCATGCTGAATAAACTAAGATAACAACATCTTAATGAGAAGCTTAGAAAATTACACTTCTATATTAGTAAGGTTCACTTATTGGGTTATATCATTTCAGAGGCAAACATATCTATTGACCCTTAGAATGTGAGATCCATGGTTTCCTAGGACCATCCCAAGAATGAATTCAATATACGTATTTTCTTAGGGCTGGCTGAAATTTTCAAGCAATTCATTCAGGATTTCTCTTTCTTAGAAGTACCTTTTATGGGATTGACTAAGAGGGGTATGAAATTAATCTAGTCATAAGCTCATGAGATAGACTTTCAGGAGTTGAAATGGATATTTACTTCAGCACTGATCCTAATTATGCCAAATTTGGGAAGTGGATCTACAATTTATTTTGATGCAACATAAATCAGGCTAGAAGTAGTGTTGATGCAGGGTGATTGGGTTGTGGCATACGAGTCTTTTTGGATGATACCTTATGAGAATAATTATCCTATGCATGACCTCAATATAGCTACCTTGGTCCATGATTTATGTTGTTATAGGCATTATCTATTGGGTGAGTAGTTCATTTTTTACATGGATCAAAAGGGTCTAAAATAAATCTCTATAGAAGGAATTGAATTCGAGGTAGTGCAGGTGGGTATAATACTTGTAGTCATTCGATTTTGAGCTTTCTTACACACCCATTAAGGGTAATTTTGTGGTTGATTCCTTGATCCAAAAGACTCATACACAAGCCGTTCATGAGGATAGTGTTGTATGATAGTTGATGGATCTGTTTTCTAAGATGCACCTAGAGGTTCAGGAACAAAATGGGAAACCAGTTTTAGAATATTTTACATTGAAATCCTATCTTTCGGAGTGGATATGGATGCAATAACTTTTAGATCCTGAGGGCCTCATCCTAAGGGAAAGTGTCTCTATTGAGAACCCACCTCTTGGTTGGTTGGTTGATGGGAACGAGACCCTACTCTATCATGGTCATGTTTGGATACCTTCTGATATATGGGAATAGTTGATGTGGGAATCTCATGCCTCTTTTTGGGAAATTCACCCTGAACTTACCGAATGTGCTGATATGTACACCGTTAATATTGGTGTCCATGAATGAATAGGTAGATAAAATGTTTTGTTACTTGGTGCTCCGCCTTTAAGTAGGTGAATGTGGAACACCAGGGACCTACTGGGATTCTACAACATTTATCCATTCCTGAGGGTAAATGGAGCAGCATCACCATGGATTTCATAATGATCTTGCCAAGATCCCCTAAAGTCAGTGATGTAGTATGAGTGATCGTTGATAGGTTGACCAAGGTCGCACAATTCCTACCGATTCAACAGACCTTTTTAGTTGATGATCTTGGGAGGTTTTATATCTGAGATATTTTTAATCTTCATGGTGTTACCCATTCTATCATATCAAAATGGGGAACCCTTTTTATGTCATGGTTCTAAAAGGGGATACAAAAGGAATTGGGTTCATAAGTGCTCTTGAGTATAACATATCACCCTAAAACTGATGGGTTGTCTAAGTGGATGAGATGAGTGTTAGAGGATATTCTCCAGAAATGTATCCTTGATTTTAGAGGTTCATGAGAAAAACATATACCTCTTATAGTGTTTTCCTACAATAACATCTTTCAGGCAATGATTTATATGGATCATTATAATTCCATTTACGGTAGGTTGTTACATTCACCTCTATGTCAGTGAGAGGCAGGTTAGGTGACACTATTGGGTCCTCATCTCATTCAAGATACTTAAGAGCAAGTACAACTGATTACAAAATGTATAGATATTTATCATTCCAGAAATAATTATTATTCCGATCATTTTTTAAAACTTATGGAGTTTGAGGTGGGACTTCAAGTTCTTCTACATGTATCACCCAGGTTGGGTCGTTAACAAATTCAGAGATTGGAAAAAATATCACCTCATTATGTAGGGCCTTTTATGATAGTGGAGAGAGTTAGGAAGATATCCTATCAGTTGTAGTTACTTCAAAGGTACCATTCCATGCACTAAATATTCTACATATCCTAGTTTTGATGCTTTCATCTTGAACCATCTCATTCATTTGACCCCAAGTATATGGAGCTAGAGGTGGATGCATCCTTTGAGGAGACCCGACACGTATCGTTGATCATAGAATGAAGTATTTCCAAGGCGGGTTAGTTCCACTTATCTAGGTGATATGGAAGCATGTTCATGTACATTAATAGTGTTTTAAACTTTTATCAAACAACATTTTACCACCCTTAGAAGGGAAACTTGGGGATGAATTGTCTTAAGGAGTGGGGGTTGTAATATCCCAACTTTTCTCAAAGGTATGAATTTTTTTTTTCATATTACATACTTCATTTGTCCCTTATAATGTTACCTAATGGATTAATGGATAATTCAAGGGTGTATGGGGCTCATTAGGTTCCCGAAGCCCTGAATTTTAGAGGAGACTGAGTTTCATGGTTAAGAGAAACTGTAAATCCCAACCCACACAGTTTCCCAAATTATGTGTGGGTGTGGAAAAATAGAGAAGGGTGATGCACAATTTCCTATAATCGTACGGTCAGAGGTGACCACCTATGCAGGTGGTGATATCATTTTTAACAGTGGAATCCACACAATTTGTGCATGTTTAACCAAATTATGCGATTAATCCATGAAAGTTACCCCCTTAAAAAATAATTGGGTGCATAGTTAGAACACGGTTTGGCCAATTGTGCATCCAAACAGTGTGACCCAGTGCTAGTGGGTGTTTTTACCATTTCCCCTGTTATGTTTTTAATCCATCATTCTTCTCCCCCTTCATTTTTCTACTCTAGTATCCACATGAGATCTATCATCCTTCTCTCCTCAAATATTTTTAACCCTCCTCATATGATCTATAAATCCTTCACCGTCATATTCATTGGAAATATTTAGTTAATCTCTTCAATCCTCTTCCTTCCATTTTAAGTTTCTCTTATCCTCTGTTATGCTTCTTTGGTGTGATCTCATTTGACACATTTGAGGGTATTGGAATTTTCTTCTAATATCTCTCATTCTAGATCGATTCAAGGGAAAAAACGGATGATTATTCTTATATGAACCAAAGGTAGGTGGTTTAGCTTGTTTCCCTCAAGTTTCATTGTGTTTTTTCTATGATCCATTATGCTGCATGCCAGACCATTCTAGAGATTCCCCAAAAATTATAAATAAATTAATCTATGAGTAATTTTATGTTTATTATTCCACTAGGGAATGGATAACCACACCTAAGGTAATTATCCTTAGAATATTCCACCTCTTCAGGTGTTCCTTTCCTTGATAGCCTTTCACCCCACAAAAATAAAATTTTTAACACCTATTTAGATATGTTTCCCATATAATAAATTCTTTTAATTAATAAATGGAATTGGGAGAATGGTTTAGACTTGGATTAGGCCCTTGTTTATGCTTTATGATTCATGTTTTATACGCATTCCTTATGTTACACCGTGTTCTTAATGCCTTGTACCATGTACTTCCTGATTTAGTGTTTATTGAATTATTCCACAGTTGTTTCGCATGGATAAAAGGTTTTTGATAGATTCATTATCTTATTGTACATGAAATGAATTTTTAATGATATGTGGTATTGGTTTCTATGCTTTACCTTCTTATGAGTTGAGAGTGAACACAAGTCTTGACTTAAAGACATCGTGGTTGGACTCACCGTGCCCAGTTTATATTTGTTTGATGTTCCAAGAGTGACCCTTGTATTTCCTTGGATAGGATATCTAAATGTTTTGTTTATAATCATGAGTGAAATTGGTTCCCTTAGGGAGAAACCGTGGATAGGATCATTATAAAGATGATTATACCATGACTTGGGTGATACTTAGTTCCCTATGTGAGATACTTGGGACAGGCTGAGAGGTTATTCTTACACCATGCTAAGAGTGATATGAGGGAAACTTCAGATGGGTCATCATGGATGGGATATTTTGTTTTGGTTATTTTGGAAGCTCCTATAGTGAACCTTGGGATTCCTTTATGGATCTCCTTGTATGGGATCAATATTCCATACTAGATTTTATGGTTACTTTGCTTAATTTATGTGATTCCTTATTTTTAAATTATGAAATGATTTATTGATGTTCTTGGGATTAGTATACCAATCCAAATCACAATACTAGGGTTTTACCAAACTTGATAATTATTTTTTATGATCCATGTACACACCTTATCACTTTGTATAGGTTCCTTTGGTTCAAACATCCAAATTAGGCTGAAGGTGGTAATGGTGGTTGGGTATCCAGGTGGAGCATGTACCATCAAGTTTATTTATTGCATTGAATTTAATATTTTTGGAAAACTGTTCATTTTATATTTAATGAACTAGTTTGATCTAGACACTATTGGTGGTGGCCTAATGTATATATCTTATATCCTACTTGGGATGCCTTTGGTACCCAAAAATACTTTATTATTGTAGGTATAAATAAAGGTAATTTTCCATCTTCTGATGATTGATTTACATTACTAGGATGGAGTTTGGGAGAATGGGACTGCGCCTATTATTATGATGCTATTAGTAGTTGTTTTTGGCCTTTTTTTATTTTTGTATAGCCTGTGGTATATTCATGTATCATATGTCTCCCCATATACTCATTTTTTATATTTACATAAAATCATGATCATCATATTTTTTTATTTTTTTATTTTTAATATTCTGTATTTTTTATTATATTTTGTAGTTTATTATTATCCCACATCTATTTTTCTTCTTATTACTACTTTCTCTATGAAAGGTTACTAGTAAAGTTTTTTATTACTTTTTTCATTGCTGCTAATTTATTATATCTCCTATTTTACTCCACTATAATCTATGAGTGTATAGTCTCCACAAAAACACACCCTAGGCCATCATTGATAATTGGCAGCCTCCGACATATGGGGAGGCATGCTTGAGGTCCTTTGGCCCACTGTCTTGGGGAACCACTAAGTGGAATGAAGGACATGATGCTACAATTACCACTATTAAGTTTAAAAGGATTAATGATGTTATTAAAGAAAAATATAAGGTTTAAAATGACACTTAAAATTGTATAAGGTTTATTTCAAACTTATCCTCCTAATCCTAGGATCTATGCAACTTTTGAGTCATTTTACATGAGTTAGACACAAATTATATATTAATATTTCATATATTTACAAGATTGACACCCACCTCAATTTTAAATGGGATCCTCTTCTCATCTCTTCCTCACAAATTTTGGTTCATTTAGCTTGAGAAATATCTACCCAAATCCCATCCCAATCATCACCATGTTAGAGTTGGTGTCTTGGAACCAACTATTTGTACTTTCGATTTCATGTATATTCAAAAAGGTGAATACTAATTAAATATTTTATTACATATTTTTCATTTTTTATGATAATTTAATATAATAATTTCTCAAAGTGTCCATAATATTTAAAATGGAATATAAGTTCTCCTTTATAATGAGAGCCTTAAAATTCCATGAAGATATTCTTAAACATTTTTCTATGGCCGAATAACATTATATGATGGGATACATAGTATGTTGACTGTCATGTGTGATTACTCATAAGAATATTATACTTCATCTCATGAATTTCACGCTTGGTAATCTTCAATATGGGTTATTATGAGATCATACCCGCCTGTAGGAAATCCACATATTTATGTGTAATTGGATATTCTTATCTACAAGCATGTGTAATGATCTTTACACTTTAATATTATTATTAATTCATGACATGACCCATGCAATTTGATGTATTGTTATAAACCATTGCGATATATGATCATGGCGAAATTAGTTATATTGGGTGCAGATGAATGATATGTTATTAAGGAACAAGTTAAGGAAATATTTTCCCCTTAAATATTTATATAAGTTGATGTCTCATCCCTTTAATAGAAATGGAACTATCACATTAAATTCCATATCTATGGTGTTTTGATGACTTAATTTCAGATAGTCAAAGAAATACATATTAACAATATAGGTTAATGACACTTGTGTGTAGCCTACTTGATGAGTTATCGAGACAAAGAGATTATATTACACAATGAGAATTTTCACGTGTTTTTATTATTGTGAGATATCTTATTTCCCTATGGATGTCTTGACCCATTTTAGACAATAATTTTGGATTTTTGGTAATCTCACCTAATACCACTAAGGAAAGGGCCTAGAGGGTAAAACATAAAGTGTTTCCTTTGATCTTGGTTAAATATTATTTATATTTAAAAATTGGAATAAATATTATTATCTATAATGAAAAATAATATATATTCAAGTTTTATTAAATGCTCAAAAATAATAATTAAATATTTATTCATAGTTTACTTGTTTAATTACACACATATATAATATTTTTTCATCCCTTTTTATTCAAATTATAATAAATAATTTTTTATTAATTGAATCAAAAATTTATTTAGTTATGAGAATATTAAATAAATATTTTTTCACCAGACTGTTAATAGAATATTTATTTATTTATTGAATGACTAATAATGATTTAAATATTTATTTGAGGATTAAATAAATGGTTAGGAGGATGAGGAAACAAGATTTTGTTTGATGATGAATATTTATTTACCTGATTGTAAAATAAATATTTATCATTGTGTGGGTTAGAATACATAGTAAAATAAAATATTATTATTATTTTATCAAATTAATAGGTTAATTTTGGGTTAAATGTATTATTAGGGGCCTTTTTTCAATTAATTAAATGTTAAACTCTAACTCTAAGTTTATAAATTGACTGCTCTATCAATCGGAGAAAGGTTAATTATTGTGAAAAAAATTACATCCCATGATCCCCCTACTCATATCTTCCTCTAAAGACTCAGAAGAATAAGAGAAAATTTCTCCAGGACTAAAGAAACGTGAAGTGATCAAGGAAACCAACATAATATGATCAATCAGTTGTGCTATCACCCGATGGTTCATCAGTGTTGTTTGGAGATCGAAGGAGCACATGTGGATCACTGCTAGAGATGATCTTATTTGGTACCTCACTATGAAATGCTGATACACCAATCCATTTAAAATGATAAAAATCATTAATGAATAAAGATCTCAAGTTTTAGGTTATCTTTCTTCTTGTGTTTTAAATTAATTATAATTTAACATGAAAGATCATCTATCATGGACCTAGAAAAATTATTTTGAAATAATCATTTATTTTTTTATTGATCATGGTATTCAAATCATGTACATTGTGGCGCTTTTGTTGAATCTAACAAATGTTTAGTTAGAAATATCCCCAATGGGAACTTTTGTTTCATCTGAAACTAATAAGTTTTATCAAAGTGATCTCATAGAATTTATAATTATTTATTTTTTGTTGATTATTTTCTTATTTAAAGTCACTTTTCATTTCATGAATATTTTTCTTATAATCCGATCATCAAGATATATTATTCCTCATTTAGTTTATCACTCATTTATTCGGTATATTATTAAATATTAATGAATATCATTTGAAGAACCCATTTTAATGTTCTGTATAGTTTTGTCAAACAACAAGGGATTACACGATGTGTAGCCACTACACCTGTCATGTATCCCAGTTCATAACACCAGGACGTAGTGTGAATTAATTCACTGTGTCATGTAATGGAAGAGATTTGGTGCATTAAATGCTCCGTTTATTGACCAATCTAGGTTGTCACATGATATATGAGACTACATGCAATTTAACTAGGTTACACATCATGTAGTCCACGTGTTTTCATGGGGTGAAATACTTAGTCAAATATACATCAAATAATAATAACACAATTCATAGGGATGGACATGTGTTTAATAAGGAGGTTACATGGTGTGTACCATCTATAAATATTTTGTACCAGACACATGCCAATATAGCAATACATGTTGAGTCCCAAGGTTGGTATCATTGAAATGTGAAAAGAATGGTACACAGTGTGTAGTTGGTTGTAGACTCCATGGACGCACCCTATTTATATAGAAAATTATGATTTAATTTATTATACTTAAACCTCAACAACATGTGTTCCATGTGTCATTTTCTATATCTCGATACCTTTTTTCAATGTTTCTTTACTTGTGTTTAAAGTTTCTAAGGTCCTGAATTGATTGGATTTGTCAGCATGAGTCTTATCCAATGATGTGATTTTGTTGGTTTGTTTTTGGTTCCTTCTCATGATACAATGTTCGACAAATCCCTGGTGATCATAGTATTCTCCAAGATCCTATGGTTTTATTAATGGTGGTGGTTTGTTGTTCCTTTGTGGCCACTATTCAATGTGATGCTGTTTTTGTGCCTTGAACTTGCAGTTGCATATAAAGCATGTTGTCTTCTCTACTGTTGTGCCAGAATTCATGACAATGGTTCATGACTAACTTACTATACCTTTTAATCTAGTCCTGGTTTCAAGAAACATATGAAACATAGGATCAAGATTCTTTCCTCAGGATTAAAGTCATCTATTTGGATTTTTTTCGTTTAAAATTTGAATTCTATGGGTTCTCCCCCATCCCATCAAAGTGGGGGTTCATGTGGGTTCCCTCCACACCCTAGTCAAAAATGTAGGTTCATGGTAGGTTCCCCCTCAACCAATTTAAAAATTTATTCTTTATAAAATACAAAAAAATTGGATTATATAGAAGGATAATAGTGTAAATTGATAGAAGTAGAAACAAAGGATGAAATTTTACTTATATATCAGAAATAAATAAAGTATGTATATTTTCTTAAATTATCTATCTCTATGGTAAAATAAAATCTCAAATCTCTAAAGTATTATGAATAAAGTAACACTAAACTATCAAGGTATTCTTTTAGAAACTCAAATTAATATATTATCTTTATTGAGGTAAATTATTATATGTAACAATAAGTTTCCTTGACTTTGACTTAAAAAATAAAGTACAAGACAAAATCTATATTTGATTTTATTACTATTTTGAGAGAATAAAATTCAAATTGTGATGAATTTTTTAAGAGGGGGAGAATTTAACACCCCTATATTTCAATATATAATTCTCCTTTTAATTAATACTATTTTCAATAGCATGTACCACATATAACATCGATCTTAAAGGAAACATGATATACTGTAGAAATGTTATTATTTAAATATGATTTTCATAACCTAGTCATTGGATTTGAGGGTATGAATAGGAGTAACCAAATTATAGAATATATGTGTAAATTTTTTCTTTAATGTAAATTTAGTAATTATTTTATAGTAAATAAAAACTCAATTTTAAATAATATCATATAATATTAAAGGAGATATTTTTTAGAAAATTTATTTATATGTAAAAAGAATTTTTTTCTAAATAAATTTAGTTAATAACTATAGATTAATTATTTTAATGAAATATATAGATAATTTATTTAGTCAAATAAATTAACACTCATATAATGGTGGTTACTAGATAAGGAGTGAGTTTAAATACATTTTATACTTCAAAAATGGTTTTTATTAAATTTTATGCACAAATATTATGATTAATTCCCACCACTTTTAGAAATAATATTTTATAAAATTGAAATAATTTTTTGAATTATCATGTAAAAATAATACCAATATAATTTTTTTGGATTTTTTTAAAAAGATTGATTTCTAGGTGAATAGTGAAAAACCCGATTTTGTAACAACTATCATTTATTTTATTTTAATCAAAGTAATTTCAATGTTCCATTTGGTTTTGGATTATTTTAAAAGTTACATAAGTTTTATTTTATTATTAAAAATTAAATTAATGTCTTTTTAATCAATGTTATAGTTTATTTTTTTATAAAATCATTTTTATGCTTAAAACATGAATTTTTATAAAAATGTTTTTTCATTGCGTTTTGAGAACTTATATTAAAATTAATTTTTACAACTTTATGAAATTTAATATTATAAAATTGATTACATATTTTTTATTATAATTATTTTATTTAGTGATGATATAATTTTATTTTTGGTTGTAATGAATAGTAACCATGGTATAAATTTATCACTAGAGTAATGGCTAAAATTGGGTAAAAGTGTTAAATCAAGGGTTGAAGAATTAAAATATAAAAAAAAACATCATATTCAAATGTGTGGATGAGTTCATGATCTACATCTCGATATTACCATAATTAATGGTCACTTTTGGATCCACTTTCCAAAAATATGCGTTCCCTTTTTATATTAATATTATTATATTACCAAAATTGCCACTCTCTCTCACTTCTCATATTGTCATGATTATTTTGTAAATAGAAATACTATATAAATGAATCTATATGATAAAATTGAATATAAATAAAATATATTTATGATAGTAATTTATTTTTAATTTTTAGATATGGTATAATTACCTTGAACATTTACTCAATGCTGACATAATGCTTGCACTAGAAATAGAAAAATAAACTAAATTATTTTAAAAACATTAAAAGTAATATGTTTTTGATGAAATATGTTGTTCAATGAATTTATTGAATAATTATAAATTATTATTAATGGTGAATGTTTTTATATTTGAATTCCATTGTTATCTTGATGAATTTAAAGTCCAGATATATTAATCTTCATGAAAACGACTTTAAATGGTATTTAATTTTTAAAAATTATTATTTAAAATCATTTAAAATAATCAAAATCCTAGGATAAATCAATTCTACGAATAATTATTGAGGCCTACTAGAATGGTCCATTTATGTTCCACTTGTATTTTTAAAAATTATATTCTTGACCCTAAGAGAATGAAAAGTTTCTTACCATGGTTAAGGTGAAAAGGGTTAATAAGGGGGATAAAGAAAACGATAAGGTTTAAAATAACACGTAAACTTTTTTAAGGTTAATTTTAACCTTATACTCTTAATCCTAGAATATAAGTCACTTTTTATTCATTTGAAATGATTTAGACACATATTATATATTAATATTTCATATATTTATAAGATTGAAACCCACCTCACTTATAAATGGGATCCTCATCTCCTCTCTTCCTCACACATTTTGGTCCATTTAGCTTGAAATATATCTTCCCAAATCCATTCCCAATAATTATACTATTTGATTTGGTGTCCTAAAACCAACTAATTTTACTTTATATTTAATTTATATTCAAATAGGTGAATCTTAATTAAAAATATTATTACATATTGTTCATTGTTCTGTGTGAATTTCATGTAATAATCCCCCCGGGTATCTTTCACACTTAAAGGGGAACAACAGTTCCCCTATATGATGAGAAACTTAAAATTTTATGAAGATATTCTGAAACCTTGTTCTATAGTTGAATAAAATTCTATGTTGGGACACATATTATGTTGACTATCAGGTACAAGTACTCATAAAAAGATTAAAATTTATCTCATGAAGTTAGCACTTGGTAATCCTCAAGATGGGAGATTATGAGAATAGACCTGCTTAGATTAAATCCACATATATGTGTGTCATTGTATATTATTATCTATGAGAATGTGTAATTATCCTTACAATTTAATATTATTATTAATGCATTCTATGACTCACACACTTTGATGTATTTTTGTAAACCATGATGATATATCATCACAGTGAATTTGGGTACGTCGGGTGCAACACAAATGATATTTTATTAATGAATAATCCAAGTAAATATTTCCCCCTTCCATATTAATATAATTTTATGTCTTGGACCTATAATATAAATATAATTGTCACATTAAATTCCATGGCCATGGTTTATTGATGAGTTCATTTTAGATAGTCAAAGAAAGACATATTAAGAATACTGGTTGATGACATGGGTGTGCAACCTGCTTGATGAGATATCGAGACAAATAGATTGTGTTACATAATAAGCATTCATATGTGGTATTATCATTATGATATATATTCTTTCTCTATGGCTTCCTTGACCCATCACTATACAGTAATCTTATACTTTATACAATCCCACCTAGTACTCCTAAGGACAGGGCTTAGAGGGTAACACACAAAGTGTTTCCTTTGACCTCAGTTAAATATTATTTATATTTAATAATTGAAATAAATATTATTCTTTCTAAGGAGAAATGATATTTATTAATTTTTATTAAATGATCACAAATATTAAATAAATATGTATTCATAGGTTAATTGTTTAATTACATGTATATATAATATTTTTTCATCTCTTATTATTCAAATTGTAATAAATAATTATTTATTTTCTGAATTAATAATTTATTTAGTTATGGGGATAATAAATAAATATTTTTTTATAAAAATTTGAATAAAATATATTTTTTATTTATAGAATGATTAATAATTATTTAAATAATTATCCAGGGATTCAGTAAATGTTAATGGGGATGATAGGACAAGATTTTGTATGATGATGAATATTTATTTACCAGATTGTAAAATAAATATTTATCATTGTGTGGGTTAGCACACATAATAAAATAAAATATTATTATTATTTTATCAAATTGAATGTGTTCTATTTGGGTTTAATATATTATTAATGGTCTTTGTGAAATTAATTAAATTTTAAACTCTAACTATAAGTCTATAAATCGAATGATATGTCAATCAGAGAAAGTTTAATAATTGTGCACAATAATTACCTCCCATGATCTCCCCCTCCTCTCTTACTCTCAAGACTGAGAATAAAATAAGAAATTTTCATCAAGCCAAAAGAAATTTGAAGTGATCTAGGAAAAAAACATAAGAAGATCAATTTTTTGCGCTAGAATGTAATGGTTCATCAGAGTTTTTTAGAGATTAAAGGTGCACATGTGTATCAAAACTATAGAGGCTTTTATTTGGAACCTTGCTGTGCAATGTCAATACACTGATCAGGTTAGAATGATCAACATCATCAATGAAAAAAGATATCAAGATTGAGGTAATATTTTTATTAGACACTGAAAGAGGATAATATTAACAGTTAATATATATAATATTCATGTGATTTATTATTCATGAACACCATTTTAGTGCATTTTACACTTTTAACATCTTTTCACATTATGATTGCAATTCCCCATTAAAATGCACTATTACATGGTACATTTTTTAACACCTACTAAAATAAAAAATGTCCTTGATTTTATTTTCATATTTTATTTTTAGGTATCTCATGATACAAGGAACAATTCATACTTTTTAAGTATTTGGAGATTCACATTGGAAGACCACCAAAATGGGATTTCATGGAAACAAATTCTGGGCAAAGTAAATTGAAAAACATCCCAATAAAGATACTTTAGAGGTCATTATCCAAGACAAATGATTCTAAAAATTTAACTTAAGATAGAGGAAATCATGGGGAACATTTCATTAAACAGTGTACAATTCTAATTCGGATGTTTGAATGGAGTTCCAGGTGGCCCAAGTTGGAGATAAAATTCTGGGCCAAATTCTGCGGCCTAGAAAAACAGCCCACCATTTCAATAATATCTCACAATCCAAAATTACATTTGGGCTGAAATTTTATAGGCTGTTAGGATACATACAGAGATCCATTTAATCCTATGTAACACTCTAATTCAGCCTTATATAAGGTCATTTTGATGTGTCAGTTTGGTGGATGCAAGATGGATTCCACTTTAGGTCAATAGTGGAAAATTCTAAGTTTCACAAGCTTTCCACCACCCTAAGTCTACCATACTCAAGTGGGATGACTTTAATATTGTAGGATTTAACCAAGGCTCTTAAAATTCCTATTTAAGGCAGTGTTGTTGGAGGATGTAATCATCTTGGATGCTTTCTTTCATTGTAATGTTATGCTGCCACTTTTCCTTTGTAATGTTCTTCCTCAATCATAAGTTGTTTTAATTAATCCTAGTTTCTTAATAAAAGTTCTTCTTCTCCTATTATTATGTTCTTATACAACTCACTTTGATAATGTTTCCTCAACGTGTGAATTTATTCACACAACGGTGGAGTGATTATTTTCTTTTTATTATTTTCTTTACTTCTTCAATTCTTCCCTCATGAGTCTACTTCCCGCTTCCATTGAAACCATAGCATCAATGGAGGGATAACCCACTCATGGGTTGATCCAAGGGAGTATCAAGAGTATATTTTGGATGTTATTTATCACCCCATTAATGACTAGTCACTTATTTTAATTGATATTTTTATTTGATGATTTTAAATCTTCTTCATCCTTATTGAATTATAAGGCCACATACTTCAAGTGATAATATGAATATTTTCCTTGGAGTTCTCATAAATTTTATCCTCCAAGTGTATATGTGGTTATTATTATGTTGTGTTGGTATAAAAATAGTAAGTGATGAAGTTGTTTAATCTTCTTGAATAAAGACATCTCGAATATAAGAAATTGAAATCATTAAAAAAAAAATTCAACTAATCCACCCCTTGTAATAACCTAGGATCAACCCTTCTCGTAATTTTATTTCACTTAAGTCATGTAGTGTTCGATTAAAAATATCTAAAATCAACCCAAATTTAGAAACTTCATAGTAAAAAACAATTCATAGAATTTATGTGTCTGTAGGTTACTTCTTAGGTCTCTAAGGATTCGACAATCCCAGCTAAACTACAAGAGGGTGCTTAACCCTAAAAACTTGGGTAAATTTGGGAGAGACCAAATTTTGGCACCATTTTCGGGGGCTTAAGTAACTCATATCAACACCCATTATATTCTCCCCCATTTACTCTATTCTTATCCTCATTCCTCTTACATTTTCACCTTTTTGTTTGTGTATATCCTAAGAATCTCAAATCCTAATTCTAGTCTACTCCAATGTAGTCCCTTCAATATTACCTTATCATAAAACCATGTTGGAATGAAATTGGAAATCATTATTGGGAATCCACTAACTTATTGAATTTATTTGATAAATCCTTTAATTATCACCCCACACTCGGTGAGATGCACAATCATTTAAATGATGATTATTTAAAAGATAAATTTTCATCCCTCTCCAGGACAGTTGAAGAGATCAATATTAGGGAAGTCTATGATTTTCAACCTCATACACATTATATTACTCAAAAATTAATTAAAAAATTGTGTAATAACATGGAGATAATTAATACTGAGGTTTCATATTTGATATTAGAACTACAATGCATTAATACTTGTGAGGAACTCATCCCTACATCGACTGTCCCTTCTATAACATTATGTGAAGTGTCTAGTTTCCCAAAAACTTCTCATGAAGTTATTTAATAACCATCATTTGGATTTTGGGTAGTGTAATTGAATCAAGAAATTTTTGAAGTGTCTTTAAATCAAGAGGAAAAGGATTTCATGTATTCACAAGAGGAAAATTTGACATCGTGGATTGAGTGTCCCTATTATTTCTCCATTGATGATTTTTCAAAAACACCAAAAATTGAAACATTAGGAGAAATAAAAAACCTTAATTCCATACCCATTCCTAACACAGATATTTCCAATTTGGTGGTTTAATCTTCTATTCAAAAGGAACCAATTTTGTTGAGAAATTTTGAAAATGAAATTGAGTTTGATTAAAAGTCCTGACCAGTGTCTCAAAGTGTTAGAGAACCTGAGATCAAATTCAAGGTCCTTACATCCTCTCTCAAGTATTACTTTATATAGTATAATCAAAAACATTATATCATAATTTCATCCTCTCTTGATTCTAATAAAGATAAAATTATACTTTATGTCGTAAGAAATATTAGGAAGACAATTGGATGGACCCTTATCTATATTCTTGGGATTAGCCAATTCATTGGGACCTATATAGTTTTTCTTGAATCAATTTCAAAACCTTCATGTAAAAACCATTGGATACTCAATAATTATCTAATTGAATTGGTGACAATTTTAATCATTAAAATTTTAAAATTTGGTGTCAGATAAGTTGGGGTGTTCATGTCGAGCTAGCTATATTAAATAAAAGCGTTGCATGAGAGGAAACCCATGGTTTTCAATGTTCCAATCATTATGAATCATATTTATTTTTAAAATAGGATTAATAAATCAATTTTATATTAATAATAATAATAATACTTAAGTTTGAATATGATAGTACCATAGACTGTTGACCTGTTCTTCTATTATGAGTATGGATGGGTATGAAAGGGGAGCGCCATATTCATCTGTGTCACATGGTGTGATCCTTGAGTAATACCTTACCCAGAAATTTAAAAATAAGACAATGCATCATAAATTTATTTTTATTTTTATGTATTTTTAGGTTAAAATAAAAAAAAATAAAAAAATAATAATAATTAAAAAAATTAAAAGGACATGTTGTAGGTCATGAGGCAAACCCCGTCACAACTGGCGAAGCCGTGGGGACTCAAACCTGGGACTGATGGGAGACAGGGGTGCGTGCTTTCCACTTACCTATGGCTTATAGTGCTTCCTTATTCTATATTTTTATATATATAATTATATTTGAATTATATATATATATATATATATTATTTTTATTTTTATTTGATACTAGTACCGGTCTTTGGTATGCCAAAATAAATATGTATGTTTTTTTGTCTTTGTCTGTTTTTAATTAAGGGAACCTCTCAGGGTTTCCATAGTTTCTAATTTAGTTTTTTTGTGAGAAGAAGATGATTTTTAGGTCAAATAATTTTATAGGTAAATAAACTATATCAAGAACTTCAACAATTTTCTACCATCTTCCACTGGGAGTCCATGAGTAGCATGGAGATCAAAGGAATAATCAGGAGCATCATAAACTTCAACATAAAAAACCAGCTAACTTTGTTCCATGTTTATCTATTAAAATTCCTTTTAGAACTCCTCTATTTAACCTCTACCCCATTATAAAGTTTCTTTTCTTCAAACACTAGAGACAATGATATTTTAAGTTGTGAGGGGAGATGAAATAACAAAAATTTCTTTTGTGTGAAAAAAAATGATTTGAAAAAAAGTGTGCCTTAATGGAAGGAATAGTTCCTTTAACCTTGAACATGATAATAGACATTGAAAACATTGAAATTTAATATCAAAGAATTTATCATGCCCTGATTCTGATTTTAATCCATGTACAATTTCATGAGCATAGATTTTGGAAAGTGTGGCTGTCTAATGTGATATTTCATGGTTTAAATTTTCATCCAAATAAAAAAATCACAATTAATGTCCTATGGATTGTGGGGTGTTATTTTGAGTTCATGGGGTCCACTAAATAAATATCATAGTTTTGGTGATTAATTTAGTTTTAATATGAGTATTCAAAAAAATCAAAAAATAAATAAATAAAAAAGAAAACAATAAATTGCGCGTAGAGAAATGAAATGACCTAATGTGCGGCTTTCGGCACTTGGGGATCGGGACTCCATAGTTTTCTAGCCAAGAGTTAGTAATTTTATCTCTATTTGTGCTAATTTAACTTTGTTTTCAACTGATTTAACTTGAGATAATGCCCGAGTATGTGGGCTTCACTTGGTGCCCTAAGGTCTTTGAGCATGGGAGTCATCAGCAAAGTCTTGCTACATGAGTTGACTCTTTTGAGTGTAATTTCAATTACCATGGAAATATTGAAAAAATTGAATCCTCATATTAATATTGAAATGTGATTCCACTTAGTGATTCCATAATTTCCCCCTTGAATAAAGATGAACCCGCATATCTATTGCGATGCACAACACATCATCATACTTAATTGATATTGGATGAAATATGGTGTTGAATTTGAACAAAGAAATGGGCTTTGGCTTGGGATATACTTATAGAACTATATTGTATTAGAATATTTTTATGGGTTTCATGATTTTTTGGTATAAGGGTTTTTTGGTGATCATTGTGTACTAAAATGTTTTTGGAAAAGGGAATTCAAATTTCATATTTTTGAGATATATTTTGCTCGGGACGATCCAAAATCAAGTTGGGGGGTGTGATTATCCACTGAATGAGGCTAATATAAACTGTTAATATATATAATATTCATGTGCTTTATTATTCATAAACATAATTTTAGTGCATTTTACACTTTGAACATCATTTCACATTATGATTGTAATTCCCCCTTAAAATGCACTATTACATGGTACATTTTTAAACACCTCCTAAAATAAAAAATGGCCTTGATTTTATTTTCATATTTTATTTTTTGGTCTCTCATGCTACAAAGAACAATTATTACTTTTTAATTATTTGAATATTCACATTGGAAGACCACTAAAATGGGCTTTCATGGTAACACATTATGGGAAAAGTAAACTAGATAACAACCCAATAAAGAGACTATAGCGGTCATGATCCAAGCCAAATTATTCTAAACATTTAACTTAAGATAGATTAAATAATGGGGAAAATTTAATTAAATAGTGGATAAAGCTAATTCATATGTTTTAATGGAGTTCCAGGTGGCCCAAGTTGGAGATCAAATTCTGGGCCAGATTCTACAGCCCAGAAAAATATCCCACCATTTCGATAATATCTCACAAAAAAAATCCATTTGGGCTGATATTTTACAGATTGTTAGTAGACATCCAGATATCCATTTGATTTTTTTATGGTCCACTCTAATTCGGTCATCTAGAAGGTCATTTCGACACGTCTGTTCGGTGGATGAAAGATGGCTTCCACTTCAGGTCAAGAGTGGAAAAGTCTAATTTCTACAAGCTTTTCACCACCCTAAGCCTACCATAATCAAGTGGGATGACTTTAAATATTGGATTCTCGACCCAAGGCTCCCAAAATGACTATTTAAGGTAGTGGTGTTGGAGAATTTAATCATCTTGGATTCTTTCTTTCATTGTAATGTTATGCTGTCACTTTTTCTTTGTAATGTTCTTCCTAAATTGTAAGTTGTTTTAATTCATCATAATTTCTTAATAAATGTTCTTATTATCCTATTATTATATTATTATCCAACTCACTTTGATACTGTTTCCTCAAGTTGTGAATTTATTCACACCAAACCTTGTGAAATTATTCACACAAGGGTGGAGTGATCATTTTCTTTTTATTTTTTTCTTTACTTCTTCAATTCCTCCCTCATGAGTTTACTTCCCACTTCCATTGAAACTATAACATAAATGGAGGGATAAATATAACATCCCAGGTAAATAAATAATATGAAATTTTCATATTTATTAATATTTGTGAATAAAATATTAATATTACTTTAAAGGGGATGCTATGTTCGATGGCGTAACCAATACGCAACAACGAGTTTCTTTGAAATCTTACGTTGCACACTAATAATATAATAATATTATTTTAAATGGTAGTTAACACCTAGCCGTTGTAATGGCGGGAATTAATAGAACAAACTAAAAAATGATTATATATATTTGTTAAATATTTTAAAAATTACCCAATAAATGATAGAGGCTTAAAATGCGAATGAATCCAATTTTAAGCATAAATATTCTAATATTCTTTAAAAGGATGATTAACCACCTTTTAATGGAAAACCCTTTTTAAATAAACTTTTTTTCACTTTTATATGTTATATTTTAAAAAATAAAATCCTTATTTAGAATCAAGACATCAAAATTTAATTTGTGTAAATTTTTGGTATTTTTCCGATAAAGTTCATTTTTTAATGAATAGTGAAAAATGTTGTATTTTAATTCAAAGCCTCCTTTTTAATCTAATTTATTTCTATGGTTATATTATCTTTTTAATTGGTTTTAAAGTGTAATTAGAATATATTTTTACCATTCAATCCAACGGTGGTCGTTATAATTAATTTCACTTTGAAAATAGTCATAAACAAGTATCAATCTTTTGATAGATATTGTTTCTTAAAAACACACTATTTGTTTTGACAGCGAGAATTAACTATATAATTTATTAATGAAACTTCTATGTTTTTAATTTGGTAAAATTGAAATCATTTTTGAATTTGGAATATCAAATATAGCTTAGGGTGAATGTTTGGTATTTTTCTGATAATGTTCATTTTTTATGAATAGTGAAAAATACAGCATTTTAATTCAAAATTGAGTTTTCATACAATTTAATTATATAGTTATATTTTACTTTTAATTGGTTTTAAAGTATAATTTAATTATTATTTTTTATCACTTAATACAATGTTGGTCATTGGAAGTAATTTCAATTTTCAATTGGATGTAAAAACAAGTCAATCTTTTGATAAATTTTATTTCTTAAAAACTCGTCTTTGGTTTTGACAACGAGAATTATTTTTAAATTAATTACTGAAATTTATGTGTTTGGAATTTGGTAAAATGGATTCCATATTTGGAATCATAAGGTCCAAATTATGTAATTAAGACTCTTTTGTTTTTTGACATTATGAATAGTAATGACGACAATTATCTTTAATTATCATGATTAATTAGTAATCGGGTAGTTAAGGGTAATAAAATAAATGCATAATAATATAAAATGACCCCAAAATGTGTTCAAATCCACTTTTTTGAGTCAAGGCCTACCATGAGAATATTTTTACCAAACTTGAGGGCCCATGGAGTCACATGGGTGTGATAGTGACATTTATGACATTATTTTTAAAAAAGAAGAGAAATATAACAAAGGATTGTATATCCTAAGTAAAAAAAATTTTAATTTTGTTTACATAAAAGATATATTAGACTATAAATTTTCATTTTAAAGATAAAAATATTTCCTACATCATGGTATTTTTTTATAATTTTTAGACATTAAATAAATAAATTTATTTATGACACCATGATGATGTAGTGATTACCTCATTAATGAACAATTTAAATAAAATGAAGATATAAGGTAAAATCTAAGACTTACACTTATAGAAACCTATTTAATGGGTGGATTTAGAACACTTATCACCTTATCCTCAAAATATATCATTGTGGGACCTTTAAAATCCGAAATCATTTTATAATAAAGTAACATTTCAAGACTTTCCAAAAGTGACCCTCCTCCCTCTTATAAAAAGACCCCACCTCTACCACCTTACCCACACCTCTCAAGCCCTTTTATCATCCAAACACTACTCATATTATCTCTACAAATCCCTCTCTTACTCCTAGAAGCCTCACTTTGGGCAGAAGTCTTTCCAAGGAAGCCTTTGGCTCAAATAAAAAAGAGTTACCTGATTTAGAGGTAATGTCTTCTCTCGAGTTTCTTTCTTATATTTTCCTTCTTCACTCACCACTATCTTATTAATATTTGATCTCATAACAAAAACAGTATCTCAATATACTAGGAATTTTTTATGATAAGTATTCTACCTACACTTACACACACCTCCTTCTAATGGTTAAAGAACATACTATTTCTGTGGGTGGTGAATTACTGCCTCACGAAATGATGATTGTTCAATATTATTTTAACACCTCTAATGGTGTATATTATGATGTAACTATATTTATATATGATATATATTATATTTATGTACTCTCTATGATTCCGTATTTTATATTTAAAATATACCTTTATGCTTTGCATGTTGTGCAAATGTGATAATTTCATGTGAGGAAGTGTGGACAACCGCCCCCTCAAGTGATGTGACTCGTTCATGGAAAACATGGAATTTATAAATAATGTAATTAATGAACTTATGTTACCTATATAAAATATATATTATACTTTAATTATAATATATATATGTCTCATTTAGTTTTAAAGTCCATTAATATGACAAAAAAAGAAAGTAGCGTTCATGCGTACTTACGACCTACCGTCTCCATGAACGGTACATTTCATTTATTATCTCCAAACATTATGGAATATTATTAAATACATATATACTGTATATATATGATATTTAAATCATGAACACCATTCTGGAGAAGATGTACTTATAACAACATGGACAATTATTTTCAAACAAGTTCATTTTTGACTCATGTACCGAACATCGACAAAACGTATGATATGAACTCACATAATGAACTAATTATTATAACATGATAATATGTGATATTAATTGAATAATAAAATTTAAAGGAAGTTCTTAAGAAATTAAAAATTTACCAGGGTTTATTATTTAGGAATATAAATAAATGAACAAGACAAGTCGGACTTGAGGTAAGGGGATTTCTTATCTCACTTTTAATTCCATGAGATTTCCATTGTTTTCCACTTATTTGTCACATGTGGTGTATTGTGTACTGAAATTTCATATATATTATCATGATTCTATTTATATTCATGGTATTCTATAATTTATTTGGTTCTTATTATCTTTTGTTCATACGACTCGATTTATTACAACGAGGTAAAGGGTTTTTATCTAACTTTTTATTCCTGTGAGATTCATGAAACATTTGCCACTATTTAATTTTGTGTTTAGTATGTACTTACCATGATTGTATTCTTTGTGTAATATACTTTAATTTATTGGTATTTACATCTTCATTGTATGACCCTTCTTTCATGGGGTGTACATTTCGAAAGTTACCCAAATCAGTAATGGAACCTTTCGCCCTCCACTTTTTAAAAGACTTATTTTTTGTTAGGTCTTTTAATTTACATATTATTATGTTGGGATATGTTCTTATATATCCTTATTTCTATAAATTTTATTTCCAAGTGATGAGATACCCTTTTCATCTCTCATCAACTCATTTTCTGAATTTTAAAATGACGCCGTTAGGCTGTCAAATTTCTGTAAAGGAACTTCTTAACCCAATTTCAATTCTTTGGGTTAAAACTATACTTCTTGATTATGTCATGCTATGAATATGTGTGGATGACCTATGATTGTTTTACACTTAATATTCACTTATATTTAGTGTATTTATATTTTTCACACATAATTATGTAATTGATTTATCCTTAATCTAAGGATACCGTCTTTGTAAGGGACTTCGTCTCAATCTCCTTTCATTGAGGCACACTTCAATTTATATACGACCTTATTTTATTAGTTTTATAATAAACCCTTTTGAATTTTAATTTCATTCAAAAGGAATCTTTTTACATGAAGCGTTTTACTAAACGACAAAAGGAATGTTTTTGTCTTACGTATGCGGCGACAACGACTTCTCCGCCGCCCTGACCATTATTTGAGTTTCAGCTTCCTCTACAAGCCATAGCATTTTTTAATTGAAAAATAAATACCATGTTTTACTTTTATTTTACTTTGGTATTGAAAATAGTTTTGATAATGTTTTGATTATATCAATGTGTTGTATTGATATCTTGTGATTTAAATATAGAAATGTTATGTTTCCTTTATGCATGTTTTATGTGAAACGATTATGTTTTGGTTCTTAAGAATTGTTTATGAAGTTAGGTGGTTCCATGATAAAATAAGGGCAGGTGAGCCCGAGATATCTCTCCAATGCATTGGGTAACATGAAGGAGTTAAAAGCTAAGGTTTCTCCGAATATATTTAGGGAATATACTATGATGGGTATTCTAAATGTAACCATGAGGGTTACTCCCTACGTAAGAATGTTATGAATGCATCAAGTTAACTTTATGTCTTATGATTTCTATGAGTTATTCATAAATATTATGATTTTATGAGGTATTTTAAGTGCTTATGTTTTATGAGTAAGGTATGTTTTCATTGATTCTTATGTATACATTGACTAATGTTTTCTTTCCATATTTTTATATCCCTTACTGAGATTTTTATGCTCATCCCAAGTTTTTGAAATATTTCCCACAGGACTTAAAGATAAATAGGGTCAAGTATGAGATCAAGGAAATACATGATGTCTAAAACATGGAACTATACATCTTTCTTTTTAAGAGTTTTTATTTTATGAAAAAAATGGAAACTGAGTAGAAGTGTCTACTTTGTAATCTTTTGAGATGTAATAGTTATGTCCTAATTCTCTAAAACTCTAAACCTAAAAAGATCCTCAATGATAATTATTCATTTAATTCAATACCATGTAATGTTTTAAGGAAATATCCTTATAGTTGGTATGAGAGGTCGGTTTAGATAACTTTAGAGGTTAGGGTATTCTTTAAGCTTAAGTGACATTACCATAATGGTTTGGATTTCGGAAAGAGTCATAGTTTTTTTAGATAAAGTGAATGAGTCTAATATAACATGAATAATTATATCTTAGTATTATATGATTATTTTACTGATACACTCACACTAACCTTTTTTGTTTTAGTAAATGTCTAGATCTAGCAGGCACCAAAGTAATAGTGGATGTGAAGAAAACTGTGACAGTTTTCTGAAGGAGAAACTAAATGATATGGGAGCTGCAATTAGAACTCTTGTGTTTATTCTCAACCAACTATCTGGAGTCATGATTAACCACTTTAACCTTAGTGATTTTTATAATATATCATATATGTGAGAAACAAATCCCTACGGATGTTCTGGTAATAATAATAAAGGTAAATATGTTCAAAAACCTATGTGTCAAAGATGTGGAAAGAAACACATAGGAAAATTTTTCAAAGGGACAGAAAGATTCTATAGATGTGGAAATGAAGGTCATAAAGCAAGAACCTGTCATGTAAAAAGTAAGCATCTAGTTGACTCTAGGAAAGGAAAAGAAGTTCTTTCTGAAGGATCAATTGAATGTTTTAAATGTGGTGTGCATGGTCATTATGCAAACACATGTTCTATAAAGAAGTTTCGGGAATGGGATCACCAGGATTGTACAAATATTCGTTTACCAATACCTAATGCCATTCCGATTGAGGATGAAGAAACTGACAATGATCAATGAAAGGTATGGATTATTTCTTAACATATTTTTTCCTATTATTGAATCCTAGGATATGATTCATGATTTTTTTTATAGGAAAGAATTATTTCAGAATAAGTTGGGAAGGAATGGTTAATGGATCATGAAGAATTTTGAATGAGTAAGAAGTCAATATATAAGAGATTCAAGAGTTATGGTATATTTTAGGATTGTGAAATTCTTAAAAGTATTAAGGCTCTTTTGATGATGAGATTAAATTAGAATAATTTTTATAGTATGTATAACCCTGATGTTTGATATATGAAAATTTTATTCAAGGAATAATTATCTTTTCTTTTGTGTATATATTTATAAAGAACCATTTGGGTTTATATGATCCTTGAATTTGAGGCAATTACCGGTTAGTACATTTTGGGTTTCAAAATGAAAGTTATTAGATAACCTTTGTGGTTAAAATATGTTATGGTTATTTTTGATGAATTTATCTCTTTTTGGGAATTTTATAAAATTATATAGTTTTTGAAAAAGGACAACACGCAGACCATGTGACAACTCGTCGTGTTGGATGAAGCTGTGGGAATCGAACCCACAACCAAAGTGCAACTCGTATTTATCACCTACCACTGGACTACGTGAAGTCCTTGGTTAGTATTAAAAATTATTTTTAGTTAGATGATTTTATGAATCAAGAATAAGTTGATTTTGGGTTATCTATTGAAATTATTGACCTATCATGGAGGATATGTGATTAGGTTAATTACTTTTCAATATGAAACTTTAAGAGTAACTGATGTTATTTGGAGATAAATGTTAAGATTTATCTTGGAAGATTATGTGATTAAATCCTTCAGATATTTGGGTTTCAATCTTAGTTTGGATTACTTTGAATAATTTTATGGATAACTGTTTATTTAATGGTCTTTCTTGAACCTTGGGTTCTTTTTGTTGCATTTTAAAGATTAAGAGTAGTATTTCTTTTTATAAAGGATTATCCTTTTTGGGATTATCTGATCTTGTACTAACAATTTTGGTTTTGGTTAAGGTATAAAGACATGGGAAATATATAGTTCATCTTTTGTGGGTTAGGTGATTCTCTAGAAGTTGATTATAACACTCTTAATGTGAACAATTCATCCTAAATACTCATCTTTTGGAGAAAATATGAGTTTGTGTAAGAAATCTAGTAAGAGATGAAAGTCTACAAGGCAAGTAAGTATATTTCCTTATGTTTTAGTTAAGATCATAAATAAATTCCTCAATGAAAAGTAACTTAAAAAAACGTTGTCTGTTAACTTTTCCTACTGGGGAATCAAATTCTATTTAACCCATTACATGTTTGTGATTTTCTGGTGGTTAACTTTCTCCTAGAAATATTTTCTATCACTCTCCATCAGAACGTGACCCTTTTTTTTCACTTCCATATTCATGTTTTCCTACATGGAATCCTAGTATGTGTTAACTCGGGTGACCTTTGTACTTCTCTTTCTTTCTTTTAAAGTGATAGTTTTACTGACTCTTTTTCCGATGTGGGGCTTTCAATGAAGTTTTTGAGCCCAATTTAAAAATTGTGAGGACGCAATTCCCAAAAGGGGGGAAGGATGTAACATCCCAGGTAAACAAAGAATATGAAATTTTCATATTTATTAATATTTTTGAATAAAATATTAATATTACTTTAAAGGGGATTCTTTGTTTGATGGTGTACCTAATACGCAACAATGAGTTTATTTGAAATCTTACGCTGCACACTAATAATATAATAAAATTATTTTAAATGATAGTTAACGCCAAGCCTTTGCAATGGAAGGAATTAACAGAACTAACTACAAAATGATTATATATGTTTTTTAAATATTTTAACAATTACCCAATAAATGATAGTGACTTAAAATGCGAATGAATCCAATTTTAAGCATAAATATTCTAATATTCTTTAAAAGGCCGATTAACTGCCTTTTGATAGAAAACCCTTTTTAAATATACCTTTTGTCAATTTAATATGTTATATTTTACAAAATAAAATCCTTCTTTAGAATGAAGACATTAAAATTTACTCTTTGTAAATTTTTGGTATTTTCCTGATAAAGTTCATTTTTAATGAATAATGAAAAATGTTGTATTTTAATTCAAAGCCTCCTTTTTAATATAATTTATTTATATGGTTAGATTATATTTTTAATTGGTTTTAAAGTGTAATTATAATATATTTTTACCATTTAATCCAATGTTGGTCTTTATAATTAATTTCACTTTGAAAATGGACATAAACAAGTATGAATCTTTTGATAGATATTGTTTCTTAAAAACACGTTATTTATTTTAACAGCGGGAATTAACTATATAACTTATTAATGAAACTTCTATGTTTTTAATTTAGTAAAATGGACATCATTTTTGAATTTTTAAAATAAAATATAGATTAGGGTGAATTTTTGGTATTTTTCTGATAATGTTCATTTTTATATGAATAGTGAAAAATGCAGCATTTTAATTGAAAATTGCCTTTTCATCCAATTTAATTATATATTTATATTTTCATTTTAATTGGTTTTAATGTATAATTGAATTATTATTTTATCACTTAATACAATGTTGGTCATTTGAAGTAATTTCACTTTTCAATTGGATTTAAAAACAAGTCAATCTTTTGATAAATTCTACTTCTTAAAAACTCGTCTTTGGTTTTGACAACGAGAATTATTTTTAAATTAATTATTGAAATTTATGTGTTTGGAATTTGGTAAAATGGATTCCATATTTGGAATCATAATGTCCAAATTATTAAATTAAGACTCTTTTGTTTTTCGACATTATGAATAGTAACGACGACAATTATCTTTAATTATCGTGATTAATTAGTAATTGGGTAGTTAAGGGTAATATAATAATATCATAATAATATAAAATGACCCCAACATGTGTCAAAATACTCTTTTTTTGAGTCATGTCCAACCATGAAAATATTTTTACCAAACTTAAGGTCCCATGGAGTCACATGGGTGTGATAGTGACATTTATGACATTATTTTTAAAAAATAAGAGAAATATAACAAAGGTCTGTATATCCTAAGTAAAAAAAAATTAATTTTGTTTACATAAATTATCTATTAGACTATAAATAGTCATTTTAAATATAAAAATATTTCCTAAATAATTTTATTTTTTTATAATTTTTAGACATTAAATAAATAAATTTATTTATGACACCATGATGATGCAGTGATTACCTCATTAATGAACAATTTAAATAAGATTAAAATATAAGGTAAAATATAAGACTTACACTTGTATAAAACATATTGTATGGGTGTATTTCTAACCCTTATTACCTTATCCTCAAAATATATCATTGTGGGACCTTTAAATACCGAAAATCATTTTATAATAAAGTAACATTTCAAGACTTTCCAAAAGTGACCCTCCTCCCTCTTATAAAAGGCCCCACCTCTACCCTCTTACCCACACATCTCAATCCCTTGGATCGTCCAACATTTACTCATATTATCTATTCACATCCATCTCTTATCCCTAGAATCCTCACTTTTGGCAGAAGTCTTTCCAAGGAAGCCTTTGGCTCTAATCAAAAAGAGTTACCTGATTTAGAGGTAATGTCTTCTATCGATTTTCATTCTTTTATTTTCCTTCTTCAATCACCACTATCTTATTATTATTTTATCCCATAATAACACCAGTATACTCAATATACTAGGATGTTGTTATGATAAGTATTCTTCCTGCACTTACACACATCTCCGTCTAATGGTTAAAGAACATACTGTTTCTGTGGGTGGCGAATTACTGCCTCACGAAACGATGATTGTTCAATATTCTTTTAACACCTATAATGGTGGCTATTATGATGGAACTATATTTATATATGATATATATTATATTTATTTCCTCTCTATTCTTCTGTATTTTATATTTAAAATATACCATTTTGCTTTTCATGTTGTGCAAATGCGATAATTTCATACGAGGAAGTGTGGACAACCGCCCCCTCAAGTATTGTGACTCGTTCATGACAAACATGGAATTTATAAATAATGTAATTAATTAACTTATTTTACCTATATAACATATATATTATACTGTAATTATAATATATCTATGTCTCATTTAGTTTTAAAGTCCATTAATATGACAAAAAATGAATGTAGCGTTCATGTGTACGTATGACCTACCGTCTCCATGAACGGTACATTTAATTTCTTATCTATAATAATTATGGAATATTATTAAATAAATATATACTGTATATATATGATATTTAAATAATTAACACCATTCTAGAGATTATGTACTTATAACTACATGGGAAATTATTTTCAAACAAGTTCATTTTTGACTCATGTACTGAACATCGACAAAACGTATGATATGAACTCACATAATTAAATAATTATTATAACATGATAATATGTGATATGAATTTAATAATAAACTTTAAAGTAATTCTTTAAGAAATTATAAATTGACCAAGGTTTATTATTCAGGAATATAAATAAACGAACAAGACAAGTCGGACATGAGGTAAGGGGATTTCTTTTCTCACTTTTAATTTCGTGAGATTTCCATTATTCATCACTTATTTGTTGCATGTGGTGTATTGTGTACTGAAATTTCATATATATTATCATGATTATATTTATATTCATTGTATTCTGTGATTTATTTGGTTCTTATTATCTTTTGGTCATACGACTCGATTTATTACAACAAGGTAAGGGGTTTTTATCTCACTTTTTATTCCCGTGAGATTCATGCTACATTTGACACTATTTCCATTTGTGTGGAGTATGTACTGACCATGATTTTATTCTTTGTGTAATATAATTTAATTTATGGGTATTTATATCTTCATTTTATGACCCTTCTTTCATGGGGTGTACGTTTCGAAAGTTACCCAAATCGGTAAGGGAACCTTTCACCCTCTTCTTTTTAAAATAATTATTTTTGTTAGGTCTTTTAATTTACATCTTATTTTATTGGGATATGTTCTTATATATCCTTATTGCTGTAAATTTTATTCCCAAGTGATGATATACCATTTTCATCTCTCATCAACTCATTTTCTGAATTTTAAAGTGACGTCGTTAGGATGTCGAATTTCTGTAAAGGAACTTCTTAACCCAATTTCAATTCTTTGGGTTAAACATCTACTTCTTGATTATGTCGTGATATGAATATGTGTAGATGAACTATGATTTTTTTACACTTAATATCCACTTATATTGAGTGTATTTATATTTGTCACACATAATTATGTAATTGATTTATCCTTAATCTAAGGATACCATCTTTGTAAGGGACTTCGTCTCAATATCCTTTCATTGAGGCATACTTAAATTTATCTACAACCTTTTTTTATTAGTTTTATAATAAAACCTTTTGACTTTTAATTTCATTCAAAAGGAATATTTTTACATGAAGCGTTTTACTAAATGAAAAAAGGAATGATTTTGTAATACGTATGCGGTGACAACGACTTCTCCGCCGCCGTGACCATTATTTGATTTTCAGCATCCTCTACAAGACATAACTTTTTTAAATGAAAAATAAATACCATGTCTTACTTTTCTTTTACTTTGGTATTGAAAATGTTTTTGATAATGTTTTGATTATATCAATGTGTTTTATTGATATCTTGTGATTGAAATATGGAAATATTATGTTTCCTTTATGCATGTTTTATGTGATACGATTATGTTATGGTTCTTGGGAATTGTTTATGAAGTCGGGTGGTTCCATAATAAACTAAGGGCAGGTGAGCCTGAGATAGCTCTTCAATGCATTGCGTAACGTGAAGGAGTTAAATGCTAAGGTTTCTCCCAAGAGATTTAGGGAATATACTGTGATGGGTATTCCAAATTTAAACATGAGGGTTACTCCCTACATAAGAATGTTTTGAATGCCTCAAGTTACCTTTATGTCTTATGATTTCTATGAGTTATTCATAAATATTATGATTTCATGAGCTATGTTAAGTGATTATGTTTTACAAGTAAAGTATGTTTTCATTGATTCTTATGTATACATGGACTATTGTTTTCTTTCCATGTTTTTATATCCCTTACTGATCTTTTTTTCTTATCCCAAGTTTTTGAAATGTTTCCCATAGGACTTAAAGATGAATAGGGTCAAGTATAGGATTAAGAAAAGACATGATATCTAAAACATGGAACTAGACATCTTTCTTTTTAAGAGTTTTTATTTTATGAAAAAAATGGAAACTGAGTAAAAGTGTCTACTTTGTAATCTTTTGAGATGTAATAGTTATGTCCTAATTCTCTAAAACTCTAAACCTGAAAATATTCTCAATGAGAATTATTAATTTAATTCAAGACTATGTAATTTTTTAAGGATGTGTCCTTATAATAACCCACTCATGGGTTGATCCAAGGGAGTAGCAAGGGTCTGTATTGGATGTTATTTATCACCCATTAATGTCTAATAACTTCTTTTAATTGAGATTTTTATTTTATGATTTTAAAGATTCTTCATCCTTGTTTAATTTTAAGGCCACATAATTCAAGTGATAATAGGAACCTTTACCTTGGAGTGCTCATAAATTTGATCCTCCAAGTGTATCGGTGATTATTATTATGGTGTTTTGGTATAAAACTGGTAAGTGATAAATTTTTTTGATCTTCTTGAATAAACACATCTTGAATATATGAAATTGAAATCGTTAAAAAAGAATTTCACCAATCCACCCCTTATAATAAACTAGGATCATACCTTATCATAATATTATTTCACTTTAGTCATGTAGTGTTCACTTAAACCTATCTAAAATCAACCGAAAGTTGGAAACTTCATAGCCAGAAACAATCCATAGAATATACGTGTCTGTAGGTTACTTTATAGGTCTCTAAGGATTCGACAGCCCAAGTTAAAATACAATGACCACTTAAGCCTAAAAACATTGGTAAATTTGGGAGAGTCCTTATTTCTTCTCATTTTTTAAAATTATTATAAATTAATGTGAAATACCCTCTATCATGGATCTAGAAAAATTATTTCTCAATATTCTTCAGAATTTTTTTGTCATTGTATTCATGTCATGTACATTTAAAATGAACTATTTAATCTAAAAAAAGTCAAATTGGATATATTCCCAATGGGAAATTTTATTGTGTCCTAAACTAATAAGTTGTATGAGAGTAGTCACATTCAATTTATAATTATTTATTGTTTGTTGATCGTTTTCTTATTTAAAGTTAGTTTTCATTTCAAGAAAATTTTTCTTATAATATGATCATCAAGATATTTTCTTCCTCCCTTAGTTTCTCACTCATATAATATAGATTTGATTAAATCTCAATGAAGAGTATCCAAGGAACCCATCTAAATGTTCTAAGTACTTTTCCCAGACAACATGAGATTACACGGAGTGTCACCAGTGTACACACCACACATCCCTATTCATCACACCAGGATATAGTGTGAATTAATTCACTGTGTCATGTAATTAAATATATTTGGTGCATAAAATGATCCATGTATTGACCAAGCTAGGATGTAACCTGATATGAGGGACTATATTACATGTAACTAGGTTACACATCGTACAGTCCACATTTTTTCATGGGAGAAAACTCTTAGTAAAATATGCATCAAGTAATAATAATACGATGCACAAGGAATGAAATCTGTGTAACAAGGAGGTTACACAACATGTACCAGTAATACACACTATGTACCTCACACATGTTTGTGTAGAAATACATGCTAAGTCCCTAGAAAAGTTTCATGGACATAATATGAGAATGATACAAGGCATATAGTTTTTTGTACATGTCATGTACCCAACCTGTTTATGTATAAAATTAAAATTTAATTTATTACACTTCTAAACCTCAGTATCATGTGTTCCATGTATAATTTATTGAATTTTAAATTCCATGTGATAGGTTTTACTTATATATATATATATATATATTAATTCTTATTTAATTTACGTATAAATTTTTGAACTACATACCATGTATATTTGTAATACATTGACTACTCCATGAATTTTTAAAGAATTATGTGCTATGTTAATTAATGGATGTTCTCTATGTTATTTAGTGATGTGTACATGCCATGTAAATATGGGATAAAACATGTATATTATATGCTATATGAGTAAACTACACATGATCTCTATAAAATTCAAGTAGTTGAAACATGTATTCGTCGAGTTGCTTCCAAGTACAAGTTGTGTACTTATTTTAATAAATTTTAAATAAAATAAATTAATTTAATTAAAATAAAAAAATATGGGTATCTCTAAGATATATTGGATTGAGATTAATATAAATTTAACTAATGGTTTAATTAGATAAATAATTGAATTAATTCGTGCGTGTTTTTCATAATAAAAGAACAAATCTGAATGATTATTATCCAGTTATTTTAAATTCATATCTATTGCACTAGTGGATAATAATGATATTAGATCAAACCATGTCTATGTATGGTTTCTTTTAGTTTAATTATATCATGGAATTTTTAATTATTTTATTAAATTAAATCGATGACATGTGATTCATCCCTCTCTAATTATTATGTATGGGTCTGCATATCTACATTTTCTTTTATGTAAACCACTTTATGGTTCCCTTAACCTGTGAGTGAAGTAAAGTAATTGTAAGGATGGATCCCCCAGGTGAGTGGAGTTGGTTCAATATGAAACCAAGGAGAAACCAAACCAAGGAGATAAACAAGACATAAATGGAATGCTGCGAAATCTATCCCAGACCAGTTTAATTTATTTTTCCCCTATGTTCAATGGTTTGTTTATTGTATTCTCAATAAAAAACCACTAGTTAAATATAATTATCATGACATGTTTTACTTATGTATATTATATGATTTATTTTATGGATCTATGATCACGATCACCTAAATAAATGCATTAATATGAAAATATGGAATGAAAATAAAAAGGGACTATGCATAAATATTGTATCAATACATGGTTAATCACATAAGTAAAATTCACTAAATATTAAAAACACATGTAAATGATAAAATAAGAAAAAAAATATAATAAACAGAATCCCTCAAGTTAATATCAATTCACTATACCTTTAATTATATTAATGAAAACAACACATAGTTAAAGTGTTGATTCATGCCATAGTGAGGGGAACTTTTAATTACTGGGGAGTCTTAAGTAAGATAATGGTTCGAATTAAGAAAAATTTCATTGAAATTAACAGTCATAGTATGTTAAATATAAATTTAGAGGTAATTTTTTAGGAAATATAAATCAAGATTTCAAGATTGGGGAGTCCACTCAATAGAACAAGGAACTGCAATCTCATGGCTGCCAATACTGCCTACCAAAACACCTTATTATGGTTTTCATGACCATAATATGGATCATAAGGAGATAAATATGGATTATTTCCACTAGAATTAATAAATTGATGGAACATTACAAGATAAATAGTGAGGTCCGTTGAGACATGAAAAAGATAGTGGGTGACTTAATAAAATTAATTATTATGTCTTGCATAATTTGTAATCAAGTAAAGTACTAATAATCAAATCTATTATTATATTGATGAACTAAAGTCTTATGTGATATAATTATCAATATATGATACTCTTACTAAGGATTAAAGTTATGAATAGTTTTTTTCTATGAAAAAAACCTGAATGATGTTCTATATGTTCACTGTTTAATATTTTTATCCATGTTTAGTAAACTCATAAAATTTCAAGAAAACTTGGATTCTTATAGAATTATCTAACATCGATATGATATTTATTAGGAGATATATGAATAGGAATGGTTTGATATAACCAAGGATCTATTCAAAAGAAAAATTAGATAAGTTGTGTTGGTTGGGCCTCATGTAGACAAGATCACTGGCAATATTGAGCATCTAGAGGTTCTAGGGTTTAAGATTCCTGATAAATGATGTAACAATCTAATTATTTCATAATTACCTTAAATATTATCCTTTTTTTTGTAAATTTAAATATTAAAAACATAGATAAGTCTCTCCCAGATCATCTCACTCTACTCTACCAAGTTGACAAGGATATGAAGCATGAAAATCCCTATATTCTTATGTTTAATAAAAAGAAATGATAATGGAAGAGATATAAGACTAACTATAAGTCTAAATCTTCTCCACAATAGCGTTCCAAAAATATAAGGATCAAGGGGACGCAAATGGAAAAAAACTATATTTGTGTTTCATGTGGTAATAAGGGCCACTAGAATAAAAACTACACCTACACAAAGAAGTTAAGAGAAGCTTCAGGTGAATTTTTTATTGAATGAAATTTATCTGTTTCTAAAAATTCGGTATTGGATACAGAATTCAGTTCTCACAATGGTATTTAAATATAGGAACTAGGTGTATTCTTAAATATTTCCTATAGTTAGGTGGATCTATGAGCAACCAACAAAGCTATACTTTCTTTTATGGCTATTAGAGATTTACACCTCATGTTTTTTACTAGAATGATCATGATTTTGAAAGATTATATGTAAAAACATTATAAAAATAGATTTATTTTCAAATATGGGAAGAAATATTACTTTTTTACAAAGAAATCAATTGGTATGGTAAGAATATTTAAATAACAATCTTTATGTGTTGGATTACATGAACCAAGTAATGGAAACTGATAACAAAAGTATTTCACATGAATCATACCACAACCAACTATGGAATCATTATCTCATAAATGTAAACAAACAATGTTTGAAAATATTACACCAAGATGGATATTTTGATTCATTTGAACTAAAAAACTGGTGAATTTCATGTATTTTTACAATGAAAATGACCAAAACTCCATTTAGTGGAAAAGGTGAAAGGGCCACTGATCTTATTGAGATGGTTTATACTAATGTTTGTGGACCATTTATAATTGAATCTAGGGGTGGGTACTCATAATTTATAACTTTTAATAATTAATTTAGTAGATATGGATATGTCGAATTAATGAGGTATAAGTTAGATTCATTCAATATATTCAAGGAATAAAATAATGAATTTGAGAACCAACATGGTAATAATATTAATAAAATTCAATTGTAACATGGAGGATAATATCTTAATTAAGAATTAATTGATTATTTATGAGAGTTTAGAATTATATCTCAACTAACACCTCCTTTTACACTATAATGGAATAGTGTGGGCGAAAGGAGGAATTGCATCCTATTAGACAAGGTGAGATCAATGATAAGTCATGCGAGTATTCTATTATAATTTTGTGTATACACATTACATATAGTATTATGCAAACTAAATTTAGTGCCGACTAAAGCAGTAACTAGTATTCCATATTATCTTTTGTATGGAAACAAAATCACGTTGTCATATGTGCGAGTATGGGGTTGCGAATATTTTGTTAAGGCTATTTATGGAAACAAACCTGAACCCCATGGAACTAAGTGTATCTTTATAGGTTATCTTATGTAAAATAAAGGATATTACCAATATGGTTCTTTAGATAAGAAATTTATGCTTAAAAAATTTCCTAGCTTTCTTGAAAGTGATCATATCTCTAAAGGAGAGAGTAAGAGAGAGTTAAAGTTCAATGAAGTCTAAGCTCAAGATAAATAAGAGTTATCACCAGAATTGATTCCACAAAGTCCCATGGATGATGAAGTTATAGATACATGAGTTTTACATAGGAGTATAATAGAGGTCATATAAATAGAACAATATGTTTTTCCAGTCACTAAGGATAGTGACTCATTATTAATTAATAATAATGATTTAGTAACCTATACGGAAGAAATAAGTGGAACATAATCTACAAAATGGAAATAATATGTGAATTATAAAATTTATTCCATGTAACAAAACCATTTTTGGGTTTTAGTATATCCTCTAGTGGATGTAAATCACATTGTTTTTCAAGTAGACACTATACATGGATGGACAAGTTAGTTCCTATAAATCATGGATAGTTGTGAAAGGGTTTAAATAGTGTCAATTCATAGACTATAATGAAACATTTTAACCATTTTCCATGTTAAAATCAATTATAATTTAACTTTCCATAAAATATTTCCATACTATGAGATTTTTCATATGTATGAAAAATTAGATTTCCTAAATGGGAACATTTTGGAAGATGTCTATATGACACAAATCGAAGGTTTTATGACTCCAAAGGATGATAAAAAGGTAGAAAAGTTTTAAAGAACCATTTCTGGATTAAATAAAGAATCTAGGTCATGGAAAATTCAATTTTATGAAGTTATAATGTAATTTTGTTTCATTAAAAATGAATGTGAGCCTTATGTTTATAAGTTGTTTAGTGGGAGTGTGGTCATTTTCCTAATAGTTTATGTCAATGGTATACATATTATTAGAAATTAAATACCTATCATATAGTTCATTAAGTACTAGTTAGAAAAATTCTTCTACATGAATTAATTAGGTGAAGAATTATATATTCTTTGGATCAATATCTATCGTGATAGATCTAATAGGATGCTTAGACTAAGTCAAAGTACATACATTGATAAGATACTGAAGAGATTTAGTATGGAATGATCAAAGAGGGGATTGTTTCTAGGGCCATGTATCATTAATATATTCAAGAAAATGTGTCCTCATACACAAATGGATAAATATATAACAGAAATGACTCAATATACGTCAGTGATTATATCGATCTCGTATGTTATGCTATGAACCAGGCCAGATCTCACCTACACCTTAAGTGTGGTATGAAAATATAAAGGTAACCTAAGTGACCACCATAGGATGGTATTCAAGACTATCCTTAATTATTTGAGGCATAATAAGGATATATTCCTGGTATATGGAGGATATAAGAATCTATCCATCAGTGTATATGAATATGCTAGTTTCTAAATAGATCAAGATGCTATGAAATTGCAGTTGGGATAAAACTTCACACTCAATTAAGGTGTTGTGAGCTAGAAGATATTAAAGAAACCCATGGTATCTAATTATATAATGGATTCTAAGTATATTATGTCTTCTAAGGAATTTAAAGAAGTGGTTTGGATATGGGACTTTGTCCAAGAGCTTGATGTGGTGCCTAATAGTAAAGACTATATATATCACACTATATTGTGAAAATATTACTATGATGGATATTATAAAAAACCATGGTCACAAAAGTGGATGAGGCACATACTTTAGAGCTATAATATATTGAGGGATTTTTATAATAGAGGTTTTGTTGCGGTTATTAGAGTTTCTGTGGAAGAAAATGTGGAAGACCACTTAACTAAAGCCTTAACATAGTAGAAACATGATCATATTGTGAGAGCAAGCAGAATAAAATTCATTTCAGTTGGATATAGTCCAAGTGGGAGTCTATTATAGTTGTTTTCCTAGAACCAATTTTTTTTAATTTATATTTCATGTATATTAAAATATGTGAATATTAATTAAATGTATTATTATATATTGTTTATTGTTCTGTATGACTTTAATATAATTATTTCCCAAAGTATTTATCTCATTGAAAAGGGCATAGAAGTTTCCCTATATGATGAGAAACTTAAAATTGAATGAATATATTATTAATAATTATTCTAAGGTCATATAAGGTTTTATTATGGGACACATAATATGTTTTTTTAGGTTCAAGTACCTATAAGAAGATGATACGTCGTATCATGATGTTCACACTTGGTAATCTCCAAGATGATAGATTATCTGAATAGACCCACATCACAAGGTTGGTTATTATGATGGATTTAATGAATATATATGATATTTTTTACATAATTATGAATCTTTAATGATAATATATTTCTTTATTACTTACCCTTCCACCAATTAAAAAATAATAATGATACTTCTTTGAATGTGTGGAATACCCCCTCCATGAAGTGATATGATTCATTTTTCATATATGTATTCCATGGATTATTATAAAATTTTATTTAATGTATAAAATTATAAATATTTCATAATTAAAATTACTTATATTATAGAACCATGACCCCTTTGACCATGGTCAACCTACCAAGGTTGTTCTTGAAATATGAATTGAACGTCCTCAAAATGTCTGACATAAAATTTAACTGATTTATTAATTAAATAAGTCATGGTAATAAATGAAATAAATAAAATAATTATAAATGAACATGAAAATTTTCTTAATAAATTTTAAAAATAATATAATATTTTATTCAGGAGTTAGAGAATGTATGAAATAAGTCTAAACTTGAGGCAATGGATTTTCCTTTTAAATCTTATTTTAAAGTTTTACTTTCAAAATATTTCTATTCCATATCCGGGTTCTTAAAATGGTTAAAAATGTTATTATTTATGCTTAAAATTTTTTTAAAGGTCACTTTAAACAATTTTTTTTACTTTCTTTATAAATTATTAAAAATAATACTTTCAATTTTTTTACATACGACACACTTTTTTCATTTCAGAAAAAGTGTGAAAAGAATTTTTTCTTTTAACATATACGGAATTAATATATTTTCCTACCATCATGAACATTGTTTTATTTTTATATTCCTTTAAAATTATTTAAGGATATTTTCAAAGAAAGGTGTATTCTCAGTATTCTAATAATTTTTATTTAAAAATTTTCAAAATAAATGGATTTTTTTCAAAGAAATATTATAAAGTTCTTTTAAAGAAATTTTCATTTATGTCTATATCTTTTAATGATTCATATTATTTATAGGGAATATAATATAATTACACCATATGACATATTTTTATGGATGGATTATGATCATATTGTTATAATTATTGATGGGGGAAATATTGACATTTCATATGATAGTTTTTAAGTATGAATGGTTATGTTGATTATGTATTATGTATTTATTCATTTCTTTTATATGATGAATACATAGGTCTTTTTAAGTGATGGGTGGGGCCCTTTATAGACCCTTGATGCATTGATAGGTCTCATGAGACAAAATACCTTGGGTATTTGGTGTATTCCTTGACCATTTATATATGATGTCTTAGAACTATGACTTTATGGTAAGATTATTATTGGTACTGGGGTGTGTAGATAAAGAAGATAGATCAAGGTTTTGAAAATTTTATCTTCGTAATAACATAAAAACCACATCAATGGTGATACACATCTAGGTAAATAACCTGAGGATCTTGCATGAAATTATTTAAGCATGAAATTAAATCGAACAAATACATCATTCGATTTTATGAAGTTGGTGAATTCTACTCATAATTAGTGATCGTTTCTCAAAGGAACCAACATCAGATCCATATAGATCATTCAAACACACTTATAAAGCCTATGGGTATGGTGATCATTGATATCCAAGTGATAACTTGGAGAATCGACAAGACCCTTAACATCCCGATGATCACTGCTACATCGTTCCTTTGATCCACAAAGATGAACTTGGATTGGTTCATGGAATGAGAACCTTCTCTCACTTAGATATGAGAGTGATGAGAGACAATTCCTTAAATTCAGGTGTATGAATAGTACCTTGAATTTGAGATTTATCCTACTTTAATAGCGAGGTAAAAACACCTAGAAAATCATCTATGACCCCCAAATATATATTACCTACTAACTAATCCATAAATGACATCTTATAACCTATTTACTATTTCATAAACTTCATTTATATTTTTATCACTTACTTTTAATATAATAAATATATTACATGATACAAGTGAGTCATTAACTCAACTCATTAATCTTGTAAATATTAAATGAACCTTGAATATTAAAAAATATTCATTCATAAAATATGTTTTTGTGTACCTTCAAAACTAGTAAATACATTAAATAACTAAATTAAAATCCAATTATTATATATTCTAATAATAATGAATTTATTTATTTCTTGGTGATCATTTAAACCCAGACATCTCTAGGACCCCATGGTGGTGCCCACCATGTCCTCTACTCACATTCATAATAATAGGTCATACTTTTGAATATGTTAAGTGTGTGACTATCTTGGAATTTATTATGATAGCATTGAGTACTAATAACTGACCAAAAGAAGAGTCTGACAACCCATCAGGGATATAAAGAATATAATTTACAACCATAACAATGGAAAGCTCCTTTGAACACACATTGTGTAATATAATCTCTTTGTCTTGTGGTATCTCATAAAGTAGGACACACATTTTGTGTCATCATCCTTTCTTGATTCATTATTTTTTAACCTACTAGATAGACATACCTTCTTTTTCCATGGACATGGATTTAGTAAATAGTACTATTATCCTGATCAACTTGGCCTAATATATCACTTATTTTCAAAAGTAACAAATTATATATTTTCCATTCAGTAAATTGCGTAACACCAATGATGCACCCAACATAATAACCATTTCCATTTTTATTCAAATAAGGAAAAAGCGTCAAAAACATCCAAAAATAGCCAAAAAACAGCCAAAAACAACCAAGGAAAAGAGACTACGGAGGTCTAAAATAGTAAAGATCGAGGGCATCCCCTCTAATGATGTCGATACCTTTTGTTTTCAGACATTGAGGGGTATGAAAAAGGAAAGCCTCTGGGCCTGAAGATACAATTGAAGCAAGGTAGTCAGCAACTTTATTTCCCTTGCGTCAAGTATGAGAAACTTTTTTGGTATTGCCAAGGAGACCCTGACACCTCCAGATGATGTACTCAATAGACCAAGGGATGCTCTTGATTCCATGGATAGCATTAGAAAGGAGCATGGAATTGGTTTCCACCTCCACTAGAACCACACCCCTTTGGTTGCATTCATGGAGACCTGCCAACATGGTCTTCACCTCTGCAAGAAAAGGTGTGCCCTGCCCCAACAGAATGGAGAAAGCAAAAATAACTGAGTCGTTGTGATCACAAACGAGGCCCCCTCCACTAACGGTACCCGCAAGATAAGATCCTTCAGTATTAATCTTGAATCCGTAACGCGGGGGGGGGGGGGGGGACCAGCGGACCCAATGACTAGAGTGTAGAGCAGGGGTCAGAGAATGATTACGTACGGTGGGAAGAAGACGATGTAGAGTGGGAGCCTCCCTCCAAGAACTGAGAACAACTTCCATATCAAGAAATAGGCTCTTAATGCGGAAGATGATGGAACGAGCAGAGGAGGACACCCCTTCGTGCAAGTACACGTTACGAGCCTGCCACAAACTCCAGCATCCGGCGTGGAACACCAAAGTGCGCGCTCTTCTCTCCGGACCCTCCGCACCTGAGCCGTGAAACCATCGGGTAAAGAAGGACTGATCCTCCATGTTGGGAATAGAAAAACCAGTGAAAGCACCAAATAAAGTCCACACCTCGCACACCCAATCACTTTCAAAAAACAAATGATCCGAAGATTCCTACTTGTGCTGCTTACAGCAAACACATTTGGAGGCCATGCTCACCTCGCACCTTTTGATGTTCTCATTTGTAGGAAGGCCTCTATGATGGATTCTCCAAGAAATGAAGTTAAATTTTGTGGGGATAGATTTATCCCGCAACACATCGCTCCATGAGACCTCCACTGATAGCATGACAGACACCCGACGGTAGTCTTTGGATGTGAAGATTCCAGGCGGCGATGGGGTGAATACACACAGATCGGGAGCTGTGGTCAGATCAATGAGGTAAAACAGATCCTCTTTGTTATTTTTAAGGACAACACCAATTAATGGCAGGTATTTTCTGGCCTCTTGGAAGGAAATTTTGGTGACAGGGCACCCCGGGAAACCAATAGTCTCTCTACACCAATTGTCATGCTAGAAGGATGTGTCGCCTGTGCCGATGATCCAACGAGTGTAAGGTCTGAGGTCGTTCACCAGAGGAAAAATCTCATGTTATAAAGGGGAGGCATGCCCAACCCAACCATCCCCATTCCCAACATAACATGCATGCATATTCAAACCCCATAATGTATGATTCTCCAGCACTTCCTAGGCCATTTTCACATGCATGCAGGAAAGGGTATCCTGGACATTTCGGACACTGATACTGCCTTCCTTAACAGGCTGCTCCATTCTAAGCTAGGAAACCCAGTGCCTTCGGCCCTCGTTCTTAGGGTCCCATATGAAACTAGCAAAAATCTTGTCCATGGTACGGATAACTCCCTTGGAAACCTTAATGGCAGAAAGGGCGTGAATCAGGGTGGCCATGAGAACACTATTAACCAAGGATATCCTACCTCAAAAGGAAAAGAACCGGTTCTTCCATTTGAGGACCCTGTCCATGATTTTACAAACAATGGAATCAAAATCCCAGATGTGCAGAGGCCTCATCGAGATTGGGGCTCCAAGATACAACATGGGAAGATTACCTTTGTGCATGCCCAGGATGCTTCCCACATTGATGATACGCCTGTCAGAGCAATTGTTAGAGATATAGAAGTTACTCTTACTTTTGTTGATAATCCAACCGCTCAAGTGACAATACACCTCCAAATCTCTGTTCAGGCCACGCACAGACATATTGGAAGTGTTGAGGAAGAAAATGGAGTCATCTGCGAACATAAGATGGGAAATATGTGGGAATCGCATCCTTCTTCGAAAGGGAAGGATCATATTTCTGGCAAGGTTCCTGTGTATGAGGTGGCTGAGTACGTCCTGAGTGATGATAAATAAGCTCAGCAAGATTGGGTCTCCTTGGAGAAGCCCCCAGATCGCTTTAAAGAAACTGAACATTTTACCCATGAACGAGATTGACATCTGGGATGAACTATAGCAACGAAATATGATATCAATATTCCATTGAGAGAGACCCATACCTATGAAGACTTTGATTAAGAAGCTCCACTCCACACAGTCGTAGGCCTTTCTCATATCCACCTTAACCTCCATATTGGAACAACGTGATTTAACATTGAGATCCCTTAGCATTTCTTATGCCAAGCCGATCGCCCCCTGGATGGAGCGTCTTTTAACGAAGCCATGATGTTCCTTGGAGATGCACCTGGGAAGATAGGTGGACAGCCTTGTGTTTATAATGCCTGCGAGAATTTTGTATGGAATGTTGCATATTCTGATCAGACGAAACTTCTCTAAGGATGAGGGAGACCTGGATTTGGGAATGAGAACCATGGTTGTTGCACATGCCACTCTGGGAATAGGTCCACCCCTGAAAAAGTCTTGGATAGCAGCAATAAGGTCCCCTTTCACTATGTCCCACGAAGCTTTGTAAAAACCTCTGGGGAAGCCATCAGGACCCGCCACGCTGTCAGGGTTCAGGGCCATCATGGATTCTCGTATTTCATCCTCATGTGGAGTACCACTCAGGGTGTCATTATCACATGAAGAGAAGATAGACTGAAGGTTTTAGAGGAGGCCCATGTCGCCCCCTGTATACCCATTTGGAAAAGTGTTGCTAGGACCAACAAGAAGGCCATGGAAGCGAGAGTATGCAAGAGCCCCAACGACCTCCCTATCATCCGTGAGAGATCCATCCCCTAGCTTAATGTTCGGCTTTATCCACATTTTCTTCTCCTTAAGACAAGCGTTGGGAAAAGCTGTATTCTTATCACCCTCTTTGAGCCAATGAATCCTGGGCTCCTCCCTGGCCTTATGTTCCTACCTCATGAGTATGTTTGTGAGAAGCTCCTTCTTTCTAGCAATCTCCTCAAAGATCTGATCATTAAAATCCTCCTCAAGACATCTTTCAATACGATCAACCTCCTTCATGACCTCATCGAGAGTTCTGTCTAACATTGTAGAATCCTTTTCCCAGGATTGGAGACTTTGCTTTAACCATCTAAGTTTGTTGTGAAGAGATCACCATGTATGGCCCTGGACAGGGAGGGCCCAGGAGTCCCGAATCAGATCACTATATCCTGCGATGTTAGTCCAGTGATGATAAAACCGAAAGTGGCTATGATGGTCCTGGTCAGACGATAGTGATATGAGGAGCGGGGAATGATCTGATAGACCACACATCAAATGCATAACTCGGGTGTTCGCATAAGAAGATATTGCAGACATGTTGGCCAGACATCGATCCATACGACTCCAGGACCTATGGGGACCTCGCTGGTTGTTGCACCACATGAAGTGATCGCCTGAAAAACCAAGATCCATGAGACCCTTTCCCGCCACGAATTAGGAGAAAGCGAGGCCAACCTTCCTGTTAAACGGACCTATACCCCTGCATTCCTCAGGGTCCATAACTACATTTAAGTCCCCTCCCCCACGATCCAAGGGAGATTACCAGGATCAAAGGAATTGAGATCACTCCACAATGACTCCCTGAGCTGAGAGTCACAGCTTCCATAGATGAAGGAAATGAAGAAGGAGCGGGGTTTGAGGGTAACCTTCACAGTGATGCACTGGTCCTCATCTTGGGAGAGAAAAACAGAGGCACTTCGGTGCCAGAATATCCATATATGCTTGTTGGTCGGTTTGACATGCGTGTAGCCATGAATTTTAAGTTTTCTGGAGAACTCGGATATCTTGTTTGGGTGTTTCTTGTGCTCAAGGATGGAAACTACAGAGACCTTGTGTTTGGAACACTCTGAAGACAGGAAATCCATTTTTACATGAGCTCACATACCTTGAGAATTCCAGATGAGAAGGTGAGTCATTGGAAATTGTTGGATCTGGGACTGGACCCAAATTGCATGGCCTGAAGAAAATGGAGGGACGAGCGACCCTTGAGTTTCCTGGATTGTGATCTGGTGCGGACACCAGAGCCATATGTTGGAGAAGGAAGAGGTGATGGGACGCTGTTTTGGAATAGGGCTTCTGGTGTCCCCCCTTTGCATAGTAAAAGGGGCTCTCGCGCCTGATTGTCCAACACCCCCTGGAGGTCTGCCATTAAGAGAAATGGGGAGGGACTTAATGAGGAGGAAGGTTCGTCAAAGCAGAAACCCAGAGGTACTATCGCACGAGAACAATCCACCTTCCTTGAGCTGCTACGATCTAGAGCCGATGGAGGCCAGGGCGGTAGGCCCAGGGGATGCACAAGGGTAGGAGGAAGGCCATCTCCTTGGACCAGGGGAACACACCACGGAAGAAAAGGCACCAGGTCCCGGCTCACCTCACTGTCTACCTCCAAGATAGGTGCCGAAGGAGGACCACTAGCATTGACATTAAAAGGAGACACCACAATCGATATGTTGGGCATGGTTCCCATGGAGCGCACCATAGACCGGACGTCGAAGGAAGGGAATGAGCTAGCACCACTGGGCGAGGAACGAGGGGGTGGGAGGCGCCGCCTAGCCTAACAAAAGCGATGACACATCTGAAGGGAGTGACCCTGAATGAGGCAGTGAGAATAGAAATACGAGAACACTGGATAGGAAATCGCTTGAGGCCAGCAAAAGGAATCTTACACCCGAAGGTCGAGAATCTCCAACACGGGCAGGGAGAGGTCCAGTTCAACGAAAATCCCAGCCACAGATGCCTTCGTGCTGTAGCTGGTCTGGGGATCCGAGCACAGGAAACCGCCTAGGGAATCACAGATAGCATTAAGGAAACTATCATTTTGGAAGGGGAGCAGAAGCCCCGGAAGATGAATCCACACCGCCGTGCGAGCGCTCTCCTTCCCCAATGCGCATCCAATGACCATCTGGACAGACTAAAGCTCCAACGTCCCCAGGAACGAGGAGCCCAACACCACGCCTGGAGGAAGTCCTCTTGAGATGCGAGAACCACGCAGAAAAAATTCCGATGTAGAGAAGAGATTCGTGCTGGAAGCCGAAGGCCCCAGGAGGCCACAAAGCGCTGGAAGGCTATGAGCGGGGGATTAGCGCCGCCAAAGCGAGCAAACAGGGTGAGATGCAAGCAAGTTGACGCATTCGAAAACGCCATGACTGGGAGATCCAAAGAGATCCGAGAACCCTCACACGACGATTGAAGCTGCCCCAGGGAGACTGGAGGGAAACAAGGGTCGTCGAAGGAGGGAGCCCCACAAAGCGCATCGCGAAAAGAAGATCGAACGAGGAGCGGGGCGCCGACGAAAGGGGGGCTGAACGTTGCTGGGGAGGAAGGAGCCGCTTCTGGAGGGACGCAAGAGCCAGAGCCACCAGGAACCGAAGCCGAGGCAGGCAGCGCCGAGCAAGCGGATGAGACCACAACGGTCAAAAAAGTTTGAAAACGAGGAGGCGCGTTCTCTGAGGCCATTTTTTCATTTGGGATCCACCCAACATAAGATAACTCTCCATGAAATAGATTTCATGGTTTTCATCTTTCAAAAAAGTTCATAATCATATAGTACACACTGATAATAATCTCAATTCATGAGATCAATACACTTTTTTTTATATAGGAACTACCAATGAAACCCAAAACATGTGGTGTTCCTATTAGCAGGTGAGTCCTCATTATATCCTTTACTAGAGATCACCAAGTGAGAACTTCATGAGAAGAATTCTCAATATATACGGTCCCTTAGTAACTGATTGGAAATCATCATATGTATCTAGTAATTATGATGTATATAGACCATAGGACTTAGTTTTTCGGTTTACTATCATAGTATCTTGAGGTTCTCATTATAGTTGGGAACTTCTATAACACATTGATACAACAAATAATTTAAGGACATTACAATATAAATAGTGGATTTAGAAGTATCAACATTATTATGGTAATAATAAATCATGTATAAATAAATGTACACATGATATGGTAATAAAAAAGTCCTATTTATGTTAGGTTTAGGGATCCCAATTTTATAACACTCACACACTTAAACAAGATCCAACTTTCTAACCATCAAAATTTTATCTCTCACATGATAATATAATGATTCTGTTGAGTTATGACTCCAGTCATTGGGCCTACCTGATTTTCATGTATGGAAAATCTGTTAACTATGACTTAAAATCCTTGAGTGAAAACCTTGAAGAGATGATAAACCCGTGTATATCCTTATATCCTATGTCATAAACTTGAATTCATGGGTAGTACCATTTTCATAAGTTTATAATAATGATAATACTTTACTAAATAATAATCCAATAACTAGAAAAATATTTTTTTTCATATTATACTAATTATTTAGCTACATCATATTCCATAACATACACGATATTTGAAGTTATGGATACCATTAGATTTAATGAGAATATCTCACTCATTTACTTAGGCTAATTGTGATACATGATTAAAATGATCCATATAAATATTAGTTTGTTCCCCTTTATAAACAAATATTCCTTTATCTCCATATACCAAGTATATAATGCCTATACTTTCTCAAGTATTATTAGATATCTCTATCTAGAACTCATTTAGTTATCCTATATTTATGTGACAATTTCCTACCATAATGAATGTGATGGAAATATTATCTATAGTATATAACAAGACTTAAGTGATATAAGCATTATAGAAGCATATGGAACTCTACTCACCATCTTAATCTCTTACTATTTATTATAAATGTATTCATTGAGATATTTATTCCATGTTACATTGGTAAAAATTATCTCTTGAATTTTTCCAACATGTATTTTTCAATACTTTGTCAATATATTTTCTTTGAATTAGTATAAGTAAACCTTATATATACCTTCGTAGATATTGTTCCCTAGAACATGGGTTACTAATGTAAGTCAATCTCTATAGAGTTTCTTTCATTATAATATTAGCTAAATGCAAAACTAATAAATTTTTCTATGTTTTGTAAAACATGTTTCACTTGGAAGAAAATGGAACTACCACTAACCTCTTATAGAAACATGGAAAAAATTCATTCCAAATGAATATTATATGATCATGTTGTATCATATAGAATCCTTCCAAGAAATGTGGTCTTGACATCAAATTATTAATATAATGATCATAGAAAGTAGTTATAACAAGTATAATTCAAATGGATTGAGCATGATAATTGGTGAAAAGGTTTCATCATAGTCTATTTCTAGACACTAATGTTTAAACCTTTGAACTATTAATATTTTATAATTGGTCCAAACTTTACTATTCATGTATTTTTTCCTCTTAAATACCCATAGAAGTATCAATATGTGAAACATATAAAATACCAAGCAACTGAACTTTGGTTCATGTAATTCATAATAACTTATCATTTTAACTCATTTCCCTTTTCTGATTCATGTAGGAATCATTATTCTTATTAAATAATATATCACCCACCATGGTGAACATAAAACCATCTATCTTGGTTCTATTTTTCCTATGTAGTATGTGTCTCTAGAAGATTTATTTTCATGAACTTTCGTAGAATGTGTTCCCTATTCCAACTATCTATGTATCTCTAACCTTGACTTAAACTGAGTCAATATTTCTCCCACTATGTCAAATAGATATGTGAATCATTTTATAGAAATATAGTTTATCACTTTACTATAACTTTTATATCATATTGATTTTTAAAATATCATATATGAACTATAAGATAATAACATAGATTCACTTTTTGTTTTTCATGATGTAAGTTTGCTTATTGACTTATCCTTAAAAAACTCTTTGTATCTAAACACATGTTATTATGACATAATGTATATTTCATACTATAAATCATGTGATATCCATTTTCCATTATATTTAGAATATTCTTATGGAATAAAATCACTACTTACAAAGCATGTCTTGAAAATATAATTGAATATTTTTCAATGCATATAAGTCTCATCATTAATTCTCTTTTTACTAACATCATGAATATAATGTGTATAAAAAAATGTGAATTTAGTAATTCCTTCATTATACATCTTAATGATCAATTTTTTCATATAATAATCATCATCGATCCTCATTTTACTAAAAATATATCTTTGATTTGTATTAGTAAACATTAGTTTAGGAATTAATTCTCTCTACATTTTTAATGATCAATGAATGCATGGTAAAGATATTATTCGGCCCACAAAACCGAAGAAACTCATATATTTTAACCATTTATGTTCATTACTTACCTTTTTAAATTCCTTCAAACTATTAAAGTAATATCATGGAGTATATAAATTTAACTCTAGATTCTCCTAGGAATAGTTCACACTCTCTATCTGAACTAATTCTAAAATCTTTATAGGTTACATTTATTTTTATATGTTTCTTTTTTCAAAACTAGATAAGCTAATGTGTGGATAATACTGAAATTTTTTAGCTATAAAGATTATAAATACCATAATGGGTATATTTTTGATGACTACTTTCAGTTTTAGTAGAAAAATAATTATCTTGTTAGAATAAGTTATTTAAATCTTACATTTTATATTCATCATATATTGCCAATGATTCAAGAATTTCTGAACTATTATTTAAGTATGATACACCATAATTGGTATTCATTACAAAATGGAATAATGTATCCTTATGTGAAATAGACATGTGATATAATTTTTTTGGTGATACTTAATAAAATTTCAACTAGAATCAATAAACACATCAATTAGAAGTTGTGTACTTCTAACCACTAACTTAGGAATCAACCTCTTTTAGCTACTTATAGAATTCACCGTACTTATTATAATGTTTCTATACTTACTTTGTTACTATATTTGAATAAATATTTGTGACACACATTCAATATCTAATACCCAATAAGTAAAAAATATTGATATAATGGTGAATATAAACTAAGTTGAAGCCTTTTCTTTCTTCTACTTAAATTCTTTTTATTTTATCTTCCATAGTCATATCTCACAACATGTGAGGAAAATAACCTCTTGTATTTTGATTTTACTCTTTTCTTTTATGTACAATGAAAATTTTACTTTGGTGTCACACATTACATTGTCCTTTTTGTCTTATATTTCAACTTTTTCACTATAAGAATTGAATATTAATTTTTCTTTAAATTCTTATATTCTTGGTGAAGCTTTCCCAAAAGTCAATGAAGTTGTTTTCTCCATAATTTTTTATTTTATAATCCTATATGAAACTAGAGTAATTATTTGATAAGGATTTAATAATGGGATGTATTAAAAGATCATGATACATCTTATAATTTACACATGTTCAGTGTAATCATCATCACATTCATTTCTCACTTCACTTTCTATACATAGGATTCTCAGAGATGAGACAACATGTGAAAGCATCACTACCTTGATGTTTTTTCATAACACTTTAGACATTGATGATAAAATTATGAGGTAAACATAAGATACATTATTCATGTGTCTACTTTAAGATTATTTTTCACCCAAACCTATTGAGGTGATTTAATGGGTAGGGGGAATCCGAGATGTATAATTCTTTATTTCATAGTACTTTGCACAACAATATGTATTAATTTTATATATTTAAACTAATTGAGATATGTTTTTTTCTATAATTAATCATAGTGATCTTGTGGTATTTTTACCCATTATTGTTGAAAACCTAATTATATTAGTAATTTTATCTTGATTGCAATTTATTACGCATTTTAGATTTTATTTTCTTAAAAACATCCCACTATTTTACCGAACCCTAGTAGCCCTCAAATTCTAGATTTGAAATACCCAATCACTTGATTATTCTAGTGGTAAGGATACTTAAAGACTCTCCTCATATTCCATGTTATGTATATTCCCCTACTTTGAGAGTTTCAAGGTAGGATTTTAGTTGTCCAACTGCATTAATTTGTGGCTCCTTGAATTGATGAGTGAAGTCCCAACTTCTAGAAATCATAACTTTTATTTACTTAATGAATTTCCTCTAAATATGAAAAAAAAAATCAAGTTATGGATATTTATTTATTTCCAAATTTAGTTAATTTTACCCTCCTCTCTCATAATAACTCCCTAGTAGTAGGAAGCACCCTCAACTAGGGCTGATGAGCACCTAATACACCCAATTTTGTTCAAATTCAAGTAATGGAAGGCATTACAACTTAATATTTCTTTAATAGGTTTTATTATTAGATGATAAATAAAATCACTTTTCTATTTAACATTCTCATACTATGTGATCATGCTCACAACATAAAAATTAATTAAATAGAAAACATTCATTGCATCTTAATTTCTTTTATCTATGCATTCTCATTTATTATTCCTTTTGATCATGTAAATATATGCACATTCATAAAATAATTGTAAACCATGTATAAATAAATAAATAACATGATTTATCTTGATAATTTAACATTACCTAATCCATTGAGTGTAAATAGGTAAATCATGACCCTATGAGTTATTACCTATGTCGTGTCTGACTCATGTTGCAACTCGCACCCTTGAATAATGTATCCATGTCTCCTCCCAAACTTCACCAAATCTTAGTACGGTCCACATCTAGTTTTATCCTTAACATTATACATAAACACTCTATAATTCTTAAAACACATGCATAATAATTCGATGGACACACAAGATCTTATAAATATAATTTGGGAGAGGGATTATGTGTTGAACTTCATTTACCTATTAAACATACAAAAATTAATAAATACTCAAGATCAGTCAACATGAAAATCAAATGCATAATAAAATTTAATTTGTAATAAATTTTACTCAAGAGAAATTAAAATTAATTAAAATAACTTATTATAATTTTAATTAAAAAAATATATGTTTCATGATCCCTGAAAAAAATTAAAAAAATTTAAAAAAATTCTTTTAATGTTTGAATTTTTTTTATAAAAACATTGGGCCCCTGGGTAGCTTATAAACAATGAAAAGGGGTTCTCATCCATTTCTAGGCCCGAATGGGGTCAGGCTGGTAGGGTAGGACCTGACTTGATCCCGCTACTAGACTAGTTGTTGGGAGGATCCCCAAACAACAACATAGGAGGGTTACTGGTAGAGGGGGCAGTGACGCCTTCCAATTCCCTTATATATATAATTTGTTTTTTAATCCTTCTCGAGTTGGCTTGGGTTTTTATCAAAGCATGTTTCCCCTTTTGGGTAGTTGGTTTACATGTGAGGATAGCTTAACTTCCCAATTTAAAATTATTTTTTGTTTTATTTCTTTATTTTTTTTAAAGAATACTCCTTAAAATTTTGAAAATAAATTAATGTTCCACAAATGTGTGGAATCACACTCCCCATTTAGAAATATTCCATCCATGTAGCACCCTAAAATTTTTATGTTATATTTCTCTTAAATACATTCTAGTAATAGCCTATATTTCATAAAGCACTGAGTTTCTTTGAAACAACACTTGGTTATTTATAAGAAATCCATATCCTAGCCATTGAACTTAAATTTTCCACTTGTGTGTTTTGAATTTTGAAAATCTGGCATACACAGTTGTGTTCAGGATGATATTTAGAGTCTCATAGAATTAACTTAATTGTTGGTGAATAGTAACCTACCCTTATGAATAGTAACCTACCCTTATGAATATAAACTTACCCTTATGAATATTAATTTTACTCTTATTAATGGTATCCATACCCATGAAGGTATAAATAGATTTAGGCACCTTAAAAATGAAGATGAATATTTTAAGTGTTTATATTTTTTGATTAAATAATGATTTTAATTAAATATTTAATTAATCATATTTAGAAAATTATTTTTGAAAAATGGAATTATTTTTTGGATTCTACACGTTGAAAAATGGTAAGGGGGAATTTTTGGTATTTTTCTAAAATACTTGAATTTTTTATGAATAGTGAAATACCGTAATTTACAAAATAAGCTAAATACACTAATTATAGAGTCATGTATGATGTTCTGCTGATGTAAACCCAATTTATTAGGATTCATATGATAAAATTACTATTCATGGTCATGGAATACTAACTATTTCTGGTCTTGTGAGAAATAATAAATTAATGAATACAACATAGAGAAATCCCCTCTTTCCTCCACTATATAAACCACCCCTCACCCCCTCTTCCTCCCACACCACTCAAGCTTCAAGACTTGCCTAAATTATGCTAAAATATCTCCCTAACCTCCTCCCCCACGTCCAAGACCTTCTGTTCTCACCAAAAGGCCAAAAACATAGTCTTCAAAGAGTTTATCAAAGAGGAGTACTCAAGAGGCGAACCTCTCTTCCTTTTTCATTCAATTCCTTTTACAAGTTCCATTATTTTGTTCTCTCTTCTCACCTCACCTCATCCAAATTCCATAATAATTCCAGTACCATACATGTAATGGATTTTCATTATTATAATGTAATATTTCATCATAATCTCTCTTTTTTCCTTTCCTTTTATACTATAAATGCAAACACCGTCCGAAATGTGTTAATTTATCACACTCAAGGAAGACGAGTTTTCAATTTGCATTACTATATTCAATACTGGTTGTAAAACCATTTAAATGGTTGAACCAGATCATAATATATGTATTTTATCTTTTTTAATGTTCTGTAATCCTTACACAATCATAATATGGAGTGATAATACAAAACAAGTTCATTGTGCACAAAACCACCAAGCCAAATCCAAGCGTTTATGATTAACTCATCGAATGAGTCATCCTCAAGGTATATAAATAGAGTCATTATAAGATAATATATATATATTTACTATCACTAATAATATATATTAACAATTCTGGACGTTTAACCACATTTCAAATGAACTTCCCTTCATGAATTCAAGTAAATGAATCATGAAAACCAAAGAAGAAAATGATTCCAAAATAATAAAATTGAATATATTAAACCCATAAAAAGGAAACTAATGAACCTAATAAGGTTATAAAATATCAATTAAATGTTTATTAGGTTATTTAAATATTAATTAATGAATCTAAATTTGATTATTCATGTCGTTAAGAACTATCAAAAACACCTTCGAGCATAAGGTAAGGGACCATCTCTCTCACTTTTGTTCAAGAATCTCTCCTATGTTGTGCTCTTTTATTTTTAATAACTAATGATGGGGTATGTTTTTTCACCTCCCCCATACTTATATTATGATATATAAATAATGGGATACCCCTTTACCTCTCATTAAGCCCTCACAAGAACACTCGTTACAATGCCGAAATGTTTGTAAGGGGTTTTCTCATCTCACTTTCAATTCTGTGGTATTTCAATTGTTCACCTCTTATTTATTATACATGGTATAGGTGTGCTGAAATTTGATATATATTATCATGATTATCTTTATATTCATGGTATTATGTGATTAATTTGGTGGTTATTAACTTTTGGTCATATGACTCAATTGATTACAACCTGGTAATGAGCTTTGTCTCAATTTTCACTTTGTTGTGACTTGCTTAATATTGTGCACCTACTCTTTCTTATGTGGTGTACCTAATGACCATTTGAGATCACTTTTAAATTGAAATTATATTCCATTTAAATTTACATATTCTCATATCATGGATGTAATTATTATCTAAGTCTTATACCATTTTACGTACGGTATTTATTTTGAATGTGGTTTTGACTGTGGAAATATTAATGACTCTGTATCCTCTATTTTATACGGATAATGTAAATGCATATTGATATTGTTTTGAATATATGTATAAAGAATGATCTTGACATGCAGTGGTGGGTGGGGCCTTCTACAGCCCCTTGATTCATCGACAGGTCTCATGAGACAATCAGTTTGGCGATAAACCCTTCGAGTTTGTTTCTAAAAATCAGACGAGTTTATACCCACAAAACTAAACCATTTTTGACATTATTATGGTATCATGTGCGAGATACATGATGTCCAATTAATAAGAATTCTATTTATTCATTATCATTTATTACTATCCATGAGGTTTTAACTTTGAAAAAAATCTATGGATGCAGTTTCATTCTCAGTTTATTAATGGCGTGAGTTTTTCATTTACGCACCATGACATATTGATTACGTCAAATTGTTTACAATTTAGTTATTATTGATTCGTGATTCTGCCATTTTAACCCTTACTTATAATTAGATCTCACCCCTTTCATTTTTTTACCTTCAACAATTTATGAAGAGGAGATTATTTATTGAGCTCTGTGGATGCAATTTTTAGTTTTTGTTATGTTTGGTATTTTGTAACCTTTTCCAATGAAATTTGAGTTACATATATGTATATAGTTTCCTAAAGAATACTAAACTGATCATTCCTTTGGGATTTATTTCTTTCTAACCATGTCAATGTACTTAGTAATGCACTAGATCCAGTCTAGAGGGGCCAGGGTGTTACAGTTGGTATCAGAGGAAGTTTAGTAGAAAACTTGGAAACTAGATTAGGAAATGTATATTAGGGGAAAAATCCCTAAGGTAGTATTTGAACATAAATGTACAAGAACTTCCTGGTATTTTGGTAAGGAATATATTATGTGAATATTTCTAGAAAATACATCTCTTTCTGGATACAAACAGGTAGAGGTGGCTCTGGCACAGATGTACCTAGGAGTGAAAGCTCCGACAAGGAGTTTCGAGTTTGACTCGGGGTATCCTAGTACACAAAAATGGGCCTTGTTTCACTCTTGGTATTTACACTAACATGGGATATGATTAGGAAAATTCACATTTTCTTTACAAGTAATTATGAAGGATTTTAATGTAATTTTTTCCTCATAGAATACATGTTTATGAGATTAGTTATGCATATAATTTCAATCTATGTTCAGTGATTTTATATTCGATATTCATAACATAATCTAGTGTATTACATTATTTCGAAATGGAGTCTAATGGAATAAGGGGAATCAATACTCGTGGGAAATTTAGGAATCTCCCTACTGAGAAAGTCAACACAGTCAATGTTGGATTAGATCAGATCATGAACATATTGGGACAACTTACTTAGGTTGTAACTAATAACCATTCCACACCTGTGTTAGAACATTTCATGAAGTAGAAGCCCCCATCTTTTAGTGGGAATACTAATCTAGTGGTTGCTGAGCAATGGATCAAGTCCCTTGAAAATATATTCATGTAATTAATATGCAATGAAAATGAAAAGGTAGTAATGGTAGTATATTGTCTCAAGGGAGATTCTGATCAATAGTGGTCCTTTATTTAGAATACCATGGAGGAATAAGAAATATAAGATATGTAATGGAGGACTTTTAAGGAAATATTCTTCGAAAAATATTTCCCTCGTGAGCAACGACCCGAAATGAAGAGGAAATTCCTTGGCTTAAAGAAAAGGGAAGAAGATAGTGTTGCAGAGTATGAGGCTATCTTCACAAGGCTATCCAGCTATGCTGTAGATTATGTACGTGACTCAGAAGACAAGATTGATCATTTATTTTAAGGTTTTAATCCATGTCTTCAAAGGGAACTGTATTCTCAAACATTTTCATCATATGATGAAATTGTATCAAGTGTCATCAAAACAGATAAGAAATTTTCTAGATTAAATTTGTTCAAGGGAAACCAAGATAAAAAGTAGTACTCTAATAACCAAGGGAATTTTGAAGCTCCAAATAAGAACAAGGGAAAGAAGAAATTCCCATTATGCGAGAACTGTGGAAAGAATCATCTCGAGAAATGAGGGAAAGGCATGCGAGTCTGCTATAAGTGTGGAGAAAAGGGTCATCTATCTAATGAATACAAAGGGAAGAAACAATTTTATGATGTTCAATGCTACAATTTTAGAGATATAGGACACTATGAAAATGAGTTTCCTAAGCACCAAGGAAACATGCCTCAAGAAAAGGGCAAGAGAGAAAGGGAGAGCTTATACGATTACAACCACAGAAGTTGAAGTTCCTAATGATGTGGTGGAAGATAATTTAATTGTTTCCTCAAACATAGCCAACACTTTATTTGATTATGGATCATCACATTCATTTATATCTTCCAAGTTTTCCAAGAAAATTTTTCATGTCAAATTTGATTTAATAAAGGAGTTATCAGTCATAACTCATAGGGATGTATCATTGCAACAAAGGCATGACAACTAGTTCACTTTGTGACACATAAACGTGATTTAGTTTTTAACCTTATCACCATACCAATGACTAGATTCGATATAATTATAAGTATGAATTGGGTGTCAAATTATGATGTGAAGATTTATTACAAGAAGAAGGAAGTTACAATAATTGAAAATGGTGTAGAATCCCCAATTTTTAGAGTAGAAATCTCACCAATTGATTCTTATCTAGATCCACCCCCAGTAGCTCTATTGAATGCAATTATTGGAGAAGAAGAGAACCCAATGTCTATGGGTGAGGAAAGAAATATTCAAATAGAAAATGTACATATATTGGAAGAATACATTGATGTACTTCTAGAGGATTTACTTGGACATCCTCTAGAGCAGGAAGTTGAGTTCTCTATTGATTTAATTCCTGGTGCAAGACCTATATCAAAGACCCTTATAGAATGGCCATTGTGGAATTAGTGGAGCTAAAGAAACAAATAGAGTATTTGAGTGAAAAATAATTTATTTGACCTAGTGTTTCTCCATGGGGATACACTATCCTCTTTGTCAAGAAGAAAGATAGATCCATGAGGCTGTGCATCGATTACAGGGAAATCAATGCTATTACAATAAAGAATAAGTATCCTCTACCATGAATTGATGATTTATTTAATAAAATTAATGGAGCACAATACTTTTCGAATATTGACCTTTGAAATAGATATCATTAGCTGCGTGTGAAGAAAGTGGATATTCCTAAGACAACATTTCGAACCAGGTATGGGCATTATGAGTTTACTGTGATGCCTTTTGGACTGACTAACTCACCCTTTGTTTTCATGGATTTAATGAATATAGTTTTCAAGGAATATCTTGATAACTTTGTTTTAGTATTCATCGATGATATCCCGGTATACTCAAAAATCTACGAAGACCATGAGAATCACCTACCGAATATTCTAAAGACTCTTAAAAGAAATTAATTATATGGGAAGTTTAACAAGTGTGAATTCTGGATTCAATCAGTTTATTTTCTAATCCATATTATCTCTAAGGATGGAATCATAGTTGATCTTGTGAAGGAAAAGTCAATCCAAGAATGTCCCAAGCCAATGAACATAACTGAGGTACCCGGTTTTATTGGCTTAGCAAGTTACTATCGGCGTTTTGTTCAGAATTTCTCCTGACTGGCTAACCCACTAACCAAGCTCACACGTAAAGGGGTTAAGTTTGTATGGATGAAATAATGTATATAATTCTATCAATAATTGAAAAGAAGAAAGGTAAATTCTCTGATTTCGACTCTTCCATCTGAAAATGAGAGATTTGTGATATACAACGATGCATCAAAGAATGAACTGAGTTGCGTCCTTATGCAAAACGATAAATTTATTGCTTATTAATCAAGACAGTTGAAGACTCATGATAAAAATTAACCAACTCATGATCTTGAGTTATCAGCTGTAATCTTTGCTTTGAAAATATGGAGACATTATCTCTACGGAGAAATATGTGAGATTTATATGGACCACAAGAGTTTGAAATAAATTTTCACACAAAAATAACTCAACATGAGGCAAAGGTGATAGATTTAGTTACTCAAAGATTATGATTGTTCAATACACTACCACCCAGGAAAGGCGAATAAGGTGGAACATGCATTAAGCAGAAAATATCACGGACTCTTAACCCAAATGAGGATTTAAAGAGATATTATATTCATTGATCTACTAAAGATGGATATGAGAATTTTTAAATAAGGGGAAACATATTTCCTATTTCAAATGAATGCTAAACCATACTTATTAGGGAAGATAAAAACCTCTTAATATGATGATGAGAACCTGCACAAGAAAATTAATGCTATCAAGAATGGGAGATTGGCAATCTTCATGTATGAAGAAGGCGTTTTGAAATTTTGGAAGAGGTTATGTGTTCCATTAGTACTTGAGCTAAAAAGGGAACTATTAGAAGATGCTCATAGATCAAATTTCTCTATACACCTGGGTAGCACAAAGATGTATAGAGATCTAAAGGAATATTTTTGGTGGGATAATATAAAGCGGGAAATTGCTGACTACGTGTCAAGGTGTCTAGTTTGTCAACAAGTGAAGGTAGAGAGACAAAATCCTAGAGCATTGATGCAACCTCTACCTATTCCTATGTGGAATTGGGATAACATTATGATTTATTTTTTCACCAGACTACCGAGGACACCTAGAAGGAATGATGCAATATGGGTAATTATTGATCATCTCAAAAAATCAGCACATTTCATTCTTATAAGAGAGGATTTACCACTTGAGAACCCAGAAAGACTTTATATTAATGAAGTTATAAGACTGAATGGTGCACCTATATCTATTATGTCTAATCAAGATCCCCGGTTTACATAAAAATTCTGGAAAAGTCTCCAGAAGGCTTTGAATACTGAGCTTCGTATGAGTATTACTTATCACCCCCAAACCGATGGATAGTTTAAAAGAACTATTCAAACTCTAGAAGAAATGCTGAGATCATGCTCTCTTGACTTTAAAGGTATGTGGGATCAGTACTTTCCATTGGTGGAATTTTTCTACAATAATAGTTTCCATTCTAGTATTCAAATGGCTCCATATAAAGAATTGTATGGAAAGAGATGTCGAAATCCAACTTTCTGGGATGAAGTTGGTGAGAGGAAACTTATAGGCCCAGAACTTATTGAAGATACCATGATAAAAGTGAAGACAATCCAAGCCTGTATTAAAGAATCCCAAAGTTGACAGAAGAGTTATGTTGACAACTGGAGAAAGGATTTGGAATTCCAAGTGGGAGATCATGTCTTTCTGAAAGTATCTCCATGGAAGGGTGTATTAAGGTTCGATAAGAAATAGAAACTGAGCCCTAGGTACATCAGACCATTTGAAATTCTAGAAAGAATCAGAGATATAGCTTACCATTTAGTAATGCCTCCAATTCTCTCCAATGTTCATGATGTGTTCCATGTGTCATTGTTGAAGAAATACATGTCTGGCCCAATGCATGTACTCACATATGAAGAAATAGAACTGGAACCTAATTTTTCATACTGTGAAGAGCCTATAGGTATCCTTGACACGAGGGAGCATGTATTGAGAAATTGGAATACTCATCTAGTAAAGGTTCTTTGGAAAACCCAAAATATAGAGGAAGCAACATGGGAACCTAAAGATGTTATGAATAAGAACCACCCACATCTTTTTGGTGGGCTTTATAAATGAAAAATTTCCAGGATGAAATTTCTGAAGGAGGGAATAATGTATCACCCCAAACATTTTATGGTATGTTTCTCTTAAAAACATTCTAGTCATAGCCTATATTTCATAAAGCACTGAGTTTCTTTGAAACAACACTTGGTTATTTAGGAGATAGTCATATCCTAACCATTGAATTTAAATTTTCCACTTGTGTGTTTTGAATTTTAAAAATATGACATACAAAGTTGAGTTCAGGATGATATTTAGAGACTGATATAATTAAATTAATTTTTAGTGAATAGTAACCTACCATTATGAATAGTAACCTACCCTTTTGAATAGTTACTTACCCTTGTGAATAGTAATATTACTCTTATAAATGGTATCCACACTCATGAATGTTATGTAATCCTTACACACTCATAATATGGAGTAAAACAAGTTCATTGTGCACAAAACCACCAAGCCAAATCCAAGCGTTTATCATTAAGTCATCAAATTAGTCATCCTTATGGTATATAACCAGAATCATTATAAGATAATTTATATCTCTTTAATTTCAATAATAATATATATTAACAATTCTGGAGGTTTAACCACATTTCAAATGAACTTCCCTTCATGAATTCAAGTAAACGGATCATGAAATCCAAGGAATAAAATGCTTCCAAAACAATAAAATTAAATCTATTAAACCCATAAAAATGGCCATTAATGAACCTAATAAGGTTATAACATATCAATTAAATTTTTATGAGGTTATGGACATATTAATTAACGAATCTATATTTGATTATTCAGGTCATTAATAACAATCAAGAACACCTTCGAGCATCAGGTAAGGATCCTCTCTCTCACTTTTGTTCAAGAATATCCCCTATGTTGTGCTCTTTTATTTTTAATACCTAATAATGAGGTATGTTTTCTCACCTCCCCCATACTTACCTTGTGATATATAAATAGTGGGATACCCCTTTACCTCTCATTAATCCCTTGTAATAACACTCTTTACCATGCCGAAATGTTTGTAAGGGGTTTTCTCATCTCACTTTCAATTCTGTGGGATTTCCATTGTTTGCCTCTTATTTATTTTATGTAGTATTGGTGTACTTCCATTTGATATATATTATCATGATTCTATTTATATTTATGGAATTATGTGATTCATTTGGTTGTTATTAACTTTTGGTCATATGACTCAATTGATTACAATGTGGTAACGAGCTTTGTCTCAATTTTCACTTTGTTGTGACTTGCTTAGTATTGTGCACCTACTCTTTCTTATGTGGTGTACATACTTCCCATTTGAGATAAATTTTCAATTGAAATTATATTCCATTTAAATGTACATATTATCATATCATGGATATGATTATTATCTAAGTCGTATACCATTTTACATACGATATTTATTTTGAATGTTGTTTTGATTGTGGAAATATTGATGAATTTGTATCCTCTATTCTATACAGATAATATAAAGGAATATTTATCTTGTGTCGAATCTATGTAAAAATAATTCTTTGGACATTAAGCAGTGGGTGGGGCCCTCTACAGACCCTCGATGCATCAACAAGTCTCATGAGACAATCAGTTTGGCGACAAACCCTTTGAGTTTGTTTCCAAAAATCTAATGGCTTTCTACCCACAGAACTAAACCATTTTTAATGGTATTATGGTATCATGTTCTAGATACATGACATCCAATTAATAAGTATTCTCTTTATTAATTATCAGTTTTTACTATTCATGAGGTTTTCACTATGCCAAAATCTATGAATGCAGTTTCATTCTCAGTTTATTAATGGAGTGAGTTTTTCATTTATCCACCATGCCATATTGATTATGTCAAATTGTTTACAATTCGTTTATTATTTATTTCTACTTCCACCATTTGTAACCCTTACTGATCATTAGAGCTCAACCCTTTCATTTTTTTACCTTCAATAGGTTATGAAGAGGAGACTATTTATTGAGCTCCATGGATGCAGTTTTTAGTTTTTGTTATGTATTGTATTTTGTAACCTTTTCTAATGAAATTTGAGTTACATATATGTATCTATTTTCTTAAAGAATACTAAAATAATCATTCCTTCGGGATTTATTTCCTTTTAACCATGGAGATGTACTTAGTAATGCACCAGCTCCAGTCTAGAGGGGTTGGGGTGTTACAATCCACCATAAAAATACTATTCTGACATCTAAAACCTAGACAGAAGGATGTAATAACCATATTATTTTAACCCCAACCAACTTGGGGAAAATTATAACATATATATGTTATTCAATTTTTAAACTGGAAAAAAATCAATTTTGATCCTATTTTAAACATCAAATGGACATAACGTGGTTATCCGTGATCGAATTGAAGTGTGGTTTGTTATGATGAAAGCATTATGATTCCCTATTCACAAATTTACTGAAAATTAATTTATGTTTGGATTAAACAATCTCATACTCACTCTGATACAAATTATTAGCACTAGGGAATGAAGAAGAAGCTGATAAGTCATGGTTTTAAAAAATTTATCACTGAAATGATATAAAAATTTCATCCCCATATATTTTCAGCCTTGTAAGTAACTATAGGATCCTATTTGAAAGGATTTATTCACATTATTAAATAAAACAAATACCTCATTCAATTATAATATGTTGGTGACTTTCTCTCATATCTAGAAATTTTTGCTCAAAGAAATCGACATTGGATCCCTCTAGATCATCCAAACTCACTTTAAAATCAAATGGGTTCACTAATAATTAATATCTAGTTTCTATCATTGAGAATTGAAAAATCCTTTGATGTCCTAATGATCATTTCTACACCGTTCCTTTGATCCACAAAGATGAACTTGGATTGATTCTTAGAATGGGTACCTTATCTCACAAGGATATGGGAGTGATGACAGGGGAGCTCTCAAATTCTAGTGGATGAATAGTCCTTAAAATTTTACCTACTTCTTCATAAATAGACAGGTAAAAATACATTGAAATGGCTCTGTGGACCACAAATATATATTACCTACTAAATAAGCCATAAACGACATCTTATGAACTTTTTACTATGTCATAAACATAATTTATATTTTTATCACTTAATTATAATATAATAAATATATTATGTTATAAAATAGAGTCATTAAATTGACTTTTTACTTCTACAAATATTAAATAAACCTTGAATATTAAAACAATATTTATTTGTCAAATATTTTTCCTTGTAATCACTTAAAAACTAGAAAATACATTAAATAAATAAATTCAACTTCAATTATTATATACTTTAAGAATAATTAATTAATTTTTTATTATCTGTTTTTTTAAATTCGATGATCTCCTCAACCTCATGGTGGGTCCCACTATGTTTTATACTTTTATTCATAAGAATAGGTCAGAGTTTTGAATATGCTAAGTGTGTAATTATATAGGACCTTATCTCAATAGTAGTGAGTATTACTCAAAGACTAAGAGTGAGGTCTAATAACCCATCAAGCCCCATAAGGAGATAAGGTATATTCATAGAGATGAAAACCACCTACGAACAGATATTGTGTAATATAATCTTCTTTTATAATTATATCTCATAATGAATAATTCACACTTTGCATAATTATCATTTCTTGCTTTATTATTCATTGAATTTACTGGAAATAATTACCTTCTTCCACCATGTCCCTGGATTTAGTAAAAGGTAATACTATCTTGATTAACTCGGCTTGAGATATCACTTACTTTCGGAAGAAAAAAATTATATCTTGAACATTCTATCTAGCTCACACCACCAATGATGCTCCCAATCTATCCATGAAGTAAATTCCATGATTTTCATATTCAATCAAAGTATATAATAAAATAGTACATATTGATAATAATATCAATTCAAGAGACCAATACACATGTTCATAGATAATAACTATCAATGACACCCAAAACATATAGTGTTCCTATTGGAGAGTCAGTCATCATGATATCCTTTACTCAAAATCACCACGTATAAATTTCACCAGAGTAAGTCTCAATTATTATGATCCCATAACACCTGATAGTAAAACATCACCTATTTCCAGTCTTTATGATGTATCTAGACCATATGACATATGTTTTAGATTAGTGTCATAGTATCTTGAGGTTATCATTATAGATGGAAACTACTATAACCCATTGATATGAAAAATAATCTAAGGGAATTTCCATGAAAATAGTGGATGTAGGAGTATCAACACAATTTTAGGAAGAATACATCATGCACAACTCACTATATACATGATATGGAAATTGAAAAGTATTTTTCAAATTTGGTCTAGGGAACCCAATTTTAAAACACTCCCCCTTGTACTAGAGAAAATTTTTTAACCCTGAAACAATTAGATCTCACATGATAATATCATTATTCTATTGAGTTATGACTCTAGTAATTATTCCTTCCACATTTTCTTACATGGATACTCTGTTATCAGTGACTTCGCCATATTTAGTAAAACCCTTAAGAGATGATAACCTCAAGTATATCTTTTTCCCCATATTATAGACTTGAATTATTAGATATTATCATTGTCATAATTTTATCATAATGATAATACTTTAATAACTAGGTATGAATCCTAGAACTAGAATAAATAATTTTATATATTATAATACTTATTTAGCTACATCAGAAGTTCCAACATACTCAGTATTTGTATATATCTCTAAAATTGGCTTCAATGATCTCCCCTTTATCATTTACTTGTCTTAATTGTGATATATGATAAAAAAGGTCCATATAAAGACTAATTTTTGTCCACTAAATAAACTAGTGTTCCTTTCTCTCCTCGTACTAGGTATATAACCCTTAAACTTTCTCAAGTACTATTAGATAGTTCTCACTAGAACTCATGCAGTTCTCCTAGATTTTTGTGATAATTTTAGACCATAATTCAAGTTTTGGAAATATTATCTCTATTATATAACATGATAGAAGTGATATATCCACCATAGAATAATAATAAACTCTAACCACCATCTTATTATCCTTATATTTCTTATACATGTCTTCTTGGAGAGATTTATTCCATGTGACACTAAAAACAACTCTCTCTTGAATTATTCCAACTTTTATTTTTCAATAAATTGTCAGTATATGTATTTTGATATGGTCTAAGTAAACCTTATATCTACATTGGTAAAAAAAATTCCTAATATCTTGGGTTACTACTATAATTGAATCTATAGAGAGTTTCTTATATTCCATTCTTATCTAACTGTAAGTCTAATAAAAGTTTTCCATATGTTATTAAACATATTTAACTTAGAAAACAATGGTACTCTAACTAAACTTTTATATACACATGGATAAAATTCATTCTAAATGAATACTCTATGATCATGTTGCTTAATTTAATCCAAAATTAGATTTCAGTAAATTTCACCCCTTTTTGGTAATCTATGGTTTCCCCAAATCTTTCTATTTGTATAATATATACACCTTCCAAGAAAGGTGGTATTGATGTCCAATTACCAATATAATGATAATATAATGTAGCTATGAAATTTAAAATTCAAATGTATTGAGCATGATAATTGGTTCAAAGGTTTTTTCATAGACTATGTATAAATGCTAATGTTTAAACCTTTCAACTATTAATCATGCCTCATTGTTCTAAACTTGATCACCCATGTATTGTTTCCTCTTGAATACCCACCACAATATCAAGAATCACAAGAACTTTGGTGCATTGAATCCATCATGGAATTTATAATCACTTGACATTTTACCTCATTTCCCTTTACTACTTCATGTGGGAATCATTATTCTTCTTGAATAATATATCACCCACCATGGTTAAAATAAAACCATATATCTTGGTTTTTTAATATGTAGTACGTGCCTCTATAACATTCATTTTTCATGAAATCTTGTGGAATTTGTTCCCTATACCAGCTACTTGTACATCCCTAGCCTTGACTTAAACCAAATCAATAATTCTCATGCTATCTCAAATAGATATTTCCACCATTTTATATAAATATATTTTATCACTTAAAAATAAATTTTCTATCATGGGTATTTATAAAATACTATATATAAACTGTAGGATAATAACAGAGTTGCACATTGTGTTTTGCTTGATGCAAGTTTGTTTATTGACTTATCATTAACAAAATATTTACATCTAAATACATGTTACTGTAACATAATGTATTTATTTCATACTATAAATCATATGATATAAATCTTTCATTATAGTTGGAATATGGTTATGGGATAACACCATTATTTGTGAATCATGTTTCAAAAAGATAACAGAAGATTTTGTAATGCATACAAGACTCATCATTCATTCCCTATTTATTGATATCTTGAATCTTATGTGTATAAGTAAATTTATGTTTAAGAATTACTCCAAACTAAATTTTAATGATTAATTTTTACATGTAAGACTCATACTTGATCCTCATTTTACTATTATTATAGCTTTGATGTGTATAAAGAAATGTGAGTTCATAAATTAATTCACTCAAAATTTATAATTATTGATGAATGCATGGTTAAAATATTTTTCATCTCATAGTCCCGAAGAAAATCACATCTTATAACTATACATGATTGTTATTTTTATTTTACATTCCTTAAAACTATTAAAGTTATCTCATTAAGTATATAAATTTACCTATAGATTTTTCTTTGAATAGTTTACACTCACTATATAAACTGTTTCTTAAATATTTATGCCTTACCTTTATTTATAAAGGTTTCTTTATCCAAAACTAGATAAGTTAATGTGTCAATAATACTGAAGGTTTTTATCACTAAAGATTATAAATACCACAATGGGTATAACTTTGAAAACTAATTTTACTTTTACTATACAAAGAATAATCTTCCCACAACTGGGTATTTAAGCCTTACATTTTATATTCATCAGATATTTCCAATGATTCAAGCATTACTGAACTATTATTTGAGTATGATACACCACAAGAAAAATTCATTCCAAAATGGTATAATGTATCATTGTGTCTGATGGACATGTGAGATAAATTATTTAGTAATACTTAATAAAATATCAACTAAAATCAATAAACTCAGTAATTAGAAGTTGTGTAATTCTCACTGGTGACTTAAGAATCTCCCTCTATCAGCAAATTAGAGAATTGACCTTACTTCTTGTAATGTTTTTATACTTACTTTGTTATTTTATTTAGATAAAAATGCATGACAAACATTCAGTATCTAATACCCAAGAAGTAAAACAAAAACATCACAAACAATGATGAATATAAACTAAGTTGAATCCTCTTCATGATTATACTTCAATTGTTTTCATTTTAACTTATTTAGTTTTATCTTAATACCTATGAAGAAAATATCCACCTATATGAGGCTTTTCCTCTTTTATGTGAAAGACGTTAGGAAGGTGCCTTTGGAATCACACATTTAATTAGAATTTTGATCATGTATTTTAACATTTTCACCATAAGAACTAAATATTATTATTTATTTAAGTTTTTATCTTCTTGTAAAAGCTTACACAAAAGCCAATGAATCATTTTTCTCCATGATTTTTCATTTTATAATCCTAAATTAAACTAGGGAATCATGTGGTTTTGATATAATAATGTTATGTATTGAAATATCATGTTAATCTTTCAATTTACAAGTGTTTAGTGTAATCATCATCACATTCATTTCTTGCTTCACTTTCTCCTCATGTACTTCTCTGAGATGAGATAACATGTGAAACCATCAATTACACAATGATTTTTTCACAAAACTTTGGAAATTAAAGATATATTTATGATATAAACATAAAATACATCATTTATGTGTCTCTTGTAATCTTGTTTTTTACTCTCTCTTCCTAAGGTGATTCAATAGGTAGTGGGGACTCCGACACAAAGAATTCCTTATATTGTAGTACATTACACAAGAGCCTGTACTACTCTTAGAAGTTCACAATAGTTGGGACATGTTATTTTTCTATAATTGATTTTAGTAGAATTGTGGTATTATTATTAATTATTCTACATAATAAAACATAAAAATATTAGTACTTTTATCTTGGTTACTAGTTATTAAAAATTATATATTTAATTATCATAAATGTCCCCCAATATTTTATTGAATCCTAGTAGCTATAAACTAATAAATTCAGAATACACAATCTCTTGAGTATTATAATGGAAAGTATTCTTAAAAAATCTCCTCATAGTTCAAGCTATGGTTACATCAATACTAGTAGAGTTTCAATGTTGGATTCTGGCTAGTCAACAACATTAACTCATGGCTCTTTAAACTATTGAGTGAAGTACCAAATTATGTAAATCATAACTTTAATTTACTCAATGCATTTCCTCTAAATAAAAAACAAGATAGATATGGCTATTTATTTCGTACCATATTTAGTTAAGTAGATGCACCATTCTTATAAGAACTACCCATTGATAGGAGGTGCCCTCAACCAGGATTGATGAACACCCCGTACACCATGTTTTATTCAAATTATAGAGATTGAATATGTTACGAATTAATATATCATTTATAGGTTTTATTATTTGATGATGAATAAAGTCACTTTTTTTATTTAAAATGCTAATACTATGTGATAAAGATCAAAAATTAAAAAATTATGAAATAAAAAATAAAAAATATACATCACATCTTAATTTATTTTACCTATTCATGCTCATTTATTATTAAATATGACTGCGTAAATATATTAAAATTCAAAAAATAATAATAAAACATGAAAAAATATATAAATAACGTGAATGATCTTGAGAATTTACTATTGGTTGATCCATTGAGCTTAAATGTATCAATTGTGACCCTATGGGCTATTACATGAGTCATTTCTGACTCATGTTGTTGGTCGCACCCTTGTCCAATGTATCCACATCTCCTTAGGAACTTCCCCAAATCTAACCGTGTTCAATGTCTAATAATTTAAACTTAGGGTATTAATGTTAAGTATTTATTGATTAATTTATTATTTATTCATATATTTGATATTATTTTAACTTCTGTTAACCTTTTTTGGTTTTGATTAATATATAAAAATAGGAGAAATAACTTTTTAACCTTTTTTGGATATTAAGACTATTAGGAGTTGAATTTATTTCTTTAGGCATAAAAAAATCACCTCTAATTTCATTTCTTGGAATAAGAGATAAGATATAAGTGAAAACTAATCAAATAACAAACTAAGGTTGAAATTTAACTTATGTAGTGGAAAGAAATAAATTGCATATTTTTTCTTAAAATCTCTATCCTGATGGAATATTAAAATTTTAAATCTATAGAGTCTTATGAATAAAGTAACAATCTACTATCAAGGTATGATTTTAGAAACTCATCTGAATGTATTGGTATTATAGAGGTATATTCTTTTATGAAACACTAAGTTTCCTAATTTTTACTTAAAAAAAAGTTCATGATAAAATATATATTAGATTTTATCACTATTTTGAGATAATAAAATTAAAATTACGATGATACAATTTTTGTAAGAGTGGGAGAATATAACAGCATGATATTTCAATATATAATTATTCTTTAAATAAATACTATTTTTGATAGAATTCACAACACACAACACTGAGCTTAAATGAACCACGATATACAATAGAAATATTATTATTTAAATATGACTATTATAACCTAGTCACTAGATTGGTGGGTATGAATAAGATTAACTAAATAATCAAATATATGTATAATTTTTTTTCTTAATAAAAATTTTCTAATTAATTTATAGTAAAAAGAACTCAATTTTAAATAAGATCACATAAGATAAAAGGAGATATTTTTCAAAAAATTGACTTATATGCGTAAAGTATTTTTGTCAAAATAAATTAATGTAATCAGTATATATGAATGATTTGAATGAAATTTATAGGTCATATATTTAATTAGATAAATTAACATTTATTTAACATTGGTTACTAGATAAGGAGTGAGTATAAATTCATTTTAACTTCAAAAATACATTTTATTCAAAAATGGTTCTTATTGCTTTTTGTGCATAAGTTTTATGAATAATTCCAACTAATTTTACAAAACATTATTTTATAAAATGGAAATAATTTTTGGAATTATAATTTCAAAATAATCTTATTAATTTTTTTCATTTTTTTCTGAAAAGATTGATTTTTGAGTAAATGGTGAATAATACCAATTTTTAAAAAACTATTTGTTCTTTAATTTTAATCAAATTAATTTCAATGTTCCATTTTGTTTTGGATTTGTTTCAAAGTAACATAATTTTCATTTTATTATTTATAATCCAATTAATTTCATGGGAATCAATATTATACTTTATTTTTGTATAAAATCGTTTTTATGCTTAAAATATGCATTTTTCAAAAAACAGTTTTTTGTTGAATTTTCAAAACTTTTATTGAAAGTAATTTTCACAAATTTTGGTAATTGAATATTAGAAAATGGATTCCTTATATTTTATCCTCATGTTTATATTTATTAATGATCTCAATTTTATTTTTGATCCTAATGAATGGTAATTATTGTATAAATTTATCACCATAGTAAAGGGTAAAATAGAGTAAAATTGTTAAATAAAGTGTTAAAGACTTAAATTTGTAGCCACTTTCCATGAATATGACTTCCCATTTTATATTAATAGAATTATATTTCTAAAATTTTCACTCACTCTCACTTATTATATTGTCATGATAAAGATATAGATATAAATACTATATGAATAAATCGAGATGATAAAATTGAATATAAATAAGTTATATTTATAATAGTAGTTTATTTTTTATTTTTAGATATGGTATAATTACCTTGAATTCTTATGAAATTTTGACATAACACTTTTCCAAGCAATAGAAAAATTAAGTAATTTTTTTTAAAAAACATTAAAATTAAAATGTTTTAGATGAAATATATTGTTCCAAGAATTTATTAGATAATTATAAAGTATTAGTAATGGTGAAAGTTTTTAGATTAGAATTACATTATTATATTTATGAATTTAAAGTCAAGATATGTGAATAGTCATGAAAATGGATTTAAATTATATTTAATGTTTAAAAATTATTTTTTAAAATCATTATAAAATCATAAAAAACCTATAAGAACTCAATTGGATGTGAAATTATTTAGGATATCTTGAATGGTCTATGTATGTGTCACTTGGAATTTTTAAATTAATTTCATGACCCTTAGTGATTGAAAAATCTGTTTCCCTGGTTAAGGTTAAAATGGTTAATAAGGGGGTTAAACCGAATTATAAGGTTTAAAATGACACTTAAACTTGTCTAAATTTTTTTGGTTGAATTATTTTCTACCTTAGCCTCCTTATCATCAAATATATGACACTTTGAATCCATTTGACATGAGTTAGACACATATTATATATTAATGTTTCATGTGGTTATAATATTTTCACCCACCACAATTATATAAGGGAACCTTCCCTCCTCTCTTACTCACACATTTTGAGCCAATTAGCTTGACCATGATCTACCAAAATCCCTTCCTAACTATCCTCATATTGGAGTTGGTGTCCAATAACCAACTATTTTTAATTTATATTACATTTATATTCAAATAATTGAATATTATTTATATACCTTATTACATATTGTTTAATATTCAATATGACCTTAATGCAATAATTTCTCAGAGTATCTATCACATTGAAAAATTCATACCAATTCACCATTGTGATGATAACATTAAAATGTCATGATGATATTCTTAAACCTTTTTCTATGGTCAGATAACATTCTATGATAATACATGTAGTATTTAATTTTCAGGTGAGAGTACTTATAAGAAGATGATACTTCATCTCATGAAGTTCACACTTGGTAATCTCCAAGAATAGAGATTATGAGAATAAGACCACCTGAGTAAAATATGCATGTTTATATGTCATTGGATATTCCTATCTACGAGCATGTGTAATGATTTTTAGATTTTATGATTATTATTAATTCATGTCATGACTCATGCACATTAATATATTATCATAAACCATGATGATATATGATCGCATGGAATTTGGTATGTTGGGTGCATGATGTATGATATGTTATTAATGAATAAATCAAGGAAATATTTGTCCCTTCCATTTTTATGTAAGTTAATTCCTTATAACTTTGATTGAAATGGAACTATCACATTAAATTTCATTGACGTGGTGTATTGATGAGTTCATTTTTGATAGTCAAATGAAGATTTATCAATCATATAGGTTGATTAAATGGGTGTGAAACATGCTTGATGTGATATCATGAAAAAAAGATTATATTATACAATGAAAAATCATATTTGGTATTTTCATTATGGAATACCTTCTTCCTTTATGGGTTCCTTAACCTATTTCTAGATAGTAATATTAGAATTCCGGAAAACCCACCTAATTCCACTGATGAAGAGTCCCAGATGGTCACACACAAATTTTTTCCTTTAATACCAATTAAATATTAGTTTTATTTAGCAATTAGAATAATTGTTATTCTCTAGAACGAGAAGCAACATTTATTCATGTTTTATTAAATGATCACAAATATTAAATAAATAATTATTAGCAAGGTAATTATTTAATTATGTTTATACATAATATTTATTTACCTCTTGTTATCTGCACCATAATAAATAATTATTTATTGAATAAATAATTTATTTATCTAAATTAATATTAAATATAAATATATTCACTAGACTAAAAATAGAATATTTATTTATTTATTAAATGAATAATATTTATTTAAATATTTATTCTAGTATTCAATAAATGTTGAGGAGGATGACATGGAAACATTTTATATGGTGATTAATATTTATTTACTAGATTGTGAAATAAATATTTATCATTGTATAGGTCAGTGCACACCATAAAATAAAATAAATATATTATTTTATCACATGGAACAGTTTCTTTTGGGATTAATATATTATTAAGGGACTTTGTGAAATTAATTAAATATTAAACCCCAACCCTAAGTTTATAAATAGTCCATTATTTCAATCATAGAAAGATTAAAAGTTTTTTCATAATAATTCCTCTCAATATATACCTCATCCGTCTTCTTATCAAGAATGAGAAGAATAAGAGAAAATTCCTTCAATCCTAATGGAATGTGAAGTAATCAAGGAGAACAATGAAAGACTATCCATCGACTGTGCTAGCACCTAAAACTTCATCGGTGTTATTCAGATATCAAATGAGCATGTGTGGATCACCACTAGAGGGGATCTTCTTTGGTTCCTCACTATGAAATGATGATACACCAATCTGGATAGAATAATCAACATCATCAATAAAGAAAGATCTCATGACTGATTTAATGTTACTTCTTATGTTTTAAATTAAATATAAATTAATGTGAAATATCCTCTATCCTAGCTCTGTCAAAATTATTATTCTATATTCTTTGAAAAAATATCATTGGTCATAGTATTCACATCATGTACATTATAAAAGATACATTGAAACAAAAAAATTTGAGTGGGCCACATGCTCAATAGACACTTCTGCACCATCTGGAACCAACAATTAGTATGAGAGAAGTAATTATCAATTTATAATTATTTATTATGTGTTGATCATTTATGTATTTAAAATTTAGTTTTCATTTGAAGAAATTTGTTTTTTAAATACAATCAATGACATCTCTTATTCATTCCTTAATTGATTTCACATTTAATCCAAATATGATTAAATTTTAATGAAGAACATCCAAAGAACCCATATAGAGGTAAAAATAAGTCTACCTAGACAACACAATATTACATAGCATATAATCAATGTACACATCATGTATCCTCATTCATCACACCAGGACATAGTGTGAATTAATTCACCATATTATGCAATGAAAGAGACACAATGCAATAAATTATCCTCATATTGAAAAAACCATGTTGGAATATAACATGTGGGACTACACACTGTGTAACTAGGTTACACATCATTTAGTCCATGTATTTTTTATGAAAGAAAACGCATAGTCAAATATGCATCGAGTATTAATTACACAAAACGTAGGGACTAACAGTTGTGTAACAAGGAGGTTGCATAATGTGTACCAATTAAAAATATTGCATACCTCACACATGTCTATTAAATAATAAATATAGAGTCTTTGAGCATGTATCATGGACATATAGTGATAATGATACATGGTTTGTGGCTAGATGTACATGTCGTATACCCAACCTGTTTATGAAGAAAATTAAATTTTAATTTATTAATATTTTAAACCTTTTTAGCACATGTTTTATATGTCAATTATTTATTCATACACACAATGTGATTGATTATATATATATATATATATATATTAAATTCTTAATTAATTTCTATATAAATTTTTTAACTATAAACCATGTATAGTAAAAATACGTCGACTACTCTTTGTGCATTAAAACCATTACACACTATGTTAATTAACATTTATTTCATGTTTCATTTATTGACTTTTACATTACATGTAAGTATGTGATGAAATGTATAATATATATTGCGTTAGTAAACAATATAAAATCTCTATACAAATTGAGTGGTTTGAATAGGTATTCGCTAAGTTGCTTCTAAGTACAAGCTATGTAATTATTTTATTAAATTTTAAATAAAATTAATTAATTTGATTAAAATCATTGTGTATAGGTATCTTTGAGACATATTGGATGGATATTAAGATAAATTGAATTAGTTTATTAATTAGATAATTAATTAAATTAATTCCTATGCATTTATCTTAATAAAATAATGAATTGGAATGACTGCAAGACAATTATTTTAAATGTGTATTCATTACACTAGTGGATGATCATGATATTATACCGGCCTGTGTATGTGTATGGTTTATTTTAATTTAATCATTTCATGGTTTTAAGATTATTTTATTAAATTAAATTGATGGTCTGTCATTCATTCATCTATCCTTATTATGTATGGGCCTGTGTTTCAATGGTTTATTTTATGTAAACCCCTTTCTGATTCCCTTATTCTATGAGTGAAGTAAAATCATTATAATGATGGATCTCCCAAGCACATGGAGTTTTTCTAAGATAGATCCAAGGTGAAACCAAACCAAGGAGAAATAGATTACAAAGGTGGAATGCTACAAATTTGATCTAAGATCAGTTCAAGTAGTTTTTCACCTAGGGTCAGTGGTATTTTTTTATACTCTAAATAAAAAAACCGCTAGTTAAATCTCATTATCATTCCATGATTTATTTCTATATATTGAATGATTTATTTTATTGATGAAAGACTATGATCATATAAATAAATTGATTAATATGCAAAGATGAAATTAAAATAAAAAAAAATATTATGAGTAAATATTTTATCAGTACATTGATAATCACTTATTAAAATCTTTTTATTATTAAAAAGACATGTTAAAGTTAAAATATGAAAATTTATGCATAATAAAAAAATCATCAAGTTAATGTTAAGTCATTATGCCTTCCATTATGTGAATTAAGACAAACCATAGTTAAAGTATTGGTTTATGACATAGTTAGGAGAATTTTTAATTATTGATTAGTCCTAACTAAGATAATGAGTTGAATTAACTATAATTATATTGACTTTAACAATCATAGTTTGTTTAATAAAAAATTGGGCCATTTTTTAAGGAAATTTGATTCAGGATTTCTGGATTGGCAAGTACACTTAATAGAATAAGGAACCAGTAGCCTATAATTGGAAAAAATGATTACTTAAAAACATTTTTATCATTTTCATGATCGTATTCTAGATTATAAGGATGTAAATATGAATTCTTAACACTAGAATATTTAACGTTATGGGATATTCTGAGTAAAAATAGTGAGGAGCATAAAGACTCTATGAAATAGTGGGAAACATAAAAAAATTATTTATTATGTATCACATAATTTATATTAAATTAAAGTAATAATAATTTGATATATTATTATTTTATAATAATTACATGTCCGTCAACCAGATTATACCTACAACCACTTCTAGAGAAAGACCATCTCTTAAGAGGAAGTAAATTCCCGGAATGATTCAGATGCCTACGGGTAGTGTTGCTTCATGAATAAAATTATTACATGTTGAAATCATTAATCCATGATCTGCCTAATAAGAAGTCAAGTATAGAGGATTTAAATGTATATGATAAACACTTGAATTATGTGATATATTTTTTGTGTTTAATGATATCATCAATGTTTATAAAACTCATGAAGTTGAATGATAACTTGGATGCATATATAATGATCTAGAATCTCCATGATTATTATCTAGAGAGATATAAATGGGAATGGTTTGAAATATCAAAGGCTCTATTCATGAGAAAACTTGGTGACGTTATGTCGGTTGGGCCTCACTTATTCAAGATCATTGGCTATATTGAGTAACTAAAGATTCTAGTGTTTCAGCTTCCCAAAGAACCACCCACCAATTTCATTATTTCAACACTCTCTCATATCTTCTCTATTTTCATTGTAAATTTCAATAGAAACAACATCAGGAGTTCTCTATGAGATATTCCCACTCTAATTTTCCAATTTTATAAGGATATTAATAATGAAAATCCTTCTACTTTTATATTGAATAAAAGTAAAGGACAAGGGAATATCTCCAAGACTAACTCCAGGTCTAAATCTTCTCCATAAAACACCCAAGAATAGGAGGATCAAGTGGAAAGTAAGGAAACAAGTTTTTTTTGAATTTAGATAGAAGGGCCACTAGAATAAAAACTTCACCTAGAAAAATAATCTAGGGGAATCTTCAGGTGAATTTTTTAGCGAGTGAAATTTATCAGTTTCTATGATTTTTTATTAGATACAATATTTGGTTCTCACATATGTGTTCAAATATAGCAACCAAGTGTGTTATAAAATATTTTATTTGGTTAGGTGGATCTATGAGCTACTAACGGAGCACGACTTGCTAGTGGGTCTATTTGAGATTACCACCTCACATTTCCAAAAATAATTTTCTTGGTTTTGAAATATTATTATCATGTTTCATCAATTACTAAAAACATGATTTGTGTTTATAAACATGATATAGATGGATTTATTTTCAAATTTTTGAATAAATGTTACTTTTTTACAAAGAAATCATTTTTTATGATAATGTATATTTAAATAATGGTCTTTTGTGTGGTATTACAATAACCATGTAATATAAATCCATAAAGAAATTATTCCACATGAATCATACCATGCCCAACTATTTAATTTCTTATTGGGTCATATAAATGAAAATAAATGGACTATATTACACCAAGATGGATATTTTGAATCATTTTAACTAAAACCACTTTTTGTATGTCGTGCATGTTTTCAAGGAAAATGACCAAATACCTATTTAGTGGAAAAATGTTAAATGGCCACAAAGATTCATGAGTTTGTTCATAATGATTTATGTGGACCATTTACAATTGAATTTATGGGTGGGTACTCATACTTTATAAGTTTTATTGATGGATTTACTAGAAATGGATATTACTACTTAATAGGGTATAAGTTAGATTCCTTTGAAAGATTCAAGGAATATAAGAATTAATTTGAGAACTAACTTGGTAATAATATTAATAAACTCCACTAAAACCATGGTAGATAATATCCTAATCAATAATTCATTGATTATTTATGGGAGTTTTGGATTATATTTCAACTTACACCTCTTTATACACCATAATGGACCGGTGTGAGTGAAATAAGAAACCATGTAACATCCTGACACCCACTTTATGGTAACCACTTTCCTTTTTACCATATTTAATTTGAGTTTTATCTCATTTTTTTGGGTGAATTTTGGAGATTTTTGGAAGTTTCTAAGCCTATGAACGGTTGAAACATGATTAGGGAAAACAATGTGGGTCAACCTAATAAATTGGGTTCTTTATAATGGTTCTCTAGAGGAGGGAACATTGTTAGACACATGGTTAGTACAAATTATTAGGCCTAACCACAAACTATATAGCTCAGGATATTGTACCAGGAGGGAGTAAAAGATTTTTCAAACCATGCGGCCAAACCATGTGACATGAATTATTTAATTCAGGTTTTAATTTTAAGACCTGGAACTTACCCATTTTTCCTCATTCTTCCCATGTTGGACTAATTTCTTGACCAAGAAGACTCCACCAAGATATTTTGGGCATGACTTTCCTCTCAGTGATCAATTTTGATATATATTTACTATTGGATATAGATTATCAAAGTAAAGTGAATGTTTCTTGTCATTATTTATCGTTCTTCTAGAGTTTCCCTTCTTCTCTTGAATAGAATCATATATCAATCTTGTTGATTCTTGATATTTGTTTTGTGAATTCATCTAATTATATTTCTTACAGATCCATCATGGAATTGGGATTTTTTACCCAGATCTTAATTAGTCATTTTACTTTCATCATGAATCATTGAGGTATGTTTCTTCTCTCTCCCTCTCTTTGATTGTTCTATAGAGGATTAATTAGGTGTTATTATTTTATATTTGTGCTTCTAGGATCCCTACTCGATCATTTTTATCCTTACTATAGTTGTGGATACCTCATTGGGTGTTTGCAATTATTTTAATTGAGGTAGGTGGTTTCATAATTAAATTACATTCAATTTAAATTAGTATTTCTTTATTTATTTGAAATGTATTTCCAACTAATTTCCAAATATTGATTTTATTTTCTTGATTATTTTTTTATAAATGGAATGATGTTTGTGTGTTGAACCTCTTGGGTATATATTTTCAAATAGAGTAATTATTTTATGAAAAATGGATTCGAAATTAAATAATTATTTTATGAATGAATTTGATAACGATCATTGAGGAATAATGGCATGAAATGTTTTAATATTTTAAAAAAAAGTGAATTGTTTCTAAATGCGTGATTTTTTAAGAAAACCATCTGAAGATGGTTTTGAAAATGAAATGGTATGTTTTGAAACCTGAACTTTGGGATGATTAAAATGATTTTATATTCATTGAAATGAATGATAGACAATTGTATTATTGTTTGAATTGAATCACATGAGACCCTAGGAAGTTAGGTGGGTAGTCTAGGAAAAGAACTCTATGCATGTAGTAGCTCTACCTACGCATGTATTGAAGATGTAACTGGTACAAACTTGACTAGGTTAGAGAGTTAATTAATTTTTTTGTTATCTTATCCTACCTATACTTGATCTCTAGGGATGTGAGAACACTTGGTTTTGTATTTCATTAAGGCATGTGAGGGTCCTTGAGATTTGATCTAACTAACCTCGGGCATTATAGCCATGGATCTATGTTTGAAAATTATATACATACATGTCAATGTCTATGAAATGAGTTATTCTTGTGTGTTTTGATGAAATGATTTATTCACACATTTTTAGAAAAATATTCTTATATATGAATATTTTTATAGAAATTTACTTTTTTAACTATTATATTCTAGACATTATAATATTTTGAAAAACATGTTTTATATTAAATTATGAAATGATTTCTATGCCATGCTTTATTAAAAATTAATCAATTTTAGTTTATTTTAAATGAATTTATTATAATATTATTGGTGAGATAATATTGGAATTTTTTTCTCACACCTTAACTTTTCCTTTGAGCATTTGTAGATTTTATTATATGAGATCTAGGAAAACGGAAAGGACCACTTGGTTGGTGTTCTTAATTAACTGGACCTTGAAAGTTAGAAATAACCAATGGAGTATATGATCCAATGGTTACATGGATATATTGTGATGGTTTATTTTATGGTTATGTGACAACTCAGATTGTCATCCCTTTTATTAGATCTATACTTGTCTACCTTGTGATGTTTTCACTTGATGTTTGTATTGGAATACCGACTGATTATGTTTTCTTATTAACTTTTTTGTCATATTGAGTTACTCATGTGGTGTAATTTTAAACTCTTGATTGTTTTTGATTCTAAGTTTCTAGTCACCCATGGGGATTATGAACACTCTTCAGGCCATGTTATAATTGATTTGGGTACCATTTAGGTAGGTTATCCAGGTCGGTTCATGAAAAAAATGTATCAAAGGTGTTTGTTCCTCTTCTTTTATGTTAGTATGAAGTTTGGGATGTATTCGTAGATAGGGTAAATGTATTTTGTGACTTAAGGGGTAGGTTATGAGTGAGATCCTAGCTATACCTCATTATAAAGAGCCTTAAGTTACCATGGGATGTTGGGAAAAAGTGTCTTTGAGGAGTTGTTTGATATAATTCTAGAATTTTCTCAAGCATTAATCTGAGATTTTTGTTTCATAGTTGAATTTGGATTAATATATTTTATGTTCCTACATCTCTTGGATGGTGTTTCATTGTTGTGTAGTACCATAACCCCAAGAAGGCATTTGTACATGCCTCGGGAGGGAGCTACCGGTGAACCAGAAAAACCAAATCCTATAGTTTTACAGAACTTGGTAGAGTTTATAGTGTGTGTGGTCAAAGATCATGGACAAGTGGAAGTGCCTATTCTTATTAAATAAATATAAATTGTACCTTGAAGGGATGATATAGATATCATTCCCAATTTCTTCATTAAAACCACAATCTTTCTAGGGAACCAATGATCCTAAATAGGTGGATGATTGGTTGAAAAATATTAAGAAACTCCTTGAGTTTTTTGGAGACATAAGATTCAATTAAGATGAAGTGTGTCATCTTAAAAATTAAAGGTCCAAGCTGGAGATAGTTAAATGCTTTAGTTATGGGAAAAAAATAATGAGGTATTAGAGTAGAAAGAAATCATAACCCTTTTCATCAATAAATCATATCCAGGATTGATGGTATTGGATAATTCAATAGAGTCTCTTTATCTTTATCAGGGTTTTCCAATAGTAACTCATTATTCCAATCAATTTTATAAACTTTCTTAGTTTTCGCATGTGGTAGTTTTGAATGAGAATTTGAAATCTCAAAGGTTTCAGATGGGTCTTCAATCATTTATCTAGGTTGGTTCATGAGAAACTAAAACCTGTTAGACATGGTGAGATTAATGATGAGTCATGCATGTATTATATTATAATTTTAGGGATATAAATTAAAAATAATATCATACATACTAAACTGAGTGGAAACTAAATATGAAATTGGTATTCCATATCATCCTTGGTATAGAAATAAACCCATGTTTTTTCATGTGTGAGTGTGGGGTTGTGAAGCATTTTTTAATTCTATTTATGGAAACAAACATTCACCTCGGGGAACTAAGTATTATTAATAGGTTGTCATAGGGAAACTAAAGTATATTACCTATATGATATTTCTAATAATAAATATTTGGTTAACATAAATCCTACATTTCTTGGAGGGGATACAATATCTAAAGGGGATGGTGAAAGTGTGATAGATTTCAATAAAGTCCATATTAAATATATACCAGATTTGGAATAGGAACATATTCCAAAAATATCCATGGAAGATGATATTTTGGAGACATAAGTACTATGTTGGAGTATGAGGGAGGTTAGAGAACTGGAACAATATGGTTTTCTAGTTAATGAGTATGGATGAGTATGGTGACTCATTATTATTTGATAATAATGATATGGTAACCTATAAGGAAGCAGTAAGTGGAACCAAAGCTACCAAATGGAAAAAAGATTTGAATTATGAAATGTATACCATTAACCAAAACCAATTTTCAGCTTTATTTGATCCTCTAGTTGATGTAAATATCATTAGTTTTAAATGGGTATTCAAGAAGATAGTATACATAAAAGGAAAATTATATACCTATAAAGCACGACTTGTTGATAAAGGGTTTAAATAGAATGAAAGAATATATTAATATGAAACCTTTTAACCAGTTTACATGCTAAATTAAATCAGAATTATATTTTCTATAGTAGCTTACCATGACTATGATATTTGGAAGATGGATGTTAAAACAACTTTCCAAAATGGGAACATTCAAGAAGATGTTTATATGAAACAACCAAAAGGGTTTGTGACACCAAATGATTATAAAAATGTATTCAAGTTGTAGAGATCCATTTAGATATTAAATCAAGCATCCATGTAATGTAATATTCAATTTGATGAAGCCTTAATAGAATTTCATTTCATAAATAATGAATGTGAGCCTTATGTCTATAAGTGGTTTAGTGGGAGTGAAATTTTTTTCCAGATACTTGATATCGATGATATACTAATTATTGGAAGTGAAATATCAGTCTTACCATCCATTAATTCCTAGTTAGACACATGATTCTCCATAAAGGATTTAGGAGAAGCAACATATATTCTTGGGATCAAGATATATCGTGATAGGTCCAAGATAAATCTTGTACCAAGTCAAAGTATGTACATTGATAAGATACTAAAGATATTCGGTATAGAAAAATCAAAGAGGTTATTTTTTTCTATTCTCACATAGAATTTATCTCAATAATAAAATTTTTCCTCAGAAACATGAGGAGAAATAGAGAATGGAAGGACTTTATACGCATCACTGATTGGTTCAATCATGTATGTTATGATCTATACCAGGATAGATATCACCTATGCCTTAAGTGCAATAGGAAGATATCAAGTTGACCTAGGTGACCACCATTGGATGGTATCCAACTATACTTAAATATTTGATGAATTATAAGGATATTTTTCTAGTCTATAGAAGAGATAAGGATCTAGTCATCAAAGGAAATAAAAATTCTAGTTTCCAAACATATCAAGACAATATGAAATCACAGTCGGGATACATATTCACACTTAATAAAGGTTTTGTGATCTATAATAGATCAAATAAAGTTATGTTTACCAATTATATATTGGATTATAAGTATATAAAAACTTATGAGGAAGTTAAAAAGTGGTTTGGATATACAACTTTGTTTAAGATCTTGATGGGGTGCCTAGTAGTAAAGACCCTATCACACTTTATTGTGATAATACCGCATCATTGGATTTTGTAAAGGAGACAAGGTCACATTAGTGGATGAAGAACATAATTTATAAATATCATAACTTAAGGGGTCTTCTTAGATAGGTGGTTTCATAGTGAGAAGAGTTTACATCAAAGACAACATGGCATACCCCTCAACTAAATCCTTAACTCATATGAAACATGATCATCATATGATAGCTAGAAGACTAAAATTTATTGTAAGTTAGCTCTACCCCAAGTGGGATTATGTTGAAGTTAGTTTCCTAAAACTAACTATTTTTAAATTTTATTTCATGTATATTCAAATAGGTTAAAATTAATTTAATATCTAATTACATATTGTTCATTGTTCTACGTGACATTAATGTAATAATGTCATAGAGAATCTGTCTCATTGAAAATGGTAGATATTTTCCCCACTATGATGAGTACCTTAAAATGAAAATATGATATTATTAAACATTTTTATACAGTTATATAACATTATATTATGGGATACGTAGTATTTTGACTACCAAGTGCAAGTACTTGTAAATAGATGATACTTCATCTCATGATGTTTGTACTTGGTAATCTCTAATATGGTAGATCATGGGAATAGAATTTCCTCACAAGGATGGTTATTATTATGGATTTAATGAATATATATGATATTAATTTCATAATTATGATTATTTAAAGACAAAATAGTACTTACCTTCTTACCCTTCCACCTATTAAAAAATTATAGTGTCTCTTATGTGTACATGTGGACTACCACCTCCATGAAGTGATGCGATTCATTTTTCACCTCCAACTTATATATATGATTATAAAATTATATTTAATATATAAAAATGATAATTATTTCATGATTAATATTATGGAGATGATGGAACCATAACCCATTTGACCATGGTCAACCTACCGATGTTTTTTTGGGAATATGAAGTGAACATCCTCAAAATGTCTAATATAAAACTTAACCAATTTAGTAATTAAATAAGTCAAGGTAATGAATGAAATAAAAATAAATAATGATAATGTATTGAAAATGAAAAATTTTCTTAATAAATTATAAAAACAATATATATTTTTATCCAGGAGTTAGAGAATATATAAAATGAGTTCAAACTCAAGGTAAGGGATTTTCCTTTAAAACCTTATTTTAAAGTTTTACATTCAAAATATTTCTCCTCCATGTCCAAATAATTTAAAAGTCTAAAAAAATTATTACTCTATTATTTAAATATTTTTAAATTTCATTTTCACCTACTTTTGAATTTATTTACAAATTATGAAAAAAAATCTTTCAAATGTTTTACATAGGACTCACTTTTTACTTTTCAAAAAAAGTGTGAAAAAATGTTCTCTTTCAACGTATACAACAAGAATGAATTTTACTACCATCATGAAAATTCTTCAATTTTAAGATTCCTTTTCAATTTTCCATAGTTATTTTCAAATAAATGTATTTTTTCAATATTATAGGATTTTTTATTTAAAATGTTATCGAAAGAAAAATTTATTTTTACCATATTTTCAAAGAAAGGCTAGAATGTTCTTTTAAATGTTTTTTCATTTATGTAAAATTACTTTCATGGTTATTATGCTTTACTAGTAATATAATATAATGATATCATCATCCATATTTTTCTAGATGGATTATGATCATGTTATTCTGGTAATTGACTAGGGAAAATATTGACATCTCATATGATAGTTTTTCAATAAAAATGTTTATATTTATTATGTATTGAGTTGTTATTAATTTAATTCATATGATGAATTAATTGAAGGTAGTAAGTGATATTTGGGGACTTTTATAGCCTCTTGATGCATCAGTAGGTTTCATGAGAAAAACTAGATTGGGTATTTGGTGTATGCCTTACCCATTTATGTATAATGTCTTTGCATGAGTCCTTGATGGTGATATTAGGATGTATGACATTATCCATTCCATCATTATGAAATCTGTTATTGTTATCCATGTGATTATTTACATTATACAGGGATATATTTCATGTTTATTTTACTTATGGGTTTTTATGGAAATATTTTTTATTTTATAAGGTAAGCCAATGGTTTTTTTATTTAAAGGAAATTTCATGGTCTTCTATTGATGAAAATATTGTTTTCAAAGAAACATTTTCTTGTTTTTCAAAAAACCCTCATGAATTGTGACTTTTTCTTTATGCTTTCTTATGAAATGTTTTGTGAAAAACATTATGCAAAGAGTTGATTTCAAGTGTGAGTAAGTGTTTTCTGTGTTCAGTGTTTATTACATGAAAAATCTAAATATTTTCATGGGTTTTTGTGTTTTTCACTAGACTATCATATTTCCTTTATAATTATATCCCTTATGCTAAGATTTGTTTTTCTCATACCAAATATTCATTTTTTTCACATTGATTAAGGATGAGTGGGAACTATATAAAGGACTATCTTTCTAATATAGGGTTTCTCTTAAAATAAACAAATTTATTTTGAATGAAATGTTTAAATTTAGGAATCATGTTTTTTTGTAAAAATGGATACTTAGTGGAAGTGTCTACATTGTATTATAAGAGTTTAATATGTAATAGTTTTTCCTAATTCCCTAAAACTCTAAACTAAAACAATCCTCAAAATGTAATAAAGTGAAACCCTTGTTATAAATCTTATAATTATGGGTTCTTTAAGTTATAAGGAATTAAAATAATACCAAAATAACTTCATCAAAACCAATATATTTTACAACAACACTTTGTGTTTATTCACTACAACAAAACCCATAACAAATAGTGGTAGCATTTATCAACTCTAGATAAAATCACTGATAAAGGAACCCTTTATTAGTGCCAAACAAATCATTGTTAAAGAGTTTTCTTTATCAAAACTTAAAAAAATTTGATAAAGGGTAACCTTAATGAGTGATTTTTTTAAGTGATGATAAAGACCACCCTTTATCACCACTTTTATTCCGCGATGATAAAGGGTTGTCCTGTGTGGCTTCACTCACATCTGACTTCTTGTTTGTCTGGCCAACACTTTCTAAGTCTGGGCTTTCTGCTATCATGAAATTCCATTACTGTGAGGGATCGACACCCTCATATACCTTCACATACACATGACATCACCTCCACATACTGGCCCACCTACCCTACTTTCATTGTCAGCCCATCTACATGCTAGCTCATACATACCCTTTCTCTTGTGGACCTATACACAACCCACCTTCCCAGCCAGTCTTGCCTCCCTAGCTTTTTTGGCCCCATTTTTTAACTGCAATAAAAAAATAAAAAATATAAATAGTAAAAATATTAATTTTTTTTGAAATAATTAAAAAAATAAAAATTAATAAATTAATAAATTTCCAAAATATTAAAAAAATTATTAAAGAAAAAATTATTAATTTATTTTTAAAAAGGTTGATGTCGAAGCCTCTTTTTTTGTTAAATAATGGAAAGACCTATTTTATACTTGGTATAGGGGGACCCATTACATAGCCTGAAAGCCCAGGGGCTTGGAAGCCTAGATTTTGTGGCTTAAAGGCCCAAATTTGGCCCAAAACCCCATTATGTGAATACTGCTATAGTACCCAAGATGTTATCGTACCTGCTACAGTACTGCCATCGCTATAGTACTTACTACAATATATGCCACTACTACAATGTCACTCGCCGCTACAATAATGATGCTACAAGATCCCAGCTCCAGTCCCACTATAGTGCAGCTACAGTACCTACGTTCCAAGGGATTTAAACCCCCAAACTAGGATTTAGTATTATGGAGTTCTTACCACTAAGTCAAACCCCAACTATAGAGATATAATTAATAATAAAAATGAATAAGTTTAATATATATATATATATATATTAAATAGTAATATAAAAGTATATATTAAATATAAATATATGAAATCAATAAAATGTAATCATTAAACAAATAAAAATTAAAAATGAATAAATTAAAAAAAATATTAAAAAATTTATTAATAAAAATGAATAATTTTTATATATATATATATTAATTATAAAAAGAAATAAATAGAAGATATTGAAGATAAATATAAAAAATGAAGAAAATGTAATAATTAAAAACATATTAATCACTTATTCATTTTTTAAATATTTTTTCAATTTATTCATCTTTAAATTAAGTTTAACTCATTTTAAACATGCATTTATTTAATATTATTTATTCATTGATAATATTAAGTTTTGGTTTACTATTTTTATAATTTATAGATTTGAAAATTTTATTCATTTAATATTTTTGTAATTCAGTCATTTTTAATGTTTTTATACATAATTATTCATTAATATATTAAATATTTCAACTATAGAAATATTTAAATATATATAATATTTCCTTAAATATGATTTATATAATAAAAAATATTTATGTTTACATTATATAAGTCATATATTTAGTAAAATACGGTTTATAATTAAAAATTATTATTAATTAAAAATATTGACTAATTTTATCATGTAATGGAATCTTAGTTAAATGTAATTTGTTTTTTCAATTTAACATATATCAAGTGTGAATTATATTAATTTCACATATACATATATGTAATGAATTTTTATATAGAATGCACAAATACATAATATTTCTATAATTTATTCAATGTTTAATATTTATTTTAGAATTATATTTATTAACATAATATATTTAATATATATTATGTTTATAATCGGTTAATTAGGATATCATCATATTCGTTAGGTCTGCAATTTGATTGGGTCATAGATATCCTGGTATGCGTTGGATTCTGTCTTATTGCATTTGGTGTGGTGTGGATTTTCGCAGGGTGTGCTGGCACCCATCATTCATCCATATTTCCTCTTTGGATGGATAGGAACCTTGATTCGATTTTACACAGTGTTCTCAGTCTGGTTTGTCATTGCAATAGGTTGAAAGTGAGGTGGTCTTCTCATTTGCATTGTTGAGTGGGCAGCTCAAAAATGAGATTGGTGTGTTGGAACATATCATCTGACCCTCCCTCTACTTGTATGTGTGTATGGGAGGGGTGCTCTGTCACGTTGTGTTGGACCAGCATGACACAACTTCTTGGTAGGGGGTGATAGTTCTCTTTGACTGATTTCATTGTTCAATATCTATCACAGGGGGGAGACTTTTTTTATTTCCCAACTTGATTCTTTCTTTCCATTAGACACTCAAGTTCCGTCTTTGACCTTTGGGTCATGTTGTTTCATGGATTTTTTCCACTATTTGTAATGAGTTTCCTCTTTTTAAATTTTCAAAAGAGGTATTGTTTTATTTTTCAATAATATAGGCTTTACCTCCAACCCGTTTCAAAATAAAATCACTCATTTTTATTTATTCATTTTTAATATTATTTTAGTTAACACAATTTATTCATTTTTAATATTTAATATTTTTATTTTTCTTGGAATTTGATCATTTTCTAATATTAATTTATACATATTTATTTATTATGTATTAATATTTGTAATATGTATTCATCTTAATTTCAATATATATCCTTATTTAATTTTTTAAATAATTGTTATAATTAATAAAACCTATCCATTCATTAAATATTTTTAAAGTCTATTCATTTTTAATTATTCAATTTTACTCATTTTAAACATTCCTGCATTTAAGATTATATATTCCTTAATAATATTAAAAATGTATTTATTAAAATATATTTGTTAATAAATATTTATAAATAAATATATTCATATTTATATATAAATATATTTTAAATATATTTCTAAAACTATATAATAATAATTATAAATATATATATATATTAAAATATTTATATAATTATAAATAAATAATTATAAAATTCTAATAAATATATTTTTTATATTTATAATTATATATATTTATATATTAATATATATATATATATAATTATATGAAAATATTTATAAATATATTTACAAATATATTTATTTATAATTATAAATATAAATATATATCAATAATTATATTTATAAATATATATTTAAAATACTTTAAATATATTTACAATTATATAAATAGTTATTTATTTCAATTGGGGTGTTGCTTGAGTGGTAAACCCTGTAATCCTGCATCCAAAAGACTAGGGTTCAAATCATGGCAAGCCCCTTGATGATTTATGATGTAGCCGGTGATGTAGGCATGATGATGGTAGACAGTGATGAAGGCATGGTTCTGGGCTGGTGATGCAGGCAGGACGATGCCTACATGATGCTTGTAATAGTAGGGATTTTTGGAGCGAGTCAAAATCCTTGCTCGTTTTAAAATTTTGAAATTTGGTGGGTATGCTAATATCTTTTTCGATTGTCAGGACCTGATTCTGCGTTTTTTGTTAGCCCAATACCTTGTTTTTGGTTTTTTTTGAAGACTTGACAAGTTTCATGGGTGTTCAGTTAGATTTTGGGTGTGTTGGAGGCCCGATGGCCCTATTTTGGTAAGTTACAGATTGAGGCGCACAGTTTGGGTAAACCGTGTGGCCTCTTAGTTCAAACTGTGCAACCCTATTTTCACTTTTGCATGGTTAGGTAAACCATGTGGTTTGGGGCACACGACTATGTGTGAAACTCTGCAATTTTTGCAGAGGTATTTCACACGGCTTGCGCACAGTCAAGGAAAACCATGTTTAAGCAACATGATTTGTGCCACTTAGCCAGTACCTCTACACTATAGTCGCACGAGCTCTGCACGGTTTGGCCTAACCATGCGAGATAACCATGCGGGGCATGGCTTCTAAGTAGTAAGAGTTGCATAGTGGACACACGGTATGAAAAATTTTGCAAGCTAACCCTATGGATCATTAAAGGTGTGAATTTACCTCTTTCCCCTTCCTCTATAAATATAACTTCCCCGACCCGGAATCCACTAAACTGGTGCTCCGAGCCGGGTGGTTACATGACCTTAAGCGCGCCTCCCCGTACACCAAAGGTTGCCGACTAGCAGCGGGGGTCTATGGAGTCAATTGGGGATATTATAGCCCCTTTTTATCAGAGTAAGCCTCAACAGAAATGAACCAAGTAGCGGAAACAATAACCAATAACACGGAGCATGTATAACAACCATTTCCAATAATAAATATGCCATGTCATACCACACGTGCAAGAGTGAACAAAACCCCAAAATAAATACAACGGAAAAAATCCCCAAAATGGTCCCGACTCCAAGTCTGGATCCTCCACCAAGTGCTACCCAGGTCCACTCAACTATCTAGAAAGGACCTTTTCCATTCTCCTGACCTGCAAACATGAAGTCTGCTTGGGTACCCAACCACGGCCCGAGCAGGGTGTGAGTACAACTCAGTAGGCCACCACCAACGGTGTCTGCAAAATATCCAGTATAAAAAAGTAGTGCATGCAAAAGGGATATGAATTATAATTACCGAGTAATTACTTAAGGTGCCATTAACAAGTTCAGAGCCAAAACCATTTCCATTTCCATTACCATTCATTTATTACCAACCATCATCACTTTCCATTTCATCACATTTCCATGGGTTAATCATATACATTATGTTACATGGGTCTAAGGCCAAAAATCACATGCAAGAGGGTAAACACATCATCATCCTATCTCACTAGGACTAACCCCCTCATAGCAACCATATCCTCACCTCGAAGCCTCAGTCCGGGTGGATGAAATCGTTAGGATAATAGAGCCTTAGTCCTCATTCCTAAGTCGTGCATTTAGGGTGGAGTTTAGAGCCTTAGTCTTCACTCGACCCGTGGGAGTAGATCCTCAAGTCATACCCCACTCTACCAAGCCATGTGCACATGCTTATATAAATAAGTAACCATCAACCATCCAAACCATTTCCCTTCCGCAACATTATTCACAACAACCCACGTGGGAATTCACATTATGCCTTAACCCATTAACACATTACCATTTCACATCATTTAACCATTCACCCAAATCCCTTGTGTTATGCCTGTATCACTAAGCATTCAACACTAGACCCATAATCCATCCCATTATGGTCTTTAATCCTTTTACACATTAAATCATTTAACCCGTTCATCATTCTAATGAATCAACCATTCTACCCATTCCAAATAACCTTTAGGTTATTTCCATTTCTAGGTGAATCACCTAAATTCTATTCCAAGTTCAACCAATCATGCCAACATATTCATCAAGGGCTCTACCATTTATTACAACAAGTTCACTTGTTTAATAACAATCCCTATGTCTGAGAAAGACAGCGCATCCCATGGATGGCCCCAAATTAGGTCAAGTCAATCCAAACACATCCCACGGGGATTGTGAGGGTTCCCATTTTCCATTTCAAACACCATTATTACCAAACATTCCAAGGTTATTCAAAACATAACCAAGGGGAAACATGAACACAACTAAACATGCACAAAATACCCAAATAACCATGGGATATCATTTTTAGACCACCTACCTCGAAAATGCGGTTGAACGCACTTTCAATAGAGTCCTTAGACCTCGATCCAAACAACCTTTGGAGATTCAACCTAAAACTCACCCAAAAGTTAGGGTTTTAGAGCTTCAGAACAAGAGGGAGAGAAGATACAAACCCTAAACCGAAAAGAGAAGCAAGGGTGGGATTAGCCTTACCCGGAGCTTTGATCCGCAACCAATGACACCAAGAATGACTTGGAAATGAGGCAGATCAGTCTCTTGGAGCCTTTGGGAGATTTGGTTCGTGCCTAGGGTGGAGAGGGAGGAAATGAGAGGAAATCCCGAGTTAGGGTTTAAAAGCTCGGAGTGGCGATTTTGTAATTTTTCCCAACTTTAAGTGGTTGCACGGTTTGTCCGCACGGTTTGGAAAACCATGCTCAAAACGTGGGCATGCCACTATCCAGAGTAGGAGGGGTCGTATAGTTTATCTGCACGGTTTGGTAACCCGTGCGTAACCCGTGCGCATGCTACTGTCCGAAGGAGGAAGGGTCGCACGGTCTGGCCGGGGCAGGCCGCACGGTTCACCTGGCCATGCGCAGGCCGTGCACCCTAGCCTGTCTTGCCCAGATTTCATTTCTTCCATGCCCCAAGCCCCCGAAAAACCCCCAAGGCCTCTCACACTTTTAGGAAACATTTTAGAACCCAAAAAACAAAGTTTTCAACCCAAAACACGAGAAAAACATACCTTTCCAAAAACCGGGATCTTACAACCTCCCCACCTTATAACGGCTCGTCCTCGAGCTGAGTTCCCAAGCCTCATTGGTCCACCGAAGAGAAGAGTTTGGCCACTGAGCCCATATATCCGATTCCTGCTCCCATTTTTCTTCTTGAACTTTCCCATGCTACCATAGTACTCGCACTAATGGAACAACCTTGCCTCACAAGACCTTTTCACTACGATCCACCACACGAACCAGATTCTCCTCAAAGGACGCATCAGCCTCAAGCACCAAATCCTCAACATCAACCACATGAGATGGGTCAGGGTGATAATGTTGAAGCTGTGACACATGAAATACATCATGCATCCCACCATACCGCTGTGGAAGAGCCAATCGGTAAGCCACTGGTTTGATCCTTTCCACGATCTCAAAATGTCCCACATACCTAGGTGCCAACTTACCCTGCTTTCGAATCCGATGGTGACCCAACTTTGGAGACACCTGAAGGAACACTTTATCACCCATCCCAAACTCAATAGGTCTACGCCTCCGATCTTCATACAATTTCTGTCTACTCTGGGCCGTATCCATTCGCTTCCTGATCAACTTAACTTTCTCTAAAGTCTCCTGCATGAGACTTGGCCCCAAAAACTCAGATTCACCGGCCTCTTTCCAATACAACGGTGATCTACATGCCCTCCTGTAGAGCGCCTCAAACGGTTCCATCTGAATCGTAGCCTGAAAACTGTTTTTGTAGGAAAACTCAACTAACGATAGGTGCCTCTCCCAAGAACCACCAAAGTCCAAGACACAAGCTCTTAACATATCCTCCAACACTTGGATTGTACGCTCCAACTGCCCATCCATCTGCGGGTGGAAAGCCGTACTCAAAAACACCTGTGTACCAAGCGCCTTCTAAAACCCTTGCCAGAAACGCGATGTGAAACGCAAATCTCGGTCCGAAACTATGGTTCGCGGAACACCATGCAACTGCACTATTTCCTGGACATACAACTCACCCAACTGGTCGACTGTAAAGGTCTCATGAATCGATAAGAAATGAGCCACTTTCATTAACCGATCCACAACCACCCAGATTGCATCATTCTTCCGTGGCGTCCTCAGAAGACACACAGAAAAATCCCTTGTCACATCATCCCACTTCCATTCTAGAATGGGCAATGGATGTAACAAACCACCTGGGCATTGATGCTCGGCCTTCACCTGCTGACAGGTAAGGCACCGTGCCACAAAGCCTGCAACTTCTTTCTTCATTCCAGGCCACCAAAACTACCTTTGGAGATCACGGTACATCTTGGTCAAACCAAGATGCACTTTCCACTTTGATGCAAGGAACTCTCACATAAAATCTTCTCATACACACTTTGACACAACTACATGATCATGAACACGAACAACACCGTCCACGCCGACGACCCAGCCAGAAGGTAGCTTCCCATATTCAAGCTTTTCCTTTATGATCAAACACTCAGGATCACCAAGATGACCTTCCTTAACTCGACTCAAAATTGTCGACTCTATCGCTAAGGAATCAAGAGTGACCTGACCACTCTCCTCCTGCACCTCCAGGTGCATCTCCGCAAACAAATCCATCACCTTCCACTCGGTGCTGGACTCCTGAACCACCTAATCCTAGACCTTCCTGCTCAGAGCATTAGCAACACTATTTCCTTTTCTCAGCGTGTACACCAACTCAAAGTCAAAATACTGGAGATATTCAACCCATCTTCACTATTGAAGATTCAGATCCCACTGTGAGAAGATGTACTTTAAACTCTTATGGTCGGTGAACACAGTAAACCGTTCTCCCAACAGATAGCGCATCCAACACTTCAAGGCATACACTACTGCAGCCAACTCAAGATCATGCGTGGGATAGTTCCACTCATGGGGTCTCAATTTCCTTGACCCATAAGCCACAACCCGCTCATCCTGCATCAACACAGCCTCGAGTCTGAATCCGGATGCATCACAAAACATGATGTACTTCTTACCCGGCTCAGGTAATATCAAGATAGGTGCGGTCGTTAACCACTTATTCAACTCTTGGAAGGAGTTCTCACAAGACTCAGACCAGCCAAACCTAATTCCCTTCTTGGTCAAGCCTGAGATTGGTGCTGCCAAGCGAGAGAAATCCTGAATGAACCTTCGGTAATACCCGGCCAAACCTAGAAAACTCTGAACATCAGAAACACTCTTGGGCTTCTCCTAAGATACAACTGCCTGCACCTTCTCTGGATCCACTGAAACACCAGCCTCTGAGATGATGTGACCCATAAAATGCACCTCACCTCTCTAGAATTGGCACTTTGATAGCTTGGTGTATAGATGATTCTCTCTTAGTGAATCCAAGACGATGTCAAGATGCTGGGCATGATCGTCGTGAGTTTTCGAGTACACTAAGATATAGTCAACAAAGACGACCACAAACCGATCTAGATAGGGATGAAAGATCTGTTTCATCAAATCCATAAACATTGTCGGTGCATTAGTCAAGCCGAAAGGCATTACCACAAACTCAAACATCTCGTACCAACTTCGGAAAGTTGTCTGCGGTATGTCAGAAGACCTCACCCTCAACTGGTGATAACCCGACCTCATATCAATCTTATAAAACACCAATTCACCCCTCAAATGATCAAATAGGTCATCAATTCTAGGAATAGGGTACCGATTCTTCACTGTCATCTGATTTAACTTTCGATAGTCAACACACAGTCTCAACGACCCATCGGCCTTCTTTGCAAAAAGCACGGGAGATCCCCAAGGAGACGTACTAGTATGGATAAACCCCTTATGCTCCAACTCTTCAAGCCGAACCTTCAGTTCCTGGATTTATTCCGGTTCCATTCGGTATAGCGGAATAGAAATTGGCTCTTCTCCCTGTAGCAACTCGATTGTGAACTCAACATCCCTCTCGGGTGGTAACCCTGAGAAATCCTTAGGAAACACATCCTGAAACCAATCCAACACAAGAGGGAAAACAGACTGTTACACCTTTTCATTATCATCAAGCATGGGACATGACAATCGAGCCATGAGTCTACTCATCTATTGAAAAAACGGCCTTGCATTCCCTGCTCGAACATCCCATTCACCACGGTGGACATAAGCGTCACCCTCAAGTGACCTGAACAATACTATGTGGTGATAACAGTCTATGTGTTCCCGATATAACACCAACCAATACATTCCCAAGATCAGGTCAAACCCTAAAATATTGAGAATGAATAAATCCTACAGAAGACGATACCCACAAACTTCCACGACGCATCCTTTGCACTGCTTGATATCTTTAACTCGCACCCCCAATGGAGTGTCAATTGACATAACTCCACACACCATCTCCATAGGTAATCCTAGCACTAACAAAATTTGAGCAGAAACAAAAGAGTGTGTGGCACCAGTTTCAAACAACGCACTAGCAAAAGCAGAAGCTACACGGATCGTACCTTGAACAGTTGACAGTCTGGCCTTGCTATCACTAGGCACAAACTGAACTGCCTGAAGCTGACCTTCCCCTCTACCCGGGGCCCCAGCCAGAACACCCTGTGCTACACTGCCCTGCTGTAATGAGTGATCTTTCCCTGGAGTTCCACGTCCACCACCCCTACCAGTACGACCCGTGGAGCTCCAAATGCCTGCCTGATACGGGGCAATTGATCCCCTTCCCGTACCCGGTACCTGCCTTTCACCATCATGCTCACCCGTCTGCCAAGGGTTCCTGTAGAACCTCTGCACATTCCCCATCCTTCCGCACGAATGGCACTCAACTGGGGGTCAAGGACACTTACCACGCATATTCCCCGGCCTACCGCACTGATAGAAGAACACTTGATTCCCACTCTGAGAGGCTGACCCTCTCTTCTGACCACCTTGTTGGAAACCTTCCAAACAACGCTTCCAAACTTTGGAAGATGCACCACTTGTCCGCCCAGCTGGCATAACAAGCCCACCACCTGAAGCTCCCTTCAGGTTCCCTTCATAGATGAGTTCCTGATCCATAACCTATGCAAACTTCTTCAAGAGAAAGATATTTACTTGAGACCTGATCTCATTTCTCAACCCATCCTGGAAATGTCTTGCTATCACCGCCTCATCCCCTGCTAACACTGGGACAATGTGTCTCAAATCAGTGAAGCGACTAGGATAGTCCATCATCGATAGAGATCCCTAGGTCAGGCTCATAAACTCTACAGCCCACTCCTGCCTCAAAGTCTTTGGGTATAAGTTCTCTAGAAACCTTTCCTGAAAAACCTCCCATGACATTCTCTCAGCCTGCTCGATCTGAGCCTGAATGTCCCACCAACGCCTGGCCTGGACCCACAAAATTTAAACGACCAACTTTACTCACTTTTCAAAAGGGGTCTCTAGATGGTCTAGTATCGTCTGGACAGACTCTAACCATAACTCCGCTACTTCTGGCCCACCCACTTCAGTGAAGGTCGGAGGGTGCTGTAGTTGGAACTCCCTGGTCAGCTCAAACATACTCGGTGCAACCTGCCCTGGGTCCCGATCCATCATCTGCATAAGGAGATCCAAGTTCTCCCAGAACTGGTCTTCTCTACCTTTATTGATCTCCGCATTTTCATGCTCTTCTACCGGAGGAGTGTTCTCAGTGACATCCTCCCATTTCCCAACTAGCAACCGACGGCGTGGTGGCATCTCTCTACATTGCCAAACACGATATTTAGCATGCATACCATAAAACTTTCACTAATTCCTCAAAGAGCTCTTTACTAGCTACAACAACCCATTTTCATATGCGAATTTAACAACATTAGAACCTAAAATTCACCGCCCCGACCATCCCTACCGCAGGCCATGGTACACATGGGGTAAACAACCATGCACTACCACCAAACTCACACAACATTTTACACAACATTTTCCACTTCGTTTCAAACCCTTATGTTTCATTAAAAATCATTTACCCACTTGTTTTATTTCATTCTTCTCATTATTTCTTGGTTTCATGAAATGCATAATGCACCCTACCTTCCTGCCTCACACACCCGTCCCACGCGCGTGCCTAACACGATGCATGCCACCTATCTCCCTAGGTTCCTACAATGATGCATGAATGAAAATCCTCGTACTGTTAAGGCCACGAGCCAAATATCGTAAAATAGTCACATCAAACCACATGTACGTCACCTAACGGTGAAATATCATCAACTGTAACAACACACAACCAATAACAACATTTCCCACCCAGGGTGACTTAGGTTTTCCCTCATACATGGGTTAGCTACTCCCAAACACGAGCTCATTACCAAGGCCTGACACGTCTTAACCCTTGGATACCTATCCCAAATAACAAGACCTCAGAGAAGGAAAAGAAAGACCTCATCTTATACCACTTTGTAACGTCCCCGACCCGGAAGCCACTAAACCGGTGCTCTGAGCCGGGTGGTTACATGACCTTAAGTGCGCCTCCTCGTATGCCAAAGGCTGCCAACTAGCAATGGGGGTATATGGAGTCAATTGGGGAGACTATACCCCCTTTTTATCGGAGTAAGCCACAACAGAAATGAACCAAGTAGTGGAAACAATAACCAATAACACGGAACATGTATAACAACCATTTCCAATAATAAATATGTCATTTCATACCACAAGTGCAAGAGTGAACAAAACCCCAAAATAAATTCAACAGCCAAAATTCCCAAAATGGTCCCGAATCCAAGTCCTGGTCCTCCACCAAGTGCTACCTAGGTCCACTAAACAATCTAGCAAGGACCTTTTCCCTTCTCCTGACCTGCAAACATGAAGTCTTCTTGGGTACCCAACGGCGGCCCGAGCAGGGTGTGAGTACAACTCAGTAGGCCACCACCAATGGTGTCTGTAAAATATCCAGTATAAACAAGTAGTTCATGAAAAAGGATATGAATGATAATTAATGAGTAATTACTTAAGGTTTCATTAACAAGTTCAAAGCCAAATCCATTTCCATTTCCATTACCATACATTTATTACCAACCATCATCACTTACCATTTCATCACATTTCCATGGGTTAATCACATACATTATGTTACATGGGTCTAAGGCCAAAAATCACATGCAAGAGGGTAAACACATCGTCATCCTATCTCACTAGGACTAACCCCCTCATAGCAACCATATCCTCACCTCGAAGCCTCAGTCCGGGTGGATGCAACCGTTAGGAGAATAGAGCCTCAGTCCTCATTCCTAACCTATGCATTTAGGGTGGAGTTCAGAGCCTCAGTCTTCACTCGACCCGTGGGCATAGATCCTCAAGTCATACCCCAATCTACCAAGAAATGTGCACATGCTTATATAAATAAGTAACCATCAACCATCCAAACCATTTCCCTTCGGCAAAACTATTCACAACAACCCACTTGGGAATTCACATTATGCCTTAACCCATTAACACATTACCATTTCACATCATTTAACCATTTGACCAAATCCAATGTGTTATTCCTGTCTCACTAAGCATTCAACACTAGACCCATAATCCATCCCATTATGGTCTTTAATCCGTTTACACATTAACCCATTTAACTCATTCATCATTCTCATGAATCAACCATTCAACCCATTCCAAATAACCTTTAGGTTATTTCCAAGTCTAGGTGCATCACCTAACCTCTATTCCAATTTCAAACAATCATGCCAACATATTCATCAAGGGCTCTACCATTTATTACAACAAGGTCACTTGTTTAATAACAATCCCTATGTCTGGGAAAGCCGGTGCATCCCATGGATGGCCCCAAATTAGGTCAAGTCAATCCCAACACATCCCACGGGGATCGTGAGGGTTCCCATTTTCCATTTCAAACACCATTATTACCAAGCATGCCAAGGTTATTCAAAACATAATCAAGGGGAAACAAGAACACAACTAAACATGAAAAAAATACCCAAATAACCATGGGATATCATTTGTAGACCACCTACCTTGAAACCGTGGTTGAACACACTCTCAATCGAGTCCTTAGACCTCGATCCAACCAACCTTTGTATATTCAACCTAAAATCCATCCAAATTTTAGGGTTTTAGAGCTTTGGAACGAGAGGGAGAGAAGATACAAACCCTAAACTAAAAAGAGAAGCAATGATGGGATTAGCCTTACCCATAGCTTTGATCCAAAACCAACGGCACCAAGAACGCCTTATAAATGAGGGAGATCGGTCTCTTGGAGCCTTTGAGAGATTTGTTTCGTGCCTAGGGTGGAGAGGGAAGAAATGAGAGGAAATCCCGAGTTGGGGTTTAAAAGCCTGGAGTGGCAATTTTGTAATTTTTCCCAACTTTAAGTGGCCGCACGGTTTGTCTGCATGGTTTGGAAAACCGTGCGCAAACCGTGAGCATGCCACTGTCTAAAGGAGGAGGGGTCTCATGGTTTAGCCGCATGGTTTGGAAAACCGTGCACAACCCATGCACATGCTTTTCTCCGGAGGAGGAAGGGTCGTACGGTCTAGCCTGGGCAGGCCACACGGTTCACCTGGTCGTGCGCAGGCCATGCGTCCTAGCCTGTCTTGCCCAGATTTCCTTTCTTCTATGCCCCAAGCCCCCAGAACACCCCCAAGGCCTCTCACACTTTCAGGAAACATTTTAAATCCCCAAAAACAAAGGGTTCAACCAAAACACAATAAAAACATACCTTTCCAAAAACTAGGATCTTACAATAAATCTAATGTCCTCCTTTCTTCTCCTAGATGGGTCATGCACAACAAAGGGGAAACCCTCCTTTTCCTACTCCTCTTGATTTTGATCCAACTTCTTCATCTGAACTCTGTTCTTCAAGTCAATTACATTGTTGGATCCATCTTAGTAAGGCTCTACTCACCCATGATTATCTTTTTCTTTGATCTTTCCTCATAGGACACTAAATATGTTCAAGTCATTTTGGCCTATTTTCAGGGAGTTCATTGGAAATTCTGATTTCTCCCAAACCTTTTGGATCTAGAGGCAAATATCGGACATGCCTACATCTATGACTTCAAGGTAGGTGGTACATGCTTTTCTTTGAGATTTTATGATTGTTTAGGGAGACTAGATATTAGCATGTCGTCATGTTGGTTGAATGAGACCCTTTAAATTTAATGTATTCTTTTAATTAATTAGATTGACCCATGTGGGATTCCAATGGGAATGCCTACTCATGTCTGCAAGTAGTTTGAGCCACGTGGGAGGCTCAAAACCTTATGTAGTTTGGTTGGGTGTGTTTCTTATATTAAATTGAATTGTTTAATTTAATTTTTAGTTGTTAAATTCAATTTTATTTAATTGTTTATTTAAAATTTAGTGGTATATATATATATATGAAATTCTTGTGATGCAACTTTTGAGTTCCAATGGAACGTAAAGGGCTCAGTCCAAGGATATAGATAATTATGGCTAACTATTTAGTGGCAATGTGGAATCTAGGAAGGGGTTATCCCAGTTTACTTGGGTGATGTGATCCCTAGTTGGGTGACATGGTCATTACTTAAGGAGGAAAGGTCATCAGGTTTAGGTAATTTCTAGTGACATTGGATAGAATGGACATCAGATTTGAGTGACATGGTTATGGGGGCACGAGGTGTCAATTGGATGTGGCTTAGATTCTAATTTGGTGATTTCTGATCACCTGTGTTTACCAAATCACCATTTGGAGTCATGTGCACACAAGCTGACTCAATGATGAGGTGCTTTTGACCACTCATGTGGGTAGAGGCTCCCAATTGTTCTGAATTAGGTAAATGGATGGGGGTTCTTGCCATAAAAAGCCATGTGGATGGTGAGGATCCATTAGAGGACATCATTGAGGTTGTTGGTTGGGGCTTGAGTCATGTTGTGCATGAGGTTGTTGGGATATGATAATTTTGGAGGAAGGTAATCTATGTTCCTTGGGACATATATTGTTGAGATGACGATGGTTACTATTTGATAACTGGCATTGATGTGCCTCCGGAGGTCTGGTTTTGAGCCAACGGGTGCTTTCATGAAGGGGTTTGAGGGACCATACATGTATTGATTGAGTGTTCCTTCGGGACTTCGGATAATCGGTTGGTGGCATGTGGTTTTAGTTTTCTTTTGAAGGTTGAACATGAGGGTTGAATTAGGGTTATTGGAATTAGATGACTCCTTGAGCTATAAGCTAAGGATCCTCTCCTCCTTAGTGATTCTGGCATTACTTGAAGTAGGTGATAACTTCTTAGTGGTTGTTGATCACTAAGGACGCTTGTATTTACTTTATGCATGTGTTGTATAATATTTATTTTTTAGTTTACACTTTCTTACACACAAATTTATGGTATGAACAAGTGGGTGGTGACCAACTGAGACTTGTTCTCACACTGTATATGGGCCCTTCAGGATGCATGTAGGATTTATTCTTTTTTCATGACCAGTCCCAAAGGGTTTGTGTCGTGACTCCTCAAGCACACCTCCAATAGGCTAGGGGTTGAAAACTAGCACCGAGTAGGAATATCACTGACAAGGGAGGCCTCACCCTAACTACTTGTACGCACACTCACATATCCAAGCCTATAGAATGATGAAATGTAAAAAAATGAACAACCATGCATGAATCCATCTAAATCCCCAAAAAAGAGTACAACAAGAAGAAAATGAAAGTAAATAGGTGCAAATACAAAAACACCACAAAGATCATGAAACACAAGTCCAACCTAAGAGTAATTACTAAGGACTGCTGTAAAAAATACACAAGAACACACCTTGGTCTGTCCAGTCTCACTAACCACTATCTGGTCCTGGTCTGTCTAGGACTCTGTCAAAAGTTTGATCTTCTTCACAAGACATGACACGTGTGGGAAAATCTCATATAGGGGTGAGTATAACAATACCCAGTAGGACACCCTAAAACCACATAACATACAACAAAATAAGTATATTCATATATACATAGGTATATGTTTACAAAACATATAACAAGAATATCTAGATATACTTAAAAAATACACACTGTCTAAAGGTAAGTCATAACCATAGTACACCAGCCTTGGACATCAGGTCTAAGGTTCCACAAAGCACTCGTATAGTAGAACACACTCCTGAGTCTGATAGCACTAACGGTGTCCATCTGAGAGGTAGTGATCGTTAGGTCTCACCATTAGAAGTACATGTTGAAGTTGTAAAGAGACATGATACATAGACAAGGATCACTTCCAAGTCCATGGGGTGATACCAATAACTCAATCTGAATTAACCTGCTACGTATAGGATTGTCGCCCATGTAGTGTTGGTCACAATGATACAAGAACTCCACCTAGGGAATGAAGATGAATAGATGATCTCACTCTAGATCTATTGAAGGGGTTCCAATGACTCTATCCAAGAAGTCCTACTGAAGGGATCATGTTCCTAGGAGTAGGAGACGATTCCATACTAAACCTTAGGGAAAGGATAAAGGGAATGAACTCTAATGAAAATTGTCCAAGATATGGAGGAAAAGGGATATAATACATGTATAATAAAGTACATGACATATAGTATAGGTCACACACCATGTGACACAGCCCGTCCTAGTGGGGCCCATGTCGCGGCTCCCCAAGGCAGCCTCTAATAGGCCTGGGGTTGGTGACATGTACCCAGTAGGCATATCACTAACAAGGGATAAATTTCCTAATTACCCCCCCCTCCCCCACACACACACACATCTACAAGCCAAAAAATGCGAAAATATAAAAACCATTAAGGAACAAAATGCATGCATACCACTTAACCCAACCAACAGGGTACAACAGAGAATGTAAAGCGCAGTAAAGTAAGATGGTCCATAATACTAGCATACCAAATGAAAGACTCTGTAAACTACAAAGTCTAACCTGTAAAAAAAGGTATTATGACTACTGTCTGTAACCATAGGAACAAATCTGCCTATATGAACTCATGATGCACCACCTAGTCCTAGTCTTGGTCCTGGTCCGCCTAGGACTCTGTTAAAAAGGTCTCCTTTATACACAAGACATGACACTTGTGGGAAACGCCCATTCAGGGGCGAGTATAACAATACTAAGTAGGACACCCCAAAACCACAAAGTAATACACAAAGTAAATTTGTAATCAACTCCACACAAGTATGAATCTACAACACATATAAAAAAGATATCCAGATATACGCAAACCTAGACTTGTAGTCTATAGGAAAGTCGCAACTACCGTATACCAACACTAGAGATTCAGCCTGAAGATTGCATGAAGCACCCATCCGAGAGCACATAATCCTGAGTCCTATAGTACTGATGATGTTCGTCTGAGAGGTGATGCTAATTGGAAACCTTCATGAGAGAGATATGCTGATAGATCTGAAGAGAGATACAATAAACTCACTCTAGGATAACTCACTCCTAGAGTGGGGAAGATCATGATAAACAGATGAGGATCACTACAAGGGCCATGGGATGATACCACAACTCATCTAGATGGACATTATAATTATAGTATCGACATCTGGTAGGATTGGTCATGATGATACCAAGACTCTACTTAGGGAACAAGAATGAATAGAGGATCCTGCTCTGGTCCTCTTGAAGGGGATTCCAACTACTATATCTAGAATGTCCTATTGAAGGGATCATACTCCTGTGAGTAGGAAACAATACCAACTAACCTTCAGGGGATGGATCAAGGGTACCAACCATAATAAAAATTGTCCAAGATATGATGTATAAAAAGATCAATCCATTTAGAATATAGTACATAGTGTATAGTAGAGTCACGCATTGTGTCACTTGACCCTGGGTACTGCCTATACACAAAAACCCATGTCAGAAGTAAGTTTCATTTAAAAATAGAGTACATGACATGTAATAAGAGTCAAAAAACATGTCATTCTATCTGGGTTCCACCCGTGTACCCTGGCTATGAGCCAGTACAGGGCGTCAACCTGTGTACAAGCACACGGGTTTATCTGCATAACCATCTTAACAATGTCGTGTGGTAGGGTACATTACGTGTAGGTAATCCATGTACTCCACCTTATGTTAGTATACTCCCAAATTACATTCTAAGTCTTGGGGAAGGGACAACACACCATGTGACACTTGACTACCTCCTGAAACTCTAGCTGCCACTCAGTGGGGGTTACACGCCATGTAGTCTGGACTACATGTCATGTTCTTCAGAATTTTCTAGAATGATGGTTCTTCCTCCACATGCCCTAGTTGATCCTTATATGTTTGATTCGATGATATGTTCACCTTGAAACTGAATATCTAGGGTTATATCACCACTGCAATACTGAATTGGTAGGTTTTGGGCCTTCAATCACCTCCAAAAATTGATTCCGGTCATCTGCATAAAAGTCACCCAAAGAATGATATCTCCAAAAATACTTCGATCCATCCAATTATATCATCATATAATCTCTTCTAGGTCATCAATATGTTGGATCTTTGATTTTGGATCATTGTTCCAAGAATCGGAGGCACAATGATCATTCGTTCATATCCTGCGAAGAACGTGAAGAACATGAGGGGAAAAGCACAATTGAACAAACCAAAAAATGAACATCATCCATTGTTCATTCTAGACTCGATCCATTATATAATAATGATCTAGATAAAAAAAATAATATAGTCATAATCATCTCCCAATAAAAACCCACAAGAAAAGTCAATCCCACAAGAATAAGCAAACTACATATTAACATGTTCGTAGGTTAGTCTACTTTCATTATTGAATCTAGGAAGGTGGAAGATAATAATAATAAAAACACACCCTACCTCGAGGTTGGATCATTCTCTAAATAAGATCAGTTTTCATGTTGTCTTCATTGGCAAGATCTCCCAAGAACGGATCCCGTCTATCTTTGATCCAATTTCCCACCATCGTTTGTTGCTGAGAGAATCCTCCACGTTCTTCTCTCCAAAGCCTCTAAGGAATTATAGGGTTATGAGTCTAACCCTAGGCCCCTACCTCTAGGTTCATTAATGAAATAAATGATGTTGCGTCGCTGCATCAATGAAATTTTAAAATAAAATATATTCTTCATTTATTTTATTTATTAAAACTCCAAAAACTACTTTCCGCAGCTGACCAGTGCCGACCAAAGTTAGGTCATACCTAGGGTAAAATTGTTGCTCTGAATGAAATAGTTCCCTCAGATTTCTGATTCAGGAACCCATTTATAAGTTATTATACTTTTCGTGAAAACTGCTCATGTGTGTTATTTAATATATTTCAAACATTTATTCCGGGCACACTAGGCCTCAGAATAACACGTTGTCTTAGGTCCTAGTCTCAAATTAATCCAATATGATATTTAAAAATAATACATGAAAAATATAAGACATCACATTGTCCCCACATTAGGGATTTGTGCCCCCAATAAGCCAAAAACAAGGCTACACAAAAAGATGTGGGTAATGCACACGAATTTCATCCCCCCTCTCCCACGTGCTCTCTTGAATATTTCTATACTGCCACTGAACATGCACCAAGGTAATTTCTTTCCCATGAAGGACCCTCTCTTGCTGATCCTTGATCTCCACTGGGTACTCAGCAAAGGTCTATCCATCATCAATTTCCAGCTCTCCTAATTCGATGACGTGTGATGCGTCATACACGTACCTCCTAAACTACAACACATAGAAGATGTTATGTACCCAGTCTAACTTTAGGCGTAGAGATAGGTGGTATTACACCTTGATAACTCTATGTAGTATCTAAAAAGGGATGATGAACCTCAGAGATAACTTTCCACCCCGACCAAATCTATGAAACCCGCGTCAAGGTGAGACCCAAAGGAACACATGGTCTCCTTCCTTGAACTCTAAAGTCGTCCATCTCCTATCAACATACAACTTCTTCCAGATCTATATAGTCTTAATCTACTCCTGGATGATCTAAACCTTCTCAATAGTAGCTTGAACCAACTCTGGGCCCATGGGTGTTGACTCTCCTAGGTCAGTCCAGCAAAGTGGTGACCTATAGGGTCTCCCGTATAGAGCCTATAATGGTACCCTACCAATGGTGCAGTGGTATCTGTTGTTGTACACAAACTCTACCAATGGTATGTGGTCCTACCAACAATAGCTAAAGTACAACATGCAAGATCATATAATATTCTCCAGGACCTGAATGGTCCTCCCCATCTGGCCATCTGTTTGTGGTTGAAATGTTGTGCTCAAGTGCAATTGAGTCCCAAAAGTCTCCCCATTCCCTTCCACAAATAGGATGTGAAACAAGAATCATGATTTGAAACTATCATTGATGGGAATCCATGGATTTGAACTATCTCTTGCATGTAGAGGCATCCCAAGATCTCTACAGAACTCTTCTCTTAGATAGCTAGGAAGTGGGACGACTTGGTGAGTTGGTCAATGATCACCCAGATGACATCATGTCCCCTGAACATACGTGGTAAACCTGTCACAAAGTCCATCAATATTTCATCCCACTTCCATTTTGGAACCTTAAGGGGTTGAGATAAACACATTAGAACCTGGTTCTTAGCCTTCACCTACTGGCACGTGAGGCATTGAGAAACGAACTCTACCCCTTCCATCTTCATCCCTATCCACCAAAACTGACATCGAAGATCTTGGTACATTTTCTATACTTCAGGGTGTAACACCAAAGGGTATGCATGTAAATCCCATAGAACCTCATCTCACAATTCCACTAGTACAACTGTGCATCCTCTAAAAATAATGATGTGAACCCACCTTGGGAATATATATCAGGGGAATGCCCTGTGGAAATATGAACACGTAAGGTATCACAGTTGGTATCCCCAAGACGTACCTCCCTGACTCCCTAAAATATTAGAGGGGTGATAACCATTTATTGGAGGTAATCTATATCATCTCCATCCACAAAAGACAACTTTAACGAGGTCAACTGCACTGACGCCTTATTCAACAACTGTGAACTAGATCTCCTGCTAAGAGCATATTTCACCATGTCCCCCTTCTTAGGAGTATTGAAAATATCAAATTCATTTTCTTGGAGGAACTCTGTCCACCGCCTCAATATCAAGTTCAAATCCTTCTGATAGAAGATATACTTGAGACTCTTGTGATTGGAGTAGACGATAAACCACTCACCCATCAAGTAGTGTCACCACATCTTCAATGAGAAGACTACCGTTGCCAACTCAAGATCGTGGGTTGCATAGTTCTACTAATGTGGCCTCAACTAGAACGAACCATAGGCAATCACCACTTGTCTATGCATCCGAAAACAACCAAATATGATCCCTGATGCATCACGGAACACTACATACTCGACGCCCTTCTCCACCAATCTCAAGATAGGGGCACTCGTCAAACTCTACCTCAACTTCTGAAAATCATTGACCTGGGGTCAAACTTAGAGAACCATCATGACCCTATCAACTACTCTGAGAGATAATATATCCTTGGTATCAGATACTCATTCTCCACAGTCACTTGGTTTAAGTTTTTTAAATCCATACACAACCTTAAGCTCTCGTTTACCTTTTTTTGGGAAAAAATTGGGGCTACCTAAGATGAAACAATGGGTCTTACTAGGACCTTCCTCTACAAGTCCTACAACTGCACCCTCATATTTTGATGCTTTTTAGGATCTATCTGATATGTTGGTGTTTATATTGGTACCTTCCTGGGGGTAAAACAATGTAGAAGTCTATCTCCTAATGGAGAGGTAATCTTGGAACATCTTCAGGAAAGACTTCCTCATATTCTACTACTACTACTGGGAACTAAAAACTCATAACATATGTTTCTATAAGGTTTAGGCTAGCCAACTCATGAGTAATTTTCTTTACCCTCCTATGCATGAGTCCATCATGCGCTTCCTGGGTTTCCTTTTCTTTGACAAAATAAAACCTCATTCCATCACTGTAGATATACCACACCCTTCACATAAAACAATCAATTTGGGAATGGACTGAAGATAACCAATCTATACCAAGAATTATGTCGTAAGGCCTCGATGCTACCACCAATAGGTTCCAACAGAAACTCTCACCTCCAAGGTTTAGGTCACATTGTCGGCATAAGTGTGATCATAGAGTCTCCTCTAGTATGTGTATCTAAGTGTAAGGATCGATTCAATAGTCTAATCAGATTCTCAAGGACTTGTATTGGATTTGTGTAAAGAAAATAATGATTAGTATTTGTGTATATAAATATGGAAGATAAAGTATAAAAGACATAGATCATACCTTGAATCATTCTTGGATCCTCTAGGTCGTATGTCTCGACCACACGTAGTTGTCCCCACCCATATCCTCCAGCTCCCTGAGCCTAGTGTGGACTACCTGGGGGTAGTGGTGGTAACATGTCGAAATTTCTACCACCTCCTGCTACTCTCCTAGCTTCTCTTCAATGTCCTCCGCCCTAAAAATCTTCCTCCTCCTGTTTCTACCTCTACCTCGACGGCACATCCACTCTCTCCCAGTCAATATCTCAATGGGTTGGAGAATCTATAGAGAGATGTCCCTTTCTGCCAAAATAATATCATCGCCTTGCTCTAGGATGACTAGACCCACCCCATGAGTCCTGAATGGTAGATTCTCCATTCCGGGTCTTCCTCTTATGACGTCTCTCACATCTATGTTTCTAAGGCTAATGTCTGCTTCCCATGTTGGAGGTTTGTAATCCTACTTTCCCACTGCTGACTACCACTGACTGTATCTACCCATCCAAGGAACTCTCAATCACCAAATCTTACTCTAGAACCCCGGTATAGGTAGGAATTCATAGAGGGGATACACTGGCTTAGTTATCTCTATAAAAACCTCACTCTAAGTTCTAAGCCTTGTAGTGATGATCGTGTGTTATATCCATTGAGTACTTGGATAAGTAGGTATGCCTCGATGAATACTCAAAAACTGATATGTCATCCTACCATAGATGTAGAAGCTCCCAAGTATGCATAAACCTCAACTTAGAAGGTGATAACTCCTCTATAAAAAGGTCCTAAAATTCTATACATGAAAGGGTCGCCTCATCATAAGACCAGGTAACTAAACACCATCATTGACCTATTGAACCAAAGAGGAGGCTTGCTGCCAGAACCACCATCTGATCTTTTGGTGTCCTAACTAGATGGAAAACTCAGTTCACCACCTCAATCCAGTCCTTGGACACCAATGTGTTGGGCCTGTCTCAGAACTTGAGGGGTCTCTTTTGCTGAAACTCATGAAGAATTCTCATCCTACACTCTTCATCCGCTGGTACTGCGAGTACCATGTGCTGCTCTATTGGTGGTGGAATGGTTGTTGCACCACCTGGAGGTAACATCTAGGGAACTGATCCCTGTATCAAAGACTTTTCACTGAGAGGTTAAACCTCATGATCAAGCTGTTAAATCCTAGTTGGTATACACTGTGAAGACATCTTGTAAGGGAACAAGATATACCACGATCAATGAGTATATCTAGAGAGCTGACTCAGGAAGGACATGAAACCCAAAACCCATTCCTATATGATGCGTGTACCATTATTTTTCCCTAAAATCAGTGTTCTCATGTACTGAGTTGAAAATTAGGTTATCAGAGTCCTGGTGTATGGATATGTCAACCGCCACACCAACTCTAGAGTCCCTAGTCTGAAAACCAAAATTGAAACACTTAACACTAGTACCCTAAACCAATCTCATAGACTCACGGTCCTAAGGTAGAACTGACCACCTCTGATACCACTCTATCACAACTCATCCCAGTGGGGCCCATTTTACAACTCCCCAAGACCTGTCTCCAATAGGCTAGGGGTTGGTGACTAGCACTGAGTAGGCATATCATTAACATGAGAGGAATTTCCTAAGTTCCTACACACACACACACACACACACACATATCTAATCCCACAAATTCATAAATGTAAAAACCAATAAGCAACAAAATTCATGAATACCACTAAACCCAACCAACATAGTACAATAGGGAAAGTGAAGTGTAGTATATTAAGCTAGGCTAGAATATAATCCCACCAAAATAAAGATTCTATAAACTAAAAATTCCAACCTGTAAACAAAAGGTACTGGGATTTCTGTCTGTAGATGTAAGAGAACCTTAGCCTGTCTAAAATCATGAAGCACCACATGGTCTTGGTTCTCGTCTACTTAGGACTCTGTTAAAAAGGTCGCCTATCTACACAAGACATGACTTGTGTGGGAAAATCCCGTGTAGGGTCGAGTATAAAAATTCTCAGTAAGAAACCCCAAAACCACAAAAAAAAATACACAAAGTAAAGGTATAATCATATCTACACAAGTATGTCTCTAAAACACAAATAAAAATGAAATATAGATATACTTGAACCCATACCCATATTCTAGAGGTAAGTCTCAACTACCGTATACCGACACTTGAGATTCAATCCGAAGATTCCACGAAGCACTCATACGGGAGCACATACTCCTAAGTTTGATAGAAATGAGGATGTCTATATGAGAGGTTCTCCTCATTGAAAACCACCATAAGAGAGATACACTAATATATATAAAGAGAGATACAATTCACTCGCTCCAGGAGAACTCACTCCACAAGTGGGGAAGATCACAATACATAGATGAGGATCATTATCTAGTCCATGTGGTGACACCACAACTCATCCAGATTAAACTTCTAAGTAGAGTTTCACGACCCGTCCCCTGGGGCCCATGCCGTGACTAACCTAAGTCCTCTTTTAATAGGCCAGGGGTTGGTGACTAGCAACGAAAAGGCGTATCCCTAAAATGGGAAGGCATTGCATTTAAACCTGTACAAAATACAATCCAATAACACAACAAGATTCAACCACGAAGTAAAACTGCAGTAGTAAATGTTTTAACTGAAAGTAAAGGGTCCGGAATACAAGCCCAACTGAAAGGTACAACTATAACTGAAAAATAGAAAATAGATCCTCGAATCGTCCGTTGAGGATCCTTCCTGAAGGGTCGGTACATATCGTCTCAACTTCTTTCCACATCATCCAATCTTCTCTGTGTACCTCTTGGTCCTGGATCCCTCAAGTCTCAGCCAAGCTGCTCATCATCTACACAAGACACAACAAGGTGCAGACAAAGCCCACACAGGGGTGAGTATAACAATACCCATTAGGGACCCCAAGACCCCAGAAGGTCTCATAGAATTCCACAAAGGAAAACCAAAAAGCATGATCTCAATCAAAAATCAAAAAGAAAAATACTCATCTCAAATCAGGTATAAGTAAAGCACATAAGTACATATGATTAGTCGAGAATCAAGATCATCGTATTCTGTCAAGAGGCACTACTACTGACCATACAGAGTCTGAACCACACAGGATTGATAGGTACTAAACCCCTCTAAAACACACAAGATTTGACCCACATAGGATCGATAGGTAATAACCCCTGCAAACCCACACATGATCTGAACCACATAGGATCGGTATGCGTTAACCCACACAGGATCGTTGAGCACTGACCCACACAGGATCTGACCCACACAGGATCAGTATGCACTGACCCACAATGGATCGTTGAGCACTGACCCACATAAGATCTGAACCACATGGGATTGATAGGTGCTGACCCACAGAGGATCACTTGGTACTAACCTCTGTATGATCGGTCTCCAACCTCCGCCTCACTGCCAGCCACTGGATTCCCGGTCACAGTACGCTTGATTCTGGGAGAACCGATCCTCAATCCATTGGTCGTATTTCAACCAGAACAAAGTCCCACAAAGAAGTAACATGATGATCTGTCACACCATAAGGGTTTCAATGAAATAGACGACGCGTCAACCGGATGCCCGGTCTGTAAGTTATTATAATTTTAGTGCCAAGGGCCCAGTTAGATTCAAAGTTGATTCAACCTGGCTATACTCTAAATTTCTCCAAAACTCTAATAGAGTGTCTCAAAAGGACTCTCTCACTCCAAGTATCCCATTTCCGCGGATGGTTCATCAAACGAATGTCCGGTTTGCGAGATATGGTCACTTAAGCGTATTTGGGCCTGAGAGGGGTCCGGGTTCAGTCCGACTCGGCCTGGGCCAACCCGACCCAGCTCGGGTCGACCTGACCCGACCCGGGTCTCACCCGCGCCATCCTAGGCCATCCCAGTTGGGTTGGGCCACAGACTGGCCCGACCTGCCCCGGTTAGGCTGGGCCGCGGTGGCTCGGCCCACCGGCTGGCGCAACCCGCATGGGTCACACAGTCCACTGCACCTGAATGGATCAAAGGATCTATTCGGTTTATTTAAGGATGAAACTAGGTGACGCCTCCTTGTCACCCGCAAGAACTGTAGGAGGTGGGTCCCTTGCCAGCTCGCTGTGACTTTGAAGCCGCGACTCCCTTCAGCATGGAGCGTGATGGCGCACCACCTCCACCTCCACAGCTGGCCGCTGCCAACCGCCCGTCTGACCACCATGGTGCAACTCTTCTGTTGTAGCTAGTGGTTGTCGCCCGCCTCTCTCTTCTGCCAACACCAGTCGTCAGCACCGTCGCACCAGTGTCGTGCCTACGCTTCTTCCACCGGGCTCTGACGATTCTCCGGAGCTCCTTTTTCACTTCCACTTACGTCTATGGGATCCACAGGATGTCGTCGCTACTGCAAGACTTGAAGATTCCAAATTCTAACAATTTGAAGAATTTTCCCCTGAAGAACACAATAAGAAAAAAGTAGTGGAGGGTCTGGGCCTTGTTCGTTTGGAACGCCCCATCCATGTTAGCATTATAACAAGCAGGAGATTATTCAATTAATCTTTAATAAATACACCCCGTTCAAATCCCCTGAAACATCCACCCTCAAATTCAAGAATGAGGAAAATAAATGATGGAATTTATTGAATTAAATGAAAACCCCTACCTCGTGAACTATCAGAGGTATCACGGTCATTGGTAGAAGGAGATTCCCCGTTAGAGTGAGGTCATCAGCGTTCGTTGATTCCGGATCGTCTCTGTCCAATCTTGCCATCCTACGTTGGTGGAAGACATCACGTCACTTCGCCATAGGTTCCTTTCTTGGTGAAGTCGTGTCAAATCTACATCCCGAGCCTCACTTAAATAGAGGGGGGAAGGTGAGTAATGCACCGAGGAAATAATGAGGTTCATTTAATGAATGAACCTCTTAATTCCTCAATGGTGTGGTTACAAATAAAGGATAGTCAATACATTAATTTTCTTGATAAGTCACCGGTCTCCAGCATCGTGGCTCATCCGCTGGATAAAAAGAAATAAAATAACTTGTTAAGTTATTTTATTATTTTTCTGTAAAGTCCAAAATTTAACCTTTTCTCCCGACCTGCTGTAGTTGAAGTGAAGATTCCTTTAAGTGAATCCTGGTGTTGTGGATTCAATAGTGCCCTCATATTTTTAATCCGAGCACTAGTTCAAATGATAGAAAATGCCGCCCGCACGTTTACTGAACGTGCCTTAAAAAAAGTTCAGAATTCATTTCGGACACACTAGGCCTCAGAATCACGCACCGTCAATTTTTTCAGACTCGTAATAATACCAAATAATTTAAAAAAAATTACATGGAATTTTCAGGTCTTTAAATCCTCCCCACCTTAGGGTTTTTCATCTCTAAATGCTATAATATAACTAGGGGAACAAATGGGGGTACTAAGCAGGCATCTGAACCTCTCGCTCCCATGTGATCTCCTGGAGATTCCCATGATACCAAAGAACTCGCACTAGAAGAATCGACCAACCACAAAGGAACCGCTCTTGTCAATCCTCTATCTCCACTGGGAACTCCACAAATGTCGCCCCATTGTCGATGTCCAACTCTCCTTAGTCGATAATGTGCGATGGATCATGCACGTATTGCCTCAGCTGCGACACTTGGAAAACATTTTTCACCCGATGCATCTATGGGGGAAGACCTAGATGGTACTCCACCTAGCCTACTATGTTGAGGATCTGTAAAGTTCCAATGAACCTCGGAGATAACTTTCTGCCCCAGCCAAACCTCCATAATCCCCATCATGGTGAGACTCATATGAAGACATGGTATCCCTCCTCAAACTCCAAGGGTCTCTGCCTCCTGTTGGCATAAGACTTATGCTGGCTCTATGTAGTCTTCATCCTCTTCTCGATGACCTGTACATTCTCTGTGGTAGCCTGTACCAACTCTTGACCCATAAGTGCTAACTCCCCTGGGTCTGTCCAGCAAAGAGGTGATCTGCATGGTTGCCCGTACAAAGCCTCAAATGAGGCCATGCCAATGGTGGAGTAATAGATATTTTTGTATTCAAACTCCACCAAGTAAAAGTGGTCTTCCAAATTGCGGCTGAAATCGAGGACACAAGCACGAAGCATATCCTCGAGTGTCTATATGGTCCGCTCCGTCTGACCATCTTTCTGAGGGTGAAAGGTGGTTATCAAGCATAGATGAGTCCTGAATTCCTCCTATAATCCCTTCCACAAGAGAGATATAAAAATTTCATCGTGATCTAAGATGATCTTCGTCGTCAATCTGTGAAGTTTCACTATCTTCTACACGTAGAGGCGTCTCAAGATCTCTATTGATCCCTACTCTCGGATGGGTAGGAAGTGGGAAACTTGGTGAATCGGTCAATGATCACCCAGATGGAATCTTGGAACTTTGACATATGTGGTAGCCCCATCACGAATTCCATGGATATACCATCCCACTTCCACTCTGGTACCTCATGTGTCTGAGCTAAGCCTGTTGGTACCTGATGCTCGACTTTCACTTGTTGACAAGTGAGGCACCAGGCTACAAAATATGCCACTACTTTCTTCATCCCTAGCCACCAGTACTGATGCTAGAGATCCTGGTACATATTCGCCACTCCAAGATATACCACTAAAGGGGATGTGTGAAACTCCTTCAACACCTCCTCTCGTAGCATCACTGGTACCATGGTGCATCCTCTGAAGAGAACGACGTGCTCCCCACCTTCAGAAAATCCTTCAGGAGACTATCCTAAGGATATCTCAGCACGTCGGGCCTCGCAATAAACTTCCCCAAGTTGTGCCTCTCGAACTCTCTGAAGAAGTGGGGGAGTGAAAATCATAGACTGGAGGTAAGCTACTCCATCGCTATCCACAAAGGATATCTGAAACGCGGCTAGCTACTATGTTTCCTCACTCAGAAACTGTAGACCATACCTCCTGATGAGTGTGTCTGCTACTACGTTACCCTTACAATAAGTATAGACAATCTCAAATTCATAGTCTTGGAGGAATTCTAGCCACTGCCACTATCCCAGGTTCAGGTCCTTCTGTGATAAGATATACCTGAGTCTCTTGTGGTCATAGTAAACAGAAAACTATTCACCCATCAAGTAGTGCCACCACATCTTTAGCGCAACGACCATTGCTACTAACTTCAGGTCATGGGTAACGTAGTTATGATAATTTTGTCTAAAATTCCATGAACCATAGGTGATTATTGCTTGCTTCTTCATCAGAACACAACCTAGTCTGGTCCCTGATGCGTCGTAGTAGACTATGTACCCAAAACCCTATTATGGTAGCCTCAAGAGGGGGGCAGTCATCAATCTCTGCCTCAGCTATTGAAAACTCTGCTAACACTTCTCCATCCATAGGAAAGGCTACCCCTTCTTCATCAAAGCTGACAAGGATGCCTCTACCCAAGAGAAGCTAGGTAAAAATCTCTGGTACTACCCAACCAATCCCAAAAAACTCTGCACCTCAGTCACAATCTTGGGTGGATCCCAAGCAAGCACTACCTCTATCTTCACCAGATCCATAGAAACTCCAGCCTCCAAGATAATATTCCCATGGAAGTGGACTACCCGTATCTAGAACAAGAACTTAGAGATCTTTCCATAAATTTGGTGCTCTCAGAGTGTATCCAAGACTATCTGTAGGTGTGTGGCATCCTCCTACTCCAATGTCGAGTAAATCAAGATTTTTTCAATGAGCCCCATGAACACTTCTAGAGCATTGTTCACATTCAAAGGCATCACCAAGAACTCATAATGGACATACCGATACTTGAAGGCTATCTTCGATACGTCCTCATCCCATACTCTGAGATGATGATAACCTGATCTGAGGCCTATCTTTGAAAACCATCAAGCTCTCTTCAGCTGGTCAAAGAGATCATTGATCCTTGAGAATGGATACTTGTTCTTCACGATCACCTAGTTCAGGCGCCGATAGTCCACACAAATCCTCAAGCTCCCATCCGCCTTCTTGGCGAACAAGATCAAGGATGCCCATAGGGAAACACTAGGCCTTATGAACCCCTTTCCCTACAAGTCCTCCAGCTGTACCCACAACTCCCAAAGCTCCATGGGAGCCATCCGATATGCTGGTGTAGATATCAGTTTCATCCCTGGGTACAGGTCGATGTAAAAATCTACCTCTCTGCATAGAGGTAGTCCTAGAACATCATCAGGAAAGACCTCAGCATACTGATCCACCACTATAGGATAACATGGACTCCTCACACCAACAACTCCTAGGGTGAGGCTAGCCAACTGGTGAGTGATCGGATACACCCTCCTTCGAGAAAGATCATCATCCTATGTTGAAAAGGTTTCCTTCTCACTGGTGAAGGAAAACTTGATCTCATCCACGCAGACACACCACACTTTGTACCTAAAACAATCGATCTGAGCATGGACTGTGGATAGCCAGTCCATACCCAAGATAACATCATAAGGCCTCGACGCTGCTACTAGGAGATCACAGCCGAAGATCTCGCCTCCTAGAGTAATCTCACACTATTGGCACTAGTGTTTAATCATCTAATCCTCTCCTGTTGGGGTCTATAATTGTAAGGATTGATCTAACGGCTCCATCAGAATCTTCGAGCTCTGAACAAGTATCATGGTAATGAAAGTGTGACAGGAACCTGTTCCTATAAGTACTACAAATAGGGTGTAATAGACACAAATCATACCTCTAATCATCTCTAGAGCACCGTGGTCATAGGCCTCATCTACCTGAAGATGTGCTCTCCCCTGTCCACCTGATCCCTGTAGTTGGGGTAGACCTCCTGGTGGTGGTGGTGGTGGTAGAACCTCAAATTGATGCCCACCGCCTACTGCACAGACTCCTCCTCTACCTCATTCGCCGACCTGAAGACCTCCTCTCTTGAATCTTTTCATCTGCCTCGACGGTCCCTTGACCGTCTGTTGATCATCAGTATGGAAGGTCAGGAAGTCGCGAGCTATGTGTCCTTGCCCGCCACATGTGAATCACAGTCTACCTCCCAGCCGACCTTATCTACCTCGCGAGCTTCTCACCTCTGACCCTGCATCCTAGGGTTGTCCACCGGTGGGTCTAGCCCACTTGGACCTCTGCGTCATCTATTTACTGCCTTTTTCAAATGACTCGGATACCTGTCATCTGGTGGTGGCACTCACCATCAATTCCTACTCAGTCATGAATCACTCCACCAACAATTATTGTTTGAGCACTCCATCCTACATCGGGATATATAGAGATATCATCAATGCTCTGATCTCCTACTGGAGACCCTGATCAAAGGTCTGAGCCCTGAATAATGGGTCTCATACCGTGTCGGTGGAGTAGCATGAGAGGTTAGTGAATCTCACTGAGTAATGGGCTACTGTCAGGCTCCCCTACTGTAAGTGCAGGAGCTCCTGAATACGCACAGAGCATAGTGTCACTGGAACAAACTTCTCCCTAAAGAGGCTCTCAAAGTACGTCCAGGTGAGGGTTGCCTCATTATGTGTCTATAGTGTTAGGATCCACTATATTCCTATTATTCCCTGGAAAAGGCTAGTAGCTATGATAACCATCTGCTCTGCTGGTGTCTCAACTAAGTGAAAAACTCTAGTCAGAGCCTCCTGCCAGTCCTCAGCTACCTGGGGATCTGTCTTGCCTCAAAACCTTGGAGGCCTCTATCTCTGGAACTCGTTCAACGTGCTCAGTTGGTGTGCATGGTCTTCTAGTGGGGATGGTGTCATCTACTTCCCAATGGGTGGTGTTGTTGTTGGTTCACCACCTGAAGATGCTACCATAGTAAGAGGGACCTACACCAAATCCTCGTCTCTCAGTGGGCCGTCATCGTGTACTCTATAGAGAATCCTGAATGGTTGTCTACGTGGCAGCATCTTGAAAAGAAACAGGTGTGCCACGGTCAATAAGTTATACCCAGTGAGCTGACTCAAAAGAGATCAAAGTAAAAACATTTCCAAAACACACACAATCAGTGTTTTCAAGCATCGGGTTAGAAATCAATATTCAAGGTCCTGGTGTATGGATACGCCAACCGCCGCACTAACACTGGAATCCCTGAACTGAAAACTATATTCAAAACACTTAACACTATTTCTCCATTAAAAATATCATAGTCTTAGTTCTTCAGTAGAACGGATTCCTCTGATACCACTTTTTCATGAACCATCCCATGGGGCCCGTGCTGTGACTACCCTAAGTCCACCTTCTATAGGCTAGGGGTTGGCGACTAGCAACGGAAAGGCATATCCCTAAAACAGGAAGGCATTGCCTTTAAAATTGTACAACACACAATCCAAAAACACAACAAGATGCAACCATGAAGTAAAACTGCAGTAGTAAAGGTGTGAACTGAAAGTAAAGGGCTGAAATACAATCCCAACTGAAAGGTACAACTATAACTGGAAATAGAAAAGAGTTCCTTGAATCATCCATTGAGGATCCTATCTGAAGGGTAGGTAAAACTCTTCTCCACTTCTCTCCACATCATCCAATATCCTCTATGTACCACCTGGTCCTGGCTCTCTCAAGTCTTATCCAAGTTGATCGTCGTCTGCACAAGACACAACAAGGTGTGGGTGATGCTCGTGTAGGGGTGAGTATAACAATACCCAGTAGGGACCCCGAGACCCCCGAAGGTCTCACATAATTACACAAAGGAAAACCACAAAGCATGATCTAAATCACATATCACAAATCAAAAGACTCATCTCAAACCATGTATAAGTAAAGCACAGAAGTAAAAATGATTAGTCGAGAAGCTAGATCATCTTATTCTATCGAGAGGCACTACTGCTGACCATACAGAGTCTGAACAACATAGGATCGATAGGTACTAACCCCCGCTGACCCACATAGGATCCGACCCACCCAGGATCAATAGGTAATAACCCTCACTGACCCACAAAGGATCGGTATGCACTAACCCACACAGGATCGCTGAGCACTGACCCACACAGGATCTGACCCACACCAGATCGGTATGCGCTGACCCACATAGGATCGTTGAGAATTGACCCACATAAGATCTAACCCACATAGGATTGATAGGTTCTGACCCACACATGATCTCTTGGTACTAACCTCCGTATGATTTATCTCCAACCTCTGCCTCACTGCCAGCCACTAGATTCCTGCTCATAATATGATTAATTCTGGGAGAACCACTCCTCAAGACATCAATCTAATTTCAACCAGCACAAAGTCCCATGAAGAATTAACCCAATAACCTGTCACTCCATAAGGGTTCCAACGCAACAGACAACGCGTCAATCGGATACCCAACCTGTAAGTTTTTTTCATTTTAGTACCGAGGGCCCGGTTGGATTTAGAATCGATCCAACCCAACTGTACTCCAAATTTCTCCAAAACTGTCTTGGATTATCTCAAAAGGACTTTCTCGCTATAAGTATCCCATCGCCGTAGACGGTTCATCAAACAGACTTCTGGTTCGTGAGATACAATCACTTAAGTGTATCTGGGTCCGAGAGGGGTCAGGGTTCGGTCTGATCCGATCAGGCTGACCCGGATTGGGCTGACTTGACCCGGCTTGGGTCGACCCGAACTGGCATGAACTGGCCTGGGCTGGCCTATTTGGGTTGGGCCATGGCGGGATCGGCCCATTGGGCCGCAGACTGGCCCGGACTGCCCCAGCTGGGCGGGGCTACAGCGGCTCGGGTCGCATGGTCTGCTACACCCAAACGGATCAAAGGAGCCATTCAGTTTATTTAAGGGAGGTGCTAGGTGGCATCGCCTTGTCATCCGTGGGACCCGCAGGAGGAGGGTACCTTGGCAGATCACCGCGGATTTGCAGTCGAGACTTCCTTCAGCGCGGTGCATGACGGAAAATCACCTCCACCTCCGCGGTCAGCCACTGTTGGCCGCTCATCTGACCATCGTAGTACCGCTCTTCCACCGCGGCCGGCAGTTGCTGGCCGCCGCTCCCATCCGTTGGCGTTGGTCATCAGTGACGACGCTTCTTCCGCAGGGCTCTATGGGCTCCCCAAGATGTTGTTGTCTCTACGAGGCTTCCAGATTCTAGATTCTGATGAGTTGAAGAATTTTCCCCTGAAGAAACCAACAAGAACGTAGCAGCGGAGGGTCTGGGACTTTTTCATTTGGCTCGTGCCCTCTGTGTTAGCATTATAACAAGAGGGAGATTATTCAATTCATCTTTAATAAATAAACCTCACTCAAATACCCCACAACATCTGCCTGAAAATTCAAGAATGAGTAAAAGAAATGAGGGAATTTCTTGAATTAAATGACAACCCTACCTCGTGAACCATTAGAGGTATCGCGGTCATTGGCAGAAGGAGAGTCCCCGTCGGAGTGAGTTCATCGGTGTTCGTCGATCCCAGATCATAGGTGCCCAAGCTTTTCATCCTCTGTTAGTGGAATATATCATGTCACTTCTCCAGAGGTTCCTTTCTTGGTGAAGTCATGTCAAATATCCACCCCAAACCTCACTTAAATAGAGGGGGGAAAGGTGAGTAACGCACCAAGGAATTAATGAGGTTTATTTAATGAATGAACCAATTAATTATCCAATGGTGCAGTTACAAATAAAGGAGAGTCAAGAAATTAATTGGCTTGAAAAATCACCGGTCACCACTACTGCCGCTCATCCTCTAGAGAAAAATAAATAAAATAACTCATTAGGTTATTTTATTATTTTTCTGTAAAGTACAAAATTTAACTCTTTATCCCGATCTATTACGGTTGAAGGGAAGCTTCCCTTAAGCGAATCCTGGCACTGCGGATTCAACAGTGCCCTTATATTTTTAATTTGAGTACCGGTTCAAAAGATAGAAAATTTTTCTCGTGGGTTTATTGAACTTACCTTAAAAAATGTTCAAAAATTCATTTCGGGCACACCAGACCTTGGAATCATGCGCCATCAATTTTTACAGACTCGTAATAATCTTAAATAATTTTAAAAAAAATACATGGAATTTTTAGGTCTTTACATAGAGGATCAACATTCCGTAGGATTGGTTGTGCTGATACCAAGACTCTACTTAGGGAACAAGAATGGATAGGGGATCCTGCTCCGAGCCTATTGTAGGGGATTTCAACTACTCTATCCAGAAAGTTATGCTGAAGGGATCATACTCCTATGAGTAGGAAATGAACCAACTAACCTTCAGGGGACTAATCAAAGGTACCAACCCTAATGAAACCTGTCTAATATATGGTGTAAAAGGAGATAAATCCATGTATAATAGAGTACATGGCTTGTAGTAGAGTCACAAGCCATTTCCCTTGACCCCAGGTACTGCCCATGAACAACGACCTATGTAAGAAGTATATGTCATGTAAAAAAAGAGTACAAGACATGTAGTAAGATTCACACGCCATGTCCTTATATTTGGGATCTACCCATGTACCTTGGACATGTTCCAGTACACGATGTAAACCCATGTCCTCTGCTCGTGTACAAGTATATGATGTTATCCGTGTAACCGGCTTAACAAAGCCGTGTCGTGGTGTACATGTTGTGTAGGCAAGTTGTGTACTCCACCCCATGTCCATGTACTCTCAGAGTACAAGAAGAATCTCATGGAAGGGCCCACATTCCATGTTATATGGGTCACACGCAGTGTGACACTTGACAACCTCTTGAAACCCTAGCCCCCGCATCGTGGGGGCCACACACTTTGTAGTCCGAACTACACATTGTGTTCTTCAGAATTTTCCAAAATGTTGTTTCTTCCTCCATGTGCCTCATTTAATCCTTTAGTGTTCAATTGGATTATCTATTCACCTTGAAACAGAAGATCCAGGGTCGTCTATCCATTTCAAAACTGAATCAGTGGGATTCAGGTCTTCAATCAGCTCTGAAAACCGATTCTGATCACCCGCATGAAAGTCGCCCAAAGAATGATATATCTTGAAATAATTCAATTTGTCCACCTCCATCATAATCACACCTCAAATAGGTCATCATGATGTTGGATATTCAATTTAAAATCATTACGCCAAGAATCAGAGGTGCAACGATCATCCGTTCATATCCCGCGAAGAATGTAAAGAACATGAGGAACATAGGGGGAGAAAAGCACAATTGAACAACCCAAGGAAAGAACATAGGCCTTTGTTCATTATGAACTTGATCCATTCTGTAATAATAATAAATATAAAAAAATAGTAATATAATCATAATCATCCCCCAATAAAAACCCACAATAAAAGTTCATCCCGTAAGAACGACCGAACCATGGATCAACCTGTTCATAGGTTGGTCTACGTTCAATATTGAATCTAAGAATGTGGAAAAGAATAATAAAAAATGCATGCCCTACCTTGAGGTTGGATCATTCGATAAAGAATATTGGTTGCCGTGTCATCGATGTTGGAAAGATCTCCCAAGAACGGCTCCATTCAATCTTCGATCCAACTTCATGTCGTCATTCATCACCTAGAGAATCCTCCACGTTCCTCTCTCCATAGACTATAAGTAATTCTAGGGTTATGAGTCTAACCTTGGACCCCTACCTCTAGGTTAATTAAAAAAATATAAACAATGCTACGTCACTTCATCAATGAAATGTTAAAATAAAATAAATTCTACATTTATTTTATTTATTAAAACGTCAAAAAACACTTTCCGCAACTGACCTGCACCGGCTAAAGTTAGGTCACACCTATGGTAAACTTGATACTCTGAATGCAATGGTGCCCTTAGATTTCTAATTCAGGCACCCATTTAGAGGTTATTCCACTTTTTTAGGAAAACCACTCACTTGTGCTATTTAATATATTTAATATATTTCAAAAATTTATTTCGGGAACATCGGGCCTCAGAATCACACACTGTCTTAGCAATAGGTCTCAAATTAATCCCATGTGATATTTAAAAATAATACACTAAAAATATGGGACATTATAACATGTCTCTTGACCCTGGGTCCACTCTATGTAAATGAGTCATGTCTCTTGACCATGTCTGTGTAGAAGTACATGACATGTAGGATGCCCGTTTATTCTACCCATGTTCCAGTACATGGATTTACCTCATGTATAGGTGACCATGTACTAGTACATTTCTTACCCCATATACTTGGTCCAGGTTGTGTCTGTGTGGGGGAGTACAAGGTGTGCTCCAACCTACGTTTGTGTACCCTCCTAAGTACATGTTGAGTCATCGGGGAGGTGTCACACTCTTTATGATAGGTTTACACTCCATTTGATCATTAACTCCTAAATAAAACCCTAGCCTCCACAAAGGGGTCCCCACACTATGTGTAGATCCATATTACACACCGTGTAGTGTGGAAAATTCCAAAAACTCAGATATGTTGCACGTGCCTTCATCTGATCATACGACCACTGATCTGGTGATTGTTTCACTAGGGAAATCAAGATCTCATCACATCCAAGACTCTCTATCATCGAACAATGCATTCCTCCATAAAATCTATTCATAAAATGGATCTACATGTATTTCTTCATTGTGAACCGAAGAAACACAAAAGAACGTGAAATCGGGTATCTGGAACCATCTAATTTACCGCTGCTTCCATCGTCTCACCACCATCGTGTCTTGCCAATCCCAAATCTATATTTTCAAATCATTGTGCTATGAAATGGGTGAACAATGATCGATTGATTAGGACATATTTAACTCCGGGCCAAACAAATAATGTCTATGGTGAATGAAGAACCAAGGGAGAAAAGCACAAGAAAAAATAAGAGGAACATACCTCAATTGTTGTTTGTGTCGATCTCGATTTGTTTCCATGATAATAGTAATGAATAAATCAACAATTAAAAACTAATTCTCCCAAAACCTAATTAATATGACCAAAACCACAAGATTACCAAACTATGGATCAATCATTTCATTTATTGATTCAAGTTCATCATATAAATCAAGAATGGGGAATGAATCCAATAAAAACAAATGTCCTACCTCACTTTGGATCAATATCTAATTAATAAAAATGCGATATCATAGTCATTGGAGAGATCCTTTGATTCTATCCTATTCTGTTCATTGATCCTCAATCCAATCATCGTCTTCCAATGGAATATCATTCCACTCTCTCCGATGGATATCCAATGATTTGTAGAGTTATGTGGATGACCTTGAAAATTTTCCATAAAAATTCATATAAATAAATAAAATTAGTTCATTTCATCGACAAACATATAAAATAATTTATTTAACTATTTTATTCATTTTACACCCGCTATAACTTTTACACAAACAACTCACGATGAACAAGGTTATGTCGCGCCTAGGTTAAACCTCATTTTCTGAACTCAATGGTTCCTTCAGATTTCTAATTTGGGCACCTTTTTAGAAGTAATTTTATTTTTTATGAAAACTGAACATGCATGATATTTAATATATTTAATATATTTCAAACATTTATTTTAGGAACACTGGGACTTGGAATTGCACACCATCTCTTGAAAATGATCTATATAATATCCAAAAACAATACATGAAAAATTTGGGCCATTACATTCTACCCACCTTGGGTCGTTACGTCCCAAAAATCCAAAATAATGGATACAAAAAGAGATGTGGGTACTGAGCATGAATTTGATCCTCCTAATCCCATGTGATATCCTGAAGATTCTCATGTATCCACTAGAAACACACTAAAGGAATCGATCAACCACAGAGGATCCTCTTTCCAGTATTTGATCACTATTGGGTACTCAGTAACGGTTTCTCCATCCCCAATGTCCATCACACCTCAGTTGATAACGTGCAATGAGTCATGCATGTACCTCCTCAGTTAAAACATGTGGAAGATGTCACGTACCCATTATAACTGTGGAGGTAGAGCTAATTGGTACTCCACCTCACCAACTCTACACAATATCTGGAAAAGGATGATGAACCATAAAGATATATTTCCACACCAACCAATTATCCATAATATAGATTGAGGTGAAACCCATAGGAACACATGGTATCCTTCCTAGAACTCTGAAGGCCTCCATCATTTGTCTTCATAAGACTTATGATGTCTCTTTGCAGTCTTCATCTACTCCTAGATGATCTGTACCTTCTCTATAGTTTCTTGCACCAACTCTGGGTCTATGAGTGCTGAATCTCCTGGGTCAGTCCATAAAAGTGGTGACCTATAGGGTTTCGCATACAAAGCCTCTAATGGATTCATAACAATGGTGAAATTGTATAAAAAATCCATAAGTGGAAGGTGATCATCCCAACTATGGATAAATTCCAACACACAAGCTCACAGAATGTACTCCATAACCTGAATGGTATGCTCAATCTAGCTGTTAGTTTTGGGGTGAAACGTTGTGCTCAAGATTAACTAAGTACAAAATTCCTCTTGAAATCCCTTCCACAACCGAAATGTTAAGCGAGTATCATGGTTAGAAACTATCATAAATGGAACTCCACAGAGTCATATTATCTATTGCACATAGAGGCTTCCCAATCCCTCTACTGAACTCTTCTATCAGATAGCTAAGAAGTGGACTGACTTGGTGAGTCGGTCTATGATCACCCAGATGGAATCATGTTTACTGAACATACATGTTAATACCATCATGAAGTTCATGGATATCACATCCAACTTCCATTCTATCACCTCAAGGTGTTGACCTAAACCCACTGAAACTTGGTGCTCAGACTTCACTTTTTGACAAGTAAGGCATCAAGAGACAAACTTTAAAAATCCTTTCTTCATCCCTATCCACCAAAACTGATGTCAGACATCCTAGAACAACTTTTCCAAACCTAGATGTACTACCAAAGGAGATGTATGAAACTATTTTAGAACCTCCTCCCGCAACTTCACTAGTACTATATTGAGTCCCCTAAAAAGAACAACATGCTCCCAACCTTTATAAAATCCATTAGGATCTTTTCCAGTGGATATATGAGTATGTAGGGTCACACAATCAACATCCCCAAGTTGTTCCTCCATAACTCACTTCAAGAGAGTAGGGGAGACAACCATCAACTCTAGGTAAGATACTCTATCTCCATCTATAAAGGATAACTGCAATGAGGCCAACTGCTCTGATTCTTCATTCAATAATTGAAAACAAGATCTCCTACTCAGAGAATCTTCTACTATGTTCCCCTTCCTAGTAATATAAAAAATTTCAACATCATAATACTATAGGAACTGTAGTCATAAAATCTATCTCAAGTTAATATCCTTTTGGGTGAAGATATACTTGAGACTCTTATGATCAGAGTAGACGATAAACCACTCACCCATCAGGTGGTGTCGCCACAACTTTAATGAAAATACTACCACTTCTAATTCAAGATTGTGAGTTGCATAGTTTTGTTCATGTGGTCTCAACTAATGTAAAATATATGCAGTCATCACTTTCCTATTTATCAGAATAAAACCAAGATCGATTCTTGATGCATCATAGAACATTACGTACTTGAAACATTAATTTGGTAATCTCAATATGGGAGTTCTCATAAAACTCTTCCTTAACTACTAAAAAGCCTGCTGGAACCTCTCCATACACATGAAAGGATACCCCTTTCAAATCAAAGATGTCATGGGTGCTGATATTTTGGAGAAATCAGGTATGAATCGCTAGTAATAACCTGCAAACCCAAGGAATATCTCAACTTTAATCACAATCTTGGGTGGATACTAAGATAAAACTTCCTCAACCATGTCCGGGTCCACTGCCAAACCATCTACTGAGATAACATGTCTCAAAAAGTGGACCGCCTGAATCCAAAACTAGAATTTTGAGATATTTTTATAACTATGGTGATCTGTACTATGTCTAAAACTATCCTCAAGTGTCTCACGTTCTCCTCATCTGATGATAAGTACACAAGGATATCATTGATGAATACTACCACAAACTGGTCTAGAAAAAGATGAATGATCTGGTTCATGAGTCCCATGAACACTGCTAGGGAATTCATTATACCAAAGGGAATAAAAAATTACTCATACAGACCATAGTGGCATCAGAATTTCATATTCAGTATATCCTCGTCTCGTACTCACATTTGGTGATAGCTTGACCTAAGGTCAATGTTTTAGAACCATCATGCCCCTCTCAACTGATCAAAGAGGACATCGATCCTCGGTAGTGGATACTTGTTCTTCACAGTCACTTGGTTCGAGTGTTGGTAGTATAAACACAACCTAAATCTCCCACCTTATATCATAGATAAAAAAATCAGGGTTACCTAGGGTGAAACAACAGTTCTAACAAATCCCTTCCTCTACAAGTCCTCCAACTGCACCTTCAGCTCACGAAGCTCTATGAGATCCATCTGATTTGCTGGCGTAGATATCAATGTCATACTGGGGTGTATATCAATGTATAACTCTATCTCATGGTGGGGAGGTAAACTTGGAACATCCTTAGGGAATACTTCCTCATACTCATCCACCACTGAAATAAACTGGGAACTCATAACGTCCACTATACTAAGGGTTAGGCTAGCCAACTCATGAGTAATAGACATCACCCTCATATTCATGACTTCATCCTACATTGGTCGGGTTTCCTTTTCCCCAAAAAAGGATAACCTGGTTCCGTCACTGCACACACACCGCATCCTTCACCTAAAATAGTAAATATGGGAATGAACCATGGATAACAAGTCCATTCCTAAGATGAAATCATAAGTCCATGTCGCTGCAAAAAATAGATCCCAAAGAAAATCTGGACTCCAAGAGTTAGGTCAAACTGTCAACACAAGTGTGTGATCACTGAGTCTTCTCTAGTAAGAATCTTCAAGTTTAAGGGTCAAGACAAATGCTCAACAAGAATCTCTAAGTCTCATAAAAGGTATGCAGAAATAAAGGAGTGATTAGAACCTGAGTCTATTAGTACTGTAGATAATGTAAAAAAGACACAGATCACACCTAGAATAATTCTCAAAGCCTCTAAGGTTGTAAGCTTCGACCACCTGTAGTTATCCCCGCCCTTATCCTCTAGCTTCCTAAGCCTGGCATGGACCACCTGGGGGTGGTGGTGGAAATAATTCAAAGTTTTGATGATATTTTACTTCCCTCCAAGTTCCTTTGATACCACTCTGTCACAACCCATCCTAAATGGGCCTGTGCTGTGACTCCCCGAGTTTGCCTCCAATAGGATAGGGGCTGGTGACTAGCATCGAGTAGGCATATCACTAACATGAGAGGCCTTATCCTAAGTACTTATACACATGCACACATCTCCAATCCTATATAATTCTGAAATGTAAAAACAACTAAATAAACATGCATGTATACATCTAAATCCCACAACCAGAGTACGACATGAAGTAAAGGAAAGTAAACAGGGCCAAATAAAAGTCCACCACAAAGAGTGTGAAACATAAGTCCAACTTAATGTAAGTGAAAGGGACTGCTATGAAAAAAGTCTTAGGAACATATCTTGGTATGTACGGTCTCACTAAGCATCGTTTGGTCCTTGTCTGTCTAGGACCCTATCAAAAGTTCGATCATCTGCACAAGACACGACATGTGCAAGAAAATCCTATGAAGGGGTGATTATAAAAATACTCAGTAGGACACCTAGACACCACAAATAATAATAAAAATAAGTAAAGTCATCTCTAGATAGGTATATTTCTATAACAAATATAATAAGAATATTCGGATATACTCAACAAAGACACACAATCTAAATATAAGTCAAAACCGTAGTATAACAGCCTGTGTTTTGAGATCGAATATTACACAAAGCACTCACCCAAGAGAACATGATCATGAGTATGATATACCTAATAACATCCATCCCATAGGTAGTGATCTTCATGTCTCACCATTATAAGTACATGTTGAAGGTCTAAAGAGATAAAATACCCAGATGAGGATCACTACCAAGGCCATGGAGTGATAACAACAACTAAATTTAGATTAACCCACTAAGTATAGGATTGGTTCCCATGTAGTGTTGGTCAAAATGATACTAATAACTCCACCTAGGTCATGAAGATGAATAAAGGATCTCGCTCCAGGCCTCTTAGAGGGATTCCAATGACTTTATCTAAGAAGCCCTACTATAGGGATCGTGGTCTTAGGAGTAGGAGACTATTACATACTAACCCTCAGGGAAAGGATAAATTGAACACACTCTAATGAAAATTTTCCAAGATATAGAGAAAAAGGGAACTAATCCATGTATAATAAAGAACACGACGTGTAGTAGGGGTCGCATGTCGTGTCCCTTGACCTTGAGTCCCATCCGTGAAAATTGCATGTGTCTCTTGCCTGTTTCCATGTACAAGTACACAATGTGTAGGCTGCCTATATGTTATAACTATATTATAGTATACGGATTTAGCCCGTTTACATGTTCCCATGTACCACTACATAGCTTAGACCATTTACGTGGTCCAGGCCATGTCTGTGTGGGGGAGTACACAACATTCTCCAACCCATGTACTCCAACCTGTGTCAGTATACCCTACGAGGTACACGCCGAGTCACCATGGAGGGTTTACATTTCATTTGATAGGGTCACAAGCCTTTTTATCCTTAACTCCTACCGGAAACCCTAGCCGTTGCAAAGGGGGCCCCACATGGCTTGTAAATATGGATTATATGTCGTGTAGTGTAGAAAATTCCAGAAACTCAGATTTTTTGCACGTTCCTTCATCTGATCCTTTATCCATTGATATGGTGACCCTTTCACCTAGGAAATTAAGATCCCACCTCATTATAGCCTTTCCATTATCAAACAATGCTTTCCTCCATTAAATTCATCCGGAAAATGGATTTTCACATCTTTCTTTGTTGTGCACCAAAGAGAACAAAATTGGAAATCTGAAACTTTCTAATTTTCCAATGCTTCCATCATCAAGACACCATCGTGTCATGACAATCCTAGATCTAAGATTTCTAATCATTGTACCAAGAAATGGTTTCAAAACGATCAATTGATCAGGATATGTCGAACCCTATGCCAAACGAAGAATGTCTGCGGTGAATGAATAAATGGGAGAGAAAAGAACAAGAATAAATAAGAGGAACAGAGCTTGATTGATGTTTGTGTCAATATCAATTCATTATTGTGAGAATAAAAATGAAGAAATAAAAAATTACAATGTAATTCTCCCAAAACCTGATTAATCTAACCCATCCCACAAGAGGACAGAACCTCAAATCAATATGTTCGTTGATTGATTCACGTTCATCGTAGAAATCAATAATGGGGAACAAATCCAATAAAAAAAATCCTACCTAGATTTGGATCAATCATTGAAAAATAATGATGTGGTTTCATAGTCATTGGTGAGATCCTTTGATTTCATACTGTTTTAGTCGTCGATCCTAAATCCGGTCGTCACCCGCCAATGAAATCTCATTCCTTGCTCTCCAATGGATCTCCAATGATTTGTAGGGTGAGAATTACCCTAAATTTTTTCCATAAGTGTGCATTTAGAGAAACATAATTAGTTCATTTCATCAACAAACAAATAAAATAATTTATTTAATTGTTTTATTTAATTTATTTCTTGTGATGAATTTTCCACAAACGGACCGCAACGATCAAGGTTATGTCACACCTAGGGTAAACCTAACATTTTTAAATCAACGGTGCACTTTTATTTTTTATCCAAGAACCCATTTATAATTTATTATAATTTTTTAGGAAAACTGTGTGTGTGTGCTATTTAATATATTTAATATATTTCAAACATTTATTCCGAGAAAATCGGGCCTCAGAATCGCATGTTGTCGTAGCGCTTGGTCTTGAAAATAATTCATACAATATCTAAAATTAATACATGGAAAATCCAATTCATTAATGATTTTGTGTTCAGGTAAAGTTTTGGGCTCAGGAGATGAATCTTAGTGGCTGATAGCATGGGATAAAAGGAAAAGGGGCCATTGGTTCTTGCCTCAGCTGGAGTTATCTTTTTAGTTTTCTTTTCTATTTTAGAATGCTTATATGTATGTATATACTATGGTTATCTGTGGGAAACCCCTTCTGGATATTGTATTGTATGACCTGTTATGTATGCATTATTTTTTTAACTACAAATGGTATATTAACATGTTTATTTATTTTCACTATTGTTGTCGATTATGCTTATGCCATTTATTATTATTTTTGTGTTTCTACCTTTTGTGGGTTATTGGTTTGACTTTGTATTTATTTCTATCCACTTAATATTATAAATATATACTTGGAACATTATTATAGAATCACCCAAGGGTATATTCTCCCCACTATCACTTCTCTACGCCATTACTACTAGTTGGCAGCCTTTGGAATTTGGGGAGGCATGCTTATGGCCTAGTAGCACTCAGCCCGAAAGCACCGTTCAGGTGGAAATTCAGGTTGGGAACTATAAATGGTATCAAAGTAATTTCTTTTACCTCTTTATTAGTCTTACTATTTTTGTTGTGGTAGACTGGATATTAGGATGTTGTCCGAACTGGGTTTAGAACTCAAGTTTGGGTTTCTCTAGCCCCATCCATTAGGGACAAAACAAGTTTCCATGGGTGTGAATTTTATATTCTATTTTACTCATTTTATAGTTTATTTGATTTCCACTTTGAGTGGCTCACTTTTAATGTAAATTGTTGTTTATTATGGCTTGTGATCCTTGTCTTGGTATGGAAAGGAAGGAAATTTGGACCCTTTTCCCGATAAGAAAAGGGGTTTATGCTTGGTATGATTTTGATTAGGAATATAGTAATATATTTTAAATTATATATATTCACATGATTGTGATAGAAATTTATTGAAATTTCCATTGGGGGCCTATATTGCACTAATATGGGTTGGGTTTTTGAAAGTGTCAATAAAGGGAACTAAACAGCATTTTCCTGGATAGCTCATCTTTGGTGGCATCTAACGTAACCAGCCTAGGAAAGTGGACCCAATGAAATCTATATGTGATTTGTTATATATATATGTGTGTGTGTGTGGGGGGGCTATATCTTATAGAAGCAGGCAAGGATAGTTATATGGGGTGATATTGATCACCAGGTTGGGCGACGAGGTTGTTAGATTGAGGTGATGTGGTTCATCAGGATGGTCATGGACCAGGGAATATTTGATACTTGTCTTTGTTAAGGGCAGGTAAGGAGGCCATGAGGCCAGAATGTCATGTGGAATGGTTATGATGAGGTAGAGTAAGGGTGGTGAGTTAACGTTGTCTATTATTGTCTTACCTATCTGTGATATATGTGTGTGTTATTTGGGTTGTCTGACCATGTAATGTTATTCAATTGGTTTCCACCTAGATGACTTGGATAGAGTGTCAGGAGGGCAGTGACAGAGTTCCATTAGAGCATGATCAAGTTGAGACCCTTAAGGTTTAAGAAGATCATGATCCACAGGTGCAGACTCAGGGTCAAGCTCTAGTGTAGGCAGAGAAACCCCCAATTCAGACAGATTTTAGGTTGTGGAATGACAAGAAGCTCAGAGCGATCCTCATACATGTTATCTAGGGGTTTGATAGGGGAGCTCAGAGAGTAAATAATTTAATGGTGTATCTAATTTGGGTGTTCCAGTCATATAAACCACTGCAGTTTTAGGGTGAGGGTGGAACATAGATAGATGAGAACTAGATTTATTCTATGAAAATGATTTTTGAGAAGCGAGAGATGCCTCAAAGGTGGAGGGTGAAACCAAAGACATATATGATCAAAGGAACAGATAAGATATGGTGGTACATGCAAGTTTAGGAAGGAAACATGAGGGACTGGCTTGAAAGGACTTTGAGGCCATGTTTTTTGAAAAATTATTTTCGAAGATGTTAAGGGAAAAGAGAGCTTGAGAGTTCTTAAGCCTTCAGTATAATGACATGTTCGTCATGGACTATGAAGAAAAATTCACTAAATTTTATTACTTTTTAATCATCGTGGTAGGATACAACACCTCAAGGGCAAAGAATATAGAGGATGGTTTATCACATTCCATTCGGGTGTAGGTGAACATCTTCAGGTTGGCCACATTCTCAGAGGTGATGAACCAGGCGCTCATAACCGAGGAAAATTTTACAGATTGGTATTACTTGAGCCAGATGACAGCTTTAGGAAATTTCAGTAGTGATGCTTTGGATAGTAGGAAGTGTGGATGGGATGATTTCTAGTAGGACAGTCATGCTAAGTACTCGATCATACCACAATTAGTAGGATCTTCAATGGTTTGTTTCTAGTGCGGGTAGCCTATACATATTCATAATAAGTGTTAATGACCTATAAAGGAGTATCAGGCATGTGGATAGGTTAGGAATCTCAAGGGGTTCTACGGGAAGCCTTCTCAGACAGTCAGTGGTCAGGGAAAGGGGCAGACTTAGGGTTCTAAGATCAAATAGAGAGTGGTACCAGGTGATAGTAGTCAAGCTTCAACTGCAAGTGGAGTTAATGGTAGAGAGAGTAGGTCCCAGCAGAGGGGTCGGTGGCTGGTGAAACACCACATGGAGGTTAATATTCAAGAATATAGGCTTCAATCTAGGTGCATTCCATGGAGCTACTAGGGTTAGAGAAGACTGGTGATCCGATGATAGTCTGAGGTATGTCATGGGCATGACCGAGGTTGTTTTCTATTTTTTGGCATGGAGTTTTTAGAGGCATGTCAATTTTGAGTGCATGAGGTGCTTATGATATATTTATATACTAACAATACACTATTTAGTAGGTTGGCATCAGCTCAGATGCATTATATATATATGAGGTGCATGGCACCGGGATTCACATGTGAGTATCGTTGGATGCATGATGATTGAGGTTTATTAGCATCGAGGCATTGAGTAGATGCAGGTTACTTGAGGTGCATTGGAATCTAGGAATCATTGTGACGTGGGACTTAGTTGAGGTGTGATGCACTAGTAATTTTAAGCATATGTTGATATGCGGGACCTCATTGGTGCCTTGTGTGACAAGGGAACAAGGCGGGAAACAAGGTACTGTGGGATTATGATGGGTGTCGGGAATGATACAGGATCACCTAATGAGGTGCAGGAGTGATGATGTGTCATTGGAGGAAATTTGAGTCCTGGTATGGTTAAGGGACCATCGATTTGTTTGAGATTTGGGTTAGGAAGCAACCGAGGTAGATCACTCCTAAGGTGGGGATCCCCCTTGAGGTAGTTGACCTATTCCCTTAAGACCAAGGTAGTTCTGGTTAAATATAATGGGATGGATATGTTCAGTACCATATTTGGGTTTTGTTTCATATCTTGGGTATGTTCTATATTAAGGTGGGTAGATTGCAATATTTCCGGATCAATTTGAAATCCTCACCCATTTTAAAATTTTGGAATTTGGTGGGTTTGCCAATTTATTTTTCAATCATTAGAATCTAATTCTGAGTTTTCTATTAACGCATTACCTTTTTAGTCGAGTTTGATGAGTTGAAAAGTTACATGGGTGTTCGGTTGGGTTTTTGGTGTTTCAAAGTCCCAGAGGCCCTGTTTTGGTAAGTTGCTGGTTGAGGTTCTTAGTTTGGGTAAACTGTGTGGCCTCTTAGTTCAAATCATGCATCCCTATGTTTCACTACCACATGTTTAGGTAAACTTTACGGGTTGAGGTGTATGGTCATGAATTAATTTTTTTTTAGTTTTTGTAGAGGGATTTAGAACATCTTTTGCATGGTTAGGGAAAACTCTGCGCAATCCACATGGTTAGTTCCCCTTAGCTAGTACCTCTACATTGTAGCCGCAAGAGCTCCACATGGTTTGGCCTAACCAATTAGGATAATTGTGCAAGGCATGGATCCTAAGAAGCATGTGCCACATGATTTGGAAAACTGTGTGAGCTAACCATGAAGATCATTATAGGTGTGAATTTACTTTTTTCCCCCCGCCCTCCTTAAATCTAATTTCTTCCTTTCTTCTCCTCTGTGAGTCACACACATCAAAGGGTAAACCCTCCTTTTCATCCTATTGGTTTTGATCCAACTTCTTCTTCTGAACTCTATTCCTCAATCCTTTTGCACTGTTGGATCCATCTTGTTAATGTTCTCCTCACCCATGCACCTATTTTTCTTTGCTCTCGCCTCATGGGATGCTAAATCCATTTGAGTAGTTTTTACCTATTTTTAGGGGAATCCTTATAAATTAAAATTTCTTCCAAATTGGTTGGATCTAGTGTCTAAGATAGTACATGACTATGTATACGACTTTAATGCTGGTGGTGCATTCTTTTATTTGATATTTCGCGAGTATTTGTCTGGTGTGGATTTTAGTGCATCATCATGTTGACTGAGTGAGACCCTTGAAATTTAATCTTTTATTTTAATTAATTTGATTGGACCCTGTGGGGTTCCAATGGGAATGGACACTCAAGTCTATAAGTGGGTTTAACCATGCAAGGGGCTCGTAAACTTGGGTAGTTTGGTTGGGTGTGTTGTTTATATTAAATTGAATTGTTTAATTTAATTTTGAGTTATTCAGCCCAATTGTATTGTATTATTTATTTAAATTTATGTTAAGTATATATATATATATATGAAATGATTATAATGAAACTCCTAAGTACCAATGGAAAGTGACAGGCTCATCCCGAGGATTTAGATAGAGATGGATATCTGTTTTGAGGCAATTCTATTTCAAGGAAGGGATTGGCCTGGGTTACTTGGGAGATGTGATCACTGGTTGGGAAACATGGTTGTTATTTGAGGTATAAATTCCATCTGTTTGAGGGAATGTTCGATGATATTGGATGGAATTACCATCGTATTTGAGAAACATGGTCACATGGGTATGAGGTTCTGAATATTTGTGGATTAAGTTCTAATTTGGTGATTTTCACTCACCCATGTTGGATAAAGCTCCATTTAGAGTTGTTTCCACATAGGTTGACTCAATGATGATATGGCTTTGACCACTCATGTGGTTAAATCCCCCCGATAGTTTTGGAAAATTTAAATGGATGGGGGTGCTTTCCATAGAAATCCATGAGGATGGTGAGGAGCCATCAGAGGAAAACATTGTGAATGTTTGTTTGGGGATGAGGCCTACCGTGCTTGAGGTCATTGGTCCATTATCATTTTGGAGGATGGGAATTTTTTTCCTCTAGATTTCAATTCTTGAGGTGATAATAGTTACTATTTGAGGATAGGTATCGATGTTCCTCCGGAGGTCGGGCTTTAAGCTGACGGGTGCTTTCGAGTAGGGATCTGAGGGACCATACATGTATTGATTGTTAATTCCTTAGGGTCGTTAGATACTTTTTTGGTGGAATGTGGTTCCATATGACTTTTGGAGGTGGAACCTGATGGTTCACCAAGGCTTACTGACATCAAAGGATTCCTGAGCTATGGTCTAGGGATCCTCTCATCCTTAGTGATTCCAGCATTGGCGAAAGAAAGTGATAACTTTCTAGTGGTTTTTGAGCATCGGGAAAGCTTATGTTTACATTATGCATGTTATAAAGCCTATTTATTTTTAATTTACACTTTCTTAGTCACAAATTTAAGGTATGGACTCATGGGTGGTGCCCTACTAAGACTCATTCTCACACCTTACAAGGGTCCTTTGGGATGGGTGTAGACTTTATGCTTTTGCATTTGGGTAAAGGTTTGGGATTAGGAGTTGGATCTTAGTGGATATTAGCATGGGATAGAATACAAGGGACCATTGATTATTGCCTCAGATAGAGTTACCTTTTTATTTTTCCTTTCTTTTTCATCATTCGTATTTGTATGTATGTACTATGGTCAGTCGTGGGCGAGCCCTTTTGGATATTGTAGTGTATGAACAGTTATGTATGCATACTCTATTTTAACTAAAAATGGTATCTTGATGTGTTTATTTATCTCCATTAATATTTATATTGTTGATTAAGTTTCCACTACTGATTTCTATTATTGTTCTTACACCTTTGGCAGGTTACTGGTTCAAGTTTTTCTTTCTTTTCTTCCACTGTAAATAATAAATATATGCTTTGACCATTATTATAGAATCAAAAGAGTGTATAGTCTCCCCACTATTACATCTTTACACCCTTACTACTAGTCGGGAGCCTTTGGAATTTAAAGAGGTGTGCTTAAGACCTAGTGGAACTCGGCCATGAAGCACTATTCAGGTGGCAATTCTGGTTGGAGCCTTATAATGTTGCACTGGGCTTTCAGGCCATGTTCATGGGCCACTTGGTCTTGGACCTATGGGATATGAAATGGCCCCCCCTCTACCCAAATTTAAAGTGGTACTTAATTTCATAATAAAAAATAGTCTTCGACCCCAACTTTTTTAAAAAATAATTATTTATTCATAATTATATATATTTATATTTATTTATAACTGTATTTATAAATTCATATTTAAAATTATTTATAATTATTTATAATTATATAAATATTTATTTATAATTATATACATTTATATTTATTTATAATTATGTACATTTAAATTTTTTAATTATATCAATTATATTATTAAATATTAATGATATAGGTTTTTATTAGGGATTTTTAGCACTAATAAAGATAGGTCTTTATCCAAACTATAATATAAAAAGTTGATAAAATCCATCTTTATCAGAACTAATATTATAGCACTGATAAATAAGGGTTTTATCAGTGCTTATTATTTTAGTGCTAATAAAACCCCTCTTGATCAATGTTTTTTTAAAAGTGATGATAAAACCCTTCCCGATCTTATAAATTTAGCCCTAACCAAACCCAGTTCTCTTGTTCTATTCAAGATCTCATGGAAATCTATCTCTACCGCTGCTTCCCCTCAACCTTCTTGGATGAATAAGGCTTCGCAAAACCTAAGGTATGTTATTGTTTCTACTCTTCTCTCATTTATCAATGTTTTTATATTGTCCCCAACACACATCACCTCCTTCCTGCATACCTAGATCTACTACGCATATCCTCCTATGTTATCATTTTTTACAGGTCGTTTGTAGGGATTATTCTGGGAGAAATGAGATGATTTGGAGGGATTGAAATCTATTTCCCCTATCAAAATGTTTAATTTTCAATATGGACGGGGTTATTGTTTTCATCTTCACATATCAAGTTCTATAGAATAAATAAGACATAAACTAAACCGAATATATATAAATATATTTATAAAATAATTTTAAAATAATACAGCACTAAATATCAATACATTTTTATGGTTTCAATAATGCATCAGTCCAACATAGACACCTAATATATGGATATCATTTATTTTTACTTTATTAATGTCTCCCTTCATTGAAACTTGTAATTCCTATAATAAATTTTAAAGAATTTATTTATCTTAATTGTGATATTTATTCTTTTACATTCACTTAATTTTTTTTATATAAGTACATATAAGATCTATCTTCCCTAACTCTACACAATATTTCTAAAATATTGTTTGATATATGTTGACTTTAACATCCAAAAGTATTCCCTCAACATGCATCCTTCTACTTTTCTAAAACCATGAAATTAGTTACTTTATCTTTAGATATGTCAATGTGAATAATTTTATTTAGTAAAAACTATCATTTTTTTAAAAAACTTATAGAAACTCTTGATGAAAGCGTAATAGGATTCACATAAACTGGGTGGAATTTTCTTGTTCACTAAATTTGTTAACAGATCAAATTATGATAGGGAATTTTTTAAATGACTACTAAATGATAAATCTTTCGTTTTACTCCATTTTTTCATAGTATCTATGACCATAATAGAAATATCCATTTATTTTTAGTGGAATTAATTTTTTTGGATATTTTTATAGATGATCCAAGAAGCGGATATGGTTATTGGAATCATAGAATATCAAGGGAGAAATTATACATTGTACAAATAATAATATAGACATGTATTTAGGGAAGGTAAATAATGAACATAGGGGGTAAAGGATATATTTAGAGCACACCAGCCCACTCAATAAATTATTTTTATTAGGATTAATTAAATAGATTTAGGATTATCATTGTCCATAAAATAAAAAATTTATAGTGATTATTTGTTTAAAATTTCAAATCACTATTAAAATTTTATAAAATTATTTACATTCTATTTGTAATCTATAATAAAAATAATGAAATATTTGAATTCAAAAATAAGATCATTAAATATTATATCTATTACATATAATTATATGGGGAATATATTTATAATATTATAATTCATGTATTCATTTAAACCTTCGTTCCAATTTGGAAGTGGGTCTTTCTTTTCAGTGATTTCTTCCTCTTGGCCCCACTTTTATTCGTTCTAAGCACCATTGGGTTTCTTTAAGTCATCAATATTTTGATATTTTTTTCAATTAACTTTATCAGTCCATCCCATTGAGATAGAATCAAAATTTTATTTAAACCCTAGTCCCAGTTATGGGGACTCTCATAACTCTATTTAAAGCTCTAATCAGATTTCCCTTCACTATTTAAATTGGTATCATGACCAGCATTCAAAAAATCCATATCTACTTTCATCTTGTTTAAACCTTTCTCCCAATTTCCACTTTGGAATTTTTCCAAAGTTAACTCTCTATGTTGGTTCCACTGAGGTTGGGTTTTATTTTCAGGTGATCCCAGGTAGTTTGTATTATAACCCAATCATTATTTTGAGATGGGGATTTCTATTGATCCCACTAGGACACTTGTTTAACATGTGTTGAATTTGATTGTCTTATCATGTGATTATAGATCATAAATTCGGTTCCTAAGAATCCTATCAATGAAACACCACATGAACCACCAAATACCAAGTGAAGAAATGAATAAAAATAAACTCCCCCTCTTATTGGACTCCCACCTAGAAAGGTTATAGAAACCATCCTTGAATTTTTGCCTTTTGGTACCACACAACACCAAATTAAGAACCTGGACCAATAGCCACATGTTTACCCTAGGTTGTTTCTTTTCATTTCACCCTTGTGTAAAATGATAACTAGTTATGAGTCATCACCAATATCATTCAAATGTTGGGTTCCCATAATTAGAGTTATCTGTAACTTTCTCCTTTGATTTTGAATATATTATGTGTATTTATTTATTTTTTATAAAAAATAAATATTTTATAAACCTAATAGAATGTACATGAATAAAAAATAGATGCACTCTAATTGTATGAAAAAAGAGTATGAATATGGGGATAAAGAGTTCATCAAGTTTGCAATGAAGCATGCATGTAACCCTTCTCAAATCCTTTGTTCATGTGTACATTATTTTTATTCAAGAAAAATTAGTCAGAAAGAGTTGAAAGAACATTTGATTTTTCATGGAATAGATCATATCTATAAATTTTAGACTAAATATGGGTAGAAACTAAATGTACACAGAGATTGGGATGATACTATGTTTTATGGATTATTCGATATGAATACTAGTGTAAATGGTGATGAAGATTGTAATGAATAAGTCAGAATGGCAATTAAAGATAGACTTTTTGACTATACAAAGTTGTTTGAGATGTTAAATAACTATTCTAAGAGACCATTGTATACGAGTTGTAATAAATATATAACATTGTTAGCTGTATTGAAGTTATATAATTGGAAAGATGATATTGGATGAAGTGACACTAGATTTTCATAACTACTTGGTCTCCTAAATGATATGCTACTAGAAGAAAATGAACTTCCTTGTTGAACATATGATTCTAAATGAATGATATGTTCAATGGGAATGATCTAAAAAAAAATACATGTATGTACAAATGATTTCTTATTATTTCACAAGGACCATAAATCACTAAGAAAATTCCACAAGTGTGGATTGAATCAATTAAATAAAGATGAATCAAGTCCTTAAAAATTTACAGGGTTCTTTGTTATTATTACAAAGTTTAGATGACTATATGGATTTCAAGAAACCACAATACAATTTACATGACATGCATATACAAGAATTAAAGATGTGAAACTGCATCATCCAGCAGACTCTCCACAGTAGAAGAAAATTGATTATGAGTATCCTAAATTTAGAGATGAGTCGAGAAACCTCTATATTAAGTTATCTATAGATGGAATAAATACTTTTGGTGTATGTAGCAGTATTCAAAGTATATTTCTAGTTATGTTGGTAAATTATAACTTTCCACCATGGTTATGCATGATGTAAAAATACATTATGTTGTCTCTACTTATATCTGGACCAAAACAACCCAGTAATGATATTTATGTCTATTTTGATCCATTAATAAAAGATATGAAATTGATTTGGGATATATGTGTTACATTGTATGATGCTCATAGAAGTGAATAATTCACATTTAGAGCCATATTGTATGAGATAATAAATTAATTTCCTCCTCAAATAAATATTTAATGCTATAGCGTTAAAGAAATCTTGGGGTGCCCTATTTGTGAATAATGAACACACTCAGTTTAGTTGAAACATTCCTTAAAGACTATGTTTTTAGGATATCATAAATTTTTACCTCGACGACTCAAATACCAATCCTGGATGAAAACATTGGAAGGGAATGCATAATAATGTATAACACTATATCCACTAATGAGTGATAAACTATTTGAAAAGGAAAAAGATATTGAAACTATTTTTGATAAACCTTTTTCAAAAAGCCTTATGAAATCAGTTTGGATAAAGAGATCAATTTTCATTGAATTACTGTACTTGAATTTTTTGTATGTTGTACATTTTCATGATGTCATGTATATGAAAAAAATGAATTTGATAGTATTATTGGAATGTTTCTAAATTTTCCTCACAAAAAATATATATCATTAAGGAAATGTTGAAAATTATTTACATGGGAATAAGGGAAGAGTCGGCATCGGTGGAGGGTGAAACACATATTTTCATCCTCGATAAGCTTTCACTCTCCAAATTAAAAAAAAAATTCAATTTTCTTAATGGTGTAAAAGTTCCATAGGTTCATTCATTAAATATCTAGAACGTTGTGTTAATGAATAATTTGAAATTACATGATTTAAAATCACACAACTATCATGATTTAATTAAATATTTCATTCCCATAAATTTACCATGTATTGTGCCTAAAGATGTCTGACATACATTAAACTAACGCTGCTTTTTTATATCTTAAAGTTATTGAGTTGTTAGGAAAGAGCATGTATTTATTTTAGGATGGATCTATCTTCTCTGTTGAACATGCGACACATTCCTCCTGTCTTTTCAAAAAAATTCACCGTTAGTCCTGCCTTGCCTGTGCCACCGTCGGTGGCGCCGCCCATTATGGTTACCTTCGATCCTGGTTCCTCATCGGCTATTCCTGCTCCCTCCTTCCCATCGAAGGCGATGGGCTTACCTTCTACTCATAAGGGTCTCTCCTTCAGGGATTCCCTTTGCGGGTCGCAGTTTTTCCACTACATCCTAGAGATTCCCCTTGTTGCGTCGGCTGCTCGGATGGAGGGCTCTGGTCCTTCCCTGGTTTTCCCATTATAAGTCTTCCATGCGGCCTCAGAGTGTCTCGAATGGACTTTGGTGGCCAGGTTCGGCACGAATCACCCTCCTCTATCCTCGTTCCACAGTTTTGTCGGCTCGTGGGATCTAGATGCTCCGGCTTAGGTTTCATATTTGAACTGTAAGTCCTTTTGTATTGTTTTGGGCTGAGAGGCGGACTTCATATCTATGTGGTGAAAATCCCCTAGGGCCTTGGGTAGGTGGAGGTTCACCCTGATGAGGTGGGATATGGAGATTCATCGGGGTAGGGACTCGTCTAGGGCTCCGGTGTGGATCTCTCTTCCGGGCCTTCCCCTTCCCTTCCAGAATGGTGCTTTTCTCTGGGCTATTGGTGACTCTATCGGCCACTTTATGTGTGTAGATGAGCGGACTCTTCTTCTGGAGGAATCTTCTTTAGTGTGAATCTGTGTGGACATGAACTTATCCTCTCCCCTTCTAGACCAAATTCAAATGTGTGCCCAGGATTGCTTCGACTGGTTCCAGGCTCTTGTCTACCAAGTGATGCCAAGATTCTACTCCTTCCTCCATCTTCAAGGCCATTCTCTTCTTTTCTACAGGAGGAAGCGTCAAGAGGAATCAGGGAAACGTGTTCTGGTTTGGTCTAAGGGTCCTGCTTCTGGCCTGGATGCTTCCTTGTATGGTCCGGCCTTCGTTGAGGGGCCTATGGATTTCCCGGATGGTCCTTCGGCTAAGTCTCAGCTCAAGGCAGTGGTCGCGGGTGCTGGGTATCCTCCGGATTTGATGTCGTCTACTTCTACGGATGTCAGTGTGTCCCCTTGCAGTTCCCTGGTTCCTTCAATCCTTTGGGGTATCCCGCCTCAAGAGAAATCTTTTAACCCTACGTTGATTTCTCAAGGCTTGCAGAAGGTATGGCTCTTCTTGGTCTCCCTTTGGTCCCTCCCCCAACTCCCCTTTCTACAGGAACCATCGAAATGGTGGCTTCTCTCTCTGAGGTCTCCTCTGGTTCTTCTCCTGATGAGGAAACTCTCTTGGAGTGCCCTCCCACATAACCCCCTTATGGGGTCAGGTTAGCCAGCCCTAGCCTACCTCTTCCCCTGCCAACCCTCCCATATTGTGGCTAGTCCACACAACATGGATTCTCCTACTGCATGATCTTCATGTGCCTCTCCCGGATCCGAAGTTTTTGTCGGCAGGATGGTTCCACCCCCCCAATTGTCAAAGGGGGAAGCGTGGATGGTAGGTGGTGGGTGACCAAACTCCACAAAATCACCTAGCGGGAGAGAGCACCAAGGGATGAGAATTGCCTATAAAAGGCAAGAGCCTCATCCCATTTCTATATCTCTTCATCATCTTATCATCGGGTCTCATCATCAGTACAACAGATCTCATAGTAGAGCGGTTTTTGTGAGATTTATTTCCCCGCTTATTCAAGAGAGATTTTATGAGGGTTTTCTCCTTCCACTTTAATTTTATCTCGTAATTATCGCTGCACCGGTGGACTAATCATTTACGATCCCAACAAGTGGTATCAGAGGCAAGGTTTTGGTGTTCACGTTTTTGGGTATTAATAATTCTCGTAAATTTGAGTATGCTCTATGATTGCAACTCCGGTTGATCTGTCACATCAGAAAAAATTTATTGCGATTATTAAATACACCATTGTGAAACGGAGGGGGTTCTGGACTGACGGCGTGTCCAGATGGCGACGAAATTTGAGATCAAAAAATTCAACATGAATAATTTTTCGTTGTGGAAAATGAAGATGCGGGCAGTGTCGCGGAAGGATAATTGCCTACTAGAAATTGGCGAAAAGTCGACGGGTGTGACAGAGGAGAAATGGAATGATATGGATGAGAATGCTACTGCTAACATCCATTTGGTTTTGGCAGACGGGGTCCTATTGAGCATTTCGGAGAAAAAGACGACAAAGGAAATATGAGATACTCTGATGAAGCTATACGAGGCCAAGTCACTGCACAACAAAATTTTCCTGAAGAGAAAATTGTACACTCTTCAAATGACATAGTCATCATCGGTGACAGACCACATCAACAACCTCAATACCATGTTCGCTCAACTCACGACGTTGGACTATAAAATTTTAGATACTGAACGTGCAGAGATTCTACTCCAGAGTTTTCCAGATTTGTATGACCAACTCATCATCAACCTCACTAACAATATCCTGATGGATATGCTACTCTTTAATGATGTTTCCGTCGCGGTTCTTGAAGAAGAAAGTCGGCGCAAAAACAAGGAGGGCATACATACAATTTCGCACCAAGTAGAGGCTCTGTCAATGGAGAGAGGAAGGATGATGTAGTGTGCTTCCAGTGGGAGCCAAAATCATGGCAGGTCCAAATCAAGGAGTAAGAAGAAGAACGTCACATGTTTCAATTTTGGCAATAAGGGGCACATCAAGAAGGATTGTTTGAATAAGAAGAGTAGTGAAAAGATCTCTCAGGGGAATGTGGTGAGTACCTATGGAAGTGGAGATATACTAGTCAGTGAAGCGGCGACGACTACTGGAAGTAAGGCAGCATCTCGACGATGCATGGATTATCAACTCAGGAGAAACATGACACATGACGTCTCGACAGGAATGGTTTGAACAATATGAAACCATCCCAGAAGGACTTGTGTACATGGGGAATGATCACAGTCTGAAGATCATTGGAGTTGGTACCATCAAACTGAAGATGCAGGATGGTATTGTTCTGACCGTCCAAGGAGTACATCATGTGAAGGGCCTGAAGAAGAATATATTGTCTTTGGGACAATTCGATGATATCAGATACAAGACTCGCACCGAGAATGGAGTGATGAGAATCGTGAAGGGTTCACTTGTGGTAATTAAGGCGGAGAAAATCTCAACGAACTTGTACGTGCTTATGGGTGAAACGTACAAGGAGACAGATATAGTTGTTGCATTAACTACCTCGACAGAAGCTTTGATGACGTTATGGCATCGGAAGCTTGACCATATGTCAGAACGGGGCCTGAAGATTCTTCCGGATCAGAAGTTGCTGCCTGGACTGACAAATGTATCCTTACCATTTTGTGAGCATTGTGTTTTAAGAAAGCAACACAGGTTAAAGTTCGGGACGTCAACAACGAAAAGTCAGGAGATCTTGGAGTTGATCCATTCCGATGTTTGGCAAGCACCGGTTATATCCCTGGGAGGAGAAAGGTACTTTGTATCCTTTATTGATTATTATTCTAGGAGATGTTGGGTGTACCCAATCAGGAGGAAGAACAATGTTTTTGAAGTCTTTAAAACATTCAAAGCGCGGAAGGAGATTGACTCTGGGAAGAAGATCAAGTGTCAAGGACAGAAAATGGTGGAGAATATATTAGCGAGGAGTTTGATACTTTTTGTCAACAGGAAGGGATCGAGAGACAGTTCATGGTGGCATACACTCCTCAAAAGAATGGAGTGGTAGAGCAGATGAACAAAACTCTGTTGGATAGAACTAGGGTGATGCTGAAGACTGCAGGTATTGCCAAAACTTTTTGGGCAGAAGCAGTGAATACCGCCTATTATGTGATCAACTGATCTCCTTCAATGGCGATTGAGCTGAAGACACCAATGGAGATGTGGACTGGTAAACCCACTGACTATTACCAGTTACATACTTTTGGGAGTCCTATATATGCATTGTTTAATGACCAGGAAAGATCAAAGTTGGATTCGAGATCCAGGAAAGGTATCTTCTTGGGGTACATTGATGGTGTGAAGGGGTATCATTTGTGGGACCCCACTGCCCACAAATTTATCACCAGCAGAGATGTTATTTTTGCAGAAGATAAGGTGTAAATGATAACTGATCGAGACACAGAGAAGGAGAATACATAAACTACAACATTCGAAGTAGAGTACAAGTCCAAGAAAGAATCAGTTTCCTTTGAAGCATTACCAGAGCACGATGATCAAGTACCGGTTGAGTCTGGACAACGACGGTCAACTCGGAAGAAAAGAGAACCAGTATGTCACTCAGTCTATGTCACTGAGAGCAATATTGCATACTGCTTATTGACGGAGGATGGAGAACCATCTTGTTTTGTGGAGCCGACCTAGAGTCCTGATGTATCCTCATGGATGACGGTGATGCAGGAGGAACTTGAAGCCCTGCACAGGAATAAGACTTGGGATTGTTGGATTTGGTGGTCTAGAACCAACTACTTTGTACTTTATTCATTAAATAAAAGCCTTATCACATCTTGATTGTTCTTCTGAGTGACATGTCATGTGATAATGTCCTAAGGACAATTGTTGCATTAAAGGGTCGTAGCGGATCCCTACTATGATGAGAACCCGAAAGTGCCATAACACTGTTCTTGAATGTATGTTTTATGGCCGGATGATATTATTTGAGGGACACAAATAATACAGGTCATTAGGGGTGAGGACTCATAAAACTTTGAGGCACCTTCTCATGGTGTGCGCCCTTGGTAATATCCAGGAGGATATTATGAGAACGAGACCCGCCAGTAGGAAATCCACATTTTATAGTGTCATTGGATGTTCCTATCTGCAGACGTGTGTATTGGTCCTTATACTTTAAGATTATTATTAATAGGTATTAAAACTCACACACTTAGATGTATTGACGAAAACTGTGATGACACACTGTTCGTAGTGAGGTAGGATACATTGGGTGCGTCACGAGTAATATCGCATTAATAGATAATGCGAGAAAGGATTTGTCCCTTCCGTTCCCTAACGGAAGTAGATATCTCAGGCCCTTTGATGGAATTGATACAACCTAAATAAATCCATGGCCATGGTAAGGTATGTGCAAGTTCAATTCTGGGAAGTCAAAGAAAGAATAATCAAGCACATGGGTTGATGACACTAGCATGCAACCCGCTTGATTGGAGATATCAAGAAAAAATGATTATATTACATGGTAAGCATTCGTAGGAGGTGACACATCATTGTGGCGTTAACTTCTTTCTCTATGGGTGCCTTGGCGTATTGCTAGACGCTAACCTTGGACTTTAGGCAGGCTCCTCCTAATGTCACTGAGAAAGAGGCCTAGAGGGTCACACACTAAGTGTGTCCATGTATCTCAGTTAATTATTAATTTAACAAATTAAATAAATATTATTCCCGACTGTGGTTTAATAATTATTTAAGGATGTCTGATCTCATTTATTTTGACACTAGTTATTCGAGAGAATATATTGTGGATGAAATAATATATTTATTAGCGAGTAATGAAGTTACATTTATTTAAGAAATAAATAGTCATTACTCAAGGTCTAATAAATGTGGTGGAGAAAAATGGAAAATAAAAGTACACATCATGTATATTAAATATACACGCCGTGTAGTTTTATGGAAAAAAAGTACACGCCGTGTATTAATTATTACACGCCGTGTAGTTTTTCCAGTTGGGATTTTGAGGATTTAATATTGTTTTAATAAATGATATTTATTATAATCAGCGTGGGTGCAAGTCAAGGAATTAATAATTCGACATGGGGGTTTTCAATAAGAGTTAATGAAATAAATAAAACATGTAACACGTTTATTTATTGTCATAAATCTATTAACCTCAAACCCGATTATAAATATCCGTGCAACCCCAACATTTTGTAGAACCATTGTTGTGCACAATGGATTTGGAAATACTCTCAAGCCAAGAGAGAATTCCCTTTCCACCAAGAACGCCCTCAAGTTACGAGAGCAAGATCCTCCACCAGATCAAGGCGGTCGAAGGCGGACATCGCAAGCGAAGGTTCTTCCACGCTAGCACCCGGAGATCCCTTCGGCAACGTCCGGAGATACGTGACACACATGTGGATCACCGCTAGAGGAATCCTACACTTGGATTCTACGACGCAACAACGAATCACCGAATCGTGACCGGACACATCAACGAAGAAAGAATTCCAACGAGGTAATTCTTATGAATTAATTAAATTAATTATAATCAACATATGATGATCCTTCTCAAGGGTTCTAGGACTCTTCTTTTCTTTTCATTCTTCGTTCTATTCTGAAGATTCGGCGTTTTATATCGTGGCGGATCTCGGATTGAACGTTGTTTAACGTTAAAATTAAAGTTGGGAAAACCCATCAACGCGCTTCCGCTGCGCCCGGAACCTACAGGGATCTTGTTCCATTACCTCGTGGAAGGAAGGCTATCGGAAACAAATGGGTCTTTAAGATCAAGAAGGATGGAAAGGACCAGGTGGAAAGATATCATGCAAGATTGGTGTTCAAAGGATTTGCTCAGAAGGAAGGTATTGATTTCAATGAAATATTTTCTCCTATTGTTAGATTGATGACTGTTCGATTAGTTCTGGCGATGTGTTCTACATACAGCTTATATCTAGAGCAGCTGGATGTGAAGACTGCATTTTTCCATAGTGATCTTGATGAAGAGATCTATATGCTCCAACCAGAAGGTTTTTCAGAAGAAGACAAAGAGAACTTGGTTTGTAGGTTGAACAAATCTCTGTACGGTCTCAAACAGGCTCTGAGGTGTTGGTTCAATAGATTTGATTCCTATATCATGAGCCTTGGATACAACAGACTTCATTCAGATCCTTGTGCATATTTCAAGGGTTTGGATGGTAATGATTTCATCATTCTTCTGTTGTATGTGGATGACATGTTGGTTGTAGGCCCCAATAATGATCAGATCCAGGAGACGAAGGTACAATTGGCTAGGGAGTTTGATATGAAGGACTTGGGACCAACAAACAAGATTCTTGGGATGTAGATTTACTGAGACAGAAATAATGGGAAGATTTGGGTATCACAGAAGAGTTACTTACAAATATTCTTGAAATGATTCAACATGCAAGACTGTAAGCCAATCTCTACCCCTCTTCCTGTTAATTTCAAGTTATCCTCCATGATAAGTCCTAGCAATGAAGCAGAGAGGAATGAGATCTCTCGAGTACTGTATGCATCAGTAGTGGGTAGTCTAATGTTAACTATGGTCTGTACTAGACCAGACATTGCACATGCAGTGGGAGCAGTTACTCGGTACATGGAGAATCCAAGACAGGAGCATTGGAGCACAATGAAGTGGATCCTGAGATATATCAAGGAGACCTCAAATGCTACATTATGTTATGGAGGATCAGATTTTACTATTAGAGGCAATGTTGATTCAGATTTTTCAGGTGATTCTGATCGGAGGAAATCCACTACTGGTTATGTGTTTACTCTTGTAGGAGGAGCTGTGAGATGGATTTCAAAGTTACAGTCAGTTTTGGATTTATCCATGACAGAGGCGGAGTATATGGAAGCTACACAGGCTTGCAAAGAGGTGATTTGGATGAGAAGGTTGTTAGAGGATCTCAGGCATAGACAGGCACAAATTCCTTTGTTTTGTGACAGTAAGAGAACCTTGCAAATTGCAAGGAATACATATTTTCATTCCATAAAGAAGTACATTGGGTTATAATATCACTTTGTCCGAGATGTGGTGGAGGAAGGAAGACTGGACGTGTAGAAAATTCACACTAAAGAAAATCTGGCAGAATTCCCGACGAAGGCGATTAACTCTAATAAGTTCAAATGGTGCAGATCCTTGAGTGGCCTTGCAGATACTTGAGCAGCATGTTTGGCATATAGAAAGGATGTGGAGATGTGATTGGTTCACATTAAAATCTCCAAGTGGGAGATGTGTCGGCAGGACGGTGTCGCCCCCCCAGTTGTCAAAGGGGGCAGCGTGGCTAGTAGGTGGTGGCTGGCCAAACCCCACCAAATCACCCAACGGGAGAGAGTAGTAAGGGGTGAGGATTTTCTATAAAAGTCAAGAGCCTCATCCCATTTATATATCTCTTCTTCATCCTATCATCGGTTCTCATCATCAGTACAAAAGATCCCATAGCAGAGTGGTTTTTGTGAGGTTTATTTCCCCGCTTATTCAATAGAGATTTTATGAGGGTTTTCTCCTTGTAATAGTGAGGGAGTGTGTACCCACTTTTACCCATAGTGATCCTTCTACTTTCCCATTGTTTTTTACCCCTTTCATTTTGGGGTTTTTTCCACATTACATCTGGTGTCCCATTTATTTCCGCATTTTGCACTTTACTTTTATCTCGTAATTTTCGCTGCACCAGTGGGACAATCATTTATGGTCCCAACAATTTTATCCACCCCTCCTCCTCCATCCCCTCCTTTGGAATTTATTGGCACAAGAAACAGATCTCAAACGAGGCATAGAATTCAATCTTTTTATTCTAGTAAAGTGGCCAAGCTGCGTGGGGCCAAAGCCAGGATAAACTTGTCCTAATGTTATCCTTCCTTATATGGAATGCTTTTGGCGTGGGAGCCCGGGTTAAAACTGATCATATCATCAATGATGTTTGGTCTAAAAAGATCTCTCTCATTGCGATGTTGGATCCTAAATAAGGAAGATCCAAAATTGCAGAGTTTTCTCGTATGATCAGGATGTCTGGGTTTATGCAATTTGATTCTCAAAGCCCCTTCATATGGGTCTTTTGGAATGTGGTCATCAATGTGGATTTGACTCAATCCTTGGATCATTTTATCACTACAGAAATCAGGGATGAAATGAAGTCTTTCTTCTTCTCCTTTGTGTATGGAAGTTACGACACCAGGCACTGATCCCGGATATGGATTGAGCTTGATAATTTTCATCCTAGAAGCTTCCCCTAGTTTACGGGGGGAGACTTTAATGTGATAGTATATCCTACTAAGAAGAAGTTTAGGGGTTCTTTTCCTCGTCGAGATAGTCTAGAGTTTACCTAGTTCATGTCACATAAAGGGTTGTTGGATATGGGTTTCTCAGGAAGGTGCTTCACCTGGTGTAATAAACATAGGGGCACCTACCGTACTGGGTTTTGGTTGGATAATTGCCTCAAAAATGTACATTCCATCTTTAATTTATTGAATGAAAAGGTTTCTCATATGGCTCGTAGAATCTCTAATCACTCTCCTCTTATTATTTATATTTTCCCAAGCTGGGACAGAAGGGTTGTCATGTGATTATCCCACTTGTGGGCTAAGTATCTGAGTTATCATCACACAGTGACCTAATCATGGAATAAACACATGCATGGGAATGTATGGGAGCATTTACAAAACAAACTAAGGTGTCTTAAGGAGGATCTTTGGGTGTGGGTTAGTAATAGGCCCCCTTCATCATGTGGCATGGATGGAATCATGGTGTAGATTGAGAGTTTAGAGTCTAGTTTGGAATTGGAATGGAATGAAGGTGCATTTGGGTAGATGGATGCTAAGGATAAAATGGTTGAAATGTTGTTAAGGGAGGAACACATTTCTCAGGATGAGTCAAGAGTTAGATGGATGTGTGAGGGGGATCTAAATACCACATATTTTCATGAATTCATCAAGGAAAATTTAAGGTTCCCTCGGCCTAACATATGGATGGAGGATGTCTCCTACACGGATAACCAGGATACTATTGGTGGTTTATTAGAAACCTTCTTCAGGAACCTACTTGCAGGACCAAACCCCCAGCAGACATGAAGAAATTATTAACGTTATTCCTAGGGTGTTGTCCATGCATGATAATGATCTGCTTGAGGCCATGCCTCTTGAGGAAGAAATCTTAGGGGTCGTGAAAAATCTTAACTCGGACAGCACCCCAAGTCTGGATGGGTTCCTTGGTTCCTTCTTCCATTCATCTTGGAGTATGGTTAAGGATGACATTGTGCTCGCCATCCATGATTTTTTCTGATGTGGGTGGCTTCCTTGTGCCGCCAGTGCCACAACCATGGTTCTTATTCCCAAAATCAAGGACCCCTCTCTTCTCTATCATTATCACCCTGTGAGCATGTGCAACTTCATGTACAAGATCCTTGCATCTATCCTCAACAACAGGCTGAGCTCTCATCTGCCTCAATGGACATCTCTTGAGCAGCATTGCGCAAAGGTCCATCCAAGGGGCTATCATGCTAACCCAAGAGATCATTGACGACATTTATAATAGATTTCATGGGTCTAATATGGTGGTTAAGATGGATATAGACAAAGTCTATTATGGCATTGAGTGGGCATTTATCATCAAGGTCTTGACAGGTATGGGCTTATCTACTTGGGTTATTGATATGATTTTCTAGTGTTTTAGTTCCTCGTGGATGGTTGTCTACTTCATGGGTATGAACTATGGGTTTTTTAAGGTAGTGTGTGGGATGAGGTTGGGGATCCTCTATCCCCAAGCCTTTTGGTTCTCTCTCAAGATGTTCTCAGCTGACTCATCAACATGGGCACCTTGTAGGGATCCATCCGGCCTTATCGGCATAACTCCAATACATACAGTATATCCCATATGATGTTTACGGAGGATTCTATTTTCAATATGAATGCTGGCATGGGGTATGTTCATGGGTTTAATAAATTCCTAGCTGATTATTTTCAGTGGACATGATATGTTTTTAATTATAGTAAGAGAACCTTTTACATCCCGAATCATTATATAGACAGCAGAGTGGCTTCTTTGAGCAGGAGGCTTGGAATGCGGCACTGTTCCTTCCCTATAGAGAACCTTAGAGCTCTAGTTTCTCCTAGTGGGATGTGTATTCAGCACTTCTATCATATCATTGGGAAAATTATGGGATTTATTCATAATTGGAAGAATCGTTTTTTGTTGGTTAGAGGTTGAATCACCTTGGAAAATAGCATTCTAACCTCCATTCCATGCCATGCACTCTCATCCTCCTAGGTCCTGAAGGGGGTGATTTCTAATCTCGACTCCATTCTTTCCTCTTTTATATGGGATGACCATGAGGAGGGGAGGAAACAATGAGTGTCATGGAATAGGCTTCCAAGGCCGGTTTAAGAAGGTGGTATTGATGTTAAGAGTATTTCTAACACATTTCATGGAACACGAGAGAAGTTGGCATGGGAGGTAATTGAGGCCCATACCCTTTGGGGAAGTTTCATGTCCATGTGGATATGTGGTGGGGGGATTGGTTCCTATATGCTCCAGACGTCACTCTGGTCGACTGTTTCCTCCCATATACAATCTCTTCAGCCACACACTAGATGGATTGTGGGTGAGGGGAACATCTCCTTTTGGCATCATAATTGGGTTGGTACTACCCTCGGCTTCCTTGGCTGCCCGGTCACCCACATAACCTTTGAACATGCGAGTAGGTATCCAGTGTTTATTAGTGTCGTGTTGGATAGTAAACAGTGTATGGACTTCGATATGAATGATCTCTTGAATGAACCGAATATATGTTATTTTACTACATCAACCTCAGGTACCTTCTCTTCAAATTACTATAGAAGGGTGCCTACTAGTGAGGCCCATTAGGACTCTTGGGGTTTGAACTTATGGGTTAAATAGGTTCCTGTAAAAATTAATTTTCTCCTTTGACGTATTAGAAATAGAGCATTACCTACGACTGATAATGTAAGACATTTAGGTGTTAGTATGGACTCTCGCTACCTATGTTGTAGGGACTATAGGGAGTAGAGTCTAGCCCACCTATTCTTCAGCAGTGAGTGGGTGTACCATGTGTGGAAGAACTTTATATACTTCACAAGGTTTTATTTTGAGGCTCTGATGGACATCTCCTTTCTCGACTGATGATTTCATGGTGTAGGGAATGGTGGCCGAGAGAGGAAATCCCGCACCATCATTCTTGCTTCTGGGTGCTGGTGTATTCGGATGGCTCAAAAAAAATCCAGACACGAGGGGATATAGTGCATGGTAGGTCTTTGGTGGCCATAATCAAGTTTCTTATCCTGGACATGGTCCGATCAAGTAGAAAATGGTGTGAGGACCCCTCTATCAGATTGTTTTAGGTGGGTACCCCTGAGGTTTGTTAGATGGTTCCCCCATCTGCTCGGTTTGAAGATCAACATTGATGGCTCATGTTCCATGAATGACATGAAGGGTGGTAGTGTCATCTGGGACCCCATGGTATGTGTTATCCTTGCTTCCTCTACTCACTTTGGTAGAGGTCACTCCCTTATGTCTAAGTCTTTGGCAATGCTTATGGGTCTCTATCTTTTCAAGAATCAGAGTATTTTTCTTGTTGAGGTCACGACGGACTCTCTTATCCTTCATGACTCTATGCATGATAAGAGGAATATCCCTTGGTCCTTATCATATGTCCTGATAAGGTGCAAGAATATCATCAGTGATGGAACTGTCTTTTCGAACACCTGAAGGGAGGGAAACAAGGTGGCTAATCATATTGCTTCGATGGTGTCACAAGGACTTTATGTTTTTCTTCCCCCTGATGTGTACTCTTTCCCAATTAAAGGGAAGAACCTGATTAGAGGGGATGCTCTAGGTCTGTACTACTTCAGACCTCCGTAGCTGCCCCTCCCCCAGGTGGCCACTCGTTGTTTTATTTGGTCCTATTGTTTTTTTACTCTTCCTTTTTTGAATAAATAAATGAATTATGATGATTTTATATACCTAATTAAGTTTCTAATCCTGAATAAGGATATTGTCATCATATTATAGGAATTAGAGATGTTCTTACCGCCACGATTCTTTGATATAACGGTCCACCTTATTGTTCACTTGGTTAAAAGAGGTTCAACTATATGGTCCTTTCCATTACAAATGGATGTACCCTATTGAATGATGTATGAATATTTTGAAATGGTGCTTCAGGAATCGAAGTTATTCAAAGGGTTTTATCATAGATTAATATATTGTTGAAGAATCTAATGAATTCTATACTGATTACCTATCAGATGTTGATAGCATTAGTATTCCAAAGTCTCATCATAGAAATGGCCTTATGGGTGAAGGGATTTCCAGAAGAGATGTTGTTACAATTACCATCACAGAGTGGGAGCAAGATAATCTTTACATTTAACATAATAGTTCAAAGGTTTCTCTATGTGTGAAATCCCACAAAATAATTCTTAGAAATTTGAATCCATCAAGGGATTAAGGATGGTTATCAAATACACATAATCAATAGTTTATAGGATGGTTCTGAGATCATATTTATTAAAGAGTTATCTAAAAATATGAATTTAATTATCAAATGAATTTAATGGTTGGACAGAGGGGAAAGGTAAATGTTATATCTTACACTAGTTTTTTAATTAATTCTTATAAATTCTATACAAAGGAACAAGATGAATGTAGTATGATGAAAAATAGTGAAGTTATGATTTTTGTGGAAACGATTCACGTATCTATTTCCAAGGATATAAATCTAATTTATGAAAATATGTCATATTTTAGAATAATTGGATAAATATAAAATTTGTAATATAAAACATTTCAAGTGATGATTTTTCATTACAAATGGTTTTAAAATATAAGTGCAGTGAAAGTCAATTAATTGGGCTTTGTGAAGGTGAATTTCAATGTGGAAGGGTATAAGGATGAGTCATTCACAATGTCATCACAAGTAGTATAGGTATTTTATTTCTAGGATCCAAAAAATAATAATTGGTCAATTATCCTATTGGTAACTAAAACAAATATAGGGTTAGAATAAAATTCAATTTAGTATGACCCTTTCATTGGGATATCACAATCATTTCATGGCGGTCCAAATGTAGACAATTCCTTGTATGTTATAGGGGACCATGAAGAGGGGACTTGGATACTCGATAGAGGATCCAAATCCCTTTAAATTTAAATAAAAAATCAATTTTAATGAGAAGGTTAAATTTTATTTTAATATACTATGGTTTTCATCATAATATTATAGGTTATCTTCTATATTTAAGTAATTTAAATTAAATTCTTGACTACTCATGCAGATAATGAATTCTACACATGATGATGTTACCAATCTCGAGGAAGAACATATGGTTGATGTTGAAACTATAGAATTTTTAAGGGATCAACAACAATTATATGAAAAAATAATGAAATAGAATCACTGTGTTAAATGAAATTGTCAAGGAAATGAGTAAGGATATAAAATTTGAGTTTGGATGGAATCAATGTGGCCAAACTGTTGACCAAAAAAAGTCAATGTTCATTAGTTATGTTGAGGTTAGAATAAGAATGCATGTTCCAATTGATATAGATATGTGGTACCATGTCTAGCATGTTTTTAAGGAAACCCTTTGGAAATATATTAAGGAAATGCTACGATATACTTTGTTTATTTTACCAAAAAATTATATAATGAAACGATGATTTAATTTTCATTATCCCTTGAAGATTTCATTTATTTTAGATGATTTCTATAAGAAATATGTCTTAATGGGTGATGGAAAATCTCATAGAGGCTTCCGGAAACTTCTTACAAAGCATCATCTCAAGGATGCTGAGGGGAAAGTAAAGTCATTCCCACTATTTATGTATGTACACATTATAAAATAGGATACATGGAAATCTTTCATTATTCATCGTGATGAGAAATATTTTCAGGTGAAATGTAGTCAATAATATTTTATTTGAATTTATTCATTTCATCCACTTTGATTCAAAATTGATAATTTATGAAATAAAAATGGAGTGATAAAAATAAACAACATGAAACAAAACCATTCTACCCCTACCGTAAGAAAGGATGGGGTATACTGAACTTGAAAAGAAAATGATATGTATTTTAAATCTATAATAAAAATTTTATGTAGTACAAAAAAAATATTTAATTTTTTCATATAAAGATTGATGAATAAATATCCTAAGCCACTTCCATACCACATCATGTCCTATGGAAGGAGGATCACGTAAATAAAGAGGGTAAAGTAGTTGGTGAAAACACACAAGCAGTACGGGAAGCATGTGTAAGTATGGCATAATAGTAATTAATTATCATTTATAACAATATTACATATAAATATATATTTATGTTTTTATATTTTTTATATGGTTTATCCATTAGAATCAACATTGAATATACCTGAGAAAAAAATACTTTCAATAGCTTGAATAATATGTTCACATTAGAGGTGTAGGTTTTGGAGTGTCACCTCAAACATATTTTAAGAAGTCAAAGCTGAAAGTGGATACATATGAGATGATGAAATGACTACAAGTTTAGATAGATGATTTGAAAGATATTTTTGTCTAGTCTAGTTTGATGGATCAATATATGTGAAAGGGTCAAATAGAACTGAAAATGGAATAAATATCAGTACATGATCCAAATGACCCCACTAGATTTTAGGTTAGCCATTCCCCTCAAAAACCTACATTACCTAAGGTAATAAATTCTACCATTAATATTTCTCTTAAATGAGAATCAAACAAATTTTGATAACTTTATATTACTAAAATTTTATAGGGTGAATTTGTATGTGATTTATATATATCAACACCCACATGTACCCTTTTTATTAAGGGTACGTTGTATAATATCATAGGATATATGAAACATAATAAAGAATTCCCAAAAGATGACATGGGAGTGGGGTAAAAGTATCTCATGATCCAAAAACTGAGTTTCTTATTCCGCTTGTTGTTCTGTATGTTACAACAGTCAATAATGTTATTAGAAATTTCTTAGAATAGATGTCTAATCATATCAAAATACATGATGTATATGCTTTACAATTTTGTTCAAATGGAAAAACTTTAATAGTTAATGAAAAGGGTATTAAATGAGGTATGGTATTACGAATGGATAAAATGATTGGGAAACATAATGTTATATCAAGAAAATACATTGAATCAACCTATAAAAAAAATCACATTCCAGGAGTACCTTCTCCATGCTAGTTTCACTTCTGCATATATTAACATTACATGTTCATGCAGACACCACATTAAAAGATGGAAATATGTCATAAATTCAATAATAAGAAGAAATATTTGGAAATTCCATTATAGAAAAGTTACGTATGGATATTACAAATTAGATTATCATTTTTGAATGTTTGGGAGTCCCAATTGTGAATACATATATTAGGTATATTTTCATAATCCGTCTATCCAAAAAATGATCTACTATGTTCATTACAGTTAATAAAAATTCATATTTTCTATAGGCCTATATGTTACTACCATATAAAGGGAAAACCCTATGAAGAAATATTTAGACTCATTAATCTCTGTATCATTTCTAAGGATACATTTTCTTTAGAATTGGATGAAATTAGAAAAGAGGAAAGATGAACTAAGTGACCTGTTTGAGAATAAAATATCAGATGATAGACTCTCCTTGATGCCCACAACGTGGTGGAAAAAGTCTACAATTTAATAATATAATATATATTTCAATTTTTTCATTAATTTTTTTAAAAAGCACTAAATACTAATTGTAATTAATTTAGATACCCCAAATGTTTATTTTTTTTGATCTAATGCATGGATTTCCATCAAAACGACCACACATGATTACTACTGTAAATTTTCAATTCACTGAAAACAATATTTTATAGATAAAATTAGAATTATATGTTTTAGTTTTTGATTTAATGATAATTTTTTTATGATAGGGAAATCTATAAATATATGATAAATCAAGTTATGAGTTCGATTACTAAACATAATAAGCCTGTTAATTTCTTCAAATGGAAATAGGTTAAGTTATATATAGTAATATTTAACAATAAAAACATATTTCAAAAAAATCACTTACTTTGTTTGATGTTTATGAATTTTATGAAATGAGATAAAGAAAATTATTTTGGATATTACATTTTCAAATTTATAAAAAGAAATCTTATACCATCAAAATACTAGAATCCCCGAATAGGTAATTTAAAAATGTAATTGAAATTTCATTAAAATTATTTCACAATAATTTTTTGTCAAAATTTTCTAAGTACTACCAAGATTTAAAAAATCTACATACTCAAAAGAAAAATTAAATTTGTTTAGAGATGAATGGGAAGAGTACATGGTGTTATAATGTTTTTCTGATATAAAATTTAGGTGATTACCTATTATGTTTGTGATCTAGTACGGGCTATGACTGTAGTGATACATTTGGGATGTAAAGAATTAGTATCATAATACTTATATATAATTTTTGACCTATTTCTCAAGGAGTTTTATAATGGAGGGTTATGGTCTATGGATTAAGACAGAGTTAGTAACATGTTTGAATCTACTCATACTCATGATTGATTTCAGTTGGAAGTTATAATTGAGATAATGGTGATAAGAAAAAGGGTTGAGAATTTATATAGATATCATTAACTGGTTACTTATTACAAATTATTTATTCAACTTTTTCATCATTTTATCTAATATTTTTAATTTAATTTCCTTATCATTTTTATCTAATACTTATTTAGTTTTTTCAAATATATTTTGGGAAGTCATACTTTTCTTTCAACTATCCACAATCATCTAGAAAAAAGAGAACATGTTAATTTTGAATGGAAGAGGAAACTACATGATACCATAAAAGTGAAGTTAATTATAAGGATTCATATATAAAATCCATGATCACACTAAATTTCTTCAATTGATTTTTAAAAGAGACTCTACTTTTCAAATAGAATCTCTCATCTATAAAGGTATTTTTTACAGTTGAAGACAAAGTATGACTTCTCAAAAGATATATTATGTACATTGTCTTAAATGGTGAAGGAATTAACCATACCTCAATCAACCACAACTCAATATAATACACAATGTGCTCAAAGTGTATATTTTAGTTTATAATTTACATTTTATTTCAAATCACACACCACATACTTAAAACTAAGAAAATTCATTCATATTATTCTGATACTTTAGGAAAATTATCCATAAGTTATTTGTGATGTGTAGGGATCAACCTCAGCTCAATCTTATACATGGTATGCCTGGTATGACTCAAAGTGTGTATTTTTAGTTTAAAATTAAAATTTTAGTTAAAAACACATGTGAAATACTCAAAACCAATAAAACATATTCATATTGTTTTGATAATTTAGAAAAATGATCCATAATTCATTTTTTATATGTATAAATAAACATCACCTAAATATAATACATGGTGTGTATGGTATGACTCGAAGTGTATTCTTTTAGTTTATAATTTACATTTTAGTTCAAAACACACATCACATACACAAAACCAATAAAAAACATTCATATTGTTTTGATACTTTAGGAAAATGATCCATAAGTCATTTTTGATGTATATTAATCAACCACATCTCAATTCGATGCATGGGGTTTCCAGTATGACTCAATGTGTGTGTTTTTAGTTTAAAATTGTAATTTTAGTTCAAAACACATGTGACATAATCAAAACCAAGAAAATTCATTGAAATTAATTTGATACTTTATAAAAAAGATCCATAAGTCATTTGTAACATGTAGGAATCAACCTCACCTCAATTTGATACATGGTGTGTCTGGTATGACTCGAAGTGTATTTTTTTAGTTTAAAATTACTATTTTAGTTCAAAACACATGTCACATACTAAAAATTGAGCAAACACATTCTGATTATTTTGATAATTTAAAACAATGATCCATAACACATTTTTTATTTGTATGAATTAGCCACACCTAAATCTGATACAAAATATGCATGGTATGAATCCAGGTGTATGTTTCTAGTTTAAAATTGACATTTTAGTTGAAAATACATGATACATACTCAAAAAATATAAATGTAACATCCCGGACCCTGGTGCCACGCAACGGGTGCCCCGAGCTCGGTTCGCCACAAGCCCTCAAGAACATTTCCCCAAACTCTAGAGGCTGCCGACTAGCAGCGAGAGCCCATGTCTGATAGTGGGGAAACTATGCCCTCATTTGTCAAAGTGTAGCACAGCGGAATACAAAATAAAACATGAAACAAATAGAGGAAGTAGTAAACCATACACAAGCCAGTGGATATAACCAAAAGTGTATAAATAATGATGCTACATGTCTCAAGTTCTAAGAAAACAGCCAGAACATGTTATACATCAATACAGTACAGTAAACAGCAGAGTACATAAAAACAAAGCAAACAGTTGGTAGCGGCATCGCGAGCCTAGGCTCGGTCCCATGCCCTCCTACTCCATAGCAACAGTCAAGTACCTATATAGGGACCCTTGCCCATATCTACACTTGCAGCAACGTAATCTGTTTGGGCCGAAAAGCGTGACCCAAACAGGGTCTGAGAAATATATCTCAGTAGGCACCCACCAAAGGCCCGTGCCCAACTGCGTGTAAGCATGCAACAATAGCGTGCAGTAGTAAAATTCAAATAAGTAATCAATACTCAAAAGTAACTCATTACCAGTTATATTTCCATTTTATTATCCATTTAATCCATTTAATATAAGAAATCACCACAATGAATTTCTAGTAAAGAACTAGTGTCCTCAGACATGTAAACTCCTACCCTCGGGTAACGAGTATCCAAAACAAGAATCTACCCTCAGGAATAATAGAATTTTCCCTCAGGCGTAGGTAGTGTTGCCCTCAAGCACATAATCAGCTGCCCACAAGCACGGAAGAAGTTGCCCTCAAGCCGAAATAACTACAACCCTCGGGCTAAACAGTGTAGTGCCCACATGATAATCACAACAACGCCCTCAGGCTAAACAGGTAACCGGGCCATGCCCAACATATCAAAATGCAGTAAACAATCAATTCCTCTCAAGGAAATTCTACAATTACTACATTAAAGGCATACCCTCGGGTATCCTGGACAAATGTCTAAACAGTGAAACATACCCCGGGGGTGGTTCCGGATCCAAGAAATGATCCCAACCATCATTTTATTATCACAATTTAATCACCTATGCAATTCTAGTCATTAAATATAGCAACGACCTTAGCCACACGACACCCCAACATAGGTTCATGGCACAAAAACGCACAAAACACATAGAAGTTGGAAGATAAAACACAAAGCCACCTACCTTATATGCTAACGAGAGTTATACCCGAACGCCGACTCCAGAAATGCCCAAGAACGGCATAGATCTGACGAAGAACAAAACCCATTCAAACATAAATAACTTACGTTAGGAGAAGAATTGGAAAGAACGGTACCAGGAGAGGCGAGGGCTTACCCGTGCGGTTCCAACGAGATCGTCCGAAGCCGAATCGGATTCCAGACGAACGCCCGGTGGATCTTCAAAGATCCGGCCTCCTCCTTTGGCTCCAAAATGGCTCAAACGCCTCCTCTGCCAAATGGGGAGGCTACTGCCTATTTTAAGCCGAAAAAAACAAAGTACACGGTGTGTACTTCCAAGTACACGGCGTGTACTCCCTTCATTTACCTGTTCATTTGGCGGCACCGCCACACTGTTCATCCGTCGACATGAGTACAAGGCATGTACTCTCGAGTACACGGTGTGTACTGTGACCCAGTTGGAGGCGACGCCACCGCCTTACTGTTTAAGCCTGCTGACTGACTACACGGCGTGTAAGGTACCACTACACGACGTGTAGTCGGTTCCTACACCCTTCGTCGCCGGCATGGCTACACGCCCCGTGTACTCATCCCAACACGGCCAAAAGTACACGGCGTGTAGTTCCAAAATTCAGGATTTTTCCCCATTTTCCATATTTTCTCAAAAACACTTAAGGAAAAGGAAAAGAAGAAGCCCATACCTCTAAAATAAGAACTGGGTTCTTACAAACTTCCCCCCTTATATCAATTCGTCCCCGAATTTCCCTTCCAAGGGTGGCGAAGAGAAAGCTCAGAACAGATCTAGCCACTGAGCACGTACGTCGGCCTCCTGCTCCCAGGTCTCGTCCTGCACTTGGCTATGCTGCCATAGCACCCGTACGAGAGGAACTGACTAGCCTCGGAGAACCTTCATGCTCCAGTCCATGATACGGATCAGATTCTCCTCAAAGGATGCATCATGCTGAAGCTCAACCTCCTTAAGCTGAAAGGTGTGAGATGGGTCTGAATGGTAGCGACGCAACTGAGACACGTGGAAGACATCATGCATGGCTCGGTACCGCTGCGGTAACTGAAACAGATATACAACCAGCCCGACTCTCTCCAGAATCTCAAATGGTCCCACATACCTCGGTGAAATCTTACCCTGTCTTCTGATCCGTTTGTGTCCCAGCCTCGGCGAAACACGCAAGAAAACCTGATCTCTGACCACGAACTCCAAAGGTCGTTTGCGGCGATCAGCATAAGACTTCTAACGAGACTGCGTGGTAGCCATCCGCTTCCGAATCAACTGGACCTGCCCAGATGTCTCCTGCACGAGTTGTGGCCCCAGTAAAGCTGCCTCACCTAACCAGCACAAAGGTGATCGACATGGCCTAACATATAAAGCCTCGTATGGTGCCATCTCAATAGTTTCCTGAAAACTATTGTTATAGACAAGCTCGACTAAGGGTATATGCTTCTCCCACAAGCCCCCAAAGTCTAGGACGCATGCGCACAGCATGTCCTCTAGCACCTGTATCGTCTGCTCTGACTGACCATCTGTCTGAGGGTGGTATGCTGTGCTCAGAAGCACCTATGTACCCAGCGCCCTCTGAAAACTATGCCAGAAACAAGACGTAAAGAGGGTGTCCCAATCTAAAACGATAGAACGAGGGACCCCATGAAGACATACGATCTCTCGGACATACAACCTTCTGAGCTCGTCCACACCGAAGGTCTCCTTGATCAGCAAGAAGTGAGCTACCTTTGTGAGTCTGCCCACAACAACCCACACGGTGTCATTGCCTTGAGGTGACCTTGGCAATCCCATCATGAAATCCATCGTGACATCATCCCATTTCCACTCTAGAATGGGTAACTGCTGTAACAGCTCGGCTGGTCTCTGATGCTCTGCCTTCACCTGCTGACAGGTGGAACATCTCGTAACAAAACCAGCTATCTCTCCCTTCATACCCAGCCACCAGTACTGACGCCTCAAGTCACGGTACATCTTGGTAACCCCGGGATGAACTGCCCAAGCTGAATCATGAAACTCCCGCATCATCTCCTCGCGTATATCCCCTGTAACCCATACACGTCCATGGAAACACAAAACCTCATAATCACCTATTGTCCAACCGGGAGGAGGGTCCTCACTTGCCACTGACTCCCATAGAACTAGGCCTTCTGAAACCGATAACTGCCTCATCCTTACTCTGTCCAGGAGGGTAGAAGTCACAGCTAACGAGGAAAGATAAGCCTGCCCCTGACTATCGCGCACCTCTAGATGCATATCAGAGAACAAGGCCATAAGCTGCCACTCACCACTGGCCTCCTGCACTGCCTATATCTGAGTCTTCCTGCTTAGTGCATCGGCTACTGCATTACCTTTACCAGGTGTATAGGCAAGCTCAAAATCGAAGGACTGTAGGTACTCGACCCACCTTCTCTGCCTCAGATTCAGGTCACGCTGAGTGAAGATATACTTGTGGATTTTGTGGTCGGTGAAAAACACAAAATGCTCTCCCAACAGGTAATGTCTCCAACAGCGCAACGCATGAACAACTTCAGCCAACTCAAGATCATGCATCGGGTAATTCCTCTCATGTGGCCTCAACTACCGAGACCCATACGCAACAAATCGGTCGCCCTACATCAAAATGGCTCCCAGCCCAATCCCTGATGCATCACAGTAAACTGTATAGATCTTCCCCTGCTCTGGGAGTATCAGGATCGGTGTTGATGTCAGTCTTCCCTTCAGGTCCTGAAAATCTATCTCGCAAGCTTCTGATCAAATGAACTTCACACCCTTCTTAGTCAGACCTGTAAACGGTGCTGCTAAGCGAGAGAAGTCCTGTATGAAGCGTTTGTAGTAACCAACCATCCCTAAGAAACTCTGTATCGCAAACACGTTCTTAGGCTGCTCCCAGGAAACTACTGCTCTCACCTTCTCTGGGTCTACTACTACTCCTTCCTCAGAGATAATATGACCCAGGAAGTGAATTTGGTCCATCCAAAAGTGGCACTTTGAGAGCTTAGCATATAGTCGATGCTCTCTCAGTGTACTCAATATGATATCAAGATGGGTGGCATGTTCGTGTCGAGTGTGAGAGTACACCAAGATGTCGTCCACGAATACTACCACAAATGAATCAAGATATGGATGGAACACATGATTCATCAGAGCCATGAAAATTGCTGGCGCGTTCGTCAGTCTGAATGGCATAACCGTATAATCATATAGACTATTCCTACTCCTAAAAGTTGTGAGAGGTATATCAGTTGGTCTAACACGCAGCTGATGATATCTGGATGTAAAGTCAATCTTTGAGAACACTCGTGCTCCACGAAGCTGATCAAACATATCATCTATCATCTTCAAGGGATATCGGTTCTTAACTGTCAACTGTTTCAGCTTCCGATAATCCACACAAAGTCTGAGGGTACCATCCGCCTTCTTTGCAAAAAGGACCGGAGAACCCCAAGGAGAAGTACTGGATCGGATAAAACCCTTTTCCTATAACTCCTCTAACTGCCTCTTGAGCTCCTGCAACTCAGGTGTAGCCATCCTATAAGGAGGAATGGACACCGGTGATGCTCCTGGGACAAGATCGATAGAGAAATCCACCTCACGCACTATAGGTAGAACTGAAAAGTCGTCCGAGAAGACATCCCTGAAACGATCGAAAACTGGAGGGAAATCCGCCTGACAAGTCCCCTGATCATCCAGATATAAGCTCGCAATCTGGGCTGTGACTCCACCTTGCCCATGATGGTCTGGTCTATCTCGACTCGCCTGAATATCCCATTCGCCATTATATAGAAACTCTCTTCCCTCTGGTGACGTGAAACGCACCCTACGACGATAGCAGTCTACAAAGGCTCGATAGGGAACCAACCAGTCCATCCCAATGGAGTGTCTAGCATCATGATATCAGAAGAAGAAGAAACACTGAGCCCAAGGCTCTCCACAATGGGTACATATATGAAACTATGCGTATCAATCGTATCAAAAAGTACTGAAGAAAAGACAGAATCTACTAGAATAGTACCTCTGACTACAGAAGGTCCGAGATCCTGCTCCTGCTGGGTCTATTGCACTGCATATGTCTGCCCAGTGTCGCGGCCCTGCGACATAGCCTGGCTACCCTGAGCTATCCCGCCCTGCTACCTCTGAGATCCTGGTGTCTAGCTACCACAGCCCCGACCACCATCTCTGCCTTCACGCCCTGACGTATTCCAGTTTCCCGACTGGTAAGATGCCACTGGTCCTGCTCCCGCACGCGGAGTCTGCAAAGAACCCCTCTCAGTAGCTGGTGGAAATGCCCTACAAAAGCGCTGTAGATGACCCATGTTGCCACAAGCTCGGCACTCCACTGGGTCACGTGGACACTGTGGCCTCTTGTGCCCCTCTCTACCACACTGGTAGCACATAACCTGGCCACCTGAAGCATTCTTCTGACTGGTACTGCCGCCCTGAGAGAAGTCCATCTGTCTCTTCCTCTTTCCAGCAGAAATAGTACCAGTAACTGGTGCTGAACCGCCCTAGCCCACACCACTCGATTCCCGCAGGTTCCTCTCTGTAATCAACGCCTGGTTCACAATCGCATGTACAGTAGGCAACCTAAAAACATTCACCAGTTCTCGGATGTCATACCGAAGACCATCCTCAAAACGTATGGCTCTCAACGTCTCATCACCCACCAGCACGGGTGCAAAACGCTGAAGCTCTGTAAAATGAGCAGAGTAGTCCATCACCGACATAACACCCTGTTGCATATTCATGAACTCTCGAGCTCTATCTGCCCTCAGTGTCTCGGGAAAAAAGAAGTCATAGAAGACTGCCTGAAAATCTTCCCACGCCATGTCCCTGTGATGCTCTGACTGGGTGGTAACATCCCACCACCTCTTGGCGGAATCACGCAGCATGTAAGTCGCGATATTGACCCTCTTCCCAAGAGGCATATCAAGATGCTCAAAAATAGTCTTCATCGACCCCAACCAAGACTCTATAGCCTATGGTCCGACATCCCCTGAAAACGTAGGCGGATGATGCTGCTGAAAGATACGCGTCAGCTTTTCCATAGATGTGGCAGCCTGCGGTGATCCCTGAAAGGTCTGCATGAACCGCAATAAGCCTTCATGGAACTACGCCTCTGCGCTTGTGTCCGGTATAACAGCTGGTTCCGCATCTGGCTCTTCTAGTGGATCAACTAGTAGCCCATGGCCCACCATCTTCGGAGTATAATCTTCACCGCTATCCTGGTGAACAACTCGTGATCGTCTAGGCAGCATGACACTACAAGGTCAAAAGCACGCCTCAGATTCAAGATTATTAAGACTGAAAGCGAAGGAACCTCAAAGGGAACAAGAGGAAGAAGGTATTCAAAATTGGAAAAACAAGACTACACGGTGTGTACAATGACTACACGACGTGTACTTGACTTCCCTTCCCATGCCCGGGTCCTTCTACACGGCTTCTGTTCAACAAAACTACACGGCGTGTATAATATCTACACGACGTGTACGGTGTTATTTTTCCAACTGCTCGTGTCTTCTGTGACACGGCCAACTACTCGGCTTGACACTACACGGCGTGTTACACCCGTACACGGCATGTACAATGCCCCGTTTCCCAGCCACACGACTAACTCCACGCGGTCTTTCCTCGGACAAGACTACACGGCGTGTCCCACAGGTACACGGCATTTTCAGGGAGAGGTGACATCGGCCCGTGTTGTTAGTTACACGGGTGAGCCCCCAGGTCACACTACACGACGTGTTCATCATTGACATGGCGTGCTGTACAGAAGTTCACCGACCCGTGTTGTTAGTTACACGGCCGGACTCCGGGTCACACTACACGATGTGCACAAAAATGACACATTGTGTTTTACCCAAGCCTTTCCCTACCCCGTGTCGCCGCCCACATGGTTTGTGACACGGGAAGAGAGTACACGGCGTGTACTCAGGGTACACGGCATGTACTCAAAAAGTTCATTTTTCTTCCCGAATAGAAGAACACACACGGCGTGTATGAGGTCCTACACGGCGTGTATACTGGGTTTCTGGATATTATGCCTCAGAAACTTCTCTGGAACCCAGAAAATACTGAAAACAACACCTAAGTGTCAAATTCCGACCCGTGAGGGCCCATACTCCCCACGAATCAAAGTTTGACATCTTATATGTGTTATAACCAATAAACAGTCAATGATCCACCAAATTCCAGTCAATGGGGGCCCATACTCCCCAAAAACCAAAGTTTGGCATCCATTCTATAAACGGGCTAAAAAAAACCATATCACAAGGCAGGTATTTATCAAGCAGCTGTCACAACAGCATGCTTTTCTAGCACAACAACTATCACAACAACATGCAAATTCTAATGCACCTACATGGCATAAAAGCTATGCATGGAATGTGATATCTAACATGTGCCTATATGATGCATGAGGCGACATACCCTCATCTCATCGGGTTATAACTAAATAGAACCCACAGATAAGATATAAACAACAAAATCTAAGTGCATCACCCAGCGGTGAAAACATATCAACCGTAAAATTGAAAAATCAAAATAATGCAAAATACGAGGTAGACTGTCTTTTCCCTGTACACGGGTTAGCTACGCCCGGGCACAGCTTATTACCAACTACCGTTCCATCCTATCCCTGACTACGGCTTCAAAAAGTAAGCCAAAGAAAATAACTCCTTTGATACCACTTTGTAACGTCCCGGACCCGGGTGCCATGCAACGGGTGCCCCAAGCCTGGTTCGCCACAAGACCTCAAGCACATTTACCCAAACACCAGAGGCTTCCGACTAGCAGCGAGGGCCCAGGTCTGATAGTGGGGAAACTATGCCCTCATTTGTCAAAGTGTAGCACAGCGGAATAAAAAATAAAACATACAACAAACAGCGGGAGCGGTAAACAATACACAAGGCAGTGGATATAACCAACAGTGTATAAATAATGATGTTACATGTCTCAAGTTCTAAGAAAAAAGCCAGAACATTTTATACATCAATATAGTACAGTAAACAACAGAGTACAGAAAAACAAAGCAAACAGCTGGCAGCGGCATCGCAAGCCTAGGCTCGGTCCCATGCCCTCCTACTCAACAACAACAGTCAAGTACCTGTATAGGGACCGTAGCCCCCATCTACACCTGCAGCAACATAATCTGTTTGGGCCGAAAAGCCTGACCCAAGCAGGGTGTGAGAAATATATCTCAGTAGGCACCCACCAAAGGCCCGTGCCCAACTGCGTGTAAGCATGCAACAATAGTGTGCAGTAGTAAAATGCAAATAAGTAAGCAGTACTCAAAAGTAACTCATTACCAGTTATATTTCCATTTTATTATCCATTTAATCCATTTAATATAAGAAACCACCACAGTGCATTTCTAGTAAACAACTATCGTCCTCAGACACGTAAACTCCTACCCTCGGGTAACGAGTATCCAAAACAAGAATCTGCCCTCAGGCATAATAGAATTTGCCCTCAGGCGTAGGTAGTGTCTCCCTTAGGCACATCATCAGCTGCCCACAGGCACGGAAGAAGTTTCCCTCAGGCTGAAATAACTACAGCCCTCAGGCTAAATAGTGCAGTGCCCACAGGCTAATCACAACAATTCCCTCAGGCTAAACATGTAACTGGGCCATTCCCAACATATCAAAATGCATTAAACAAGAAATTCCTCTCAAGGAAATTCTACAATTACTACATTAAAGTCATACCCTTAGGTATCCTAGCCAAACGACTAAACAGTGAAAAACACCCCGGGGGTGGTTCCGGATCCAAGAAATGATCCCAACCATCATTTTATTATCCCAATTTAATCACCTATACAATTCTAGGCATTAAATATAGCAACGGCCTCAGCCACATGACACCCCAACATGGGTTCGTGGCACAAAAACGCACAAAACACATAGCAGTTGGAAGATAAAAACACAAAGCCACCTACCTTATATGCCAACGAGCGTTATACCCGAACACCGACTCCAGAAACGCCCAAGAACAGCGTAGATCTGACGAAGAACAAAACCCATTCAAACATAAATAACTTACGTTAGGAGAAGAATTGGAAAGAACGGTACTAGGAAAGGAGAGGGCTTACTCGTGCGGTTCCAACGAGATCGTCCAAAGCCGAATCGGATTCCAGACGAACGCCTGGTGGATCTTCAAAGATCCGGCCTCCTCCTTTGGCTCCAAAATGGATCAAACACCTCCTCTGCCAAATGAGGAGGCTACTGCCTGTTTTAAGCTGAAAAAACAAAGTACACGGCGTGTACTTCCAAGTACACGGTGTGTACTCCCTTCATTTAACTATTCATTTGGCGGCACCGCCACACTGTTCATCTGTCGACATGAGTTCACGGCATGTACTCTCGAGTACATGACGTGTACTGTCGCCCAGCTGGCGGCGACGCCACCGCCTTACTATTTAAGCCTGCTGACTGACTACACGGCGTGTAAGGTACCACTACACGGCGTGTAGTCGGTTCCTACACCCTTCGTCGCCAGCATGGCTACACGCCCCGTGTACTCATCCCAACACGGCCAAAAGTACATGGCGTGTGGATAAAGTACATGGAGTGTAGTTCCAAAATTCAGGATTTTTCCCCATTTTCCATATTTTCTCAAAAACACTTAAGGAAAAGGAAAATAAGAAGATCATACCTCTAAAATAAGAATCGGGTTCTTACAATAAAATGCATTAATATTGTTTTTATACTTTAGAAAAATTATCCATAAAACATTTGTGATATTTAGGAATCAACTAAACCTCAATATGATACATGATGTGTATGGTATGACTCCAAGTGTATGTTTTTAGTTTAAAATTGACAGTTTAGTTCAAAACACACACCACATACTCGAAATAGAAAAAAACACATTCAAATTGTTTTTGATATTTTATAACAATGATCCATAACATATTTTTGATATGTATGAATCAACCAAACCTAAAATATGATACATGATGTTCACAATATGGATCAAAGTGTGTGTTTTTAGTTTAAAACTGATATTTTAGTTCAAAACATATATAACACACTCAAAACCAAGATAACACATTTAAATTATTTTGATGCTAAAATAAAATCATCTATATGTCATTTGAGATTTGTAGGATTTACCTCACCTAATTCTGATACATGGTGTGTCCAGTATAACTCGAATTGTATGTTTTAGTTTAAAATTGACAATTTAGTTCAAAACACATGTCGTATACTTAAAACTGAGAAAATACATTCATATTATTTTGATACTTTAGATTAATTATCCATAACACATTTTTGATGTGTATGAATAAATTTTACCTCAATCTGATACACGATGTACCATGTATGGCTCAAAGTGTGTGTTTTTAGTTTAAAAATGACAATTTAGTTCAAAAACACATGTAACATATTCAAAACCAATAAAACACATTAATATTATTTTTATACTTTAGTAAAATGATCTATAAGTCATTTTTGATGCGTGGAAATTGACCACACATCAATCCAAAACATGATGTGACTGGACTCAAAGAGAATGTTTTCAATATAGATGTTCCATTTTAAGTTTAAAATGTGTCACATATCCAAAATATAGAAAATGAGCTCATATTATTTTAAAACTCTAGGAATAAAATTCATAATTCATTTTTGATGTGTTAGATTTGACCACATGTCAATCCTACACATGATGTTTTTTGTATGACTCTATGTGTTTGTTTTCAATATAAGTGTCATTTTAGTTTATTATGCATATCACATAGAAAAAGATGATAAAATTAGCTCAAATTGTTTTCAAACATTAGAATAATGATCCATAATTATTTTTTGAAGTATAGGAATTTATTGTTTTTCAATATGACATAAGATGTGGTAGGTATGACTTGAAGTTCATGTTTTCAATATAGAAATGCCATTTTAGTTTAAAACACCCGTCACTTATCCAAACCAAATAAAATGATTTCATATCATTTTAAAACTTTAGGAAAATTATTCACAATTCATTTGTGATGTGTAGTAATTTATCGTACATAAATATGATAGATTATGTGATAGGTATATCTCTAAGTGTGTTTTTTCAATTTAAAATTGATAGTTTAGTTCAAAACGCACACTACTTACTCAAAACTAGGAAAATGAATTAATATTGTTTTAATAATTTATAAAAATGATCCATAACACATTTTTGATGAGTAGGAATCAACCACACCTTAATCCAAGGAATGGTGTACCCAATATGACCTGAAGTGTATGTTTTTATTTTAAAAATGACATTTTTGTTCAAAAAACACATGACATGCACAAAAATGAGAAAACACATTTAGATTGTTTTGATATTTTTGGAAAACGATCCATAAGTAATTTTTGATATGTAGGAATAAAATGCACGTCAATTAGACACATGATGTGACCAATATGACTCAAAGTGTGTGTTTTCAATATATAAGTTCCATTTAAGTTTAAAATGTGTGTCACATAGTTAAAACCAATAAAAAAGATCAAGTTGTTTTCAAAATTTAAGGAAACAATTCATATTTCATTTTTGATGTATAATAATCAGTTGCACATTGATCTGACACACGATGTGGTTGGTATGACTCAAAGTGTGAAATTTTAATATAAATGTTTCATTTTAGTTTAAAATTCATATCACAAAGCCAAAACCAATTCAACAAGAACATATTATTTTCCAACATTAAGACAACGATCTCGAATTCATTTGTGACATGTAGGAATCAACCTCATGTCAATCATACACACATTGTGGCCATTATTACTCGAAGATCATGTTTTCAATATAAAAGTTACATTTTAGTTTAGAATGTGTATCACATATCCAAAACCAATAAAATGATCTCATATTGTTTTCAAACATTAGGAAAACGATCTATAAATAATTTGTGTCATGTAGGGATTTACTGCACATCAATCTGATGCATGATTAACTTATAATACCATTAATAAATATATATATATAGTAATTAACAATATAATTTATCATATGTGCATTTTATATCATTAAAAATATTATTTTTTTATTTTTTTATTTAATGTTACTAAAATCAACATTGGTTACATTGAAGGGACAAGATTTTGTATAGAGGTTGATATTTGGGCAATGCTTACTATAAGAGTTGAGATGTTGTATATTTGTTATAATTTTTTGGATTAATTATAAATAACATGTCAATGTAAATATTTTGTATGTAAATTTTGAAGTGAAATGATAGTGCAATGTTATATTTATATTTATATTTTTATTTTTATTTATATATATTGTTGTCTATTTGTATTCTGATTGGGTTTGTTTTTATAGGGATATTGTAACCTTGTAGCATCTTCATGATCCTTATTAGAACTACCAAAAGTGATAATAAAGTCCCATTTATTAGCACTAGTAGAAGCTATGATAAAGGGGGACTTTATGAGTGTTAGTAAAAGAACTGATAAAGGACCCATTTATCAGTGATTTTACTAGTACTAATAAAGGCCACCTTTATCAGCACTATAAAAACCATTGATAAAGGACCCCTTTAGCAGTGATTTTACAGCCGATGATAAAGGCCAAATACTTTTAAGATCATTTAGATTGTCAGCTCTTTTTTTGCTGAAAAATCTATTTTCTAGTTTAGTTAAAAGCCTGTCTAGCAGCAGTGATTTCAATAGATTTTTCATTCTATTATATCACACACACCATCACTAATCTTATTAATGTAACACACTATAAAAAAGGGTGGGCTTAGTGGTAGTTTTTTTCTATTAGCGGTGGTTTAAACTGCCACTACATGGTTTAGAAGAAGTTATGAAAAACCTCCATGTATTACATGATCAACAATCATTTAGTGGTGGTTTTTCTTTTTTAGTGGTGGTTTCTATATATGTTATTTTTGGATCACTTAATGGAAGTTTTTAATTAATTTTTTAGTGTTTTTTTAAAAAAATAAGTCAAAAATAAAATAAGTAAAATTAACATAACCACCATTATATATTTTAGCCACACTTATCATTAACCGCCGATAAATATATTTTAACGTTCCAATTTAGAGGTAGTTTATTAAATCACCACTAAATATATTATGAAAAAATATTTTTTTAAATATTTAATAGAAAAATATTCATATAAAAACTCATACATACAATAAACTAAACCATAAATTCAAAATAAACTCATCATACATGCACCATCATACATCCACAGTCATATTTATAAAACCTCAGTTAACTCAAAAACTTATTCAACCCATAACCTCAGTCATCAATATATAAATATTAAATATATAGAAAACAAAAACCCACATAAAATATACATCCATCCCATAACCTCTATTGCAACCATTTACCTCCACATCATGTCATCAACTAGAATTGACCAAATCATGTCATAAAATCGAACAAAAAAGAAGATAAAAATTAGGAATGAAAATAATAAATCATAATTATAGTAGAATCATTGATAATATTTAAACATACCAAAAAAACAAAGAACCATCACAACTGTCTTATGAATAATTTCATGGATTAGAATGGTCAACCTTCTACCTACTACCGACATCTGTCACCTATAATAAAAACTAGAACATTTAAGAAAATAAATGAAAATGTGAATAGACATGGAATATATTCAAGATATGATTCAACATTTGGAACTAAAAAGGGATAAGTATATAACAATCTAATATATTTTTAAATCGATGTGTGGTGTGCTTGAAATTTACTTAAAAAAAGTTTAAAGAATTTTATTTGGAAGCATATCATATATTTCAAAGATAATTATACGATGATTATCACAAGATTTAACATTAATCTGAAGTCATTTACTTTGGTGTTGACTGTTACACACAAGTTTTATTTTTTTTAAACACTAAAAACATGCTTATAAACATCCTTAGAAAATCGTAACTTGGACTGAAATACTATTGGTTCTTAAATTTCAAAAATAAATCTCCATTAAATTTCCTCCAATTTAATGGCCATTCGATTCCATTTTCTTGATTTTGACACCCTGACACACAATTTTAAAGACTTAGGTATCTTCAAAAACTCTTTATTGATTAATTACAATCACATTATATGTTTGATGAGAATGTTGCCTATGTGTACACATCAAAAATAATTACAAGGTGGTTTTCCCATGATTTCACAACAATATAAGGTTTTTTATGGTTTTTATCATTACATGTATGTTTTAGTGTTTTAAAACACAAAAAATACATTTATAGTTATCTCAAGAAAAATGTAACTCTGTATGACATGCCTTCAATTCTTACATTTCAAAAATAAATCTACAGTAATTTTTCTATAATTTTATGGTCATTTGATATCTCTTTCTTGGTTTTGAGCAACTAAAAAATGTTTTAAAAGACTTTGGTATCTTTTAAAACTGTTTATTTATCCATTCCAAGCACATTGCACGTCAGATTGACTTATTGTCTATTCATACACATAAAAAATAAATCAAAGATAGATTTCTCAGGATTTAACATCAATATGAGGTTTTTTATATGGTTTTTCTTTACACACATGTTTAATTGTTTTAAAACACAATAAATGTGTTTATGGTCATCCCAGAAAAAACATAACTCAGAATGATGTGCCATTAATTTTTACATTTCAAAAATTAATCTACGGTCATTGTTCTTTTATTTCATGGCCATCAAACATTTGTTTCCTGGTTTTACCCCATAACAAATGTTTTTAAAGACTTTGGAATATTTTAAAATTGTTTATTGAGTCATTTTGAGCACACCACACGTCAGATGGGCATGTTTTCTACAAATAAATTTCACAAATAAATGGTGTTTATTCCATGATTTAACATCAATCTCAGGTCTTTTTCTATGGGTTTGACCATTATACGAACATTTTATTGTTTTAAAACACTAAAAATGTGTTTATGGTCATCCTGAAAAAATTATAACTTGGAATAGTGTGTTGTGAGTTCCTATATTTCAAAAATTAATATATATTAATTTTTCAATGATTTCATAGCCATCTAATTCCATTTCCCTAATTTTGACCCCCTGATGCACATTTTTAAATACTTGAGTATATTTTAAAACTATTTATTGAGTCATTCTGAGAACACTACACATTGGATGGATGCGTACATATCACAAATAGTTCAATGGTGTTTTACCATGATTTTACATCAATTTGAGGTTGTTTCTTATGTTTTTTACCATTACACACACATTTTAGTGTTTTAAAACACTAAAAATGTGTTTACAGAAATCCCAAGAAAACCAAAACTCGGAATGACGTTTCATTGGTTCCAAATTTTCAAAAGACAATCTATGGTCATTATCTTATGATTTAAGGGTCATATGGAATAATTTACCATGTTTTAACCCTCTCACACATATTTTTAAAGATTTTGGTATCTTTTAAAACTATTTATTGAGTCATTCCAAGAACAATCCATATCAGATGGACATGTTGTCTATGAATACGCATAATATATAATCCATTTATAGTTTTCACATGATTTTAAATTAGTATAAAGTTTTTTTATATGGTTTTTACCATTGCACACATGTTTTAGTGTTTTAAAACACTAAAAAACGTTTACAAACATTATGGGTAAACCATAACTCGGAATGCTTTGTTGTAAGTTCCTATATTTCAAAAATCAATATAAAATCATTTTCCTATAATTTCACGGCCATATAAAGTCATTTTCATAGTTTTTGACCCCCTAAAGAATTGTTTTTAAAGACTTTGGTATGTTTAAAAACTGTTTATTGAGTCATTCTAATCACACCACACAACAGATGGATGTGTTGTCTATTCATGAACATATAAAATAATTAAACAGTTTTTTTACCATGATTTCATGTTAATCTGAGGTCACTTTCTATGGTTTTGACTATTAAACACATGTTTTAGTGTTTTAAAACACTAAAAAACATTTACATGAATCTCAAGAAAACTGTAACTTTGAATGATGTGTTATCATTTCCTAAATTTCATAAATCAGTCTACTAACATTTTACTATGATTTCACATCCCTCTGATGTCATTTTCCTAGTTTAAACCCCACATTTTTAAAGACCTTAGTATCTATTACATTTTTTTATTAATTCATTTTTATCATACCACATGTAATATGGTTTTTTTTCTACATTTACACATAAAACATAATTAAAAGGTATTTTTCCATGATTTCGTGTTAATTTGAGGTCATTTTATATAGTTTTGACTGTTACGTGCACATTTATTGTTTTAAAACACTAAAAATGTGTTTACGAGAATTCTGGGAAACCTATAACTTATAATAACATTTAATCAGTTCCTATATTTTAAAAATCAATCTATGGTCATTTTCCTATGATTTTATAGCCATCTGATGTTGTTTTATAGGTTTTAACCCCTTTACACATATTTTTAAAGAATTTGGTATCTTTTAGAACTTTTTATTCAGTCATTTTGGGAACACCAAAAATTACATGGATATTCACACTTAAAAAATAATTCATCATTTATTTTCTATGGTTTTTACTGTGACATGCATGTTTTAGTATTTTAAAACACTAAAAACACATTTTTGGGCATCTTAGGAAAACATTAACTCAAATTGTGGTTTTTTCAGTTCCTAAATTTCAAAAATAAGTCTATAGTATTTTTACTATTATTTCACTGTCATAGGACACATGGTGTGGGTGGTATGACTCTAAGTTCAGGTTTTCAATATAAAAGTGTCATTTTTCATTTAAAAATGTCTGTCACATAGACAAAACCAAGAAAAAAAGATTATATTGTTTTAAAACTTTAGTAAAATGATCCATAATTAATTTATGATGTATATGAATCTACCACATATCAATCCAACACATGATGTGGTCAGTATGAATTGAAGTGTGTGTTTTTAATATAAACATGTAATTTTAGTTTAAAATGTCTCTAACATTATTTTTGATGGGAAAATGAGTTTATATTGCTTTAAAATTTTATAAAATGATATATAATTCATTTTTGATGTGTATAAATCAACCACACCTCAATCAGATAAACAAAGTGGGTGGTATGACTCGAAGTGCATGTTTTCAATATAAGTGTCTTTTTACATTAAAACACTTGTCACATAGTCAAAACCAATAAAATGAGTTTGAATTTTTTTTCAAACCATAGGATAATGATCCATAATTCATTTTTTATGTGTAGAAGTTGATTTCACATCAATATAGAACACTATTTGGTTGGTATGAATCTATGTAATACCCCTAGATTTTGTAATTTTTTTTCGAATTAATTTAATCTTTTTGATACTTTTCATTTCACATAACGTTGAAAATAGTGTTTTTATATTAAAGAAATATGTTTGGATTGAATTATATGAAACACCAAGTTATCATGAACTAAATGCAACATAAAGTTCAGCATTATCTACATGGAACACTGAGGTTAGTATACATTACACACAAGATTGGATTTCCTCGATATCTTATGTGACACACAAGGCCGAGTGTTACTAAACTATAATATATTATTAAAAATATTATTATTTAATATAATAAGATATAACCTAGAAGTTAAATTAGAATTTATGAGTAATATTAACTAATTTATTAAAATATATGGTTTACAAAAATATAATATGAATTCATGGGTTACCAATTAATTAGAAATGAACATGAAAACCTATTTAATATAAAGAGAAATACTATTATTTTTATGGTCAAAAAGTTGTTTTACCCTAATAAATTAAATTAATTATAATTAGTGAGTGATATTAATGTAATATATATTTTATTTATTCAATAAAATATTTTTTATATTCATCCAATAGATTTCATAGACATAAGATAAGAATAAACCTAATTTTATGCTTAAAAACCTATATTTTTATAAAGTTAGTTTTACTACCTTTTAAAGGAGAACCCATTTTAAATCTAGATTTTGGAACTTTTATTGATTTAATATATCAAAATAAACTTAATATATAAAATTAAAACATAAAAATTAGTTTATTATAGATTTTTGGTATTTTTCTATAACGCTAAAACCCTAGTTACCCAGAGTTGGTGCATTATTATATAACATTATCATGATCATAAGGAAATCATGTCTCGAAAGACCGATCAGTTTAGTATTATTGGAAACAAGATTCATACATAAGTTAAACTTTACAACTTGGAAAGAAATACTATAAGAATTTATCCCATTAGAAACATCCAAGCCTCCTAGATTATGCCTGCAAGTCACTCATAACTAACTTCTTCATATCCTGGGAAAATGAAACATAAGAAAGGGGTGAGCTCAAATGCTCAGTAAGGGTAAGCAATAAAATGGAAGATAACATAAATATTAAGCATGGTGAATAATTGAAACCACTTGCCTTTACTAATAATAAACATGAATACTTTTCTGGCAGGAATATGAGCTGAGTAAATAATGCCACAATAAAACATAATCATGGGTATTCTACTAGTCGAATGACCACATGAACCATCAATATTATTTTCATAATGAGGGAATGTATAATTCCGGACAATTTGAAACATTTTTTCAAGGCCTCGGCCAAGAAATCTAAAAATGATTAAGGCCTTGGCCAAAACCATATATCAAATTGGGAAAGGCCTTGGCCAATTCCACGTCTAGTTGTCTCATGAGACCTACTGATGCATCGAGGAGCTATAGAGGGCTCCACCCATCACTAACTAAGTCAATACATTCCTCATATGAAAAGGTTTAAATATAACATAAACATTCATATTAAAACTAGCATACTAAATGTCAATACTTTAACCATAAATCATGAATGGTATAAAAATAGCACAACCATAGTCAAACATATCACAAAACCATAAATACAATATAGAAGTTTTGTATCATAATAAATAAAATTCAAATAAACTTAAAATCCATCAAAGGATGTTGACATAGATGAAATAAAAACCTTTTTTAGAGAAATATCTCTTTCTATTTTGAAATCATTTAAGAGTCACATAATTATAAAGAAAACATTTATTTTGAAAATACTCTTATAAGCTTCTAAGGGAATCTTCTATGATGTTATAACGGCGGAAAATAGCCACACCCTCCGTATAAGTTAAAAAAACATTCCTACCTTAATTTTGTCGAAAATGTGAAAAGTACGTTGTTTGAAAAAGACGGAAATATTCCTTTCAAACAATTTTATAAAAATTCAAACAATGGTATAAATTACTTTAAACCATAGTCTAGTAAATAGTAAAAATGTTTTGGAATACATTTTTAAGAAACATGTATGTGGATGTGATTATCCAATAAAAACACATATGTTAATTACATTTTAATGGTATTAAATGTTCATTTTTGATCTTATGGGCCTGAGTTAGTGGATTTTGATTTTGAACATCCACTCTCATCATTTGTGCACTTCATGCCTAATGTACACCAATTTAGTCCCTATGAGTCATCTGATTATAAGGAATGTAATTATACATATTTTAATTTGATATTTTTTGAAATGGATCTTCCCTTCAATTTAAACATTTTTTATTCAGGGATTAATGGATGATTCATAAAGGATGATTGAGATATTTGGCGATGAAAAGAAACAATTCGGGGGAAGGCAGATTGGACACCAGCCCACTGATGAGAATGTGGGGCCCACAATACAGGCCCAAAGAAGCCCAAATTTCGTAGGCTACTATAATACATATTGGGGAACAAATAATTATCCATGATAAAGTGATAATTATGCCTCCATTATTGTTATTTAAGTGGCCCAAGTTAGAGATAAAATTCTGGGCCAGATTCTGTGGCCCAGAAAAACAGCCCAATAATATGATCATATCTCGGAATAACCAACTCCAAATGAGCCCAAATTTTATAGGCGGTTATCAGACATCCTGGGATCCATTTTCTTCCGCTATGTACCACTATGATTCGGCCATATAGAAGGTATTCAAAGCACTTATGTTCGGTAGATGAAAGTTGGATGCCACCTCGGGTCAAGGGTGGAAAAATCAACTCTTCCTCAACTTTCCACCCACCCATGGCCTACCAAAATTAATTGAGATGCTTTGTACTATTTGAGGATCTACCCAAGGCTCCCAAAATTCCTATTTAATGCAGTTGTGGTGGAGGATTTGAGGATCTTTGTTGCTTTGTTCAATTGTAATGTTATGCTGCAATTTTGTTCTCTCAAATTTGTCTTCCACATATAAGTTGTTCAATTCACTTTAGTTTCTTAATAAAAGTTCATATTCTACTCTTATTATATTTCTATTTATATCACATTTATACCATTAGATCAAGGTGTGAATTTATTCACACCAAACCTTGTGAGATTATTCACACAACGGTGGAATGATCATTTTATTTTTGTTGTTTTCTTTACTTCTCCATTTCCTCCCTCATGAGTCTACTTTCCGCTTCCATTGAAACCATGGGATAAATGAAGGGACAACCCACTTATGGGTTGATCCAAGGGAGTCGAAAGGGGATGTATTGTATGTTATTTATCACTCCATTAATTTATAATCACTTCTTTAATTGATATTTTTATTTGATGATTTTTAAACTCCATCATCCTTGTTGAATTTAAGGCCACACACTTCAAGTGATAATATGAACCTTTACCTTGAAGTGCTCAAAATATTGATCCTTCAAGTGTATAGGTGATTAGTATTAAAGGGTGTAGGCATTAAAACAGTAAGTGATGATGTTGTTTTATCTCCTTAAATGAACTCATCTCAAATATAAGAAATTGAAATCATTGAAAAGGAAATACGTCCAATCCACCCCGAGCGATAAGCTAGGATCAACTCATTATTTTAAATTGAATTCACTTAAATCTGTTAGATATCTTTCAAACCCATCTAAAATAAATCCATGTTGGTCACTTCATAGACGAAAATAGTCCATAGAATGTACGTGTCTATAGGTTTCTTCTTAGGTCTCTGAGGATTCGATAACCCAAGCTAAAATACAAGGACCGTTCTACCTTCATCTCTTGGGTAAATTTGAGCGAGAATTGAAATTTGGCGCCGTTGCCGGGGACCCAAGTAAGTCATCTAAACACCCATTATATTCTCCCCCATTTCTTCTTTTCTCATCCAAATTCTCTTATCTTGTCCCTTTCTCGTTTTTTTTTCTTTTGGCGTATGTCCGCCTACACTCGCGATCAATCAAACCGTCTAGTTAGGGTGGATAGTCCTGGGGTTGGGGAGTCAATTACACCAAGGGAACTCTTTCCATTAGATCCTAATCTTCCTAATACTTCAGAGTCCAAAATTGAGCCTATTTCAATGGAAGGTCTTCAAAGAAACCAACTCATAAACCTGGGTGGGAACCAAAATGGAGACCCAAATGAGGCAGCCCCAAACTTGGGGAATGCAATTGATCAAACCATGAATGACTACCTCACACCTTCCTGGACCAATGCCCCCTCATGCATTAGACACAACTCCCTAGGAGATTCCAACTACATCTTTAGACCCCATTTCCTAAACCATCTTCCCACATTCCATGGAATGGAGTCCGAGATGCCCTACCTTCACATTAAGGAGTTCAATGACATTGTAGAAACCATGTGTCCCCCACATCAACTAGAATCAGCTAAGATGAGACTATTTCCTTTTTCTTTAAAAGATCGAGCTAAAAATTGGCTAAACAATTTGAGACCATCATCCATCAACTCTTGGGACCAACTACAAAGAGAATTATACAAAAAATACTTTCCCCACCACCAAACAATTGCACTTAAAAAGACCATCCAAAATGTTTTTGAAAAAGAGGGAGAGTCATTCTATGAAACATGGGAGAGGTTCAAAGACAATCTAAACATGGTTCCACACCATGGTTTCTCTATTCCTAAACAAGTGAGAATTTTCTATGAAGGGTTGGGTCCAGGGAAAAAACAATTCATTGACATGATGTGTAATGGAACCTTTAAAAACAAAGCCCCAAATGATGCTTACGAGTATCTAGAAAGCCTTTATGAAAAAAACCAAACATGGGGAACTTCACCTTATTCTGAAAAGACACAAAGAACTACTAGAATTTATAAACATAGAGAAGAGGAAAGCCTTAGGGATAAACTCGCAGCACTCTCTAGGAAGGTTGAAGAGATAGACCTTAGGAAAGTCCATGAAATCCAAACTGTTGACCCTGTTTTCACAATTTGTGACAAACATGACCATAAGACAGACAACTGCCCAGCCATTCCATCCATCAAGGATGTTCTTTTTGGAGGAACCCCAGCGGAAGTAAATGCCTTGAACTTTCAAAAGCCTTAATACCAAAACAACTTCAACCCAAGGTATAATGACCACCCAGGCTTCCGCTGGAAAGATAACCAACAACCTAGCCAACCACAGGGACAAAATCCTTACCCCCATCAGAACTACCAATCCCATAACCAGTTCCAAACCCAACCTATCCAATACCAACAACCACCGGTCCATTTTCAACAAACCATACCACCTCCAAAATATCCCCCTGGGATAATACAATCTTCTCAAGCACCAACCCAAACTGTTCCACAAACCCTACCAGAACAACTATACAAACAAATGGAAAGGATGAACTCGGAAGTCTCTTCCCTAAAACAAGAACTTCAAACCATCAAAACTGGAAAGGCACCCATGCCTACTCAGGAGGTACCATCCTCAACTTCAAGGGGAGAGTCAAGTTGTACTCAAAAAACTCATGAACAACTAAAGGCTGTGACTGTTTTAAGAAGTGGGAAATAAATTGAGAAACTTGAAAAACTAATTCAGAACCCACTTGAAGATTCAAACATGGATGAAAATTCAAATGAACCAAATGATGAAACTGAAAAACACGATAACATTGTCAAAGAAACAACTCTTCAAAAAACAACCCCACAACCTGCACCATTTCCTCAATGCATGAGGGGGAAAACCAAGCCTCAATTGAGTGAAACATTGAGGGAAATATTATCACAAGTCAAGTTGAACATTCCTCTTCTCAATGCAATACAAACCATACCTGCCTACTCAAAGTACCTTAAGGACCTGTACACTTTTAAAATAAAATTTTCACATAAAAACCAAGTCCTTTTGGCTGCTAATGTGAGTACCACCATTCAAGGGACCATATCTCCTAAGTTGAAAGACACAGGTTTCCCTTACATCAATGTTGAACTAGGAGAGAGAAAAGTTGTCAAGGCCTTATGTGACCTAGGTGCCAGTGTCAATCTCATCCCATATACTATGTACTGCCAGTTAGGCCTAGAAGAGCTCCAACCCACATCTGTCACACTTCAACTTGCTAATCGTAGCATTAGGGTTCCAAAAGGGATTTTAAAGGACGTTCTGGTAAAGGTTGAAAACTTCATCTACCCTACTGATTTCATTGTCCTTGACAACCATCCAAACTTAGGAAATAAGGAACAAACCCCAATCATCCTAGGTCGTCCTTTCCTAACAATAATCAATTCTGTTATCTGAGTCCGAAACGAGAACATGACCATCACCTTTGGAAACGTGAGTCTAGACTTGAACATCTATAATGCAAGCTCACAAATAGGGGATGACGAGGACATTCGTGAAGTAAACATGATAGGAATCATTGATAACGAATCCATAGAACATCAAGGAATATTTTATGAATGTTTAAGTTAGGATGAGATTGATTTCCTTTGTTCATATGAAGGAAGTTTATCTCCTTGGATTGAATCATTTTCAAATTGCTCTTATGATGAAGTCTTAGGTCCAAAAATCAGTGAAACCTTTCAAGAAACCACTTTCATAGAGACCACTCCAACTTCCTTCCCTAAATATGATCAAGCCAATCTAGTAGCTGAAACTTCTACATGTGGGGAATCAATCCTATTTAAAACTTTAGGAAATAAAACTGATCTTGATCCAATGTCCCAATCTTCTGCTGAAAATATAAACCGACCTGATCTTGAATTGAAGGAACTTCCTGCTGCACTCAAGTATGCCTTCCTAGGGGACAATCAAACACATCCTATTGTCATTTCTTCTTCTCTTGAAGCCAACCATGAGAGGATGCTTCTAGATGTCCTTAGGAAACATAAGAAAGCCATTGGTTGGACCCTGTCTGATATTCCCAGGATTAGCCCACTTATCGGGACTCATAGGATTGTTCTAGAATCTGATTCAAAGCCATGTCGTCAACCTCAACGACGACTCAATCCTAATCTCATGGAGGTAGTAAGGAAAGAACTTCTGAAATTGTTAAAAGCTGGTATCATATATCCCATAGCTGAGAGTGAATGGGTGAGCCCAATCCAAGTGGTTCCAAAAAAGGATGGAATCACAGTGATAACCAATGAGGATGGAGAGATTCTTCCAACAAGGGTGAGTAGTGGATGGAGGGTCTGCATTGACTATAGGAAGCTAAACTCATTCACCAAGAAGGAGCATTTCCCCTTACCATTCATTGACCAAGTCCTTGAGAGAGTGGCAGTTCATACCTTCTACTATTTCATATATGGGTACTCGGGGTATAATCAAATTGAGGTCTCCCTAGAGGACCAAGGGAAGACTACATTCACATGTCCATTCGGAACCTTTTCCTTCAAACGCATGCCCTTTGGTTTAAGCAATGCTCCTGGAACCTTCCAGCGGTGCATGATGGGAATCTTCTTAGACATGGTAGGGGATTTTCTAGAGGTCTTCATGGATGACTTCTCTGTGTTTGGGGATACTTTTGAAGGATGTCTAAAAAATGTGGAGAGAGTCTTGTCAAGATGTGAAGAAAAGAATCTGGTCCTAAACTGGGAAAAATGCCATTTCATGGTTAAAAAGGTACCAGTTCTAGGCCATATGGTCTCAGGTATGGGGATTGAAGTTGATAAAGCCAAGGTTGACATCATTCGTCACCTTCCATCACCCAAAACTATCAAGGAAGTGAGGTATTTCTTAGGACAAGATGGTTTCTATATAAGATTCATCAAGGAATTTAGTTCAATATCCCGTCCCCTTTGTGCTCTCCTAGTAAAGGATGCTCCATTTGTTTGGACAGAAAGCTGTGAGGGTTCATTCTCAACCCTCAAATCCTCTCTCACCTCTCCTCCCATTATGAAATCTCCAAATTGGAACCTTTCTTTTGAACATATGTGTGAAGCCAGTGACTTTTCTGTTGGAGCTATGTTAGGAAAACTTTGTGATAAAACTCCTTATGTCATTGCTTATGCAAGAAAATCCTTAAATGATCCCCAAATCAACTACACCACTACTGAAAAGGAGTTACTTGCTATTGTGTTTTCCTTAGAGAAGTTTAGGTCCTACCTCTTAGGATCCCCCATCACTGTGTTCACTGACCATTCTGCACTAAAATACCTCTTCCAAAAACAAGATGCTAAAGCTATACTGATTAGGTGGGTCTTTCTCTTAAAAGAATTTGACCTCACAATCAAGTATAAGAAAGGTGTTGAAAATGTTGTATCCGATCACCTCTCTAGGATGGAATTCAAAGACAACTCAAATAACCTTTCTGTTTCTGATTTATTTCCTGATGAACACCTATACTCAGTGAGTGACTTCCCTTGGTATGCCGACATAGCTAATTTCTTAGTTACAGACGTCATTCCAAAATTCTTAGGGACTCAAGCTCTAAAGAAATTCCTTTCTGATGTTAGGAACTATGTTTTTGATGATACATACCTATATAAGTTTTTCCATGACCAAGTCATTAGGAGGTGTGTCCCAGAATCTGAACAAGAGTCCATCCTTAAATTCTGTCATAGTTAGGCATGTAGAGGTCACTTTTCCTCTAAGAAAACATATGCTAAGATTCTTCAATGTGGTCTCTTCTGGACCAGCCTCTCAAGAGACTCTTACACATTTTTTCAAAGTTGTCCTAGGTGTCAACAAGTAGGGTCCATTACAAAAAGGAATCAAATGCCACTCAATCCCATATTAGTGGTTGAAATATTTGACTGTTGGGGAATTGATTTCATGGGTCCATTTCCAAACTCTCGGGGATACCTCTACATACTCTTAGTTGTTGATTATGTCTCAAAATGGGTTGAGGCCATTCCCACTAAGTCCAATGATCATCAAGTTTTGATTCTATTTCTGAAAGAGAACATATTTTCTCGATTTGGAATTCCTAGGGCTATAATTAGTGATTGAGGAACCCATTTCTGCAACCACCCATTCTCTTCACTCATGTATAAGTATGGTATTTTTTATAAAGTGTCCACTGCATACCATCCTCAAACCAATGGTCAAGCTGAGTTAGCGAATAGGGAGATCAAACAAATTCTTGAGAAAACTGTCAATCCTTCTAGGAAATATTGGTCTGAAAAACTCTTGGATGCTCTTTGGGCATATCGTACAACATTCAAAACCATCCTAGGAATGTCACCATATAGGTTTGTTTATGGAAAAGCATGCCATTTACCTGTTGAAATTGATCATAAGGCCTTTTGGGCAATTAAGAAGATGGATTATGACCTCTCATTGGCCGGAACAAAAAGGAAATTAGATCTCAATGAAATTGAGGAATTAAGGATGAAGGCTTATGAAAATTCAAGGATCAATAAAGTTAGAGTTCAAGACTACCAATCTAGGAATATCAAGGTCAAACATTTTGAACCGGGAAAACTTGTGCTCTTGTATAGTTCAAAACTTCATTTACACCCGGGAAAGTTAAGGTCTAGATGGTCAGGTCCTTTCATAGTGCATCATGTATTCCCCCATGGGGCAGTAGAGATTCAATATCCCACAAGTGGTTACATTTTCAAGGTCAATGGTCAAAGGTTAAAACCATTCATTGAATAATTCAATAAACAGGAAATAGAGGTTGAGTTAATTGAGCCAATCTATGAACTAGAAAAAAATTGATAGATTTATGGTTCATGTCGGGATAACGACATTAAACAAAGTGCTTCATGGGAGGCAACCCATGGTTTTAATGTTTTCAATCTTTTTGGAATAATTTTTTTATTAATCATTTTGATATTTAAAAAAAAATAAATTGTTGATCTGTTCTTCTATTATGAGTATGGATGGGTACGAAAGGGGAGCACCATATTCATCTGTGTCACGTGGTGTAAAACCTGAGTACTACCTTACCCAGAAATTAAAAAGAAGACAATGTATCATCATTTTATTTAAAAAAAAGGAAAACCATAAGAATTATGAGACTTGGTATTAAATAAATTGTCTTGTTGTTTTTTTTGTTTGGTTTGTTCTTATTTGTAAGGTTTAGGGACTATTTTTTTGGTGATACATATTCAATCAAGGAGGTTCCTACATCTCCCATGAGACCAAAGAGTGATTTGGGAGCACCACAATCATCATTATAAATCCACCAGGTGAACTTGTTCCATGCCCTTTCCAACTCATTTCACCCCCACCCACTTCTCCTCTATTTTCTTTTTATGAAACTAGGGGCAGTTTCATTCTAAGTTGGGGGTGTGGAAAAAAATGTTTGTTAAAAAAACAATGATAAAAAAAGTAAAGTAAAATTCCTTTATCATTCATATAATAACATCTTTTCTCACATTAAAACTACATAGCAAATAATTTTTATTTCCTTGACTCTTAAATTAATTCATGATTAAGTTTAAAAGCATTGATTTTGGAAGTTTGTTTGTCCAATGAAAATTTTCATAATTTTTATTTTCATCCATTAAATCAAAATGCCACAATGCACGTCCACTAGACTGTGGGGTACTAATTTGAATTTTTGGGGTCCCATAATAAATAGAATAGGCTGGTTTAATTTTTATGAATAATATGAGTATTCAAAAAAAATAATCATAAAATAAAATAAAAATAAAATAAAATAAAAATTTGCGTGTAGAGCAATGGATTGATAAAATGAGAGGCTTTCGGCACTTGGGGATCGTGAATCTAGAGTTTTCTAGCCCTGAGTTTTTCACTCTATCTCTATTTACGGTAATATGACTTTGTTTTTTATTAAGTTCACTCAAGACAATTCCCGAGTATGTGGGCTTCACTTGGTGCCCTAAGGCCTTTGAGCCTGGGAGTCATCGGCAAAGTCTCGCTACATGAGTTAATTTGATTAACTGCAATCTCAATTACTATGGAAATATTGAAAAAAAATAATCAAAAAAAGGGGAATGAAGAATACTCATATTAGGATTAAATTTGATTCCACCTAGCGCTTCCATGATTTCCCCCTTGAATGAAAATGAACCCCCATATCTATTGTGATTCACAACACATCGTTACACCTAATTGAGTTGGATGAAGTATGATGATGGATTTGATCAAAGGAATGGGATTGGGATTGAGATATGATTTTAAATTTATCTTGTTTTAAATTATTTTGATAGGTTATAAAGATATATTTTTGTGCAGTTTACATTGTGAGCACTGTTTGTTATAATGTGTTTGAAGAAAGGAATTTAAATAAAATCATTGAATTATTTGATCAGGACTAGCAAATCTCAAGTTGGGGTGTTATTATATAATAAAAACACATATGTTAATTAAATTTTAATGGTATTAAATGTTCATTTTTGATCTTATGGGCCTGAGTTAGTGGATTCTAATTTTGAACATCCATTCTCATTATTTGTGCACTTCATGCCTAATGTACACCAATTTAGGCCCAATGAGTCATCTGATTATAAGGAATGTAATTATCCATATTTTAATTTGATATTTTTTTAAATGGATCTTCACTTAAATTTAAACATTTTTCATTCAGGGATCAATGGATGATTCATAAAGGATGATGGAGATATTTGGCGATGAAAAGAAACAATTCTGGAGAAGGCAGATTGGACACCAGCCCACTCATGAGAATGTGGGGCCCACAATACAGGCCCAATGAAGTCCAAATTTCGTATTATACTATAAGACATATTGGGAACAAATAATTCTTCAGGATATGCTGCTAATTCTGCCTCCATTATTGTTATTTAAGCGGCCCAAGTTAGAGATAAAATTCTGGGCCAGATTCTGAGGCCCAGAAAAATATCCCAATAATATGATCATATCTCGGAATCCCCAACTCCCAATGGGCCCAACGTTTACAGGAGGTTAGAAGAGGTCTGGGGATACATTTTCTTCTTCTATGAAACACTCTGATTCGGCCATATAGAAGGCCTTACAAGCGCGTCTGTTCGGTGGATGAAAGATGGATGCCACCTCGGGTCAAGGATGGAAAAATCAACTCTTCCTCAACTTTCCACCCACCTATGGCCTACCAAAATTAATTGAGATGCTTTGTACTGTTGGAGGCTCGACCCAAGGCTCCCAAAATTCCTATTTAAGGTAGTGGTGGTGGAGGAGTTGAGGATATTTGGTGTTTTTTTCAATTGTAATGTTATGCTGCAATTTTGTTGTCTCAAATTTGTCTTTCACATGTAAGTTGTTCAATTCATTTTAGTTTCTTAATAAAAGTTCTTCTTCTACTCTTATTCTGTTGTTCTTCATATCAATTTGATACCGTTGGATCAAGGAGTGAATTTATTCACACCAAACCTTGTGAAATTATTCACACAACGGTGGAGTGATCATTTTATTTTTGTTGTTTTCTTTACTTCTCTATTTCCTCCCTCATGAGTCTACTTTCCGCTTCCATTGAAACCATGGGATCAATGGAGGGCTAACCCACTTATGGGTTGATCCAAGGGAGTATAAAGGGGCTGGATTGGATGTTATTTATCACCCCATTAATGTATAATCACTTCTTTAATTGAGATTTTTATTTGATGATTTTTAAACTCCATCACCCTTGTTGAATTTAAGGCAACACACTTCAAGTGCTAATACGAACCTTTACCTTGAAGTGATCAAAACATTGATCCTTCAAGTGTATAGGTGATTAGTATTAAAGGGTGTAGGCATTAAACCAGTAAGTGATGATGTTGTTTTATCTCCTTAAATGAACCCATATCAAATATAAGAAATTGAAATCATTGAAAAGGAAATACGTCCAATCCACCCCGAGCGATAACCTAGGATCAACTCATTATTTATATTGAATTCACTTAAATATGTTAGATATCTTTCAAAACCATCTAAAATCAATCCAAGTTGGCCACTTCATAGCCAAAAATAGTCCATAGAATGTACGTGTCTATAGGTTTCTTCTTAGGTCTCTGAGGATTCGATAACCCAAGATAAACTATAAGGACCATTCTACCTTTATCTCTTGGGTAAATTTGAGCAAGAATCAGGATGATAAAGAGGTCCCAGTAGATAATTACGTATAGACAACCTCAGACAATGAAGAGATTGTAAAATTAACCATTACCTTGTACTTTTCCTTGGTCGAGGGTAGGTTAACCTCCTTCATAATGGTTAAATTATTGTTATTAAATTATACAATAATCATATACATTAATATGATATCATATATTATCTTTTAACATTTCTTTGTTAATAATATCTTAGTATTATCTTCATTTCGGGTGTTAACTGATTCGTTTTCCTTTATATGCTTTGTTATGTAAGTAATGTTTATTATGGATAGGATGTATCTTATTCATATTCAGAATTTTATTAAGTCTTTAAACAATATTTTTAATCATCTAATGAAAATTATTCTTGAATGGATACGATGGGGAACAAATCTCATCGTGTTCGTGGAGACGGTAATCCGTACGTACGCACGGGCGACAATATCATTATTTTGATATTAAAATAATATATAATTGGATGGTATATCATATATACAGAATCATTGTCATGTTATATTTATTATTTACATCAATTACACATTATTATTATACCCATCCAAATAATAATTTATTGAATAACAATTACACCACGATGTGGAGACGGTAAGCCGTACATACGCACGTATGGTGACATGTCATTAAAAGGATAGATAGAATAATGAATATGGTTGTACCATATTTATAATAACATAACAATATATAGAAGATACTGGAGTTATTATTTTTGAATGGAAACAACAAAGAAAGAGGAATTGGAAGAATAAAGGAACTTGAAAGAGGTGATGAAATATTTACCTCTTCTTCGGTTTCTTCCTTTTCATTTGACCAAAAGGGCTCCTTAGGTTGGCTTTATGACTAAAGTAAAGCCTCTAGGATGAAGGGAGGACAGTTGAGAGGGTACTTGGGTAGGGGTTGTCTAATCCAAATGACTTTGAAGGTGTGAATTAGAGAGAAGTGGGAGTGCCCTTTTATAAGAGGGGTGAGAGACACCTTAGGAAAAGCTAGAAATATTATTTTATAATAAAATAATTTTCTGTTTCTAATGGCTCCAAAATATATTATTTAAAGTCTAAGGTTGGTATGAGTCTAAAACCAATCAACCAATATGTTTTAGAAAAGTTTTGGTCACTATATTAACCTTATCTTTTAGATTTAACTCTTAGTTAAATGGTTTGACATTTACCATGTCTCTTTGTATTTTTATATTATATGGTTAATAAACTTACTCTATACTTCCAAGAGAATGCCAAGTGATTCCTTAATGATACAACTATAATTATATAAGTTTTTTGGCTGAACCTTATATTTTTAGTAATAAAATATCAATTAGAAATATAATATTTGTTTTAAAAACTCTTTTATGTCAATTTTGACACTATTTGGTATTTTGTTTTTGCTAAATTCATAACAGCATTATTACTTCACAAAAATCTCATATAACCAACCCTAAAATTTCATATTAACCTAGAAAATTAGTGTAATTCATAAAAAGTCTCAATTTATATTTATTTGGATATTTATAATATCAATTATTTTAATATTTCATTAATAAGGTAATTACTACATCATCATTGTGTCATAAATAAATTAGATTATTTAATATCTAAAAAATATAAATAAAATACCATTATGTAGGAAATAGTTTTAGATTTACAATGAATATTTATAGTTAAAAATATGACTTATATAACTCCATGTAAAAATTTATTTTCTAAAAGATATTTGTTTATGTCATTTTTGCATTTACTTTAAGTTAATTAAAATAAAGTGTCATTGTCATTAATAAGTGGCTCCATGGGGTCCCAAAATCGACCCAATGATGCTCATAGTCGTCCATGAATCATAAAATAATGTTAGTACACGTGTTAAGGTAATTTTGTATTATTATAATATTCTTTTTACCTTGAATTACCCTATTTACCTTTAACCGCGGTAAATATAAGTCAAAAGTTACTATTCACCAAAAATTATTTTCTTCTTATTGAACCACATTTTACTTACTAATATCATCCGTGTCTCTCAGATTTTTGAAATTCAATTCACTGAAGAAGTAAAATTAAGTTTTATGCAAATTTGCAAATGCTCCTAGGAAGTGGTTAAAAGACGGTAAAAAGTTAGATAAACTTTTTATATATCTAAAATTGTTATAAACTCACTCCAATGAATTACATTGAACTTATATAGATATTATGTATCTATTTTGACCTAAAATAAATTTAAATAAAATAAATAATTATTTAAATAAAAAGTCGGTTTTAAACAATAACTCAGTGTTTTTCACTATTCATCAAAAATTGAAAGTTTTCAGAAAAATACCAAAAATTCACCCTAAGATAATTTTTATATTCTGAATTCAAAAATGAATTCTATTTTACCAATTTAAAAATATAGAAGTTTCATTAATTAATTTAAAATTAATTCCTGTTGTCAAAAACAAAAAAGCGTATTTTTAAGAAATAATAAGTATCAAAAGATTGACACTTGTTTATATCCAATTTCAAATTAAAATTACTTACAATGACCATCATTGGATTAAATGGTAAAAATATAATCTAATTATACTTTCAAACCATTGAAATTTATAATTCAACACTATAAATTATTTTGATTAAAAAACTTGTTTTCAATTAAAATATAGTATTTTTCACTATTCACCCAAATATGAAATTTATCAGAAAAACACCAAAAATTTATTGAAACTAAATTTTTATGTCCCGATTCTAAAGAAGAAGTTTATTTTGTCAAATTTAATATATAAAAGTCTCAAATATTAGATTTAAAAAAAGGTTTTCCATTAAAAGGTGGTAAAATCGCATGTTTTGAAAAATACTTCTTTTATCTGAAAAAATGAATTTGTTCTTAAATTATGTCCAAGAAACTCATAATATGGATTCTAATATTATAAGGATTATATAAAGTTCAAAATTCAGTTAATACTATTCATAACCGCTTTTGAACGACTAGTTTGGTAGGTCGTGGTGCGCTTGAACTCAATGTTGTGCATAGTGCATGTTATTGAATTACTTTGAAGAAATAATGTACTATGAAATCTTGGGCTGTTACATTCTTCCCTCATTCAATAATTTTTTTCCTCGCAATTTTACATTGTTCTTCAAAAATAAAAGGTTGAAAATAGAAAATACCTTTTTGGGAAAACCCACATCGGAAATTTGGTTAATAAAATTTAGTCTTAATAAGAGAAAAAGGGGAATGAAAAAGTCACCACCAAATTATGATATTGATTAAGAGAACATTGGTGGAAATTATAGACACATAATTGGAGGAAAAACATAAATATTTATAGGGATTTATTGAGTTCATCAGTCACAAACAATTTTAGAATTGAGGGCCTCAAAGCCATCAATCTATGATGATTTAAAATAACATCGGTTCAACCAAACATAAGGTATTTGGATAAAAAAAATTAGTTTTAAGATACCTTACCTAAAGTTTAAGAATTAATTTCTTCATAGAAGAAGAGAAGAAAAAAATATACTTGACAAGTAGAGTTCCATCCTTTAACTAATTTCTACCAAAAACTCATCTTTCACTCTAAAAGATAATAGAACTTTAAAAAATATTCTATTTATCCTATTCGTATAGGGTTACAAAAAAATGAATTTATAATTCACCTATCAGACCATTTAAAAAAAGAAACTACATTATACAATCTAGGGACTTCACGTAGTCCAGTGGTAGGCAATAAATCCCAATCGCACTTTGGTTGTGTGTTCGATTCCCACAGCTTTGTCCGATATGACAGGTTGTCACACGGTCTGTGTGTTGTGATTTTTATAAAAATCCAAAAATAACGTTAACAATAGTATCCAATTTCAAACTTAATTCATTCTAACCTTTAGACTTATCCAAAATACTTCTATCCAAACTCACACTCCAAAATTTATAAGGAAGTTAAACACAATGACAATCCTTTTTTCCACGTAATAACATGTGAAAACCTTCATCATTTATTATTTTAAAACATGATAACACCCTAAATTACCATAAAACCTTATTTATTACATTAATTCTCTATTATTCCTTATAAAATACTAGATATATTCCTTATATCCGAAAATTTTGAATACTCCAACAATGATGAAATAAAAAAAACCATTAATCAGTTCCAAGATAGTCAAGAATATCCAATATAATTTATCCAAATCAATCATCTCTTATTCCAAAATCAATACCTTGGTATTAGGACCATATTAAAGTTTTGTCTTTCCTTAAACCATGTATTTTCCAAAAATTTTAACTTGCCATTGAGTCAATTTTCTTGGTTCCACACAATCTCAAGTCCTTAATGAAATAGTATCGCAGTACAATCCTTATATACTCTATAATTATTATAACATGTACATCATTAATACAATACTCAAATGACAAAATACTTTAATAACAACATAAGAACTCCTAATAATTCCACTTCATCTTTGGTAGTATCATAACTTAATTATTATCCAATATCAACATTTGGGGTATACTCTGATGATTTGGACATTGATTCGCATAGTGTCCCAACTCCTTGCAGATGAAGCATTGTATATTTGAAACATTTTTCTCACCCTTGCAATCACGTACTTGGTGTCCTTTTTCTCCACACTTATAAAAAACTCCCATTCCCTTCAAGCATTTACCAAAGTGATTCTTTCCACAGTTATCACATATAGGAAAATCCTTCTTTCCCTTATTCCCTTTATCCATCTTTCTCTCTACAATTTTTTTCTTTTATGTCTTCCCTTCAAATCCATAGGACTCAAAAAATTCTTTACTTATCTTATTAACACATGTTATTATTTTTTCATATGATGATAATACATGGGAGACTATTTCCTTTATAAATGTTGGCTTAATACCATGAAATATATGATTGTTATTACTCTTTGTATCATGTGTATTGTTGGAAGTCTCATTACAACTACTGGGCACCATTTCTAAACAATGACATACACAATGTTAGTTTCTGAATTTCAATGTATAATTCCAAACTTGTAAAATAGTTAACATAAATTGAACATTTCATGGATATAATCCATAATCATAAAAATGTTTTCTTTGAGGAAGTATATACTCATAAACCCTTCATAATGGTTTTTAAGGAAAATGAGAATTATCCTAAGCATATCCCCTGAGAGTGTCGTAACCAAGAGTGCAGCAAGGCCCGTTGTCATGCACCAGTTTCCGTTCGAGTCTAGCTCAAAGTGATGTTTTCGGGTTTTACCCCTAGGTACATCTGTGCTAGAGCCACCTCTACCTGCTCGTATCCAGACAGGGATGTATTTCTTAGAAAACTCACAAAATCTCTACAATACCAAAATTCTATAAGTTCTTCTATACTAATCCTCAAAGTCTATCTTAGGGTAATGTGCTCTAATCATAGTTTATCTAAATCTAGTTTCCAAGGTTTGTACTAAACTTTATCTGATACCAATTGTAATGCCCCTACCCTAGTTACCCAGATTCGGTGCATTATTACATAACATTGGCATGATCACAAGGAAATCATGTCTCGAAAGACCGATCAGTTTAGTATTATTGGAAACAATATTCATACATCAGTTCAAATTTATAACTTGGAAAGAAATACTACATGAATTTATCTCATTAGAAACATCCAAGCCTCCTAGATTTTTCCTGCAAGTCACTCATAACTAAATTCTTCATATCTTGGGAAAATGAAACATAATAAAGGGGTGAGCTCAAATGCTCAGTATGGGTAAGCAATACAGTGGAAGATAACATAAATATTAAGCATGGTGAATAATTGAAACCACATGCCTTTACTAATAATAAACATGAATAATTTTATGGTAGGAATATGAGATGAGTAAATAATTCCATAATAAAACATAATCATGGGTATTATACTAGTCGAATTACAACATGAACCATCAATATTATTTTCATAATGAGGGAATGTATAATGCCAGACAATCTGAAACATTTTGTCAAGGCCTTGGCCAAGACGTCTAAAAATGATTAAGGCCTCGGCCAAAACCATATATCAAATTGGGAAAGGCCTTGAACAATTCCACGTCTAGTTGTCTCATGAGACCTACCGATTCATTGAGGAGCTATAGTGGGATCCACCCGTCACTTACTAAGTCCAATACATTCATCATATGAAAAGGTTAAAATATAACATAAACATTCATATTAAAACTAGCATACGAAATGTCAATAATTTAACCATAAACCATGAATGGTATAAAAATTTCACATCCACAGTCAAACATATCACAAAAACTTCAATACAATATGGAAGTTTTGTATCATAATAAATCAACTTCAAATAAACTTAAAATTCATCAAAGGGTGTTGACATTGATGAAATCAATACCTTTTTAGAGAAATATCTCTTTCTATTTTGAACTCATTTAAGAGTCACATAATTATAAATAAAACATTTATTTTGAAAATATTCTTATAAGATTGTAAGGGAAGCTTAGACAATGTTATAATGGTGGAAAATATCCACACCCGCCATATAAGTTAAAAAAAACATTCTTACCTTAATTTTGTCGAAAAGGTTAAAAGTACCTTGTTTGGAAAACGACGAAAATATTCCTTTCAAAACATTTTATAAAAACTAAAACAAGGGTATAAATGAATTTAACCCATAGTCTAGTAAATATTAAAAATGTTTTGGAATACATTTTTATTTAACATGGATGTTGATGATAAAGAGGCCCCAGTAGATAATTACCTATAAACAACCTCGGCCAATGAAGAGATTGTGAAATTAACCCTTACCTTGTATTTTTCCTTGGTCGAGGGTAGGTTAACCTCCTGTATAATGGTGAAATATTTTTTTATTAAATTATACAAGAATCATATACATTAATATGATATAATATATGATCTTTTAACATTACTTTGTTAATAATATCTTAGTATTATCGTCATTTCAGGTGTTAACTGGTTCGTTTTCCTTTATATGATTTGTTACGTAAGTAATGTTTGTTATGTATAGGATGTATATTATTCATATTCAGAATGATATTAAGTCTTTAAACATTATTTTTAATCATCTAATGAAAATTAGTCTTGAATGGATACGATGGGGAACGAATCTCATCGCGTTTGTGGAGACGGTAATCCGTACGTACGCACGGGCGACAATATCATTATTTTGATATTAAAATAATATATAATTGGATGGTATATCATATATACAGAATCATTATCATGTTATATTTATTATTTAAATCAATTACACATCATTATTATACCCATCTAAATAATAATGTATTGAATAACAATTACACCATGACGTGGAGGCGGTAAGCCGTACGTACGCACGTATGGTGACATGTCATTAAAAGGATGGATAGAATAATGAATATGGTTGTACCATATTTATAATAACATCACAGTATATAGAAGATATCAGAGTTATTATTTTCTAATGGAAACAACAAAGAAAGAGGAAGTGGAATAAGAAAGGAACTTGAAAGAGGTGATGAAATATTTACCTCTTCTTCGGGTTCTTCCTTTTGATTTGATCAAAAGGGCTCCTTAGGTTGGATTTATGACTAAATTAAAGCCTATAGGATGAAGGTAGGATAGTTGAAAGGGTATTTGGGCAGGGTTTGTCCGAGCCAAATGGCTTTGAAGGTGTGAATTAGAGAGAAGGGGGAGTTCCCTTTTATAAGAGGGGTGAGGGGCACCTTAGGAAAATCTAAAATATTATTTTATAATAAAATAATTTTTGGTTTCTAATGGCTAAAAAATGAATTATTTAATGGATAAGGTTGGGATGGTTTGAAAACCACTCAACCAATTGGTTTTAGACAGGTTAGATTTAGCTCATAGTTAAATAGTTTGATATTTACCATGTCTCTTTGTATTTTTATATTATATGGTTAATAAACTTACTATATACTTCTAATAAAACCCCAAGTGTTTCATTAATGATAAACCTATAATTATATAATTATTTTGGCCAAAACAAAGATTTTTATAAATAAAATATTAATTAATAATATAATATTTGTTTTAAAAACTCTTTTATGTCAATTTTGACACTATTTGGTATTTTGTTTTTTCTAATTTCATAACAGCATTGTTACTTCGAAAAAAATTCATATAAACAACCATAACATGTCATATTAACCTATAAAATTAGTTTAATTCATAAAAAGTATCAAATTATAGTTATTTGGATATTTATATTATCAATTATTTTAATATTTCATTAATTAGGTAATTAATGCATCATCATTGTGTCATAAATAAAGTAAATTATTTAATGTCTAAAAAATATAAATAAAATACCATTATATAGGAAATAGTTTTAGATTTACAATGAATATTTATGGTCAAAAAGATGACTTATATAACCCCATTTAAAAATTGATTTACTAAAAGATATTTGTTTATGTCATTTTTGCCTTTACTTGAAGTTAATTAAAATAAAGTGTCATTATCATTCATAAGTGGCTCGATGGGGTCCCAAAATAGACCCAATTATGCCCATAGTCGGAAATGACTTATCCAATAAGGTTAGGACAAGTGTTAATGTATTTTCATATTATTATAATATTTGTTTTTCCTTAAATTGCCCTATTTACCTTTAACCGCGGTAAATAAAAGTCAAAAGTTACTATTCACCAAAAATTATTTTCATATTATTGAACCACATTTTTCTTAATAATATTAAACGTGTCTCTAGGATTTTTGAAATTAAATTCATAGAAGCTGTAAAATTAAGTTTTATGAAAATTTGCAAATGCTCCTAGGAGGTGGGTAAAAGACAGTAATGTTGGAGTTGGTGGTCTAGAACCAACTACTTTGTACTTTATTCATTAAATAAAAACCTTATCACATCTTGATTGTTCTTATGCATGAAATGTAATGTGATAATGTCCTAAGGACAGTTGTTGCATTAAAGGGTCGTAGCGGATCCATGCTATAATGAGAACCCGGAAGTGCCATAACACTGTTCTTGAATGTATGTTCCATGGCCGGATGATATTATTTGAGGGACACAAATAATACAGGTCATTAGGGGTGAGGACTCATAAAACTTTCAGGCACCTTGTCATGGTGTGTGCCCTTGGTAATATCCAGGAGGATATTATGAGAACGAGACCCGCCAGTAGGAAATCCATATTTCATAGTGTCATTGGATGTTCCTATCTATGGACGTGTGTAGTGGTCCTTAGACTTTAAGATTATTATTAACGGGTATTACAACTCGTACAATTAGATATATTGACGAAAAATATGACGAAACACTGTTCACAGCGAGGTAGGATACGTTGGGTGCGTCACGAGTAATACCGCATTAATAGATAATGCGAGAAAGGATTTGTCCCTTCCGTTCCATAACGGAAGTATATATCTCAGGCCCTTTGATGGAATTGATATAGCCTAAATAAATCCATGGCCATGGTATGGTATGGGAAAGTTCAATTCCGGGAAGTCAAAGAAAGAATAATCAAGCACATGGGTTGATGGCACTAGCATGCAACCCGCTTGATTGGAGATATCGAGACAAAGGTATTATATTACACGGTAAGCGTTCGTAGGAAGTGACACGTCATTGCGGCGTTAACTTATTTCTATATGGGTGTCTTGGCATGTTTCTAGACACTAACCTTGGACTTTAGGCAGGCTCAGCCTAATGCCACCGAGAAATAGGCCTAGAGGGTCACACACTAAGTGTGTCCATGTATCTCAGTTAAATATTAATTTAACAAGTTAAATAAATATTATTCCCAACTATGGTTTAATAATTATTTAAGGATGTCTGATCACATTTATTTTGACACTAGTTATTCGATAGAATATATTGTGGATGAAAGAATATATTTATTAGCGATTAATGCAGTTACATTTATTTAAGAAATAAATAGTCATTACTCAAGGTCTAATAAATGTGGTGGAGAAAAATGGAAAATAAAAGTACACGTTGTGTATATTAAATATACACGCCGTGTAGTTTTATGGAAAACAAGTACACGTCGTGTATTAATTATTACACGTTGTGTAGTTTTTCCAGTTGGGATTTTGAGGATTTAATATTTTTTTATTAAATGATATTTATTATAATCAGCGTGGGCACATGTTAAGGAATTAATAATTCGACATGGGGTTTTAAATAAGAGTTAATGAAATAAATAAAATGCGTACACATTTATTTATTGTCATAACTCTATTAACCTCAAACCCGATTATAAATATCCTCGCAACCCCAACATTTTAAAGAGCCATGGTTGTGCACAACGGATTTGGAAATACTCTCACGCTAAGAGAGAATTCCCTTTCCACCAAGAACGCCCTCAAGTTACAAGAGCAAGATCCTCCACCGGATCAAGGCGGTCGAAGGCGAACATCACAAGCGAAGGTTCATCCGCTCTAGCACCCGGAGATCCCTTCGGCGAAGTCTGGAGATAGGTGACACACGTGTGGATCACCGCTAGAGGAATCCTACACTTGGATTCTATGAAGCAATGACGAATCAACGAATCATGACCAGACACATCAACGAAGAAATAATTCCAACGAGGTAATTCTTATGCATTAATTAAATTAATTATAATCAACATATGATGATCCTCCTCAAGGGTTTCGAGACTCTTCTTTTCTTTTCGTTCTTCATTCAATTCTGAAGATTTGGCGTTTTATATCATGACTGATCTCATATTGAACGTTGTTTAATGTTAAAATTAAAGTTGGGCCAACCCACCAACGCGATTCCGCTGCGCTCGGAACCTACAAGTGGTATCAGAGCTGTCATATCGTTGATTATAATTATTTAGTTTTTTGTTGGTAATTTACGCATTTAATAATTTATTTATTTCAATTCATGTTTAATCATTCTGGAAATCTGAATATCGAGATCTATTCCTCCTCCCTCGTTTCTCGTTCACCTCATAGAAATGATTTTTTATTTTAATTTTGATTAAAATAAAATAGAGGAACTCATCCAGAGGAGCCAAACGTTTCTGGCCATATAACACCCGAATACACGGCGTGTATTCGGAAGTACACGCCGTGTAGTCTAGGTTCAATGCATTGACTGATCTGCCAAATCAGGCCGTGTATTGGATTCTTTCTAATAATTTAAGACACCGTATGTTGACCAGAAACAGGTGGCACACGGTTTCTGGAATACACGCCATGTGGTCAAATGAACACGTCGTGTAGTCCCTTCGGGTCCGGGTTGGGTCTTGTACTCCGTATACGGCCTACCCGGCTGGAAACCGTGTAACGCGGAAACTACACGGCGTGTGTCCCACTGTACACGCCGTGTACTCTGAAAATTTCCGAAGTACATTAACACGCCCTATACCCGGGTGTATACTTAGGATGGACGGTGAAGAAAATTACACCCCGTGTAGTCAGAACTACACGCCGTGTACTCACCCAAATTACACATATTTATTAAAATTTATTATTATATTATACAAACCCTTGAGACGTGTACCCTGGTGCAGGCGTAAAGCTAAGGCACAACACATGATAGGTGTTTTATATATATGTGTTTAATTTAACATCTGCGTAATAAATGGGAATTCACCGGGTTGCCTCCAAGGTACAAGTTACGTACAAGGATAATTTTAAATGAATTTATTTGTTTAAAATTATGATGGATGAGAATCTCAAGGAAATTCAGAAAAGGGATTTAAGATAAAATGATTGATTAATTAAAGAAAATTAATTGATCCGAGCATGATTTATCTTAAACAAGAATGATTAAAGAATTGATTGCTAGTTTTATTTATGCGTAAATATTATTGCATGTATGGATGATCATGAGCTAGACCAAGACCTTTGTATGTGAATGGTTTCTTTTAATTTATTTATTTAAATTAAATTTGTTGGCCTGCGAGCCATCTCCTCATTAATATATAGGGCCTGCGCGCCCAAGGATTCTTTTATGTAAAAACCCCTTTTACCCCTCACCTGCATGTGAGATAAATTCATATGTAATGGATGGATCTCCCAAGCTAGTGGAGGTGGCTCAAGTCAGGGGCCAAGGTGAAACCAATCCAAGGAGATACAAAGGTGGACAGGTGGAAAGGTGTAAACACGAACCCGAAAGGTTCAAGGTGTTTCTCCCCTAGGTCTTGGGTTAGTTTATCAACTGCTAGATAAACTAACCAATAGAAAAGCTCATGATCATACCATTTATTTTATTTCTGTCAGTTGCATGGTTTATTTATTGTGGTGTGTTGTCACGATCACTCAATTAATGAATTAAACGAGCATGAAAGATGGAACTAAAATAAAACCGTCTTGTACGTAAATATTATCTTAGACATGGTTAATCACTTAAGTATATCCCACTTAATATTAACAAGCATGTAATCAAAGATAATAAAATGGAAATTTACGTATAAGAATAAAAACCCTCAAAATAAATATTAAGTCAGCATAGCCTTCCATAATCTTGGTTAGAATCGAACCATAGTTCAAAGTGCTTGACCAACCCTAGTTGGGGTGATTTCAATTATCAGGGAATTCTAATTCAAGGTTTTGCGTTGAATTGACTTGGTTCGCATCAAGGGTTGACTGCCACAGCAGAACTTGGTGTGACCAAGAGGCAAATGTTGAGGAAATCCAAAAAGGATTTCAGGATTGGGGAGTCCACTCAACGGATCAAGGAGATGCGAGTTAATGCAGTTGGCATTTGGAATGCCTACCTAAAACCCTTAAATTTGATTGACCAACCCTAGTTGGGGTATTGCGAAGGGCAATATGGATCCTTGCCACTAGAATATTCACGCAACAGAATATTCCAAAGTCAATGGTGAGGGTTATTGGATTTCGATAAAATAGTGGGAGACTAATAAGTATTAATTTATTTATTTGTCTCAATTTTTGTAATAAAGTACTAAACCTTTGCTCATCTTAATTTTTAGAAATGACAAGAAAATGAATTCAAACATATCATTGTGCACCATAATCAAAAAATAAAACCTTCTCACCGGCACCAATTTCCAAGAGTGGCAGAGGCGTTTACGCGTCGTCCTTCACCACGAAAGGAAATTATATGTGTTGGAAGAGCCTATTCCAGTTGCGCCTAGGAAAGAGGCTAGTGATGAGGAATTATATCTCTACATGAAACACATAGATGATGCCACATATGTCCAGTGCTTCATGCTATCGGCCATGTCTAATGAGCTCTTGAAGCAACATGAAAACATGGACGCGTATAGCATGATGTCTCACCTTAAAGACCTCTACCAAGAGAAGGTGAGATAGGAGAGGTATGAGATCTCCAATGCTTTATTTACCACGAAGCTTGAAGAGTCTGCGCCATCTGGGCCTCATGTAGTCAAGATTATTGGCTACATTGAACACCTGGACATCTTAGGGATTAAATTACCGGATGAGTTGCGTACAGATCTCATCCTATCATCACTGCCCAAGACCTTCTCTAGCTTCATTGTCAACTATAACATGAGCGGCAATGAGAAGAGTCTATCGGAGCTTCTGACCTTGATTCGCCAGGTAGATAAGGACATGGTGCATGACAAACCCGCAGTCCTTACGGTGAACAAGAAAAGGAAGGACAAGGAAAATGGGACAAAGACTTATAAATGGTCTGAATCCCCCGAGCACCGTCCCTCCAAGAAGGGGAAGATCCAGAGGTAGGGCAAGGAATGGGAGGCAGTGCGTTTTTCATGTGGCAAGCAGGGCCAGTGGAAGAAGAACTGCACCCAGAAGCGTGGGGATGCTAAAGGTGTGTTTGTTATTGAGTGAAATATTTCTATTTCTACACATTGGGTATTAGATACAGCTTGTGGGGCTCACATCTGTATTCAAATGCAGGAACCAAGTAGATTTAGAAAGATTGCCCGAGGAGAGGTGGATCTTCAAGCTGCCAATGGCACAAGGATGGTTGCGTTGTCTATTGGCGACTACCACCTCTCATTGCCGACTGGGATGAGTTTGGTTTTACATAACTGTTATTATGTGCCTAGTGTTACCAAGAACATAATTTCTGTATCTTGTTTGGATATGGATGGATTTGTTTTCAAATTTGGAAATAAGGGTTGTCTCTTTTATAAGAAAAACGTATGTTATGGTATGGCACATTTAAATAATGGTTTGTATGTATTGATTTACAAAAACCAAGTGTTAGCAATCGATAACAAGACAAACTCACATGACTCATACATCTCCCAGTTATGGCATCACCACCTTGGTCATGTGAACGAGAAGTGTTTGAAAAAGTGCTGCCAAGATGGCTATTTAGACTCTACTGAGCTAAAACCACTTGATAGATGTCATTATTATTTACAAGGAAAAATGACCAAGCCGCCTTTTGGCGGACAAGGTGAAAGGGCCACAAAGCTTCTAGGATTGGTACACACGGATGTGTGTGGACCATTTACAGTAGAAGCTAGAGGTGGATATTCTTACTTCATTACTTTTACTGATGATTTGAGTAGATATGGCTATGTCTACTTAATGAGGTATAAGTCAGAGTCCTTAGAGAAATTTAAGGAATTCAATAATGAAGTATAGAATCAGCTTGGTAAGAAGATAAAGAAGCTTCGATCGGATCGAGGTGGAGAATATCTGAACCAAGAGTTCATCGATCTTCTACGAGAGTCTGGGATTCTATCTCATCTCACTCCTCCTTATACACCACAGTGGAATGGTGTTAGTGAAAGGAGGAACCGCACCTTGTTGGACATGGTGAGGTCGATTATGAGTCATGCGGATCTTCTATTATCCTTTTGGGGATATGCATTACAAATAGCATCATACACATTAAACCGAGTACCAACTAAGGTGGAAAATGGAATTCCATCCGAGTTATGGAATGGAAGGAAACCCACTCTGTCGCACACACATGTATGGGGATGCGAGGCATTTGTTAAGGCCTTATCAGGCCACAAACTAGCACCCCGGGGCATGAAGTGTATCTTTATAGTATATACCAAGGAAATGAAAGGATATTACCTATATAACCCTCAAGACAAGAAAGTGACTATCGCCAGACAAGCCGTCTTTCTTGAGAGGGATCACATCCTCAAGAAGGATAGTGGGAGAAAGATTGAATTCGACGAAGTTGATGCTCAAGATACACAGGAGTTGGTACAGGAACAAGTTCCACAGGTCCCCATGGAAGAGGTTCCAGAAACACAAGTACTGCATAGGAGCTCAAGAGAGGTAACAGAACCAGAGAGATTTGGTTTCCTAGTCACCGAGGATGGTGAATCATTATTGTTGGACAATGATGAACCTCTCTCCTACAAGGAAGCAGTAGAAAGCTCAGAAGCTTCAAGATGGCTAGAAGCTATGAATTCTAAGATGGATTCCATGTATCAGAACGACGTTTGGGTTCTGGTTGATGAGCCAGTTGATATAAATCCTGTTGGATGCAAATGGGTATTCAAAAGAAAGCTGGACATGGAAGGTCATGTTAGCACCTATAAAGCAAGGCTGGTGGCTAAAGGATTCAGACAGCGTCAAGGAATTTACTATGATGAAACCTTCTCACCAGTTTCCATGTTTAAATCCATAAGAATCATACTTGCCATAGCAGCTTACCATTACTATGAGATTTGGCAGATGGATGTCAAAACAACATTCCTTAACAGGAACCTTCAGGAAGATGTCTATATGACACAACCAGAAGGGTTTGTGACACCAGGTGAAGCCAAACGGGTTTCCAAGTTGTAGAAATCCATTTATGGATTGAAGCAAGCATCCAGGTCATGGAACATTCGATTTGATGAAGCCATAAAGGAATTTGGTTTCATTAAAAACGAATGTGAGCCATGTGTTTATAAGCGGTTTAATGGGAATGCGGTCGTCATCCTAGTGGTATATGTTGATGACATATTGCTTATTGGAAACGACGTACCAGACTTACAGTCAGTTAAGGACTGGTTGAACAAGTGTTTCTCCATGATGGACTTAGGAGAAGCAGCCTACATTCTAGGGATCAAGATCATTCATGACAGATCTAAGAGGCTGCTTGGACTAAGTCAGGGTACATACATTGACCAGATACTAAAGAGATTTAGTATGGAAAAATCCAAGAGGGGATTGGTTCCAGTGTTACATGGCTTACATCTTTCTAAGAAAATGTGTCCCCAGACACAACAGGAGAAAGATAGGATGAGTAATATCCCATACACTTCGGCTATAGGATCCATCATGTATGCCATGTTATGTACCTGGCTTGATGTTGCCTATGCACTGAGCATGGTAGACAGATATCAAGCAGATCCAGGAGAACAGCATTGGACTACTGTTAAGACTATCCTTTAGTATCTGAGAAGAACTAAGGATATGTTCCTGGTGTATGGAGGAGACGAGGAGCTTGTCATCAGAGGGTATGCTGATACTGGTTTTCAAACAGATCAGAATGATCTGATGTCGCAATCTGGATATGTTTTCTGTCTCAATGGAGGAGCTATGAGCTGGAAGAGTTCAAAGCAGGCAGTTGTCGCCGATTCTACAGCAGAGTCCGAGTATATAGCGGCTTCTGATGCAACCAAAGAAGCCGTCTGGATTCGGAACTTCGTCCAGGATCTTGATGTGGTGGCTAGCAGTAAAGATCCCATTACATTGTATTGTGATAATACTGCATTGGTGGCTCTTGCAAAAGAACTAAGGTCGCATCAATGGATAAAGCACATACTACGGAAGTATCTCCTATTGAGGGATTTCTATCAAAGGGGTGAAGTTACAGTGAGCAGAGTGTCCACGGAAGAGAACATGGTGGACCCCATGACTAAAGGCCTATCTCAGCAGAAGCATGAATATCATGTGAGAGCTAGTGGGTTAAAGGTTGTTAGCAGTTGGCTCTAGTCCAAGTGGGAGTCTGTTGAAGTTGGTGGTCTAGAACCAACTACTTTGTACTTTATTCATTAAATAAAAACCTTATCACATCTTGATTATTCTTCTGCATGACATGTCATGTGATAATGTCCTAAGGATAATTGTTGCATTAAAGGGTCGTAGCGGATCCCTGCTATGATGAGAACCCGAAAGTGCCATAACACTGTTCTTGAATGTATGTTCTATGGCCGGATGATATTATTTGAGGGACACAAATAATACATGTCATTAGGGGTGAGGACTCATAAAACTTTGAGGGACCTTCTCATGGTGTGCGACCTTGGTAATATCCAGGAGGATATTATGAGAACGAGACCCTCCAGTAGGAAATCCACATTTCGTAGTGTCATTGGATGTTCCTATCTGCGGACGTGTGTATTGGTCCTTATACTTTAAGATTATTATTAATGGGTATTACAACTCGCACACTTAGATATATTGACGAAAACTATGACGACACACTGTTCTCAATGAGGTAGGATACGTTGGGTGCGTCACGAGTAATACCGCATTAATAGATAATGCGAGAAAGGATTTGTCCCTTCCGTTCCATAACAAAAGTAGATATCTTAGGCCCTTTGATGGAATTGATATAGCCTAAATAAATCCATGGCCATGTTAAGGTATGGGAAAGTTCAATTCAGGGAAGTCAAAGAAAGAATAATCAAGCACATGGGTTGATGGCACTAGCATGCAACCCGCTTGATTGGAGATATTGAGGCAAAGGGATTATATTACACGGTAAGCATTCGTAGGAAGTGACACGTCATTGCGGGGTTAACTTCTTTCTCTATGGGTGCCTTGGCGTGTTGCTAGACGCTAACCTTAAAATTTAGGCAGGCCCAACCTAATGCCACCGAGAAAGAGTCCTAGAGGGTCACACACTAAGTGTGTCCATGTATCTCAGTTAAATATTAATTTAACAAGTTAAATAAATATTATTCCCGACTGTGGTTTAATAATTATTTAAGGATGTCTGATCACATTTATTTTGACACTAGTTATTCGAGAGAATATATTATGGATGAAATAATATATTTATTAGCGAGTAATGCAGTTACATTTATTTAAGAAATAAATAGTCATTACTCAAGGTCTAATAAATGTGGTGGAGAAAAATGGAAAATAAAAGTACATGCCATGTATATTAAATATACACGCCGTGTAGTTTTTTGGAAAACAAGTACACGCCGTGTATTAATTATTACACACCGTGTAGTTTTTCCAATTGGGATTTTGAGGATTTAATATTGTTTTATTAAATGATATTTATTATAATCAGCGTGGCCGCATTTCAAGGAATTAATAATTCGACAGGGGGTTTTCAATAAGAGTTAATGAAATAAATAAAACACGTAACGCATTTATTTATTGTCACAACTCTATTAACCTCAAACCCGATTATAAATATCCTCACAACCCCAACATTTTAAAGAGCCATGGTTGTGCACAACGGATTTGGAAATACACTCAAGACAAGAGAGAATTCCCTTTTCCCCAAGAACTCCCTCAAGTTGCGAGAGCAAGATCCTCCACCGGATCAAGGCGGTCGAAGGCGGACATCGCAAGCGAAGGTTCTTCCGCGCTAGCACCCGGAGATCCCTTCGGCGACGTCCGGAGATACGTGAAACACGTGTGGATCACCGCTACAGGAATCCTACATTTGGATTCTACGACGCAACGACGGATCACCGAATCATGACCGGACACATCAACGAAGAAATAATTCCAACGAGGTGATTCTTATGCATTAATTAAATTAATTATAATCAACATATGATGATCCTCCTCAAGGGTTCCGGGACTCTTCTTTTCTTTTCGTTCTTCGTTCTATTCCGAAGATTAGGAATTTTTTATCATGACGGATCTTGGATTGAACGTTGTTTAACGTTAAAATTAAAGTTGGGCTAACCCACCAACGCGCTTCCGCTGCGCCCGGAACCTACAGGTAAAAAGTTCGATAAAATTTTTATATATATAAAATTATTATAAACTAACTCTAATGAATTAAATTGAACTTATATAGGTATATGTATCTATTTTGAACTAAAATAAATTTAAATAAAATAAATAATTATTTAAATAAAAAGTTGGTTTTAAACAATAGCTCAGTGTTTTTCACTATTAATCAAAAATTGAAGTTTTCAGAAAAATACCAAAATTTCACCCTAAGATAATTTTGTTATTCCAAATTCAAAAATGAATTCTATTTTAACAATTTCAAAACATAGAAGTTTCATTACTTAATTTAAAATTAATTCTCGTTGTCAAAACCAAAAAGCGTATTTTTAAGAAATCCGGGCAGGGACTAATTTTGGAGTACTGTAGTAGTACTGTAGCAGAGCACTGTAGCAGTACTGTAACAGCGGTGGAACTATAGAGGTGAAGACACTATAGCGGCAGAGGCACTGTAGCAGGAACTGTAGCGGTGGTGGTACTGTAGCAGGCACAGTAGCAGCCCTGGTACTATAGCAATACTATTCACTAAGGGGCTCTTTGAGCCAAAAAAAATGGGCTTTCAAGACCAGTTTTCAGGCCACTTGGTCTTGGGCCTTTGGGATATGTAATGGGTCTCCCTATACTCAGTCTAAAGCGGTCTTTTTTTTAAATAATAAAAATGAGGCTTCGGCCAAAAAAAATAACTATCAAAAGATTGACACTTGTTTATATCCAATTTCAAAGTGAAACTACTTACAATGACCATCATTGGATTAAATGGTAAAAATATAATCTAATTATACTTCTAAACCATTAAAATATATAATTCAACACTACATATTATTTTTATTAAAAAAGTTGTTTTCAGTTAAAATATAGTATTTTTCACTATTCACCAAAATATGAAAGTTATCAGAAAAACAACAAAAATTTATTGAAACTAAATTCTTATGTCCCGATTCTAAAGAAGAAGTTTATTTTCTCAAATTGAATATATAAAAGTTTCAAATATTGGATTTAAAAAATTGTTCACCATTAAAAGGCGGTAAAATCTCATTTTTTTGTAAAATACTTCTTTTATTTGAAAAAAAATGAATTTGTTCTTACCTTATGTCCAAGAGACTCATAATATGGATTCTAAAATTATAAGGATTATCTAAAGTTTAAAATTCAGTTAATACTATTCATAACCACTTTTGAACATCTAGTTTTGTAAGTCGTTGTGCACTTGAACTCAGTGTTGTGTGAAGTGAAATTTATTGAATTACTTTGAAGAAATAACGTACTATGAAATCTTGTGGTGTTACATTTCTGTAAGGTTTCGTTTTTTAATGAACAGTTAAAATTACTGAATTTTAATTAAAAATTATTTTTCATTTAATTAATATATAAGGTTAAATTATATTTTAAATTGGTTTAAAAGTTTAATTAGATAATATTTTTATCAATTAATCCAATTTAGGTCAATTTAACCAATTTCACTTTGAAATTAGATATGTAGACTTAGAAAACTTTTGATCATTTTTACTTTAAAAACCCGCAGTGTCGTCTCATCAGCGGGATTAATTTTAAATTAATTTCTGCCACTTATGTGATTAGAATTTGGAAAAATGGATTCCGTATTTTGAATCATAATATTTTTAAATTTATAATAAGTTCAAATTATTTTTTGATTAAAATTATTAGTGAATGTAATTAAAAATAATTACATCGATTAAGGTAAAATCAAGATTAACTAAGGACTAAACCTTAAATTTAAGATCCAAAAATACTTATAAAATATTCCAAGAGCCATTGTATGGATATATTTTGACCCTATACAACCTTTTATCTAATTTTTTCCATTATTGGATCAACTTTACATGTGAAAAATGTATATGGAATTCCATTGTCAGAATATTACAAGAGTGTCACCCCTCTTCCACTATGAAAAGGCATCCTCTCCTCCCACTTCCTCACACCTCTCAAGCACCTTGGATTGCACAAAATATACTCAAATAAGATTAAAAAATCCCTCTATTACTCCTATAGTCATCCTCTTATGAATAAATCAATGAAAGTAAGCCTTTTGGAACAAACCAAAAGGACTTACCCGATTAAGAGGTAACGTCTTCTCTCAAACTCCTTTCTTTTATTTTCCTTCTCCCCCCCCCTACACTCTATTTATTACATGATTGTATATAAAAACCATTATATTAAATATAATAGGATTATTATTATTCAAATATTTCAACCTACACTTACACACACTTCCATCTAATGGGTAACATACATATTGTTTATGTGTATGGTGAAATACTACCTCACAAAACGATGATTGTTAATTTTTCCTCACCACCTCTCATGGTGGAAATTATGATCAAATATCTATTTATATATGTTAAATATTATATTTATTATGTATTTAATCTTCTTAAATAATTTTACAACACATATATTTATACTTTACTTTTGGTGTAAATATGATAATTTCGTTTGAGGAAGTGTGGACTACCGCCCCCTCAAAGTGATGTGATTCGTTCACACACAACATGGAATGCATTAAGGATGGGTTTAGTGAACTTATATGATATATATTATATAATAATTATAATTTAATAAGGATATATATATAGACACACACACATATTTCATTCACCTTATTTCTTTTAATACAACAATAAAAACAGAAACAACGTTCATGCGTACGTATGACTTACCGTCTCCACAAACAGTGTATTCCATTTCATACTTATATATTCTATAGATTATTATAATAAAAATATAATTAATATACATGATATTTATATCTTTATTTACATTATTTAAATCATGATATAAGTACAAGGACCAAAGATATAACAAATTAAGACACATGCAAAGAACAAAGCGAATATTATCCTAAGTGAAACATTAACATATGATAGTAAAAAAGCGGGTAATATAAGGTCATACTCAAAAAATATATGGTATTAGATATAATAATATAGTTCTGTAAAATTTGTATAATAAAGTATTATTTATTATATATGTGGTTTGAATGAGTATGACGAGATTCAAGACACAAGTTAAGGGAATTTCATGTCACTTTTTATTTATATGAGATACATGCTTTATTCAACACCCATTACTTTTTCTGTGGTGTGTATACTTACCATATATTTATTATATAATTATTATAATTAAAATAATGGTTATTTATATATCTATTTTATGGCATTTCTTCATGGTATTTATATTTCAAAATTTACCAAATCGGTAAAGTAATTTTGTCTCAATTTTCCTTATTTGAGACAAATGCCATGTTTTGAACCTATATTTTTTCATGAGGTGTATATAATTCCTTTGAAATGTTATATAATTATTATAATTATTTTAATGATATTTTAACTTTTATGTAATTCTATTTTATTACTTGGGTAGCGTGGTTAAATTTATCCAGTGGTAAGAGTTTATTGAAACAATCTCATCGCTTTTCGAGATTATTTATGTTTATGCTTCCATTGATGAAATATTATGATACATCTCTTAAGAACTCTCATTAATAATATTATCCTATTGGTATTCATGATATATTCATGTCTTGGTTCCATTTTTCTACTCTTTTGTACATAATATAGTTAAGAAATTGTTTTAAGAAAGCTCGACTTTACCCTCTCTTCGGTTGGAAATTTGGGTTCCTTAAAAACTATGTTTTATAAAAAGGGTTTACAAGAATATTCTAATAACATACTATGATCATTAAAACAAAAATTTACCCTTTTTTTCTTTTACTAATTTTTTCAAAGGAGTCTTCAATACACTTTCGAACGAGACATTTTTCTCACCGTTTTACTGTGAAAAAGAAATGTTATTTTTACCTGGTATGACATGTATGGATTTACCTGACATTAATTATTTAAATATTTATTTTTATATTTAAAAGTTTAATTTTAAAAAAATTAAAATATATTTTCAAAGAAATGGTTTTTAAAAAAATTTCAAGCTCTTTTATAAGTTTTTATGGAAAATTATTTTCAAAACATTTTCAATCTCTCTTTATATGCTTTCAACGAAAAAGGTTTCCAAAAGGATTTCAAAGATTTATTTATAAGATTTCAAGTTTATTTTTAAGAAAATGGGTTTAAAAAGATTTATATGTTTTAAATATACCTTTTTAAAGAAGAAAGAATATTTTCCTCAAGAAATGTTTTCAAAATAGCATTCCAAGTTATTTTCTATCTAAGATGACATCTATTGATGTTACTCATGACCTTATAATAAATGATCCAAAGTTTCCATTCACATTCCTTCTTGAATGGTTTATGTTTTTATGGAATGATATTTATGACACCTGTTTCTCTTCAATGGGTTATATGCTTTTGAAACCCGCTTCTTTTCACGGGTTATTCTTTTGATGGAATTATTATGAAACCTATCTTTTTTCATAGTTTAATATATGATTACATGTTTATGACACCCATTTAATTTCATGGGTTATGATATGATTGATTATGATTTTGTGGCACATGTATAAATTATTTCATTATGAGATTGGTGGGACCTATATCTCCATCCAATTCATTGGGTAATGATAAATGTTTTATGAGCTCAAAGGGTACATGGGAGGGTATCCAAAGCCCAAAACAAGAGGGTATATGGAAGGAAATCCCAGGCTTGAGACAAGAGGGTACATGGTAGGACATCCCAAGCTCAAAACAAGAGGGTACACGAGAGGGCATCCCAAGCCCGAAGTAGGTACATGAGTGATTAACCCAAGCCTAACATGTTACAAAGGGATTGGAAGGACACCTTGACCTAGGGTTTTTATATTCTTATGTGTATTCCACAATTCCATATTTTATTCCTATGTTATGAATTCATGGATTATGTTCTTTATTTCCTTATGATTCATGTCTTGTGAAATACCAAGCTTTATGACATGATGCATGTTTATGATCTTTTATATGTAAGGTATGATATTCCATTTTCATGATCATGTTACCATACCCTTATGCCCATGATTATGCTTACGTATATTTCTTGTTTACTATTACTGAACATCTGATCTCACCCCAATTTGGGTTTCATTCCCCCAGGTTATGAAGATATGTATTATGTTTGATGTTTCTAAGAAGGTTTCTATTCAATAATAGCCTAGTGGGAGATTATGTAGCTCATTTCTGTACTATTGTTTATGTTTCTATGTTTCCAAAGGCAGTAGACTAGTACGGTATTGGTATGTTTGTTTGTATAATGTTTTAATTATTACTCAAATGTTATGTAATGTAAATGTACGTCAAGACTGGGTCATTATATTTGGTATCATAGAAAATTTTTAGTTAAACTTTTAAAACTAGTATGAGAAAAATATAGTGAGATCCCTAGGTACATTTCTAAGGATATGTCTAGGGATTTATCTATGGATAAGTATATGGATGAGTTAACATTTAGGAAAATTTCTAGGAATTATTGTAAAGGATAGAGTGATTATTTTCCTAGAAATACATCTCTATTTGGATACTACAAGTTGATGTGGCTCTGGAATAGATGTACCTAGGGTAACAACTCTGACAAGATGTCCTAAGCCTAACTTGGGGTAATATGGTACACGACAACGAGCCTTCCTACACACATGGTTTGAAAATACCAAGGATATGATTTGGAAATTCAAAAACTCTTCATGAATCATCATGAAGGATTTAAATAGAAGTTGTATATGAGTAACCTATGATAAACCAAAGGTTTCATAGATTAAAGAATGTGTCATAATTTAGACATCATATAAGTGGTTTTTCATTATTATATATTTCCTGTTGGGAAAAAATCCCTCAAGGTATCATTGAAGCATTTTTGAGGTGATTGTGTTTGTTGACAAAGTGGACATCTGAGTAGTGATTGTTGAAAAAGAAAAACGATGACATACAAAATTGTTGACAAAGAGGATTTCATGGTGGAATGTCGAGTTCAAGAGCTGAGTTCAACGATTCATGTTTGATTCAAGAACGTCGATAAAAGGAATGGATGATCTGGAGGCGGTACAAAAGAACAGATACAAGGTGGCACTTTTTTCCAGTGTTTGCCAAATTTTTGGGCCTGAAAATCGGCAAATGAATAAAAGTGTTTTTGGCAAAGGGACTTCCGCGTCAAGGACTTGGAGAATAGGAAACTTGTGCGCCATATGTTTTTCAAGATCAGAAGATCAAAACATGGCAAAGGAAGTAGGTTCGCGCAAGTTTGGGAGTTGGTCGCGCAAGTGTCCAAAAGGACAGAAGACTTGCGCGCCGAAACTGGGTCGCGCAGGTGACTTGCACGCCGTCGCGAAGGGTGGTCAGATTGCCTATAAATACTGGACCACCCCTCCTCATTCTTTGATGGAGTTCAACAGTTTGAGAAATCAGAGCTCCTGTTGCGCAGGTGTGGTGGTCGCGCAAGTGGTGAGTGTGGGTCGCGCAGGTGAAGTTGCGCGCCAGTGGTTGAAGTTGTGCACCGATGTTAGAAGTTGCGCGCCGGTTGGCAGTTGCACGCCAATATTGGTTTGGGCGTAAAAGGAAGAGAGTTGCGCAAGTTTGGAGTTGAGGAAGCTTGTGTCGCGCAAGTGTTATAGGAGGACTTGCACGCCTGTTGTGACTTGCGCGCCGATACTTGCGCGCCGAGGTAGACTTGCGCGCCAAGTAAGGTTTTGTTCCAGCGGTGCTTCTCGGACTGCATGGAAGTTGGTACATTTCCCGATACCTTCGGTTCAAAGAGATATTCATCTACGGGTGAAAGTTTTACTTCAACAGAGCATCTACACACAGAGGAAGATGCATTCATTCATGAAAATGAAGAGACCTACAGGTCTATAAAATGTGAGTGGATTCCTTCCAAGAGCAGTGAGCTTAGGAAGAGGAAGAAGGTGATCCTCTCCACCGGCAGTGAGTCAGAGAGAGAGAAACAGGGAGTGACCCTTGGGAAAGCAGTGAGTTGACCCTAAACTTGTAAAGGTAGTAAGCCTGGGCATAGAAGTGATCTAGCCCGAACTTTGTATCCACAGCTAGTGAAGATTAGTGGAATTTGGTACGACCGGCAACTTGTCGGCGTATGCTCCTTGGACGTAGCCCAGTGAGGGTGAACCAAGTAAAAATCTCTGTGTCTGCCTGTTTGCTTCACTGCATTGCATTCAAATCATCATCATTAGATAAAGAAGTAAAGACGTGGTCATAGTTTACACACAAGAGCAAATAAAGTGACCCTTGTGATAAAGAGGTCAAGATCCAGTGGGGTAGGAGGAACTTTGAAAAAGAATATCCATACCCTGATTCACCCCCCCTCTCAGGGTATATAGGCCCCTGTTGGCCCTAACATTTACTCACTCTGATAAATGTTTCTTACTCAATGATTTTGGTTTTAGTCAATGGATGGAACCCAAAGGAACCATGTTAATGGTGATTGCAATAGATAATGCAGTGATTGAACTCCTGAGCAACCAAATTCTAAGGGGGTAGGAATGAAAATTATTGTTTTTATACTCAACCAAATTTATCAATATATGAACCATTTTGGACTCCCAAATGATAAAATGAGGGAACAAAATTCTATCTAGTCCTTTATGAGGAAACATCCTCATTCTTTCAGTGGGTCTTCTAATCCACTTGTTGCTGAATAATGGATAAGTACCGCTGAAAATATATTTTCCATTTTAAAATGTTCAGAACATGATGAAGTCATTTTGGTTATTTATTGATTAAAATGAGAAGAGGACCAGTGGTAAACTCTAATCAATAATATGAGGAAATAAGACAAAATTGAATCAATGGATTGGGATGAGTTCAAGAGATTATTTTTTAATAAGTAATTTTCATGGATTCTTCATATGATGATGGGAAAGGAATTACTAGAGATTAAGTAAAAGGGAGATGGATATATTCATGCCTATGTAGAAAATTTGACAAGGCTTGCAAGGTACTCTTCAGGTCTTATCATTCAACCCGAAACCAAAATTGATCAATTCATTGGTGGTCTGAAACCTATTCTTCAAAAGAACTTGGATATAAGAGACTTTAACAGCTATGAAGAAGTGGTTATATTTTCTATAAAGGTGGTAATTGTGTTTTTAGTTGTGTATCAATATCATGGTTTTGATAAGAAAAGGAACGTAGAGTTCAAAGGAAAATATAAAAACTATGGAGAAAAGAAATTGAACCTTTTGTTATGCTCACATTTTGGAAAAAAACATAGAGGTAATTATCTTAAGGGGAATACTAAATGTTTTAAGTGTGTAAAGGAAGGTCATCGAGTAGATGAATATTTAATTGATGGTAGGAAGTCAGATAATGATACAAATAATAAAAAATCCCCATAGAATTCACCTACCACACTTCAGTGTTTCAATTGCATGGAGTTTTTCCATTATGCTAACAAGTTCCCCAATACAAGGAATAATGTGAATGATAAGCCACAAAAACCTCTAAAGACAAAGGACAAAGGGAAAGATTATGTAATCATAACATATGAATTGAACCAAGATAATTAATAAATACTTACCCTTCCCTCCTTATTTGGGAATTTTATGTTTTATTTTGTATGAATAATCCCTATGAAAGTCTTATTGTTCATAATTTGGTGATATTTTATGTGATTATATTTCCCTAAAGGGATTATGGAATAATAAAATCGCATTTTATATTCTATCAATACAAGGATGGACACATGTTTCAAATGAAAATGTTTATGGTTTATGATAAGAGGTTATTTAATGAATAAATGATGAATTATATTTTGGAAGGGTTAAATGGTAAATGATTTATTAAAACATTATGTTAGAATTTGGATGAAATTTTTGAGATTAAAGTATTATATCACTACATGAGAATTTATGCATATTGGATAAACAACTCTAAAATTTTTTTTTGATGTTAACCGAAGAGATATGGGATGACCTATCATGGATCTCATGATCTTTTAGTTCTTCAAGAATGAAAAATTCACCTTCCTTTTTGAAAAATAGGTGAAGTGGAAGTTGGTCAAATCATGAACAAATGGTGAGATTTTACTTATAAAAGGGAATAAATTAAAGTAATTATAACTTCTCATGAAAATTATTCAACCTTAGGGAAAATATATTGAAACTATAAAGTTTATACCATACCTTATTTTTAATTAATCAAATGGTTCCTTAGATAATCATAGATTTATGGATTTGTGATTTTTAACTTTCTCCTGACCATATTCTCTATCAATATCCATCAGAACTTGATGGTAATATTTCTATTACATGTCTAAGTTCTCAATTTCCACCTATGTTCTCCTATGTTGGAATCTCATTATGAGTAACTTTTGGTAACCATTATGATTCTAACTTTCACTTTTCAAGAGAAGTTTTAGTATTCAATCTAACGATGTGGGTTTCTCGAAAAGAAACTTTCAAGTATTAAACTATTGATAACCCAAATGAATTTTGAGGGTAAAATTTATTTTAAGGCTGGCAGAATGTAACACCTTGAGATTTTGTGAAATATGTTTTTCAAATTAATTTAATCTTTTTGATATTTTTCATTTCACACAACAGGAAAAAATAGTTTTTTATATTAAAGCACTATGTTTGGATTTCATTATATGAAACACCAAGTTATCATGCACTACACATAAAATAAAGTTCAACATGATCTACATGGAATATCAAGGTTATTTTACATTACAATCAACATTAACTTTCCTCGATGTCTTGTATAACATGTAAGACTGAGTGTTATAAAACTATAATATATTATTAAAAATAATATTATTTAATATAATAAGATATAACCTAGATGTTAAATTATAATTTATAAATAGTATCAAATAATTTATGAACATATATGGTTTACACAAATATAATATGAATTCATAGGTTACGAATTAATTAGAAATGAATATGAAAAATGAGTGAATATAAAAGGAAATTCTATTATTTTTATGGCCACAAAGACATTTTACCCTAATAAATTAAATTAATTATAATTACTGAGTGATATTAATGTAATATATATTTTATATATTCAATAAAATATTTTTTATATTCATCTAATAGATTTTATAGACAAAAGATAAGAATAAACCCAATTTTATATTTAAAAATCTATATTTTAATAAAGGTAGTTTTACATCCTTTTAACGGTGAACCCATTTTAAATCTAAATATTTACACTTTTATATATTTAATATATCAAAATAAACTTTATAATTTAAATATAAACATAAAAAATAGTTTAGTATAAATTAATGGTATTTTTCTGTAAGGTTTCATTTTTTTAATGAATAGTTAAAAATACTGAATTTTAATTCAAACTACATTTTAATCTAATTAATTTATAAGGTTAAATTATATTTTAAATTGTTTTAAAAGTTTACTTAGATAATATTTTAATCATTTAATCCAATTTAGGTCATTGGAACCAATTTCACATATAAATTGGATATGAAAACTTAGAAAACTTTTGATCGATTTTACTTTAAAAACCCCATGTGTCATCCCATCAGGGGGATTAATTTTAAATTAATTTATGCTAGTGATGTGATTTGAATTTGGAAAAATTTATTTAATATTTTTAATAAAAATAATTTATAATTTCTAATATGGTAGACTAATGTTTTGAAAAAAATAATTAGTGAATGCAGTTAAAATTAATTACATAGATTAAGGTATTATTAAGCTTGAATAAGGACTAAACCTTAAATTTAAGACCAAAAACGAATTATACACTTTTCCAAGATCCATTGGATGGAAATATATCAAAAATATTCTCCATTGGATCGAATTGGGTCTATTAATGGATCCACTTGACATGTGAAAAATGTGTATAGAATTCCATTGTCAAAATATTACAAGAGTGTCACTCCTCCTCCACTATAAAAAGGTCTCATATCCTCCCACTTACTCACACATATCAAGCCCCATAGATAACAAAAAAAATATTCTAAAATAATCTCCCAAAATTCATCCCTTACTCCTATAACCCCCCCATTGGGAAGAAATCAATCCAAGGAAGCCTTTTGGCACAAATTAAAAGGAGTTACCCGATTAAGAGGTAACATCTTCTCTCATGCTCCTTTCTTTTATTTTATTTCTCCTCCACATGCACTCTATTTATTCCATGATTTTATAAAAACAAAAATATCTTAAATATAATAGTATTTTTTATGATAAGGTTTCAAACTACACTTACACACACCTCCATCTAATGGGTAACGAGCATACTGTTTATGTGTACGACGAACTACTGCCTCACAAAACAATGTTTGTTCATTTTTTCCTCACCATGTCTCATGGTGGTAATTATGATGGAAAATATATTTATATATGTTATATATTACATCTATTATGTCTTTAATCTTATTAAATCATTTTACAACACATATCTTTATACTTTCCATTTGGTGTAAATATGATAATTTTGTTTGAGGAAATGTGGACTACCGCCCCCTCAAAGGGATGTGATTCGTTCACACACTACATGGAATGCATTAAGGATGGGTTTAGTGAAATTATATGATATATATTATTTAATAATTATAATTTAATAATTATATATATAGACATATATATACACATATTTCATTTACCTTATTTCTTTTAATACGACAATAAAAACGGAAACAACATTCACGCGTGCGTACGGCTTACTGTCTCCATGAACGGTGTATTCCATTTCATACTTATATATTATATATATTATTATAATACACATATAATGAATATAAATTATATTTATATCATTATTTACATTCTTTAAATCATTATATAATTATAAGGACTAAATATATAACAAATTAAGACACATACGAAGAACAAAGTGAATATTATCTTAAGTGAAACCTTAACATAGGATGGTTAACAAGTGGGTAATATAAGGCCATAATAAAACCATAAATGAAATTTGATATAATAATATGGTTATTTAAGATATTTATAATAAATTATTATTTATTATATATGTGTTTGGAATGATAACAATGAGAGTCAAGACATAAGGTGAATGAATTTCATCTCACTTTTTATTTCCGTGAGATACATTCTTTATTCACCACCCATTATTTTTGTGTGGTGAGTATAATCCCTATGAATGTATTATATTAATATTATAATTAGAATTATGGTTATTTACATATACATTTTATGATATTTCTATCATGGTATTTATATTTCAAAAGTTACCAAATTCGTAAAGTAATTTTGTCTCAATTTTCCTTCTTTGAGACACATGCCATGTTATGGACCTATATTTTTCCATTAGGTGTATATTCTGACTTTGAAATGTTATATAATGAATATAATTATTTTAATGGAATCTTAATCTTCATTTAATTCCATTTTATTACTTGGGTAGTATGGTGAAAATTTACCAAGTGGTAAGAATTTATTGAAACAATCTCATAGCTTTTTGATATTGTTTATGTTTACGATTCCTATGATGAAATATTATAATCCATATCTTAATAATTCTCATGAATTTTATTATAATATGGTTATTCATGATATTTTAATGTATTGATTCCATTTTTCTACTCTTTTGTCCATAAGATAGTTAAGAAAGTTATTTTGAGAAACCTAGACTTTACCCTATCTTCGGCCAGAAATATGTGTTCCTTCAAAAATGTGTTTTATAAAAAGGGTTTAAAAGTATATTCTACTAATATCCTATGGTAATTAAAATAATTTTTTACCCTTTTTGTATTTTACCAATTTTTTCAAAGGAATCTTCTTTTTTCATTCCAAACTAGTAATTTTTCTAACCTTTTTACCGTGAAAATGGAACGTTCTTTTTACCAGGTATGACATGTATGGATTTACCCATATTCAATTATTTGAAGCTTTATTTTCATGATTAAAAGGATAATTTTTAATAAAATGTGTTTTAAAAAGGTTTTCAAAGAAATTTTTTTCAAAAGGTATTCAATATTCTTTTATAACTTTCCATGTAAAATTATTTTCAAATCATTTTCAAGATCACTTTATATGTTATCAAAGAAAAAGGTTTACAAAAGGTTTTTAAAATTTATTTATACGCTTTAAAGTTTATTTTCAAGAAAATGGTTTTATTTTTTTTTATGTTTTAAATATACTTTTACAAATAATAAAGGATATTTTCTTCAAGAAATATTTTCAAAACATTTCTCTAAGTTATTTTCCATATAAGATGATATTTTTTGATGTTACTAATGACCTTATAAGAAAGGATCCAAAGTATCCATTCATATTCCTTCCTAAATGGTTTATGTTTTGATGAAATAATGCTTATGATTCCAATTTCTCTTTCATAGGTTATATTGTTTTGAAATCCACTTATTTTCATAGGTTATTCTTTGGATGAAATGATTATGAAACCTTTATTTTCTATAGGTTAATATATGATTACTTGTTTATGAAACCCATTTCATTTAATGGGTTATGATATGATTTTTTATGATTTTGTGGCACATGTATGTATAATTTTATTATGAGATGGTTGGGACCTATATCTCTCTCCAATGAATTGGGTAATGATAAATGGATTAGGAGCTCAAAGGGTACACACGAGGGCATCCCAAGCCCGAAACAAGAGGGTACAAATGAGGAAATCCAAAGCCCAAAACAAGAGGGTACATTGGAGGAAACCCCAAGCCCAAAAAAAGAGGGTACATGGGAGGTAATCCCAAGCCTGAATTAGGTACACAAGTGATTGACCCAAGCCTAACATGTTACAAAGGCCTTGGTAGGTTGTCGTGACATAGGGTTTTTATATACTTATGTGTCTTCCACAATTCTATGATTTATTCATTTGTTATGTTTTCATGTATTATATTATTTATTTAGGGTTATGTGATATATTGCATGAGGAAGGGAGGAAGAGAGAGGTTGGTCTCTCTCTCTAGAACCCACAGGTTCTAGGGTTTCGACATCTCATTCTTCTCCACGATTCAACTCTGGTTCGGCGGTACCTAGAGGTTCTAGGCGTCACATCTTCTTCTTCTCGGTTTGCTTCATATTTCCGTAGTTATTAATCCTCAGTGGTCCGGTGCCATAGATAGAGGTCTCAGAGATACGGCTCCAACGCCTTTTCGTCCTCGGCGTCTTGACTCCAAATCTGGTGGTCTTGGCGTTTCGAATCCAAATTCAGGGTTCTCGGCGTTCGACTTCACAGATCTCCAGAAGCTCTTCATTCGCGGTGATTTGGTTCTGGATCTGCGCGCGATCTTGGTTTTTCTCCCTTTATGGCTTTTCCGCACTACCCTGGTTTCAACCGGATCGATGAGAGGAGATCCATTTAAAGGGATGATATCCGAGCACCAGTCCGGCTATTTGGGGCTGTGCAGGAGCAGGATTGTGCAGCTCGGCCTCTGACCAACGATGCTCGGTCACTGACTGGTGCTAATCAAGGTCCAGCTCGGATGGATGTGGTTGTGCAGGAGCAGGCGAGGGTGCCTAGTCCAGTTGCTTCCCGACCTCGAGATATGGCTGAGGCTAGGTTTTTGGATGTAGATTCATTGGGAGCATCGCGCGGGCAGCGATCCTTTGTGGATGTCATAAAGGCATCTGTACCTATGTCTAAGAAAGAGGACCATAGGAGGATTCTTCGAAAGGGGTCTCTTTCCCATGTGGAGGCTAACCCTGGTGTCATTGTAGAATGATTGGCACTAGGGGAGAACTCTTTGATTTCTCGTGTTGTTCTTCCTAAAGGTGCTTCTCCATGGAAATAAGAAGATTTATTCTGAAGGATTTCGACATTGTGGGGTTTTGACAACTGTAAATTTGTCTCTCTTGGTCGGGGTTTCTTTCACTATTTATTTCCATCGGAAGATGTGAAGATGAAAGCTTGGAGCTTTGGATCCATGTTTCTAAAGTCGGGATGGATTCATCTGCATGAATGGTCATTGGATTTTAATGTATCAAGTGCTAAAAATGTCTTGGTCCAGGTATGGGTTCGTCTTCATGGGATGAACTGGGTCCTTTGGAATCCAGAAATATTGCATGATATTGGAACGGCAATCGGAACACCCATCTGTCTTGATAAGGAGAAGACAGATGTCAGGTACATGCACTTTTCCAGAATACTGGTGTAATTCAACCTCAGGTCCACTCTCATTGACACGGTAATGATTTCTATTCCCTCTAATAGAATTCTGATTGATGTTGAATATGAAAACAAACCCCTCTTCTGCACGAAATGCATGGATGTGGGGCACTCTTTAGAGTTATTTCGTAAAAACATAACTTGTAAAGAGTGTGGACTGCGAGGGCACCCCTCCAATCATTGTCTCCATAAATTGAATCTAAAGGATCCACCTACACAAAAGCCTGACACCAGGGACAGTGATCCTCAGTTGGAATCTGACACTCATGAGCTGTCGTTTTCTAGGAATGGTAAAGAGTTGATAATTGATGCTTCTCCGCCTCGATCTTCTGATCATATTAGAGCTCATGAGCCTCCCTCTTAAAGGTATCTGAGTACAACCCCCGCTATGATGGTGATTGATCCTCCACAACAGAATGCACAACCCTCCTCCTCTGCTTCTAAGAAAGGAAGGGCGGAGGAATCCACTCCTGGAGTTGGGGACCTAACCCTCTACAAAGGGGGTGACTCTCATGTTGAGACCAAGGGAAGAGATATGGATGCGAATAAGATATCATATAGTGATATTGTCCGAGGAGAAAAGAAAAGAGGCTCTGACAATGAGGGTGTCCGATCTGCCCCTGTTTTAAGGAAACCAAGGAAGGACTACTCTACAGTTCCGAGGACCGTGACCACTAGGGCATCTTCCAAGAAGGAGATCGAGAAGCTATTGAAGGAGAAAATGGACAAACGGAAGTTTTATAAGAAGCTTCTTAAACAATACGAGACTCCATCAGAATGGGAATCGGCTGATTCTAATGAAACGATCGGGTATGGGGGTGGTGACTATGAATATTTTGACATGTAATCTCTCTCTCTTCCTTTCTGATGTCTCTGCACTTTTATTTTATTAATAAATTTTGTGGTCCATGCTTGCTTGGATCAGACCTTCTGGCTATATTATTTTTTTATTTATTATTCATATCTTATAAACTACCAAAATTTATGCCATGATATATGTTTATGATATTCGATATGTAGGGTATGATCTTCTATTTTCATGACCATGTTCTCATACCCTTATGCTCATGATTATGCTTGTGTATCTCCCTTGTTTACCCTTACTGATCACTTGATCTCACCCCTTTTTATGTTTCCTTCCCCTAGGTTATGAAGATATATATTATTTTTGATGTGTATAATAAGATTTCTAGTCATGAAGATCCTAGTGGGATATGATTTAGCTCACTTATGTACTAGTTTTTATGTTTCCATGTTTCTAAAGGCACTAGAATAATATGGACTTTAGGCATCAATTTTATAATGTTTTAAGTATTATGAAAATGTTATGTAATGTAAATGTATTTCAAGACTGGGTTATTATACTCGAAGTGCGTGTTTTCAATATAAAAGTATCATTTTAGTTTTATTCATGGAAGTCGTATGTGTTCTTTTAAAATGTGTGAATGATCTATGGAGTTTAAAATTTATTTCATCATGATGATCTCTAAGGATGAAAATTTCCTTAGGGATCATGCCAATCACCCTCTGAAATATAGAAACTAAATAATTTTCCATTACCGACTTCCATTGATCCTATGTTTTTTCATAAGATCGACGTGATTTTACTTTTTTTTTACCTTGAAATTTCTCTTTGTGCCTCTTGATCAATGAAACTACTTGAACCCCCACTAGGTGTAGAAGTAAATGATGATAATTCACTACCAAAGGCCCAAAACTATTCCCCTACACACACTAGGGATTATAATTCCATAAAACGATTGGAACTGTGTTGTTCTGGGATACTGATAATGATTGTGAAGGGTTCACATCCCAGGATTCTTGAATTTTAACCTTTTAATACAACAATATTAAAAATGATTATTTAAATTATTTGAACTTTATAATATTATATGATTAATATTTTTTTCATTTCTATTTAATGTTATTTCATTATTATAAAAATATAATATTGAAAAATAAATTATAACAACAAACAAGTCTTAAAACCAATTAATTGGGCTTGACTAGATGGATCAAACAGTGCCAATTGAGCTAATTGGAAATGTTTGATCCATGTAGCTAATCCCATTTAATTGGGTTTAAGGATTATTTTTTTTATAATTTATAATTTATTTTTATGTTTTTAGAGTAATTAAATAACATTAAATAGTAATGAAAAGTATTTTCTCCAACATCTTTGGAAGGTTTATTCACTAAACTATCATGAGGTTTCTTATGAAATTTAAGCCATATCTTTATCCGGCCAATAGAGTAACCTAATTCATTAGACTTTATAAAAAAATATATAAAATGTAGATAAAAACCTTGACATATAATAACATAATATAAATAATAATGGATAAAATACAAACAAGATTTTTCTTTTTCTCAAAAAACACTGAAATCCAGTGATATGAGTAATGAATTCTTTCTCATGATTCAAATTATTTTTTAGACGATTCCTACAAAAAATAGAAACATTAATAAAAATTATAATTTTATTTGTTTTATGATATTAAGATACTATAAAATATATGATTACCTCATGAGATGCATATATGTTAATATCGACAAACATCTTCCATTAATCACGAGAAATGACTTAAGGAAATTTCTAATACATTTATTGTCATCATAGAGATGTGTCATTAAACTCATGACATAATATCCATTTAAAATCTCCCCATTTATTGCCTAGATTTTTCAGAGTCCATGGTCATGGAAGGGAGTTAGAGACATCAAAATGAAAAAAATCTAGAAATAAAAAAACAACACTTTATAAGTATATTAAAATTTTTACTCATGTATTTTAAATTACTTATCAGTGAATATTAAATTAACATTAAATTCACTTGGTTATTAAAGATTCCATTTTTCCATGTTTTTTTAATATTCAAACTATAATTATAATTAATAGAAAAACTCACCTTTTCACAAGCAAGCTACACAAGAATCTATCCATAGATTCTGGAAGTATCACTGGTAGGAACCCCAAAATCCTTAAATGGAACAATAATTTTGTAGTATTTTAGATCCCATACATCTTATATATTCATATTTATATCTCTTATGTTGTTATCTTTATCTGTTTAAAAAATTAATTAAACAATTAATAAAATATATAGTTTTTTGTACAATTAAATACATTCTGGTAATGGTAACTCTCCAAGATTCCCTAGATGTAGGGGTTACCAACTGCACCATCCCCAAAGGTGCATCAGATGGCGGGATTCCAACAACATTTGGGGAAACTAATGGCTCGTTAAAAGTCTCTAGTATAACAGAATCACTTAGATTCACTGAAGTTGATGGTAGTGGTAGTGTGCTCTAAGATGTTTATTGGCTAGGATCTCAAATTTATTTTGTTCTTGACATTCCTATAATTCAAATGGTTCAGAATATTTTGAATTTATAAAAAATTTGAATTAAAAGTTTTTTTTATAAAAAAGGAAAAAATAGACCAATGTATATATGTACAAAACACCTATTAATTAGAAATTGTAATATAGTTTAATTACCAATTTATATATTCAATTATCTTCATTTTCATTGTATTCATTGTTATCAATATTTATTGCGACGATTACTTCATTTTCAACCTCTCTTGTAAGTTCTATTATTTGAATATTGTCAGAAAATCCCCATTTAATGTTTTTTGGTTGATGAGGTTCACAATCATAAAGTACCAATTGATATTCATCACCCATATCATAAAAGTATCTCTAATTTAAGCATACAACAACACTCCAGCCATCATGTATTTCATCATCCACATAATAAACCATCTTCTCTTGTGAATACAAGATAAATGGATCATGATTTTCATGCTCACTAGGATGGGTTAGGAGAGAGAAGTTGAGAGATATAAAATGTAATGAATCTTTCATTATACCCCTATCAATGTTGACCCACTTAAATTGGAATAAGACAATTGAAAATAGACCATGATAGTTTAATTCAATTATATCAATAAAATTTACATAGTATTGTACCTCTTTAAGTGTAAATACACCACTATTTAGAGTTGTCAAGTCATCTTTATGATAAATTATAGAAAACCTGAAGCTATGAATATTGTAGGTATTGAATCACTTAGCCTGACTTAGAGGTCCTCGATCCAAAAACATAAAATCATTTGACATTTCATCTCGATTCTCAATAGTCATCATATAGACAAGAAAATATAAGACGTGACTTTTAATATAGACAAAATAACTACACATTAATAATATGAATATGAGTATATACTTACATAATGGTCGAACCATTTGGAAATCTCCTTATTGACATCTTTTATTAATTCCATCTCATTTCGAGCTCAACCCCTTAGTCACCTATTTTTTTTCAATCACAGTTCTTCAATAAATGAATCTTTAATAATACTATTGAGTATGACATATCTATGTGACTGTAGAAACTCTAATTAAATCAGTGTAAAATTTGACCCCTTTCCAATTGGTCTTTCAATAGTTGGAAACCAATATGAAAGGTTTCATAATGAGTATTAGTGGAGATGTCATCAACACATCCACCATGATTGAATCTAGTCTCAATCCCATACAAATACCTAGAACATAAGGTTAGGAACTCTCTGGTTATGTAATCTTTATAAATATAACCTTCCGATTGAGCTTTATTTCTCATATATGATTTCAAATGACCTAAGTACCTGATGAAAAAAATAATAAACATAATAAAAAAAATATGCAATGATTCGATAAAATTAAATTCACTAATAGAGATAAAAATACTATCAACATTCCTCTTAATTGGATACATCCATATATAGTGTACTGGTCCACAAAGTTTTGATTCTTCAACCAAATAAATAGTTAAATGAATCATGATTGTGGATAATGAATGGGAAAATAACATCTCCAAATGACAATGTCAAAAAAATATTTCTTGAAGTTTATCATGCTCAGTTGGATTTAGGGATTTTCTATAAAGATCTTTGAAAAAGGTACACAACTCAAATAGAACTGCAGTTACTTTTTCAAGTAGTGTATTATGTAATGACAATGATAAAAACGGATTTATCAGAATATGTGACTAATAACTTTTCAATAAATGTAACTTTCGAGGTTTTAATTCAACACATCTTGAAATGTTAATTGAATATCCATATAGAAATTTTAAATTCCTTAAAGTTTGAAGGAATGTTTATCTCTCATGTTTTTTATTTTAAGAATAGTAGAAGGATACTTTCCATTCTCATTTTCCCACAAACCATGATTTATATTCATTGATTCTAAATCGTTATAAGCATTAGGTGACCCTTTTATTTAACATTATCATTAAGAAATGTAAAAATTACATTATCACAAACATTATTCTCAATATACATTACGTAAAGATTATGATGCATCAAATTAAACTCCAAATAAAAGAGTTTAAAAAATGTACCCATTTTCATCCATTGTTGTGTTATTTCTACTTTAGATATTGTACCTTGTACCATTTCCCACCTTATTTAAAGTGATTATATTTTCCAAATTCTACAGTGACATTCATTAATTTTACCAAGATTTATGAACCTTATAATAACCTCAGTGGATTTTTCAATTAAATATATCCATTGAATGGTGTCTTGTTAAAACTGAATTTATGAGAAGCATCCAGAAATTGATGATGACATATAAAACACAATTTTCTACTATTAGGTAATCGTTGAGGTTAAAAATAAAAATTTCAAACATGAAAATCCAAAAAATTACAAGAGTTCCAACCAGATAAGTTTCTCAGTTCATCAAAGTCACTAATTGTTCACATTAAAGCAGCATGCATTTTGAATAGTTTTCTCATTGAATCATCATATGTTTCCACATAAGCATCCCATAATTATCATAATTCTTTGATTATAGGTTGAAGGTATACATCAATGTCATTTATAGACATTTTATTTCCAGAAACAATCATCAAAATAATGAAAGAATTCTTCTTTATACACATATATAAAGATAAATTATAGGTGATCAAAACAAATTTCCAAATTCTGTAATTAGTACTTAAAGTTCTAAAAGGGTTAAAATAATTAAAATCCAATCCCAAATGTACATTCCTAGGATCTGAAGAAATATATAAATATGATTAATCAAACTCATTCCATGATGTTGAATCTTTTGGATGTCTCATAAATCCATCATTGTTATTATCCTTAGCATGCTACTTCATGTCAAATTCAGTATTAGATGAAATGAATAATATTTTCAATCATTGTTTCAAAGGAAAGTAACATAATACCTTTTCCAGAGATTTCTTCTTCTATTTCTTCTTGGGGTTGCATTTATTTTTACTCTCATTTTTGTTCATTAACTTCCATATGCTTGTATGAAATATTATGCATTCTTCTTTAATAGTCTCTTCTCCCCAATAAAGCATGCAATCATTAAGGTATACATGTATCTTTTTATAATCAAGTCCAAGTTTTTTGATGATTTTCTTCATCTCATAGATTCATATTGGGATATTATCTCACTGAATTTATCATGAAGCAACTCTAAAATCCTATACATTACTTGTTCAATAATTCTATATAGAAAATTGGTATTATACAACTAAAGTATAAAATAAAACTTCTAATATTTGGCACACCCTTCGTATAGTTCTTATTTTCCATCTTCAACTAATTCATAAAACTCATTTTTTTAATCAATGAAGTTATAAGAAATATTAACCTGATTAGGATAAATTGAAGGTTTCGTTGATCTATTAAAATCTTGAACATTGCATCCTATAAATCCAAATGTGTAATTTATCAAATTTTGAACTAAATTCCCCTTTAACAAGTCACTTTGTGTTTCATTGACAGAATTTTCATTATTTTTAATTTCCATAACACTCGATTCATTATGATAAATCCAACAAACATATCCAACAGGAAACTATTTTAATATAAAATGACCATAAAATTTGTTTCTATTTAACCATCCCTTCAATTTACAATCATAGAATATAAATTTTATTCTGTCATCCATTGATTGGTTTGAAATTGCATAATCTAAATATTTCTCCAAACCCTTGGCATATCAAGGTGTGTTTCAAGGTAAATTAATCCAATTTTTATCCATAAGAATTTTATTTTCACTCTTCTACTTATACATTAAAATATAAAGATATAAATGTTTTATCAAACAAGTACAATAAAAATTAAATATAACTCAACTTCCTCATTGATTAAGGTAGTGTCTTGATTTGAACTCACAAAAATTCAACATAAAAATGATTCAATCGTACATGAAAAACATAAACAACATGAATTGATAAATACTACCCCTCATAATAATATGGTTGGATGTTATGGAATAAGTTCTTTGAGCCTAATAGAAAGTTTATCATGATGCTGAGTGTACTATCGTCACTCCACAATAATACATTAACATAATTATTCTATTAAAATATCTCTAAATTTTATTCTTTTCATATTGTCATTTTTTATTTTATATTTCAGAAACATTATCGTCTCTATAATTATATCTTACTTCAATAATTATGAAAATCGAGATTTGTTGTATCGACATTATTGTTTCCATATGCATCATAGAATTTCATGAAATAATGGTTTTACAACATTTTCATAATCAATTTGAGAAACAATACTCAACCTGAGGAGAGCAGCACATACAGAAAGCTTCATGTATTCTAAATCTACATAGCTTGTAGCGACTATTATGCATTGTACACATGATTAAGAGTATTTTTTATTTAGTATATTAACTTCATGATATCATTTTTTTAAAAAGAGAAGAGAGAGATAATATTTATGTATGTTCATATTTCTTAATTGTTGTTGTTTAAAAAAGAGTTTTAGGAAACATCTACGTGATGAATAATCAAGGGATATCATGGAATGACTGATGGAGTTGCATTTAAAAATAACGAAAGGGATAAATATAAAATATATGAGATATATTCATGAATTAATCCATATGATACTGAAAGGATATTAATCTATGATCCCAACTGGTGTTTCTATGTTAATCATTCATGTTCATCAAGAAGTTATTCTTTTTCAAGAGTTGATCGAATTGTTATACATATGAAATTAAACTATTCTTGATCTAGTTTATTTATACTCATCATTGTATTCTTTTAATCCCTCTATTTTTACTTAAAGTTTTGGTTTATAATTTTCCCCACAAAAGTATATCTGAGTTCGGTTATACCTACACTTCCAAGGAACATCTATTTTGAGTTTTGATTCTCATTTAAAAATACAGGTCTGTAATTATTTTGTAAATTCTTTTGTCCATAGAAAGGTGGTTTGTTTTATAAAGGGTTGTTACTCCCTTAATAATCATGGGATTATTTAGTGGGTATTTATTTTCTCAAGGATTATAGGTATATAAAGAGTTAAAATAAGTTCATATTGAATCAAAGTAACATAAAAATTGTGTGTTCTTTCTTTTTATTTTCCATTGCACTATATTTTGATTGCTACATTTTGTTCTACTAAATTATTATCATCATCATTTTATTTAAAATATATATGGTTTTTACTCTGAAAAGTTTAATTTTTCAAAATGTTTTACAAGTCTATTAACCCCCATCTCTATATTTTTTTCATTTCCTCTCAATAGTCCAATATAAGGAAATGCTTAAAAGGGAATATACAACAGACCACTCACGCTCCAATGTAAGAATAATGCCCAAAAAACTTCTCCCTTCACTACCACTAAGCACTAATAAATTACATGTAGCTTGTGTTATTAAATCGAAGACTAAATTATTGGATTTTTCAAATGAAAACCCTCTATGAAACATTTAAACCCACTATTCTCCCCTAGCTTACCCACAATGTCCCTTAAGGTGGAACTCAATAAAAAAACTATCATTTTAAAAACATTTAAATGATTATTCAATGGGGAAGCGACACAAACCCAAAAGATTGGTCTACCTATTTATGAAAATGTAAAAGCTTAAAGTCTTACAAAACACAACTACAGAAACCTAGGCACCTATATCATGACACATAAAAGAAATAATCAATTATAATAATTTATAATTAGTTATTAAAAAAAGAATAATCACATAAAAGAACATTAAGGTGAATTCACTCTCCAAAATTGTAACCAACTATCGATGGAAGGTCTAAAACATAACCCCGATATCATCTAACGGAAACACCCAAAAAACAACATTCAATTACATAGATATTTATATAATTTAATTAAAACCCTTAGAAATATCCAACAGGAATCACATCATCAATGAAACAACATGGAGGTCAGGGAGAAGAGACCAATAAAGTATGGATTGCTTAAGGATAGGGGTAGGCGATCAGATCGAGACATAGGTATAAGAAGGATAGGGTCATGGGTAGAAGGAGGTTAGGTATGTTGGTGATGTTGGGGGTTGTAGTTGCAAGGAAAAGGGGAAGAGGGGTTTTCATCAAGGAGTGGGGGAGGGGTGGGGCGTTGTGGGGTCATCGTCGGGGTATAGGGGGTCAGGGTCCTAGGGATCCAGGGGGTGGACAGTCAACATTAAGGAGTAGGAGGGGCCAATGTCATGGAGATCGGAGGGGGAAGGGATGGTTGTTGTCCGGGGAGTAGGGGGTTTGGGTCAAGGGGATCAGAGGTGAAGGAGGGGTGTCATTGTCGGGGAGCAGGGGGTCAGGGGGGTCAGGGGGGTCAGGGGAAATGGGATCAGGTGGGGGAGGGGTGTTAAATTGGGTTTTTTTTAATGATTTAGTGGTTTTATAAAAAACACTACTAAATTTAAATATATATATATATAGGGGTGGTTATATTAAACTGACACTATATTATAAATTATATTTAATACAATTTGTTAGAGATAGTTCTAACCGTTGCTAACGAACCATGTTTAAAACCTTTTTTTGTAGCGATTCTTCAAATATAACATTTCATTTTATTTGGAATATTAAAAAAATTCTAAAAGGTGTTCATTGACCCAATGGAAAAGCCACGGATCAATCCAACCAATTGAGTAAAACTAGGAAAAAGAATGTATTTTTATTTTGACATTAAAAAATTCAGACTATATTAGAATGTAATTCAATATTGAATATATTGTATATAAAATATTAAAAAAATTATTGATTTGTATGAAATTTTTTTATTTTATGAACTTTAAAAAAGTATGCATATCTTTATAGCTAAACTATTCTTGTTCATCCATCAAAACACTCCCCATATGGGTTTTAAAAATATTTTATATTTTAATTATGACTTTATTTTATTTAAAAAAACCTAACAATAAAATAAAGCCTATATTATAAAAATTGTAAAGAGAGCCCAAGAAATTATGTCAATATTTATCTCTCTTAACATTTATCATCCATCACAGACCCTCTTCGTCCTATATTTATTTCAGTTATCTCTCTCTCCCTCTATGTTTCATTGAGTTTCACAGAAGGCTGGTGCAACAATGTCCTTCTTCACTTCAACATGTATGTGCTCACCTTCCTTCAGATCCCCTAGTATGTCACCATAATCGTCTGCATCCAATTCAAGAGCCATGACCGGGCATGGGTTTTATTTTATTTATTTTTGTGTTTTTTAAATTATATCATTATAAAAATATTAATTATACAGAATATCATATATATCAAATATTTATTAAAACATAAAAATAACTATAATTAATTTCAATACAGGTATTTGGTATTATTATTATCACTTATAATAATATAAATTATTATTATGTAAATAATATATGTTTCAATTGTTATATTTTAACAATAATATTGAGTTCTAATTTATAAAATAATGGACATTGTTATTTAATTTTACACATTATTATTTAATTAACATTATAATATTTTCAAAAAAAATCCAGATAAATAATTCATAAAAATGGATTTATTGGTAATTTTATGAAATAATAATATTGCATGTTAAGTAATAATAATATAATATAGAAGGTTAAATAATAATTATATAATTTAAATTATATATTAAATAATAAATATAATATAATATTACAAGGGAAGGCAATGGGTACCCATATTCGGGTACTCGACGCTACCCGATTCGATTAAGTACGGACATAGTAGTGGTCAATCAGGCTTTTAGGGTTGGATTAGTAGTATTGGGGTATTAAAAAACTCATACCTAATTAAATTAATTATTATTACATTGTTAAGTATATATTTTTAAATGATATTAATGTGATAAAATATTTATCTATTTTGATGTCGCATCATGTTATATTTATAAATGAATATTAAGTTAAAATATATTTAAATTAATTATTTTTAGTTCATTAATTGTATGTATTGATTATAACATTATAAATATATTCATTTAATTTTTATATTCATTCATTTAAAATTTATAAATGTTTTTTAAAATTATAAACACGTGCCTAAATTGATTAGAGTAGTTATAATGGGTATCTAAAAATATAATAAGCTAGGGTTAGGATAATATATTTAAAAAATAAATGAGATTATCATACTGTTGTTATTATTCTTCTTCAACTTCATATGGACATTTTCAATCTAGGGAATTTTATTTCATAGATCCGGATAGCTCATCTGAATTTAATCACATAGGAGCTTGTTATGATGTATATTCCTTTAATTACTTTACATCTCCAAAAGTAGACTTGTCTTCCATGTCATATCTTCTAATAAACTTTTGGATTTAGATGAATTTGATGGTGAAGTACCACTACTAAACAAGTGGATTTTAAAAGTACAAAAAACATTTATCATTTCTAAAAAGTGTTGGTGATCCAAGCACCATTTAAAGGGATTCCCTCTTATTATCACTAACAAAAATACAGATAAAAGGTCCATTTTATTAGTGCTAAAAAAGCGCTGTTAAAATGGATCTTTTATCAGCGATAAATAAAAATGCTGATAAAATATTCCCTTTATCATTATTTTTTAGTTATGATAAAAGAACCCTTTTATTTATAGGGACATAGTTTTTTCCTTATAATACATTGAAATATTTATACATATATTTTCAGAGCCTAGCACTAAGACAATGTGTGATTTTGAGGCCCAGTGTGTCCAAAATTAATTTTATAAAAATATTAGGTATATTTTATATTATGTACACATTGTTTCTTAAATAAAATGGGACAAATCTTAAATAAATATCTTTTTAGAAATCTGTAACCACATTTGAGTCTAGAACATGATATTTACCCTAGGCATAAGCTAAAATAGATTGTCATGGGGGGTTCATATTTAACAACCATTGACGAGTGCGTTTAGTTAAAATAAATAATGAAAATTATTTATTTTAATTAAATTAACTTAATATAGAACCTATAAATATACCACTATGATGAATCCTCTAGGGTAATCCATATAAAACATGAGATAATTGAGAGTGTTCTTCCCAAATTTCCATTAGAGAATCAAATATGATGACAACAAATCTCCAGATTGAAGAATAGCAAACACAACGAATCCTCTCAGTCGTTGGAAGGCATGTTCTTCGATGAATAATGATCCAATATCTAGGTAGGGAAAGTAAATTAATAGTTTACACCCTTATTGATTAAATTTCTTAAGAATGATCAATTCGTTTCCTTTGATCTGTGCCAATTGAACATTTACATGCGCATATATACTAGTTTAATTTGGTTATTCAATTTTGTCACCCTGGATATTCCCAATTGTGATCGTTGTCCAAGAATGTTTGACAAAAAATTGTTAAACCTTTATTGTGGTGCGTTTCCCTCTTAGTTTTTTTGCATTCTTCTTCATTGGGCTGCAGGGCCATGAATCAATGTTGTTGAGTGGTACTGAGCCTGATCGGACCCCCCGGTTTCATAGTAGAATCACGTGTAATTAATAGAATGTTGAATCAGGGATGAAAAAAGAGTCCTTATGAGTTGTGGGTGATCAATTCATTTATTTGGGACTCAAATCAGATAGGTAGGGTAATGGAATATGTCCCAGTGTGAGGTAGTTTGTGCAGGTTTCATCCATAGCAACAGAAATTGATTTCTCGACCATTGGAGGGCAGGAAATGCCAACTGGAGTATAGAGCCACCGATTTTGGGAGGAGACGAGGCCGTATTTGAAGGCAGGGAAGCTGGATCTAAAGCGTAGAGACCAAATCAAATGTTTTATAAAAATATCAACTACACGCCGTGTAGTTCGGAAGAACACATGACGAGTGACCCCTATGCTGCGACGGCTAGGGTTTCAGTGAATTATAAGTATCACACACCTTTTGGGACACCCACACATCGTGTGACATTGTGCTAGAAAACATGAGGTGTACTCTGGGAGTGTATGAGAATGATCATGGCCAGGCACACTCCATGTGCCCAAGTATATAGACACAAGCTAAGTACACAGACACAGCCGGAAGAACATGGCTTGACCCCAAATAGCTTGGACACACCATATAGTCCACTTGTGTGACGTATAATTATACATGGGTTGGGAACTATGTGCTTACGAGGACATGACAAAGTGAAAGAGAGGGACCACACATCATGTGAGTCCCCTAAACACTGTGTACCCTGATTTTCCTTTTGAGTAAATTTCAATATCTTGTATCTCTTCCATTTGGACTGAGATTTTGGACAGTGAGTAGCCTATCCTAATAATTTTTTCTCATAGAATGTGATGGTGGCCTCTGTAGTAGATTTTGAGATATGATGCAAGATTTTCTAGGTGTGGCGTTTATTTTTGAAACACCTAACAACAAAAGCGATCAAGAAGGATCACTATAGGCTTTCTGAGTGGAACCCTCATGCCAGAATGGACATGAGGACTTGATGACTAGAGTGGAACCTACCTATGGATACAGGTCATGGGTCCTTGACCTTCCAAGTTTCACTCTTAATCTGGGATGGGAATGAGTCCTCAATGACTAGAGTGTCACCCTCATGCGGAGACATGTCATGGGTCATCTACCTTTTAAGTGGAACCCTTCAGCCAGGTTGGGCATGGGTCCTCGATGATTAGAGTGGCACCCTCATTTGGAGACAGGGCATGGGTCCTCAACCTTCTAAACCTTTTGAGTGGAACTATCCATCTAGGATGGGCATTACACCTCGATAAATAGAGTGACACCTTCCTATGGAGATAAGGCATTGGTCCTTGACATTCCAAGTGGCACACTCCAATTGAGTTGGGCATGGGTCTTCGATAACTAGAGTGGAACCCTCAACTCGAGCTGGGCATGGGTTCTCAATGACTAGAGTGAAACCCTCATGTGGAGACATGGCATGAATCCTCGACCTTCCAAGTGACACCCTCCATCCAGGACAGACATGGGTCATCGATGACTACAGTGGAACCCTCTTACTAGGCAGGGCATGGGTCCTTGACCTTCGGAGTGGAAGCCTCAGTTGAGCTGGGCATGGCTCCTCAATGACTAGAGTGGAACCCTCCAACTAGGATGGGAATGGGTCCTTGACCATTAGAGTGGCACCATCCTATTGTACCAGGGCATGGGTCATCTACCTAAAGACTATGGCCACTTGACTACGTGGAACCATGGAGAGGTGACGCTTGACTTGGATGTTTTCTATTGGGAAGATGCGAAAGATTCTAGGCATCATTGATGGGATTCTTGAATTATTAAAAACTCTTTTTCTAGGATAGGATATGGGATATAGATCCTCTTTCTCTCTCCTTTGGGCTTCTTTTATTGAGCATATATATATATATATCCATGTTGATGGTTTTTATATTCTCTTATTATGGGTGGAAGAGACACGATGTGTAGTCTACCTACACGATGTGTTAATCTCCCTATGGTTGGATGAAGTTACATTCTTTCTTTGGGTTGAGATATTCATTGATTTTTATCTATTGCTGATCACACAATGATTCACTGTTTCATTTTCACCCTTATATCACCGTGTTAAAATAATTTTATATTGTAAATTCCAATTATTATAACAAATTTTTATGCATGTTTGATTCAATAATTTAATGTGTATTTCTGTTAAAAAGGTCAATTTTAATTTTTTTTTTTATGTTTTCATTATAGTTGGAGGTGATTTGTAGGGCCCAAGATAAAGTTCAAGAAAAATGGAAAACACTGTGCAAGATTCTAAGCACCGGAGTTGACTCAACAACACACTGCTATTAATCTATACATAAAATTGGGATGATATTTTTTTGTATGATCAATGATTCAGTTGGATATAACTTTAATGAAGTAAACCAAACCCAATTAGTCTATTAAAGGTCCCAACAAACTGATATATCCAAACCATTGAATCTACACAAAGTCAAAAGTAGTGTTCTGTGTTTCATCCATATCTCAAGTTTTAGATCCCTAAATGATTCCAAATTTTCTGTGGAGATAGTCAATAGGAGTGAAAAAACTTTATAATTTTATCCAATGTGAGATAATAATATTTTTATGTCTAAAACCATGGTTCAAGTGGTTTTACAAAATTCATGTTCCCAATACCACCTTCCACCTTACCTATAAATTGGTACCTTGGGCACCCCATTTGTAAGTTCAACCAAGGAGTGAATTCATTCCATTTTGGAGTTATAGAGGATTCCTATTCTCATTATATAATTTCTTTAGTACCCTATCATCATAGGTGAATCAAGGATGAAGAATGAGATCCACCCGAGCTTCCTCCTCCTCTCGATGTCGAGCCGAACAGTGGGTTTTCATTTTGAGGGAGATACACATCTTGTAAAGGGATTTATGAAACTTTTAATGCTACTAGTTTGATTTATTTTTGGTTTTAAAGGATTTTATTCATAATTATATTACTTTGATTCATGTTTGAATGCTTTGTTTGATTAAAACAAATTGAATTCTCTTTACTTTTAACCAATCAGTATGATGTTTTGAGTGTGTGACTTTTGTTGTTCTAATTGAAAATCACAAGAATATTTTGTATCCACAATTATTTTAAATTTCAATTTTATTTGGAAGTTATTATATCATGCATAAGAACTAGAACTTGGATATATGATTGTTATGTCAAGGTTTGGTTCTACATGCATAGATATAAATGTTTGGAAAGTGATCAGGATTCTGATTAATTTCAACCAAATAATTACTTCAAACCTTAATTAATTTCTAAGAATGATGAAGCTTAAATATATGTAGTGAACTCACAATAAACCATTTTTCTCATTTTTTTTCAAAATATACTTTTTTTAACTATTAAACTCATTAAATTAAGTTATTTTCTTAAAACTATTTTCAAAACCACCTCTCTTATTTAAGTACTTTTTATTAAAAATAAATGCTTTAATCCTATCAACACTCCTTGAGAGATGAAATAGGGTCTTACCTAAACTATAAAATCATCTTTAAATAATAATAAATATGATTTTTCATGACAACACAATCAAATTTTTGTGTTGTTTCTGAGTTGAGTTTTTGTTTTTAGTATATGATTTTTTATAAAAATATTGTGTATTTTGTAATTATTTATTTTCTTATTTTATTCCTTAAATTTTTAGTTGATTTCTAAAATATTCTTTTTTAGTCCTTATGCCTGATGTGATCTTAACCAAAGGAAATAATTCCTTTTGAACACAAACTAAAGAGGATATTGTGTCACCAACACCTAGAAACACGAAATGATCTATTGAAAGAGGACACACAAGGCATCAACACAATTCTTGATCCTTATTCTTCTGAAACCAACATCAAGACTAAAACAAACTTGAATAATATGGATGAAAACAATGACAAATTAATATAAATAACCTCACCTGATGTTGATATCCAACCAACCTATATTCAAATATAAAGCGATACACCCAATTTTGAACTTAAATCAGGTTTAATTCACTAATTACCAAGATTACATGGACTTATCGTAGATGATACACATAAGCATTTAAAAGAACTTCAAACTATCTATTATACATTAAAACCTTATAATGTGGATAAAGAATAAGTAAATCTTAGGGAATTACTTTTTTTATTAGAAGAAACTGAAAAATATTGGTTGTATTATGTTAATTCCCTTATTAGAGGTTGGGAAAACATGAAATGACTTTTTTCTTGAAAAATATTTCCCAGCCTCTCGAACTACAACAATAAGGAAATAAATTTATGGGATAATACAATCTCAAGGGGAATAACTTCATGAATATTGGGAAATGTCAAAAAGGATTTGTTCAAGTTTCCCACACAACCAAATAAGTGATCAACTTTTAATACAATATTTTTATGATGGATTAATCCCTATTGATCATAACACGATTGATGATGTTGTAGGTGGTGCACTTGTTGAAAAAACCCCAATTTCTGTAGGGATACTGATTGAGAACATGTCACCTAACACTCAACAATCCAGTTCGAGGTCTATTGTACCCTTTGAGGTGTCCATGAGGTGAAGAGTACTAAATTAAAGAATAAGGTGGATACAATGTTTGAATAGGTAAGTAACCTTCTTCGACAACTTGATCTTTCAAAAGGGAAATACCAATATCCTCCTACCATCCATTGTGGTATCTTTTCTTCTGACACCCACTATTTTGACCAATTCCATTAATTGAGAGAAATATCTGAGAGTTATGAGGAAATATTTCCAAGACGCCCCCATATCCAACCCTTTAGGGAAGAAACTTATGATACATATAACCTTGGGTGGAAAGAAAACCTAGCCTTTTAGAAAGGGGGTATTCAAACAAACCTAAAAAATAATAGAACCAACCAGGTTAGAGTGGTCATCCACCACCACCACCTAGAAATCCTCAACCACCACAAAGTTTTTTCCAATAACCACCTCTAAAACCCAAGCGTAGCCTATAATACAAGATGAAATAAATGGATAACAAAAATATCAAATTCCAAAAAACCACCCAATATGCTATAAATGACCTAAAACCCCAATTAGGCCAACTCTCTAACTCGGTGGGGGAAATAAAAAGTCATGGGTTTGGTAAACTACCCTCTCAACCACTAGTCAACCCTATGGATAAGGGAAATGTTAGTTCCATAAACCTTTGAAGTGGAAAAAATTTTAAAGACAAATGAACCCACCATTAGATTTATACCCTCCTAAGGAAACCACAATCCTAACAACTAAAAATGGTTCAAGAGAAGAAAATTCTTGTCCTGAGAAAAATCTCACTAATGGAAAGATTTTGTTTTTTGATAAGAAGCATATCCCAACCATTCCTATTCCATTTCCACAAAGGGTTATCAACCACAAAAAAACAAAAAAGAAACTGATCTTGATAAAGAAATATTGGAAATTAAAAAAAAATGTTCAGGTTAATATTCCATTGATTGATGTTGTAAAAAAAATTCCACGATACCCCAAGTTTTTGAAGAAGATGTGTATACATTGAAGGTGAATTTTTGGTGATGAAAATGTGATATTTTGGAGAAATGTATCAACATTAATAGATCCATCACTTCCCACAAAATTCAATGAACACTCTAGTTATTTAGAACATGGTAGAGGTTGTTGTGTGTGGTCCAAGCTCAGGGCCAAGTGGAAGAACCTATTATCATTCAAGCACCATAGGTGGTAGCTTGAAGGGACAATATAAGAGATCATTCACAGGAGTTTCATTGTCAGAAACCAAAATATTTCCAAGTAAGCAATGATATTTAGGAGGTGGATTATTGGTTGAAAATTATAGAGCAACTCTTTGAATTTTTTTAGACACTGAATTTCATTAATGTGAAGTGTACCATAATCAAATTTTAAGGGCCTAACATTGAATGGTGGGATGATTTAGTTATAAAAAAAATAAATAGGGATTATATTGAAAAGAAATCAAAACCCTTTTCATAGAGAAATTATATCCATAATAAATGGTATTGGCTAAGTCTATGGAGTTTCATTACATTCATCAAGGTGATCCAATAGTGACTTAGTATGACAATAAATTTTTTGAACATGCTCAATTTTCACTTGAGGTTGTTTCAAATGATAAGTTGAAATATTGGAGATTTTATATGGATATTCAATCAATTATCTAGGTCAATTCATGAAAAAACAAACTATGTTAGACATGGTGAGATCAATGATGAATCATGAAAGTATTCCATTATCCTTTTGGAGATACAAATTACAACTAACAACATACATACTAAACTGAGTGCCAACTAAATTAGTAACTATTATTCCATATCATATTTAGTATGGAAATAAACCCATGTTGTCTCATGTGAGAGTGTGGGGTTGTGAAGAATTTTTAAGGATATTTATTGCAACAAACTTTCAACCCAGGTCACTAAGTGTATCATTATAGGGTATCTGAAGGAGACTAAAGGATATTACCTATAAGATCTTTCAGATAAAAAAGTTTTGGCTAACATATGTCCTAACTTTATTGAAATGGATCATTTCTCTCAAGGATACGATGATAGTGAGATATATTTTGATGAATTACAAGTTTAAGATACACAATAATTTTCACAATAACATATTCCACAAATCACCATAGAAGAGAACATTATAGAGACACATGTACTATGTAAGAGTATGAGAGAGGTTATAGAACTAGAATGATATGGTTTTCTAGTCAATGAGGATTTTGGATCATTATTAGTTGATAATAATGGTATAGTAACTTACAATGAAGCAATAAGTGTCGTAGAAGATTCCAAATGGAAAAAATATTTGAATTATGAAATGGATTCAATTTACCAAAACCATTTTTAGGTTTTAGTATATCCTCCAGTATATGTAAAGATCATTGGTTATAAATGGGTATTCAAGAAGATACTACACATGGAAGGAACATTCAATACATATAAATCATGACTTGTTGCGAAAGGATTTAAATAGAATCAAGGGATAGACAATGATGAAATATCTTCACTAGTTCTCATGCTAAAATCCATCAAAATTAAACATTCCATATAAAATTACCTTGACTATGAGATTAGGATAATGGATTTCAAAATATATTTCCTAAATGTGAACATTCAGGAAGATTTCTATAAAATATAATTAGAAGGGATTGAGACTCCAAAGTATGCTAAGAATTAATGTATAAAAGTTAGAGATATCTATCTATAGATTAAATAAATATTCCAGGTCATGGAATATTCAAATTGATGAAGCCATAATGGAATTTGGTTTTATAAAGAATGAATGTTATGCTTGTATCTATAAGCATTTTAGTGGCAGTGCGTTCATTTTCCTAATATTTTATATCGATGACATACTAATTATTGGAAATGAAATATCATTTTTAGATAATGTTAAGGATTGATTAGACACATTATTCTACATGAAGGACTTAAGTGAAGCAGCATATATTATTGAGATCAAGATCCATCATGATAGGTCTAAGATGATTCTTGGACTAAGTCAAAGTATGTACATTGACAAGATACTGAATAGACTCGTTATAGAAAAATACAAGAGGGGATTGTTTCTAATGTCACATGGCATTCATCACTATAAGAAAATATGTCCTTAGACACATGATTAGAAATAGATAGTGATATGGACATCATACACATTAGTGATTGGATCAGTCATGTATGTTATTCTGTATACTAAGGTAGATATTTCTTACGCCTTAAGTGCAGGAGGAAGATATCAAGCTGACCCAGGTCAATTATATTGGATAGAAGTCAACACTATAATTAAGTATTTGAGGCATACTAAGTACATGTTCCTAGTATATAGAGGATATAAGGATATAGTAATAAAAAGATATGAAAACTATAGTTTCCAGACATATCACGACAATATGTAATCAAAGTCAGGAAACATCCTCACGCTTAGTGGATTTTTTTGAGTTGGAAGAGATCAAAGAAAGTTTTGGTCACCGATTCTACAGTACAATATGGGTATATTTTGGATTATGAGGCAATTAAAGAATTGGTTTGGATATTCAACTTCATCCAAGATCTTGATGTGGTGCCTAGTAGTAAATACCTTATCACACTCTATTGTGATAATAATTTAGTGATGGATCTTGAAAGTTTCCAAGGTCACATCATAAGATAATGCACATAATTCATAAATATCATATCTTGATGGATTTTTCTCAGAGAGGTTATATCACTGTGATAAGTGTATCCATGGAATATAACATTTTAGACCCCTTAACCAAATCCTTAACTCAACAGAAAAATGGTCATCCTATGAAATCTAATAGACTAAAAGTCATTGGAAATTTTCCCTAGTCTAAGTGGGAGTCTATTAGAGTTGTTTTCCTATAAAAAAATATTTGTTATTTAGTTTTCATGCATATTCAAAAAAATTATTATTAATTAAATATCTAATTACATAATTTTCATTATTCTATGTGACATTAATGTGATAATATCCTAGAATATTTGTCACATTGAAAAGGGCATATAAATTCCTCACTATTATGACAACCCTAAAATTCCAAAATGATATTATTAAACCTAGTTCTATAGTTGTATAATATTATATGATGGTAGATATAGTATGTTGACTACTAGGTGTAGGTAATCATAAGTATATGAGACTTCATCTCATGAAGTTCACACTTGGTAATCTCTAGGATGGGAGATTATGAGAAAAGACTCACCTTACAAGGATGATTATCATGATGGATATATATATATATATATATATTCATGACATAATTTTGATTCTGGAAATATAAAATTACACCACTTTCTTACCCTTCCACCTGTTTAAAAATGAAAATGTCGCTCATGTGTAAAAGTGGACTACCACCTCCAAGAAGCAATGTGATTCATTTTTCATGTTCACCTTTCATAGATTATTATAAAAATATATTTAATATATAAATATGATAATTATTTCATGATTAATATTATGAATATTATGGAACCATGACCCCTTTGACCATGCTCAACCTACTAAAGTTGTTTTGGGAATATGAACCGAATATCCTTAAAATTTCTGACATAAAACTTAACAGATTTAGTAATTAAATAAGTCGTGGTAATAAATGAAACAAAAACGAATAATGATATTGTAATGAAAATTAAAAGGCTTATAAAAAATGTAAAAAACTAATATAATTTTTTATTTAGGAGTTAGAGAACATATAAAATGATTCTAGACTCAAGTTAAGGGGGTTTCCTCGAAAAACCTTATTTAAAAGTTTTACTTTCAAAATCTTTATCCTCCATGTCCACATTCTTCAAAGGTTTCAAAACAAATTATTATTTATTCTTTAAATATTTTTAAATTTCATTTTAATCTACTTTTTAATTTATTTAAAATAATTAAAAAGAATATTTTCAAATGTTTTACATATGAGTCACTTTTTACTTTTCACAAAAAGTTTGAAAATAATGTTCTCTTTTAACATATACCGCATGAACGGATTTTTTTACTACCAAGAAAATTATTTTTATTAAATCTTACATTACATGTTTTTTAGGTTATTTTTAAATAAATTCATTTTCTCAATATTCTGTAAATTCTTATTTGAAATTTTATCAAAATAAAATATCTTTTTCTCATGTTTTCAAATAAATGTTTCAATTTTATTTAAAGGTTTTTTCATTTATGTTATTTTCATTTGATGATTATTATGATTTACTAGGAATATAATATAATTATATAATCCACCAAATTTTTTTGGCTGGATTATGATCATTTTATTTTGGTTACTATCTTGGGAAAATGTTGACATTTCGTATGATATTTATTCAATATGATTTTTCATATTGATCATATATTGTATTTTTATTCATTTATTTTATAAAATGAATTAATAATACTTAGTAAGTGATGATAGATGAATATTATAGATTCTAGATGCATCGATAAGTCTCATGAGACAAACTAACATGGGTATTTGAAGTATACCTTACCTATTTATATATGATCTCTTGTCACGAGACTTTAACAGTAAGATTATGACATCTGACATTATGAATTCCATCATTAGGAAATTAGTTATTGTTGTCCATGTGATTATTTACATTATACTTGGATATATTTAAAATTTATGTAATTGATTGGTTTTTATAGAAATAGTTTTATTTCATATGGTAAGCCAATGATTTTATGATTTAAAGGAAAGTTTTTGATCTTATATTAGTGAAAATTTTGTTTAGAAGGAAATATTTTCATGTTTTTAAAAAATACCCTAATGAATTTTTATTTATTCTTTATGTTTTCTTATGAAATGTTTTGTGAAAAATTTTAGGAAAAGAGTTTATTTCAAGATCAAGTAAGTGTTTATTTGGAACTCAAAGTTTATTATCTGAAAACGTTAAACATTTTTAAAGATTTTCAGGTTTTTCATTTGAATATCATATTTCCTTTATTTTTATATCCCTTAATGAATTTCTTTATTCTCATCCCATGTTTTCAAATGTTTTTTACATGGATTAAGGATAAGTATAAACTATATAAAGGATTGTATTTTTGTTACGGAGTTTCATATTAAAATAAGTGAACGTGGTTTGAATGAAAATGAAGTTTAAATTTGAGAATTTTATTTTTGTGGAAAAAATGGACTTTGAGTGTGTTTCAACCCAAGGTGAACATGTTTGGGGTGATGACCAAATGGTCTGACGAGAATCATAATCTTTTCTATTGTTGTAGATATTTTCACGTTTCCATATTTATTTCAACATGATCCATGTCATCATCCTTTAAATGAGGATTGGATTAACCCCATGGGGACTGGGTAGTTTTATCCCTTATGTATTGTGAGGGAGGTTCTACAGTCAAATGGTCTCGGTGGGAGATTGCATGGAGTCAAGTACTTGTGAAATCGGTCCTCTTTGGATATAACTTCCTCGGATGGTCTCTAACGGGTTTTTTCGTGGAGCCAGAAACACCCAATGGACCTCGTATCCATGATTCATGGACCTGATATCTAAAGGAAGGCATTCATTGGATGATTATTTAGCCAATTCCACTTAAGGACTCCATTGGTCGAGAGGATGTGAAGTTGGGATCACCACACCATTTTGGGGGGGGGGATTATTGCCTATTCCAGGACTCTCTTATAGATTTATGTCGGTTTCATATGTTTGTGAATCCTTGGTTTATTCCCAAAGAGCGTGTTCATGGGATACCGCTGGTTTGCAAGATCATCATAGTTATACAAGGATTTTCTTCTACATAGGTAATGTTGACATAATCCATACAATAAGGCACTCTGGATTTTATCATCATCCAGGGGGTGTAAGGTGACTTGATGTTGGGATCGGACCCATAATATGGGTTTCCTACATATCCTCGAGAGATAAATTAGAACCTATGTTGTTTGGATGAGCTGGGGATTACGCATGGAAGATTCTCTTCTAGGGGGACTGTAAGAACTCGGTTCTTATTCTTGAGGTACATGTTTCTTCTTTTCATTTTCCTTAACTGTTTTTGAGAAAAAAAGGGAAATGTGGGAAAAATCCCAAATTTATGGGTACACACCGTGTACTTTTGTACAAACGCTATGTACTTTCGCTGTATGGATGAGAATATAGGGCATGTAGGCTTGGGTGTAAAAAAACTAACTACACACCATGTACTTTTGTATACACACTGTGTAATTTGGTTGTGTGGGATGAGAATACATGGCGTGTAGGCTCGTCAGTTATTAATGGTGTAGAAACTAACTACACACTGTATAATTAGTAATACACTCTATATAATCAGTCGGTAGATGAATAGTGAGGAGGTGGAAAGTAGCTGCCAGAGGAACAATTAAAAAGGAAATTACACACTGTGTACTTGATATTACATGCCGTGTAGTTATGTTTTTTCATTAAAAATAGGAAGTATCCTCCTCATTCGGCAGAGGAGGCAGAGAACTCACCAGGAGCCACGAGAGAGGAGGTCGGGACTTGGAAGAGCTCCTGATCACGCACCGGAACTCTAATTCTTCTGCCATTGATCTCGTTTGAACTGTGCGGGTAAGGTATTCCTTCTTCTTGAATCATTCCTTCCAATTATTTCCCTATGGGAAGTTATTTAAGTTTGAAAGAGTAATCATTTATCTCATATCTTCGCCATTCATGGTTGTTTCGGGAGGCGCCTCTCACGTATATTGATCAGAGGAAATCGAGGTTGGTGGTCTTGTGTTTAATTCCAACTGTCGAGTTTATTTTCTGTACCGGTGTGCCACACGCCCATGTTCGAGGTGTCATTTGGCAGAGACTTTGACTGCTAAGATACCTAGAATTGCATAAGTAATATAATAAATAATTTTAAACTACTGTTTAGGATCATTGATTTGATCTAGGGCCACCCCGAGGGTGTGTTTCCCTTGTTTAGCCGTTTGGGCAAGATAACCATGGGTATGCCATGATTATATCATGTTTTGAGTTTCCTTGAGAGGAAAAATGTATAAATTTCTTTCTTATGCTTTGGGCTTGGCCCGATTACTTGCTTTTCCTATGGAACACCTGAGGGCAGTGTTTTGTTTAGCCTGAGGGAAGTGTTTTTTTCAGCCTAAGGGAAACGTTTCCTATACCTAAGGGCAGTAGCTTTCGTGCCTAAGAAAAATATTCGTAATTCTTAATGGAAATATTTGTTATGCTTGAGGGCAGTCACCTGAGGGTTTCATTTATGTTTGCCTGAGGGTAAGGATTTTCATGTTTGAGGACAATGTTTACTTTGAATATTCATTTTGGTGATATCTTAGGTTGTACCTTTCAAGCTAAAGTATAGGCTTGGAATTGTTAAATAATTATTAAAATGGAAAAGTAACTGGTTGGGATGGTTACTTTTGAGTACTTCCTAGTTTACTTAGTTTTATTACTGCACACTATTGTTGCACATTTTAACTGACAGTTGGGCATGGCCCTTTGGTGGTTGCCTACTAGGATTTATTTCTCACACCCTATTTGGGTCATGTCTTGGTACCAAACAGATTATATTGTCGTAGGTGTCGATAAGGGAAAGGGTCCATACACAGGTACATGATTGTTACAGAGGAGTAGAAGAGCATGAGACCGAGCTTAGGATTGTGATGCTGCTGCGTTCCTGTTTCACTACTTTAGTTTTGTTTTGTTGTACTTTTACCTTGTGATGTATTCTATTAGATTGCAGTGTATCCTGTTTTGTCTACTTTCCTAGAATTAGAAACATATTGCATCATCATATATATGACTGTTGGTTATCTTTTACTACGATTCGGTTGATCATTTCAGATTTATATTGTTTATTGCTTCTACTTTTGCATGTTTATATATTTTTTGCTACACTACACTTGGAAAATGAAGGCATAGTTTCCCCACTATCAATTCTAGGCCCTCGCTACTAGTCGGAAGCCTCTAGCATTTGGGGAAATGTGCTTGAGGTCATGTGACCAACCAGTTACGGGGCACCCATTGTGTGGTACCCGGATCCGGGACGTTACAAAGTGGTATCAGAAGAATTTCTTTTTCTTTGAATTACTGTTTAGAGCTTATATCCAGGGATAGGATGGAATTGGTACTTGGTAACAAGTTGTTCCTGGGAGTATCTAACCCGTGTACAGGGAAAATCCAATTTACTTCATGTTGCAATTTTCTTGTTTTGCAATTTTACAGTTGATTTGATTTCACCGTTGGGTGATGCACTTGTGGTGTGCTGTTTATGTTTTATACATGGGTTCTATTTAGTTGCAACCCGATGAGATGAGGGTATTCTATCTCATGCATCATTTAGGTACATGTTAGAATCACATGTCATGCATAGTTCAATGCCATGTAGGTGCATTAGAAATTGCATGTTATTGTGATAAATGTTGTGCTAGAAAATTCATGTTGTTTTGATAGTTTCTTGATAAAAATACCTGCTATTTGATGGGGTATTTTTGTAAGAGATTTTTTTTGAATGAATGAAAAAAATTGGTTCTTGAGGTGTTATGGGCCCTCATTGATCGGAATTTGGTGGATCATTGACTTGGTTACCTTGTTTATAACATGTATAAGATGCCAAGCTTTGATTCGCAGGGAGTATGGGCCCTCACGGATCGGAATTTGGCACTTTGGTGTTCGTTTAGTGTTTTTATGGACTCCGAAGTAGTTTTTAAGGCTTACTGTCTGGAAAAACCTAGAATAAACACCGTGTAGTTTTGACTACATGCCATGTGTTCTTCTATTCAGGAAGAAACTATTTTTTTAAGTGCACATATTGTACCTTTTGTACATGCCGTGTAGTCTCTAACCATGTCATAGGCTGTGTGGCCAGAGACACAGGATAGGGATGTTTTTGTGGGAACACACCATGTACCAGTTGCACATGCCATGTCGTGCTGACCCTATGTCCACTCATGTGACTAACAACACGGACAGAGAAATCTTAGCTTATACACACCGTGTCAATTATAAACATGTCGTGTAGTGTAATCTTAGGATCCGACCATGTAACTAGCAACAAGGGTCGGTGTTATCTTTTCAAGTACAAGCTGTGTCCATCTAGAACACACCGTGTAGTGTGAGTCATGTATCTGACCATGTCTCGAACAATATGGGTCGGTGAAGCTCATCCAGTACACGTCGTGTACCTATGGGACACGCCGTGTTGTCTTGATCGATGAGAGACCATGTGGACTTGGCCGTGTGGCCGGGGAGAAGGGGTGGTGTACACACCGTGTGTGGGTGTAACACCCTGTGTACCTAGGGTTGAGACATGCCCAGACCAGCATCAGAACACGACCATGTAAGGGATTAAGGGTACACGCCGTGTAGAACTTATACATGCCGTGTAGTCTCTTTTTTTCAGTTCTTGTGGATCTTTCCCCCTTTTGTTGGCACTCTTAAATGGAAAAAAGAAATCTCAATAGTAAATTAAACTAAGGCGTATGTTTGATTTTCAGAGTCATGCCGCCGAGATGACCAACAGTTGTTCGCCAAGAGAGTGGAGATGATTATACTCCAGAGACGGTAGGCCATGGGATACCAGTGGATCCTCCAGAAATGCCAGATGTGGTGCCAACCATTATACCAGATGCAAATGCACAGTTCCGTGAAGGCTTCATGCGGTTTCTGCAGACCTTTCAGGGAGCACCACCGGTTTCCACATCTATGGCAGATCTGACACATATATTCCAATAGTATCATCCGCCTACGTTTTCAAGGGATGGAAGACCACAGGCTGTGGAGTCATGGATAGGTTCTATACAGATGATCTTTGAGCATTTGGAGACGCCTCCGGGGAGGAGGGTCAAGATCTCTACTTACATGCTGCGTGATTCCTCCATGAGATGGTGGGATGTTACCACCCAGACTAAGCATCACTGAGACAAGGTGTTGGAAGATTTTTAGGTAGTCTTCTATGACTTTTTCTTTCCAGAGACACTAAGGGTAGATCGAGATCGAGAATTGATGAATCTGTAGTAGGGAGCCATGTCAATGATGGACTATTCTGCCCGCTTCACTGAGCTACAACGTTTTGGACATGTTTTGGTGGGTGATGAAATGTTGAGGGCTAGATGCTTGGAGGATGGTCCTCTATATGACATCCGAGTGCTGGTGAATGTTTTCAGGTTGCCTACAGTTCATGATATTGTGAACCTGGAGTTGATTACTGAGTAGAAACTACAGGAAGCTAGTGGTGTAGACCTGGGTGGTTAGACACCGGTCTCTGATACTATTTCTACTGGCAAGAGGAAGAGGCAGATGGATTTCTATCATAGTGTCAGTACTAGCTAGAAAAATTCTTCAGGTGGCCATGTCATGTGCTACCAGTGTGGTAAAGAGGGGCACAAGAGACCTCAGAGTCCACATGACCCAGTGGAGTTCCGATCTTGCGTCAAGATGGGTCATCTTCAACATTTTTGCAGGGAGTTTACAATAGTGACAAGTGAGAGGGGTTCTGTGCAGACTCCACATTCAGGAGCAGGGCCAAAAGCTTCTTACCAGTCAGGGAAATGGAATATGTCAGGATGTTCAGGCCAAGGTGGTGGTCATGAACGTGGTATCCAGACACCAGGATCCCAGAGACAGCAGGGCGGGTCAGCTCAGGGTAGCCAAGCTGTGTCGTAGGTCTGCAGCACAGGGCAGACATATGTAGTGAAACAGACCCAATAGGAGCAGGATCTCGGACCTTCCACTGTTAGAGGTACTATTATAGTTTCTTCTGTTTTATCTTTGTTACTTTTAGATACATGTGCTACACATAGTTTTATATCTGTGCCCTTTGTGGAGAGCCTTGGGATATGCATTTCTTCTTTTTATTTAGATATCATGATGTTATACACTCCTTTGGGAATTAGAATGGAAAGTGTGAGTTAGTGCAAGGAGTTCCCCCTAGAGGTTGGTGGTTGTCACTTTCTATGGGACCTCTATATCTTGGAGATGACAGCTTATGATTTCATTCTCAGGATGGACTGGTTGTTACCCTTTCAAGCCTTTGTGGATTTCTTTCATCATAGGGTGAGTTTTACAACACCAGAGAGCATATGGGTTCTATATAAGGGCAAATGGGATGTCCAGGTGAGCTAAGATTGACCTGATCATTGTGGGTGAGGTGGAGTGATAGCCCATATTGCGAGTTTATATCTGGATGAACAGAGAACTTTTCATAAGGATTTCCCTCGAGTGGTTAATCATTTCAGGGATGTCTTCTCAAACGACTTTTCATGTATACCTCCAGAGCGAGAGGTTGACTTCTCTTTTGAGCTTTTTCCAGGAGTGGCACCGATGTCCATTCCTCCTTATAGAATGGCTATTCCAGAAATACAGGATATCAAGAGGTAGTTAGAGGAGTTACAATCCAAGGGTATCATCTGACCCAGTATTTCTCTATGGGGTTCGCCTATCCATTTCTCTAAGAAGGAAGATTGTACCCTCAGACTCTACGTGGATTATCAAAAACTAAACCGGTTGATGGTTAAGAACCTATATCCCTTACTGAGGATTGATGATCTTTTTGATCAACTTCGAGGATCACGAGTGTTCTCAAAGATTTACTTTAGATCTGGATATCATCAGTTGCGTGTTAGACCATCGGACATACCGCTTACAACCTTTCAGAGCAGATATGGTCTATACAAGTATTTGGTATTTCCATTCAGACTCACAAATGCACCAGCAATTTTCATGGATCTGATGAATCATGTGTTCCACCCAAATCTGGATTCTTTTTTGGTAGTCTTCATGGATGATATCTTGGTGTACTCTCACACTCGACACGACCATGCCACCCATCTTGAGATCATACTAAGTACACTAAGAGAGCATCATTTATATGAAAAGCTCTCAAAGTGCCACTTTTGGATGGACCAGATTCACTTCCTGGCTCATATTATCTCAGAGGATGGATTTGTGGTAGACCCATAGAAAGTGAGATTAGTAGTTTCCTGGGAGCATCCTAAGAACGTGTTTGAAATACATAGTTTCTTAGGGCTGTATGGTTACTACAGATGCTTTATGTAGAACTTCTCCCACTTAGCAGTTCCGTTGACATGTTTGACTAAGAAGGGTATGAAGTTAGTTTGGTCAGAAGCTTGCGAGACAGCCGTTCAGAAGATGAATGGAAGGTTGACATCAGCACCAGTCCTGATACTTCTAGAGCAAGGGAAAAACTATACACTTTACTATGATGCATTAGGTATTGGGTAGAGAATAGTGTTGATGCAGGGTAATTGAGTAGTTGTGTACGAGTCTCGGCAGTTGAGGCCACATTAGAGGAATTACCTGATGCATGATCTCGAGTTGGCTGTAGTTGTTCATGTGTTACGCTGTTGGAGACATTGTCTCTTTGGATAACATTTTATGGTGCTTACAGACCACAAAAGTCTCAAATATATCTTTACCCAACATGACTTGAATTTGAGACAACGAAGGTGGGTTGAATACCTTCAGTCCTTCGACTTTGAGCTTGCCTATACACCTGGTAAGGGTAACACAGTAGCTGTTGCACTGAGTAGGAAGACTCAGATATAGGTAGTGTAAGAGGCCAGTGGTGAGTGGCAGCTTATGGATTTGTTCTCTAAGATGCATTTGGAGGTGCACAATAGTCAGGGGCGAACCTATCTTTCATCCTTAGTTGTGACCTCTACCCTTGTTGATTGAGTGTGAATAAGGTAGCTATCAGATTCAGAAGGCTTAGTTCTATGGGAGTTAGTGGAAAGTGAGGACCCTCCTCCTGGTTGGACGATAAGCGATGATGAGGTACTAAGTATCCATGGATGAGAGAGGGTTCTAGGGGATATACGTGAGGATTTGATGTGGGAATTTCATGCTTCATCTTGGGCAGTGCATCCTGGAGTTACCAAAATGTACCATGACTTGAGAAGTCAGTATTGGTGGTCAGGTATGAAAAGATAGGTAGCTGGTTTTATTACGAGATGTTCCACCTGTCTGCAGGTGTAGGCGGAGCATCAGAGGCCAGCCGGACTGTTACAACAGTTACCCATTCTGGAGTGGAAATTGGATGATGTCGCGATGGACTTCGTGACCGGGTTGCCGAGGTCACCTCGAGGTAATGATGTCGTATGGGTTGTTGTGGACAGACTTACAAAGGTAGCTTACTTTTTTCCAATCAAGTAGACCTTTGGTGTTGACGAGCTCGGGAAGTTGTATATCAGAGAGGTAGTACGTCTTAATGGGGTCCCTCATTCTATCATTTCAGATAGGGATTCTCGTTTTACATCTCGTTTCTGGAAGATTTTTCAGAGGGAACAAGATACATAGGTGCTTCTGAGCAAAACTTACCACCCTCAGACCGATGGCCAGTCAGAGCATACAATACAGGTACTAGAGGACATTTTGTGCGTGTGCGCCCTAGAATTTGGGGGCTCGTGGGATAATCACATACCCTTGGTCAATTTTTTCTACAATAATAGTTTTATGTAAACTATTGAGATGGCACCTTACGAGCCTTTATATGGTAGGCCATGTTGATCGCCCTTGTGTTGGTTGGAGGTAGGTGAGGCAGCTTTACTGGGACCATGTCTTGTACAGGAGACTTCAGAGCAGGTCCAGTTGATTCGAAAGCCGATGACTATTGCACAGTATCTTCAGAAATCTTATGCTGATCGCTGTAGACGACCCTTGGAGTTCATAGTCAGGGATCAGGTTTTCTTGCGTGTTTCATTGAGGTTGGGAAACAGGCGGATTAGAATACAGGGTAAACTTTCACCGAGGTATGTAGGACCGTTTGAGATTCTGGATAGAGTCGGGTCGGTTGCCTATCAGTTTCAGTTACCAAAGAGGTACCGGGCCATGCATGACATCTTCCATGTATCTCATCTGTACCATTATCACTCATACCCATCTAACTTTTTTCAGCCCAAGGAATTTGAACTTCAGGTTGATGCATCCTTTGAGGAGAATCTGATTCGTATTGTCGATAGGAGCACGAAGGTTCTCCGAGGATGGTCAGTTCCTCTCGTACGAGTGCTATGGAAGCATGGCCGAGTTTAGGATGAAACCTAGGAGTGGGAGACCGACATACGTGCTCAGTGGCCAGAATTTTTCTCAGTATTAACTTCACCACCCTTGGAAGGAAAATTCAGGGACGAATTTCTTTAATAGGGGATGTTTGTAAGAACTCGGTTCTTATTCTTGAGGTACGAGTTTCTTATTTTCCTTTTCCTTAAGTATTTTTGATAAAACAAGGGAAATGTTGGAAAATCCTAAATTTATGGGTACACACCATGTACTTTTGTACACACATCATGTACTTTGGCTGTATGGATGAGAATATAGGGCATGAAGGCTTGGGTGTAAAAAAACTAACTACACATCGTGTACTTTTGTATACACACTGTGTACTTTGGATGTGTGGGATGAAAATACATGGAGTGTAGGCTTGTCGGCAATTAAGGACTTAAAAACTAACTAAATTCCATGTACTTAGTAATACACGTTGTGTAATCAGTTGGTAGATGAACAGTGGGGCGGTGGAAAGTAGCCACCAGAGGAACAGTTAAAAATGAAAGTACACACCGTGTACTTGAGATTACATGCTGTGTAGTTATGTTTTTTCATTAAAAACATGAATTAGCCTCCTCATTCGACAGAGGAGGTAGAGAACTCACCGGGAGCTGTGGGAGAGGAGGCCAGGACTTAGAGGAGCTTCCGATCATGCACCAGAACACTGATTATTCCGCCATCGATCTCGTTTGAACCGTGCGGGTAAGGTCTTCCTTCTTCTGGAATCGTTCCTTCCAATTATTTCCCTAAGGGAAGTTATGTAGGTTTTAATTAGTAATCATTTATCTCAGATCTATGTCGTTCTTGGTTGTTTTAGGAGGCGACTTTAATGTATATCGATCAGAGGAGATCGTGGTAGGTGGTCTTGTGTTTAATTCCTACTATCGAGTTGATTTTGTGTACCATTGTTCCATGATCCCATGTTTGGGGTGTCGTTTGGCTGATACTTTGACTGCTGGGATACCTAGAATTGTATAGGTAATCTAATAAATAAGTTTAAACTGCTGTTTGGGATCATTTCTTTAATCTAGGGCCACCCCGAGGGTTCATTTTCCTTGTTTAGTCGTTTGTCCAGGATACCCATGGGTATGCTGTGATTATAGAATGTTTTGAGTTTTATTGAGAGGAAACATATATAAATTTCCTTCTTATGCTTTGTGTTTAGCCCGGTTACTTTCTTTTCCTATGGAATGCCTGAGGGAAGTGTTTTGTTCAGCTTAAGGGAAACGTTTCCTATGCCTGAGGGTAGTAGCTTCCGTGCCTGAGGGAAATATTCATAACGCCTTAGGGAAATATTAATTATGCCTGAGTTCAGTCACCTAAGGGTTTCATTTCTGTTTACCTAAGGGTAAGGATTTTCATGTCTGGGGACAATGTTTACTTTGAATATTCACTGTGGTGATATCTTAAGTTGTACCTGCCAAGCTAAAGCACATGCTTGGCATTGTTAAATAATTATTAAAATGGAAATGTAACTGGTAGGGATGGTTAATTTTGAGTACATCCTAGTTTACTAAATTTTATTACTGCACACTGTTGTTGAAAATTTTCACTAATAGTTGGGCATGAGCCTTTGGTGGTTGCCTACTGGGATTTGTTTCTCACACCCTGTTTGGGTCATGTCTTGGGCCCAAACAGATTATATTGTTGTAGGTGTCGATAAGGGAAAGGGTCCCTACACAGGTACATGATTGTTGCAAAGGAGTAGGGGAGCATGGGACTGAGCTTAGGCTTGCAATGCTGCTACGTTCCTGTTGCACTGTTTTAGTTTTGTTTTTATGTACTTTTACCTTATGATATATTGTATTAGATTATAGCGTATACTGTTTTGGCTACTTTCTTAGAATTATAAACATATTGCATCATCATATATATGACTGTTGGTTATCTTTTACTATGGTTCCGTTGATCATTTTAGGTTTATATTGTTTAATGAATTTTCTTTTGTATGTTTATATATTTTTCCACTGTGCTACACTTTGAAAAATGAGGGTATATTTTACCCACTATCAGTCCTAGGCCCTCGCTGCTAGTCAGCAGCCTCTGGCATTTGGGGAAATACACTTGAGGTCATGTGACCAACCGGTTACAGGGCACCCACTATGTGGCACCCAGATCCAGGACGTTACATGGACATTGTTGGGAGTCCCATTTTGGAAGGGCATCCTTTTGATATTGGGCCTTCAAGATGGCATCCTATGTATCCTGGTTTGATTAGGAATCAAAGTTCTTGTAGTTCAAAAGAGTTGGGGCTTATGCATGGAATCTTCCCACTTGAGGGGACATGGTTGGGTGGCCCCTTTTGGAAGGTCACCCTTTTGAGATTGGGCCTTCAAACAAGAATCCTACGTATCCTAGTTTGATCAGGAATCAGATTTCTCATAGTTCAGAAGAGCTGGGAATTACATATGGATGTTTCCAACTTGAGGGGACATGGCTGGGTGGACCCTATTGGAAGGGAAAAATTTTGATCTCGAGTATTCAAGAAGGCATCCTACGTATCCTGGTTTGATCAGGAATCATAGTTCTCGTAGTTTAGAATTGTGTGGATGTTGTAATTTTCAAAATTCTATAAGCCCATGTGATTCATGATAGGTGTGAGAAACAAGAGTATATGAGAGATCCCACCAACCACACACCTCCTCTCTTACTAATGGGATAGGGTGCACCTATGGAGGAAGAGGTCGGGGCGATCATGGGTGAGGGCATGGAGCAATGAACCTTTTTATGTGGGATGACAATAAAGGTCATACGGCTTGGCCTTCCGGAGATTGGGTAATTACCTCAGTGGGTGTGCCCTGAAACACATTCTAGGAAAGGGGAGGAGTTTCGACCTCATCTCAAGGATAATCAAACATAAATTCTTCAACTGATCACTATTCCTCATTGAATGGAAATTAAAGTGGTCACCCTTAATCCCTAGAATTGGGAAGTTCACGTTAGCATGCCAAGGTTGGACTTTGGGTTACCATGGTAATGTGGAATTATAGACATACCTGGAGTTCGAACCATTGTGGCGAGAGCCTTCATGACTCCTCTTACCATGGGTATGTAGACTCAAAGGGGCATGTTGATGTACCCAATGATTTGATCATACAGTTCAAGTGGTGGATGAGGCTTTGGCCTGATACAGGGGGACTGGTTCACGGAGGACTATGGAGGACCAGACGACAAAAGAGGGGCGAGGTTGGAGCCAAAAGAAAGAATACTCGAAGACACCCCATTCCACATACTATTTTCTTATGCAGGATGGGGGGAGCTCTGCATACCAAAGTGGTATGCAGGTAGAGGGGTTGTCTGTATACCGAATAAGCACACAGCCTTGGGCTTGGGCCACTATACCCCATAGTGGTACATGGTCATAAATATGGTCTTTCATGTCGTTTTGGGTTCCATCCACGTACTGATGTAGTACGTGACACCGGGTTAAATCAGTATAGCGATACACTATGTGGAACACCATATAAAAGGAGGGTTCTAGGGACTATTGTTCATGGGGTGTTCATCCGTGAGAAATATGTGGTTCGCGAGTTCACTAATTAGGTTTGAGGTTCTCTTATTATTATTAAGATTCTTTGTTTTATAGTTTGTGGTTGGTTATACATGCGGAAAATGTGGTTTTAAATTTGGGCTTCACCGATAATTAAAGATTGAATATGAAATCCTCTCTGAATTCTTTCTTCAAAACTCTGGGGTCCCCTTGGTGTTTTCTTCTTTTCCCCCCTCTAAATTCCTTCTATACTCCTTTTATAGGGAATTGGGGAAATAGTATCTATTGGCATGAGGTACCATTTCCAGAAGACCATGATGTTATTTTCACCCGCATAAGAATCGGTCAATCGGGGTTTGCATAGGCTATGGTTTGTGAGTCATGGTTCGCGAAACCTTGTGGATTTGCTTCTTTCATGAACTGTTGAGTTCACTGGTCATTATGCAGATGGCCTTTTCCCACTTGATTCCTTCTACGATGTGGTTTGTAGTCAACTAGGTTCACTGCCCATCACTCCGCAGGATAGCACCTTGTGGGTTGTTTCGCGTACTATTGGTTTTCGGTTCATGCAGTCCAAAAACCAATCCCAATGATGGTACATAGGTCACTTAAAATTCTATGAAAATTTCAATTCCTTCAAGTTTCCTCCAAAGTTTGCAACTCAATTTGAGTTCATTCGCTTCACTGGACTCGTAGAAATGCTTTCTTCCTTCTACAAAGTGATTGTGGGAATATTTTATTCCCTTTACAAAGTTTTTAGGACCCTACAAATTCCTCTCATCAGAATGGGGCTCATTTAGAACAAAAAGGATACTATTCCGATGTAGAAGTGGTCCTAAAATGAAATGGTTCACTGTAGAATAGATATTCCCAATATGAGGTGACCAAAACTATATATAGGGGCCCATGTCATTTTTCTTTTATCATTTCTCGCGAAGAAAAGTTCTCTCAACTCTACCATGGCTTTCTCTTCCTTCACGTACCATCTATTTTGTGAAACCTGTGCTCGTGAACTGCTTTGTATGTGCCATGAACCAAAAATATTCACCATTGCTTCTGCCTAAGAACCAAATTTTTTCGTTTTGAAAATGGAGTTATAGAATTTAAAACTAAAATCTAGATATTTTCATAGGAGAATGTTATGCAGCTTGCATGTCTGCACACCAATCTTGAACTGGCGGACTGAACTTTAAGCCTTAATAATCCGAACTTAAAATTTTAATAAAAAAATTTGAATGTGAACTTGGGGAGTACTTAGTCCGCGATATCCACCTTCCACGAATCCTTCTGTTCGCTGGCTAATTCTCCATGGGCCAGTGCATCACAATTGTTTCACATACCATGGTTGTACATGATATAACGCTTCTACGTACCATATCAGTATGTAGGGACTATCTCTACATACCATGTAGCATGCAAGGATTTCTTCCATGTATCATGCACCATGCGGGAAATGGCTACTACGTACAGTTTCCAGGAATAATATGTGGAGCCCTATGCAGACATAATTTTAAGTCTTTTATCCATTTCTGTGTTTCCTTTATCCAACAATTTTTTATTGGAATAACTTTTTTCAAGCTTTTGAATTTTCCTGTGTAGGCTAAAATGGCTCTTTCATAGGCTTTGACTAACATCGATGCTTCATATGAGGCTATTTCTACTTCCCATCTTTCTTCTACTGATGAAAGATCAAAGAATATGATGTCTTTGGTTAATGAATTTTTTTCCATTCCATTACACCAATATCTAGTGAATATTCTTACGGAGAATCAAAGGGAATACATAGCATCTGACATGCTTTTTTCTTATGGGTTTGGTTTATTTTCTCATACAGCGAACCAACACCAAATCTGGTCGATCAGCTTGTTGCTTGTATGATTAACACCTCTATTATGAAGGCCTTGATTTCTTACAAGGGGTGGTACCTTCAGAGAGATATTGCCTCTGGGTCCTTGCTAAGCTATACACATGAAAATTTAAATGAGGTTTCATGGAAGCTAGAAAAGATAGTCCACTACTACCAGAGCATTGCGTAGAAGGTTACAATGAACGAGTAGCATGGCTGGTCATCCTGGTGGGATCTTCACTCTAGAGGCCCATTTGGATTAGATTTGGGGTGGCCTTTTTGGGTTTGATAGAGGTGTGAAGAATTTTGACCTGAGCTGTAGACTGTGGGATTATATGTGGCTGCATGGGTGTCTTAGACATACACTGACTATCCCACTGCCCTTATTTCCAAGCTCCTAAGCAGGTGGAGCCTAGACACCAATACCTCCCATTTAGCCCATGAGGAGGTCAACATCAGTCTTTGGGACATCTGGTTGGTATCAGGAGTCCCTATTCTTTGGTATATGTATGATTAATTCCTTCCTCCCTCCTCTGTTTTGGATGATTAGGTAATAACCCCTCATTTAGCTAAGAAACTCATCATTCTGGCAAATACACTTTTGAAGGAAATCGATCCTTGTCCGAAGCAGGACATTCCTTTTGATGAGTGGTTTTGTGACTTTGTTAAGCACACTAGTCTTGATCCTGATCCTTGGAGACCCAGTTCCTTACCTACCAAAATAACCCAGAGGCGAGCAGGTACCTATTGGCCCACCCTGGAAGAGGGGAAGTTTCATGAGTGGGGATGGGGGCTCGTCCCTAACGTCGATCGATTATTTTGACTAGTGGCTTTCTTGGCCACATTTCTCAGTGGGTGGATCTTACCAGTACAAGATACTTGTGGCATGAGAGTCTCAAATTTTATCACGGATACTTAGCTAGATACTCGTAGATGTATCAATTTAGCTTTCCCAGTGTTGGCCAAGATTTATCGCCTACTGGGTCAGATTAGCGAGGGGGCCACCTTATCAGATGATTGGGCCCTTCCAAATTATTTTGGGCTAGATGGGATCCCACATAGGAGGTTACACCTTTATCAATTCCTTACCAATTCCTCATTCCACCCTCTGACCATACCTTTAAAGTACCAATGGGGTTATTCCAATGGCTTGGGCTTCATAGGATAAGTGAGAGGAACAAACCGAGAAGAATTAGAAAGACTTAATGGCTTATATCAACATTTATTAATGTTTCACTTATCATCCTTATGATTCCCATACCAGTACCTTTATGAATAATACATGTGAATACTTTTTCAACCGAAGTTCCTTCTTCTCTTTGAGAGAAGGCATCTTGGTTTCCCGTATCAGAGGGGAGATTATTTACGAGGGATATAATCCCTGTATATTTAGTCGAAAATTTTACTATGTACAAAAGTTGTGTCCACCTACCCTCAAAAACGACCGTCAGGAGAAGCATATGATGGTAGCCTATAAACTATGGCTGATGTTCACCCAAGAGTACACCCAGTGCCAAGCCAGACTTCGGGATCCTAGGGATTCCATGCCCTTCCTTACCAAAAGCTATGTTGAGGCTTGGGTTAAATCATATCCTGATGACCAATTAGCTGACATGGTTCCTATCGTGATAACTTCGAAGGAATCTAGGGAAAAGTTAAAGGAGAATAAAAATTGAGTTGTTGAACATTCTTGACTAGGAAAAGTCCCATGAAGGCCTCTTGGACCCCCCCCCCCCCTGAGGAAAATTTTGAAAGACGGGGTTTTGACCTCACAGGCGGCCGAACAAGCTGTTGAAGCTGCTGCCGTGTGTCCACCATCCATTCCCCTTGAGGCAGATTTTCCAGTTGCTTGGAGGTAATGGGACCTTCTGAAAGGCCATCCTTCTACTCATGAATGGTCCCCTCTTTCTTTATAGCAACTCATCTGAACTAGTGAAGTTTCTCTTACATACATTGCCTATGTGTCAACACCCACTGAAATTTCTTTTGATAAGGATACTGAGAGGGTAGTTTGTTATCTTGAGGACCACAAGATCCTCATCCATTCTTGAAGTGGTCACCGCAAATACTTTCATTGGGTTCTTGTCATGCTGTAACCAGAGACCGACGATGAGGATGACGACGTCATTGGATCACCTATTACGGCTACTATGAAAAAAGCTTCTTACATTCTCTCAATATCTCGTAAATGTTTTTTTGATGAAGATATTCTAAAGGTTCCCCCTCCCCTTTTTATTTTGCAGGGGCCTACAAGGTCTCGAGAAATGTCTCTTTCCCTGATTTATTCTCCTGCAAGCACTTTAGCTGGGGAGTGCACCCTACCGATGGTAAGGGGTACAACAGAAGGATCCCCTGAATCCCAAGAACACATGGAAGAAGTCATTACAGACCCCTCTAGGTCATTTCCCCCTTTATCTCCTTTGGGTGCACTTATTCAGAAGCCATCTCCATGACAGTCAAAGAAACACAAGCAGACCTCCCAATTGTCAAAGCACATTAAGAGGGGAATCACAAGTAACTGTTTGTTCACTTTGAAGTTAAACTAAGTACCCTTATCTTATAGAATCAATAGTGCATGTATGTATTTTGACAAAGGGCCTATTGGAAACCAGATGGTGGCTGCTCAAGCATCTACGGCTCACATCCGCTTTATGGCAGAGGAAGTGTCGCCAGCCTTTGCAGTTGACTAAAGTAGAAAAATAGGGTCAGTTGAAGAGATTGGGGGTACCGTCGACCCTTCCGGTGTGTCTCATCCTGATCGAATGATATCTACCTCAATAGTGGAAGAACATTCAGAAGTTTAGGGCTCATTTGACCATGTTGAGACAGCTCTCTTGGAGAGAGATAGAGTGATATTTATGGCATAGGATGAATCCAGTGGAAATCCGCAAGCCCTACTGGATTTTGGAGGGGCTTCAAATCTTAAGGAACCAATCAATATTGATCAAAATACCTTTACCCCTATGGAGAGAATCACTTTTGAGATTGATATTTTTCCTTCTCACACTGGCTCTATAGAAGTCACAATCACCGGGGAGGCTGATGTTCCAGCCCTTGAAAATTTGGAGTGGTCCATTATACCCTTTTTTCAAATTCTTAGAGAAGTTTCATTTTCTTCCCCTATGATCTCGATACTAGTACCCTTCTATAGACTGACTATCCCTACAGACCTTAAATCAAAAAGTTACCTTTTGAGGGAAACCTCAAGGATTACTGTTTCGGCTGAGTATGGCCCATGGTCTTTAGTATTCCCAAGTGGCCACAGGGCGCAACTGATAATTGAAGATGTAGCGACACCTGTTATAGGTATCGGTATTTCTATGGAGGTGGCAGGTACTAAATCCACTTCCTTCCTATTCTTAAAATCTCAACCACAATAATTAACAATAGCAGCAGACACCCCCACTTTGTCTTCCATTGCGACTATTAGAGGCGAGGCTGTTGCAGGGTCGAGCCATGCTTTATCCACAAAATCGAGTTCATATCTTGTGACATTCATTCTTGAATATATTTTTTTATTAGGTAGTGAATCTAAGACTGATCAAGAATTCCTATTTGATCTTCATCCCATCCATAAAAAGTCATTGAGGAACATTTGGAGATTAATTTCTCAAACTCCATTTGCTGAGATGCCAACGAATTTTCCAAAATTACACAGCTAGTTTGTGGTCTTGGTTTTTTTTGGATTTTACTATCAGGGTATTCATGATATAGTGAGGTAGTTGGCCACTTCATGGGAATCAACTAATATGTTGGAGTCTTAACTTTCCATTACAGAGTCGACGACTCATCTTGATGATGTGCGGAAAATTCTTTTTGATGAAGATTCTAATCATGCTGGAGTGGTTAAAAGGATTCAAAACGAACTCATAAATAAAGAGTACATTGTAGAACAACTCAACCAGGAAGTGGAGAAATAGAGCCAAAAACTAGAGCTTCTTAAACAGGAGTGAGCTCAGATTGTAGTTGCGGTTGAGGAGGGGTGATAGAAAATGAAAGAAGGAGAAAGGACCATCCTCGAAGCCATGCGAGATGCAGAGGCACTACAGGAAAGCACAAAGGCTGAGACTGTAAATTTATTAATGCTTATATAGTTCATTAAGGAGTCATATCAATCATTGATGCAACTTTGCGATGCTTCCGAACATCTCTTGTAATGATCATGTACTACTTACAAGGAGAGGCTCCAGGCTGTGGATTCCCACCATATTTTTTTATGAAACAGGATGGAACCAATTTTCCTTCAAACACTTCTTCTTTACCTTTTCCTACCATGTTAATTGATTACAATCAATCATATAAACATTATTTTGATCAAGAATTAATTTTAAACCATAACTCAAAACTAGTAAATTGAAATGATTTAATCAGGCTCTAATTTTTTCCTAAGCCACTGGACTCAGTGAGTGTAGTTCAACTATTGCTGAGGTTTTATGGACATCCTCACGAACTTTTATGTTTTTTCCCATTATTACCCTAAATTTTTCCTAAGCGTGTTTTACATGGGCTTAGTGGGTATAACTTGACTTTTTATTAGGCCTCCCTTTGTGGTTTTTCATCCCAACATGTTTCACGTATCTTTCTGTAGCTCGAAAAACATTTTTCTTCTAAACCATACATGGTGTAGGTTTAAAGAACTAATACTGGACTACTATCCAGAGGTTACCTTTGTGGATTTTCACTCTGGAGAGTGTTGGGTATTTTTCACTAGTAGTTCACAGTCTTTCCAATCAAAATTATTACTGATGTTTTCGGTCAAACAACTTTGACCAAACTTGATCGGGCAGGGGCCCCAATTCGGAATTCATCAGCATTGAATTTCCTAACATCTTTCATACATGAATGATGGATTTTTATTGATCCTAAATTTGTAAAATTTAGACATGCATGAGGCTCGTATCCATTTTAGGTGTACGGAGGTAGGATAGGACTCTACCGAAGAAGAATTTTCCCTTGATTTAAGATCATTTTGTGGGAGACATATGCAGAGCCACTGGGGCATGATGTGCATAGTCAAACAAGGGTGTCTGTGGGATACTATCCTTCCATCTCTGATGGCCTGGGAGGATTTAAAACACTTTGAATTTATTTTTATGTTGGGAGACATAGTGGGTGGCCAGTCTGATTGATGATGTATAAAAGTATTAGGTACATTCATATTATCTTTGAGTGGGCAATTGTTCCCACACGACTCTTACCTGCGTAAGGGAGTGCTAGTGAACAGTCAGTTCAATTAGAAATATTTTTTATGTTTGCGAATTCAAAATGGGGAGAATATATGAGCCATTATCCAGAGGGTTTTTTCATATCTGGGGTGTGATATGGGGAATGGATTTTGTTTGAGCATATGGAAACTGGAAAGGACTCTCCCAAGGATGGATTTTCCTTTGATTGATGTCCATTTTGTAGGCGATAGAGGCAAACCCTCCGGGGCATGATGTGCATAGTCAAAAAAATGCGTCCACAAGAAATTGTCCTTCCATCTCAGATGGATTTAAAATATTATAGAGGTTGGTACATTTCTGATCACGGCATATGAACTTGAACAAGGGGTGTTCCTGAACATGAAAAGGGACATTTCTTTTAGCTGAACTTCTTCGGGAAACCCAAAAATAAGTAGGGGAATTTATTTCTCTTATATGAAGATCGACTTCATGCATATTTACAGGGTATATTTATTTTATGGAAACCTCAATAGAGACTAGAGATGAATCAGGCCAACATGTTCTGATATATTCAGGATGTGGGTAGGGAGGAGAATATAAACCATCAATTTGAGGGCCCTTGAATCAGGAGGGAGGTCACAAGGCTTGGAATCCATTGTGCATACTGAAATAGGAGAGGATTCTTTTGGGGACAAATTTTCCTTTGATTGAAAGTCATTTTGTGGGTGACATATGTAGAGCCACTGGGGCATAATGTGCATAGTCAGCCAAAGGTATACATAGGACACTGGCCTTCCATATTTGATGGACATGAAAGATTATGAGGATTCAAGATTTCTCAAATCACAGATTTTGAGGTATGGTAGGAGTGTATCCATATTCCTTAAATACATTTGGTCTATGATTCACTCATGAAACCAGGTATCCCTTATGTATATTTGACTCATATGCAGGGTGACGCACTCATACCATCTTTGGGGTACCCTATCATTTGACATCGTATGGACATGATGTGGGGTTCCTTACAGGGAAGGGAACCATGAAATTCCTTTTAGAGTCATGCTACTCAAACCAAATCCTTGGACTAATTTTCCATGATGTCATGGTGGATCTCTTGCTAAAATCCCTAAGATCACGTGATCTATGCTCGGTGTGAGAAACAAGGTATTATGAGTATTCTAGATCCCCACTTAAGAATTTATAAAAATCAATAATAGGGAGCACTTTAGGCTTAAACCAATTCTATATAGTTTAACGTCATACAAAAAGGATGATTCTGGCCTTTTAGTTTAACATCATGCAGTGAGGACATGATGTTGTGCAGTTTAGAGTCATTTAGTGAGGACGTCATGCTATCAAAAATATCATTAACAACTTTTAATCAATTGTGATTGGGTTGTTCTGGTGTTCCTTAGACATGAGTGATGATAGAAAATGTAAACCATGGTCCTGGGAGGAAAACATGGAGTAGGAGGAATGACATGGGGCTTGGAAGCTATTGGGCGTACTGAGGTAGGAGAGGACTCTCCTATGGATGAATTTTCCTTTGATTGACAGTTGTTTTGTAGGAAACATATGGAGAGCCATCGGGGAATGATGTGCATAGTCAAAAAAGTGTCGGTAGGACACTGGACTTCCATCTCAGATGGCCATGAATGTTTACAGAGATCCAAGTTTTCCCAGAGTATGCACTTTGAAAAACGGGAAATATGTGTCTGGGAACGTAAGAAATACCTATACTATGATTAGATGTGAACTATGGGATCTTCCATATAGGTTTCACTCATATTTATAGGGGGAAGCATGATCTTTTAACTTCTAATGGATAGGGGACCATGCGCCGGATCTCATAACATTGAGAATCAGGCAGCACGTGGCTCTTGATAAATCTCGCAGTTTATTATCATGTGGTTAGGACCTTTCATGGACTCCTTGTACGATTCTGACTTATGCACGACAGAAGGGTAATTTTTTTAAATGGTGGATGGGCTAGGATGCCAAATCTAGGCGTCACTACGTATCCTTCAAGGGAAGGAATCAAGCCATACGTAGTTATGAACGTTCCCTATAAAGGTTTGGTCCATGCATAGGGACATGAGAGGGCATTTTTTTGTGGTGGTGTCTAGGCTAGGATTCCAAATTCAGGCGTCACTACATATCCTGCATGGGCAGAAATCATGCCCTACGTATTTCTGGACATCCCCTATTCCAATCTGACTCGGACATAGGAGTAGTGGCATTTTGGTTTCATCTTCTATGGATGTTGGGTCTATCATATTAATATATGGTTTGTTTACATAAGGGAATCCTTACAACTGATCATAATCTCACATGAGTTACACTCGATTTGTGAAACAAGGAGTGACAAAGGTTTCCCTTGTAAATATGGGGAGATAGAGGACATGATAAATGCATTTTTTCCTTTTTTTTATATGGTGGGGGCTGGGCCAGGATCAAAGATCGAGGTGTCACTACATATCCCACCATTGAATAGGAATAAATTCATGCATAGTTCTTTGAGGGATCATGTAGTTTTTCATAATGTGATTATGATAATTTATGCTATGTGGTTTAACATTTTGAAACTTGGACGCTATGGTATGCAGTTTAGAGTCATGCAGCAACGACACTAGCATCCCAGTTTAATGTCGTGTTGTAGGAGTGAGTTCCAAACAGTTTAACTTCATGTGTATAGGACTATAAATCATAGTTTGGTTCATAGATTTTTGACCATTTATTATAGGAATTGCTGTTATACGAAGTACTTCTTTAGAAACCTTGCGATTGTGGGAGCCGTGATGAGATGTCCATCCATTAATATCAAGGTGTATGCTCCATTGTAATAGACCCTATGTATGAAATATGGTCCCTCTCACTTTGTTTCAAGATTTTGGTGATTTTTCCCGAGTATCATTAGAGTTATGAGGACAAAAACCATCTCTCCTTTGAGGAAAGATCAAAGAAGAACCTTTTTGTTGAAGGCTCGTGTGATCTGATTTTGGTAGACTTCCAAATGGTGCAAAGTGTACAACCTTTTCTCATCTAGCAACTTAAACTCATCAAACTGTCTCTAGGATTGCTTGTCCATGGAAAATTGATTGCAAATGGCCACAATAATTGAGGGAACTAGAATTTCAATAGGCAAAATAGCCTCTACCCCATATACTAGTGAGTATGGGGTTTCCTGGGTGGCAGTGTGGATCGTGGTCTAGTAAGCACATAAATCATGAAGGAGGTTGTCTAGCCACGATTTCTTACCCTTATCTACCATGTTTTGGAGTATATTGGACAAAGTCTTGTTGAAAGCCTCTATCTACCCATTGGCCACTGCATGGTAGCGGGATGAACGGTTGGCTTTGATTACATACTTCTGGTATAACTTGTCCAACTCAGTAGAACAGAAGTTGGTATCGTTGCCCATCAGTATTGTATGAGGGACACCAAATCTGGTTATTATTTTTTCCTTCATAAAGCTAACGATTCTTTTCGCCCTGACATCTTTAAGGGGTATGACTTCATCCCATTTGGAAAAAGAATTCTGTTTCTATGAGTATGTACTTGAATTGTCTGGCTGTAGTGGGGGGATATGGTCCCACAACATCCATCCCCCATGCAGTAAATCGCCAGGAGTACTTAGCTGTATGAAGTAACTCTATGGTTCGGTGAATAAAATTGGCATGAACTTGGAAGGAATGAAACTTCTTAGTGAATATGGCACAATCATGTATCATAGTGAGCCAATAGTATTCAATCCTTCAGATTTGATGAGAGAGTTTGGTTTCTAATTGGTGCACTCCACAAGCTCCAGCGTGCACTTATTTCGTGAAGGCGATAGTCTCTTCTCCATCAATGCACCTTATAAGTACTTCGTCAAGGCCTCACTTATAGAGAAATATTTCTTAGTTTTCCTCATTGTACAAGACAAAGTTGACTGCCCATCTCTAGATTTGTTCCCTTCTAGCCCTATCTAGTGGGAGTTCCCTCCTCTAGAGGTAATTTTATAGGGAATTAATCCAGTCGGTGGTGTGACCATAAGGCTCAGAAATGACGCTAATTTTTTTGATCTCCTCAGTATTTTACTAGATGAATGGAAATACCATACGATGGTGGGTGATGATAATAATCATTTCATCTCTCTTTGGATCATCCAAGGTTGTGGATGAATTTTCTAAATCATCGGATTGAGCATTTTTTGACCAGGGGACATAGGACAGTGCTGGTTTTGATGGGAATTCTTCCATCTGTTCTCGAGCATGGTTCATCAAGGGGCCCAATTATTTCTTAATGGAATAGTCACCATTGACTTGTTTGATGACTAAATCTAAATCACCTTTTACCTTCAGGTGTTTGTCTCATGCATGAAGTGCCAGCTCTAGGCCTGCAATGAGGGCCTGTTATTCTTCTTTATTATTTGTAAATCCCTCCGAAAGAAGAAAGGAGTAAGGAAAGATGGCCTTTTTAGGGGATATGTGTATAACTACCATCCCCACTTTATTGATCTTGGGATGTTACATCCTTTCCCCCGACAAGCTCTTGGAAGCACCATCAAAGTACATTTCCCATGTATGGGGGTCCTCTTTGACAGAGAACACTTCTTCATCTGGAATTTCAGCATCCAATGGTGTTATTTCTTACAAGGGGTGCTCTTCCAAGAAGTCTGCTAACACCTGGCCTTTGATGGCCTTTTAGGGTATATACGGTATGTCAAAATGTTTTAGGAGGACTGCCCAATGATATAGGCATCTGGTTATCATGGGACGATTGAGGGTGTATTTTAGCGGGTTGTAGTGGGAGACCAGGTGGACCTCATGGTGTTGTAGGTAGTTCTTTGGTTTTTGAACCACAAATATCAGGGTTAAGTATTTATTTTAGATCCATTAATACCGAGTCTCAGCATCAATCATTGTTCTATTGAGGTAATAGAGGTTGTTCTCGCTGTCCACGTCGTTTTTCTGCATGAAGAAGGCACCCAATGACCATTCCAAGGAGGTTATGTACAAAATGAGTGGTCTCTCCTCAACTGGTGGCATCGGAACTGATGGGATTTGGAGATATCTTTTGATATTGTTTAATTATTCTTGACAATCACTATCCCACTCATACATAACCCATTTCTTCATTAACCAGGTGAAAGGTAAACATTTACCAACTAGGTTGGCTATGAAGCACTGGATGTAGGCCTGGTTCCCCTAGAGACCTCTCAAATCAGTGAGGTTGTGAAGTGGGGACATGCCAAGAATGGATTTTGTCTTCTTAGGGTTGACTTCTATGTCTTGATGGTTTACAAAGAAGCCGAGGAATTTCCCAAAGGTGATGCTAAAGGAACACTTTAGGGGATTCATCTTTAAATTGTATTGTCATAGTTTATTGAAGATAGCTTCAAGGTCTGTCAGGTGGTTTGAGCGCTGTCATGATTTAACCACCATATCATCAACGTAGCACTCAATGAATTTTCCCCAGAATGGCTTGAAGATGCGGTACGTGGCACGCTGGTATGTGGAACTGACATTTTTTAGACCAAAGGGAATCACCTTATTACATAACACTCCCTGAGGGGCCCTAAAAGTAGTTGCTTCCTCATCTCCTCTGGCTATTCAGATCTGGTTGTATCCATAATAGTCTTATATAAAAGACAGGGCCTCATATCCGGTGGTTTCATTGATCAACAATTATGTGATTGGGATAGGGAAATCATATTTCAGGCAGTGCTGATTAAGGTCCCTGAATTCGATGCAGATTCTAATATGTTTGTTCTTCTTTTTTTATAGGGAGTATGCTTTCTAGATAGATTGGGTATTGGACTTCCTGTATGAAGTTGTATTTTATCATCTTGTCAACTTCAGCCTCTATTTTGGCAGCATGCACTGGGTGGGTCCTTCTGGAAGCCTTCTTATAGCTTTGGTGATCTTCTGGAAAACCCAGATGATGAGTGGAAACCTCAGGATCGAGGTCTAGAATTTCTGTGTAATTCTAGGAAAACACATATTGATTCATCTTTAGGAAGGATTCATATGTCCCCTTCTCATCGACGGACATAACCACACTAATCTGATTGGGTTGCAGGTTGTCTTCTGTGCCTAGGTTTATTTCCCTAAGTTCAATGATTGTGGTGGAGACACCTTATTCTAATGTAGGACGAGCATCTTTGAGGTCTTCTCCTTCTTCTTCTTTATCATCATCCTCATAATATTCTTCCTATTCTAATAGAGAGATGATACTCGAGATGAACTCTCCAATTTCGGTAGAGAAATCGTTTTTTTCCTTAGTGAGTAAGGCAGAGACAGTTTGGGGTCCTGAGGATGGGTCAGAAGCATCTTTGTTATGGATTTTCATAAAATTGTAAGAGTCGGCCCATTCTTCTGTGTCTTTGGACTTGGTGGCTGTAACAGAGATCATGAAAACAATGGAGTCTGTATCCTAGCTTGCACTTCTGCATTCAACTTGATTGATGGGTAATACATACTCTTCTCCAAGCTATCGAAGAAGGTCAACAGGAGAAATTTCCAATCCATTCGGGGAAGTGATCCAATAAACATTATCGATTAAAGACTTCTTCTCTTTCGGTTCATAGAACCATAATTCGATGTAATGAGACTCACGGGACACAAACGGGTATTTATCAGTGTGAAATGTCATGTTTCTTCCATTAGTGAAATATTTGATGCACTGATGGTATGATGATGGAATTGCAGCATGTTGATGTAGTCAGGGCCTCCCTAATAAGATATTGAAGGCTGTTTTTTTTCACACAACCAAGAACTTAGAATTCGATATGAGGTATCCAATCCAAGTTTTAAGCTTGATTCACCCCAATGGATTCTTCTTTATTTTTTCATATCCTAGAAGAGTTGTATCAAGTAGAATTCATCTATCTCATTCTTGATGGGGGAAGCACGATGCTTGATCCTACTTCGTGATGGTTGCGTCAATTGTGTCGGTCCCCTTCCCATCAGCGAGGGAGGGACCTCCGACATCCAACATGGGAGTGGGTTCCCCTTTTTCCCCATTTTCTAACCCTGACCTCTTTCCTCCTTTTCATCAAGTTTCGATGAGTTCAAAAGTCCCTGACTTGTTCGATGGGAGCCCTAACCTCTCGATCTCAGTTGCAGAGTTCAATGAAACCTCAAAGATTATAAAACTTACTTTTGTTTCTCAATTCAAACAACGAAGACCCTCAGTTTATGATTTTAATAGGCATATTTTTGGATCTTGGGACTTACAAGAGAGGGTGACAGTGGGTTTTCTTGATAGAAATAATATTATGATACGTTTCTCTTCAGAGGATTACTTAATTAGAGCATGGTCTAGCGCACCTCAAATCTTGAAAATATTCTAGTTCTACCTCTTTAGATGGACCTACAACTTCCATATTAAGAACGAATCTTCTTTGATGGTGATATGGGTCTGTTTCACTAACCTTCCTCTACCATTTAAAAACCCCTCTGTGATTAGGATGATTGTGAACTTAGTGGGTAGATTCTTGTGTTCAGATAACCGTATTGAAGCTATTTGTCATATAGTTAACCCGCAAGTCTATGTGGAGGTGGATGTGTCAAGATTTCCATTCGATAATGTTTGGATCACTATAGGTGAAGAGTTTTGGTATAAGAAGCATGTGGTTTAAGAATCATGGTCTAACTTTTGTGTTGCTTGTAAGAGTCTGGGTCATTCGTTGTAAGACTTTAGATGAGACTCTTTGAATCCCACCAGGAAGATGGGTGTAGATAGTGGTAAGGTTATAGAGGCCGGTGTTGAGGCATCCTTGTCTGGACAAAAATCGGTGGGATTGGACAATGATTCTAAATCAGCAATGAATGTCAAGCGTGGATCACAGGAAGAGAATCATTTGGTGTACAACATCTTCGGTTGCTTGAGGAATGATTTTGGAGTACACCAACCCTGCCTACTCTTTTGGGGCTAGAGGGTCCTACTGTGGAGAAGGTATGACCTGATAGTAGTCTCGTTCTTGTGGATCAACACATGGTGGATAAAGGAGGATCCATGACTCCCATGGCTGTTTCATATGCCGAGGCAGTGCGCTTAGGGACTAGTACCTTTGAAAAGGGTCTAGATAAGGCCTCTAAGTCACCAAGGGAGGTAGACTCGTTTGGTTATAAAGTGTTGTAGTGTGAGTAGGTGGATGATATTGCACTGAGAAATAGTTTTTAAGGGTTGTTTCATGATAATCTAGTTCAAGAGGTTGAAATTGAACCGTTTAGGCCTTTGATGGATCAAAAGGGGGACTCTGGGACCAAGTATAGTGATGGGGAATCTGATCATTCATCAGGCGATATAGAAGGTGACACCCAAGGTGATTGTATTTGAAGCCTAAGATGCAGCAAGAACCGGAGGGGTAATCGAAAAGTGGGGAAGGATTATTAATTTTTTCCTCAACAAAGGGAGACAAGATCAGCGATGAAATTGAAGGGAATTGTTCCTCCCTCCATGGTTGATTCTAGACAGTAGCGGGAGCTTGGTGTGTTGAGCGAATCTTCTGTGGAGTTTCTAATGAACTCAGAAGATAAAATTGTTGAATCAGTTTTGAAAATTTAGGCTACTAAAGAAAAAGCTGACAAGATAATGAAAATTTTATTAAGGGTAGTTACCAATGAGGAGCAAAGTAACTAGATTGAAAAACAATATCTAATATTGATCATAGGATTCAATGATGGGAAGATCAGTCAAGAGAAGTAAATCCAGTCTTGGGACAAGCTGGCGTATTGGTTCAAAGGCCTTTTGAAGAACAATCCAGACTCTCAGGTTAATACTATTTCTTGGAAATTTTGTAGGGAGATCAAATCAAATCGGCTTAAGTTGTTCTTTAATGGTTTCATTATTTACTTTAATTATTGAACTATGGTTTCTCACTTTTTCCTTAAAAGTGTTTTATATAATAAAAAATTAAATTTTTAGTCAGTCAGTAGAGTTGTGGTGCAGGGCATCAAAAGGTTTTCACCATAGCCCAGCCGATGAAGTGTTCGTAGTGGGAGGAGGTTGACCCCAGAGCCATTTTCTATAAAAATCCTCTGGACATCGATGCCATTTATCTTTTCAGACACATATAAGGGTTTGATGTGCCCTTTCATAGTGGCGTCTTCGTCCCTGTCTATGAAGGAGATGATGGCGTGACATTCTTTGGAATTGGTCTCAATTAGATAGAGACATTGTTACTTAGAACTCAAATTCCTGGGGACATAGTAAGGCTTCGATGAGCACCTCCCTAAGGTCTACGTACTGACTCAAATTATCCAAGATTGATATATTTTCTGTTATTGAAGCTAGCTAATTTAGAATATCATATTTTTATTCTAAAGGTAGGTGCCTCCTAACTCATTTTTTCTCTTTCATAGATACTTTAGGGGCCTAATCTTTGGATGTAGATGGTCCGAACTTTGTGATAGGAGCCGGTGGCACTGCGGTCCTTTTAGGGTTTGTCCAAACTGGTTCACCCATACGCCATGGATGATTTGATATTTGTTATTCCTCCGATAGATAATGCAAGATAACTGGGCTTGGATTTCTCTTCGTGGGGATGGAGGAGAATTCTTGTTCCCGTTGTGTTTGTCGGAGTTTCCATCCGCAAGTGTCTGTGATGTTAATGGTTTGGGTTACGTCGTGGTCGGAGAGCTGACTCCTACCACGATCATGCCTTCCAGGACGCCCTCGTCCACTATAGCCTCTTCCTCTAGCTCTCTGTTTGGGTGTGGGGAATTCAAGTTTGTGGCCATAGTCTTCATCAGAGAATGGTTCCACCAAATGAATGACATTAATAGAGCCAAAGATCGGTTCTTGATCTGAAAATGTTTCTGTCTCACTGCCTCCTTATGATGGTTCTGTTTGGCGGGGCGGTGCCCATTGTACCAATTCTATTGGCATGAAGTATGAAAGTGTTAGTACTGGCTTCATATTTGGTAGAAATCCATTTTCTTTCTCTCGTTTTCTATACTTTTGTCCCTTAGATGACTGTGGGGTTGAGGATGGCGATTGGGTTGCATCAGGAGATTTTGGGGGCACGGTTGGTTGTTTCAACTGTGCCTAGAGGATACCATGAACTCGGTTGACTATTTTCCAATTCATACAATGGTAAAATATTTTCTCCTTTTTACTAGTGATTATTTTCCATTCCTCCTCCTCTTTTGAGTCTGAGGTGGAGACATACACCACTTGTGCTGGCGGCGGACCCAATTTCACTTTCCCAGAATCCACCATATTTTGTAGTAGATCCTTGAAGATGAAGAATTACTGGATGGTATTTTCTAGTAACTAGTGATATGGACAATAATTTAGATGATCATCTATATGTACTTCATCAACTCTCTTTGTATCTGGTTGCCGGAGAAAGTTGCAATTCATGGCAGCTATGAGGTAACTGTAGACCTGGTCATCTCAGAACCAGTAAAATTTATTTCTTTTCTCTTCAAACCAATTTCTTTTAGCACCCCTTTGTTCATATTGTCATATTGTTGGTGGTTATTAGTGTTTAGAGGTCCCGTACAATTTGGTGGAGGCCTAGCAACTAGAGCTGGTGCTGAGGGTGGATTAAGCGTGACAAAAGCCACTTCTTCTTTTCCAGCTCTTTTTCTTGGGTCTGATGGGGACACTCAGGACTTTATATTACTCCGTTGCAAGAATTATTCTATAATTTGGTGGGAAATATAAGAGAAATAATACAACCCACTTGTTTACTTCACCGGGATGAGTAGTTTTTTTAATTCGTCACAAATATTGTCGGTGCACATAGAGAGAATTTCACCTTGGGGGAGTGGTCAGTTCAAGGAATAAGTCAGGTCTTTCTATCTGGAAATGAAGTCTGAAAATTTTTCATTATCTCGCTTTTTGAAGTTCATGAGATCACTAACTGTTGTCTTAAGAAACATTGAACTAAACTGGAAGAGAAACTATCATTGTTATTCCTTCAATTCAGTGATCAACTTAGATACCAAGCTATTATACCATATGAAGGTCGAGCCCTGTAGGGTTCACATGAAGTATCTGTGTTTTACTACTTCTTTCTATTCTGGAGTGCCCTTCATGGGGTCATAGTAAGAGGCGTAGTGCATTAGATGTTGTCCCAGGTCTCCTAGGCTATTAAACACTATGAATATAGAGTTTTCGAAGTTTGACAGTGGAAGAACATTGCTCATCCAATCAAGGTAAGTTTTTCACTATGGTTATATCGGATTGTACCACCCCTCCATGTATTCTATTCAAACTATTATTTTCTCGATGGTATTCAAGATCCCTTGATGCATATCCTTCCAGACCTGATCTTTGGCTTGTGTGGCAGCGGCCAAAGCTGGGAATACCGGCGCTGCTGGAATTTAGGGTGGGTACCCAACCAAGGGTATCCTTTGTGGGTTTACTTGAATATTATATGGATTCCTTCCCAGTGGGGGGAATTATTGATGTCTTTATGAGGCCAAGTTTACATAGGTTGACAGTCTTGGCACTGGGTTGGACGAGCCTCCTAGCTTGACTTCATTTACTGGGATGAGTTAATGTGGAAAGGGAACCTCTTCTCAGAATACCTGCTAACATTCTGTAGGGGAAAAACATCTGAAAAGATAGCTCCCTCGACGCAACTTGACATTAATTCACCTGATCTCTTTCATTTCATCCTCCTACTTAGTGAATCTTTCGTCAAGAGTGAGGGAAACATTCTCAGGGGGAGGAGGAGGCGGGTCCTAGATGACCTAGGATTTATTCTTCTCCTTGTTGGGGTTTCTTGAGGGGGGGGGGGGGGGTAATGACAGATTAGCTGAGGGGGTTCTTAAATTTAAGACTGCTCTCTAGTTCCAGGTATGCATGCCATCAGGATTTGTGTGGGATGCCTCTAGGAGGGAACCATATTCTCTTGCATCCTCTCCCTTTATATAATTTCCTATGAGATCCATGGGGTTGATTTTTACCACATTCTGTGATTCATACCTCATTGGGGGTGGTGTACCCAGTGTCGAATAGTAAGAAGGCTTTCTGCGTCCATTGTTGGACATTTTCCTTCCATTATATGGTATTATTTGGGTTTCTTGGTGAAAATTGACCTGAAGGGAGCCCTGATCTGACCTCATAATGCACCTTTGTCTCAGAGGGTATGAACCACAAGATGGGGTGGAATGGGTGACTTATTTTCTCATTGTTCTTCCCAGATTGGAGAAGATAGACATCTGTTGTACGAGAACTTGAGGTAAAAATGCCCCCAGCCTTGCTTGCTGGGGTTGTTCCTGTTCTTATATAGATGTGCTACATCCTGGTTTTTTGGTCTTATGAGGGCATTTTGAGTTAAAAATGTCCCCATCCCTATGGGCTGGGGTTGTCCTCACATTGCGACGGTAGCTGCCACTATTTCCACATTTTTGATTACATGCACTCCCGCGTGGGTGTGAGATGAGTATAGATTTGGACTTGCACAGGGTCTACGAGGTTTTGAAGACATGAGCACTGCTTGTTGGTTGAATTACCTTAGGCGGGTAGCCTTCTATATTTTCTCAGTTGCCTGGCTCAAAAGCTTTTCGATGGCTTGATCTCTTTGGTCCCGACGCTTTTGAGACTTACTCCGGTCCAGTTTTTGTTGAGTATCCCATTTTTCTTGAGTAGGTATTTCATTTTATTGCTGCCTTTGGTTAATGATTTTGCAAGATTTCATTTCCAATGAGTTCTGTTGGATGAGATGTGGGGTGAAGTGTATATCTCCATGTTATCCCTATCGCTGAATATGAACTATAGTCGGGGGGTCTCCAATGAAGCAATGCAACTTGTGTTGTGCCTGGAGGTAATCTATCTCAAGGTTTTTCTTTCTCCTTGTTGATCTTGGATTCCATGTAGACAGGAGGGCTTCCAAGTCGATTAGACGACGAATCTCCCCTAACATGTTGACATGGCCCACACACCCTTTGTAGGGAAAGAACTTTTCTTTTAACTAGTGGAGGGTCATCCATATATTGAGGAGAATTTCATGGATACATTCCCTAGACAACTCCCCTGGTATATCAATGTGAGAATTTTCCATAGGCCAATACATCACTGGTATATTACCCTTACCTATTTTTCTTCTCATGAGCAACATATCCCATTGTTGTTCTTTTGGGGGCTCCTCTACTTGATATTCCCAGCTTGACTGCTTCTAAATAATTTTTCCCAAGTATTCGGGCAGGTGGGAGCCTCATTGATAGGTGAACGGCGCGGGGGTGGCTCAGAAGATGAGCGTGGCCCTAGATCACCCTATGGTTGAGAAATGATATCACCCATCATAGACAGGGTACCTGATATGTATGACTCCATCTTTCCAAGATCCTTAGCATAATAGGGTTTTATCATATTAGTTTTGAAAAGGAGAGGGTCTTCTTGCCAATAAAAATTTTGATTATGACGAGAACCTTCACAATTGGTGCTGCAATGGTGAGGGCTACCATTGCAACTTGATTCCTGACTGCATGAAATGTCTTTACAGTGTATACCCTAGGGAGGACCTTCAAGGTGGGCTACAGTGAGGGGAGGACCTTCTTGGCGCTTGATGTCTCTGAGGGGAGGACCTTCTCGATGACTGCTATGATGACAAGGACTACTATCACAACTCGATACTTGGATGTACGGAGAATTTCTATAGTATACATCATGGGGAAGGCCTTCAGGATGTATTGAAATGAGGGGAGGACCTTCTCATTTCTTGATGTTACTATGGGTAAGGCCTTCATAGAAACCACCATTATGGGGAGGTCCTTTGAAATTATTGTCATCATGGCGAGGACTACCATCGTGACATGACGTCCGATAGTAGAGAGAAGCATATCTGCAGCGTATACCCTAGGGAGGACCATCAGGGTGGATGATAGAAAGGGGAGGACCTTATTTCTGCCTAATATTCAGGTCAAGGGGAGGGCTACCTTGATGCGTATAAGGAGATAGGATCTCATGATTGATCATTTCTAGCCCACAGAGTGATCCCACATGGGTGCTCTGGGGAGGACCTTCAGAGCTTCTTATAGCGATATTGTGGGGAGGGCCTTCACAACTACTACTGTCATTTCCATAATTTGGTAATGGAATGAAAGGTTCTAGATCCTTTATTGATATATGTTCGAGGGATTCAAGAACCACAACTTCCAATAGAGCAGGATCATGTATGTGCTCTTCATTTTCTGGTTACCTTTAGCACATTTTATTTTTGAGCGCTCTCTTGTGAGTAACTAGGGTCGCCTACTGTTGGTAACGACCTTCATATATGGGTCCCAATCTTTTTGGGTCCTGTGATTCCACTGGGATACACCTACGGGCATCTTGAGTTTTGGAAAGAATATATGCCTGCCCTGGAGTAGACACCACATTGGACCGACATCCCCCAGTTGGAACGAGTATTTGTTCTTGATTTGATTGTCTGTGTATTGTGGGATATTTCCATCGACCCTCTTGGACTAGAGTAGGCATGCATAACTACTCCAGAGTGACTGACCCATTTTGTGAGTAAGTCATTCCGTTCAAGGAAACCAGGTTATGGGCTTGGTTTCCCACCTTTTCTGCCGATGCAATGATATATTGACATGTTTGGAGGATATGGCCTGAAATCGATGTCTGATATTCCATCATTTCCAGGATTTGATGAGATACATATTTGGATAGAACGGGTATGAAGTCCCATTCTGATGTCGGAGCAGGAGTTCAATCCTACTCTAGTCCCCCATAGGTTTCCAATAGATACTAGCAGTTCTCCTATGCCGGGATAGAGGAACAAGTCTTCTACTGGTTGTCTTCTATGGTTTCCATCATATTTGACTGGTGGGATTCATATTCACAAGAATGGATTTTCATCTACTCATTTTTCGCTGTATTTATCTCACAATATTTATAATCATTCATAGGAATTTTACTCTACCCATATTTGGTTGTTGTCCTATTTGAATGACGGGCTTGATACGTGTTAGTAGGTATTTGTGCCTACGTATGGGTAGTTTTCGTCATATTTGGATGAATAGATTCTTGTGCATCGGTAAATATCTACATCTGAATGCAGTTTTCCACTCTCTATGCATGGTGGGAACAGAGAGAACTAGTAAGAATGTGAACGTGATCATGTCTTGCCACCCTATTTCTGTGGTGGGCTTGAGTAGAGGGGGTAGAGTTGTGTGTATTCCTGTTGAATGCCACCATGATGGTACGACAGAGCTGCTCCTTAGGAACTAGGGTGATATCTTGTTCCTGATTATATATTTTATACCCTTTTCGGGTATGCCGAGGGGCTTGGGTCTTCTGGACTTCAGTAGGTTCCCTCAGTATAAGGTCCTCTTTAGCGTGAGGAGACTTGGTCGCCCGGTGTCAGCGGTGACGCTCTCTAGAAAGGGCCCTTGAGTAGGAATCCCATGAAGTTGAGATGATTTTGTCAGCATTGACTTCATCTTCCTCCCTAATATAAGTGATGTAATCATTGTCACGTTTTGGGGATAGGCTCCTAAAATGGTTTGAGACGACCAAAAGGGTCACCTTGTGCTAGGGCGCCAGCCACGGATGAGGAGGTGAATGTGAGCGTTCACCGACTAGAGGGATTGTCTCATTGAATCCATCACGGGGAGAGTACAATTTCAGTGGTATTCTTTTATCATCATGTTGGATACCTAGTGTTGAAGACGCTGGGTAGACGAGGGGGTCCTACTCTTCATCAGGGCCCCGACCGCCTGTGGGGTTGCAGAGGCACATGTCTGAATTGGTCATCGGGATGTCATTTGGATTGAATATTTCTCTACGGGAAAGTGAAATATATATATATATATATGACATACAGACCACAAAACCCAATCAAAGTAGCATTTTCTTGAAAATATGCATATTTGGTGATTTAGCTTGGCCCCCTCCCCTCGATTTTTAGGCGAAGGGGCTTGAGTGGGGTAAGGCCACCACCTTGGATAAGGATTCATGTTGGGTTCACCATTTTTGTTTGAACCCAAGGTGAACGCATTTGGGGTGATTACAAAATGGTCCGATGAGAATAATCATCTATCTATTATTGTAGATAGTTTTACGTCACCATATTTATTTCAACCCAATCTGTGTCATCATCTTTCAAATGAGGATTGGATTAACCCTGTGGGGAATAGGAAGTTTTATCCATTCTATATTTCAAGGGGTTTTCTACAGTCAAATGGTCCCAGTGGGTGATTTAATGGGGTCAAGTACTTGTGCAATCGGTCCTCTTAGGATATAACTTCCTCAGATGGTCTCCAACGGGTTTTTTCATGGATCCAGAAACACCAAAAGGTCTTGGTATCCATGATTAATTGGCCTTCGTTCCAAATTTAGGCATTCATTGGATGATTATTTGTCCAATTACACTTAAGGAATCCATTGGTCTATAGGATGGGAAGTCGGGATCATCACACCCTTTTTTGGAGGGGGCAGTTATTTCCTATTCTGGGACACTCCTATATATTTAATTCATGTTCATACAATTATGAATCCTTGGTTCATTCTAGAAGAGTGTGTTCATGAGCTACCCCTGGTTTGTAGGATCATCATAGTTATACATGGATTTCATGCTATAGAGGTAATGCTGACTTAAGACATACAATAAAGCACTATGGAGTTTATATTCATCCAGGGGGGACAGAAGGTGAGTTGATGTTGGGATCGGACCCATAAGATGGGTTTCCTATATATTATTGGGAGAGGAATAAGAACCCACGTAATTCCAATGAGTTGGGCATTACACATGGAAGCTTCCCATCTGGGGGGACATTGTTGGGTGGCCCCTTTTGGAAGGAAACCCCTTTGATCTTGGGCCTTTTAGAAGGCATCCTACGTATCCTGATTTGATTAGGAATCAGAGTTCTCATAGTACAGAATACATGGGGCTTATGCATTGAATCTTCCCACTTGATGGGACATGGTTGGGTAACCCATTTTGGAAGGGAACCCTTTTGATCGCAGTCCTTCAAGAAGGTGTCCTACGTATCCTGTTTTGATCAGGAATCAGAGTTCTCATAGTTCATAAGAGCTGGGGATTATGCATGGAATCTTCCCACTTGTGGGGACATGGTTTGGTATACCTTATTGGAAGCGAATCCTTTTTAGTTCTCGCCTTCAAGTAGGCGTCCTACATATACTGGTTTGATTAGTAATTAGAGTTCTCGTAGTTCAGAATTGTATGGATTTTGTGATCATCACAAATATCTAAGACCGAATGAGTCATGATCAGTGTGAGAAACAAGAGTACGTGAGATATCTAGCCAACCACACACCACCTCTCCTGCTAATGGGAGAGGACAGGCCTATGGAGGAAGAGGTTGGGTCAACCGTGGATGAGGGTGTGAAATGATGAACCTTTTAATGTGAGATGACATTAAAGGTCATGCGGCTTGGACTTCAGGAGATTGGGGAATTACCTTAGTGAGAGTTCCCCATAACGTGTTATGTGAAAGGGGAGGAGTGTCAACATCATCACAAGGAGAAGCAAAAATAACTCCTTCAACTGATCACCATTCCTCATTTAATGTAAAGGCAAGTGATAACCCTTAATCCCTAGAATGGTGAAGTTCACGTTAGCATCCCAAGGTTGGAATCCGGGTTACCATGGGAATTTAGATTTACAAACATCCCTGGAGTCTGAACCACTGTGGGGAGTGCCTTCGTGACTCCGCTTACCATGGGTATGTAGACACAAATGAGAACACTGATGCATCCAATGATCTGATCATACAGGTCTTGTGGATTTGGTGGAGGCTTTGGCCTGATATCAGGGGACTGGTTCACAGAGGGGATATGAAGGACCAGACAACAATAGAGGGGCAAGGTTGGAGCCATAGGAAATAATACCCAAAGACACCCCATTCCACATATTGTTTTCTTATGCAGGATGGGGGGAGATCCGCACACCATAGTGGTATGAGGGTAGAGGGGTTGTCCGCGTTCCAAAGCAGTACATGGCCTTGGGAATGGACCACTAGGCACCACAGTGGTACACAGTCCTGAATATAGTCCATCATGCCACTTTGGGTTTCATCCATATACAGTGCAGTACGCAGCACCAGGTCAAATGTGCATAGCGATACACTACGCAGAACACCATATCAAAGGAGGGTCATGGGGATTATTGTTCTCAGCGAGTTCATCCAAAATAAATATGTTTTTCTCGAGTTCACCAATTAGGTTCTCAGTTCTCTTATAATTATTAGGTTCCTACATTTTATTGTTTATGGATTTTTGTACCTATGGAAAATGTGGTTTTCAATTCAGGCTTTATCAATGATTTAAGACTGAAGTCTAAATCCTCTACAAATTATATCTTCCAACCTCTGGGGTCCCCTTGGTTCTTTCTTCATCTGTCCCCTCTCAATTCCTTCTATTCTCCTTTTATATAGCATTGAGTCAATTGTATCTTTGGGAATGTGGAACCATTTGAAGAAGCCCATGAATTTATCTTGACCCTTGGAAGATTCGTTCAACCTGAGTTTGCGGAGGCTGTGGTTCATGAGTCATGGTTCGCAGAACCCTAGTAGTTTCCTTCCTCCGCGAACTACTGAGTTCTCTGGTCGGTATGTGGATGGAATTTTCATGCTTTATTACCTTAGAAATGTGGTTTCAAGTCAACTTGGTTCGTTTTCTATCACTCTGTGGGCTAGCACCTCGTTGGTTGTTTCGTGTACTAGTGGTTCACAGTTCATATGGTCTGCAAACCCTTCCTGGTGATGGTACATGGGTCACTTAAAATTCTTTGAAAATTTTAATTCCTTCATGTTTCCTCCTAATTTTGCAACTCAATTTGAGTCCATTCACTATATCGGACTCGTAGGAATGCTTTCTTCCTTCCAGAAAGTGACTGTGGGAGTATTTTATTCCCTTTGAGAACTTTTCAGGACCCTATAGAGTGGAGGTGTTCAATTTTTATTTAAAGGTTTGATATGTAAGTACCTTTCCTTTATGAATTCTTCTTTATTAGACTCTTCTCCCTAGTAAAGCATGTAGTCATTGGGGCATCCATGTATCCTTTTATAATCAAGTCCATTTTTGTTGATGTTTTTTTCATCTCATAGAATGATGCAGGTATCTTATCTTCACTAAATGAATCATGAATAAAATATAAAATCATAGAAATTTATTATTTATTAATTACATAGAGACACTTTACATAATAAAACATAAGTATAAAATAAAACTTTAATACATGGCACAACCTTCATATAGTTCTTGTGGTTTGCCTTTAACAAATTCATAAAATTCATTTTTTTGGTCATTGAAGTTCTGAGCTAGATTAACCTGATCAAGATCAATTAAAGTTTCGATTGATTGATTAAAATCTTGTAAATTTTATCCCCCAATCACAAATTCATCATTTATCAAGTTTCAAACTAAATTCTCCTTTGGAATGTCACTTTGTGTTTTGTTGATAGGATTATCATTATTTTGAATTTCCATAACATTTGATTCACCATGTGAAATCCAACATACAAATTGATTTGGAAACTATTACAATATCAAGTTCTCATATACTTCATTTTTATTCAATAATTTCATGAATTTACAATCTGAACATAAACATTTTATTTTACCATCCACAGATCAGTTTTCAATTACATAATCTAAAAATTATTCCAAATCCTTGACATACTGAGGTGTGTTTTGAGTTAAATTAATCTAAATTATATGCATAGGTATTATGTTTTTACTCTTTTCCCTATACATTCATATCTAAAGATACAAATGTTTAATTAAACAATTACAATCAATTTTAACATCACTGAATTTCTTCACTGACCAATGTAGGGTCTTTATTCAATAGAAAAATAATTTAATATGAAAATGTTTTAATTTTACATGAATAATATTAACAACATAAATGAATAAATATTACCCTCCACAATAATGGTTCATATATCATGTAAGAAGGTTACTGAGGCAAGAAAAGGATAAAAAATAGAGTAGAGGTCGGTGATACAATCCTAGCAATATCCGACTCCGAGTGAATTTGGGGAAATCAAGGAGGGAGGTAGGAGTACATGGTAGTGGGGAATTAGATAGGGATATAAATTCATTGAGGGTGGTGGTCTCTAAGAAATATGTAATATGGGTTGTCTTCTCTAGATAAGATTTATCTAGGGGTGTCATTTTGGTCGTTGTTGAGGGAGGGGGCATCGACGTTGAGGGAGTGGGAGTCAGCTATTGGCATTGAGGGACGGGTGCTCGGGGGGGGGGGGGGGTCGGGGCTATGGAGTGGGGTGGATGTGGGGGAGGGGGGAATGTTAATCATGATTTTTAAAAGTATTTATTGGAATTTTTATTACAAATATCACTAAATATAATTATTAGAGGTGATTTTGTAAGCCTCTGTTATATTTTATATAATATAAAAATACTAATTAGAAGTAGTTATGGGGAAAAACTCTAATAAACTACTGCTAAAGCCCCATTTTTTTGTTTTGATGTTATCTTCTAATTTATTTATATCATCCATGACATAGACTACATTAACCGTGAAATAGTTTTTATCTTCAACATATTATTATTTTAAAGGATCCAATCAACCTTATGGTTCTCCAAATCCTTCATAAACACTCTAGGGACATCTATGTAAACTTATGTGAAAATATAATCAATAAATTAATTAATCATTGGATAAATTCTCTAATTAACTAGTGGTCAATGATGAATACAACACCAAAACAACCCTTTGATGTAACAATCTCTTTTAATGTTTTTCCAGCACTACCATAAGTCCACCTTCCAAAGAATTTCAAGAATTTCAAGTTTATTATTTTGTATCTCAAATACAACACTAAATCTAAGAAAATAATAATATTATTCATCATAAACTCTAATAAATTTTAAACCATACCTCAATATAAGAAACAATAGTGATTATTTTGAATCAAGTAATTTCATTAAAAACTATAACTCAATATAAATATTGTTTTGGATAAAATAGTATTTTATTTGTGTGAAAATTATATGATCAATGAATTAAAGGGGTAGGGGAAGCATTCCTATGAATGAATTTTGAATTTCTATCAAGGATAATCCAATGGAAAACCACAGGTGTGTTTTCACCAGATGAAAAAACTAATCTATATCCTTCATGGATCTCTTAAGTAATTCCACTTATATATTTTCATTCACTATAAAAAAAATAGAGGTATTAATGGTTTTTTATTTGATAATAGTGGTGGTTTAAACCACTACAAAATAATTTAGTTGTAGTCTGAAAACCGCCACTAATTTCATGGTAGACAATCATTTAGCGGTGGTTTTCTTTTTTAGCATCGGTTTTCATGTGTCATTTTTTGAGAATTTTGTAGCAGTTTTTATTTCATTTAATGATGTTTTTTAAAATTCATCCAAAATTAAAATATATGAAATGAAAATAACTTCCACTACATACATTATCATCAGTTTATGATAACCACATATAAATAAATTCATTAAAATATATTTAGTAGTAGTTATCATAAACTGTCTCTAAATATATTTTTAATTTTTTTTAAATATTTAATAAAAAATATTAATTTAAAAACTCTTACTATAATAAACTCATCATACATACACCATCATAAATCCAAAATCATATATATACAACTCCATTCACCATAGCTTAAGTCAACTCATAACCTCAATCAACCCATAACCTCAATCTCCAATATAAACATATAAAATATTCCCACCAACAATAACAACTTATGGCTAATATATGGTCATCCTATGACCTCAGCTACATCCATCTACCTCCACATCGTGTCATCAACGGGAACCGACCACATCATGTCATCAACTGTAAAAAAAAGATATAAATTAGAATTGAACATAATAAAATAAGAATTATAGTAGAATCATTAATAATATTTAAACATACCAAAAAAACTAAGAACCCTCATGAATAACTTCTAAAGAATGTTATGGATTAGAATGGTTAGGATCCTGCCTACTATTGGCATGTATCACCTATAATAAAAACTAGAAAATTTAAGAAATGAAATGTGAAAGAGAATAGACATAGAATATATTTTTAATATTACACACAACATTTTATAACTTGTTAATAAAATATAATAAATTTTAACATAAAACAAATAACAAATAATTTAACACACTTTGAAAACCAACCCTTACATATTTAAGATATGATTAAACTCTTGGAACTTTAAAGGGATAAGTATATAACAATCTAATAGATTTTTAAATCGATGTGCAATGTGCATGCAATTTACTTAATAAAACAAATTAAAAGACTTTGATATGGAAGCATGTCTTGTATTTCAAAAATAATTCAACGGTGGTTTTCCCATGATTTCACATCAATTTGAGGTTGTTTTCTATAGTTTTTATTATTACATGCACACTTTAGTGTTTTAAAAAATTAAAAAGGAATTTATAGGAATCCTAGGAAAAATATAAATCAGAATGACATGTCATCAGTTACTATATTTCAAAAATAAATTTATTTTAATTTTCCTATGATTTTATGGCCAACTGACATTGTTTTCCAAGTAATGACCCCCTGATACATGTTTTCAAATCTTTTGGTATCTTGAAAATCTATTAATTATTTCATTAGAAGTAAAATGTATGTTATATGGACATGTTTTCTATGTTTACATATCAAAAATAATTCAAATGTGGTTTTTCCAGGGTTTCACATCAATATAAGGTCATTTTCTATGGTTTTTTCCATCACAAGCACATTTTAGTGTTTTAAAACACTTAAAAGGTGTTTTTGAGAATCCTAGAAAAACCAAAAATTGGAATGGAATGCCATAATTTCCTAAATTTAAAAAATAAATCTACGATAATTTTACTATGATTTCATAGCCATACTATGTTTTATTCATAGTTTTGATCCCCAAACATAAGTTTTTAAAGACTTTAGATTCTTTAAAATCTGCTTATTAAGTCATTTTGAGCACACCACATGTCAGATGGATGTGTTGTCTACACGTACATATAAAAAATAATTAAATGGTGGTTGTAATATGATTTGACATTAATTTTAGGTTGTTTTATTTTATTTTGATATCTACACACACATTTTATTTTATTTAAACACTAACGTTTTTATGACCATCCCAGGAAAATCATTACCTACAATGACATGTCATTGGTTTATACATTTTACAAATAAATCTATGTTCACTTTCCTATAATTTCATAGCTATATATTGTTGTTTTTGTAGTTTTGATCCCCTAACACCTGTTTTTAAAGATTTTGGTATCTTTAAGAACTAATTATTGGGTCATTCGGAGAACACCATAGGTCAGATGGATGTTTTGTCTACACATACATGTAAAAAATAATTCAATTTTTATTTTTAAATTAAATAACATTAATATAATGTTGTAATCTATTTTTTTACCATTACACACATGTTTTAGTGTTTTAAAACATTAAAACATGTTTATGGGAATCCCAAGAAAAATGAAACTCAAAATGATATGTCGTTGGTTCATACATTTCAAAAATCAACCTAAAGTAATTTTCATCTAATTTTATAGATGCATGACATCACTTTCATAGTTTTGACCCCTTATAAAAGTTTTTAAAGACTTTAATATATTTAAGAACAGCTTATTGATTCATTCCGAGAACACCACACATCTGATGAACATTTTTTCTACATATAAACATAACAAATAATTAAATGGTGGTTTTACATAGTTTTATTTAAATATGGGATTGTTTTCTATGGTTTTGAAAGTTACACGCACATTTTAGTGTTTGAAAACACTAAGAACACATTTACAGGCACACTAGGAAAACCATAACTTGAAATGGAATGTATTTAACACCTAAATTTTAAAAATAATTCTATGGTCATTTTTCTCTGATTTCACAGCCATCTAACATCATTTTCATCATTTTGACCCCCTGAAGCACATTTTTAAAGACTTTGGTATCTATAAAACTACTTAATGAGTCATTCTGAGCACACCACACATCATATAGATGTGTTTGATCTGTAAAAATATTAAAAATATTTAAATGGTGGTTGTAACATGATTTCACATAAATATGAGATCTATTTCTATGTTTTTACCATTACACACATGTTTGAGTGTTTTAAAACACTGAAAATGCATTTATGGGAATCCCTAGAAAACTATAACTTAGAATAAAGTTCCATCAGTTCTTATATTTAAATAATCAATCTATTGTATTATTTCTCTTATTTCACATCCATCCTATATTTGTTTGGTTTTGACCCCCTAACACACATTTTTAAAGACTTTGGTATCTTTAAAACTGTTTATTGAGTCATTCTGAGCACACTGCATGTTTTATGGACATGTTTTCTCCATGTACAAGTCAAAAACAATTCAAAAATACTTTTACCATGATTTCACAAAAATATGAGGTCATTTTATATGGCTTTTACCATTACATGAACATTTTAGTGTTTTAAAGCATTGAAATCATGTTTACAAGCATCTAGGGAAAACTGTAACTCAAAATGATGTTCTATCAGTTACAACATTTAAAAAATAAATCTATAGATTTATCCAATGTTTTCATGATAATTAGACACATGAAGTGAGTGGTACAACTTTAAGTGCATGTATTCAATATAAAAGTGTCATTTTAGCTTAAAACATAAATCACATTGTCAAACTCAGAAAACAATATCATATTGTTTTCAAAATTTAGTAAAATGATCCATAATTAATTTATAATGTATAGTAATTAACCACATGTCAATCATACATATTAATTGTGTGGTATGACTTGAAGTTTGAGTTTTCAAAATAAGTTGCATTTTACTTTATGACACTAGTCACATAGCGAAAAATGATAAAATGAGCATGAATTGTTTTCAAACTTTAGAAAAATTATCTATAATTAATTTTTAATGTGTAGGAATCTAATACATGTCAATATCACAAATGATGTCGTCAATATGACTTGAAGTGTGCATTTTCAAAATAAAAGTATCATCTTAGTTTTTTTCATGGATGTTTTATGTGTTCTTTGAAAATGTGTGAATGATTTATAGAGTTTAGAATTTACCTAGATAGGATGACCTATAACGTTAAATTTTTTCATGAATATCATGCCAATAAACCTCTCAAATATAGAAACTAAATAATTTTATATTGATGACTACCACTGGTCCTATATTTTCTAATGGGATTCATGTTCTTATGCTTCTTCTTTCAACCTTGCAATTTCTCATTGTTCTTTCCAATCAATGTAGCTACTCAAACCTATACTAGGTGTAGTAGTAAATGATTATGATATTGTACCAAAGATAGATGATGGATTAGGGAAATAATCCTTCCCCCGTACATGCCTGGGATGATACTTCCATAAAATTGTTATAACTACATCATTCTGGGATAACAATAATGATTGTGAAAGGTTCACATCTAAGGATTCTTTAATTTTAACCTATTAATGAAACAATATTAACAATTATTTTTTAAATTATATAAACTTCATAATATTTTCTCATTCATAATTTTTTCATTAATTTATAATGTTATTTCATTAATATAAAAATATAATAATGAAAAATAAATTATAACAACAAACACGCCTTAAACTCAATTAAAAGGGGTTGGCTAGATGGTCATTATACTGAAGTTGTTTTGGGAATATAATGTGAACATCCTTAGAAAATATTATGTAAACCTTAATTGATTTAGTAATTAAATAATTCATGGTAATAAATGAAATAAAAAGGAATAATTATAATTTAATTACCATTAAAATTGTTTTTAATGAAGTATAAAACTAATTTAATTTTTTATTAAGGAGTTAGAGAATATATAAAATGAGTCCGGACTCGAGGTAATGGATTTTAATTTAAAACCTTGTTTTAAAGTTTTACATTAAAAATATTTATCCTCCCTTTCCACATTATTCAAATATTTCAAAAAAAATATTATTTACTCTTTCAAGATCTTCTTATGTTCATTTTCATCTACTTTTAACTTTCTTTACAAATTATTAAAAAAAATCTTTTCAAATATTTTACATATGTGTTTATTTTAAATTTTTACAAAAGTGTGAAAAGAACTTTCTCTTATAACATATACCACATGAAAGTATTTTCATGCCATCATTAATGTTATTTTCATTGAATCTTTCTTTACAATTTCCATGGTTATTTTCAAATGAATCCATCTTCTAAATATTTTGGGGAAAATTTGACATTTCTTATGCAGGTTTTTCAATATGAATTTTTATATTGATTATGTATTGTATTTTTATTCATTTCATTAATATAATGATTGTATTGGAATTAGTAAGTGATGGGTGGGGCATGTTATTGCCTCTCAATGAATCAGTAGGTCATATGAGACAAACTCTATTTTTTTACTTACTATATGCCTTACCCATTTATGTATGATATCTTGGCACAAATATTTCATAGTAAGAATATGAAATCCGACATTATGCATTCCATTATTATGAAATTAGTTACTGTTATCCATGATATTATTTACATTTTCCATGGATATATTTAATGTTTATGTTATTAACGGGTTTTTATGAAAATATTTTAATTTCATACGGTAATCTAATGTGTTTATGATTTAAATGAAATTTTATGCTCTTCTATTTGTGGAAAGTTTTTTTTCAAGGAAACATTTTCAAGTTTTTTAAAATATCCCTCATGAATTATGATTTTTTGTTTATTCTTTTTTATGAAATATTTTATGAAAACTTTTGGAAAATATTTGATTTCAAGAGTAAGTATTTATTTTGACCTCAAAGTTTATTATGTGAAAAAAGTAAACATTCTCAATGATTTTAATGTTCTCACTTGACTATCAGATTTCCGTTATTTTATATCCCCTAGTGAGATTTGTTTTTCTCATCCCACATTTTCAAATGTTTTTAAAAAGGATTAAGGATGAGTATGAACTATAGAAAGTATTGTGTTTCTATTATATTGTTTTATATTAAAATAAAAAAATGTGTTTTGAAAGAAATAGAAGTTTAAATTTAAGAATCATGTTTTTTTTTGAAAATATGGACATTGATTGGAAGTTTCCACTTAGTATTATAAGGATTTAATATGAAACTATTTTTCCAAATTTTCTAAAACCCTAAACCAAAAAGTTCATCAGAATATAAGAAAGTGCAACCCTTTTTATAAATCATGTAATTATGGGTTGTTTAAGTTATGGGGTATTATAATCAAACAAAAATAACTCCATCAAAACTAATATATTTTACCACAACACTTTCTATTTATTTCAATATCTTTATAATTCTATTCTACCATACACACCATCGCTAAACTTCTCTACACAATTCCATATTATACTCTATGAATATCAACCATGGAATAGACTCCATTAATCTTGGAATAAGTTTTCTATTCAACATATTAATCTTTTAAATCCCCAAATAAACTTCATGGTTCTCCACGTCTTTCATAAACACTCCAGGTACATCTATGTGCACTTATATTTAAATCTAATCATTCACTTAATTCTTAATTGGTTTTATTACCTAATACAACGGTGGATTCCAAATATCGAATCCATTTTTCCAAATTCCATTCCTATAAGTGAAAAAAATTAATTTAAAATTAATCCCACAGACGTGATGAGAAAGATGGTTTTCAAAAATAAAATGTTCAAAAGTTTAAAAGGTTTTTATATCAAAATTAAATATAAAAATAATTCCAATGAACTAAATTGGATTTATATATATGTAATTTAACTATTTTTTTAAAACCACCTCAAAAAAATATATAAGTTTTTAAGATTATTTTAAATAAAAAACAATTCTTAACAAAAACCAGTATTTTCACTACTCATTAAAAAAAATCACCCTTTAAAATAATTATAAAAAATTCACCCTAAGATAATTTTGATATGAACATTTAAAAAATTAACTTTATTTTTTCAATTTTTTGTTATAAAAGTTTCAAATATTAGTTTTAAAATAAGTGTGTAAAATGAAACAAAACTTCTTTCTACAAATATAAAGTTTTAAGCATAAAATTAGATTTATTCTTATTTATTATCTAGAAAACAAATAAGATGAATATTAAAATTTTGATTGAATATATAATATATATATCATTAAAATAATTCACCTGAAGTTATTTGTTTAATTAGTTGATCTAAAACAAATCTGTGCACATTTTTTTCAGAAAAATATTTCCATTATTTTCAAATAGTTTTTATTTTCATTTATAATTAATTGGTCACCAAAGAATTCATTATTTTAAAATTTTTAAACCATATATTTTCATAATTTAGTTAATCCTATTCATACCCTCTATTCCAAAATCTAGGTCATAACTATCATATTAAATAATTATATTTTAATAGTATGACACATTTTCTTGAAACTTCGTGTTGTGTGTAATGCATGCTACACCCAGTGTTATGTGTAACACAAGCTAAAATAATTGTTGAATTTAATTAAGGATAAAATTAGTATTTTTTGTGTTGAAAAATATTGGAAATATTAAATTTATTTGAAAAATATATTTCACAAAATATCAGGGTGTTACAAGAAAGTTCTTTTGAAATACATGCACTGCAAGTTGTAAATGGTTGAACTTTATTCAAAGAGTAATGGTTATTTCAATGACCTTCTCTATGAAATTTAATTAAAAATGGTGAAATACTTGATATAAATTATCTCAATAGTAGATGTGGCATTCGGGTAGATGTATAACCAATTCTGGAAGATGTTCTAGTTGGATTCAAATGTCTAAGAAGATTTTTAAAACTCTTCCCTCCAAAAGTAAATTTATAAAGTAACTTCTTAAAAATATCAACCTTAGACTTTGTTTTAACTACCTATTTCTAATTATTATAAGTTTAATAAGAAATATATTTACCATCCAACTCTGAATTAAGTTTATAAATCAGAATCCAAGATTTATCAACCTTGACCTTAGCTTCTGTATACTTATTAAAAAGTCTCTGGTAAGTATCCTCAACATTCCTTACATAAATTCCCATTTATTCATATGATAGTGATACCTCATCCTCATTATACTAAGTATATTAATATATATAATTTAATGAAAAATTCATAAGTTAATTTTTAGTAACCATTCCCATGAAACACAACTTGTTCTGTGAAGTTTTCACTTAAAATCCAGTTATTCTATGACTTTCATCACTATCTGTATCACATCAATTGGTTTATAAATCCTAACTGGCACTCAAATTTTCATCATTAGATTTCAAAATTTTCTTTCTTTTCCATTTAAAAAATATTAAAAATCATTATATTTATTATTTAATGTAGGACATTGTAGTCTAATATGCACTGGCTTCAAATAGTCATAACAAATAAAATCTGAAGAATCCACTATTCTTCAAGATTTTTCACAAATGTCATTACTATCATATGGAATATTATAGTTCCAAAAATTATTCTTTGAAAACATCTTCCAAGCCATTAAATCAACCTCACCTTCAATCAGTTTTGAACTACTATAATTCATACAATAATTAGAAACATTTTTTAAGTACGTGACTTAGGGTTAGTATCTTAAAAAGTAATAGAACAAAACACAACTCCACCATTATTACATAGTTCCTTATATTCATCACATTTTAATTTATTATCATACTAAATTAAATTTCGGATAAGATCATCAAGACTTATCTTTATAAATTTTTGTGTATCATCAATTTTTGTTTTCTTATACTCTCACTCCTTCAGAAGTATATCAATAATTTTATCCAAAATATTCTCATCTTTAATCTTCTTATCATCAAGAGATTTTAGTCCATTCACAATAGTCATAAAACATTTATGCATATGAGTCACAAACTCTCCTGGAAGAAAATAAAAATCTTGAAAATACATACTTAGTATATCCCTTCTGGTCTCCAAGACGTAAAAAGTACCAAAGTAAATCATATCCAGCATTATCTAAATTCTATTAGTCACCTCTAAAGAAGATATATTATTTTAAATATTATTCATAATTGAATAATGAAAATTATTTTTGAATTTACATTTCCCTTGATATTCAACCCTCTCCTCATGAGTAAATTTCAAAATTTTCTTCTCTGAAATATTATGATTCAAAACCATCATTTGATAATTGTCTACAAAAATTTTAATCACAACAGTATTCACCTGATCTCACCAATACTCATAATATACATCTTAAAAAAATTTAAGATGGGTCAGATTAAAGTTCTTTAAAGTTATTGTTGGTAAAACCTTACATAATAAAATAAAATTTCCTCTAATATATGTTAGTGTAAATAAAAAATAGATTAAGGCTATGATACCAAATGTTGTCCCAGATATCGTAACTTTAAGTGGGGTTTAATTGTAGTTTAAAAAAATGGAAATTTTTCCACTCCAGAAATTCTATAGTCCAGATGATAAAAATTTCAAACTGAATTGAGCAACAATAATAATAAATGTAGAAGAAATTAAATAACTAAAAATGTAACACTTAATTATGGGAAATAAACCAATCAGAAAAATAAAAATATTTAATGAAAATAATATAAAAATGTTTCAGATGACAATACATAAATTCCTTTAAAATATTTTATGAAGCAATATCAACTATCCCAATCAAAGGAACTATTTTTTTTTAATCCAAATCCATAAGAGGATCAGTACCCTAATCCAAGGGATACAAGTTTTGATACCCTAAAATGTTATCAATCTATTTTATTAGAAGATACAAGTCTAAATCTGTACTTCTTCAACATATATCGGCAACATCAAGCTCTATCCCTGAGCTCTTATTTGATCACACTGATCAGTAGTAAGTTTTTCTCTTTGGACTTCATCGAAATAAACATTTGTAAGCACATATATTCTTATCCAAAAAATATTTTTGATCAGATATAATTATAGAAAAATGATTATAACCAGAAATATTTGATCCTTTGTAATCAATTCATCATAAATGAAAGCTCTATGAAACACTCTGAAAGAAAATTATAAATGAAATATCTCAAAATCAGTGAGATAGTGAACAACTCTAATGTAATCAACTTTTTTAGAATCTATTTTTTAATGTTTCAATATCAATTTATGAAACATAGGTTAAAAAAACCCCAATGATAAACTTTTAGTTCTTTGAGTATTATAAAAAATGAGAAAGCTTCAACATTATCCTTTATTTAATGTAGTTTAGGTGTCATCATCATGTTCACAAAATTGAATGGCTCAGAATAATCTCACTGTAACAATGTGATATGAAATTTAAATATGATGGGTTTTTTTGTTTATTATATAAATTTTTACGCTAGAAGAAACCCTTGAAATTCTCTATCAATATTCAACTGAACCAACATGGACACGAAGAACCTGAATATAGTGTTCATGTACTATTGATTAATCCATATTTTACTCTTTTATGTACACTTGATAGTGATCACCTAAGAGATAATCATACGCCTCCTACCTATGAGGTATTTACATTGGCCTTAAGATCCAAATTTGTAATGATAGGATTCTTGATCACCAATGGGGTTCTAGAACCTTCTCCATGGAAATAAACCATGATCAAGGTTGAAGAGAGTTTTGGATTTAAATTACAATATCACATCCCTTTTATAGGAACTCTATAAGCTCTTTATTAAAAGAAGGGATAGAGCATCAGCTTCCATGCAATGAAAGTCGAGCATTACTTCTTGTTGTGGTAACATTCACTAAACTCATTATTGGATATGAAAATCCATAAATGAATCAACTTATGATTCATAACCGATATAAACCATGTAGGAGACATGACATTGACACATGCACTTGAACCCTATATTTTGTTCTAATTATATGATACAATATGGGAAAACATAAGCATATCATGATTCATTACGATATAAGAATATTATAGTACATGACTTGGGTATTTTGTAAATTATGAAATACCCTTATTTTAGTTCATATCCAATAAACTTTGTATATAAAACTTAGACAAAAAATTATAAGTCAAATAAAATATAAAATGAAGTGTATTTTGATTTTCAAAATAATCTATATGGAAGAAATCATTTAGGAAATGATTCAATAACTCCCAATGGTGGTCGCATGTTTTAATCCCCGACAAATAATCAAAACCCTAGTAGCAATATTTAATAATGAATATTATATTATTTTTATTTAATATGAAATATTATCATTATAACATTAATTAAATAATAACATCCAACATTAAATAATCACCATCGTTATTTTCATTATTAGGAATATTTTTTATTTCTAAAATAAAACAATTGAAAGTTATATTACTTAAATAATAATATTTTATTATTATAATTATATCAATTATCTATGGTGTGATTAAAAGGAAAATTACCATATATTTATAATCTCTAATATTGGTTCATAATAGCATCCCTAAATTTTTATAAATAAAAAATACTACTACTACAACAACCCATAGTAATAATATATTAAATTATCAAATTTTAAGTCTTTAAGAATCAATTGATATAAATAATATTATGTATAATTAATTTTTTTTAATAAAAAATTTATTGACATTGGTATTCACTTTATCCTGAATTGTGATGAATTTAATCATAGATTCATCATCCAAGAAGAAAAATATACCAATAAATTGTTCAAAAAAGCATTATATGTGATGTTGGATTTAAAAATAGTTATTTATAAGAACATCATTATGATGATATTTTTTGTAAAATGAAAATAACATTGTTTCAGTTAACACTTATCCCTTTAATTTTTTTATTTAAAAACATATAAAAAAAATAAAAATATTATTAAATTCGTTTATTTTAATTATATAGATTGTGATTGAAAATATTTATATTCGCAAACTATAATATAAAACTTGATATTACAATAAGTTTCTATTAAATTAATTCAGTTAGAGTTAGTAAAATTTCTTTATGATACTTGAAATCATTCAATTAATTTTTTAATAATTTATTAGCTAAGTATTTTAAAATAATTATTTTGGGGTGGCAGGGTGACATTAATAAGGAATAGTTGGGTGAGGTACATAATGTACTATAATCCCTACTTCTCTTTGGTGCTAATCTATAACATCAAAAATGATGGAGATATGATGGTGGTGTGGAGCATGATGGCCACTGAGGGGTGTGTGAGGGTGATTTGGAACTGGGGCCATAACCAGGAGATCAAAGTGTCCCTAAACTAGAACAATTCAATCTCTTTTAAGGTCTCTACCAATGATATCCAAACATAGACCACTATTTGACTCTTTTATGAGCTGTGGTAGTATAGATAGTCTGCCAAAATCTCCTAAAAAATTTGGGTTTAATATTTTCATGACTGATCCATCCATGATATCTAAAATTCCATTCATTCATAACTTGGATGATATCTCAAATTCTAAATAAATAAATTTTCAAGAAAAATTTCATATTACTACTATTTTTTTGGATAACATAAATTTCTATCCAATCCATTCATGGCATCATAACATCTAGAATCAATAAGGATATTCATTTTCAAGATTTTCATTTCCTTAAACTATATATTTTTTGTATCTTCATAAATCTTTTTTATATTAAATTTGATGTCCTAGAACCACCTTCTTTATATTTTAGATTATGTGTATATATAGACTTGAATATTAATAAATAACTTATAACATATTGATATTTATTATAAAAACCTTAATTTGATAATATCCTAAAGTATATATCACATTGAAAATATCCACAAACTATTATCTTCTATGATGAGAACCTTGATATGCAATGATGATGTTTTTAAATTGAGTAATATGGTCGTATGATATCATCTCAAGGGACACAAATGATGAATACTATAAAGTGTGATAACTCATAATAGTATGTGACTTCATCTTCTAAATTTTACACTTAGTAATCTCAAAGATGGAAGATTATGAGAAGTGTGTAGTGTCATGTGCATGTGTGGGTGTGAAAATTGGTGTTTTTAAGTTTGGTGTTTAGGAAGTTTTGAGAACTATGAATTAGAATCAAAATTTCAGGGTTGAACACTTCCAAATGATGTTTTTAGACTTTGTATGGGGATCAGAGAATTTGAGTGGTTGATGAATCCAAACTTATAATAGAACCATCAACCAGCTAGTGGATTCCACCACCTCACCAGTGGCTGATGAAGCCAAACATATAATATCCTAAAGTATTATTCTATATGTTATGATGCCATGAATGGATTGGTCGTTTTTTATTGATTCAAGGTATATATTTTCCTCAGTTGGTTCCTGATCCTCTATTTCTCAATTATTCCCTAATTTTGGTTTTAAGGTTTATGGATTTGATTCTAATTCCACCATATCATGGGGGAATTTTTTGTTTCACATGGGTATTCTATTTAGCGTAGCTAAGGGATGTCCTTAAATGATTTTTAGTTTCCACCATTCTGTTTTCGTCAAAGGTGAATCATCATATGATTTTTTCAAGGGTTACCATTTGAATTAAATTAAATTTTAAATTGATTCAGTGTTATTTGAGGTTTTTTTCTTAGTATTTTATTAGGTATGTGATATGTTCCCTTGGTGTGTTGTTGGATGTGGTTACTATGCAGTGATGAAATTCTATGAGAAATTGGGCATTATTCCTTTTTGATTAAAATGGATTAATTAAATATTAATGGTTAAAATTAATTATTTTTTATTCCTCGATGTGTTGTAGGTTCCCATGAGCATAGGCAGTGACCAGAGTAGCCAAGGAAAATTTTGGTGAGTCCAGACAGTGAGTTTTCAAGCAATGTAAACATGAACATGGCTTTAGAATGAGGTAGGTGGTCCCGATACCTACCATATAGCTTTATGATTTTGATTATGTGGCATGTGTTTTGTAGTATCAACACTTAATTTATTCCCTTTTAGTTAAATTTCTATTTAATTATAATTTAATGTTAAGTTAAATTAAAATGTTTCAACAAATTGTATGCCTTATATGAGAAAACTAAAGTAGATAAGCCATGACGATCGTAGTGCACTAGCATGAATCCTAGATCACCAATGGAAAAGTAATTTACTATTTAAATGTTGTGGATTCCAAAACTCTAAGGGGAGTGACTGATATTGAGGAGACTTAGTGGCCCTAGTGCACAACATGTGACCACCTCTTGAGGCAATCTACCCAAGAGGGCTAGGTGGGACCTTTGAGATACTTGGTGGCTACTAAACTCTTGAGAGGTGAATCCAAACCTAATGTGACTTATTATACATTGAATAGGGGCTTTATATTCCTCTGATATGGAGATGAGTGTGTACTTAAGGGATCTTGACTAGGTGGACCTTAAAAATCCCCTTGCATGCCTTCGAGCTATTAGGTTTTCAAGACGAGTGTAAGATGAGAAATCCTCTTCCACCTGATATGATCAGTCCTAGGGGGACATAACTTGGAGTTGGAATGGTCAAGTGAGTGGAATATCCTAATATAACCATGGACATAAAAATGTCCCAAGTTTCGTCTTTACTGACCATGTTGACATGACACACCCTTATAAGGCCTTGGGGTAATGAGACACTTATGATACTACTAATAGACCTAGTGTCTCCAAGTGACAGGTGTCAACCCAAGAGACCAAACTGAGAGCGGGGAATCCCACTAGAGTGCCTCTATTTTGTTTTGACCACACGGACCAAGTGGGTTATTAGTGATAGATCAACCCTGAGTGGGTTCATTTGAGACGGATAGTGGTGATTTCATATCTTCTGTGGGAAATGAGTCATTTGGTAAGACAATGGGGGATGCAATGAGGTAAGTCTATAGGTAGATATGGTTGTGGGTGTCACCATATAACCTTGGTTTTGTCTTAACCAATAATTCTATGGTGGATAAGGTCAATTAGGAACGTCCCCAACCCCTTATTTATTTTTAATCACTCATGTTTGATTCTGTGAGATGATGGATGCCTCAGGAATATGTCTTCTTTTTTAGGTCATTGTACTTGGCCTGGGGATAGTTATATTACTCCAGGAACTCGATAGTACCCTGGGTACAAGTATATTACCCCATTTGTCTTATATCACATTCCATGGGGATGGCTATATTATCCATGGTAGTCATATGCTCTCTGGATGATCTGAATATGATTATATTTTCCCTATATAGAATTTTGCTTGAGGTGGTTGATATGTGACACAAGAATCAATATATTACCACTATCTGGATAATATCACATTACACGGGGATGGTTATACTACCCATATAAGGCATATACTCTATGAATCACCCAGGATTACCTAGGGATTGGATAGATGGCCCTGTTACTAGGAATAATCATTAAAATATGATCAGAGAGACCTCAACACTAGTTGGAGGAGGTATGGTCGTTCAGGGTCATATGCTTGATGATCGATGAATGGTTATTGTGTATGGACCAGGTTTATTGTGCATGACCTTGGGGGTAGTGTTGATACTGTGGAGGTGCGATCATCATTGCATGCATAGAGAAATTTTGGAATCGGGCTGAAGTAGGCATCATTTTTTGTTTATTTATTTTTTATGTTCTTATTATAATTAATTTATTTTGTTAGAATATATTATAGGGACATATCTGAACATTGTTGGTTATATACAATATTGTTCTGGTGGTGTCCTACTGGTTTTTTTACTCACACCATACTGGTGCTACCATTGCACATGGGTACCCATGAAAATATCACATGGTTATTATAGGAACAGGTATGTCTAAGGCTTGGGATCGGGTTTAACATGGTCGAGTAGGTCAGATCGAATAAAATCATAAGATTGAGATGAGGTATGGCTCAAAGTGGTGGTAGATCCTCATGTCATTTTTTCTTTTATTTATGTTTTATATTAATCGTCCCAGTGGGAGATATGTCTCTATTTCATATTTCTGATCATGACCTTTTGAGGTTTATATTGCAACTCATTTCTAATAGAACGCCATATGTTTTACTTCTTATGACTCTTAGTTTATTTAAATTATATGTGATACTTGGTTATTTCCATAGCTATTGTTCATTATGATATAAGGAGTATAGAATCCCCATAGTACCTCTTAAGACTCCCACTACTAATCAGCAGCCTTTGGCATTTGGGGAGGTGCGTCTATGGTTGCATGGGGAACCAGGTTGGGGAGCTAGTCGAGTGGAATATAAGACTAGATGTTATAAAGTGGTATTATATCTTTTTTTATTTTTTTCTTACCATTTCAAGATTTAGTACCTTGGAGATATAGGAATGTTTCGGTGCTTGTGATGAAAACGAACGGGTGCATCATTAACAACATTACTATTAAAATTCCATGTTACTATAGGTGTGGGATTGATGTTATTGTCTTTAACTGTTATGTATATTTTTTATTTTCACTTTGAGTGACACACAAGAGATGTGGGACTTATTATTTATCAGTCATTGTATTTTTTACTCTTTCCCTGTTAGTAAGAGATAGGTTCTAATTTGACACTTTTTTCATAAAGGTGAGAGGCATATTATGCATCATGATTAGGAACATATGATATACATGACATAAAGGGGCCAATTTTTGTGATTTTTTATCATTGAAAACATAGGCTCAGCTGTTGAAATATTTATAAATTGCTGATACAAATTTATACCATATAAGTAATTTGTGACATTCTACTCAGTTGGGATGACTTATATATATATATTACTCTATTGTAAAGTCTTATAGATCCTATGATGAGAAAAATGATGGTGATGAAGGTGGTATGATCCCTTTAAAAAGGGATGAGTAGAGACTCTAAGGGGTCGATAAAGGAATTCAATTTCTTAGTGTCGAACCCATTGGGGGTGAGTATTTTCAATGTTCATTTACTTAAAGTTCAAATAACAACCTATATGGTATTTTTCCCATATAGATTGGAATTATATTTTACTTAACCAAGATAGTTTTCATGGTTTTCCTTGGTACAGATCATCTAGGATAATGTCATTGGTCATAAAAATGATGGTTAATGAGTTTTGGTTCTCAAGGGAATAGTCATGTTGGTGGATACTCAATAAGAGTCGGTCCTAGTGGGTTGATGGTTAGGCATGTGATATCGATTATACGTATGAGAGACCCATGAGTGGGTAGTTGGGCATGTAGATTCCATGATTTTTTTAGATGGATTCATGGATTATTCCTTGTAAGCTATGACCTTGTATGAGTTGCTATGGTATAGATCCTGGTGAGTTTGGGATTATAGGATAAGTGGGTAGAATTAGTAACCGTAGAATATGAATCAGGTTTTTGAGTGAGTTGGTTCTAGTTGTGTTCAAGGGTAACATGTTATAGTGATTATACTTGGATAGTAAGTACCATGATGATAGAAATCATGGGAACATTCTTTCTTTATAAATCAATGAACGAGAGGTGCAATTGAGATGATGGAAAGGGAATGGTTATTCATTTGGGGTTTTATATGAGTAACACCTTGAGTGTTAGTGTTTGGTATGTGAGGAACATATAGTGTTATGGTTTAGAGGATATCTTTAATTGAAAATACCATTCTAGGTCCTAGACTAGTTTGATTTGAATATGCTTCTGAGAATGGTGGGGGCATGGCTAAATTCTTTTGACTTTGGAGCAGCGCCAAATGACAGTTATGCATATGGTTGGCCTCAACATGGAGGGAATGTTGGGACTTTGGATGGGAGAATATGGGATACCCATAGAATGATTATTTGAAATGCCTTGGAGCACGATCAACCTAGTTCGATGATGTGAAACTTGCTGAGTCATGATTTGGGTTTTTGTGATTGGTCACAGAAGAAGCATTTTACCCCTTAGTTTGGATATGATGAAGGTTGTGTGTGTTGGTAACCATAGTTCTTATTGAAACATGGATTAGTGAGATGATAGGTGTGAGATGAGGGGTGAATATTTTTGATGTGAAACTTATGGGTATGAAGTTCTGGGGATCGAGGGAGGATTTTAAATTTTTCCTCCATGGTAGAGGAGACATTAGAAATAGATTGGGTGAAGTGGTATAGTAAATCTAGAAATGGTTAAAGGAAAATGTTCCCTATGATGCCATGAGCGTGGCTCTAGAGGAGTGGAATACATGTTTTATGATGGTTACTATTGAGTTTCTATTGAGGAGTAGTATAAGTGAATTCTTATGGTGGGGAGGATCACCATTGACTATTTCAGGGTTCAAGCCTCACTATGATTTGAAGGAAGGATAAAATTGATGTTGTGATGTAGCTTGGGTATGTGTCGGTTTGGTCATGTCCATTCATCATATTTGAGGATATAAAGGGAATTTTCTATGGTGTTTTGGTTTTTATCAAGTGGAGCAATGACAAAGGCACTCCTATGCTGGGGAACATCATATTGGTTGTGGGTGATATGACCCTATTTGGGAAAGTTCATGGTTTTGGGAGACTAGTTGGTGGATAGTTTTTTTATGGTAATTGGATTCCAATGGATAGGTGGGTGATTGACATAAAAAATTAAATTTTATTTTTGAACAAATTCTAAGTATGGGTTTCATAATTGTGATGGTTTATGACGATTAAAATGTGTTTTGATTGGAGGTGTGTTGTGACTACCAGAGGGCACAATGGTCTTTTCACATGGTTGATGAATCAACTATGAAATTACAATAGAAGTTGGGCATGGGCTCTGGTGGACATATTTGGATTATCCTGGGATATCTCTTGGTATAAAGGCATCATGGTTAAGTGATTTGGGGGATGCATCGGCAGGTGCAGCCGAGTATTTTTTGTATGGCTCAACTGAGGTGGTTCGAAAGGCATTCTCATGTGGAATTTGAAGTGGTGAGTTTCAAACCACATCTATTAGGTAATTTTTGATATGAAAGGTGTATTTCAGGAATTGAAATGAGTGTTTTTAGGTAAATATGGTGTGTTTAAATCTTTTAATGGATGATAGTTATGCATCCATGTTAGTCTGTTTTGGGAATCAAGAACCGATACTAGAGGGTGAATGGTATTTTCACATTTTATCAGGTGTTTCAAGGTGGAGTCCACACTGGTTGAGTTGTTAGAATGCAGGTGCTCTCTTTTGATAGTAAATTCCAATGGTGGAAGCATTATGTCATAAACATTGGTAGTTACAATCCATGTCTTGTGGTGGGGAGAAACATAGGCTTGATGATGTCTTTAGTAACTAATTGATCATGTTTTAGTATGGTAAGGCTCAAGAAAGAATTTTACAGATGTTTCAGCAATGGTTTCTAGTGTTGTCTAAGGTTTTGGTTGTTTGAGAACATTAAATAGAAGGTTTACCTTAGAGTTTCTTTGGGTGTTTAGGAACAGAAAATGAAATTTTGAGAAGGAATTGATGACAAAAGGAGGTCGATATGTATAATTGAATGAAAACCATAACTTCTTGAGAATGAGTAGTTTTATGGTGGGTATTCTGTAGTGACTCGTTCCTGTTTGAGTGTGCAAACTCATAAGGGAATTTAGAGTTTTAACATTTTTTGGTTGGTCTATTTTTAGAATTGGGATTTTGAATTGGATTTTGAGGGTTGTAACACCTAAAAATGATGTTCTTAGGATTATTATGGGGATTAAGAGATTTCCTAGGGTCTTAGTGGAGCCTCGGGAGAGGCCGGGTGGCTATTACAGCTAAAAATATAGCAGAACCACCAACTATCTAGTGGTGTTAGGAAGCATCATATACTACAATATATAGCCACTAGTGACCTAGTGACCTCCACAATCTGGCCTCTAACTTTAAATGGGTTAAAATTTCAATTCACCCCCCTAAACTTTTATAAGGGTTACCCCCACTCCCCACTTCTTATATGCGTGAGCAGGGATCCTATTCTCCCCACCACTTTCTCATCTTACCCTTAGTTGGGATATGATTCTTGGGTGATTTATAGTTATTCAAGGTATTTTTTCAACTCTGTTGGTTCCCTCTACTCAACTTATCCATTATTTTATAATTTTAGTTTTTGGGTTTAGTGATTTGTTTTTAATTCAAAAAGAGCATGTGGAATTGGTTTTTTCTCATGGGGATCCTATTAATAATATATAAGAGACACCCCCATGTGATGTTTGGGTTCTGTCATTATTCATTTAGTCAATGGTGTATCACTGTATGAATTTTTCCAGTTTTTCCTTTTGAATTAAATTAATTTTCCAATTTATTTGTAGTTTTTTGTTGGGGTTTTCACTTGGAGTATGACCAGGTATGTGAAACAAGACCTCAGGGTGTTGTTGGGTGTGCTTTCAGTGAAACTATGAAATTCAGTGAGAAATTGAGAATTATTGCTTTTTAGTTAAAATAGATTAATTAATCATAAATGGTTAAAATTAATTATGTTTGATTACTTGGTGTTTAATAGGTTCCCATGAGTGAAAGCAGTGATTAGAGGAGCCAAGGCTTGATTGAGTGAGACTAGGAAACTGGTTATTGGGTATTGTAAAAATGGAAAGGTCTTCAAAATGAGGTAGGTGGTTTCGGTATAGTACCTATGGATTTATGCTTTTGATTTTGTGGAATGAATTTTGTAGGCTTAACCCCAATGAAATTACCTTTTAGCTAAATGTTTATTCAATTTAAATTAATTTTTAAGTCAAATTGAACTGATTCAAAAAATTTAATCCTTAGACAAGAAGGCCAATGTGACTAGGTTAGGATGGTCCTAGTTTACTGGGGTGATGCTTGGGATGCTTTTGGATGATGAATTAACCACTGAAATGTTGTGGCTTATAGACCTTTGAGGGGATTGACTGAGCATGAAGTGACTTAGTGGCCCTAGTGTAGAGGCCCATTACCGCCTCTTGAGGGTGGAGTGTTGTGACTTGAGATGAATATCCCAAGAGGGATAGGTGGGGCCTTTGAGATACTTGGAGGCTTCTACACCTCTTGAGAGTTGATTCTATACCTAATGTGACTTGTTTTACCATACATAGGGTCTTGATATTCTTCAAAGATGAAGGTGAGTGTGTACTTAGATGACTTTGACCAAGTGGACTTAGAATTCCCCTTGTGTGATTTTGAACCATTATATTTTCATGAAAACAGTGGGGTGAGTGCTCCTCTCCCATCCAATATGATCAAGCCTAGGTGGACAGACCTTGGATGAGTTATAATGGTTGAGTGAGTGAACAAACTTCGTAAGACCACAAACATCGAGATGAATCATGTGTTATCTCTATAGATTATGCCGACATGGATCACCCTTGTGAGGCCTTGAGGTCATGAGACACATTAGATACTTTTGAGATACATATTTTCCCAAAGTGATAGATTTTGACCTAAGGGACAAGACTAATAATGAGGACTCTAAGTGGAGTTACTCCTCTTTTTTTTGATAATAGGAATCCCAATGGGTTCCTAGTAATAGACCAACCCTACGTGTATTCCAATGATATGGGTAATGGAGATTGAAGGTGTTATGTCAGGGACAAGTCATTTGGTAAGACGATGGGGTTGTGATGAGATAAGGTTATGGGTATTGATGGTTGTGGGTGTCACCTAGAACATTGGTTATGTTGTGAGAAGATAAGGCTATAGTGGATGAGGTGGATCAGGCATGCGACTGACCCATTGTTTCTTTTTCACTTAATATTTCTAGATTCCAATGTAAAAGGTTTTGTTCATGATTTAGTCATTTAATCTTATCTTGGGATTGGTTAAGGGAAAATAGCAATGATGCTATCTCCCCGAAAATATCTAATAAATGGGCTTCATAGGGTATGATCCAACTAGTCAATACCATCAATTATTTTATCTCTATCAATTATCCTTTATCCTAACCCTTAATATATACTAATCTTATGATCACTATACAATGACTATATTATCAGTTGTTATGATTCTTAGCGGTCTTTTAAATTTGACATGATATAATTTATAATAGTCTAAAATAACCAAATTAGTTTGTTTTCTAAAACCACATTACATAATAGGTAATTTAATTTAATCATAAAAAGAACATAATTTATAAAAGTTCGGTTCATTAAAATCAACCACATTATACCTATAATAAATTCTAGAGAAATACCATCTCCTAACTGTTAGTAAATTCTTGGAATATTTTAGATGCCTAGGATTAGTGTAGTTCCATGAATAGAAGCCTTACTTATTATAATACTCAATCTTTGATCTACCTACAAAGGAGTATAGTTATGAGGTGTTCTCAATATATGAGATACACCAGAACGTTAAACTATATTTTGAATGTTTAATGATTTCATCCAAGTTTAGAAAACTCGTGAATTAATATAATAACTTGGTTTCATATATCATGATTTAGCATATCCATGATCTTAATCTATATAGAAATAGACAATAATTTTTGGAAATATCAAAGGTGCTCTTCATGAGAAAAATTGGAGAAGGGGTTTTGGCTTGATCTCATGTAGTCAATATCATTAGCCATATTGAGAGTCTATGAGTTATAGGGTTTAAACTAGTTGAATAACATCACAATGATCAAATTCTTCCATCAATATATCATTTATTCTATATTTTTATTATAAATTTAAATTTTAATAACAAAGATAATTCTCTATGAGATATTATTGCTCTATTTCTCCAAGTTGATAAAGATATGAAGCATGAAAATCCTTCTATTATTATGGTGAATAAAAGTAAAGGAAAAGTTAAGATGTTTAAGAATAACTCTGAGTCGAAATATTATTTAAAACACACTTACAAGAAGAGTAGGATCAATGGTCAAGAAATAAAATTATACATTTCCTATTTTAAATGTGGAAAGAAGTTACACTGGAAGAAAAACCTAACCCATAAAAAGAAGATAAGGGAATCTTTTGGAGTATTTTTTATCGACTGAAATTTATCTATGTCTACAAATTGCTAATTGGATACAACATGTGATGTTAATATATTAATTCAAATATAGGAACCAAGTATATTATGAAATACTTCATGTGGTGAGGTGGATCTATTAGAACCCAATAGAGCCAAACTTGCTAGAGTAGCTATTTAATATTACTACCTTAGGTTTTTGAGTTGAATGTTATTGGTTTTCAAAGATTATTATTATGTGTCTTCAACTACCAAAAATGTTATTTTAGTTTAGATACCTGATATAGATGCATTTATTTTCAAATTTGGGAATAAATTCCATTTTTTTAATAAACCATTTGGTATGGTAATGAATATTTAAATAATGATCTTTATGTGGGGGATTATAGGAACCAAATAATGGAAATCGATAATGAAATTATTTCAAATGAATCACACCACACCCAACTATGTAATCACTGGTTTGTCCATGTAAATGAAAAGTGTTTGATTAGATTACACAAAGATGGATATTTTGAATCATTTGAATTAAAACCACTTAATGTATATCATTCATGTTTACAAAGAAAATGAATAAATCCCCATTTTGTGGAAAAGGTGAAATGACCATAGATATTCTTGAGTTCATTCATAATGATGTGTGTGGACCATTTTAAATTGAATATAGGGGTGGTTACTCATACTTCATAACTTTTATTGATTACTTTAGTCAATACAGATATGTCTACATAATTGGAATAATTTTGATTTCTTTTGAAAGTTCCCAGTTAGGATAATTGTATCACTGAGAGGAGGAGGGGTGAATTAATCATACTTTTTCTTTTATGTTTACTTGAAACAACCTTTTCCCCCTATTAAATATTTCAATTCTTTCTGAAAAAAATTCAAACACACATCCACATGAACACAATAATTTACAAGGTTCACTATTAAATAAGAATTGTTATGTCCATGGTATGGTTTGGAAATGATCAAATACTATGAAATCCACTAGAATTAAATCCTTGGAATACAATGAGTAGGATATACCCTTTCACTCATGTAGCACTTTGAGGACAATCCAAAAGTGTGTGTGCACCCTCTTAGCACAAATAGGGTAAAAAAATGTTTGTGTAACAAATTATGTTACCTATTATTATTTTCAATTTACACCAATGTATTCTATTGAAAATAATTCTTCAATTTCTTACCCATAATATGGTAATAACTTTCTGTACTTTGATATAGAATTTAAGTCTGATTTTCCAGTCTGTTCTGCTCACTCCGATTCTTCAGATCTGATTGCCAAATTTGATCTGCCCAATCCGATCTTCAAATCTGATTGCCTAATATGATAGATGTAGCTCTTCCAAAATATTATTGAGACAATTTATAATTCCTTCTTACCCAGTATGGAAATCCCGATATAGAAATCTAGATATGATTATCCAGTTTGATACAATGACCAACCGAATATGATGACAAGCAGATTATGATAGACAACTGAATATGATAATCACTGAATACGATGATCAATGAATATGATGATCACCTGAATACAACATTGTGATCTTGTCTCTTCCCCTTTTACTTATCTCGATCAAAACTTCTTCAACAAAACAAAATACGGAAACCTTCTTTATCTTCCAAGAAAGTCAGAGCTTATAAGGACCCGCACTTATTTCATACATAATCTTGAATTTAATCAAGGAAACACTTCATTTTACATTGAGGATCTTTTCAAGTTTAGAGCTTTAGATAATTAAGACAAAATATTCATAACATTACACATTGTTACATAGTGGATACCATAAAATCAGTTTCCATTTTCCTCATAATATAAAATATTAAAACACAAAACAAGACTCCTTGACATTTCTTCAACATTTAACATGTCTTCCTTCCTTGTATTACTCATCCATTAACCTGTGAAAAATCATTTAAAAACTTGGGATGAGCACAAAAGCTCAGTAAGGTATGAAAAAGAAGGAAAAATCACATTAGTCCGTGAATACACATGACGTATGAAAACTTTTCAAAAGACATGCTTTCCACCCATAAAATCTTACTTTGTGCAACATGAGATTTAAACAAGATCAATACAAACATAATTATAATCATAGAGGTATATTGGGTCATTACTTACATAATCTTGTAACCATCTTGGCTACCTTAAAATTTGTAACCCGCACGGCTACCTTACTTTGTGTAACCATCACAGTTACACTTGGAGTAACCATACGGCCGACCTCCAACTTACTCATACCCAATGCATTGGAGGGAAATATAGGTCCCACCCTTCATCATAAACAATGCCCAATAACAAAAACATAATCATACAACATAAACAATAGCATAAAAACATTGCCTTTGAATCTTATAAAACAGAATTTTAAAAGAGGATTTTAGAAGAAAAGTCCCTTATAAACATCATATACTTGAAGTGAGACTTAATTTGTAACGACCCGAAATTTTTAAATAAATTTTGTTTCCTAATTTTGTGTGTTATTGTTATACTCAACAAAAATGTTTTATTTGATAAACATGATTATAATTAAAATGAGATCAGTGGGTTTTGACTATTATATAACCATCGGTCAACATGACCGCTGTGAACAAAATGTTTTGATTATTGCCTCTAAATATAAGTAATCTTGGTTAATTATTATAGAAAGAAGATTAGATGGCCTCACCTAGTAGTCTTGGACCGATCGAAGCCCATCTAACAGAGCTTGGGAAGGAGGTAGCACCACTGGGCTTTACTCTGGATCAAATCCAAGCCGAACTTCATCATGTGAAGCTGGAACGAAATCGCCTTCGTGAGAAGTTCAAACTAATAGAAATTACTACTCGAGCAATGTTGACTGAGCCGCCCCAAGCTTCTATCACCCTAGCACACCTTACTCTTAGGTCCTATGCTGGTATTATAAGGGGTTATGTAACGAGACCGTAACTACCTTGTGTAATCCTTGTTTTAAATAAAAATTGGGATTTCTTCTTATGATGAAGTTTATGAATTTTGAAATGACCGGATAAATATAGTATTCATATTTTTGATGAATTTTAGAAAAAGGATATTTTAAATATGTTTATGTAAACCCTAAATAATTAAAAATGTGTAATGATTTTCAAAAAATGGTCTTCTGCAATTATGTTCAGTACTAAATTTAGAGTCTAATAAGATCAACTTGATTTTTGATGAATAGTAAATTATGAATAGTGATTTTATGATTAGGATTAGTAATATGACCAAATGGATTAGTAATCTCACTTAAAGAAAGTTTTAAAATAATCTAGGCACCTTAATTAAGTAATGTGATTCAATAAAATAGTTAAATAACGGTTTCATTAATTATTATTCAAGTATTAGTTTTTTCGGGTGAATAGTGTTTTTTAATTAAAAATTTAATTAAAAATAATTAGAAAATTATTTTTATAAAAATGACTTTATTTTTGAACTCAGAGCATCGATATTATGTTATGGTAATTTTTGGGGTTTTTTCTGAAAAAAAATGAATTTTCGATGAATAGTGTTTTTATTTAAAAATTAAATTAAAAATATTTAGAAAATTATTTTTATAAAATGGATTTCATTTTTGAAATCAGCGCATTGATATTTGGTTAATGTGAAATTTTGGGATTTTTCTGAGAAAGTTGAATTTTCAGTGAATAGTAAAAATACAGTTTTAGGGTTTCGGTATGTTTAATGACATCATAACGGTGTCATGATGATGTCATGAGATCTTTTGAGGGTTGGCCGGCCAAGGGTGATGAATTATTGTTTTGGGGGCCCCATGTGGCCTAACTCCATGATAAATGACAAGGGAGAGCACATGGGTTTGAGAAAAGCACATGTGAGGTGTCCCTTGGCCATTAATGCCTTGTCCCCTCACTTTCCCTATAAATACCAAGCCCTCCTCTCATCCATTCGACTCCCCACTCATTCCCAACGACTTTATGGTCTCATTACCTCCCAAGGAGTCCTCCCAAGGTGCCCCCAAGCCCTCAAGGTCCCAACCTTTGAGGTTTAAGAGTTACATTTTAAGGTAAGGGATTCGACCCCTCTCTTTCTTTTCAAGTAATCTCTTTTATGTCTTTTCTTTTATACTCCATGTTATTATGTTGGAGGATGTTCTTTTATATTCATACTACTGCCTATTTCATGTTCATTTGATGAGAGACCCCCCTTGCTCTCATCAATTCGTTTTAAGAATGTTTAAGTGGCGCCGTTAGGCTGCCGAATTTTTAAGGGATTCTTTCACCTTCCTCGTTTTCAAGTTCTATTTTCATTCAAGTCTTTCATGTTCCTTTTTGTTATATTGGGGTATTATATCTATATATATCATACTGGACTCTTATGTTCATATGATGAGAGACCCCATTTGATCTCTTCAATTCAGTATTTTGATGTTTTAAGTGGCGCCGTTAGGCTGCCGAATTTTTAAGTGGTTCTTCACCCTTCTCGTTTTGAAGTTCTACTTTCATGTCAATTATTTAAAGTTCCTTTTTGTTATATTGGGGTATGATCTCTATATATATCATACTGGACTCTTATTTTCATATGATTAGAGACCCCATTTGATCTCTTCAATTCAGTATTTTGATGTTTTAAGTGGCGCTGTTAGGCTGCCGAATTTTTAAGTGGTTCTTCACCCTTCTCGTTTTGAAGTTCTACTTTCATGTCAATTATTTCAAGATCCTTTTTGTTATATTGGGGTATGATCTCTATATATATCATACTGTACTCTTATTTTCATATGATGAGAGACCCCATTTGATCTCTTCAATTCAGTATTTTGATGTTTTAAGGGGCGCCGTTAGGCTGCCGAATTTTTAAGTGGTTCTTCACCCTTCTCATTTTGAAGTTCTACTTTCATGTCAATTCTTTCAAGTTCCTTTTTGTTATGTTGGGGAATTATCTCTATATCTATCATACTGAACTCTTATGTTCACATGATGAGAGATCCTATTTGATCTTTTCAAATCATTTTTGTTGAGGTTTAAGTAACGCCGTTAGGCTGCCGAACTTTCATAAGAGAAATCTTTTTTTTTTCTTCCTTCCATGTTTTTCATTTCAAATGGTATGTCCTTGAAATCTCATTACCATGATCATATTCTGTCCATGTACTATTTTATGGGTCATTTATGAATGTTTGACCCATTTTACCTCTCTTTTAATGTCCTCTAAAACCTCGGAATATTGCCGTTATGCTGCAGAATTTCTGTCTCAAAATGTCTATCTCTTTTTCTAAAGTCCTTTTATTTTATTAAGTGAATACTCAAAGCTCTTTATTCTAAAGGGGTATTCAAATATATACCAAAATGTTCTATTTTAAATTCTGGGATTTACATACATGAGACCCACCTTCCTTTTCTGTGGGTTTTAAAGTGATATAAAGATCATGTCTTTAAAGAAGTTTTTAAAAAGTTATGATTATGAAATGAAACCCATTTCCTTTATGATATATGGGTTATTTATGAAATGTTTGATGATGATATATGTGTCTCACATGATAATAAAGGCAAATTTAAGGGTGCGCCCTGATAGCGCTCCAATGCATTGGGTAATGATGTAACCACTAGAGATTACAATTTTCACGATACCTTGGTGAATAACCTTGGTAATTTTAAAATGACACCTTGGGGATGGACCTTGGTGATATGTTCATGATTGTCTATGTTAAATGATGTATCCACATCTTCAAGTTATGAAAAAGTTTTATTTTTATTATGATATGCCTCATGATTTCATTTTCATGCATTAAAGTTCTTTTCATGACTTTATTGATGTATCTCAAGTTCATATGTAAAATGTTTCACTTGTTTCCCTTGTTGGGCCTTCTGCTCACCCTTCCTTTTGATGTATGTCCCCAGGTTATGAGATGCAGTAATGAGCCTAGGGTGAACATGAGGAGAAGCCTTTCAAGTGTTTAAGAAGAATGTTTTTTTTTGTTTCATGTTTTATGTTCCTTGTTTCCAAGACACTAAACCTTAAAGATCCTCAGTTCCGTGTAATGGAATGAAAAGTTATGTTATAAAAAGACGGGATGCTATAGTTGTTATAAAAGTATGGTTTAGTTATTTGTGGAAATTAGGATATGAAAACTCTAGGAGGAACCCTATAGAAAAGTTTAATATAGGAAATCTTCCTGGTATTTTGGTGAGTATTGAGTAAGGGGTTTCCAAGCAAATACATCCCTATGTGGATACGAGCAGGTAGAGGTGGCTCTGGCACAGATGTACATAGGGGTAAAACCCGAAAACACCGCTTTGAGCTAGACTCGAACGGGAACTGGTACACGACAACGGGCCTTGCTGCACTCTTGGTTACGACACTCCCGGGGGATATGCTTTGGTAAATTCATAAGCTTGGTATGAACCATTGTTAAAAGAACAAAGATAAAATAAAATAAAGGTTCACATAAGAATATATGATCATTCATAACCTAGATGGGAACCTAAGAGATCACATGTTAGGGTATACCTTTCATATACAAGTTATCCTTATATGCTTTCAGTTCCTTTTCATGATTATTAGCTAAGTACTTAAGCCCCTAATTATGCTTTCTCTTCTTAGTTAGTGGTGGGAAATGGAAGAACATGTTCCGACAACCAATGTGATAGGAAATGCGACGATTTTCGTATTAATATGACAGGGATGATTAGGGGATTAAAATATGATTATTATTTTGGAAGACGTTCATTATTTTGGGAACCATATTTGATCGAGGTAAATAGATTACTACGGTATTTTCATTGAGGAGTAAGGTTGACTTATATTTTGAAGAATCGATGAATTTAAGGTGAACTTATAGTAATTTAGGTTACTTATGGGAATGACTAACCTATCTTGGGTAAAATATGTTTAGGTTAGCTACTTTTTTATAAGATGTTAGGAGTGGTTGATGTTGTCTGGATATGAACAATGAAGTTGTTTTGGAAGACTATGTTATCAAATCCTTATTGTATTTGGGTTTCAATCTTAGTTTGGTTTGTTTTGAGGAATTTTAAGGACTGTTATTTATGGAATGGTCTATGATGAACTTTGGGTAGTACCATGGAACTTTGATGATTTAAAAGTAGTTTACATTCGTATGGAATTCTTTCTTTTTGAAGAGTTTTTTTACCTTAACCTTTCTGTTTTTGGGATAATGTTTAAAGATAGAAGAAATAGATAGTCAATATTTTGTAGATTATGTGATTCTATAGAAGATTATTCTTGTGCTTTTATGAGACCAAGTGTTTTTGAATTCTCATCATTTGGAGAAAAGATTAGTGTTGGTAGGGACTTGTTAAAGGATGAAACTCTACATGAAGGTAGGTATATTTTCTTATGTTTTTGTTCTATGTAGTAAATGAAATCCTAAAAATTATGAAAAGAAACGTAAAACAAAAATGTTGTTGGTTTACGTTTCCTACTAGGTAATCAAAGACCATTTACACACATCATAAGTTTGGGATTTTCTCATGGTTAACTTTCTCCTAATCATGTTCTCTATCACTCTCCCTCAGAACTTGACCCTTTGTTTTTTCCTCCATGTCCATGTTTTCCTACATGGAACCCTAGTTTGGGTTAACTCGGGTGACCATTGTACTTCCCTTTCTTTATTTTAAAGTAATAATTTTACTGACTCCTTTTCTGATGTGGGACTTTCAATGAAATTTCAAAACCCAATTTTAAAATTGCGAGGACGCAATTTCTTAAGGGGGGAAGATTGTAACGACCCGAAATTTTTAAATAAATTTTGTTTCCTAATTTTATGTGTTATTGTTATACTCAACAAAAATGTTTTATTTGATAAACATGATTATAATTAAAATGAGATCAGTGGGTTTTGACTATTATATAACCATCGGTCAACATGACCGCTGTGAACAAAATGTTTTGATTATTGTCTCTAAATATAAGTAATCTTGGTTAATTATTATAGAAAGAAGATTAGATGGCCTCACCTAGTAGTCTTGGACCGATCGAAGCCCATCTAACAGAGCTTGGGAAGGAGGTAGCACCACTGGGCTTTGCTCTGGATCAAATCCAAGCTGAACTTCATCATGTGAAGCTGGAACGAAATCGCCTTCGTGAGAAGTTCAAACTGATAGAAATTACTACTCGAGCAATGTTGACTGAGTTGCCCCAAGCTTCTATCACCCTAGCACACCTTACTCTTAGGTCCTATGCTGGTATTATAAGGGGTTATGTAACGAGACCGTAACTACCTTGTGTAATCCTTGTTTTAAATAAAAATTGGGATTTCTTCTTATGATGAAGTTTATGAATTTTGAAATGACCGGATAAATATAGTATGCATATTTTTGATGAATTTTAGAAAAAGGATATTTTAAATATGTTTATGTAAACCCTAAATAATTAAAAATGTGTAATGATTTTCAAAAAATGGTCTTCTGCAATTATGTTCAGTACTAAATTTAGAGTCTAATAAGATCAACTTGATTTTTGATGAATAGTAAATTATGAATAGTGATTTTATGATTAGGATTAGTAATATGACCAAATGGATTAGTAATCTCACTTAAAGAAAGTTTTAAAATAATCTAGGCACCTTAATTAAGTAATGTGATTCAATAAAATAGTTAAATAACGGTTTCATTAATTATTATTCAAGTATTAGTTTTTTCGGGTGAATAGTGTTTTTTAATTAAAAATTTAATTAAAAATAATTAGAAAATTATTTTTATAAAAATGACTTTATTTTTGAACTCAGAGCATCGATATTATGTTATGGTAATTTTTGGGGTTTTTTCTGAAAAAAATGAATTTTCGATGAATAGTGTTTTTATTTAAAATTAAATTAAAAATATTTAGAAAATTATTTTTATAAAATGGATTTCATTTTTGAAATCAGAGCATTGATATTTGGTTAATGTGAAATTTTGGGATTTTTCTGAGAAAGTTGAATTTTCAGTGAATAGTAAAAATACAGTTTTAGGGTTTCGGTATGTTTAATGACATCATAACGGTGTCATGATGATGTCATGAGATCTTTTGAGGGTTGGCCGGCCAAGGGTGATGAATTATTGTTTTGGGGGCCCCATGTGGCCTAACTCCATGATAAATGACAAGGGAGAGCACATGGGTTTGAGAAAAGCACATGTGAGGTGTCCCTTGGCCATTAATGCCTTGTCCCCTCACTTTCCCTATAAATACCAAGCCCTCCTCTCATCCATTCGACTCCCCACTCAATATCAACGAATTTCTGGTCTCATTACCTCCCAAGGAGTCCTCCCAAGGTGCCCCCAAGCCCTCAAGGTCCCAACCTTTGAGGTTTAAGAGTTACATTTTAAGGTAAGGGATCTGACCCCTCTCTTTCTTTTCAAGTAATCTCTTTTATGTCTTTTCTTTTATACTCCATGTTCTTATGTTGGAGGATGTTCTTTTATATTCATACTACTGCCTATTTCATGTTCATTTGATGAGAGACCCCCCTTGCTCTCATCAATTCGTTTTAAGAATGTTTAAGTGGCGCCGTTAGGCTGCCGAATTTTTAAGGGATTCTTTCACCTTCCTCGTTTTCAAGTTCTATTTTCATTCAAGTCTTTCATGTTCCTTTTTGTTATATTGGGGTATGATCTCTATATATATCATACTGGACTCTTATGTTCATATGATTATAGACCCCATTTGATCTCTTCAATTCAGTATTTTGATGTTTTAAGTGGCGCCGTTAGGCTGCCGAATTTTTAAGTGGTTCTTCACCCTTCTCGTTTTGAAGTTCTACTTTCATGTCAATTATTTAAAGTTCCTTTTTGTTATATTGGGGTATGATCTCTATATATATCATACTGTACTCTTATGTTCATATGATGAGATACCCCATTTGATCTCTTCAATTCAGTATTTTGATGTTTTAAGTGGCGTCGTTAGGCTGCTGAATTTTTAAGTGGTTCTTCACCCTTCTCGTTTTGAAGTTCTACTTTCATGTAAATTATTTCAAGTTCCTTTTTGTTATATTGGGGTATGATCTCTATATATATCATACTGGAATCTTATGTTCATATGATGAGAGACCCCATTTGATCTCTTCAATTCAGTATTTTGATGTTTTAAGTGGCGCCGTTAGGCTGCCGAATTTTTAAGTGGTTCTTCACCCTTCTCATTTTGAAGTTCTACTTTCATGTCAATTCTTTCAAGTTCCATTTTGTTATGTTGGGGAATTATCTCTATATATATCATACTGAACTCTTATGTTCACATGATGAGAGATCCTATTTTATCTTTTCAAATCATTTTTGTTGAGGTTTAAGTAACGCCGTTAGGCTGCCGAACTTTCATAAGAGAAATCTTTTTTTTTCTTCCTTCCATGTTTTTCATTTCAAATGGTATTTCCTTGAAATCTCATTACCATGATCATATTCTGTCCATGTACTATTTTATGGTTCATTTATGAATGTTTGACCCATTTTACCTCTCTTTTAATGTCTTCTAAAACCTCGGAACATTGCCGTTATGCTGCAGAATTTCTGTCTCAAAATGTCTATCTCTTTTTCTAAAGTCCTTTTATTTTATTAAGTGAATACTCAAAGCTCTTTGTTCTAAAGGGGTATTCACATATATACCAAAATGTTCTATTTTAAATTCTGGGATTTACATACATTAGACCCACCTTCCTTTTCTATGGGTTTTAAAGTGATATAAAGATCATGTCTTTAAAGCAGTTTTTAAAAAGTTATGATTATGAAATGAAACCCATTTCCTTTATGCTATATGGGTTATTTATGAAATGTTTGATGATGATATATGTGGCTCACATGATAATAAAGGCAAATTTAAGGGTGCGCCCTGATAGCGCTCCAATGCATTGGGTAATGATGTAACCACTAGAGATTACAATTTTCACGATACCTTGGTGAATAACCTTGGTAATTTTAAAATGACACATTGGGGATGGACCTTGGTGATATGTTCATGATTGTCTATGTTAAATGATGTAGCCACATCTTCAAGTTATGAAAAAGTTTTATTTTTATTATGATATGCCTCATGATTTCATTTTCATGCATTAAAGTTCTTTTCATGACTTTATTGATGTATCTCAAGTTCATATGTAAAATGTTTCAGTTGTTTCCCTTGCTGGGCCTTCTGCTCACCCTTCCTTTTGATGTATGCCCCCAGGTTATGAGATTCAGTAATGAGCCTAGGGTGAACATGAGGAGAAGCCTTTCAAGTGTTTAAGAAGAATGTTTTTTTTTGTTTCATGTTTTATGTTCCTTGTTTCCAAGACACTAAACCTTAAAGATCCTCAGTTCCGTGTAATGGAATGAAAAGTTATGTTATAAAAAGACGGGATTATATATAATTGACTGGATGGAATATGTATATACTCTGTAAATACACATAATTAAACATAATATAAACAGAACCCATCACACAAACAAATTAAATAGCACATAAACAATAAAGTATAAGGTTAACCCAAAGAATGGAAATCGGGTTAAGAATTCCCTTACAACAATGTGATCGGTCGAATCATATGACCAGAACATAATAAATATCAATTATATCATTGAATAACATGAACATCATGTTATTATATATATCAAATGACAGTACACATATTCCGCATACAAGAAATAAGCGGCGAATGACTAAAATCTCACAAAAATGAAAGTGAGACGAGGAACCCCTTACAACTTTGTAATCAATTGATTTGTATGACCCAAAATTAATGATTGTAAAATGATAAATTTAATATCATAAAAATAAATATATTCATGATATGAGACAATAATGGGAAGTATACATACACCATACAAAGTAAAAATAGTGATTACGGAATATCTCACAAAAATGAAAGTGAGATGAAGAAACCCTTACCTTGGGCTTGTCTTACTTCAAAATTGTTTAAACCTCATGTATAATGGTTAAAAGAGTGTTATTAGTATTTTACAGAAACATTTTCATGTTTATAACATCTTATATGGTCATTTCATAACCTCATTTCACCCCTTAATTGTTAGTATTTTGTTCCTTGCATTATTTTGGGTGAGTTCTTTTGTGATTTTCACAATCGATTCATGATTAATCGTTCTTGTTGATTGGAAGTGAAACTCCAGAATTGGAATGGAGTAGTATTTACATATTTCCAGTACCATAAATTATACCATTTATCACTTTGATTCTTTATATGATGATGATTTATAAGTTAAAACATTAATTATGTTTGTTTAGATAATTTAAGTGGTTCTTTGATAATTACAATTTCATTTAGTCTTATAAGTTTGAATCATGAGTAAAAAAGAATTACAGAACCTTATATGATTCATAAAACATATATTATAACCTGGTTCAACCATATAAATGGTTTCATGACCATACTTGTAAGAATTAATGTAGATTGAAAGTACATCGTCCACGATATCGGTAATTCGACACAAATGGACAATGTTTTTTGATTCTTTAAATAAGTGAGAGAGGAGAGGAATAATGATTTGTAATTTTCCATAAACATGACAACATCCAGAATATACATGATTCTGGAGATTTCATGCCTCTTGGATAAGTGTGGGTGAAGAAAGAAGAGGAAGGAATCATGAAATAAAGAAAACATGAGAAATTTCTTACAAAAAATTCGGCAGCCTAATGGCGCCTCTTAAAATTTCATAAAAACAAGATTGATGAGAGGAATGGAATATCTCATCAATCATACAAAATTTGGACAGTAAGGGGAAATATTTAATGAAATATCCCAACAAAAGACAAAGGGAAAGGAAGAGAATAACATAAAATGGAAGGAAAGAATGAAAATGAAAGAGGATGTTTACCTCTTGATCTCTTCTCCTTGAGATCCTTCTTAAGGGCTTTGATTTTGGTCTTTTGGTGAGACCAGCAGCTCTAGGACGTGGGGAAGAAGATTGAGGAAGTAATTTGGCATAAATTAGACAATGCTCAAGGCTTGAGAGGTGTGGGAGGAAGAGGGGAGTGAGGGTGGTATTTATAGTGGAGGAGGGGAGGTATTTTAGATTATTTTAATCATTATTATAATATTTTTATGAAGAATATGAATAATCTCAAATCAAGTGTCCTTAATTAGTGAAAAATATCATGTGAGTTCGAAGAAAGTGGCCTTGCATCACTTACGATGTCATAAATAGTGCATTTTTACTGATAAATTGATTATACGGTATTTTATCGTATTTCACTATTCACCGAAAATTCAAGAGTTTCAGAAAAATACCAAAAATTTACCCCAACCATTTTTCGATGTGTAGAATTCAAAAATGAACTCCATTTTTCAAAAATAATTTTCTAAATATTATTAATTTAATTTTTAAATAAGGTCACAGTTAATTCGAAAAATAACAATATTGAAGTGCAATTAGTTTTATGTGACATTGGAAAATTAATTAAGATCCCATTACCCTATTGCCATGGGAAAATAAAATAATAATATTATTTACTATTAATGAGGTCATATTACTATTCATATTACTATTCATAAGGGCATGTTACTATTCACAAAAAAAACAAGTTTGTTTCATCAGACTCTAAATAACATACTGAACCCAATTGTAGATGACAGTTTCTTGAAATTCAAATCATAGAATAAATAAAATTATGTTTAAAGGATACTTATAAATATATACCTTAAACAAAATTTCAAGCATTTTCAATATATTTTTAGAAAACCTTGGGATGTTACATTATCCCCACCTTCTTGAAATTGCGTCCTCGTAATTTTATTTACTTATTAAACAAGTGAGGGTACCTTGATCAAGGTGTCCACTCGGTTTCATCATCATCTTGTTCACGTAGGTAGAAGTCCCATGCATTACAACAATGATTTAGAGATCCTTCAAAATCATTTTCTTCCTCCATCCAAATACACCTCGTACAACATGGGTCATATGGGTGTTCACAGAAAAACAGTTTTGGAAAATAATCATGTATGACATATAATTCCAAAACATCTGATAAAACATGATTTCTATAAAATAGTCAGACCGAAATTGAGTTGAAACTTTATATTATTGTTCCTTTTAAAATACCATAAGTATGTGATGTGAGACTATAGTTTAAAAGCAAATATAAATAGGTTTCACAAAGGTCTCCTTCCTCAGCACCATTTTTAAAATCATAATATGCTTCAAATTCTTGTGATAAGGTAAAATATTTGAAAATACCTTGATAATATTTACCTTTCTTGAAATTATGTGAATATTTTGAAAATAGTATTTGTCTAAAAACAACCCATGATCCACGATGATAACGAGGTATAGAGGAGGTGTTTGATATCTCAAAAAACTGCTTGCAAGTGAGTTGTATGCTAGAAAAAGTTTCACAATCATCCGAAGATGACTTTGCAATAATTATTGCAAGCATGTCATCAGGAAGAGATAGGAATGTCGTTTGAGATCCTTCTCCTTCCATTCGTAACCAACTTTACTTGACCTGAAAAAAAAGTTATAAAACAAGGATTTAACTGAAATAATAGATATAGGGACTAATCACGTGTCTCACAAGAACTCCTAATCCCTAAAGTTGTCTAAACCGACCTCTGATACCAACTATAAGGACCTGCACTTATTTCATACATAATCTTGAATTTAATCAAGGAAACACTTCATTTTACATTGAGGATCTTTTCAAGTTTAGATCTTTAGACAATTAAGACAAAATATTCATAACATTACACATTGTTACATAGTGGATACCATAAAATCAGTTTCCATTTTCCTCAGAATATAAAATATTAAAACACAAAACAAGACTCCTTGACATTTCTTCAACATTTAACATGTCTTCCTTCCTTGTATTACTCATCCATTAACCTGTGAAAAATCATTTAAAAACTTGGGATGAGCACAAAAGCTCAGTAAGGTATGAAAAAGAAGGAAAAATCACATTAGTCCGTGAATACACATGACGTATGAAAACTTTTCAAAAGACATGCTTTCCACCCATAAAATCTTACTTTGTGTAACATGAGATTTAAAAAAGATCAATACAAACATAATTATAATCATAGAGGTATATTGGGGCATTACTTACATAATCTTGTAACCATCTTGGCTACCTTAAAATTTGTAACCCTCACGGCTACCTTACTTTGTGTAACCATCACAGTTACACTTGGAGTAACCATACGGCCGACCTCCAACTTACTCATACCCAATGCATTGGAGGGAAATACAGGTCCCACCCTTCATCATAAACAATTCCCAATAACAAAAACATAATCATACAACATAAACAATAGCATAAAAACATTGCCTTTGAATCTTATAAAACGGAATTTTAAAAGAGGATTTTAGAAGAAAAGTCCCTTATAAACATCATATAATTGAAGTGAGACTTAATTGAGTGGATGGAATATGTATATACTCTGTAAATACACATAATTAAACATAATATAAACAGAACCCATCACACAAAAAAATTAAATAGCACATAAACAATAAAGTATAAGGTTAACCCAAAGAATGGAAATCGGGTTAAGAATTCCCTTACAACAATGTGATCGGTCGAATCATATGACCAGAACATAATAAATATCAATTAGATCATTGAATAACATGAACATCATTTTATTAAATATATCAAATGACAGTACACATATTCCGCATACAAGAAATAAGCGGCGAATGACTAAAATCTCACAAAAATGAAAGTGAGACGAGGAACCCCTTACAACTTTGTAATCAATTGATTTGTATGACCCAAAATTAATGATTGTCAAATGATAAATTGAATATCATAAAAATAAAGATATTCATGATATGAGAAAATAATGGGCAGTATACATACACCATACAAAGTAAAAATAGTGATTATGGAATATCTCACAAAAATGAAAGTGAGATGAAGAAACCCTTACCTTGGGCTTGTCTTACTTCAAAATTGTTTAAACCTCCTGTATAATGGTTAAAAGAGTGTTATTAGTATTTTACAGAAAAATGTTCATGTTTATAACATATTATATGGTCATTTCATAACCTCATTTCACCCCTTGATTGTTAGTATTTTGTTCCTTGCATTATTTTGGGTGAGTTCTTTTGTGATTTTCACAATCGATTCATGATTAATCGTTCTTGTTGATTGGAAGTGAAACTCCAGAATTTTAATGGAGTAGTATTTACATATTTTCAGTACCATAAATTATACCATTTATCACTTTTATTCTTTATATGATGATTATTTATAAGTTAAAACATTAATTATGTTTGTTTAGATAATTTAAGTGGTTCTTTGATAATTACAATTTCATTTAGTCTTATAAGTTTGAATCATGAGTACAAAAGAATTATAGAACCTTATATGATTCATAAAACATATATTATAACCTGGTTCAACCATATAAATGGTTTCATGACCAGACTTGAAAGAATTAATGGATATTGAAAATACATCGTCCACGATATCGGTAATTCGACACAAATGGACAATGTTTTTTGATTCTTTAAATAAGTGAGAGAGGAGAGTAATAATGATTTGTAATTTTCCATAAACATGACAACATCCAGAATATACATGATTCTGGAGATTTCATGCCTCTTGGATAAGAGGGGGTGAAGAAAGAAGAGGAAGGAATCATGAAATAAAGAAAACATGAGAAATTTCTTACAAAAAATTCGGCAGCCTAACGGTGCCTCTTAAAATTTCATAAAAAAAAGATTGATGAGAGGAATGGAATATCTCATCAATCATACAAAATTTGGACATTAATGGGAAATATTTAATGAAATATCCCAACAAAAGACAAAGGGAAAGGAAGAGAATAACATAAAATGGAAGGAAAGAATGAAAATGAAAGAGGATGTTTACCTCTTGATCTCTTCTCCTTGAGATCCTTCTTAAGGGCTTTGATTTTGGTCTTTTGGTGAGACCAGAAGCTCTAGGACGTGGGGAAGAAGATTGAGGAAGGAATTTGTCATAAATTAGACAATGCTCAAGGCTTGAGAGGTTTGGGAGGAAGAGGGGAGTGAGGGTGGTATTTATAGTGGAGGAGGGGAGGTATTTTAGATTATTTTAATCATTATTATAATATTTTTATCAAGACTATGAATAATCTCAAATAAAGTGGCCTTAATTAGTGAAAATATCAAGTGAGTTCTAAGAAAGTGGCCTTGCATCACTTACGATGTCATAAATAGTGCATTTTTACTGATAAATTGATTATACGGTATTTTACCGTATTTCACTATTCACCGAAAATTCAAGAGTTTCAGAAAAATACCAAAAATTTACCCCAACCATTTTTCGATGTGTAGAATTAAAAAATGAACTCCATTTTTCAAAAATAATTTTCTAAATATTATTAATTTAATTTTTAAATAAGGTCACAGTTAATTTGAAAAATAACAATATTGAAGTGAAATTAGTTTTATGTGACATTGGAAAATTAATTAAGATCCCATTACCCTATTGCCATGGGAAAATAAAATAATATTATTATTTACTATTCATGAGGTCATATTACTATTCATATTACTATTCATAAGGGCATGTTACTATTCACCAAAAAAACAAGTTTGTTTCATTAGACTCTAAATAACATACTGAACCCAATTGTAGATGACAGTTTCTTGAAATTCAAATCATAGAATAAATAAAATTATGTTTAAAGGATACTTATAAATATATACCTTAAACAAAATTTCAAGCATTTTCAATTTATTTTTAGAAAACCTTGGGATGTTACAGAGCTTCTCTCCCTTTTATGAATAGTACATTAGTCAGACCACTCTCAAGTACAATGTACTTTTCACCATTTATAGGTGACCCATTAGAGGTTTTGGAATGAATCCCCTAAACTTTCCTTCTCAACCAAATTCACCCAAATATCGATTTCCCTTGAATTTTGGGTGAATTTATGAATTCTTCAATTCTTCTCAATTATTTTCAAATATTATTCAAACTTTATCTCTTCATGAGATTTTCTTTTTCAATCACCAGTTTGGGTCTAATTTCTCAATTTGAAATCAATTATCGATTCTGATTGGCTCAATATGATTTCTTTAATATGATTACTCTATAAAATTTTTGATAAAAAACACTCTTTTAATTTTAAGCTCCCCCTTGACAATATATGTATCTATTTTCTTCATATCTTCTCTTGATCCACTTGACTAATAAACAATGAAATTCAACCCCTTTTAAATGGTTGACTATATTTTTTATCACATTCTTTCCCTTTTCTTTTCATTCATCGGTCTCAAGAAATTATTTCTCCGATTACGATGGATCTTGACCCAATTGAAGAAACAATACATTTGTCACAAATGTTCTTAGACTTTATGAATTTGATGATCCCATTATGATGGCTTCACCAAATTTATTATTTACATCTCATGACTATGAATACATTGAAGATCATATGATACATTGTTTTTCTTGAAATTGAAAGTATTGTAACTTCCCAATCCTCCAGTAACCTCTTTCTTTCCTTCTCAACCTGAATATGATCAGGCTGAATATAATATTCATCACCCCTTTTCTATTTCTATCTATATATGATCAATCTAAATATGATTGGCAACATATCTTTCACTTACTATTTCTTCCATCAAGATATCATTATAATTTTCCAAACTTATGATTTATGAGAGTTCCAAGATCATCAAAGCATCATCACATTTTCTTTATCATATTCATACAGACTCTGATTCCACTAATATGATCAATTCTTCCCAACCAGATCCAGATTGAATCTGAGAAACATTTACTTCCAGAAAGATTCTTCCTCAATACAATTGAACTTCTCATACCAGATTTACTATGAATTCGATGAGACTTTGCTTCCAACCATCTTCACCCAAATACGATGGAAATTTTCATACATTGTGAGTCTGATTCTCTGAATATTATGGTCATTCCGAATTTCATAAAAATACAAATTTATGTGTTTTTTACTTTCATTAAAAAAAAAATTGACCAAAAAAGACAACACTTGGATACAATCACCTTCCTCATCATCCTGGTCCTAACAATCTTCCCCTTTAGATTTTTTTGTCAACCAAGTTTCATAAATTACTAAAATTTGTATTCTTAATCAATGGCTCACTTATCAACAATTCTAGGCCTAAGTGAGCTACATGTCATAGGAAACAATAATTATTGAAAGAAAAATCATGCTATCCAGAAGTAGAGATCATGATACCTCTTCAAAAGCTTTCTTCCTCAACTCTTCAACTTTCCTGAAAAAAAAACAATTTTATTCCCATAACCACTCCAAAAAATAGTTAGAATAGTTCATACACATATACAATGATGAATTCACAGCTTGCCCACAACTCCTCATTTTTACATGCATACAAAAGGATATATTTATGAAACAATTCTACCCCTTTTAAAAAACTATACAAAGAAAATATGAGAGGGGGATAGAAAAACATACCTCAACCTTGATAATAAAGAGGTCTGATTCCCATGGTCAAACTAAATTTAGAAAATTAGTCCTTCGGTAAAGGTTTTGTGAAAATGTCAAAATCTTGTTCCAATGTTGGAACATACCCAACTTCAATTAATTATTCTCCTCATGCTCTTTGATGAAATTATATTTGATATCAATATGTTTTGAATGAGAATATTGAACTCGATTCTAAGTGTGATTGATTTTAATTTGATATTAACAACCCAAGAGAAAGGGTAACTTCACTTCAACAAGTAAATATTCTAATTGAGTTTTCATCCACATCAGTTGAGTAGTGTCTTGTGTGGTAGAAATATACTTATCTTAAACTATACTAAGAGTTACTGAATTCTATTTATTTGAATTCCAACTAACATAATTATTTCCTAGAAAGAATACTCTACCTGATGTGGATCTTTTTCCATAAACATTTCCTACACAATCAGTATCTAAATACCCAAACAAATCAATACTTTATAAGCTGTTATATCTAATTACAAATTCTATTATGTCTTTGATGTATATGAGAATTATTTTTCTTGTAAGTAAATTTGGTTCTTTTATAGAACTCTTAAATATTTTACATAAGGTAATAACATAAATAATGTCGGATCTTGAGGTAGTCAAATACAAAAAACTTCCAATAAACTTCTGAAATTATTTCTAATCAAATTCCTTTCCTTATATATCCTTTTTCAACTTTGTTCCCACTGAAATCAAAGTGGAAATAGGTTTTTTGGTTTCCGTACTGAACCTATTTAGAATTTTATTAAAATAAATTTCTTGTGAAATAAAAATGTATTTCTTATTTTGTAGAATTGGTAACCCAATAAATTATTTAATTTCCCCTAGTATGGACATTTCAAAAACCTTTTTCATTTATTCTAAAAATATTTCACAACTTCTTTCATCATTCACAGCAAAGATAATGTTCTCAAAATAAATAAATACTATAATGTAATACACTTGAATTCCTCTAACATAAATATTTATGTCAACTCTTCCTTTCTTGAAACTCATCTTCCTTAAGAGAGTATACAATTTGGAATACCATGCTCTCAGAGCTTATTTTATCCCATACATTGCCTTATTCAATCTGCATACATAAATTTCATCTTTCCCAACAAAAAATCCACATGGTTGTTCAATGTAAACTTCCTCATCAAGATCACCATTCAAGAATGCAGATTTAACATCCATTTGAAAGATCTTGTAACCTCATTGTGAAATAATAGTAAGAAAAATCTAATTGTTTCTAATATTTCAATAAAATAAAAGGTTTCATCAAAATCAACACCTTCAATGTGTGAATACCCTTTTCACACTAATCTTTCTTTGTTTCTTATCACTTCACCATCTTCATTCATCATGTTTCAGAAAACCAACTTTTTTTCAATAATGTGTTTGTTATCTATATTGGATATGAGTTCACATGTATAATTATTTTAAGTTTGATATAACTCTTCATTCATAGACTGAACCCATTCTTGATACTCAAAATCTTTTTTCATATCATTCAACTCCAATTGTTAATACAAATAATAATTTATTATGATATTTGTTGTTATTCTGGTTTGAACCTTATAATATTGATAACCAATGTTATTATAAAATTACACTTACTTCCTCAGTGTATGATGAGATTTTTTTGTATATTACTTATAACTAGAAATAGCTGAGTCGGATTCATATTCTTGAGTATTATTATAATTGTTTGTATCCTTATCAAAATTGTTTTCCTTATCTTTCGAAAATTCCTTATCTTATTAAGAAAGTTTGTATTCCTTAGATATTTAAATTAATTTCACATCAATAGAATAAAAAACTATTCTTGTTTCTTTGTTTAAACATCCATATACTCTTCTTTCTTGAGAATAGATAAGGAATATTACATCTTTTCCTTTCTTTTTAAACTGTCCATAGCTTCCACCTTTTTTATTTATAATACATGGACTCCCGAAAACTCTTAAGTGTTTAAAACTTATATTTTTTCATAAATAAATTCATATGGAGTCATATGTGAGGTTGGCATATATAAAAAATGTTTTTGAATATAAACAATAGTACTCATATCTTTCCTCAAAAATTAATGAGAAAGACTACATTCAAGTAACACAGTTCTTCCCATTTCCACCAAACTTTTATTATTTCTTTTAGCAATCCCATTTTGTTGAGGAGTGTAAGGGGAACTATACTCAATATGAATTCCATTCTTCTCAAGATAAAATTAAAATTATTTACTTCTGTATTCGCTACCATTGTCTATTCTCAACTTCTTCACTAAATATTCACATTCCTATTCAGCCTTCCTTATGAAACTTTTGAACATTTTAAAAGCATCTTACTTATGTTTTATATAAATAATACAAGTAATTGGAGAAAAATCATCAATTAAAGTTATTAAGTACATATCTTCATTTGTTTATCATTTACTCATTTCCCCACATATATCGAAATGAATTATATCCATGGGTTTTTTTGAATGAATCCCAACTTTCTTATGAAACAAGTTTGTAATCCTTCCATTATGAAAAATAATGCAAAAAAATCCATTCTTCTTGGGAAATCAGGAATGTCTCATACACTATCTTTCTTTGATAACTTTCTCATGATTCTTTGACACATGTGTCCTAACCTTTTATGGCACAATTGATTGTCTTCCACCATACTCAAGAAACAATAGTTTTTTATTTCACCAACTCGGAACAAGTTTATGTTTATGCATTGGCCTCTTGTAACTATCTTTCCATATTCTTCAATTTTCAAAAAAATACATCTTTTCTAAAGATAAATTTGTTACCCTCATTAAAAAAATTGTGGAACACTTAGAAAATTGTGTTTTTACCCACGAACATACAAATTTTTCTTAGATTATATATTTTCTTTCCCAATGTTGGATTATACAACACCTTTTATTTTCAAATATTCATCATTTACAAATATAACTATTCCTTATTTAAAGTATTTCACATTCCTCAAAAAATTTAAGTCTCCTGTCATCTGAGAAGAACACCCACTATCAAGAATCCAGGGCCGTTCCCCTTTTTTGGCTTTCAATGCAGTTTAAATAATAAGAGATTTTTATTCTTCCTTTTATTTCTTTATCTTTAGGTTCTCAGAATTGTTAAGTATATTTTGTTGTGCCTGTAAAAAAATAATACACCATTTTTCAAGATTTCTCGGTTTTTCACACCTTTCACAAATAGCTTCCAAAGGTTGGAGACTATTTTCAATCTACATACCAACCTTCTTATATTTATTTCAAGCATCCTTATCATATTTCTTCTTTTGAGGGAATTGACCCCCCTAAACCTTTTCCTTTCATAAACTATGGAGTAATAGTAATGTTGTTGGTTAATCCAACACATATTAGTCATTTTTTTGAATCATCAACAATACCAAAAGTATCCATAGAAAGAGTATTTTCCTATGAAACTTCCATACTGACTGGAATTGCAAATTTGTTTCTCAACAACCTTATTATCTTTATTTTCTAAGCCACCAACCTTTCTATTTTCAATTATAATCTTTATTTTCTTTTCAGCTTTATTAGAACCTAAAGTATTAGAAACATTTCTAGATTCATAATTTTTGGATTCAGTATTTTTAGAAACTTCTAAATTGCCAATTTTGTTGGTTTTGGAAATATACATAACTTTTTCAACTTTCTTCTTTTTGCAAACAATTCCATATTTCTCATTAACCTTTGAAGGTAATTTTTTTATCCTTATTAGGTTTCTCAATACAATAACTTTATCTAGATTCATATTTAGAAAAATTTTGTTGGAAAATTTCCAACTCTTCTTCCTTTTCTTTTAGATTCACTTCTAGATACTCATTATGATTATTTTCTTCCTCAAGATATTTCTTAAAATAATCAATTTATTTTACCAGATTCACCTTCTCATCAGCAAAACATTCTTGATTATTTGTTGGTGGTATGATGGAGGAAAAGGAGAGGAAACCCCCGTCGTCGCACCCCACAGCTTCGGCTTCCCTAGCTCATCCACGAAGCCTCAATCTTCACGCGTTTGATGCGTTTCGACTCGCAAATAAAATTCTTCCGACTCCAGAGGAAAAGAAAAAGGATCATGATGCGCTGAATAATATATCATCTTTTAAGGGTTTCTCAGGAGGTTCTTTCATTCCCCTTGAAAATCGCGCGCCCCATCGTATTATTCGGAAATGGTCAACAGCACATGTTTCAGCCTCGGAAGATGCAATTGCGGCTAGGATTGATCTATGAAAACACTCATTTATCGCCCGCATCTCCTCAATGAAAGATATGAAACCCTGGCGTACATCGGATCTCATCTCTCGGTTAGCTGATATTTGGGGATTCAATGATTTCAAATGTGTGTCGCTCGGTCGTGGTCTCTTTCACATTCGGTTTCCCTCAGTGGAACTCAAAAGCAGTGCTTGGAGTATCGGCTCCATAAATCTCAGACCAAGTACACTCCGACTTCATGAATGGAAATTGAATTTCAATTTTCTTGATTTTAAGGATACCTGTGCGCAAGTATGGATAAAAATACACGGTCTCAACTGGGTTTTGTGGCATGCTGAGATCCTTTTTGATATTGCATCTTCTATTGGGGTTCCAATCAGGATGGATCATGTTAAAGAATCAGTTTGCTATGGTCATTTTGCTCGGGTCCTTGTAGAGATTGACCTTATTTCTACTTTAATAGATAAGGTGATTTTATCTACTCAACAGGAGGATATTTGTCTTCGGATTGAATACGAAAGCATTCCTCCATTCTGTGTTCCTTGTCAAATTATTGGGCATGAAGAATCTGCATGTAGAAGAAATATTATTTGTGACAACTGTCAAATTAAAGGGCATGATAAACATCACTGTCGGAAGCCAATCAAACAAGGCATGGCTCAATGCATTGAGCAGAATAAGATGGCTACTGTTATTGGTCAGGATTTGATAAAAGACTCTGATAAAGAACATGTTGTGTCTGCTGAAAAGTCTCAAAGGTCTCTTGATGAAGAACCCAAAAAGGGAAGTTCTGAAGTACATATTAAGACCAGTACTCCTTCACAAAAAAACAAGAGAACTCTCTTATCCTGGGCAGATCTTGCTAACGCAATCCAGCCACCTGTTGAAAATTCTGGCATGGATGATATGAATGGAGCATCATTCAAAGATATATTAAAAAGAGGTCTCGAAGATGATGAAGATGTTGAATCAATTGATAGCCTTGATGCTCTGGAAAATGCTGCTCAAGAGGAAGTAGACTCCTGTCTAAGACAAGAACAGATCTTAGTCAATGCCAAAAGCAGAAGAGGCACGGAAAAGGACCTTCCTATCTCAAGGAAAGCTAAAGATAGGAAAGAGATGACTGATGTTTGTAACAATATTTCGACAAAGGACAATAATAGGGTTCAAACCCCTGATCAGTATATGGGAGTCTTCCCACTGGAAAGTACTCCTAGAGCCCAAGACTCGGCTCCCTCCAGAAAGTCTTCTTCTCAGGATGTCAAGTACACCCTCAGCAAGCATCAAGACCCCACTCCAACTGGGCAGTATAACCAGACAGATCCTCTGAAGGAATCTATCCAGGACCCCCCTTCCCTGCATGTTTCTAGTCTGGAGGGCAGAACCCAGCCTTCGCCAAGTTGTGGCACCCCTCAATCTCAAATTCTGAAGGTTTCAAAGCAATTGAGTACCTATAACTCGTTTGAATTACTTGAATCTTCTAGTAGTGATGATGACAGGAAACCGATTGAAGATCGGGATGAAGCTATGTCTGTGAAAACGGAATTAATGTCTGAGGTCCCGGATGATGGTGGCGGTCCCTGGATACAGGCAAAGACTGGGAAAAGGGGGAGACAACCAAGTAAAACGGGTGCTCCAGCATCTATTCATGGTATGAACACTCGATCTCGAGTGCGCTGTTGAATTTTTTTCTGTTTTTGCTTTGCTGTTTTGCTCCTCCTTTATCTCTACTGTATGACTTTTTTATTTAATAATAGAGGATTGCGCCTCAACCTTTTTTAAAAAAAAAATTCTTGATTATTTGTTGAGGAACATCCATCTTCTAACTTTTTTATGTTTTCAAGCCTTATGATCTTTCTCAGACATTCTTTCAACTCATCTTTCAAATCAAATTCTAGTTGAGTTTCTTATTTTTCTAAATCTATACTTATGAATTATTCATCATTCACTATTTCAATAAAAGTATTCTTAATAACATACTCCACAAATTTTTTAGATTCAGTTGTACTGCCTTCTTCTTCTTCATCTTTAGATAAGAAACTTATTCTTTTGGATTTGAAGAAATTTTTATCCTTCTTAGTGTAATATGATTTTCCTTTATCTTCTTGTTTCTTCCACGATCTTCTTGGACTTATTTCTTGTTCATAATTATCATATTATTTCTTCCTATGAGGACAATTATCCACAAAATTCCCAATGGATCCACATTCAAAACATTTCAAGGGAATTTTACCATTGTATTTCCCTATATATCTTTTAACATTTTTAAAAAACAATGATCAAATTTCATCAAAAAATTTACATTCCTCATTTTCATAATCAGATACACTAACTTTATTTTCAATAAGAATATTATTGGAATTTTTTTATTAGTATCATTGAAATACATTTCTCTATCAACTCTTGTATTTATTCTCATATCTTTCTATCTTTTCATTTCATAAGTAATGAGAGTGCTATGAAAATCATCTAGAGATAATTTTTTAGGATATATTTCTTCTAATGAAGAAATTTTTTCATCAAACTTTTCAGGAAGTATTCTCAAAATGTTTTCAAAAACTATAGAATCATCTAAAATTTCACCAAGACATCTTATAGTGCTGACAATGTCTTTAACAATGGTAAATAAGTCCCCAAAATATTTATATTTACACATCTTAAAATATTCAAACTTAATTTTATAGATTTGTAAGTTTTCCTTATTTATTTTGTATTTCCTTAATATATGTTTTTCAATTTGTCCCATATACCTTTGGATGTGGCAACACATTTCACCCTTAGGAATTCACTTTCAGAAAGTGATGATAATAAATAATTCTTGGCCCTTCCATCATTTTCAAGATTCTTCTTATCAATATATGTAAGAGGATATTTATAATCAATAGGAGGAAAACCATCTATTGCAGCATCAAGAACATCATATTCAATAGACATAAGATAAGGAAACATTCTATATTTCTAGATATGATAATTCTTTCCATTAAAAACTAGAATACCTTTACTATTCACATAATTCAAACTCTCTAACAACAAAGAATAAGTGAAGGGAACCTACACTCTGATACTAGTTAGAAGTTCCCAGTTAGGATAATTTTATCATATATAGGGGTAGGGGTGAATTAGTGATACTTTTGCTTTTATGTTTCCTTGAAACTGACTTCAAATATTATTACAGATTTCAATTCCTGTGGAAAACAATTCAAACACACATCCATAGGAACACAAGAATTTATAATTTCACTATTCAATAAGAATATATATGTCTTTCGTATGGTTTGGAAATAATCTAATAGCATATAATCCACTAGAAATCAATCTTTTGAATACAATGAGTAGGATATACCATTTTAATCATGTAGCACTTTGAAGACAATACAAAAGTGTGTGTGCATCCTCTTAGTAAAAATAGGGTAACAAATGTTTTTGTAACAACTCATGTTACCTGGGATTATTTTCAATTTTCAAAAATGTATTCTATTGAAAACAAATATTCAATTTCTTACCCAGAAGATAGTAATAACTTCTTGGACTTTGATATAGAATTCAAGTTTGATTTCCCAGTCTAATCTGCTCACCCTGATTCTTCAGATCTAATTTCCAAATCTAATCTACCCACTCCAATAATAAAATATGATTTCCCAATACGATATATTTATATCTTCCAAATGATGATTGAGATAATTCAGAATTCCTACTTCCTCAATCTGTAAATACAAATTCAAAAATCCAGATCTAATTATCCAATCAGATAAAATGACCATCTGAATACGATGACAAGAATAATATGATGGAAAACTGAATACAATAATCATTGAATAGGGTGATCATTGAATATGATGATCATCTGAATAAAATGTTGTGATCTTGTCTCTTTTCCTTTCACTTATCTCTATCAAAACTTCTTCAACAAAACACAATACATAAACCTTATTTCTCTACCTATAAATTTGGAGATTCTCTCTCTTCTATGAATAGTAAATTAGTTAGACCACTCTCAAGTACATTTTAATTTTTTCCTTTTATAGGTGACCCATGATAGGATTCGGCGGGAAACCCCAAAACCTTCTCACTTAGCCAAATTTACCCAAATCTTGATTTAACTTGAATTTCATGTGCATTTATGACTTCATCAACACTTTTCAATTCTTCTCAAATATTCTTTAATCTTCTTCAAACTTCATCTATTTATAAGATTTTATTTTTCAATCACTAATCTAGATACTATTTATTAATACAAAATCAATTCTTGATTATGGTTCGATCAATCTGATTTCTTAAATATGATTTCTCTGTTCCAATTATTGAGAAAAACTCTCTTTCAATTTCATACTCCCCCTTGAAAACACTTCTTTATATTTTATTTATCTTTTCTCTTGATCCCCTTGATTGATAAATATGTAAATTCAACCCCTTTTAAACGGTTGACTACATTTTTTATCACATTATTTTCCTTTTTGTTGCATTCATCTGTCTCAAAAAATTATCGCTCTCGTTACGATGGTTCTTGACCCAATTTAAGAAACAAAATATGTGTCACAAATGTTCTGAGCCTTTATGAATACGATGATCCTAGAAAAATGGCTTCACCAAATTTATTCTTTAAAGATCGTTACTTTGAATATATTGAATATCATTTTCTACATTGTTTTTATTTCAATTGAAAGTATTGTAACTTCCCAGTCCTCCAACAACCTCTTTCTTTCCTTATCAACCTAAATATGATCAGGATGAATACAATCGTCAGCACCCCTTTTTTATTTCCATCTAGATCTGATCAATCTAAATATGATTGGAAGCATCTCATTCAAATACTCTTTCTTCCATCAAGATAGCATCATATGTTTAACAACTTACTTATGATTTATGGGAATTCCACGATTAGAAAAGCAACATCACATTTATTTTATCATATTCATATAGACTCTGATTCTACTAATATGATCACTTAATCCATATTGAATCTAGAGTGAATTCGATGACCATTTACTTCCAGAAATATTCTTCCTCAATACGATTGACCTTCTCATACCAGATTTAGTGTGAATATGATGAGACTTATTTATAGCTAGCTTCACCCAAATAAGATGGACATTTTCATACATTTTTAGTCTGATTCTCTAAATACTATGGCCACTTTGAATTTCACAAAAAATAAAAATTGAGGTAATTTTTCTTTTATTAAAAACCACTTTGAAAAAAAACACTTGGAAACAATCACCTTCCTCATTAGCTTGGTCATAACCCCTTTGATAGATTCAAGAAATATAAGAATGAATTTGGAACCAACTTAGTAAAAAGATAGGAAAATCTACTCATAACATAGTATAAAATATCTTAATTAATAATTCAATGATTATTTATGGGAGTTTTGGATTATATCTCAAATTAAACCACCTTATACACCAAAATGGAATGGTGTGAGAGAAATGAGGAACTTTGTGACATCCCAACACCCACTTTATGGTACTCACTTTCCTTTTTTGAACCTCTTTCACTTTTGATTTATCTAGTGTTATTTTGGGTGAGTTTTAGATATTTTTTTGAAGTTTAAGGGATAATTCTGGTTTGGTGCACAATTTGGGAAAATTGTGTGGGTTAACCTAGGAAATCATATGCCTTATGTTGGTTTTTTAGGGGAGGGTGCACAGTTATGTGCATGATTTTTAAAAATCACGATGCATGCCCTCAAAGTATGCATATAGGGATAGTTTCCTAGGAGGGAGTTAATGGTTTATCAAACAGTGTGGACAAACCATGTGATGTGCCTTATTTAATTTGGGTTTTAATTTAAAGACCTAATACTTACCTGTTTTCCCTCATTATTCATGTGTTGTATTAGGCTCTCAACTAAAGAGAGTCCTCCTTGAGATTTTGGGGATTCCTTTCTTCTCGGTGATAATTTTTTTATGGATATTTACTTTTGGATCTTGATTCTAAAATGTGAGTGCATGTTTCTTGTTGTTCTTTATTATTATTCTAGAGTTTCCCTTCTTCTCTTGAATAGAATCATAGATCAGGACTATTGAGGCTATATCTATGTTTCTTAACTTCATCTAATTATATTTCTTATAGATCCGTCATGTAATGAATATCTTCTTCCTAGATCTTCATTTTTGTTTCTATTTATTCATGAATAATTGATGTATGTGTCTTATATCAATCTATTTTTGTTTTAGAGAGGTTGAATTAGGGATTATTATTTGATATTTGTGCTTTAAGGATCCATTCTTGATCTTTTTATCCCCTCATTTGGTTGTGAATCCCTCATTGGGTTTTGGAGAGTTTTTGAATTGAGGTAGGTGGTTTCGTAATGCAATTCCATTCAATTAAAATTTTTGTCAATCTATTTATTTTAAATGGATTCCCAACTGATTTCTAAATCTTGATTTGAGTTTCTTTATTAAATTTTTCTAAATTTCATGATGTGTGTGTGTTGAAACTCTTGGTTATGAATTTTAAAATAGGTTGATTATTTTATTCAAAATTGATTTGAAATGAAAGAATGATTTTTTGAATAAATTTTTTGATGATCCTTGAGGAATAATGGCATGAAATGTTTTAATATTTTTAAATAAATTTAATTTTTTTAAATGGAATGGGTTTAGATGAAAACTATCTAATGCTGTTTTTTAAAATGAAATGGAATATTTTAAAACTTGAACTTGGTTCCAATTAAAATAATTTGAGATTGATTGAAATGAATAATAGTGTATCACCCTTAGTTTCAGGAACTTGACCCTTTATTTATATACTTTTAACTTATAAAGTTATTGGGTTATATTGGGGGAGATTACAAGAGGTTTAGTCATGTTTTGGAGGTGTTTTTGAAATACACAGTTAGTACAAACCAAGAACCCCAGTTAGGAAATCATGCAACCTTGTGGTAATGTAATAATAGAACCACATGGTTGGAACACAGTTTTACTAAACTATGTTGGTGACTAGAGGAAATCGTGTGAGAAACATGTCTTGAGATGGTATTTATGCATTGTTGGAACACAATTTTTCAAACTATGCAGCCAAACAAGGTAGTTGTATGGTGTTTTTCCAGTATCCCATGAATGGTTGGTGTACGGTTTGACAAACAAAGTGGCTTAACCAATAAACATTCTTTTAATGCTCCTAAAATCATGGATCTAATTCCTTTTAACTCACAATACCCTATTCAATAATTCAATCCCTCTAAATCTAAAATTCCTTTTTATCCCTAGAATTGAGACATGATCCCCTTAAATATAAAAGAAATTATTAGGAAAGTTAAAGCTTGGTGTAGATCCATATTCAATGTAAATTCATCATTCTTCACCATTCCTCTTAAATCTATTCTTCTCCTTTATCCTGAAACCATAGATCTAGTCCATTATTGTTAGATATATGTTACATGATGGGTTTCTTGATGAGTTATAATAGGATCATTTTAAGGAAATAATATCTAAGGGTGAATCTAGAGAATAATAGTTTCATTCTTCATTTTCATCAATTATTGAGTGGTAGGTGGATTCTCTCCAATCTCTAGGTGACTTAAAACTTTAATTCTTAGTTTTGATTAAAAAAATATTGAAATTTTTGTGAATTTTTTTTTGTGATTTTTGATGGAAATATTATTTTTGTTATGGAATCAAAATTGGGGAATTTAATGTATTTCATGAATACCACATTCATCATAATTTTAAAATGATGTTTTAAAATTATGGAATGATTTTTATGCAAGCCAAATTTATTGTTCAAATTCTTTTAAGAAATACTGGTTTTATGTGAAATGGTTTGATATGGGATTTTGAATACATTTTTTGGCTTGAGTTTATGGATTTTTATGTGACCCTATTGAAGAGGAGCATACCATTAGGAAACAAGGATGTGACCCAAGTTAAGGATTGTGTGACATTTGGGGAACTTAGACATTGTTAAATATGTGATGACTTCGTGGATCAATAAGAGACTTCTCAGGATTATGGAACTATCACCTGTAATGTGTGTGTGTGTAGAAACATGGAATTGGTATTCTAAACCAATGAGAAATATTTTAAAGGATTGTTTATAGTTTTCTGTGGAAATTTTTTATGTTTTTGATATAAAATTTTTAAATTGATTTTAAACAATTTTTTTTAAAATGTGCTAACCAGTTCTTATCCTAGTAATGTGAGTTGGGAAGTTTTTTGGGGAATCCTACTAAGTTTAGACTCACCACCTACATGGTAATAATTGTGCATTTTCAAATTTCATTTATAAAAACATAGGTAAAGGAAAGGTATCTCAGTTCTTTAGTAATTCTTCTTGATACCATGGGCATGGAATGTGGATTTGGTTCTTGTAATGGTTTAAGTGTTTCTTGTGTTGATTCCACTTGGGTGTTTCCAATTTTTTTGGTGTTTTTGATTTTTTTTAGAATGTATTTTGGTTTCTACTTATAATATGATATTTTTTAATGTTTTGGTTATGTTTGAGTTGTATTATGTACTCATGTGTCATTAGGGGATTGGATGTTTATTATTTACATTGTATGTATGTTTTATATTTTAAAAGGGAAAATTGTCCCCCAAATGTTCCTGAGTCCCTTTAAATTTAGTTCTAGAATTTGGTGTCTTGAGGATCTTCCCTAATTCCTTGTATCTCCCCCTTCATTCCTCAATCCAATGAATAGTTGTATGATATTACAAATGGTATCAAATTTGTCTAGTACTTGAGTTCGAAATGTTATCATTCTTGTTCAGTCCTTGAGTTTTGTTGGTAGTAAGGAAATACTAATGTCAAAAATTTAAATATAGAGCATAAAAAGATGTATCTAACCTTTTTATATTGATATTCAAGTTACCAAGTCATTTTGGGTACAAAAGTTTTTACAAACACTTCTAGGTGTATTATCACCTCATCATCATGGATTTAGTTGATTAGAATTTCATGGAATGAATTGATAATAATACTTACCATTATGACTAAATTTTTTATTCCAAGTTCAATGGTTTATGAAATAATGGAAAAGTTTTTATTTTTGGAAGTAGTTAAATGAGTTGATTTTAAAGAGAATAATTTTGGTAATTTGAAAAAAATTATTATAAATGATTTAAAATGGTTGTATTTTGAAAATAATGGTTATGGTACTTATTGATATAAATGAGGCTATCAAGTTGGGGGTTGAGTCTCTTCATGCTTGACATCATGGTCTTGGATATTTATTTGAGGACAAACATCATTATTGCTCCAAATGTCATGCCAGGGGATGACGTGAGTTTTTGAGCAGGGGTCCATGAGACTGCGATACTATTGTTGGGCGTGCCTTCAGTAAGTAGTTACTTTGAGACATGATGTTTCAGGAGGCATGTGGTATCAAGATATATGATTGAGGTGGAACCTGAGAGTTCACCATGGATTTGTGACTATAGGGACACCATGGGCCATGGGGCAAGGAATCTGTTTTCTTTTGAGATTCTGGTGTTGGACAAAGCAGGTGACACTCCCTGGTGGCTGTTGAGCTCTAGTGGTGGTTCTATTTATTTATTGCATTGTACTCTTTACTTTACTTAGAGATTCATATCTGATTAAAAACTTAGACTGGGTACAAAATAATGGGTGATATCCTACTGAGATTCATCTCACACCCTACACAAGCCCTTTAGGACATGTGTAGACTTTATGAATTTACGTATAGGTAAAAGATCAGCCTCAGGAGATGGATCACAGTACTGTTTGACATAGAGATTGGCATGGGCCTTGAGGTCATTCCTAGCTAGAGCTTTTGTTTAGTTTACTTTTCAGTTTCAGCATGCTTATATATATAGCTATTATGGTCTTCCATGGAAATCACCTTGGATATTAAATTGTATGACCTGATGTGAGATGTTTTTTTGGTTTTATTTTAGTGTCTATAAGTGATTTGTAAGCATTTGGTTCTGTTTCCTTTCTACTACAATTGTTTCTATATTGCCTCTGCAGTTTAATGTTATCTTATTATGCTATGACCAATATATTATATATTTCCCAAAGGTAATAGCCTCCCCACTATACCTATTAATACCCTCACTGCTAGTCAGCAGCATTTGGCATTCGGGGAGGTGCGTCTAAGCCCCGTGTCACCCGGCCCATTTGCACTGTTCGGGTGGCAGTTCGGGTCAGGTATGCTACAAGTGGTATTAGAGAAGTTTCTTTTACCTCTTTTCTTGGTATTACTATTTAGGATGTGGTAAATTGGTGATAGGTTTTGATTGTAACTGGTTTTATAGCTGGTTCTTAGGTGCTTGCAGCCCCATGTACAAGGGACAGACCAAGTTACCTTAAGTGGGAAATTCCTTTTTTTTCTTTTGCTCAGATTATATTTTATAAGGCTTCCACCTTGGTGGATCACATGGTTTTTGGTGTGATTGAATGTGATATTTGACCCTTAACCCGGTGGGGTAAGGGAGGATTTTTAACCTTGTCTTGGTAGAACGAGGTATGTGGATACGGAAATTTGACCTTGGCCTAGTGAGGAAAGGTGTGTTTTCTTAGCTTTGATGGGAACATTTTAAGGTATTTTAATTTCATGTATACACGTATTCCATGTGAAGTGATTATAACATGTGAATAATATCAAATTCAATATGGAAATGTGAAATTACATGCTTTAAATGCTTTTAAAATATAAACTATGATATTTCATTCTTTATATATATGTGAAATTGTATGTGGAAATAGGAATTGGGTCTAGCTCTCCTAGTAGCAGGCATGATTTATGGTTGAGGTTATTTTTGATCACTAGGATTGGGTGACTCGATCATCAATTTGAGACAACATGGTTTTCAGGATGCGCATGGCCCTGAGATTTTGTGATACTTGGATATGTTTAGGGCTGGTAAGGAGGTTGTGAGGTCGGGATTCCATGGGCATGGTTGCGATGGGGGAGAGTAAGGGTAGTTGTTATATGCTGACTTTTTTCTATTTTTCCTATCTTCTTTATATATAGTGATATATACAGGTTATTTGACTATTTTATGGTATTCAGTAGGTTCCACCTAGAAAGATTGGATAGAGCATCTTGTGGAAGATGGTATAGTTCTATAGGAACACAATCAAGTTCAGAACCCTAAGGGTTAAGAAGAATGTGAGCTGTAGGTATAGGATTTGGGACAAGATTTGGTTTTGGATCTAGTATGGGCAGAGAAACTACTAGGCTTAACACCATTTGGTTCATGTCTTGACAATCAGCTATCGATCATGTTATGTGTCTTGTAGGGGATCGACAGAGGTTCTCAGGGACTAGAGTTGTCGATGATATACTTGACTCGAGAGTTCCAGTCACAACACCCACTGCTTTTCCAAGGTGAGGGTAGTCCATAGGTAGTTGAGAACTGGATAGAGATCATGAAGATAAAATTCGAGTATCTTGAGACACCTCTAGAGAAGAGGGTCAAGCTGGTGACCTATATGCTTAGAGGGCCAGTTAAGCATTGGTGGGATGTGAATTTTTAGGATTTAAGATATGAAGAATTGACCTATAAGGACTTCAAGGACATGTTATTTGAGCACTTTTTTTGAATATGCTAAGGGTAAAGATTTCTTGGGAATTATTGATCCTTCAACATGGTGAAATGTCTATCATGGACTATGTAACTACTTTCATTGATCTGTCTCACTTTTCACCAGATATGGTAAGAAATGACACCTTAAGGGAGATCCACTTAAATGATGGATTAAAAAATCCCATTCGAGCAAAGGTGGATATATTTAGGTTGGCCTCATTCTTAGAGGTAGTAAATCAGGAGCTCATAGACAAGGGTAATCTGACAGACATTTCTAACTTGGTCTAGGAGGCGGCTTTAGGTGATGGTTCAAATGGTAGTAAATGAGGTTGGGAAGAGTTCCAACAGGGCGTTCTGACCAAGGACCTATCTAGACCACCTTGTGGTAGCTCAGTAGTGGTTTTCTTTTAGTGTGGGAAACTAGGGCATGTCCAGACTTAACGTGATCGTCCTCCAAATGATTTTTAGGCATGTGGATAGGTGAGGAATCTAGAGCTGTTCTACAGGAAGCCTTCTCATACAGCCTATAGGCAGGGACCAATGCAAGCACTGGATTAAAATATTGGTTCAAGATTGGCACCTAGTGAGGGTTTTTGAGGTTCAGCTGCACACATAGGACATGAAAAAGATAGTGGGACCCAGACATGGGGTTAGTGGATGGTGGATTGGGTAGCACTACCGGGAGTTTAGGCTTCAAGAAATCGTGTGTCAAGACAGGTGCACCCCATGGAGCTACCAAGGGCTGAGCAGACTGGTGAGCCGATTATGGTTAGATTTAGGCCACGGGCGTGGCCATGATTGTTTTTTTTATTTTGTAATTTTCTATTGAGGCATGTCTATTTTGAGTGCATGAGGTTCACAAGATGTAGATGGACTAACCAGACACTAGTCAATTGGTTGTCAACATCTTTGGTGCGTCATTATATATATATATATGAGGTTTTTAGGCATCAAGGCATCTGTGGGATGTGGGTTACATGAGGTGCCTTGGGCATCAGGGCATCGAAGATGTAGTTTGTGATTAAGGTGAAAGGAACTAGGTTTTTTGAGCATCAATGGCATATGTGACCTCATTGTGTGATGGGTTCCATGGGCTAATGGTGGGCACCGATGTGGTGTTGGATGTGATTGGGTGTCATGAGCGACACGGGAGTGCCTAATGAGGTATAGGGGTGACGATGCATCATGGGGGGATAATGGGTCTTGAAATATGTCATTGGACCTTTATTGATTTGACTTTTGGGTTAGGATGGACCGGTTTAGGTAATTCCTAAGGTGGGGATACCCGTTGAGTAAGTTGGACTATACCCTTGAGACTGGGGTAGTTCGGGTTTCTTTGAATGGGTTTGGTACGTTTGGTACCATCTCTGTGTATTCTTATAGCTCAGGGAAGAGATATGTTATGGTGGGGAGATTGTAATGAGTTTGGTTTTTTAATCACATCAAAACCCCTCCCTATTTGAATTTTTCAATTAATGTCTATGCTAATTTTTTATTCGTTGACCAGAACTCAATTCTGAGAGTTAGTTTGGCCTTAAATGATGTTTTTGGGTTAGTTTGGAGGCTAGGAGAGTGCTTCAGGTGTTCAGAAGGGTTTCATGAGCATTAGAGGCCTGAAGGACTAATTTTTGGGAAACAGGTTCAGGTGCACGATTTAGGGAAAACCGTGCGAGTGCTGATATACAACCATGAAGAATCATTTTTAGAGTTACATAGAGATATGTGTGGTATGGAAAACTGTTCGGGTGGTCATGTGGACCTGAAACCTTAGCCAGTGGCTCCAACATGGTTATTGCACGATTTGGTAAATCATGTGAGTAAACCATGTAGCCAATGCAGGGTATTTTTCTTTAATTTTTTCTTCATTCTTCCCTTTTATTCCTCTCCTTTTTGGTCACATGCATAGCAAGTAGTTCCCCTCCCTTCCACTAGTGGATTTTGATCCAACCCCTCTGTCCGACCTCTATTCTTTGATCTGTCATAATCTATGGGATCGCCTTGGTAAGGCTAACTCCACACACCCTTACTCTTTCTTGATCTTTCACCTTATGTATTATTGTTTCCGTTTGATCTGATTTTAGGGTTTCAGATTAAAACTCATATATACGTCGATTGACTTCGAATTGGAGCTCAGTATCAGACATGCCTATGCCTATGAGTCTAAGGTAGGTGGTGTATACCTTGTTTTTAGTTTTCACAGACTTTGGGGGGTTTCATATTTTTAGATCAATGGTAGGTTTTGATTGTAACCCAGTTATATCAAATTTAATTGACTATTATACCATATGGTATTCCCTTGGTAGACCCTATACTATTTACTCTTGAGTGAGGTCGGGCGAGAGGTCTTTTCTCCTTGGGATAATTTGGTTGGGGTTCCAAAGTGGTTTTAAATGTTGTGCTTTAATTTAAACTAGTATGTTTAAATTTTTGAATCTTGATTAGGTGAGTTAGAGGAATTTAAGACCTATGTGCTAATGTGTTATAGCTGGTATCTAGAATAATTCAATCTGTTTAAATTGAATTACTTGTTTAAAGTGATAAAATGTGTTTTATGATAATGAAATTATTGAGATTACATGTTTTGAGACCCTTGAGGTTGTGAAGGGATAGGCCTGAGTTTGGGATAGAATTACCATTATGATTGAGTGACATTGATCACTGATTATGCTTGACATAGATTTTCTTGAGTGGTTCTGACTATAGCATTGGGTGTCGTGGACATCGAATTGAGGCAGAAAGGTTGTCAGTTTGGGAAATTCCTAGTATACTTAGATGGAATGGACATAGGATTTGAGCGACATGGTCATAGGGTCATGAGGTACCAGAGACGGTGTGGATTAGGTCCTTTATTTGGTGATTTATGCTCACCTGTTATGGCCAAATCACCGAATGAGTCATCTGCACGTAGGTTGACTCCGTGATGAGGTGGTTTTTGACAACTCGTGTGGGTAGAGGCCCCTGATAGTTTTCGATAAGTTATTTTTGGTTTGAGGGTGCTTATTAGAAACTGAATGAGGATAATAATAATTTTTAATATATATAATATTCATGTGCTTTATTATTCATAAACACCATTTTAGTGCATTTTACACTTTGAACATCATTTCACATTATGATTGTAATTCCCCCTTAAAATGAACTATTACATGGTACAATTTTGAACACATGATAAAATAAAAAATGGCCTTGATTTTATTTTTCAGGTTTAATTTTCAGGTCTCCCATGCTACAAGGAACAGTTCATACTTTTTAAGTATCCAAAGATTCACATTGGAAGACCACCAAAATGGGCTTTCATGGCAACACATTATGAGAAAAGTAAACTAGACAACAACAAAATAAAGAGACTGTAGAGGCTCGGATCCTAGCCCAATAATTCTCAAAATTTAACTGAAGATATAGAAAATTTTTGGGAACATTTCATTCAATAGTGGACAAAGATAATTCGGATTTTTTAATGGAGTTCCAAGTGGCCCAAGTTGGAGATAAATTTCTAGGCCAGATTATGCAGCCCAGAAAAATAGCCCACCATTTTACACATATCACGTAAACCATAAACAATTTTGGGCTGAAACATTACATATAGTTAGGGGACATTAGGATACCAATTTTTTTATTTTATGTCCCCCTCTAATTCATCCATATATAATTCCATCTAGGCGCCTCTTTTCGGTGGATGAAAGTTGGCTCCAACTTCAGGTCAGGGGTGGAAAAGTCTCATCTTCTTTACATTCCACCACCCTAGGCCTACCACCATTAATTTAGGAGACTTGTAAATAAGGGGAATCTACCCATGTCTCCCAAAATTCCTATTTAAGGTAGTGGTTTTGGATTATTTAAGGATCTTTGAGATTTGTTTTCATTGTAATGTTATTATGCCGATTTGTCTTTGTGACGTTCATTTTCTCATGTAAGTTGTTCGAATCACCTTAGTTCTTAATAAAATCTTTTAATTTTCTCTTATTTTGTTTTTATCTATATCACATTGATACTATTACCTTAATTTGTTAATTTATTCACACCATATCTTGTGATACTCTTCACAAAATGGTGGAGTGATCGTTATTTTGTTGTTTTTACTTCTTCAATTTCTCCCTTATGAGTTTACTTCCAGCTTCCGTGGAGAAAATGTCATCAATGGAGGGATAAATATTTTATGGTTTGATCTAAGTGAGTAGCAATGGGATGGATTGGATGTAATTTCTCAATATCTAAATGTTTTTGATATCTTTTACTTGAGTTTCTTTTATTCAAGGATTTTCTCTCTTCCTCTTCCTTATTGAATTTTATCACCCCAATTTTATATTCTAATGAGATCATTTACCTTGGAGTGATCATGATAATGATCCTAAAAGTGAATAGGCTATTATAATGTGTTTGTGAAGGTGTTTAACCAATAAGTTATGGGGTTAGTTTGAATTCATTAAATGAATCCTGCTTGATTTAATGAAATTAAAATTTTTAAACAAAGGAATTCATCAAATCCACTCCAAGTGATAACCTATGATCATCTCATTATGTTAATTTGAATTCACTTAAGTCGCTTAGATTTCACTTAAAACCATCTAAAAAACCCAATATGGCCACTTCATAGCCAAAAACAGTCCATATAATGTGTGTGTCTATAGGTTTCTTCTTAGGTCTCTAAGGAATCGACAACTCAAGCTACTCTACATTTGACTTCTTGACCCTAAAAACATGGGTAAATTTGGGTGAGACCAAATTTTGGCACCGTTTTTGGGGACACAAGTAAGTTATCTTAGACAATCACTTTCCATTCTCACCCAAATTCTCTTTTCTCACCATCGTTTATCTTATCTTTTCCCCTTTCTGTTTCGTGTGTCCAAAAAGTTAAAATCCTCATTTTCAAATATACTCAAATGGAATATAATCAAGAATACCCCAACATACACCCAAGATGGAATAAAAATGAAAATCAATATTGGTAATCCCCAAACTTAGGAAATTTATTTGATCAACCCTTTAATGAATACCCCACATGAAAACATGTATTATATTTTGGATGATGAACACTTAAAGGATAAATTTCCATCCCTCTCAAGTATTGTAGAAGAGATCAATCTTAGAGATTTCCATGATTCCCAAAATCCTATACAAACTGATCCCCAACAACTTCTTGAATAATTTTTTGATCAAATGGAGATAATTAATTATGAGGTTTCATCTTTGATATTATAACTACAATGCATTAATACTTGTGATCAACTCATCCCTACACTGAATGTCCCTTCCATAACTTTATGTGGAGTGTCTAGTTTCCCAAAAACCTCTCATGAAGTTATTAAAGAACCAACTTTTAGAGTTGGGGTAGAGGAAGTGAATAAAGAAATTGTTGAAGCATATTTAAATAAGGAGGAAATGGATTTCATGTATTCACAAGAGGGAAATTTGACATCATGGATTGAGTGTCCCTATTATATCTCCATTGATGATTTTTCAAAAACACCAATCAGGGAAACATTGGGAGAAATCACAAACATTGAGTCCAAACCCATTCCTAACACCGATCTTTCCAATTTGGTTGTTTAATTTTCTTTTCAAAAGGAACCAATTTTGCTGAGAAATTTTGAAAATGAAATTGAGTTTGATTCAAAGTTTTGACCAGTGTCACAAAGTGTTAGCGAACTCGAGCTCAAATTCAAGGTCCTTAAATATTCTCTCAAGTATTACTTTATAGAGGATAATAAAAAACATTATATCATAATTTCATCATCTATTTATGTTAATAAAGATAAAATTATACTCGATGTCTTAAGAAATATTAGGAAGATAATTGGATGGACCCTTATCGATATTCATGGGATTAGCCCATTCATTGGGACCTATATAGTTTTTCTTGAATCAATTTCAAAAACATCCTATAAACCCCATATAAGAATCAATCACAATCTCATTGAAGTGGTAAAAATTTAATCATTAAAATTTTAAAAGTTGGTGTCGGATAATTTGGGGTGTTCATGTCGAGCTAACGACGTTAAACAAAATCGTTGCATGGGAGGCAACCCGTGGTTTTCATGTTTCCAATATTTTTGAATTATCCTTATTTTTAAAATATTATTAATTAATCATTTGGATGTTTAAAAAAAAAAAAAAAATAGATTGTTGACTTGTTCTTCTATTATGAGTATCGATGGGTATTAAAGGGGAGTTCCATATTCATCTATGTCACGTGGTGTGATCCTTGAGTAATACCTTACCCAGAAATTTAAAAAGAAGACAATGTATCCCCAGTTCATTTTATCATTATGTGTTTTTAGGTTAAAATAAAAATTAAAAAATAATAAAAAACATATTAAAATGACACATCGTAGATCGTGGGGAAAACCCAGTCACAACTAGTGAAGCCGTGGGGACTCAAGCCCGGGACCGAAGGGAGACAGGGCCACGCTCTTACCACTGACCTACAGCTTATGGTGCTTCCTTATTCTATAATTTATTTACATATAATTTTCTTATTATATGAATATATATATATATTGTTTTTTTGTTTGTTTTTTCATTTTTTCCTTTTTCCACTAGGGAACTCTGCAAGTGACATGGATATCAAAGGACTAAATTGGAGCAGCATGAACTTCAACTTCAACCACCAGGTGATTTTTTTCCATGTCTATTATTTCAAATTCTTTTTAGAACTCCTCTCATATACCACTACCCCCTTATAAATTTTATTTTCTTTAAACACTGGGGACAATGTTATTCTAATTTAGGGGTGAAAATAAAGAAAAAAATTAATTTTGTGTGGAAGGAAAATTTTCTTTAACCTTGAACATGATAATAGAAATTGCACACTTTGAAACTGAATATCAAATAATTTAGCATTCCCTGATTCTAATTTTAATCCATGTATAATTTCATGGTAATGGATTTTGGAAATTGTGGCTACCTAATGTGAAATTTCATCATTTATATTTTCATCCAAATAAAAAAAGAAATCACAATGCACGTCCTTTGGATAGTGGGGTATTAGTTTGAGTTCATGGGGTCCCAAAAATAAATATAATAGGTTTGGTTCCCATTTTATTTTTAATATGAGTATTCAATAAAAAAATCAAAAAAATCAAAAATAATAATAATAAATTTGCATTTATAGTAATGAAATGACCTAATGTGTGGCTTTCAGCACTTGGGCAACGTGACTCCATAGTTTTCTGGCCCGGAGTTAGTAATTTTATCTCTATTTTTGGTAATTTCACTTTGTTTTTGAATGAGTTAACTCAAGGTAATGCCTAAGTATGTGGACTTCACTTGGTTCCCTAAGGTCTTTGAGCTTGGGAGTTATTAGCAAAGTCTCGCTATATGGGTTGACTCTATTGACTGCAATTTCAATTACCACGAAAAAATTTCAAAAAAAAAATACAATAAAAAAATAAAAAAAATTAACACTCATCTTAATATTGAAATATGATTCCACCTAGAGCTTTCATCATTTCCCCCATTGAATAAAAATGAACCCCCATGTCTATTGTGATACACAACACATCTTCATGCTTAATTGATATTGGATGAAATGTGGAGATGAATTTGAACAAAGGAATGGGATTGGGCTTGGGATATTCTTATGAAACTATCTTATATTAAAATATTTTGATGGGTTTCATGATTTTTTTGTTTAAGGGTTATTAGTTATCATTGTGTATTAAAATGTTTTAGAAAAAGGATTTCGAATTTCATATTGTTGAGATACATTTTGCTCGGGACTAGAAAACTCAAGTTGGGGGTGTGATTAACCACTGAATGAGGCTAATATTCATTGTTAATATATATAATATTCATGTGATTTATTATTCATAAACACCATTTTAGTTCATTTTACACTTTGAACATCATGTCACATTATGATTGTAATTCCCCCTTAAAATGCACTATTACATGGTACAATTTTGAACACATCCTAAAATAAAAAATGGCCTTGATTTTATTTTTAGGTTTCATTTTCAGGTCTCTCATGCTACAAGGAATAGTTCATGATTTTTATGTATCTAAATATTCACATTGTAATACCACCAAAATTTTCTTTCATGGAAACACATTCTGGGCAAAGTAAACTAGACAAAAGCCCAAAAAAGAGACTGTAGCAGCCAGGATCCAAGCCCAAACATTCTCAAAATTTAACTAAAGATATAGAACATCATGGGGAAAATTTTCATTCAACATTGTCCAAAGCTAACTCGGATGTTTTAATGGAGTTTTAGGTGGCCCAAGTTGGAGATAAATTTATGGGCCAGATTCTGCGGCCCAGAAAAACATCCCACCATCTTAAACAGATCTCATAACCCATAAACTATTTTTGGATGAAAGTTTAAATATGGTTATGGGACATTCGAATATACATTTTTTTCCTATATGTTCCACTCCAATTTGGCCATATAGAAGGACATCTAGGCACCTCTGTTCAGTGAATGAAAGCTAGATGCAACTTCGGGTCAAGGGTGGAAAAGTATCATCTCCCTTACTTTCCACCACCCAAGGCCAACCACCATTAATTGAGAAGACTTGGAAAGATGGTGGATCTACCCAAGTCTCCAAAAATTCCTATTTAAGGTAGTTTTTTGGGAGTATTTAAGGATTGTTGAGATTTTTTTTCATTTTAATGTTATTATGTTGATTTGTCTTTGTGACGTTCTTCTTTCTCATATAAGTTGTTCGAATCACCTTAGTTCTTAATAAAATTTATTCCTTTCTTCTTATTATGTTTTTCTCTATATTAAATTGATATTGTTTCCTTAAGGTGTGAATTTATTCACACCATACCTTGTGATATTCTTCACGCAATGGTGGGGTGATCGTTATTTTATTGTTTTTACTTATTCAATTTCACCCTTATGACTCTACTTCCCACTTCCATTGAGAACATGCCATCAATGGAGGGATAAATCTTTTATGGGTTGATCCATGGGAGTAAAAAGGGGCTATATTGGATGTTATTTCCCAATCTCTAAATGTTATTTATCTCTTTTACATGAGTTTCTTTTATTCAAGTATTTTCTCTCTTCCTCTTCCTTATTGAATTTTATCACCCCACTTTTATGTGCTAATAAGATCTTTTACCTTGGAGTGCTAAAGAAAACAATCCTACAAGTGTATAGGTGATTAGAGTTTTTTTTGAAGGTGTTCAACCAGTATGTGATGATGTTATTTTGAATTCATTACATGAATCCTACTTGAGTTAATGGAATTTAAATTTTTAAAAAAGGAATTCATCCAATGCACCCCGAGTGATAACCTAGGATCAAATCATTCTTTGAATTTTAATTCACTTAAGTCTCTTAGATTTCACTTAAAACCATATAAAAAACCCAAGTTGGACAGTTCATATCCAAAAACAGTTCATATAATATGTGTGTCTATAGGTTTCTTCTTAGGTATCTGAGGAATCGACAACCCAAGCTACTCTACATTTGACCGCTTAACACTAAAAACTTGGGTAAACTTAGGCAAGACCAAGTGTTTTCTATAGAAATCCACATGGAAGGTGAGGATACTTTTTTTGATATAAATGAAGCTATCAGGTTGGGCCTGAGGCTCTCCATGCTTAAGGCCATGGTCCTATATATTTATTTGAGGATAGACATTGTTGTTCCTCCAGATGTTGTGCTAGGGGCCTATGTGAGATTTTGTGCAGTGGTCCATGAGAATACGATACTATTTTCATGTGTTCCTTTGGGACGTTGGTACTTTGAGACACGATGTGTCAGGATGCACATGGTGTGGGGCTATATGATTGAGGTGGAACCTAAGGGTTCACTGGGTCTTTGTAACTACAGGGGTACCTTGATCCATAGGCCAAAGAATCTTCACTTTTGAGACTCTGGTGTTGGATGAAGTAGGTGACACTCCCTAGTGGATATTGATCTCCGGTGAAGGTTGTGGTTATTTATTACATCATACTATTTACTTTACTTAGAGATAGATATCTACTTAATCACTTATAATAGGTACGCACCATTGGGTGGTATCCTATTAAGATTCATCCCACACCCTACACAGGCCCTTCGGGACACGTGTAGACTTTATGTATTTATGTATAGGTAAATTATTAGCCTCAGGAGCTGGATCATAGTACTATTTGACATGGAGATTAGCATGGGACTTGAGGTCATGCCTACCTAGAGATTTTGTTTAGTTTGTTTTTAGTTTCAGAATGATTATATATGTATCTATTGTGGTCTTCCATGGAAATAACCTTAGATATTTTATTGTATGACCTGATTTGAAATCTTTTTTCAGTTTGTTTTTAGTGGATACAAGTGATTTTATGGCATGCTCTTATGTTTAATTTATACTTCAGTTTTTTCTATATTGATTCTGCTATTTAATGTTATTTTATTATGATCTGAATAGTATATTATCTATTTCCTAAAGGGTATAGCCTCCCCACTATTCTTGTTTACACCCTCAGTAGTTGTTGGAAGCCTTTGGCATTTAGGGATGTGCGCCTAAGTCTAGTGGAACCCGGCCCATTAGCACTGTTCAGGTGGTTTTTTTAGTCTGGGATGATACATGTTTAACAAAAAATAATATCCTCACGCCATTTATATTAATATAATAATAGATTCTTTAGTTTGAAGTAGGATAATCTATCAGTTATAGAGTACGTGGATAAATTTATGAATTTAGTCCAATTTTACTTGAAAGTTACTATAAATTCGTCCTTAAAGGAATGAATTTTTGATTTAGGGTTGATACTAGAAATTTTCTCAAATATCATCATTCTTTATATCACAGACTATATAGAAATGGTTAATAAAAAAATGGTGTAAGAAAGGGATGTCTTTGGGGATTACAGTTAGAGGGACCATGTTTATTATTATGGGAGCATGTGGAAACTACAATGTTGGGAATAAGAATTAGAGGTCCACCTACTTCCAGAGTGGTGAAACACCTCAAAATAAGACCAATGGAATATTAAATATCCCTCATGGACCAAAAGATAAGTTAGTATATTTATAATGTGGTTATTTAGATCATATGAAAAGAGATTGTATGACACCACCTAGAGTATGTCATAATTGTAATCATATAGTACATCTTCACTGTTATTGTCATAGTGATCCAAGGATGGGTTCTAGAGACACATCTCATATTTCTTAGACATTGTATGTTTCAACTAGAAGAGCTTAGTAGAATAATTCCCATAATCAGAACCGAGTGAGATAAGGTTATTCTAGGAATACCATAACTTCTCAACCTTTAAAAATTCAACAAGGTAGTAAAGATAAAGGCACAATGAGTAAGTAGTTATATGGATCTCATAAAGTGATCATGGATAATCAATCAGGTCCTTCGATGGTGAGAGGTACAATTCTTCTCAATTCTACCATGATGGATGCTTTGTTTGATAAGGTCTCATCACACTCATTAATTTATTATTTTGTTTTTAATCATATGGTTTTTCATGTTAAGATGTAGTCTTCTATTTTCAAAATTAAAACCCCTCTTGGACAAAGAGAGTGTTGAGACTTTATATGTAAATATTTTTCTATAACTATCGATGGGGTTGAGTTTCTTTGGAATTTATATATTCTTGAGATAGAGGTCTATGAATATATTTTGGGTATGGATTAGTTGACAACATTCAAGGCCCACAAAAAATTTTATACCCAAAAGGTTATTTTAATATCTCTTGACGGAACTAAGAATGTAATTAGAGAATATTAGGATGTAAAGGAAAGTAGAACATGAATTTTAGAATCAGTGGTTATAATAATATCTTATCATTTTATATTGCTTACTTTGGAATCAATGGAGGATATTGGAAATATATATTTTCCAAACATCATTGAATAATTTCTTGATGTTTTTCGAATAATATATTAGGGACTCTATCCAAAAAAAAGTGGATTTTACAATTGATCTCCTATAGGAGACCAATCCAATTTCCCTTTATTTTTATCAGATGAAACCAAAAAAAATTAGGGAATTGAAAGTCTAGAGGGAAGAGTTGGAAAAAAGTGTTCATTCGACTGATCATGTCTTCATGAGTAGAACTGGTTCTTTTTCTGAAAAAGGAAAATGTAACTCTTAGGATTTTTGTGGATTATAGTAATCTTAACCAAGTTATGATAAATAATTGGTGTTATCTTCCAAGAATTTATGATTTATTCGATCAATTAAGGGAATCCTTATGGTTCTCTAAAATTTATTTACATTCTTGATATCACCAATTGAGAGTACAGAAGGTGGATATTCTGAAGATATATTTTTAATGAAGATATAGAACTTATGAATTTCTCATTATTCCTTTTGGTCTTACGGAGGCATTAACCTTATTTATGAAATTGATGAAATAAAATTTTCAAAAGTATTCAGATTTCTTGTTGGTGGTGTTTGTTGATGTGTATTATAGAAAAAATTGGATCATGATATATACATGGATATAGTATTGCGTATATTGAAATAGAATCACATTAATAATAAGTTATCAAAGTGTGATTTTGGGATACAAGAGGTACGTTTCCTTTTCCATGTCATTATATAAAAAAGTGATTTTGCAGATCCTGAAAAGATAGAATATGTTATGTATTGGAAACCACCAAATAATGACTTTGAGATATGTAGTCTCCTTAGCTTAGAAGGATACTACATACGTTTTTTATATGATTTTTCACATTTTTTCTCATAAATGAAAACTTTTATGAGGAAAGGTGTTCCTTTCCAATGCAACAATGAATTCCAAAAATCATTTCAGTAACTTAAAGTTAGACTTACATCAGCACCTATCCCCACATTTACAAATTCTGTACAAGGCTATGTAGTTAATTGTGATACATCAAGATCTTGGTTTGATGTGTTCTCATATAGGTAGATCATGTTTTTTTATATAGTTCATTCCATTTATGAATTCATGAGAATAACTACCCAAAACATGATTTGGAGTTAGCTATTGTAGTTTATTCCTTAAAGACTTAGTTTTACTATCTTTTTGGTGAGAAATTTACACTGTATACGGATCATAAAAGCTTGAAGAAAATTTTCTTATAGAGAGTTTTGAATATATAGAAAATAATATGGATATAATATCTTCAAATGTTTGACTTTAACTTTTTTTATACACTGAGTAAAGTGAACTCTATAACACATACCTTGAGTGGGAATTTAAATTCTTAGTTGACTAAAAAGGATTCAGATCAATGGAAACTTATGTCAATTGTAGCTGATATACATTTGGATTATATAGAATAAGGTAATGTTGGAGTTTACTTTCCCATTTCTATTATTCCTAATTTTTTAGATGATTTTAGAAATGCTCAAACATTTGATCCTGAATGTGTTACCATAAGGTAAAAACTTAATGGTGGAAAGAATATTGAGGTATGGAATCTCGATGGGAATTCATAGTTATGGTTAAGAGATTAGATGATTTTACCTTTAGCATATTAGGAATATCTTCTTAGTGTCTACCACTATTAAAGAAGTGCAGTTCATATTAGAATTTAGAAGACATATAAATGGTTGAAATAACATTTTGGGTGGGTTAGAATAAAGAGAGATATAGAAATTGTAAGGATGTATGTTGTTCTATTTTTGATTTTATTTGACCGACACCCTAGGTTTATATCCCTGTTTTATAAATCCTAATAGAAATACCTTAGAAATCAGTTGACCATTATCATGGATTATCATACTCAAACAAATGGACAATAGAGAAGATTCATTTGATTATAAATAACATGGATACTGATCATAGTCATAAGAAATATTATGGGGATCACCATCATCAAACTATTTCATTTGAGGTTGGTGATCATGTGTTCTTTAGAATCTCTCCAAGGCTTGATCATCGTCATTTTGGTAAGAAGGTAAAGTTATATCCTTGGTAAATATCCCCTTTTCAGAAATTTTAATGAGTTGGTGAGGTGGAATATCATTTGGATTTCCCACCAAGGTTCATTTAAGTGCACAATGTGTTTCGTGCATCTTATTTAAAGAAGTATAAACCCAATTATCACCTAATGATTTGATCGGATCACCTTAAATGATTGGTGGGTTCTATGTTGATTAATGTGTCTATATGGATTGTGGATAGTCAAGAGAAGATCTTGTATAGGAAAATAAATTGTTTATTGTTGGTTTTTTGGAAACATGGTTAGATTAAGAAATAAATGGGAGAGCTTGAAAAGTAAATTGTTTATTGTTGGTTTTAAATACCATTGGTGGGTAGGATGTAAAACCTCTGGTTTTATATACATGAATATTTGTTTATTTAAATTGATTATAAATTAATTGGGTTAATTTTGGAGAGATTCTATGAGGTTTAATCATGTCTCGGTGGTGTTTCTAGTGGTACATGGTTTGTGCACACTTAGTAGATATTGTGCACCCCCTTCCGAAAACCATGAAACCTTGTGGTAGTGGGATAGTAGAACCACATTATTAGTGCATGGTTTGTCCAAACCATGTGTCTTCCCCACTTGTCTTGAGATAGTTTCTATGCATAGTTGGTGAACTATTTTTCAAACAGTGTGCCCAAACCATGTAGTTGTATAGTGTTTTTTCATAAGCATGTGCACGGTTGGTACATAATTTCACAAACCATGCAGCCTAACCATGATTTTTTTTAATTCCTTGAAAATCATGGATCTAATTCATTTTAAAACCTGAGACCCTCCTTAATCTCCAAATATATCTAAATTTTTAATTCTTTTTTCTCCCTATGTTTTAGGGATATCCCCCTTCAATCTATAAGAGATTATTAGGAGAATAAAATTGCATTGGAGATTCCTATTCATTGGTAAGTCATTGTTGATCACCGTTCCTCTTATATCTTTTCTTATCCTATATCCCAAAACCATATATCTAGTCCGTTATGGATATATCAATATTCTATGATGGATTTTTTGATAATTTATGATTGAATCTTTCAAAGTAAATAAGATCTAAGGTAGGATCTAGAGAATCATATCATCGTTAGTCATTTTCATTAACTGTTTTAAGGTAGGTGGATTCTCTCTCATTTATACTTGACTTATAACATGAAGGTTTAGTTTTGATTGAATATTTTATTGAAATTGTTATGAAATTTTTATCTGATTTGTGTTGCAAATCCCATTATTGTTATGGAATATAAATTGGGGAATTGAATGGATTTTAGGAAACTATATTTATTTATAATTTTAAAATGGTGGTTTTAAAATTATGGGATTATTTTGATGCAAGATATGTTTTTTGTAATTATTTAAATAAATAAAGGTTTTATGTGAAATGTTTTGGTATGGGATTTGGCATACATGGTTGGTGTGAGTTTGTGTATTTTTTATATGATCTTGAATAAGGGAATGTACCATTGGGGTATAAGGATGTAACCCTAGATAAGGGTCATGTGACTTTGGGGAACTCTATCATTGGTCACCTTGTGATGACTTGGTGGATTGACATGATTTTGATCATGAGTAAGGAACTTTCACCTAGAATGCATGTGTTTTTGTGTGTGGAAACATATAATGGGTATGCCAAATCGGTGAGATGTGTTTTAAAGGATGTTTTATGATTTTCTAGTGAAATTGTTTATGGTTTTGATATAAATTTTTTAAACTTATTTTAAAATGTTTTATATAAAATTTTTTGACTTGTTATTATCTTAGTGGTGTGATTTGGGAAGACTTTTTGAAAATCCTACTGAGTTTAGAAACACCCCCTGTATGGGAATTATTGTGTGTTTTCATATGTAATATATTGATGAACTAGAAAAAGAAAGTTATTTTAGTTATTTAGTAATGGTTCTTGATAACATGGGCATGGCATGTGGAGTTAGATCTTAGAATGGGATGGGTGTTCCTTGTGTTGATGTCACTTGGGTGTTTTTGAGTTTTGTGGTATTTTGGTTATTTTAAAGTATGTATTTTTGTTTATGCTTGTACTATGATATTTTTTAATAGTTTGGTTATGTTTTATTTGTATTATATAAACATTCATCATATATAAGATTGATGTTAGTGGTTTATTTTGTTTGGTTGTTTTATCTTTAAAAAGGGAAAATCATCCCCCCCAATTTTCTTGAGGCCCTTAGAATTTATTTATAGCCTTTAGTGTCTTGGGTATGTCACCTAAGGCCTAGTATCTCACCCATAATTCCTCAATAAAATTAGGAGGGGAGGTATGTTACAGATGTCCCCTTGTATGATTTTCTAACTTGAAGCAAATGTGACCCTAGGTAGTTTGGTGGGTAGTCCAAGAAAAGAGTTCTAGGCATTTATTATCTCTACCTTGACATGGATTGATGATGAAAATGATACAAAACTAATGAGTTCATGGAGTTCATTCTTTTGGTTTTTCTCTTCTTCCACCTAGATATGAGCTCTAGAGATGTGGGAACACTTGGATCCATATTTTAATAATATGTTTGACAATCATTGATCCTTGATCTAACTAACCTCAGGCATGATAACCATGGTTCTATGTTCGAAAATGATATACATACATTACAAATATTTTTAAAAGAGTTTTTCATGCTTATTTTGATGAAATGATTTATTCATGATAGTTTTGAAAAATATGCTTACATATGATTGTTTTTATAGAAATTCACTTTTATACAAGTTATATTATATCAATTGTAATATTTTCAAAATCATGATTTATATTGAATTGTGAAATTATTTTGATGCCATATTTTATTAAACATTAAGTAATTTTATTTTATTTTATATGGTTTACTTAAAAAATGCTTGGTGAGATATTTTAAGGATTTTTTCACTCAAAACCAACCTTTTTCTTTGGGATTTTATAGATTTTATTATGCCATGTCCAAGAAAGGGAAACCACTACTTAGAGGTGGTGGGTGTTCTTGATTAGCAGTACATTGGGAGTTGTAAATGACAAGTGGATTGTGTGATCCATTGGAAACATGGAGATCCTGTGGTGATTTATTTTATGGTTATGTGATAAATTATGTGTTTTACTATTTATGGTATTTATATTTATCTAACTTGTTTAGTTTTTATCTTGATGTTTGTATTGGTATACTGGCTTTTTATGTTTTCTTATTCACTACTTTGTCTTGTTGAGATACTCAGGTTGTGAAATTTTACACTCCTGCCCAGGTGATAGTAGTCAGTCCATGGGGATTGGGAACACCCTTTGGGACATGTTATAATTGATTCAGGTACAGTTTAGGTAGGTTATCATGGTTAGTTCATGAAAAATTGGTATCAAAGGTGGCCATTCCTCTTTTTTCTATGTTGGTATGCAATTTGGTATGTCTTGGTAGATTAGATACATGATTTTTTGGACTTAAGGGGTAGGGTATGAATGAATTCCTAGAAATATTTCATTATAAGCCTTAAGTTAACATGGGATGTTGGTAAAAAGTGTCTTTAAGGAGTTGTTTGATCTAATTATATAATTTTCTCAAGCTTTGATCTGAGATTTGTGTTCTTTAAAAATATTTGGATTAATATATTTTGTGTTTCTGAATCTCATGGATGATGTTTTATTGTTTTTTTCGTTTTATAGTATCGTTCCCCCAAGAAGACATTTGAATAGGACTTATGAGGGAGCTACTGGTGAACCACTGTAGGAAAACCCTCCAGTTTTCCAAAACATCGTAGAGGTTGAAGTGAGTACAGTTCAAGCACCCGAGGTGTTAGCCTGAAGGGATGATAGAAGATATCATTCCTAGAATCTTATTAATTAGAAATGAATATATTTATAGAAATACAATGAAGTTCATAATGTATAATATTGGTTGAATAATATTGATCAAACATTTGAGTTTTTGGATACACTAGATTCCCTTAAGAAAAAGTGTTACATCGACAAAATTTAAGGGCCTAGTATTAGATTTTTGGGTGCTTATTTTATGTAAAAAATAACGAGGTTTTATGAGTTGAAGGACATCAGAACCCTTTTATAGAGAAATTATATCATGAATCGATAGTATTATCTATGTACATTGAGTTTCATTACCTTCGTCAAGGCATTCTGATAGTGACTTTGTATGCAAATGGATTTGCTGAACTTTCTCATTTTTCACCTAAGGAAGTGTTGAATGAAAAGTTTAAATCTTATAGTTTTTATATGGATTTTGGATCAGTTATCTAGATTGATTTGTGAAATACCTCACTCTATTAGATATGGTGAGATTAATAATGAATCATGAAATTATTCCAATATACATCTGGCCATACACATTAAAAATAACAACATACATACTAAACAGAGTTCCAACTAAAATGGTAACTATTATTCCATATCATCTTTTGTATTAAAATAAACCCATGTTGTTTCATGTGTGAGTGTGGGGTTTTGAATCATTTTTCAAGGAAATTTATGAAACAAACTTTCTACCCAAAGTACTAAGTGTATCTTTATAGGGTATTCTAAGGATACTAAAGGATATAACCTATATTATATTTCAGATAAAAAATTTGTGGTTAACAGACATCCTACCTTTCTTGAAAGGTATTAGATCTCTAAAGAGTATGGTGAGAATGAGATAGATTTCATTGAATTCGAAGTTCAAGATAAAAAGAGTTGTCATATGAAAATATTTCACAAATCCCGATATAAGAGGAAGTTCTAGAGACACAAGTACTATGTAGGAGAATGAGATAGGTTAGAGAACTATAATGATATGGTTTTATATTCAATGAGGATTTTTACTCATTTTTAGTTGATAATAATGACCTGTTAACCAACAAGGAAGTAGTAAATGGTATAAAATCCACCAAATCAAAAAAAATATTTGAATTCTGAAATGGATTCTCTTTACCAAAACCATGTTTAGGTTTTAGTAGATCCCCTATTATATGTAAATACTATTAGTTGTAAATGTGTATTCAAGAAGATATTACCCATATAAGAACAATTCAATACCTATAAATCATGACTTGTTGCGAAAGGTTTTAAATATAATCAAGGAATAGACTATGATGAAACCTTTTCACTAATTTTTATTCTAAAATCCAATAGAATTATACTTTCCATAGAAACTTAACATGACTATGAGATTTGGAAGATAGATGTCAAAACATATTTCCAAAATGGGAACATTCAAGAAGATGTCTATATAACACAACCAAAAGGGTTTGTGATTCCAAAGGATTCTAACAATGTATACAGGTTTCAGATATCCATTTATAGATTCCAAAAAGTATACAAGTCATTGAACATTAAATTTGATAATTCTATAATGTAATTTGGTTTCATAAATAATGAATGTGATATTTTTATCTATAATAGGTTTATTTGGAGTGAAATCATTTCCCTAATAGTTTATATCGATGACATACTAATTATTGGAAATGAAATATCATTATTACATATTGTTAAGGACTAATTCGACACTTGCTTCTTCATAAAGGGATTAAGTATATCATCATATATTCTTGGGATCAATATCAATCATGATATATCCAAGATGATTCTTAGACTAAATCAATGTATGTACATTGATGAGATACTGAAGAGATTCGGTAGGAAAAAATCCTAGTTGGGATTGTTTCTTGTATGACATGTAATTAATCTCTACAAGAAAATGTGTCCTCAAAAACATAAGGAGAAGTATATAATCTCCAAAAATCCATACGCATCAGTGATTGGGTATGTCATGTATGTTATTCTTTGTAGCACGTTAGATATCAATTATGTCGTAAGTGCGGTAGGAAGATATCAAGATAACCCATGTAACCTCTATTGGATGGAAATTAAAACTATCCTTAAGTGTTTTAGGAATACTAAGGATTTGGTCTGGGTCTATTGAGGAGATACGTATATAGTAATAAAAGGATATTAAAATTCTAGTTTCCAAACATGTCAACACAATCATTAATCATAGTTGAGATCCTTCCTCACTCTTAATGGAGATGTTGTGAGATGAAAGAGATCAAAGAAATTTTTGGCCACTGATTATACAGTGGATTATGGGTATATTACAACATCTTAAGAAATTAAATAAGTGGTTTGGTTTTGTAACATTATCCAATATATTTATGTGGTGCCTAGTAGTAAAGACTCTATCACACTCTATTGTGATAATAATACAATGGTGTCTCTTGAAAGGATCCAAGGTTACATCAGTGAACGATGCACATACTTTATAAATATCATCTCTTAATGGATTTTTCTTAGATAGGTGGCATCATAGTGAGAAGAGTTTCCATGGAAGACAATATGGAAGACCCCTTAACTAAAGGCTTAACATAATAGAAACATGATCATCATATGGGAGATAATGGACTAAAAGTCATTGGATGTTGGATCCAGTTCAAGTGGAAGTTGGATTGAGTTGGTTTCCCAGAACCAACTATTTTTACTTTATATTTCATGAATACTCAAAATGGTTAATATCAACTAAATATTTAGTTACATATTTTTTATTTTTTATGCAGCATTAATGTAATAATGTCCTATAGTATCGTTCACATTGAAAAGGGGATAGAAATTCCCCAAATTGATGAAAAAATTAAAATGACATGATGAAATTATTAAAACTTACTCAATAGTTGGATAAAATTATATGATGTTTCACATAGTATGTTTAATGTCAAGTGAGAGTACATGTAATCAGATGAGACTTCATATCATGAAGTTCACACTTGGTAATCTCTAAGACGGGAGACTATGAGAACATACTTGCATTACAAGGATGGTTATTATGATGGAATTAATAAATATATATGATATTCATGACATAATTATGATTCTAGAAATATAAGACATTACTATACTTCTTACCCTCCACTCGTTAAAAAATGATAATGTCGTTCATGCGTATATGTGGACTACCACCTCCACAAAGAGATGTGATTCATTTTTCATGTCTTCATTTTATAGATTATTATAAAATTATATTTAATGTATAAAAATGATAATTATAACATGATTAATATTCTAGATATGATATAACCATGACCCTTTTACCATGTTAAACCTATGGAATTTGTTTTGGGAATATAAACTGAACATCCTCAAAACATATGATCTGAAACTTAACTAATTTATTAATTAAATAAGTCATGGTAATAAATGAAATAAAAAAGGAATAATTATTATTTTATGAACATGAAAAAGTTTCTTACTAAATTATAAAACTAATATATTTTTTTATTCATGACTTAGAGAATATATAAAACAATTCTAGACTTGAGGAAATGGATTTTCCTTTAAAACCTTATTTTAAAGTTTTACTTTCAAAATCTTTCACCTCCATGTCCACATTCTTTAAAGTTTTCAAAAAAATATTATTTATGATTTCAATATATTTAAAGTTCATTTTCATATAATTTTTAATGTCTTTAAAAATTATTAAAAATAATATTTTCAAATGTCGTGACTCGTGAATTTTCATAAAAAAAGTTAAAATAATATCATATTTTAACATATACCTCATGAACAGATTTTTCTAATGACTTGAACATTAATTTAATTGAATCTTCCTTTAAAAGTTTATTTGGTTATTTTCAAACAAATTCATTTTCTAAATATTCTTGGAATTTTTATTTGAATTGTTATCAAAAGAAAAGGTTATTTTTATCATATTTTCAGAGAAAGGCCGATATATTATTTAGAATCTCTTTCATTTATAAGGAATTAATTTTATTATTTTTAGGATTTAATAGGAATATAATATAATTATATCATCCACCTTATTTTTCTATATATCTTAGGATCACGTTGTTCTGTTTATTAACTAGGGAAAATATTGAAATTTTGTATGCTAGTTTTTCAATACTAATGTTTTTATTGATTATGTAATGTGTTTTTATTCATTTATTCTATATGATGAATACATTGGACTTATAAAGTGATGGGTAGGACATTTTTTAGCTTCTAGATTCATCGGTATGTCTTATGAGACAAACTAGATTGGGTATTTGGCATATGCCTTACCCATTTATGTATGATGTCTTATCACGAGGCTTTGATAGTAATATTATGGAATCCGACATTATGAATTCCATCATTATGAAATCGGTTATTATTATCCATGTGATTATTTACATTATCCTTGTATATATTTCATGTTTATGTTATTTATGGGGGTTTATGGAATTTTTTTTATTTTAAATGGTAAGACAATGAGTTTATGATTTAAAGGAAAGTCCATGATCTTCCATTGGTGAAAAGTTTGTTTTCAAGCCAAAATTTTCTTATTTTTAAAAAAGACCCTCATGAATTATGATTTTCTATTTATTATTTCTTATGAAATGTTTTGTGAAAAAATTTGGTAAAAGAGTTTATTTCAAGAGTTAGTAGGTGTTTATTTTTAGCTAAATGATTATTATGTGAAAAGGTAAACATTTTTATGTATTTTCATATTTTCCATTAGACTATTAGATTTACTTTATTTTTATATCCCTTACATATATTTTCTTTGATCATCCCACATTTCCAAAAATCATAGGATTTAAGGGTTGGTAGGAACTATATAAAGTATCATATTTTTGTTATAGGGTTTTGTCCTAAAATAAGAGAACATTTTTTGAATGAAATAGAGGTTTAAATTTAAGAATCCTATTTTTGTAGAATAAATGTAATTTTAGTGGAAGTGAAAACTTTTTATTGTAAGGGTTTGATATGTAAGTTGTATTAATTTATTCATTCTTCTTTATCAAACTATTTTTTTTCAGTAAAGCATGTAATCGTTGGGGAATGAATGTATCTTTATATAATCAATTTAAATTTTATTGATGATTTTTTTCATCTCATATAATGATGCATGGATCTTTGCTTCACTAAATTCATCATGAAGCAACTCAAAAAAACATGTAAATTTATTTATCTATAATTACATAGAGACACTTGATATAATACAAATTAAGTATATAAGACCAACTTTGAATACTTGTAATATCCTTTATATAGTTCTTGTTTACAGACTTCAACTAATTCATAAGACTCGTTTTTTTTTCACTGTAAGTTCTGAGAAAGATTAACCTGCACAATATCAACTGAAGGATCTGTTGATTTATTAAAATATTTTACATTGTATCCCACAAATACAAATGTTTCATTTATTAAGTTTCAATCTAAATTCTTCTTTGGTAGGTCACTATGTGTTTTATTTATAGGATAGTCATTATTTTGACTTTCCATAACATTTGATTCTCCATACGAAATCCAACATGCATATAGGTCATGGAATTGTTTCAATATTAAGTTCTAATATAATTTCTTTTTATTCAACCAATTCTTGAATTTATAATCAGTACATTGACATTTTATTCTACCATACACTGATAGGTTTTCAATTGCATAATCTAAAAAATCCTTTCAAACCCTTAAAATACCGAGGTTTTTTTCAAGGTAAATTAATATAAATTTTATCCATAGGTATTTTATTTTCACTATTCTCCCTTTACATTAATTTATAATGATATAAATGTTTGATTAAATAATTACAAACAATTTTTAACATCACCCAATTTCTTTATTGACCAAGGTTGGATCTTGATTTGACAAAACATAAATTTAACATGAAAACAATTTAATTCAACGTGAAAAATATAAATATAATAAATTAATAAATATTACACCTCACAATAATAGGTTTGGATGTCATGGGAGATGGTCATTGAGGTAAACAAAGGACAACATATAGCATTGAGGTCGGGGATATGATCCCAGTAATGTTTGACTTGGATAAAAATAGGGAAAATCGAGGAGGGAGGTAGGAGTACAGGGTATTGGGGAAGGGGTTAGGGCTCGACAGCCATTAGGGGTGGTGGTCTCTAAGAAATAGTGAATAGGGGCCTCCCTCTTTAGTGAAGACTCATCATGGGGTATTTCTATGGTCAGTGATAAGGGAAGGGGTGGGGGTCGACGGGGGTCAGTGGTCATCGATGAGGGTGGGGGTCGAGGTCAAGGGTTAACATCGAGGGAGGGAGTGTAGGTGGTTGGAAATTGGAGTCGAGGAAGGGGGGTTATCATTGAGGTATCAGGAGTTGACAAACGATAGTCATCATCGAGGGAGAGGTGCTCGGGGGGGGGGGGGGGGATCGAGGGGTGGGGGTGTTGAGGTCATGGGGTGGGGGTGGGGTGGGGTGGGGGTAGTGTTAATTCGGTTTTTTAAAGTATTTAGTATCAGTTTTATTAAAACTTCCACTAAATCTAATTATTATTGGTGGTTTTATGAAACCCATTCTATATTAATAATAATATAAAAATAATAATTAGTGTTAGTTATGGGAAAGGTCCCTAATAAACCACCACTAATGCCCTTTTTTGGATTTCATCTTCCACTCAATGGATATCAACCATGACATAGACTCTATTAACCATGACATGGGTTTTCTATTTAATATATTTTTATTTTAAATCATCCAATCAACCTCATGGTTCTCTGATTCCTTCACAAACACTCTAGGGACTTCTGAGTGCACTTATGGGTAACTATAATTAATCACTTAATTATTTATTGGTTTAATTATATAATTTACCAATGGTTGAAGATGAATCCAACACCAAAACAATCCATTGATGTAACAATCTCTTTTAATTTTTTTCCTATCACTACCAGAAGTTCATATTATAAGTAAATTATAGAATTTCAAATTAGTTATTTTGTATCTCAAATCCAAAACTTCATCCAAATGAGCAATGATATTATTCAAGATCGAATCTAATACATTATAATACACACCTTAATGTCAGAAACAATAGTGATAATTATGAATTCAATAATTTCATTAAAAACTATAACTCAATGTCAACAAATATTCTTGGATAAAATAGTATTTATTTTTTTTTTGAAAAAAATTAGAATAATGAATTAAAAGGGGGTCATACCCATGAAAAGATTTTCAACATACATCAAGGAAAATACAATGGAAACCCACAGGTTTGTTTCCATAATATATAAAAAATAATTTGTATCCTTTATATATATTTTGAGATAAACCATTTATAGATTTTCATTCACTAAGAAAATGAAGGAATTAGTGGTGATTTTTTTTCTATTGGTAGTGGTTAAAACTGCCATTAAATGTTTTAGTGGTGGTTATGAAAACCATTACTTATTTCATGGTCAAAAATCATTTAGTGGTGGTTTTAATTTTTTATCAGCAATTTTTTTATGTATCATTTTTTGTGTATTTAGTTGTAGTAATTATTTCATTTAGCAATGTTTTTTTTTAAATTCATCTAAAAGTAAAATAGATGAAATGAACATAAATATCACTGTATACATTTTCAGTGGTTAATTTTAGAGGTGGTATGTAATAATAACCACTAAATAAATTCATAAAAATATATTTAGTGGAAGTTATGATAAATCAACACTAAAAATATTTTTAAAATTTTTATTTTTTTAAACAATATATAATAAAAAAATATAAATATAAAAACTCTGACATATAATATACTAAAACATAAATTCACAATAAACTCATCATATATACACCATCATAAATCTATAGTCATATATATAACCTTAGTCACCATAGCCTCATTCAACTCATAACCATAATCAACCCATAACCTAGGTCATCAATATATACATATAAAATATGTCCACCACCAATAATAACTCATGGAAAATATATGTCAATCCCACAACATCTATTTCATCTGTTTACCTCTACATCATGTCATAAATTAGAACTAACCACAACATTTCATCATCTAAAACAACAACAAAAATATATAAATTATAATTGAACATAACATATCCGAATTATAGTAGAATCATTGATAATATTTAAACATACCACAAAAACTAAGAACTCTCAGGAATTCCTTAGGAATAATTCCATGGATTATAGTGGTTAGGATCCTTCCTACTACTAGCATATGTAACAAAAAATAAAAATATAAAAATTTAAGAAATAAAATGTGAAAGAGAATAGACACATAATATATTCTGAATGTTACACAAAACATTTTTTATTTTTTTTAATCAAACATAATAAATTTTAACATAAAATAAATAACATATCTTGTATCATATTTTGAAAATATAAACATACATATTTAAGATATAATTAAACACTTACAAATGAAAAAGGATAAGTATCTAACAATCTAATCATTTTTTAAATAGACATGCAGGGTGCTTAAAATTTAATTAATAAAAAAATTAAAGCCTTTGTTATGACAGCATGTATTACATTTTAAAAATAATTCAAAAGTGGTTTTATCGTGATATCATGTCAATTAGAGGTCATATATAGGTTTTTTTACAGTTAAACAAATGTTTTAGTGTTCTAAAAAACTAAAAACACAATTACAAACATCCTGGGAAAGCTGTAGCCCAAAATGACATGTCTTTAGTTCCTAAATTTAAAAAAAATATGGTTATTGTCCTATAATTTCATATCTATATGATATCATTTTCCAATTTTTCACCCCTGATACATGTTTTTAAATACGTGGTATTTTTAAAAACTATTTATTTAGTAATTATGATCACACTAAATACCGTATAGGGATTTTTTTACATGTAAACATAAAAAATAATCCATCAATGGTTTTACTATGGTTTCACATTAATCTTAGATCATTCTCTATGGTTTTGACCATTAACCACACATTTTAGTATTTTAAAACACTGAAAATATATTTACAGTCAACTAGAAAAAACTGTAACTAGGAATGAAATTTATTTAGTTCCTACATTTAAAAAATCAATCTATTATCATTTTCCTATGATTTCATAGCCATTTGATGTTTTTTTCATAGTTTACACCCCCTTAATTTTTTTTAAAGATTTTGGTTTCCTAAAAAACTACTTATTGATTCATTCTGAGCACACCACACATATAATGGATGTGATATATATGTGTACACATCATAAATAATTCAAAAGTGGTTTTTCCCGTGTTTTTATGTCAATTTGAGGCCATGTTATATGGTTTTAACCCTTACACACATGTTTTAGTGTTTTAAATTAGTAAAAATACATTCACAATCATCTTGGGAAAACTAAAAATTGTAATGACATTTCATTGGTTTCTACATTTCACAGATAAATCTATGGTCATTTTCCTTTGATTTCATAGCTATCTGATGTCATTTTCATAGTTTTGACCCCCTGACACTCATTTTTAAAGACTTTTGTATCTTTAAAAACTTATTATTGGGTAATTTTGATCACACCACGTGTTTAATGTATGTGTTTTCAATTAATATGTGTCACAAATAATTCAATGGTGTTTTTCCCATTAATTCACATCAATCAAAGGTCATTTTTATGTTTTTGACAATTACATGAACATTTTAGTGTTTTGAAACCCTGAAAACGTGTTTATGGGAATCCTAAGAAAACTGTAACTCATAATGACATATAAACTATTAATACATTTTAAAAATAAAACTATGATCATTTTTATCTATTTTCACAGCCATATACGTCATTTTCATAGTTATAACCCCATGACACATTTTTTTAAAGACTTTGGTATCTTTAAGAACTACTTATTGAGTCATTATGAGAACACCACATGTCAAGTGGACCTATTTTATACTCATACTTGTTAAAAATAATTTAATGGTGGTTTTTATATGGTATCATGTAAATATGAGGTCATTTTCTATGGTTTTGACAATTACACGCATGTTTTAGTGTTTTAAAACACTAAAATCACATTTATTAGAAACCTGGGAAAACCATAACTCGTAATGACATTTCATTTGTTCCTAGATTTTAAAAATAAATCTATTATTAGTGTTCTATAATTTCACAGACATCTAACATCATTTGAAACATTTTGGCCCCTTGAAACACATGTTTAAAGACTTGAGTAACTTTAAAAACTGCTTATTAAGTCACTCTGAGTTCACCACATGTCATATGAAAGTTTTTTATCCATTTAAACATAAAAAATAATTAAATTGTATATTTTCCAAAATTTTACATCAATATGTGGCCATTGTCTATGGTTTTGACCATTACGCGCATGTTTTAGTGTTTTAAAACACTAAAAATGCATTTATCGGAATCCCAGGTAGGCCGTAACTCGGAATGATGTTCGTTTAGTTATTAAATTTCAAAAATAAATCTATGGTTATTGTGATATGATTTCACATCCATCCAACATCATTTTATTTTTTTGTCCCCCTAACACGTGTTTTTAAATACTTTGGTATCTTTAAAAATTATTTATTAAGTTATTCCAAGCACACCCCATGTTAGATGGGTGTCTTTCCACCGTGTATAAGTAAAACATAATTTAACAGTGGTTTTACACTGATTTCACATCAATATAATGTTTTATTTTATTTCTTTTACTGTTACATGTACATTTTAGTATTTTAAAACACTAAAAATGTATTTACGACCATCCCAGGAAGACTGTATCTCAGAATGATGTTTCATTAGTTCCTACATTTTGAAAATCAATATACAATTATTTTCCACTAATTTTAAATTTATTATGCATATTAAGTGGTTGGTATTACTCTAAGTTCATATTTTCAATATAAAAGTGTCATTTTATTTTAAAAAGTTAATCACATTGTCAAGGCTAAGAAAATTATCTTGGGTTATTTTCAAACTTTAAGAAAATGATCCATAATTAATTTGAGATTTGTAGGCTTATAATACACATTAATTATACACATAAAGTGAGTGGTATGACTCAAAGTAAGTTTTTCAATATAATTTCCATTTTACATTAAAACGCCTTTAACATGGAAAAAAACAAGAAAAAAATATCATATTGTTTAAAAAAATTATAACAATGATCCATAATTCATTTTTAACATATAGTAATTGACTGCATGTCAGTCTGAGATGTTATGTGTTTAGTATTACTCAAAGATCATGTTTTCAATATAAAAGTGTTATTTTAGTTTTATTCATGGTAGTTGTATGTGTTCTTTGAAAATGTGTGAATGATTTATCAAGTTTAGAATTTACTTCATCACGATGAGCTATAAGGAAAGAAATTTCCACAAGTATCATGCTTGTCATCCTCTAAAATAAAGACACTAAATCATTTTCCATTATTGATCATCACTGATCTTTTGTTTTTTGATAAGATTCAAGTTCTTATACTTTTTCTTTCAACCTTGAAGTTTCCCTTTTTGATTACCTATCAGTGGAATTTTTCAAATCCACACTAGGTTTCATAGTATGTAGAGACCCTATTTTTTATTTGTAAGACTTTGGACTATTTATATATATATATTCAGATCTAAGTGTTGATATGGAATGTGTTTTCAAGGACCAAGGTGCCTAGAATTAAATTTATAATAATATTAAATATATTTTATATTACGCATTCATAGTTTCTTAAAGAAAATGGGATAAAACTTAAGAATAATCTTAGATTAGAAATCTGAGATCATGGTTGAGTATGGAACGTGATGTTTACCCTAGGTGTGACCTAAAATTTGTTGGTATGGTGAATTCAGATAAAAGAGACCATGGTCAGGTGTTATTAGTGAAAAAATTAATTAATTTTATTTGTTTAATAAATTAAATTAATTAATTTTTCATGTATAAATATATCATTATGATGATTTTCCTAGGGATATCTATATAAAACATAGGAGAATCAGGAGGAATTTTACCTCTTTCAATTTTTGAATCAAGAACCGACGATGATGAGACTTCAGATTAGATAATATCAAATCACAAAAAATGAAAATACTCCTCTCAATCATTGAATAGTGCATTATTTTATGATGAATTATCCAATCAATAGGTAGGATTCATCAATTTGTGGTTTGTTACCTTTTTTATTAAATTAATTGTTCATAATCATTCTATCTATTAATCTGCACCAATTTCCATACTTTGCATGCGCTCATGTACAGATTTAATTTTATTTTTCAATTTTCTCACCCCAAAATCCAAAATTATATATTTTTTTCCAATAATGCTTTTCTAATGATCATTACTCCTCTATTTTCTTTTTCATTTCTCCCTTTGTTATTTGTGTTAGTCATCATTGGACCACATGGTTGCGATTCGACATTTTCGGGCAGGATCGAGCCCAATCAAACCCCAAATTCGCAATATATTTGTGTTAATGAAAAAAAGAAAAATAAAGGATGGATACAGAAGCTTTATGCGTTGAGGATGATCGTTTTGATGATTAGAATCCAACCCAGAAGATGGTTCGATATGAGATGTGTGCGTGGTGCATGTAGGAAATGATGAATGAAATGAAAATCCATTTCAGGAAAATAGATGAAAAAAAATTGAGGCAATTTCCATTTATTTGGGGTGTCTAGTAGGCTATAGTCAAAGTTTCAAAGCTATATCTAGATGCGTAGTGCATACTTCGGTTTCTGGATAAATCACAACTACACGCCAAGTAGTCTGAAGAACACCCTTCGTTTAGGGCCTTAGCTATGTAAGCTAGGGTTTTGAGAGATTATAAGTATCACATGACATGTGTAATCCCCACACATCATGTGAACCTTGTGATGGAGCCTTGGAATATACTGTAGGAGTACACAGGCATGGCCATGGCTAGGCACACACTGTGTGCCAAAGTACACAGACATGGAAAACCTACACAGACATGACCAGGAGAACACAGATCTCCCCCAAGTAGCTTATACATGACATGTAGTCCAAAAAACATCATTTAATTCTACATGGTTATGGATCCACATTATAGGGAGGACGCGTCCAGGTAAAAGAGAGGGGTCAAACACCTTGTGGGTCCCCTATAATTCATGTACCCATTCTTCTCTTTTGAGGATACTTCAACCTCTCATATATCCATCATTTGAAATCATATTTGGGAATTTTATTAGCCTATACTAAGTGTTTTTATGCATATAAAGTGATGTTAGACTTTATAGTTGATTTTGAGATATGATTAAAAAATTTCTAAGCATGAAGCTTATTTAAGAGTTGTTAAAAAACGACGGTGATCAAGTGGGATCACCAGGGGATTTAGAGTGGTACCCTCTCTCTGGGATGGGAATGAGTCCTCTACCTATCTATAGAGTGGAACCCTCTTGTGGGGAAGATCATGGGTCATATGTATATTCATAGAGTTACACCCTTCTATTAAGATTGGGAATGGGTCCTCTACCTCTCCACTAAGTGGCAGCCTTTTTCGAAGTTAGGGAATGGGAATTCGATTACTAGAGTGTCTCCCTCTAGCTGGTCTGGGCATGAGTCCTCTCTCTTCTATTTTAGTGGGACCCTTATATAGTATCAGGGTATGGTTCCTCAACTATTATATTTTCACCCCCCATATGGCTTGTGTATGGGTCATTGACTACGAGAGTGGAATCCTCCCACTGGGCAAGCCATGAGTCCTCTACCGAATATCGGAGTGGAACCCTCCAACTGGGTTGGGCATGGTTCTTATATCGATTAATTGAGTGTCACCCTCTTATTTTACAAGGGCATGGGACCTATACTTTAAGATTATTCCCCACAAATTTGTGGCATAATAGCGAGGTCTGGTTTGACTTTAATGATTTCTACTAGGAAGATGCATGAGATATTGGGCATCATTGATGGACTTATGGAACTGAAGAAACTCTTTCCCTGAGCTGGGATGTGAGATAGAGATCACCTTATCTCTCATTTGGGATTCTTTGGTTTGAGAATATATATATATATATATATGTATATATATATATATATATCCAAGTTATTGTATTTTTTTTACTCTCTTTCTTTGGGTTGAGTTGTCTGTTTATTTATTCCCACCGCATCTCTTACTACCCCCCCCCCCTTCAACTTTTTAGGTTTCCTGATGGTTATGTATATACCCACTCCTATATGGGATTTTACCACATGTTTTGTGTCTTATGAAGATAATGGATAAGAATGACATTAGGGATACCTTGTGCATTGGACCTCCTACGATGGTCGGATCTTGGAGATTAGAAGCTGGGATCTCTCAAAACTTTTAATTTCCAGTTTTTTACGTTAGGAAATATTTTTGGTTGGACATATATTTTTTCCCTTTACATTTCAGTTTACATTTTCATAATCTTGTACACCCAATAGGTTTTTCATACTTGTTTTATATTCTAGATGTTGCATCTTTTTATTATTACTTTTATACACATATGAATTAAGATAGTTGGGTGTGTTCATATAGGTACATTAGGAAAAAAGAATCTAATTTAGGTTATTACTTTTAGCACTTATCTCCACCCCCTGGACTATAGAGGTAGCCTTGGGGTAGTTGCAGCTCAAGCCCCATTGGGTCAGGTTGGGAAAACTAGTATCAGAGGTGTGGTGTTTTTTGGATTGGAAGGGTACTAGAGGAGGTTTTTTTAATACTTATCTAGGATTATAGCCCCTTTAACCACCTTAAAGAAAAAAGGTTATCTGTTAACCTAGAATTAGCAGTTTTAGAGAGCCTTTGAGTAGTTGAGGCAAAGTTGGATGAGTGATCCTATTTTGAGATTACTAAAGGAGGGCGTGGAGTGCATAGTGTATTGTGATGACTTAGAAGTTGGGATCAGATGAGTTTTGATGTAGAGATATGAAGTCATGGAATATGGGTTAGGGAAGTTGACACCCCACAATAAGAACTATATAACTAAAGGTCTAGATATGGAAGTGTTAGTCTTATCCCTGATGATGTGGAGGAACTATCTTTGGGGAGAGCGCTTCATGGTTTACACAGACCATTAAAGCCTCAGGTATGTCTTCACACAAAGGTAATTGAACTTGAGTAGTGGTGTCGGTTGGTGTTCCTACAAGACTAGGACTTCAATATAGTCTATAATATAGGGAATGGAAATGTGGTAGCAGATTCCCTTAGCTTGAAGTATCAGGATCATTTGGTTCATGAGGCTTCTGAGCAGTTGTATTCCTTATAGCTGACCTTTTTTGAGAAATAGGGTGCATCTTTTCCTTAGTTAATGGGGTTGAATCCAATGTTCTCTAGTGTGTGAGAGAGTCCCAGCTAGGATACATCGACTATGAGGTCTTCCAAGATTAGATATCCTTAAGATATTCAATTGGTAGATTATTTGGAGGGAATCATACCCTCCTTTTCTAGGAATAAATAGTGGTCCCAGTCATGGTGTGGGAGGATGTGATGAGAGATTTTCACACTTTTACTTTAGCTATACATACCATTTTGGGGAAGATGTAGAGAGACCTTCATTAAGTTTTGGTGGGCCGAAATGAGATGAAGTGTGATTGAGTTCATTTCAAGGTGCCTTTCCTCTCAGTAGGTGAAGGATGAGTACCAGTTTTCAGCAGGTTTGTTGTGGTATTTTGTGATCCCAAAGTGAAAATGGGATGGAATATCCATGGGCTTTGTGACAGGTGATTTGTGGATAGTGAAGGGCCACGATGCCATCTAGATGATAATTGACTAACTCACAAAGTTGAAAAACTTCCTTGATATCATAGAGAAGAGTTGGGTAGAGAGTTTGGGCATATGTACGTATAATATATTGTTCGCCTTCATGGGGTTCCCTCAACTATTGTCTCAAATTGTGATGCATGATTCATGTCACGATTATGGAGAGTCCTGTAGGAGGAATTTGGGACCTAAATGAGTATGAGTACAACCTTCTACCCAAAAAAAAATGGTAATGTCGAGAACACTATCCAGGTGTTAGAGGATATGCTGAGGGTTTCCATGTTAGACTTTGGCAGGAGCAAGGAGGGTCACTTTCCCTTGGTATAATTTTCATACAATAATAGATACCACTCCATTATCAGCATGAAACCTTTTGAATCCCTTTATGGCAGACCCTGTAGGTCACCCATGTGCTGAAATGAGATCAGTGAGGCATATCTTGTGGTTCCATATGTGTTATAGGCAATGAAAAAGAATTTCAAGGTCATCTATGAGTGGATGAGGACATCCCATAGTAGCATAAATCTTACGCAGTTTGATGTCGTAGTCCCTTGGAGTTTGAGTAGGGATAACATGTTTTCCTGAGAGTCTCCCCACAAATAGTATTATGGATATTCATATATAATTAAATATACCCCTAAGGTTCATTGGGTCGTTCAAGATCTTATAGAGGTTTTTCGAGATTTCTTACCACCTCGCCCAACCCCCATAGTTGGATCAGGTTCATGTTGTCTTTTTTGTGTTACAGCTGAGGAGATACGTGCATGACCCCATGCAGGTCATTGACTGGGGAAAGTTGGAAGTCGAGGATATCTCCACTTCTAGAGAGCACCTGATGGTGATTTAGGATTTATAAGATATGACCCTATATAGACAAACCATCTATTTGGTTCATGTTTTGTGGCAGCACCGGGATGTGCAGGAGAGTTCTAGGGAGGAGGAGATTCAAATACGAGCTTATTTTCCTAATATTTTTATTTAGTTTTTTTCAAGGATGTAGAGTTTGAAGGAGGAAATGATATAGAGACATTGTTTTTTACTTTTAAGGCTTTTTAATATTTCTATATATATTTTCAAATTCAGATACTGAGACGACATGTAATTATGAGACCTGGTGTGCACAGAATTAATTTTATAAAAAATATTAAATATATTTTATATTATCCACACATTTTTTCTTAAATAAAATGGGATAAATAATAATTGGAATCTTGGGTCATAAATATAATACAATTGTTGATTCCAAAACATTATTTTTACCCTAGGTGTGACCTAAAATAGGTCAGCGTGGCTTGTTCAGATAAAAGTGACCATGGGAAAGTGTAATTAGTTAAATAAATAAATAATTTTATTTATTTAATTAACTAACATAATTTTGTTCCATATATAAACATATCCTTATGAATATTTTCCTAGGGTTATCCAAATAAACCCTAGGAGAATTGAGAGGCATTATTCCTCCTTCCATTTGTGAATCAAGATCCAATGACGATGAGAATCTGTATCAGAGCAGATCAAAGTACAGAAAATACAATGAATACTATCAATCATTGGTGATCACATTATTATATTATGAACAATATAATATATAGGTAGGACTATTGAACTCATGGTTGGTTTCCTTTTTGATTAAATTGATTGATCAGAATCCTTATATCTCTTGATCTGTTCCAATTTCCAAACTTTGCATGCGACCATGTACAGATTTAATTTGATTATTCAGTTTTTTCACCCCAAAACAAAAAGTTATATATTATTTGTCCAATAATTCTCAGAAAATAATCCTGTCTCCTATTTTTTCTTATGAATTTCACCCTTTGTTCTTCATGTTAGTCATCATTGGACTACAGGGTCCCGATTCAACATTTTCGGGCGGGACCGAACTCGATCAGACCCCTAGATTCACGATAGATTCTCACACAATAAATGGAATGATGAATCAAGGATGGATATAAAGGATTTTTAGGGTTTTTTTTGATCTATTTGATGATAAAAATCCAAACCTTAGGATGGAACGTCATGGTATGCATGTGATCGCACTGCGATTTACTGTTTTATTTCACCCTTACACCAATATGTTAAACTAGTTTTGTATTGAAAATTTTTAAAAAAATTGAACTTAAAATTTTATTTAATTATTTAATTTTTATCACTGTTAAAAATGGGAAATTATATTTTTTTTATGATTTTAGTGTTGGAGGAGGTCATTTGGAGGGCCGAAGATGATGCAGTAGGAAAATGGGTCAAACTGCATGGAATTCCAAGGACACTTATCCATTGTTTTACACATTCCGAAAAATATGTGAATACAAATGGTCTGAAATTTTGTGGGATTATCAAAAATTTAGTTGGATACAACTCATATCATGAAATAGAATCCAAATTCATTGATATATTGGCCCGTTTGAACTTATCTGTCTAGGGAACCAAATCAACATGAATTCAAAAGTTAGGTTCGGTATTTTAGAAATATATATCATTATAGATGTTCACTGGATACAAAATTTGACATGGAGATAGTAAAGGGTACAACGAACAACTTTGATATTTTTTACAAGTTGTGATATTGATTTTTACTTTTACAAATCCAAATACAATTGGTATAACTAAAACTAGGTTCCCAAAACCACTTCTCATTTTGGCGGTAAAAGGGCAACATGGGAACCTCATTTTCAAGTTCAACCAAAAGAAAAGGTTCTATTATTTTGAAGTGATATAGGAGTCCTCTCCTCATCCTAGATTTTATTTAGGCCCCAATCCTCATAGTTGGATAAAGGATAAAAAATATATCCACCCTAGCTTCCTCCTCTCAATGTTGGGTTAAAAGGTGGGTGTTCCTTGTGAGGGAGCTAAACATCTTGTAAAGGGAGTTCCAAAACTTTTACTTCTACTAGTTTGATGTATTTTGGGTTTAAAATCATTTCATTCAGAATTATATTACTTTTATTCATGTTTGAATTCTTTGTTTGATTAAATCAAATGGAATTCTCCTTACTTTTAAAAGATCGGTGTGAAGTTTTGAGTGCATAACTTGTGTTGTTCTAATTGGATAGAAAAATAATCCTTTTCTTCTTTAATTATTTGAGATTTAAATTTCCTTTGGAATTTATTATATCATTCATATTATATAGACCTTGGCTATACGATTGTTATGTAAAGGTTTGGTTCAACGTGCATTGATATAAAAACTTGGAAAGTAATCAGGATTCTGATTAATTTCAACCAAAGACATACATCAAACCATAATTATTATCTAAGATAGATGAAATTTATATGTATGTAGTAAACTTAAAATGAACCATTTTTAACTCATTTTTCAAAATTCACTTTTTTTCAACTATTAAACTCTTTAAAATGATGTCATTTTATTTTTTAAACTTGTTTTCAAAACCACCCCCAATTTTAGTCTTCATCATTAAAAATATAGTATTGAAACCCCCAAATCTATTTGAGATATGACCTAGGGGCTATGATATACTATAATTAAACATTAAAAACATAATAAATTTGACATTTCATGATAATGTGGTTAGCATGCACAATGTGTGCGGGAAATGACGAACCAAATATAAATCTATTTCTAATCAATAGACGGCCAAAAATGATGAATCGAGGTTGTTTCCTTTGATTTATGATGGAAATAAGTCTTTATTAAAAGTAGAGATACTATATTTGGTTACAAAACGCATATTTGGGTTTCTTTAGAATTTGTGACTACACATCATGTAGTTTGAAGAACACATTGTGTGTGGGGTCAACAGCTAGGGTTTTGCAAGATAATAAGTATCACGCACCATGTGGAATAAAAACATTTAATGAATCACTTATGATGGTGTAACAACATATAATATGGGAGTACATGATCGTGAGTATAGATAGGCATGCGTTGTTTGATGAAGTACACAGACATAGGCTTCCTACATAGACATGATCAGGAGAACACAACTTGACCCCAGGTATATTGTACATGTTTTTTAGTCCACCTAAAAATCATGTACTTATACTTGGTAAAGGATATGTATTATGGAAAGGACATGACTTGGAAAAATAGTGGGACCACATTCTGTGTGGTTCCCCTACACATTGTGTACCCCTTCTTCTCTTTTGAGGAAACTTCAACCTCTCGTATCACCTTTGTTTGGAATCGAAATTTTTTCCCACGAGTAGATTATCTTGAGTGTTTTATGCATAGAACACAATGGTGACCTATACAGTAAATTGTGAGATATGATTCAATATTTTATGGGTGTTAATGTGCTTTAGGTGACGCTCGATGATGGTAGTGATCAGGCAGGATCACCAGGGGCTTTAGAGTAGCACCCTCAAGCTGGGGTGGGCATGCATCCTCTACATATTTATAGAGCAGATCCATCTTGCAGGGAAATTCATGGGTCTTATATCTATTATTAGAGTGGAACCCTTCAGTTGGGATAGTCATGATTCCTCTACATTTCCACAGAGTGGCACCCTCCTACGGAGTTACGTCATGGCTCCTCGATTATTAGAGTGGAACCCTCCAACTGGGCTAGGCATGGGTACTCTATCTAATATCTGAGTGGCACCCTCCTATGATATATGGTTATGGGTCCTTGACTACTAGTGTGGAACCCTCCTTCTGGGCTGTGCATGGGTCCTTGACTATGAGATTGGAACCCTCTGGCTAAGTAGGGCATGGGTTATCTACTGACTATTTGAGCATATATATATATATATATATTTGTATCCATGTTGTTGGATTATGTTTACTCTCTTGCTTTGGGATGAGATGTATTTTTATCTATTTCTATTGTATCTCTTACTACTCCTCCTTTATATTTCAGGGAGTCCTACTACGTATGTATATACTCACCCTATCATGGGATTTTCTCACATGTGTTGTGTCTTATCTAGATGATGAACAAGTCGGTGGTGACTACATAGGAGAGGGGTACCTAGTGCATTAGACCACATATGGAAGTTAGAGCATAGAGATCAGAAGATGGGATCCATCTGTACTGTTACTTTCCAATTTTTTCAGGTTGGGACATATTTATGGTTGGACATTTATTTTTTCACTTTACTTTTCAGTTTACAATGTCGTACTCTTGTACACCCTAGAAGTTTTGCACACTTGGATATATTCTAGTTATTGCATCTTTTTATTATTATTCTTATGCACTTCTACATTGAGATGGTCAGGTGTGTGAATATAGGTACATTAAGAAAAGGCCTCCCATTTAGTTTATACCTATTGGTGCTTGTCACAACCCCATGGCCTATTGATTTTGGTTTGGGGTGGTTGTAGCTTGAGCCCCATTGGGTCGGTTAATGACATAGTAAATGATTATGATTCCCTACCAAATATAGCTAATTGAGTAGGCCTAGAACCCATATTCTGTACACACCCAGGATTATCCTTCTTTAAAAGGATTGCAAATTCATTGTTATGGGATACTAATGATTATTTTTAAAGGTTCACATCCAAGGATTCTTGAATTTTACCATGTTAATATAATAATATTAACAATGATTTTTTAATTTATCAAAACTTAATAATATTATCTCATTCGTAATTTTTTAATTACTATTTAATCTTTTTTCATTACTATAAAAAATATTAATTAAAAATAAATTATAACAAAAAACATACCTCAAACCCAAATAAATGGGTAAAGATAGATGGTCCTCCTATCAAACTTGTTTTGGGAATATGAACCAAACATCCTCAAAACATCTGATTTAAAACTTAACTGATTTAGTAATTAAATAAGTCATGGTAATAAATGAAATAAAAAGGAATAGTGATAATGGAATGAACATGAATAATTTTCTTAATAAATTATAAAACTAATATAATTTTTTATTCAAGAGTTACTGAACATATAAAATGAGTTTGGTCTTCAGGTAGGGGATTTTCTTTTAAAACCTTACTTTAAAGTTTTACATTAAAAATATTTCACCGCTGAAAAAATTATTAAAAGGTTTCAAAAAATATATTATTTATGATTTCAATATTTTTAAAGTTAATTTTCAGCTACTTTTTACTTTATTTAAAAATTATTAAAAAGAATATTTTCAATTTTTTTACATACAACTCTTTTTTGACGTTTCACAAAAATTGTGGAAAGAATGTTCTCTTTTAACACATACCACCTAAATGGATTTTCAAACTATCATGTTCGTTCTTTGTTTTGAAGCTTGATTTACAGGTTTCCATGGTCATTTTCAAATAAATTTATTTTATCAATATTTTTGTAATTTTTATTTGAAATGTTATGATGTGAAAAAGATATTTTTCTCATGTTTTCAAAGAATGATATGAATATTATTCTAAGGAATTTTTCATTTATGTCAACTTATTTTGATGATTCTTATAATTTAATAGGAATATACTATAATATATCATTCATCCTATTTCTTTTATGGTTATGATCATGTTGTTTTGGTTGTTTACTTGAGAAAATATTGACATTTTGTATGCAATTTTTTCAATATAAATTTTTATATTGATTATGTATTGTGTTTTTATTATTTTCTTTCATATAATGAATACATTGGACTAAATAAGTGATGTGTGGGACATATTATAGCATATTGTTGTATCGGTAGGTCTCATGAGATAAACTAGTTTGGGTATTTGGCGTATGCCTTACCCATTTATGAATGATGTCTTGGTACAAGGCTTTGATAGTAAGATTATGACATCCAACATCATAAATTCCATCATTACGATATTAGTTATTTTTATCCATGTGATTATTTACATTTTCATTAGATATATTTCAAGTTTATGTTATTGATGGGTTTTTATAGAAATATTTTGATCTAATATATTAATACAATGCATTTATGATTTAAAGGAAAGTTCATGATCTTCTCTTGGTGAAAATTTTGTTTTCATGGAAACATTTTCATGTTTTTTAAAAAGACCCTAATGGGTTATGATTCTGTATTTAGGATTTATTATGAAATGTTTTGTGAAAAAACATGGGGAAAAGAGTTTATTTCATGAGTAAGTATGTGTTTATTTTGAGCTTAAAGTTTATTATGTGAAAAAAGTAAACATTTTCATGGATTTTCATGTTTTTTACTAGACTATCATATTTAATTTATTTGTATATCCTTTATTGATCTTTGTTTTTATCTTCCCACATTTTTAAATATTTTTATTAGGGATTAATGAGGATTATGAACTATAAATAGGATTCTATTTATATTGTTGGTTTTTTTCTTAAAATAAGTGAACATGTTTTGAATGAAACATAAGTTTAAATTTAAGAGTACTATTTTTTTGAAAAAAATGGACTTTGAGTGGAAATTTTTACTTTGTATTGTAAGGGTTTGATATTTAAGTGTTTTCCTAATTCTATAAAACTCTAAACCTAAAAATTCATAAAAATATAAGAAATTGAATCCCTTTTTATAAATCATGTAACTATGGGTTGTTTAAGTTATGGGGAATTATAATCATACCAAAATAAATTCTTCAAAACTAATATATTTTACCACAAAACTTTGTGATTGTTTCAGTAGCTTTGTCATTTTATTCTATATATTAATCTTTTAAAGGCTACAATAAAATTCATTGTTCTACAAGTACTTTATAAACACTCTAGGGACTTCTATGTACACTTATACGTAACTCTAATCGATCAAATCATTATTTATTGGTTGTCTCCTCTAATGCACTGGTGGTTGAAGACAAATCCAACACCAGAAAAATCCATTGATGTAATAATCTATTTGAATTTTTTTTAGCACTACCATAATTCCATTTTCTAATGAATTTACATAATTTTAAAGTATTTATTTTCTATCTCAAATCCAAAAATTAATCTAACTAATCAATGATATAATTCATCATAAACTCCAATACATTGTAATCTATGCCACAATATTAGAAATAATAGTGATAATTCTGAATTCAATAATTTTATTAAAAACTATAACTCAATAACAAAATATATTATTGGAAAAAATAGTATCTTCTTTTTGTGAAAAAACTAATTCCATCAGATACCCTCTTCTTCCTCAATTTATTTCACATCCCCCTTTGTGTTTCTTTGAGTGTCTACACTAGTAAAAATGGCCTAAATGATAAAGGTGATGGTGTTGGTTTTCTATTTGTTCAATTAGGGGGCCGTGTATGGTGATGATGGTGGTGGATGGATGGAAAGATATGGAACCTTCTATGAACGGGGAGATTGATCTAGAACTCAAGGTATGTAACACCTCCATGGATGAACTAATTTTTTTAGTCAGTTTCAATATGATTTGGATGGTTGGGATAGTGGATTAACGAGTATCAATACATGAATAGGGTGCTTATGAGTATGGGCTCTCTATACTATAGATCTATAGTTCCAAAATAGTGGCACTGAGATCTGTGTTGTTCAACAATGGCTAGAATTGTGGGAGCTGCTTCAAGATCTAGTCCGTTAACACCCCATGGTGGTGTCGTAGTGGTGAAAATGTCATTGTCACTACCACTAACTTTTTCCCTAAAAACTATTGCGGTGGAGCCCGAAACCACAACAAAAGTAGTCTCAAAACACCAAAAAAATCACCCAAAGGATTTTTACACCCGAAGGAATTTTACACATCAACTGAAAAAAATTTACAATGCACCTGAAGGATTTTTCTCTCAACACCCAGAGAAATTCTTCTCTCTCTCACCTGAAGGCATTTTTCACACACCCATGAACATACCTTTTCATTATACCATTGATCATCACAGTATGGACATTCCAATTGATCTATACAACCAATAGGACTTTCGATACATGGATCTCAACCATGGATCTCTTTGCATGACTTCTTCAATAATTCTCTCACCATTATCACATGCCATCATCTTTTGAATCACTTCACATGAGCTACCGCCAACACGGTAGCCCCATACCAATTATCTACAGGAATCTACATCTTTCCTACCATCCTCTTCATTTTAATTTTCTTTTTTTTCCACTATCACTATAGAATGTACTTTTTATAAGAGTTGTGCACACCAAAATCCCAAGATGATGGGAAAAAATATCTTCTATTTTTTTTCAAAAAAAATAATGCCTCTCTTTTTTTCAAAATCAATTATCTCCTTTTCTCTATCATATTCAAATTTAAAAAACAAAATATCCCAAAAATACCAACCTTGATTTAAAATTTGAATACTCCATCACCATCTCTAACACCAATTCCACAGTGATCATCTAACTCTACACTCATCAAATCCTCCATGATCAGATTTATCACATCAACTCCACCGTAGTTGTATCATCATCTATATAAAATCATCAATGTTTACACTCGAATGATTCATTGCATCCATTATAAGTGTAATAATTGCATATATCTTAAGAACTCATCAAACTTATATATTAGCCACAATCATTTATAGAATATGGTGTGGGACTTGGTTTTGCACCCAACAGTCCTCCCCTCAAACCAAATACCACACAATTAGGCCACCCCTTCAACTATAATCCACTAAATCCAACCGTCTTTAACTTTCACCACCATTTCTCTCCCCATCAGGACATGCCTCTTGCCCACTATTATGAGGAAAACTTTTAATACAAGGAACCACCATGGATCCACCTTCTCTAACTCAAGCCATTACTATCATTCTCAGACTGGTTTGGGGAATACTTCACCCTCCATTATAACTGGGCTACACTATGCCTTTGATACGACTTGTTGGGATTGAGCCCTAGGTATTCTAGTCCCAACACATATTCCCTTTTAGGGTTCCATCCAAAAACCCATGGGTGATAGGAGGAATTTCCCATCCAATATTATATGTTAGCCACCATCCTTTTTAGAATCCAATGTGGGACTTGATTTTTCACTCAACAAAAACTATTCCATTTACAACAACTCTAGAGGCTGGTGCAATGACAACATGCTTCACTTCAATATGTGTGTTCCAGAATTCTTGCAGATCACCCAGTACATCGACGATATCACCCCATCTAATTTATTAGGTATGTTCTCACAAGAGTTTTATTTTATTTTTCTTATTTTTCTATTTTTTTAATTATATAATTCTAAAAATATTGAACATACAGAGTATCATATATATAAAATATCTATTAAAACTTAAAAATAAGGACAATTAATTTCGATACCAACGGTTATTATTATTATTATCACTTATAATAATATAAGGTATTATTATATAAATAATATACGTTTTAGTTGTAATATTTTAACATTAATATTGAGTACTAATTTAGAAAAAAATTGACATTGTTATTTAACATTACACAATATTATTTATTTAATATTAAATTATTTTAAAAAAATTACCTGGTAAATAATTTATAAAAAAATAATTTCTTGGTAATTTTATGCAATAATAATATTTCATGTTAAGTAATAATAATATAATATAAATAGTTAAATAATAATTTTATAATATAAACTAAAAATAAAATAATAATTATAATATAATACTGTAAGGGAAGGCAATGGGTACCCATATCTGGCACTCAACACTACCCGGTCTGATTAAGTATGGACGTAGTAGTAGTTAATCAAGTTTTTAGGGTTTGGGTATTAGTATTGGGGTATTCCAAAACTCATACCTGATTAAATTAATTATTATTAATTTTTAAGTATATATTTTTAAATGATATTTTTGTGAAAAAATATATTTATCTATTTTGATATTGTATCATGTTAGATTTATAAATCAATATTAAGAAAAAATATATTTAAATTAATTATTTTAGTTCACTTGTTATATTAATTGATTTTAACATTATAAAATACATTTATTATATTTGGTATTCACTCATTTAAAATTTATGAACAATTTAGTTTACAATAGTTAAATTGGTATCTCAAAATGTAGTAAGATGAGGTTAGAATAATATACTCAAAAAATAAACGAGATTATCAAATTGTAGTTCTTATTCTTCTTCAACCTCATTTTGGTCTTTCTTTCTGGATATTTTTCATTCATAAATGATGATGGTTCAACTAAAATCAATCTAATAGGATATTGTTATGATTTAGATTTATTTAATTAATTTACATCATCAAAATTATAATTGTCTTCCATGTCATAACTTCTGATGAGATTTTGGATTTAGATGAATTTGAAGTTTTGGTACTTTCCGAGGATGGTGAAAGTAAAATTCACACTGGGTATATTTCTTCAAAGTAACTTCTTATTAAGTTCCTTATAGTCTATTTTATCTCTTACATTCCTCTGGAGGTGGAGGTAAAATTGATTCAGATGAATGTTGAACATCAGATTTTATGATTTTACTCTTCTATTTTCCATTTTTATCTTTCAAGAAACTTAAATTATTCCTCGGTGTTCTTTTAGATTCTTGATCAGGTTCCCTGATAATCATTGGTGGTAGAACAGGTCAATATTTCTTTATATTTAAAGATAAAAATTTCTCATTCTAAGCCTTTTTTAAATTAAATTATTCTTCTCTAAGGGACTTAATATCCAGTTTCATTAAACAAAAATATGATTTCATGGTTTTATACTCTTCATAAATTATCTTAACTACATTATATTTTCACTACAACTCTTATACATCTTTCTTAACCATATTTTTAGCTTTTTAATCAAGAGTCTCTAAAACTCTTACATTATTTAGATTAAGATATTTATCAAATGAAAGTTTTTTGGTTCCTTCCATTTTGGAAGATTCTTAGAATAATTATAATTAATCTTTTGTTTATTTTCAACTATCAGATGTTTAATTTATATTCCCCCCTCAACAAACTTCTTTTATTAAGAATTGTAAATTGTTTTATCCATGTGATGGTTTTATAATTCAACAAAACCTCCTTCAACCTTTATGAAGTTCCAAAATTGGAAACACAATCCTTCTCCATGATCTTCAACAAAATCCAAATTAATATCCTTGAATATTATAGATTAATTAACTTAACCATGCCTCTACAAATATATTCAATATATTCTCACAATAACTTAATAAAATTGAATTTTCTCATACCAAAAAGAAAATAAAAAATATAGATGTTTTGAATATTTATAGTGTCGTTGTCACCTTTTTATGGTAGTAAAAACCTTTAAATCCATTTAAAATCAATCCTTGATTTTGGAAGTCTGTGAACTATACAAATAGGTTCACCTTCCAATAGTAGTCCAACCTCTTCTGTGAAATTTTTCAGAGTCATAATGAATTAATGCTTCTGAAACATAAATTTAACACTCTTCTCACCATATGTTCACCAAAAATAACATAAGAGTAAAATTGTTGGTTAATATCTTGTAAAAACAATAGAAATATATTATTAATTAATGTAATAAATTCCTAAAATTTAATTTGAATGACCTTCTTTATTAAAGATTCAAGTATATTATATTAGTCCAAATCAATCAATCTTATTTAAACCATTTTCATTGTCACAATCTCACTGAAATTTACCATTATGATTTAGAAATTATGGAAAATGATTCATAAATTATGATTCAAAAGTAATATCACTCCATAATAAATGATGACACAATGAACATAGGTCTACAACCCTTTATATAGAGACGTTCCTTAGTCATTGATCTCAAAATTCATTGAATGGTCATAATCACTTCTCACAAATAATGGTATCGTCAAATTTCATGAAAGAATAAATTTTTAATTTATTAAATTAAATTAAAATGCTTCCAACATCTAAAAATATAAAATATATATAAGAAATAAAAAAATAAGTTACTGATATTTTTAATTCCTCGAGATAAGTAAAAAAGATGTACTCTTCTAGAAGTTATATTATGATGTCCATGGTTTATTTTCTTATGAAGAAGATGGTTTTTAAATATATAATGAAAAAATATCATTAATTTTCATAGAAACTATTGTAAATTACAAATTCCTTTGGTGTAAAGTTTGGAAACAAACTCCCTCTTCCTCAAGGAGTAAAAAAATTATGAGTCTAATTTTACAAAGCAATAAAAAAATAAAAAAAATATTACACACATAAGGGTTCATAAGTAAGGGTAATAAATTCATACATAAGGGTATGAAATTTATACATAAGGGTTCCAAGTACTATTTTTATAGATATCGATACTAATATTCTCTCTTAAAAATATGTATTAAGAATTTGATACCCAAACTTTCTTGGGTATGAAAAGGTTATCAAATAAAACCTCTAAAACCCATATCTATCTAACCTTACAATGTTGAAAACAATAAATAAAACAACCCAGACTTACTATACGTAAATATTGCATATTTTTATATGAATATTCATTACATTAAAAAAATACATGCATGAGGATAGTATTAGTTTCGTGTATTTGTATTGAAGATAATCTATATTCTTTTTTCATGGAAGATCTTCAATATCTCACACAAATATCTTACAATTAGGTATGATTAATATATATACCATACTTAAACCCTTTCCTCATAACTTGGGGAAAGGAAACATAATAAAGGTTTGGCTAAAATGCTCAATAAGGGTAAAAAAGGGAAATACTAAAAAACAATGTGAGCATAAGAGTATGAGAACTTGATCATAACATATGAAAACCATAACCTGCATATCAAAGATCAAAATCTTGAGTCGTGGAATAAGTATTGGTAATTCATAAGACATGAATCATAAAAAAATAAAAAAAGATGATCCATAAGAGAATAACATTGGAATAAGACATGGAATTGTGGCATACACATAAACCAATAAAATCATTTCCTTGGTAGTAAAGTCTCACAACCAAGGATACTATAGTGTAATGGTTTCACTACCCAAACCATCATCATAGTCAAGTTTCACTCCCAAGACCATAGTAGTAGAAAAATTCCCTTACTAAAATGGGTTCACTCCCTATTTCATTTCTATCTATCTCATGAGATATAAATTTTTACTCAATTCATTAGAGGGAGATACAGGTCCCACCCATCACATAATGAAAATCATTTGTTTGTGTGCCACAATTTCATAAAATATTCATTATATCATAACCCATGATATGAAATAGGTATCATAAAAATTTCATCTTATCACATCATGTGTAAAATAGACAAGTTTCATAATCATTTCATCATGGTATAACCCATAAAAAAGTGGGTTTCATATGAAATTTATCATGTTATAACTCATGGAAGAGAAATAGGTTTCATAAAAATCTTTTCATCATAAACATAAACCATTCTGAGAAATAATAATAATATAATACTTAGATCATATCCCTAGTAAATCATAACTAACATCAAAGGATGTCATGTTATATGGAAAATTAGTTTGAAATATCACATGGAATATTTCTTAAGGAAAATAATTTTTTTAAAATCAATTTTTAAATATAAAAATTTATAAAATAATTTTCAAATAATTTTCTTTAAAAATAACTTTGAAAAATTATAAATGAATCTTTAAAAATCATTTAAATCATTTCTTGAGGAAAATATCCATTATGCTTTGAAAAAACACAATTTAGAACATAAAATATTTTAAAAATAATTTTCGTTGAAATTAACCTAGAAAATTTACAAGGGACCTTCAACTAAAATAATGTTCATGAATGTAGGAAATTGTTTTCATCTTGTACACATTAAAATAAATATTTCTTTCACATTTTCAATGAAATCCAAATTGGCATTTTTTGGAAAACGAAATGATGATTCATTTCAAGAAAATTTATAAAAATTCAAACATGGTTAAAATTTTATTTAATAAATAATTTTTTTAATGATAAAAGCGTGTTTGGTTTTTTTAGAAAACATGGTTTTTGAATAAAAATGGTTTTTGAATGAATACATGAATAAAGATGATTTTTCTTTAAAGCATTATTTCAAACTATTGAGTACATAAAAAGAGAAAATAAAGATAAATTGTGTATTATAATTTCATAATAATAGGAGAATAAAATCCTTGATTTTATTGAGATATGGATTATAATATTTTATCATTGGAAACATAATAATGAGCAATTCCAATAAATGATGATATTGTAACTTTAAACACTTACACTTTGGTAACTTTGAATCATATTTTATACTAAATAATAATGTTAAATAAAAATTAAAATATCATGATAATAAATAAATTCATGATATTTCATGTCAAAGGGGATGTATATGCACCTCATAAAATAAGATAGTTGCATAACAAAACATATGTCTCAATGAAGGAAAATTGAGAAAAAACACCTTACCGCTTTGGTAACTTTTGTTCTATAACCCCAATGAAATATATATCCTAAAATATATATTTAAATCCCAATAATTTTATGTAAAATAATTATAAAATACATTCAGGGGTAGTATATATTCTATATAAAATAAATAGGTGGTAAATATAGTGTGTGTCTCATAGAAGTAAAAAGTGAGACGGAAACCCCTTACCGCATTAGTAAACATTTGGATCATAAGAATCAATAAAACACAACATCAAATGAAGCTTAAAATATCATTAAAATAATTATTTCAATGATATAAAATTTCAAGGTGTTAGTATATATACCACACAAAAGAAGCGAGTGGTGAATTTTCATATATCTCTTAAAAATAAAAGAGATGCTAGAAATCCCTTATCTTATGTCTTGAATTCCATCATACGCATTAAAATATCCTATATAAAAAATATAATTTTATTATAAATATATTATAGAACTATAATTATATATATCATACCATATATTATTTACTTAGGACCTTTTATTACCCAGTTATTAACATTTTTCTGTTAAAGTCACATTCGAGAAATAAATTCTTTGTTTTTTGTGATTGTTTTGATTTTTTATTTGTTTGGTCCTCTTAATTTGATCATCATTCAATTATTTAAATAATTTTAATAATGACATAAATATAATATATATTTATTATATATGTATTTATATAAATTTATAAATATTAGAGAGAAAAAATTAAAATACATCATTCATTGAGACGGTAGGTCGTATGTACACATGAACATTGTTTCTATTTTCTAAATGGGTTGAAAGAAATAAATTTAAATAATATATTACCAGTAAATAATATTTTTTATGATATATATATCACATATTATCATTAAAATAAACCTTATTACCTTCCATTTAAATTAAGAAGTAATCACATCGCTTTGTGAGGCGGCAGTCTACCGTACACATGAACAACATTATCATATTCCCATGAAATGGAAATTAAGAATTAATATTCCATATCATGATTAAGTAAGAATAATAATATCATAAATATAATATATAAATAATAAATCAATAATTATAACCTTCTGTGAGAGGAGGTGATGGAAAATTAATAACATCGATTCTTGACGCGGTAGTCTGTCATTCACATGAATGATTATTTTAGGAATCATTTGAATGAAGAGTAGAACGATTTAGGTTATTAAATTAACATAATAAAATATTAGTATATTTAATATACTTATTTTATCATATAATCATGTTTTACTAATAATTTAGGTCGAATTTTTGAAAAAAAATATGGTTTATATGATGAGATTTTGTATGTAATGAATTTATTTCGGTAGTTATTGTCTAAACCAATTGGTTTTTAATGTGTAAATAGGATAGGAGAGGGGTGGCCTTTTATAAGTGATTTGAGTGGCATACTTAAAAATTTTTAAAAGAAAAAGGTGTACCCACGTTTTTCACATGCCACAAGGTTCAAGAATGGAAAATACACAATAATAGAAATTATAAGGTCTAAATATTTCCATAAAATGGGTTTTAGAAAAGTTTTGGGTCATTTTTAACCCTAACTTGTTTAGTTTAACCCCCGGTAAACCCATTTTTACCTTAACCGCAGTAAATAATCTATACTGTTTAAAATATTCATTATGGTAAAAAAATTAATTTGACATTATTAGATAGTATGAATTATTATGATTCATAATATAGAATATTTTCTTTAAATTCCATTCACATGAGGTGAAAAATTAAATTAAAATTTAACCCAATAGACATAACGAGAAAGCGGGTTTTCAAAAAGAAACTGTTCAAAAGTTTAAAATGTTTTCACATATAAATTCAATATTAAAATGATTATAATTACCTAAATTGGATTAATATATATATATATATATATATATAATTTAAATAATTATTTTTAAACCATATTAAAACAATTTGGATGTTTTTAAAATCATTAAAACAAATGACAATTCTTAATAAAAGTCGGCATTTTTACAATTCATCAAAAAAAATTATCTTCTTAGAAAATTATCAAAATTTCACCCCAAGATAATTTTGACATGATTATTTCAAAAATTAACAACATTTTAATGAATTTGTTTCTTAAATTTTCAAAAATTATTTTTAAAATATATGTGCAAAAGGCAAAAAACTACTTTATAGAAAATTGCAGTTTTTAACTATAAAATTGGATTTTTTTTTTCTTATCTCTTATCTAGAAAATACATAAGATAAATGTTAGAAATTTTATTTAATATATAATATATTAATTTAATTGAAATAATTCACCAAATTTTTATTTTTTTAATTTATTTATGTGAAACACATTTGTGTGCATAAAAATAGTTTTTTAGAAAAATATTTCCTTTATTTTCAAGTAGTTTTTATTTTAATTTATAATTAATTGATCACAAAAAAATTAATTATATATACATTTATACACCATATATTTTCCTAATTTAGTTAATCCTATTCATACCATCCAATGAAAATGATAGGTGATAACTATCATATTAAATAATAATATTTTAATAGTATGCCATGTTTCTTTTAAACTCAGTGTTGCGTGTAATATAAGATACACCCAATGTTTCATGTAATGAAATCTGAACTCATTTTGGGGTGTAACATAAGATAAACTAAGTATTTCATGTAATTAAAAATATCAAAAAGTTTAAATTTATTTGAAAATTTTATTTTACAAAATATCAGGGTGTTACATGCAAGTTATTTTGAAATATATGTTCTACAAGTTGCGAATGGTTGAAATTTATTTAAAGAGTAACAATTCTTTAAATGACCTCCTCTATGAAATTTCATGAAAGAATTTATACTCCCTGATATAAAGTAAATGAACTGGAAATTTAACTTTTTGGTAGATATATAACCAACTCTAGAAGATGTTCGAGCTGGCTTCAACTATCTAAGACGATTTTAAAATCTCTTCCCTTATAAAGTTAAATTATAAAATAACGTATTAAAACAATCAACCCTAGAATTATATTTAACAACCAATTTCCAATCATCATAAATTGAATGAGAAATTGATTTTACATCCAACTCAGAAGTAATTTTTTAAATTAGACTGTAATATTTAATAACCTCAACCTTAGCATTAGTATAATTTATAAAAATTATCTAGTAAGTATCCTCAACTTCCATTACATAAATTTTCATTTCTTCATTTGATGGTCAAACTTCATCCTTATTATACTAAGTATAATAATATGTAGAATATAATGATAAATTTATAAGTGTTTCAGTATTAACCATTTCCATGAAGCACAACTTGTTCTGTAGAGATATCACATAAAATATAGTTATTCTCCAACTGTCATCACTATCTTTATCACTTCAATCGGTTGGAAAATCATAATTGGAACTCCAAGTATCAGAATTACCTTTCAAATAATTCTTTACTTTCTATTTCATATATTTTATTGAATCCTTATCTTTCTTATTTAATCTAGGACATTAAATTTGGATATTACCTAACTTTCAGTACTTATAACAAATAAAATAAAAACAATCCTATCTTGTTCTATATTTTTCATACTTATCTTTCCTAGCATATGTATTCTAATAATTCCAAAAAAAAATATTTTAAAACAAAAAAAAATTATATGATGAAACTCAACTTCAGAAAGTTTTGAACTAATATAATCTAAACAATAATTAGAAACTTTCTTTGAATTACACGACTTAGAGTTAGTATATTCAGAAGAAGTATAAGAAAATAAAACTCCACCATTCTTCCATTGTTCCTTATCTACAACTCATTATAATTTATTCTCATACTGAATTAATGTTCTGATAATAACATCAATTCTTGGCTTCATAATATGTTTTGTATCATCAATTTCTATTCTCTTATACTCTCAATCCTTAGGAAGTACATCATTAATTTTCTCCAAAATATGCACATCATTAGTCTTACTATCATTAAGAGATTGCAGTACTTTCACAAAATTCATAAAACATTGAACATCTAAACCACTAAATCTCCTTGAAGAAAATCCAAAGCTTGATAATCCACACATAGTATAGCCCTTCTAGACTCTAAGAATTTAGAAAAACCAAAGTTAATCATCTATATGTTTATCTAAATTCTATCTTTTTTCTCCCAAGAAGATATATTACTTTAAATATTATTCATAATTGAATGATGAAAATTATTTTTGAATTTATATTTCCCTTGATATTCAAACTTATCCTCATGATTAAATTTTAAAATTTCCTTCTTTGAAATCTTATGATTCCAACCCATCATTTTATAATTATATACACAAATTTTAACCATAAAAGTCTTCATCTGATCTCTCCAACACTTATAATCCACATCATAAAAAATATATAGATGAATTGAATTGAAGTTCTCTAAATTTATGAATGGTAAAACCTCCCATAACAAAATAATATTCCATATTGTACACATTAGTTTAAGGAAAAAATAGATTAAGGATATGATACCAAATGTTATCCTAGATGTGGTAAATTTAATATGGAGTGAATTTTATTTTATATAAAACTTGCAATTTCTTCCACTCTAGAAAGTGTATAGTACAGAAGATGAAAAATTCAAACTAACCAGAGAAAAAATAATAATAAATGTTTCAAAAATTAAATAACTAAAAAAATTTAACTAAAATAAGAGGAATAAAACAATCATATGAATAAAAATATATAATTAAAAAAATATAACAAAGTTTCAGAGGACAATCCATAAACTCCATTAAAAGATTTTGTTAAAGGATATAAACTTTACCAATCAAAGGAAATATTCATTTTTAATCCAAATAAATAGGATTATTAGTACTCATATCCATGAGATACACGTTTTGATACCATATAATGTTATCAATCTAAATGATTAAAATATATAAGTCCAAATCTAGACTTTTGTGGCATATTTTGTTAGTAGAAATCTTTATCCTTGATCTCTTATTTGATCACACTGATCAACAATAAGTATTTTCCTCATACTTTTTCAAATTAAATGTTTGGAAGCACATAAATTAATATCCCCAAAACCTTTTTATCACATATAATTAGAGGAAAATGATTATACCATGAAATATTTGAGCCTTTTTAATCAATTCCTCATAAATGAAAGCACTAAGAAACAATCTGAAAAACAATTACAAATGGAATCTCTCAAAACTTGTGAGACTGTACACAACTCAAATGTAATCAACTTTTTTATCATTTATTCCTTGAAGGTTCAGTCTCAATTTATAGACACTAGTGTAGAAAAAACCTCAATGATAAACTCTAAGTTCTTCAAGACTTTTAACAAACAAGGAAGCTTGAAATTTATACTTTGTTTGATGAAATTTAGGTTTCATTACAATGTTCCATAAGTTAAATGGTTCAGAATTAGATAAATGGAACAACGTGATATGATATTTAACTCTAATGGGTTTTGGTGTTTATTATTTGAACTTTTGAAGCAGAATAAATCCATTAAATGATCAATCTAGCTTCAACCGACCCAACATGAACATGAATAAACTAAAGATATCATTCATGTACTATCAATTAATCCATATTTTAATCTTCGATATACACTTCATAGTGATCAACTAATAAGTAGTTGTATTCCTCCTACCACTGATGGATTTACACTAGCCTTAATATCCTCGTTCATAATGAGAGTATTCTTGATCCCAAATGGGGTGATAGCATCATTCCATGGAAACGAACCATGATCAAGGATGAAGAGAGATTTGGATTTGGATTACATGATCACACACACCCGATATAGGGATCCCATCCCTTTTATAGGCACTCTTGATACTCCTTATTAGAATAATATATTGATCATAATCTTCCATGCAATGATAGTCAAGCAACGTTAACTATTGGTGTAACATTAACTGAACTCTTCAATGAATATGAAAATCCATAAATGAATCATCTAATGATTCATAATAGATGTAAACCATATGGAACAAATGCCATTTTACAATTCACTTGAAACCTATATTATATTCCAATTGTATGATATGATATGGGAAAATAGAAACATCTCATGCTTCATTACATTACAAACATATTGTAGTATATGACTTGGGTATATTATAAAATATTATATACCCTTATTTCAGTGAATATCTAATAAACACTATATAAAAACCCTAAAGAAAAAATTATAAGTCAACTCAAATATAAAATAAAGTATATTGTGATTTTCAAAATAATGGATATGGAATAAATCATCTAAGAAATGACTTTATAGCAACCATTGGTGACCTCTCATTTTAACCCTCCACAAATAACCAATAGTATTGTAGTGTTATTTAATAATCCTTATCATATTGTTTTTATTTAACATATTATATAATAATTATAACAATAATTAAATAATAAAATCCATCATTATTTTCACTACTAAGAATAGTTTTTATTGATAAAATAAAACAATTTAATGATAAATTACTTACATAAAAATATTTTATTATTATAATTACTTCAATTATCTAGGGTAAAATTAAAATAAAAATAAAAATACATTCATAAGCTCTAATTGGGTCATGCTACCATCCATGGAATATTATAAATAACAAAAACAACAACTGGTAGTAATAATATATTATATTATCTAATTTTAAGTATTTAGAAATAATTTAATATAAATAATATTATACATAATTAATTTTTTATTATTATGAAAAAACTCATTGAAAATGGTTTTCACTCCATCCAGAATTGTAAGGAATTTAATCATGGAGTCATCACTCAAGAAGACGCTTATATAAGGAAATTATTCAAAAAATAATTCTATGTGATGATGGATTTATAAAATTGTTCTTTATAAGAACATCATTGGAATGATATTTTTGTAAAATTAAAAAATAAAATTGTTTCAGCTAATACTTACCCCTTGAATTTTATAAATTAAAAAAGAAAATAAAAAACATAAAAAATTGATAAATTCAATTTTTTAAAATTATTTAGCATGTGATTAAAAATCTTTATATTCTCAAACTATCAACTTTAACTAGGGATTACAGTAAGTTCCTATTAAATTAATCTGGGTAGAGTTAGTATAGTTTCCTTATGGTATTCAACATTAATTAATTAATTTTTTTAAAAGTTATTAGCTAAATATTTTTATATAATTAATTTGGGGTGTCATGGTGATGTGCATAATGAATGGTGGGGTGAGGTACACAATATATAGTAACCCATACTTCTCTTTGGTGATGATAGCCAGCATCACCCATGATGGGGATGTTATGGTGTTTTATAGTATGATGTTCGTTGAGAGGTGGGTGAGGGTGATGAGGAACAGGGGACAAAACTGGGAGACTATAATTGCCTTGAACTGGAACAAGTCCATATCTTTTATGGTCACCACCAACGATGGTTAGATGTAGAGGTTCATTCAAGTGTCCAATGAGCAGTGGTAGTACAGACAGTCCACCCAGATATCCTACAACTTTTGAGTTTACTATTTTCATGAATGATCCACCCATAATATCTCAAATTCCATTTTTTTCATCACCTTGATCATATCTCAAATTCCTAATGGAGAAATTTTCATCAAAACTTTCCTATTATTACTATTTTTGTGGATAAATTACATTTATAAACTATCTATTCATATCATATTTGCATCTAGAAGAAACAAGTATATTTGTTATCTAGATTTTCATTTCCTTGACCTATACATTTTTTATCTCCATGAAACTTTTTTATGTTGGATTTGATGTCCTAGAACCACCTTCTTTATACTTTAGATTAAATGTATATTCAAATAATTTAATATTAATAAATAACTTATCGCATATTGATCATTCTTCTGAATAGCATTAATTTAATAATGTCCTAAAGTATCTATCACATTAAAAAAATCCACAAACTAGTCCATACTATGATGAGAACCTTGATATGCAATGAAAATATTTTTAAACTTAGTACTATGGTCGTATGATATCATATGATGGGACACAAATGATGTACATATTTAAGTGTGAGTACTAATAAGCGGATTTAACTTCATCTCATGAAGTTCGCACTTAGTAATCTCAAAGATGGGAGATTATGAGGATAATGTAGTGCATCACACCCGTGTGGGTGTGAAAATTATAGTTTTTAATTTTGGTGGCCAGTTTTCTTTGAGAATTGGGAATCAAAATCAGATTACTAGGGTTACAAAACCTCCAAAAAATGTCGTTAAACTTGTTATGGGGCTCAGAGGATCCCTAGGAGAGGATGGATGGATACTTTAGCCAAAATTGAAATAGAACCACTAGCTAGTCGGTGGGCTCCACCTCCTTGCCAGTGGGATTTAAATTGGGCATAATTACAATCCCCCACCCCAATTTTATATGGTGGAATCCCCATTCCCCTCTTCTTGTGTTCATGATTAGGAAGATGAGTCCCCATTCTTTCACTTATTTCCCCCCTTATCTAGTGTGTTATTCTTGTCCATTTTTTCAATTATTTAAGGTATGTGTTTTCCTCTGTTGGTTCCCATTTCTCTCTTTCTCCATTCTTCCATAATTTTGATTTTTCAGTTTATATATTTGATGTTATTTCCACCAAATCATGTTAGAATTGGTCATTTCTCAAGGGTATTTCATTTATCCCAGCTAAGGGATGTCCTTAGATGATGTCCAGGTGGCTCCATTCTTTGTTTCGTCAAAGGTGCATCAACGTATGATTTTTTTAAGGGTTTTTATTTTAGTTAAATTAATTATACAATTTATTTGGAATTTTTTGTTGGGGATTTCACTCGACATTGGACTAGGTATCTGATATGGTCCCTTGGGGTGCCATTAGATGTGTTTTTGGTGTGGTGATGACATTCTATGATAAATTAGTCATTATTCATTTTTTGTTAAAATGTCATAATTTATTTTTAATAGTTAAAATTTATTATGTTTCATGCCATGATGTGGAATAGGTTCCCATGAGCATGGGAGGTGACCAGAGAATCCATTTAAAGTTTGGGTGAGTCCAGATAGTGAGTTTTTGAGTAGTGTAAAAATAGATAGGGTTTAGAATGGGGTAGGTGGTCTCGATACCAACCCTATAGCTTTAATTTTTCCTATTACGATGCATATATTGTGTGGGATAACCACAAAATTGATTCTATTTTTGTTAAATGGCCATTTCCTTTAAATTGAATGTTGAGTTAAATTAAAATGGTTTAAAAATTTAATTCCTTAGATGAGTAAACCAAAGTTCCAAGGCCACAATGGCCCTAGGGCGCTAGCATGATGCCTCTATCGCTAATGGCCAAAGCATTGACCATTGAAATTTTTTGGCATCCAAACCACTAAGGAGAGTGAATGATATTGGAGAGAATTAGTGGACCTAGTTTAGATCATGTGACCATATCTTGAGGTATGGATATTGTGACTTGAGAAAATTAACCCAAGAAGGTCAGGTAGGACTTTTGAGATACTTGGTGTCTACCAGACCTCTTGAGTGGTGATTTCGAGCCTCATGTGGATTATTATCCCATTCATAGGAGCTTGATATTCCTCCAAGATAGATATGAGTGGGTACATAAAGTAACTTGATAGGGCGGACCTTATAATCCTTCTTTTGTTCCTTGAATCTATTGGGTTTTCAAGAAGAGTACAAGATGAGAAATCCCCCCCACTTAATATGATCGATCCTAAGTGGAAAAAACTCAGATGATTTGGAATGGTCAAGTGAGTAGATGAACCTAATATGAACATGAAAAAAAAATGGAATGTGTTCCATCTCTAAAGACCATATTGGAATGACACACCCTTGTGAGGCCTTGCAGTCATGAGACACTTCTGATAATTCTAAGAGACATAGTGTCCCTGAGTGACAGGTGTTGACCTGAGATACCAGACTGAGAGTGAATACTCCAAGTGGAGTTCCTCTATTTTTTTCTTGACCATAGAGACCCCAGTGGGTGATTAGTGATAGATCGACCCTGAGTGGGTGAATGTTATATGGGTAGTGGTAATTTAGTTGTTTTGTGTGACTCGAGTCATTTGGTAAGCTAATGGGGATGTGATGCAGTTTGACTATGGGTAGAGATGGTTGTGGGTTTCAACATAGAATCCAATTTATGTTGTGATCCAAGAATGATATGGTGTATAAGGTAGATCAGGAATGTGAACGACCTTTTATTTATTTTTACTTTCTCATGATTGATTCCCCCAAGAATATGGATTCCCCAAGAATATGTTTTCTTTTATAATCCATTATACTGGCTCAGGGATGTATATATTACCCCCACTACTCGAATGTTCCATGGGGAAAAGTATATTACCCCATTTGACTGAGATCACATGCCATGGGGATGGGTATATTACCTCTATTAGGATTTTTCTATTTCTATGATTCATAGATGAGTATATTTTCTCCATATAGAATTGCACCTAAGTTGGTTGATCAATGACATAAGGATGGGTATATTACCCCTAGTTAGCTAATTCCACATGTCATGGGGATGGGTATACTAACCATGCTAGGTCTATACTCTAAGAATCATCCAGGATTACCTGGGGATCATCTAAAGGGATTAGTTGGTTGGCATAATCATTATAATGTGCTCAGAGAGACCTTAACATTGGCTGGAGTAGGTATAGTTGATCAGGGTCATGGGGATGAGGGTTTGTGATGGTTATTAGGTATGCCCAGGTTGTTTGTGTATTCCCTTGGGGTGTTGGTGATACTGTGAAGGTGTAGTCATCATGGAATGCACAAATACATTCCAACATCGGGTCGAAGAAGGTATTATTGTTGGTCTATTTATTTGTTATGTTCTTCAAGTTATTAATTTAATATGATTAAACATATCATAGGCACATATCACGTCATTTTCGGTTATATATAGGATTGTGTTGGTGGTATCCTATTGGGTTTTTTACTCACACACTACTAGGGATACCATTGCACATGGGTACCCCAAGCAGCTCTCACATGGTTATTACAGGCACAAGTATGGATGAGGTCTAGGATTGGGTTTAACATAGCTGAGTGAGTTATATCGAATGGGATTAGTAGATCAAGATGAGGTATGGATCAGAGTGGTGGTAGAACCACATATAATTTATATTTTATCCTAATCAACTCAATGTGATATTTGTTTGTATTTCATATTTCTAAGAATGAACTTTCAAGTTGTGTGTTTCATCTCATTTTTTATAGAATGCCTTATATTTTACTAATTATGGTACTCAGTTTATTTTAATTATGTTTGATACTTGGTTATTTCCATATTTAATTTTCACACTAATATTGGGATTTTATCCTCCCAATGATTCCTTCTGAAACCCCCACTACTAGTCAGCAACCTCTAGCATTTGTGGAGGTGTGCATGAGGACACATGGAGAACCAGATTGGGGAACTAATCAAGTAAACTATGAACCTGGATGTTAAAAGGTGTTATCAAGGCTAGTTTTATTTTTGTCTTAATGTTTTTAGATTTAATAGATTGGAGATATAGGAATGTTTTGGGGCATTTTATGAAAACCAGACCGATGCATCATGAACACCTTTCCTGGTGTAAGTCCAAGTTACTATGGATGTATTATTTAATTTCTTTACTTCCACTATTATGTATATTTTTTATTTTCACCTTTTGTGACACACAAGAAATTTGAGATTTATGATTATTGATTTATTGGATCTTTTCCTCTTGGAATGTTAGAAAGAGGCTAGTTTTTATTTTATTTTTTCTCTCGGTTTATAGTGAAAAAATGCATCTCATGCATCATGATTAGGAACATAGGATCTATATGACATGTAGGGGCATATTTGTGGAATTTTTTATCATTGATGATTGAAGCTCAGCTATTTAAATTCTTAGAATTTGTTTTTATGGAATTTTCTAGTATAATTAATTGATGATAATCTAATCAGTGTGCCCTATTTGTATATATATTTTACTTTGGTGGCGTGTCTTATAGATTCTATAGTGAGATAAATTATGGTGATTAAGGTGGTATGATCCCATTAGAAAGGGATGAGTAGAGAATATTATGGGTCATTAAATTAATTCAATATCATGGAGATGAACCCATAGGGGGTGATTTTTATCCAACTTCGGTCACTTAAAGTGCTAATAACAACCTATATGGTGTTTTCCCATATATCTTGGAATTAGATTCTACTTAACCAAGCTAGTGTTCATGGTTTTCCTTAGTATGGATCATCCAGGATGATAATGTTGCTTATAAAAATAATGGATGATAAGTTTTGATTCTCAAGGGAGTAGTCCCATTGGTGGATTCTTGGTGAGAGTGAGATTGGTGGGTTGATGTTTTGGCATGTGATGCTGATTACACATATCAGAGACCCATGAGTGGGTGGTTGGGAATGTAGATGAAAATGTTTTTTGAGATAGGTGTGTAGATGAAACCTCGTTCTCTATAAGATTGTGGGAGTAGCTTTGGTATATACCCTAGAGATTTTGGGATTACAAGCTAAGTGGGTAGAATTAGTACACTCAGAATGCAACTTAGGTTTCTAAGTGAGTTAGTGCTTAGTTGTTTTTGATGGTAACATGTTAGGGTGATTATCCTTGGTTAGTAAGTACCATAAGTATGGAAAGAATGGTCTTTCTTGATTGTTCGTTTCATAGGTGTGTGAACCTTCAGTTTTAATTCGATGAAGGTAGTGTTTACTAGTAATCAGGGTTCCAAGAAAAATATGGATTAGTGAGTAGTGTGTGAGATGAGGGTCGAGGAGTTTTGATTATACACTTATGGGAATGATGGCCTACGGCTTGAGGTAAGATTTTAAGATTTCCCTCTATGGTAGAGGAGACATTAGAAATAGATTGGGTGTGGTTGCATAGTCAATCCAAGTGTAGTTAAAGGAAAGTGCTTCCTAGGATGATTTGGGAATGGGGCAAGAGGAGTGGAATGCGTGTTTTATTGTGGATCCTATTGAGATTGAACTTGAGGAGTGTTATACGTAAATATGTATGGTGGGAGGTGTACCATTGTCCATTTCAAGGTGAACCCCTCATTAAGATTTGGTGTAAGGTGATAATTGATGTTATGATGCTGCTCGAGTATGTGAGGGTATGGCCATGTGCATCCATATTATTTGAGGACTTACAGGGAAGGGTCCATGGTGTTTAGGTTTTTATCAAGTGGGTTGATGAAAAAGTAACTCTTATTGTGGAGAATGTCCCATTGGATTCGGGTGATATGACCCCATGTGGATAGGTTCATGGATTTTAGAGATCGGTTGGTGGACAGTTTTTTATTGAAATTGGATGAAAACAACTAGGTGGATGGCTGACATAAAAAATTCAATTTTTTAGTGGATAGAGTCTGATAATGGGAATTAGATTTTCCATGGTTTATGATGTTTCAATTGGATGTGTGTGGTGTTTAATATAGGTCAAAATGGTTGTTTCTCATGGTTGAGGACTCAAAATTTAAATTACACCAGAAGTTAGGTAAGGAATTTGGTGGAAATATTTGGATTATCACAGGATATCTTTGGGTATAATGGAATCATGGTCAGTTTCTTTAGAGAATGCATTGGTAGGTGTATCTGAGCATTTTTGGGATGATTAAACCATGGTAATTCAACAAGAATTCTCATGTGGAATTGTATTTGGTTATTTGAAAACCACATCGAGCATGTCACTTTTGATACGAATGGTGCATTCTAGGAATTAAAATGATCTTTTTGAGGTAAAGATGGTGTGTTCCTATCTTTTCATGGATGGAGGTCATGAATACACCTTATTCTGGTTTTTAAATCGAGAAATGATACTAGTAGGTGAAAAAAAATCACATGTGATCGATTATGGTAGGGTGAAGTCCAAGTTGGGTGAGTTTTTAGAATGTAGGTGCTCTGTTTTGAAAGGCAATTCCAATGGTGGAAGCACCATGGCATAGATGTTGGTCTTTATGATCCATGTCCCATATTGGGGTGTACCGTAGGCATATTGATGTCTTGAGCAATTAAGTGATCATGTTTCAGGATGTAAAGGCTTGGGAAAGCACTATCCATGTGTTTTAGAAATGGTTTTTGGTTTTGGATCGAGTTTTGGTGGTTTGAGAACATTGAATGATAGGTTCTACCTTGGATGTTCTTTGGGTGTTTAAGAATGGAATATGAAATTTTGAGAAGGAATTGATGATAAAAGTAGGTTTTAATGTATAATTTAACTACCACCATGAATTCATATGTATGATTAATGTTGTGTTGGGGAGTCTATAGTGCCTCAGGCCCACGAAAGTGTAAAAATTCTCAAGGGAATTTATAGTTTTTGAGTTTTTTGGTCGGTCTGTTTTGAGAAATAGGATTCTAAATTGAATTATGAGGGCTTGAATTCTTCAAAAGGATTTTTTTAGACTTGGTATGAGGCACAAGAGGTTTCCTAGGGGCTCATAGGATCCTCGAGAGAGTCCAGGTGGCTGTTATAACCAAAACTAAAATAGAACCACCAGTTGTCTAGTGGTGTTAGGTCATAGAATATACTACTAACTATATCCACCAGTGAGCCAGTGGCCTCCTCCATCTAGCTGTTAATATTTAAAGGTAATATAATTAAAAATTTTCCCCAAAAATCTTAGAAGGGGAATACCCCTTTCTCCACTTCTTGTGTGCATGAGTAGGGATTTTATCCCCCCCCCCTTTATCCTCCTTGTTTGGGGTGTGATTCTTGGGTGATTTCTAGAAATTCAAGGTATTTTTTCATTTCCATTGTTTCCCTCCCATATTTTTCTTAGTTCTTACATAATTTTCATTTTTTGGGTTAGGAATGTGATGTCAATTCCATTGGATCATGGTGGAATTGGTTATTTATCAAGGGGATTCCATTCATTCTATATAAGGGACATCCCAAGATGATGTTTGAGTCCTATCATTCTTATTTTCAACAAAAGTGTCTCACTGTATAAAATTTTCAAGGGCTTTTTTATTTAAATTAATTTTTTAATTGATTTTGTGTTTTTTGGGGGGTTTTATATAAGCATAGGACTAGGTATGTGAGACAGTACCTTGTTTTGATGTTGGATGTACTTATGCGAGAATTTCATTTAGTGAAAAATTTGAAATTATTCGTTTTTGGTTAAAATGGATTAATTAATTATAAAATTTTAAAATTAATTATGTTTGATTCTTTAATGGGTAATAGGTTCCCATGAATGTAGGTGGTGACCAAAGGATCCAAGGTGATTTTGGGTGAGATTAGGAAATGATTTATTGTGCAGTGTAAAAATAAAAAGGGATTCAAAATGAGGTAGGTTGTTCCAGTACTAGTCCTATGGATTTATGCTTTTGATTATGTAAAATTCATTGTGTGGGATTTTCACTTAGGAAATTTACTTTTAGTTAAATGGTTATTTAATTTAAATTAAATGTTAAGTTAAATTAAAATTATTGAACAAATTGAATGCCTTATACTAGAAAACCAAAGTGCATAGGCTATGAAGGTCCCAATTCATTGGTGTGATGCTTAGGATGCTTATGGATGAGGAATTAACCATTGAAATGTTGCAGCTTATGGACCCATGAGGGACATGCACGATATTGAGGAGACTCAGTGTCCCTAGTGCATAATCCCATGACCACCTCTTGTGGATAGAGTGTTGTGACTTGAGACAACAATCCTCAGAGTGATAGGTGGTAATTTTAAAAAAAGTGGTGGCTTCTAGACCTCTTGAGATGTGAGGCCAGACCAAATATGAATTATTATCCCATGAATAGGGGCTTGAGATTCCTATAATATAGATCTGAGTGTGTACTTAGATAAATTTTACCTGGTGGTCCTTATAAAGAACCTTGTGTGATTTTAATATTTCAAATTTTCATGACAAAGGTAGGGAAAGCAATCCTCTCCCATCCAATATGACCAAGCCTAGTTGGAAAGACCTTGGATGAGTTGGAATGGTTCAGTAAGTGGACCAACCTGGTAAGACCGTAAACATAAGGATGTGTTTTATGTTATATCTACAGACTATATCAACATAGAACACCCTTGTGAGGAATTGGGGTCGTGAGACACTTTCGATACTATTGAGAGACATAGTTTCTTTGAGTGGTGGGTGTTAACATAATAGATTATACTGAGAATGAGGTCTCCAAGTGGAGTTCCTCTATTTTGTTTCAATAGTAGGGATCCAAGTGGGTTCCTAGTGATATATTGGTCCTAAGGGTATGCCAATGATATGGGTAGTGGCTATTGAGGGTGTTATATGGGAGTCGAGTCATTTAGTAAGATGATGGGGCTATGATGAGATATGGCTATGGGAAGTGATGATTGTGGGTGTCACCTTAGAACCCTAGATACATTTTGATCCAAGAATTCTATAGGGGATGAGGTGGATCAGGCATGCAGCTGACCCATTGTTCCTTTTTACATACTAATGTTTGAAACCCTTATAAATGGTTCCATTCATGCTTTAGTTTTTGGATCTCAGCTTAGGATTGGTCAAGGAAAAACACCAATGATGTTATATCCCTCAGAAACCTTGATAAATTGGCTTCATAGGATATTATCCTACTGGTTAAGGTTATCACTTCTTTCATCTCTGTCAATTAAAATTTATCATAACCCTTCATATATATTCTAATCATATGATCATTTTACAAGTACTATATTATCAATGGGTATGATTCTTAATGGTCTTTTAAATTTGATAAGATATAATTTAAAATGGTCTAAAATAACCAAAGTAGTGCATGTGTTTTCTATAACAACATTACATAATAATACATTTAATTTAATCACAAATGGAACTTCATTTATAAAAGTTCAGGCCATTACAATCAACCACATTATACCTATAATCAATTCTATAGAAATTCATTCTCCTAACTGGTAATAAATTTTAGGAATGGTTTAAATACCTATGAGTATAGTTACACCATGAATGGAAGTCTTACATTTTAGAATCCTCAACCCCTGATCGACCTTCTATAGAGGCGAGTGATAATTATTTCTCTATCTATGAGAAACAACTGAATGATGCACTATATTTTCAATGTTTAATAATGTCATAAATGTTTAGAAAAATCATGAAGTCGCATAATAAATTGGTTTCATATAGCATGATTCAGGATCTCCATTATCTTTATCTAGATAGAGATAGATAAGAACGGTTTGAAATGTCAAAGTATATCTTCATGATCAAACTTAGAGAATTAATGTGGTATGGGCCTCACGTAATCAATCTCATTGGCCACATTGAGCGTATAGAGGTTCTAGGGTTTAATCTAGCTGAATAACTGCACAATGATCTAATTCTTTCATCACTCTCATATATATTCTCAATTTTTATTATAAATTTTAATATTAACAAAATAGAGAAGTCTCTATGTGATCTTATCACTCTATTTTTTTAAGTTTATGGGGATATGAATCATGAAAATACTTCTATTCCAATGGTGAATAAAAGGACAGGAAAAAAGAAAGATCTCCTAAATATTCTTAAAAACACACTTCTAAGAATAGGGGGATCAAATTTTAAGCAATGGAAAAGGAATTTTTCTATTTTAAATGTGGAAAGAAGGTCCATTTGAAGAAAAAATTCACCCATACAAAGAATATAAGGGAAGCTTTAGGTGTATTTGCTATCGATTTCAATTTATCTATGTCTATTAATTTATCATTGGATACAACGTGTGGTGCTCATATATGTATTAAAATATAGAAACCAAGTAGATTCTGAAAGATTTCTGGTGAGGTGGATCTATGAGTGTCCAATGGATCCAAACTTGCTAGTGTGGCTATTTAATGTTACCACCTCAGGTTACCGGATGGAATGTTCTTGCTTTTAAAATATTTTTATTAGGTGTCATCAGTTTACAAAAACATTATTTTAGTTTCTATACATGGTATAAATGGATTTATTTTCAAATTAAGGAATAGATTTTTCTTTTTTACAAAGAAATCATTTTTTATGGAAAGTAATATTTAAATAACAATCTTTATGTGTGGGATTATAGGAACCAAGTAATGGAAATCAATAAAAAAAGTATTTCACAAGACTTATACCACACCCAACTATGGTATCACTGATTAGGCCATGTGAATGAAAATAACTTGATTAGATTACACCAAAATGGATATTTTGAATCATTTGAACTAAAAACACTTAGTGCATGCCATGCATGTTTACAAGGAAAATGACTAAATCCCCATTTAGTGTGAAAGGAGAAACAACCACAGAGCTTCTTGAGTTCATTCATACTTATGTGTGCATAAAATTTTCAATTGAATCCATGGGTAGGTACTCATACTTAATAACATTTATTGATGACTTTAATAGATATGGATATGTCTAATTAATGAGGAATAATTCAGATTCCTTTTATATATTCAAGGAATATAATCATGAATTTGAGAATCAACATAGTATGAAGGTTAAGAAACTATACTAAGACCATAGTGGAGAATATATTAGTCAAGAATTAATTGATTATTTATGGTATTTTTGGATTCTATCTCAATCCACACCTCCTTATACACCACAATGGAATGGTTTTAACGAAATAAGAAATTGTATAAAATCCGGAAACCCACTTTACGGTACTTACATTCCTTTTTTTACCCCCTTTCATTTGAGTTTGATCTCAAGTTTTTTTGGGTTACTTTTGGATATTTTTGGAAGTTTATGCACCTATTAAGGGTTAGTGTACAATTAGTTAAAATTATGAGGGTTAACATAAGAAATTGTGTGCCATATATTGGATTTCCAGAGATGGGTGCATAGTTAGAAATATGGTTATTACAAATCATGAGGCCTACCCATAAAAGTATGTAACATATGATAGTGTCCTAGGAGGGAGCACATGGTCTTTCAAACAACAATTACAAACCTTGTGACATGATTTATTTAATCTTGGTTTTAATTTTAAGATTCAATACTTATTCATCTCATGTTGTATTGGGCTCTCAACCAAGGATACTCCTCTTGTGTATTTTTGGGATTCCTTGCCTCCTGGTGATCAATTTTAATGAATATTTACTTTTGGATCTTGATTATAAAATTTAGGTGCATGATTCTTGTTGTTATTTATTATTCATATAGAGATTACATTATTCTCTTAAACAAAATCATAGATCAGGGCTTTTGATGCAAGATTTATGGTTTTTCACTTCATCTAATTGGATTTATTATAGATCCATCATGGAATTGGGACCAGATATTTGTTGGAAATTGTAATATCTTCATTAATAATTGAGTTATGTGTCTTATATCTCCATATTAGTTATAGAGAGGATGGATTATGAGTTCTTATTTTAGATTTATGCTTTAAGGATCCCTCCATGATCATTTTATCCCTTCCTATAATTATGAATGCCTCATTGGTTTTGGAATGTTTTTGAATTAAGATAGGTGGTTTCATAATGAAATTACATTAAATTGAAATTATTGTTTCTTGATTTATTTGAAATGGATTTAAAACTAATTTATAAACCTTTATTTGAATTTCTTGATTAATTTTTTTAAAATGGAATGATGTGTGTGTGTTGAAACTCTTGGGTATGACTTTTCAAATAGAGTGATGATTTTATGAAAAATTGATTTAAAATGAAATAATGGTTTGATGAATGAATTTCATGATAATCCTTGATGAATAATGGCATGAAACGTTTTAAGATTTTTAAATAAAGTGTATTTTCTTGAAAGGTGTGAGTTTTGATGAAAACCATCTGATGTTGGTTTTTGAAATGAAATAAAATCCTTTGAAACTTGAACTTAGGACCAATTAAAATGATTTGAGATTGATTGAAATGAATAATAGTTTAGCACTATTAGTTTTAGGTAAATTAACCTTTATTTAAGTACTTTGAATTTATAAAGGTCTTAGGTTATGTTTTGTGAGATTCATGGATGTTTAGTCATGTTTTGGAGGTGTTTCTGGAGGTTCATGGTTTTTTCATGCTAAGTAGAAACTGTTAACCCCCTTCAAGAAACTTTGAAACCTTATGGAAATGATAAAATAGAACTACATGGTTGGAACACAATTTGACTAAACTATGCAGGTGCCAAATGGGACTATGTGAGCCACTTGTCTTGAGATAGCTTCTACGCATGGTTGGAACATGATTTTTTTAATTTTGTGGAAAAACAATGTAGTTTTATGATGTTTTTCTAGTATCATTTGCATGGTCGGAACACGGTTTTAAAAATCATGCATCTTAACCATGAGACATGTTTTTAATGCCCCGAAAATCATGGATCTAATTCGTTTTAACTCATGAGACCCTATTTAATCTCCTAATCCTTATCAATTTAAAATTATTTTTATTTTCTAGTCCTGAGACATAATCCCCTTAAATCCAAAAGAGATTATTAGGAAAATAAAAGTTTATTGGAGATATATATTCGTTTCAAATTAACCGTTAATCATTTTTCCTCTTAGATATATTCTTAATGTCTCTCACCAAACCACATAACTAGTCTGTTATGGATAGATATATGATCTATGATGTGTTTCTGGATTATTTATGATTGGATATTTTTAAATAAATAATATCTATGGAGGTATCTAGAAAATAAAAGTGTCATTCTTTATTTTCATCAAATGTTGTGAGGTAGTTGGCTTCTCTCTTGTCTCTACTTGAATTAAAACATAAAGGATTAGTTTTTATTAAAAACAAATCTTGATTTTTTTTCAAATATTGTGTGATTTTTAATGGAAATATTATCTTGGTTATGGCATTGAAATTAGGGAATTGAATGGATTTCAGGAAACCCTCTTTGTTTATAATTTTAAAGTGATGGTTTTTAAATTATGGGATGATTTTTATGCCATCCAATTTATTTTTTGAAATTATTTAAATACAGAATTTTTTTTGTGAAATGGTTTGGTATGGGATTTGGAATACATAGTTGGAATGAGTTCATTGATTTTGACATGACCCAAAATAAGGGGCATGTACCATTAGGGTACAAGGACATGAACCTGGATAAGGATCATGTACCATTTGGGAACTTGGACATTGGTCAAGTTGTGATGACTTGGTGGATCAACATGAGACTGCTCATGAGTATGGAACTTTCACCTAACATGTGTTTGTGTGTGTGTAGAAACATGTAATGGGTGTTCCAAATCTATGAGAAATGTTTTAAAGGATTATTTATGGTTTTATATGGAAGTTTTTATGGTTTTGATATAAATTTTAAAACTATTTTTAAAATATTTTATATAAAATGTTCTAACTGGTTCTTATCCTAGAGGTTTGATTTGGGAAGTCCTTGGGGAAATCATACTAAGTTTTTGACTCTCCCCCTTCTTGGTATTTTTTGTGAATTTCTAGATGTCATCTTTCAAAATACAAGTTGTGTCTAGGTATCTTAGTTATTTACAGATTTTTCTTAACACCATGGTCATCGAATGTGGATTTGGACCTTGGAGTAGGTTGGGTGTTTCTTGTGTTGATTCCACTTGTGTGTTTTCTAGTTAGTTGGTCTTTTGGTTATTTTTTAGGATGTATTTTGGTTTCCACTTATACTTTGATATAATTTAGTTTTTTGGTTATGTTTGAGTTGTATTATGTATGCATAAATCATATCAATGATTGAATGTTTATTGTTTATATTTCATGAGTTTTTATATTTAAAAAGTGAAATCATACCCCAAATATTCTTGAGGTTCTTGGACTTTATTTCTAGTATTTGGTTTCTTGGGGATGTGGCCTAAGTCCTAGTAAATCCCCATTTATTCCTCAATCCAATGAAGAGTGGAAGGATGTTACAAATGGTATCAACTTTATTTGGTCCTTGATTTGGAAATGGTATCATTATTATTCATTCCTTGAGTTAGGTTGGTAGTAAGGAGATAACAATGTCATAACTTAAAATGTAGAGTATAAAAATATGTAGCTAACCTTTTTATGATGTGTTTCAAGTTACCATGGGATTTTGGGTAAAAAAAAAATTAGAAAAACTTTTAGGTGCATCATTACCTCATTGTCATGGGTTTAGATAATGAGAATTTCATGGAATGAATTGATAATAATACTTACCACTAGAACTTCATTGTTTATTCTGGTTTCAATGGTTTATGAAATGGTAGAAAAGCATTGATTTTTGAAAACAGTTAAATTGGTTGATTTTGAAGACAATAGTGGTGGTAATTTGAAAAAATAAGATCATAAATGATTTAAAATAGTTATATTTTTAAAATAATGGTTATGGAAATTATTGATATGGTAATTTATAATTGATAATCCTTCAGTTTCTAGGGAGTGAGATTAAATGAAGTTTTGTTCTGTGTATAGAAAATGTAACTAGGTAGATATCAAATGAATCAACCAGAAGAGACTACAGATAATGCAGTTACACCTAATCCATAAGTGAACCAAGGGTTGGTTTATAGTATTTTACAATATTTTTAGTCCATGTATAGGGGTAATAGGAATAATTAGCCTCATAAAATAGACCATTAATTTCAATTCCAAAAGAATAATTCTCCCATCTTTTAGGGAGATTTCAAGCTGGAAAAAAGGAGAAGTTTAGTTCACTAGGATGAATCCAATATTCAATTTACTTGTGACACTTGAAGAATTATTATTAAAGTTGGAAATGTATCTGCTGGAGGATATGGAATGATAATGGTGGGACTTATTAGTTTAGGATAAATCTGATCAAGGCATAGCATTGGTGGATTTTTAAGAACTGTTTAAAAATCAATTCAATACTCACACATTTCATATTAATAGAACAATGAAATTCTTCAATTTTAAGCATTAGAATCTCTCAATAATAGAGTATATGGATAAATATATAAATTTAGTTTTCTTTTCCTTAAAAGTTTCTATAAATTCATCCTTGAAGGAATGCATTTTTGAGTCAGGGTTGAGACCAGAAATTTTATCAAAGATTTTCATTCTTTACATCATAGACTATACTTAAATGGCCAATATAGAGATGATGGAAGAAATAGATATCATAGTAAATGTATTTGTGGGGATAATTTTTATTCCTGTGATAATAGTTGGAAGCTCCAATGATGGGAATAAGAGGAAGATGGAAACCTACTTTCAGAGTGGTGGGACACATCAAAATCCAACCATGGGATCATTAAATTTCCCTCCTATACCAAAAAGTAAGTGGGTGTATTTCAAATGTGGTTCTTTAGATCATATAAATCAAGATTTTATGAAACCACCTAGATCATGTCACAGTTATAATCATATGGTACATATTGAGTGTTATTTTCATAGTGCTCAAAGGTTGGGAGATAGAGACACATCTCATGTTTCTTAAGCATCATATGTTTCAATTATATGAGCTCAACAGAATAATTCTCATCATTAGAATTGAGTGAGGCAAGATTATTCTAGGATGACCATCACTCCTCAACCTATGAAATTTTAATAGGGTAATAAATTTAAAGTCATGGTGAGTAAGAAATTATATAGATATCATAAATTGATCATGGATGATTAATCAGGTCCTTCGATGTGAGTGGTGCAATTTTTTTAATTCTACCAATTTTTAATCTTTATTTTAAATAGGCTTGGCACACTCATTTATTGATTCTCATGTTGTTAATCATATGAGTTTGAGTGTTGATATGATGTCTTATTTTTTAAAACTTCAAACTCCTCTTGTCCAAAGAGAGTTTAAATACTTTATGTGTAAATCTTACTTTATGACTATCAATGGGGATGAGTTTCATTGGTATTTCTCTATTATTGAGATGGAGTTCTATGACATGATTTTGGGTGTGGATTGGTTGACACTGTTCAAGGTCCACATTGATGTTTATTCTCAAAAGTTTATTTTCACATCACTTGATGGATTTGAGAATCTATTTAGAGAATGTTGGTATGTAAATGAAATTAGAGTAGGAATTTTGGAACTGATGGTTGGAAAAATATCTTAACATTTGATAGTGCTTACTTTGGAATATGTGGATGATATTGGAAATAGAGATTGTTTTTTCTAAAACATTATAAGTGTTTCTACTCAAAAGAGAAGTGATGTTTATGATTGATCTCCTATTAGGGACCCAACCTATTTCACTTACATATAATTATATGGAACTAATATAATTAAGGGAATTGAAAGTTTAGTTGGAATATTTGGGAATCAAAAGGGTTCTTTTGACCGATCACATATTTGTGGGAAGCATCGGTTCTTTTTTGAAAAGGGAAGATAGAAATATTAGGCTTTGTGGGGACTATCATAGTCTTAACCAAGTTATGATAAATAATAGGTATCCTCTTCTAATAATATATGATTTATTCATACAATTTATAGGATCCTAGTGGTTATCAAAAATTTATTTACATTTGGGAAATCAAAAAATGCGAGTATGGAAGGAGGATATTCTATAGATATCTTTCTAAAGATCATATATCCATTATGAATTTTTTATACCTTTTGGTCTTATGAATGCACTATTCATATTTATGGAATTGATTAATTGAATTTTTCAAAATTATCTGGATTTATTTTCGGTGTTGTTTTTTGATGTTATTCTGGTGTATTCTAGGAAAACATTTGGTGATGAGCAACACTTGGCTATAGTGTTGGGCATCTTAATAGAGCATCAAATTTATGATAAGTTATCAAAGATTGATTTTTTGATACAAGAGGTACATTTCCTTGGTTATGTAATTTTAAAAAAGGAGTTTTTATGAATCTTGAAAAGATAAAGGATTTTATCTTTTGGAAAACACTAAATAATGTCTTTTATATATATAGTTTCCTTGGCATAGTGGGATACTACAGATGTTTTTTATGTGATTTTTTATGTTTGGCCTTAATTGATGATAGCTTTGATGATAAAAGGAATTCTTTTAAAATGGAATAGTGAATGCTAGAAATATTTTAAAGAATGTAAAGTTAGACTTACATAAGAACCTATCCTCAAATTTCCAAAGTTTGGATAGGGATATATAGTCTATCGTGATGCATAAGGATCTGGGTAGGAATTTGTTCTCATGGAGGGAGATCATACTGTTGTATATGGTTCATGGAAGTTATGGATGCATGAGAAGAACTACTCCACACAGGATTTGGAGTTATCTATTGAAGTACATGCTGTAACATCCCAACGTTTTCTAAAAATAAATTGAAAATTCTTGAAATTTTGTTTAAGGTATATATTTATAAGTATCCTTTAAACATAATTTTATTTCTTCTATGTTTTGAATTTCAAGAAACTGTCATCTACAATTGTGTTCAGTATGTTATTTAGAGTCTGATGGAACAAACTTGTTTTTTTGGTGAATAGTAACATGCCCTTATGAATAGTAATATGAATAGTAATATGACCTCATGAATAGTAAATAATATTATTATTTTATTTTCCCATGGCAATAGGATAATGGGATCTTAATTAATTTTCCAATGTCACATAAAACTAATTGCACTTCAATATTGTTATTCTTTGAATTAACTGTGACCTTATTTAAAAATTAAATTAATAATATTTAGAAAATAATTTTTGAAAAATGGAGTTCATTTTTGAATTCTACACATCGAAAAATGGTAGGGGTAAATTTTTGGTATTTTTCTGAAACTCTTGAATTTTCGGTGAATAGTGAAATACGGTAAAATACCGTATAATCAATTTATCAGTAAAAATGCACTATTTATGACATCATAAGTGATGAAAGGCCACTTGCCTCGAACTCACTTGATATTTTCACTAATTAAGGCCACTTTATTTGATATTATTCATAGTCTTGATAAAAATATTATAATAATGATTAAAGTAATCTAAAATACCTCCCCTCCTCCACTATAAATACCACCCTCACTCCCCTCTTCCTCCCACACCTCTCAATCCTTGAGCATTGTCTAATTTCTGCCAAATTCCCTCCCCAATATTCTTCCCCATGTCCTAGAGCTGCTGGTCTCACCAAAAGACCAAAATCAAAGCCCTTAAGAAGGATCTCAAGGAGAAGAGATCAAGAGGTAAACATCCTCTTTCATTTTCATTCTTTCCTTCCATTTTATGTTATTCTCTTTCTTTCCCTTTGTATTTTGTTGGGATATTTCATTAAATATTTCTCCTTACTGTCCAAATTTTTTATGATTGATGAGATATTCCATTCCTCTCATCAATCTTGTTTTTATGAAATTTTAAGAGGCGCCATTAGGCTGCCGAATTTTTTGTAAGAAATTTCTCATGTTTTCTTTATTTCATGATTCCTTCCTCTTCTTTCTTCACATCCTCTTATCCAAGAGGAATGAAATCTCCAGAATAATTTATATTCTGGATGTTTTAATGTTTATGGAAAATTAAAAATCATTATTCCTCTCCTCTCTCACTTATTTAAAGAATCAAAAAACATTGTCCATTTGCGTCGAATTACCGATATCGTGGACGATGTATTTTCAATTTCCATTAATTATTTCAAGTCTGGTCATGAAACCATTTATATGGTTGAACTAGGTTATAATATATGTTTTATGACTCATATAAGGTTCTGGAATTCTTTTTTACTCATGATTCAAATTTATTAGACTAAATGAGGTTGTAATTATCAAGGAACCACTTAAATGATCTAAACGAACATAATTAATGTTTTAACTTGTAAATCATCATCATATAAAGCATAAAAGTGATAAATGGTATCATTTATGGTACTGTAAATATGTAAATACTAATCCATTCAAATTTTGGAGTTTCACTTCCAATCAACAAGAACGATTCATCATGAACCGATTGTGAAAATCACAAAAGAACTCACCCAAAATAATGCAAGGAACCAAATACTAACAAATAAGGGATGAAATGAGGTTATGAAATGAACATATAAGATGTTATAAACATGAAAATGTTTCTGTAAAATACTAATAACACCCTTTTGAACATTATACAGGAGGTTTAAACAATTTTGAAGTAAGACAAGCCCAAGGTAAGGGAATTCTTAACCCGATTTCCATTCTTTGGGTTAACCTTCTACTTTATAATTTATGTGCTATTTAAATTGTTTGTGTGATGGGTTCTGTTTATATTATGTTTAATTATGTGTATTTACAGAGTATATAAATATTCCATCCACTCAATTAAGTCTCACTTCAAGTATATGATGTTTATAAGGGACTTTTCTTCTAAAATCCTTTTTTAAAATTCTGTTTTATAAGATTCAAAGGCAATGTTTTTATGCTATTGTTTATGTTGTATGATTATGTTTTGGTTATTGGGCATTGTTTATGATGAAGGGTGGGACCTATATTTCCCTCCAATGCATTGTTTATGATTAAGTTGGAGGTCGGCCATATGGTTACTCCAAGTGTAACTGCGATGGTTACACAAAGTAAGGTAGCCGTGAGGGTTACAAATTTTAAGGTAGCCAAGATGGTTACAAGATTATGTAAGTAATGACCCAATATACCTCTATGATTATAATTATGTTTGTGTGGATCTTTTTTAAATATCATGTTACACAAAGTAAGATTTTATGGGTGTAAAGCATGTATTTTGAAAATGTTTTCATATGTCATGCGTATTCATGGACTAATGTGATTTTTCATTATTTTTCATACCTTACTGAGATTTTGTGCTCATCCCAAGTTTTTAAATGATTTTTCACAGGTTAATGGATGAATAATACAAGGAAGGAAGACATTTTAAATGTTTAAGAATTGTCAAGGAGTCTTGTTTTATGTTTTAATGTTTTATATTATGAGGAAAATGGAAACTGATTTTATGGTATCCACTATGTAACAATGTGTAATGTTATGAATGTTTTGTCTTAATTCTCTAAAGATCTAAACTTGAAAAGATCCTAAATGTATAATGAAGTGTTTTCTTGAATAAATTCAAGATTGTGTATGAAATAAGTGCGGGTCCTTATAGTTGGTATCAGAGGTCGGTTTAGACAACTTTAGGGATTAGGAGTTCTTGTGAGACACGTGATTAGTCCCTATATCTATTATTTCAGTTAAATCCTTGTTTTATAACTTTTTTTAGGTCAAGTAAAGTTGGTTACGAATGGAAGGAGAAGGATCTCAAACGACATTCCTATCTCTTCCTGATGACATGCTTGCAATAATTATTGCAAAGTCATCTTCGGATGATTGTGAAACTTTTTCTAGCATACAACTCACTTGCAAGCAGTTTTTTTGAGATATCAAACACCTCCTATATACCTCGTTATCATCGTGGATCATGGGTTGTTTTTATACAAATACTATTTTCACAATATTCACATAATTTCAAGAAAGGTAAATATTATCAAGGTATTTTCAAATATTTTACCTTATCACAAGAATTTGAAGCATATTATGATTTTAAAAATGGTGCTGAGGAAGGAGACCCTTATGCAACCTATTTATATTTGCTTTTAAAATATAGTCTCACATCACATACTTATGGTATTTTAAAAGGACCAATAATAGAAAGTTTCAACTCAATTTCGGTCCGACTATTTTATAGAAATCATGTTTTATCAGATGTTTTGGAATTATATGTCATACATGATTATTTTCCAAAACTGTTTTTCTGTGAACACCCATATGACCCATGTTGTACGAGGTGTATTTGGATGAAGGAAGAAAATGATTTTGAAGGATCTCTAAATAATTGTTGTAATGCATGGGACTTCTACCTACGTGAACAAGATGACGATGAAACTGAGTGTACACCTTGATCAAGGTACCCTCACTTGTTTAATAAGTAAATAAAATTGCGAGGACGCGATTTCAAGAATGTGGGGGATAATGTAACATCCCAAGGTTTTCTAAAAATAAATTGAAAATGCTTGAAATTTTGTTTAAGGTATATATTTATAAGTATCCTTTAAACATAATTTTATTTCTTCTATGTTTTGAATTTCAAGAAACTGTCATCTACAATTGTGTTCAGTATGTTATTTAGAGTCTGATGGAACAAACTTGTTTTTTTGGTGAATAGTAACATGCCCTTATGAATAGTAATATGAATAGTAATATGACCTAATGAATAGTAAATAATATTATTATTTTATTTTCCCATGGAAATAGGATAATGGGATCTTAATTAATTTTCCAATGTCACATAAAACTAATTGCACTTCAATATTGTTATTTTTCGAATTAACTGTGACCTTATTTAAAAATTAAATTAATAATATTTAGAAAATAATTTTTGAAAAATGGAGTTCATTTTTGAATTCTACACGTCGAAAAATGGTAGGGGTAAATTTTTGGTATTTTTCTGAAAATCTTGAATTTTCGGTGAATAGTGAAATACGGTAACATACCGTATAATCAATTTATCAGTAAAAATGCACTATTTATGACATCATAAGTGATGAAAGGCCACTTTCCTCGAACTCACATGATATTTTCACTAATTAAGGCCACTTTATTTGAGATTATTCATAGTCTTGATAAAAATATTATAATAATGATTAAAATAATCTAAAATACCTCCCCTCCTCCACTATAAATACCACCCTCACTCCCCTCTTCCTCCCACACCTCTCAAGCCTTATCATTGTCTAATTTCTGCCAAATTCCCTCCCCAATATTCTTCCCCACGTCCTAGAGCTTCTGGTATCACCAAAAGACCAAAATCAAAGCCCTTAAGAAGGATCTCAAGGAGAAGAGATCAAGAGGTAAACATCCTCTTTAATTTTCATTCTTTCCTTCCATTTTATGTTATTCTCTTCCTTTCCCTTTGTCTTTTGTTGGGATATTTCATTAAATATTTCCCCTTACTGTACAAATTTTGTATGATTGATGAGATATTCCATCCCTCTCATCAATCTTGTTTTTATGAAATTTTAAGAGGCGTCGTTAGGCTGCCGAATTTTTTGTAAGAAATTTCTCATGTTTTCTTTATTTCATGATTCCTTCCTCTTCTTTCTTCACCCCCTCTTATCCAAGAGGCATGAAATCTCCAGAATCATGTATATTCTGGATTTTTTCATGTTTATGGAAAATTACAAATCATTATTCCTCTCCTCTCTCACTTATTTAAAGAATCAAAAAACATTGTCCATTTGCGTCGAATTACCGATATCGTGGACGATGTATTTTCAATTTCCATTAATTATTTAAATTCTGGTCATGAAACCATTTATATGGTTGAACTAGGTTATAATATATGTTTTATGACTCATATAAGGTTCTGGAATTCTTTTTTACTCATGATTCAAATTTATTAGACTAAATGAGGTTGTAATTATCAAGGAACCACTTAAATGATCTAAACGAACATAATTAATGTTTTAACTTGTAAATAATCATCATATAAAGCATCAAAGTGATAAATGGTATCATTTATGGTACTGTAAATATGTAAATACTACTCCATTCCAATTCTGGAGTTTCACTTCCAATCAACAAGAACGATTCATCATGAACCGATTGTGAAAATCACAAAAGAACTCACCCAAAATAATGCAAGGAACCAAATACTAACAAATAAGGGATGAAATGAGGTTATGAAATGAACATATAAGATGTTATAAACATGAACATGTTTCTTTAAAATACTAATAACACCCTTTTGACCATTATACAGGAGGTTTAAAAAAAATTAAGTAAGACAAGCCCAAGTTAAGGGAATTCTTAACCCGATTTCCATTCTTTGGGTTAACCTTCTACTTTATAATTTATGTGCTATTTAAATTGTTTGTGTGATGGGTTCTGTTTATATTATGTTTAATTATGTGTATTTACAGAGTATATACATATTCCATCCACTCAATTAAGTCTCACTTCAAGTATATGATGTTTATAAGGGACTTTTCTTCTAAAATCCTTTTTTAAAATTGTGTTTTATAAGATTCAAAGGCAATGTTTTTATGCTATTGTTTATGTTGTATGATTATGTTTTGGTTATTGGGAATTGTTTATTATGAAGGGTGGGACCTATATTTCCATCCAATGCATTGGTTATGATTAAGTTGGAGGTTGGCCGTATGGTTACTCCAAGTGTAACTGCGATGGTTACACAAAGTAAGGTAGCCGTGAGGGTTACAAATTTTAAGGTAGCCAAGATGGTTACAAGATTATGTAAGTAATGCCCCAATATACCTCTATGATTATAATTATGTTTGTGTGGATCTTGTGTAAATCTAATGTTACACAAAGTAATATTTTATGGGTGTAAAGCATGTATTTTGAAAATGTTTTCATATGTCATGCGTATTCATGGACTAATTTGATTTTTCCTTATTTTTCATACCTTACTGAGCTTTTGTGCTCATCCCAAGTTTTTAAATGATTTTTCACAGGTTAATGGATGAATAATACAAGTAAGGAAGACATGTTAAATGTTGAAGAATTGTCAAGGAGTCTTGTTTTATGTTTTAATGTTTTATATTCTGAGGAAAATGGAAACTGATTTTATGGTATCCACTATGTAACAATGTGTAATGTTATGAATGTTTTGTCTTAATTCTCTAAATCTCTAAACTTGAAAAGATACTAAATGTATAATGAAGTGTTTTCTTGAATAAATTCAAGATTATGTATGAAATAAGTGTGGGTCCTTATACATGCCTTAAAGTCTTGGTGTCACTATATTTTTGGTGAGAAATTTATTGTGTATTTGGATCATAAAATATTGAATATAATTTTCCCATAAAGATGTTTCAATATAAGGAAAATAATATGGATAGAATATCTTCAAATGTTTGACTTTGAATTTTTTTATATAAAAAGGAAAGTCTATTCTATAGAAAATCCCTTTAGTAGGAGTCCATATGCTTAGTTTACTAAAAAGGCTTTAGATCAATGATATTTTATGTCACTTATAGTTGATATGCATCTAGATTAGGTAGAATAATGTAATGTTGTATTTTACTTTCCGGTTTTTCTTATTCCTCAATTAGTTGAGAATGTTATAAATGATCAACCAATCAATCCTGAATATGTTACCATGAGGTTGAAACTCAATGGTTGGGAGAACATGGAGGGATGAAGTTATAATGGAGTAAAGTGTTATGGTTATGTGATTGGATGGTCGAACCTTTAGAATATCAGGAATATATTCTTAGTGAATACCACTATTCAAGATGTCTCATTCATCCTTGAATTAAAAATATGTATAAAGAGTTTAAAGAACATTTTGGGTGAGTTGTCATGAAAAGATATATATAATAGTATATCTCAATATTCCTCACATGTTAGTAAGTTAAGTAAGATCATCAATGGCCATCTGGTGTGTTGCAATCTTTATTGATTCCCATGTGGAAATGGGAGAAGAATATAGCTATAGAATTTACAATAGTTCTTCCAAGTATGGTTATAAAACAAAATTCTATATGGGTGATAGTGGATTATCTCACATATTCACCTCACTTCATCCTTATTCATGAAACTAATATGACTTTTCCAAACACTATATTTTGGAAATTGTAAAGACACATGGTGTTCTAGTCTTTATTATATATAACCGAGACCCCCGAGTTTATGTATCACTTTTGGAAATACTTACACCAATCCCTTGAAACTTAGTTCATGATGAGTATGAATTATTATCCTCAAATAGATGGAAAATATGAAATTACGATCCAAAAATTGGTGTAAATTATTAGGGATTGTGTGATGTATTTTAGTGGATCATGGGAGGATCATATACCTTAAGATACATATGAATTATTTTGAATCATTGAATGGTTTCCCTTTTCATTCTCCAATTTTTTGGGTGAAAATATATGATACTTCATTGATTGGACTAAGATTTGTGCGAGAGAAAAACAGAGAAGATTTATTTGAACTAAAAGAGGATGTATATGGCTTAGATTCTTCAAAAATCATATGGGGATCACCATCATTGACCGTTTTCATTTGAGGTGGGTGATCATATGTTCTTAAGAATATCTCTAAGGCTTGGGCATCATCATTTTTATAAGAAGGGGAAGTTTTATCCTTGGTAAATATGCCCTTTTGAGATGGTAAAATAAGTTGGTGAGGTATAGTATCATTTTCCATTTTCACCAAGGTTTAGTGTAGTGAACAATGTGCTTCATGTATCTCAGTTGAAGAATTATCAACCTGATTATGACCATGTGATTTGATGGGATGATATTGACCTAGATCTAGATGTTATGTTTATTCATGTGATGGTATGGATTTTGGATAGGTAAGATAATATTTTTCATAGGAAAATAATTGGTTTAGTGAGAGTTTTATGGAATCATGATCAGGTTTGGGAAGAAATTTGGGAGTGTGAAAAGAAAATATTAGAGTAGTGGCCCGATCATTTCAAGATCATCTTTGGTTTTCTACTTTTTAGTGATGTAAAGACCAATGGTGGTGAGTATTTAATTCCCCTAGTCTCATGTACATGACCCTTTATTTATTTACTTTATGATTATAAAGTTCTTGGGTTATGTTTTGATATATTCTAGGATGTTTAGTCATGTTTTTAGGTGTTTCTGAGGTGCATGGTTTGTGCATGGTTAGTTAAAATTGTGCACCCCCTTCAGGAAACTGTGAAACATTGTGGTAGTGGGGGGTATCACTACATGTTTGGAACATGGTTTAGCTAAACCATATGGGATCCCATGGGAAAAATTATGAGCCACTTGTCTTTAGATAGTAGCTACGCATGATTGGTGCACTATTTGTAAAATAGTGTGGCTAAACCATATGGCTATCTGGTGTTTTTCTAGTAACCCAATCATGTTTGGTGCATGATTTCACAAACTATGTATCTTAATCATGGAACATTCTCTTAATTCCCCAAAAATCATGGATCTATTTTTTTTAACTCCTGAGACACTATTTAATCACATAATCCCTCTAAATATCAAATTATTTTTTCTCCCAAGGCTTGAGAGATCAGGATTCATGGTAAAGTCATTGTTCATCATTGTTCCTCTTAGATCTATTATTATATTCTCTCCTAAAACCATAGATCTATTTTGTTATGGATAGATAATTTTTTTATGATGGGTTTCTTAATGAGTTATGATTAGATCTTTTGAAGGAAATAGTATCTAAGGTGAGATCTAGAGAATCATATTTTCATTCTTCATTTTCATCAATTGTTGAGTGGTAGTTGGGTTCTCTATTATATCTACTTGAATTAGAAATTTAAGTCTTAGTTTTGATTAAACATTTTCATGAAAGTTTTGTGAAAATATTTTGTGATTTTTTATATAAATCCTATTTTTGGTTATGGAATAGAAATTGGGGAATTGAATGGATTTTAGGAAACCTTCTTTGTTTATAATTTTAAAATGGAAGTTTCAAAATTATGGGATAATTTCAATTCAAGCCATTTTTTAAAATGATTTAAAGAAATAAAGGTTTTATGTGAAATGGTTTGGTGTGGAATTTAGCATACATGGTTGGTGTAAGTTCACAGATTTTGATATGATCTTGAAGAAGAGGAATGTACCATTGGGGTAGAAGTACATTACCCTAGAAAAGGGGGTGTGACACTAGGGAAATTGGACATTTTTGACCCTATTATGATTTGTTGGATCGACATAAAACCGCTCATGAGTATAGAATTGTCACTAGGCACTCATGTGTGTGTGTGTATGGAAACTTGAAATGGTTATTCCAAATCAATGAGAAATGTTTTAATGGATTATTTAAAGCTTTCCATATAATTTTTTTAAGGTTTTGATATAAATTGTTGGAATTTATTTTAAATTTTTTATATAATATGATATTACCAATTATTATTCTAGTGTTGTGGGTTGGGAAGTATTTGGGGAAATCCTAATGATCTTAGAACCACCCCTACTTGTGCACTGTTGTTTGTTTGCAGATGTCATCTATCAATACATAGGTAAAGGAAAGGTATCTTAGTTCGTTAGTGATTCTTCTTGATACCATGTCCATATAATTTGGAGTTGGATCTTGTAGTGGGATAATTATTTCTTGTGTTGATGAAAATTGGGCGTTTTTGAGTTTTTTGGTCTTTTGTTTCTTTATGAGAATGTCTTTTAGTTTCCTCTTTTACTTGGATTTTGGTTAATTTTTTGGTTATGTTCGAATGGTATTATGTAATAATGCATCATATAGAGGATTGGGGTTTATTTTGTTATGTTTGTATGTTTTTAATTTAAAAAGGGGAAATCATTCCCCAAATGTTCTGGAGGTCATTGAAAATTATTTACATCCTTTTGTGTCTTAGGGATGTTATCTAAGGCCTAGTATCTCCTCCATCATTCCTCGAGCCAGTGAGGAGGTGATGGATATTACATATAGCCCCTTGTATGATTGTTTGACTTGAAGCAAAAGGGGGTCTAGGTAGTTAGGTGGGTAGTCCAGGAAAATTATGCTAGGAATGTGTTAGCTCTACCTAAACATGGATTGATGATGAAAATTATACAAAATTGATGTGGGTAGGAATTTCATTCTTTAGGGTTATCTTTTGTTCCCCCTAGACCTAAGTGTTAGGGAGATGTGTACACTTAGATCTATATTTCACTAAGATGTGTGAGGATCCTTGACCATTTATTTAACTAACGTCGGGTATTATAACCATGGTTGTATGTTTGAAAATGATATATATACATTCCAATGTTTGTGAAATGATTTATTCATTCGTGTTTCATTGAAATGGTTTATTCATGCTTGTTTAGAAAAATATGATTATATATGAATGTTTTGAAATAAATTCACTTTTATACCTATTATATTATATCCATTGTAATATTTTGAAAATCATGTTTTATATTTAATTGTGAAATGATTCACATGCCATGTTTTATTAAAAATTAATCACTTTTGTTTTATTTGATATGGATTGCTTATAAAATTCTTAGTGATATCCTATTGGGATTTTTTCAATCACACCCTAACTTCACCTTTGGTCATTTGTATATTTTCTTATTCTAGGTTCATGAAAAGGGAAATCATCACTTGGAGGTAGTGGTTATTATTGATTAGCAGGAAATTGGGAGTTGGCAATGACCAGTGGAGTATGTGATCCACTTGTTACATTGAGATCTTGTGATGATGTCTTTGATGATTATGTGAAAACTCATGTTATTGTACTATTTATGGGATTTATAATTTTCTACCTTGTGGTGTTTTTATTTTGATGTTTGTATTGGTGTACTGACTATTAATGTTTTCTTAACTTTCTTATTTGTATTGTTAAGTTAATCATGTGGTGAAACTGTACACTCTTGATTTTTTTATGCCTAGGTGATAGTTTTCAGCCCAAGGGGATTGGGAATACCTTTTGGGCCATTTTAGAATTTATTAAGGTATACTTTAGGTAGGTTATTTGGTTTGGTTCTGAACAAATTTTTATCAAAGGTTTTTGTGCCTCTTCTTTGTGTAGTATCCTACCCACAAGAAAACGTTTTAACAAGCCTCATGATATTGTTGCTGGTTAACCACAACAAGAGAACACTTTAATTTTTCAGAACATAGTAGAGGTTATAGTGTGTGTGGTCCAAGCTCAAGGCCAAGCGGCAGATCCTGTTCCCATTCAAGCACTATAGGTTGTAGATTGAAGGGATAATGGAAGAGATCATGCCCAAGAGTCTCTTCATTAGATACCACCATATTTCTAGAGAACCAATTATATTCAGAAGGTGGATGATTAGTTGAAAAGGATGGAGAAACTATTTGATTTTTTAGAGACACTGGATTCCATTAAGGTGAAGTGTTCCATATTCAAAATTAAAGGGACTAGCATTATATGGTGGGATTCTTTAGTTATGAAAAAAAATGAGTGATTAGAGTGTAAAGACATAAGAACCATTTTCATAGATAAATTCTATCCAAAATCGATGGTATTGGAGAATTCCATGGAGTTTGATTACCTTTATCAAGGTGATTGAATAGTGACTCACCATGCCAATCACTTTGTTAAAATTTCTCGGTTTTCACCTGAGGTATTTTTGAGTGAGAAGTTGAAATCATAGAGTTTTCATATGGATCTTTGACAATTTATCTAAGTTGATTCATGAAAAACTACATCGTATTAGACATTGTGAGATCAATGATGAATCAGTTAAGCCTTTAATTATCCTTTTTGAGATACACATTAAAAATAATATCATACATACTAAACTGAGTTCCAACTAAAATAGTAACTAGTATCCCATAGCATATTTTTTATAGAAATAAACCCATGTTTTCGCATGTGCGATTATGGGGTTGTGAAGTGTTTTTTAAGGCTATTTATGGAAAAAAACTTTCTCCCCAGGAAACTAAGTGTATCTTTATAGGGTATCCTAAGGATACTAAAGGATATTATCTATATGATATTTTAAATAATAAAGTTGTGGTTAACAAACATCCAAAATTTCTTGAAAGGTAATATATCTCTAAAGTAGATTGTGAGAGATATATATTTTAATGAAGTCCAAGTACAATATACACAAGGGTTGTCAGAGGAACAGATTCCACAAGTCCCCATGGAAGAGGACATTCTAGAGACACAATTATTATGTAAGAGTGTGAGAGAGGTTAGAGAACAAGAATGATATGGTTTTCTAGTCAATAAGGATTGTGACTCATTATTAGTTGATAATAATAATGGTCTAGTAACCTACAAAGAAGTAGTCAGTGGCATAGAAACTACCAAATTTAAAAAATATTTTAATTATGAAATATATTCTATTTACTAAAACCATTTTTGGGTTTTAGTAGATCATATATTAGATGTAAATAAAATTGTTGGTAAATGGATATTCAAGAAGAGAGTACACATGGAAGGAAAATCTGATACCTACAAATCATGAATTTTTGTGAAAGGGTTTAAATAGCATCAAGGAATAAACTATGATGAAATATTTTCACAAGTATCTTTTCTAAAATCCATAAGAATTATAATTTCCATATAAACTTACCATGACTATGATATTAGGAAGATGTAAGTCAAAATAGATTTCCAAAATGGGAATATTTATGAAGATTTCTATATAACACAACTAGAAGGTTTTGTGACTCCAAAGGATTATAACAATTTATAAAAGATGTAGAGATCTATTTATAGATTAAAGAAACCACCCAGTCCATATAACATCCAATTTTATGAATCCATAATGGAATTTGGTTTCATAAAGAAAGAATGTGATCCATGTGTCTATAAAAGGTTTAGTGGGAGTGCAGTAGTTATCCTAAAAGATTTCATAAATGAAATACTAATTATTGTAAATGAAATATCATTCTTATAGACTGTTAAGGCCTAATTTGTCACATGCTTCTCCATGAAGGACTTAAGTGAATAATAATATATTATTGGGATCAATATCCATCGTGAAAGATATAAGAGGACTCATGGACTAAGTCAAAGTATGTACATTGACAAGATACTAAAGAGATTCTGTATAGAAAAATCAAAGAGGGGATCATTTTCAGCGTTACATGAAACTCATATCTATAATAAAATTTATCCTTGGAAACATAAGGATAAATTTATAATGGTAATGACTACATACTTATCTGTGGTTTTTTCAATTATGTATGTTATTCTATATACTAGTTTTGATGCCATTTACACCTTAAATGCAGTAGGAAGATATCAAGCTAACCCAGGACAACACCATTGGATGGAAGTTAAGTCTATCATTAAGTATTTGAGGAATACTAAGGAAATTTTTCTAATCTATTTAGGAGATAAGGATATGGTAATCAAAGGATATAAAAATTCTAGTTTTCAAATATATCTTAAAGATTTGTAATCATAGTCGGGATACATCCTCACTTTTAATGGAGGTGTTGTAAGCAGGAAGAGATCAAATCAAGTTGTGGTCACCAATTATACAGTGGATTATAGGTATATTTTGGCTCCTATAGTAATTAAATAAGTGGTTTGGATATGAAACTTCATCTAAGAACTTGATTCAGTTCCTAGTAAAGACCATATCATATTGTATTATGGTAATACTACAGTGGTGTCTCTTAAAAGTACCCAAGGTCACAACTGAGGAAGAAGAAAATATTTTATAAATATTATCTATTGAGTGATTTTTCTTATATAGGTTACATCATTGTGAGAATATTTTCCATGGAATACAACATGGTGGACCCCTTAACTAAAGCCTTAACTTAGCAGAAACATGATCATCATGTGAGTTCTAACAAACTAAAATTCATTGGTAATTTTATCTAGTTCATGTGTAAGTATGTTATATTTAGTTTCCTAAAACCAAATATTTTTACTTTAGTTTGAATTAATATTAAAAAAGGTGAATATTAATTAAATATATAATTACATATTCTTTATTATTCTATGTGAAAATAATATATTTTTTAGAGTATCTATCGCATTGAAAAGGGCATGGAAATTACCCACTATGATAAAAATATTAAAATGTTGTGATGATATTATTAAAACTTGTTCAAAGTATGTATAGAATTATATGATGGGAAATATATTGTGTTGGCGTTTAGGTTTGAGTACTTGCAAGTAGACGAGACTTCATCTCATGAAGTTCACACATGGTAATCTCTAAGATGTGAGATTATGATAATAGACTCAAATAAAAAGGATGGATATTATGATAGATTTAATAAATATATATTATATTCATGAAATAATTATTATTTTGGAAGGATAAAACAGTAATAAACTTGTTACCCTTCCTCCTTTTAAAAATGATAATGTCGCTTATGCGTACTTGTGGACTGCCACATCCACAAAGTGATGTGATTAATTTTTTATGTATGTGCTTCTTGGATTGTTATAAAATTATATTTAATGTATAAAAATGATAATTATTTCATGATTAATATTCTGGTTATCATGGAACCCTGACCCATTTGACCAAGGTCAACCTATTAAAGTTGTTTTTGGGAATATGAACAGAACATCCTCAAAATGTATAACGTAAAACTTAACTGATTTAGTAATTAAATAAGTCATGGTAATAAATAAAATAAAAAATGAATAATAATAATGGAATTAAAATGAATTTTTTTAATAATGAAGAAAACTAATATAATTTTTTATTTAGGAGTTATAGAACACATAAAATGAGTTTGGACTTGACATAATGGATTTTCCTTTAAAACCTTATTTTAAAGTTTTACTTTCAAAATATTTCACCTCCATGTCCACATTCTTAAAAGGTTTAAAAAAAGCATTATTTATTTTTTCAATATTTTTAAATTTAATTTTCATATACTTTTTACTTTCTTTACTAATTATTAAAAATAATGTTTTCAAATGTTTCGCATAGGACTCACTTTTGACTTCTTGAAAAAGTGTGAAAATAATGTTCTCTTTTAACATATATCACATGAATGGATTTTCCTACCATCATGAACATTATTTTATTTGAATATTCCTTTACCAGTTTTTATGGTTATTTCAAAAGAAATTCATTTTTTCAATATTCTTGGAATTTTTATCTGGAATTTCATCAAAAGAAAAATATATTTTTCTCATGTTTTCAAAGAAAGGTTTGAATGTTCTTTAAAAAAAATCATTTATTTATAATTCCATTTATGATTCTTATTATTTACTAGGAATATACTATAATGATATCATCCACCATATTTTTATGGATGTCTTATGCTCATTTTGTTTTGGTTTTTGACTAGGGAAAATATTGACATTTTGTATGTTGGTTTTTCAATATTAATGTTTATATTGATTATATCTTGTGTTTTTATTCATTTATTTTAAATTATAAATTCATTTTACTTAGTAAGTGATGGGTGGGTCATGTTATAGCCTATAAATGCATCTGTAGGTCTAATAAGACAAACTAACTTGGGTTTCTGGCGTATGCATTACCCATTTATGTAAGATTATGACATCTGACAGTATTCATTCCATCATTATGAAATTGGTTATTATTATCCATGTGATTATTTACATTATCCTTGGATATATTACATGTTTATGTAATTGATGGGTTTTATTTGAAATATTTTTTATTTCATATGGTAATACAACAAGTTTATGATTTAATGGAAAGTTCATGATCTTATATTGGTGAAAAAAAAATTCAAGTAAACATTTTCATGTGTTTCAAAAAGATCCACATGAATTTTTATTTTTTCATTATGCATGCTTCAGAAATGTTTTGTGAAAAACTTTGGGAAAATATTTTATTTCAAGATTAAGTGTTTATTTTGAGCTCAAAGTTTATTATGTGAAAAAGTAAACATTTTATGGATTTTTATGTTTTTCACTAGACTAAAATATTTTCTTTATTTTTATATCCCTCAATGAGGTTTTTTTTTTCTCATCCCGTGTTTTAAAAAAATGGCTGAAGTATTTGTATAAACTATATAAAGGACTATCTTTTTGTTATGGGTTTTGGTCTTAAAAGAAGAGAATGTGTTTTGAATTAAATAGAAGTTTAAATATAAGAATCCTAGTTTTGTAGGAAAAAGGACTTTGAGTGGGATTTTAAACTTTTTATTGTAAGGGTTTTATATGTAAGTGTTTTTACTTCATTAATTCTTATTTATTAGATTATTATCCTCTAAAAATCATGAAATTATTAGGGAAGGAATGTATCTTTGTATAATCAAGCCTAATTATATTTATGTCTTTCTATCTCATGGAATGATGTAGGGATCCTAGCTTCACTAAATGCATCATGAAGAAACTATAAAATCATGGACATTTATTTTTTAGTAATTTTGCAGATACACTTGACATGATATAACTTAAGTAGAAAATACAACTTTTAATATCTAGCACACCCTTGATATAGTTCTTGTTTTCCATATTCAACTAATTCATAAAAATTATTTTTTTGGTCACAAAATTTATGAGACAGATTAACTTTCTCAAGATTGACTAAAGGTTCTATTGATTTATTAAAATCTTATACATTGTATCCTGAAAATCCAAATGTGTCATTTATCAAGTTTCAAATTGAATTCTTCTTTGGAAGGTCACTTTTTGTTTCTTTGACTAGATTTACATTGTTTTGACATTTCATAACATTCGATTCACCATGTGAAATCCAACATTCATATCAAGTAGGAAACTATTTAAATATTAAGTGATCATATACTTTATTTCTATTCAACCATCGGTTGAATTTGCTAAGTCATGGGTATTTTATTCTACCATCCACTGATCAGTTTTCAATTGCATAATTCAAAAATTCTTCCGACCCCTTGTCAAACCAAGGTGTGTTTCGAGGTAAATTAATCCAAATTTTATACATAGGTATTTCATTTTCACCCTTCTCCCTATACATTCAGATATAAATATATAAATGTTTAATTAAACAATTTTAATAAATTTTTAACATCAACCAATTTATTCATTGACCAATGTAGGGTCTTGATTTGATATAACTCAAATTTAATATGAAAATGATTTAATTCGACAAGAAAAATATAAACAACATAAATGAATAAATATTACCCCTCACAATAACAGAGTTGGATGTTGTGGAATAAGTTCATTGAGGAAAGGGGAGTACAATGAACATCATGGATGTTGGGGATATGATCCCAAGAAGGTTCGACTCAGAAAGTTTTAGGGGAAATTGTGGTGGGAGATAGGAGTGTAGGGCAGTGGGTAAGGGGTTAGGGCTCAACAAACATTAGGGGTGGTTGTCTCTAGGAAATAGGGAATAGGGGCCACTATCTCCAGAGAAGATCCATCGAGGGGTGTTGTTGTAGTCATCATCGAGGGAGGGGGTTGGGGGAATCGAGGGTCAGTGTTCATTGAAGAGGGAGGGGGGTAGATAGTCAAGGGTCGACGTTAAGGTAGGGGATATCGGTGGTCGGTGGTCGGAGTCAAGGGAGGGGGTCATCATTGAGAGAGGGGAGTCGGTAGTCAGTGGTCAACATCATGGGAGGGGTGCTCGAGGGGGGTCAAGGGGTATCGAGGCTATGGGGGTTGGGGTGGAGTTGGGGAAGGGGGATAGTGTTTTTAAAATTATTTATTTGTGTATTTGTTTAAACTACTGCTAAATATAATTATTAATAATGATTTTATGAAACTACCCATATATTTTAAATAATATACAAAAAAATTAATTACCAGCAGTTACTGAAAACGCCACTAATAAACCACCGCTAAAGCCCCTTTTTTGTGATTCTGTCTTATACTCTATGCATATAAACCGTGACATATAAACCATTAACCCTAGAATGATTTTTCTATTCAACAAATTATTCTTTTAAAGAATCCAATCAACCTCATGGTTCCCTAATTCCTTCATAAACATTATAGAGACTTCTATGCACACTTATGTGTAACTCTAATCAATCACTACATTCTTAATTGGTTGTATTATCTAATGCACCAGTGGTTGAAAGTGAATCTAACACCAAAACAATCCATTGATGTAAAAATATCATTAAATTTTTTCCCATCACTACCATAAGTCCATCTTCTAAAGAGTTTCCATAATTTCAAATTAGTTCTTTTGTATCTCAAATATAACACTTAATACAAATAAATAATGATATTATTAATAATAAACTCTAATACTTTGTGAGCCATACCTCAATCTAGGAAAAAATAGTGATAATTCTAAAATCAATAATTTCATAAAAAACTATAACTCAGTCTCAAAAAAAATATTCTTGGAAAAAATAGTATTTCTTTTGGGTTCAAAGAATAAGAACAGGGAATTAAACAAGGGGGAAAGCATGCCCATAAATGGATTTTCAACATCCATCAAGGCCAATCCAATGGAAAAAAATAGGTCTGTTTTCACAAGATGGAAAAACTAATGTGTATCCTTCATGGATCTCTTGAGATATACCATTTATTGATTTTAATTCACAATAAAAAATGGAGGTATTAGAGGTGGGTTTTTTGATACTAGAAGTGGTTTAAACCGTCACTAAATTTTTTAAAAATGGTTATGAAAAAAATCTATTATTAAATGGTCAACAATAATTTAGTGGTGGTTTTTGTATGTGATATTTTTTGGGCATTTAACGGTGATTTTTTTTAATTCAGCCAAAAATAAAATAGATGAAATGAACATAATTGTCACTACATAAATTAGTGATAGTTATGTTTAGTGGAAATTTATGATAATATTTAATAAATAAAATCATAAAATATATATTTATGGGTGGTTATCATAAACCACTTCTAAATATAATTTTTAAAAAATTATTTTAAAAAAACAAATTTAATATAAAAAATAATAAAAACTCTGACATATAATAAACTAAAACATAAATTCATAATAATATCATCATATATACACCATCATAAATCCATAGTCATATATATACAACCTTATTCACCATAACCTCATTCAACTCATAACCTCAGTCTACCCATAACCTCAGTCATCAATATATACATATAAAATATGTCCACTAATAAAATCAACTCATGGGAAATATATGTTCATCTTGCGACCTATGTTGCATCTATCTACCTCCACATCATGTCATCAACTACAACCGAGCATATAATGTCACCATCTACAACAACAAAAAATATAGAAATTATAATTTAACATAATAAATCAAAATTATAGTAGAATAATTGATATTATTTAAACATACCATAGAAACAAAGAACCCTCACGATTTCCTTTTGAAGAATGTCACGGATTAGAACGATCATGATCCTACATACTTTCGGAATCTATCACCAGTAATAAAAACCAAAAAAAATTAATAAATAAAATGAAAAAGAGAATAGACACATAATATATTTAGAATGTTACACATAACATTTGTTATTTAGTTAATCAAAGATAATAAATTTCAACATAAAAAATAATATATAATACAACACACTTCAAAAACATAAACTTATATATTTAAGATATTATTCAACACTTGTAACTAAAAATGGATAAGTATATAACAATCTAATAAATTTTTAAATCGATGTGCGGTGTGCTTGAAATTTACTTAATAAAAATATTTAAAGAGTTTGATATAGAAGCATGTCTTATATTTCAGAAATAATTCAATGGTGGTTGTGTCGTGATTTCTCGCCAATTTGAGGTCATTTTATATGGTTTTGACCATTACACATGCATTTTGATGTTTTAAAACACTAAAAACAATTTTATAGGAATACTGGGAAAATCGTAACTTGGAATGACATTCGTTCAGTTCTTACATTTCCGAAATTAATCTACAAACATTTTCCTATTATTTAATGTTCATTTGACATTTTTCTCTTAGTTTTGACCCCCTCATTCCCTTTTTAAAAGTCTTTAGTGTCTTTAGAAATTGTCTATTGAATCAATACAAGCACACCCCACGTAAGATGGATGTTTTTTCTACGTGTATACATCAATAATTCAATAGTAGATTTCCCATGTTTTCACATTAATATAAGGTAATTTTATATGGTTTTGACCATTTTATTCACATTTTAGTGTTTTAAAACACTTAAAACATATTTACTAGAATCCTGGACAAACTGTAACTCAAAATAACATTTCTCCAGTTCCTATATTTCAAAAATTAATCTATGGTTCTTGTACTGTAATGTCACATCCATCTAGTGTGTTTTCATAATTTTGACCCCCTCACACCTATTTTTCAATACTTTGGTTTCTCTAAAAACTTCTTATTGAGTCATTTTAATCACATCGCACTTCATATGGATGTGTTTTCTATACATACATGTAGAAATAATTAAACGGTGGTTGTCTCATGATTTTACACTAATACGAGGTTGTTTTATTTAGTTTCTACTATTATAAAAATGTTTATTGTTTTAAAACACTAAAAACATGTTTATAATAATCTTGTGTAAACTACAACTTGGAATGATGTGTTGTTGGTCACTTCATTTCAAAAATATATTTTTAGTCATTTTTCTTTGATTTCACTTCCATCTTGTGTCTTTTGTTAGTTTTGATCCCCTGACATGCATTTTTAAAAACTTTGGTATCTTTAAAAACTATTTATTGGTTCATTCAGAGTACACCTATGTGAATACTTTTCAAAATAGTTCCATGGTGTTTTCCCATGAATTCACAATAATTTGAGGTCATGTTCTTTGTTTTCTATCATTAGATGCATCTTTTAGTGTTTTGAAACATTGAAAATGCTTTTATAGGCATCCCAAGAAAACTGTAACTCGAAATGATTTTTTGTTGGTTCCTAAATTTCAAAAATCAATATATGGTCATTTTCATATAATTTCACAACCATATGATGTAATTTTTTTAGTTTTTACCTCCTAACACACATTTTTAACGACTTCAGTATCTTTAAGAACTGCTTATTGAGTCATTTCGAGCACACCACACATCGGATAGACATGTTGTCTTCATATACACATCAAAAAATAATTAAATTCTATTTTCCCCATGGTTTCATGTCAATATGATGTCATTTTCTATGGTTTTGACCGTTAAATGCACATTTTAGGGTTTTAAAACTCTAAATACACATTTACGAGCATCCTAGGAAAACTGTAACTTAGAATGACATGTCTTCTATTCCTAAGTTTAAAAAATAAATATATTGTCATTTTTATTTGATTTCACAGTCATCTGAAATCATTTTCTTTATTTTGAACCCCTAAAACATGTTTTTAAAGACATTGGTATCTTTTAAAACTTATTATTGAGTCATTCTAATCACACCACATGTTAGATGGACGTTTTGTCTCTATGTACACATCAAAAATAATTTAATGGTGGTTATTCTATGATTTCACATTAATATAAGGTATTTTTTATTGTTCTAACCATTACACGCACATTTTAGTGTTTTAAAAACTAAAAATGTGTTTACAATCATCTCGGGAAAATCATAAGTCGGAATTATATTACTTTAATATCAAATTTTCAAAAATAAATATATGGTAATTATTCTCTAATATCATAGACATACACATTTTTTATGGTTTTAACACCATGACACGCATTTTTAAAGACTTTAGTATCTTTAAAAACTATTTATTGAGTCATTCCAAGCACATTGCATGTCGAATAGACGTGTTGTCTTTGCGTACAAGTGGAAAATAATTAAAATATAGTTTTACCATGATTTCACATCAATATGAGTACTTTTTATATGTTTTTTACCGTTACATTCACATTTTAGTGTTTTGAAACATAGAAAACACATTTACGGGAATCCCTGGAAAATCATAACTCAGAACGATGTGTCGTTAGTTCCCACATTTCACAAATCAATATACGGTCATTTTCCTCTAATTTTAAAATAATTAGATAGAAAAAGTGGGTAGTATGACTAGAAGTGTTCATTTTAAATATAAAAGTTTCGTTTTAGTTTAAAAGGTCAATCACATTGTCAAAGTTGAGAAAACTAATCTCAGATTATTTTCAAAAATTAGTAAAATGATCTATAATTCATTTATGATGTGTAGGGATATAACACATTTCAATCAGACAAACAAATTGTGTAGTATGGCTGGAATTGTGTGTTTTCAATAAAAGTTTCATTTTACTATAAAATGCCTGTCACACAGCCAAAATTAGAAAATGTGATCAGATTGTTTTGAAACTTTAGAACACCCATCCATAATTCATTTTTGATATGTAAGAATCAACCACATATCAATCCCACACACGATGTGGTCGGTATGACTCAAAGTGTATGTTTTCAATATAAAAGTGTTATTTTAGATTTATTAAAGGCAGTTGTATGTGTTCTTTACAAATGTGTGAATGATTTATGGATTTTAGAATTTACTTCAGTAATATGAGCTATAAGGATGGTAATTTCCATGGAGATTGTGACTGACATCCTTTGAAATACAGACACCAAAACATCTTCCATTGATGACTTCCATTGATCCTGTGTTTGTTTATAAGAGTGATGTTTTGTTAATTTTTCTTTCAGCCTTGCAATTTCTCTTTGTGATTCCCAATCAACTTCATTTATTGAACCCACACTAGGTGTAGCAGTAAATGATGATGATGCCCAACAAAATACAGTTGATGGAGTAGGCCAAGAACTCGTCCCATGTACACAATTGGAATTATCCTTCCCTAAAATGATTGAAAATTCATTATTTTGGGATACTAATGATGATTGTGAAGGGTTCACATCATAGGATTCTTGACTTTTAACCTATTAATACAACAATACTAAAAATGATTTTTTAAATTGTTTAAACTTCATAATATAATCACATTCATAATTTTTTCATTACTATTTAATGTTATTTAATAACTATAAAAACATAATAATGAAAAATAAATTATAACAATAAACACTCCTTAAACCTAATTAAATGGGGCTTACTATTTAGTTAACCTACTGAATTTTTTTTAGGAATGTGAACCAAACATCATCAAAACTTGTGACATAAAACTTAACTGATTTAGTAATTAAATAATTCATGGTAATAAAAAATAAAAATTATAATTATAATGAAATTAATATGAAAAATGTTCTCAATAAAGTATAAAATTAATATAATTTTTTATTCAAGAGTTAGAGAACATATAAAATGACTTTAGACTCAAGGTAATGGATTTTCCTTTCAAACCTTATTTTAAAGTTTTAATTTCAAAATATTTTCTCTCCATGTACACACTCTCAAAATATTTCAAAAAAAAATATTATTTATTCTTTCAAGATTGTTAAAGTTCATTTTTATCAACTTTTTAATTTCTTTAAAAATTACTAAAAATAATCTTTTAAAAAAATTTACATATGACTCAATTTTTAATTTTCACAAAATGTGTGAAAAGAGTGTTCTATTTTAATATAAAATTAATGAATGGATTCTCCTACCATCATGAACGTTATTTTATTTGAATATTCCTTTACAATTTTCTATGGTTATTTTCAAATAAATTCATTTTCTCAATATTATGGGAATTTTTATTTTAAATGTAATCAAAACAAACAAATATTTTTATCATGTTTTCAAAGAATGGTCTAAATTTTATTTTAATATTTTTTCATTTATTTCTACTTCCTTTGATGATACTTATAATTTACTAAGAATATACTATAATGATATCATCCACAATATTTTTCTGGATGGATTATGATCATGTCTTTTTGGTTATTGACTGGGGAAAATATTGACATTTTGTATGCTAGTTTTTCAATACAAATGTATATATTGATTATATATTATGTTTTTATCCATTTATTTCATATGATGAATGCATTGGACTTAGTAAGTGATGGGTGGGGAATTTTATAGACTCTTGATGCACTGATAGGTCTCATGAGACAAACTTTCTTGGGTATTTGGCATATTTCTTTCCCATTTATGTATGATGTCTTGGTATGAAGCTTTGAAGGTAAGATTATGAAATCCGACATTATGAATTCCATCATTATGAAAACATTTATTGTTATGCATGTGATTATTTACATTGTCCTTGGATATATTTTATGTTTATGTTATTTATGGGTTTTTAAGAAAATATGTTGATTTCATATGTAAATTCAATGAGTTTATGATTTAAAAGAAAGGTTATGATCTTCTCTTGGTGAAAAGTTTGTTTTTAAGGAAATTTTTTTTATGTTTTTCAAAAAGAACATCATGAATTATGATTTTTTCATTATTCTTGATTATGAAATTTTTTGTGAAAAACTTTAGGAAAAGCATTGATTTCGAGAGTAACTGTTTATTTTGAGCTCAAAGTTTATTATGTGAAAAAAAGTAAACATTTTCATGGATTTTTATGTTTTTTACTAGACTAAAATATTTCCTTTATTTTAAATCCCTTAAAGAGAATTGTTTTGCTCATCCCACATTTTAAAATGTTTTTTATAGAGCATAAGGATGAGTATGAGCTACAGAAATGAATTTCTTTCTATTATGGGGTTTCGTCTTAAAAGAAGCGAACATGTTTTGCATGACACAAAAGTTTAAATTTAAGAAATTTTTTTTTATAGAAAAAATGGACTTTGAGTGGAAAGGTCCACTTTATATTGTAAGGGTTTGATATGTAAGTGTTTTTCTTAATTATATAAAACTCTAATCCAAAAAGATCACTAAAATATAAGAAAGTGAAACCCTTTTTATAAATCATGTAATTATGGAATGTTTAAGTTACTGGGCATTATAGTCATACCAAAATAACTTCATTAAAACCAATATATTTTATCAAAACATTTTTTTATTTCATAAGATTTTTTTATTTTAATATACCACACGCACCATTATTAATCTTCTTTATGCAATTCCGTCTTATAGTCTATAAATATAAACCATGAAATAGAATCCATTAACCATGACACAGTTTTTATCTTCGATATATTATTCTTTTAAATCCTCCAATAAACATAATGGTTCTATAAGTCCTTAAAAAACACTCTAGATAATTCTATGTACACTTACAATCACTACATTATTCATCAATATTCTTCTCTAATAAACTGATGGTTGAAGATGAATCAAACATCAAATAAATCTATTTATGTAACAATCTCATTCTTTGAGTTTTTTCCCACCCCTATCATAAGTCCATATTCTAAAGAATTCCCATAATTTCAAATTATTCCTTTTTATCTCAAATCCAACACTTAATCCAACAAAATAATCATATTCTTCATCATCAATTCTAATAAATTTTAATCCATTCCTCGATGTTGAAAACAATAGTGATAATTTATAATTCAATAATTTGATTAAAAACAATAAGTTAATCTCAAAAAAAATATTCTTGGATAAAATAGTATTTCATTTTTTGAAAAGAATAAGAACAATAAATTAAAATGGTTGGGAAAGCATGCCCATGAATGGATTTTAAATGTCCATCAAGGCCAATCAAATGGCACCCCAAAGTATGTTTTCAAAAAAAACTAATGTGAATCCAATATGGATCACTTGAGATATCAACCATTTATATATTTTCATCTTGAAATATAGAATTTCATTTTATTTGGAGTATTAAAAAATGTTAAAGGAGTTCATTGACCTAATGGAAAATCCATGGATCAATCTAACCAATTGAGTAAAACCAGGAAAAAGAATGGTTTTTTATTTTGATGATAAAAATTTCATAACATATTAAAATGAGAGTCGATGTTGAATATATTGTAAATGAAATATTAAAAAAATTGAATTGTATGCAACTTTTTTAGTTTATAAATTTTAAAATATATTCATATCTTTATAGATAAACCATTCTTGGTCATCCATCAAAATAATGTCCAAATAGGTTTTAAAATTATTTTATATTTTAATTATGAATTTATTTTAAAAAAACTCAATAATAAAATAATTCTTTTATTATACAAATTGTAAAGAGATCCCAAGAAATTAGGTTAATTTTCTTCACTCTTTACATTTCTCAACCATCATAGACCCTCTTCTTTCCCAATTTATTTTAGTTATCTCTTTCTCTCTATCCCTATGTGTTTATTGTCTATCTACAGCAGTAAAAATGGTCTAAAGGATAAAGGTGATGGTGTTTGTGTTGTATTTGTTCAGTCAGGGGGTGCGCGTGGTACTAGTTGGACACCATTTCTTATAACTATTATGTTGAACCATGGATTCCTATTGGGGAGTTTTGATATTTCCCAATTCCCGAAGACCAGATGATATTGATACCTGACATCAACAAGTTGCATTAATTAGAGAGACCAAAGTCCAAAAGGATACATAATGATATTGAATAGCCTCAATAAAAATGGAAAAGTTTGAGATGCAGCATATGTCATCAAGAAGGTCATAACCAAAAACCATGCCCTAATATATCTAGATTGAGTTCACACTCTCAAAAACAATTATTTATTTTAACCAAAGTGATCTTCTCATATTGTTAATTATATGGTGTTAATATAAGATAATTAATTTTGTATAATTTTATGACATTTCCAAATCACTTTACTATCAAATAAAAATAAGACTTTTATATTCAAATCAAAAGGAATATGACAAGTATATGTGAGGTGACATGAAAGCATAATAAAATATTCTATGGCTAAACCATAAAGAAATCAAGTGATAAAATAATTATGAAACAAACCATCATGTAAGAAATCATACATAAATTACAAATCACACTATTTTCTAATAAACTTTTAGATAACAAAGGAAAACATCATATATATATATATAAAAACATATCTTTCAAAACAACCTTTAATTGGTAAAAACCTATTTGAAAACACTTTATAAATTTTCTTTGAGAAACATGAAGACACGCCCTTTTCTTTTGGTAAAAAAACTAGCATAAAACAATGGGAATAAACATGTCATGTCTTACATTCTACCAGTCATAACATTCTGACGACCATAACATTATATTTACATTTTACACTTAATAATTATTTAATTTTTTACATAAAGATGGGGGATACTATACTACTCACTAAGAAGGATAGGATTGTTTCATGTGTCATGATAGAGGGTCGTCTGGTTCTAAAGATCAGGGTGTGTCAAGCGCACCATCATCATCACATGCCGCCTCTTGCTGCCATTATACCATACATGTTCCATGATATATTCTATGGAATTTTGGTATCCGATTTTACATTTATTGTTCATCATATACTTTCTTCCCTCTTAGAGAGGTGGGAAACATAGAAAAATACATTCCACCTTCCTGAGGGAGAGATGACCATCACCCTCGAGGATGTGACAGTCCTTCTTGGCCTTCCTATTTTAGGGGATTCAGTTATTGGACCCACCTATGTAGACTGGACTGAACATGTATAGAGATTTCCTAGCATTGACATTTTGTCCAATGATGTAACTACAAATTGTGGGTCGATATATATGAGGTAGCTTGAGATGCACTTTGCACATATACCCGATGACACTGATGAGAAGACTATCATGAGTCATGATCATGACTTTATCTTATGGATCATTTGAGGGAAACTATTTTATGATAACTCAGGTATACATGTTAACATGATGTATTTGGGGATACTTGAGGATTTTAATCAGGATAGGACATACAACTGGAAATCTACGTGACTGGATTACACTTACAGATCATTATGCACAGTATGATGCTCAGATCACATAGATATTAGGGGATGCTTCATCCTTATTCATATTAGGAATGGGAGCACATCCTCTCCCTCTCCCCTATTGTTTCTATTCAGTATATGCATAAAGATGTGATACATGATGATCCATGCGGACATTGGTATGATCACTCATCTCTATTGGTTTTTACTACTAGTAGGAGTTATTGAATTTAATTTACTAATATTTATCACTTTCAATGTTTTATTTTATAGGTGGATTCAGGAAAACCACTTCACTAGCACTCAGACACACCATTTTGGTACATACCATATCATGTAGGATAGTCTCCTACTCGATGAGGTAAGTATATAAAATATTTCATTTACTAAAAAAATTCATAATATCATCATTTTTTTAGTAAGAATTGTTTTTAAAAAATATCACATGTCATTTCAGAATTCACGGATGCCATAATAGGATTTATGTAATGGGATTTCAAAATAGTATCATGGAATATCATTTATAGTATCGTGGAATTTTGAAATATCTGTGTATTGGTCTATTGTGGTTTTCTATAAGAATATGGTACCGGTAACCATGAAAAGTGATTCAAATATTTTGGAAAGCAGATGATATACGCATAATGAAGGGATAAAGAGAAAATAAATTGTTTGATAGTATTCATGAGCTCATAATTAATATAAGGACTAAGTGATATCATGGTTTGAGTATATAGAATTTTGGGGATTTTGGTATCTGGAAAGTGTTAGCTTTTAATTGCATTCATGTTTTCACTTAGGTTCAATGGGTATTCATTTTTCAAGAGAATGCATGATTAAGGCCTTCGAATGTTTGGAATGTAACCAAAAAGATATATCGTATGATATATGGGGGATAAATGATGGTATTCACGTACTTGTTATGTGACCTCTCAAGTAATCATTTTCTTTACACTATGAGATTGGACAAAAGTATTTTTGATAAGCTTAAAGGATGTGATGGATTAAGTTGGAAATCAGATAGAATTGTTTAAGGCTAGAATTTTTTTTCGATATTATTTATGGTTATAATAATGTAGTTTTAGAAAAAGGACAACCTGCAGGACGGGCGACAACCTGTCGCGTCAGACAAGGATATGGGAATCGAACCCACAACTGTAGTGCGACAGGCCTTTATCACCTACCACTAGCCTATAGGAAGTCCCTGTTTAGTATAAAACAGTTTTATTATATTAAGCAGTATGATATATGAAGTATAAGTCCATTTTAGAAACCATATATGATTAATCTCACTATATATGGACTTATGTATTTTTGATAACTTTTTCTAACCTTTTGTTTGAGACAGATGGAATGACCCATCATTCTATCACATGATCTGCTAACACTTCACGAATGACAAATTCAACTTCATTTCTTTAAGAGATGAAGTGGAAATTTTCCAAGGAATGACCAACGGTGAGACTATACCAAAATCAAGAAATTATTTCTTCTAATTCAAATTTCTTCAACTTTAGGGAAATGATCTTGAAAACCAAAAAAGTTGTCCTAGTGCCCTTATATCCGATGAATCAGATGGTACCTTAGATCATCACAAATTTATGGCTTTGTGATTTTTGGATTTTTCATATCCATGTTCTCTACCACTCTCCATCAGAACATAATGGTTAGATTTCTCTTCCATATCCATATTTTCACCTATGTTCTCCTATGTGGAAACCTAGTGATTAGTTAATTTGGGTAAACATTATGTTTCATACTTTAGTTTTTAAAGATTGATTTTTGTATTCCTTTTTACGATGTGGGTTTCTATTAAATAAACTTTCGAGTAGTAAACCATTTATAACCCCGACGAATTTCGAGGGCGAAATTCATTTTAAGGGGGGTAGAATGTAACACCCCAAGATTTTATGAAAAATATTATTTTAATTTTATTGATGTCTTGTGTTGTACGCTACACCAAAAGGATCTTGCACTACATGCATCCCTAACTTGGCTTGCATTACACGCCATCGCGACCTTCCACGATAGCGTGTGTTGTACGTAATACCGAGTTTCACTAAACAACGATATGTTATATAAACTAGCCGTTATGAATATTAATACCCACTTTTTAAAATTTTATAAATTTTATCTTTATAAATGGAATTCATTTTTGGATTCGGAATATCGAAATTAGCCTAGGGTGAATTTTTGGTATTTTTCTGAAAACTTTCAATTTTTGATGAATAGTTAAAACACTTGATTACTATTTAAAAACTGAATTTTTATTTAACTAATTATTTATTTTATTTAAATTTATTTTAGGTCAAAATTGATACATAATACCTATATAAGTTCAATGTAATTCATTGAAGTCATTTTATAATAATTTTAGATATATAAAAAATTTTATTGAACTTTTCACCGTCTTTTACCCACCTCCTAGGAGAAGTTGGAAATTCACATAAAACTTAATTTTACCACTTCTGTGAGTGTAATTTCAAAAATCATAGAGACATGGTTAATATCAAGGACTAAAATTTGGTTCAATGAAATGAAAATAATTTTTGGTGAATAGTAACTTTTTACTTTTATTTACCACAGTTAAAAGTAAATAGGGTAATTAAGGGTAAAAATGATATTATTATTACCCCAACACATGTCCTAATTCTATTGGATAAGTTTAATTCAACCAAAAACAACATTAGGAATAAAATATGACCATTTAGGTCCACTTGGATTATATTAGGACATTTATTATTAATTTATTTAAAGAAGGGTTAAAATAGTTAAAATCAAAGTTTAATAACTAATTCATTTTTAATATAGGGTTATACATAAGATAAATTCGACTATAAGTATTCATTAGAAAGATAAAAATATTTCCTACCTAATTTTATTTCATTTATAATTTTTAGACATTAAATAATATAAGTTATTTATGACACAATGGTGATGCAGTAATTACCTAAATAATAAAATATTAAAATAATTGATATTATAAATACCCAAATAAATGTAATTTGAGACTTTTTATGAATTACACTAATTTTTTAGGTTAATATGACATGTTAGTATTTATTTAATTAACTTTTTTTGAACTAATCATGCTGTTATGATTTTTACAAAAATCAATTACCAAATAGTGTCAAAATTGACATAAAATAGTTTTTAAAACAAATATTATATTATTAATTTTTATTTTATTCATAAAAATCTAAGGTTTAGAAAAATGACTTAGATAAGGATATATATATTAATAATGAACCACTTGGGGTTCTTTTGGCTTGTTATAGTAAGTTTATTAACCATATAGTGTAAGAAAACAAGAAGACACGGTAAAAGTTAAATTATTTAACTTAGAGTTAAATCTAAATGATAAGGTTAAAATTGTAACCTAAACTTGTCTAAAATCTATTGGTTGAGATTATTTCGACCCATCCCCACTTTAGATTATAAATAAATCAATTTGGAGCTATTATAAACCGAATATGACTTTATTATAAAATAATATTTTAAGTTTTTCCAAAGGTGCCCCTCTCCTCCCTTATAAAAAGGGCACCCCTTACCTCTTCTCTTCACACCCTTTTGAGCCTTTAAGCTCGTCCAAACCCTGCCCATTTCTCTTCTCAAATTCCATAGAAACATTCTGGAGGTTTTGGTCTTCTCAAAAGACCAACTCTACTTCCATAAGAGGAAGCTTAAAGGAGGTGCATCGAAGAAGAGGTAATCTCTTCTTCCGATTCTCTCAAGTTTCTTTCTTCTTCTACTTATTATTATTTAGTTGTCTCATTATAAAGTAATAACATCATTATTACTTATATACTGATATGTTGTTATAAATATAAAACAACCCTCTTTCACTTTCTATCCATCCTACGGAAAATGAAATCACCGCGCGTGCGTACATACGGAATACCGTCTCCACGCCGTGGTGTAATCTGTTTTCGACCACCACCTTACTTGGATGGGTATAATGGTGTAAATAAATAACTATATATGATTATTGTAAAGTGATATTGATTCTGAAATATTATACATACGCTTCAATACAATTCCACGATCATGGGAATGATATCATCGCTCGTGCGTACGTACAGACTACCATCTCCACGACGCGATGATATTAATTCTCCATGTTAACCATTCATGAATGATTATAAAGTATATATAATGAATAATAATGAAATATATGATATAATAATTATACTGTATTTATGTATATATATATATATGTATTTCATCTAATTAATTCCATTCAATTCAATAAGGAAACAAAAACAGCGTTCATGCGTACGTACGGCCTACCGTCTCCATGAACGGTGTATTTCATTCCATTTATCGATCTATCATATATATATGTATATTCTGAATATATATTATATATAAATCATGTTTTACATTCTTGAATTAAGTAAATCAGGATATAAGTAATAATATCAAGAACAACAAGTCGAAACACGTACAATAAATGAAACGATTTTACCCAAAACGCTGCTTTAACATGGAACTTACAAAAGAAAGGGTAATATAAAGTCATAAGTGAACCATATATGATATCATAACAATGAATATGATTCTATAATAAGTCAATTACATTATTTAAATCGTTATACAGGAGGTTCGGATACGTACGAAGCATATCGGACCTAAGGTAAGGGATAATGTTGCAATCTCAATTGTTTTCTATCCGTGATTGCTTATACGTAAGTATTTACTGGGATTATATTTATCATCCATGTCCCAATTTTCTAAAAGTGGTTTCATGTATTTTTAAAGTCATTTTTAACCATTTTTGACTTTTACTACATGGTATGTATGGAATCTTTCATTTACGCGGTACTTTTTGACTTTTCCGACAAAAGTATGAGGAGAATATTTTTTTAACTTATACGGCATGAACGGATTTTTACAGTTTTATAACGCCTTATTTTCATGAAGATTACTCTATAATATTTCATGATTATTTTCAAAAAAATACTTTTCTTTTAAAATTACATGGCATTTTGTGAAAAGAAAATTATTTTAAAGAAGAAAGGATATTTTCCTCAAGAATTCATTTCAAGTGTTTTATCAAAACCATTTTCCATAAAAGATGGAATTATTTCATATGTGTATATTTCAAGTATAATTTCTATATTATTTACATGGATTCACTTTTCTTATGATGAAATGATATCTATTTGTTTTATATGTATTATGTTATGATGGTATGATGTTTATGAAACCCATTTTATTCTTTGGGTTATGATGAATGATTTATGTTTATGTTGTGGAACACATAAGAATGATTTCATTATGAGATAGGTGGGACCTATATCTCTCTCCAATGCATTGGGTAAAGATTTATATCTCATGAGATAAACATGGATGAAACGGAAAGTAAATCGGGTTCAGTAATACAGGGTTGGAACGGAAAGTAAACCCGGTTCAGTAAGGGACTTTGTCCACTAAGATGGTCTTGGCAGCAATTCCTTGGATACTATGGAAATCATAACATGTGCTTAATGGTTACCACAATTACATGTTTTATTCCCATGATATTTTATCATGATTGATGTTCCTTTATGATATATGCCTTACGTACTTCCATGATTTATGTCTTTGCTCAATATTTTGATGTTTAGATTTTATGTTCAAGTGTTTGCATTCAAATGTGTATGGATTGTTTTATGCTCTCTATTTTTACCCTTAATGAGCATTTGAGCTCACCCTTTTTATGTTTTCTCTTCCCCAGGATATAAAGAAAGGTTTTAGGTAAGAAAACCAAAAGGGGAATATCTTTATGGGAGATGTTGAAGATCTTTCACCATGATTAGAAGATTATGTTCCGAGTTTCCAAAGACACTAAACTATTACGGTCCTTGTGTGTCTATTTTTGTTATGTATTAAGTATTCTGCAAAAGTAATGTAATTTCTATGAACGTCAATCTTTGGGTATCTACAAGCATCATCCCTATGAGCATTCATACTTATGTTGGGGTGCTCAAGCGGGCTTTGGTGGTCGAGAGCTTCTTGACAGAGCAGAGATAGCCGACAGTTGTCAGTAGTGGGCGAGCTGGAGCAGAGACCTCGGCAGCAGGGAGCCGACGTCAGGGACCCAGGTGTGGGAGACATTTTCAGAGGAGATCCCAGGACATGGGATCTGCCATACAAGGTTCACATGGCGCGTCCAGTCAGCCTCGAGAGAGGCGATGCTACTCATGTGATGACAGGGGACATCTCACTCGAGATTGTCCGACCTGCCATACTACTGACATGGGAGCAGTGGATGGACCACCGAGGCAGAGGCAACGTGTGGAGAAGACAAATATGTGGGGCGTCGGATGTGGTAGGGGAGCTGGGAGAGCAGTTGGAGGTGGTTGGCATTTTGACCTTTTACCATCACCACCCCCAGGAGGTCCACCCCAGGCTCAGGGAGCTGGTGGACAGAGGCAGGGACAGTTGCAGGCGGTAGAGGCTTATGACCCAGGTACTCCCAGAATGATTAGAGGTACTATTTGTGTCTTTTCTAATTTGGTTGTTGTACTGATAGACAGAGGTTCTAGTCATTCCTTTCTGGTTTCTTATCTTGTTATAGACCTTAAGATTCTTGTTGAGCCGTTGACTCGACCCTTACGCTTAGAAACACCGACTGGGGAAGATTCAGAGATCACACACCTCTGTAGACAGTGTGACCTGACCCTTGGAGGCGAGAGTTTCGGTTGGAACATCTTGGTGGTAGTATTTAGGCCTTGCGATGTCATTCTTGGTATGGATTGGCTATCCACAATTCATGCCCAGATCGACTGTTTTAGGTGAAGGGTGCGGTGTGTTCGCAGTGATGGAATGAGGTTCTCTTTTGTTGGTGAAAGAGAGACCCAGGGAGTGCAGTATGGACTCGTGCAAAGGAGGGCACAACTGATTTCACATCAGTTGGATAGCCTAGCCCTTGGCGCAGCAGATGTTACGAGTTTCCAGTTTCCAGCAGTAGTGGCTGAGTACGAGGACGTCTTTCCGGAGGATGTCCCCGGGCTACCTCCCCATCGGGAGATAGATTTATACAATGAGTTGCAACCCGGGATGACATCGATATCAGAATCATCATATTGGATGGCTCCTGCAGAGCTTCATGAGCTGAGGGTGCAGTTGGATGACTTGCAGAAGAAGGGATTTGTGAGACCCAGTGTTTCACCCTGGGTGGCCCCAGTGCTGTTTTCCAAGAAGGCATATGGGAGCTTAAGGCTATGTGTGGATTACCGGCACTTGAATCAGGTGACCGTGAAGAACCGGTATCCACTACCGAGGATCGATGACCTCTTCGACTATTTGATAGGGGCACGATGGTTCTCAGAGGTTGATCTATGATCAGGCTATCACCAGTTGCAAGTACGGTATGAGGATATACCGAAGACGGCTTTCCGATGTCTCTACGGTCACTATGAGTACTCTGTGATGCCCTTCGGCGTGACGAACACCCTGGCAGTGTTCATGGGACTCATGAATCGGATCTTTCATCCCTATCTAGACCGTTTTTTAGTGGTCTTCATCAATGATATCCTTGTGTACTATACGTCCGAGGAGGAGCACGCGAGAAACCTAAGGATGGTTCTGGACACAATCCGAGAGCACCAGTTGTATGGGAAAATCTCGAAGTGTCAGTTCTGGTTATAGGAGGTCCACTTTCTGGGACATGTTATCTCGGCAGATGGGGTAGCAGTGGACCCAGCCAAGGTGGAGGCAGTGCTAGCATGGGAGCCACCCCAGAGCGTGACAGAGGTGCGGAGTTTCCTTGGGTTGGTAGGCTACTATCGGAGATTCATCCTTGATTTCTACAGGATTGCATCACCCATGACAGCTTTGACCCGAAAGGGGAATCCTTTTGTGTGGACCGAGAGATGCCAGTAGGCTTTCTAGTAGTTGAGACAGAGTTTGACGAGCGCCCTGATATTGAGATTACCGGAGGAGGGTGTCGAGTACGTAGTGTTCTGCGACGCATCAGGAACCAGGCTTGATTGTGTCCTGATGTAGATGCAAGCAGTGATTTCCTATGGCTCACGTTAGTTGAGGCCACACGAGAAGAACTACGCAACACATGATCTTGAGTTGGCAGCGGTAGTCTTTTCATAGAAGATGTGGCGGAACTGCCTGATGGGAGAGTGGTTTACCGTCTACTCTGATCACAAGAGTCTCAGATATATCTTTTCTCAGAAGGATCTGAATTTGAGATAGAGGCGATGGCTTGAGTTCCTCAAGGATTACGACTTTTAGATCATTTACACACCTGGTAAGGGGAACGTCGTGGCAGATGCTCTCAGCAGAAAATCCATTTCGCAGTTGTTGGATGAGGCGATGGGGTAGTTGGCCTCTTTACAGTTATCCTTCATGGATGGGGATGAGGGAGATTAACTTTAGTCGATGGTTTTACCCCTCCACTCTTACAGCGAGTTAGGTAAGCACATCTCAAGGATGCTAGCTGTGAGACTCTACGTGCTCAAGTTTCCACAGGTGTTGTTGCTGATGGATATTCAGAAGGTGGGGAGAACGTTTTTCTTTTCAGAGGGCATACAGTAGTACCAGTGACGTTACGAGATGAGGTTTTATGGGAGTTCCATACATCTCCTTTGGCGGTGCATCCAGGCATGGAAAAGATGTATCAGGACCTCCGACGTCAGTTCTGGTGGCCAGGAATGAAGAAGAGTGTGGTAGAGTTTGTTTCTCAGTGCCTTACTTGTCAGCAAGTAAAGGCTGAGCACCAGGTGCAAGCAGGTTTGACTCATCCCCTTGAGGTGACAGAGTCTAAGTGGGAAATAATATCTATGGAATTCATGATGGGTTTACCATGTACGTCCAGGGCACACGATGCCATCTGGGTGATCGTTGATCGACTCACCAAGTCGGCCCACTTCCTAGCCATACGGGAGCAGATTTTAGTAGAGAGCTTGGGACGCCTCTACGTGGAGGAGATAGTTCGACTTCATGGAGTTCCATACACGATCATCTCACATCGTGATGCTCATTTCACATCCCGGTTGTGGAAGGGATTACAGGAAGCTTTTGGGACTTAGTTACGCTTGAGCACAGCATTTCATCCCCAGACTGATGGTCAGACAGAGCGGACCATCCAGGTCCTGGAGGATATGCTTCGAGCTTTCATACTTGACTTCGGTTGTAGCTGGGAGGGTCACCTACCAGTGGTGGAATTTTCTTATAACAACAGTTATCATTCCACTATTGGTATGGCACCATTCGAGGCTCTGTACGGGCGACCTTGCAAGTCGCCACTTTTCTGGAATGACCCGAGAGAGCCAGCAATCATGGGCCCAGAGATGGTGAGAGCTACTACAGAGAAGGTGCAAGTCATCCAGGAGTGGATGAAGACTGCACAGAGTCAGCAGAAATCATATGCCGACATGAGGCGGAGGCCTTTGGAGTTCGAGGAGGGAGACCATGTGTTCCTTCGGGTCTCACCTCGACGGGGATTACAGAGATTTGGCCAAGGCATCAAGCTATCTCTGAGGTTCATTATCCCTTTTAATATCCTGAGTAGAGTTTTCGAGGTGGAGTATCGCTTATCTCTACCTCCTTAGATGGACCGGGTACACAACGTCTTCCATGTGCCACAGCTACGGAGGTGCGTGCATGATCCATCGCATGTTATCGACTGGGGCGAGCTGGACATCGATGATGGGGTGACCTTTGCAGAGTACCCAGTGGAGATCAAGGATCGACAGGAGAAGATCCTCCATGGACAAGCTATTCCCTTAGTGTGTGTCTGGTGGTATCACGGGAATCTCTAGGAGAGCACGTGGGAGCAGGAGTCTCAGATTCGCGTGCAGTACCCACATATTTTTTAGTAGCCCTTGTTTGGATTTTTGGGGATGTAAAAGCCCTAAGGTGGGTGTGATGTAATGTCTCATATTTTTCCATGTATTATTTTAATATTTTATGGGAATTATTTCGAGACCAGGCTCTGAGACGGTGTGCAGTTTCGAGGCCCGGTGAGCCCGTAACAAGTGTATGAATTTAATTTAATAATTAAATTACGTGTGTGTGCAGTTTTCCTGAAAAAATAGAATAACTCCCGAACAGGTGCTCGGATCAGAAATATGAGGGCACCGTTGCATTCGGAACAGGTTGGACTTTATTACAGACTTTCTTTTTTTGGTCTTGTACTTTTGGACCAGGGTTTTTTCACTTGTTGTACTTTACTTTCCTATCATACTCTCTTGGTTGAGATTTTTAGTGTATGCATGCATTTCCATTTTTAGTAGATTTTACTTTTCAGCTTTGTGGGCTTGGAGATGTGTGTTCATGTGTACAGGTTTATAGGCAATGCCTCCCATGTTAGTAGCATTCCTACTCGGTGATAGTCACCAGCCCCTGGCCTATTGGAGGCGGGCTTGGGGAGTTGTGGCTCGGGCCCCACTGGGACGGGTTGTGACATCATCAGCTAAAGGTGAAGAAGGAATATATTCAGAAGACTACCTTCCATACAAGGTATTGGCACTATTATTTTTTGGTGATACCCTTTGGACTTACAAATTCCCCTGAAATCTTAAAGGATTTGATGAATAGAGTCTTTAGACATTACCTTGACAAATTTGTGGTAGTGTTTATCGATGATATTCTCATCTAATCTAAGAGAAATGAGGAACATGAAAAATATCTAAGGCTTTTTTGTGACATTAATAAAAGAGAATTTGTATGCCAAGTTCATCAAATGTGACTTTTGGATGTAACAGGTCATATTCATGGGACATGTGATCACAAGTGAGGGAATTTTTGTGGACCCTTCAAAAGAAAAGGCAATTAAGGATTGTCCCAGACCCTCTATAGTCATAGAAATCCACAGTTTTCTTGGATTAGTAGGGTATATCAATGTGTTTTTAGAAATTTCTCATTATTTTCAAGACTGCTAACTAAGTTAACAAGGAAGGGGGTAAAGTATGTCTGGGAAGGAAAATGTGAGTAAATATTCAAGGATCTAAAGAGAAGTCTTATCACTGCACCTATACTCACATTACCAAAAATTGGAGTACATTTTTTGATATACAGTGATGCTTCCAAGAAAGGCATGGGTTGTGTACTCATGAAAAATGATAATGTGATAGCCTACACCTCACGGCAGTTGAATATCCATGAGAAGAACTACCCAATTCATGATCTGGAGATAGTAGTTGTGATTTTTTCCTTGAAAATCTAGCAACACTACCTCTACGGTGAGAAATGGGACATATATACCGATCAAAAGATCCTAGATTATATATTCACACAAAAGGAGCTCAACATGAATCAAAGGATATGGTTAAAGATAATCAAATAATATGATTTCTTTATTCATTATCATCCTGGAAAGGAAAACAAGGTAGTTGGTGCTCTTAATAATAAAGAACTTGTTACTCTATCCATGTTGCAGATTGAGAAAGACCCTATATTTATGGATATGAAAAGGATGGATTTGGAAATCATAATGGTAGGGAATACATCATACCTTTCCCAGATTATTTCCCAACCATCTATCCAAGAGAAGATTATGGAGGTACAAAGGGATGATCAGGAGTTACAAAAGAATAAGAATGCAATAAAGGAATGGAAGCTGCAAGAGTTCCATATCAATGGTAATGGTGTGATTCAGTTTTTAATGAGGATTTGTGTGCCTTAATCACCTAGGATAAAGAAGTAACTATTGGACAATGTACATAGATCAACTTTCTCTATCCATCCCGAGAGTACAAAGATGTATCATGATCTCTGAGAACACTTCTGGTGGGATAACATGAATAAGGATATTGTAGAGTATATCTCAAGGTGTTTGATATGTTTTTTTTGGTAATGCCTCGGTCAAGGACCGAAGCACCATTTATTAATTAAAGAAGAAAAAGTTTACATGAGTCTAAAGGATGGGATCTTATTACAATCTCTTTCAAGGAGGTGAAATAAATCAGCTGGCAGCGCATCCAGCCAAGTCATGCTCTGGTGAACACCTTTGTTGGCAAGGGAATCAGCAACAGCATTCGCTTCACGGAAGACATGTGTGGCAATGTAGTCAATTTCCTGTAGCGAATTCAGGCAATTCATCCAAAGTGTAGTGAGCGGCCAGGTGAGATGAATGACTCCATTCCAAATGGCTTGAACAGTAGTGGTAGAATCACTTTCAATCCAAAGTTTTCTCCATCCTCTTTGCAGTGCAAAATCAATAGCATGGATGACTCCTAGAATCTCCGCTTCAAGGGATGAGGCAATCCCACACCCACTGTAAAAGCAACCATGGAACTGGTCAGCAGAATCTCTAAAAATGGCCCCACAGTTGGAAGGTCCAGGATTGCCTTTTGAGGCACCGTCGACGTTCACTTTAATCCAACCCAGCATCGGAGGTTGCCAGAAAACTTCAAAGGGGTTCCTGGTCTTCGGGAAAATACCCGGGACACGAATACGTTTGAGGATATCAAAGTCTCCAATATAATTGCTACAACAGTATTTTTTAATTGAGGTAGCTTCATCTATCGTAATGAGAATTCGAGCTTTTCTTGTATTGAGATTTAATGAGTGATTATTATGGATAAGATCCTTTATTACGTACCAGATTTCATGCAGGAGTTCTGCCACTGCCGCAAGGAAAATCTTTTTAACTTGCTGAGAGGCTTCATGTTTAGTACATTTCTTCAAAAACAAACAAATCGGGTCAGATAAGGACCATGAGAAATTAAATAACTCAAAAATGTAGTTCCATAAAGTTGAGGTCGTAGCACAAGACAAAAAGAGATGTTCAAAATCCTCCCTGTGCTGATTACACATATGACATTTAGAGCATAGTTGAATGCCAAAGGCTTGAAGGCGAGTTTCAGTGGTCAATATATTATGAGCAATGCACCAAATAAGGGTGAACCTAGAGGGTCTGATCCAATTCTTATTGAAGGTGCTCACCCATTGATAATTAGTTTCATTTCTAGAGAAATTGTGCATGTAGAAGTTTTTCGAGTCAAGGATTCCATTAGGAGCAGGTTCCCAAACAAGGAAGTCCCCAGAATTAGAGAAAGTGTAATTCTCAATGATATGAGCAATGTTGTTAGGGAGATCGTACCTATGAAGCTGCATAACATCTTTAATAGTATGTCTGGTATCTTCAGGATTGTTATTAGGAGGAAGCAAAGATATCAATGGATTACCCATCCAGTTGTCATACCAGAAATTAATGTTAGAGTCGGCGCTGACCATCCATCTAGAGTTATCCATAATCTTCTGATACGAGTTTCTAATAGAGGGCCAGATCGAGAAGTTAATGAAATTATAATTTCCTTTTAAAAGTTTATTTAGGAATCTATTTTTTAAAAATTTAGAGGCTTTAGATTTTTCATTAATGAGACACCAAGTGAATCTCGCTTGCAAGGCATCGTTAAACAATTTTAAGTTTTTGATGTCAATGCCTCCATTATCAAGAGGTTTACAGCAAGTCTTCCATGGGATGGTGACGAGTTTCCTTTCAAAGATACTTCCCATCCAAATGAAATTTTTTATATAGGTATTAATTTTCTTGAAAGTACCTGTGGGCCATTTATAAATCATGAGGGAGTAAACCAACTTTGAGACAATGGTTGATTTGACAAGACAGATTCTACCAGCCATGGAAAGGGATTTCCCCTTCCAAGTAGAGAGTTTATTGATGATTTTATTGATGATATTAGAGAAATAATAGGATTTAGGAAGTACCCAGAAAATCGGTACGCCTAAGTACGTGAAGGGAAAGAAACCTTCTTTAATTCCAAGGTTACTAGTGATAGTAGTTTTCCTTATAACAGGGAAGTTTTTTCCGAAAAAAATATGAGATTTGTTCCAGGAAATGGGTTGGATAGAAATGTTCTCATAATGAGAGATAGCTTGCTTAAGACATTGAATGTTTCTTTGATCTCCTTTTAGAAACAAGATAATATCATCAGCGTAGAGGAGGTGAGTGGGGACATTGAGGTTTCTAGCAGCTTTAATGGGTTTAAGTTTATTTTGATCGACCAGATTATGAATGAGTCTGCTAAAGTAATCTTCTGCAATAACAAACAGAATGTCCAAAAGGGGATCTCCCTATCTAACACCTTTAGAACATTTGAAAAAACCATGAGGGGTTCCATTTATCAAGATTAAAATGATAGAAGATTGAAATAAAGTCTTGATTATCTTGATAAAAATCTCATGAAAACCAAAGTTTTTCAAGACTCTAAATATAAAGCCCCAATCAATGGTATCAAAAGATTTTCTAATATCAATTTTAATGGCAACACAACCCCCTCTATTTTTTTATTAAGGGTGTTGGTACATTCTGAGGCAAGACAAATACAGTCTTGGATGGATCTGCCTTTGATGAAACAAAACTGATTCCATGAAACAATTTTGTTGCAAATTGGGACCAATCTGTTGGCAATGATTTTGGTAATGATCTTGTAGAGGGTATTGTTAAGAGAAATCTATCTAAATTGATGAATTTCAGAAGCATTTTCAACCTCAGGTATTAAGATGAGGAATTGAGCATTGATACCCTGAGGGAGAGATCCATGAGTGAAAAAGGATCTTACTAGTTTACAAACATCTGAACAAAGGATGTCCCAGTGTTTTTGAAAGAAACCATTGTTAAAACCATCTGGTCCAGGGGAACTATCTGGCTTTAAACTAAAGACGGTGGCTTTAATTTCATGCTCTAATGGAATAGATAATAGAGAGTCATTGTCTTTATCATCCACCATTAATGGAATAATATTGGGATTGAGATCAATGTTGATCTCAGGGCCGTTGAAAATGTCATTAAAGTAAGAGACAACATGATCTGAGATGGCCTCTTCTGAGTCAATGATCAAGTCATTGTGAATCAGTTTGGTAAGAGGACGATTGGATTTTCTGGTTCTTTAAAGAGAGTTATAAAACTTAGTATTTCTATCTCCATCAGCCAGCCATTTAGTCTTAAACATTTGTTTCCGAATGTTATCCTTAAAGGTGAGTAAAGTGTTTAGCTTAAGAGCTATATTGACCTCCAGTTGAGGATCAAGGCTAAAATCAGAGTTGGTGTTACGAGTTTGGATTTGATGAAGCTCATCTTCAAGAGAGGTGATGTAAGAATCCATTTGAAAGCTCATGGTTTTAAACCAGCCTTTTAGGGCCTATTTTAAGATTTTCAGTTTTAAAATACAAGAAAAAGAGTCATGATGATGATTCAAAGAATTATAAGTGTTATTAATAAATGTGACACAGTCAGGGTCTAGAGACCAAGCATTATTGAATTTAAAAGGAAGGGGAATTCTGCGTTCATTAGAAAGGTAGCTGAGTAATATGGGATGATGGTCAGAATTGAGTCTGGGTAGCGTTATACTAGAGAAATTATCCCAAATTTCCAGGGCCTTCATGTTAACAATGGCCCTATCTAGCTTACTGGAAACTGTTTTATTATAATTTCTTCTATACTAAGTATATTTCGCTCCAGTAAGGTTAACTTCAAAGAGATTACAATCTTCAATAGAGGATCTAAATTCTCTTGTGGATATAGAAAGATGTGAGGGTCCAACTTTTTCAGTGGGACTAAGAATAGCATTGAAGTCTCCACTAATCACCCACGGATCTTGAATAGAGTTAGCCATGTCAAGAAGATCATGTCAAAGATTCCTTCTTTTCTGATACCTATTATTGGCATAAACCATCATGCAAAAGATGTGCTGATCATTCCAGATAAAATCACAGGTGAAATGTTGTTCAGTGGTTTTAAAAACATTGATGTTTTGAAGGGAATTGTGATAAAATATCCACATAGAGTTTGTCAGAGGACCATTTTTGCAGGATCCTAGGAAATTGTAATGAAGAGAGCCAAGTCTCATGAAATTAGAATTGAAGTTGAATTTGGGTTCAGATATGGAAAACAGCTGACATTTATGAGTGTTTAAGAGCCTCCTAAGAGTGGTGGAGGTGTCATTGTTGGCAATGCCTTGACAGTTCCAAAATAAGAGATTCATTTTTACTTATGTTTTGGGTTAGAGCCCCTTTTTTGGACTTCCCAGAATCCTTCTTCCTCTTATATCTTCTAACTTGAGGGGGGAAGTAGATTTAAATTTGTTCTCAATTTATTTGACATTGGAAGTTGAGGAGTTAACCTTAGCAGGCTCAACAGTAGAAACCGAATCAGAAATAAAAAGAGTTATAGGTTGGGTAGAACAATTCTGAGAGTGTTCTGGATCTGTTTCATGAACAGGAGGTTCCATTGAGGTTGGGCCAGTAATAGTAGTCAAGGAGAAAGGAAAAATTTCAGAAGGAACAACATTAGGTTGTTGTGCTCCAGTTGAGTCCGGAGCAGATTTGTGTTTAGGAGAAAGATGTTTAGGGGATTTAGCCAAGGGAGTGGGGGAGTCATCCAGCATTTGCTTTATAGAGAGAGAAGCAGGAGTAAATAGGTGGATCTATCTAGAGATAGGGTCCTTCTGCCCCAAAGGAGGTGTGGATACTTCACTGTGGGGTTAACCGGACGAAAGTAAGACATGCATGGATTTATCAGTAGAGGAGGAGTTAGGAACATGAAAATCAGAGAGTAATTCAATAGGAGCAGTGTTGACATTTGCCTCAATCTGCATGTTTGAAGCAGAATATATAGCCTGATCAATCATTTTAGATTTTTCAGGGATAGTGATATGGGTTTTATCAGCAGTATCATGAACATCAGAAAGAGTTTCAGTAGGAACGGTGTTGTGGTTATCATTGATATGCATGTCAGAAACAGAATTTTTAATCTGAACAGTCATATTAGAGTTTACACAGGCAGTAGCATTTCTTTTATCAGCAGAATCATGTAGAGTAATAACTGTGTTACCTTGGTCTAATGATTTTTTCATGTTACCAGGCAAATCAGTGGAGTCATCTCGAGTGTAGAGCTCCTCTTGCTGGCTCCCTGGAACATTCAGTGTTTTGAAATCTGTCCCAGCCCCATCCAGAATAGAGGCAGTGCCAGAATTCTCAATGTTCCTGCAAGAGGTCACCTTTGAAGCAGAGGCATTAGGTGCAGAATCATTAGAAGTCAAAAGGGGGGAGATGGGGGGCTTATTGTTGTCGATAGTATTTCCATTAACCTGCAGGTTATTAGAAGTTTCAGCCACCATGTGTTCTTATTCTTCCACTATTTTTCCCCATGATTTCCCCTCAATGGAGGAAAAGTTATTAGACTTCATGACCCATACATCATGCTTCTTATTAGGGATTTCAGTTTTCTCCATCATAGATTTTCCTTTCTTATTATGTTTGATTTCTTTCCAATAATTTTTAATAGGGGGTCAACTTTCTTTCTAACCACTCTACAGTTAGCAAGATTGTGCCCTATCAGTTTGAAAACCTCACAAAAAGGAGGTTTCCTTTCATATTCTATCCTGATATCAGTTTTATAGTTGGGGGCATTGAAGTTTATGAACAAAGGTAGTTCTGAAGCTAATTTCACCTCAACCATGATTCTAGAAAAAAGTCCAAGGTCTCCATTCAATGTTCTATGATCAATTTTAATGGGAGAACCTATACAGGAGGCTATGTTATTTAAGATCATAGGGTTCCAAAAGAACCAGTTAAGACCATGAATTCGAATCCAGACTTGTGCCATAGAATTCTTGTGCATGTGAGGATTAAAAGAGACATACCAATCAGAAATTCTAAGGAGTCCTGGTTTAAGATGTATATTACCTAAACTCCAAACATGTTCTAGTTTCTCCTGAGAGTTTAGGAGTATGTGATAATAGCCTTTGACGATGGGGATCATCTTCCATTTGGCCGAATCCCAGCAATGTGCAATTTTATTTTTGAGATCTGTTAGAGACCAGGGTCGGTCACCTGTGTTGTAAGAGACACGACCAAGAACCGAGTATTTTCACAATGATTCCATTTACTTCAATGCTTCCAGATCTGCATCAACGAAGAAGACACCATCCTCTAGCCTTTTGAAGAGTGGAGGTATGTGCCCCTTCACACTACTGAGATCCGAGCCTTGAAGTGCATCATGGAAGGAGACAGGTAACGTTCAAAGTGGAACCTCAAGATTTCCCACTTCGATTTTGGATGATCCAGCATCTAGGGTCGCCGGAGTAGCCAAGGGGGTGGACTCCCACTGCGGATCGAAACCAGCCATCGATGAAGATTAGGTCGAAACCAGGTAAGAGATTAGGGTTACTCGCTGCAGCGCTCTCGAGAGCTCCATCTCTATAAATTTTTCAGAATCACTGTGTTTGATATGTAATATAGTTAAGGTATAATGAAAAGAGTCCAAAGGGATGATGAAACCCTAGCATTTTCCCATGTAGAAATGATAGAATGTCACTATGGACTTTGTCACAGGTCTCCTGAAGACATCTAAAGGAAATAGCGTGATATGGTTTGTGGTGGACCGACTCACCAAGGATTCCCACTTTATCAATATTCAGGAAGATATCTCACTTGATCAAATTGAAAAGATATATGTGAAGGAAGTGGTGAGAATAAATGGGGTTCTACTTTCAATTATCTCCGATCATGATATTAGGTTCACATCTAAATTATTTAGAAGTATTAAACATGCCTTGAGTGATTAATTGAATCTCAGCATGACCTATCACCCCAAAACCGATGGCCAATATGAAATGACTATTCATATTCTCAAAGATATTCTAAGAGAATTCTCTTTAGAATTCAAAGTTGGATGGGTTCAGCATCTCCCATTGGTTGAGTTCTCATATAACAATAACTTCCACTCGAGTATTCAGATGGCAACAAATGAAGATCTATATGTAAAGCGATGTAAAACACCAACCTTTTTGGATAAAGTTAGTGAAAGAAAGCTAATTGTACTTGATCTTGTGAAAGAGATGATAGAGAAGGTTCAATCCACCCAATAACACATCAAATCTACTCAAGGTTATAAAAATATCTATGCTAACAACCATAAAAGTGTAACGTCTCAAATTTTCTGTGTATTATTTTTTAAATATTATATAGAATTACTATGAGACCATGTCTTATGACAGCGTGTGATTCCAATACCTGGGGTTCCTAGAATAAATGTTTGAAATAATTTAAACTCTAAATAGCGTGTGAGAGACACTTTCTTGAAAAAGTGAAATAACTTTTAAACGGGTGCCTGGATCAGAAATCTGAGGGCACTGTTGCGTTCAGAGCGGTGACTTTACCTTATGAGGGGCCTAACCTCGACCGGTGTGGGTTGGCTGCAAAAGTTAGTTTTTAGATGTTTTAAAGAAAATAAAATAAATAATTTATTTATTTTATTTTGGTTTCCTTTTTAATGCAATGACCTAATTCCTTCCCTATAAATATCTTCTTGTAGAAAATTCACAGGGTTAGCTGCATAACCCTGCAAATTGACAATGGCTACTGGAGCAGTGGAGGAGGGACCGTTGGAAGACAACGTCGGAGCGATTGATCGACGCACCTCAGATTTGATGAAACCTCTCCAACGAATGCTACGCGATGATCATTCTTCAATTTAATTGAGGTAGGGTTTGTTATTTTGAAAATTTTCTTCCTCATTCTTAGATCAAATGACAAATGTAGATCAACCCACAAATAGGTTGATTTGTGGATCATGCATTCTTACAAGAGGGTGTTATTTTTCTGTTTCTTTTGGGGGTTTTATTCATGAATTTATTTTATAATAATTGTTGAATTGTCATTTTGATTCACATGTTAAACCTACTAACAAGAGCGGATTGGATATGTGAAGAATGACGGTGGAGGTGCATTCCTCCTTTGGGTTATTGGATTTCTTTCCCCTTTTTGACTATGTTGTTCACATTCTTCATGGGGTGATGAACAAAGGATCATTGTGAATCTATTTCACAATGAAATTATCCCAAATCATAGATTGAGCATTATGATGACCTAGTGGAGGTGCGGCAGCGATGGAAGACAATGAATCAGCTCGGATCGAGGAGGATCGTTTTTTGAGCATTCTTCGCATGGGTGGATCAAGACATGTTTTTAGGGATTATTAGAGGCCTAAAAATAATATATATGGCTTCCGGATGTTAGGGGACCTCAACCTTGGAGTTTTGCATCGATCAGACAGTCGGATCAACGAACGGGCGATCACCCGAAGTGTTGGATGAAGAACATCATGTTCTAGAAAAATCTGAAGAGCACAGTGTGTTCTTCGATGAACACACCATGTTTGATAGTAATGTTGGTGCCTAAGATCACCACAATGCACATGGTGAGGAACATGGCATGATCCTAGGAGGACACGACATGTGGGCCCCACCCAGCGGCGACTGGAGTTCCGAGAGACGGGAAGTACTAACACAGCATGTGACCATCGTCACATGGCTTGTGGTTCCTTACGTGGACTCAGTGTGTATCTCAAAATATACACAAACATGACTTGGAGTACACATAATGTACTTTACCACATGACCATACACGGCCGGATACACGGGCTACCCTGTGTACCGATACACATTCTGAGACACAAGGGTTGAATTCGTGTACGGACACATGTCCAGCGTACATAGAGTAGACCCTGGATACATAGACACGGCATTTGATCCTTACTACATGTTGTGTATATGTTTTTACACAGCATGTTCTCCAGCCTCAGGCCATTGTACACGGACTGTACCCAGAGTCAAGGGACATGGTGTGTTACCAGTTCTACACACTGTGTACTCCCTTCTACATGGCTTGATCCTCTTGTCCACCATTCCTTGGACAGGTTTTGTTTGGGTTAGTTCCCCTTTTCTTGTTCCCCTTAAGGTTAGGTATCATTTCCATCCATAAGAGTATGATCCCTTTAGCAGGACCTTCCGAGATAGAGTCAGGTATCCCTCCGAGAGGCCCTGAGTGAGATCCTCTATCCGTTCTTGACCCTAGGTAGAGTTAGGTATTAATGTGACCAATAATCTAGGATACCAATCCTCTACTTACCAAGTTAATACAGATGATTCGTGGTGTCCTCCAAGGCCCTAGAAGTGATCCTCATCTGTGTATCGTGATATTTTTCCCTTCAAGGGTGTGTTCTCCTGGGATGAGTGTATCTGTTCTCTCTTCAGATCTATCAGTGCATCTATCTCTCCCATGGATTTTCCCGATGAATATTACTTCTCATATGGATATCATCAGAGATATTAGACTCATGAAGTGAGTTCTCCTAGACGAGTGCTTTATGGAATCATCAGACTGAATCCCTAGCGTGGGTATGTGGTTGTTATGACTTGTCTCTAGACTACAGATATTAGTTTTGAGTATATATGGATGTTTTTCTATTATTATATGTCTGGTAGACATATATTGTATAGAGATGATTATACCTTTACTTTGTGTATTTATTTGTGATTTCTGGGGTCCCCTACTGAGTATTGTTATACTCAGCCCTACACGGGCTTTGCTCGCATGTGTCATGTCTTGTGTAAACAAGGGGCCTTTTGACGAAGTCCAGGGCAAACCAGGACCGGACCAAGATTTGTGAGTTCCTTATAAACTAAGGTGTTCCTATGGATATGAGTAGCAGTCCTAGTATCTCCTTTTTCTTACAAGTTGGACTTTTCAATTTGCAGACTCTTTCTTTTGGTGGTCTTGTATTCTGGCCCAGTTTACTTTCCGCACTTTACTTCTATTATACTCTATTGGTTGGTTTTAGTTGTATTCATGCATTTTATTCCTCAGTGGTTTTTATTTCCCATCATTTGTTTTCTTGGAGATGTGTGTGTGTGTGTACAAGTACTTAAGAAATTCCCCCCATGTTAGTGATATGCCTACTCGGTGCTAGTCACCATCCCCTGGCCTATAGGAGGCGAGCTTGGGGAGTCGTGGCACGGACCCACTAGGATGGGTCATGACAGAGTGGTATAAGGGGTGGTTGGTTCTACCTTAGGACCAAGATTCTATGAGATTGGTTTGTGGAAATGATGTTAAATGTTTTGACCTCAACTTTCATGCCAGGGACTCCAGTGTTGGTGTGGGCGGCCGACGTATCCATACACCAGGACTTTGATAACATTCTTTTTGACTCAGTACATGAAAAAAATGGTTTTGGGGAAATAAAATAATGGTACATTCATCATATAGAAATGGGTGGTGTTTTCCATGACCTTTGTGTCAGTTATCTAGATATACTCATTGACCATGGTACATCTTTTTCCTTACAAGATGTATTTTTGACACATACCCACTAGGATTCAGCGACTCAATCATGAGGATGACCACCTTAGTGATGAGGATTTGATATAGGGACCAGTTACCCAAGAATTACCTCCAGGTGGTGCCCCTTCTATACCACCACCATTGGAGCATCCCATGGTACCTATAGTACCAGCAGACGAGGAGCGTAGGCTGAGCGCACTCCATGAGTTTCAGAGATAGAGGCCCCTTAGGTTCCTAGGTGAGACCAACCCTTAGGCGGCTAAGGAATGTCTTGAGGCGGTGACCAAGGTTTTCAATCTAGTGAGGACACCAGAAGACCAGATGTTGATCCTAGGAGCGAGCCTTCTTCAGGGCTCAGTGGGATGATGGTGGAGTTTGACCGCATAGACTCATGACGAGGGGACTCTTTCATGGACGGAGTTCGAGCGAATCTTTAGGGAGGATTTCTATCTGGTTACGCTAAGAGAAGTGTGTATCCAAGAGCTTCTATATCTCCATTAGGGTAGTTTTATGGTGGATCTATTCATCGAGGTTCACCAAACTTTCCAGGTACTCAATGGAAATGGTCAGGGATCAGTACTTCAGAGCTCTGACCTTTAAATGAGGTCTACGGCAGGACATTCGAGCTAGTTTCATGACTCTATACATCTCAAATTATGTTGGAGTACTGAAGAAGGCCTTGGTGGTCGATATCTTATTGGCGGAGCAGAGACAGCTAGTGGCAGTCTGCAGCAATCAGACGGGTGCAGAGACCTCAACAGTAAGGAGTCGATGTTAGGTAGAGGGATCAGGGTGTGGGAGAGGTCACAGGAGGACCCAGGATAGGGGATTGATAGTCTAGATCTCTCAGGTTGGATCCAGTATACTTAGGGAGAGGCGATACTACTCATGAAATGGTAGAGGACATATCGCTAGAGTCTATCCAACCCGTTGAGCTGATGATAGGTAGGCGGTGGATGCACCACTGAGGTAGAGCTAGAGAATGGAGTAGACAAACTTTCCAGGAATAGGATGTGGTAGAGGAGTAGGGAAAGATTCCAGTGGTGGTAGACACTTTGATCTACTTCCACTACCACCCCCATGAGGTCTGCACCAGGCTCAGGGAGATAGGGGATAAGGTCGGGGAAAACTACATTTGGTCAAGGTGTACGACCCAGGTACTCTAGGGATGATATGAGGTATGATCTATGTCTTTTCTATCTTAGATTTCGTACTTATATACATAGGTACCAATCATTCCTTCCTCTCCACATATCTTGTGAAAAACCTTCAGATTCTAGTAGAGTTTTTGACTTGACCCTTACGCTTGAAGACACCTATGGGAGGAGACTCGATGATCACACATCTTTTCAGATAGTGTGATCTTTCCCTTAGAGGTGATATTTTTTGTTGGAAACTCTTGGTGGTATCATTGAGGCCTTACAATGTCATTCTTGATATGGATTGGCTATATTCGGTCCATGCCTAGATTGACTGCTTTAGGTGAAGAGTTTGATGTGTCTATAGTGATGGAATGAGGTTTTCCTTTGTGGGTGAAAAGGAAAATTAGGCATCATAGAATGGGATCATGCATATGAGGATGAAATCGATCACTCATGAGTTTTCTATCCTTACCCTCAGATTAGAAGATGTTGTGAGATTTTAGTTCCCATCTGTAGTGGTGGAGTATGAGGACGTCTTTCCAGAAGATGTTCCAGGATTACCTCCCCACCATGAGATCTACTTATGCATCGACTTACACCCCAAGATGGCACCGATATCCTCACTAGTGTATTGGATGGCTCCCATAGAGATTCACAAGCTGAGGGAAAATTTTGAGTATTTGCAGAGTAAGGCTTCGTAAGATCCATTGTTTCGCCCTGGGCATCCCCAGTTTTGTTTTCCAAGAAGGTAGACGAGAGTTTGAGGTTGTACGTGGATTACCGACACCTGAATCAGGTAATGGTTAAGAAAAAGTATCCACTTTCTAGGATCAAATATCTCTTTGATTAGATGAGAGGGGGGAAATGGTTCTTGAATGTTTTCCCTCAATTGGGTTACCACCAGTTACAAGTACAGGATGAGGATTTACCAAAGATGGCTCTCAGATGCCGCTACGATCACTACAATTACTTGGTGATTCCCTTCATTATGACGAATTCCCCCTTAGTGTTCATGGGACTTATGAACTGGATCTTCCAGTCATACTTAGACCGGTTCGTAGTGGTCTTCATCGATGACGTCCTTGTGTACTCGGCGTTGGGGAGGAGCATGTGAGATACCTACGGATGGTTTTAGACGTACTCTGAGAGCACCAGCTTTATGAGAAGCTCTCGAAGTTCCAGTTCTGGATACAGGAGGTCCACTTTCTAGGACATGTTATCTTAGAAGATGGAGTAGCAGTGGATCCGGCCAAGGTTGAGGTGTTGCTAGTATGGGAGACACCCTGGAGTGTGAGAGAGGTGTGGAGCTTCCTTGGGCCGGTAGGATACTACCAGAGATTTATCCCTGATTTCTCTTGGATATTAGCACTGATGATATCCTTGAACCGAAATGGGTAGCCTTTATTATGGATGGAGAAGTTACAGCAGGCTTCCCAGCAGTTGAGGCAGAGTTTAATGAGCGCACTGATCTTGAGATTTCCAGAAGAGGGTGTTGAGCATGTAGTTTTCTACAATGCATCAGGGAATAGGATTGGATGTGTCTTGATGCAGATACAGATGTTGATTGCTTATGGTTCACGCTAGCTAAGTCTGTATGAGCAGAACTATGTGACCCATGATCTCAAATTGGAAATGGTAGTTTTTGCATTGAAGATGTGGAGACACTACCTGATGGGAGAACAGTTTATCATCTACTCTAACCACAACATCCTCAAGTACATATTATCATAGAAGGATATAAATTTGAGGCATAGGTTATGGATATAGTTACTCCAGGATTATGACTTCGAGATCTGCTATACTCCTAGGAAGGGGAATGTTGTGGTAGATTCTCTCAGTAGGAGATCAAGTACGTAGCTGTTGAGTGAACCGTTAGAGAAGTTGGCCTCACTACAGTTATCCTTCAGGGATGGATATGATGCATCCTATCTCCAGTTGATGGTTAAAACCCCTCCACTCTTACAGTGATTCAGGGAGGTACAGCTAGGGGATATTGAATGAAATACCTTAAGTGCTCAGTTATCCACAAGACATGCTCTTGATGGATATTCTCAAGGTGGGTAGCATGTAGTCCTTTTCAGAGGGAACACAATTGTACTAGTGGCATTGCAAGAGGAGGTTTTGAGGGAGTTTCATAAATCCCCCTTAAAGGTACATCCTAGAGTAGAAAAAATGTACTAGGATATCTGGTGTCAGTTCTGGTGGAAAAGTATGGAGAAGGGGGTGGTAGAGTTCGTTTCTCGATGCCTTATGTGCCAGCAGGTGAAGGCTGGGCACCAGGTTCCATCAGGGTTAGCTCACCCCCTGGAGTGCCAGAGTGGAAGTGGGATGGAATATTTATGTACTTAATGACGGGATTACCACAGAACTCCAAGGGACAATATTCCATTTGGGTGACTGTTGACCGACTCACCAAGTTGGCCCACTTCCTAGATTACAGGGAGCAGAGTTATGTAGAGAGCATGGGATGCCTCTACATTCTGGAGATAGTTCGGCTTCATGGTGTCCCTTCGATGATAGTCTTGGATCGAGACGTACACTTCACATCCCAATTGTGGAAGGGATTATAAGAGGCTTTGGGAATCAGATATGCCTGAGCACGGTGTTCCATCCCCATATCGATGGTCAGACAGAGAAAACTATTCAGGTTCTGGAGGATATGTTGCGGGCCTGTATCTTGGATTTGTTTCACAATTGGGAGGACCACCTACCACTGGTGGAGTTCACATACAACAACAGCTACCACTCCAACATAAGTATGGCACTGTTTGAGGCTTTATATGGGATACTCTTCCAGTCACCTCTTTACTAGACTGACCACATAGATTCAACACTCATGGGTCCAGAGTGTAAGGGTTGGTGTCCTGAGAACCAACTGTTTTGTACTTTGATTACATGAATGTTCACTTGTTATATATTGTTCATTGTTCTGCATGACTATAATATAATAATTTCCTGGAATATTTTTTTCATTGATAAGGTCATGGAAGATCCCCGCTGTGATGAGAACCTTGAAATGCTATAACAATATTCTTAAATAAAGTTCTATGGTTGGATGACATACTATGATAAGACACATAGTATACAGACCGTCATGTGTGAGCACTCATAAGAAGATGAGACTCTCTCTCATGGAGTTCACACTTGGTAATCTCCAAGATGGGAGATTATGAGAACAGACCCACCAGTAGCAATTATGCATGTCTTGGTGTCATCGGGCATTTCTATCTACGAGCATGTGTAATCACTACTGGAAAAATGATTTTTCCCAACGCTTCTATACCAACGGTTTGTCAAACTGTTGGTATAGGTACCCTTTCCCAACAGTTTGGCCAAACCGTTGGGAAAGCCCATATTTTGGCCACCTTTCCCAACGGTTTGGCCAAACCGTTGGGAAAAGTCTAGTGTTATTTTTGTAATCATCCTACGGAGAACATTATATATATCAAAATTTAAAATAATTAGAACAATACATATATATTTTTATAGAATTACGTAAACAAAAGTCATGTTAGGTTAGTGGTTAAGTCTTTGAGTTATAAACTAGAGGTCCTGGGATCAAATCCCACCGGGTGTTTTATTTTTGGAATTTATATACCAACGGTTCCATTACCGTTGATATAGATTTCATATTACCTATACCAACGGTTTCCAAAACCGTTGTTATAGACCTATCCCAACGGCTTACTTGGCTATGGTTCTCCAAACCGTTGGTATAGGCTATACCAACGGTTTGGAGGCCTATACCAACGGTTCCAAACTGTTGGTAAAGGTTAGTTTTCCAGTAGTGAATGGTCCTTAGACTGGAATATTATCATTAACTCATGTCATGACTCGCGCACTTAGATTTACTGACGAAAACTGTCACGTAGACAGTTGGCGGGAAGTAGGGTACATTGGGTGCGTCACGAGTGGCATGTTGTTAATGGATAAGTCAAGGAAGTATTTGTCCCTTCCATTTATGGAAGTTGATATCTCGGCCCTTTTATTGAAATAGAACTGTCGCATTAAATTTCATGTCCATGGTGTAAACGACGAGTTTATTTCAGGAAGTCAAAGAATGACAGATCAAGCATATAGGTTTATGACACTGCCATGAAACTTGCTTGATGAGATATCAAGACAAAGGGATTAAATTACATAGTAAGCATTCGTATGAGGTGATACGTCAATGCGGCGTCAACTTCTTTCTCTTGGGTGCCTTGACCCATTTCTAGACAGAAATCTTGGACTTTAGGCAAGCCCGCCTAATGCCAACAAGAAAGAGGCCTAGAGGGTCACACACTAAGTGTATTCAAGTATCTCAAGTATAATAAATATTATTCCCGTATGTGGTTTAATAATTATTCAAGGAAGCCTAGATCGTTTTAATGATTGTAGTAAGAAGTAAATGAAAAATAAGATATACACGTCGTGCATTAAAGATTACACGTCGGGTAGTTTTTCATGGAAAACAAGTACACGTCGTGTATTAATTATTACATGTCATGTAGTTTTCTTTATGGAAAGGAAATGAATAAATGAAAAGAAGATATACATGTCGTGTACATTGAATGTACACACCGTGTAGTTTTTAATGAAAAACGAGTACATGCCGTGTATTTATTAATACACGCCATGTAGTTTTTTCAGTCGGGATTTTGAGGGTATAATATTGTTTTAAATTATATGTATTATAATCAGCGTGGGTGCATGACAAGGAATTAATTATTCAAAATTGGGTTTTAAATAAGAGTCGATGAAATAAATAAAATACGTAACGCGTTTATTTATTGTCATAAATCTACAACCTCAAACCTGATTATAAATATCCTCACAACCCCAACTCTTTTCCGACACACAAGAGAATCCTTGTGCACAACAACTCTGGAGAATTATTTCAAGTCTGAAAGAACCTCTTCCTCCAAGAATGTTCTCAAGACCGAGAGAGATCCTCTTCCATCGGATTAAGATGATCTAAGGCAGACAATGCAAGAAAAGGTTTCTCCACGCTATCACCCAGAGACTCCTTTGGCGACGTCCCGAGATACGAGGTACATGTGTGGATCACCGCTAGAGTAAGTCTACACTTGGCTTCTACAATGCAATGATGAATCACATTGGAACGTGATCAAGAACATCAACGAAGAAAGAACACCCAAAATATATTTCTTTTCAATTGATTAAATTAATTATAATCAACTTGTAATGATCCTACTTTGTGGTTCTGGGACTTTCCTTTTCTTTTTCCATTTCTGTGATTCGATCCGTGGAGATTGGCGTTTATCGTCGTATTGATCCTGGATTGATCATTTTTAATGACAAAAATCCAAGTGGGCACATCCACCCACGTGCTTCTGCTATGCCTAGAACCTTCAAATGGTATCAGAGCGAGGTTACAACGTTGATTATAGTTATTTATTTTTTTTTGATAATTTACACATTTATATTTGATTCAATTCGAAATATATCATTCTATTAATCTGAATAGACGAGATCTATTCTTCCTCCTTTGTTTCTCGATTCATATCACAGAAACAGCCTTTTAATTTTATTTTTTGATTAAAATAAAAACGAGGAACTCATCTGGAGGAGCCGCTCTTTCTGTCTGTACAACACGGGATTACAAGGCGTATAATTAAAACTACATGTCGTGTACTTAGGTTCAATGAACCAGAACTGGTCCGCCAAACCACGTCGTGTGAATTGAATATGCCTAAGTATTAATCACATCGTGTTTACCAGAATTGAATGGCACGTGGAACCGGAATACACAACGTGTATGTTGGAGCAACACGTTGTGTAGTCCGTTCTGGCCTAAGTGAAACTGTGTACAAGGATAATCCATGTACCGTGTACACGGTATCGCCGGGCCGGTTACCACGTAACAAGGATGTACACACTGTGTATGATTTATCTACATGTCGTGTACTCCAAAATTTCCGAAGTACAGAAAACACGCCAAAGCCCCCGATGTGTACTTTGGATAAAAAGTGAATACACGCCGTGTAATTATGAACTACACGCCGTGTACTTTCCAGAAATGGAATTTCACCAGATTTCCTCCAATGTACAAAGACCCATACAAGGAATATGGATGATAATAATCTAAAGGAAATTCATAAAGGAATTTAAGATAAATAATTAATTAATTATAATATCATAATTAATTGAATTCGAGCACGACTTATCTTAAATGGAAGAACGATTAAAAGAATTTGAATTCTAAATATGTGTAAATGTCATTGCATGCTATGGATGATCATGAGCAAGAAAAAAGACCCTTTTTATGTGTATGGTTTCATTTAAATTTATTTAATTTAAATTTATTGGCCTTTGAGCCTTCTTCCAATAAAATGTAGGGCCTGTGTACCCATGGTTTCTTTAATGTAAACCCATGTAATGGAGGATCTCCCCAAGCCATAGGAGACGGTTAAAATCCCGAAGCTGAGGCAAAACCGATGCAAGAAGATACAAAGGTGGACAGGTGGGAGCTGTAAAACACGAACCATCAGGTTCAAGGTGTTTTCCCTAGGTCAGGGTTATCTTATCAAAACCGCTAGATAAGCTAACCAATATAATCTCATGATCATGCCATCTTATTTTATTTTTGTCTAAATTGCATAGTTTATTTATTATGTATGTGTTGTCGCGATCACATAGTTAATAAAATGAACAACCATGAAAAGATGGAATAAAATAAAAACTGGACTATGCGTAAACATTATCAGAACATGGTTAATCACTTAATCAAGCATCACTTAATATTAAAAAGCATGTGATAATGCAAAACTACACATAAAGGATTAAAATCTCTCAATACCATATTAAGTCAGACTTAGCCTTCCATTACCTGATTAAGGGAAAGACTCAATAAAACTATGTGTTTGACCAACCCTTTTTGGGACACTTACTTTTATAAAGGAATCCCTTATGAAAGGTTTCGGGTTGACTTAACCATATTAAATCAAGAGGAGTAGCCCTTGCTAGACTTGATGTAATATTGGAGGAAAGAGTTGAGGAAATCCAAGTCAAGATTTCAGGATTGGGGAGTCCACTCAACATATCAAGGAACTGTAAGCTCACAGTTGGCAAAGACCTGCCTACCTAAAAACCTTCAAATAGCTTGACCAACCCTTGTTGAGGTTATGCGAAGGGGAATATGGATCCTTTCCACTCGAATGTCAAAGAAACTGGGCATTCCGAGTTCAATGGAGAGGGCCATTAGGACTTGATAAAATAGTGGGAGACTTAATAAAATTTATTATTTCTCATAAAATGTAATCAAGAAAGTACTGATAAATCTTCTCTTTTAATTTGTAGAATCGAAATGACAAACTCGTCAACCACATTTTCTCTGCGATCAATTCTGGATAAAGACAATATTCACACCGGCAGTAACTTTAAGGAATGGTTTTGGCACCTTTGGGTTATCCTATGCCATGAACGAAATTTTTACGTGCTGGAGTCCTCACTTCCTGATTCTCCTGCCCCAGGGGCGAGTGATGAAGATTTCATGGTCTATGATCAACATTTGAATGATGCTATCGACGTTCAATGTTTGATGTTATCATCTATTACTAGTGAGCTCATGAAGTCTCATGAAGCCATGGATACTTATAGCATGCTCGAGCACCTCTGTGGTCTATACCAGGAGAGAGCAAGACAGGAAAGGTTTGAGATCTCCAAGGCTCTATTTCAGAGAAAGCTTGGAGAGGGTTCCCCAGCTGGGCCTCATGTAGTCAAGATCATTGGCTACATTGAGCGCTTGGAGGTTCTAGGGTTTAAAATCCCCGAAGAACTGTGTACCGATCTCATTCTCGCATCACTCCCCCAGAGCTTCTAAAACTTTGTTGTGAACTTCAACATGAACAACATTGAGAAGTCTCTGTCTGATCTTCTTATCCTTATTCGCCAAGTGGACAATGACATGAAGAGTGAAAAGCCTTTTTTCCTCAAGATGAATAAAAGGAAAGTGAAGGTGAAGATAATTAAGCCCAAAGCTTCTTCAAGGCCTTCCAAGAAAAGGAAGATCAAAGGGAAGGAAAAGGAACAGGATGTTGTTTGTTTCGCATGTGGCAAGAAGGGCCACTAGAAGAAAAACTGCACCCAGCCAAAGAAGCAAAGAGAAGCTTCAGGTGTGTTTGTCATCGAATGAAATCTATCTGTTTCTACTAATTGGGTATTAGATACTGCTTGTGGTGCTCACATCTGTATCCAAATATAGGAACCAAGTAGATTCAGGAAGATTGATCAAGGGTAGGTAGATCAACAAGTAGCCAACGGAGCCAGACTTGCTGTTGTAGCTGTCGGGGACTACCACCTCACTTTCCTACTGGGATGGTCTTGGTTTTGAAAGGATGTTATTATTTATCCTCTGTAACCAAAAACATTATTTCAGTATCCGGATTAGATACTGATGGATTCATCTTCAAGTTTGGAAGTGAATGTTGCTATTTTTATAAAGATACCATTTGTTTTGGTAGGGCACATTTATATAACGGCCTTTATGTGTTAGACTACACAAGCCAAGTAATGGAAATCGATAACAAAGTTAATTCACATGACTCATACCACACCCAACTTTGGCATCAGCGGCTAGGTCATGTCAATGATAAACGTTTGACAAAATTACATCAAGATGGGTATTTAGATTCTTTTTAACTAAAACCACTTGGTGTATGTCATGCGTGTCTACAAGGCAAAATGACCAAAGCCCCATTTAGTTGGAAAGGTGAAAGAGCTAAATATCTTCTATAATTAGTTCACACAGATGTGTGTGGACCATTTCTAGTTGAAGCAAGGGGTGGGTTCTCGTACTTCATAACTTTTACATATGATTTTAGTAGATATGGATATATCTACTTAATGAGGTATAAGTCAGATTCTTTTGATCAGTTCAAAGAATACAAGAATGAAGTTGAGAACCAGCTTGGTAAGAAGATTAAGAAACTATGCTCAGATAGAGGAGGATAATATCTTAATCAAGAATTCATTGATTTCTTATGGGAGTTTGGGATTCTATCTCAACTCACTCCTCCTTAAACACCACAGTGGAATGGTGTAAGTGAAAGGAGGAACCGCACCCTATTGGACATGGTGAGATCAATGATGAGTCATGCGAGTCTTCCATTATCCTTTTGGGGATATGCATTACAAACAGCAGCGCACATACAAAACCAAGTACCAACTAAATCGATAAATGGTATTCCATATGAGTTATGGAGTGGACGCAAAGCCATGTTATCGAATTTACATGTGTGGGGTAGCGAAGCATTTGTTAAGGCCTCTTTAGGTAACAAAATTTCACCCCGAGGCAGAAAGTGTATCATTATAGGATATCCCAAGGAAACAAGGGGATATTACCTATACAACCCCTCATAAAAAAAGGTTACAGTGGAAAGACACGCCATATTCCTTGAGAGGGAGAACATCTCCAAAATAGATAGTGGGAGCGAGATAGACTTTGATGAAGTCGAGGATCAAGATACACAGAAGTTGGTACAAGAACAGATTCCACAAAGCCCCATGGAAGAATGATCTATTCCAGAGACACAATAACTGCATAGGAGCACGAGAGAGGTGAGATAACCAAAACGATATGGTTTTCTTGTCACTGAGGATGGTGACTCATTATTGGTTGACCATGATGATCCTCTTACCTACAAGGAAGCAGTTTAAGTCACAGACATTGCCAAGTGGCAAGAATCCATGAATTATGAAATGGATTCCATGTACCAAAACCAAGTCTGGATTTTGGTAGATCCTCCAGTTGATGTATGCCTATTGGTAATAAATGGGAATTAAAGAAGAAACTGGACATGGAGGGGAAAGTCAGCACCTATAAGGCACTACTGGTTGCAAAAGGTTTTAGACAACGTCAAGGAATTGACTATGATGAATCTTTTTCACCGGTTGCGATGCTGAAATCCATCAGAATCTTATTGGTCATTGCCGCTTACCATGAATTTTAAATTTGGAAAATGGATGTCAAAACAGCATTCCTTAACGGGAACCTCTAGGAAGATGTCTACATGACACAACCTGAAGGGTTTTTGACTCCAAATGATGCCAACAAGGTATGCAAGTTGTAGAAATCCATTAATGGATTAAAGCAAGCATCAAGGTCATGGAACATTCGTTTTGATGAAGCTATAACGGAATTTGGCTTTGTTAAGAACAAATGTGAGCCTTGTGTCTACAAGAGGTTTAGTGGAAGTGCAATCGTTTTCCTAATAGTATATGTTGATGACATATTACTAATTGGAAATGAAGTACATATCTTACAGTCAGTTAAGGAATGGTTGCATAAATGCTTCTCCATGAAATACTTGGGCCAGGTAGCATATATTCTTGGGATCAAGATCCATCGTGATAGATCCAAGAGAATTTTGGGCCTGAGTCAAAGTACATACATTGACAAGATACTAAAGAGATTAAGTATGGAACATTCCAAGAGGGGATTGTTTCCAGTGTCACATGGAATTCATCTTTCCAAGAAAATGTGTCCTCATACACATGAGGAAAGAAATAGAATGACAAGGATCCCTTACGCATCCGTGATTGGGTCAGTCATGTATGATATGCTATGTGCGAGGCTAGATGTTGCTTACACATTAAGTGTGGTAGGAATATATCAAGCTGATCCAGGAGACCACCATTGGATGGAAGTTAAGACTATCCTTAAGTATCTGAGGCGTCCTAAGGATATGTTCCTGGTTTATGGAGGAGATGAGGAACTAGTCATCAGAGGACATGTAGATGCTAGTTTCCAGACTGATCAAGATGACATGAAGTCGCATACTGGATACATCTTCAGTTTGAATGGAGGTGCAGTGAGCTGGAAGAGCTCAAATCAAAGTGTGGTAAAAGATTATACAGTGAAGTCTGAGTATAGTGCGGCTTCTAAGGTAGCTAAAGAAGCAGTATGGATGCGAAGCTTCGTCTAAGAGATGGATGTAGTACTGAGAAGTAAAGATCCCATCACACTCTATTTTGATAATACTATAGCAGGGGCACTTGATAAAGATCCAAGGTCACAACAGTGGACAAAGCACATACTTCGGAAGTATCATCTCTTGAAAGATTTTTCTCAGAGAGGTGAAGTTTCAGTGAGCAGTATTTCCACGGAAGACAACATGGCAGACCCCTTGACTAAAGCCTTGACTCATCAGAAACATGATCATCATGTGAGGTCTAGCAGACTAAAAGTCGTAGGCAGTTGGCTCTAGTCTAAGTGGGAGTTTATAAGGGTTGGTGTCCTGAGAACCAACTGTTTTGTACTTTTATTACATGAATGTTCACTTATTATATATTTTTCTTTGTTCTGCATGACTATAATATAATAATGTCCGGGAATATTTATTGAATTGATAAGGTCATGGAAGATCCCCATTGTGATGAGAACCTTGAAATTCTATAACAATATTCTTAAATAAAGTTCTACGGTTGGATGACATACTATGATAGGACACATAGTATACATACCGTCATGTGAGAGCACTCGTAAGAAGACAAGACTCTCTCTCATGGAGTTCGCACTTGGTAATCTCCATGATGGGAGATTATGAGAATAGACCCACCAGTAGCAATTCTGCATGTCTTGGTGTCATTGGACTTTGATATCTACGAGCATGTGTAATGGTCCTTATACTGGAAGATTATCATTAACTCATGTCATGACTCGCGCACTTAGATTTACTGACGAAAACTGTCACGTAGATAGTTGGCGGGAAGTAGGGTACGTTGGGTGCGTCACGAGTGACATGTTTTTAATGGATAAGTCAAGGAAGGATTTTTTCCTTCCATTTATCTAAGTTGATATCTCATCCCTTTGATTGAAATAGAACTGTCACATTAAATTCCATGGCCATGGTGTAAACGACGAGTTTATTTCAGGAAGTCAAAGAACGATGGATCAATCATATAGGTTTATGACACTTCCATGAAACCTGCTTGATGAGATATCGAGACAAAGGGATTAAATTACATAGTAAGAATTTGTATGAGGTGATACGTCACTACAGCGTCAAATTCTTTCTCTTGGGTGCCTTGACCCGTTTCTAGACAGTAATATTGGACTTTAGGCAAGCCCGCCTAATGCCAATGAGAAAGAGGCCTAGAGGGTCACACACTAAGTGTATTCAAGTATCTCAAGTAGAATAAATATTATTTCTATATGTGGTTTAATAATTATTCAAGGAATACTAGATCGTTTTAATGATTGGAGGAAGAAGGAAATGAAAAACAAGATATACACGCCATGTATTAAAGATTATACGTCGTGTAGTTTTTCATGGAAAATAAATACACGTCATGTATTAATTATTACACGCTGTGTAGTTTTATTTTTGGAAAGGAAATGAATAAATGAAAACAAGATATACATGTCGTGTACATTGAATGTACACGCCATGTAGTTTTCAATGAAAAACAAGTACACGCTGTGTATTTATTAATACACACCGTGTAGTTTTTCCAGTTGGGATTTTGAGGGTATAATATTTTTTTAAATGATATTTATTATAATCAGTGTGGGCGCATGTCAAGGAATTAATTATTCGACATTGGGTTTTAAATAAGAGTCAATGAAATATATAAAATGCGTAACGCATTTATTTATTGTCATAACTCTACAACCTCAAACCTGATTATAAATATCCTCACAACCCCAACTATTTTCTGACACACAAGAGAATCATTGTGCACAACAACTCTGGAGAATTCTTTCAAGGCCGAAAGAACCTCTTCCTCCAAGAACGCTCTCAAGACTGAGAGAGATCCTCTTCCATAGGATCAAGACGATATAAGGCGGACAAGGAAAGCATAGGTTTCTCCACGCTAGCACCAGGAGACTCCTTTGGAAACATCCCGATATACGAGGTACACGTGTGGATCACCGCTAGAGGAATTCTACACTTGGCTTCTGTGACGCAATGACGAATCACATCGGAATGTGATCAAGAACATCAATGAAGAAAGAACACCCAAAAGGTATTTCTTTTCAATTGATTAAATTAATTATAATCAACCTGTAACGATCCTACTTTGTGGTTTTGGGACTTTCCTTTTCTTTGTCTATTTCTGTGATTTGATCTGTAGATACTGGCGTTTATCATCGTATTGATCCCGGATTGATCATTTTTAAGGACAAAAAGCCAAGTGGGCACATCCACCCACGTGCTTCCGCTGCACTCGGAACCTTCACAGAGTTGGTGCGAGCTATCATCGAGAAGGTGCAGATCATCCTAGAGTGAATGAAGACTGTACAGAGCTGGAAGAAGTCTTATGATGATAGGTGATGGAGACCTATTCAGTTCAAGGAGGGGGACCATGTCTTCCTTTGGGTCTCACCTTGTCGAGGGTTGCAGAGATTTGGTCGGGGTGACAAGTTGTCTCCAAGGTTCATCGGCTCTTTTCAGGTACTGCACAGAGTTGGTGAGGTGGTGTACCACCTAGCTCTACCGCCGTAGTTTCACTAGTTTCATGATGTATTCCAAATTTCATATCTAAGGAGGTATGTTCATGACCCATCACATGTCATAGACTAGGGTGAGCTGGACATCGAGGATGGAGTGACCTTCACAGAGTACTCGGTGGAGATTGAGGATTAGCAGGATAGGATCCTTCAAGGGAGAGTGATTCCCCTAGTGTGTGTGTATGGTTAAAGCATGGGAATATTCAGGAGAGTAGGTGGGAGAAAGAGGCTTAGATTCGTCCTTAGTACCCACATCTATTTGAGCAGTCCTTTTTTTTGCCTTTCCAGGATGTAAATCTCTAAGGTGGGGAGAATGTAATGTCTCGGATTTTCCATGTATTGTTTTTTAAAAATTATATGGAATTATTATGAGACCAAGCCTTGTGATGGAATGTGATTCTAAGGCTTGAGGTGGCCGAAATAAATATTTGAAATAATTTAAACTCTAAATAGCACTCGTGAGTGGTTTTCTCGAAAAGGTGAAATAACTTTTAAACAGGTTCCCAGATCAGAAATATGAGGGCATCGTTTCATTCAAATTAGCGACTTTACCTTAGGAGGGGCCTCACCTCGACTGGCGTGGTTCGTATTCAAAGGTTAGTTTTCAGACGTTTTAAAGGAAATAAAATAAATAAATAATTTATTTTATTTTGGTTTCCTTTTTAACGCAACAACCTAATTCCTCCCCTATAAATATCCTCTTATGGAAAATTCGTAGGGTTAGTCACATAACCTTGTGAATTGACGACGGTTGTTGGAGCAGTGTAGGAGGGACCATTCGCCGACGACATCAGAGAGATCGATCGATGCACCTAGGATTTGAAGAAACCTCACCAATGAATGAAATGTGATGATGATTCTTCAATCGAATCTAGGTAGGGGTTTGTTATTTTGATTTATTTATTCCCTGTTCTTGGATAAAATGATGAATGCGGATCAACCCACAAATTGGTTGATATTTGGATCGAGTGTTCTTATGGGAGGGTTTTATTTTTCCGTTTATTTTGGCGTTTTGATTTGGGAATTGATTTTATGATAATTTTTTAATTGTCATTTTGATCCTCCTGTTAAACCTACTAATGAGATCGGATTGACACTATGATGAATGACGGCGGAGGTGCATTGCTCCTTTAGTTTATTAGATTTCTTCCCCCTTTTTTCCTGCGTTCTTCGCATTCTTCACGGGGCAATGAACAACAGATCATTGCAAATCCTTTTTGTAATGAAATGATCCCAAATCAGAGATCGATCATCGCGACAACCTAGCGGAGGTGCGGCAGCGATGGCAGATAACAAATCGGCTCGAATCGAGGAGGATCATTCTTCAAGTGTTCTTCGTATGGGTGGATCGAGATGTGTTTTGGGGGGCTATTAGAGGCCCGAAAACAATTAAGATGACTTCAGGATGTTGGAGTGACCTCAACCTTGAAGTTTCGCATTGATCATATGGCCAGATTAATGAACGGGTGATCACCCAAAGTGTCGGACGAAGAACATCGCATTCTGGAAAAAACCGAAGAATATGGTATATTCTTCGATGAACATGCCATGTGTGACCGGCATGATAAAAGCTAGGGTCCCTGTGCTGCACACGGTGAGGAACACGGTGTGCTTCCAGGAGGACATGACGTGTGGGTCCCACCTAGCGGCGGCTGGAGTTCCAAGCGATGAGAAGCACAAACATGGCGTGTGACCATCGTCACACAACATGTGGGTCCTTATTTGGACTCAGTGTGTATCTCAAAAGATACATAGACACAGGGTGGAGTACACAACATGTACTCTACCACACGGCCAGACACAGCCGGATACGCAGGCTACCCCGTGTACCGATACATGGTCTAGGACACACGGGTTGAAGCCATGTACGGGCACATGACTAGCGTACACAAAGTATACCCCAGATACTTAGACACGGTGTGTGATCCTTACTACATGCCTTATATATACGTTTTTACATGGAATGTTCTCCAGAATTGGGTCATTGTACACGGGCGGTACCCAGAGTCAAGGGACACAGCGTGTTACCACTTCTACACGCCGCGTACTCCCTTCTACATGGCTTGATCCTCTTGTCCACTGTTCCTTGGATAGGTTTAGTTTGGGTCAATTCCCCTTTTCTCATTCCCCTAAAGTTCAGGTATCGTTTCCATCCACGGGAGTATGATCCCTTTAGTAGGACTTTCCGAGATAGAGTCAGATATCCCTCTGAGAGGCCTGGAGCGAGATCCTCTATCCATTCTTGACCCTAGGTAGAGTCATGTATCGACATGACCAATCCTATAGGACATTGATCCTATACTTAGTAGGTGAATTTGGATGAGTTTTGGTATCCACCAAGGCCCTGTAAGTGATACTCATTCGTGTATTGATTAGATAATAAAAACACATATTTTGATTACATTTTAAGGGTATTAAATGTTCATTTTTGATCTTATGGGCCTGAGTTAGTGGATTTTAATTTTGAACGTCCATTCTCATCATTTGTGCACTTCATGCCTAATATGCACCAATTTAGGCCCAATGTTTCATCTGGTTTTAAAGAATGTAATTATCCATATTTTAATTTTATATTTTTTTAAATTTATATAAACTTAAATATGAACATTTTTCATTCAGGGATCAATGGAGGATTCATAAAGGATGATGAGTATTTTTGGCGAAGAAAGGAAACAATTCTGGAGAAGGCAGATTGGATATCATCCCACTGATCGAACTGTGGGGACCAAAATACAAGCCCCATGAAGCCCAAAAATCATGGGATAATATAAGACATATATAGGAACAAATAATTCTTCTGGGGCCAGTGCTAATTCGTCCTAAATGGTGGTGATTAAGGAGGCACAAGTTGAAGATTCAATTCTGGGCCAGATTCTGCGGCCCAGAAAAACAGCACACTATTTATATCATATCTAGCGAAAGGTTTATTATTTTGGGCTGAAATTTTACAGGATGTTAGGGAACATCAGGATATTCATTTAAGTATTCTAGGAACCACTCAAATTCGGCATTATAGAAGGTCCTTTAGGCGCCTCTTTCCGGTAGATGCAAGCTGGCTGCAACTTCGGGGCAAGAAGTGGAAAAGTCTCTCAACATTAATGTTCCACCCCCCTTTCCCCAACAAAATTTCATGGGATGTTGGGGGCTCGTCCAAGACTTAATTTTTTTCTATTTAATTCCGTAGTGGTGGAGGATTTAGAGATTTTGGATGCTTTGTTTCATTGTAATGTTTTTCTGTCCATTTGATGTTGTAATCGTTCTTCATTCTCATGTAAGTTATTTGAATCACATTAGTTCTTAATAAAAGTTCTTAATTTACTCTTTTTCTTTTCTTCGTCTTATCACTTTGATAATTTTGATTTAAGGTGTGAATTTATTCACACTATCACCTGTGAATTTATTCACACAACGGTGGAGTGATTGTTTCATTGTTTTATTTTTCTTCTCCAATCTCGCTTCTTTAAGTCGACTTCCCGCTTCCATTTATTGAATAGCATAAATAGAGGGATAAACCCTTATCAGTTGGTCCTAGGTAGTTTCATGGGGAATATTGGATGTTATTTTATGATCTAAAATTCTGTAATCATTTCATTAATTTAATATTTCCATTTGATGATTAATTTCTTCTTCATCTTCGCCAACTTTAACAATGACACATTTCGAGTGCTAGTACGATCCAATTCCTTGGAGTGATCATTAAATTGATCCTCTAAGTGCATTAGTGATTAGCCTTGGAATTTTGTAGGGATTAAATTGGTGAATTATGTTGAGGAATTATATCATTTTTTGGATACGTCTTGAATTAGTGAAACGAATGTTATAAGAAAATAAATACATCCAATCTAACCCTAGTAACAACTTAGGATCAACTCATCTCCATTAATTGTTTTAGACTAAGTAATTGTACGTGTTAATTTATTTTCTTTAGTTTAAATAATTATTTATTAAAATAAAATCAATCCAAATAGCTTGCCACTCCATAGCCGAATCCTTCCAAAATCAGAGTGTCTCTCGGTTTCTTCTTCGGTCCCTGTGGATTCAACCCCTACCTGTACTACAATGACCGCATACCTGTAGGGTAAATTTGGGTGCAACCAAATTTTTGCACCATTTTCGGGGACCCAAGTAAGTTATCTTAGACACTATCATTCTTTTCTCACCCCACATTCTCTATTCTCACCCCCATCTCTCTTATCATTACCCCTTTCTATTTGTGCGTGTTCTGAAAATCTAGGACCCAAATTTTTGTCTTGTCCAATGGAGTATCTTCCAAATTACCATGTCACAAACTCATGCTGGAATCAAATGGAAAATCAATATTGGGAAGCACCTAAATTATAAATTTTCCTTGATCAATCCTTGATTAATTACCACACACCTGTGGACATGTACAATCATTGGGATGATGAATATTCAAAGGATAAATTTCCATCCCTCTCAAGGATGGTTGAGGAGATCAATCTTGGGGAAGTCCATGATGTTCAACCTCATACAAATTCTATTCCTCAAACACTGATTGAAAAATTGTGTAATCAAATGGAGATAATGAATTCTGAGTTATCATCTTTGAGATTATAACTACAATGCATTAATACTTGTGAGGAACTCATCCCTACACCAACTGTACCTTCTAAAACCTTATGTGGAGTGTCTTGTTTCCCAAAAACCACTCATGAATTTATTAAAGAACCAACCTTTGGATTTGGGGTAGGTATTTGAATCAAAAAATTTATGGAGGGTCTTTAAATGAGGAGGAAATTGATTTTTTTGGATTCAAATGAGAAGAATTTGACATCGTGGATTGAGTCTCCTATGTATAACTCTATTGATGATTTTTCAAAAACATAATTCATCGAACCATTGAGAGAAATTAAAAACCTTGAGTCCATACCCATTCCTAACATTGATCTTTCCAATTTGGAGGTTGAATATTCTATTCAAAAGGAACCAATTTTGTTGAGAAATTTGAAAAATGAAACTGAGTTGGATTCAAAATCTCAACCTGTGTCTGATTGTCTTATCCATACTGAGCTCAAAATCATTGTCCTTCCTTCCCCTCTCAAGTATCCCTTTATAGGGTATAATCATGACCTTTCAATTGGAATTCATTCTTCTCTTGAAACAAATAATTTTGGTATGATAATTTATGTATTTGGAAAGACTATAGTGGAAACTGTATCAACCATTTCTTACATTCCTTATATTTTCCCATTAATTTCAGAAAATAGGATTGTTCATGAATCAAATTCCAAATCTTCTTACCAACCACAAGGTATACGCATTCTCAATCATGTTGAAGTGGAGAAATATGAGGTCATAAAAATTTTTAAAGTTGTAATTGGCTAAGTTGGGGGGTTCAAGTCGAGCTAAAGACGTTAATTTAAGCGTTGCACAGGAGGCAACCCGTGGTTATCAAGTTTCCAATCATTTTGTTTTTTAATCAACTTTATATTTAAAATAGGATTAGTGGATCATGTTGATGTAATTTTATTCTACCTTATACTGTTGACCTATTCTTCTTTTATGAGTATGGATGGGTATGAAAGGGGAGAACTATATTCATCTGTGTCACGCGGTGTGATCCCTGAGTAATACCTTACCCATAAATTTAAGAGAAGACAATGTATCATCTGTTTATTTTATTTTATTTTATATTTTTTTTAAGTATTTTTTTTTTAAAAATAGATTGTTGACCTGTTCTTTTTTTATGAGTAAGGATGGGTATGAAATGGGAGCACCGTATTCATCTGTGTCACGCGGTGTGATCCCTGAGTAATACCTTACCCAGGAATTTAAGAGAAGACAATGTATCATCAGTTTATGTTATTTGTACCTTTTTTTAGGTTAGAAAAAAAATACAAAAAAATATATATATTAAAAAAAATTTAAAGGCATGTCATAGGTCATTGGGAAAAGCTGGTCACAACCGTCCAAGCCATTGGGAGACAAACCAAAACTGAAGGGAGACATGGGAATGCATTTTCAACATCAACCACCAGGTGACTTAATTCCATAATTTTCATTTTCAATGTCTTCATTGAACTTCTATCCTGCCACTTCTATGTTTCAATTATTTAAACACTAGGTACAGTGTTATTCTATGTTGGGGGGATATGAAAATGTGTGGAAGGAAAAATTTCAATAAACTTGAACATGATAAGACACATTTCAAACTCTGAAATTGGATATCAAATAATTTTGCATGCCTTGATTTTGATTGTAATTCAAGTTTATGTTCATGTGTATAGATATTGGAAAGTGTGGTTGTCCGATGTGATTTTTCACAGTTATATTTTCATCTATTTAATAAAAAAACACAATGCACGTCCTCTAGATTGTGGGGTTTTAGTTTGAGTTCTTGGGGACCCATAATAAATATCATAGGATTGGCGATCATTTTAATTTTAACATGAGTATTCAAAAAAAATCAATTGCGCGTAGAGCAATGAATTGACCTAATGTGTGGCTTTCGGCACTTGGGGATCGTGACTCCATAGTTGTCTGGCCTAGATTTGGGAATTTTATCTCTATTTGTGCTAATTTGAATTTTTTTTGATTGAGTTAACTCGAGATGATGCCCGAGTTTGTGAGCTTTACTTGGTGACCTAAGGTCTTTGAGCCTGGGATTCATCTGCAAAGTCTTGCTACATGGGTTGACTCGATTGAGTTCAATTTCAATTACCATGGAAAAATTGCAAAAAAAAAAACAAAAAAAAGAAGAAAATAAAAAATGTGTACTCATATTATTATTAAAATTTGATTGCTCCTAGCACTTCCATCTTTTCACCCTCGAATGGAAATGAACCCCCATGTCTATTGTGATGCACAACACTTCATCATGCTTAATTGAATTTGGATGAAATATGGAAATGAATTTGAACAAAAGAATGGGCTTGGGCTTGAGATATGCCTATGGACATATCTTTTTTTAAATTATTTTTATGGGTTTCATAATTGTTTGGTATGTGATCTTTGGGTGAGAAATGTGTATTAAAATGTTTTTAGAAAAGGTCATATGAATTTCATTTTTTTGAGATATATTTTACTCAGGACTAGAAAAACTCAAGTTGGGGGGTGTGATTAGATAATAAAAACACATATTTTGATTAAATTTTAAGGGTATTAAATGTTCATTTTTGATCTTATGGGCCTGAGTTAGTGGATTTTAATTTTGAACGTCCATTCTCATCATTTGTGCACTTCATGCCTAATATGCACCAATTTAGGCCCAATGTTTCATCTGATTTCAAAGAATGTAATTATCTATATTTTAATTTAATATTTTTTGGAAATGTATATAAACTTAAATATGAACATTTTTCATTCAAGGATCAATGGAGGATTCAAAAAGGATGATGATGATTTTTGGTGAAGAAATGAAACAATTCTGGAGAAGGCATATTGGATATCATCCCACTTATCGGACTGTGGGGCCCACAATACAGGCCCAATGAATCCCAAACTTCATGGAAGACTATAATACATATAGAGGAACAAATAATTCTTCTGGGGAAAGTGCTAATTCGTCCTAAATGGTGGTTATTAAGGAGGCCCAAGTTGAAGATTCAATTCTGGGACAGATTCTGCGGCCCAGAAAAACAGCCCACTATTTATATCATATCTAGAGAAAGGTTTATTATTTTGGGATGAAGTTTTACAGGATGTTAGAGGACATCAGGAGATTAATTTAAGTCTTATAGGGCCCACTCCAATTAGGCCTTCTATAAGGTCCTTTAAGCGCGTCTTTCCGGTGGATGCAAGCTGGCTGCAACTTCGGGGCAAGAAGTGGAAAAGTCTCTCAACATTAATGTTCCACCCACCTTTCCCCGACACAATTAATTAAAGGCACATGGGATGTTGGGGTCTCGTCCAAGACTTCATTTTTTTCTATTTAAGTCAGTATTTTTGGAGGATTTAGGGATTTTGGATGCTTTGTTTCATTGTAATGTTTTGTTGTCCATTTGATGTTGTAATCGTTCTTCATTCTCATGTAAGTTATTTGAATCACATTAGTTCTTAATAAAAGTTCTTAATTTCCACTTTTTATTTTCTTATTCTTATGACTTTGATACTGTTTCTTTAACGTGTGAATTTATTCACACCAGTACTTGTGAATTTATTCACACAACAGTGGAGTGATCGTTTTATTGTTTTGTTTTTCTTCTCCAATCCCGCTTCTTTAAGCCGACTTCCCACTTCCATTTATTGAATAGCATAAATGGAGGGATAACCCCTTATCGGTTGGTCCTAGGGAGTTTAATGTGGAATATTGGATGTTATTTTATGATCTAAAATTCTATAATCATTTCATTAATTTAATATTTCCATTTGATGATTAATTTCTTCTTCATCTTCACCAACTTTAACAATGACACATTTCGAGTGCTAGTACGATCCAATTCCTTGGAGTGATCATTAAATTGATCCTCTAAGTGCATTGGTGATTAGATTTGAAATTGTGTAGGGATTAAATTGGTGAATTATGTTGAGGAATTATATCATTTTGTGGATACGTCTTGAATTAGTGAAACGAATGTTATAAGAAAATAAATACATCCAATCTAACCCTATTAACAACTTAGGATCAACTCATCTCCATTAATTGTTTTAGACTAAGTAATTGTATGTGTTAATTTATTTTCTTTAGTTTAAATCATTAGTTATTAAAATAAAATCAATCCAAATAGTTGTCTACTCCATAGCTGAATCCTTCCAAAATCAGAGTGTCTCTCGGTTTCTTCTTCGGTCCCTGTGGATTCGACCCCTACCAGTACTACAATGACCGCATACCTGTAGGGTAAATTTGGGCGCAACCATGTATCGTGATCTTTTCCCACTTAGGGGTGTGTTTTCCCAGAATGACTGTATTGGTTCTCTCTTCTGATCTATCACTAAATATATCTCTCCCATGGATTTTCTCGATGAACAGTACTTCTCAGATGGATGTCATCAGAGCTATCAGACTCATAGAGTGAGTTCTCCTGAACAAGGGCTTTATGGAACCATCGGACTGAATCCCTAGCGTGGGTATATAGTTGTTGTGACTTGTCTCTAGACTACGGGTCTAGGTTTCGAGTATATATGGATGTGTTTCTATTGCTATATGTTTGATAGACATATACTATGTAGATATGACTATACCTTTACTTTGTGTATTTATTTGTGGTTTTCAGGGTCTCTTACTGAGTATTGGTATACTGACCCATGCACGGGCCTTGCCCACACCTGTCGTGTCTTGTGCAGATGTGCGGCCTTTTGACGGAGTCTAGGGTAGACCAGGACCAGAATAAGCTTTATGAGTTCCTTTTAGGCCGAGGTGTTCTTGCCTCTATGAGCAGCAGTTCCAATACCTCCTTTTGCTTATAGTTTGGACTTTTTAGTTTGTAGACTCTTTCTTTTGGTGGGCTTGTATTCTGGCACAGTTTACTTTCCACACTTTACTTTAGTTGTACTATGTTGGTTGGGTTTAGTTATATGCATGCATTTTTTTCCTTAGTGGTTTTTACTTCTCAACATTTGTGGGCTTGGATATGTATGTGTGTGTAAAGGTACTTAGGAAATGTCTCCCATATTAGTGATATGTCTACTCAGTGCTAGTCACCAGCCCCTGGCCTATTGGAGGAAAGCTTGGGGAGTCATGGCACAGGCCCCACTGGTATGGGTCGAGACATGAAGGGAATTTTATTTCGATGTTGAAGATAAATTATTCCTTCTAATATCACCATAGAAGATGGTTATGAAGTTTGGAAAGAGAGGGAAGCTAATCCCATGGTACATTGGCCCCTTTGAGATCCTTGATCGCATATTATATGTGGTCTATCAACTTTCACTTCCATTGAATATGGTTCAAGTTCATGATGTGTTCCACATATCACTCCTGAGGAAGCACATACCATATCCCTGGCATGTACTGAACTCAGATGTAGTATAGGTGGAAGATGACCTCTCTTATGAGGAGCATCCAGAAAAGATTCTGGATCTGAGAGATAAGGTTATTCACAACAAGACAAACCACCTTATTAAAGTGTTGTGGAGGAACCATAAGTATGAAGATGTTATGTGGGAACCAGAGGAGGCAATGAAGGATAAGTACCCTCACCTATTTATGTGAAACGAAATTTTAAGGGTGAAATTTCAAAACAGGGGAAAGAATGTAACGACCCAAACTTTTATCGAAGGAATTTATCCCTTCTTATAGTAATGTCGCATAGTATAAATCACATAAAATCACTTAGAGATCATAATAAAAACTTTATAAATGAGGAATTAATGAAATAATAAGTATTTCTAGAATTTAAGGAACTAATACTGATGAAATAGTAACTTGACCTAAGGAATAGTAATACGAACCATATGAATAGTAAACTAGCCAAATGAATAGTAGCCTCACCCATGAAAGTATAAATAAAATTTTGGCATCTTATAAGTGAAAATATGACATAATTATATCATAGTATAAGTAAGTAAATATTTTAAAAATTATTAATTAAGTATTGGCATTTTTATAAGTTATAAATATTAAATTGAAATTTTATGATTAATTTAATATTTTAAAAGAAGATTTATTTTCATAAAATGTATTCATAAATTATTATTTTGATTTCTTATTATTTTAAGATAATTTTATGATACCTTAAGTAGTTTTTGAAAGTGTTATAAAATTAGTTATAATTTTAAAACCTTTATTTTCCAAGTAAATGATGATTTTAATTAAAAATTAAATTGATCATATTTATAAAATTATTTTCTTAAAATGAAGTTCATTTTTTAATTCTATACATTGAAAATTGGTTAGGGTGAATTTCTGAGATTTTTCTAAAATACTTTAATTTTTAGTGAATAGTAAAATACGATGATTAACAATATATATATATATTATAATCTAAATAAACTATTCACTGAGTCATAACTGATGTAAGCACCCAAATCTATAACTATCCTTAATTATTTTAATATATTTAGAGATAATTCTCAAACTATTCATAGTCTTGATCCAAAATAATAAACTAATAAATATAATATTGAGAAAACACCCCCTCTTCCACTATAAATACCACGCATCACACCCTCTTCTTCTCACACCTCTCAAGATTTGATTCTTTCCCAAATTCTACCCAATACACTTCCCTACCCATTACCCACTTACATGAGCTCTTAGTCTCATAAAAATACCAAAACCTCTTCCCAAAGGAGGATCTCAAGAATGAGAGATTTAAGAGGTAAAATACTCTTCCTTTTTCTTTTAAATTCCTTTTCAATTTCACCTATTTTCTTTTTCTATCCTCACCTGCATTATTAAAAATGGAATTATAACTTCAGTGACTTACATATACTATAATTATATCATGTTAATGGAAGATACATCATTAAAATCTACTCTCTCACTCTTTTATTATAAAAATGAAATCGTCGCCCGTGATTTGTCAATTTACCAACATCATAGGCGATGCATTTTCATTTTCATTAAACATATTCAAGGATGTTAATAAAACCATTAAATGGTTTAAAAAAATATTTTAATATTTATGATAAACCCCCCTTCATGTTCTGTAACTAAAATTTATACATAATAATAAATGATAAAACAAAATGACTTCGTTGTGATCGAAAAAACTCCAAATTAACCTAAAACACTCATAATTAACTTTTATCTAATGATTCATCCTCATGGTATATAAAAAAATCATAATAATATCATTTAAAATTATATAATATCATTTATGACATATAATATCAATTCTTTACTTTTACTCACATGTCATATGAACTTCAATTCAAGTATACAAGTGAATCGATCGTGAAAACTATGAAAACACTCCCAAGGGACGAAATTAAACTCTATAACTCATCCAAAGGACCATAAAAGAAATTAATAAAACCACAATGAATTATATTAATGTATAAAATGTTCTATAATTGTTAATTAATTAATCTAATGTGATTATACAAAACATTAAAGTGAAGAATGCATTCAGACATAAGGTAAGGGTAAATTCTTGAACCCGACTCTCTTTCTTTAGGTTTTTTCCCTCTTTCACATGATTTTCAGTATGTATATTCCTTAAATATCATTTCTTCATAACTATATTAACTTTTATGTGATATAAATTTTTCTACTTGAATTTATGACAAACTCAATGTTTTTCAAAATAACTCTTCTTTCAAAAAAAACACACCTTTTACTTCTCGATATTGTTTCTTCTTCACTCAAGGGTGATGATTCAAGTATGTTATTCCCTCTTTAATTTGGGAACCCAAATTTTATAAATTTATTATTATTAAATTAAACCCATTACTTTCCATGGGTTATTTTATGTCCAATGTTGATATATTTTCTATGTGACATGCATGATAATGTAAATATTATGATGTGATAGATGCGCTCAAAAATATATAGTGCAAAGTAAATGATAAGATGTGACGGGTGCACTCAGAATTAAATAGTGCTCTAATTCATTGGGTAATGTGATGTATCACATGAGTAAATTCAAGTATGCATGAACATTATGCTAGTTTTGTTCACAACTATGTGTGGTAGTTGACCACTAAGACATGATGTTTCATTTTTATGAATTTCCACATTCCATGCCTTTTCGTAATGCTTACTCTCATAATTATGATCCTATGTCTATCTTATGATTATTATCACCCCATGTTATATTGTTTCATGTCCTTATCTATCCTCTTACTGGGATTCTAGCTCACCCCTTTTTTATGTATATCCTCAGGTGATTACATGTACTAAGGAGAATTCAAGGGCCAAGAAGAAGCTAGAGAAGAAGGAATTAAATAAATGTTTTTGTTTTATTTTTTAAATGTTATGTATGGTATTAATTTTCCCAAGACACTAAACCTTTGGATCCTTATTGGGTAATGATGTAATGATCATGCATTTAAGTACTTATATACGCCATGATTTTGATGAGAAACATGCTATTTATTCTCCATGGGTTATTAATGAAATGATTGATTATGATTTATGTGGATCATATTAATTAATACATATGAAGGGTTCTCCATAATAATGCTCCAATTTATTCGGTAAAGAATTTAATCTCTAGAGATGACTTGTATTACGATACCTTGGTGAATAACCTTGGTAATTTTCAATTATGACACATTTGTGACAAACCTTGGAGATATTCTTATGAATGTATCATTTAAATGTTGTAGCCACATTTCCATGTTGTGATTCATGTTATTTTTACTATGATATGCATCATTTTCCCTTACTCATTCTATAATTATATTCCCCATGTTCTTATTGATATTCCTCATGATCACATGTAAAATGTTTCCTTTTTTATCCCCTTACTAGGACCCATGCTCACACCTTTACTTTGATGTATGCCCCGAGGTTATGATATTTAGTAAATATAACTTAGGTTGAACCCATAAAGAATCCTTTCAAGTGGATTGGAATAATATTTTATTTTTTCATGTATTATGTTCTATATTTCCAAGAATCTAAACTTTAAAAGATCCTCTGTTTTATACCATTTAATAAAAAGCTTATGTAATAATAAGGAAGGATGACATATTTAATCCCTTGTAATCTACCTCCATGGATGTATATAAAGAATAATTATTTCATTATTTTGATGATTATTCCTAGAAATAAAATTCCTAGAAATTACATTGATGTATACCATCAACCTCTAATCAAATAATTGCGAGAATTATGGGATGATGACATGGAAACATATTATTCTTCAATGAGAAACCTATTCACAATGAATACTGCTTTAATGTGCATTTTTTTTTGAATTTACTAGGCTAGAAAATTTATCTGGTTGGAACACTCATACTGGTTTGGGTTATCCAGTTTGTATTTTTTGATTTTGAACCTCAATTATTACCTAATAGTAGAAAATGGTTTTTTATGTGTCATCATCAATTTCTTGATGATTCTCATAAATTAAAGTTTAAAAAGACACAATTCAATGGAGATATTGAATTGATAAAGCCACCAAATTTGTTATCTGGTTCAGAAATCTTTTGAAAAATAATGAATGTCACTAAAGAATTTGGAAAAACATGATCAGTTTGATGAAGGGGGAGAAAGGGTATGAGATACAATATATGAAGAAACTGGAACACAATAATAGAAGAAAAAGTGTACATTTTTTCAAAATTTCTTATTGGCAGTTTAAATTGATATGTCATAATCTTGACACATTTCATATTGAGAAGAATGTCTATGAAAATGTAATTTTTACATTGCTTAATGAGCAGGATAAATTGAAGGATCACTTTAATGATCATAAATATTTAGATTCAATGAATATAAATCATGGTATGTGGTAAAATGAAAATTTCAAGTATCCTTTGACTATTTTTACAATAAAAAATCGTGATAAATACATATTCCTTAAAACTTTAAAGAATGTAAAAGTGCCAGATGGATATTCAAGTAACATATCATGGTGTGTTGACTTTAAACTTCAAAAGTTACATGGATTGAAAATTCATGAATCATGTATTCTGATGGATCAGTTTTTTCTATTGTCATTTCATAATATATTGCCTGAAATAGTAATTTCCATTCTAGTTGAGTTGTGTTTCTCATTTTTTCAAAGATCTTAGTGGAAAAAACTCTAAATCCAACTGAGATTGATAAACTTCAAGAAAGAATTGTATTGAAAAATTTTAATTTGGAGATTTTATTTCTCGTTAATTCTCTATAGTCATGATTCATTTGATAGTTCATTTGGTTGAAGAAGCTAAACTTGGTGAACTGGTACATTATCTATGTATGTATCCAATTAAGAGGTACATTGATATTATTTTTATTTTCATTGGTGAATTTAATTTTATCAAATCATTGTGTAACATTTTTTAATATGTTTCTTATTTTTTCACCTGGTTCTCAGGTCTTTTGAAATCATATTTGAGGAATAAAGCTCAAATATAATGCACTGTTACTAAACGTTACATAGATAAAGAGTGATTGACCATCTATTTTAGATATTTGGATGGTATTGAGACTAGATTCAATCGTGTTGGACTTGTTGACAACTTATCCACTAATTCTCATTCTGAAAAACCAGTCATCGGTATTTCCAACTATTGGACGACCAATTGAAAAGGGGTCAAGTTTTACTCTGAATTAATTGGAGTTACTACAAGCACGTACATATGTGCTGCTCAATGGTCTTATTTTGGATATATTTATTAAATAATTTTGATTGAAAACAAAGAGGTGTGTAACACCCCGAGATTTTATGAAAAATATTCTTTTTAATTTCACTAATGTCTTGTGTTGTACGCTACACCAAAAAAAAAGAGCTTGCACAACACGCATCCTTGACTTGCCTTGCATTACACGCAATCGCAACCTTCCTCGATAGCGTGTGTGGTACGCAATACTGAGTTTCACTAAACAACGATGTGCTATTAAAATATTATTAAAACTAGCCATTATGAATAGTAATAACCACTTTTTAAAATTCTGTAAATCTTATTTTCCAAAATGAACTTCATTCTTGGATTCGGAGTATCGAATTTAGCCTAAGGTGAAATTTTGGTACTTTTCGGATAACTTTCATATTCTGATGAATAGTGAAAATTACTAAATTATAATTAAAAACAACTTTTTTAATCGAAATAATTAATAGTGATAAATTATTAATTTGAGTGGTTTTAAAGTATATTTAGAATATATTTTTACAATTTAATACAATGTTGGTCATTGGTTGTAATTTCACATTTAAACCAGACATAATCAAGTGTCAATCTTTTGATATATATTATTTCCTAAAAACACGCTATTTATTTTAACAGCGGGATTTAATTATAAAATTAATTAATGCAACTTCTATGTTATGAATTTGGTAAAATAGATTTCATTTTTGAATTCAGAATATGAAATATAGCTTAGGATGAAATTTTGGCATTGTTCTGAAAAACATCAATTTTTGATGAATAGTGAAACTACTAAGTGGTAGGTTAAAAACTGAATTTTTGCATAAAACTTAATTTTACCGCTTCTGTGAATGGAATTTCGAAAATCCGAGAGACACGGTTAATATCAAGTACTAAAATGTGGTTCAATGAGATGAAAATAATTTTTTGGTGAATAGTAACTTTTTACTTTTTTTACCACGGTTAATAGTAAATAGGGTAACTAAGGGTAAATATGATATTAATATTACCCTAACACATGTCCTAATTCTATTGGACAAGTGTAATTCAACCAAAAACAATCTTAGGAATAAAATATGACCATTTAGGCCCACATGGATTAGATTAGGACATTTATTAATAATTTATTTAAAGAAGGGTTAAAATAGTTAAAATCAAAGTTTAATAAGTAAATAATTTTTAATATGGGGTTATACATAAGATAAATTCGACTATAAATATTCATTAGAAAGCTAAAAAGCTTTCCTACATTATGGTATTTTATTTGTAATTTTTAGACATCAAATAATTTAATTTATTTATGACACAACGATGATGCAGTAATTATCTTATTAATGAAATATTGACATAATTGATAATATAAACACCAAAATAAATGTAATTTGAGAATTTTTATGAATTCCACTAATTTTATAGGTTACTATGATATATTAATGTTGGTTTAATCAACTTGGTTCTAAAATTTAATTCTGTTATGACTTTCACAAAAATCATATATCAAATAGTGTCAAAATTGACACAAAATAGTTTTTAAATCAAATATTATATTATTAATTGTTATTTTATTCTTAAAAAATCTAAGGTTCGGCCAAATGACTTAGATAAGGATATATATATTAATAATAAACAATTTGGGGTTCGTTTGGCATGTTATAGTAAGTGTATTAACCATATAGTGAAAGAAAACAAAAAGACACGGTAAAAGTCAAATTATTTAACTTAGAGTTAAATCTAATTGATAAGGTTTAAAATAAGATCCAAACATGTCTAAATTTGATTGGATGATGAGATTACAACTCTATCTCATCTAAGCTTCGAATATGAGTCATTTTTGGAGGTTTTTAAGTGGGGTTAGATTTATTATAAATTAATATTTTTTAAGAATTCCTAAGGTGCCCCTCTCCTCCCCTATAAAAGGACACCTCCTCCCCCTCCTCCTCACACCAATTTGAGCACTCAAGCTCGGCCAACCCCTGCCAATTTCTCCTCTCCACTTCCCTAGAAACATCCTAGAGGTTCTGGTCTTCCTTCAAGACCAATTTTAGTGCCCTAAGAGGAGGTCTCAAAGAGGCACTTCAAAGAAGAGGTAATTACCGTTACCGGTTCTTTCATCTTTATTTCTTCTTCCACTTCTTCTTCTTAGGTTGTTTCATTATGAAGTAATAACATCAGTATCACTCATATACTGATATGTTATTATAAGTATGAAACAACCCTATTTCACCATCTATCCATCCTACGGAAAAAGAAATCACCGCGCGTGCGTACGTACGGAATACCGTCTCCACGCCGTGGTGTAATCTATTTTCCACCACCACCTTACATGGATGGGTATAATGGTGTAAAGAATAACTATACATAGTTATTAAAACATCATATTTATTCTGATATATTATATAATCCACTCCAATTCAATTCAATATTTATAGAAATGATATCATCGCTCGTGCGTACGTACGGACTACCGTCTCCACGACGCGATGAGATTCATTCTCCATGTTAACAATTTAAGAATGATTATAATGTATATATAAGAAATAATAATGAAATATATGACATTATAAAGCTACTGGATTTATATATATATATACATATGTATGTCATCTACTTACTTCCATTTCAAGACAATAAGGAAAGGAAAACAGCGTTCATGCGTACGTACGGACTACCGTCTCCATGAACGGTGTTTTTCATTTTATTTATCTACCTATTATATATATATATATACTGAATATATATGATATATAAATCATATTTTATATTCTGGAAGTAAGTAAATCATGATATAATTAATAATGATGTCAAGAACAACAAGTCAAAACACCTACGATAAATGAAACGATTTTACCCAAAACGCTTCTTTAACATGGAATTTACAAAAGAACGGGTAATATAATGTCATAAGTGAACCATATATGATATCATAACAATGAATATGATTCTGTAATAAGTCAATAACATGATTTAAATCATTATACAGGAGGTTTGGACACTTACAAAGCAAGTCGGACATAAGGTAAGGGAAAATATCACAATCTCATTTTTATTCGAGATTGTTTATTCGTAAGTATTTACTGGGGTGTATTTTATCATCCACATACATGTTCCCTCAATATGTAATATTGTTTCCATCCACTTGAAATAGTTTAAATCCAATTTTACCCTTAGGTGAGTTTTTAGTAAAGAATATGAAAGGAATCTTTTGTCGTTTTTCCGTACGAGGTACTTTTTGACTTTTCCGACAAAAGTACGAAGAATGTTTTTTTTAACTTATACGGCACGAACAGATTTTTACGGTTTTATAAAGCCTTATTTTCATGAACCTTCTTCCAAAATATTTCATGACTATTTTTAATAAAATCTCTTTCTTTTAAAATTGTATGATGTTTTGTGAAAAGAAATTGATTTTGAAGAAGAAAGGATATTTTCCTCAAGAATTCATTTCAAGTGTTTTATCAAAATTATTTTCCATCTAAGATAATAAAGGGTTCTGTTTCTATCCATATTTTTACATTGATTTGACTATGTTGTGATGGAATTATGTTTATGAATTCCTTTATCTTATATGAATGGTTTTATGATGTCATGTTGTTTAAGAATCCCATTTTTATTACATGGGTTATGCAATGATGTTTGATTTATGATTTTGTGGCACACATAAGAATGGTATCATTATGAGATGGGTGGGACCTATATCTCCCTCTAATGCATTGGGTAAAGATTTCATATCTCATGAGATAGACATGGCTGGAATGGTAGGTTATACCGGTTCAGTGAAACAGGACTGAAACGAGGATTACTCGATTCAGAAAGGGACTTTGTCCACTAAGATAGTCTTGGCAATGAGTCTTGACTAACAAGAAATGATTCTCTATGATTATGTGTGTATGCCACAATGAGTAGTGTTTTAAGTAAGGGTTTCATTTTCACTACTATGATTTATCCCATGTTATGAAATTATGCTCTCTTTTGCAGGTTAAGATTTCCAAAAATGTTATGTTCTTATGAAAATTATGTGATTGATATTTCCTTTGTTTACCCTTACTGAGCATTTGAGCTCACCCTTTTATGTTTTCTTTTCCCCAGGATATAAAGAAAGGTTTTAGGTAAAAAAAAAGGGGAAGATCTTTATGGGAGATATTGAAGAACTTTCACCACGATTAGAAGATTACGTTCCGAGTTTCCAAAGACACTAAACTATTACGATCCTTTAGTGTGTGTTTTTGTTATGTACTAAGTATTCCGCAAATGTAATGTAATGTCCATGTACGTCAGGCTACGGGTCTCTACAAGGTGACTAAGGGGTTGAGCTCGAAATGAGATGGAATTAACAAAATCTCTTAATAAGGATATTGTTGATATGATTTCTCATTGTGTATGTATATACTCGTATTCATATTATTGATATGTAGTTATTTTGTTTAGGTTAAAAGTAATACCTTATATCTTCTTGTATAGATAATGAATGTTGAGAATCGAGTTGAAATATCAAATGATTTAATGTTTTTGGCTCGAGGTCCTCTAATGAAATCTAAGAGATTCGATGCCTTCAATATTCATGGCTTTAGGTTTTGTATAATTTATCATGAAGAAGACTTGAAAATGAAAAATAGTGGTACATTTACACATGCAGAGGTGGGATACATTGGAAAGATGAATGATATAATTGGATTAAACTATCATATTCAGCTTTCAATTGTCTTGTTAAAATTCAAGTGGGCCAACATTGATAGGGGTATAATGAAATATTTGTTACATTTTACTTCTATCAACTTCTCTCGCTTGATCCATACCGGTGAGCGTACAGAGAATAATCCATTCATCTTGGATTCATAAGCGAATATGGTTTATTATGTGGATGATGAAATTATTGAAGGTTGGAGTATTGTTGTACACTTAAAGAAAAGATACATATATGATATGGGTGATGAAGATAAATTGGTAATTTTTTATAGTGAACCTCATCAACCACAAAACATTGAAAAAAAAAATCTTGAAAATATCGATATAATAGAACTTATAAGTGTCACGACCCATCCCCCGGGGCCCGTTCCATGACTACCCTAAGCCCGCCTTCTATAGGACAGGGGCTGGCGACTAGCATCAAAGGCGTAATTCCCTAAATCTGGGAAGGCATTGCCTTTATAACTAGAAACACCACACAACAGAGCTCACAGCTGGATACAAACACAAAGTAAAATTGTATAAAAAGAGAGTGCTAAAAAGTAAAGGGGCGGGAAATACAAGCCCAACTGTAAAGTACAAATACAACTGAAAAGGAAAAAACATCTGAAAGGTTAAAAGAAACTCCTGGATCGTCCACCACAGATCCTATCGGAACGGAAGGTACAGATAGTCTCCTCAGCACTCCCCATCTGTCAGTCTCCTCCATGTACCGATATGTCGTATGGTCCACCTCTAGGTACCGTCCATTCCTAGTACACTCATCCTCGGTCAGTACTGTCTATCATCTGAATCCAACACAACGAGGTGCGGGCATAGCCCGTGTAGGGGTGAGTATAATGATACTCAGTAGGGACCCCGAGACCCTCAAGGTCTCACAAAATCGAACAAGGATAAACCACAAAGTATGAGATCAACAGATAACCCCACTTAGGTATATGCCCATACGTATACCTAAGTTATCAAGTAATACATCTCAATCATGAGGAAAACACAAAGTTACTGACTCAGCTCACATAGGTATACAACTTATGTAGAGAGATAGAGATGATCAGATGTAGCCACTGAATCATATATTCTATCAAACCCACATAGGATCCAGGAACAGAAATCAGAACTGTCGAACCCACACGGGATCCAGGAACAGTAAACGGAGCTGTTGAACCCACACAGGATCTAGGAACAGTCGTCAAAGCTATTGAACCCACGCAGGATCTAGGAAGAGTCGTCAGTTCTATCGAACCCACAAAGGATCCAGGAACATTCTTTAGTACTGTCGAACCCACACAAGATCCATGAACAGTCGTTAGTGCGCAGCCAGCCACAGGGTTCTGCACAAAGCATGCTTGATTCCGGGAGGGTCCACTCCTAAATCAAAGTTTCGATACATCAACTACCACGAAGTCCCAAGTTTATGTATCCAAAAGATCTATCTTTCCATAAGGAGCTCAATGCGACAGACGGTGCACCAATCGAATGCCTGGTCTGAGAGTTATTGGCATTTCTGTTTCGAGGGCTCGGTTGGATTTACACTCGATCCAACTTGGCCATACCCCAATTATTTCCAAACCACGAGTGAGGTATACCAAAAGAAGTGTCTCCTTCCAAGGTTTCCGTCGCCAAAGACGCTTCGTCAATCAGGCGCCCATAGCTAAAGTTACGGGAAAACGAGTGGAAACTGGTCAAACAGGTCTGGGTCCGGTCTGGCCCAGTCAGACCGACCCGGCCCGACCTGGGTCCGGACTGGGGTCCGACCCCGTCCGTGGGTCCAACCCGGTCTGTGGGTCTGACCCGGTCCATGGGGGCGGCTCGGCCCGCATTGGGTCTGGCCTGCGTTGGGTCCGGCCCGTGCGGCTGGCAGCCCGCACGGCTGGCGGCCCGTTGGGTCCGCCCTAGCTACGTCCAGGGGGGAGGTCGTGCCCCCTGGCAAACTCAAACGGATTATCTGTTCACGTGGAAGTCAACTGGTGCCACGTGGCGCCGGCCTGGGTCACGCGGGACCCAGTGACGGGTCCCGCTCCTCCCAACTAGATGAGCGACCCGCCACCTCCAGTGACCTGATGGCTTGGGCCACCGGTCTTCCTCGCGGCTGGCCTTGCGCCGGCCGCCACTGCACCACTCCGGCCAGGGGTCGTGGGCCCCTTTTTCTCCACCGCACAGCTCAGTTGCACTGCGCCTTCTCCGGTGACCCGGCAGCTCGGGCCACTTGTTTTCTTCGCGGCCGGCTTGCACCACCGCAGCCCGTCGGCCACAGGTTCCTCCTCCGGCAGCGCGGTTGTGCCATGACCGTCACGCGGTGACGTTCTTCGTTCCATCCATCAGCGAACTTTCTGTGGGTCACCGGATGAGTTCTGATGGCCTGATTCTCATTCCGGAAGTAGTCGCGCACTCCTCAGGACGTCACCTTCAATCCCTAACCATTTTTGACGAGTAACTCTCATCCCAGACTCATGCCACATTTAGCGTTAAATTCCGTAGAGAAGGTGGAGGGGTCGGGCTGTGTTTGTTCGTCCCGTGCCCTCCGCGTTAGGGTGATATCAAGCAGCTTCAAATTATAATCCTCGACGGAAAATGAATATCATGCAACAATTAACAAAAATTGAACCCCTACCTTTGTTCGTTGATCCTTGACGAAGTTGCGAAAAGGAAGACTTCGATTCGTAGTAGAAGAACGCGTCCTATGTCGAAGGAGGTTCTGAGGAAGGAAGTTGAAGTTGAGGTCGAGGTCGAGGTTCTTCGTCAGTTGGAGCGTTCTTCGTCGGGAGATTTCTCCCAAGTTCTCTCCTCTTCCAAGCTCCACCAAAAGACAAATACCAACCAAAATAATAGATTATCCTTATCTATTATTTAATCATTGGCACATAATTCAAAAATATTCAAATTAACTAATTAATGTGCTCAATTAATTAATTGAGAGGATTTGACTCCATAAAGTGGGGAGCTCAAGAGGTTTCTCCCCGCTTAATGGGGAGTTCAAGAGGTTTTAACCTTGGGTGGTCCCCACTATATTAAATATGAAGAGGAGGTTAGGTTCAGGTGGGCCCTACATCCATAACCTCTCATTGGATGTTAAGGTGTGGTGGTCCCCACCTCCAACCTCCACATGGAGGTTTTAACCAACTAATAAAAATAAATTTTACACAACCTTATTTTTATTTAATTCATTCACAAAAAACCCAAAAACTAACTTTTATTTCCGACCATCTGTCATCGAGGTGAAAGTCTACTTAAGCGAATACCGGCGCTGCGAGTTAAATGGTGCCCACAGATTTCAATTCCGAGCATCGGTTCAAAAGTTATAATAATCTGCTCATACATTTACTAAACATACCCGAACAAAACTTTATAAATTGATTCCGGACACACCGGGCCTCAGAATCATGCGTCGTAAATTTTTGCGGACTCATAAAATTCCTATGTATTTAAAAAAAATCTATGGAAATTTCAGGTCTTTATATTCTCCCCACATCATGTCTTTACATCCCCGTAATCTACAACTCGAACTAAGGGAATAAATTGGGGTACCAAGCATGAATCTAAGCCTCCCACTCCCATGTTCCCTCCTAGAGGTTCTCGTGCTGCCAACAAATGCGCATCAGAGGAATCGACCGTCCACGAAAGACCCACTCTTTTCAATCCGCAATATCTACTAGAACCTCTGTAAAAGTCGCCACATTATCGACGTCCACCTCCCCATGGTCGATGATGTGAGAAGGTTCGTGCACGTATCTCCTCAGTAGGGATACGTGGAAGACATCGTGCACCCGGTGCAATAGAGGTGGAATAGCTAAGCGGTATACCACCTCACCAACTATATTGAGGACCTAAAAAGGTCCAATTAAACGTGGAGATAACTTTTCGCCTCGGCCAAATCTCCATAATCCTCATCGCGGTGAGACCCGTACAAAGACGTGGTCGCCATCCTCAGACTCTAGAGGTATCTGTCTCCTATCAGGATACGACTTCTGTCTTCTCTGTGCAGTCTTCATCCGCTCCTGGATGATCTGCACCTTCTTTGTGGTATCTCATACCATCTCTCATCCCACTAGTGCTGACTCCCCAGGGTCAGTCCATCACAAGGGTGATCTGCAAGGTCGCCTTTATAACTCCTCAAAAGGTGTCATCCCTATGGTGGAGTGATAGATTTTGTTGTATGAAAACTCCACTAAATGTAAGTGATCCTCCCGGATACGACTTAAGTCAAGGAAATAAGCACGCAGCATGTCCTCGAGGGTCTAAATGGTCCACTCAGTCTGACCATCCGTCTGAGGATGGAAGGCGGTGCTTAGATGAAGCTGCATCCTGAAAGCCTCCTGCAATCCCTTCCATAGCCGGGAAGTAAACCGTGTGTCACGATCGGAGACAATCGTCGAGGGTACTCCATGTAGCTGCGCAATCTCCTACACAGAGAGGCGTCCCAAGCTCTCTACATAACCCTACTCTCTGATAGGTATGAAGTGGGCCGACTTGGTGAGTCAGTCAACGATCACCCAAATTGAGTCATGACCCCTAGATGTACATGGAAGTCCTATCACAAAGTCCATGAATATCTCATAAAACTTCCACTCTATGACCTCTAAAGGCTGAACCAAGCATGCTGGTACCTGGTGCTCTGCCTTCACTTGCTAACAAGTGAGGCACTGAGAGACAAACTCTGCTACTGCCTTCTTCATACCTGGCCACCAGTGCTGTCACCAGAGATCCTGGTACATCTTTTCCACTCCTGGATGTACCGCTAGAGGGGATGTGTGAAATGTAAGGGTTGGTGTCCTAAGAACCAACTTTTTTGTACATTTATTACATGAATGTACTCTTATTATATATTGTTCATTATTTTTCATGACTATAATATAATAATGTCCTGGAATATTTATTGTATTAATAAGGTCATGGTAGATCCCCTCTATGATAAGAACCTTGAAATTCTATAAAAATATTCTTAAATAAAGTTATACGGTTGGATGAAATACTATGATAGGACACATAGTATATAGACCGTTATGTGCAAGTACTCGTAAGAAGACGAGACGCTCTCTCATGGAGTTCACACTTGGTAATCTCCAAGATGGGAGATTATGAGAATAGATCCACCAGAATTAATTATGAATGTCTTGGTGTCATCGGATATTACTATCTGTGAGCATGTGTAATGATCCTTAGAATGGAATATTATCATTAATTCATGTCATGACTCGCACACTTAGATTTGCTGATGAAAACTGTCATGTAGACAGTTGGCAGTAAGTAGGGTATGTTGGGTGCGTCACGAATGACATGTTGTTAATGGATAAGTCAAGGAAGGATTTTTTCCTTCCATTTATGGAAGTTGATATCTCGGCCCTTTGATTGAAATAGAACTGTCGCATGAAATTCCATGGCCATAGTGAAACGACGAGTTTATTTCAGGTAGTCAAAGAACGACGGATCAAGCATATAGGTTTATGACACTTCCATGAAACCTGCTTGATGAGATATTGAGACAAAGGGATTAAATTACACAGTAAACATTCGTATGAGGTGAAATGTCAATGCGGCGTCAACTTCTTTCTCTTGGGTTCCTTGACCCGTTGCTAGATAGTAATCTTGGACTTTGGGTAACCCCGCCTAATGCCAACGAGAAAGAGGCCTAGAGGGTCAAACACTAAGTGTATCCAAGTATCTCAAGTAGAATAAAGATTATTCCCATACGTGTTTAATAATTATTCAAGGAAGCCTAAATTGTTTTAATGATGGAGGAAGAAAGAAATGAAAAACAAGATATACACACCGTGTATTAATGATTACACTCCATATAGTTTTTTATGGAAAACAAGTACACGTCGTGTATTAATGATTACACACTGTGTAGTTTTATGGAAAACAAGTACACACCGTGTATTAATGACTACACGTAGTGTAGTTTTCCAGTCAGGATTTTGAGGATATAATATTGTTTTATTAAATGATATTTATTATAATCAGTGTGGGCACATGTAAAGGAATTAATTATTTGACATGAGGGTTTTCAATAAGAGTCAATGAAATAAATAAAACGCATAACGCGTTTATTTATTGTCATAACTCGACAACCTCAAACCTGATTATAAATATCCTCACAACCCCAACTCTTTTCCTACACCAAAGAGAATCATTGTGGACAAAAATTCTGGAGAATTATTTCAAGGCTGAAAGAACCTATTCCTCTAAGAACGCTCTCAAGACCGAGAGAGATCCTCTTCTATTGGATCAAGACAATCTAAGGCGGACAACGCAAGAAAAGGTTTCTCCATGCTAGCACCTGGAGACTCCTTTGGCAACGTCTAGAGATACAAGGTGCACGTGTGGATCACCGCTAGAGGAAGTCTACCCTTGGCTTCTGCGACGTAACGATGTATCACATCAGAACATGATTAGAAATATCAACAAAGAAAGAACACCAAAAGGTACTTATTTTAAATTGATTAAATTAATTATAATAAACTTGTAACGATCCTACTTTGTGGTTCTGAGACTTTCCTTTTCTTTGTCTATTTCTATGATTCGATCCGTGGAGACTGGTGTTTATCGTCATATTGATCCTGGATTGATCATTGTTAATGACAAAAATCCAAGTGGACACATCCACCCACGCGTTTCCGCTGCGCCTGGAACCTTCAAATGGTATCAAAGGTAGGTTACAACATTTATTATAGTTATTTAATTTTTTTTTGATAATTTACGCATTTATATTTGATTCAATTCAAGATAAATTGTTCTATAAAACTGAATGAAGGAGATCTGTTCTTCCTCCTTCATTTCTTGATTCACATCATAGAAACGACCTTTTAATTTTTATTTTTATTAAATTAAAAATGAGGAACTCATCCGGAGGATCCTCTCTTTCTGTCCGTACAACACAATAATACACGATGTGTAGTGAAAACTACACGCCGTGTACTTAGGTTCAATGAACCGGTACTGGTCTGCCAAACCACGCCGTGTGAATTGAGTATGCCTAAGTATTTATTACCCCGTGTTGACCATAAATGAATGGCGGGTGGAACCGGAATACATGGCGTGTATGTTGAATCAACACGCCGTGTAGTCTGATCTGGCCCAAGTGAAACCGTGTACAATGAGAAGTCATGTTCTGCATACATGGTATTGCTAGGCCGGAAACCGCGTAACAAGGAAATACATGTCGTGTTAGATTAATATACACGCCAAGTACTCCAAAATTTCCAAAGTAAATAAAACACTCTAAAGCACCCGACGTGTACTTTGGATAATGGGTGAAAAGAAATACACGCCGTGTAAATATAAACTACACACCGTGTACTTTCCAGAAATGGAATTTCTCTAGGTTTCCTCCAAAAGTACAAAGACCTGTATAAGGGATATGGATGAGAAGAATCTCAAGGAAACTTGGAAAGAAATTTAAGATAAAGAATTTATTAATTATAAGATCATAATTAATTAATTTCAAGTGCGACTTATCTTAAATAATAGAGCGATTAAAAGAATTTTAATTCTAAATATGTGTAAATGTTATTGTATGCTATGGATGGTCATGATCTAGACCAAAGACCATTTTTATGTGTGTATGGTTTCATTTAAATTTGTTTAATTTAAATCCATTGGGCTGCGAGCCTTCTTCCAATAAAATGTAGGGCCTTCATGTCCATGGTTTCTTTAATGTAAACCCCATGTAATGGAGGATCTCCCAAGTCAGAGGAGATGGTTCAAAATCCTAAGCTGCGGTGAAACCAACCCAAGAAGATGCAAAGGTGTACAGGTGGGAGCTGAAAAACATGAACCATCGGTTCAAGGTGTTTTTACCTAGGTCAGGGTTAGCTTATCAAACCGCTAGATAAGCTAACCAATAAAATTTCATGATCATGCCATCTTATTTTATTTCTGTCTAATTGCATGGTTTATTTATTATGTATGTGTTGTCATGATCACATAGTTAATAAAATGAACATGCATGCAAAGATGGAATAAAATAAAAACCGGACTATGCGTAAACATTATTGGAATATGGTTAATCACTTAAGAAAGCATCACTTAATATTAAAAAGCATGTGATATTGAAAAACTACGCATAAAGGATTAAAATCCCTCAATACCATATTAATCCAGACCAAGCCTTCTGTTACTTGATTAAGGGAAAGACTCAATAAAACTATGTGTTTGACCAACCCTTTTTGGGACACTTACTTTTATAAAGGAATCCCTTATGAAAGGTTTCAGGTTGACTTAACCATATTACATAAAGAGAAGTATCCCTTGCTAGACTTGATGTAATATTGGAGGCAAGAGTTGAGGAAATCCAAGTCAGGATTTCAGGATTGGGGAGTCCACTAAACAGATCAAGGAATTGTAAGCTCACAGTTGGAAAAGATCTGCCTACCTAAATACCTTAAAATATCTCAACCAACCCTTGTTGGGGTTATGCGAAGGGGAATACGGATCCTTGCAACTAGAATGTCAAAGAAACTGGACATTCCGAGTTCAATGGTGAGGGCCATTGGGACTTGATAAAATAGTGGGAGACTTAATAAAATTTATTATTTCTCATAAAATGTAATCAAGAAAGTACTGATAAATATGCTCTTTTAATTTGTAGAATTGAAATGAAAAACTCGTCAACCACATTTTCTCTGCGATCAATTATGGATAAAGACAATATCTTCACCGGCGGTAACTTTCAGGAATGTTTTAGGCACCTTCGGGTTATCCTACGCCATGAACAAAAGTTTTATGTGCTCGAGTCCTCACTTCCTGATTCGCCCGCCCCAAGGGACAAGTGATGAAAATTTTATGGTCTATGATCAACATTTGAACGATGCACTCGATGTTCAATGTTTGATGCTATCATAAATTTCTAGTGAGCTCATGAAGTCTCATGAAGATATGGATGCCTATAGCATGCTCGAGCACCTCTGTGGTCTATACTAGGAGAGAGCAAGACAGGAAAGGTTTGAGATATCCAAGGCTCTATTCCAAAGAAAGCTTGGAGAGGGTTCCCCAGCTGGGACTCATGTATTCAAGATCATTGGCTACATTGAGCTCTTGGAGGTTCTAGGTTTTAAACTCCCCGAAGAACTGGGTACTGATCTCATTCTTTCATCACTCCCCCAGAGCTTCTCTAAATTTATTGTGAACTTCAACATGAACTATATTGAGAAGTCTCTGTCTGATCTTCTTATCCTCATTCACCAAGTGGACAATTACATGAAGACTACAAAACCTTCTATCCTTATGGTGAATAAAAGGAAAGGGAAGTCGAAGATCTTTAAGCCCAAATCTTCTTCAAGGCCTTCCAAGAAAAGGAAGATCAAAGGGGAGGCAAGGGAATAGGATGTTGTTTGTTTCGCATGTGGAAAGAAGGGACACTGGAAGAAAAATTGCACCCATCCAAGGAAGAAAGGGGAAGCTTCAGGTGCATTTGTCATTGAATGCAATATATCTGTTTCTACAAATTGGGTATTAGATACAGCTTGTGGTGATCACATATGTATTCAAATACAAGAACCAATTATATTCAGGAATATTGATTGAGGGGAGGTAGATCTATGAGCATCCAACGGAGCCAGACTTGTTGTTGTAGCAGTCGGGGACTACCAACTCACATTGCCTACTAGGATGGTCTTGGTTTTAAAAGGATGTTATTATGTACCCTCTATAACGAAAAACATTATTTAAGTATCCAAATTAGATATTGATGGATTCATCTTCAAGTTTGGAAATGAATGTTGCTACTTTTATAAAGATAGCATTTTTTTGGTAGGTCGCATTTATATAACGGCCTTTATGTGTTAGACTACACAAACCAAGTAATGGAAATCGATGACAAAGTAAATTCACATGACTCATACCACACCAAACTTTGGCATCACCGTCTAGGTTATGTCAATGGGAAATGTTTGACAAAATTACATCAAGATGGGTATTTAGATTCTTTCGAACTAAAACCACTTGGTGTATGTCAGGCGTGTCTACAAGGAAAAATGACCAAAGCCCCATTTAGGGGGAAAGGTTAAAGGGCTAAAGATATTATAGAATTAGTTCACACAGATGTGTGTGGACCATTTCCAGTTGAAGCAAGTGGTGGGTTCTCATACTTCATAACTTTTACTGATGATTTTAGTAGATATGGATATATTTACTTAATGACGTATAAATCAGATTCTTTTGATCGGTTCAAAGAATACAAGAATGAAGTTGAGAACCAGTTTGGTAAGAATATTAAGAAACTCCGCTCAGATAGAGGAGGAGAATATATTAATCAGGAATTCATTGATTTCTTACGGGAGTTTGGGATTCTATCTCAACTCACTCCTCCTTACACACCTCAGTGGAATGGTGTAAGTGAAAGGAGGAACTGCACCCTGTTGGACATGGTGAGATCAATGATGAGTCATGTGAGTCTTCCATTATCCTTTTGGGGATATTAATTACAAATAGAAACACACATACTAAACCAAGTACCAACTAAATTGAAAAATGGTATTCCATATGAGTTATAGAGTGGACGTAAAGCCATGTTATCGAATTCACATGTGTGGGGTAGAAAAGCATATGTTAAGGACTCTTCAGGTTACAAACTTGCACCCCGAGGCACAAAGTGTATCATTATAGGGTATCCCAAGGAAACAAGGGGATATTACCTATATAACCCATCAGACAAAAAAGTTTACAGTGGCAAGACACGCCATATTACTTGAGAGGGAGAACATATCCAAAGGAGATGGTGGTAATGAGATAGACTTCAATGAAGTCAAGGCTCAAGATATACAGGAGTTGGTACAAGAACAGATTCCACAAAGCCCTATGGAAGAACAATCTATTCCAGAGACACAAGGACTGTGTAGGAGCACGAGAGAGGTGAGAGAACCAGAACGATATGGTTTTCTTATCCCCGAGGATGGTGACTCATTATTGGTTGAAAATGATAATCCTCTTACCTATAAGGAAGTAGTTGAAGGCACAGATGTTTCCAAGTGGCAAGAGGCCATGAATTCTGAAATGGATTCCATATACCAAAACCAAGTTTAGATTTTGGTAAATCCTCCAGTTGATGTAAATCCTATTGGTAATAAATGGGTATTCAAGAAGAAACTGGACATGTAGGGGCAAGTCAGCACCTATAAGGCATAAATGGTTGCCAAAGGTTGTATACAGTGTCAAGGAATTGACTATGATGAAACCTTTTCACCGGTTGCGATGCTGAAATCCATCAGAATCCTATTGGTCATTGCCTCTTACCATGACTATGAAATTTAGAAAATGGATGTCAAAAAATAATTCCTTAATGGGAACCTCCAGGAAGATGTCTACATGACACAACCTGAAGGGTTTGTGACTCCAAAGGATGCCAACAAGGTATTCAAGTTGCAGAAATCCATTTATGGATAAAAGAAAACATCAAGGTCATGGAACATTCGTTTTGATGAACCCGTAACGGAATTTGGATTTGTTAAGAAATAATGTGAGCCTCGTGTCTACAAGAGGTTTAGTGTAAGTGCAATCATTTTCCGAATTGTATATGTTGATGACATATTACTAATTGGAAATGAAGTACCTGTCTAACAGTCAGTTATGGCATGGTTAGATAAATGCTTCTCCGTGAAAGACTTGGGTGAGGCAGCACATATTCTTGGGATCAAGATCCATCATGATAGATCCAAGAGAATGATGGGACTGAGTCAAAGTATATACACTGACACAATACTGAAGAGATTCAGCATGCAACCGTCTGAGAGGGTATTGTTTCCAGTGTCACATGGCATTCATCTTTCCAAGAAAATGTGTCCTTAGACACATGAGGAAAGAAACAAAATGGAAAGGATCCCTTACGCATCCGCGATTAGTTCAGTCATGTATGTTATGATATCTACAAGGCTAGATGTTTCTTACGCATTAAGTGCGGTAGGCAGATATCAAGCTGATCCAGGAGACTACCATTGGATGGCAGTCAAGACTATCCTTAAGTATCTGAGGCGTACTAAGGATATGTCCCTGGTTTATGGAGGATATGAGGGACTATTCATTAGAGGACATGTAGATGCTAGTTTCCAGACTGATCAAGATGACATAAAGTCATAGATTGGATACATATTCAGTTTGAATGGAAGTGCAGTGAGCTGGAAGAGATCAAAACAAAGTGTGGTGGCAGATTCTACAATGGAGTCCGAGTATATCGCAGCTTCTGAGGCATCTAAAGAAGCAGTATGAATGCGAAGTTTCTTCCAAGATATGGATGTAGTACCTAGCAGTAAAGATCCTATCACACTCTATTGTGATAATACTGCAGCGGTGGAACTTGAAAAAGAGCCAAGGTCACATCAGCAGACAAAGCACATACTTCGGAAGTATCATCTCTTGAGGGATTTTTCTCAGAGAGGTGAAGTTGCAGTGATTAGTATTTCCATGGAAGACAATGTGGTAGACCCCTTGACTAAATCCTTGACTCAGCAGAAACATGATCATCATGTGAGGTCAATCGGACTAAAAGTCTTAGGCAGTTGGCTCTAGTCCAAGTGGGAGTTTGTAATGGTTGGTGTCCTGAGAACCAATTGTTTTGTACTTTGATTACATGAATGTACTCTTATTATATATTGTTCATTTTTATGCATGACTATAATATAATAATGTCCTAGAATAGTTTTTGCATTAATAAGTTCATGGCAGATCCCCACTATGATGAGAAACTTGAAATTCTATAACAATATACTTAAATAAAGTTCTACAGTTGGATTACATACTATGATAGGGAACATAGTATACAGACTGTCATGTGTGAGGACTCGTAAGAAGACGAGTCTCTATCTCATGGAGTTCGCACTTGGTAATCTCCAAGATGGGAGATTATGAGAACAAACCCACAATAAGTAATTCTGAATGTCTTGGTGTCATCGGATATTACTATCTGTGAGTGTTTGTAATGGTCCTTAGAATGGAATATTATCATTAACTCATGTCATGACTCGCGCACTTAGATTTCCTGACAAAAACTGTCATGTAGACAGTTGGCGGGAAGTAGGGTATGTTGGGTGAATCATGAATGACATGTTGTTAATGGATAAGTCAAGGAAGGATTTGTCCCTTACATTTATGGAAGTTGATATCTCGGCCCTTTGATTGAAATAGAACTGTCGTAGGAAATTCCATAGCCATGGTGAAATGACGAGTTTATTTCAGGTATTCAAAGAACGACGGATCAAGCATATAGGTTTATGACACTTCCATGAAACCATCTTGATGAGATATTGAGACAAAGGGATTAAATTACATATTAAACGTTCGTATGAGGTGACATGATAATGCAACGTCAACTTCTTTCTCTTGGGTGCCTTGACCCATTTCTATACAGTAATCTTGGACTTTGGGCAAGCCCGCCTAATGCCAATGAAAAAGAGGCCTAGAGGGTCACACACTAACTATATCCAAGTATCTCAAGTAGAATAAATATTATTCTCGTATGTGGTTTAATAGTTATTCAAGGAATCCTAAATCATTTTAATGATGGAGGAAGAAGGAAATTAAAAACAAGATATACACGTCGTGTATTAATGATTACACGCCATTTAGTTTTTTATGTAAAATAAGTACACGTCGTGTATTAATGATTACACGCCATGTAGTTTTATGGAAAACAAGTACACACTGTGTATTAATGACTACACGCCGTGTAGTTTTCCAGTCAGGATTTTGAGGATATAATATAGTTTTCTTAAATGATATTTATTATAATCAGCATGGGCGCATGTCAAGAAATTAATTATTTGACATGGGGGTTTTCAATAAGAGTCAATGAAATAAATAAAATGTGTAACGCGTTTATTTATTGTCATAACTCTACAACCTCAAACCCGATGATAAATATCCTCACAACCCCAACTATTTTCTTACACCAAAGAGAATCGTTGTGCACAACAATTCTGGAGAATTCTTTCAAGGCCGAAAGAACCTCTTCCTCCAAGAAGGCTCTCAAGATCAATAGAGATCCTCTTCCATCGGATCAAGACAATCTAAGGCGGAAAACGCAAGCAATGGTTTCTCTACGCTAGCACCCGGAGACTCCTTTGGCGACATCAAGAGATACGAGGTGCATGTGTGGATCACATCTAGATGAAGTCTACCCTTGGCTTCTTTGACGCAACGACGTATCACATCGGAACGTGATCAGAAATATCAACAAAGAAAGAACACCAAAAGGTACTTCTTTTCAATTGATAAAATTGATTATAATCAACCTGTAATGATCCTAATTTGTGGTTCCGAGACTTTTCTTTTCATTTTCTATTTCTGTGATTCAATCTGTGGAGAATGGCGTTTATCATTGTATTGATCTCGGATTGATCATTGTTAATGAAAAAAATCCAAGTGGTCACATCCACCCATGCACTTCCGCTGCGCCCGAAACCTTCACATCGGAATGTACAGGTCTTTGTACTTTTGAAGGAAACTTGGTGAAATTCCATTTCTGGAATGTACATGGCGTTTAGTTTATATTTACATGGATTGTATTTCTTTTCACTATTTATCCAAAGTACACATTGAGGGATTTGGCGTGTTTTGTTTACTTTGGAAATTTTGGAGTACATGGCATGTAGATTAATCTAACATGGCGTATACTTCCTTGTTACACAGTTACTGGCCTGGCAATCCCGTGTACATGGACTACAGCTTCTCCTTGTACAAGGTTTCACTTGGGCCAGATCAGACTACACGGCGTGTTGATTCAACATACATGTTGTGTATTCTGATTCTAGACACCATTCATTTCTGGTCAACACGGGGTAATAAATACTTAGGCATACTCAATTCACACGGCGTGGTTTGGCAGACCAGTACCGGTTCATTAAACCTAAGTACACGGCGTGTAGTTTTCACTACACATCTTGTATTCTTGTGTTGTATGGACATAAATAGAGGCTCCTCCAGATGAGTTCCTCATTTTTTAATTTAATTAAAATTAAAATTAAAAGGTCCTTTCTATGATGTGAATCGAGAAATGAAGGAGGAAGAACAGATCTCGTTCATTCAGTTTTATAGAACGATTTATCCTAAATTGAATAAAATATAAATGCGTAAATTATCAACGAAAATTAAATATCTATAATCAATATTGTAACCTCCCTATGATACCATTTTAAGGTTCCAGGTGTAGCGGAAGAGTGTGGGTGGATGTGCCCACTTGGCTTTTTGTTATTAACAATGATCAATCCGGGATCAATACGACGATAAACGCCAGTCTCCACTGATCGGATCACAGAAATAGAAAAATAAATGGAAGGTCTCGTAACCACAAAGTAGAATATTTACAGGTTTATTATAATTAATTTAATCAATTGAAAATAAGTACATTTTGGTGTTCTTTCTTCATTGATATTTCTGATCATGTTTTGATGTGATACGTCATTGTGTCGCAGAAGCCAAGGGTAGAATTCCTCTAGTGGTGATCCACACGTGCACCTCGTATCTCTAGACGTCGCCAAAGGAGTCTTCGGGTGCTAGCATAGAGAAACCTTTGCTTGCGTTTTCCGCCTTATATAGTCTTAATCCGATGGAAGAGGATCTCTCTCGGTCTTGAGAACGTTCTTAGAGGAAGAGGTTCTTTCGGCCTTGAAATAATTCTCTAGAATTGTTTTTCACAACGATTCTCTTTGGTGTAGGAAAAGAGTTGGGTTGTGAGGATATTTATAATCGAGTTTGAGGTTGTAGAGTTATGACAATAAATAAACACATTATGCTTTTTTTTTATTTCATTGACTCTTATTGAAAACCCCCATGTCAAATAATTAACTCCTTGACATGCGCCCATGCTGATTATAATAAATATCATTTAATAAACCAATATTATATCATCAAATTCCTGACTGGAAAACTACACGGTGTATAGTCATTAATACACGGTGTGTACTTGTTTTCCATAAAACTACACCGAGTGTAATCATTAATTAATGGAATGTACTTGTTTTCCATAAAAAACTACATGGCGTGTAATCATTAATACATGGAGTGTATATCTTGTTTTTCATTTCCTTCTTCCTCCATCATTAAAACGATTTAGGATTCCTTGAATAATTATTAAACCACATACGGGAATAATATTTATTCTACTTGAGATACTTGGATACAATTAGTGTGTGACCCTCTAGGCCTCTTTCTCGTTGGCATTAGGCGGGCTTGCCCAAAGTCCAAGATTACTGTCTAGCAATGGGTCAAGGAACCCAAGAGAAAGAAGTTGACGCCACATTGACGTGACACCTCATATGAATGTTTACCATGTAATTTAATCCCTTTGTCTCAATATCTCATCAAGCATGTTTCATGGAAGTTTCATAAACCTATATACTTGATCTGTCGTTCTTTGACTACCTGAAATAAACTCTTCGTTTCACCATGGACATGGAATTTCATGCGATAGTTATATTTCAATAAAAGGGATGAGATATCAACTTCCATAAATGGAAGGGACAAATCCTTCCTCGACTTATCAATTAACAACATGTCATTCGTGATGCACCCAACATACCCTACTTCCCGTCAACTGTCTATGTGACGGTTTTCGTCAGCAAATATAAGTGCATGAGTCATGACATGAGTTAATGATAATCTCCCAGTCTAAGGACCATTACATAGGCTCACAGATAGTAATATCTGATAACACCAAGACATGCGGAATTACTATTGGCAGGTCTTTTCTCATAATCTCCCATCTTGGAGATTACCAAGTGCGAACTCCATGAGAGAGAGTCTCATCTTCTTACGAGTAATCGCACATGAAGATCTGTATACATGTTTCCTATCATAGTATGTCATCCAACCGTAAAAATTTATTTAAGAATATTGTTATAGCATTTCAAGGTTCTCATCATAGCGGGGATCTTCCATGACCTTATTAATGTAACAAATATTCCAGGATATTATTATATTATATTCATGTAGAACAATGAACAATATATAATAAAATTACATTCATGTAATCAAAGTACAAAACAGTTGGTTCTCAGGACACCAACCCTTACAAACTCTCACTTGGACTAGATCCAACTGCCTACAACTTTTAGTCCGCTAGAACTCACAAGATGATCAGGTTTCTGCTGAGTCAAGGCTTTGTTCAAGGGGTCTTCCACGTTGTCTTCCGTGGAAATACTGCTCACTACAACTTCACCTCTCTGAGAAAAATCTCTCAAGAGATGATACATCCGAAGTATGTGCTTTGTCCGCTGATGTGACTTTGGATATTTTGCAAGTTCCATAGCTACAGTATTATCACAATAGAGTGTGATAGGATATTTACTGCTAGGTACTACATCCAGATCTTGGACGAAACTTTGCATCCATACTGCTTCTTTAGCTGCCTCAGAAGATGCGATATACTCGGAGTCCGCTGTAGAATCTGCCACCACACTTTTCTTCGAGCTCTTCCAGCTCACTTCATCTCCATTCAAACTGAATATGTATCCAGTATGTGACTTCATGTCATCTTGATCAGTCTGGAAACTAGCATCTACATGTCCTATGATGACTAGTTTCTCATCTCCTCCATAAACCAGGAACATATACTTAGTACTTCTTAGATACTTAATGATAGTCTTGACTTCCATCCAATGTCGGTCTCTTGGATCATCTTGATATCTGCCTACCTCACTTAATGTGTAAGAAAAATATAGGCTTATACATAGCATAGCATACATGACTGACACAATCGCGGATTCGTAAGGGTTCCTTTCCATTTTATTTCTTTCCTCATGTCTCTGAGGACACATTTTCTTAGAAAGATGAATTCCATGTGACACTGGAAACAATCCCCTCTTGGACTGTTGCATACTGAATCTCTTCAGTATTTTGTCAATGTATGTACTTTGACTTAGTCCTAGCATTCTCTTGGATCTATCATGATGGATCTTGATCCCAAGAATATATGGTTCCTCGCCCAAGTCTTTCATGGAGAAGCATTTATCTAACCATGCCTTAATTGACTATAAGACAAGTACTTCATTTCCAATTAGTAATATTTCATCAATATATACTATTAGGAAAATGAATGTACTTCCACTAAACCTCTTGTAGACAGAAGGCTCACATTCCTTCTTAACAAATCCAAATTCTATTACGGCTTCATCAAAATGAATGTTCCATGACCTTGATTCTTGATTTAATACATAAATGGATTTCTACAACTTGCATACCTTGTTGGCATACTTTGGGGTCACAAACCCTTCAGGTTGTGTCATGTAGACATCTTCCTGGAGGTTCCTGTTAAGGAATGTTGTTTTGAAATCCATTTTCTAAATTTCATAGTCATGGTAAGTGGTAATGGCCAATAGGATTCTAATGGATTTCAGCATCGCAACCGGTGAAAAGGTTTCATCATAGTCAATTCCTTATCGATGTCTAAAACCTTTGGCAACCAGTCATGCCTTATAGGTGCTGACTTTCCCCTCCATATCCAGTTTCTTCTTGAATACCCATTTATTACCAATAGGCTTTACATCAACTGGAGGATCTACCATAATCCAGACATGGTTTTGGTACATGGAATCCATTTCATAATTCATGGATTCTTTCCACTTGGCAACATCTGTGCCTTCAAATTCTTCCTTATAGGTAAGAGGATCATCATTGTCAACCAATAATGAGTCACCATCCTCGGTGACAAGAAAATTCTATCATTCTGGTTCTCTCACCTCTCTCATGATCCTACGCAGTCCTTGTGTCTCTGGAACAGATTGTTCTTCCACAGGGCTTTGTGGAATCTGTTCCTGTACCAACTCTTTTGTACCTTGAGCCTTGACTTCATCTAAGTCTATCTCTCTCCCACTATCTCTTTTGAAGATGTGCTCCCTCTCAAGTAATATGGTGTGTCTTTCTACTCTAACCTTTTTGTCTGAGGGGTTTTATAGGTAATATCCCCTTGTTTCCTTGGGATATCCTATAAAGATATACTTTGCGCCTCAGGGTGCAAGTTTGTTACCTGAAGAGGCCTTAACAAATGCTTCGCTACCCCACACATATAAATTCGATAACATGGCTTTGCTTCCACTCCATAACTCATATGGAATACCATTTATCAATTTAGTTGGTACTTGGTTTAGTATGTGTGTTGTTGTTTATAATGAATATCCCCAAAAGGATAATGGAAGAATCGCATGACTCATCATTGATCTCACCATGTCCAATAGGGTGCGGTTCCTCCTTTCACTTACACCATTCTGCTGAGGTGTGTAAGGAGGAGTGAGTTGAGATAGAATCCCAAACTCCCGTTATAAATCAATGAAGTCCTGATTAAGATATTCTACTCCACTGTCTGAGAAGAGTTTCTAAATCTTCTTACCAAGCTGGTTATCAACTTCATTCTTGTATTCTTTGAACCGATCAAAAGAATCTGACTTATACCTCATTAAGTAAATATATCCATATCTACTAAAATCATCAGTAAAAGTTATGAAGTATGAGAACCCACCCCTTGCTTCAAATGGAAATGGTCCACACACATCTGTGTGAACTAATTCTATAATCTATTTATCCCTTTCACCTTTCCCACTAAATGGGGCTTTGGTCATTTTTCCTTGTAGACACGCATGACATACACCAAGTGGTTTTAGTTCGAAAGAATCTAAATACCCATCTTGATGTAATTTTGTAAAACTTCTCTCATTGACATGACCTAGCTGGTGATGTCAAAGTTGGGTGTGGTATGAGTCATGTGAATTAACTTTGTCATCGATTTCCATTACTTGGTTTGTTCAGTATAACACATAAAGGTCGTTATATAAATGTGCCCTACCAAAACAAATGCTATCTTTATAAAAGTAGCAACCTTTATTTCCAAACATGAAGATGAATCCATCAATATCTAATCTGGATACTGAAATAATTTTTTTGGTTACAGAGGGTACATAAAAACATCCTTTTAAAACCAAGACCATCCTAGTAGGAAATGTGAGGTGTTAGTCCCCGACAGCTACAGCAGCAAGTCTGGCTCTGTTGGCTGCTCGTAGATCTACCTCCCCTCGATCAATCTTCCTGAATCTACTTGGTTCCTGTATTTTAATACATATGTGAGCACCAAAATCTGTATCTAATACCCAATTTGTAGAAACAAATAGATTGAATTCAATGACAAACGCACCTGAAGCTTCCCCTTGCTTCCTTGGCTGGGTGCAGTTTTTCTTCCAGTGGCCCTTCTTGCCACATGCGAAACAAACAGCATCTTGTTCCCTTTCCTCCCCTTTGATATTCCTTTTCTTGGAAGGCCTTGAAGAATATTTGGTCTTAAAGTTGTCACGACCCGTCCTTGAGACCCGTGTCGTGACTACCTGAAGTCTGCCTTCTATAGGCCAGGGGCTGGCGACTAGCACCAAAGGCGTAAATCCTGACAAAAGGGGAAGTCATTGCCTTTATAAAGTAAACAAACACCACAGAGTACGCAAGATGAGTAAAGACTAAGTAAACTAAGTACAATAGTAAGTGTTGGAAAGTAAATGGGCCAGTATACAAACCCAACCGAAAGTAAAGTACAACTGAAAAGAGAGTACAGCAGCAGAAAAGTAAAGCAGCAACACCGAGCCGTCCTCTGGAAATCCCACCTGAAGGGTGGGTACAGATAGTCTCCTCAACTCCTCGGCTCCAGGCATCCTCTCCGTGTACGTCTCGTCTAGTGATCCACCTCTAGGTACCGTCCAGCTCCATGAGCTCCTACCTCGATCAGCGTTGTCCATCGTCTGAATCCAACACAACTTAGTGCGGGCATAGCCCGTGCAGGGGTGAGTATATGCTACTCAGTAGGGACCCCGAGACCCCCGAAGGTCTCCCAGAATCCACGAAGGATAAACCACAAAGGAATGATACAATCACGAAGTAACATCCAGCTCTACTTAGGTATATTCCCATACATATACCTAAGTCATCAATTCCAGTTCGGGTCCAACATCCGAGCCCAAGTTCGATATTGTCCACACAAGATAGCACAATCCAATCCACACAGGATAACACAACCCAATCCACACAGGATAGCAAAACAATCATATCGAAGATAATGATTGAAAGTCAAGACTCAGCTCACACAGGTATACTTCTTCATAAGATGATAGAGATAATCAGATGTAGCCACTGATTCATCTAAGCTGTCGGACCCACACAGGATACAAGACCAGCTAAGCTGTCGGACCCACAAAGGATACAAGACCAGCTACTCTGCCAGACCCACATAGGATACAAGTATAGAGTCAAATACTGTCGGACCCACATAGGATACAAGAACAGTAGTCAAGTACTGTCGGACCCACACATGATACAAGAACAGTAGTCATCGTCGTCGAACCCATGGAGGATTCCAGTACGGTCGTCGTCACTACTGAACCCACAGAAGATCTCAGTACAGTCGTCGTCATCGTCGTAGTCGCAGCCAGCTCTAGGGTTCCCACACAGAGCATGCTCGATTCTGGTAGGATCCGCTCCACGAGCCGAGGGGGTAGATGCATCAACTGAAAAGAAATCCGGATTTGATGTATCCCAAAGTTCTGTCTCGTCAAAAGGAACTCAACGTGACAGATGGCGCGTCAATCGTACGCCCGGTCTAAGAGTTATTGGCTTTTTCTTCCGAGGGGTCCGGTTGGTTTTTAAGTCAAAACCAACCCGACCATACTCCAACTGCATCCAAACCTCAAGAGGATTAATCCAAAATAACCGTCTCACTAAGAGGAATCCAACAAAGTCGACGGCACGTCAATCGGACGTCCGAAGCTCAAGTTATAAGCGTTTCTGCTCCGAGGGCCCGGTTGGTTTCGTGATCGAACCAACCCGGCCATACACAAAGTTCTCCAAAACCCTAAGTGTAGTATACTGAAATTACCGTCTCAATCCAAGGTTCTCTACGCAACTGACGGTGTGTCGATCGGAGGTCCGTAGCCCAAGTTATGGGCGTTTGAACGATTCTGTCCGGAAAAGAGGGGGTTCAGGCTCGGTCCGACCTGGCCCGATACCCCTGGGTCAGCCCGAACGAGGTCGACCTGACCCGGGTCTGGGTCCGTCCCGGTTGGGCGCGGCCAAGCCCGGCTGTCACGGCCCGGCCCAACCGGTGCAGCCCGGCTCGGTGCGGGCGCCCGCATGCTGAGCGGACGCGGAAGGGGGGAATGTCGCTGCCCCCTTCGAACCAAATGGCGGACCCTTACGGGGTCCACCCTGTCCTTTGACCGGGGGTTTCAACCCCCGGTTTTCTAGGGAAGCGGCCGGCCTTTATGGCCGGCCGTTCGGTTCATGCATGACCCGCGGGGGTCCCACCTCCAGGGTGTGCCGGTGGCCGGATCAGTCGGTCGCCTTCCCGAACTGCCGCGGCCATGGGCCACGGCTCTTGGCCGTCCGGCGCGATGCGACGGCGCCGCGCCCCTCCGCCGCAGCCCACCCCGGTCGCCTCTCTCCTTGATGCTCCGGCGCGGCGCGACGGCACCGCCCCCTCCGTCGCGGCCCAACTCCGGTCGCGGCCTCTTTCGGTCTCAACGGCGCGGTGCGACGGCACCGCGCTCCTTCGCTGCGGCCCGCACCAGCCGCAGTTCCTTCGTTTCTGCGCAGTGCGACGGCACCGTGTCGCCTCCGTTCCAAACCACAGAGAAAAATTCAACAACAAAGGGGAGGAGGGTCGGTTGTGTTCGTTCAGTCCGACCTCCTCCCATTATAATGATAACAAGCGGCCATAAATTAAGAAGAATAAATTAATCTTGAACGTAAAAAAAAAAAACAACCCCTACCTCGATGAAGAAATCACGGAAGCTTGCGTCGCGGATGACGGCGTCATGGGGGAAGGCTCCGTATAAGATGACGGAGTTCGACTGAGGAAGAAACGGCGTTCCCCTTTCTTTGACGTGGGAAGAAGATCAAAAGAGGGTGCGTCGTCGTTCTTCGGGAAAGGCGTCACACACCGGATGCGGAGAGGAGAAGAGATGGAACGTCAATCTCTCCTTGCAGTGACGGCGATCTTTGTCGTGGTCTTGACATTCTTCACGTTTTCCAACGAAGAAGATGAAGATCCTCAAGACTTTGAGTATTCTCTCCCAAAATCCTCACACAACTAAACAACCCCAAATAAAATAAGGCCCTCCTTATTTTATTAACACATTCCATGGGTTTTAAAAACTTCAAAAACTCAAACTCAAAATTAAATTCATTGAATAGCTTTAATCAATCAATTTAATTTGAGGGTTGACATGAAATAAAGATGGGAAGTGGGTGAGTTACATATTAAAGGGGGGTTGCCAAAATTAAGAGGGGGGTTTAGGGGAACTGAAGGGGTGGGGCTCGTGTGGGACCCACCTCACTAATATCCTATCCAAAGGATTTAGGTTCAAGTGGGTCCCACTCAACTTCCACACATAGGTTATAATTACTTAGAATAGAAATAAAATTGTAGCGCAAATTTTATGTCACTCTTCAGTTAACCCATTTATTTAACAACACCTCCTAAGCAAACGCAACTCCAGAAAAGGTCTTCCTAAGTAATTACCAACACTGCGGCTTCATCGGTGCCCTCAGATTTCGATTCTGAGCACCGGTTCAAAAGTTAGGAAAACCCGCTCGTTCGTTCACTGAACGTACCCGAACTAAACTTCAGAAATTGATTCCTGGCACACTGGGCCTCGGAATCAGGTGTCTTCAGAAACTGCGTACTTTTAAAATCCAAAAGAAATTAAGAAAAAAAATTCCTTGAAATTTAAGGGTCTTTACATTACTCCCACCTCAGGGTTTTACGTCCCCGTAGAGATACATCGCAAACTAGGGAAACAAATGAGGGTACTGAGCACGCATCTGAGCCTCCCGCTCCCAAGTGCTCTCATGGAGGTTCCTGTGCTGCCACCTGATGCACACTAGAGGAATCGACCACCCATGTAGGACCCACTCCTGTCGATCCTCAATCTCCACCAGGACCTCCACAAAATTCGCCCCGTCATCAATGTCCAGCTCCCCATGGTCGATGATATGTGTCGGGTCGTGCACGTATCTCCTCAGCTGAGATACGTGGAAGATGTCATGCACCCAGTGCAATTGAGGTGGTAGATCCAGGCGATAAGCCACCTTGCCTATCCTACTGAGAACCTGGAATGGTCCAATGAAGCGCAGAGATAACTTGTCACCCCGTCCAAATCTCCGTAATCCACATCGAGGTGAGACCCGCAAGAAAACTTGGTCGCCATCCTCGAACTCTAGTGGTCTCCGCCTCTTGTCAGCATAAGACTTATGTCGGCTCTGAGCTGTCCTCATCCACTCCTGGATGACCTGGACCTTCTCTGTCGTGGCCTAGACCATCTCTGGTCCCACAAGTGTTGACTGCCCAGGGTCAGTCCAGCACAGTGGTGATCCGTAAGGTCAGTCATACAATGCCTCGTATGGTGCCATCCCGATGGTGGAGTGGTAGCTGTTGTTGTACACAAAATCCACCAAGGGTAGGTGATCCTCCCATCTGCGACCAAAGTCGAGGACACATGAACATAGCATGCCCTCGAGGGTCTGAATGGTCCTCTCCATCTGACCATTAGTCTGAGGGTGAAAGGCGGTGCTCAGACGTAGCTGCGTCCTAAAAGCCCCCTATAACCCCTTCCAAATCTAGGAAGTAAAGCGAGCATCTCGATCAGAGATGATAGATGATGGCACACCATGAAGCCATACAATCTCCTGAATGTAGAGGTGTTCCAAGCTCTCCACTGAGCCCTGCTCTCTAATGGGTAAAAAGTGGGCCGACTTGGTGAGTCGGTTGACAATCACCCAAATGGAGTCGTGACCTCTGGAAGTACATGGAAGTCCAGTCACGAAATCTATAGATATCCCATCCCACTTCCACTTCGGGACCTCCAAGGGTTGTACCAAGCCTGCTGGTACCTGGTGCTCCGCCTTCACCTGCCGGCAGGTGAGACATCAAGAAACGAACTCTTCCACTGCCTTCTTCATACCCATCCACTAGTGCTGTCGTCTGAGATCCTAGTACATATTCCCTACCCCTAGATGTACCGCTAAAGGGGAAGTGTGAAACTCTCTCAGCACCTCCTCCTATAATGCAGCTGGTAGCATGGTACGTCCTCTGAAAAGGACGATGTGCTCTCCTACTATAGATAAACCATCAGGTGCATGTCCTGTGGAAATCTGTGCATGCTGCGTCTCACAGTCAACGTCCCCACGTTGTGCCTCTCTGACCCGTTTAAGAAGTGGAGGTGTGACTGTGAGAGACTGAAGGAAGGCTGCCCCATCTCTATCCACGAAGGATATCTGCAAAGCGGCTAGCTGCTCTGTCGCCTCTCCAAGTAGCTGAATGCCCGTCCTCCTGTTGAGAGCATCATCTACTACGTTCCCCTTTCCAGGAATATAGACTATCTCAAAGTCATAGTCCTGTAGGAACTCGAGCCATCGCCGTTGTCTCAGGTTCAGGTCCTTCTGCCAGAGGATATACCTGAGACTCTGGTGGTCAGAATAGACTGTAAAGCGCTCGCCCATCAGATAGTTCTGCCACATCTTCAGAGCGAAGACCACTGCTGCTAACTCCAGTTCATGGGTAGCGTAGTTCTGCTCATACTGCCTCAACTGTCGTGATCCATAGGCGATCACTGCCTGCTCCTGCATCAGGAAACACCCGCGTCCGGTACCTGATGCATCGCAGTAGACTACGTACCCTACTCCCTCCTCTAGTAGCCTTAAGATGGGTGCACTGGTCAATCTATGTCTCAGCTCCTGGAAGCTCTGCTGACATCTATCTGACCACACAAAGAGTTTCCCCTTCTTCGTCAAAGCTGAAAGTGGTGCTACAACTCTGGAGAATTCTGGCACAAATCTCATGTAGTACCCAGCTAGACCCAAGAAACTTCGCACCTCCGTCACGCTCCTGGGGGGATCCCAAGATAGCACTACTTCGATCTTCACAGGATCCACCGCAAATCCCGCCTCAGAGATGATGTGTCCCAAGTAGTGGACCACACGTATCCAGAACAGAAATTTCGAGAGCTTACCATAAAGATGGTGCTCTCAGAGTGTGTCTAGCACAACCCACAAGTGGTAGGCATGCTCCTCCTCAGTAGTCGAGTATATAAATATGTCGTCGATGAAGACCACGACAAATTGATCGAGGTAAGGCTGGAAGATCCTGTTCATGAGACTCATGAACACTGCTGAATCATTGGTTATGCCGAAGGGCATAACCAAGAACTCATAGTGGTCATACCGACATCTGATGGTCGTCTTCTGCACATCCTCGTCTCAAACTCTAAGCTGATGATAGCCTGACCTGAGGTCTATCTTCAAGAGCCACCGTGCTCCCTTGAGCTGATCGAAGAGGTCATAAATCCTCGGTAGCAGATACTTGTTCCTCACGGTCACCTGGTTCAGGAGACGGTAATCGACACACAGTCGCAAGCTCCCGTCCGCCTTCTTGGCGAACAAAATCGGGGAAGCCCAGGGTGAAACACTGGGTTGGATGAATCCCTTTCCCTGCAAGTCCTCCAGTTGTACCCGTAGCTCTCGAAGCTCAGCGGGTGCCATCCAATAAGCTGGAGTAGATATCAGAGTTGTCCTGGGGTACAGGTCAATATAGAAGTCTACCTCTCTGCGAGGAGGTAGTCCTAGAACGTCATCAGGAAAAACTTCCGCATACTGATCCACCACTACAGGAAAACTCGGACTCCGCATGTCAACTGCTCCTAGGATGAGGCTAGCCAACTGATGAGTGATCGGCTATCCTCTCCTCTGCGTGAGTCCATCCTGCGCTGCAAAATCTCCCTTCTCGCCGGTGAAGGTGAACCTGCTCCCATCAGTGTGGACACACCACACCTTGCGCCTAATATAGTCGATATGAGAATGGACTGTAGATAACCAATCCATACCCAAGATGACGTCGTAAGGTCTTGACGCCGCTACAAGAAGATCCCAGTCGAAGCTCTCGCCTCCTAGAGTAAGCTCACACTACCGGCACCAGTGTGTAATCATCGAGTCTGCTCCTGTAGGAGTCTCTAACCATAAGGATCGAGCCAACGGCTCCGTTGGAATCTCTGAGATCCAAACAAGGGAAGCGAAAATGAAAGAATGACTCGCTCCTATGTCTATAAGAACTGCAACAAGGGTGGAGTAGACACAGATAGTACCTCGAATCATCTCTGGTGCGCCGTAGTCATAGGACTCTGCTGCCTGAAGCTGAGCCTGCCTCTTCCCGCCAGCTCCCTGTAGTCGGGGTGGACCTCCTGGTGGTGGTGGTGGTAGAGCCTCAAAACGTCGCCCACCACCTGCTGCTCAGCCAGCTCCTCTGCCTCATCCGACTGCTCCCTGCGGACTGCCACGGTCGAACCTCTGCCTCTGTCTGGGAGGTCCCTCAACCATCTACTGCTCCTCTTCACGGTGGGTCGGGTATTCATGAGCCATGTAGCCCTGGCCGCTACATGCATAGCATTATCTGCTCCTCGAAAGGATGGATCTACTACGTGTTCCCCGCACCTCCGAGCCAGTATCCTGAGGTCGTCCGCCTGATGGTCTGGTCCACTTGGACCCCTGTGATATCTGTCGACTACCAGCTGCAGAAGACTCAGCTACATGCTGCCTTGCGGTAGGTCTCGCTGCTGGTGTAGGCTCAGCAAGAAAGCTCTCTACGAGAAGGGCTCGCCCCAGTACTCCTGCCTGCGTCGGAATACTGAGGGAGATCATCGAAGCCCTGATCTCATGCCTCAATCCCTGCTCGAAGGTCCGATCCCGGAAGAATAGGTCTCGTACCATGTTCGTGGAAAAGCACGAGAGATCGGTAAATCTCGTCGAGTACTGGGCTACCGTCATGCTGCCCTGCCGCAGCTGTAGTATCTCCTGAATGCGCACCGCACAGAGGGTGGCTAGGATGAACTCCGAGTGAAAGAGGCTCTTGAAGTCTGACCAAAGGAGATATGACTCGTCGTGCACCTGGAGCATCAGGATCCACCATCTACCTACTGCCGCGTGCAGGAGACTTGCAGCAAGGATCACCGTGAGGTCTGATGGTGTCCATACTAACCTGAAAACTCGTACAACAGCCTCCAGCCAATCCTCGACTTCCTGAGGGTCCGTCTCCACATGGAACCTGGGTGGTCTCTAACACTGAAACTCATGTAGTTCACTAAGGCGACGTGCACTCTCAGCGGCTGGGGCTGGTGGCATCGGTGGCTCGGCGGGTAGAGGTACCGTCGATGCCTCTGCTGTAATAGGGCCCTGCACCGAGGCCTCATCGCTCGGTGGGCTATCGTCTCATACAAAGCTCGGAACCCTAGCTGGCTTCCATCGTGGGTCCATCCTGAAAAGAAACAGGTGTGCCACGGTCAATACAGTATACCTGGTGAGCTGACACAAAGTAATCACAAAGAAAACTTTTGAAACACACATGCAATCAATGTTTTCATGCACTGAGTCGGAAATCAGAAGTCAGGGTCCTGGTGTATGGATACGTCGGTCGCCACACCAACACAGGACTCCCTAGACTGATAACCACACTCAATACCCTTAACACCATTGCTTCACATAGAAGAAAGATCAGAGTCTTGAGTTCTATGGTAGAACCGAACTCCTCTGATGCTAATTTTTCACGACCCATCCTCGGGACCCGTGTTGTGACTACCCCAAGCCTGCCTTCCATAGGCCAGGGGCTGCCGACTAGCACCAAAGGCGTAAATCCCGACAAAAGGGGAAGGCATTGCCTTTATAAAGTAAACAAACACCACAGAGTATGCAAGCTGAGTAAAAACTAAGTAAACTAGGTACAATAGTGAGTGTTGGAAAGTAAATGGGCCAGTATACAAACCCAACTGAAAGTAAAGTACAACTAAAAATATAGTACACCAACAGAAAAGTAAAGAAGAAACATCGAGCCGTCCTCTGGAAATCCCACCTGAAGGGTGGGTGCAGATAGTCTCCTCAGCTCCTCGGCTCCAGGCGTCCGCTCCGTGTACGTTTCGTCCAGTGATCCACCTCCAGGTACCATCCAGCTCCATGAGCTCTTACCTCGATCAGCGATGTCCGTCGTCTGCATCCAACACAATGTAGTGCGGGCATAGCCCGTGCAGGGGTGAGTATATGCTACTCAGTAGGGACCCTAAGACCCCCGAAGGTCTCCCAGAATCCACGAAGGATAAACCATAAAGGAATGATACAATCACGAAGTAACATCCAACTCTACTTAGTTATATGCCCATACATAAACCTAAGTCATCAATTCTAGTTCGACTCCAACATCCGAGACCAAGTTCGATATTTTCCACATAGGATAGCACAATCCAATCCACACAGGATAACACAACCCAATCCACACAGGATAGAAAAAAAATCATATCAAAGATAATGATTGAAAGTCAAGACTCAGCTCACACAGGTATACTTCTTCATAAGACGATAGAGATGATCAGATGTAGCCACTGATTCATCTAAGCTATCGGACCCACACAGGATACAAGACCAGCTAAGCTGTCGGACCCACAAAGGATACAAGACCAGCTACTCTGCCAGACCCACATAGGATACAAGTACAGATTCAAATACTGTCAGACCCACATAAGATACAAGAACCGTAGTCAAGTATTGCCGGAACCACACAGGATACAAGAACAGTAGTCATCGTCGTCGAACCCACGGAGGATTCCAGTACGGTCGTCGTCGCTGCCAAACCCACAGAGGATCCCAGTACAGTCGTTGTCATCGTCGCAGTCGCAGCCAGCTCTAGGGTTCTCGCACACATCATGCTCGATTCTGGGAGGGTCCGCTCCACGAGTCGAGGGGGTCAATACATCAACTGAAAAGAAGTCCGGAGTTGATGTATCCCAAAGTTCTGTCTCGTCAAAAGGAACTCAACGTGACAGACGGCGCGTCAATCAGACGTCCGGTCAGAGAGTTATTGGCTTTTTTGTCCCAGGGGCCCGGTTGGTTTTTAAGTCAAAACCAACCTGACCGTACTCCAACTGCATCCAAACCTCGAGCAGAATAATCCAAAATAACCGTCTCACTATGAGGAATCCAACAAAGTCGACGGCACATCAATCGGACGTCCGGAGCTCAAGTTAAAAGCGTTTCCGCTCCGAGGGCCCAGTTGGTTTCGTGTTCGAACCAACCCTGACTTAAACAAAGTTCTCTGAAACCCTAAGTGTAGTATACCGAAACGATTGTCTCTATCCAAGGTTCTCTACGCAACTGACGGTGCATCGATCAGAGGTCCGTAGCCCAAGTTATGGGTGTTTGAACGATTCTGTCCGGAAAACAGGGGGTTTGAGCCCAGTCCGACCCAGCCCGATACCCCTGGGTCGACCCGACCTGGGTCCGGGTTCGGCCCGGTTGGGCACGGCCCGGACCGGTTGGCGTGGCCCGGCCCAGCCGGTGTGGCCCGGACCGGCGCGGGGGTCCGGCCCGGTGCGGGCAGCCCGGCCCGGCGCGGGCGGTTTGGCCCGGCCCGGCCGGTTCGGCCTAGTGGGGGCGCCCGCATGCTGAGCAGACGAGGAAGGGGGTAAGGCCTCCGCCCCCTTCGAACCGAACGGCGGACCCTTACGGGCTCCGCCCTGTCCGTTGACCGGGGGTTTCAACCCCCGGTTTTCCAGGGAAGCGGCCGACCTTTATGGTCGGCCGTTCGGTTCATGCGGGACCTGCGGGGGTCCCGCCTCCAGTGTGTGTTGGCGGCCGGACCAGCCGGACGCCTTCCTGAACTGTCGCGGCCATAAGCCGCGGCTTCTTTCAGTCTCAACGGCACGGCGCGACTGCACCGTGCTCCTTCGTCGTGGCCCACACCGACCGCGGTTCCTTCGTTTCTGCGCAGTGCGACGGCACCATGTCGATCTCTCCTTGCGGTGATGGCAATCTTCGTCATGGTCTTGACGTTCTTCGCATTCTCCAATGAAGAAGATGAATATCTTCAAGACTTTGAGTATTCTCTCCCAAAATCCTCACACAACTAAACAACCCCAAATAAAATAAGACCCTCCTTATTTTATTAACACATGCCATGCGTTTTCAAAACTTTAAAAACTCAAACTCAAAATTAAATTCATTGAATAGCTTTAATCAATCAATTTAATTTGAGGGTTTACATGCAATAAAGAGGGTAAGTGGGTGAGTTACATATTAAAGGGGGGTTTCCAAAATTAAGAGGGGGGTTTAGGGGAACAGAAGGGGTGGGGCTCATGTGGGCCCCACCTCACTAATATCCTATCCAGAGGATTTAGGTTCAAGTGGGTCTCACTCAACTTCCACACATAGGTTATAATTACTTAGAATAGAAATAAAATTGTAGCGCAAATTTTATGTCACTCTTCAGTTAACCCATTTATTTAACAACACCTCCTGAGAAAACGCAACTCTAGAAAAGGTCTTCCTAAGCAATTACTGGCGTTGCGGTTTCATCGGTGCCCTCGGATTTCGATTCCGAGCACTGGTTTAAAAGTTAGGAAAACCCGCTCATTCGTTCACTGAACGTACCCGAGCTAAACTTCAGAAATTGATTCCGGGCACACCGGGCCTCGGAATCAGGTGCTGTTAGAAACTGCGTACTCGTAAAATCCCAAAGAAATTAAGAAAAAAAATCCCTTGAAATTTACAGGTCTTTACAAAAGCTATTTTCCTTCCATTTCCTTTTATTCACCATAAGGATAGAAGGATTTTCAGGCTTCATGTCATTGTCCACTTGGTGAATGAGGATAAGAAGATCAGACAGAGACTTCTCAATGTTGTTCATGTTGAAGTTCACAACAAAGTTAGAGAAGCTTTGGGGGAGTGATGGAAGAATGAGATCAGTACCCAGTTCTTTGGGGAGTTTAAACCCTAGAACCTCCAAGCGCTCAATTTTTCCAATGATCTTGACTACATGAGGCCCATATGGGGCACCCTCTCCAAGATTGCTCTAGAATAGATCCTTGGAGATCTCAAACCTTTCTTGTCTTTCTCTCTCATGGTATAGACCACGAAGGTTCTCGAGCATGCTATAGGAATCCATATCTTCATGAGACTTCATGAGCTCCCTAGACATTGATGATAGCATCAAACATTGAATGTCGAGTGTATCGTTCAATTGTTGATCATAGACCAAGAAATCTTCATCACTTTCCCCTTGGGCGGGTGAATCAGGAAGTGAGTACTCCAGTACGTAAAACTTTCTTTCATGGCATAGGATAACCCGAATGCACCTAAACCATTCCTGAAAGTTACTACCGGTGAGGATATTGTCTTTATCTAGAATTGATCATAGATAAAACGTGGTTGACAAGTTTGTCATTTAGATTATACAAATTAAAAGAGCATATTTATCAGTACTTTCTTGATTACATTTTATGAGAAATAATAAATTTTATTTAGTCTCCCACTATTTTATCTGGTCCCAACGGCCCTCACCACTGAACTCGGAATGTCCAGTTTCTATGACATTCTAGTGGCAAGGATCCATATTCCCCTTATCATAACCCCAATAAGGGTTGGTCAAGCTATTTAAAGGTATTTAAGTAGGCAGGTCTTTGCCAACTGTGAGCTTACAGTTCCTTGATCTGTTGAGTAGACTCCCCAATCCTGAAATCCTGACTTGGATTTCCTCAACTCTTGCATCCAATATTACATCAATTCTATCAAGGTCTACTTCTCTTGATGTAATATGGTTAAGTCAACCCTAAACCTTTCATAAGGGCTTCCTTTATAAAAGTAAGTGTCCCAACAAGGGTTGGTCAAACACATAGTTTTATTGAGTCTTTCCCTTAATCAAGTAACTGAAGGCTTGGTCTGACTTAATATGGTATTGAGGGATTTTAATCCTTTATGTGTATTTTCTCATTATCACATGCTTGTTAATATTAAGTGATTCTTGCTTAAGTGATTAACCATGTTCCGGTAATGTTTACGCATAGTCCGGTTTTTATTTTATTTCATCTTTGCATGCTTGTTCATTTTATTAACTATGTGATTGTGAAAACACATACATAATAAATAAACCATGAAATCAGACAGAAATAAAATAAGATGACATGATCATGAGATTTTATTGGTTAACTTATCTAGCAGTTTGATAAGCTAACCCTAACCTAGGGAAAACACCTTGAACTGATGGTTCATGTTTTGCAGTCCCACCTGTCCACCTTTGCATCTTCTTGGGTTGGTTTCACCTCAACTTTGGATTTTGAACCGTCTCCTCTGACTTGGGTGATCCTCCATTACATGGGGTTTACATTAAAGAAACCATGGGCACGTAGTCCATACATTTTATTGGAATAAGGATCGCAGGCCAATGAATTTAAATTAAACAAATTTAAAATGAAACCATACACGCATACAGAGGGTCTTTGGTCTATCTCATGATCATCCATAGCATGCAACGACATTTACGCATATTTAGAATTCAAATTATTTTAATCGTTCTATTATTTAAGATAAGTCGTGCTTGAAATTAATTAATTATGATCTTAAAATTAATCAATTCATTATCTTAAATTCCTTTCTGAATTTCCTTAAGATTCTCCTCATCCATATCCCTTGTACAGGTCTTTGTACTTTTGGAGGAAACCTGGTGAAATTCCATTTCTGGAATGTACATGGCGTGTAGTTTATATTTACATGGCATGTATTTATTTTCACCCTTTATCCATAGTACACGTCGGGGGCTTTGGTGTGTTTTCTTTACTTTGGAAATTTTTGAGTACACGGTGTGTAGATTAATCTAACACGGCGTGTACTTCCTCGTTACACGGTTACCGGCCTGGCAATTCTGTGTACGCGGAACACGACTTCTCCTTGTACACGGTTTCAATTGGGACAGATTAGACAACACGACGTGTTGATTCAACATACATGTCATGTATTCCGGTTCCACGTGTCGTTCATTTCTAGTCAAGATGGGGTAATAAATACTTAGGCATACTCAATTCACACGGTGTGGTTTGGCGAACCAGTACCGGTTCATTGAACCTAAGTACACGGCCTGTAGTTTTCACTACACGTCGTGTATTCTTGTGTTGTACGGACAGAAAGAGTGTCTCCTCCGAATGAGTTCCTCATTTTTAATTTAATCAAAATTAAAATTAAAAGGTTGTTTGTGTGATGTTAATCAAGAAATAAAGGAGGAAGAACAGATCTCGTTCATTCAGTTTTATAGAGCGATTTATCTTGAATTGAATCAAATATAAATGCGTAAATTATCAAAGAAAATTAAATAACTATAATCAACATTGTAACCTCCCTTTGATACCATTTTAAGGTTCCGGTCGTAGCGAAAGCACGTGGGTGGATGTGCCCACTTGGCTTTTTGTCATTAACAATGATCAATCTGGGATCAATATGATGATAAACGCCAGTCTCCACGGATCGAATCACAGAAATAGACAAAGAAAATGAAATTACTGGAACCACAAAGTAGGATCGTTACAGGTTGATTATAATTAATTTAATCAATTGAAAAGAAGTACCTTTTGGTGTTCTTTCTTCGTTGATATTTCTGATCACGTTCTGATGTGATAAGTCATTGCGTCGTAGAAGCCAAGGGTAGACTTCCTCTAGCGGTGATCCACACGTGCACCTCGTATCTCTGGATGTCACCAAAGGAGTCTCTGGGTGCTAGCATGGAGAAACCTTTGCTTGTGTTGTCCACCTTAGATCGTCTTGATCCGATGGAAGAGGATCTCTCTCGATCTTGAGAGCGTTCTTGGAGGAAGAGGTTCTTTCAGCCTTGAAAGTATTCTCCAGAATTGTTGTGCACAACGATTCTATTTGGTGTAAGAAAAGATTTGGGGTTGTGAGGATATTTATAATCGTGTTTGAGGTTGTAGAGTTATGATAATAAATAAATGCGTTACTCATTTTATTTATTTCATCGACTCTTATTGAAAACCCCCATGTCAAATAATTAATTCCTTGGCATGCACCCACGCTGATTATAATAAATATCATTTAATAAAACAATATTATATCATCAAAATCCTGACTGGAAAACTACATGGCGTGTAGTCATTAATACATGGCATGTACTTGTTTTCCATAAAACTCCACGGCGTGTAATCATTAATACATGGCGTGTACTTTTTTTCTATAAAAAACTACATGGCGTGTAATCATTAATACACGGAGTGTATATCTTGTTTTTCATTTCCTTCTTCCTCCATCATTAAAACGATTTAGGCTTCCTTGAATAATTATTAAACCACGTATGGGAATAATATTTATTCTACTTGAGATACTTGGATACACTTAGTGTGTGACCCTCTAGGCCTCTTTCTCATTGGCATTAGGCGGGCTTGCCCAAAGTCCAAGATTACTGTCTAGCAACGGGTCAAGGCACCAAAGAGAAAGAAGTTGACGCCTCATTGACGTGTCACCTCATACGAACATTTACTGTGTAATTTAATCCCTTTGTCTCAATATCTCATCAAGCAGGTTTCATGGAAGTGTCATAAACCTGTATGCTTGATCCGTCATTCTTTGAATAACTGAAATAAACTCATCATTTCACCATGGCCATGGAATTTCATGCGACAGTTCTATTTCAATCAAAGGGCTGAGATATCAACTTCCATAAATGGAAGGGACAAATCCTTCCTCGACTTATCCATTAACAACATGTCATTCGTGACGCACCCAACATACCCTACTTCCCGCCAACTGTCTACGTGATGGTTTTCGTCAGCAAATCTAAGTGCGTGAGTCATGACATGAGTTAATGAAAATATTCCAATCTAAGGACCATTACACACGCTCGCAGATAGTAATATCCGATGAAACCAAGACATGCAGAATTACTACTGGTGGGTCTGTTCTCATAATCTCCCATCTTGGAGATTACCAAGTGCAAACTCCATGAGAGAGAGTCTCGTCTTCTTACAAGTACACGCACATGACGGTCTGTATACTATGCGTCCTATCATAGTATGTCATCCAACCGTATAACTTTATTTAAGAATATTGTTATAAAATTTCAAGGTTCTCATCATAGCAGGGATCTACCATGACCTTATTAATGCAAGAAGTATTCCAGGACATTATTATATTATATTCATCCACAACAATGAACAATATATAATAAGAGTATATTCATGAAATCAAAGTATAAAACAGTTGGTTCTCAGGACACCAACCCTTAAAAACTTTCAAGGTTCCGGGCACAGCAGAAGAATGAGGGTGGATGTGACCACTTGGCTTTTTGTCATTAACAATGATCAATCCGGGATCAATACGACAATAAACGCCAGTCTCCACGGATCGAATCACAGAAATAGACAAATAAAAGGAAAGTCTCAGAACCACAAATTAGGATTGTTACAGGTTGATTATAATTAATTTAATCAATTGAAAAGAAGTACCTTTTGTTGTTCTTTCTTCGTTGATATTTATGATCACGTTCTGATGTGATATGTCGTTGCGTCGTGGAAGCCGAGGGTATACTTCCTCTAGTGGTGATCCACACGTGCACCTCGAATCTTTGGACGTCGCCAAAGGAGTCTCTAGGTTCTAGCATAGAGAAACCTTTTCTTGCATTGTCCACCTTAGATCATCTTGATCTGATGGAAGAGGATCTCTATCGGTCTTGAGAGCATTCTTGGAGGAAGAGGTTCTTTTGGCCTTAAAATAATTCTCCAGAATTATTTTGCACAATGATTCTCTTTGGTGTATGAAAAGAGTTGGGGTTGTGAGGATATTTATAATCGGGTTTTAGGTTATAGAGTTATGACAATAAATAAACATGTTACATGTTTTATTTATTTCATTGAATCTTATTGAAAACCCCCATGTCAAATAATTAATTCCTTGACATATGCCTACACTGATTATAATAAATATCATTTAATAAAACAATATTATATACTCAAAATACTGACTGGAAAACTACACAGTGTCTAGTCATTAATACACGGCGTGTACTTTTTTTCAATAAAACTACACGGAGTGTAATCATTAATACACGGTGTGTACTTGCTTTCCATAAAAAACTACATGGTGTGTAATCATTATTACACGGTGTGTATATCTTGTTTTTTATTTCCTTCTTCCTCCATCATTAAAATGATTTAGGCTTCATTGAATAATTATTAAACCACGTATGGGAATAATCTTTATTCTACTTGAGATACTTGGATACACTTAGTGTGTGACCCTCTAGGCCTCTTTCTCATTGGCCTTAGGTGGGCTTGCCCAAAGTCCAAGATTACTGTCTAGCAATGGTTCAAGGCACCCAAGAGAAAGAAGTTGATGCAGAATTTATGTGTCACCTCATACAAACATTTACTGTGTAATTTAATACCTTTGTCTCAATATCTCATCAAGTAGGTTTCATGGAAGTGTCATAAACCTATATGCTTGATCTGTCATTCTTTGACTTCCAAAAATAAACTCATCATGACACCATGGATATGGAATTTGTGCGACAGTTCTATTTCAATCAAAGGGCCCAAGATATCTAATTCCATAAATATGGAAGGGAAAAATCCTTCCTCGACTTATCCATTAACAACATGTCATTCGTGATGCACCCAACGTACCCAACTTCCCGCCAACTCTCTTCGTAACGGTTTTCGTCAGCAAATCTAAGTGCATGAGTCATGACATGGGTTAGTGATAATCTTATAGTCTAAGGACCATTACACATGCTCGTAGATAGAAATGTATGATGAAACCAAGACATGCGGAATTGCTACTGGCGGGTTTATTCTCATAATCTCTCATCTTGGAGATTACCAAGTGCGAACTCCATGAGAGAGAGTCTTGTCTTCTTACGAGTACTTGCACATGATGGTCTATATACTATGTGTCCTATCATAGTATGTCATCCAACCGTAGAACTTTATTTAAGAATATTGTTATAGCATTTCAAGGTTCTCATCATAGCGGGGATCTTCCATAACCTTATTAATGAAACAAATATTCCAGGACATTATTATATTATAGTCATGCAGAACAATGAACAATATATAATAAGAGTACATTCATATAATCAAAGTACAAAATAGTTGGTTCTCAGGACACCAACCCTTACAAACTCCCACTTGGACTAGAGCCAATTGCCTACGACTTTTAGTTCGCTAGACCTCACATGATGATCATGTTTCTGCTGAGTCAAGGATTTAGTCAAGGGGTCTACCACGTTGTCTTCCGTGGAAATACTGATCACTGCAACTTCACCTCTCTGAGAAAAATCCCTCAAGAGATGATACTTCTGAAGTATGTGCTTTGTCCGCTGATGTGACCTTGGCTCTTTTTCAAGTGCCACCGCTGCAGTATTATCACAATAGAGTGTGATAGGATCTTTACTGCTAGGTACTACATCCATCTCTTGGACGAAACTTTGCATTCATACTGCTTCTTTAGCTGCCTCAGAAGCTGCGATATACTCGGACTCCATTGTAGAATCTGCCACCACACTTTTTTTTGAGCTCTTCCAGCTCACTAAAATTCCATTCAAACTGAATATGTATCCAATCTACGAATTTATGTCATCTTGATCAGTCTAGAAACTATCATCTACATGTCCTATGATTAATAGTTCCTCATATCCTCCATAAACTAGGAACATATCCTTAGTATGCCTCAGATACTTAAGGATAGTCTTGGCTTCCATCCAATGGCGGTCTCCTGGATCAGCTTGATATCTTCCTACCGCACTTAATGCGTAAGCAACATATAGCCTTGTAGATATCATAACATACATGACTGAACTAATTGCGGATGCATAAGGGATCCTTTCCATTTTGTTTCTTTCCTCATGTGTCTAAGGACACATTTTCTTGGAAAGATGAATGCCATGTGACACTGGCAACAATCCCCTCTTGGACTATTGCATGCTGAATCTCTTCACTATTTTGTCAATGTATGTACTTTGACTCAGGCCCAACATTCTCTTGGATCTATCACGATGGATCTTGTTCCCAAGAATATGTGCTGCCTCACCCAATTCTTTCATGGAGAAGCATTTATCTAACCATTCCATAACTGACTGTTAGACAGGTACTTCATTTCAAATTAGTAATATGTCATCAACATATACAATTTGGAAAATGACTGCACTTACACTAAACCTCTTGTAGACACAAGGCTCACATTCTTTTTTAACAAATCCAAATTCTGTTACGGCTTCATCAAAACGAATGTTCCATGACCTTGATGTTTGTTTTAATCCATAAATGGATTTCTACAACTTTCATACCTTGTTGGCATCCTTTGGAGTCACAAACCCTTCAGGTTGTGTCATGTAGACATCTTCCTAGAGGTTCCCGTTAAGGAATGATTTTTTGACATCCATTTTCTAAATTTCATAGTCATGGTAAGAGGAAATGACCAATAGGATTCTGATGGATTTCAGCATCGCAACCGGTGAAAAGGTTTCATCATAGTCAATTCATTGACGTTGTATACAACCTTTGGCAACCAGTCATGCCTTATAGGTGATGACTTGCCCCTACATGTCCAGTTTCTTCTTGAATACCCATTTATTACCAATAGGATTTACATAAACTGGAGGATTTACCAAAATCTAGACTTGGTTTTGGTACATGGAATCCATTTTAGAATTCATGGCCTCTTGCCACTTGGCAACATCTGTGCCTTCAACTGCTTCCTTATAGGTAAGAGGATTATCATTTTCAACCAATAATGAGTCACCATCCTCGGGGACAAGAAAACCATATCGTTCTGGTTCTCTCACCTCTCTCGTTCTCCTACACAGTCCTTGTGTCTCTGGAACAGATTTTTCTTCCATAGGGCTTTGTGGAATCTGTTCTTGTACCAACTCCTGTATATCTTGAGCCTTGACTTCATTGAATTCTATCTCATTCCCACCATCTCCTTTGGATATGTGCTCCCTCTCAAGTAATATGGCGTGTCTTTCCACTGTAAACTTTTTTGTATGATGGGTTATATAGGTAATATCCCCTTGTTTCCTTGGGATACCCTATAAAGATACACTTTGTGCCTCGGGGTGCAAGTCTGTTACCTGAAGAGGCCTTAACATATGCTTTACTACCCCACACATGTGAATTAGATAACATAGATTTGCGTCCACTCTATTTGTAATTCATTGATCTCACCATGTCCAACAGGGTGCGGTTCCTCCTTTCATTTACAGCATTCCACTGAGGTGTGTAAAGAGGAGTGAGTTGAGATAGAATCCCAAACTCCCGTAAGAAATCAATGAAGTCCTGATTAATATATTCTCCTCCTCTATCTGAGCAGAGTTTCTTAATATTCTTACCAAACTGGTTCTCAACTTCATTCTTGTATTCATTGAACCGATCAAAAGAATCTGATTTATACCTCATTAAGTAAATATATCCATATCTACTAAAATCATCAGTAAAAGTTATGAAGTATGAGAACCCACCCCTTGCTTCAACTGGAAATGGTCCACACACATCTGTGTGAACTAATTCTATAATATTTTTAGCCCTTTCACCTTTCCCACTAAATGGGGCTTTGGTCATTTTTCCTTGTAGACATGCCTGACATACACCAAGTGGTTTTAGTTCAAAAGAATCTAAATACCCATCTTGATATAATTTTGTCAAATGTTTCTCATTGACATGACCTAGACGGTGATGCCAAAGTTGGGTGTGGTATTAGTCATGTGAATTAACTTTGTCATCGATTTCCATTACTTGGTTTGTGTAGTCTAACACATAAATGCCATTATATAAATGTGCCCTACCAAAACAAATGCTATCTTTATAAAAGTAGTAACATTCATTTAAAAACTTAAAGATGAATCCATCAATATCTAATCTGGATACTGAAATAATTTTTTTGGTTAGAGAGGGTACATAATAACATCCTTTTAAAACCAAGACCATCTCAGTAGGCAATGTGAGGTGGTAGTCCCTGACATCTACAACAGTAATTCTGGCTCTGTTGGATACTCGTAGATCTACCTCCCCTCGATCAATCTTCCTCAATCTACTTGGTTCCTATATTTGGATACATATGTGAGCACCAAAAGCTGTATCTAATACCCAATTTGTAGAAACAGATAAATTACATTCAATGAAAAATGCACATAAAACTTCCCCTTGCTTCCTTCGCTGGGTGCAGTTTTTCTTCCAGTGTCCCTTCTTGCCACATGCGAAACAAACGGCATCCTATTCCCTTGCCTCCCCTTTGATATTCCTTTTATTGGAATTCCTTGAAGAAGCTTTGGGCTTAAATCTCTTCACCTTCCCTTTCCTTTTATTCACCATAAGGACAAGAGGTTTTTCACGCTTCATGTCATTTTCTACTTGGCGAATGAGGATAATAAGATCAAACATAGACTTATCAATATTGTTCATGTTGAAGTTCCCAAAAAAGTTAGAGAAGCTCTGGGGGAGTGATGCAAGAATAAGATCGGTACCCAGTTATTTGGGGAGTTTAAACCCTAGAACCTCCAAGCGCTCATTGTAGCCAATGATCTTGACTACATGAGGCCCAGCTGGGGCACCCTCTCCAAGATTTCTCTGGAATAAAGCCTTGGAGATCTCAAACCTTTCATGTCTTTCTATCTCCTGGTATATAACATGGAGGTTCTCGAGCATGCTATAGGCATCCATATCTTCATGAGACTTCATGAGCTCACTAGACATTGATGATAGCATCAAACATTGAACGTCGAGTGCATCATTAAAATGTTGATCATAGACCAGGAAATCTTCATCACTTTCCCCTTGGGCGGGTGAATCAGGAAGTAAGGACTCAAGCACATAAAACTTTCGTTCATGGCGTAGGATAACCTGAAGGTGCCTAAACCATTCCTGAAAGTTACTATCGGTGAGAATATTGTCTTTATCCAGAATTGATCATAGAGAAAATGTGGTTGACGAGTTTTTCATTTCGATTCTACAAATTAAAAGAGCAGATTTATCAGTACTTTCTTGATTACATTTTATGAGAAATAATAAATTTTATTAAGTCTTCCACTATTTTATCAAGTCCCAACGGCCCGCACCATTGAACTCATAATGTCTAGTTTCTTTGACATTCTAGTGGAAAGGATCCATATTCCCCTTTGCATATCCCCAACAAGGGTTGGTCGAGCTATTTGAAGGTATTTAGGTAGGCAGGTCTTTGCCAACTATGAGCTTAGAGTTCCATGATTTGTTGAGTGGACTCCCCAATCCTGAAATCCTGAGTTGGATTTCCTCAACTCTTGCGTCCAATATTACATCAAGTCTAGAAAGGGCTACTCCTCTTGATGTAATATGGTTAAGTCAACCCGAAACCTTTTATAAGGGATTACTTTATAAAAGTAAGTGTCCCGACAAGGGTTTTTCAAACACATAGTTTTATTGATTCTTGCCCTTAATCAAGCAACGGAAGGCTTGGTCTGACTTAATATGGTATTGAGGTATTTTAATCCTTTATGCTTAGTTTCGCATTATCACATGCTTGTTAATATTAATTTATGATTTCTTAAGTGATCAACCATGTTCCAATAATGTTTATGCATAGTCTGGTTTTTATTTTATTCCATCTTTGCATGCTTGTTCATATTATTAACTATGTGATCGTGAGAACACATACATAATAAATAAACCATGCAATCAGACAGAAATAAAATAATATGACATGATCATGAGATTTTATTGGTTAGCTTATCTAGAGGTTTGATAAGCTAACCCTGACCTAGGGGAAAACACCTTGAACCGATGGTTTGTGTTTTGCAGCTCCCACCTGTCCACCTTTGTATCTTCTTGGGTTGGTTTGGCCTCATCTTCGGGTTTTGAACCATCTCCTCTGGCTTGGGAGATCCTCCATTACATGGGTTTACATTAAAGAAACCATAGGCACGCAGGCCCTACATTTTATTGGAAGAAGTCTTGCAGGCCAACAAATTTAAATTAAACAAATTTAAATGAAACCATACACACGTAAAAAGGTTCTTTGGTCTAGATCATGATCATCCATAGAATGCAATGACATTTACGCATATTTAGAATTCAAATTCTTTTAATCGTTCAATTATTTAAGATAAGTCTCTCTTGAATTCAATTAATTATGATCTTATAATTAATCAATTCTTTATTTTAAATTCTTTTCCAAATTTCATTGATATTCTTCTCATCCATATTCCTTATACAGGTCTTTGTACTTTTGGAGGAAACTTGGTGAAATTACATTTCTGGAAAGTACACAGCGTGTAGTTTATATTTACATGGCGTGTATTTCTTTTCACCCTTTATCCGAAGTACACGCCGGGGGATTTTGCGTGTTTTCTCTACTTTGGAATTTTTGGAGTACCTGGTGTGTAGATAAATCATACATGGCGTGTACTTCCTTGTTACGTAGAAACCAGCCTGGCAATCTTGTGTACCTGGTACGCGGCTTCTCCTTTGTACACGGTTTCACTTGGGCCTGATCGGATTACACGGCGTGTTGCTCTAACATACACATCGTATATTCCAGTTCCCACGCACCGTTCAATTCTGGTCAACACGGCATAATAAATACTTAGGCATACTCAATTCACACGGCGTGGTTTGGCGGACCAATGCCGGTTCGTTGAACCTAAGTACATGGCATGTAGTTTTTCATTACACGTTGTGTATTCCCGTGTTGTACAGACAGAAAGAGTGGCTCCTCTGGATGAGTTCCTCATTTTTATTTTAATCAAAATTAAAATTAAAAAGTCGTTTCTGTGTTGTGAATTGAGAAACAAAGGATGAAGAACAGATCTCGTTTGTTCAGATTTATATAATGATTTATTTCGAATTGAATCAAATATAAATGCGTAAATTATCAACGAAAATTAAATAAATATAATCAACGTTGTAACCTCCCTATGATACCATTTGAAGGTTCCAGGCACAGTAGAAGTGTGTGGGTGGATGTGCCCACTTGGATTTTTGTCATTAACAATGATCAATCCGGGATCAATACGACGATAAACGCCAATCTCCACAGATCGAATCACAAAAATAGACAAAGAAAAGGAAAGTCTCGGAACCAAAAAGTATGATCGTTACAGGTTGATTATAATTAATTTAATCAATTGAAAAGAAGTACCTTTTGGTGTTCTTTATTTGTTGATATTTCTGATCACATTCTGATGTGATACGTCATTGCATCGCAGAATCCAAGGGTAGACTTCCTCTAGCGGTGATCCACACGTGCACCTCGTATCTCTGGACGTCGCCAAAGGAGTCTATGGGTGCTAGTGTGGAGAAACCTTTGCTTGTGTTGTCCGCCTTAGATCGTCTTGATCCGATGGAAGAGGATCTCTCTCGGTCTTGAGAGCGTTCTTGGAGGAATAGGTTATTTCAGCCTTGAAATAATTCTCCAGAATTGTTGTACACATGGTTGGATGTGCCCACTTGGTGGTACCAAGTGATAAAACCCATGTCATGTGCTTTAAGAAGTGTCATGGGACCTCTAAAGGCTGAACCAAGCCTGCTGGTACTTGGTGATCTGCCTTCACTTGCTAACAAGTGAGCCACCGAGAGACAAACTCTGCTACTTCCTTCTTCATACCTGACCACCAATTTTGTCGTCGGAGATCCTGGTACATCTTCGCCACTCCTGGATGTACCGCTAGAGGGGATGTGTGAAACTACCTCAACACTTCCTCCTAAAGTGACAATGGCACCATATTACTTCCTCTAAAGAGGATGACATGCTCCCCACATTTAGAAAATCCATCAGGTGTCTGCCCTGTGGATATCTGAGCACGTTGTGTCTTGCAGTCAGTGTCTCCATGCTGCGCCTCCCTAACTCACTGAAGAGGTGGGGGAGTGAATGTAAGAGAATGAAGAAAGGTTACTCCATATCTATCCAAAAAGGATATCTGTAAAGTATCCAGCTACTATGTCGCCTCGCCTAGCAGTCGTATACCAGACCTCCTGCTGAGTGCATTTGCAACAACATTCCCCTTCCTAGGAGTATAGACTATCTCAAAGTCATAGTCCTGGAGGAACTCAAGCCAACATCATTGTCTCAGGTTTAGGTCCTTCTGAGAGAAGATATACCTGAGACTCTTGTGGTCAAAGTAGACTGTGAAACGCTCGCCCATCAGATAGTGTCACCACATCTTCAAGGTGAAGACCACTACTGATAACTCCAGGTCATGGGTGGCGTATTTCTCCTCATGTTTTCTCAGCTGATGAGAACCAAAAGCGATCATTACCTGCTCCTACATCAGGATGCACCTGAGTCTGGTCCCTGATGTGTTGCAGTTGACTACGTACCCTATGCCCTCTTATAGAAGCCTTAATATGGGGGCACTAGTCAGCCTCTGCCTTAGCTCCTAAAATCTCTGTTGGAATCTCTCCGACCATATGAAGGGTTTCCCCTTCTTCCTCAAGGCTGATAGTGGTGTTGTAACCCTGGAGAAGTCTGGTACGAACCTCTAGTAATATCCTGCCAAACCCAAGAATCTATGTACCTCCATCACACTCTTGGGTGGCTCCCAAGCAAGTACCACCTCAATATTATCTGGATCTACTGCAACTCCAGCCTCTGAGATGACATGTCCCAAAAAGTGAACCTCTCTAGTCCAAAACTGGCACTTCAAGAGCTTACCATAAAGCTGGTGCTCTTGGAGTGTGTCCAGCACTACCTGCAAATGGTAGGCATGCTCCTCCTCAGTAGTCTAGTAGATCAAAATGTCGTTGATGAAGACTATGACAAAGTGATCGAGGTATGACTGGAAAATCATGTTCATGAGTCCCATGAACACTGCTAGAGTGTTGGTTATGCCGAAAGGAATAACCAAGAACTCATAGTGGTCGTACTGACATCTGAAGGTCGTTTTCTGCACATCCTCATCTTGAACTCTGAGATGGTGATAGCCCGATCTGAGATCTATCTTCAATAACCATTGTGCTCCCTTTAGCTGATCAAAGAGGTCGTTAATCCTTTGTAGTGGGTACTTGTTCTTCACATTCACCTGGTTCAAGAGACAGTAGATGACACAAAGCCTCAAGCTCTCATCCGCCTTCTTGGCGGATGGAATTGGGGCTACCTAGGGAGAAACACTGGGCCGGATGAATCCCTTCCCCTGAAAGTCCTCCAGCTGTACCCGCAGCTCGCAAAGCTCCACGGGAGCCATCTGATATTCTGGTGTGGATATCGATGTCGTCTCGGGGTACAGGTCAATGTAAAAGTCCACCTCTCTGTGAGGAGGTAGACCTGGAACATCACCAGGGAAAACATCCGCGTACTGGTCCACCACTTCAGGATAGCTCGGACTCTCCACATCTACAGCTCTGAGGGTAAGGCAGGACAACTGATGATTGATCGGGTGCACCCTCCTCCATGTAAGTTTGTCCTATACTGAAAAGGCTTCCTTCTCACCGGTGAAGGTGAACCTGGTCCCATCCATGCGGACACACCGCACTTTGCGCCTAATACAGTCGATCTGAGCATGGACTATAGATAACCAGTCCATACCAAAGATGATGTCATAAGGCCTCGACGCCACTACTAGGAGATCCTAGCCGAAGCTCTCACCTCCTAGAGTAATCTCACACTGCCGGCACCAGTGCGTAATCGTCGAATCTTCTCCCGTAGGAATCTATAGTCGTAAGGATCGAGCCAACGGCTCTGTCAGAATCTCTGAGCTCCGAACGAGGGCAGTAGAAATGAAATAGTGACTGGCACCTGTGTCTATAAGAACTGAAGCTAAGGTGGAGTAGACACAGATCGTACCTCAAATCATCTCTGGAGCGTCGTGATCATAAGCCTCAGCTTCCTGGAGCTGAGCTCTCGCATATCCACCTACTCCCTATGGTCGGGGTGGACCTCCTGGTGGTGGTAGTGGTAAGTCTCAAAACGTCGTCTATCACTAGCTGCACGACCAGCTCCTCTGCCACGTCTGTCTTCTCCCTACGGACTGCCTCAATCAAACCTCTGCCTCTAGCTGGGAGGTCCCTCAACTATCTGTTGATCATCCAAACGGCGGGTCAGACAGTCACGATCCATGTGACCCTGCCCACCGCATATGAAACACTGCATGTTCCTCAAATGATTGGCTCTGTCTCGTGTGCCTCACACAACCAAACCCATGTACTGAGGTTGTCCACCAGATGGTCTGGTTCGCTTGGACCTCTACGACATATGTCTACTGCCAGCTGCAGAAGACTCCACTACGTGACGCCTAGTGGCGGGTCTCGCTACAGGTGACTGCTCAGCAAGGAAACTCTCCACTAAGAGGGCTCACTCTAGCACCCCCGCCTGCGTCGGGATGCTGAGTGAGATCATCAAAGCCCTGATCTCTTTCATGAGCCCCTGATCGAACGTTCAGGCCCTGAAGAATGGGTCATGCACATATCTATGGAGTAACGAGAAAGATCAGTGAACCTCGCTGAGTATTGTGCCACCGTCGTGCTACCCTGTTGTAGATGCAGTAGCTCCTCTATCTACACTTCACATAGGTTGGTTGGTACAAACTCCACCCGAAACAGGCTCTTGAAGTCTGCCCATAGTAGTGTCACCTCATCATGCACCTAGAGAATCAGGCTCTACCATCTACCTACTGCTTCCTGAAGGAGACTCGCGTCAAGGATCACCATAAGGTCGGCTGGTGTCCCTACTAGTCTGAAGACTCTCACCACAGCCTCCATCCAATCCTCAATTACCTGCAGGTCCATCTCACCCCTGTACCTGGGCGGCCTCGGGTATTGGAACTCATGCAACGTGCTCAGGCGGCGTGCACTCTCTGCTGTTGGGGCTGGTGGCATCAGTGGCCCAATGGGTAGTGGTACCGCTAGTGCCTCTACTGTGATAGGGCCCTACACCGAGGCCTCATCGCTTGGTGGGCTTCCATCTTGTACAAATCCTGGAACCCTGCTTGGATGTCTATATGGGGCCATCCTGAAAATAAATATGTGCACCACGTTCAATAAGTTATACTCGGTGAGCTGAATCAAATAGATCACTAAGAAAACTCTTGAAACACACACGCAATCAGTGTTTTCGTGCACTGAGTCAGAAATTAGAAGTCAGGGTCCTGGTGTATGGATACGTCAACTGCCGCACCAACACTGGACTCCCTGAACTGAAAACCACACTCAGTAACCTTATCACTATTGATTCACAGAAAATATCAGAGTCCTAAGTTTTGTGGTAGAACCGACACCTCTGATACCAATTTGTCACGACCCATCCCCCGAGGCCCGTTCCGTGACTACCCCAAACCCACCTTCTATAGGCCATGGGCTGGCGACTAGCACCAAATGCGTAATTCCCTAAATCTGGGAAGGCATTTCCTTTATAACTGAAAACACCACACAACAGATCACACAACTGGATAAAAACACAAAGTAAAATTGTATAACAAGAGAGTGCTGAAAATTAAAGGGGCAGAAATACAAGCCCAACTGTAAAGTACAAGTAAAACTGAAAAGGAAAAAATAGATGAAAGGTGAAATACAACTCTTGGATCGTCCACCACGGATCCTACCTGAAGGGTAGGTACAGATAGAATCCTCATCACTTCTCGTCTTTCAGTCTCCTCCATGTACCGATACGTCGTATGGTCCACCTCCGGGTACCGTCCAGTCCCAGTACACTCAGCCTCGATCAGCATTGTCCATCGTCTGAATCCAACACAATGAGGTGCGGGCATAGCCCGTGTAGGGGTGAGTATAAAGATACTCAGTAGGGACCCCGAGACCCTCAAGGTCTCACAAAATCCAACAAGGATAAACCACAAAGTATGAGATCAAAAGATAACCCCAATTAGGTATATTCCCATACATATACCTAAGTTATCTAGTAATCCATCTCAATAATGAGGAAAACAAAAAGTTACTGACTCAGCCCACACATGTATATAACTTATGTAGAGAGATAGAGATGATCAGATATAGCCAATGAATCATCTATTCTATCGAACCCACACTAGATCCAGGAACAGAAATCAGAACTGTCAAACCCACACAGGATCCAGGAACAGTTGTCAGTATGCAGCCATCCACAGGGTTTCGCAAAAAGCATGCTTGATTCCGAGAGGGTCTGCCCCTCAAGCCAAGTGTCGATACATAAACTGTCACGAAGTCCCAAGTTGATGTTTCCAAAAGATCTGTCTTTCCATATGAAGCTCAACACGATAGACAGTGTGCCAATCTGATGCCCGGTCTGAGAGTTATTGGAATTTCATTTACGAGGGCCCGGTTGGATTTGCGTTCAATCCAACCTGGCCATACCCCAACTATATCCAAACCTCGAGTGGGTTATACCAAAAGAACTTTCTCCTTCCAAGGTTTCTTTCGCCACAGATGGTTCGTCAATCGGACACTCGTAGCTCAAGTTACGGGCAAAAGAGTGGAAACTGGTCAAACGGGTCTGGGTCTGGTCCGGCCCAGTCGGACCGACCCGGCCCAACCTGGGTCCAGACTGGGTCCCACCCGGTCCACGGGTCCGACCCGGTCCATGGGTTCGACCCGGTCCCTAGGTCTGACCTGGTCCGTGGGGGCGGCCTGGCCCGCGAGGGCAGCCCGACCCGCGCTGGGTCCGGCCCGCGCTGGGTCCGGCCCGCACTGGGTCCGGATCGCGCTGGGTCCGGCTCGCGTGGCTGGCGGTCTGCATGGCTGGAGTCCCATGGGGTCCGCCCTAGCTGCGTCCAGGGGGAGGTTGCGCCTCCTGGAAAACCCGAACGGCTTAGTCGTTCGGGTGGAAGTCAACCGGTGCCACGTGGCGCTGGTCCGCGTTACGCATGACACAGTGACAGGTCCCGCTCCTCCTGGCTGGTTGAGCGGCCAGTCGCCTCCCACGCGGTGTTATTGCATTGTGCCACCTCCGGCGACCCGGTGGCTCGGGCCGCCGGTCTTCCTCGTGGCCAGGGGCCGCAACCCCCTTTTTCTCCAGCACGCGGCGCGGTTGCGCCGTGCCTTCTCCGGCAACCCGGCGGTTCGGGCCGCCAGTTTTCTTCGCGGCCGACTTGCACCGCCACCGCACCGCAACGGCCCGTCGGCCGCGGGTTACTCTTTCGGTGGTGCGGTTGCGCCGTCGCCGTCACGCAGTGACGTTCGTCGTTCCATCCATCGGTGAACTTTCTGCGGGTCACCGAACGAGTTCTGGTGGCCCGATTCTCATTCCGGAAGTAGTCGCATCCTCCTCGGGACGTCGCCTTCGATCCACAACCATTGTTGATAAGTAAATCTCATCCCGGAATCATGTCGCGTTTAGCTTCAAATTCCACAGAGAAGGCGGAGGGTTCGGGTCATGTTTGTTCGGCTCGGGCCCTCCGTGTTAGGGTGATATCAAGTGGCTTCGAATTATAATCCTTGACAGAAAATAAAGAACATGCAACAATTAACAAAGATTGAACCCCTACCTTTGTTCATTGATCTTTGAAGAAGTCGTGGAAAGGCGGATGTCAATGTTTTGTAGAAGAACGCGTCCTACGTCGAAGGAGGTTCCAAGGAAGGAAGTCGAAGTCGAGGTCGAGGTCGAGGTTCTTCATCGGTTGGAGAGTTCTTCATCAGGAGCTTTCTCCCAAGTTCTCTCCTCTTCCAAGCTCCACCAAAAGACAAATGCCAACCAAAATAATAGATTATCCTTACCTATTATTTAATCGTTGGAACATAATTCAAAAATATTCAAATTAATTAATTGAGAGGATTTGACACCATAAAGTGGGGAGCTCAAGAGGTTTCTCCCCACTTAATGGGGAGTTCAAGAGGTTTTAACCTCAGGTGGTCCCCACCATATTAAATATGAAGAGGAGGTTAGGTTCGGGTGGGCCCCACCTTCATAACCACTCATGGGAGGTTAAGGTATGGTGGTCCCCACCTCCAACCTCCACATGGAGGTTTTAACTAACTAATAAAAATAAAGTTTACAAAACCTTATTTTTATTTAATTCATTCACCAAAAACCCAAAAACTAACTTTTATTTCCGACCATCTGTCGTCGAGGTGAAAGTCTTCTTAAGCGAATATCGGCACTACGAGTTCAACGGTGCCCTCAGATTTCAATTCCGATCACTGGTTCAAAAGTTATAAAAATCCGCTAGTACGTTTACTAATCGTACCTGAAAAAAATTTCAGAAATTGATTTCGGGCACACCGGGCCTCAGAATCATGCGCCTTCAGTTTTTGCGGTCTCATAAAATTCCCATGTATTTAAGAAAAAAAATTCCATAGAAATTCTGGGTCTTTACAATAAGAGAGGGTGAAAATGAATCACTCATCACAATGGAGGTTGATAACAATGAAGATAATGAATATGAATATAATTGAATTTATAGATCGATAATGAAAATATATTACAATTTCCCATTGATAAGTGTTTCGTACATATATACATTGTTCTAATTTTTCTTTTTTCTTTTGAAAAAATATTTTAGTTGTTCGTTTTTGTATACATTTAACATATCTGAACCATTTGAATTTCAGGAATGTTGAGAACAAAAAAAATCAAGATCTTAGCTGATCAAAATCTTGGAGCACACCACCACAACCATCAGATTTAGTGGATCTGAGTAATTCTATTATACACAAGACTACTTGTGAGCCAGTCATTTCTCGAGATATTGTTGGTAGTCCACCATCCGATTCATCTCTAGTGATGGATTATTTTTTCACCCCTCCATCTAGGGGATATTGGCGAGTTACCATTATTGGTATGTATGTACTTGTTAAAAAACGATATATTTTATTAATTTTTTAATGAATTTATCAAACAGATAAATATAACAATATATGGTATATAAATATGAACATGGAATATGTATGAGACCTAAAGGACTTCAAGATTATAGTTCCTTTTTATGAGTCTAGGGTGCCTACCGGTGACGTTGTGGGAATCTATGGGAAGATTCTTGGGTAACTTGCTTGCAAGATAGTGAGTTTTCCCATTAATTATAAATATTAGAGGAATATTTCCAAATCTTGGAAAAATGAGGTCTTTGATAATCAATTAAAGGTAATATTAATTTAATATTCATTGATAACTAATTTAAAGGACGTGAGTAAAATTTTCTAATATAATTATAAAGTGTTGTGTTTTTCATTTCTAGATTTTTTTCATTAAGATGTCTCTCACTTTATTTCACACCCATAGACTCTAAAAAATTTGGGCAAGAAATTTAGAGATTTTAAATGGAGATTATGGAATGATTTTAATGACACATCTCTGAGATCACGAAAGATGCATTAGAAAGTGCATGAAGGAATTTCTTGTGAGAAATAGAAGTTGTTTGTTGATATTAATAGAGATACATCTCATGAGGTAATTGTATATTTTACAGTATCTTAATAACATAAACATAATAAAATTATAATTTTTATTAATGTTTTTATTTTTTGTAGGAATTATCTAATAAATATTGTAAATCATGAGAAATAAGTCATTCCACATATCGCTGGGTCTCATAGTTTTTTGAGAAAAAGAAAAATTTTGGTTTGTATTTTATCCATTATTATTTATATCATTTTATTATAAGTCAAGTTTTTTTCTAACTTGTTTATATTTTTTATAAAGTCTAATGAATTAGATCACTCTGTTGTCTGAACAGAGATGTGGTTTAAAGTGCATAGGAAACTCGATGGCGGTTTTGTAAATGACCATACCAAAGACGTTGGAGTAAGTACTTTTCATTACTATTTCATGTTATTTCATTACCATAAAATAATAATAATCAAAAATATATTGTAACAACAAACAAGACTTAAACCCTATTAAATGGGGCCCGCAACATGGATCAAATGATGTAAATTTGGAATTGTTTGATACATCTAGCTGGACCCAATTAATTAGGTTTAATACTTTGTTGTTATCATTTATTTTTCATTGTTATGTTTTTATAGTAATGAAATAACAATAAATAGTAATGAAAAATTTATTAATTGGATAATATTATGAAGTTAAGATATTTTAAAAAAACATTGTCAATATTTTGTATTAACAGGTTAAAATTCAAGAAGTATGGGATGTGAACCCTTCACAATCATCATCATTTTCCCAAAACAATGCAGTTGTAATCGTTTTAGGGAAGGAATATCCCAGACATGTACGAGGGATGGGTTCTAGGCCTACTCCAACAGCTGTATTTGGTAGGGTGTCTTCATTAATTACTGATACGCCCAGTGGGGGTTCAAGTAGTGTCGTTGATCAGGAATAAAAAATAGAAATTGTAAGGCTGAAAGAAAAAAGTGAAAGAACGTGTTTCTTATAGGAAAACACATGATCAGTGGTGGTCGGTAATGTAAAATGTTTTAGTTTCTGTATTTTAGTGGATGAATGGCATGATCCCTGAGGAAATTTCCATAATTATATCTTATCCCATCAAGGTAAATTCTAAATTCCATAGATCATTCACACATTTAGAAAGAACACATACAACTTCTATAAATAAAACTAAAATGACACTTTTATATTGAAAACACGCACATCGAGTCATACCGACCACATCTTGTGCTGGATTGATGTGTGGTTGATTCCTACATATCAAAAATGAATTATGGATTATTATCTTTAAGTTTAAAAACAATCTAAGATCATTTTCTTATTTTTGACCCAGTAAATAGTTTTTAACGGTACCAAAGCCTTTAAAAATGTGTGTTGGGGGGTCAAAACTAGGAAAATGATGTCATATTTCCATGAAATAAAAGGACAATGAATTTAGATTGATTTTTGAAATGTAAGAATTGATGGCAAGTCATTTTGAGTTACAGTTCACCTGGGATGCCCGTAAATGTATTTTTAGTGTTTTAAAACACTAAAATGTGTGTGTAACTGTCAAAACAAAATAAAAAACTTTAGATTAATGTGAAATTATTGGAAAACCACTTTTGAGATATTTTTTATGTGTGCACGAAGAAAACACGTCAATATGATGCGTGGTGTGGTAGGAATGACATCATAAACAGTTTATAAAGGTATTAAAACCTTTAAAAACATGTGTCGAGGTGTCAAAACTAGGAAAACAATGTCATATTTCTATGAAATCATAGGAAAATGACCATATATTTATTTTTGAAATTTAGGAACTGAAAGCATGTCATTCCGAGTTATGGTTTTCTAGGGATGATGGTGAATGCGTTTTTAGTGTTTTAAAACACTAAAACATCAATGTGATGGTAAAACCTTAGTAAAAGACCTCGAATTGGCATGAAATTATGGGAAAACCATTTTTGAGATATTTTTGAAATGTATTCATAGACAACACATCAATCCGACGTGTGGTGTGGTCGGAATGACACGGTAATAGTTTTTAAAGGTACCAAATCCTTTAAAAACGTGTGTCAGGGGGGTGAAAACAAGAAAAACAATATTAGATTTCCATGAAATTAGAGTAAAAATACTGTATATTGATTTTTAAAATATAGAGACTGACGGCTCGTCATTTTGAGTAACGGTTTTCCTAGGATGCCTATAAACACAGTTTTAGTGATTTAAAACACTAAAACATGCATGTAATGGTAAAAACCATAGAAAACTACCTATGATTGATATGAAATCATGGTAAAACCACTATTTAATTATTTTTGACATGTATGTGCATACATCATGTCAATCTGACATGCGGTGTGCTCTAAATGACTCAATAAAAAGTTTTTAAAGATACCAAAGTCATTGAAAACATGTGTTAGGGGAACAAAATTGGACAAATGACATCGGATGACCATGAAATCCAAGGAAAGTGACCATATATTTATTTATGAAATGTAGGAACTAACAGAATTGCATTCTGAGTAACAGTTTTATTAGGATGCTCATAAACGCGTTTTTAGTGTTTTAAAACGCTAAAATGTGCGTGTAACAGTCAAAAGCATAGAAAATGACCTCATATTGATTTGAAATCATGGGAAAAGAACCATTGAGTTATTTTTTATGGATACATGTAGACAACATGTCAATCTGATATGCGATGTGGTCGAAATGACTCGGTAAATAGCTTTTAAAGGTATCAAAGCTTTTAAAAACGTGTGTCAGGGGGGTCAAAACCAAGAAAATGGAATCGTATTGTCATGAAATTAGATAAAAATGACTGTATATTTATTTTTTAAATATAGGAACTGAAAAAAAGTCATTTCAAGTAACGGTTTGTTTGGGATTCCTGTAAACGCATTTTTAGTGTTTTAAAACACTAAAACGTGCATGTAACGGTCAAACCCATATCAAACGACCTTAGATTGATGTGAAATAATGGGAAAACCACTATTGAGTTATTTTTGATGTGTACGTGCAAACAACATGTTAATTCGGTGTGCAGTGTAGTTGGAATGACTTGGTAAACAGTTTTTTAAAGGTACCAAAGCCTTTAAAAACATGTGTCGATGGGTCAAAACCTAGAAAACAATGTCAGATTTCCATGAAATCAGATAAAAACAGTCGTAGATTGATTTTTGAAATGTAGGAACCAATGAAATGTCATTCCGGGTTACAGTTTCTCGGGATACTTGTAAATGCGTTTTTAGTGTTTTAAAATAATAAAACATGCGTGTAATAGTCAAAACCATAGCATATGACCTTATATTGATGTAAAATTATGGGACAATCAATGTTGAGTTATTTTTGACATGCACACATAGACAACACATCAATTCAACATGTGATGTGGTCGAAATGACTCGATAAACAATTTTTAAAGGTACCAAAACCTTTAAAAATGTGTGTTGGGGGGGTCAAAACTAGGCAAATGATGTCAAATTTCCATGAAATTAGAGGAAAATGTTCATAGATTTATTTATGAAATATAGGAAATGGCGATACATCATTTCGTTATAGTCTTCCTAGGATTCCTATAAACATGTTTTTGTGTTTTAGAACACTAAAACGTGTGTGTAATGGTTAAAATCATAGAAAATGATCTCAGATTGATGCGAAATCATGGAAAACCGTTGTTGAGTTATTTTTGACATGTATGCACAAAAAAAAATCAATCTGACGTACGTTGTAGTTGGAATGACTCAGTAAATAGTTTTTAAAGGCACCAAATCCTTTAAAAACATATGTTGGGGGTCAAAACCTAGAAAGAAAATGTCGGATTGCCATGAATTCAGATGAAAATGACCGTAGATTGGTTTTTGAAAAGTAGGAACCAATGACACATCATTCTGAGTCATGATTTTCATGGGATGTCTGTAAACGTGTTTTTAATGTTGTAAAATGCTAAAACGTGTGTGTAACGGTCAAAACCATAAAAACAAACTCAAGTTGATATTCAATCATAAGAAAAACACTATTAAGTTATATTTGACGTGTACGTATAGACAACACATTAATCTGACGTGTGGTGTGGTCAGAATGACTCGGTAAATAATTTTTAAAGGTGCCAAAACCATTAAAAACGTGTGTTCGAGGATCAAAACTAGACAAATGGCGTCAGATTTCCATGAAATCAGATGAAAATAATTGTAGATTTATTTTTGAAATGTTGGAACCAATAACACGGCATTTTGAGTTACAATTTTCCCAAGATGCCCGTAAACGTGTTTTAAGTGTTTTAAAACACTAAAACATGTGTGTAATGGTCAAAACCATAGAAAATGACATCAAATTAACATTAAATCATGGTACAACCACTGTTGAATTATTTTTGACATGTATACGTAGACAACACGTCAATCCAATGTGTGTTGTAGTCGAGATGACTTGGTAAATAGTTTTTAAAGGTACCAAAGCCTTTAAAACCATGTGTTAGGGGGGATCAAAACCAGTAAAACAGTGTTAGATTTCCATGAAATCATAGGATAATGACCAGAGATTTATTTTTTAAATATAGAAACTGATGAACCATCAATCTGAGTTACGGTTTTCCTGGGATACTCGTAAACACGGTTTTACTGTTTTAAAACACTAAAACGTGCGTGTAACAGTCAAAACAATACCAAACGACCTCAGATTGACATGAAATCATGGGAAAACCACTGTTGATTTATTTTTTATGTGTATGCGTAGACAACATGTCAATCTGACTTGCGGTGTGGTTGGAATGACTCAATAAACAGCTTTTAAAGGTGTCAAAGCCATTAAAAGCATTGTTGCAGGTCAAAATAGGAAAACGATATTGAATTTCTATGAAATCAAATGACAATGACCGTAGATTGATTGGTGAAATTTAGGAATTGTTGACACGTCATTCTGAGTTACGATTTTCTTGGGATGCCCATAAACAGGTTTTTAGTGTTTTAAAACACTAAAACTTGTGTGTAATGGTTAAAACCATAGAAAACGACCTCAGATTGACGTGAGATCATGAGACAACCACTGTTGAGTTATTTTTGAAATATAATACATGTCTTCATATCAAAGTCTTTAAAATTTATTTATTAAGTAAATTTCAAGCACACCGCACATTGATTTAAAAATTAATTGGACTATTATATACTTATCCCTTTTCAGTTTCAAGTGTTGAATCGTAACTTAAATATAGAAGTTTATGTTTTCAAAGTTTTTTTCATGATATATTATTTGCGTTTATGTTAAAATGTATTCCATTTGATTAACAAAATAACAAATTTTATGTGCAACATTCTGAATATATTCTGTGTATTTTCTCCTTTTACTTTTCTTTTCTTAAATGTTTTAGTTTTTATTATAGGTGACAGATGTTGATAGTAGGCAAGAGGTTGACCGTTCTGATCCACGACATTTTTCAGATGACAGTCGCGATGGTTCTTAGTTTCCGTGGTATACTTGAATTTTATCAATGATTCTACTGTAATTCTTCTTCATTATGTTCAGTTTTAATTTATGTCTACATTTTTGTTACAGTTGATGAGATGATGTGGTCGGTTCAAGTTGATGTGATGATGTGCAGGCAGATTGATGTAGCGAAGGTCGTGGGATGGACATATATTGGGCATGGGTTGTTGTTGGACATATTTATATGTATATATTGATGATTGAGGTATGGGTCGACTAAGGTTATCACTTGATTGAGGTTATGATGATTGAGGTTATGGTGATTGTGGATGTATTTATATTTGATTCTGAATGTATGATGTATGATGTATGTATGATGAGTTTACTATGCATTTATGTTTTAGTTTATTACATGTCATGGTTTCTATATTTATATATTTTTATTAAATATCTTTTTAAAAATTAAATTTTAAGAGAAATATTTAGTGGCGGTCTTTATAAACCACCATTAAATATCTTAAAACTTTAATTAGTGGCGGTTATTATTAACACCCGCTACATATATTAGTGGTCGTTAGGTGCATTTTATCTATTTTATTTTTGGGTTAATTTTTATTGAAAAAAAACCGTCGCTACACATATTAGTGGTGGTTAGATACATTTTATCTATTTTATTTTTGGGTAAATTTTAAAAAAAAACGCCACATATAAAAACCACTGGTAAATGATTGTTGACCGTGACATACGTTGCGCTTTTAGTGACCGCCCCTACGCTTTAGCGGCGGTTTAAACTGCTGCTAGTAGAAAAAATAACCGCCGCAAATGCTTGCTTTTTTTGTAGTGCCTCAACTCGAAGGGTCATCCATTTCAGCAGCCCAACTAGGAAGGCCTACTAAGTAGAGGGTGGGCCAAGGCTCGCGACGAGTATAGGGTGGGCCAAAGACTGCGTGAGATCGTGCGTGTAGGCATGAGCCCATTTTGGTGTGTGGAGAGTGTATGCAGGAGCTCATCCCCACAGCAGGCTTCTGGTGTTGTCATGCGGTGGAATCATATAAAAACATGCGACTGAATGTTTGCAAGTTCGATGTCAGACTTGCGCGCATGATCGTTGCCTTTATTAGCACTAAAAAATGTGCTGATAAAGGTTATCATTTATTAGTGGTACAAAGAAAGTGCTCATAAATGATCCGTTTATCAGTGCTAAAAACAAAGTGTTGATAAGGTAAACTTTTTATCACCGTTGATAAAGGATATCTTTTATCCGTGCTTTCTTTAGTGGTGATAAAATGTTCATTTTATCAACGTTTTTCTCTAATGTTGATAAATGCGAGCGTTGAATAAATTCAAATTTGTAGAAGTGTCATTAACCATAACATGGTTTTTCTCTTCAACATATTAATCTTTTAAAGCCTCCAATAAACTTCATGGTTCTCCAAATCCTTCATAAACACTCTAGGGACTTCTATGTAAACTTATGTGCAACTCTAATCAAACACTTCATTCTTCATTGGCTGTCTTTTCTAATGCACCAGTGGTTGAAGACGAATTGAACACCAAAACAATCCATTGATGTAACAATCTCTTTGATTTTTTTTCCCAACACTACCATAAAGAATTTCTAGAATTTCAAAGCACCTCTTTTGTATCTCGAATTCAACACGTGGTCCAACTAAACAATCACATTCTTCATCATCAACTCTAATACATTGTACGTCATACCTCAATGTTGGAAACAATACCGACAATTTTGAATTCATGAATTTCATTAAAAACTATAACTCAATCTCAACAAATATTCTTGGAGAAAGTAGTTTCTTTTTTTGTGCAAAGAATAAGAACAATGAATTAAAGGGTGGGGGTGGGGGGTGCTAATATGTATCCTTCATGGATCGCTTGAGATATACTATTTATAGATTTTCATTCTTCAAATATAACATTTCATTTTATTTGGAATATTAGAAAAAAAATGTTAAAGGAGTTCATTGACCCAATGGACAAGCCACGGATCAATCCGACCAACTGAGTAAAACCAGGAAAAAGAATGGATCTTTCTTTTGACGTTAAAGCTTTGAGACCATATTATTAATGAAAGTCAATGTTGAATATATTGCATATGAAATATTAAAAAATTACTGAATTGTACGCAATTTTTTTAGTTTACCAATTTAAAAAAACGTGCATATCTTTATAGATAAACCATTCTCGGTCATCCATCAAAACACGGTCCAAATAGGTTTTAAAATTATTTTATATTTTAATTACGACATTCTTCCATTTAAAAAGAAACCCCCGACAAGAAAATAAAGCCTATATTATACAAATTGTAAAGAGAGGCCGAGAAATTAGGTTAATTTCCGTCTCTTTACAATTATCATCCATCACAGGCCCTCTTCTTCTTCAATTTATTTCTGTTCTCTCTCTGTGTTTCTTCGAGTGTCTAAAAATGGGCCGAAGGATAAAGGCGATGGTGTTGGTGGTGTATTTGTTGAGTCAGGGGGCCGCATACGGTGACGACGACGGTGGATGGAGGGACGGCCATGCCACCTTCTATGGAGGGGGAGATGCTTCCGGAACTCAAGGTAAGGTGGATTTTACAGTACACAAACTGGGATCACTGGAGATGATTGCAATAACAAAATATAACTCATTTTTATTGCTTCAAATACAACACACAACACACCCTATTTATAATTATAATTATACAAACACACACCAAAACAAAAGAGGAATTTGGATGGGGGATTAACAAGTATGGATACATGAAGGGGGCGCGTGCGGGTACGGCCCCGCCGTCCTGTGGCTCTACGGCGCTTACACAGCGGCACTGAGCTCGGCGCTGTTCAACAATGGGCAGACCTGCGGGAGGTGCTTCAAGATCAAGTGCGTCAACGACCCGCAGTGGTGCCGCGGCGGGGCAACCGTCACCGTCACCGCCACCAACTTCTGCCCGGCAAACTACGCCATTCCCAGCGACGCCGGAGGCTGGTGCAAAGCCGCCCTGATTCACTTCGACATGTCGGTGCCCGCCTTCCTGCAGATCGCCCAGTACGCCGCCGGCATCGTCCCCATCCAATTCCAGAGGTACGCGCGCGCATGGGTTTTATTTTACTTTGTTTTAGTTTTTGTGCTCTTTTACTGAAGGCGTGGGGTGGGGTGGCAGGGTGAGGTGCCGGAGGAACGGTGGGGTGCGGTACACAATCTACGGCAATCCCTACTTCTCTTTGGTGCTGATCTCGAACGTCGCCGGCGACGGGGAAGTGACGGCGGTGTGGAGCATGATGGGCGGCGAGGGGTGGGTGGGGACGAGGAGTAACTGGGGCCAGAACTGGGAGACCGGCGTTGCCCTTAACCGGAACAAGTCCATCTCTTTTATGGTCTCCACCAGCGACGGCCAGACGCGGCAGGCCATTCGAGTGTTCGGCGAGCAGTGGCAATACGGACAGTCCGCCCAAATCTCATTCAACTTTTGACTTTAATATTTTCATCAATGATGCTCGGTGATATATATTTACAATGACCCGATTTGATTCATTTTTTATTGATTTTTGATAATCCAATTTTTAAGGGGTGAGGTGGAACCATTACAAGGCCAGTAGGCCTTAGAGGAATTCATTGTCCGTAGGCTTCAAACATTACATACAACCCAGACTAACTACTTTGAACTGCTGCTCCCTAGCATCTTCATCGTAAAATTAGCTCTCCACCTTCGCATGACTGTTCGGCTAGGCATTCTCGTGCATGCACAGGCTTGTCCCAATGGAAGATGACATACCCTCTCATTCTTGCAATCCATTTAGCTTCTGCTGTGGTGAAATCTCTTTGCTCATCCTCTTTGTAGAGTTTGTTCATTGTAGGTTGTCTAGTTTGCATCTGCACTAAGGTGGCCCGAAGGCCTTGAGGTGGCCCAAAGACCTTACTGACCCGAAGACCTTACAGGACTTAGGGACCAAAGCGGTGGCCCGAAGCCCCAAACAGGGGCATATTCCCGGCTGTTACAGTGTCAAACAGTGTCTGCTACAGTTCCCGCTACAGTACTGCACAGTTCCCGCTACAGTACCTGCTATAGTACCCGCTACAGTACTGCACAGTCCCGCTACTGTACTGCTACAGTACCGGAAATTCAGCCTCCGCCTAAATTTGATCCCTGGTCGTTTGGATGCACTTACGAAGTCCTTACCAATTGGGCTAAGGCTCATGTGCCTCCATGATATCTCAAATGTCATTCCTTCATCACCTTGATGATATCTCAACATATATTTATACCTTTTAAAAAGTTAAAATTTATATTTAAAATTTGAATTGTTCAAGTGTGTTTATTTTTTTGTTTGTATGGTTTATTTATTTAATTTGTGATGCATTTGTATGGATGTAGAAATTAGGGTTTGTATGGTTTATTTATTTAATATGTAATGATGCCGGTATGAATGTATAAATTAGTGTCTTTTATATGATTTAATTTATGAAAGAGTTATTGTTTGTTGTATGATATAATTTATGTTGAATGTTTAGGAAATTTAAATATGGTGTGTTTAAAATGCAATTTATATTTAGAGAAATAAAACTATTTTTAAAATGTATATATTTTTAATTTTTTTTGAATAAATGTATATATTTTTAATTTAAATGGCGGGTTGAATATATTTATATGTATATAAAATATGTTATTTTTACAGTAATATAAATATAAATTATAATATTCTATACACTAGCGATATAATTTATTAAAAATATATTAGTTATATTAAGTATCATATTTAAATTTATTAAAAAATATATAAAAATTTATTTTTGTTAATGGTATAAAAAAAAGTTTTCTATAAATAATAATTTCAAATTATATTAAGTGTAAATAATTATTATTTGAAGCAATAAAGTATGAAATCTAATTAATTAAATTTTGGAAAGTAGAAATATGAAAAAAAATATGTAATTTTATTAAATTGAAAATAAAATTTTATATTATTTTAATGGCTTTTATGTAATTGTAAATTATATTACTTTTATTTACTACTAATAATAATTTTAATCAACAAATTTAAATTATATTAAGTATAAATAATCATTTTTTCAAGTAATAAAGCATAAAACATAATTACTTATATTTTAGAAAGTAGTAAAATGGGTAAAAATATTATATATACATATGCAATTTTATAAAATTGAAAATAACATAAGTGTACAGTATTGTAATGGTTGTTATATAAGTATAAATTATATTACTTTTAATTAAATTTATTAAATGTTATTATTAACACGCACACGCACACATACACATTGAAAACTTAATTTTTTGGAAAATAGGTGTAGATATTTAATATATATTTCATCTAGTAATAGGTAAAGTTACATAATATGTAGAACATAATAAGTATACCGAAAAACATGTTAAGAGTACTGTGTAATGACTGATCTTGAGATGACCAACCAATAAATAATTGAAATTGCATACCTTTTTTGTATACATGGTTATATAATTTGTAATAATTGCATTTTCTTTTCTGCATTAATGACCCTCGAATCATCCCTCGCTAAGTATGCAAGGACCTGCATGTTTGCCTAATAAATCTTATATATTTCAAAACCCCTAGACCCTCTCACTTGCACGTGAGCAACTTTGTAATAAAAGGGTGTTTGACAAAAGGTGTTCCAGAAGAGGTTGTCAAGAACATGCGTTCGACAAGAGGCGTTGTTGTTTGAAAGGAGACTGACAGTTGCTGAAATATTTCGTAATAGAGACTCTAGGAGTTCATCTATAGGTTTTGGTTAGTTTATCAGATAATAATAAACTAATCCATAGTAAGTGCGGTGACTCGGGTTTTGGCCCTGTCAGACTTTGCAATATTTTTACGAATAATTTCAGAGCTAGGGGCGAAGACGGCGTGTGATTCCGAGGCCCGGTGTGCCCGAAATTAATTTTATAAAAATATTAAGTATTTTTATACTATGCACGTGGTGGGGGTGATATATCTCCTAAACGGTAGCTCAGAACGGGAATTCGAGAGAATGGTTGCGTCCGGAGCATGCCGTTTACCCTACGCGGGGTGTAAACTTTGCGAGCGCGGGCCTGCGGTGGAAAGCGCCACCAGGGGTGTTTTCGTAAATAAGTGGAAAAGTTAATTTACGAGTATCGGCTCAAATAACTTCTGAACGGAGTCTCGGATCATAAATCCAAGTCCGCCGTTGCGTTCAGAACGGCGTGTTTACCCTAGGGGTGACCTAATTTCCTCCGCGCCGGGAGGTCTGGTCAGAGGCGACCTAATTTCCTCCGCGCCCGGAGGTCTGGTCAGGGGCGTTAATTTAAATGAAGGTTTTTAAATAAAAAAAAGGGAAATCAATTTCATCTCCTCCCCCTCCCACCTCCTACGCGCAGCAGATGACAACCCCCCCCCCTCCTCCGTTTCATTGCCAAATAGCACCAGAATCGTCCGTTTTCAGCGCCAATCGTCAGCAGATCGCGCTTCAGGGCGTCACCGGCGTCGTTCTGCACCCGAAGCTTTGACGTTTTGCCCGCGAGGTAGGCGGTTTGAGTTTTAATCTCCCGATCCCGTTTATGCAACGTTTTTCTTCGATTTGTCGTCATATCAGTGAAGATCAGGTCCCGAGGGTCACACAGACGCCTCTGGATCGAAAAACGGACCACAGGGGGGGGGTCCCGGCGGTTCGCAGAAGACCCGCCGGCGCGGCACCGGCGCCGGCGAGTGGCGGCCGACCATGGAGGGCCGGCGTGGAAAGGCGGCAGCGGCCTCTTGAAGTGCGGCGGCGCGGGCCGCGATGCGGCGGAGGGCCGCCGGCCACGACGGGTCGGCCGGTTCAGGCCGGTCCGACCCCTTTTTAACACACGAGGGGGTTTTAAAACCCCCGTTTCTTGCAATCCGGGGATCAGATTCGCGTTCCGTCTGTGGCAACGTGACCCTGGAGACGAGGCAAACCTTTTGGTGTGGGTTTGGGAATCTTAAGGTTCGGGATCGTGGCCCGGGAGCTTGAAACGTCGAATAAAATAATGATATTTTATTATTATTCGATTTCGGGCCGTTGTATCTCCTACCCGGAGCATCCGATTGACGTGATGTCAGTGGTGTTAAGACCCTGATGACACGGCGTAATTTTATTGAGGGTTTCCAGGTGTTGGGTCCGAGTTTGGGGTGCGGGCCCCACGAGGCTGGGTTTTGGCGTTTGCAGGAAACACAACTTTCGCACCAGGAGTCCGATTTTGGTGGATGAATAGTCGATCCTGTGTGTTTTTCCAAGAGGATCACAATGATGTGATCCGTTCGATGAGTTTTGGGGTTGAGGTGTGGGCCCCGCCTGAGCTGGCTTCGGTGAATAGTGCATTTTTCACCGGGTGTCCGTTTCGGACGAGCGAGTAGTGGATCCTGTGTGTTTTTCTGAGGGGATCACCCTGGTATGATCTACTTGATGATTTTCGGGATCGATGTGTGGGTTCCGCACGGGCTAGCTTTGGTGAATAGTGTTCTTTTCACCGATTGTCCGTTTTGGGCGAGTAAACAGCCTATACTGCCTGTTTTTCCATGTGGATCGCGATGGTGGCCTCAGTATCGGCCTTGGAGATGCGCGGTGTGGCGTTGTGGTGGGTCGCTTGAGTTAGCGATATTTGGACCAGTAGTGGTTGAGGGTACTCCCTTGGTTCGTTTCTATGAGGGTTCACGCAACATTGCAACCCTAGTATAGGCTTGTGATCCTCTAGATGGAATGTTTAATCTGTTAGAGTTGCGGCATCCCTCCGGTGGCCCCGGAGCGGGATCCTCTAGCATTGTTACCCTAGATCGGGTTCTTGGTATCGCTGTGACCGCTTACCCACAGGCGGCGATCCCCTATCTTGCAGGTTAACCCCGTAGGGTTTGTGGCATCATCGGGAATATGATCCCCTACGTAGTGATTCGTGCTCAATAGGGTTGTGGCATCGTTGGGTATACGATCCCCTGCTCAGCATGAGGTTTTTAGTAGGGTTGTGGCATCGTTGGGTATACAATCCCCTGCTCAGCATGAGGTGTATAGTAGGGTTGCAGTATCGTTGGTTATATGATCCCCTACTTAGCGCGTGGTTTCGGTAGAGTTGCAGCATCGTCAATTCGATCCCCTACAGCGCGAGATGTACCAGATAGGGTTCCGGTATCTCCATGACCACCTTTACGCGGTCAACGATCCTCTATATGAGTGACGTGTTTCTATCGAGTGCCAAATCGAATTTTGGTATCCCCCAGCGGATCCTGGGAGTGATCCCCTATTTGTGAGATCTACGAGTGCCAGATCGGGTTGTGGTATCCCCCAGCGGATTCTGAGAGTGATCCCCTATCTGTGAGATCTTTATATACCAGTGTGGGTTCTGGTATCCCCTAGCAGACCCTAGGAGCGATCTCCTATCCGAGGAGTTTGGTGTTTATGTTGTTTTAGCGAGGTTTCCTCAGTGACGCTATCCGACGAGCGTGATCTCTCGGGTGACCGTCTGAGAGGTTTGTGAGAAACCCGATGGAGTGTATCTCTCGGACGAGTGTCATCTGGGATGACAGTGATCGTGGAGTGTGCCCTCCTGGTTGTGGACAATTGCTGGTGATGAGGTCGTTACCTCATGTGGCTTGGTGCGTGAGCTGGGTATATCTGGATTGTTCAAGGTGTATGTATGGGCGTACACCTAGATTGAGCTGACTAGTTGTGTAGACGAGGATGGTCATGAGATGGAGTTTCTCTCTGGTATGGGTTCCCTCTGGTTGGGATGAGCGAACTGTTTCCTTTCTGTTTCTCTCTTTTGTTTTGAGTTTTTGGGGTGCCTATTGAGTATTGTTATAGTCACTCCTGCACGGGCTTTGCCCGCACATGTTTGTGTCTTGTGCACACCACATGCCTTTCGACGGAGTCCTAGGAGGACTAAGAGAAGGCGGAGCTTAGTGAACGGGTTTGACCAGGGTGTTTACCGGAGCTGTGCCGAGGAGCTTACCGGCAGGTGTTTTGGCAGTGCTTTCCCTCCCTCTGAGCAGGTTGGACACTTTTGTAGTTTTCTTTTGGTGGGCCCTATTTCCCCTTTTTTTACTTATGTTGCACTCTGGTTTGGGATAGTTGTATGCATGCATTTTCTTTTTAGTTTTATATATCTCTGCACTGTTGCATGGAGGTGTATGTGGGTGCGTGTGTACAAGTACCTTAGGCTAATGCCTCTCATGTGTGTGATAGCCTACTCGGAGCTAGACGTCAGCCACTGGCCTATTGGAGGTGGGTTTGGGGAGTCGCGGATCGAGCCCCGTTGGGCCGGGTCGTGACAGAGTGGTATCAAAGGAGGTTCCACCTTTGGGATCTCAGAGCGTAGCTGGTCTAGCTGTGAGTTTGGTTTGGGTTGCATAACGACATTGTTATGATGTTTCGAGCTCGACTTTCAGGCCAGAGACTCCAGTGTTGGTGCGGCGGCTGACGTATCCACACACCAGGACTCTGATAATCTGCCTTTCGACTCGGGACATTCGTACACTTGTCGCAGGGGAGAAACGGTACATGCATCACATATGACTGGGTTTTGGGTTTTTCCTTGTCCTTGAGTCAGCGCTCCAGATATACTCTTTGACTGTGGTGCGTCGTGAATGTATTTCAGGATACCTCCATGACAACAGCCAGTGAGGGTTCCACAATGGGATTGTGGTGACGATCCGTCCCGTGTAGAGGCTATGGACCAGAGCACAGGTTCTGAGGCTGGACCTCCAGGTGGTCTGCCAGTTGAGCCACCACCTGTCAAGCAGTTGGTTGTGCCAGAAGTGAAAGATGAGGTTGCGCGCAGGATGAGTGCACTGCACGAGTTCTAGAGGCAGCGACCTCTGAGGTTCCGGGGTGATCCAGACCCTCAGGAAGCCGATGACTGGCTCGGAGCAGTCACCCGAGTTTTCCGCCTAGTGAGGACACCTCCAAATCAGATGGTGGTTCTAGCGGCGAGCCTTCTGCATGGTTCGGTCGGGCGATGGTGGAGCCTAGTGACGCAGTCCCACGACGAGGAGATGCTCACGTGGGCAGAGTTTGATCAGCTCTTCAGGGAAGAGTTCTATCCGGTGACGCTGAGGTTAGTGCGGATCCAGGAGCTTCTGCAGCTTTGGCAGGAGGGCATGACTGTGTCGGAGTACTCAGCGAGGTTTACGGACCTGTCACGCTACTCCCTGGATATGGTTCGAGACCCGTTCTTTAGGGCTCGGACCTTCGAGCAGGGCTTACGCAGGGACATCCGAGCAGGTGTGGTTTCCTTGTGCCTGCCCACCTATGCTAAAGTGCTGGAGCGAGCGTTGGTGGTGGAGAGCTTTCTGGCTGAGCAGATCCCCCCTGTTAGTGCTGGGCATGCGAGAGCGGAGACGTCGGCATCTGGTAGCCGACGGCAGACGCATGGGACTGGGCATGGGTGACGTTTCAGGAGGCGACCCCAGGATAGAGGATCTGAGGCTCAGGGCTCACAGGGCTCGTAGGCCAATTTTGGTTAGTCGCAGGAGAGGCGGTGTTACGTTTGTGACGGCCGGGGACATCTTGCTAGAGATTGTTCGACCCGTCGTGCTGTTGAGAGGGAGTCGGTCGATGGATCGCCTTGGCAGAGGCAGCATCTCGAGCAAGGAGGTTCACGGGGTGGTAGAAGTGGTGACGAAGCTGGTGCAGCAGCAGGGGGTGGTAGGCGGTATTAGTTACCACCACCACCACCCCCAAGAGGTCCACGCCAAGCCTAGGGAGTTGGTGGCTGAGGGAGAGAACAGTTGCATGCCCTAGGGGCTATTGACCCAGAGGATTCGCGGATGGATAGAGGTACTCCTTGTGTCCTTTCTACTTTCTGCAGTAGTTTGAGAGACACTGTTTAGCGGTACTCTTCCCTTTTCGTTGCTTGCTCGAGTTTTGTTCGGGGCGTTGGTAAGACTCTATGTGGGTTTTGTTCGGCGTGCTTCGAATGCGTGAGGAAGAAGGATCCTTCCCTCACCGAGACACGTTTTTGGGATGCGATTAAAAACTATGCGGGTGAGTCAGTGCCGCCCAAAGCGGATAGTGTTGAGGTGTGGTGGATGAGTTCTTCTGACTTATGTGTTCGGGCATGGGTGTTTGTTGGCGAACTCGCTGGCGTGAGGGACCCAGTTGAAAGTCTAGTCGCTTCCATTGTGCTTAGGAATTTTCAGGGACGGAAAGTTCTAGGGGGGGAGGATGTAGCGACTCGGTTTTTGGACCTGTCAGACTTTGGAATATTTCTACGAATAATTCTAGAGCTAGGCGCGAAGACGGCGTGCGATTCCGAGGCCCGGAATTAATTTTATAAAAATATTAAGTATTTTTATTCTATGCACGTGGTGGGGGTGAGATATCTCCTAAATGGAAACTCACAACGGGAATCTGAGGGAACAGTTGCGTCCGGAGTGTTCCGTTTACCCTTGGTGGGGTGTAAACTTTACGGGCGCGGGCCTGCGGTGGAAAGCACCACCAGAGGCGTTTTCGTAAATAAGTGGAAAAGATAATTTACGAGTGTCGGCTCAAATAAATTATGAATGGAGTCTCGGATCAAAAATCAGAGTCCTCCATTGTGTTCAGAACAATGCATTTACCCTAGGGGTTACCTAATTTCCTCAACGCTGGGAGGTCTGGTCGGAGGCGTTAATTTAAATGAAGGTTTTTAAATAAAAAAGGGAAATCAATTTCATTTCCTCCCCCTGCCACCTCCTACGCGCAGCGGACGACAACCCCCCTCCCTCCTCCGTTTTATCGCCAAATTGCACCAGAATCATCCGTTTTCAGTGCCGATCGTCAGCAGATCACGCTTCAGGGCGTCGCTGGCGTCGTTCTGCACCCGGAGCTTCGACTTTTCACCCGTGAGGTAGGCGGTTTGAGTTTTAATCCCCTGATCCCATTTATGCTGCGTTTTTCTTTGATTTGTCGTCATAGCAGAGAAAATCAGGTCCCGAGGGTCGCAAAGATGCCTCCGGATCGAAAAACGAACCACCAGGGTGGTCCTGGCGGTCCGCGGAAGACTCGTCGGCGCGGCAAGGTGGCGGCGGCCGGGCCGGCCGATTCAGGCCGGTCCGACCCCTTTTTAACACACGGGGTTTTTAAAACCCCCGTTTCTCACAATCCGGGGATCAGATTCGCGTTCCGTCTACGGAGATGAGACCCTGGCGACAAGGCGAACCTTTCGGTGTGGGTTCGGGAATTTTAAGGTTCGAGATCGTGGACTGAGAGCTTGAAACGTCGAATAAAATAATGATATTTTATTATTATTCGACTTCGGGCCGTTGTATCTCCTACCCGGAGCGTCCAATTGATGTGCCGTCAATGGCGTTGAGACCCTGATGATATGGAGGACTTTTATTGAGAGTTTTCGGGTGTTGGGTCCGAGTTTGGGGTGCGGGCCCCACGAGGCCGGGTTTTGGCGTTTGCGGGGAAACGCAACTTTCGCACCAGGAGTCCGATTTTGGCGGATGAATAGTCGATCCTGTGTGTTTTTCCGAGAGGATCGCAATGATGTGATCCGTTCGATGAGTTTAAGGATCAAGGTGTGGTCCCCGCCTGAGCTAGCTTCGGTGAATAGTGCCTTCTTCACTGGGTGTTCGTTTCGGACAAACGAGTAGTGGATCCTATGTGTTTTTTCGAGGGGATTGTCGTGGTATGATCTACTTGATGAGTTTTGGGATCGTTTTGTGGGTCCTGCATGGGATAGCTGTGGTGAATAATGTCTTTTTCACCGGTTGTCCATTTTGGGTGAGTAAACAACCTATGCTGTGTGTTTTTCTGTGTGGATCATGATGGTGGCCTCAGTATTGACCTTAGAGATGCGCGGTGTGGCGTTATGGCGGGTCTCTCGGGTTAACGAAGTTTGAAACATCAGTGGTTGAGGGTAATCCCTTGGTACGTTTCTATGAGGGTTCGCGCGACATCACAACCCTAGTATAGGCTTGTGATCCTCTCGATGGGATGTTTAATCTGTTAGAGTTGTGGCATCCCTTCGGTGGGCCCAGAGTGGGATCCTCTAGCATCGTTACCCTAGATCAGGTTCTTGGTATCACTGTGACCACTTATCCATGGGTGGTGATCCCCTATCTAGCAGGTTAAACCTGTAGGGTTTGTGGCATCATTGGGAATATGATCCCCTACGCAGTGAGCCGTGCTCAATAGGGTTGTGGCATCATTGGGTATACGATCCCCATCTCAGCATGAGGTTTTCAGTAGGGTTGTGTCATCGTTGGGTATAAGATCCCCTGCTCAGCATGAGGTGTATAGTAGGGTTGCAGTATCATTGGTTATACGATCCCCTACTTAGCGCGTGGTTTCGGTAGGGTTGCGACATCGTCAATTCGATCCCCTGCAGCGTGAGATGTACCAGATAGGGTTCCGATATCATCGTGACCACCTTTACATGGGAGACGATCCTCTATCTGAGTGACGTGTTTCTGTCGAGCACCATATCGGGTTGTGGTATCCCCTAGCGGATCCTGGGAGTGATCCCCTATCTGTGAGATCTACGAGTGTCAGACCGGGTTGTGGTATCCCCCAGTGGATCCTGGGATTGATCCCCTATCTGTGAGATCTACGTATACCAGTGTGGGTTTTGGTATCCCCTAGATGGCCCTAGAAGCGATCCACTATCTGAGTAGTTTGGTGTTTATGTTGTTTCAACGAGGTTTCCTCGATGACGCTATCCAACGAGCGTGATCTCTCAGGTGAGCGTCTGAGAGGTTTGTGAGAAACCCGATGGAGTGTATCTCTCGGACGAGTGTCATCTGGGATGACAGTGATCGTGGAGTGTTCCCTCCTGGTTGTGGACAGTTGCCGGTGATTAGTTCATTACCTCATGTGGCTTGGTGTGTGAGCTGGGTATATCTGGATCGTTGAAGGTGTATGTATGGGAATACACCTGGATTGAGCTGACTAGTTGTGTAGCCGAGGATGGTCACGAGATGGAGTTTCTCTCTCGTCTGGGTTCCCTCTGGATGGGATGAGTGGGCTGTTGCCTTTCAGTTGCTCTCTTTTGTTTTGGGTTTTTGGGGTGCCTACTGAGTATTGTTATACTCACCCTTGCACGGGCTTTGCCCGCACATGTTTGTGTCTTGTTCAGACTATAGGCCTTTCAACGGAGTCCCAGGAGGACCTGGAGCAGGTGGAGCTTAGTGAGTGGGTTTGACCGGGGTGTTTACTGGAGCTGTGCCGAGGAGCTTACCGATAGGTGTTTTGGCAGTGTTTTCCCTCCCTCTGAGCGGGTTGGACACTTTTGTAGTTTTCTTTTGGTGGGCCCTGTTTTTCCCTTTTTGTACTTCTGTTGCACTCTGGTTTGGGATAGTTGTATGCATGCATTTTCTTTTCAGTTTTATATATCTCTGCACTGTTTCATGGAGGTGTATGTGGGTGCGTGTGTATAGGTACCTTAGGCTAATGCCTCCCATGTGTGTGATAGCCTACTCGACGCTAGACGCCAGCCCCTGACCTATTGGAGGTGGGCTTGGGGGAGTCGTGCCTCGAGCCCCGTTGGGTCGGGTCGTGACAGTAAGTCTCAAGATCAAGTCATGGTTATTTATGTTGGGGAGAATCCCGATTTAGAACCAAAAATTACTTGCCAAAAATTGTGAGAAACCCATCGAAATATGGAAGTGATATAAGAAAAATAAATAAATAAGCACACAGGATTTTTAACGTGGAAAAACCCTCCTTGTAGAGGATTAAAAAACCATAGGGCAGTTCCTAAAAATATCCACTATGAATCAGAGAATACAAAGAATCCAAGTAATTCCCAAACTTGAATTACAAATGAGAGAGCATAGAAAACCTGTGTGAAACCACACCCCGATATACCTCTGCCTTCTCTCTAATAAACATCCCATTGACGCCATGTATCAGAAGATCAGTCTGTGACAAAACATCACCCTTCTGTTGACAAACGTCACTACCTCATAGATCTTCACCCGAACATGCGTCAGCCTCGCACCAACTTGTGACACCTGAATGATATCGCCATCATGATGTACCGCCGATCTTCAATTGGAACACACCACCTGATCACCGCTATCATAAAAACTTTCAATATGTTACCCCGATCATCAATTGCTTTGCCGCTGCTCCACACCTGTTAAACACCAATGTGTCGCACATGCTACCGCCAATGCGGTGGCCCCCTTCTTGATCCTAGTGGACGATATCTTGAACATATTTCCAAGAGACTCTCCACACATACAAGATAATTGTGTCACCATTGTCATGTCACACATGCCACCGCAAACACGAAAACCCCTCCCCGGGTCTCCCTTGTCGGCTACATCTTGCTGGTATACCCTTCTTGTTCGCCACTAGTCGCTTACCCTTTTATAGGCTCCCATATGCCACATATCTTGATTGAAAAAGAAATATGAAAATATCTCAAAAAATTTATTATGAGATATCACCTGAATCTCATGCTGGCAGATACACAATGGAAGGATCTTGAATTTCCAAAAAACAGATCTTCAAATCTAAAAGATACTACATGCGGGATAAACCCCAACAATTTATTCATAAGTAATTAAAATTTAGGAAACATTTGATGATGTGGCATAAAAATATATAACGTTTTATTAAACAGTTATGTAGTTTTCCATAACGACGAGTTCATATTCATAAGGATAGTCTTGATAATGAAAGTTTCTTTTGATGATGATCTTAAAAACAATCAATCAACATAAGGATGATCTTGTAAGAATCAATCTGAACTCTGTAAGCATCAACTATGGACTTGTGTAAGAATCATTCTAGATTTTCATATGGATCATCCTAGACTTGCATAAGGATGACTGCATCTCTATATGGATGAGTCCTTTTACAAAATTAGAAATTCCAAACTTTGTAAGGATGATTCCTTAGCTGCATAAGAATGAAACAGTTCTCTTTATAAGGATCATTAATTAGGAAATTTATTCAAACTCGATTTTAACCAAAATTAAATAAAAATTTCAAATATAAAAACAACTTATTTAAACATAAATTAAAAAACTGAAAATCACTAAAATTAAACTCATTAGTAAAACAAATAGATATTTTTTGAGCATTAAATCTAGGGTTATAATTGGATATATTGGATCAACATTAGTATTGTTTAAAACATTGGTAAACAAATTATAGTCTAAATTTCAATTCATTGAATTACAATTCCTCTTATGTCTCTATTCTCTTCCATATTGTAAATACAATTTCATATGAAAATATACCACTCAATTTTACTATTATTATATTGATATACATGCCATTTTCAAATTTATATTTTATTATATTTTTAAATTATTTTTGGAAAACTACATAACTATTTATTATCCTCAAAATTATTATTTTCTAATCTATACCATACACAAATTGTATGGTGGATCCTTCATATAGTATATAATAATTTATTAATTTCTTGTTTCTAGGTAATCATGTCTGCACAAATATATTACAATGGTGAGGTAATTTATATTGAGTAGGATTTTAGCTATAGTTTTCCACCTGCAAGAGTGAAAAATCTTTGTGATTGTGTGACATTGGATGATGTTCGTAATAAGATTAATAATCAATTAAAAAAGAGGGATGATCAATCAATTAATTCAATAACATATCGACATATTCAATATCCTGAACATTTATGGCACACCTAGTACCCTCTGTTCGATGATGAGGATTGGATAGATGCATCTTTGTTATTCAGGAAACAATGTAGTAATGGTCTGATGGAATTGTATATGGTGATTTGTGATAGTGATGTGGTACAAACTACTACTACACAAACATTTTTTGTGATCTCTGTAGAATTTGGTTCTTCACAACACTCTTATTCATTGCCTCCTCATATAACTGCTATGATATAACCAAATTATGAAGAAGATTATTAGAATTTGGAAGGAAATGTAGGGGATATCCCTTTGTGTACTACTGATATAGTGAATGAAAGTTTATCTGAGGATGAAGTATCTGTTGAGGAATCAAGGGATGATGTGGGTGAGGGTGATGTGGGTAATGAACCTTATGAGGTTCCTATAAGAGATAGGAATCCACTACAGGGTGATGTGGGGAATGAACCTTCTGGGGGTCTGCTTATCATGCATATACATATGGGGTGCTATGCAGAACATGTCGCATCGATAAGATACATATCACAAGATTCATTATTTTTCTAAATATGTGGGTATGAGAGCACACCCCTTGCTTAGCTCCACATGCTCATGCGTCATTGCCTACAAATATTGTAGTAGAGTCTCCGCATGGACGATGATATGTTATTCCTTCCTTCTAATGTATAACTTAATTATATAAGTTTCTATTATGAAATGTAAATATAATAATGTTATCTATAGGTGGATTCAAGCATTTTGACATTCAGATATAGCCAGACACGATGTCCACGCCTATAAACTTATGCTGGACAGCCATCGGCCAGACGATGTAAGTGGTTATTATTTATATTGTTAAATATTTATTCTTTACTATACACATCTTCATTTATTATTTGATTATTCACTTTTTTATTTTAGATGACACAGATTTCATATACTAATGATATCATCCAGAGTCTTACACATTATTGTACAACAATTCTTGCTACTGGCTCCGACAGGGTTCCATTGATTCATTTTCATATCATCGAGTGGCATCAGACTGACATAGTTATGAGGCAGTTCAAATTCCTTCAGCCCGTTCCTGACCTGCCCAGTAATTTACATTCACTTCATTACAAGAAGATTTCATGGAAGATAGAATTTGATTGGAGGTATCATATAGAATATATTGATCTATGGGATAGATGACACGAGTCCCAATTACGAGGGGTGGGGATAATATGTATGCATTTATTGGATCAGTTGGATCATGTTTCCTGGTACTGCAGGTCCCCAGTCAGATTTCTTACACGACATGGACGGGGCTTTCATGAGTTGGTAATAATTATTCCTTCCAAATTTGAACAAATTTTTTGCTAACATCACTTAACTACAATTTTTTTATAGGATGCTCTCACCACCCGTCTCATTCACAGCTCTGATCCAGTACAAGGAGACGCATTTGACCAGACATATTTTCACAGATCTGTGGCATAGTTTATTCCTTCCATGGATGAGATTTATCATGGAATTTTCTTTGATCCACCACATGATGCTGAGGCTGCTGATCCTGATATAGATATGTCAGGGGTGATTACCCTATTATGAATGCAAATGTTTCATAGGAGGAGGGTGTTCATCATGATCAGCTAGATGCTCCTCCAGCTTCTCAGTCATAGCTAGAGGCAGATATAGACATTGATTGGTCTGAGTTGGATGCTTTATTATGCACTACTTTGATGACATCTGCAACACAACATCCATATTTTTCATATGTTGGTGAGAGTTCCAGCCAGCATCCACTATCATTAGAGGCGGGACAAGGTACAAGCGATGAGACTGTACATCCACTACCTATCACATAGGAGGACGTGGAGGTGACTACCGATGATGATATACAGGAGTAGCATACCCCAGAGTGGAGATATAGACAAACACAACATGGACACATCCAGTATATGTATGGTTGTGGGAAAAAGGAGAATCCATCCCACAAACATAGATCAGATTGATGATACATGTTGTATGTGCCTTACTGTTATCATTTATAGAACTTACTTCAATTTTCTTCCTCTGTATGAAGACACTAGATTGTTGTGAGCACATTTTCCTTAATTGTGAATTTACTATTAAGGTATGAAATTTTATTTTTATCCACTTCTTATATGAACCTATGTTGGGTGATGACATTCATACCTTCATGAGTGTTGTTTCCAATTTGTCTCTGAGTCAGTAAATTCATAACCTTTTCATAGTTATGATAGATGTGATATTATTCTATATTTTTGAGGGTCGAAATTAAATATTATTTGATGATTAGTATATAAATTTTTGGGGAATTCATGCACTAATTTACAAAGATATCTAATTGGCCTCTAAAAATAAAATAGGTTCTATGAATAACTATTTTTATGGCTTGATTATCTCATATTTTGTTGGAGTTTCAAATATTCAAAGGAAACCAATTCAACACAAATACATTAGACATATTCCTCCAATTTATCCATTCATTGAAGTTAATATTAATGGTACAACATTAGGATCTCCTGAATCATATGGTTATTGTGGTATTTATAGGGACTGTAGAGGGTTTCACTACGGGATCCTTCTCCTTTTTCCTTAGCCCTCACTATAATTTTTGAGGTAAAAACATAGGTTTTTATTTATGTTATGAGATATGCATGATATTAAGGATGGGCCATGAGTCCTCTGTATCTAGTAGTTCAGGTATGGGTTTAGCACTTCCTTAATCCCGATGAGGTGTGGGCCACCATACTACAGTTAGATTTAGTACTCCCCAACATGATGGGGTGCGGGACCTTCACCTATATAAGTAGATAATCCTCCATGAGATAGGGTGTTAGTCTTCCATACTTTGTGCATGCATTAATTTAATTTATATACACTTTTACACATAAATTCACATCTATAGTTTTATAGAATGCTTCCAGCTACATGTTTATGTATACAATATTCTTTGTAGCATTTCTATTTTAACATTATTTATACCACTGTTTACGTATTAGGCATTACATGCTCATGTTTATAGGGATTTTATCATTATTTTTCATCATTTTTTATGTGTTTCTAATGTATTTTGTTCACTATAATATGATTTTTTTTCATTGTATATTTTTTTCCATTCACTATCAATATGTTGTGCACTATTGATATATTGAATCCACTGTATACGTGCTTCCAGTTAGTATGTTATGTTCACTATTTGTTCACGGTTGGCATGTTGTGTCCATTGTTAGTATGTTCTATTCACTATTAATATATTGTGTTCACTACATATTGAATCCACTGTATATGTGTTTCTATTCACTTTTAGTATTTTCATTGTTAATATGTTTTGTTTCTATTGCATATGTGTTTCCATTCACTATTAGTATGATGAATCCACTATATATGTGTTTTAACTGTATACATGTTTCCATTAACTGTTATTAATTTTTATTCATTATTATAATATTTAACCCACTATATATTTTTTGTTATGCAATAATAACATATGTATACGATTCATATGACAAAATACACCGAAACCAACATTTTAGGATAAGTGCATGCATCCGCCAATTATTTATGACTTCATGTGCATGCAGGAGACTTTCATTTGTAGCTAAAGTGGTCTTTATCAGGCGTACAATGAAGAGTCAAGGATGGATCACACATCACTTCAAGTATGAATTATTTATGTTATTCATTCTTATTATTTCTAATTCTATAAAGGATAGGTCGAGTGTCACGACCCATCCCCCAGGGCCGTTCCGTGACTACCCCAAGCCCGCCTTTCATAGGCTAGGGGCTGGCGACTAGCACCGAAAGGTGTATTCCCTAAAATTGGGAAGGAATTGCCTTTATATCCTGTAACACACACAACCAAGCACACAACAAGATACGAACACAAGTAAACTGTATAGTAAAAAGAGTGTGTACAATAATATAAAAGGGTCCAGAATACAAGCCCAACTGGAAAGTACAAGAAAACTGAAAAGTACAAGTAAACTAAAAAAAATCCAGTGAAATCCCACCAAGGACCCTACCTAAAGGGTAGGTACAACTCTAGAATGGTCATATCTATGGTACGCCTCGTCTAATGTCCTCCTCCGAGCTACCTTCAGTCCAGGTACTCTCGTCCTCAGTCAGCATTGTCCATCATCTGCACCAAACACAATAAGGTGCGGGCATAGCCCATGCAGGGGTGAGTATAACGATACTCAGTAGGGACCCCGAGACCCTCGAAGGTCTCAAAAAACCCACAAAGGATAAACCAAAAATTATGAAAACATATGAAAACCCTACTTAGGTATATGCCCATACATATACCTAAGTTATAAAGTATACCCATCTCATTCATGAGGAAAAACAAGGTCCAACTGAAAATCCCAAAGCTCAACTGCTCCACAAAGGAAGAAATGCCATGAAAGTAACACCACAAAGGTAACGCCACACAAAATAATACCACAAAGGTATCACCATGAAGGTAAGTACCAAAAAGGTATGCCACACAAAGGATTACCACAAAGGTATCACCACAAAGATAAGTACCACAAAGATACACCACACAGAATATTACCACAAAGGTAAATACTCAGCTTACATCATGTATAACTTAGGTACAGTAGCAAAGATGATTAGATGTAACTACTGAATCATCTTACTCTATTAAGAGGCAGACCCACGTAGGATCCTAAATCATCAGACCCACGTAGGATCCTAGTACAGCAGAACCACGTAAGATCCTAGAGTAGTCCCATGTGGATTTCCTAGAGTGGTCCAAGTGGGACTCTCGAACATAGAACCATGTAGCATCCCAAAGAACAGACCCACATAGGATCCCTTTATCATGTTACAGCCAGCTACAGGGTTCCCGCACTAAGCTTTCTTGATTCCGGGAGGGTATACTCCTCAAGCCACAAGTCAATACTCCAACTGCCACAAAGTCCCATGAAGAAGTATCTCAAAGGACCACCATGTAAAAGGGGTCTCAACACGACAGATGGTGCGTTAATTGGACGTCCGACCTATAAGTTATCGGCCTTTTAGTTCCAAGGGCCCAGTTGGATTCATGTTCGATCCAACCCAGCCATACCCCAAATTTATACAAAACTCAAGTGGGGTATACCAAAAAGACCGTCTTGATCCAAGGTTTCCGGCACCATAGACGGTTCATCAAACGGATACCCATAGATCAAGTTATGGCAGAAAGAGTGAAAAGGGTCGAAGTTGGTCAGGGTCTGGTCCGACCCAGCCTGGGCCGGCATGACCTGGTTCGGGTCGACCCGGCCTGACCCAGGTCCGGCCCTGGGTCTGGCCTGGCCCGCCGGCGCAGCGCGACCTACTGGGTGGCCTGCGCTGGGCAGCCCGTGGCTGGCCGGACGACCAGCCCTCCTCCACGGCGCGGTCATGCGCCGTGCCAACCCCGGTAGCCGACAGTGTGCCGACCGCCCTCCCTTCGCCTTCATGGCTCCTGCACACCCGGTGGCGCGGATGCATGTCGCTACCTCCTCTTCACGCGGTCAGCTGTGCACTGGCCGCCACCATTTCTCCGGCGCAACCGACGGGCCGCGACCCTTCTCTGGTGGCGCGGTCCCGCCGCCGTCGTCATCATGGTCGCGCTGCCACCATCGTCGTGGCCAGATGGGGTGCCGACCGCCACTTCCGATCCCTTCCAGTGACATTCCTCGGGTCACCAGGTGCGCCATGGTGGCCCGTTCTTCATTCCGTAGACTCCCGCACTCGCCTCGGGATGTCACCATCGATTCAAGACCATCAAAATCCCACAAAGGTTACAGAAAGGTCGGGCCATGTTCGTTCGGCCCGCACCCTTCATGTTAGAATGGTAGAAAGTGACTTATTTGTTCTTAAATCAAGAAGAATATAAATGTTCTTAAATCAAGATGAATGTAAATAACGGGAAATGGATAAGCAAATAATAATCCCTACCTCGATTGCTCGTTGGAGGTGTCACGAGAAGAAGTCAGTGAAGGCGATGAGGGTGCCAACGATCGTCGCTTCCGCAACACACTTCCAAAGTCGGGCTCATGCGTCGTCCTCATTCTTGATTCCGAAGTATGTTCTTCATTGGAGAGGTTGTTCTTTGTTGGAGAAATAGTTTCTCCAAAGTTCTCCCCAAGCCTCCCTTTCACCAATGATTTCTCTAAGGAAATGAGGATCCAAAAAATTAAAATAGGTTTATCAATTTAATTTTCATTGGCACAATTAAATGAGAGGATTCCAAGGTACTTCCCCACATTAAAGAGGGGTTAGGGTGGTCCCCACCCCTAGAATTCAAAATGGGGGTTTTCTAGTTTGGGTGGTCCCCACCCCCATAACTTAAAAGAGAGATTTCAAAAGAAAAATAAAATGTTAATTATTTTATTTTTCTTCTTCCACGAAAAAGTGAAAAACTATCTTCCACCCTCAACCTACTGTGGTCAAGGTGAAGGTCTCCTTAAGTGATTATCGGCGCTGCGAGTTCAACGGTGTCCTCAAATTTCAATTCCGAGCATCAGTTCAAAAGTTAAAAAATACCGCTCACACGTTTACTGAACATACTTAAAAAAAAGTTTAGAAATTCATTTCGGGCACACCGAGCCACAGAATCACACGCCGTCAATTTTTTCAGACTCGTAAAATTCCCATATAATTAAAAAAAATTACATGGAATTTCTGAGTCTTTACATCAGGCATATATATGAGTTTGATTTCATTTACTTTATTCATATTTTGAACCCCTAAAACCCATCAATTGTATCAGAGATGTATTCATTATCAAATCAATGTGTTTCTTTCTCTGTTAAATAAAGAACACATTTTACAAATTCTAACATTCTTTCCCCCTCTCGACATTAAGTTATATGAAAATGTGGAGTGGAAGACACAGATTATGTTAAGCAGTTAACGTAATGTGCATCACTGTTGTGGGAAAATAGAATATCATGTTTCATGTACATATTCATATATTTTTGAATAGATTTAATGTATAGACTCATTAAATAGTTACACAATTTTAATGAATTTCTTATATTAGTACATATTCTGCATATTATTCTTTTTTGGTTCAATTATATTAAACTCCAGTTTCAAAAAAACCTTAGTTATCGTTATGTTCTGGAAGTAATTCATATTTGGTGGCATTTTCTACATATTTTAGTCAATAGTATGAGATTATTCAATATCCTTTTTCTTTTTTTCCTATAGTTTTATTCAATAACCCATTTCAAGTTGCCTTTCCATGAGGCAAAATTTGCACATTATAAAATTTTCCTAACTTTTTTTTCTGTGAGTTCGTTGGCAGTATACAATGGAAACTGGCCATAGAGGGAAGACTATTGGTGTCTCGAATAAGCGCTAAGGGAAGACTGTTCCTACTTAAGGATGTTTTTTTGGATTAGGTAATCACTGCTTTCTCAGTTGGGTTTTTAATTGTAGCCATCCATTCCTGGATTCATTATTTTGAGTGGAGATTCATGGTATGATATCATAATATCAATGCTGCTTCTTTACATTTGAGTTAGATTCTATGATTGTACATCATGAAATTTCTAACCATATTATGTTTCATCTAACAACATTTTTAATTTTCTTTACTAGGTTCAACTGTTTTGATAAATTCACAAATATGATGCACCTAAAACTGGATTATCCTACTTGTAAATGAATGTTACATGATTTTTTTCTCTTGTTTTATTCAAATAAAAAAACATATTGTTTTCAACATTTAAAAACTACTGTTTAAAGTATGTTTTATTTTACTCAAATATCCATATTGGATTTAGAAGTAAAATTTTCCATAACCATTTTTGATAATTCTGTTGATTATATTATTTGAATTATTTTTGATCCATGTCTATGTGAGATGATTGGTACTCTTAACTTCAATATTTTATTTTCACAGATTTAGAGTTAGTTTCACTGGTTTTATTTTTATTTAAATTTACTCAATCTGGAAAAACAGATTATCTACTTAAATTATGTATTTTTTGCAGTAAGTTTCTTTCTCTTTCTATATTGCAAGTGTCCAAACTTTAAATAATTATGAGTGTATGTATTTGAATTTGTAATTAATTAATCGTGTCATGTAAATGCACATGTTGAGTACTAGTTAAGTATAAAATAGTAATAACATCATTAAATATGACTAAACATCAATTAAATATTCACAAATATCAATAAATATTACTAGATATTACTAAAAGTTAATAAATATTCATAAATATTAATATTTACTTATATTTAATAATATTTAATAATATTTATAAATATTTATTTAATGGATATCTATTATTCATGAATATTTATTAATAATTATTAAAATTTATTAATATGTATTTAATATTTATTAATATTTAATAAATGTTAATTTATATTCATTAATATTTAATTAATATTTATATTCTTAGTAAGATGGTTTCGCCCTCAACCTGTTAAGAAAATTATTAAAATGTATGAATATTAATTTAATATTTACTATTATTCAATTGATATTTATTAATATTCATCAATATTTATTAATTTTTACTTAAATTTTATTATTTTCTAATTAATATTTATAAATATCGAAAAATCTTTTGTTGATATTTATTAATATTTATTAATATTTTATTTATTTATTTGATTATTTAATTAATATGTATTAATATTTATTTATATTTATTAAAATATTGATGATTTTTTATTTGATATGTATTTATACTTAATTAATATTTATAAATATTGATAATTTTTTTAATTAAAAATTCTGGAGGAAGCGTGAACGAGGTTCACACTTCTTGACAAGGGGATAAGTGTGAATGGGGTTCGTGCTTCTCGAATCCCCTTTTTAAAAATAATGGGAACCCTATCCCATTTATAAAAAAAATTAAAATCCCATTAAAAAAAGCCCTCAAATTCCTAGTGAAGAAATTTTCAATCAAACTTTCCTATTATGATTACTATTTATGGTTTTCTAACCTATCTATTCATGGAAGAGCTGTGTATATATATATATATATATACCTTTTTTGGAAAAAAATTATTAAAATAATCATGGGTTGTTTTTTTGTGAAACTAATACATAAAGACATCACCCCCCTCTAACTGAGTTTTTTATGTGTTTTTAGAATTTTTTTAAATATGAATAGGTTAATTTTTTTAAAAATCTGTGTCAGGATGGCGATAAGGGTGTTACCGTATTTTCTATTTATTGAAAGGCAGTAGACCCCCCCCTTTTCCCCAGATCGATGACATGGTAAAGACGGGTGAGGGTGGCCGCCTTGTGCCTAAGTAGAAATCAAAAGGCAGCCCCCCTCCCCCCGACCACCTTTCGCCTTTACATTAGGCAAAATACGGGGCCCCTGACCACCTTTCCTTTAACACCCTATAAAATGGTACCCCCTCATCACTTTTAAATTCACTCATATCTCTACATTCCATAGCTTCTCTCTCTATAAGAAGTCTTCTTTTTTGTGTGGTGGATCTGGTGGCCTAAAATAAGTCCTAATTTTTTGTGAAGCATCATTTAGTGGTATTTTTTCTTATTTAATTTAAAGTTATTTAATTATTTAATTGAATTATTTTTTGTTAGTTCTAAATATGTTATTTATTAAGTAGTTTAGTTAGTTATATATAGTTTAGAAATAATAATAATTATTATTAATGATTAAGTATATATTAATTAATGAATAACTTAGGATTAAAAAATGATTACATATAATGATTAGCTAATAATAATTAACTAATAAATATCATATGATTGAATTATTATTAAACCATAATTAAATAAGGATTAAGTAATGTTTAACTAATTATTATAGAATGTTTAAATAATTACTTAGTAATGATAAAATAATGATTAAGTATTGATTAATGAATGATTAAGGAATGATTAAGGAACGATTAAAGAGTGGTTAAAGAATGATTAACTAATGATTAAGTAATGAATGAAGAATCATTAACTAATGATTAACCAATGATTAAGTAAAGATTAAAGAATAATTAAGTAATGATTAAAGAATAATTAATTAATGATTAAAGAATGATTAAAGGATGATTAAATAATTATTAAGTAATGATTAAAGAATGATTAAGGAATGATTAACTAATAATTAACTAATGTTTAACCAATGTTTAACCAATGGTTAAGTAATGATTAAGTAATGATTAACTAATGATTAACAAATGGTTAAGTAATGATTACTGTCATCTTTTAGGATATAAGGAAACGTTCTAAAATTTTGGTAGCATAAAGATTATGTGATTATCTAAGAAATCAAATCTTTGTTTGGATACTACAAGTGGATATGGCTCTGGAACAAATGTACATAGGAGTAACACCTCTGACAAGGTGTCTCAGGCCTGACTCAGGGTAACTTGGTACATGAAAATGGGCCTTTCTTCACCCCTAGTTTGACACTCCTAAGGGATATTCTTTATATGATTCATATTTTCTTTATAAACTACTAAAATACCTTTAGAAAGATTAAAAAATTGTACTATTTAAAATATTATATGGTCAACCCTAATTTTCAATAGTTTCCATAGAATGTTTTGGAAACTAAGGTAAATAGAATAGAAAACATCAAATCAATTTATTTATCAATGATAAAATGAAAATTATGATCATATAAAGTGAAATGGAGAAGGAAAAAGACATTAAATAACACACTAATTCATTAAAACATATAAGAAATACTTGAGAAATTTTTCAAAATAACTAAGTTTGGATGAGATGAGTCTAACTTCAGAAGTGAGGTAAAATCAAACTTATTTTCAATTGGTAGATTAATAACATCTTCTAAAGAGATGTACTTAACTTATGGTGCGTCGAGCACACCATCATCTTCACACATCTCCTCCACCCACCATTATACCATGCCTATGTTGTGGTGGCTTCTACAACATAACGATATTTGATTTCATATTTTTTGATCCTCATATTTTTTATACCCTCCTAGAGAGGTGGAGACTAGATACACACACATTCCACCTGCTTGAGGGAGAGATGACCATCACCCTCGAGGATGTGGTAGTACTTCTTGTTATTCCTATCCAGGGGAAGTAGTTATTGGACCCACCCATATATACTAGAATGAGCTTGTTCAGAGATTGATAGATGTTGACATTTTGGCCGATGCCGCTGCTACAGATGGCAGGTCGATATTTATGGGATGTCTTGAGGCACACTTTTCACATTTACCTGATGATGCTAATGAGAAGACTATCGTGCATCATGATCATGCCTATATATTACGAATCATTGGAGGGACACTGTGCATTGATCACTTGGGTAAGTATTTGCACATGATGTACCAGAGTCTAATGGAGGACTTTGATTAGGTTGGGACATATAGTTGAGGATCTGCATGCTTGGATCACACATGCAGAGAATTATGTATGGCATACCGCGTAAACCGCAAGATCTTGGGGGACGTGTCATCCTTCTTCAGATGTGGTCATGGGAGCGCATCCCCTCACTCTGCTCTGATCTTGTTGGTCAGCCACTTCCTATAGAGGTGATTAATGATGCTTCGTGTGGATTCTGGTATGACCACTCATCTCTATTGGTTTCTGATTCTAGTAGGAGTTATTGAATTTAAGTTCTTTTTATTTACCACTTTCGGTGTTTTATTTTATAGGAAGAGATAGGAACACGACTTCTTTAGTGCTTTTACACACCATTTGGGTGCATATCGGATGATGTTGGATAGTCTCCAACCCACTCAGGTAAGTATATACAATCTTTTATTGACTAAAAAGTTTCTTAATATCATAATTTTGGGTTTTTAGTAAGGATATTTTTTGACAGATATCACATGTCATTTTATATTTCATGGATTCCATATTGGGGTTTACTGGGCCAGTTGCCTGCATACTACACTGCTGGACTTTATAATGCTATGGCTATAGTGCCACTCATTTAATTTTATATTTTTGAGTGGCACCAGCCTAATAGTGTCATGCGCCGGTTTGGTTGTGTCCAGCGCATTCCATTACCACTGAGATAGACACAAAATATTTATGACTTAAAGCTGATGGGGAGGCAGGATGAGGAATGGAATCGACGAAATGCTGAGTATATTGACCTCTAGGGTAGATGATCATCGCTTCGTATCCAGGGTGTACCTACGATGGATTCCATTTTTCAGAGCAGGTCGAGTATGAGCCATGGTATAGACTGAAGTCTATACTGTATCTTACTTGACATGAAAGAGGACTTCAGGACATGGTAAGTCAATAAATTTCCATTAGTTTTTTTATAGTACTATTTTATAATTCATTTTGAATCACTTTATAATATAATACAACACATCATATTATCTGCATGACTGACCAATAGGAGGAGGGGGTTGCTAGCCTGGCAGCGATCCATATTGTTGTTAGAGTTGGTGGCCTAGAACCAAATAATTTGTAATTTATTCATTAATAAATATCTTATCACATCTTGATTGTTCTTCTATGTGACAATGCATGGGATAATGTTCTAAGGATAGCTATTTCATTAAAGGGTCATAGCAGATCCCTGCTATGATGAGAACCCGGAAGTGCCATAACACTGTTCTTGAATATATGTTCTATGGCAGGACGATGTTATTAGAGGGACACAAATAATACAGGCCATTAGGGGTGAGGACTCATAAAACTTTGAGGCACCTTCTCATGGTGTTCACCCTTGTTAATATCCATGAGGATATTATGAGAACGAGACCCACGAGTAGGAAATCCACATTTCATAATGTCATTGTATGTTCCTATCTACAAACATGTGTATTGGTCCTTAGACTTTAAGATTATTATTAATGGGTATTATAACTCGTTCACTTAGATTTATTGATGAAAACTGTGACGACGCACCGTTTGCAGTGAGGTAGGATACGTTAGGTGCTTCACGAGTGGTTTTTCATTAATAGATAATGCGAGAAAGGATTTTTCCCTTTTGTTCCATAACGGAAGTAGATATCTTAGGCCCTTTTCTGGAATTGATATAGCCTAAATAAATCCATGGCCATGGTGAGGAATGGATATGTTCAATTCTGGAAATTCAAAGAAAGAATAATCGAGCACATGGGTTGATGGCACTAGCATGCAACCTGCTTGATTCGAGATATTGAGACAAATGGATTATATTACATGGTAAGCATTCGTAGGAGGTGACACGTCATTGCGGCATTAACTTATTTCTCTATGGGTGCCTTGGCATGTTTCTAGACACTAACCTTGGACTTTAGGTAGGCTATGCCTAATGCCACTGATAAAGAGGCCTAGAGGGTCACACACTAAGTGTGTCCAAGTATCTCAGTTAAATATTAATTTAACAAGTTGAATAAATATTATTTTCGATTGTGGTTTAATAATTATTCAAGGATGCCTGATTTCATTTATTTTGACACTAGTTATTCGAGAGAATATATTGTGGGCAAAGTAATATATTTATTAGTGAGTAATGCAGTGATATTTATTTGAGAAATAAATAGCCCTTATTCAATGTATAATAAATGTGGTGGAGGAAATAAAGAAAAATGGAAAAAATAAAAGTACATGTCATGTGTATTAAATATACTCACCGTGTATTTTTTTTTGGGATTTTATGAGAAATAATATTATTTATTTAATTAAATAATATTAGGTGTAATTCATTGGGTGCATGTCAAGTAATAATAATAGTCAACTGTTATTATTAGACATAGGGTATTGCTAAGAATTAAATGAAATGAATAAATGCTTTCAAGTAATTAATTCATTTTATTATTCTAAGTAATTAAAATCCCAATTATATAATTCTCATTAGCCTAGTCATTTTTTATGGTTTTGAACTACAGATCTACAGAAAACTCTCAAGCCAAGAGAGAATTCTTTTTCTTCCAAGAATGATCTCAAGCAACGAGAGAGAGATCCTCCTCCACCGGATCAATGCGATTGAAGGAGGACATCACAAGGGAAGGATCTTCTGCACTAGCACCCGGAGACCCCTTCAGTGAGGTCCAGAGATACTTGGAGCATGTGTGGATCACCGCTAGAGGAATCCTACACTTGGATTCTATGACGGAATGATGGATCACATCAGATCATGACCGGAAACATCAACGAAGAAAGAATTCTATCGAGGTAATTCTTGTCAATTAATTAAATTAATTATAACCAACATATGATGATCATATATATGGTTCTGGGACTCACTTATTTTATTTTTTTTTCTTCGTTTTATTCCAAAGATCTGAAATTTTATTATCATGATGGATCTCAGATTGATTGCTGTTAATGCTAAAATTAAAGTTGGGTAAACCCACCAACACACTTCCACTGCATCCGGAACCTACAAGTGGTATCGGAGCATTCATATCATTGATTACAATTATTTAGTTTTTCATTGGTGATTTATGAATTTAATAATTTATTTGTTTCAATTCAAGTTAATCATTCTTTAAATCTGAATCTCGAGATCTGTTCCTCCTCTCTCGTTTCTCATTCACCTTACGGAAACAAAATTTTATTTTAATTTTGATTAAAATAAAATAGAGGATCTCATCGAGAGGTACCAAATGTTCCTGGTCATACAACACCAGAATACACGACGTGTATTCGACAGTACACACCATGTAGTCTAGGTTCAATGCATTGGACTGGTCTGCCAAATCAGGCTGTGTGTTGGAGTATTTCTAAGTCTTAAATGACATCGTGTGTTGACCAGGAATAGGTGGCACACGGTTTCCAGATTACACATCGTGTGGTCCAATAAATACAGCATGTAGTCCCTTTAGGTTAGGGTTAGACCATGTACCTTGTACATGGCTTTCCCAACTAGAAACCATGTAATGTGGATACTACACGGCATGTGTCCCACTGAACACGCCGTGTAGTCCAAAAAATTTCTGAAGTACATCTACATGCCATGTCCTTGGGCGTGTACTTCAGATGGACAGTGAACAAAAGTAAACGCCGTGTAGTCGAAACTACATGATGTATACTCATCCAAATTACACAGATTTATTTAAATTTATTATTATATTATACAAACCTTTGAGACATGTACCATAGTGCAGGCGTAAAGCTGAGGTACAACACGTGATATGTGTTTTATATATATGTGTTTAATTTAACATCTGTGTAATATTCATTTCTAATCATTGAGTAGTTATGAATGAGAATTAACTGGGTTGCCTCCGAGGTACAAGTTACGTACAAATATAATTTTAAATGAATTCATTTGTTTAAAATTATGATGAATGAGAATCTGAAGGAAATTCAGAAAAAGGGTTTAAGATAAAAGGATTGATTAATTAAAGATAATTAATTGATTCGAGCGTGATTTATCTTAAACAAGAATGATTAAAGAATTGAATGCTAGATTTATTTATGTGTAAATATCGTTGCATGCATGAATGATCATGAGATATATCAAGACCTTTGTATGTGAATGATTTATTTTAATTTATTTATTTAAATTAAATTTTTTGTTATGCGAGCCTTCTCCTCATTAATATGTAGGGTTTGCGTGCCCAAAGTTTCTTTTATGTAAAACCCCATTTTACCCCTCACCTGCGTGTGAGATAAAAGCATATGTAATGGATGGAGCTTCCAAGATAGTGGAGGTAGCTCAAGTTAGGAACCAAGGTGAAATCAATCCAAGGAGATACAAAGGTGGACAGGTGGAAAGCTGTAAACACGAACCCAAAATGTTCAAGGTGTTTCTTCCCTAGGTCTTGGGTTAGTTTATCAACCACTAGATAAACTAACTAATAAAAAAATCTCATGATCATACCATTTATTTTATTTCTATCAGTTGCATGGTTTATTTATTTTGGGTGTGTTGTCACAATCACAAAATTAATGAATTAAACAAGCATGCAAGATGGAACTAAAATAAGACCATCTTATGCGTAAAATATTATCTTAGACATGGTTAATCACTTAAGTATATCCCACTTAATATTAACAAGCATGAAATCAAATATAATAAAATGTAAATTTACGTATAAGGATAAAATCCCCCAAAGAAAATATCAAGTCGGTATATCCTTCCATAATCTTGGTTAGAATTGAACCATAGTTCAAAGTTCTTGACCAACCCTAGTTGGGGTAATTTCAATTATCGGGGAATTATAATTCAAGGTTTTGGGTTTAATTTAATTGGTTTGAATCAAGGGTTTATTGCCACAATAGGACTTTGTGTGACCAAGAAGAAAAGGTTGAGGAAATCCAAAATAAAAGGATTTCAGGATTGGGGAGTCTACTCAGCAGATCAAGGAGCTGCGAGTTAATACAGTTGGCAATTGGAATGCCTACCTAAAACCCTTCAAGTTGCTTGACCAACCCTATTTGGGGTAATGTGAAGGGAAATGTGGATCCTTGACACTAGAATATTCAGGCAACCGACTATTCTGAATTCAATGGTGAGGGATATTGGATTTTGATAAAATAGTGGGAGACTAATAAGTATTAATTTATTTATTTGTCTCAGTTTTATCATAATAAAGTACTAAACCTTTTCTCATCTTAATTTTTAGAAATGGAAAGAAAAAATGACTTTAAAAATATCATTGCAAACCATACTCGAGAAGGAAAACCTTCTCACCGACACCAATTTCCAAGAGTGGCAGAGGTGTTTACGTGTCATCCTTCACCACGAGAGGAAATTGTATGTGCTAGAAGAGCCTGTACCAGTTGTGCCTGGGAAAGAGGCCAGTGATGAGGAACTATCTCTCTATATAAAACATATGGATGATTCCATATATGTACAATGTTTCATGCTATCGACCATATCTAATGAGATATTGAAGCAACATGAAAATATGGACACGTATAGCATGATGTCTCACCTTAAGGATCTCTACCAAAAGAAGGCGATATAGGATATATATGAGATCTCCAATGCTTTGTTTACAACTATACTTGGAGAGAATGCGCAAGTTGATCCCTATGTAGTCAAGCTTATTGGCTACATTGAACGCCTAAACATCTTAAGGATTAAGTTCCCGGATGAGTTTTCTAAAGATCTCATCCTATCATCACTACCCAAGACCTTCTCTAGATTTATTGTCAACTATAACATGAGAAACAATGAGAAGAGTCTATTGGAACTTATGACCTTAATTCTCCAGTTAGATAAGGACATGGGGCATGAAAAACCCACAGTCCTTATGGTGAATAAGAAAAGGAAGGACAAGGCAAAGGGTCCAAGGACTTATAAATGGTCTGAAGCCCCCGAGAATCATCCCTCCAAGAAGGGGAAGATCCAGAGGCAGGTCAAGGAATGGGAGGCGGTATGTTTTGCATGTGGCAAGCCAGGCCACTGGGAGAGGAATTGCACTCAGAAGCATGGGGAAACTAAAGGTGCATTCGTTATCGAGTGTAATCTTTCCATTTCTACACATTGGGTATTAGATATAACTTGTGGGGTTCACATCTGTATTAAAATGTAGGAACCAGGTAGATTTAGAAAGATTGCCAGAGGAGAAGTGGATCTTCGAGCTGTCAATGGCACGAGGCTGGCTGTGTTGGACATTGGTGATTACCTCCTCTCATTGCCAACAAGGATGATTTTGGTTTTACATAACTGTTATTATGTGTCTAGTGTTACCAAAAACATAATTTCTGTATCATGTTTGGATATGGATGGATTTATTTTCATGTTTGGAAATAAGGGTTTCTTCTTTTATAAGAACAATTTATGTTATGGTATGGTGCATTTAAATAATTGTTTGTATGTATTAAATTAAAAAAACCAAGTGTTGGAAATCAATAACGAAAAAAACTCACATGACTCATACATCACCCAGTTGGGGCATCAACATCTTGGTCATGTAAACGAGAAGTGCTTGACAAAGCTCTGCCAAGATGTCTATTTAGACTCTACTGAGTTAAAACCACTTGTTAGATGTCATTCTTGTTTACAAGGTAAAATAACCAATCCTCCTTTTGGTGGACAGGGTGAGAGGGTCACAGAACTTTTAGCATTGGTGCACACAGATGTGTGTAGACCATTTCTAGTAGAAGCTAGAGGTGGATATTCTTACTTCATTACTTTTACTGATGATTTGAGTAGATATGACTATGTCTACTTAATGAGGTATAAGTTAGAATCCTTAGAGAAATTTAAGAAATTAAAGAATGAATTATAAAATCATCTTGGTAAGAAGATAAAGAAACTTCGATCAGATTGAGGTGGAGAAAATATGAACCAAGAGTTCATTGATCTTCTACGGGAGTCTGAGATTATATCTCAGCTCACTCCTCCTTATACACTATAGTGGAATGGTGTTAGTAAAAGGAGTAACCACACCTTGTTGGACATGGTGAGGTTGATGATGAGTCATGAAGATCTTCCATTATCCTTTTGGGGATATTCATTACAGACTACAACATACACATTAAAACGAGTACCAACTAAGGCGGAAAATAGAATTACCTCCGAGTTATGGAATGGAAAGAAACCCATTTTATCGTACACACGTGTATGGGGATGCGAGGCATTTGTTATGGCCTTCTCAGGAAACAAACTAGCACCCCAGGTCACGAAGTGTATCTTTATAGGATATCCCAAGTAAATAAAAGGATATTACCTATATAATCCTTCAGACAAGAATGTGATTGTCGCCAGACAATCCATATTTCTTAAGAGGGAGCACATCCTCAAAAAGGATAGTGGGAGAAAGATTGACTTTGATGAAGTTGATGCTCAAGATACACAGGAGTTGGTACATGAACAAGTTCCACAGGTCCCCATAGAAGAGGTTCCAAAAACACAAGTACTGCATTGGAGCTCAAGAGAGGTAAGGGAACCAGAGAGATTTAGTTCCCTAGTCACCAAGGATGGTGAATCATTATTATTGGACAATGATGAACCTCTCTCCTACAAGGAAGTAGTAGAAAGCTCAGAAGCTACAATATGGCTAGAAGATATGAATTCTGATATGGATTCCATGTATCAGAACCAAGTCTGGGTTCTGGTCGATGATCCAGTTTATGTAAATCCTATTGGATTAAAATGTGTGTTCAAGAGAAAACTGGACATGGAAGGTCAAGTTAGCACCTATAAAGCAAGGATAGTGGCTAAAGGATTCAGACAACGTCAAGTAATTGACTATGATGAAACCTTCTCTCCAGTTTCCAAGTTTAAATCCATAAGAATCATACTTGCCATAACAACTTACCATTAATATGAGATTTGGAAAATGGATGTCAAAACAACATTCCTTAACGGGAACCTTTAGGAAGATGTCTATATGACACAACCATAAGGGTTTGTGACACCAGGTGAATCCAAATAGGTTTTCAAGTTGTAGAAATCCATTTATGGATTAAAGAAAGCATCCAGGTCATGGAAAATTTGATTTGATGAAGCCATAAAGGAATTTGGTTTCATTAAGAATGAATTTGAGCCATGTGTTTATAAGCAATTTAATGAGAATGCAGTCATTATCCTAGTAGTATATGTTGATGACATATTACTTATTGGAAATGATGTACTAGTATTACAATCTATTAAGGATTGGTTAAACAAGTATTTATCCATGAAGGACTTGGGTAAAGTAGCCTACATTCTAGGGATCAAGATCATTCATGATAGATCCAAGAGGCTTCTTGGACTAAGTCAGGGTACATACATTGACCAGATACTAAAGAGATTTAGTATGGAACAATCCAAGAGGGGATTGGTTTGAGTGTCACATGGCCTGTATCTTTCTAAGAAAATGTGTCCTCAGACACAATAGGAGAAAGTTAGAATGAGAAAGATCCCATATGCTTTGTCTATAGGATCCATCATGTATGTCATGTTATGTACCAGGCTTGATGTTGCCTATGCACTGAGCATGGTAGGAAGATATCAAGAAGATCCAGGAGAACATCATTAGACTGCTGTTAAGACAATTCTTAAGTATCTGAGAAGAACTAAGGATATGTTCTTGGTGTATGGAAGAGACAAGAAGATTTTCATTAGAGGGTATGTTGATGCTAGCTTTCAGACAAATAAAAACGATCTGATGTCACAATCTGGATATGTTTTCTGTCTTAATAGAGGAGATGTGAGCTAGAAGAGTTCAAAGAAACCAGTTGTCGCTGATTCTACAGTGGAGTCTGAATATACAGTGGCTTCTGATATAGCCAAGGAAGCCTTCTGGATTCAGAACTTTGTCCATGAGCTTAATGTGGTGCCTACCAGTAAAGATCCTATCACATTATATTGTGATAATATTGAAGTGGTGGCTCTTTTAAAATAACCAAGGTCACATCAATGGACAAAGCACATACTCTGAAAGTATCACCTCTTGAGGGATTTCTATCAAAGGGGTGAAGTTGCAGTGAGAAGAGTGTCCATGGAAGAGAACATGGTAGACCCCATGACAAAGGCCTATCTCAGCATAAGCATGAATATAATATGAGAGCTAGCGGGTTAAAATTTTTTAGCAATTGGATTTAGTCTAAGTGGGATTCTGTTGGAGTTGGTGGCCTAGAACCAACTACTTTGTACTTTATTCATTAATAAATACCTTATCACATCTTGATTGTTCTTCTGTGTGACAATGCATGTGATAATGTTCTAAGGATAGTTGTTGCATTAAAGGGTCATAGCGGATCCCTGTTATGATGAGAACCCGAAAGTTCCATAACACTGTTCTTGAATATATGTTCTATGGACAGATGGTGTTATTAGAGGGACACAAATAATACATGCCATTAGGGGTGAGGACTCATAAAACTTTGAGGCACCTTCTCATGGTGTGCGCCCTTGGTAATATCCAGGAGGATATTATGAGAACGAGACCTGCCATTAGGAAATCCACATTTCATAATGTCATTGGATGTTCCTATCTGTAGATGTTTGTATTAGTCCTTATAATTTAAGATTATTATTAATGGGTATTACAAATCGTGCACTTAGATGTATTGATGAAAACTGTGAAGACACACTGTTCGTAGTGAGGTAGGATACGTTGGGTGCGTCATGAGTGGTACTGCATTAATAGATAATGCAAGAAAGGATTTACCCCTTCTGTTATATAATGGAAGTAGATATCTTAGACCCTTTGATAGAATTGATATAGCCTAAATAAATCCATGGCCATGGTGAGGAATGGGCAAGTTCAATTCCAGAAAGTCAAAGAAAGAATAATCGAGCACACGGATTAATGGCACTAGCATGCAACCCGCTTGATTAGAGATATCAAGACAAAGGGATTATATTACATGGTAAGCATTCTTAGGAGGTGAAACATCATTACGACATTAACTTCTTTCTCTATGGGTTCCTTGGCGTGTTTCTAGATTCTAACCTTGGACTTTAGGCAAGCTATGCCTAATGCCACTGAGAAAGAGGCCTAGAGGGTCACACACTAAGTGTGTCCAAGTATCTCAGTTAAATATTAATTTAACAAGTTGAATAAAGATTATTCCCGATTTTGTTTTAATAATTATTCAAGGATGCCTGATTGCATTTATTTCGACACTAGTTATTCGAGAGAATATATTGTGGGCGAAGTAATATATTTATTAGTAAGTAATGCGGTGATATTTATTTGAGAAATAAATAACCATTATTAAAGGTATAATAAATGAGGTGGAGGAAATAAAGACAAATGGAAAAAACAAAAGTACATGCCATGTATATTAAATATACACACCATGTATTTTTTTCTGATAATTTATGAGAAATAATATTATTTATTTAATTAAATAATATTAGGTGTAAATTGGTGGGCGCATTCCAAGTAATAATAATAGTCAACTATTATTATTAGACATGGGGTATTGCTAAGAATTAAATTAAATGAGTAAATGCTTTTGGGTAATTAATTCATTTTATTATTCTAAGTAATTAAAATCCCAATTATATAATTCTCATTAACCTAGACATTTTTTGTGGTTGTTCACAACTGATCTAGAGAAAAATCTCAAGCCAAGAGAGAATTATTTTTCTTCCAAGAAGGCTCTCAAGCTACGAGAGAGAGATCCTCCTCCACTGGATCAAGGAAATCGAATGCGGACATCGCAAGTGAAGGCTCTTCCGCTCTAGCACCCAGAGATCCCTTCGGCGATGTCCAGAGATACATGGAGCACATGTGGATCACCGCTAGAGGAATCCTACACTTGGATTCTATGACGCAATGACGGATCACATCAGATTGTGACTGGAAACATCAACGAAGAAATAATTCCATCAAGGTAATTCTTGTCAATTAATTAAATTAATTATAATCAACATATGATGATCCTATCTATGGTTTTGGGACTACCCTCATTTCTTTTTCTTTCTACATTCTATTTTGAATATTTGGCATTTTATTATAATGACAGATATTGGATTGATCGTTGTTAATGCTAAAATTAAAGTTGGGTAAACCCACCAACACGCTTCCACTACGCCCAGAACCTACAGTTGTAGCACTGGGGCTGATTCTAGCTTATCAAGAAGTTCACAATAGAATATTTGATAATCCGCCTCAAGGAGATGAAATTACATCCCATGGAGTGGAGGTTCCTACTTAGGAACCTCTTCCATTAGTTGCTGATGCTGAGGATCCACGACGACGATGATGTAGACCATGTCGTGCTCCACGTGAGGCCTCACCTATTCTATAGGCAAATGTCACCCCTCTAGTAGTCCAGCCTCAGTCGATTGGGGGAGTGCATCAGGAGGCATGTGACCCATCATTCTTGATAGGATATCCATAGTTTTCTCCATCTTGGGTTTTAGATCCTTCGCATCCTATATGGTTCCCCTCTGTGATGATGGTGGGTCCTTCTACTACCCTGGTGAGAGAAGGATCGGGTGTAGAGGATGACATCCAGTTGACACCTCCTCCAACTGAGACATAGGAAAAGAATCTGGAGGTTAATATTCTAGTGCCCGGGGATTATCCCTCTCTAGGTCATCAGACTCCACCCCAGCACAGAGCTCGATAATCTTGATATGAGCATCACATTCACGCATCACCATGCAGGGTATAACCTCATCATAGAAATTGATTGTATTCATTTATGTGTATGTTTTTTCTATTAAAATGAAGAAATTATTTTTACTATCAACCATTTTTACATGTTTAGCCACCTTTTTCAATTTTTATTTATATTTTAGTCACAGTTTATATTTTATAAGTTTTCAAAGTCGACTAATTAAAACATAAGAAAACTTATTAAATTTCAAGAATGCAACTTTAAAATCTTATAAAATATAAACTGTGAAAACAATCTAAATAAAATTTAAAACATAGCCTAATAATTTAATTTTTTTTGAAAATAAAAATAATTTCATAAATATAATAAATAATTGAAAATGAAAGGAATGTAAAAAAGGATTATAAATACCATTGTAATGGTTTAAAACAATACTAAAATTAATTCTCAATAAAATATTTATGAAGTTGGAACATTATAGATTTAAACTAAACCTAGTTATTATGCCCTAATAAAATGAATACTTTCTACTTGAGATTCACCTTTTACACAATTATAAAACCGGCCTATTGCAATGATTTAAAACTGTGGCAATAGGGTCCAAAACTATGGTCATAGCCTACGACCATGGTTTTTCCGAACCATGGTCGTTATGGTCTTTGAATTAGGGTTTGAACTATTGTCATGGTTTTGAACCATGGTAATAAGTGGATATGACTAAGGTTTTGAACTATGGAAATAGGTGGCTATGACCACGATTTGAAACTGTGGTGATAGCCTTAGAAAAATAAATGCACTGGTGAGGTTTGATCCTACGACCTCCGCTATATTCTGCCAAGACTTTACCACCACACTGATCACTATCATATTTATATATATTTATATATATACATATAAATATATAAATAATTATATATAGTTATAATTAATAATAATTTAAAAAATAAAAAAAACCTATTGGTACGTTGTAAATCATGGCCATATCTGTCTATTTTCATGGTTTAAACAGTGGAAATAGGCGACTATGGCCAGGTATTAAACCGTGGTTATTAGTGCCTATGGACATGATTAAAACAATGGCTATAGGCTGATATAGCCATGGTTTAAATTGTGGCGATATCCACCTAATACAATGATTTACTAAATCGCGGCAGTAACCCCTTCTCGCCAATTTACAGTTTTTTTGGGTTTTCCCGCAAAAATTATCACCACAGTTTCATATAACTGTGGATATATGTTAGTCTATAGCCATGGTTTTAAAAACCCATGGCTATATGCAACCTACAACCACAATTTTCAAAACCATAGCAATAGAAAGTGTGGATGTAGCCTAATTTTTTAATTGTGTTACAAGTATATTCTAATTCTATAGAATATACTGACCTAAAAATCCAAAAAGGAAGTAATATAACATAATAATAGTCATGAACATAATAGAAAAATATATTTATCTAATAGCACTTACAATCCTATAGAAATTGTGGATGTATAAAAAATCCACAGTTTACATGTCCTTCATTCAAGTCACACATTGCTTTATTGTGAGTTTCATTGAAACAAATGAATTGAAAGATTGAAAAAAATAGTACAATAAGTATATAAAAATATATATATAATGTATATATTTTTAATGAATAATAATATTATAGTTATGTAATAATGACAAAAAAGTAGTATTTAACTTAATGATATGAAGAATAAAACCTTGAATAAGCGATTTCTAACAAGATACATAGGAAAAAAATGATTAGATTAGTTAGATTAGAAAGTAACAATACATTTGAGAAAATAATTGAAAATAAAACATAATTGAAAATAATAAAATCCATAAATATAATAAGTAAAATCTTATTTACATGTCACAAAAGCTATTGCTTAAAAACATAACATTTTCACCTTCAAATATTAATAACACAATTATGAACAAAATAAAACAAACACAATATACACATATATCAAAATATAAAAACCTATATATTTATAAATATAAAAACATGTATAATTAAATTATTATTATTTTTCATTTTTACTGAAAGGCGGTAGGGTTTCAACTTAATCGAAAGGTGGTAGCAACCCTGCCTCTTTTTAGACATGATATTTTTACCTAGGCATATTTAAAAAATATTCTAAAAACACAAAAAAACTCCCTCTAATGACTTTTGAGATTTTTGGGTGGAGGAAAAAGACATTAAAGAAAGTAACGTCTTTAGGCTAGAGTAAAAGCCAAAGGTGTTATCCTTTATAACGCCTTTGAAAAAAACTTTTTTTTTAGTTTAATTTTTTTTATTTTGTTTATATATATATATATATATATATATAATGCCAATGGAGTGCAGGTGAGTTGGTTGCCTGCACCTTTTTGTGGAATTCAATGGTTGTGGAGTTTGGTGTTCAACTCCTACCCACATCGTGTTTGCCCCTTGTTGAGGGGTGGCTGGATTTTCCACTAATTTCATTGATGGGGACATCAACAGATGGTGGGAAAGGAGGGCATGGAACATTGACGCTGGTAATAGGAGGCGATAAAACTAGTCACCTATGCTTTTGAAGACCGGTGGATGCTTTTAAAGACTGGTTGGAGGCGTGTGTGTTGAGGGCACACTTGACAGTTGTGGGATACTTGGATGGAGGGCGATGGTCGAAGAGCGCTGACATCGGTGGTGGGAGGCAATGATGGGTCACCGGGACAAAGGACGGTGGGGAGGCAAGTGTCAGAAAATGATTTCCAGCATGACAGCCAGGCCCGCAGGATAAAAGGCAGGTGCGACAAAAAAGGCCCTGCAGCCAGGGCTGCGGGTCGGTTATGAGGACTGATGGTGGGTAAGCCTTTTGGCTTGATATATATGGGTCTGTAGGCCTAGATATATATTGATAATAAAAAAATGGGCTTGATGGGTGGACTATCCCTCGGGGGGTGCAATGGCCTCTCATCTAGCCTGTGTGTAGTGTGTATGTGTGTTTGATGTAATTGTACCCCCAAAGTGCCTAATATAATATATAACAATTTTTTAGAAAAATTTAACTATTATTTAAAATCCAGTATTATTGCAATTAAAATGGTCTTGAATTTTGACATAAAGTCTCACCTAGAGCACCCTTTTATAAGGGGGCTTGGCCTAGAAATCCTTATGGGTTTCCAATGTGGGATTTAGGTTCCACCTTCAATGAGCAGAATTAATAATATATTATCACTAATAATTAGAAATTAATTAATAATTAATATTAATTACTAATAAATAATAATACATAAGTAATAATTAACTATTAACATTTAATACTAAATATTAATAATTAACTAATTATTGTTTATAATATTAATAAAAATATTAATATATAACTAATTAATTATTAATAGTTAATAGTCATTAAATAATTAGTAATTAAATAGTATTTAATTACTTATTAATAATATTAATTAGTAATTATCAAATTAATTATTAATTAATTATTAATAATTAATAATTATTAGTACACACTTACTAATAAATGTTTTAAAATATTATTTAGTTACTAAATATTAATAATAATGATTTAATGATTTAATTACTAATTACTAATTATTAATTATTAAATTATTATTAATTAATTAACTAATTATATCTAATTAATACTAATTAAAAATAAATATTAATTTCTAATAAATGTTAATTAAATAAAATTATTTACTATTTAATAATATTAATTTCTAATAAATATTCATGGGTAAATAATATTAGATACTAATAAATATTAAAAATTAATATTTAGAAACTAATTAATAATAATAATATATTTATTACTTATTAATTAATTACTAATTAAACAATATTTAATTACTTATTACTAATATCAATTACTTATCAATTAATTAAATATTAATTAATTAATTAATTATAATAATAATTATTAATAAATTACTAATAAATATTTAAAATTATTATTTTGTTAATAAATATTATAATAATGATTAAATTATTAAGTTACTAATTATTAATTAATTGTTATTAAAATATTATTGTTAATTAACAAATTGATGCTAATTAATATTAATTACTAATAAATATTAAATAAATAATAATATTTAATATTTAATAATATGAATTTATAATAAATATTAAATACCAATTAATATTAATTAATAATAAATATTTTATATTATTTTTTAGTTACTAAGTATTTAAAATAATAATATAATTATTAGTTATTAATTAATTAGTAATTAAACAATATTTAATTACTTATTAATAACATCAATTACTAATTAACTAATTAATTATATTAATAATTATTATCAAATAAATACTAAAAATTATTTAAAATTTTTATTTAGTAACTAAATATTGCTAATAATGATTAAATTATTAAATTAGTAATTATTAATTAATTATTATTAAATTTTTATTAATTGTTTAACTAATTTTTACTGATCAACACTAATTACTACTAAATTTTAATAACTACTAAATATTAATTAAATAATATGATTTTCTATTTAATAATATTAATTTATAATAAATATTACAAAGACGGTGCAGACCATAATTTTTCCCTCATAGTCTCCAAATTTTATTAAAAAAGTAAAGTACAACTAGAACAACAAAGGAGTATAACAAATACCCCTAAAGATAAAAGTGGTGTACAAGACCCCAAAAAGCACAACCCATTAGGTCCATGCAAACCCTCAATCACCGCCCATCGAACCAAATTCTATATCCAGAATTGGATGCCAAACTGCACCCACCACATCCTCAGATCACACCACTGTGACCAGCCAATCAGGCCATCTCCAGCCTGTCCGCGCCCCAAAGTCTCCACTGCACATCCCGAGCAAACCCGCAACTGGAGGTCTTCACCACGATCGTTGCATCGCACGTCACTGTAACCGGCAAGCCAAGACCCAATCGCCATCGAATCACCTAGAAAACACCATAAAAAATCACACAATCCAACCATCCCACCCACCGCTACAGTGCGGTCAGTGTCGGGATCTACACCGTCGCAGGACAGCTGTCCCACCATCATCATCGTCGGAGTCTTTTGAACCTCACCAACCAAGCTCCAAGCGCCCCACTGTGCTCGTTGTTCATCTGCCAAGATCGTCCCTTTCCACATCTCAAAGTCGTCAATTCGCATCCCGAGATTAGCACCATCACCGAGATCATCGTCGTCATGCGCCATTTCTCATATTGCCATAAACTCCATAGAGCCTCCATCGTAGGATTCCAGATCAAACCACCATCTCCAGACCCAAATTCTCATCAGCCATCGATTTGCCTCACCGCTGGGATCGCAAACTCGATCTCCGCCCCGATTCACCAAGACTCGTAGATCTGGTTGTCACTGAGTTTCCATCGAAGAAGCCCGACACCGATTTTTCACCATCATGCCGGAATAGTGAAGACCACCATGACAACCCCTGTCGCCACCGACAGGCTCGCCAACACACCACCATCGCCAGTCGCGCTGGCCTCCGTCAACCCGACCAAGAACAAGCACCTCACGCAAGCCGCCATCACCGTCCGACCTCTACCATCTCCACTTCAAACCCACTACAAACCCACCGCACCACAAATCGTCTCCGTCACCAGTTCCAACCATCGATCTAGGACTCTCATTCACCTTCGATCGTCTGGAATGGATCCACCACCATAGGTCAAACGTAAATTGAAAACCTCCAAATCCTCAGAGTGGAAATTGTTGGGGAGAATCCCGAATTCGGGCCGAAAATTGCTTGGCAAAAATATCCTGTGTGAAATCCACTCCCCGATACATCTCTATCATCTCTCTGATAATCATCCCGCTGACGCCATGTATTGGAAGATCAATCTGTGACAAAACATCACCCTTATGTCGACGAAACGTCACTACCTCGGAGATCTTCAACCGAACATGCGTCAACTTCGCCCAAGCTTGCGACACCCGAATGATCTCACCATCATGATGTACCGCCGATCTCTAATCAGAACACGCCACCTGATCACCGCTATCAAGAAGACTTTCGATACGTGACCATGATCATAAATTCTGTAGTCGTTTCTCTTCACCTGTCAAATGCCGACACGTCATCATCATCGTGCCACACGGACCACCGCAAACGCGGCAACCCCTTACCGGGTCTCCCTTGCCGGCTACATCTTTCTGGCACACCTTTTTTGTTTCTCCTCTTTCATCAATAAATGTGATGAATCTCAACAATCTCCCCCTTCATCACATTAATGAATGGAACTATCCAATAAACCCAATTGGAAAGAAAATATGTCGGTATCACACCAACCATCATCAACTATAGAAAATATGACGACGTCTTTTGCACTTATGATAAAAAAATATCAGCTCCCCCTGCAAAAAGAAAATCAAATGCCGAAATCTTTGTCACATTTGTATCTACGCCATCCTGCTCATCTTGCTAAACACGAAAAGAACCAGAAACATCTGGCTCCCCTGTAATAGTGATTACCACATAATCTGGTGCACCTGCAGGAATAAACTACTCCCCCTGCTCAACATCCTATGAGCGGACTTGTGTATCACCTCTCTTAACCCGCTTTAATTTCCAAACTTTATTCTGCTCCACGCACGCATCTGCGATCCTCTTCGAAACTTCCAAAATTCTCACGTTAAACTGCAAGCACGAACCAACCTCCTTTGATACCACTTGTTGGGGAGAATCCCGAATTCGGGCCGAAAATTGCTTGGCAAAAATATCCTGTGTGAAATCCACACCCCGATACGCCTCTATCATCTCTCTGATAATCATCCTGCTGACGCCATGTATCAGAAGATCAATCTGTGACAAAACATCACCCTTCTGTCGACGAAACATCACTACCTCAGAAATCTTCAACCGAACATGCGTCAACTTCACCCAAGCTTGAGACACCCGAATGATCTCACCATCATGATGTACCGCCAATCTCCAATCGGGACACGCCACTTGATCACCGCTTTTAGGAAGACTTTCGATACGTGGCCATGATCATCAATTCTGTATTCGCTGCTCTGCACCTGTCAAACGCCGACGCGTCATCGTCATCGTGCCACATGGGCCACCACAAACGCAGCAACCCCTTCCCGGGTCTCCCTTGCCGGCTGCATCTTTCTGGCACACCCTTTTGTTTCTCCTCTTTCATCAATAAATGTGATGAATCTCAACAGAAATCACCCTTAAGAGGTAGATCTAAGGACATATCTAAAGAAAATGATCCATTTCTGGCATATCCATCATATTCCAAAACATTGTTATCTTGACGCCAATTAGCAGTACATGCAGCAAACATTTCAAAGTGTCCCACGATTTCTTATCCAATTCATGTCTATTGTAGCTACAGATCACTTGTGCAATCTCTCAATTCAAGAGATAGAACCTCTCAGTTGATGAGAGATAACCTCTCCATAATACCAAATTTATAATAAATATTAGTTACTAATAAATATTTATGATTATTCCCTAATTATTAATTATTTATAATAATAATTATCTATTTATTATTTATTAATTATTTATTAGTTATTATTAATAAAATTTATTACTAATGAAATATTATTTGATTAATAATTAATTAAAACCTATTAATTATTAATTATTAATTAGTGATTAATTTTTTATTTATTAATATTAATAATTAGTAATTAATGTTTATTATTAATTAATATTATTAATTAATATTTTTTATTTAAAAACTAATTGTTAATTAGTTTATTATTAATATTTAATAATAAATGTTAATAGCTAATTATTATTTAGGTATTATTATTTATTATTAATTAATTACTAATTATTAATGATAATATATTTTTAATTCTCCGCGTGGAAGGTGAAACCAAAATCCCACATTGGAAATCCATAAAGATTTCCAAGCCAAGCCCCCTTATAAAAGGAAGTGAGGGTTTTTTTCATAATTTCAGACTACTTTAATTGTAGTAATACTAGATATTAAATAGTAGTTAAATTCAGTTAATTTTTTAAATATATACAGACAAAATAAAACTAAAAAAAATTAAAAATAAAAAAATAGTTCTTTCTAAAGGTTATGAGGGGGATAACTATAGTTACCCATGCTTATCATACATAGATATTATATCATCTTTTATGAATTTTCATTACATTAAAAAAAGTCACACCATAAGATTGTAATAATCCAGTGTCTTTGGAAACTTGAAAATACAAGCAACTGGTCCATAGGTAAACTACATCATCTCCCACTATGATCTTCATAACTAACACCCTTATTAGAAATATCATATGTAATATATTTCTTCATAACCTGGGAAAAAGAGACATAAGAAAGGGTGAGATCTGATACTCAGTAAGGGTCATCAAGGGAGATATGCAATCTTAACATGAATATAAGGGTATGAGAATATGAACATTACATCTAAAAACCATACCCTACATATCAAATATCATAATATTGTATCATGGAATAAATATTGAAAGTTCATGTGATATGAATCATAAGGGAATCAAAGAAAATGAGCCATTAAATCATAACATTGGCATAAGACATAAAATTATGGCATACACATAATCATAAAAAATATTATGTCGAAGGCTATCCACCAAGATATTCATAACATGTTAGGCTTGGGCTAACTACCCATGTACCTACTTCCAACTTGGGATAAACTCCCATGTACCCTATTGTTTTGGGCTTGGGATAACCTCTCATGTACCCTATTATTTTGGTCTTGGGATAACCTCTCATGTACCCTTTGAGCTCATATAACATTAATAATTACCTAAGGTATTGGAGGGAGACATAGGTCCCACTAGTCACATAATCCATACATTTGTGTGCTATAAGATCATAAAACATTCATCATATCAGAACTCATGAAAATAAATGGTTTTTGTAAACATTTCATCATATCATAACCTATGGAAAAGAGAAAAATTTCATAATCATTTTATTATTTCATCATATCATAACCCATGAAAAATAATTGGGTTTCATAAGCATTCGATCATGGTATAACCCGTGGAAGAGAAATGGGTTTCATAAACATCATGTAATCATAAACCATTTAGTGAAAGGATAAGAATGGTATCCTTGGATCATATCCCTATTAAAGAATAACTAACCTCAAACTATGTCATCTTAGATGGAAAATGATTTTGAATGATCATTTAAAACATTTCTTGAGGAAAATATCCTTTCCACTTTGAAAAATAATTTTTAAAACCTAAAACATTTGGAAAATCATTTTATTTTGAAATAAACTTGAAAACTTATTAAGATTAAAATAAAATAATGCTCATGATGATGGGAAGTTTCATTTATGCCATAAACGTTAAAAAAAATATTCCTTTAACATTTTTAGTAAAATCCAGATAGGAATTGTTTGGAAAGTGACATGAAGATTACTTTAAAAACATTTTTGTAAAAGACAAACTTGGGTAAAAATATATTTTAAAATAATATTAGAATAATAATAATAATTTTTTTTTTTAGAAAACATTGTTTTGGAATAAAACAAATTTCTGACTTAAGAGAGAAATAAAGTTGGATTTTCATAAAAACATTTTCTCAATTATTTTATATACCAATGAGTGAAAAAATGATACTATTAATTGAAAATATAATGAATAAACATCAGAGAATAAAATTATTTAGTGTCTTGATAAATTAATCATAAAATTTTATCATCAGAAACATAATCACAAATAATCTCAATAAATGATGAGATTATAACATAAAATCATTACCAGTTTGTCAAATTTAAACCGACAACCCCAAGAAGGAATAAAATAAAATGGAACTTCAAAAATAATGAGTATAAATAAATTCATGACATTACATGTCAAAGTGTCTATATATGAACATTGTGAAAGAATATATGTGCATAACATAACATACATCTCAAAGAAGGAAAATTAAGACAAAAATCCCTTACTGCTTCAGTAATCTTTTGAATCATAAGCCCCAATAAATAATAACATAAAATGAAAATTTAAATATCATGAAAATAATTAGATTCATGATATAAAATATCATAGGGGTAGAATATAAACCACACAAAATAAATTAGTGGTATATGTCTCCCATAAATAAAAGAGAGACTATAAATTTTTCACCTTAAGTCTTGACTTTTTCATACACATTAAAACCTCCTATATAATAAATATAAGTTTATTATACATATACTAAATAATAATATTTATATATACCATACTATATATTATTTTTATGATCTTTTATTACCCTTTTATTTACAATTCTATGTTAAAGTTACGTTTTGGGTAATAACCGCTTTGTTTTTCTTGTAAGTTTTGATTTTTATTTTTTTTCTTGTTAATTTGATAACAGTTTCATCATATATATAATTTTAAACATGATATAAATATTAGATATATTCATTATATATATATATATATTTATATCAATCCATAAAATTTAGTCATATAAAATGAAATATACCGCTCATGGAGACGGTAGGCTATACGTATGCATGAAATCTGTTTCCATTTTTGAAAAAAATTAAAAGAAAGAAAGGTAAATGGTATATTATAATTACAAAATAATTTTTATTTAATAAATATCACTTAATTTCATTAAAATCATCCTTATTACCTTCCATGTAAAGCATGAACGAATCACATCACTTCACGTGGTGGTAGTCCGTCGTACACATGAGTGACATTATCGTTTTCCCAAAAAATGGAAAGCATGAAGGTATTTGTCATATAATAATTCCAAAATAATAATAATATAATAAATATCATATATAAAAATAAATCCATCATTATATCCAACTGTGATAGGTGGTAATGGAAAAACAAATGGCATCGGTTCGCGAGACGGTAATCCAATGTACACATGAACGAAGATTTTATAACACATTTGATGGAAGTGGAGATGGTTGTAGGTATTGTCCTTAACATAAAAATATATCAATATATATAAAATACTGAGGTTATTATATTATCATGTTATAATTATAATCGAAGGAGGTGGAGGAAAAAATAAAACAAAAACGCTCGTTGATAAACGTTACATCTTCTTCAGGTATCCACCTTAGGTTTCAACCAAAAGCCTTCCTTGGTTGGATTTATGTCTAAAATAAGGATTATAGGATTAGAGGAGTGAATTTTGGAAGTTATTTGGTTAGTTATTTTCCAAACCAAAAGGGTTTTAAGGTGTGAAGAGGAGAGGAGAGGGGGCGGTCTTGTATAAGTGAGGTGAGTGGCACACTTGTAATTTTTTGAAAGAAAGAATTCCACCCATGTATTTTTTCATCTCAAAAGGCACCAATAATGGACCATTCATGATAATAAAAGGGATAAAATTGAAATGTGTTCATACAATGGGTGTTGGAAAAGTTTGGGGACATTTTTAACCCTTATCTTTTAGTTTAACCCCCAATAAGCCCATTTTTACCTTAAACACGACATTTTTTCTTCTTCTATTTTTACTATTCATTTTGGTCAAAAATTAAGTTGAAATTATTAGATAATATAAATTATTCTAATTCAAAATACTAAATCAATTTTTAAAATTCCATTCATAGAAGTGGAAAATTTTAATTTAGAATAAACTCACAGATGTGGCGAGAACGCGAGTTTTTAAAGAGAAAATGTTCAAAGGTTTATAAAGTTTTTATATCAAAATTAAATATAAAATTATTCCAATGACATAAATTGGATTAATTTACATATTATTAAAATAATTTTACTTTAAAATCAATTTAAAATATAATTTAACTTTATAAATAAATTAAATGAAAAGATGGTTTTCTATTAAAATTCAGTATTTTGCATTATTCATCAAAAAATGAAAATTTTGATAAAAAAATCACCCTAATCTAATTTTGAAATGATGATTTCAAAAATAAAGTTTATTTTACCAAATTAATTTTCTAAAATATTAAAAAATTAATTTTATTATTGTGCCCAAAAATAAATAAAAATATTTTTTTGGGAAAATGATATTTTGGAAACATATGAATATTTTACTAAAAATTAAGTACTTTTTTATCAATATGATTCCTTTATATAAAAACATTATACTTAATATTTAAAAATTAGTTATTACTATTCATATCACTATGTTTAACTTCTAAGTTATAACGATCGCATTTAAATAACTATATTAATAATATATTGTGGTTTTTTTAAACCTAGTTTTGTGTATAAAATAAGATAGCCCAGTGTTATGGGTAACACGAGATTAACTTAGGGTTGTATTTAGCACAAGATTAACTTTTTGTTTCCCATAACGCACGTTATCAAAGAAAATTAATTTATTTGAAAAAAATAATTCCTAAAAACTTGGGGTGTTACATTATAACCCTAAAATGAATTTCTCCCTTGAAATTCATCACTCCATTACAAAAAAATGAGGACAATTCTACCTCATAATATCCCTAAGTTCCCACATAGATTCTTCAAACTAGTGGTTTCACCACAAAACTTTGACCTGGTTAGTGGTCTTGTTTCATAGAACTTTCTCTGTACGATCTATAATCTCCATCAATTGTTCCTCATAAGAAAGATATTACTCCAGTGTTATGAAATCTAAGTTTAGTAATTGTGAATAGTCAAGTATGAACTTCCTCAGGAGAGATACATGGAACACATCATGTACTTGAGATAGGTTTCATGGAAGCACCAACTGATAGGCTACCATCCCAATATGATCAAGAATTTCAAAGGGACTGATATACCTAGGGATTAGTTCCATTTCTTCTTGAATCTCATAACCTTGTTACTTGGATAAATTATTAGAAATTTTTTTTCACCAAATTAAAATTCTAGATCACATCAGTGATTATCAGTATAAATTTTCTGCTGATTTTGAGTTACCTTGATGTGTTGCTAAATGGATATAACCTTATCTACCATTTCTTTAGCTATCTCAGGTCCCAATAACTTTATTTCTCCAACTTAATTCTAGCATGTTGGAGGCCTAAGTTTCTTTCCACATAGGTCTTCATAAGGATCCATATTAATTCTTGAGTGAAAGATATTGTTTTAAGAAAACTTATCTAGATGAATATGTTGATCCCAACCACCTTTTAAACCCAAATAACTAGATATGAACATATCCTATAGGGTTTGAATTGTTCTTTTAGACTGACCATCTATCTGAGGATGATACGTAGTACTGAAACTCAACTCCGTATCAAGAGAATGCTGAAGAATTTTCCAAAACATTGAGGTAAACCTCATATCCTGATCAGACACAATGGAATGTGGTACTCTAAGTAACCTTACCATTTATTTAATGTATATCATGGAAAGATGATCCAGAGAGAAGTAATCTCTAATAGTGATGAAGTGAGTTGACTTATTAAGGTGATTGAATACAATTCATAGAGAATTATTCCCTCTAGATGTTTTGGGGATTCCAATGAAAAAAATCAATGGTGATGTTTCCCCATTTCCATTCTGGCATGGGTAATGGATATAAAATCTCCTTCGAATTTTTTATTTTTTTCTTAACTTACTGACATACCAAGCACCAAGTTACAAACTCTATGATTTCTCTCTTCATACCATCCCACCAAAAATACTATTTCAAATCTCTATACATCTTCATACTTCCTGGATGAATAGAGAATTATGAACAATGATATTCCTCTAAAAACTCATTCTTCAAATATGGTATGGATAGAACACATACATAGTTCCTAAACCTTATCATTCTATCACGATCAAGGTTAAACTCAAGAACATTTCTAACCTTCTTTTATAGCTCTAATCTTCCTTTAGCACCTCTTTAATCATAACTTTGATAGATGGTTGAACATTAAATTGGGAAATATAATATTTTCCCATTCCTTTAGGATTATTATATTTATCCTTTACAAACCTAGAAATATTGGATCTTTTGTAATCCTTATCATTGATAAGCTAGAATGATCCTTTCGACTCAAAGCATCATCCACCCTGTTCTCTTTCCCAGGGTGGTAATGTATTGAGAAATTATATATTTAATCATCTCTAACCATCTTCTTTAGAACATATTAAACTCTTTATCTATGAATATATAATTTAAACTTTTATTATCGGTATATATATCACACTTTTCTCCATAAAGATAATTCCTCTATATCTTTAATGAAAAAATTACTATGGCTAACTCCAAATCATGAGTTGGGTAATTTTTCTCATGAATATTCAATTTTCATGAGGCATAAGCTATAACCATGTCATTTTTTATAAGAACACATCCCAATACCTTATTGGGTGAATCACTATAGATTACAACCCCTTCTCCATTATAAGGTAATGTAATCACATGTTAAAAAACTAATCGTCTCTTTAGTTCCTTAAAATTTTCCTCAGATTCATCTGTCTAGAGGAACTTGGATCCCTTTCGAGTTAACTTGGTTATAGGATTAGATATTCATGAGAAATTCTCCACAAACCATTCATAATATCTAGCTAAACCAAAAAAATACGGATCTCAGTCACTATGGTTGGAATGGGTCAACATTCAATAGCCTTTGTCATTAATGGATCTACTGATTTACCATCACATGAGAATATATGACCTAGAAATGAAACCTTTTGTAGCCGAAATTCATACTTTGTGAATTTTGAAAATAGTTTCTCCATCCTCGGGGTATTTTGTAAAATTATCAAGTGGTCTTCATGCTCTTACTTTCTCTTTGAATAGATAAGAATATTGTCTATAAAGACTATCACATACTGATCAAGGTAATCTATAAAGACCCTATTCATTAAATCCATTAAGATAGCAGGGGAATTAGTAAGAAAAAATGGAATAATTATATACTCATAGTGTCCATATATTATACAAATTTTTGTATTGGGTATATCCTCCTTCTTGACCCTCAATTGATGATATCCAGAATGAAGGTCAATCTTGAAAATGTATCCAGATCCACGTAGTTGATCAAATAAGTCGTCAGTATGGGGAATATGATACTTGTTCTTAATTGTGATCTTGTTCATATCATAATAATCAATGTAGATCCACATTGATCTATATTTATTTAAAAAAAATATCAGGTGCACCCCAAGGTGACACACTTGGATGAATGAATCCCTTGTCAAGGTTTTCCTAGAGTTTCTTCTTTAAATCTTGTAACTCAATCAGGACCATTATATAGGGAGTATTTTGAAATTGTTATGGAACAAGGTATAATTTCATGTCTTAGACCAATGGGGCTCGAGGAACAACTACCTCAAGCCCACCACTATGGGTCAAGGGTTGGAAACAAGTACCAAAAGACATAACTAATATAGGAGGCCTTTTCTTAATGTAACTGTATGAATGAACCAAAATATATTTATGAAGAAGTGTAGATTAATAATAAAAAGATGCAACATATAGAGAATAAATCATGCATGTAAAAACTATAGGTATTACAAGAGTATGATTGTGTAAACATAAAATTAAAGGGAAAAAATACACACACAACCAGAAAGATGTCCCAACCTTATAAAACAAGAAAAGTAAAGTACCGAGAGAGCCTGGCTCTAGAACTCAAATCCCTGATCACCGTATGTGGTGTAGTGCACTAGGGTTTCCCTATGCTCCTCTGTAATTCTCACCGACTTATATGTCATCTGCATAATACATGACACATACATGTAAATCCCATGTAGGGGTGAGTATATATATACCTAGTAGGACACCTCAAAAGTTAAAGGGGGATCAGTAAGAGACACGATAGGAATAGACAAGTCAACCCATAACAATAGAGTAAAAAAATCCAACAACATGTATATATATATATATATTCTCAACAAAGAAGCCCAAATGAGAGAGAAATGGGATCTTCATCTCACATCCCAACCTAGGAAAATAGTTCCAATAGTTCTAAAGGATCCATCAACAATGCCTAGTATCTCATGTGTTTGTTTAGAAGAATAATCCACGTAGATACAAGCCTTATCACTATGCCATATAGTCATGGGGATACAATATCAAGGTAAAGGACCCATGCCCTGGTACAACTTGAGGGTTCTACTAAAAATATAGAGGACCCATTCCCTAACTTTGCAGGAGGGTGCCACTATGATAGTAGATAAAAGACCCATGCCCTTCCTAGCTGGAGGGCGCCACTATAATGGTTGAGGACTCATTCCTTAATACAATAGGAGGGTGCTACTCTAATAGTTGATAGAGGATCCATTACCTTCCCAGCAAGAGTGTGTCACTCTAATGGTCGAGGACCCATGCCCTAATACCACAGGAGGGTGCCACTCTAATAGTTGATAGAGGACCCTTTCCCTTCCCAGTAGGTTGTTTCCACTCTAATAGAAGATAGATGACTCATTCCATGCCCTACAGGTCAGTACCACTCTGAAAGTATATAGAGGGATCGTGACCTTCCTAGTAGGTGTATGTAACTCTAATAGTAGACAGAGGACCCATTCCATTCCCAGTAGGAGGGTGCCACTCTAATGGTAGATAGAGTACCCATGCTCTTTCCAACATGAGGAAACCACTCTAATAGGAAATAGAAGACCCATACCCTAGCCCGCAGGAGGGTGCTACTCTAAAATTTGATAGAGGACCCATTCCTAGCCTAGTAGGAGGGTTCCAATATAATATCTCTAATGATATTGCCTGATCATTTCCATCATTGAGCATCACCTAAAGAAGAATCATTATATCTAAAAATATACTACAAAGGACATCATAACATTCTATGTGAAAAAATCACTCAGGATAGAATACTCATGGTCCAAAATCTGAATCCAAGCAAAGGATATATGAGAGGAAATTTTTTTCTCAAAAATAAGGTTACACAGCAAGTGAGGGGACCCACGGGGCATGTGGCCCTACACCACTACCTGGCCGTGTCCTAGCAAGTACAAATCTCACTACCCATGTATCTCTACATGGAATGTAAGGTGACTACACATCGTGTCTCATCCACCTAGGTTCCTTCCCGTTCTCATGTTTGTGTTTGTGTAATCATGCATGTGCCTGTGTACTCTAATACATGGAGTGTCCTCCTACACAAGGTCTTGTCCATGCCCTTCAGGATGTGTTCGTGTACCTTGGTTTTGTGCCGGTACATGAGATGTTTCTGGATATTCCATTGTCTGTGTACTCCAAGAGTACACACTGGGTTTCCAATACTGAGTCACACAACATGTGAGAGTCCTACACAACATGTGATATTTTATTCACTCGAAAACACTAGCTACTGCAGACATGGGGCCATATTCCATATTTTCTTTAGACTACAAGACTTGTGGTTTTTTTCATAGAAAATATAGATCTTCTCTGGTATTCCTCATCCGACTCCTTTTCCATGAATCTCTCCAGTTTATTTCCCAAAATCATAGGGGAAGACTGTGTTTATCAATTAAAACCTTTTGGTGGACTAAAACTATATTTTTGTCAGTATACAATGCTTCTTCATGTGCATCACGAACCTCCCATCATCACTGGTCTATCTTGGATTCCATATCCATAAGAATCATCACTAAAATCTATTAACTCATTCTGATCCATCCCCAAATCATCGATCTATTCACAGCTCATGAAATCTACCACGTATTCGTGGGTTCGATCGTGTTCGGTCATTCCCAACAATAATCGAATCAAATCCCCATGGATCAATGATGAAAAATGTGAAGAAAGTTGAGGTAAAAGTAAAAATATATATAGGTGAAACAATCATTGGACAATAATTATTTTCCAATAAATTAGATTAGGGATAACCATGGTGAGAAAACATGGAAGAATAGGTAAATCGAAGAAATAAATTTAAATATGATACATGGGATCCTAAAAAAGATCAAAATGAACATGAATCAATGGAAAGGAATTGATAATGATTAATAATTTAATCATAAGGGAGGAAATCCACATACGAAGAGTCATAACTCAATTTGGATCATTCATTGATGAAGAATGCACTCACCAATGAAGGGGGAAGATCCATTGTGTTTGTTCCATCTCGATTTTCCTTGATTCGGAGGCTCTTTGTTTTCATATCTCGATTCTCCAATGATGAAGTGTGGTGGATCCTCCAATCAATGATCCCAATTTTATGCATATAACTCCTATAATCTTTCATAACATCATACTTATAGAAGTTACAAGATTAGGTCATTTAAATTAAATAATTACATTAATCAATTAATTTAATTTAAACACTCCTGAAAATGGTATCTCTATCCAAATATCCCGTTCCAATTCACTTTAGGTCACACCTAGGGTAAACCTTATGTTACTAATTCAACCATGGTCTCATATTTTCGATTTGAGATTTCATTTAATTATCCCATTTTTTTAAAAACTGCACACGCATAATATAAAATATATTTAACATTTTTATAAAATTAATTCTGTGAAAACCGGGCCATGGAATCACACATCACCTCAGATATTGGCTCCATAAATAATTTTATAAATATAGTTTCCAAAACTCTAGGTTGTTCTTGTTTTTTTATCCTCAAAGTCCATATTACGGTTTTGTTCCCTAATCTATGTTTTCTAAATATAGTTTCCAAGGTTTCTACTAAAAATCCTCTGATACCAACTATAAAGACATGACCCCAGTTGACCATAGCCAATATATTATTTTATTACATTATCATATAAACAAGGAAGTCGTATCCCAAAGGAATGAAAAGTTTAGCAGCTTCATAAAACAAGATACATACATAAGTTTAACATTAAAACTTGAAAGGAAATATAACATATCAAATTCTTTTGAATCACATATAAACTCATATATTATCCTTGTAAGTCATTCATGATATACTTATTTACAACCTGGGGAAAATAAAACATGTGAAAGGGGTGATCTCAGATGTTCAGTAAGGGTAAATAATACAATGGAATAAATTATAAACATAAACACTAGGCATGATGAATAACTAAAAATGCATGCCTTTAAAAATAAACTTGAGTATAATATGGAAGGAATAAAAACTAAATAAATAATTTCATAAAACATAACCATGGATATTCTACTAGTCTAATAATAACATGGACTATAAATCTCTAGTTTCATAATGAGGGAATGCATAATGTCAGACATCATAATCATTCTGTTAAAGCCTCGTTCCAAGACCATACATAAACGGGTAAAACCCAAACTAGTTTGCCTCATGAGACCTATCAATGCATCTAGGGGATATAGTGGGACCCACCCTTCACTTAATAAGTTCAATTAATTCTTCAAATGAAAGGGGTGAAACATAATCAACATATACATTCATATTGAAACTAACATATGAAATGTAAATAACTTTCTCCAATTAGTAAACATAAATAATAACCATTCAGAGTAATATGGTGAATGGTATAAAGATAGCACATCCATAGTCAAACTAATCATAAAAAATTAAATAAAATATGTTAGATGATATCATAAAATATTAATCTAAATTAAACATAATAATCAACAAGAGTGTTGAAATATATGAAAATACACCTATAAAATCATCGTATAATTCTTGATAGAAATACTCTTTTACTTTGAAAAGAAGAGACCTTTTAGAAAAATATTTATATAACCCAGTATTTAACTAATGTAGTTTTTTCATAATAAGATGTGAGATTTTAGAAAAATAATGGTTTCTAAAAATAGATTATATATTTCCCTTGAAAAAAGTTAAGAATTTGAGAAGTTCCCTTGAATCGGGCTTGTTTATCGAGAATATTTTGAGAAATATCATTTTAAAAAATGTAACTCCCCATAAAATAAAGAAGGATTATGATAGGTAAAAATATATAAAACATTCACACAAAATTTATAAGGAGTTAATAAGAATAATTAATAATTTCATTGGTGTAAAGAGAGAAAAAGAATAACCTGAACAAAAATGGAGGTTTTGGTAGAAATCCCTTACCAGTTTGTAATCAATCAAATCATATGACCCAAAATTAATAAATCATAAAAAGATAAATTGAATACCGTAAAAATAAATATATTCATGATAAGATAAATCAATTCACAGTATACATACACCATACACATAAGAAAATGGTGAATAATGGAAATCTCAAGAAAATAAAAGTGAGATGAGAAACCCCTTACCTTATGTCTGAACATGTTCTGGACTTGAACTTAACTTCCTAGATAATAAAATTAAACCCATTAATTAATTAACTAATAAAATTATATACATTTATTTGATTAATTATAGTTTTATTAAGTTTATTTATGGCCTTATTGACAAGTTATATGACCTAATTCCATCGTTCTAGAGTGTTTGTTTCCTTGATTTTCATAATCGGTTCGTTTGTTTATAATTAATGGAGTTCATGTGGAATGGATATAATTCTACGTAATTGGTTTTATATGATACTAATGAAATTTAATAATATTAAATTTTCATATAATTCATTTGTTTATATGGTATGAGGATGATTTATTAGGTGAAACATTAATGATAATCATTTAGATTATTTTGGCAGTATTTTGAATACTGCGAACTAGTTTTGTTGTATATATTTATATTATGTATATATACTGGTTCTAGATATTTAAATAGATTATAATATATATATTATAGTTTGGTTCAACCATAAATTTTTTTCATGACCAGAACTGAAGAAGAAATTGAAGAACGAAGGTTCGTTATCCATGAAGGTTGTAAATCGGCACCTCCCAGATGATGATTTCATTTTTTAAAATAAAAGAGAGAGAGAGTAAGGATATTGATGATGGATGTTCCATTAACATGATATAATTCCTATATATAGATGATACTAGAGTTATCGTGATCATTTGGATAGAGGAGGTGAGTGAGATACTAAGAAAAGAAAATAAATAGAAATGAAATTAAAAGAAAAGGGAAGAGGATTTACCCCTTGAAATATCCTCCTTGAGAACCCCGTTAAGGGAAGGGTTTTGGTCTTTTGGAAAGACCAAAGGATCCTAGACATGAGGATATACTAGGGAAGAGTATTTGGTAGAACATTGAAGAGCTTGAAGGATTATAGGAGTGAGGAGAAGAGGGAGTGATGGGTGACTTTTATAGTGGAGGAGAGGAGTTATTTCTCATTATTTTAATCATTATTTAATTATTTTGGATCAAGACTATGAATAGTCTTGATTCATGTGACTAATAATAGTAATAAGTGCATGTGAGTTTGAAATAATATCCATTTACATCATCCATGACTCAAGAATGATGCAGAAGTTTATTTATTTAGCATATTTCAAAAATTATTGAATTTCACTATTCACTAAAAATTCAAGTATTTCAGAAAAATCTAAAATAATAACCCTAACCATTTTTCAATGTGTATAATTCAAAAATTAACTCCATTGTATCAAAATAATTTTATAAATAAGAGAAATTTAATTTTTAAGTAAAATAATTATTTACCTAAAAAATATAGATTTTTAATTTTAAATTGATTTTATAATACTTTGAAAAATTAACTGAGGTCACATAAAATTATCTTAAAATCATAGGAAAAAATATATTTATTCAGGAATACATTTTATAAAAATGAATTTTATTAATTTATTAATTTAAAATTGTAATTAAATATTTATTACTCACAAAAATACCAAAACTTAATTATTAATTTTTAAAATATTATATTTTATTTATAAAGTGCCTAAATTTTATTTATACTTACATGGGTGAGGTTACTATTCATAAGGGTACATTACTATTCATAAGGGTATGTTAATATTCATAATGGTACGTTACTATTCATCAAAAATGTAAGTTGATCCTATCAAACTCTAAATATCTTACTGAACACAACCGTGTAAGTCAGATTTTCAAAATTCAAATCACAGAAGCGGAAAAATTATGTTCATTGGCTAGGGTATAATAAAGTGTTGTTTCATAATGACTCAATGTTTCATGCATTCAATATTAAATTTATTTTTAAATTATTAGGGTGTTACATGCATTCATTCCCATCCTGCTCTATTGGTATGATATGCTACTCAAAAGGCGGGGGTGCTACTACCTGTCCACCTGGAGGAAGAATCTTGCATGATGGCCCCTAAGTCAAGGCCTCTTCACTCATCAGATCATCATCAAGATCTGAAATTGATAACCTGATTGGATTTCTTTGGGGATGTATCCTGAAAATTTAATCAAGACATACCATGATCAGATGGTCATATATATATGGGGAGTTCACTCAAGAATGATAGTTAAAGACCCAATCCTATATGATGCATGTACCAAATTTCGCTGAAACCGATGTCTCAATATAATGAGTCGATAAGCAGGTAGTCAGAGTCCTGATATAAAGATACATCAACCACTGCACCAACACAGGGTTTCCTAGCCTGGGAATCGCATCAAGACACTTTGACATTGTTTCCCTAAATCCCAATCAAATCCTCATAATGGGAATAATCCAAACACCATCCCAAGGAATGAATTTCTATGATACCAATATGACATGAACCAACCCAACAGGTCTTGATCCACCAATACCCCAAGACCGCCTCCATAGGATAGGGGTTGGTGATAATCATTGAAATCCATAAATAATATGGGGGGCCTTTTTCTAATGTACCTATATTCACGCATCCAACTATCTCCATGTAGAAGTGCATAGGAATAATAAAAAGATGAAATATCTAGAGAATAAACCATTCATGTAAAACCTCTAAGGAGTACAAGAGTACGAAAGTGTAAACTAAAAATTAAAGAGTAAAATTACATGCCCAACTAGAAAGATGTCACTACTTAAAAATACTGGAAAAGTAAATTGTAGAGAGAGCTCGACTCTAGATATCCAATCTTGGACCACTGTATGTGGTCTAGTGCACTAGTGTGTCCCGATGATCCTCTATAATCACCGTTGACCTGTACACCATATTCATAAGACAAAACACATGGGAGAAAATTCCATGCATGGGTGAGTATATACATACAAAGTAGGAAACCCCAAAAGCTGACGGGGGAGTAGTAAGAGACATGATAGGAATAGACAGCTCAACCCATATAAAGAGATTAAAAAAATCTAATAACATGGAAACACACACACATAAAGATATATATAAATATATATTTATATTTATATCAACAAAATAATCCCAAATGAAAGAAAAAGGGGATCTCCATCTCATAACCCAACCCAAAAAAATAGTGCCAATAGTTCCAAATGATCCATCAATGTTTCCCAGCATCCCACAAGACTATCTAAAAGAAGCATCCACATGGAACCACACCTTTACACTATTCCACATAGTCAAGGTCCCACAATCTCAATTTATAGGACCAATTTCCTAGTATAACAGGAGGGTTCCACTCAAAATATAGAGAACCCATGCCCTCAATCCATAGGAGGGTTCCACTCTGGTAGCTGATAGAGGAACCATGCCCTGCCCCGTAGGAGGGTTCCACTCTAATAGTCAAGGACCCATGCACTAACATCGTAGGAGGGTTCCACTCTAATAGTCATTAGAGGACGCATGCCCTAACCAGTAAGAGTGTTCCACATTAATGGTCGAGGACTCATGCCCTGATATTACAGGAGGGTGCCACTCTGATAGTCAATAGGGGACCCATGCCCTGCTCAACAGGAGGGTGATACTCTAATATTAGACAGAGGACCCATGTCTTTCCTAGCAATAGGGAGCCACTTTGATAGTCAATTGAGGACCCATGCCTTTCCCAGCAGGAGATTGGAATTAAAATAGCAGATAGAGGACCCAATCCATGCCCAGTAGGAGGGTTCCACTCTAATGGTAGATAGAGGACCCATTCCCTACCCAACTGGAGGGTTTCACTCTAATAGTAGATAGAAGATCCATTCCCTACCCAGTAAGAGGGCGACACTCTAATAGTCAATAGAGGACCAATGCCCCGTCTAATAGGAGGGTTCCACTCTAATCTCTTTGATGATGCTACCCAACCATTAACATCATCAAGCATCACCTACAAAATATTCACACTCAGAACATATCACATCCTATCTAAAAATCCACTACAAAGGCCATCATCACATTACAATAAAAAAACACTTACGATAGGCAACTCACAGACTAAAATATGAGTTCAATTTAAGGATATATGAGAGGTACAAATTTACTAAAAAATGAGGGTACATGGAAAGTAAGGTGACCCACACGAATTATGGTCCCACCATACTACTTTTTCATGTACCTACCAGTACATGGATCACTACCCATGTAGTTATACACAACATGTAAGGTGACTAAACAGTGTGTCTCATCCACCCATGGTCCTTACCATGCTCCTGGCCATGTCCGTGTAATTCTACCCATGCCTGTGTACTCTAATATATGGGTTTTCCTCTTGCATGTGGTCCTTCCCATGTACTTTGGGTCATGTTAGTGTACCCTAGTCATGTACTAGTACACGACATGTGTTTGGACATGCTCATTTCTATGTAGTCCCAGAGTACACACCGGGTTTCTAGCACTGAGTTACATGGCGTGTGGGGGTCCCATATGGTGTGTGATATTTAACATTCCTGGAAACCCTAGCCATTATATCCAAGGGGATACATTCCATGTGTTCTTAAGACTACACGATGTGCATTTAGTTTTTCATAGAAACTCTAGAGCTACTCCAGTGTTCCATATCCAGCTCCTATGCTTCAAATACCGCCAGTTTCTCACCTTTGAAGACTTTTTTAGCTTATTCCAACCTTCCAATGGATGAAAACCATATTTTTTTGGTATGCAGTGGTTTATCGAACACCTCACATGCCTCCCATCATCTCCAATTGATCTCGAATCCCAGATCCATGGGAATCATCACCCAAATCTCACAACACATTCTGATATGTCCCCAAATCATCAATCCATTCACTACCTACGAATATTTCATGTATCCATGGGTACAATCTCACTTGGTCTTACCCAGAAATAGTCAAATCATTACCCCATGGTCTAATGATGAATAATGTGAAGAAATGTGGGGGAAAATCACAAGAAACATAGGTGAAACAATCCTTGTTCAATCATTCTTGGACAATGAATCATATTGGATATAGCTAGGGTAAGAAAACAATGTACAATGGGTAAATCAAATAAATAAATTTAAATATGATATACGGGCGCATGAAAAGTCTCAAAATGAACATAAATCAAAGGAAAGTAATTGATCATGCTCAATCATTTAATAATAAGGGAGTAAATCCATGTATTATGGTGTAGCATCCCAGAGAACCCTGATAAGGGAGGGGTTAATCAGAGTGTCAATTTTTTTTTAAACAACAGATCTTGTTCCCATGTAGGTAAAAAATTCTTAAACCTATCTAAAGGAATCATACAATAATTAAACATTCACATACAGAGATGTAACACATCAATTTTACTTGGTTCACCACTAAGGGATAGTATAAGGTAAATAAACTGATAGTATGGAGGTCATACCGAAATCCACTAATCTTTACTAGTTGTGGAATACTGACATTCAGTCACAATCACTTTGTTCCAGACACACTACCTTTATAAGATTTTAGGGATATCACACTGACTCCCTCTGAAAACTTATGTCGACTCCCCATAAATATCACTCCTTTGGAATAAGTTTTACTCAGTTTAACGACTTAAAGTTTTATTCGTTATATTGGAATTTAAGTCTTTATACATGACTATCATGAGACTCTTCTTGAATCGATGTCCTAGGTTGATGTGCTCTAAAGCACTGTTCGCTTAAAGCAGATGTTCAAATCTATTGTTCGTGAAGCTACCAACCTTCATGAAACCTCCCTTATGTTTCAAGGAAATACCAACCTTCATGAACCCACACACTTTCTTTAGGATTTAAACCTTCATGAAGCTCACTTACTTCATAGAACAAACTACATTCATGAAGCTCACTACCTTCACAGAACACTAAGACTTCATGTAACTCCATGTCTTCATGAAACATCCATAACTCATAAGCATTGGAATCAGTAAAGACATAACCAGTATTCTCATGATACTCAAGATCATATTGAAATAAATATTTGTGAAGATCCCAAACTTCGTTAAGTTAGATAGATTCATCATTTTCTCCAATTGTCTTTATGTCAAATGAATTGGGGGTATCCACCTATTCATAGGATCATCCTTCCGTGAATCTCCTATACCTCCAATTGATTTTTCATGAACCTCTAAAAACAAGTTCATGAAGATCCTTCATTTGAAAATATCCAATGAAATTAAACCCATTCATAAAGATTTGTTGTAGTCATGAATAACATTTTCAACTCATCACACAATCATGATGCTTTTCGTAGTTTCAAAGAACACCATCTTTCCATCATGGATTTGTGAAGATCCATACCTTTGTGAAGCTCAGCCTTTTGAGAAATCCAGTCTTCATGAAACTTAGTTATCATGAAACTTATGCCTTTACCACATTTGAGATGACTCAATTCCATAAAGCAAAATTTCAAGAATCTTTCTCCATCCTCATGATTTTGAGCCCAAAAATTTGGAAAACATTAGGAAAAGATGCCACCTTCAACATTGTAGTCAACTTGTACTGTAAGATCACTTGCCTTGAAAACTCCATGATCATCCTAGTATTGATTGAAGGAAAACAAAAAAATATATTATATTTTAAACTATGAAAGGATTTGGTACCAAAAGATAATACCTACCTTGATTTGGATCATTCATTGATGAATGACATGCTCTCCGATGAAGGAGGAAGATACTTTGAATTCGATGCTTCTCAATTCACCTCGATCTGGTGGCTCATCATCATCTAAACTTGATTATCCAATGATGGAGAGTGGTGGAACCTCCTATTAATGATCCCAGGGTTATGCGGATAACTCCAATGATCTTCTATAATAACATACTTATAGAGGTTTTAAGATTAGGTCATTTAAATTAAATAATTAAATTAATAAATTAATTTAATTTAAATGCACCTGTGAATGGTCTCTCTATCCGAAATTCCCAAACTGACCAACTTTAGGTTGTTCCTAGGATAAGATTCATGTTTTTAATTCATCCTTTGTCTCATATTTTTGATTCCAGGTTACATTTAAGAGTTATATCATTTTTCTTGAAAATTGTGTCTGCTTAATATAAAAAATATTTAATATTTTTATAATATTAATTCTAGTCACACCACGCCTAGGAATCATATGTCACCTTAGTTTCTGGATTTGAAAATATTTCTATATATATTTCATAGTCTTACAAGGAAAAAACAAGTTCTCAACATATGAGTTCTATTGAGAACTCAGCTTCACATTTTGGTGGAAGGCTAGAAAACTATTACGAAGATACATCAACAAATTACCAAACAATAGGTTTTTTCATTTATGACAAATTCAACCTAACCATTTGAGATAAACACCCCTTCTGAAGGGGAATTAGTATCTATACAATATATTTTCTCTCTATCAGAAGTTTGTACATATCATCACATTAATATACAATCATAGGTTGGTTTAAAATATTAAACATGACTTCCCTTCCTCAACAATTTATGAAGAATTTATGTAGAGAAATCCAATATATTCCCAAGATAACATCAAATTCAACTAGAGGAATAATAAAAATATTTTTATGATACACATTCCCAAAAAATTCAACAAGATAAAAATCATATACTTGAGATTTTATCATCATAACATTAGATATTTTCACTTCTAATTCTACATCAAATCATTTGGTTGGAATCTTGATACCCTTAAAAAATTACACAGATACAAAATAATTTATTGATCCTGAGTAAAATAAGATAATAGTAGTTCTAGATTGGATAATAAGTGTACCTTTCACCACTTCATTATCACACCCCTCATCATAAAAGTTGATCACATGATATTTTCATTTGTATCTTGGTTTAAGAGGTTTCTAACATCAATAATCATCATTAAACTTCAGATTTTGTAATTGGTTAACATAATTCTTGTAGTCCTTGCATTTGAAACATAGAAGTGTGGGTGGTTCATTCGATGGAACTTTCTCTATATTCACATCATTAACTAACTTCTTCCCATCACTCTAGTATTCAATTTCCCAATGACCTTTCCTTATACACTTAAAACATTTACTCTCCACCTTAAAAAGATTTTCTATATGCTTATTCCCACACTTTGAGCATAAAGGAAAGGTCATATTATTCTCTCCATGTTTCTTAGATTCTCATTTGAATTACATTTTTGTCTTCTTATAAAAACCATGAGATTGATACATAACTTCAACCTCCATTTTCACCATGATAATACATCAAAAAAATATCTTCATAGATACTAAAGTATATTTTTATAATTCACTTTGGAGACTTGGTTTTAAGACATTGAAGAATCGATCAACATTAATTTTAGTTTGGATGATAATACTAGAATAATACATCAAAAGTCTTTTAAAATTTACCTCAAAATTACCAACAGATTCATCATCCTTTTGCTTTATCTCAAGGAACTCCTTCTCCATTTTTGAAAAAATAATGAAAGGAAAGTATCCATTAAAAAATATGTTCTTGAGATCACCCTAATCCATGAATTAAATTTCATCATATTGTCTTCTATTCTTGATAATATTCCACCATTGATCCACTCCACCTTCCAAATATTTGATAGAAAAAATTATTTTTTAATGTTCTGAAAACTGGAGAAGAGAAAATATCTTTTTCGGGGTTTTGATCCATTGTTCAACAACTAGTGGACTAGAAGACCCAATGAAATAGGGTGTACATTGTCTCATGAAGGACTTAACAGAATGTTGTTTCCTCCTTTTTTCATTTTTATGTTCATCATGATTCATAGCTTGAGAAAATTATGTGAGCATAACAATAAGATTTTTCATTCCATATCTCATAAAATTTGGATGCTCAGGAGTATACTCATTTCATTTTCCCTCTCACTTAACATTAACACAGTTTCTCCAGGTTCCAACCATTGGATAAAACCAAAAATCATAGTGTTAGAAATAATAATCGTGATGGAGAACTACATAATCATAAAAAATCACTTATAGGATGGGTAAATCATGACAACTTCTTTAATATATGGAACCTTAGGTTTATCCTAGGTCATTCATAGTAATAATATATTTATATCCTTCATGATTATTTGTAAAGAGTTTTTGAATTTCCAAAGTGTAACCCTCAATAGTTTCCAATCAGGTGTGCAGTAAGGCTTGTTATCATACACCAGGCAATGATCATGTCTAGCTCAATGCACCCTTTTCAAAGTTATTACCCCTAGGTACCTCTATCCTAGATCCAAATCCACTTATAGTATGTAGAAAGTGATGTAATTTCTTAGAAACCACTCACTCTATCCTTTACCAAAATTCCAGGACATTTTTCTATACTTTAACTTATCATTAGACATATACGTATACATTTACTTAGGGATCTCACTATGGTTTTATCATCCTATTTTCAAAAGGTTAACTAAACCTCTCCTGTGATACCAATTATAGTGACCTAGGATTATCATACATAGATATTACATAATTTTTTATGAATATTCATTACATTACACAAAAACACACCTGAGGACAATAATAGTTTAGTGTATTTGGAAACCTAGAAACACAAGAAATTGGTCTATAGGTAAACTAAATAATCTCCCACTATGATCTTCACAACTAGCAACCTTCTTAGACAAATCATACATAATAAATTTCTTAATATCCTAGGGAAAGGAAACATAAGAAAGGGTGATCTTAGATACTTACTAATGGTAATCAAGGGAGATAAATAATCATAACATGAACATAAGGGTGTGAGAACATGATAATAATTTTTTAAAATCATACCTTGCATATCAAAGATCATAATATTGAGTCTTGTAATAAAGATTGTAATTTCATAAGACATGAATCATAAGGTAATAAAAAAACATGATCCATGAGAGAATAACATTTTCATAATACCTATAATTGTGTCATACACATAAGCATATAAAATCTTATGTCAAGGATACCCACCAAGATATTTATAACATGTTAGGCTTGGGTTAACCACTCATATACCTATTTCAGTCTTGGGATAACGTCCCATGCACCCTCTTGTTTTGGTCTTGGGATAACCCCCCATGTACCCTTTGAGATCATATAAAATTAATAATTACCCAATGCATTAGAGGGAGATATAGGTCCCACCCATCACATAATCAATACTTTTCTATTCCACAAGATAATAAAACATTCATAATATCAGAATCCATGAAAATAAATGGCTTTCAAAAAAATTTCATCATATCATAACCCGTGTAAAAGAGATAGGTCTAATAATCATTTCATCATTTAATTATTTCATAACCAATGGAAAATAAGCAGGTTTCTTAAGCATTCTATAATGGTATAACTCATGGAAGAGAAACATGTTTCATAAACATAATGTTTTCATAAACAATTCAGATAAGGAACAATAATGGTATCCTTAGATCATATCCTAAATAAATCATAAGTAACCTCAAAAGATGTATTATTAGATGGAAAATGATTTTCAACGATTATTTAAAACATTTCTTGAGGAAAATATCCTTTCCTATTTGAAAAAAACTTTTTAAACATATATTTTTTTAAAATACCTTTCTTTGAAAATAAACTTGAAAACTTATAAAGTAAGATTCAAAGAAAATAATATTCATGATTATTGTAAGTTTTTTTCTTTTCATACACATTAAAATGAATATTCCTTTCACATTTTCGGTAAAATCCAAAAAGCTGTTTTTTGGAAAGCGACAAAAAGATTCCTTTCAAAAACAAATTGGTGAAAATTCAAACATGGGTAAAAATTTCTTATAAAATCATAGGATAATAATAAAACATTTTTAAAAACATTTTTAGAAAACATGGTTTTTGAAGAAAATTAATTTCTATCTTAAGAGAGAAATAAAGTTAGTTTTTTATAAAAAATTTCTCAATTATTTTAAATACCAAATAGTGGGAAAATGATACTATTACTTGAAAATATCATGAATAACCAAAGTATAATAAAATTCACGAGTTTCTTGAGATATGGATCATAACCACTTTTGTTTTTCACATAAGTTTTGATTTGTTATTTTTGGTCATATTAATTTTATCATAGTTTAATAATATCCTTAATGTTAACAATGATATAAATATCACATATATTCAGTATATATTTATTTAGATTAATCCATAAAATTTAGAGATAGAAAATGAAATACATCTTTCATGGATATGGTAGGCCGTACATACGCATGAACATTATTTCCATTTCCTCAACATATTGAAATAAATAATGGAAAATTATATATTATAATTAAATAATCATTTTTATGTCATATATACCACTTATTTCATTAAAACTATCCTTATTACTTTCCATGTAAAGCGTGAACAAATCACATCGCTTCGCGAGGCGATAGTCCGCTGTACTCACATGTGACTTTATTGTATTCCCAAAAAATGGAATGAAGGTATGTGTGATATAAAAATTATATAAGAATAATAATATAATAAATATATTAGAAAAACAATAAATACATCATTATTTCCAACCGTGATAGGTGGTAATGAAAAAATTAATGACATCGGTTCATGAGGTGGTAGTCTGCTATACACACGAACAATGATTTCATAACTCATTTGATAGAAGTGGATATGGTTGTAGGTAGTCATATTAATATTAAAAAATATAATTATATGTAATATATTGAGGTTATTATATCATCATGGTATAATAATTATTTAATACGGTGAAACAATAAATAAAAAAGGCTCATTGATGAAAGTTACCTCTTCTTCAGGTATCCTCCCTAGCTTTGCACCAAAAGCCTTCCTAAGTTGACTTTATATAAAAAATTAGTCTTATATGATGATATTAGAAAATTTGAGAAGTTATTTGGGTAGGTATTGACTAAACTAAAAGGGTTTTAAGTTTTGAAGAGGAGATAAGAGGAGGTGGCCATTTATAAGTCAGGCGAGTGGCACACTTGTAATTTTTTGAATGAAATAATTCCACCCATGTATTTTTCATGTTACAAAGCCCCAATAATGGACCATTATCAATAAAAGAAAATATAAGGTCAAAATATGGCCATAAAATGGGTTTTTGACATGTTTTTGGTTATTTTTAACAATTATATTTTTAGTTTAACCCCCTGGTAAACCCATTTTTACCTTAAACACGGTAAATAATTTTTACTATTTTTACTATTCATTTTGTTTAAAAATTAAGTTTACCTTATTAGATAATATAAATTATTATGATTAAAAATATGAAATTAATTTTTTTAAATTATATTCATTGAATTTTAAAATTTTAATTTAAAAATAATCTCGTAGACGTGACGAGAACGATAGTTTTTAAAGAGAAAATGTTCAAAAGGTTAAAAAGTTTTTATAGAAAATTTAAATATAAAATTGATTATAATAACCTAAATTGGATTAATATATTTATAATTGAAAAAATTTTAATTTATAAATAATTTAAAATATAAGTTAACTTTATAATTGTATTAAATGAAAATACGATTTTCAATTAATATTCAGTATTTTTCACTATTCATCAAAAAATGAAACTTTTTAGAAAAATACCAAAAAAATAACCCTAAGATAATTTTGAAATTATTATTTGAAAAATTAATTTTAACTCATAAAATTAATTTTCTAAAAGTTCCAAAAAATAATTTTATCATTATTAAAAAAAAGTTATTAAAATCATTTTTTGAGAAAAAATTATTTTAAAAACATATAAAGACTTTACTGAAAATTAAGTAATTTTTTTATCAATTTGTTTTCTTCATATAAAACCATTATAGTTAATATTTAAAAATTAGTTATTACTTTTAATATTTCTCTGTTTAATGGCTTGGTTATAATGGTCACATTTAAATATCTGTATTTTTAATATATTGTGGTTTTATTAAAACTCATTGTTTTGTATTATTCCTTCTTAGTAAAAATGTATCAACTAATTATTAATGGTTAAAATTAACTATGTTTGATCCTTCAGTGTGGAATAGTTTTTCAAGAGTGTGGGAATTGACCAGAGGATCCACGGTAGGTTTGGGTGAGTCCAGACAGTGAGTTATCGAGCGATGTAAAAATGGATAGTGCTTCAAAATGAGGTAGGTGGTCCTATTACCATCCCTATGACTTTATGATTTTTATCATGTGGCTTGTGCTATATAGGATAACCACTTAAGTTATTTAATTTTCATTAAATTATTACTTAATTTAAATTAAATGTTGAGTTAAATTAAAATGGTTTAACAAATTTAATGCCTTAGTCGACCAAACCAAAGTGCCTAGGCCAAGATAGTCCCAGTGCACTGGTGTGATGCCTCAATCACTGATGGCCAAGGAATTTTACATTGAAATTATTTGGATTCAAAACCCCTAAGGGGAGTGACTGGGCTTGAGGAGACTTAGTGGCCCTAGTGTAGAGCATCTAACCTCCTCTTAAGGTAGGAGTGTTGTGGCTTGAGACGATCGAACCAGGAGGTATAAGTGGGACCTTTGAGATACTTGGTGGCTACCAGAACTCCTAAGAGGTGAATCCAAACCTAATGTGAATTTTTATTCTATGAATAGGTTATTGAGATGCCTCCAATATGGTGATGAGTGTGTACTTAGAGGACCTTGACTGGGTGGACCTTATAAGGGCCCTTTTTGTGCCTTTGAGCTATTGGGTTGTTGAGACAAGTGCAGGATGATAAATCCTCTACTACCTGATATGAATATTCCTAGGTGCACATACCTTGGATGAGTTGTAATGGTCAAGTGAGCAGACCAACCTAGTATGACCATGAACATCAGGATGGTCCATGTTCCATTTCTGTAGATCATACCGACATGACACAACCTTGTGAGGCCTTGTGGTCCTGGGACACTTCCGATACTACCATGAGACTTAGTGTCCCCGAGTGATGGGTGTTTACCCGAGAGACCAAAATGAGAGTGGGGAATCCAAGTGGAGTTCCCCTTTTTTTTGTCCTTATGGACCCCAGTTGGCACCTAGTGATAGATTAACCCCGAGCGGGTGCATGTGATATGGGTAGTGGAAATTTCAGGTGTTATGTGGTACCTGAGTCATTTAGTAAGCCTATGGAACTGTGATGAGGTATGGATATGGGAAGAGACAGTTGTGGGTGTCACATTAGAACCCCAATTATGTTGTGATTTGATAAGGCTATGGTGTCTAAAGTGAATCAGGCATACAGGTGACCCCTTATTTATTTTTAATTTCTCGTGATTGATGCCCTAGGATAATGGATGAATTGGGAAGATCTTTTCTTTTTTAGGTCATTGTTCTTGGCCCAAGGATGGTTATATTACCCCTGGTTCTTGACTATTCCATGGGGATAATTTTATTATCCTAGTTGGATGAGACTACATGTGATGAGGATTGGTATATTACCCTTAGTAGGATTATGTTCTTTGTATAATCCAAATATGAGTATATTTTACCTATAAGGAATTGTTCATGAGGTGTTTGATATGTTCCACAAGGATAGGAATATTACCCCTGGTTTAGTAAGACCATATTCCATGGGTATGGGTATATTACCCATAGTAGGCCTGTTCTATATTAATCACCCAGGATTACATGGGAATTACCCAGAGGGCCTTGTTGGTAGGAATAATCATTACAACATGCTCAGAGAGATCTAAACACTAGATAGAGTAGGTATAGTTGATCAAGGTTTTGGACCTATGGATTGATGATGGTTATTGGGCATGGACTAGGTTGTTTGTGTATTCCCTTGGGGTGGTGGTGATACGATGAAGGTGAAATCATCATGGATTTCTCATATACATTCCATGATTGGGCTTAAGAATCTATTATCATTACTTTATTTATTTGTTATGTTCTTCATCTTATTAATTGATTATGATTGAACATTTCATATGCACATATCACAGTATTTCCAATTGTATATATAAAATTTACTTGGATTGTATTGATAATTTTGGAAAATGATTCATAAGTCATTTATGACTTGTGAGAATTAGTCTCATGTCAAACCGATACACGATGTGACTGATATTAATCAAAGTGCTTGTTTTTAGTTTAAAATTATATTTTAGTAAAAAGAACAAGTGACATACTCAAAATCGATGAAATGAATTTGGATTTTTTTCATACTTCAGGGAAATTATCTTTAAGTAATTTTCAATGTGTATGAATCACCCAAACCTGAATCTGATGCATGGTGTGACCGATATTACTCAAATTGTGTGGTTCCCATTTAAAAATTAAATTTTATTAATGTATTGTTTCATATTTATGTTTAATTTATTTATTTATAGTATTAAAAACATAAAAATTATTTTCTTATACAGGTGGAATTTTTTTCTTGAGTTGGAGTTGTTTTTTCAATAACTAATACCATGATCGGGCTATTTTGATAGGGGGTTGGGTTCCAAAAACAATGAAACCATTGATGTTTTTTAATGTTTGTAATAAATTGTAATTGATCATATAATTACACAAAACAATGTTTGAAATGTCTATAATAGTTTATTTTTCTTGTATTTGTGATGTAATTTTTATTTAAATAAAATTATGAATTTTCCATATCCTGTATTTTCCTGTATTTATTGTTGTAGTATGATTTAGTTTTAGAAGCACACTAAAGTAGTATGGCCTTTATTAACACTACTTCTAGAACATATAAAGGGGGTTCTTTATCAGTTCTTGTTTAGCCCTGATAAAAGAGGCCCCCTTTTAATGGTGCTTAGATCAACAATGCTTTTTTAGTGCTGATAAAAGATTTTTCTAGCATTCACTACATAAAAACCATTATTTACAATGGTTTATTTGCAATGGGATTAGATATCCCATTTCAAATGATTTGGCATGCACTGAGTGCCAAACTGTAGGAAGGTTATTTGCAACAGGATTGGGTATCCTATCACAAATACCCTTTTTTACTGCCACTTTCTAATTAATAGGGTTTTATCATTTTCAATAGGTTCCGTTGTGAATAATATTATTTTCAATGGGGTATATCTCCCATCTCAAATAATGTGTCGGCAGGTATGTATTTGTGATGGGTCCCATCAGAAATACCTCTTTAACTGATGCCCCTAATTAATAGAGGGATGAGTATTTATGATGGGCCTCATCACAAATAATCTAACCTATATATACCCCCACATGTATTTTTTTCATTTCACACCTTTCTCAATTCTTATCTCTCTCTAAACTCTCATATTTATCTCTAATTTTTTTTCAAAGTTTAATATTTTATATTAGAGAGATTTAGAATATTTTCAGTGTACAAAAGATTTCATTTTAAGGTATTTATCTATTGCTTTTATTTTTCAGTTAATTTATTTAATTTTATGTCAGTTATAATTATTGTTAATTAGTGATGAAGAGAAGTCTCAGGATGGTCTTAGGGTTTCGTTTGATGTTCCTCTAAATTTGGATCTCGATTCTTCTTCGATTCCTAAAGAAAAAGTCCTTTTCAAGATGACGAGTTCGATTCTTATTGATTTCTGTGGCGATTTGCATAGGGGAAGGGTTTCCTTTTCTCAAGCTATGATCGTGGAAGTTGGACCATCGATGCATGTGAAAGAATCCAATAGATTTTATTACCCTGGACCAATAACCCCTAACTTTGTTTGAGGAGGATAACAGAATGAAACATTTGTGCCAAATCAATGATTCTTCAAAGATATCTAGGGTGATCTTAAATATGCATCCCAAAAAATCACCAATATGGGTGAAACTTCTTTTGTTGAATCCAGTCAAGGTATCATTGTAGAAAAGGTAATGGATTATAAGCATTATATAATTTTCCATTTATCATTTCAAGAAAAAGATCATCGATAGAGTCTCTCTGATCTTAAGAAAAGACTTCTTGAAATCTGGGGTTTTGAGGTTTGGAAGATTACATCGTTGGGAAAGGGATTTTTCCATATTGTCTTTCCAAGTGTAGATATGAAATACAATGAATGGGAGTTTTTTCTTGTGAACCTAAAACCCAGATTCCTTAGGATACAGGACTGGGACCCATCCTTCAACCCTTTAAATGTAAATAAATTTCTCACTGAGATTTGGATGCGAATTCATGGTTTGAGCGGGTTTTTATGGAACTCTTGGAATTTATGGGAAATTACCATAACTATTGGTGTCCCAATTAAGATGTACAAGGAGACAAAAAAGGAAAGATATGGACATTTTTCTCATCTTCTTGTGGAGTTTTAACTTTATTATCCTCTTATAAAAACAATAGTTCTTTCAACTGATGTTTTTTGGTTTGATCTGATGATTGATTATGAAAAAGTGACTAAATTTTGTATGAGGTTCCATAACATTGAACATACCTTTTACAAATGCAGAAGGAGACTCATTTGCAACTCATGTGGGGTGAAAGGTCACTATGATAATATTTTCAAGCATGCTCAGTTAAAGGGAACCTCTTCAATTTATAAGTATCCCAATGAAATACAATAGAGTAGTCTAGATCCTAGCATTCAGGACAAGAGAATGATATTCAATTGGAGAATGGTGGGTAGGCGCCTGCTGATATCTTGGAAAAGGACCTGAACAATAAGGTGCATGGAGAAGGATATCCAATAGGTCACAATATTTATATTATTAAGGATGGTCAATCTAATCATCCTAAATAGTTGGGCTCCTCTCATTTGACCATTGGTAAGGATGCTAGTGGGAATACCACCTCTAAGTCTAATTCTGAGGGTGCATCTGATTTTTGAGACACTGTGTAGGATCGATCTAACTAGTACCTATCCTCCTCTTTTAGGAAAGGGAAAAAGTCTCTTGAAATGTCCACTCTTTCATCTGCTCAGCTCATCCTTGGAAAATCTAAGGATTTTTTCAAGAAAAGTAACATTGATTGTCAACCATATTTGATACTTAATGCCCTAGTGTCTAACTTATTAGATGGATCACCCTTCATCGCTACTGGAATGAGCCAAGAAATGGAAGATTTTGGTGGTAAAGGATCTGTCATGAAGGATGAAATTGTTACTGGTTCTATTAGTTTGCTTGACATTATAAACATGACCAATAGTAAGGAGGTTTTCTGTGAAGAATTTGTAAATTCTCATGTACTTGTAGAGTAATCCTCAAGTGACAAGGTAAGGAGCAAGATTGATATGAAGGATTTATCAGAGGGCCCAAGTCTGGTTGTCAAGCAGGTGCCTCAAACTCTTGAGGATCCCATCCTAGCATATAAATTCTCTAGTCCCCAAGGTGATGATGATAAGACGTGGCAATGACCCAAGACATCGAAGACGGGTTTTCATCTGAGAGGGTGAGATGGTGGTCGATCCACATGATGATTTCATTTCTTTTGGTTACATTTCATTTTGTTTTGTTCTATGGAAGTGGTCTGGCATTTCTTTTATCATGTCACTTCCTCATGTACTTTATGTTTTTTCCTTAATAAATTTCAGGATCATGGGTTTATCCCATGGTTTGCACCATTTTGGTAAATAGTAATAAATAGTAGATCTTGATGTGTGGAAGGAGGAAAACCAGAGGCCTTGGGATTCGAGACTTCAGGATGTGTAAAGGGAGACAAGATGGTTGCTAGAACAAGTTGGTGGTGAGGGAACCTGGCTATTCTGGCGGGTGATGTGTCGGTGCAGACACGCCGAAGACAATGGGATAGCCTGATTTCAAGGAGTGGGATTTCCTCAGGATGTGGTATTTGACTTTGGTGATTGCCTTGATAGCTGGCTATGTGAATTTGGGGTTGTTATGCTGGTGAGGCAGCGTCAACTGGAGCATAGTTGGGCACGTGGAACCGGTAATCATGGATGCAGTTTTGGTTGTGTCTATAATAGGCGGTCCATGGGTTGTTCTGCTGGGTGCCCTTTGGATGGTCGTCTCTTATGTCATGCGTGTTTTATTTTGTTGTTGGGCTTTTTATTTGGTTGTCTAATGGATGGTGTTGGGATTCCGTTTTGTGTTTGGTAAGTGCCACATTTATGTTTCATTGACTTTGACTTACTTTTCTTAATAATTTTTTTGGGACTGAGTGGCTCAGATCCTGAATCTTCATGGTAAAATAGGAATAAATAGTAATAAATAGAAATAAATAGAAATAAATAGGAATAAATAGTAATAAATATGAATAATTAGTAATAATTAGGAATAAATAGTAATAATTAAGAATAATTAGTAATAATTAGAAATAAATTACAATAATTAGGAATAATTATTAATAATTTGTAATAATTAGGAATAATTAGGAATAATTAATAATAATTTGTAATAAATAGGAGTAATTAATAATAATTAATAATATTTTGTAATAAATAAGAATAATTAGGAATAATTAGGAATAATTAGTAATAATTAGTCATAATTAGTAATAAATAGTAATAAATAGTCATAAATAGTAATAATTAGTCATAAATAGTAATAAATAGTATTAAGTAGTAATAAATAGTAATAAATAGAGGTAATTAGGAAAGGCTTAAAAAATGCATACAACCATCAGGAAAAGGTGAATTCTTACTACTTATTTAATTAATTTTGTCATTACTTTATCTACTATTTATAAGTTAATTTCCTTATCATTTTTATCTAATAATTAATTAATTTTTCCATAGATCTTTTGGGAAGTCATGTTTTGTTTTCAACTATCTAAAATAAGCCACAAAATAGATAAAATGATTCTTTCTACCAATATAACCATATTTTCCATATTCATTATCTTTCTTTGTCGAACTGCCAATAATTCATATATATTTGATGCTTTTAACTAAAAAAAATTCTCGTTGTTGAAGGACATGAGAGAAAAGGAAGTTAATGTTCCCATTGTGGTGACTTCTCGTGATATAATGGGCACATGATCTTATTCTTATCTTCTGACTTTCAACAACAAGAAAAAAATTCACCTAAGAAAATTGAGTCAATATGTAGTGTTGGAATTTCAATATAGAATGATAACGGAAACATGGTTACATTAGCATTTAGGATTATTTTGAGACATTGAGATGTGTAAGAATCAACCACACTTCAATCTGACACATGTTGTGACCAATATATACTAGGGTAGGTAGAATGTGACGTTTCGATGATAGCAGCAGCAACAGTAGTAGGAGGAGAAGATGTGTTGATTAATGGAGTAGCAACACCAACAGATGGTGAAGTACATGTGATGTCTAACTCATGGTTCAGTGTCTTTTTATATTGTTGCAAATATTGAGTTTTTTATTATTTTATTATTTTATTTAATTTTTTTATATTTTATTACTTTATTATTTATTTATTTAATAATAATAATAATAATAATGTTATTATATTTTATTATTATTATTATTATTATCATTATTTTATTGATATTATTTTATTATTATTATTATTATTTTATAAATATTATTTTATTAATTTTTTTTAAGTTTTTTACGATGGGTATATTTTCCCGTTGCAATAGGTTTTTTTTAAAACTCAGGGAAACTGTTTACGATGCTATTTTCTACAACGGGGCATTTGCGACAAAGCCCTATCACAAATAACTCAATTTTTCAGTAGTGATTGTTAAAATCCTGTTATGTAGTAGTGAAGAGTTTGATTTTATTTTGTCTTTATTATTGCGTTTTTTAAAATTATATCATTCTAAAAAAATTAATTACGTAGAATATCATATATGTCAAATATTAATTAAAATGTAAAAATAAGGATAATTAATCTCAATATAGGTAGTTGTTATTATTATTACCACTTATAATAATATAAACTGTTATTATATGAATAATATATGTTTCAATTGTTATATTTTAACAATAATAATGAGTTATATTTTAGAAAATAATGAACATTGTTATTAAACTTTACACATTGTTATTTAATTAATATTAAAATATTTAAAAAAATTACTTGGTAAATAATTCATAAAAATGGATTTATTGTTAATTTTATGAAATAATCATATTGCATGTTAGGAAATAATAATATAATATCGATGGTTAAATAATAATTTTATAATATAAATTTCATATTAAATAATAAATATAATATAATACTGTAAGGGGAGGTGATGAGTACCCATATCCGATACTAGATGTTACCTGAAATGATTAGGTATGAACATAGTGGTGGTTAATTAGGTTTTTAGGGTTCAGTTAATAGTGTTGGGGAATTCTAAAACTCATACCTGATTAAATTAATTATTATTGATTTTTAAGTATATATTTTTTAATGATAGTAATCTGAAAAAATATATTTATCTATTTTGATATTGTACCATGTTATATTTATAAATGAATATTAAGTTAAAATACATTTAAATTATTTTTTAGTTCATTGATTATATTTATTGATTATAACAATAAAAAATATATTTATTGAATTTTGGTATTCATTCATTTTAAATTTATAATTTTTTTTAAAATTTTAAAATTACAAACATGTACATAAATAGGTTAGGGTAGTTAAATGGGTATCGAAAAATGTAATAAGATGAGGTTAGGATAATATATTTAAAAAATAAATGAGATTATCAAACTATAGTTCTTCTTCTTCTTCAACTTCAATTAGGTCTTTTCTTTCTGGAGACGTTTGTTTCACAGATCCTAGTATCTCAACTGACACCAATGGTTTATGAGCTTGTTCTGATGTAGATTTATTTAATTACTTTATATCATTGAAATTAGACTTGTCCTCGGTGTCATATATTCCGATGAACTTTTGGATTTAGATGAATTTGAAGTTGAGGTACTTTCTAAGGATGGTGAAATTGAAACTTCACACAAAGTAGATTTATTCAAAGTAACTTCTTATGTTTCTCCTTATGGTCCATTTTCTCTCTCACCTTTATTTGGAGGTGGAGTAAAAAGGGATTCAGATGAAGGTTTAACATCAACTTCTTCGATTTTACTCTTCTCTTTTCCATTTTGAGTTTTTAATAAACTTAACTTCTTCCTTGGTGTTCTTTGATCTTCTTGATTAGGTTCCCTGATTATCATTGGTGGTAGAATAGCTCTATATTTCTGCATATTTAATGAAAACCTTTTCTCCTTCTAATACTCATTTCAATTCAATTATTATTCTCTAAGGGCCATAAATTATAGTTTCATTAAACTAAAATAAGATTTCATGGTTTTCTACTCTTCATCCTTTCTTGTAACTTCATTAGATTTTCACTGCAACTCTCCTCTATGTTTCTTTTCCATCTTCTTAGCTTTCTCAACAAGAGTTATTAAACTTTTACTTTCTTTAATTTAAAAGATTTATCAAACAAAAGTTCTTTTGGTTCCTTCCATTTTGGTAGATTCTTAGAAGACCTCTTCTTACTCATATGTTTCTTCTCAGCCATCGGAAGTTTAATTTCTATTCCTCTCTCAAAAAATTATTTTCTTGATAATTGTAAATGAGATTCATCCTTGTGTTGGTTTCATCATTCAATGAAACCTCCTTTAGCCTTTTTGAAGTTCCAAATATTTTAACACAAACCTTCTCTATGATCTTAAACAAAATATGAATTAATATACTTGAATATGATAGATTATTCAACTTAAACATGCCTCTATAAATAACTTCAATATAATCTCACACGATCTTAATAAAATTTAATTTTCTCATACCATAAAGAATGTCAAAAATATAGTTGTTTTGAATCTTTACAATGTCCTTATCACCCTTTTAGTGTAGTAAAAAACCTTGAATACATTGAAAAAAAATCTGTGCTTTTGCAACTTTGTGAACAATATAATGAGGTTCACCTTTTAGTAGTAGTCCAACATCTTCTATGAATTTATTTAGAGTCATGATGAATTCATGATTCCGAATCATAAAGTTTACTCTCTTCTCACCATCTCTTTCAACAAAAACAACAGAAGGGTGAAATTTTTGGATAATATGTGGGTAAACAATAGAAATTTCTTACTAGTGACTCAATCAATTCCCAAAATTTAATTTGAATAACCTTTTTTAGAAAATATTCATGTTTATTATATCATCCAAAATCAATCAATCTCCTTTAAACTATCACCATTATCACAATCTCACCAAAAGTTACCATGATGATTTTTAAATTTTACACAATGATTTAGAAATTATGATTCAAAAGTAATATCACTCCATAATAAATGATGAAATAATTAACATGGGTCCACAACCCTATATATAGAGATTTTACTTAGCCGTTGATCTCAAGATTCAGTGGATGATCAGAATTACTTCTGCTAAAAATGGTAATTTCAAATTTCATGAAAGAATAAATTTTGAATTTCATAATATAAAGTCAACTACCTCCCACTTCTAAAAAGATAAAAAGTTATATATGAAATAAAATTAAAATAAGTTACCAGTATTTTATAATTCCCCCAAATAAGCACAAATGATATACTCTTCCATAAGTTATCTTCTGATTTCTACGGTCGATTTTATTTTGTAGAATATGGTTTTGAAAGATTTATTGAAAACAAATCCATAACTTCCATAGAAAATCTTGGAAAATACCAATGCCTCTCATTGAAATTTAGAAAAAAGAACCCCCATTTCTCAAGGAGTAAAAAAAATATAAATCTAATCTTACAAAGTAAGAAAAATAAAATAAAAATAATCTTACACACATAAGGGTTCATATATAAGGGTAATAAATTCATATATTAGAGTTCCAAGTACTATTTTTCTAGTTATCAGTACTCATATTTTATCTCCAAAATATTTATTAAGAATTTTATGCCCAAAATTTCTGGGGTATGAAAATTTTAGCAAATTAAACCCCTAACACCCATATATGTCCAACTATATGGTGTTGAACAGTTGTAGGTTATTTTCAACTATATTATCTATAAGTAATGAATGGTTTAACGTTATTTAAAGAGTAACGGTTCTTTAAATTACCTCATCTCTGAAATTTCATACAAAAAGGAACATTTCTCAATATAAAGTAATTAAATTGAAAATGTAAATTTCTAGTAGATGTATATTAGACTTAGGAATATGTTTTAACTATCTTAAACTATCTAGTAATCTTTTCAAAACTCTTCCATTTTGAAACAAAATTAGAAAGTAACTTATTCAAACATTCAACCTTAGAATTCAGTTTAAAAACATCTTTCCAATCATTCAAAGTTTAATAATAAATTGATTTAACATCTAACTCATAATTAAATTTAGAAATAACACTCTAAGATTTAGAAACCTCAGCCTTATCTTCAGTATACTTCTTAAAAATTATCTGTTAAGTATCCTCAATACATAAATTTTCATTCATTCATAAAATGGTGATACCACATCCTCATCATCCTAAGTATAAGAATATATATAATCTAATGATAAATTCATAAGTGAATCTGTAGTAACCATTCCTATAAAACAAAACTTATTCTGTGGAGCTTTCACATAAAATCTATTTATTCTATGATTGAAATCGCTATCTGTATCACTTCTATCTGTTTAATAATCCTCATTATAACTCCATGTGTCTATAGTAGCTTTAAAAACTTTATTTCCTTTCTATTTAAAAGATATTATAGAATCCCTATGTTTCTTATTTAATTTAGGACATTACAGTCTGATATGCCCTGATTTACTATACTAATAATAAATAAAATATGAAGAATCCTCTCTTCTTCCATATTTTTTGTACCTATCTTTCTTATCATTCCAACTATTACAATTCCAAAAATTATTCTTTTAAAACATCCACTAAGATATCTAAGAAAACTATCCTTTAGTAAGTTCTGAACTACTACCATTAAAACAACAATTAGAAACTTTCTTTGAAGTACATGACTTAGAGTTAGTGTCTTAGGAAGAAGCATAAGTAAACACAATGCCACCATTCTTCCATTGTCCCTTATCTGTATCTCACTTTAATTCATTCTCATACTACATTAATGTTCTGATAAGATCGTCAAGACTCAACTTCATAATATGTTTCATATCATCAAATATTTTTCGCTTATACTCTCACTCCTTCATAACCTTTTTAATAATTTTCTCCAAAAGTTTCCCATCCTTAATCTTCCTCTCATAAAGATATTTAAATCCATTCCCAATAGTCATAAAACATTGATGCATCTAAGCCACTTAATCCCTCATAAAAAATCAAAATATTTATAATCCACACATAGTGTATCCCTTCTAGTATCCAAAAATTTAGAAGTAGCAAAGTGACTCATCTTCAGCTTTCTCTAAATTCTATTAGTCTTCTACCAAGAAGATATATTACTAAAAATATTAGTCATTATTGAATAATGAAATGTCTTTTGGTCTTTATAGTCCCCTTTATATTCAACCTTCTCCTCATGAGTAAGGTTCAAAATATACTTCTTTGAAATATTATTATTCCAAACCATCATTTTATAATTATCTACACAAATTTTAATCACAAAAGTCTTCATCTCATCACTCCAATACTCATAATCTACACCATAAAAAAAATATGGATGAATCAAATTGAATTTATATAATTTTATGACCGGTAAAACTTTCCAAAATAAAAAATATTTCCAATACTACACATTAGTGTAAGGAAAAAATAGAGTAAGGCCCTGATTCCAAATGTTGTCCCAGATATGGTAGTTTTATGAGGGGGTGAGTTGTAGTTTAAAGAAAACCAAAAAAAATTCTCACTCTAGAAAGTGTATATTCTAGAAGATACAAAATTCAAACCTAACAAAAAAATAATAATTATAAATGTAGTAGAAATTAAGAAAATAAAAATTTAACACTTAAATGAGGGAAATAAACTAATCATAATAAGCGAAATATATAATGAAAACAATGTAACAAAGTTTCATAGGACAATCCATAAACTCCTGTAAAAAAAATTATTAATGGATATCAACTATACCAATCAAAGGATCTCTTTATTTTTAATACAAATAGATAGGAGAATTAATACCTTGATCCAAGGGATGTAAGTTTTGATGCCATAAAACATTATCAATATAAATGATCAGAAATACAAGTCCAAAATTTAGACTTCTTCAATAAGTTTTGGTAGTAGAAATCTCTATCACTGAGATCTTATTAAATCATACTGATCAAAAGAATTTCCTTTACTCAAACTTCATTGAACTAAAAGTTTGGAATCACATAGATTATTATCCCAAGAATCTTGTTGATCACATAACATTATAGGAAAATGATTATAATAAGAAATATTTGAGATTTTTTAATTAATTACTCACAAATGGAAGCTCTAAGAAACACCCTGAAATAAAATTGAAAATGAAATCTCTCAAAACAAGAAAGATAGTGCACAACTCAAATGTTATCAACTTTTTTAGCATCTGTTCCTCAAATTTCTGATCACAATTTATAGACGCTGGTGTAAAAACCTCCCCAATGATAAACTCTGATTTATTTGGGACATATAACATACAAGGAAGCTTCAAATGTATCCTTCATTTAATGTAGTTTAAGTTTATTCATGATGTTATTGAAATTAAATAATTTAGAATCATCTCATCAGAACAAGGTAATGTGAAAGTTAACTCTGATGGGTGTTGGTGTTCATTATATGAACTTTTATAGTGGTAGAAACCCATGAAATGATCGAACTATCTTCAACTGAACCAACATGAACATGGAGAACCTAAAGTTAGCATTGGTGTACTATTGAGTAATTCATCTTTTACTCCTCAATGTACACTTGATAGTAATCACCTAATAAGAAGTCATATGCCACCTTCCTTCGATATATTTAAACAATCCTTAAGATCCTTATTAATAACGAGATGATTCCTAGTCTCCAATGGGGTTCTAGAACCTTATCCATGTAAATGAACCATGGTCTAGGTTGAAGAGAGTTTTTGATTTGGCTTACAAGATCACACACACCCAACTGAGGGATCACATTCCTTTCATTGGTACTCTTGATTCTCTTCATTAAAAGAAGATATAGAGCATCAAATTCCATGCAATGATAATTGATCATCACTACCTGTTGGTGTAACATTCCCTGAACTCTTCAATGAATATGCAAAGACATAATTGAATCATCTTATGATTCATAATCTATGTAAACCGTGTGTAATATGTGACATTTTCTCATACACTTGAACCCTATATCATATGCTATTTGTATAATATGATATGGGCTAACAGAAGCATCTCGCGATTCATTACAATACAATCATATCATGTTATAAAACATGGGTATATCGTAAAATATGATATACCCTTATTTTAGTGCATATCAAATAAACTATCCATAAATAACTTAAAGAAAAAATTATAAGTTAACTCAAATATAAAATGAATTGTATTTTTATTTTCAAAACAATGGATATAGAAGAAATCATTTAGGAAATGACTCAACAACTGCCAATAGTGGTATCTCGTTTCAACCCTCCAAAAATACCCAATATTCTAGTAGTGTTATTTAACAATCAATATTATATTATTTTTATTTAACATGAAATATTATCATTATAACATCCAACATTAAATAAAAACCATCATTATTTTAAAAACTAATAACAATTTCTATTGCTAAGATAAATCAATTGAAAGGTATATATTACTTACACAATAATACTTTATTATTATAATTAATTTAATTGTCCATGGTACAATTAAAAGGAAGATACCCATACATTCAAAAATTCTAATTGGGTCGTGCTACCATCCCTAAATTATTATAAATAGTACCACCACCACCACCACCAATATCCAATAGTAATAATACATATTATATTATCTAATTTTAAGTATTTAAGAATCATTTGATATAAATAATATTATGTATAATTAATGTTTTTTGTTAAGAAAAAAATTCTTAACATTGGTCTTCACTTCCTATCATAAATTGTGGTGAATTTAATCATAGTGACTTCATCCGAGAAGATGCTTGTATGAAGAAATTGTTCACACAATCATTATACGTGATGATGGATTTCTGAAATAGTTCATTATAAGAACTTCATTGGGATTATATTTTTTTTTTGTAAAATGAAAAAATAACATTTTTCCGGTTAAGACTTATCCCTTTCATTTTATAATTTTAAAAAGGAAAAAACATAAAAATATTAATAAATTGTTTTTTTTAAAATATCATGTGATTCCAAATCAATAAAATTTCAAACTATTAACATAAACTACAGATGAAAATAAGTGCCTATTAAATTAATCTAGGTAGAGTTAGTACAATTGACTTATGGTACTCAAAATCAATTAAATTAATTTTTTAAAATTTATCAGCTAAATATTTTTAAATAATAGTAAATAGTAAAATTTATTTATTTATTTTGCGTTGAGTAGATACTTGACTTATAAATGAATTATAAATTAGATTTCAATTAAATTAATTATTATTAATTCATTAAATATATATTTTAAAATGATTATAAAATTATAAAAGATATTTATTTAATTTGATCTTCATTTATTTTAGATTTACAAAGGAATTTGTATTTTTAAATCAAAATCTGGTATTAAAATGAGTTAGGATAGATAAATGAGTATTTAAATTATCCTACACAAATTCATTGGGCCTTTTGTACTAGACGGAGTGTTTTTGAAGTTGTGGGTTTGGGTGGTAGGGTGACATGCTAGAGGAATGGTGCGTGTGGTACACAATCTATGGAAAACCCTATATCTATTTGGTGTTGAGATCCAACGTCGCCAGCAATGGGGAAGTGATGGTGGTGTGAAGCATGATGGCCACTGAGGGGTGGGTGAGAGTGAGGAGGAAGTGGGGAAAGAATTGGGAGACCACCTTTTCCATGAATAAGAATGATTCCATATCTTTTATAGACTCCAAAACTGGCAGCCAAACATGGAAGGTCATTCGAGTGTTCAACGAGCAGTGGAATAATGGATTTACGACACAAATAGAAACACAAGAATGACATAGGCCAGGTGACGCATGCAGGATGATGCGGGCTGAATGCTGCACTGGGCCTACGGGCCATATTTATGAGCCATTTGTTTTTGGGCCTACGAGCTATGTAATGAGTTTCTCCCTACCCAGATAGAAAGAACTATTTGCTTTCATAATAAAAATAGGCTTGGACCCCAACTTTTAAAAAATAATTAATATATGACTAATTAATTATTAATATTTAATAGCCATTAAATCAGTAGTAATTAAACAATATTTAATGACTTATTAATAATATTAATTAGTATTTATATATTTAATTATTAATTAATTAATAATAATTAATAATTATTAGTACACAATTACTAATAAATATTTGAAAATATTATTTAGTTACTAAATATTAATAATAATGATTTAATTAATAAATTACCAATTGCTAATTATTTATTATTAAATTAATATTAATTGATTAACTAAAATTTTCCAATTAATATTAATAACTAATAAATATTAATTTCTACTAAATATTAATTAAATAAAATTATTTACTATTTAATAATATTATATTTTAATAAATATTTATTAATAATTAATATTAGTTACTAATAAATATTTAAAATTATTATTTAGAAACTAATTAATAACAATAATATAATTATTAGTTTTTTTGAAAAGATGAGGCACTATGCCCCTTTATTAAATCAAAAAATAAAAAATACAAGGGAGGAGTATCATAGCTAAATATAAGACAAAGACAAGCAATTATCTTCCTCTAGATCATGTGCACATGCTGTGATGAAAGGAGGGCCACCACGACCTCGAGGATGTCGTCCTCTTCTCCATGATTTGGCCTACATCCAAGGTCAACCTCCATCATCTAGTAGGACAACATCAACAACATCCATCTTCTCAACTACTTTAATTTCACAAACATTGATTTGACCATCCTCCTTGCTACTAACTGACCCAAGAGGCTCAAAGGAATTTTGAGTACTTACCTTAAGATATGAATTATTCTTCATAGGCATAAATGATTTCCCTCCTTACACAGAGCAGGGAGATGTTGCCTTCTCCAATGAAGGAGTTTAGACTTCATTACCAGGGAAAATAGACCCCTTGGAATTGATAACCAAGATAATAGTAGCCTTGCTACCTTGTACAGGAGGTGAATCCGAGATGAGCACCTTCTCCTGTTCAGCAGGAACCTGTTCAGTAGAATAAATAGAAGGTTGTGTTATTCTCCCAACAAATTCTAGATTTAAATGCCCCAAATCATTGTGATCCAAGTTCCCAACCCTTACAACACCCTTGCATAGATTGGGAGTTACGATACTGAGGTCCAGCTGAGTAACTAGAGCATCATTGGAGAAAAAATTTGGGAATTGTCTTCCATTAGCAAGCCTAGATTCAGATATCCTTTCCACCCTTAGGGAAAGAGGTAACATACCCTTAGGTTTGAGTTTCTCACTGTCAATGTTAGGATGTGAAACCAGTACCTGACCATATTGATATAAATCCTAAAAATTAGTGTATGGAACCTACCATTAGGATTGCAAGAATGAGAGGGTATGACACCTTCCATCAGTACAAGCATGTGCATGCACGGGAAAGCCTAGCCAAAAAGCCATGCGAAGGTGGAGAGCGGATTTCATGATGAAGATACTGGGGAGGAGAAGTTCCAAGTAGTTATTCTGGTTTGTATGTAATGTTTGAAGCCTAAGGGCATTGAATTCCTCTAAGGCTTACGAGCCATGTAATACTTACGCCTACGGGCCTTGTAAGGCTTCCACCTCACCCCTTGAAATGTGGATTATCAAAAATCAATAAAAAATTAAGGCCTTAAGGCCATTGGTGGAGGAGTGTGATTCTTATTATCCAATGTATTATCATTAATCCGATCCACTGCATGTCCAGAATATGAAGAAGCTGATGACTCATTTAAATCCATGCTTTTGATTATATAAGAGGTATTTCCAGTCTGAATGAAGACATTAAAAGTAATCAAATCAGGGATAGACCTACAATGTTCCTAAGAAAAAGCAGTGAGTGCCTTTTTAGACTTGGATGTGGAAACCTCCAATTTTTCTTTCCCCTTGATATTTTTAGAGTAGACCATTTTTTTCTTACTACATGTTGTAATCCATGACATCCTGAGCAGGAGCTTCCCTATCTAAGTGGGAGTACACTGAATCCTCATCATCAGAATCTCCATTAAAATTTATAATCAAGGCATCCTTGAAAGAAAACCCAATAAAGATACCTTCCTTTTCTAAGTTATCCCAAGATTTCTTAGGCTTATCTGACATGGTATTATTTAGAGCATTACCTCATGTTCCATCTTTATGTTGGGGATCAGTAAGAAGAACTCTTGCACCATGAGAAGAAGCTACATCTTCATGTTCCTTAAACTGTCCAGTGATAGCATTCAGTTGCTTAGAATCAGAGGCATGATCAACAATCACCACTAGGCGCTCACTCAACAGACCACTGATCTGTTTAAAATAAGAGACAGGAACCACAACCACCATGGGGTGATCAACAGACTGATTTCCAAGGGTCGATACATGAACTATACTAGATTTATTTTTTCAATTTTTGGTGACATGACCTTTTAATTGTTAGTTGTTATAGAAAATTTCACCCCTGCAGTTGTCCCTTGAGTGACCAATTATGTTACATGAAACACAAAACAATGGGTTTTTCTCAAAATCAATTCTGATATTAATTTCAACATGAGTTCTAGAGAGAACAACTCTATCAATCAAGGCCGAATTGAAATCCACTTCAACTAATATCCTAGAAAAGTGGCTAAAACTAACCAAATCAGTGGTTTTGTCCATCCTAATTAGACAACCTATTGTGGAGGCTATGTCAAAAAATATTTTCGGGTGCCATAACACCCAGTTAAGACCATGAATTTTAATCCATACTTGAGAACATGTGTCTTTGAAATCATCGAGATAGAAGTTTAAATTCCATTCATGAGATCTCATAACAAATGGCTAAAGGTTGATCGAACCATAGCTCCACGCTCGACTCTTTTCATCAACAGTGAGAAATAGAAAATGAAAAAAAACACAGCCAATAGAGACACATTTAAAATCAGGAAATCCCCAATTATTGTACATACGATCTACTAAGTCAACCACTTTACATGGTTTCATGCCATTGGACAATGAGATGCAAGAAATGAAAGAATGATTATAAAGTTCGATTCTTTCCAATACAACACCATCTGAAGCAACCACATGAGCAGTAGTGCCTTTGCGAATTATTCTTTGTGAAACCATAATTTTAAGGAAGGCGGGAGATCCTCCAGTGAAACCCGAGAAGGAAGATAGATTCACTTCATCGCGCTCTTTAATCGACTTCGATGAAGTTGAATCCTGCCTACAAACAATGTGATTCAGGATATACATGAATAAATTCAGACCTCTTGGATGATCAAAGGGTTCGCGGTCGTTGAGCTTCACCGGAGTGGGTTTCTCATTCTCCTCTATCTTCCAATTATTAGCTTTTAATTAATTAGTAATTAAACAATATTTAATTACTTATTAATAATATTAGTTAGTAATTAACAAAATTAAATATTGATTAATTAATTAATTAATTATAATAATAATTATTAAAACTATGCTAATAAATATTTAAAATTATTATTTTATTATTAAATATTAATAATAATGATTAAATTATTAAATTTCTAATTATTAATGAATTTTTATTAAATTATTATCAATTAATTAACTAATTGATGATAATTAATATTTATTACTAATAAATATTAATTAAATAATAATATTTTTTATTTAATAATATTAATTTATAATAAATATTAATTACCAATTAATATCAATTACTAATAAATATTTTAAATTATTCTCTAGTTGCTAATTATTTAAAATATTATTATTATTATTAGTGAGAGAGGCGGAGGATGTGTCACCGGGAGCTCCTACACCCTGGAGATTAAGGTTTTGCAGCCCCTGTTGTAGGTGTCAATTGCCATCATTGTTGCTTGCATCGTCGTCTCCTTCAGCATCATCTTCTTGCACCCCTTCGTTCGACTACCACATCTGACTGGCTCCAGCTCGAGCAGCCTCCTGATGCTGAACCCTGATTGCAGAGGTGAACTGCCAGCCTCGATCGCCCTAGATCCAGCCTCCCATCGTCGTTGAGGCGCCCTGGTTACTGGCGCGCCCTATCATGGACTCCCTATTGTTCCCCTCTGATAGAGAAACACTTCATGGATTCTGATCTCTTTGAATCTCATAGACACGCTATTATCGGTTCGAGTTTCCATAAATTGGCTCGCGGTGAAGTCGATGCTAGCGGTGAAGATCTGACTACTTTGCGTCCGGATGGTCAAGGAAGTGGCTTCTCCCTCTAAAAAGATGTTGTTGTTGGTATCATTCATCGTAAAGGGAAATTTGTGCATTTAATGGCTAATCCTGATGTAATTACAAAATGGGTGCAACTTGGTTGGGATTTTATTATTGGTCATGTTATTTTACTGAAAGGCGCCAAGCTATGGATTATGAGTGACCTGGTAGCCAGGATGAAAGAGGTTTGGGGATTCAGAAATTGGAGGTTCATTTCTCTGGGTAGATATTTCTTTCACATCCTATTTACCTCTAAGGATCTCAAAATGAAGGCATGGGGACTTGGGTCGGTCTCTCTTAAGTTGAGTGTCATGCACATTCGTGAGTGGGATCGAAACTTCAATCCCATGGAGGTAAGAAACTCTTTTGTACAAGTTTAGGTTAAGGTGTTTGGTCTGAATTGGATCTTGTGGCATCCAAAGATCCTTTGTGATATTGTATTATCTATTGAAGTTCCCATTAAGCTGGATAAAGAGACTAAAACAGTCAGATTCGAGCACTACACCCACTTCTTGGTAGAGGTGGAACTATGTTCTACTCTGGTTGACATGATATTTTTTTCTATAGACAATGATGAGCTTAATTTGAAAATTGACTATGAGAAGATACCATTCTTTTGTATGGATTGCAGGGTGATCAGCCATGAGTCCTCAACCTGCAAGAGAGCGCTTGTTTTCAACTATTATTTAGCTCGCAGACATGAGGAACAAACATGCAATAAGAGGTATAGGAAACCCAATCATACTGTGAATGAGAGGCATAATAAGTTGCAGCAAAATTTTAATGGGAGGGAGGAGGTGCAGGTGCGTGCTTCACCCATAGCTAGATTAGACAGAGGAGTTATTGATGGGCCATCTATCTTGGTATCACCTCAGTAGAGGGTGTTAGATATGGGACAATCCTCTAACAAGGAAAAATCCCCTACCTTGGATACAATTCCAGATGTATCTATATAGGAAGTGGATGATGTCCATACTTCTTCACCAATTTTGTCCAAGAGAACTTTGGAATACGATGCTACAAAGGAGGAAAATAATGAATCAGAATTTGAAACCTTCATTCAATAGGATGCGGAAAAAGATATTCTATAGGAACATGTCTTGAATTCCTCTAGAAATGGAAAATCCAAGATCAAAATGGTCTCCTATGGTCTGAACTTGGAGGCAACAATGGGTAATGCTGGTCTTTCCCATTCTGACAAAGCAATGCATGGTAGTTTATCTAAGTAAGGTAGGAAATCATCTTCATACAAGTCAGTTGATAAATATAGTTTTCAATTGGTTATGTATAAGAAGTCCAGATCACTTTCTGTTCATGGAAAGACTCCTCCTATTGGTATTGACATGGAGCATCAAGTGCAGTCAGACCCTCCTCCATATAAGAAATCTATTAACCTGTTGGTAGGGGAGCCTTCCAGTCTGGATGAGGTGTAGGTATTGGGACATGATTAAGGATTGCAATAAATGGCTCTGATAAATGTGCAGGACACGTCAAGCCTTCCTTTGCAATATCTTCCTTTGTTTTAGACCTGTAGATAGGGGAAGCATCCAAAAGGTTGTGGTCGGGGATGTGGTCATGGTTATTGGACTGCAGCATGGGGGCAAAAATATGTGTCCACTAGGTCTTCTTCGAAGGCCCAACTCACACCAAAGTAGGAAAGAATCAAGAATATGCATTTTGCGCTTCTCAATAAAAAACATTCGCAATCGGAATGGGAATCATTTGATGAGGGTGATTGTTCTAATTATGGTTATGGGGAGGATATTGATGCTCCATAGTTTCTCGATTTGGATGAGGTTTTGTATCATTTTGTGACCCCATCCTCCCTCTTTCTTGCTTGTTACTTTTTCTTATATATTTAATAAATGATCAGAGGCTTCTAATTCTGACTAAACCTTTTCAGTAATAATAATATTTTTAGTTATTAATTAATAGATAATTAAACCATATTTTTTTAAAATTTCAGAGGCAAATCCCCTTTTATTGGAAAAAATAACAAAGATACAAAGGTACATGAGGGTAGGTAAAATAAGGAAAATATGACTTTATAAAAAATGTTAGAGCCCTAATTTCTTTCTTAAATTATTACCTATTTCCCTTTCTTCTTCATGGATGGATTTCTAGTCAACTCTTTCATGTCCTAACCCACATCCTCTGCTTCTCAGATGATGACCCCTCCTCCAAGGAAGAGATCTTTCCTTTTCCAAAAAGGTTTCAACATCAGTGTTATCCGATCTAGAGCTACCATTATCTTGTTCATTACCTTTATTAGAAGAAGTGTCCCTCATAACTAGTGTAACGACCCAAAGTTTTTCAATGAAAAATTCCCTTCTTATTTCTATGTCATAAAAACACAAAATAATGAACTACTAAGTGATAAGTGACCTTTAAACATAATTTTGTCACCCCTATGTTTGGAATTTTAAAAATCCAACATACACGGTTGTGTTCAAGATATTTTTTGGAGTCTAATGAAAAAAAATAATTTTTGGTGAATAGTAACCTACCCTTATGAATAGTAACCTACCCTTATGAATAGTAATATGAACCTTATGAATAGTAAATAAGAGTAACATTACCTATGAATAATAAAATAAAATTTAGACATCATAGAAAGTGATAATTTGACCTTAGTAAACATTTTTGGTATTTTATAAGTCATAAATAAATAATTATAATTAATTAATTAATTTAAAAGAATATTTATTTTCCTGAAATATATTCATAAATTATTTAATCAATGTCTAATAGTTTTTAGATAATTTTATAAGACCCTAAGTAATTTTTGAAAGAACTGCAAAATCAGTTTTAATTTTAAAAACTGTTTTTTAAGTAAATTATGATTTTAATTAAATATTAAATTAATAATATTTAGAAATTTATTTTTGAAAAATGGAATTCATTTTTGGATTCTACACGTCAAAAAATGGTTGGGGTAAAATTTTGGGATTTTTCTAAGATACTTGAATTTTTGATGAATAGTAGAATACATTAATTTATCCTATAAATACATTTTAATTAAAACCCACTATTCCTGACATCACAAGTGATGTAAGCACCCAAATCCCGAATTCACAAGTCTAATTTACTATTCTTAGTCATCCAAGACTCACTATTCCTTGTCTTAGGTGAAATTAATAAACTAATCAATTTTATATTAAGGAAACCCCTCTCCCCTCCACTATAAAAGCCACCCTTCACTCCCTCTTTTCCTCACACCTCTCAAGCTCCAAGACTTCTCTAAATTCTGCCCAAACACCTTCCCTAGATCATCCCCCACGTCCAAAATCTTCTGGTCTCATCAAAAGACCAATCCTAGCTTCCTTAAAGAGGATCTCAAGAGGAGGATTCTAAAGGTAATTTCTCTCTCTCTCTTCTCCTTTAATTTCCTTTCAAGCTCAAGTTCATTTCTTGATATCTCTATATCTATCTTCATCCAAATTGTTCTGTAAATCCAGTATTTTATATATACTGTAATATTATGATTCTAATGTTATATTATATCACCCCACACTCTTTCCCCATTCCTTTTATTTTATTAAAGAGAACGTTGTTCATGTGGTGATAATTTATCACCTTCAAAAACAACATGCTCTCTTCTTCCATTTATACCTTCAATCTGGTCATGAAACCATTTTTATGGTTGAAAAAGAATGTTTTATATGTATTATGTTCTATTTTAAGTTCTGGAAATAACCTATGTCCATACTACTAAGTGAAAAGTTAAAATGAGTTGGTTGTGATCCAAAAACCGCTCAAATTAGCCCAAATAATCTTCATTTAATTCTTATCTAATGATTCGGCCACATGGATCTAATATTACTCATTATAAAATCATTAAATATTCTTTAATATAATTAATTACATGTAATATCAGTTCTGGATGTTTACCCATGATCTACCCAAACAACAAATTAAGAATACAAGTGGACCGCTCAAGAAAACCATGAAAAAGAACATCCCCGATCAATGTTTTTAAACTCTATAAGTCATCCAAAGGAACATAATATGAAATAATGAAACCAGAATGAACCCTATTAATGTATAAAAGGTTCTGGAATTTCTAATTAATTAATATAATGTCATTATACAGGACATTAAAGAGAAATAGGCATTCGAGTACAAGGTAAGGGGAAATTTCGAACCCAATTTTCTTCCTTCGGGTTCTCCCTCTTTCACTCCATTTTTGTTATGGTTACTCCTCAAAGGTCTTTTGTTTATCATTTCCTTTACTTTTCTGGGATATACATGTTTTTCACTGGTTTTTATATCCATCAAAATGTTTTCCAAAAGAACTCTTCTTTCAAGATCTCACCTTTTACCTATCTTTCAAGGTTGATGGTTCTTATATCAAGTATGTTGTTCCCTCTTTCTTTTGGGAACCCAAAGATTATGAATGTGTTATTATGAGATGAAACCCATTCCTTTACATGGGTTATTTATGTACATGTTTGAGATGTGTTCTATGTGTCAAGCATGATAATGATAATATTATGATGTGACGAGTGCGCCCGGAATTATATAGCACAATATGAATGTTTAAATATGACGGGTGCGCCCAGAATTATATAGCGCTCCAATGAATTGGGTAAAGTGATGAATCTCATGAGTAAATGTGAAATGATGCGTGAACATGATGCTAGCTTTGTTCACAACTATGTGCGGTAGTTAACCACTAAGACATGATGTTTCATTTTTATGCTTTGCCACATTTCAAGTTTATTGTTTATGCTCCTCTCATGTTCAAGATCTTCTTCCTATGTCATGATTATGCTCACCACATGCTATGTTGTTATTATCTATCCTCTTACTGGGCTTTTAGCACACCCCTTTTGATGTATATCCTCAGGTGGCTACATGTACTAAGGAGAGGACAAGTGCTACTAAGAATCTATAGAAGAAGAGATTAAATGAATTTTTATGCTTGATGTTATACTTGTTATGTGTAGTACTAGTTCTCCCAAGACACTAAACCTCTGGATCCTCCATGCGTAATACTGTTATGTTGTTTATCTTTGAAATGATGTAATAGTAATGTATGAAAAGGCCGGGTCGCTATAACTAGAGTCACTATCTCCTATGATCCATCATGAAGTAAATCTTCCCGATGATGATGATCATCATGGTGTGTTTTGAGTGATCCAAAAGAGTTCGAAATTGAAACCCACAACTCATTAGTGCAATCAATTTCCTTTTCAGAAAAGGTGTCAAAAGTAACTTCACCTGGTTGAGCTACCTCTACTCAAAGATCAGAAAAGTTCTTGTCTTCCTGTAAGAAACTAACTAAAAACCTTCTTCATCCACATTGGATGAGGATTTCTTCTTTCCTTCTGAATAATAAGCTACAAAAGATTGGGCATTTTCTACCAATGCATCAGAAATTGTTGCAGGAGGATGCCTCTCCTCCATATTCTTCTGATCCAAATCATTGTATTGTCGAGACTTAAGTTTAATAAGAGTATCAAGATTTTTTTTACCTTTTCAGTTACTAGAGGTAATCGACTGTTCCAACATGAATTATTGATCAAACACCTCTTGGATTTCCAGTTCATTAACTTGCATATCATTTAACACATTGTATTTATCTGTGGAGGTTACCACTTGATCCAGCTTGTTATCAGGCGACATACCTTTTATATAATCACTATCATCATGCTCCTTAACCTATTCATAGAAAATGTCTTCCCATGATTTATTACTTTCACCAATAGAATTTTTAGGCTTTGTATCCATCCAAACATTATGAATCGTGGCCTATACTATGATATCATGAGAATTGATAGGAGAAGAGTCCCTAAGAAGGCATGTTATGTCCTATTCTGTAGAATCAACCAATAGAAAAGTGGTAGATCTAATCTGAGCAGTAGTAGAGGCACATATCACTACCTGATCTTCAGATAAATGCATGACTCCAACACCACCATCTCTGATAGAGTCCTTCCGATTAGTTTTTGGTCCTGATGACCAGGAATCAACTGCATCTAAGAAGTAACATCAGAAAAAGTCTAAACAATTTTATTTTTCTAGTACAGTCTTTCGTCTCATGGCCATATATAGAACAGAAGTCACAAACTGTAGAGAATCTAGAGTTAGAATGGTCATGACCAGTCAACTTGAAATCCATACAAATTTAGGGATTTTTTATACATGATTTTTAAATCAAGAACATCATCATCAGTATCAAGCATCAAACGATCAACCAGTTCATAACTCAGGTCAACTTTGACAAAAAAATCTAGCGAAATGACTATATCTTGCAGCATCCGTTTCCTTTTCAATATTAATTGGGACTCCAATTGACATTACAATGTCGTACAAAATTTTAGGGTGCCAAAGGATCTAGTTCATACCATATACGCTCACCCAAATTTGAACAGAGGAGTTGCCAAATTCAAACGGATTAAATTTCCTATCCCATTCTCGAAAGTGGATGATACCTGGTTTAAGCACGATTTATCCAAATCCCCACGCTCAAAGCTTCAACTTGTTGGGGAGAAGTGGAGGTGTGTGGTACAAAAACACACAAAACGGAAGCAGAACGGAGCAATAAAAGAATTTAAAATGGTTCGGCTTTGAAGCCTACGTCCATGGAGAAACAGGATGGGGTCACTATATTTCTATATTCTCCAAATATCATCATAGGATTACAACATACAACTTCTTACAAACAAAGGGATTTGATTCCCATTTTACAGAGATGAACAAAAACCAATTTTATTCGGTTTTTGGAGGGTAGCTCATCTACCCTTGAGAATTCCTCCTGCCGCCTACTGCAGTCCACCGCATCAGCTGTCAACCTTTGGACAAAGCTGTTGCCAACAGTTTCTCCTCCATTAGAAAATGCCACCCCATATTGGGATTGTCCCCCATAAATCTCCCCCTCACGACCAATTTGGGGTATAATCTTGACCCAGAGTCTCCTTGCAGGTGTCAAAAATATCATCAGCAAATCGAACATGCTTTTTCACACCAGATGACGTGGAAATTCCACTGGCTTCAATAGAGCTTGGGATGACTGTTGTCTCCATCAAATGATACAACCCTTGGGACTCCTTCCTAGTAAACATCGCTGCATCCCCACGTGAGACTTCCAAAACTCCACCTGCTATAAAAATCTTGAACCCTTTCACATCGAGTCTACCCAATGATATCAAGTTCCATTTCATCCTCAGAATGAATTTCATGTCAGCTAGTTTTTGAATTCCTCCATCGTTTGTCTTCAATTTCACAATCCCGGCTCCCCAAACCTCGCATGTTGACCCATCACCATGTCTCACTGAGTCTCGCACCTAGTGAAAAGTATCAAATTTACCTCTTGTCGTACATATGTGTGCCGAGCTCCCTGAATCCTGAACCCATCCATCTTCCTTTGGATTTTGATCCCGATCATTCTTCCTCTTTAGAAATCAGCATTCCTGCTTCATGTGCCTATATCTTTTGTAGTAATGACACTGTAATTCTCCCCGTTCAACTCTCTCATCTGAGTATGAACTTCCTGTTGTCACACAGATTTCATCATCTTCTGATAAACCTGTGATGTTCATATCCCTCTCTTCAACTTTCTTTTTCTTAGAAACTTATCATTTGCGCTCTCCACAATCAATTTTATAGTGACCCTTTTTCTCGCACTAGAAATAGGTGATTTCGTCAAGATCACACCCCCTATATTTTGATCACCATTATTTACCTCCTGACCGTCAATGTCATCTCCTCCCACACTGATCATCTCGCATCACCATGATTTTCTCTCTTGAATGCATCACGGGTCTTCGGAATGCCTCTAAATATTGAAGTGATGCCATCACCTCATCCAGCTTCAATGTCTCTTTCCCCATGACCAATGCAGTCACAAGCCCATAAAATGTGCTTGGTAGGGATGATAAAAGAAAAGGTTCTTTATCTTCCTCTCCAACCTTCACACTGAGCCCCAATAACTGTGTGGGGATTTTTTTTTGAATTCGTTGGTGTGATCCAACAAATTTGTTCCTTCGTCCATGCGCAACTCGTACAATTTATTCTTCAGGAATAATTTTTTGGTGAGCGACTTCACCACATATCACTGCTCAAACTTCTTCCAGATCTCCTTCGGTGATGTTTCATCCAACACCGAGTACTTTACCTCATTTTCTAGACACAGTCGAATTGCGCGGACAACCCACATCTCGAGCTCTTCCCAATCTTCAACACTGGTTGTTTTGGGGTTTTCTCCAATCAACGGCCTGATCATGCCCTACTAAACCAAAATATCTTTCACCATGCTTTTCCACAAGCCGAAATTGTTTCAACCATCTAACTTCTCTATATCAAATCTTGGTAGTGCTCCACCACTATCCGTCGTCGATATCGCAAAATTCCATCCCCACCGTTGATGCCACACCCTTCTGAAACCACCTGATAGAGTGCGAATTTTTAAAAACTAACCATATGGATGTGTCCGGAACGGTCAAAATAGTTGGAATCGACTCCTGGATCGCTGAAATCGGACAGCAATTGACCAAGATATGGTCAAAACACGTTCAACGGTCCAGATCACCTACTGACGTGGTGCTGACGTGGCACGCTGGAATTCCTGCCGGAATTATCACCGCTGGCATGATCAGTGCCGTCTTCTCCGGCATGGGGTACTGTTCACTCGCCAGTTTGACCAAACTTTGATCGAGCCTACCGGACTCGTTTCAACTCCGTTTTCATCACCGCTTGCGCCGTTGGATTCGTCTCGTCGTCATCTTCACAGATCTGGCCTTAAAAAAAATTTCCGACAACTTTAATTTTTTGGACACCAGAAAAATTGTCGTCGCCTCGCCGGTTAAACTTTTTTCTCTCCAACTCGCCTCTGATACCACTTTTTGGGGCGCAACGGAGGTGCGTGGTACAAAAACACACAAAACGGAAGCAGAACAGAGCAACACAAGAATTTAACGTGGTTTGGCTTTGAAGCCTATGTCCATGGAGAAACAGGAGGGGGTCACTATATTTCTCTCTTCTCCGAATCTCATTGGAGGATTACAATATACAACTCCTTACAAACAAATGGATTTGATTCCCATTTTATAAAGATGAAAAAAAACCAATTTTCTTCAGTTGTTGGAGGGTAGCTCATCTACCCTTGAGAAGCCCTTCCGCCGCCTGCTGCAGTCCACCACGTCGGGTTCCAACCTTTGGATGAAGCTGTTTCCGACAATTTCTCCTCTATTGGAAAATGCCACCCCATATTGGGAGTGTCCCCCACACAATTATTCAGAGGGGAAGAGCATATGGTAGTATCTTCATCCCAACAATATGCATTTCCAAGATGTAAACCCCCCAAATTGCTGATATCCATTCCATCATCTCCTTGAGTTTTAGTGGATGAGAACCCCTAGGTAGAATGAGACGAGCAACGATTGCGTGTTCACCTAATTTAAGATGTTTCGATACCTCTATCGTATATACTTTGACATGATCCATGTTTCCTTTCCTCCAAATAGCGGGTTCAGTCACTCCCTTGTAGAGAGAGAAGGACCATTTCGCTACTTGTTCTTCGGACACATAATCATCTCCACGTATATGATTCCAAGTCATCCTGATAGCAGAAGGCTTGTAGGAGTCTAATATCCCTTACTGATCAATATTAATTACTACTAAATTTTAATAAATAATAAATTTTAATTCAATAATATTATTTTTTATTTAATAATATTAATTTCTAATAAACATTAATGACTAATAAATATTTACGATTATTCACTAGTTACTAATTATTTATTTTAATAATTTTAAATTTATTAATTATTAATTACCAAAGTAGTGCATACCATGAGTTTTAGGTCACGGTCCCCAAATTTTATTAAAAAAGTAAAACTACATAAAAAAAAGGTATAATAATTATTCCCAAACACAAAAGGGGCCAATAAGGAACCCAACATAAGTGAGACCCGATAACCCCAAAAATGCATGACCCATTAGGTCCACAAAAACCAACCTTAAGCCCAACATGAAACTTGGGCCTAAGCCCCATTGCAAGATCCCATGCAGCCACCATGAAAAACCTTCTATGGAGACCCATGCACTCCCAAAGTCCAAATGTCATCATACTGCCATTAGTGATGCAAAACGGGACCATGACCCACAAGATTTGCGGGTATGGGGTGGATGTTGGGCAGGGCGGGCCTAAATATTTTGACCGTTTAGAGCGCGGTCCAATATGGGTTGAGCCCGTGCGGGTGCGGACTAAGGCGGGTTGATCCCACGAGGGCGTGGGCTTTCCCACGAGCCTAGTTTAAAAAAAATATTTTTTTTACAATATACGTTTCTTTAATATTTTATTTTTTTCAATGAAAAATTATAATTAAACCATGACATATGATTTCTCACCGTAATTATCATACTAATTCATCATTTATTCACATGTGAATTTTAAATAGGATTATATTTATTATTTTAATATGATATTATAATATTTATATTGTAATTATTAACCATATTCACACGATGTGTCATCCCACCTCTCAAAAAATGGAACTCATATCCCCTTCACATGGTTTCAATTATAAAAGAGTTATTATAATCATAATATTTTTTGGGTCGATTTATTTTTATTATTATTTAATTTTATTTTATTATTATGAAAACAGGAAAGGATCTCATGGGAACCCTAATAGACACCTTTGAAACTGGTTTTTGTTTGGAAAGTTTTCGTTCATTTTGCCTATTCGCATCACCACATGACTAACATTATCATTTGTCGACCCTTACTAGTCACTCACCTACTTTTCATCACAATAGTTCACCACCATATCATCGTCTCCACATGCCACCATTAACTGATAGAAAAATGTTTCATCACAATCCTTAAAACTCTAGGTATTTTTCATCCATACTTCTCCCCAAAAAAACCATTAAGAATGAGAAAAAAATACAATATTTAAATCATTATAAATAGTATATATTTTTTCTAAATGTGGGAAACCCGCGGGCAGCCCGCGGGCTTATGCGGGGTAGGGCAGGTTTTATTTTTTTGTTCTCATTATATGCGGGATTTTGTGGACAAACTGCGTGGGCCCAAACCCGCGCGGGCTTGGCCTACCCAGCCCTGGCCCTCCCATTTCGCATTACTAACTGCCATCCTTCAGACTCCACCCAAGTGTTTCATTGTTCCCTCAGTGTCACCACCCCATGCGTTGTTCGTGCAACATCACTTAAGCATTAACCTTGTTCACACGAACCCATCAGTGTCCCATACCACCAATAGTTGAAATGTGCATGGCCCATTACACCCATAAGTGTCCCATGCCATTGATAGTAACTATGAGAAATGATCACCAGCATCCCAAGCAACCGGTGGCCACATGAGAAACAACACCCTGAACAAAAGGCTTATAGGCATAAAACATTGATACCCACCTGAAACCGGCCCACCACATGTCGACAAACTCGCTAGCATGTACCAAATAGTGGTTCCCACCAGAAGTTACCGCACATGCCCTATCGTATCCTGCCTCAGTGACACTCCTGAGGTCATTAATTCCTCCCCACATTACAAGGTATGGTCCCCACCCATGAACTAAAGTCAACACATCTTCATCACCATCTTCATCACAACCCATACTCATGCTTCTACCACACCGTTAGGCGAGCTCCCTATTGTCGCGGGTCACTAGTGACCACTCTCCGACCAACCACCTTCATTTTACAGCAACCTAGCTCACCATCATGATGAAATCATTCAGAGGTCAGTGTCTCCCAGAGGTGTCAGATCCAACCAGAATTCACCACACTTAGGATCCCATTTCTGTCAATGGCCTCCTCCCCACTTCTCCCTCAATGTCATCGTCAGCTTCTTGATGAACTGTTCCATCCTTAAATATTCTTTCCCCAACTTCTCGAAGAATATGATCAATAGACCCACGACCTTGCTTGAGATCTTGATGTCTAGATGGACCTACTTCAACACCTTGAAGATTCAGATCTTGAACATCTCCACAGTCTTTACTTTCTTCTTCCTCTTGTTGTCGGACACTGCACCCTTCACGACCCGCTTATTGGCTTGAGGCTTCCTCTCACCGATGGAATTCCCCGTAGCCAGATTCTTCTCAGCTGGATTTTTCTCCACCTTCAGTGCAAGATCCAACCTCACATTCCCTAGATACTCCTTAACTAGAGAAACCTCCTGGGAAGAACCAGGGAAAAACCCATCTGCACCCTTTTAAAGAAACATGCCATCATATTTCCCCCAAGGGCGTTTGACATCATATGTTGCGAACAAATCAAAGTGCCCAAAAATTTCTCCATTTGGGATATACTATACCATATTGCAATCATCAGGGCAATCTCTAGGAGAAAGAAGCCCTCTATTTTAAAGAGATGAACTCTCCATCATATTTTTCTTAATTATTAATTAATACTTAGTTATTATTAATATTATTTATTATTAATGACAAATTATTTAATTATTAATTAGTTAAAACCTATTAATTATTAATTATTAGTTAGTACTTAATTATTAATTAATTAGTTATCTATTAGTATTATTAATCAGTAATTAATATTTATTATTAATTTATATTATTAATTAATATTGTTTAATTACTAACTAATTGTTAATAATTTATTGTTAATATATAATAGTAAATGTTAATAGTCAATTATTATTTATTAGTAATTAATTATTATTAATAAATTAATTACTAATTATTAATGATAATATATTATTAATTCTGTTCATGGAAGGGGGAACCTAAATCGCACATTGGAAATCCATAAGGATTTCTAGGTCAAGCCCCCTTATAAAAGGGAGCCCTATGTGATTAATATTAAATTAATTTTTTGCACTTACATGAATTGAATTTGGAAAATAGATTAATTATTTGGAATTATAATAATTTATAATTTCTAATATGTCCAAATTAATTTTTTATCAAAGTGATTAGAGAAAATAATTAAAATTAATCACAATGATTAAGTTAAAAATGAGAATTACCAAGCGACTAAACATTAATCTTATGGGAAAAAATGACTTATAAACTTGTCAAGAAAAAATTTTAGGACCATATTTACACCATATAACTTCTAGGATATATTTTAGTGCATTATTCTAGCCACTTTACATGGAAATATCATGGGTGGAATTCCCTCTTTAAAAAATTTACAAGTTTTCCATTCACCTACCTTATAAAAGGCCCCCACCGATCCTTCTCTCTTAAAACATATCAAGAAATTTGGCTCAGCCAATACCCACCCTAAAAAATTCTACACTTATCTACTCTAATCTTATAACCCTTACTTTGGGTAGAAATCCGACCGAGGAATTCCTTTGGTGCAAACCAAAAAGAGTTACCTGAAGAAGAGGTAACATTCATCAACATTCATTTTTGTTTTATTTCTTTCTCCACCCCCATTAAATTATTAATATACCACGATTATATAATAACATAATAATATTCAATATAGTAATATGTTTTTAAGTTAGTTTAACTACTTATAGTCTCATACGATTCCTTCAAATGGGTTATGAAATCATCATTCGTGTTTACGGTGGACTACCACCTCACAAAACGATGTCGTTCATTTTTCCATTACTACCTCCCATTGTTGGGAATAATGATTAACATACTATTTATATATTATATTTATGATATTTATAACATAATTATACCTCTATATTCATTATATCATATACACTCTTTTTACATTTCATACTATAGGGGATACGATAACATCGCTCGTGTGTACGGTGGACTATCGCCTCGTGAAGTGGTGTGAAGCGTTTTTCACTAACATGTAACAAAAAATGTAATAAGGTTAAATATAAATAATATATATGATATATATTAAATAATTATTATATTAAGGTGATAATTATCTATCTAAAAATATAATATATAATTTTTTTCTTTCCTTTTCAAACACTGAAAAAGTGATAACGTTGTTCGTGGATGTGTGGACTACCGCCTCCTTGAAGTGATGTGATTCTTATTTTTTCATCACAACATTACAAGAATGATATATATAATTATATATAATAAAATAATATTTAATTTATGATATAATGACCATTTTAAAAATATAATTGTTATTTACCTTCTCTCTATAATGATCATTGAAAAATGGGAACGTTACTCATGCGTACGTATGACCAACCGTCTCCATGATCGCAACATTGGTTCATTTTTCATTACCATATTTCATGATTGATTTTAAGAGTATAATTTATGTATGAATATGATAATTATTTCACAATTATTATTCTTTATATGTTTAAATAATGACAACTTTGACCTTAGTCGACCTACCAAAGTCAGTTTTGACACATAATTAAGCTGAATATGGTCGAAACCTCCGAATTAAAATTAATTGATTAAGTAATTATATATACCTTATTAATAAGTCAAATAAAATTAATAATAGACTTTAAAAATGTTATCATGAAAGTAAATAATTAACATAAGTCTGTTATTTAGGAAGATAAAGATACATGTGACAAGTCAGACTTAATGTAAGGAACTTCATCTCAATTTCATTTCATCGAGGAAATTATTGATGTTATGTACCTTTATTATTTTATATAGTGTATATAAATCCCCTTTTGCATGTTATTTCATGAATTTATCTATTATCATGATATTTAAAATTTTGTTTAATGTTTAATGGGTTTTACAATTCAAGTGTTTCCCAGGTGATAAGGGACTTTTCTTTTTAAAGAAATCATATTTTAATGTTTTTCCATAAAACTCTATTTTTCTTCTATTTGAATGTTTTAAAAATGATTTTATTAATTATTTTATATGGAAATAAAATATTTATAAATTATATTTTATTTATCTTTTTTACTTTATTTAAATGGTTTTCACAAGGAATCTTTTTACGTGTCTTTCATGGAACATTTTGACAAATGATAAAAAAGGGATGTTCTATTCTTAACATACACAGAAATAATGAATTTTCCACCACCATGAACATTATTTTATTTCTATCTTAATTTTAAATATTTTGTTTTTTCTTTAAATAAAAACCCTTTCTTTTTTTTGGGTATTTTGGTATTGAAAATGGGTTTTCAAAAGAAAAGGGTAATATGGTATTGAAAATGGGTTTTTAAAAGAAAACATTATTTTGATATCCAAAAGTGATTTGATTGTGAGTTTAAAAGAGTTTTTGAAATGATTTATGAAAAAAAATTGCAAGAATATTTTTTTATTCATTACATGGTAATTGAACATTATACATGAGAAATGGTTGTGCCTGGATAACATCGGGTAATCCCGTTACAGCTTAATATGGGGTAGACTAGATAACACTAGGTAAGACCGCTACAGATTAACTTAGGGTGGCCCAAATAGCACTGGTTAAGCCCATAATATCTTAAATGATGGGTGTGCATTTATAGTGTTCCAATGCATTGGGTAATGAATAATATTAAAAGTTTACCATATTATTATTCCAATTAAAAGGGTTTTGAGAGGGTTTTATGTATATGATTATATAAGTCACTAAAAGATATTTTAATTTCTTTATATGGGTTTTAATTATTTTATTTTTGTAAAAAGGTGTGTGCGTTTTTCATGTTAAAATGTTTAATATCATATTCTCAAAGAACTTTGAGGATATAGATAAATGTTATACGATTTTTCATGTTTTCACAGGACTAACTGTTTTCATTATTTTTGTATCCATTACTGAGAATTTAGTTCTCATACCATGTTTTAAATGTTTTTCAAATGGTTTAAGTATGGGTAAGGGTATGAAAGAATTCAAGTTGAAATTTGGGAAAAATTTATATGAAATAAATAATTCTTTATTTTTAAAAGTTTTATATTATGGAAAAAATGGATACTAATTAGAAGTGTTCACTATTTATTATATGGTTTTGTAATGTATGAGTTATGTCCTAATTATCTAAAACTATAAACTTGAAAAGATCCTCAAAGTGAAAGAAGGTAATTTCATGACTAAAACTCAATATTATATAATGTTTATGGATATGACCTTATAGTTGGTATTAGAGGAAAGGTTTATATAACTTTAGAGGTAAGGATAATGATAATAGTATGCCCTTGACGGATTTTACCTTATGGTCAAGTTAAAATGTTATAGCATTTGAAGATTACCTTGTGGATTTGTCTAAAGTATGTCTATTCAGAATAGTTTTCCATAGAGAAAACAAGGAAGCTGTAGTGGGAAGGAACCAAGAGGAATATATCCTTCTAAATTAGCGTCCTGAGATGGTTGGAATTGGAACAGAGTAGTTTGTCATAGAGATGGAGTAGTTGAAACAAGAAATAAATGGTGGTGGTATCCATGCTAGATAAGAAATCAATCTACTATGAAGGAATATCTATTTTTTGGAGCATTTCATGAGGCATAATACCATATCATTCAGTGGATCATCTGAATCAGTATTAGCTGAAGGATGGATCGATTCTCTAGAAAAGATATTTGATGTCATGGGATTATTGGAATGTAAAAAGGTAACCCTTGTCATTTATCATTTTGAAGGTGAATCTGATTGATGGTGGTATTTAGTTAAGAATATGAAAGATAAAGATGATATTGATTACATGTAATGAGAAACATTCAAGGATATTTTACTTGAGAAATATTTCCCTAAGTTTTTTCAACTTCAAATGGAAAAAATTCCTAGAATTAAGGTAGAAAGATAAAGATTTCATAGCTGCATATGAGGAAACATTCACAAGATTGGCCAGTTATGTGATGTATTTTATTTGGGACACTAATAGAAATATTAATAGGTTTTTATCAGGGTTGAAACTAAGTTTAAGAAGATCATTGGATTCATAAGAATTTAAAAGTTATGATAAAGTGGTTCATTGTGATGAGAAAGTTGAGATGGAGTTTTCAGACACTTATGTTCCCCGAGACGGAAACAGTAAGAAAAGGTCAAGGTGGTAGGAAATGAAGAAACAACTAGCTAATAATTATATATTTAATCCCCAAAAATGTTCCAAGTATGGAAAAATAAATTTCCAAGAATGTTTGAAAGGATATTATAAGTTTTTCTGGTGTGGTCAGTTTGGTCACATGATTCATGACTGTAAAGACAAGAGACCCGAAAAACCAAATAATGGGATAACTAATAGCCATACATTAGTGAGGTGTTTTAGTCGTAATGATTTTGGTTATTATTATAATTCATGTCTGAAGTTATTTTCACAGGATGAAAATCATCATGATTGGAAACAGAAATATTTAGCAAAGTCATCTGCTACTACTATATTTGATTTTGGTCCATCGAATGAAGTGGTGGAAGGTATGTTAATTGTGTATTCAAATTATGCCAATAACCTATTTCACTTTTTATATTCAAATTCTTTCATTTATAATAAATTTTCAAGTAAATTGTTAATATATCCTAATGAAATTAAGATAGAACTTTTGGTGAAAACTCCAAGTGGACGTATTAAAGAAAACAAGATTTACCAAAGGGTCACATTCCAAATGTAACATGGCAGTTAAATCTTGTTACATTTGGAATGTGACCCTTTGGTAAATGATTTGATGATTTTTGGACTAGAAGTTTTTGATGTAGGACATCCTCTATTTTGTTTTAGGTTTTAGCATAATCAAATTTTTCAGAAAGAACTAAGCAAGTTCAGACGGATGATCAATATTTTTAGGAAAAGGTACAATCTATTAAAAATGGAAAGTTGCATGATTTTAATATTGATTAAGAATGTGTTTTAAGATTGGGGGAAAGATTATTTGTGACTTGTGATTCCCAATTGGGGAAATATTTTTTGACTTAAGCTCATTGTTCTCTATTTTCCATTCATCCAGGTAACACTTTGATGTATAGAGACCTTAGGGAGTATTACTGGTGGGATAAAATGAAAAGAGATATTACTGAATTTATCATGAAGTGTTTGAATTGTCACCAAGTTATAGAATAATAATAGTTACCAAAGTGGATCCTTCAACCTTTTTCAGTGTTGTAGTGAAAATGAGAGAATATATCAACAGATTTCATGGTAAGATCTCTAAAGACATCTCAAGGTAATAATTCAATTTGGATTATCATTGATTAATTAAAAAAATCTTCACATTTCCTTCCCATTTTAGATACAATGTATTTAGATCAAATTTATAGAATATATCTAAAGGATATATTCAGGTTATATGGAGTGCCTCCCTCCATTGGACCATGATCTCTGGTTCGCATCTATTTTTTAGATAGGACTTTAGAAGTCATTGGGTGCTGAAATAAATTTCAAAACATCTTTTCATTCTCAATCCAATAGAAATTATAAGTAGATTATTTAGACCTTAGAATATATTATTCATTATTTCTCAATAGATTATAAGGGAAGTTGTGATCTACATATTTATTTGGTTGAGTTTTCTTATAATAATAGTTTCTATTCTAGTATACAGATGACACCATTTGAAGTATTATATGGAAAGCGGTGTTAGGAAATTAAATTTAGGGATAATATAGGACAAAGAAATTTTATGGGACTACAGTTTTTATAGAAAATTATAAATAAAGTTCGGTTGATTTAGCAACACATGAGGACATCTTGGAGTAGGTAGAAAATTTATGTGGATAACCAGAGGAAAGATCTTTCTTTCAAGGTAGGTAATCATGCCTTCCACAAAGTTTCTCTATTGAAAAGTGTGATGAATTCTTCTAAAAAGGGGAAGTAGAGTCCATGATTTATTGGACCATGCTAAATCCTATATAAATTTAGATCATTTTCCTATTGAGTAGATTTACCTCTGATTTTATCTCAGGTGCACAACATATTTCATGATTCAATGTTAAGTAAATATGTTCCATATTTATCTCATGTTTTGAGTCAAGAAGTAGTTTAGATAGATTAGAATATTTATTATGAGGAATATCTAGTTTATATTATTGTATATAAAAAAAAGTGTTGCGGAATAAGGTGATTCACCATGTTAAAGTTTTATAGAAAAATCATATGGTTGAAGAGGCAACATGAAAATCTAAAAATGCTATGAGGGAAAGGTATCCCTACTTGTTTAATAAGTGAATAAATTTAGGAGGACACAATTTATAAAATGGGGAAGGATTTAAAAACCTAGGTAATGATATAATAAATAATTTTCATATTTATTAATATGAATTAGATAGTTATATTAGTTATAAAAATATTAAGTAATTTTTAATCAAAAAGGAAAATATTTTAATTAAACACTTTCCTTATAATATTTTATTTAAAAGATTAATTTATAAATTTTATAATTTTAATTTGATAAAATTAATATAATTTTTTAAATCATCAAATCAAAATTTACTTTCGGTGAAATTTAGGGATTTTTCGGAAAATATTGATTTTTTAATGAATACTGAAAAATATCGATTAAAAAAAGACATTTATTTTTAATAAATTAAGTAATTTAAATTTATAAATATGTTTTGAATATGGTTTTATGTAACCTAAGTACTATTTATTTATATTTATTTCAATTAATTACTTTTTAATTAACTTTATATTGTTTTTTAATATAAGTTTGTTTTTGGGTTTAAAGATGGGTTTTTCTAAAAACTATTTTAAAATGCATAATATTTCACCTTTTTTAATTAATTAAAATAATACCTAATGATGAATGTTTTAAATTAAATATATATAATATATATCATAAAATATTATTTTAGTTTCATACAATTATTATTATTATTCATAGAGTTAATATATAATAATATTTTTTCTAAAAAAATATGCTTCTTAAAAACCCGGTGTCCTGTAGCGACTGCAGGATTAATATTAAATTAATTTTGGCCAATTATGAGAATTTAATTTGAAAAAATTGATTCCATATTTTTAATTAACATAATTTATAAGATATAATAATTCTAAATTAATTTTTTACCAAAGTGATTAGTGAAAATAATTAAAATTAATCACAATGATTAAGTTAAAAAGGAGAATTACCGAGTGACTAAACATTAATCTTAAGCGGTAAAATGACCTAGAAACTTATAAATAACCCATTTTATGGACATATTTATACCTTATACCTTATATTATAGAGTTTTGTGAATTATTGGATCTATTTGACATGTCAAAAACATGGATGGAATTCCCTCTTTCAAGAATTTACACGTTTTCCACTCACCTTCCTTATAAACGACCCCAACTCTCCTACTCTATTTAGTCCTCTAAATCCATTTGTATCAGTAAATACCTACCCAAATAAATTATAAAATTATCTATTATAATATTATAATCCTTGCATTTGGCATAAATCCAACCAAGGAAATCCTTTGGTGAAAACCAAAAGGAGTTACCTGAAGAAGAGGTAACGTTCATCAACATTCATTTTTGTTTTGTTTCTTTATCCAACCCCTTCAATTATATTTATACCATGATTATATAATTACCTAATTATACTAAATATATTTATATGTTGTTATGTTAAGGGTATAACCTATACTCTCACACAGTTCTATCAAATGGGTTATGAAATCATCATTCGTGTAGACGGAGGACTACTGCCCGATGAAACGATGTCGTTTGTTTTTCCATTACCACCTCTCATGGATGGACATAATGATGGAAATAATATTTATATATTATATTTATTATATTTATATAATTTATATACCTATTTATTTATTATATCAATTACACCATTTTTAAATTTCATACCGTAGGGGATATGATAACATCACTCGTGTGTGCGGAGGACTATCACCACACAAAGCGATGTGAAGCATTTTTCACTAACGTGTTACATGAAAGGTAATAATGGTGAATATAATAGATATATATGATATAAATGAAATAATTATGATATTAATTAAATAATTATCTATCTATAAATATAATATATAATTTTCTTCTAACCTTTCCACTCTTTGAAAAAGTGATAACGTCTTTTGTGGACGTGGGGACTACTGCCTCCTCGAAGCGATGTAATTCTTCTTTTTTCATCACCACATCAAAAGAATTATATATATAAGTATATATAGTTAAATAATATATTATTTATGATATATTTTTCAGTATATAAATATAATTGTTACTTACCTTCTTTCCATAATTATCATTAAAAAATGGAAATGTTACTCATGTGTACGTATGACACACCATCTTCATGTTCATAACGTTGGTTCATTTTTAATAACCATAATTAATAATTTATTTTAATTGAAAAATTTATGTATAAATATTATAATTATTTATTATTATTCTGGACATATTTAAATAATTAATTCTTTGAACTTAGTTGACCTACCGAAGTCAGTTTTGACACACAGGCTGAATATGTTCAAAACATCCAACTTAAACATAATTGATTAAGTAATTTAATATAACTTGATAATAATAGAATAAAAGTAATAATAAACTTTAAAAAGGATCTAAATAAATTAAATAGTTAATGTAAGTTTATTACTTATGAATATAAATACACACATGACAAGTCAGACTCAAGGTAAGGGAATTTGTCTCAATTTTTTTTCATTGAGGTAATTCTTGATATTATGCACCTTTATTATTTTATAAGGTGTATATACAGAACCTTTGAAATTTTATATAATGGATTTATCTATTTCCATTATATTTATCATTTGGATTAATGTTTTATGGGTTTTACAATTCAAGTGTTTCCCAAGCGATAAGGGATTTTCCCTTAAAGAAATCCTCTTTTAATGTTTTTCCAACAAAATCTATTTCTCTTCCTTGTACAAGTTTTAAAAAAGATTTTATTAATGATTTTATTTGGAAATGAAATATTTATAAATTATATTTTTGTATCTTTTTAATTTATTTAAATATTTTTCAAAAGAAATCATTTTACAGGTCTTGTACGGAATGTTTTGACAAACGATAAAAAGGGATGTTTTATTCCTAACATACATGACAACAATAACTTTTCCACCACTATAACCATTAATTTATTTCTAGATTAATTTGAAATATTTCATGTTTTTTAAATAAAAACCCTTTCATTTTTTGGGGTATTTTCATATTGAAAATGGTTTTTAAAAATAAAAGGGTAATATGGTATTGAAAATGGTATTTTTAAATAAAAGGGTATTTTAATATCCAAAATTAATTTTCCTATGAGTTTAAAAGAATTTTTATAAAATTTATGATGAAAAATTACATGAATAAAGTTTATTTATTCATTATGTGGTACTTGATCATAATACATGAGAAATGGGTGTGCCCATATAGCGTCGGGTAAGCCCGTTACAACTTAACATGGGTTGGCCCAGATAGCATTATGTATGCTCATTACGGATTAACTTGGGGTGGCCTCGATAGCATTAGGTAAGACTGTAACAGATTAAATGATGGGTTCACCTAGATAGCACTCTAATTAATTGGGTAATGAAAATATTTAAAGTTATTCGTACAATTATTCCAATTAAAAGGGTTTTATGTATATGTGGCTCTAATCCACCAAAAGAAATTTCAATTTCTTGTTATGGGTTTTAATGATTTTCATTGAGCAAAAAGGTGTGTGTGTTTTTCATGTGAAATTTTTTTATTTAATATTCTAAATAACTTTGAAGATAAAGGTAAATGTTATATGAGTTTTCATGATTTCACATGACTAAAAATTTTTCTTCTTTATGTATCCCTTACTGAGTGCTTTTTTCAAATCCCATATTTTTAAATGTTTTTCACTGGATTTAAGGATGGGTAAGGGAATGGAAGATGTCAAGTTTAAAATATGGAATATTTTCCATAACATTAATCATGCTTTATTTTTAAAAGTTTTATATTACATGAAAAATGGATCCTAATAGGAAGGGTCCACTTAGTATTATATGGTTTTTTAATGTATGTGTTATGGACTAATTTTCTAAAAATCTAAAACTAAAAATACCCTCAAAGTGAAAGAAAGTAATTTCTTGACTAAAACTCAAGATTATGTAATCTTTAATGTTAGGGCCTTATATTTACCCAAGGCCACAAGCATTACCCCCTTTAATGCCTTTTACCTCTGCCTAAAAACCCCAAAGGGTTTAAGTGGGATGATGCCTTTCTGAATTAGTTTTACAAAAAAATTACCTAATATTATTAAAAAAAAAATTATTTAAAAATGTACATAAAAAACTCTTGATGTAGTCTTAACATCTAGAATAAATAAAGATATTTGTTATCTATATTTTCATTTCCTTGACTTATAAATTTTTTATCTTCATGAATCTTATTTATATTGGAGTTGGTGTCCTAAAACCACATTCTTTATACTTTAGATTACATGTATATTCATAGATATGAATATTAATAAATAACTTATCACATATTGATCATTATTCTGAAAAAAATTAATATTATAATGTCCTAAAGTATCTGTCACATTGAAAATTCCATAAATAGTTCTCATATATAATGAGAACCTTGATATGAAATGATGATATTATTAAACTTAAACTATGTTCATATGATATAATCTGATGGGAAATAGATGGTGTAGACTATCAGTTGTGAGTAATATTAAGTGTATGTGACTGAATCTCATGAAGTTCACACTTAGTAATCTCAAAGATACCATATTATGAGGACAATATAGTGTCTTATGCCCGTGTGGGTGTGAAAATAGGAGTTTTTGAGTTTGGTGGTCTGGTTGTTTGGAGACATGGGAATCAAAATCAAATTCCAAGGGTTGGAATGCCTCCATATTATGTTTTTAGATATGGTATGGGGCTAGATAATCCTTAAGAGAGGCTAGGTGGCTGTTGTAGCCCAAACTATAACAGAACCACTTATCATCCAATGGCCTCCACTATCTCACTAATGTGATTGATAGTGGTAAGATTTAAAATTATTCCCCTCCCCAAAATTTTATAATGGGGAATCCCCCTTCTCCATTCCTTATGTGAACGATTAGGGAGATGATCCCCCATTCTTTCCCTTAATTTACCCTTATTTGGGGAGTGATTCTTGGGCATTTTCCAGTGATTTATAGTATGTGTTTGCCTCTATTGGTTCGTGCTGATCTCTTTCTCCATTATTCCCTAATTTTGGTTTTTTATTTAGGTAGTTGATTTTAATTCAACTCAAGAAAGGTGGAATTGGTCTTTTCTCATGGTTCTTCCATTCAGCCTAGCTAAGGTACATCCAGAGATGATTACCAGGTGTCATCATTATTTATTTAACCCAAGGTTCATCGTTGTATGAATTTTTCAAGATTTTCCATTGGAATTGAATTAATTTTACAATTTATTTAGCCTTTTTTGTTGGGGTTTTCACTCAATATAGTATAGATTATGTGAGATGGGACATTAGGGTGTCATTGGATGTGGTTTTGGTGTGGTGATGATGTTCTATTAGAAACTGGGAATTATGCCTTTTGGTTAAAATATATTAATTAATTATTAATGGTTAAAATTAACTATATTTGATGCCTCGGTGTGGAGTAGGTTCCCATGAGCATGGGAGGTGACTAGAAGATCCATGGAAAGTTTGGTTGAGGCTAGACAATGAGTTTTTGAGTGGTGTAAAAATGGACAGGGATTTAAAATGAGGTAAGTGGGTCCAATACCTTCCCTATGGATTTATGCTTTCGATTATGTAGCATGAATTTTATGGGATCACCAATTAAGAAATTCCATTTTTGTTAAATAGTCATTTAACTTAAATTGAATATTAAGTTAAATTAAAATGTTTTAACAAACCGAATCCCTTAGATAAGAAAACCAAAGTGCCCAGGACATGATGGTCTTAGTGCACTAGCATGATGCCTCAATCACTGATGTCTAAGGCATTGGCCATTAAAATGTTGTGGCTTCCAAATCCCTGAGGGGAGTGATCGAGTTTGATGAGGCTTAGTAGCCCTATTGCAGAGAATGTGACCACCACTCTATATAGGAGTGTTGTGACTTGATATGATCGAACCAAGAGAGCTAGGTGGGACCTTTGAGATACTTGGAGGCTGCCAGATGTCTTGAGAGGTGAAGCCAAACCTAATGTGATTTATTGTCCCATGCATAGGGGATTGAGATGCCTCCAACATTGTGATGAGTGTGGACTTAAAAGACCTTGAATGGGTTGACCTTATAATTCCCCTTATGTTTTATCAATATGTTGGGATATCGAGAAAAGAAAAGGATGATTAATCCTCTCCCACCTGATATGATTAGTCCAAGGTTGATAGGCCATGGAAGAATTGGAATGGTAAAGTGAGAATACTTACCTAGTTTGACCATGAACATTAGGATGGACCATGTTCCATCTCTGTAGACAATGCCTATATAACACACCCTTGTGGGGTCTTGAGGTCATGAGACACTTCTGATACTATTGGGATACTTAGTGCCCCCGAGTGATAGGTGATGGCATGAGAGACTAGACTGAGAGTGAGGACTCTAAGTGGAGTGCCTCTATTTTTTTGACCGTAGGGACCCCAATGGGTTCCTAGTGATAGATCGACCCCGAGTAGGTGCATGTGAGATGGGTAGTAGAAATTTTTGGTGTTTCATGGGACCCGATTCATTTGGAAAGCCAATGAGGCTATGATGATGTATGATTATGGGCATAGATAGTTGCAGGTGTCACCTTAGAACCATAATTATATTGTGATCTAGGAAGGATATGGTAGCTAAGGAAGATCAGGTGTGCAACTGACCCCTTATTTATTTTTACTTACTCATTCTTGATGCCTCGAGATGATAGATTCCATGGGCATATGTTTTCTTTTATAGGACATTTTTCTTGGCTTGGTGATGGATACATTACCCTCAGTGCTTAATAGTTCCATGGGGAAAAGTATATTACCCCAGTTGGATGAGATTTCATGCCACAAGGATGGGTATATTACCCCGGGTAGGCCTATGCTCTCTAGATGATCTGAAGATGAGTATATTCTCCCCAGATGTAATTTCACTCAAGATGGTTGATTTATGCCACAAGAATGGGTATATTACCCCTTGTAGGATAAGACCATATGTCGTAGGTATGGGTATATTACCAATAGAAATATTGTGCTATACGAATCCCCCAGGATTAACTGGGGACCAACTAGAGGGCCTTTTTGGTAGTCATAATCATTGAAATGTGCTCATGGAGACCTCAACACCAGTCGGAGTAGGTATAGTTAATCAGGTTCGCAGACCTGAGGATCAATGATGGTTATTGATATGGACCAAGTTTTTTTTGTATTCACTTAGGGTGATGGTGATACCATTGAGGCGCGATCATCATGGTGTGCTCAAAGACATTCCAACATCAGGCCAGAGAAGGTATTATTATTGGTTTATTTATTTTTTATGTTCTTCCACTTATTAATTAATTATGATTGAAAATTTCATAGGTACATATCACAACATTTATTATTATATATGGGTATGTGTTGGTGGTTTCCTACTAAGTTTTTTACTCACACCCTATAGAAACTACCATTACACAAGGTTATATGATCATCTCTCACATGGTTATTTCAGGAATAAGTATTACTAAGGCTTGGGATCAGGTTTAGCATGGTTAAGAGGGAAAAATCATATATGATTAAGAGATCAAGATGAGGTATGGATCAAAGTGGTGATAAAGCCTCAAGTCATTTTTTATTTTATTTATGTTTTATCTTGATCAACCAAGTAGGAAATCTTTCTGTATTTTATATTTCTAAGAATGATCATTCGAGGTGTATGTTGCATCTCATTTTTTATAGAATGAATTTTATTTTATTACTTTCGTTGCTCAGTTTATTTAAATTATGTGTGATACATGGTTATTTACACATCTATTATTCAGTATAATATAGGGAGTATAGAATCCTCACGATATCTCCTAAGACCCTCACTACTAGTCGGAAACCTTTGGCATTCGAGGAGGTACGCCTAATGTCACATGGACAACTAGGTCAGGGAACCAGTTGATTGTCCTTTAACCCTAGATGTTAAAAATTTTCATTAGAGATTGTTTTATTTTTGTCTTACTATTTTTTGATTTTTTATATTGGAAATATAGGAACATGTCAAGGCTTGTGATAAAAACTGAACCTGTGCATCATGAACACCTTTCTTGGTGGAATTATAGGTTACTATGGGTGTGGGATTTATGTTCTTGTCTTGTAATGTTAGGTATATTTTTTATTTTTACCTTGTGTGAGATTTATGATTTTTTGGTTATTATATTTTTGACTCTTGACCTATTAGAAAGGGACAAGTTTTGATTTGTATCTTATCCCGTAGAGGTATGGGGCATCTCATGCATCGTGATTAGGAATATATGATTCACATGATATGTAGGGGCCTATTTTTGTGATTTTTGTATCACTAATGACTAAGGATCTACTGTTTAAAGTGTTATAAATTACTCATATGATGTTTTCATGTATAAGTAATTTATAACATTCTACTCAATGGGGCCCACTTGTATATATATTTTACTTTGATGGCAAGTCTTAAAGATCCTATAGTGAGATGAATGATGGTGAAAAAGGTGTTATGATCCCTTTATTAGGGGATGGGTGGAGACCCTGAGGGGCTAGTTAAGGAATTAAATATCTTAGATACAAACCCCTTGGGAGTGAGTATTGTCTAGGTTCGATTACATAATGTTCCAATAACAACATATATGGTGTTTTACCATATATATTGGAATTATATTCTACTTAAAAAAGCTAGTGTTCATGGTTTTCCTTGGTATAGATAATCTAGGATGATGTTGTTCATCATAAAAATGATGGAAAATGAGTTTTAGCTTTCAAGGAAGCAGTCTCGTTGGTGGATACTTGGTGAGAGTAGGGCCTGGTGGGTTGATGGTTTGGAATGTGATGCTGGTTAAACATATGAGAGAACTATGGGTGGGTGGTTGGGTATGTAGATGGCATGATTTTTTGAGATGGGTGTGTGGATGACACTTCATGAGCTATGAAATTGGGTGAGTTTCCCTGGTATGGACACTGGTGAGTTTGGGATTATTGGTTAAGTGGGTAGAATTAGTGACATTGGAATGTGAATTAGGTTTATGATTGAGTTGATTCATAGTAGTGTTTGAGGGTAACCTATTATGGTGATTATCCCTGGTTAGTAAGTACCATGAGTTTGGAAAGTATGGGCACATTTTAGCTTTCAAAATTAATGAACAAGAGATTAATTGATTTTATAGAAATGGATTGGTTATTCCATGGGGTTTTTATATGATTAAAACCTAGAGTATTAGTTTTGGGTTATAAGGGACATAAAGTGTTGTGGTTTTGAGATGGTATTCGAAGGGAAGGACCATTTGGGAGACTAGCCCTATCTGATTTGAATACGCTTCTGAGCGCAGTGGGTGTATAAATTCTTTTGACTTCGGAAAAACACCAAATAGTGTATAATTATATGGTTAGCCTAGACATGCATGGAATATCTGGTCCTTGTATGGGAGCATCTGTGATGATCTTAGCATGACCATTTGACATGCCTTGGAGCGTGGTCAACCCAGTTCGATGACATAAAACTCACAGAGTTGTGAGTTTGGTTTTGTTGATTAGTTACAGAAGAGGCATGTGACCCTTAAGTTTTGATTTGATGAAGGTAGTGTATTTTGGTAAGCATGGTTCCAATTAAAACATGTATTAGTGAGAAACCCTGTGTGAGATGAGGGTCAGAGAGTTTTGATGTGGCACTTACAGGAATGATGGCCTAGGGCTCAAGGAAGGATTTGAAATTTCCCTTTATGGTAAAGGAGACATTGGAAATGGATCGAGTGTGGAGACATAGTCAATCTATGACCAGTTAAAGGAAAGTGTTACCTAGGATGATGTGAGAATGGATCGAGAGGAGTAACATATGTTTTTAATGATGGATCATGTTGATATTTCACTCGAGGAGCGGTATAAGTGAAGTTATATGCCGGGGAGGTGCACCACCATCCATTTGAGCGTGAAACCCTCATTATGATTTAGGGGAAGGTGACAATTGATGTTTTGATTCTACTTGGGTATGAATGGGTTTGGAAATTTTCATTCATCAAATTTGAGGATATATCAGTAATAGTCCATGGTTTTTGGGTTTTGATCAAGTGGAGTGACAAAAAATACACTCCCATGGTGGGGAACATCCTGTTGGTTGTGGGTGATATGACCCTATGTGGCTAGGGTCATGGTTTTGGGAGACTGGTTTGTGAAAATATTTTTATGGAAATTGGATTTCAATAACCAGGTGAATGTTTGACATAAAAACTTCAATTTATTGGTGGATAAAGTTTAAGTTTGGGTGTTATAATTAGGATGGTTAATGAAAATTCAAATGTGTTTCAATTGGAGGTGTGTTGTGATTACCGTAGGGAATCATGATCATTTATCATAATTATAGAATAAATCATGAAATTACACTAGAATATGAGCATGGACTCTGGTGGACATATTTGGATTATCATGGGATGCATTTAGGTATAAAGTCATCAAGGTCAGGTTCTTCGAGGGACACATCGACGGGTGCAACTGAGTATTTTTTGGACGAGTCCACTAGAGGTGGGTCGACATACATTCTAATATGGAATTGGATGATGTGAGTTTAAAACTACATCAAGAATGTAATTTTTTTATATGATTGGTTTGTTTTAGTAATTAAAATGAGATTTTCGAGGTAAAGCCCATGTGTTCCTAGATTTTCATGGATGGTAGTTATGCATCCACCTTAGTCTTGTTTTGGAATCGAGAACCGATACTGGTGGGTGAATAATTTTTTCACTTTTGATCAAGTTTGATAGGGTGGAAATTACATAAGGTTAGTTTTTATAATGAAGTTCCTCTATTTTGATAGGCAATTCCAATAGTGGAAACACCATGGAATAGACATTGGTTGTTATGAGACAAGTCATATGGTGGTGAGCGCCATAGGACTAATGATGTATTTAGAGATGAATAAATCATATTTTGGGATGGATGTGATTGGGAAAACACCATCCAGGTTTTTCATAAATGGTTACAAGAGTTGGATCAAGTTTTGGTGGTTGGAGAACCTTGAATGGAGGTTTTACCCTAAATGTGCTTTGGGTGTTCAAGAATAGAACACAGACTTTTGAGAATGAATTAATTATTAAAGGATTTATATATGTATAATTCAATGATCGCCAGAACTTCTCTAGGATGAGTAGTGTTATGGTGGGGAGTTTTTAGTGCCCTGTTCCCATGTGCATGTGAAAATTATCGAGGAAATTTAATGTTTTTGATTTTTTGGTAAGGCCTTTTTGAGAATCAGGATTTAGAATCAAATTTTGAGTGTTAGAACACCTAAAAGAGATGTTTTCAGAATTTTTATAGGGATTATGAGGTGTACTAGGGGCTTGAAGGATCCTTGGGAAAGGTTGGGTGTATGTTTTATCCAAAAATACAGCAGAACAATTGGCTGGATGGTGGTGTCAGTAGATGCTACTGCCTATTTCCATCAGCCGGCCAACAATCTCCACCAATTGGAAACTAATATTTAAAGATTTTATAATTACAATTATCCCCCCAAAATTTTATAATGGTTATCCATACCCTTTATACACTTCTTACATGCAGGATCAGGGAGTTGAGCCCCCCTTTTCCATTATTTCCCCCTTCTTTAGGGTGTGGTTCTTTGGTGTTTTCTAGAAATTTAAGGTATGTGTTCACCTCTATTGTTTCCCTATACCATCCTTCTTTATTATTCCCTAATTTTGGTTTTTGGGTTTTGTTATTTGATTTAAATTCCATTGGATCATGGTGTAATTGGATGTTTCTTAGGGGGATTCCATTCATCCTAGATTAGGGGCATCCTAAGATGAAGTCTGGGTCCCTCTGTTCTTTATTTCATCAAAGGTGCATCACTATATGACTTTCCAGGGGATTCCTTTTGAATTAAATTAATTTTCTAATTGATATGGTGTTTTTTGGTGTTTTTCTCGATGTAGGACCAGGTATATGAGACGTTCCCTTGGGTGATGTTGGGCGTGCTTTTGGTGAAACGATGACATTTGGTGAGAAATTGTGAATTATTCTTTATTGGTTAAAATGGATTAATAAATTATAAATAGTTATAATTCATTATGTATAAATATTATTGTATAATATATGCCCATGAGTACAGGTAGTGAATAAAGGTGGCAAGGTGAGTTCGGGTGAGACCAGAAAATGAGTTATTGGGTAGTGTAAAAATGGAAAGGGTGTCAAAATGAGGTAGGTGGTTCTGGTACCATCACTATGGATTTATGCTTTTGATTATGTGGAATTCATTGTGTGGGCTCCCCAATTAGGAAATTACCTTTTTTTATATGATTATTTAATTTAAATTGAATGTTAAGTTAAATTAAAACGATTGAACAAATTGAATTCCTTAAACGAGCATACCAAAGTGTTTAGGTCATGATGGTGTTAGTGAACTAGTGTGGTTTTTGGAATGATTATGGATGAGGGATTAAAAATTTAAATTTTGTATTCTCTATACCCTTGAAGGGACTAACCAGGCTTGAGAAGACTTAGTGGCCCAAGTGTAGAATCTCATTACCACCTCTTGAGGGTGGAGTGTTGTGACTTGAGATGACTAGAACGAGAGGGACAAGTGGGACCTTTGAGATAACTGTCCGATTCTAGACCTCTTAAGAGGTGAGGCCGAATATAATGTGACTTTTTATCCTATTCATAGGGATTTTAGATACCTCTAAGTTGGATGTGAGTGTGGAATTAGATGACTTTGTCCAAGTAGAGCTTAGAAGGCCCCTTGTGTGCTTTTGAGCTATTGGATTGTCAAGACAAGGGTGGGAAGAGTAATCCTCTCCCATTAGATATGACCAGGACCAAGATGAAAAAACTTGGATGAGATGTAATGGTTTAGTGAGAAGGCCATCCAGGTATGACTATGAACATTGAGATGAGTCGTGTGTTATCTCTGTAGATTGTGCCAACATGGAACACCCTTGTGAGGCCTTGGGGTCATGAGACACTTTTTATACCATTGATAAGCATCATGTGACTAAGTGATGTGTGTTGAACCGAGCGACTAGACTAAGACTAAAGAATACAAGTGGGGAACCTTGATTTTTTGATAACAGGGATCCTAGTGGGTTCCCAGTAATAGACTAACCATGGGCATATGCGAGTGAGATGGGTAGTGGTGATTGAGGGTGTTTCATAGAACCCGAGTCATTTGGTAATCTAATGGGGTTTTAATGAGGTATGGATATGGGTGGTGATGATTGAGGGTTTTACCTTAGAACCCCAATTATGCTATGATCCTAGAAGGATATAGTGGTTGAAGCATATTTGGCACATAGCTGACCCATTGTTTCTTTTTTACTTTCTCATGATTGACACCCCATGATGATGGATGATTTGGGAATGTGTTTTATTTTACAATTCATTATGCTTGGGACAAGGATGGGTATATTACCCCCAATGCCTAACTATGCCACAATTATGGGTATATTACCCCAATTGACTGAGCACACATTCCCTGGGGATGGGTAAATGACCTCTGGTAGGACCATGCTCTCTAGATGATCTAGGGATGGGTGTATTTCCCCCAAATGGTATTGTGCCCGAGGTGGTTGATTTGTGCCATAGGGATAGAAATATTACCAAAAGTTGGCTGAGCCTAGGTTCCATAGGGATGGGTATATTACCTATGATAGGGATATGATCTACGGATCACCCAATATTACCTATGGATTGGATAGAGGGACTTGTTGGTCAACATAGTCATTACAACATGCTTAGAGACAGTCCAACACTGGATGAAGTAGGTATGGTCAATCAAGATTATGGACCTAAGGATTGAAAATGGTTATTGGGTGTGACCTAGGTTTTTTGTGTATACCCTTGAGGCGGTGGTGATATCATGGAGGCACGCTCATCATGACATTCTCATTGACATCATGGGATCAGCCTGAAGCAAGTATTATTACTGGTTTATTTGTTTTATTATGTTCTTCTATTTATTTATTGATTATGGTTGAGCATGTCACATATGTATATCATAGAATTTCCGGTTATGTATGAGTCTACATTGGTGTTTCCCTACTATGTTTTATAATCTCACCCTACTTGGGTCGCCATTACACATGGGTGACCAATTATATCTCACATGGTTATTATATATTTAGGTAGGGATGAGGCCTGTGATCAAGTCTAATATGGTTGAGTGGGTTAGATTAAGTGAGATCAGGAGATCGGGATGAGTTATGGCTCAAAGTGGTGGTAGAGCCCCCTATTATTTATTCTTTTATTCATTTTGTATCTTGATCATCCAGTTGGGTGATATTCCTTTATTTTATATTTCTGATCATGACCGTTCAAGTTATATGTTGAATCTCACTTGTTATAACATGCCTTATAATTTACTATTTCCAATGCTCAGTTTATTTATGTTATGCATGGTACCTGGTTATTTCCACTTCTATTTTTTTTACTTTGATACATGGGGTATAACCTCCCCATGGTACCAATAAATACCCCCACTGCTAGTCAGTAGAATCTAGAGTTAGAGGAGGCATGCCTAAGGTCACACGGTGAATCGGGATGGGGTGCCAGTCAAGTTTCCTATAACCCAAGATGTTATAGAAAGACCCACCAATATGGATTATATATTTTTACATGTCATTATATATTCTTGTCTAAAAATGTGTATAATGTTCCTTAGATGTTATGATTATTATTGATACATATCATGAGTCATGTACTTAGATATATTATCATAAATAATGATGACATATATTTATGGTGAAGTTGGATACATTGGGTACATCATGAGTGTTATATTATTAAAAAATTGGTCAAGGAGATATTTTTTTCCCTTCCAACTTTATGGCAGTTGATATCTCATCCCTCTGATTGTAATGGAATTATCACAATCAATTCCATGGGCATGGTGTATGAATGAGTTCATTTTAGAAAGTCAAATAAGGACATATCGAGCATATAGGTTGTTGACACGGGTATGCAACCTTCTCGATAATATGTCAAGACAAAGGGATCATATTACAATGTTAGTGTTCGTATTTGATTTCTAAAATTGTGGCATTAACTTCATTTTGACGGCCCAAAACCGACACTCTCAAGATAGGTGTAAAAAAAATCTTTATATACTGGATTTTATTCCAAAATAAGTGACCCAAAATATAAAAATTTAATATTACAACCATAATTATAAAATTAGAGTCACTAAATACTGATATTTTTTAGGTTCATAGATTTTGAGAATTAGGACTATTATTAAAAATCAAAACCTACATTTCTCCCATTTAAAGGCCTCTTATCAAACTCTCCAAAAGCTATATCTTCACCACAGAAAGATATACCTCACAACCATCATAATTGATCTTAGACATACCTAGCCCTATGTTTTTTTTAAACTTGGGGTGAGCATAAAAATTTTAACTAGTGTTTTTTAAAATTATAGTGATTTATTAAGCCATTGAGAAAATTGTGAAAGATATTCATTAAAGTATTCCTTTTCAAATAATAAAAGCATTAAACCTTTATAAAACATTTATTTAAACATGATATCACCTTATAACTCAAAACATGTTCATAAAAAAGGTTCATAAACTATATTAAAATAAGAAAATAGCAACTTTCCTGAAAGAGACATGATAAATATTGAAGTAAAAATTTCATTTCTTGAAAATAAAACCCTTTGAAATTAAAAATACCATTTATTTCTTTTTAAACATAAAACCTTTATCCATGAATGGATAAAAATTACCCTTTTTCTCAAAACCAACATCTTTTCAAATAATCCAAATATTTTCAATAAAACCTATTGCAAGCCTAAAAAATCATAATAGTATCTTGAGGAACTAAATTCATCATCATTCATAATGGAATCACCTAACTAGATAATTCAAACATTCTCTTAGGATTAACTTATATTAGTTAACCCTGTCACTTTATTATAGTAACATACTAGTTAAATCTGTCACTTTATATGCACAACATAATAGTTAACTCCGTCACTTCATTAGAGCAACTTAATAGTTAACTCCATCACTTCATTGGAGAAACTTAACAGTTAACTCTATCACTTTATAGGAGTAACTCAATAGTTAACTCCATTGCTTCATAGGAGAAACATAATATTTAACTTGGTCACTTCATAGGACCAACTCAATAGTTAACTCCATTACTTTATATGAGAAACTTAATGGTTAACTTTTTCACTTCATAGGAGAAACTTAATAGTTAACTCCATCACTTTATAGGAGGAACTAAATAGTTAACTTCAAAACATCATAGGAGAAACTTAATAGTTAACTCCATCACTTCATAAGAGAAAATTGATACTCAACTCTATCACTTCATAAAATAAACCTAATAGTTAACTCCATCCACATTACCCAATGCATTGGAGGGATTTAATGGACCCACTTGTCATATAATGGACATAGTCCTTTAAGGGTTTGGGTTCACTCCCCAATTCTCTCTTTCACTATGAATACACAAGAATCATATCTTAAATTCAAAATATATAATAGCATGCGATTTTCTTCATATTTTGAAATCAAAACATTTAATAACTTTTAATTTTCATCATGTATTTCATAACATCATCCATAAACAATAGAGTTTTAAAACCAATCCATGAAATCAAATCATCACAATAAAAGCATATAAATTTCTTATATAATACATAGAAAACATTATTTAAAAAATTCATAAGAATAAAATCATTGTAGAATAAACATTAGAATTTAATAAAAACTTAAAGAGTATTGTCACAAAATAATATTGGTTTTAAAGATAAAACACCATGGGTTTGTATTGAAAAATATTTCAAAAAAATATTTTAAAACTAACCCATAATGAAGGTTCTCACAAAGAAAATATGGTTTCCAGAAAAGAAAACATCGAGAAATATAATCCTTGAATAAAACAATAAGTTTGGAAATTAATAATACCCCCCTTACCTTTGAAAAGTTGAGTTAAAACTACTTAAACACTTAAAAACTTTTGTAAGAGGAGATTTCATTTAAAATATATCATGAACCAAAAAGATCATTGCTTTTGGAAATCATTTAAAAATAATTAGATAATTACTTGATATTTTTTAAACAAAATAATTAAAATAGTGATTAAAAAATGATTTCCCCTAACCTTAAGAACAGTAAAAGAGTTAAATATTCTTTTCTCAAAGAATAAATTTCTCCGAACGAACCCCTATGGATTTCTCATTTGATATTAATTTTTGACCACATACCCCGAAACCTCACCCTCCCCTTCTCATTGTATCTCTCACAACTACAACTAAGGCAAAAAGGGTATCTCTAGGGGTAAAATTAGCACTTTGATCTCTCTTGTCTGAAAGGAAGGCCCACTTTTATAGTCATTCTTAAATTATATAAGTGTATTTAAATATCAATAAATAATTTATGCATAAAATATTGATTGTGAAAAAATATATTTTTATATCCCATAGATCTTAAGTTAGATGATCTGATAAGATTTCTTCTAGAACGATGTTTATTAAAATAGAGAATCTTTCAACATCTATATTTCGTATTGCACTATGCTACACCATGCAAAACCTATCTTCAAATCTTTAATCACATTTTTTTTAAAATAGGTTTTAATTTTTTTACAAATGGGATAGGGTTGGAAGTATTTTTAAAAAGGGGTTTAGAGAAGTGTGAACGCCATTCACGCTTCTTGCCTCACCAAGAAGTGTGAACGGGGTTCACGCTTCCTTTGCAAATTTTCTGAAGGAAGAGTGAACACAGTTCACTCTTCCTGGAGAATATTTTTTATTATAAATATTACTAAATAAATATATATAAATATATATCTGATTAAATATTTAAATAAATATTAATATAAACTAATAAAAATTAGTCAAATACTAATTAATACTAATTAAATTTAAATAAATATTAATTATAAATTCATCAATATTTATAAAATATCAATGAAGATTAATTAAATATTTATAAATATTAAAAAATATTAATAAACATTAAATAAGTTTTCATAAATATTGATAATAAAAATAAATATTAATAAATATTGATTAAAAATTAAATAAATATTCCTAAATATTAATTAAATATTCCTAAATATTAATTAAATATTAATAAATATTAATGAATATAAAAAAATGTAAATAAATACTTATAAATATAAATAAATGGAAAAAATAGAAATAAAATATTAATTAATTATTCAAAAATATTAATTAAATCTGAATAAATATTCATAAATAATAAAAACATATTAATAAATACAAATAAATGTTAGAAAATCTTGATAAATATTAAATAAATATTCATAAATATTAATTAAATATTAATTAAATATTCACAATAAATTAATAAAATTTAATTAAACATTCATAAATAATAAAAAAAATTAATTAAATATCAATAAATTCTAATAAATATCAATAAATATTAATAAATATTAATGAATTTTAATTAAATATTCTTAAATACAAATAAAATACTAGAAAATATTAATAAATAATAATAAAACAATTTTAAATTTTTTAAATATTTATAAATTTTAATTAAACATCATTAAATATTAAAAAAATAAAAAATAAATATTAATAAATATTAATTAAATATTCATAAATTTTTATAAATATAAAGAAATATTACTAAATGTTAATAAATATTCATCAATATTAATATTTACTTAATATTTAATTAATATTTAATTAATATTTATTTTCTTAATAAAAGAGGATTTGACCCTCAACCTGTTAAAAAAATTATTAAAATTTATGAATATTTATTTTATATTTATTAATATTTAATTTATATTTATTAAGATTCATGAATATTTATTAATATTTACTTAATTTTTATTAATGTTTATTAAATTTTAATTAATATTTATAAATATTTATAAATGTTGAAAAATATATTTTTTGCTATTTATTAATATTTATTAGTATTTTTTTATATTTTTTGATTATTTAATTAATATGTATTAATAATTATTTATATTTATTTATATTTATTGATATTTATTGGTATTATGAGTATTTATGAATATTTAATAAATTTTTATTACTTTTCATAAATATTTAATTAACATCTATTAATATTTGATCAATATTTAATTATAATTTATGAATATTTATGTAATATTTATTTAGATTTTTTTAAATATTTACTAGTTTTTATTAATATTTTTTAGTATTTATGAATATTTATGAATATTTAATTAATATTTGTGAATAAATAATTAATATTTTATAATATTTTTATTACTATTTGTTTTTTTATTTATATTTATTAATATTTATTTACATTTGTTTTCATTCATTAATATTTATCAATATTTAGTAATATTTCTTAAATATTTAATCAATATTTATTAATATTTATTTTTATTAACAATATCTATTTAATATTAATTTATATTTTTTAATATTTATAAATATTTAATTAATATTTATTGATATTTTATAAATATAGATTAATTTTTAATTTATATTTAAATATTATTAATTTGTATTTAATTATTTTTATTAGTTTTTATTAATATTTATTTAAATATTTAGTTATATATCTATATATATATATATTTAATAATATTTATAATATAAAATATTCTAGATGAAGAGTGAACGACATTTAGTCTTCCTTCAAAAAACTCATATAGGAAGCGTGAACCCCGTTCAGGCTTCCTAGCGAGGGGAGAACTGTGATTGAGGTTCATGTTTCTCTAGAACATTTTTTAAAAATACTTCAAACCCTATACCTTTTGTAAAAAAAAATTAAAACACATTTTTAAAAAATTTCCTTCAATCACCGTATAGCCTGCATGTAACAACACTCAATATCATGAAAAAATATGGCTCGAATCCATCTTCTTATGATATATTCTAAATAATTATCAATGTAACTTTCAGGGAGGATCAATTTTCATTAACTAATGATATAAGTTCGAAAATGTTATTATGGCTTGCGGTTAGTGTTCATTAATGCGATTTATATAGTTTATTAAAGTATTATATCCCATATCTGCACTACACCCTACTCTCTCATCATTATATCTCCATAAAGATCCCTTCAAGTACATTTTATTTTGAAAATAAAAAATAATATTTTCAAATAACTTTCACTATATTTATTTGCAAGTATCAAGATGATACTCTCTCTCCATTGTTACAGGTTTCTCGTATAAGGGTAAACAACCCAGATCAAAGCCTATATAAGGGTATATATGTCTATGCATAAAGGTAATATGATTTGATGTAAGGATAAATCGGGCTTCATGTAAGGGTCATGTGGCTCTGCATAGGGGTATATCCTTCATGTAAGGGTCATGTAATGACTTAGGTTTTTGGAACCAGTCAAAATCCCCACCCGGTTTGAATTTTCAATTAGGGATTATGCTACTTTTTGATTCATTGATCAGAACTCAATTCTGAGAGTTCTGTTGGCCTTATTTGATGGTTTTGGGTTGGTTTAGAGGCTAGGAGAGTGCCTTGGGTGTTTAAAATGGTTTTGGGAGCTTTGGAGTCCCAAAGTCCTAGTTTTTGGAAAACAGGTGCAGGCGCACGGTTTAGGGAAACGTGTGAGTGGTGGCGCACAGCCGTGTGACCACCTCTATAGTATTGACAGAGGTTTTCCACACAATTCATGAATGGTATGGAAAACCATGCAGGGTGGCTGTATGGGTCTAGAGATCCTAGGTAGTGGATTCTGCATGGTTGATGCACGGTTTGGGAAATCGTGTGACCTGTACAGGTTTTTCTTTTTTTTTTCTTTTTTCCCTTTTTCTCTCCTCTCTCCCCCTTTCTTCCTTCTTGGTCTCCCACAGTAGGGAAGAGCTGCCCCTTTCTCCTCCTTCCATCAGATTGATCCTATCTCTCTGTCTGACCTCCATTCATCGATCCTTCGGAAGCTATAAGATCGCCTCAGTAAGGCTAACCCCACACATACCTCTTCTTCTTTGATCATTCATCTTACAGACCATTGTTTTCGTCTGATCCAATTTCAGGGTTTTAGATGGAAACTAAGATCTACATCGATCCGTTTCGAATTGGACTTAGATAATGGATGTGTCTACATCTACGAGTCTAAGGTTGGTGGTGCATGCCTTGTTTTGAGTTTTTGCGGACTTTTGGGTGGTGTGACCTATGGAACATTTTTGGGTATTTTGAGTGCAACCCTATTATACCTCTTACTTCATATCAAAATGACCCTGTGACCTGTGGGATGTCATTTGACATACCCAATACCTTTTTCACTTTATCAAGGCTGGATTAGATGCCGTTTCTCTATGGGGTATTTTGGTTGGGGTACCAAAATTGTATAAATTTAAATATTTTACTTTAAATTGATTTGTTTAATTTAATATATATTGGTTAAATGAATTAGAGGCATTCAAAACCTCTATATTTAAGTTTTGATGATTGTTTTAGTTAGGCAAGTCAATCGAAAAAATTGAATGTCTTGTTTAAAGTGTTCTATTTAAATTGAATATATGTAATTGATTGAATTTCATGAGATGGGACCCAATGGGTCATGATGGGCATGGAATGATATGTTATTAGGATGGCATGGCCATCGAGATTGGGTGTCAAGGACGTTGGCTGAGGCGGCGAGTCCGTCAGGTTGGGCAAGGCCTATGATACTTGGATGGAAAGGCCATCAAATTTGAGCGACATGGTCACAGGGGCATGAGGTGCTAGAGATTATGTGGCTTAGGTTCTTAATCGATGATTGTCACAAACTCGTGATGGCCAAAGCACTGATTGAGTCATACAAACATAGGTAGACTCCGTGATGAGATGGTTTTGACTGCTTGTGTGGGTAGAGCCCCCTGATAAATGTGACTTATGTATTTATGGTTTGGGGGTTCTTGTCATAGAAAGCCACATGGACGTTGAGGAGCCTTTGGTTGACAACTATGAGGTTATAGGGTTGGGGGATAAGGATCTCCATGCTTGAGGCCATGAACATGGATAATTTATTTGAGGACAAACATCGTTTATTTTTTAGATTTTGTGCCATGGGCCGATGTGAGCTTTTGAGCAGGGGTCCGTGAGACCTGGATACTATTTTTGGGAATGCCTTCGGGACGTCGGTACTTTGAGACATGAGGTGTCAGAAGGCATGTGGTGCTGGGCTATATGATTGAGTTATAACCTCAGGGTTCATGAGAACTTTGTGACTATAGGGGTACCTTTGTCCATGGGTGAAGGACTCTCTTACTTCTGATATTCCGAAATTGGCTGAATTAGGTGACACTCCCTGGTGACTGCTAAGCACCAGTGGAGGTTGTGTTTATTTATTTCATCATAATTTTTACTTTACTTATAGATCCATATCCTCTTAAACACATATACTAGGTATGCACCATTGGGTGGTATCCTACTAAGATTCATCTCACACCGTGCATGGGCCCTTTGGGGCATGTGTAGACTTTATGATTTTACATACAGGTAAAGTATTAGCCTCTGGAGCTGGATCATAGTACTATTTGGCATGGAGATTGGTATGAACCATGAGTTCATGCCTTGCTGGAGTTTTTATTTTGTTTAGTTTCCTTTTTAGTTTCAGCATGCTTATATATATATAGCTAGTGTGGTCTTCCATGGGTAGTACCTTGGATATTATATTGCATGACCTGATATGTGATGTTTCCTTGGTTTGTTTCTAGTGGGAACAAGTTATTTTCTAGCATGTTTTTCTATTTACTTTCCCCTACTATTTCTGTTCATTTATCACTTACGTTGTTTATTGATGTTGGATATGATTCCACTCTATGGGTGTAGTTCGAGTCTACTAAGTTATTTATTTTCACTTCATGTTATCTTATTATACTCAGACTAGTATCTAATCTATTCCCTGAGGGTATAGCTTCCCCACTATACCTATTTACACTCGTTACTAGTCGGAAGCCTTTGGAGTTCAGGGAGGTGCTTCTAAGGCCTGTGGCACCCGACCCGTTAGCACTGTTCAGGTGGATATTCGGGTTGGGGATTATTCAAGTGGTATCAAAGGTAGTTTCTCTTACTTATTTTCTTAGAATTACTATTTGGGGTAATGGTAGACTAAATATAGGTTGTTTTCAAAACTGGATTTTGAACTCGTGCTTGGGTGCATGCAACCCCATGTATGAGGGATGGATTGAGTTACCATGGGCGGGTTATGTTGTTTTTCTTTTTCTCTGATTACATTTTATATAATTTCCACCTTGGTGGATCACTTGTATTATGATTATTATTGGTTGTGATATGTGAATCTTGACCCAGTATGGTAAGGGAGAATTGGACCTTGGCCCGATAAGGCAACAATTGGTTGTTTGGATTTTGATAGGCTCATTTTTATAGTATTTCAATTTCATATATACATGTATGCTTTGTGAAGTGATAATACCATATAAGATATGTCAATTTACATGTGAAAATGGTGAAATGATTGATATAATTGATTATGTTTATGCAATTTGATATTCCATGCTTTAAATTTATGTAAAATTTCATGTGGCATGGGAATTTGGCATGGATCTTATAGGAGAATGAATGTATTATGGTCGAGGTGATTTTAATCACCAGGATTGGGTGACTCAGTCTTCAGACTGAGGAAATAGTGGTTATTAGGATGGGCATGGCCCAAGGATATTTTAATACTTGGATCTATCAAGGGAGGGTTAGAAGGCCATGAGGTTGGGATTCCATGAGGCATGGTTACGATAGGGGAGAGTGAGAGTAGTTGTTGTATGTTGCCTTGTTACTGCATTCCCAATCTACATTGAATATATTATATATATATGGGATGTCTCAACATTTTATGGTATTCAGTGGGTTCCTCCTAAACGACTTGATGGATCATTAAGTGGGTGATGGTACAGTGCCGCATGAGCACGATCAGGTTCAGACCCCTAAGGTGAAGGCAGAACGTGAGCCGCAAGAATAGGCTCAGAGACATGATTAGGTTCAGGATCTAGTGTAGGTAGGACAACCGCCATGCTTAATAATTTTTAGGACATGGCTCAATGAGCAGCTTCGGTCTAGCCTAGTATGTGTTTTGTAGGGAATCTACAGAGGTGCTTAAGGAGAAGATCCATTGATGGCATATCTAACGTGAGAGTTCCAGTTGTAGAACCCGCCACTTTTTTAAGGAGAGGGTGGTCCCTAGGAGACTAAGAACTAGATAGAGATAATTCAGAGGATCTTTGAGTAGCTGGAGATGCATCTAGGGTGGAGGGTCAAAATGGCGATGTATATGCTTAGAGGGATAGGTAAGCACTGGTGGGATGTGCAGGTTCTGGCTCTCAAACATGAGGGATTGGCCTGAAAGGACTTCAAGGATAGGTTATTCAAGCACTTTTTTTAGAGACGCTGAGGGTAGAGAGAGATTAGGATTTCTTGAGCCTTCAGTAGGGTGACATGTTCGTCATGGACTATGTAACTACTTTCACTGAGTCATCATGTTTTTCACTAGTTATAGTAAGCGATGACACCTCGAGGGTTAGGCGCTTTGAATATGGATTACGACATGTCATTCAGGTGTATGTAAACATATTTAGGCTGACCTCATTCATAGCGGTGGTGAATTAGGTTCTCATAGCTAAGGGATACCTGATGGACATGTCCTGTTTGGGTAGAGCAGTAGCTTTAGGTGATGGTTTAAATGGTAGGAAACGAGGCCAGGATGAGTTCCAGTAGGGAAGTCAGGCTAAGGAACTAGCTAAACCACCTCGTGTTAGCCCAGTGGTGGTTTTATTTTAGTGTGGGAAACTGAGGCATGTTCGAACTCAGTGTGAACGACCTCCAAAAGAGTGTCGGGCATATGTGAAGTTCAGTCATCTCTAGAGGTTCTATAGGTAGCCTTCTCAAATAGCCGGAAAATAGGGACCGAGGTACGCGCAAGCTTTAGAGATCATTTCAGGATCGGTACCAGGTGAGGGTATCCAATGTTCAGCTACATGCCAAGGAACTAGAAGAGATAGTGGGACCCAACTGTGGGGTCAGTGGCCGGTGACTGGTGTAGCACCGTATAGAGGCTAGGCTTCAGGCAGTCATGTGTCAGGCCAGGTGCACATCATTGAGCTTTTAGGGGCTGAGTAGGCTAGAAACCCGATGATGGTTAGAGGTACCCCATGAGCATGGATGTAGTTTTCTTTTTCTTTTCTTTATAATGGACTCTTAAGGCATGTTCTATTTGGAATGGCATGTTGAGCCATGTCTGTTTTGAGTGTACGAGGTGTAAAAGTTGTATATGGACTAACCAAATGATGGTCAGTGGGTTGGAACTGGTATGGTTGCGTTATTATATATATATATATATATATGAGGTTCTTAGAATCAAGATCATTGTTGGATGTGAGTTTTGAGGTGCCTTGGGAATTGGGGAATCCATGGGATACATGTTACTTGAGGTGCTGAGACATAAGGGCATACATGGGATGTGGGTTACTTAAGGTGACTTGGGAATTAGGGAATCGAGGATACATAGTTTTGATTGAGGTGTGAGGCATCAAGTTGTTCTGAGCATCGATGGGATGTGGGACCTCATTATTCCATGGGTTCCATGGGCTCGAGGCGGGAACCGATGTGGTATGGGATATGATTGGGTGTCAGAAGTGACATGGGAGCACCTGATGAGGTGTAGGGGTGAAGATTCATGACAGGAGGACCATGGGTCGGGAAAAAGGTCGATGGACCTTTGTATTCTTTGAGTTTTTGTCGGGTTGAGACTAAGCTAAGAAATTCCTAATGTGGGGATCCCCTTGAGGAATTTGTCCAGAACCCTTGAGTTCGGGGTAGTTCAAGTTGCTTTAGATGATATGGGTATGTATGGTACTATATCTATGTTTTTTATAGGTTAGGGAAAAGCTATGTTAAGGTGAGAAGATTGTAACGACCTGGGTTTTTGGAACTGGTCAAAATCCCCACCCTGTTTGAATTTTCAATTAGTGGTTATGCTACTTTTTGATTTATTGTTCTAAACTAAATTCCTAGAGTTCTTTTGGCCTTATTTGATGGTTTTGGGTTGGTTTAGAGTATAGGATAGTTCCTTGGGTGTTTGGAAGGTTTTCGGAAGCATCAGAGGCCCGAAGGCCTGATTTTTGGAAAACTGGTGCAGGCGCATGATTTTGAGAAACTGTGCGAGTGGTGGTGCATGGCCGTGCGACCAGCTATGTAGTTTTGACAAAAGTTTGTTGCATGGTTTTCACATGGTATGAAAAACCATTCGGAGTGGTCGTGTGGGTCTAGAGATCTTAGGCAGTGTCTTCTGCACGGTTGTAACACGGTTTGGGAAACTGTGCGGGTAAATCGTGCGGCCTGTACATGTTTCTTTCTTTAATTTTTCTTTATTTTATTTTTTCTCCTCTCTCCCTATTTTTTCCTTCTTGGTTGTGAATAGTAGGGGAGATCCATCCCTTTCTCCTCCTTCTATTGGATTGATCCCATCTCTTCGTCCGACCTCCATTCTTCAATCTGTCGGAAGCTATAGGATCGCCTCGGTAAGGCTAACCCTACACATACCTCTTCTTCTTTGATCCTTCATCTTATGGACCACTATTTCTGTCTGAGCCAATTTCAGAGTTTTAGACAGAAACTCAAATCTATATGGATTCTATTTGAATTTGAATTTGATATCAGATGTGACTAAGTCTACGAGTCTAAGGTAGGTAGTGAATACCTTGTTTTGAGTTTTTGTGGACTTTTGGTGGTTCAACCTATGGTGCATTTTTGGTTATTTTGAGCGAGACCCCATTATACCTCTTTCTTCATATCAAAATGACTGTGTGATCTATGGGATGCTATTGGACATGCCCAATACCTTTTTCACTTGAGCAAGGCTTGTTTAGGGGACGTTGCACTATGGGGTATTTTGGTCGGGGTTCCAAAATTGTCTAAATTGAATTTTTTGATTTAAAATGATTTGTTTAATTTAATATAGATTTGTTAAATTAATTGGAGGAATTAAAGACCACCATATTTAAGTTGTTATAATTGTTTGAGTTGCGTAATTCAATTGACTAAATTGAATTTCTTGTTTAAAGTGTGCTATTTAAATTGAATGTATGTAATTTCTTGAATTGCATGAGATGAGACCCAAGGGGTCATGACAGGCATGGAATGGGATGTTATTGGGATGGAATGGAAATTGGTATTGGGATTCAAGGACATTGACTAAGGTGGAGAGGCCGTCAGGTTGGGCAAGGCCCGTGATACTTGGATGGAAATGCCATTAGATTTGAGCAACATGGTTGCAAGGGAATGAGGTGCCAGTGATGAGGTGGATTAGGTTTTTACTTGGTGATTGTTGCTCACCCGTGATTGAAAAACCACCAATTCTATCTTGTGCACATAGGTATACTATGTGATGAGGTGGTTTTGACCACTCATGTGGGTAGAGGCCCCCTATAGTTTCGGCTTATGTATTTATGGTTTGGGGGTGCTTGTCGTAGAAAGGCACGTGAAAGGTGAGGAGAATTTGATCGATAGAGATGAGGCTATCAGGTTGAGGGCTGAGGTTCTCCCTACTTGAGGCCATGGGCCTGGATATTTATTTGAGGACATACATCGCTATTCCTCCAGATGTCATGCCATGGGCCGACATGAGCTTTCAAGTAGGGGTCTGTGAGACCGGGATACTATTGTTGGGCGTGCCTTCGAAATATCGATACTTTGAGACACGATATGTTAGGAGGAATGTGGTGTTGGGATATATGATTGAGGTGTAACCTGAGTGTTCACCAGGACTTTGTGACTATAGGGGTACCATGGTCCATGGGCCAAGGACTCTCTTGCTTCTGAGATTCCCGCATTGGTTGAAGTAGGTGACACTCTCTGGTGGATATTGAGAACCCATGGAGGTTATGTTTATTTATTTTATCATACTATTTAATTTAATTAGATATGAATATCCTCTTAAACACATATACTAGGTACGTACTATTGGGTGGTATCCTACTGAGATTCATCTCACACCCTGCACGGGCCCTTCGGGAGTTGTGTAGAATTTATGGTTTTACTTATAGGTAAAGGATCAGCCTAAGGAGAAAGATCGTAGTACTATTTGGCATGGAGATTAGTATGTACCTTGAGGTCATTCCTATATAGATTTTTTACTTTTGTTTATATTCATTTTTAGTTTCAGTATGCTTATATATATATAGCTACTATGGTCTACCATGGGCAGTACCTTGGATATTGTATTGTATAACCTAATATGAGATGTTTTCTTGGTTTGTTTTTAGTTGCTACAAGTGATTTGTTGGTATATTGTTCTATTTACTTTCCACCACTGTTTTTATTTATTTATCACTTCAACTATTTATTGATTTTGGATGTGCTTCTTCTCTGTGGGTCTGGTTCAGGTCTACTGAGTCATTTATTTCCACTATATGTTATCTTATTATGCTCAGACCAGAATACTATCTATTCCCAAAGGGTATATCCTCCCCACTATAATTGCTTATTCCCTCACTACTAGTCAGTAGCCTTTGGTGTTTGGGGAGCTATGCCTAAGGCCAGTGGAACCCAACCCATTAGCACTGTTCGAGTGGTTGTTCGGGTCGAGGATTCTACAAGTGGTATCAAAGGAAGTTATTTTTACCTCTTTTCTTGGTATTACTATTTGGGGTTATGGTAGAATAGAGATAGGTTGTTATTAGAATTGGATTTCTAACTCATGCTTGGGTGCATGCATCCCCATGTATGAGGGATGGATTGAGTTACCTTAGGTGGGTTATGTTGTTTTGATTTTTCTCAAATTACAATTTATATGATTTCCACCTTGGTGGATCACGTGGATTTTGAAGATTATTGGTTGTGATATGTAACCCTTGACCCAATGTGGTAAGGGATAATTGGAAATTGACCCAGTAAGGAAAGGCATTGTTGTTTGGATTTTGATAGGTACATTTTTGGGGTATTTCAATTTCGTATATGAATGTATGCTTTGTGAAGTGATAATACCATGCGAGATATGTCAATTTCCATGTGAAAAGGGTTAAATTCTTGATATAATTGCTTGTTTTTATGCAATATGATTTTACATGCTTTAAATTTATGTAAAATTTCATGTGGCATTGGAATTTTGCCTGGATCTTATAGGAGCATGAAAGTATTATGGTCGAGGTGATTTTGATCACTAGGATTGGGCAAGTCGGTCATCGGACTGAGGCAACGGTGGTTGTTAGGAAAGGCATGGCCTGAGGATATTGAGATACTTGGCTCTGTCAAGGGAGGTTAATGAGGCAATGAGACCGGGATTCCATAGGGCATGGTTGTGATAGAGGAGAGTGAGGCTAGTTATTTTACGCTACCTCTTTACTACTTTCACTATCTAATTTCAATATATTGTATATATATTGGATTTATGACCATTTTATGGTATTTAGTGGGTTCCTCCTAGATGGATATATGGATCATCAGTTGGGTGATGGTATAGTGCCATAGGAGCACGATCAGGTTCAGACCCCTGAGGTGCAGGCATATCATGAGTTGTAAGTACATGCTCAGTGATAGGATCAGGTTCAAGATCCAGTACAGGTAGGAAAGATACCAGAATTGATAGCATTCGAGCCATGGATAGATGATAATCCTCTATCTATCTTGTTATATGTTTTCAGGGGATCTACAGAGGTTCTCAGGGAGTAGATCCATTGATGGCGTATTTGACGTGGGATTTCCATTCACAGTACCTGCCACATTTTCAGGGTGAGGGTGGTCCACAGGCGGTTGAGAATTGGATAGAGAGAATGTAGATGATCTTTGAGCAGCTGAAGACACCTTAAGGTTGGAGGGTCAAGCTAGCGATGTATATGCTTAGAGGGACAGCTAAGTTCTGGTGGGATGTGCATGTTTAGTATTGTAGACATGAGAGACTGTCTGAGAAGGACTTTGAGGATAGCTTCTTCAAGCACTTTTTTCTGAAGATGCTGAGGGTGGAGAGAGATCAGGAGTTCTTGAGCCTTTAGTAGGGTGACATGTCCATCATGGAATATATAGCTACTTTCACTAAGTTATCATGCTTTGCACCAGGTATGGTAAGCGATGACACCTCGAGGGTGAGGTTCTTTGAAGATGGCTTAAGACATTCCATTCAGGTGCTGGTAAACATCTTTAGGTCGACCTCATTCTTATAGGCAATGAATTAGGAACTCATAGCTGAGGGAAACCTAACAAAAAGGTCCCGTTTGGGCTAGGCAGTGACTTAAGGTGATGGTTCAGATGGTAAGAAACGAGGTTAGGATGATTTCCAATAGCACAGTGAGTCCAAGGACCCTACTAGATCAACTTGTGGTATCTCAGTGGTGGTTTTATTTTAGTGTGGGAAACCGGGGCATCTACGGACTTAGTGTGAGTGGCCTCCAAAGTATTGTTGGACATGTGGTCTGGTCGAGCTTCTTGAGAGGTTCTGTAGGTAGCCTTCTCAAAAATCTAGCAGATAGGGACCAGGGTAAGATTAAGCTTTATAGATTGATTCAGGATCAGTACCAAGCGAGTTTATCTTAGGTTTATCTACACACTGAGGATGTGGCATAGATAGTGGGACCAAGCTGTGGGGTCAGTGGCTAGTGACTGGTGCAAAACTGTAGGGTGGCCAGGCATCAAGAATCCATGTGTCAGTCTAGGTTCATGCCGTGGAGCTGTAAGGGTTTGATAAGGATGGATAACTACAACGGTTAGAGGTACGTTGTGGGTAGGGATGTAGTTTTTTTTTTCTTGGGCATGGCCTATTGAGGAATGTCCTCTTTTTCATGGCCTATTGAGGCATTTCTATTTTGAGTGCATGAGGTGCACAGGTTGTATATGGACTAACCAAACACTGGTCAGTGGGTTGGCACCTATATGGTTGTGTTATTATATACATATATATATATATATATATATATATGAGGTTCTTAGCATTAGGAGCATCATTGGATGTGAGTTTTGAGGTGCCTTGGGTATCGGGGCATCCATGAGAAACAGGTTACTTGAGGTATTGAGGCATCAGGGTATCCATGGGATGTGGGTTACTTGTGGTGCCTTGGGCATCGGGGCATCAAGGATGCAGGGTTGTGATTGAGGTGCAAGGAATCATGTTGTTTTGAGCATATGTGGGATGCATGACCTTGTTGTTCCATGGGTACCATGGGTTCAAGGTGGGTACTGATGAAGTCTAGGATATGATTGGGTGTTGAAAGAGACACAAGATCACTTGATGACATGCAGAGGTGACAATGCATCATAGGAGGACCATGTGTCCAAAAATAGGTTGGTGGACCTTTGTATTATTTGAGGTTTGGTCGGGTTGAGACTGAGTTAGGAAATTCCTAAGGCAGGGATCCCCTTGAAAAATTTAGACAGAACCCTTGAGATCGGGGTAGTTTGAGTTATTTTATATGGTATGGGTATATCTGGTACCATCCCCGTGTTTTTTTATAGCTTGGGGATGAGCTATGTTATGATGGGAAGATTGTAACGACCCGAGTTTTCGGAACAGGTCAAAATCCCCACTCGATTTGAATTTTCAATTAGTGGCTATGATACTTTTTTGATTCATTGATTGGAACTAAATTATGGGGGTTTTTTGGACTTATTTTATGGTTTTGGGTTGGTTTATAGGCTAGTAGAGTACCTAGAGTTTTTGGAAGGGTTTTGGGAGTGTTAGAGGTCTAAAAGCATGGTTTTTGGAAAATAGGTGCAGACACACGGTTTAGGGAAATCATGCGAGTGGTGGCGCATGACCGTGCGACCACCTCTTTAGTTTTGACAGAGGGTTTCCACATGGTTTTTTCATGGTATAGAAAACTGTTTGGGGTGGTCATGTGATTCTGGAGATCCTAGGCAGTGGCTTCATTATGGTTTTCGCACGGTTTGGGAAATTGTGCGGGTAAACCATGAAGCCTATAGAGGATTCTTTTTTTTAATTTTTCTTTATTTTCTTTTTCTCTCCTATCTCACTCTTTCTTCCTACTTGGTTGTGCACAATAGGGGAGAGTTTCCCTTTTCTCCTCCTTCCATCAGATTGATCCTATCTCTCCATCCAACCTTCGTTCTTTGATCCGTCAGAATCTATAGGATCACCTTGGTAAGTCTAAACCCATGCATACCACTTCATCTTTAATCCTTCATCTTATGGACCGTTGTTTCCATCCAAGCCAATTTCAGGGTTTTGGATAGAAACTCAAATCTACATCAATCAGCTTTGAATTGAACTTTGATATCGGACGTGCCTGCTTCAACGAGTCTAAGGTAGGTGGTGCATACCTTATTTTGAGTTTTTGGGGTCTTTTGGGTGGCACGACCTAGGGAACATTTTTTGGTATTTTGAGAGAGACCTAGTTATATCTCTTGTTTATATCAAAATGACCATGTGACCTGTGGGATGTCATTCGACATGCCCAATACCTTTTTTTCTTGAGAAAGGTCGGGTTAGAGGTTATTGATCTACGAGGTATTTTGGTCGAGGGTTCCAAAATTGTATAAATTGATTTTTTTTTTGTTTTAAATTGATTTGTTAAATTTTATCTAGATTGGTTAAATAAATTAGAGGAATTCAAGACCTCCATATTTAAGTTGTGATGATTTTTTGAGTTTCACAATTCAATCGACTAAATTGAATTGATTGTTTAAAGTGTTCTATTTAAAATGAATGTATGTAATTGCTTGAATTTCATGAGATGGGACCCAAGGGGTTGTGATGGGTGTGGACCAAGATTTTATTGGGATGGAATGGAAATCAGGATTGGGTATCAAGGATGTCAGTTGAGGTGGAGAGGCCAGAAGGTTAGGCAAGGTCCATGATACTTGGATGAAAATGCCATTGAGTGGGTTGGTCACAGGGGCATGAGGTGCCAGAGATTATGTGGATTAGGTTATTACTTGGTGATTTCCACTCACCAGTGGTGGAAAAAGTGTTGATTGAGTCATGTGAACATAGGTATACTTCGTGATGAGGTGGTTTTGACCGCTTGTATGGGTACAGGCCCCTGATAGTTGCAGCTTGGGTATTTCTGGTTTAGGGGTGCTTGTCATAGAAAGCCATGTGGAAGGTGAGGAGCCTTCAGTTGATAGCGATGAGGATATTAGGTTGGGGGACAAAGATCTCCATGATTGAGACCATGGGCCTGGATATTTATTTCAGGATATACATCAATGTTCCTCTGGATTTCATGCCTTAGGCCGATTTGAGCTTTCGAGCAGGGGTCCATGAGACCGGGATACTATTGTTGGGCGTGCCTTCAGGATGTCGGTACTTTGAGACATGAGGTGTCAGGAGGCACTTGGTGCTGGGCTATATGATTGAGGTAAAACCTAAGGGTTCACTAGGACTTTGGGACTATAGGGGCACCTTGATCCCTGGTCCAAGGACTCTCTTGCTTCAGAGATTCTAGCATTGGCCGAAGTAGGTGACACTCCATGGTGGCTACTGAGCATGAGTGGAGGTTGTGTTTATTTATTTCATTTTACTATTTACTTTACTTAGAGATGCATATCTACTTAAACATGTATACTAGGTATGAAATATTGGGTGGTATCCTACTAAGATTCATCTCACACCCTACATGGTCCCTTCTGGATTCTTGTAGACTTTATGGTTTTACGTACATGTAAAGTATCAACATAAGGAGTTAGATCATAGTACTATTTGGCATGGATATTGAAATGGACCTTGAGGTCGTGCATAGATAGAGTTTTACTTTTGTTTATTTTTCTTTTCAGTTTCCTCATGCTTATATATATCTCTCTACTGTGGTATGCCATGGGAAGTACCTTGGATATTGTATTATATGGCCCGATATGAGATGTTTGCTTGGGTTTTTAGTGGTTACAAGTTATTTTCTAGCATTATTTTCTATTTAATTTCTACTACTGTTTCTATTTATTTATCACTTCCACTTTTTTTTGATATTTTATATTCTTCCACTTTGTGGGTCAGGTTAGAGTATGAAGATTCATTTATTTTCACTACATGATATCTTATTATGCTTGGACCAGTATCTTATCTATTCCCAAAGGGTATACACTCCCCACTATACTTTTTTACACCCTCGTTGCTAGCCGGAAGCCTTTGGTGTTTGGGAAGGTGCGCCTAAGGCCAGTGGCACCCGACTCGTTAGTACTGTTCAGGTAGTTGTTCAGGTCGAGGATGCTACAAGTGGTATCGAAGGTAGTTTATTTTACCAATTTTATTAGTTTTACTATTTGGGGTTATGGTAGACTAGAGATAGGTTTCTATTGGAACTGGATTTCAAACCCATGCTTGGGTTCCTACATCCCCATGTATGAGGGATGGATTGAGTTACCTTGGGTGGGTTATGTTGTTTTTATTTTTCTCATATTAAATTTTATATGATTTAAACCTTGGTGGATCACTTCTATTGTGATGATTATTGGTTGTGATATGTGACCCTTGACCCAGTGCGGTAAGGGAGAATTGGACCTTGTCCTGATAAGGCAAGGCGTTATCGTTTGGATTTTGATAGGCACATTTTTTGGGTATTTTAATTTCATATATGCACGTATGCTTTTTGAAGTGATAATACCATGTGATATATGTCAATTTTCATGTGAAAAGGGTGGAATTATTGATATAATTTCTTATTTTTATGGAATGTGATATTCCATGCTTTAAATTTATGTAAAATTTCATGTGGCGTGGGAAGTTTCTCTAGCTCTTATAGGATCATGAAAGTATTATGGTCGAGGTGATTTTGATCACCAGGATTAGGTGACTTGGTCATCATACTGAGGCAATGGTGGTAGTTAGGATGGGTGTGGCCTAAGGATATTGTGATACTTGGCTATATCAAGGCCAGGTAAGGAGGCCATGATGACATGACTCTATGGGGAATGGTTTCAATAGGGGAGAGTGATGGTAGTTATTGTACTCTGCCTCTTTACTGCTTTCCCTATCTATGTTGAATATATTGTATATATATATGGGATGTCTGACCATTTTATGGTATTCAGCAGGTTCCTCCTAGATGAATCAATGGAGAATCCGGTGGGTGAAATCACAATGCCACAGGAGAACGATCGGGTTCAGACCATTGAGGTGTAGGCATAGCATGAGCCGTATGTATAGGCTTAGGGACAGGATCAGGTTCAGGATCCGGTAAAGGTAGGATTGCTGCCAATATTGATAGCTTTCGAGCCATGGATCGACGAGTAGATTTGGTCTAGCCTGGTATGTGTTTTTTAGGGGATCGATAGAGGTGCTCAGGGAGAAGATCCATCAATGGAGTATCTGATGCAAGATTTCCAGTTATAACACTAGCTGCTTTTTTAGGGTGAGGGTGGTCCACAGGCAGCTGAGAACTGGATATAGAGCATAAAAATTATCTTTGAGTAGATGGAGACACCTCTAGGGTAGAGGGTCAAGCTGGCGACGTATATGCTTATAGGGCCAGCTAAGCACTGGTGGGATGTGTAGGTTTAGGATCGTAGACAAGAGGGAATGGCCATGAAGGACTTAGAGGACATACTCTTCAAGAACTTTTTTCCAAATATGCTGAGGGAAGAGAGAGTTCGGGAGTTCTTGAGACTTTAGTAGGGTGACATGTCTGTCATGGACTATGTTGATACATTCACCGAGTTGTCATGCTTTGCACCAGGTATGGTAAGTTATGAAACTATGAGGGTGAGGTGATTTGAAGATGGATTACGGCATGCCATTCAGGTGTTGGTAAATATATTTAGGCTGACCTTATTCTCATAGGTAGTGAATTAGGAACTCATAGCCAAGGGAAACCTGATGGATAGGTCCCGTTTGGGTTGGGTAGGGGCTTCAGGTGATGGTTCATATGGTAGGAAATGAGTTTAGGATAAGTTCTAGAAGTGCATTCAGGCTAAGGACCCATCTTTACCACCTCATGGTATCTCAACAATGGTTTTATTTCAGTGTAGTAAACTAGAGAATATCCAAACTTAGTGTAAGAAGCCTCCAAAGGAGTGCCAGGAATGTGGGCAGGTCGGTCATATCGAGAGGTTCTGCAAGCATCCTTCTTAGACAACAAGCATACAGGGAGTGTCGGAGGGCCCGAAGGCTGGGTTTTTGGAAAACAGGTGTAGGCGTAGGGTTTAGGGAAATTGTGGAAGTGGTGGTGCACGACCATGTGACCCCCTCTGCAGTTTTGAAATTTGATTTCCGCACAGTTTGTGCATGGTATAGAAAACAATTTTGGGTGGATGTGATGGTCTGGAGATCCTAGGTAGTGGACTCTGCATAGTTGCCGCACGGTTTGGGAAACTGTGTGACCAGTACAAGTTTATTTCTTTTTAATTTTTCTTTATTTTCCTTTTCTCTCATCTCCATCTTTATTCATTCTAAGTCGAACATAGTAGGGGAGAGCCACCCCTTTCTCCTCCTTCCATAATATTGATCTCTTCTATCTATCTGACCTCCATTCTTCAATCTTTCAGATGCTTTTGGATCACCTCTGTGAGGTTAATCCTACACATGCCGCTTCTTCTTTGATCCTTTGTCTTATAGACCGTTGTTTCCATATAAGACAATTTCAGGGTTTTAGATGGAAACTCAAATCTATGTCAATCCACTTTGAATTGGAATTTAATATCGAATGTGCCTACGTTTACAAGTCTAAGGTAGGTGGTTCATACCTTGTTTTGAGTTTTTAAGGACTTTTGAGTTGTGCAATTCAATCGACTAAATTTAATTTCTTGTTTAAAGTGTGCTATTTAAATTAAATGTATGTAATTACTTAAATTTCATGAGATAGGACCCAATGAGTCATGATGGGCATGGACCAAGATTTTATTGGGATGTCATGGGCATCAAGATTGGGAGTCAAGGACGTCGGCTGAGGTGTTGAGGCTGTCAGGTTGGGCAAGGCCCATGATACTTGGATGAAAAGGCCATCATATTTGAGAGACATGGTCGCATGGTCATGAGGTGTGAGAGATTATGTGTCTTAGGTTATTACTTGGTGATTGTCACTCACCCGTGATAGAAAAAGCACTGATTGAGTCATGTGCACACAAGTAGACTCTGTGATGAGGTGGTTTTTTCCACTCACGTGGGTTTAGTCCCCTGATAGTTGTGGCTTAAGTATTTATGGTTTGGGGTTGCATACCATAGAAAGACACATGGAAGGTGAGGAGCCTTCGGTTGATAGCGATGAGCCTATCGGTTTGGGGGATGAGGCTCTCCGTGCTTGAGGCCAGGGGCCTGGATATTTATTTTAGGACAAACATCATTATTCCTTCAGATGTCATGCCGTGGGCCGATGTGAGATTTCTAGCAGGGGTCCGTGAGACCGGGATACTATTATTGGGAAGGCCTTAGAGATGTTAGTACTTTGAGACAGGAGGTTTCACAAGGCACATGGTGATGGGCTATATGATTGAGGTGGAACCTGAGGGTTCACCAAGACTTTGTGACTATAGGGGTACCTTGGTCCATGGGCCAAGGACTCTCTTGCTTCTAAGATTCTGGCATTGGCCGAAGAAGGCGACACTCACTAATGGCTACTGAGCACCAGTGGAGGTTGTGTTTATTTATTACATCCTATTGTTTAATTTACTTAGAGATGAATATCCACTTAAACACATATTCTAGGTACACACCATTGGGTGTCATCCTACTGAGATTCATCTCACACCTTACACGGGCCGTTCGGGATATGTGTAGACTTTATGATTTTACATACAGGTAAAGGATCAGGCTCAAAATATGGATCATAGTACTATTTGGCATAGAGATTGGAATGGACCTTGAGGTTTTGACTAGATAGAGTTTTACTTTTATTTAGTTTAGTTTTTAGTTTCAACATGTTTATATATATAACTACTATGATCTGCCATGGGCAGTACCATGGACAATGTGTTGTATGACCTGATATGAGATGTTTGATTGGTTTGATTTTAGTGGCTACAAGTGATTTGTTGTCAATTTGTTATGTTTAGTTTCCGCTGGTGTTTTTTTATATTTATCGCTTCTGCTATTTATTGATATTGGATGCGCTTCTACTTTGTGGGTCTGGTTCGAGTCTGCTGAGTCATTTATTTCCACTACATGTTATCTTATTATAATCAGACCAGTATCTTATCTATTCCCGGAGGTTATAGCCTCCCCAATATACTTTTTTACACCCATGTTTCTTGTTGGCCGCCTTTGGTGTTCGGGGAGATGCGCCTAAGGCCGGTGGTACCCAGCCCGTTAGCATTGTTCGGGTGGCTGTTCGGGACGGGGATGCTACACCTGTATATGAAGGCTTATGAATTTCTCTTTTACTTAAGTTATATGCAGATAGAATGGATTAAAATAAAAACTAGGATCCTAATAAAATCTTATCTACAATGAATTCAATAAAGGATAACTATCTAATGACACTTGAACTCTTCACCACACATAATTTTTTTTGAAGCTTTTAAAATATTAAACAGTTTCATGAATGAACTTACATGCTAACACAGATGATCATGATAATATTTATTCCAAACTTTTTATTTGTCTCTATACATAAATTATTATATAGCATGAAAATTTCACAGGGAATGAGTCAAAACTAGAAACTATCCCAGTGCATGCGAACCGATAGACGCTATTTCATAAATTCTACTTATGTCACATTATACACTATGATTTTTCTTTAACATTGATTAAAACCCATATTTGGACACTGCATGTAGTCCATAACATGTAGGATATTGAATTAGTTATATATATATATATATATATCCATTTCTACTAAGCCATGCTCTCATGACTTTCAACCACCCTCACAACCTATGATCTCCAAGTAGTTCTGTACCAAAAAATAAAATTCACCAATCCTCATATTGTTTCAATCACCAAAGTAAATGTGATCGCAAGAGGAGTGATGATATTGTGAGTTGCAGGTCAAAAATGGAGTGAAAAATATGTAGTAGATCAAGGAATATAAAGGAGATGATGACACCATTTCATTTGAATGAGTGCGCACATTTTTTAAGGATGAATAATACCTCTGGTAACCGGTCCTGCATCAGTTTCATGCTCAAACTTGAAGTCCCTTATATTCTTTGATGTGGGTTTATAAGGCATCAAAGTTCCTTGTCTACCGATGCTCACTCTTGGAATCTCATGCTAACCCATATGAAATATTATAAGAATCATATGTCCCCTTGCATGTTGTGCACTTCATTCCTAGCCCATTCATGCCCACTAGCTCACCTATAACCATTCCTCCCTAACAAACCTATACGGCCAACCCTTATCCCTAAGTGATTATTGGTTTTCCACCATGTGGCTGGTATGATCTCCTCATAATGTTAGTTTGGTTCACTAGTAAAAATATTCCCTTTAACAATGTACAAAAAGGCTTTTAAACATACTAAAAAAGAAATTTTATCCTCAATGCTATTAAAGGGGGTTCCCCTTTATCAGTGCTAAAAAAGAACAGATATAGGGGGGACTTTATCAGAACTAAAAAAACTAATAAAGACCCCCTTTTATTAGTGATTTCAATAGAGTTGATGAAGGGGTTCCTTCATCAGTGCTATTGAAAGTGCTGATAAAGGGGATCCTTTATTAGCTTTTAAAATAGTGCCAATAGAGACCCTAACTATTACAGTGTTCTATTTGTATAATAGCACACTGCAATAAACTATAACCTATACATAAAGTATATAATTTAAATGAAATAAAATTTACATCATGAATATAAAAAAACACTACTATATACATTTCAAATAATGTTTTTTATAATTAAATTTATAATTACAATAAAAAACATATAAAAAACATTAATGTTTCATCATCTTTGGCACTCGTGATCCCCTCTCAAAAAATTACTCCCACGGTATCAGTTGCCGAAAAATAACCTAAACCCAAGAAAAATAATCCACTTATAAAATAAAACAAGACTTATGTCAGTAATATTATAAAGAAATAAATTAAACATTAATATGAAAGAATTCATTAATAAAATTTCAACTTTAAATAAAAATAAACTTGGAGTTATAATGGTCACACTATGAATCCTAAAGAGATGCGGTTGATTCCAACATGTCACAAATGAGTTATGGATCATTTTCCTAAAGTACCAAAACAATCTGAATCTTTTTGCTCGGTTTTGAATATGTTAATTTTTATTTTCAATGAAATTAATGTCAATTTTAAATAGAGACACAATTGGAGTTATACCTATCACACCACGTGTGGGATTAATGTGTTGATGATTCCTATATGTCAAAAATTACTTATGGACCATTTTCCCAAAGTATCAAAACAATCTGAATGTGTTTTCTTGGTTTTCAATATGTCACTTGAATTTTTCACTAGAATGTCATTTCAAATAGGAAACATGAACTTTGAATCATACTGGTCACATCATGTGTCGGTTTGACCTAAGAATACTTCCTACACATCAAAAATTACTTATGAATCATTATTCTAAATTATCAAGACAACTGGAGTGAATTTTCTTTGTTTTCAATGAGTGACGTGTTTTGAACTGAAATATCGATTTTAAACTAATAGTGGACCCTTTGAGTCATAATAGTCACATCGTGCATAGGATTGAGGTTTGGGTGATTCCTATACATAAAAAATTACTCATGTAATGTTTTATTAAAGTATCAAAATAATAAAAATTTGTTTTATCAATTTTTAGTATGTCACTTGTTCTTTTTGCTAAAATTAATGTCAATTTAAAATAAAATGGCACACTTGGAGTCATATCAGTAAAACCGTGAATATTATTTTAGTTTAGTTGATTTATATATGTCACAAACAAATCATGGATAATTTTACTAAATTATCAAAATAATATGAATGTTTTTTCTTTATTTTCAGCATGTTACTTATTATTTTTCCTAAAATTAACGTCAATTTTAAATAAAAAGACACACTTGGAGTAATACTTTTCACAACATGTGTTATATTTATGTTTTTTTGATTCCTACACACTAAAAATGACTCATGTATCATTTTCTTAAAGTATCAAAACAATATGAATGAATTTGCTCAGTTTTTAGAATCTCACTTGTTCTTTTTACTAAAATTAATGTCAATTTTAAATAAAAAGACACACTTAGAGTCATACTGGTCACACCATGCATCATATTTAGGTTTGGGTGATTCCTAAATGTTAAAAATAAGTTATAGATGATTTTCCTAAAGTATAGAAATATTCTGAATATGTTTTCTTAGTTTTCAGTATGTCACTTGTTCTTTTTACTAAAATTAATGTCAATTTTAAATAAAACGACACACTTAGAGTTATACCAGTCACACCATGCATAAGATTGAGGTTGAGTTTATTCCTAAACATTATAAATTACTTATGAATAAGTTTCATAAATTATTGAAACAATACAGACGTGTTTTCTCAATTTTTATTATGTTACTTATTCTTTTTACGAAAATTAAGGTCAATTTTAAATAAATTGACACACTTGAAATTATACCAGTCACATCGTGTATAAGATTGAGTTGTAGTTGACTCTTATATATAATAAAAGACTTATGGATTGTTTACCTAAAGTATAAAAACAATATGAATCCATTTTCTTAGTTTTCATTATGTCACTTGTGTTTTTTAATAAAATGTCATTTGAAACTAGAAATATTCACTTTGAGTCATACTGATTGCATTGGGTGTCATTTTGATGTGAGAAAACTTAGTACATGTCAAAAATTACTTATTAATAATTTGCCTAAATTATCAAGATGGCTCGAGCATGTTTTCTTGGTTTTCAGTGAGTGAATTTTTTTGAACTAAAATGTTAGTTTTAAATTGATAATAGACACTTTGAGTATATCAGTTGGCTTTTTTACTAAAATTAATTTCAATTTTAAATAAAAAGATGCAATTTGTATAATACTGGTCACACCGTGCATAGGAGTGAGGTGTTACGGATTCATACACATTCCAAATGACTTATATATAATTTTCTTAAAGTATCAAAATAATTTGAATTCGTTTTCTTGGTTTTGAGTAAGTCACTTTTCATTTTTACTAAAATGTCATTTTAAACTAGAAACACACACTTTGAGTTATACTAGTCAAATCGTGCATTGTTTTGACATGAGAATGATTCCTACATTTAAAAAAATACTTATGAATCATTTTCAAAAATTATTAAGACAATCCAAGAAAATTTTCTTAGTTTTAGTGAGTAATACTTTTTGAACAAAAATATCAATTTTAAACTGACAATAGGCACTTTGAGTCATATCAGACTCATCATTTATATAATTTAGGTGAGGATAATTCCTAGACATAAAAAATGACTTTTGGATCATTTTTATAAAGTTTCAAATCAATATGAATTCTTTTCTTGGTTTTGAGTATGTTAGTTGTCTTTTTTACTAAAATTAATGTTAATTTTAAATAAAAAGACACACTTGGAGTCATACTAATCACACTGTGAATTGGATTAAGGCTTAACTGATTATTAAACATATAAAATGACTTATGGATCATTTTTTTAAAGTAACAAAACAATATAAATGTGTTTTCTTGGTTTTCAGTACATCACCTGCCTTTTTTACTGTAATGTAATTTTAAACTGGAAGCACACACTTTGAGTCATATCAATCACATCATGAATCGGTTTGATTTAGAATGATTCCTAAATGTAAAAAATATGTTATTCATTATTTCCTAAATTATTAAGAGAATTTGAGTGTTTTTTCTCAGTTTTTAGTGAGTGACACTTTTTGAACTAGAATGTCAATTTTAAAATGATAACGGAAACTTTGAGTCATACCAGGCTCATTGTGTATCATATTGAGGTCTAGGTGATTCCTACGCATCAAAAATTACTTATGGATCATTGTATTAAAGTATCAAAACAATCCAAATGTTTTTTTATCAATTTTGAGTATGTGATTTGTCTTTTTTTGATAAAATTAATGTCAATTTTAAATAAAAAGACACATGTTGAGTCATATCAGCCACACCATTCATCATATGGAGGAGAGTCTAATTACTTCAAGTTTTAAATGACATATATATCGTTTTTATAAATTATAAAAATAATCAAAATGCATTTCTTTGGTTTTGAGTATTTTAGTTTTCTTTTTTACAAAAATAAATGTCAATTTTAAATAAAAAGATTCACCTAGAGTCATACCGGTCACACCGTATGTTTGATTTAGGTTCTTCTTATTCCTATGAATCTCAAATGACTTCTAGGTCATTGTCTTCAAGTATCAAAACAATCTTAAATTCCAATGTTACCACATGTTTTATTTTATTTATTTCTCTAACTGCCAATACAATATATTGAGTGAATTTTATTAGCTAAAAAAAATTCCATTACTCTTTTAGTTTTCAACAATGAGAAATGTTTTTTAGATAGGAACAACAAATCAATATTCAGTGTTGGTTGCTTGATAAAGAAAAATGATGGAAATCATAGTAACATTGGCATAAAGGAACATGTTATCTCTTTTGTGTCTTATTACAAATAATTGAAAGAAAAATATGACTTCCCAAAAGATATGTGAAAAAAACTAAATAAGTATTTTATAAAAATGATAAGGAAAATAACTTACAAATAGTAGATAAAATGATGACAAAATTAATTAAATAATCAGTAGTAATTCACATTTTTATGATGTTTGTATACATTCTTAACCCATTTCCTTGTTTTCATTATCTCAGTTGCAGTATTGATGTCCAATCTCTCACAGGCATGACCATCTTTGAACAAACCACCCCAACTCGAAAAAAAGAATCCACATGTATAAGAAAACTATTATTATTTTAGTAATACTAAAAATAAATAAATAAAACATAAATATGAAACAATCCCTTACTTCTATGAAAGTCACATATTCATACTATTTTTATACATTTTTCCATCAGGTATGCTACCCATTTGTTTCTAAGAAAATATATATTATCTTGTAAATACGAGTATTTTTAGGAGTTATAGTAGAATTGGAAAAATATAAATACACAAATTATTAATAATTTTATTAAATTATATAGTAATTATCTTCAAAAATACCTCTTCGAAGATGCTAGTTTGTTGGTGGAATATGATATCTATCATAAATTTACAAACATGATAACCATAATATTTTCTATTTTTTTGTTTCAGATACTGTAGAAACATTAATAGAAATAAGTAATTTTTTATATGAATTTGTATAGTGAAATCTTATTATATATACCTCGATACTTTTCCAATTATAGAACTTGTCAGGATCCTTGTGTTTAATGCATGTACTCATGCCATGAATTTCATAATATTTAAATAATTCCCTATCATAATAGAATTATCATTAAAATGTAATATAAATTATATAAATTCACATTTAGTTCTAAAACATTGGATGTAGTTTATTAAAAAATAAAAAACGCCATCATGTGTGGTTGGTTTGTTGGGTATCTATGTAGTGAATCCAAGAAATAAATCATTAGAGTGTCTAAATTGACTACAATGAGCATCAAATGTTTCCTAAAAACAAAAAAAGGAATAAGTAATGAAAGAAATGAAAATATATTTTAGATGACTAAATTGTATATTTTTACTACTTCATCATTGGTATTAAGAAGATTCTATCATTCATAAGTTTTATTTCAAAAAATTTAGCTATTTTATCACTATTTCATTCATTTTTATTGAATATATTTATTTTTTTATGTAGAATTGACATGAGGACTAATGATTCCAAATTTATGTTCATGGGTTAATCTCTTCAATTGGTATTGATATATACACCTACAAAAAATATTAAATGTATTTAGTCATAATTAACATAGTATATGATCTTTTTGAAAAACAAATCATGAAAACATACCTAATATATACATGTACAATTGAGCCTCCTAACCATTCATAGTTTAGGATTTCATTTACATTCTCAAGAGAAATGTAGTTTGTAATGTCATCTTCATACATTTTTTGTTCAAAATCAAGTATGTGATTACTACCATTTTGTAACTTTATATCTGCATAAAACTTCAATGTTAATAAATGTGAATATTTAATGGGAAAGATAAAGGTACTTTAAGAATATCTTTTCAATTAGTCGGTTTATCATTTAGATGGTTTTTTAGTTGACCATTCATTTCACCCCTTCCCTTTGTTCGTCTGTAATATCATTCATCGGTTCCAACATCTTTTCATTATTTTTTAAAGGTTTGTGAAAAATAAATTGGAAATTAACACCTCCTTGTCGATATGTGTTTTTAAAAGATCTAATAGCCATGCAATGAATGTTCCAATAGCTTGGTTGACCGTTTGAATATCTTCAACATCAGGTGGAACTGGTAGCTCAGTGTTTATCTCATGAGATAATCTAATCACCACTCTCACATGACTTGTTGGAATTGGTCTGTTGTACAGATGGTTGTCTCAGATATTAAACACCATATCCCTTACTACAAGGTGATGGGTGGGTGTAGATAGATATAAATCAAAGTAATTTTCACCCTATAGAATATCAGTATAGTAAAGGTATCAGTGTATTTATGATTCACATTTCATAGAAACAATTATTATAATATTTATTACCTCTAAAAAGACATATCTTTTAAGGGAATGGATCACCTCAAAGCTGGTGGGGGTGGGGTGGGATCATCACTCAATGGTTGTTCTTAAGTTTTTTCTTATCTTTTCTTTCCCCCATAAAATTTTATTGAAACTTAGTATACCAATGAAATTTTTCTTTGAGGTTATCTAATATTTCTTTCATCTCTTCCATTTTTTTATCTTTATCCTTTGTTTTTTTTCTAAAAATATGTTCAGGGTGTCACCCCAAAACCATCACCTCTAACGCGGCCATACTGTCCTAGCCTCTTCAAGGCCTCCGATAGTAGGTGTTCATCTGATACAGGTGTTGATGATTCCTATGACTATGTTAGATAGAAAATATAGGAAAATAAGTAATCATTGTTATATAATATTGATTTAAATCAAAAAAAATTATTATGTCATACTTCCACATGTTTCCCATACTTTTTGTGTGTTTTCATCTATTAGTATCTCATATTCATCAATACACATATAAACAAAGGAATATAATTATGTTATTGATTCATGTCACATAAAAGTATTATGGTAGATTTAAAATTCACACCAATTTTTTAATTGAAGCATACCCCATCCTTGCTTTACGGTAGGGGTATGTTGGTTTTGCTACCCATTCCATATTTTCAGCACTCAGTTGTTGTTTAATAAATAAAAAATTCTCAATCAAAGTGATAAATACACATATTTTCAAACAATGTATTACCAGCCACAATGTACCTGGAAAGAAATATTCATATGATGACCAGTAAACACATCCCATGCTTCTTGGATTACCAGGTATGTATACATAAACGGTGGGTGCCGGTTTATTTTTCCTTTAATATATTTAAGATGAAATATCATTAGAATTGTGTGAAATCCTCTATGAATCCTACCTGTAAGAATTAATATATATTTCTCAAGGTATTCATCTACTATAAATGAAATCTATAAGATAGGATGAAGAGTAAGTCAATGTTTCATTATTTTATTTTTTATTAAAAAAAGAAATGATATGATAATGTTATTGTAATCTCTTCCCACATCAGTTCTTTAAGTGTAGGAACAACGTGGTTCCATGAATCTACATCAATCAGAATGCATTTCTGAGTGATGATTCCAATGTAACTACTAAACATAGCCTTGTTTGGGTTAACATGTTGGCCCCTCGCATTCCATCCGACCTTGAATTTGATGACTTTTCTTTTCACCTTATTGGTTTTTTTCTAACACCATCAAACTACAATGATATTATTTTTTATACATCATCAATCCTTCATCACCCAACATTTCCCTATATTCAACATCATAAATATTTTTTTCCTCTGGATCGATAGCATCGACATGTGAAGAAGGTCATTTTACCTCTACACTGGGAGCAACAACAGGTTGAAAAACCTGTTGTTCCTCAGGATTGGGAGCACCAGTATGTGAAAACGGTAATTGTTCCTTTTCACTAGGAGCAATAATAGGTTGAGAGACCCATTTTACCACAGTATTGTGAGAACTAGTATGTGAAGAAGGTCATTGTTCCTCTGCACTGGGTGTAGTATCAGGTTGAGAGACCTATTATTCCTTAGGATTGGTTACACCAACACGTGTATAAGTCATTATCTGTAGAAATGGTTTATCATTTAATTTAGATTACATAAATGTAGTATAAAATAGATAATAACATGAGGTAACTCAATTTATATTACAAAAAAATATTACCTAATTATTAAACACTCTTTTTTTAAGTCTAAATGGATTTGACCCCTCTATCGAGTATGAAAATCCCTTCATTGTGGTCACCTATGATATAAAAACCTCATCTACATTGGGATCACTATGAAATGATTTCATCCTCACAATGAAATGTTCATCCTAAGTTTAATTTTTATATGACCATTCAGTGGTTTTGGTCAATAAACTAACAATGCAACACTTTTGGTTTGTGGGATCTGGTACATAAAACACTTATATTGCCTTTGATTCCATTATAAATGGTTTATCTTTGTTACATTCCTTATTGAAATCTACTTTCACGAATCCCAATTCATCTATTTTAAAATTACTCCTATTATCAACCCATATTCATTGAAAAAACGACACTTGGAATGTTGTATAATACAACTCCCATATTTTTTTGATGATGAAAAAGTATGAAATATTCACATAAATTGGATTTTTTTCCTTAGTACAAGAACCATGCATCACTTTAGATATAAGTGTAACTCCACTATTTCTTATGATATTACCTTCATCATGTTAATTTGTATATAATGTATAACCATTAATTACAATAACATTGTAAGACAATACATACACACTTGGTTCTCTGGATATCCATAAAAGTTGTTCTGAAATTGAATCCATATTCTCATCTAACTCCTTAAAAATATGGTCATGAAACCATCCTATAAATTGTTTATTATTTTTATTTGATATCCATATTTCATCATTTTATGGATTCAAATTCCTAATATTTTCTTTTTGGGTTTCAACATATGGGGAAACCTCTAAATTGTTATGAAAATCATAAAGATGGACCTACTCCTGATTTGTAATATTGATTATGACAACATCTCTTCTAGAAATTCCTTCACCCACAAGCTTTCCAGTGTTATTAGATTTCGATAGACCATTGATTTCCACACCAGATAGGTAGTCGGTATAGAATTCAATGGCTTCCTCAACAATATATCACTCTATAATAGAACCATCAAGTCAAATTCAATTTTTGACATACCCTTTCAAAATATTCATATACCTTTCAATGGGGTATATAAATCTATAGTGCATAGAACCAAATAGTCAAATATCTCTTACCAAATGAACCATCATATCAAAGAGTGCTGGTGTGAAGAACATTTCAAATTCACATAATATGATGGAAATTTCCTTTTCCATAGTCAGAAATTTCGCCAGGTCTATAACTTTGCTGCATATAGCTTTGAAAAAAATATATCTTGGTTAATGTATGATGTACATTCTTGGGTAAAATGGAATGTAAAACTACATGAATTAGATCTTGCATCAAAACATGATAGTCATGTAATTTCAAACCCTTTAACTTTAAATTAGTCATTGACACAATATTATTGATATGTGATGAATACCCCTGTAAACCTTTATGTCATTCAAGAAGTTTCAAAACTGATATCTCTCCTACCTATAAATAGTGCAAGCAACTGGAGAAAGAAAAGTTCATTTTTCACCCTTCACTAGCACTAACTCTTCTCATATTCCCATGTCAACCATATCCAATCTAACCTTAATTCCATATTTTTTTCTAGGTGCATTTAGTAATGTGTCGATTACATTATCACATACATTTTTTTCAATATGCCTAACATCAAGAAAATGTCTGACATACAGATAGTTCCAGTATGGTAATTCAAAAAAACTGATCACTTTTTCCAACCAATTTTCATAAGGTTTTTCAAAAAATGGGTTAACAAAATCAGTGTTCACATATTTTAATTTCTCAGGTAGTTGATCACCTATTAGTGTAGACAGTGTTGTACATTCTTTTGAACATTCATCAAATGATGTCATCTAGATCGGTACTTATGTCATTAGGGTAGAAATATATGATGTCTTAGAAACACAGTATTCGATAAATGTTTCAGCATAATGGATCCAAATAAACATCAATATCATTACTCGATTTTTTTGGCCCTAATATAAGCATAGATAACATGATGTTTTTTTTTCATGCATAACCATGGTGGAAAGTTATAATTTACCAACATAACTAGTCATATATTGTGAGTGATGATTTTAAAATGCAAAGGATTCACTCCATCTGTAGATAATGTAAGACGAATGTTTCTTTGATCATTTCCAAATTCATGATACTCATGATCAATTCTCTTCCACTAAGGAGAGTCTGTCGGGTGATGTGGTTTCCCATATTTCTTTCTTGTATCTTCATGCCACATCAATTTCATTATAGTATCTTCACTTCTATATAGGCTCCTAAAACTTGGAATGATTGGAAAGTACCATACAAATTTCATAGGAATCAATTAATCTTTCTTGTATTGAGAAACATTGTACATTGGGAATTATTTAAGTGATTTATGGTCCTTGTGAAATAGTATATAGTCATTTGGGATAAAATGTATTCTTTCAGAGATCATACCCATCAAATGTAACATTAATTTAGTATAGTATGTTCGGCTAAGGAGATCATTTTCTTCTGGGATCATATCATTTAATAGAGCAAGTAGTTCTGGAAAATTGGCATCACTCCATCTATTGCCTACTTTCAAATTATACAGCTTCATTATGGTTGAAAATGCTGTATATTTAGTGAAACCAGCATACAATGACATCTTTGAACAAATCTTTAACTTTTAAAACAATTTTAGACAATCAAAAAGTTCATTTTCAACTGTCATTGTCATTATCATTATCTGAATACGATCTTCATCATCATTCACACTTGTAATCACATCCTCGATACGGTATTCTTCATTGTCCACACTTGTAATCATATCAGATAATCTATAATATGCAGTGTTGTACCAGTCACTAGAAATATTCGCTTTTTCCTAATGTCTATTCCAACATTTATAACTTAGATCAATTCTATGATAGATCAAGTGTTCTTTCAACTCCTCTTGACTAATTAGTCTTGAATTACAATAGCATAAACACGAACAAATGATTTGATAAGGGTCATATACATGATCTTTTGAAAACTTGATGAACTCTTTCACCCCATCTTCATACCCTTTTTTCATACAATTGGAATCCATCCATTCTCTATTCATATCCATCCTATTTGATTTGGTTATATTGTAATTTTACAAAATAAATACACAAAGGTGTTCAATTGAAGATGGATCTTAGGAATTTCTTGATAAAAAATGGAAAGATTAAAAAATGGTTTATCATCCCGCATGATAAAAAAACTTATTGAAGAAAATTTATAAATATAATGGAGGAGATTTCACTTTTAAAAACTATTTTTCACTTCATATTTTTAATGATCAAAACCTTTTTTGTATGATTATAAATGAAGTATAAAATAAAATTTACATTATAAAAAACCAATGAAATACGACTATTAAATGTAATAATGGGGAAAAAATAAAAGATAAATTATCTAATTTTTTTTTCATAATATAAAATACGGCTATTGAATATAATAATGGTTTCAAAAATAAAAAAAGAAAATATTATATTATATTTTTTAAAATATTTTCAACACTGATGTTGAATTTATGAAAGTATAAAAATATTAAACTATTGATAAATTGAAAAAAAATTACACGTATAAAATTATAAATTAAAAATGTATATATATTTATATTTTTGTATAAAATTATAGACCTATATATAAGTATAAAATTATATATAATTTATAAAAGAATATATATTTTTAAAAAATATACATAATTTATAAATAAATAAAAATTTATAAAACTATATAAAAGTACATATATGTTATAAAAGCATACATAATTTATATAAGTATATAGTTTTAAAATTTTATAAAATTATAAAATTATAATATATAAAAATAAAATTTATGAAATTATAAAAGTATAAAATTATTCAGTTTGTAGTCCATTCATGAAACGATCGGTCTTGATTTTACGGTTAATAGAAATACTCTAGGTTTACCTTGTGAGTCTCATGAGATCTACCATTGGCTTTAATGAAACACATTGTTCAAACCATTTAGAAAATACTATAGAAACCCCACTCATGATTCATAGGTAAATGATCAAATGAATGGAACCACGTCATCAATGAAATGAAAATAAGAAATTAAAGAAATATGCCAAGGGTCCCACACACATCAATCAAGTAGGGGAACTAAAGAAGATCAATAGAACTACCTATGCCAAATCACCAACCAATAAAATGATGTCATGGGTTTTACGCTTTTCTTTAATGTGATACGATCCTAGAATTTATCAAATTGGGACCAACTGAAGTCTTATGTTTCATTCTAGTACTAGTCACTTGACTAGTTTGCACCAATCTGAGAATCAAGGGCACTCCCCACTAGACCTATACATAACTAGGGTCACTAGAAGTTCAAAATGATCTACTATAGCATAAATAGACACTTCTAACTTAGTTACTCATGTTCAATTACCAAACTGATAGTAATGGTGAGCAATAATCAATAATCCAAACAATCATCATTAAGCATAAATAATAACTCGCTCACACCTTTAACACTCTCACAAAAAATAGCCCCTCTATATCCATCACTCGATCACCACATACATCAAATACCACCCATAATGGGAAACAATTATAAGGGTAAATAAGTGGGTCTCACACAACCACATGTTTGAAAGACCATTTACATTTAAAAGTTCTAAAAAGTCCTTTTAGAAACCCACCAAGAGGGAAATTCCATATATAATAATTTGAAATTAGTTATAAGAAATTTCTTAAAACATTACACTTAAACCACCCTTGAAATAAATTTATAAATTAGTCCACCATTATAAAATCACTTGATTGATTAAAAAATTGCATAAATTGTCTTATCCAATAAACCAAATGGGGTTAAAAAATGTTAAACCTTGTATTTTATTTTAAAGAAATATTGAAATATTTTATCAATGCTTGGAATTTCAAGTATTACTTGAAATGAAAAGTAAAAATATTGTTCCATTGAGAATTCAATTTGATGACCACAACACCTTATAAAATATTATAATTTATTTATAAAGATAATTCATGCAATTTCTCAAACACATGGTGTGCATGGTTTACTAAAAAATATTTTTAACAAGTTCCATAATTGAGAAGTCCTTGGAATTGAAATGAAAATCACATAAAAATTGATTTACCTTTCCAATAAAACATAAACACATTTAATGTTATTATTTTTTATACAAAACATGGAGTTAAACATGAAAAAAAATCATGGTTCTCAAATTCAATGGAAAAAACATGGGGTAACCTATCATAAATCAATGGAGAATGGTCTGTAAATTCAAATATAGGATGAACAAAGCTCAAAAAATTAATAAAATGACCCAGACACAAATAAATCACAAGGAAAATGGGTCAACTCTTACACTTGGGTGTGGCCATGAGCGGGCGTGGTGGTGGAGAAGAAACTAAGGGTGTGAATATGATTCGAAAAAAACAACACTAAAAGAAAGGGGGTGCCACACACACTATTGTTTGAGTAGAACAAAAAAAGTGAATCATGAAGAGAATTTGTTGAGAAATACATAAAAACAAGACTTTAATAGCATGCCTTTAGTTTTGAGGGTCAATATTCATCGAAAATGTTTAGAAAAGACGCAATAGAGATGAGATTTTGGAGAGGCGATAACAGCGATGGTAATGGGGTTTGGAGAGAGCAGCGATGATAGCGGTGGGGTTCAAAGAGACTAGTGACGATGGTGAGAATAGGGTTCAACAAGAGTTATGGTGCGACGAATGTGCGGTTCAGTGAGGGTAGTGGAGCGATGGTAGTGGGGTTCAGCGAGAGTGGTGGTGTGGCAGCAGTCGGGGTCCGTGAAAGATTGAAGGTATGCAAGAGAAGATATCTTGTTAGGGTTCTTTTAAAAGAAGGGATTGGATTTTATCAGAGCTTTCAAACAAGTACCGGTAAAGAAGTGTTTTATCAGAACTAAAATAGAAAATGTTGATAAAATGTGTCTTTATCAGTGCTAAAATTATAGCACTGATAAAGAATAGTATTATCAGTACTTTTTCAGCACAGATAAATGGATATCTTTATCACTGCTAAAAACCCACTAATAAATATCTAAAGTTAATAATTTATGTATACTATTATATATATTTATAATATTATATATAAAATAAATATATTTATTTATTTATAATTATAACTATAAATAAATAAATATTTATTTATAATTTAATATATAATAAATATATAAATAAATATTTTTATATATTAATATAATTATATATATTTATAAAATTTTAAAATTATAAATAATTATAGATTTATTTATAATTATAAAATTATAATAAATATATTAACTATATTTATAATTATAATTATAAATAAATATAGATATGTTTAGATAATTATAAACTTATAATAAAAATATTTATTATATTTATTTATAAAAATATAAACATAATAAATATATTTACCAAAATTTTATAATTATTTTAATAAATATATATTTATTTACAGTTATAATTATAAATAAATATATATTCATTTAAATAATTATAAATTTATAATAATAATATCAACTATATTTATATTTATAATTATAAATCAATATAGATATATTTAAATAATTACAAAATTATAATAAATTTATTTATTATATTTATTTATAAAATTATAAATATACTTGTAGTTGAGGTTTGACTTAGTGGTAAACACCCCGTAATACTACATCTAGGATGTGGGTTCAAAACCCATTGAGCACAGGTTACTGTAGTAACACTGTAGTAGTGGTGGAACTATAACACCAGTGACACTATAGTGGTGGCGAGTACTATAGTAGGAATTGTAGCGGTGATGGAAGTATAACAGCATGGGTACTGTAGTATTACTATTCATTGATGGGCCTTTGGATAAAAATATGGGCCTTTAGGGCCATGTAATGGGATTTAATGTACATTGGGCCTATAGGTTATTTAATGGGTCTCCTCTACCCCAAAAAAAAGAGGTTCTTTCCTTTGTTTCAATAATAAAGAGGCTTTGAATCCAACTTTAAAAAAAATTATAAATATAATAAAAATATTTATTATAATTTTATAATTATTTAAATAATTATATATTTATTTATAGTTATAATTATAAATAAATATATATTCATTTAAATAATTATAAAATAATAATAAATATATTAATTATATCTATAATTACAATTATAAATAAATATTGATATATTTAACTAATTATAAAATTATAATAAATATATTTATTATATTTATTTATAAAATTATAAATATAATAAACATATTTATTTAAATAATTATAAATATTTAATTATAAAATTATAAATATAATAAATATATTTTATTATAATTTTATAATTATTTAAATATATAATTATATGTATATAATTATAAGTATAAAGCAGTTGGGGGCTTACCCGAGTGGTAAAGGCTCCCCATAATTCTACATCAGACCCAGGTTCAAATCTGGGTGGGCGCAGGTACTATTATAGTACTATGCAGGCAGTGACGCAGGCAGGGGGTGACACGGGTATGACACAGGCTTGGCGACGCATGCAGGATGATGTAGGTATGACACTACACTGGGTTTTTGGGCCATGTTATGGGTTTCATGCCCACTGGGCCTATGGGCTGTTTATTAAATAAATAAGGCTTGTTGGGTTGGCTATCTCCTTAGGGGGGCTATGGCCGGCCTTTCTGGCCTGTGTGTGTGGCGTGTCTGTATGTTTGAATGTAATTGTACCCCCAAGCACCTAATATATATATAATTATAAGTATAAATAAATATATTTATAAATATTTTTATATAATTATAAGTATATTTATAAACATATTTATTAATATATATATATATATATATTTATAAATTTTTAACAAATGTATTTTTTGTAATTTTGTAATTATTTATATATATATAGTTATATTTAAAAAGTATTTATATATAATTAAAATTTTATAATTATAAATGTATTAAATATATTTATTATTTAAATATATTTATTGTAATTTTATAAGTATTTATGAGAACATAATAAGCTCAATGGTGTAACATGGATGAATCATAACTAGGAAAGTATAGATCATAAAAAAATGAGTCATGTATACATAACATATGCATGTGTCATCATATTGTAGGTAATATTAACATTTAGCCACCCAAAATCATGTCCACAAATAAACTTATGATCATATACAGTCAATTATACTAACACGTCAATATATGATCATAAATAACGATAATCATGTCCATGAATATCATCATTATCTCATGATATATATATATAATATATATTTATTGACCAAATTCAATAGAGACATATATTAATTTATTTATAATTATCATTATGATTATAAATAAATACATTTAAAAATTATTTATATATAATTATAAATATTTAATTATAAATATATAATTATAAATATAATAAATATATTTATTATTTAAATATATATATATATATATTTATTTATGATATTATAAAAACTTTTTGAAAACACTATATATATATATATTTGAATTATTAAAAATTATAAATTAATATATCATATTTATATTAATTATTAACATGTATTTTTTAATTAATGTATATAAATAAACATTATTTTTTAATATAAATATAATAATTTTTTTATATATTAATAATAAATTTTATTAAAAAAATTATTAGCGCTAAGAATAGAGTTGAAAAATCTATCATTTATCAGGGTTTTTTAGCACTGATAAACGTGACATTTATGAGATCATTTAGCTAGCGTAGATAAAGGTGAGGCTTTTATAAGTACTTTATTCTTAGTACTGATAAAAGTCGGCGCATCCCTTGCTTGGATCTGTGGTAGTGGTTGGACATATTTTTCACTAAGATACCATAAATTTTTTTTCTAAAGTATGCATATGAAAAAATTATTTTAAAATATTACTTTCTTATGGATAATTTATTATTTACTACTAATACTTATTCTTTATCAATATATTTTCAATATCTTACATAATAAAATATATCTTAAACATAATTCTCATAATAAATTTTATATCGTTTATATTAGACCTATTTTGTAATTATCATACATTCATTTTAGACTAATAATAATATTTATATTTATTAATAAATATTATATTATCAATAAAATTTATTATCACAATTATTTATCTTTAAATAATTACAATTCATAAATTAATTTTATATTACCCATCAATTTATTAAAAAATAAATACAATTATGGTTAGTGTATAAATTTTGTAATGATAGAATATTAAATATGACTTTATGTTTTAATAAACTTCTTTATTCATTTTATTTATTGAATAATAAGAATATATTAAAAAATAATTCAAGTTATTATTTATAAATTAAAACATAAGTTTTTTCACTTTAATAAAATCAGAACTATAAATTCATACCAAATAATAGTAAATCACTTGTACTTGAATTAAAAATTCATTAAAATTTACCCATAGTTTAATAAATATATTTGAGAGGACATCTTATATACCATTATAAATTATCATAAAAAATTATCATAAATGACCAATAATATGTGAATAACTTTTTAAATATTAAGTTAACATAAAATATCTAATTAAATATTTAAATATAAAAATAAAAGTATATAAATTATTTATTCAAATCTATCCATAACTTTTTCAAAGATCTAAAAAAATCCTTTAATAACTACTTCCCTCTATCATACCAAAAAGGTCATTAATTTATTCCTCTAAATACCATATTACTTCATACTCTCAAAACATCCAAAATGGCTCTCATATTTCCGCTCGTGTGTATCCTTTCAGTAATCTTCTTCAAAGGAATTATTTTCATGGATAGTCATGATGTCCTATTCTACAATTTAATTGTTTTTGTTTTTGTTTTCATTTTCATTTACTATACAACTATAAATTTAGATATTATTATTAATGTTGTATTTCCTTAACCTTACTAATGAAAAAATGAGATATTTCATCGTTAAATCAGAGTTCTCATGTTCTCTTTAAAATGTATGCCAACTTGTTTTTATTTATTAAGCTGGTGTATTTGTTTAAAATAAATATATTTTAAATTTTAGGATGTCACATTCTCCCCTCCTTATTGGAAATTCATCCATTCAATTATTTTCATCACGACTTCTTAACTCATAAAATTCTAGTATGCACAATCCAACCTTCAATGTCTTATAACTCTTCTTTCCTATATTTTAACTAAAACTTCATCAAGAAATGTTTCATAATAACTTTTCTAAAGAAAATATGGTTGTTCCTTCATAAAAGTCTCTAATTTACTTGGTTCCATAGGTGTTGAAAATATTATTCCTGAATAACAGGGGTCCATGCATCAGGGAAATATTTTAAATCATTTTCAAAATATCCTATTTAACTTTTCCAAATAATGATTGTACACTTAAGTATGTTATAAGAACCCAGATCTTCTTCTCAGGTATGTTTTTATTTTTTCTGGGGGTTTTGAGAAAAAGAGGTTTTTCTGGAAATTTTTGAAGTACACACCATGTACTTTATAGCTACACGCCGTGAACTCGGTTACCACTGGTAGTCGTGTGTTGTCCGTGTAGCGGACTTGTACACAACTATGTGGGGGTGACCTGGAAGCCACCTAAAGAAGAGTACAGAAATGTTAAGTACACATCGTGTACTTAAAAAGTACACACCGTGTATTTTTTTTATTAAATGCATCAGGGTCGTGTCTGACGGACAGAACCATCTCCTTCTCAACCTAGTTCGTCCGAGAGTGTCGAGTGGCCGCAGATCTTTGATGAGCCCCCGACCAAGCGTCCGTCCTCCGAATCAAACACCGTCAGTTGTGTTGGAATCGCATCAGTGAGTTCTCTCTTCTCCTAGAGCACCATCCCTTGATTTCTCCTCTTTCATGAGTTATCGTGGATTGAAAATTTTATACGTTTTCATAGATCTACGAAGTTCTATGGCGATTCAAGCCTCAAGGTTCAAGTATATTGATCTCCCAATTCCAAGGTAGGTGGTTTGTGCCTTTCTGTTGAAATTATTTGAGTTTTATGTGTATATTTTCCCAATACCCATGAACAGGGTATTGCACGTTTACCGTTTTATCCCTATTGTTTTTCTGTTATGCTTGTATTCTTGAGTAGATGATATTTGATTGTGAATAGGGTGAATTTTTGTGCTTTGGATGTGTTTCCCATGCACGTTTTTCCTATTTTGACCTTTGGGTCTAGTTTTCCTATTAGGCTGCTATTTACTTTCTTATGCCTAGTATCGTAGGATGGTGTGACTATTGTTATGTTTTGTTGGTATGTTGTAGAATGCTAGCCAAGTAGTTCTTGAGGTTTACTTTGGACGACACGCTTGCTATACTTGTTTGACTTACACAGGGCCGTGAGAACCTGGTGTAGTAGACCATAGGGAGAATGGACGTAAGGGATTCACCAGAGTGTCTTTTATAATATTACAGTGTGAGACCACATGGGGAATTGATGTTGAGTGCTTCCTTGGAGAGTTTTTAGTTCCTCAATGCGGGCCACAGGGGAAATGAGATGTTGAGTGCTCCCCTAGAGCGTCTTAGTACCGATACAAGACTATAGGGGGAATTGACGGTGAGTGCTTCCTCAGAGAGTATATACTTTAGCTGAACCAGAGGGGTGAGACTATGTGTTCTACCCAGAGGGTTGCTTGTATCTGTTAGGTAGGACCAGAGGGGATAGGTTGTGAGTACTTCCCAGAGGGTTACCTATTTGTGATTATCTGCTTTAGTTAGTTGTTGCTTGATATCTGAAACTATGGATTGTTAATGTTGAGTACTTCCTTGTTTACTGTTTTCCACACTTCTACCTGCCATATATTCACGGACTGTTAGGCACAGATCTTGTAGTAGTTGCCTACTGGGATTCGTCTCACACCCTGTTTGGGACATGCTTTTGGGCCCAAACAGATTATATTGTAGAAGGTATAGACAAGGGCAAGTGCCCTTCTACTTCAGGTACTTGACATGTTGTGGATCTGGAGAGCATGGGACCAAGATTAGGCTTGCGATACTATGGATCTGATTACTATTTTTCTTTTGTACTTGGTTTAGTACTGTATTTCAGCATTGTGCTTTGTTTCGCTACTTTACTAGACATATGTATCATGTATCATTTTATATATGTGCTCCAGTTTATTCTATCAGTCTTTCGCTGTTTACTTTTGTATGATATTATTGCTGCTTCTACTTTTGTATGTATTTGTTTACTTCTACTGAGTACTCTACCAATGAGGGCATAGTTTCCCTTCTATCGCACCCAAGGCCCTCGCTGCTATTCGGCAGCCTCTAGCGTTCGGGGAAATGTGCTTGAGGCCATGTGACCAGCCAAGTACGGGGTACCTCTTGGTGGATTTTGGAACTGGGATGTTACAAAGTGGTATAAGAGGTTTCCTTTATCTTGACTTACTGTTTGGAGCCTTTATCCAGGGATAGTAAGGGATAGGTACTTGGTAATAAGTTGTGCCCGGGTGTAGCTAACCTGTGTACAGGGAAAATCCAATCTACCTCATTTATTTCCATTTTTTCTGGTTTTGAAACTTTATGGTTGATTTGATTTTCACTGTTGGGTGATTCACATGTATTATGATGATATCGTTGATGTTATTGAGGTTCTATTTCTCTTGAAACCTGATGAGATTAGGGTATGCCATCTCATGCATCATATAGGCACTTACTAGAAATCACATGTCATGCATTCTTTCCATGCCATCTAGGGTGCATTAGCAATTTCATGTTGTTGTGGTAGATGTTGTGTAGAATATGAATGATGATGTGATAGATCCTTGATAAAATACCTGCTGTTTGATAGGGTGTTGTTTTTGTAAGGTTTTGTCTGAATAAACGCCAAACTTTGGTTCTTGAGGTGTTATGTGCCCTCATGGACCAGAACTTGGTGGATCATTGACTTCTTTACCTTTCTATAACATGTATAAGATGTCAAACTTTGATTTGCGAGGAGTATGGGCCCTCACTGATCAGAATTTGGAACCTTTAATGTTTGTTTTAGTGTTTTTATGGGTTCCAGAGTAGTTTCTAAGGCTTACTGTCCAGAAAAACCCAGAATACACACCATGTAGTTTTGACTACACACCATGTATTCTTCTGTTCGGGAAGAAACTGTTTTTCAAAATTACACGTCGTGTAGTCACTAACCGTGTCATAAGCCGTGTGGGTAGAGACACGGGATAGGGAAAATCTTGTGGGAACACGCCGTGTACCGGTTGTACACGCCGTGTGGTGTTGACCCTATGTACGCCCATGCAACTAACAACACGGATGGATAAACATTAAGTTATACACACCGTTTCGGGATTCAACACACCATGTAGTGTAATACTAGGAACCCAACCATTAATCTAACAACACAGGTCGGTGGGGTCTCTTCTTATACACGCCGTGTCCACCTGGAACACGCCGTGTAGTGTGATCCATGTATCTGGCCGTGTCACTAATGACATGGGACAATGAAGCTCGTCTTGTACACGTCGTGTTTCCCTTGAACACGCCATGTAGTCTTGTCTTAGGAGAGTCGTGTGGCTTAACTATGTAGAAGGACTCGGGTAGGGAAAGAGGATTCAGGTGCATGTTGTGTGTTAAGACAACATTCTATGTGGGTGGGTTGATACACAATCAGTTAGGTAGGAGTACACACCCATGTAAATGACTTAAGGGAACACACCGTATAGTCTTGATACACGCCATGTAGTTATGTTTTGTAAAACTTGAATGATTTATTTCTTGTGTTACCTTCTTACACTTCTAGTTTTCCGTCCTTGATAATGTTGATCTAAGGTGTGCATTTGAACTTGCAGATTCATGCCACCGAGACATCCTATGGTTGTCCGCCAATTACAGGGTAGTGATTAGATGCTGAATACATCTGATCAGGGACTTCCTGTAGATCCTCCTATTGTTCCAGTCTTGGCACTAGCAGTTATACCTGATACCGGTGCTGAGGCACAGTTCATGGAAGGCTTCATGAGGATGATGCAGAATTTTCAGGGAGCACCACCTCCTACTCCGTCGATGGAAGATTTGACGTGGGTTTTCCAGCAGCAATATCCTCCCACTTTCTCAGGGGAAGGAGGACCTCAGGCTGTATATTCATGGCTAGAATCCATGCTAATGATTTGTGATCATCTGGAGACGCCTCCAGATAGGAGGGTAAATATCGCTACTTATATTCTTTGGGACTCCACCAAGAGGTGGTGAGATGTGATCTCACAGGTAGGATGCTAGTAGGTTATGGCGTGGGATGAGTTTTAGCACATCTTCTATGACTACTTCTATCTGGAGACCCTGAGGGCCGACCGAGCCCAGGAGTTTATGAGCATGGAGCAGGGAACCCTCTCTGTCATGGAGTATTCCTCTTGTTTCACTGATCTTCAGCGCTTTACACCCTTCCTAGGGGGATATGGGATGTTCCTAGAGAGGAAGTTTGAGTATGGTCTCAGGAACGACATCCGTTCCCAGGTGAACATCTTTTGGTTGACTTCCATAACTTCTATCATCAACCAGACACTGATCACGGAGCACAATCTGAGGGATTCTGGAGCTGTGAGTCAAGACGACTCGACATCTGAAGTTAGCATCTCTCCTACTAATAGAAGGAAGCGCCGCTGGGAGTCTTCATGTGGTGATCCAAGGTGGCGAGACACATCTTATGGTATCCAGGTGTTATGCTACTAGTGCGGGAAGAGTGGGAATATGAGGCCGTAGTGCCAGAGAGACCCAGTGGAGTGACGATCTTGTGGCAAGATGGGTCACCTTCAGCTTTTCTATCAGGTTTTCTCACCAGCAGTTGGTGACAGGGGTTCTTCTATGACTCCGTGTTTGGGAGCAGCACCACTAGTTTCTCACCAGTCTGGGAAATGGAGTTCTTCCAGCCATTCAGGACGATGTGGATGTCGTGGTCGTGGTGATCAGTCGCCAGTCTTTCAAAGACAATAGAGTGGATCAACTTAGAGTGGTCAGGCAAGGTCGCAGGGCTGTGGAGTAGGCCAGACCTTTGCAGTGGAGCATACCCAGCTGGAGAAGGATCCCGGACCTACAGTTCGAGGTACGATCCTAGTTGCCTCAGTTTTATCTTCAACTCTTTTCGATACATGGGCTTCCCATAGCTTTATATATGTTGCTGTCGTGGAGAGCATTGGGCTCTGTATCTTTTCTTCTACTGATATCTTGACATTAGACACTCTGTTGGGGACTAGGATGGCTAGTGTACATTATTGTAAGAAGTGCCCTCTAGTGGTTGGTGGGTGTCACTTTTTATGGGATCTCTATGTCCTAGAGATGACAGGCTATGATGTCATTCTCAGAATGGACTGGCTAGTTCCCTTCCAGGTAGTCGTTGACTATTTTCGCCGCAGGGTGAGTTTCATATAACAAGAGGGTGGATCTTTTCTTCATAAGGGTGAATGGGATGTCCAGGCAAGCAGAGCAGGTCCAGAGCATCATGGGTTATGAGGAGTTACAACCCAAATTTCTAGTTTATACCTGGATGATCAGGGGGCTTCATAGTTATACTTTCCCCCGGTAGTGGATCATTTTAGGGACATCTTTCCAGAACAATTTTTAGGTTTGCCTCCAGAGTGTGAGGTACAATTTTTGATTGAGCTTTTTCCAGGAGTAGCACTGGTGTCAATTCCTCCTTTTATAGGATGGCCACACCAGAGTTGCAGGAGCTCAAGAAGTAGTTGGAGGAGTTGCAGGCAAAGGGTTTCATCAGACCCTGTACTTCTCCATGGGGTTTGCCTGTCCTGTTTGCGAAGAAGGCAGATAGAAACCTCAAACATTGTGTGGATTATCAGAATTTGAACCAATTTATGGTCAAGAACCGATATCCCATGCTGAGGATTGATGATCTCTTTGATTAGCTTCGAGGATCCCAGGTGTTCTCGAAGATTGACTTGATATCCGGTTACCATCAATTGCGTATTAAACAATCAGATATACCTCTTACATCCTTCTGGAGCAGATATGGTCTATAGGAGTATATGGTTATGCCATTTGGTCTCATGAACGCACCTATAGTTTTCATGGAACTGATGAACCAATTATTCCATCCATACTTGGATTTTTTAATGGTTGTCTTCATGGATGATATCTTAGTGTACTCTCACACTTGACACGACCATGCCACACATCTTGAGATCATTTTGAGTACACTGAGAGAGAATCAATTATATACTAATCTCTCAAAATTCCACTTTTGGATGGACCAGATTCACTTTTTGGGTCATTTTATCTCAGAGACAGGAGTATTAGTAGACATAGAGAAAGTGAGAGAAGTAGTTTCCTAGGAGCAGCCGAAGAAAGTCTTTGAGGTTCAGAGTTTTCTAGGGCTGGTTGGATACTACAAATGTTTTATAAAGGACTTTTCATGCTTAGAAGCACTACTGACGGGTCTGACTAAGAAGGGTGAAAAGTTTTTGTGGTCAGATTCTTGTGAGTCAACCTTTTTGGAGTTGAAACGGAGGTTGACTTCAGCAACGACACTAGTATTTCCAGAGCCGGGCAAGAGCTATACTATTTATTATGATGCTTTAGGTATTGGGCTAGGAGCTGTGCTTATGTAGGGAGAATGAGTCATTGCATATGGGTTTCTGCAGTTGAGGCCACAGGAGAGGAATTACCCGACGCACGATCTCGAGTTGGCTGCAGTTGTTCATGTTTTACACTGTTGGAGACATTATCTTCTAGGAGATCATTTGGTGGTTTTCACCGACCAAAAAAGTCCCAAGTACATCTTCACTTGGTGTGATCTGAATTTCAGACAGCGAAGGTGGATTGAGTACCTTCAGTCCTTTAACTTTGAGCTTACCTACATGCCTGGGAAAGGCAACATAGTAGATGATACGCTGAGTAGGAGGACTCAGATATAGGAAGTTTATGAGGCCAGTAGTGAGTGAAAAATTATGTATCTGTTCTCTAAGATTCATTTGGAGGTGCATGATAGATAGGGGCAAACCTTCCTTTCTTCTATAGCTGTTACCTCTACACTTCTTGATCAAGTACGAATGAGGAAGCTATCAGATTATGAAGGCCTAGTCCTATGAGAAAGTGTGTTAGGAGAGGACCCTATTCCTGGATAGACCATATGCAAGGATGAGATCTTGCATTTCCAGGGGCGCATGTGGGTGTCAGCAGATATACGTGAGGAGCTGATGCGAGATTTTCATTCCTCAGTTTGGGCAGTTCATCCTGGTTTCACCAAGATGTATCGTGATCTACACCGTCAGTATTAGTGGCCAGGTATGAAGAGAGATGTTGCTGGTTTTGTTATGAGGTGTTCCACCTATCAGCAGGTGAAAGTGAAGCATCAGTGACCAGCATGGCTTTTGTAGCAGTTACCCATTCCCAAGGGGAAGTGGAATGATATTGTGATGGATTTTGTAACATGTTTGATGAGGTCTCCTCGAGGGAATGATGTAGTATAGGTTGTCATTGACAGACTTATGAAGGTCGCTCACTTCTTGATGATCATGGAGACCTTAAGTGTTGATGAGCTGGGATGGTTGTACATCCGTGAGATTGTACATCTACATGGAGTTACATGCTCCATCGTTTTAGACAGGGATGCACATTTTACTTCTTGGGTCTGGCAAGGGCTACAGAAGGTTTTGGGTATATAGGTACTTTTGAGTACGACTTACCATCCCAAGACAGATGGCCAGTCTGAGCGTATGATTCAGGTGCTTGAGGACATGCTCTGACCATGCATCCTGGATTTTGGAAGTTCTTGGGAGAAGCATATACCTCTTGTAGAGTTTTCCTACAACAATAGTTTTCAAGAAACTATTCATATGGAACCTTATGAGGCTTTGTACGGTAGGCCATATCGATCACCCTTATATTGGATAGATGTAGGAGAGGAATATTTTCTAGGACCTCGTCTTGTTTAGGAGACCAAAAAGAAGATAGAGTTGATTTAGAAAAGGATGGCTACTGCACAGTCTCATCATAAGTCTTATACTGATCAGCGGAGATGCCCTCTGGAGTTAGAGGTCAGGGATCAGGTTTTTTTGCATGTCACACCGAGGTTGGGACACAAGAGGATTAAGAGACAATGTAATCATTTTTGAGGTACGTCGGGCCATTTGAGGTGTTGGAGAGAGTTGGTCTGGTTGCAGTTACCGCAGAGGTACTGAGCTATGCATGACGTTTTCCACGTTTATCTGCTTCAACATTACTTTTCAAACCCGTCTCATGTTTTCCAACCCGAGGAGGTTGATTTGGAAGTGGACGCATCTTTCTAGGAGCATCCTATCTAGATTTTCAATCGTAGTACAAAGGTTCTTTATGGGTGGTATGTTCCTCTGGTACGAGTGCTATGGTATCACGGGCAAGTACGGGAGAAGACTTGGGAGAGGGAGGCTGATGTACAAGCACAATGGCCGAAGTTGTTCGTGGTTTCTTCTTCTATTCCACCTTGCTAGGGAAATTCAGGGATGAATTTTTATAAGGGGGGAAGTTTGTAAGAACCCATATCTTCTTCTCAGAGATGTTTTTCTTTTTCTAGAGTTTTTGAGAAAAAGAGGTTTTTCTGGAAATTTTTGAAGTACACATCGTGTACTTTATGGGTACACGGTGTGTACTAGGTTACCACTAGTAGCTGTGTGATGTCCATGTAGCTCCCTTACACATGACCATGTGGGGGTGACCTAGAAGCCGCCTAAAGAGGAGTACAGAAACGGAAAGTACATGGCGTGTACTTCAAAAGTACACACCGTGTATTTTGTTTTTTCTTATTAAATGCACTGGGATCACGTCTGATGGATAGAACCATCTCCTTATCAACCTAGTTCATCCAAGAGTGTCGAGTGGCTAGAGATCTTTGACGAGCCCCCGACCGAGTGTCTGTCCTCCGAATCAAACACTGTCGGTTGCGTTGGAATCGAATCGGTGATTTATCTCTTCTCCTAGATCACCATACCTTTATTTCTCCTCTTTCATGAGTTATCATGGATTGAACATTTTATAAGTTTTCATAGATCTACGGTGTTCTAAGGAGATTCAAGCCTCGAGGTTAAATTATATTTATCTCCCAATGCCAAGGTAGGTGGTTTGTTCCTTTCTGTTGAAAGTCTTTGAGTTTCATGTGAAATTTTTTCCAATACCCATGAACAGGGTATTGCACGTTTACCGTTTTCGACCTATTATTTGTCTGTTATGCTTTTATTCTTGAGTAGATGATATTTGATTGTGAATATGGTGAATTATTGTGCTTTGGATGTGTTTCCCATGCATGTTTTTCCTGTTTTGACCTTTGGGTCTAGTTTTCCTGTTAGGATGCTTTTTACTTTCCCATGCCTAGCATCATAGGATGGTGTGACTGTTGTTCTGTTATTCTATTATGTTGTAGAATACTAGACAAGTATTTCTTGAGGTTTACTTTGGCCGATATTCTTACTATACTTGTTTGACTTACACAGGGCTGTGAGAACCTGGTGTAGTAGACCATAGGGAGAATGGACGTAAGGGATTCTCCAGAGTGTCTTTTATAATATTACGATGTGAGACCATAGGGGGAATTGACGTTGAGTACTTCCTCAGAGAGTCTTTAGTTCCTTGATGTGGGCCACAGGGGGAATGGGATGTTGAGTGATTCCCTGGAGTTCCTTAGTACTGATACGAGACTATAGGGGGAATTGATAGTGAGTGCTTCCTCAGAGAGTCTATACTTTAGCTGAACTAGAGGGGTGAGACTGTGTGTGCTGCCCAGAGGGTTTCTTGTATCTATTAGGTAGGACCAGAGGGGATAGACTGTGAGTACTTCCCAGAGAGTTACCTGTTTGTGATTATCTGCTTTAGTTAGTTGTTGCTTGATATCTGGAACTGTGGATTGTTACTATTGAGTACTTCCTTTTTTACTATTTTCTGCACTTTTACCTGCCATATATTCACTGAATGTTAGGCACAGATCTTGTGGTGGTTGCCTACTGGGATTCATCTCACACCCTATTTGGGCCATGCTTTTGGGCCCAAAAAGATTATATTATTGCAGGTATAGGCAAGGGAAAGTGCCCTTCTACTTCAGGTACTTGACATGTTGTGGAGCTGGAGAGCATAGGAACAATATTAGGCTTGCGATACTGTAGAGCTGATTACCGTTTTTCTTTTGTACTTGGTTTAGTACTGTATTTCAGCATTGTTATTTGTTTCACTGCTTTCCTAGACATATGTATCATGTATCATTTTATATATGTGCTCAAGTTTATTCTATCATTCTTCCCTTATTTACTTTTGTATGATATTATTAATGCTTCCACTTTTATATGTATTTGTTTACTTCCACTGTGTACTCTTCCAATGAGGGCATAATTTCTCCTCTATCACACCCAAGGCCCTCGCTGCTAGTCAGCAGCCTCTGGTGTTTGGGGTAATGCGCTTGAGGCTATGTGACCATCCGGGTATGGGGCACCTCTGGGTGTCTTCTGGAACCGGGACGTTACATATGTTGTGGTGAAAATTGGGACTTAGCATTGTAAAATAATTATATCTAACATTTATTTTAAAAGATCAGAGAAAACTAGTATTTTTAAAATAACATGATAGAATCAAATTTTAGTATTTCAAATTGAGGTTTCTTTAAAATATCAGATGTATTTCTTAAAACAAAACCATTTGAAACTAAGTACATATATGCTACTCATAGATCTCTTTAATTCATAGATTCTTTAAAATCAGTATATGCTTCATACTCACATGATGAGATAAAATAATTAAAAAACTTCTTGATCTTATCTCATGATTTATGAAAAATAAGAAAGTTGGGATTATAGAGTTTTTTCGTAAAAAACCCATAATCCATCAGAAATATAAAGTATTATTAGGGTGTTTGATATATCTTATAGTTATTTTCATGTGAATTAAATGTTGGAAAATATTTCAAAGTCACTTGTGTATGTTATTGCAATAATAATTTCAAGTATGCCAACTAGAAGGGATAGAAGAGTCATTTGAGATCTTTCTCCTTCCATATTGAAAAAGTCCTTAATTTGTTAATAAGAAAACATATATTTTTTAAAATTATCTATATCATGTTAAATTTTAACCTCCAAATTAATCATAGAACAATTAATATTTTTCTTAATTATAATTACCAAGTGTTTGATAAAGATAATATGCATAGAGAAAAAAATATTATAAGGAATTACTCTGTAAATTTTTTCTAGAAAAATAAATCTATACTATTTTCTAAATTATAAATAATAAAATACTAAGAAGTTTATAGAATTCTTTTAGGATTGAGATGTCCCTACTTAACCTAAAAATATCATATATCACTTAAAACTATATCTTCAAAATACTTATAAATGTTAACTATCCTCATGTGATAACATCCTTAATATCTAAAGTTATCTAAACCTTTACTTTGATACCAACCATGAAACCTTGAAACCCACACTCCCATATCATGATTCAAAACAAAAATCTTTACATACTAAATTTGACACAAAAAAGGCGACCCAAAATCTATCAATTTAATATCAAAACCTCAATACTAAAATTTGAGTCACTACTCACCAATAATATTTTTATGTTTAGAGATTTAGATAATTTGGAAATTAGATACATATCAAAACCTATATTTTTTCTTTCTAAATTAATTTTCTCAAACACTCTAAAAAATACTTATGAACCACACAGTGCTATACCTCAAAACTAGCATAATCGATTTTACTCATTCATAACCTTGTGAAATACATATTAAAACTTTGGGTGAGCATAAAAAATATCAGTAAGAGTTTTTTTAAAAAGGAAAGGATTTTTTAAACTTTAAAAAAACTATGAAAATATTCATTCATGTATTCCTTTTAAAATACTAAATTTTTTGAACCTTTATAAAAACATTTATTTAAACATTAGATCATCTTATAAGCTAAAAAGTGTTCACAAAATAGTTTTATAAACCATATTAAAATAAGAAAATGGTTTTGAAATCCTTTATTAAAGAGACATGAAAAATCTTGAAGATTTTTTTTTTTGAAAACACAACCCTTTGAAATTAGCACCACCATGTATTTATTTTTAAATATAAATCCTTTATACACGATAGGATTAAAATTACCCTTTTTCTCAAAACCAACTTCTTTTCATAAAATATAATGATTTTAAATAAATATTTCTGTAAGATGAATGTAATAACCTAACTCTAGTAAGTCAGAGATGATTTTTACTTTATTACATTGGTATAATATATAAGAGATCTCACCCCACATGATCGATTAGTTTAGCAGTATTGGAAAAATAGATACATACATGATTCCTATATTACATTGGAAACATAAAAAAAATTCATATAAAATATTATTTCATCCATGATATCATTCATAATATCCTTCTTCATATTCTGGGAAAAGGGAAAAAATAAATAGTGATATTAGATGCACGGTAAGGGCAATATACAATGGAAGCTATCATGAGTAAATAAGGAATAAATAATATGATAGAGTGGATAATCAAAACACATGCCATTTAATAAAAAACATGAGTTCAATGAACATCGATGGCTAATATTAATATATTAAATACATGGATAATGAAAACTAAATTCTTAATAAGGGAAAAGTATAATTCTAGAAATTCATGGTTGAGGCCTCTCAACCAAGATATCCCGAATCTTAATGTCAAGGCCCCTCAACAAAATCATAATTCTTAATAAATAGATTTTTGTAAACCAAATACCCATATAATATTGCATGTTTTCTATTTTGTCTCATGAGACTTGTTGATGCATCAAGGGGATATCTATAACTAGGACCCAACCATTACTTTAATTTCCGATTCATTCCTTATAGTTTTAATTATTAACTAAATTCATTCTCAAAATTCATTATAAGTCAATAATTATCTGTATTGAATCTAGAATTAAAAACATAAATATTTTATCATCATAATAATACATCATCTTGAGAATTAATAAATATGGTATCATTTGATAATATCCTTAGTAACATTTGTGGTTGTTTTCATAGGTGATAATACCTTTAAAAGATCACTGGAACATTTCTAGAGGTAGAATACCCTTTTCATTTTTGAAATCACTTATTTAAAATCTAAATAAATTCATAATATTAGGAAAAATAATTTATTTTGAAATAACTATGGGAACTTATATAGGAAGCTTCAAATTAAATATTAGTCATAATAGTGGGAAAAAAATTTCGTGTGTTATATGATAAAACAAATATTCCATTCACACCTTTGGTAAAAATTTCCTCATTCAGAAAACCAAAATGATATTCCTTTTTAATTTTTTTATATAAAGTAAAAAATGCATAAAAATTACTTTAATAAATATTTGGATAATATTCAAAATATTATTGAAAATTTTTTAAAGAAAATATATTCATTGATGAGAATTTTTTGGAAGGAAATATTTAAAAAATATATTTTTAAAAGAAATTACCTTATTTATAACTTACTAATTGATTCTTGATTCAACAAGAGAATGAATAGAAAATAAAAATGTAAACCCAAAACATAGACATATGAGAATAAAATATAGGGGATTTAAGAGATTAGGTCATATAATTTTCCCAAGGGAAATATGAACATAAACAATCCCAAAATAAAATAAGATTGTAAAAGAAATCCCTTTCCTCAAGTTTGACTAGAATAATAAGTTATTTTAAAACCTTGTTTAATAAATTTAGATTTATTATAATTTAATAATATAATTATATACATACTTATAATATCATAAATGATCAACTTATAACATTTCAATACCCATTTATTAATAATTCCTTATTAAAATCATTGTTTCTAAGTGCTAACTATTTTGTTCTTCATGTAAGTTTCAATTTTATAATTTGGGTATGTGAATCCTTATCATGGTCTAATCATCTACATAATGTTAATCATGATATAAATATATTAAATATTAATGATATTAATTTTTTTAATAATCCAAGAATGGTGGACATGATAAATGAATCACATAGCTTCGTGGAAGTTGTGGTCCACACGTCTTGATGAGCGACATTATCATTTTTTTAACAGGTGTAAGGTTAAGAAGATAAATGATATATTATATTTCCAAAAATCATAATTATATTATAAATATAATATATAAAAATTATATTCATCATTATAACCATCCATAAATTGTGGTGATGAAAAACAGAATACATCTCTACGAGAGGTGGTAGTCCTCCTGTACACATGAATGATGATTTAATTTCCCATTTTATGAAGAATTATATGAATAAAATTTTATACATTTATAAAATAACATCTCGGTATATGGTATATAGTGATGTTATTGTATCATCATGTTTATAATATAATTTATTGTGTTATAAGAATAAATAAGATGAGGATACTCAGTTAAAATGATTTGATCTAGGATTGGGTGAACTAAGAGGATCTCAAAGTGTGGATAATAGAGGAGATATTGTGTGCTTTTATAAGTGGGGGATATGACAGACTTCAAAATTTTCAAAAGATTAAAATATATTAATGTCTCAATTAAGAAAAATGGATCTAAAATGACTTGTATTAAAAAGTGATAATGGTAATGTCAAAATAAAATCAACCAATGGTGTTTAATCAAGTGTTTTTTGTTATCTTGAAGACTTACCCCTTTATTTTAACCCTTTAAGCCGATTTTACCTTTAACCACAGAGATAAATATTTACCATGGTTACTATTTATTATGACCAAAAAATTAATCTGGACTTATTACCTAATATTAATTATGAAGATTAAAAATATGGAATCCATTTTTCATGATTTAACTCCTATAATTGTAAAAATTTACATTTAATATAATTTTTCCAAACATAATGAAAACCGTTTTTAGAAAATTGATTGTTTTAAGCATAAAAATGATTTTAAAATAGAATAAAATAAAATGTTGATTAAAATAGAATTAATTGGATTATGTTAAATAAAAATAGATATATTTTTATTTAAAACCAAACCAAAACCAAAAGGTACCTTTTATATACTTGATTACAATAAATGAACTAAAAACAATTTTTATTTGAATAAAAATATTAATTAGATCTCCAAAATTTAAGAAAATATTTCTAAGATCAATATTATATTTTGATATGAATTATCATAATTATTTAATATATATTTGTTCTATTAAAAATGTTTCATAAACCTTCTAGTTATATTATATATTTATAATGTCAAAAAAGTGACAGTTTTGTAAAATTAGTATTTTTCACTATTCACCTTAAAATCTCAAAAAAATCATCCTTATATAATTTTGATATTCTGAATTTAGAAATGAAATTAATTACTTAAAATTAAATTTATATGTTTTGTTAATTTAGTACTTAATCACATTCTTGAATAAAGCTACGCGCATTATGTTATTATATCTTTAGAAATAAAATATTACTTATAATAATTGAATCTCGAGCATTATATTCTTCCCTCATTCAAAAAATTTCATCCTTAAAATATCCATAATGTCACCTCATGAATATATGTGGGTATTTATTCATCATAACTTCTTTAGGTTCCAACTTTTTCTCTTCTATTTTGATTTCTCCAATGTACCTTTACTATTTGAGTTATTTGATTTTTCTAAACTTGTTCTCTAGTGTAAAGAATCTGAATAGGATCTTCACCAATAAGATAAATTAGATTCAAATTATATTTCCTCAGATTTGAGAACATGTTTTAAGTCAGGCTTGTAATTACTTAATAAATAGATATGTAACACATCATGAAATTTTGAGAGGATAGGTTGTTGGGTCGGAGAAAAAAGGGAATGATGGCAAGAGGGGGGTGAATTGCCTTTTAAAAAAAGATTAACAAATTAAAATCAAAGTTGAAATGCAGCGGAAAGTAAAGAGGCAAGACACAAGAAATTGATAACAGAGTTCGGCCAAAAACCCGGCCTACGTCTCCGCTCCCAACTCAACCGTTGAGAGATTCCTACCGCTTGCTTTTCAATGGTTTTAGCAAGAAACCCACTAGGCTTTGAGGTAGCACTAGGACCTATTACAGCTTGCTTTTGATGGTTGAGCAAGAACCCACTTGCTTTTAATGGTTTAGCAAGAACCCACTATCCTTCTTACAGGTGAAGGATAGCTCACCTATGTCTCAAGCTATTTAAAGGAAAGCTTGACAACCTCTTCACACCTTAGAGGTGGTGTGAAACCCAAAAGAGAGAGGAATAGAAAAGGAGTTGGGGTTTGTAGGCACAAACCTAATTTGAAAGCTCAAAAAGATAAATACAATAAAACCCGTAATTGGAGAAGCCTTGGGTGCCTTTGATTAATAGGAGAGTTTGAAGGCCGCTTCCAAGCTTCTTTGGTGGTGCTCTTGGATGTGGAATTGGATGGAGCACTTGGGGTTCCTTGAGGTGGCTCGCCGGAGGATTGCCGAATGATCAACAACGTGTCCTTGGGCTTGGTTTAAGTTCCGGTTGGTGTCCGGGGCTTCCTCAGCCTTTATTTATAGGCATGGAACCCATTGGGGGCCTTCGGAGCCGTTGGAGAGGCTTAAAGAGCCGTTGGGAGCCAAGTGGGCCAGCCTGGTCAAACTGCAACGGCTAGTTTGACTGGCTCCACCGGCTGGCCGGTACAGTCCCACCGGTTGGCCGGTGTGTGCAAAAAGGCATAGGATTCGGGCTCAGCCTCCACCGGCTGGCCGGTGCTGAGGCCACCGGTTGGTCGGTGTGGAGAAAGTAGCTCCCACTGTTCTCCTGGGTGCCACCGGCTGGCCGGTGCTGAGGCCACCGGTTGGCTGGTGGTGAGGCAGTAGCTTCCTCTTCTGTGCAGGTGCCACCGGATGGCCGCTGGTGTGACACCGGTTGGCCGGTGGTCTGGACAGAAGGATGCCTTCTGTCCAGGCCTCCATCGGCTGGCCGGTACACTTCCATCGGTTGGCCGGTGGACTGAATTTCAGTCCACTTTGCCATCTTTCTTTCTTGGCCCAATTCCTTGGCCACCTGAATTGATTCCTATCATCCAAAAACACTTGAAAGAGGATTAGATAAATAGTTAAGTGATTGTGATCATGAAAATAAAACCTTGAGGGGTACGAGAGGTACAACATAGGTGGCAATGAAAAATGGTAAGCACAACTCCAATTATTTTTATAATTTCAAAAGGCTCGATGTACCTAAGACATAGTTTTCCATTATTTATGAAACTTATAACACCCTTCCATAGAGATACCATCAAGAAAACATGATATCCGAGTTGAAATTATAAATCCTTTCTTTGGTTATATATATAGCTCTTTTTCATGATTTGAGCTTCCATTATATGACTCTGAATAGTTCTAAATTTCTCTATTGTCTCCTCAACAAGTTCTATGCCTAAAATATTCCTTTCACCATCTACATCCCAAAAAGTTAGTGTTTTACATCTTTTTATATACAATGCTTCATATAGTTCCATTTTAATGCTCGAATAGAAGTTATTATTATATGAAAATTATACCGAAGTTAAATATTGATCCCATATACCTTGAAATTAAAGTGAGAATGTCCCCAACATGTATTCTAATTTCTAAATTATCCTTTTAGATATTCCATCTCTCTGAGGATGATAATTCTCTATTAAACACAGGTATGGATGGAACACATAATCTATTTCCAAATTTTAAAATCCCATATTCATAGATAAATTATAAAAACATCCAATCATTCACAAATTCAGTTTTATTTTTAATATTATTTTCATCAAGATGGTAACTTTTTTATTTTATCCAATAAATATGGTTTGGAAATTAGTTAGAAAAGGAGTGATGTTCCTCTTTCTTAATGATTCCCATATATAACTTTACTAAATCCATAAATATATAATATTTATGAATCCTCATTTAAGTCAAAATCCCTTTATCATTCCTACTCAATGCATCGACCACCTTATTTTCCTTCCCATGGTGGCAATGTATTGAGAAATCATAATTTGTGAGTGATTATATCTCTTGACTTTACCCCTAATATTGAGATATTTTTGTGAGAAGATTTATTTTAAACATTTTTATGCATATTATTTTCACATATTTCACTATATAGGTAATTCCTCCATATCTTCAATGAAAATATTGAAAATACCAACTATAGATCATGGGTTGGGTAATTTTGTTCATAGATATTTAATTGCCTTGACACATTAGAAAAAAATCATCATTCTGCATAAGGACACATCCAAGTCCATTATTTTATGCATCACTATATATCTCAAATCCATCCCTTATTGATGGTAAAGTTAATATTAGTGCATTAAATAATATACTCTTGAATTATTTAAAAAATTATTTATATTATTATGACCATAAAAGTTAACTCCTTTACATGTTAACTTGGTTAACATGATAGCTAATCGATAAAAATTTTGAACAAATATTTTATGGTAACATGATAACCCAATGAAACTACATGCCTTAGTAATATTTTTTGGCATTGACCATTCCATCACTACCTTTTTCTATAAAGGATCAAATATTATTCCATTTTTAAAGAAAACATGGACAAGAAAATAGACACTTTGAAGCAATAATTCACATTGAATAATTTCCCATATAACTTCTTTTCACTAAGAGTCTTAAGAATGATTTTAAAGTGGTTCTTATGATCATCATAACATTTATATTATATCAATATACCATCAAAAAAATACTGCAATGAAATTATCAAGATAATACTTGAATAATCGATTCATCATATCCATAAAAATATAGGGTTCATTAGTTAATCCAAAAGGCATTAATATAAATTTGTAATGTCCATAACTCATCAGAATTGTTTTCTTTGGAATACAATCCCTCTTTACTCATAATTGATGATACTTAGAACATATATAAATATTTAAAAAATATTAATCTCATTTTATTTGATCATGAAAATCATCAATTTGGGATTGGGGGTACCTATTCTTTATGGTAATTGCATTAATTTCTCTGTAATCAATGCACAACCTCATAGACCTGTCTTCCTTTTTAACAAAAAGAACAAGGGCTCCCCACAGTGAAACAATAGGGTGTATAAATCCCTTATCATACAAATACTATAATTGTTTCTTCAGTTTCACTAATTCTATTAGGGTAATACTATAGAGAGTCTTAGATATTGGGTTTTTATCAAGGATGAGATCAATAAAAAACTCCACTTCACTCTCAGGTGGATTCCTAGGTATTTCTTTAAGAAACAAATCAATGTATTCTTGCACAATAGGTACATACTATATTTTAAATATAAATTTCCCATTCACTGGTCAGTTTTACTCTTTTTATTCAAAAATTTCATTAAGTAGAGCTGTTGTAGGTGGATCCATAAATGATTCAAATGATATAGTATCCCCTTTGAAGATAATGGATTCCATATCTCCATCGCGAACCATAATCTATTTCTATTGGAAATAATTTTTTACATTGTAATTTGAAATCCAATCCATACCAAGGATTATATAAAAGTACACCATAGGAATAATAATCAAATACTTAAAATAGGGTATTTCTATGTGCCATAATGGGAACTAACTAACACATCCTTATTGTAATAATATTTACACTAGGAGTCTTGATTGGAAACTCCCTTCATAAGGTACTAGTGAAATATATAATTTTCCTAGAAAACATGGAAGATATAAAAGAGTGTAAATATACAGAATCAAATAAATAATTATCTAAATTTAAGTTTATGATCAAAGTACCTACCACTGCTTATTTAAGAACTTCAACATCAGCTGTAGTAATCACATAAGCTTGAGATTCTCCCCTTAGCCTCTTCTGTGGGAGGTTCCTTTGATGCTTGAAACATTGCTTTGAATAATTCTACATATCTTTATAGTTAAAGCATTGGATAATAGTGGTATATTTCTTTTATTTTCATTCAATGTGCTCATAAACCCCTTTTTCCACAATTGAAACAAACTCATGTTCCCATTAAGCAAGTACGAGGGTGTTTCTTTCCACAATTCTCACATGTTGGAAATCTCATCATCCCTTTATTCTTCTTCGACATGTTTTCTTCTTAGTTCTTAATTGTTGTATTATTTTATTAACATCCCTTGAAGATATAAGACTTTGAAAATTATTTCTATGTCTTGATGTAACTTGATACTATATCATCATCTGATGAAAACATTTAATAAACTAATCCCATCAAATAAATTTTCAATATTTATTTTTGGATTATATATATAATCCATAGAATTCCTAGGTAATCTTTTAAATTTGACCTCATACTCTTTAACACCTTATTCTTCCTTCTACTTTAAAGTGAGTAACTTTCTCTATATTTTATCTAGTTGTTCTTGAGGAAATTATTTATCAAATAATATGACTTTAAAAGTTCTCTATTCCATACTTTATATTTAGTCAACCTATAGTGTTTTAGATTCATTAACATCATTAATCAAAATATCCTATCAAATAATACAATTCCATAATAACATTTTCACCATCATTACTTCCCAAGGTTAGGAATATCTTTTTAAGGGACTTAATCCATTGTTCAGCTACCAATGGATGGGTAGTTTCCTTAAAATATAGAGGCTTCTTTTGCATGAAGTGTTCCAAAACTAGTGAATCGTGATATAGAAAAATATTATTCTCCATATTGGAAAGGTTATTAATCATAACTTGAGTCAACTTCCCCAATATACCCATGATCTGGTTAGTTCCAACACCAACTATATTGGCTTGCTCATTAGGCCAATCCCTAGATTGACTATGGGTGTTGATTCCCTTTTATCCATTAGGTTCCATCTCTAAAATATGGAACATACTAAGTTATCTCATAATCATCTTTAATATTAAACCATAAAATAATAATCCCTATTATTGTAAAAAATCTCAAATAACCTAAAGGATTATCATAATTCTCATGTTAGTTTTGTTCATTTAAAATCAAGTTCCCATTTTTCCTACTAAACTTACTTTATTACCAACTGTAATAACCTTACTCTTGTAACTCAAAATCAGAGTTTACTTTATTAAATTGGTATAAGATATAGGATATCTCCCCATACATGTTCAATTGGTTTATTAGTCTTGAAAAACTAAATACATACATAATTCCCATATTAAATTATAAATATAAAAAACATATCATAAGAAACATTATTACATCCTTTATATCATTCATAATATCATTATTCATGTATTGTGGAATTAAAAAAAATAAAGGGTGATCTTAGATGCTCAGTAAGGGATATGTATAGCAGAAGTTATCATGAGAAAATAAGGAATAATTAATATGGAAGACTGGATATCAAAACACTTTCTATTCAATAAAAAAATTGAGTTCAATGAATAGCCATGTCTAATATCAGCATATAAAACTCATGGATAGTGAAAACTGAATTCCTAATAAAAGAAAGGCATAATTTTTTACATTCATGATCAAGTAATCTCAACCAAGATATCATGAATCTTACCATAAACACCTCTTAACCAAGATATCATTCTTAATAAATGGGTAGGTGTAAACCAAATAACCATCTAATATATCATGCCAATCATTTTTTCTCATGAGACTCATCGATGCATCGAGGGGATATCTATAACTGGTACCCATCCACCACTTGCACAATCTATGTACTCCTCATATTTTGAATGATCAGTTCAATTCATTCTCAAAATTACTAATAAGTCAAAAAAATTCTTTATTTAATCTAGAATACAAAACATCAGTACTTAATTAACTAATCATAAACCATCCAGAGAAAGAATAAATATGGTATCATTTTATTATATCCCTTATAACATTAATAGATTTTTATAGATAGGAATGCCTTTAAAAGACCACTAGAATATTTATAGAGGAAAGTACATTTTTCATTTTTTAAATGAATCTTCTACAATCTAAAAAATTTGAGAATATTAGTGAAATAATTTTCTTTGAAAATAACCCTGGAAACTAGTAAAGGAAGATTCAAATCAAAGAGTTGTCATAACGGTGGGAAATATCATTCGTGTGGTGTAAATTAAAACAAAGACTCCATTCACACCTTTGATAAAAATTAACTCATTCAAAAAATGAAAAGAACGAAAAGAATATTACATTTTAAAAAAATGTATATCAATTAAATCAAGGGTAAAAATAAATTTAATAAATATTTGGAGAATATTAAAAACATTCTTGAAAATATTTTAAAGAAAACATGGATATGGAAGAAAAAGATTTGGATTGAAATATTCAAAACAATATTTTTAAAAGAAATTTTCTTGCATGTAACTAACCATTGTAGAAGAAAATATATGGGATTTAGTATATTAGGATCATATAATTTTCCCAAATTAAATATGAACATAAAAAATCTCGAAATAAAATGAGATTGTAAAAGAAATCCCTTACCTCAAGTTTTAATTTCCTAGTAAGTACTTTTAACCCTCTGTATAATAAATTTACATATATTATAATTTCATAGTAGAGCTATATACTTACTTATAATATCATATATGATCAAATTATAACATTTCAATACCATTTTATTAATAATTATATGTTTATTAATAATTCCATATTATAATCATCATTTCTAAGTGTTAATTGTTTCTTTTTTCATGTAAGTTTCATTTAGGTAGTTTTAGACATTGCATAATTATAATTATTAAATTATATAAATAATTTTAATAATGATATAAATATTTCATATATTCATTATATACATATTTAGAATAATCTAAGAAAGGTGGACATGAAAAATTAATCACATCGCTTCGTGGAGGTGGTAGTCCACACTTACGCGCGAGCGAAAATATCATTTTTTAACTGGATGAAGGGTAAGAAGATCAATGATATATTATATTTATTGAATCATAATTATATTATAAATATCATAAATAAATATTTAATTCATCATAATAACCATCCATAAATAATAGTGATTAAAAATGAAATACATCGCTATGTGAGACTGTAGTCCGAACATACCCACACATGATGCTTTTATTTACCATTTGATGGAGAAAACGATGAATAAAGATTTAAGCACAAAAATAATAACATATAAGTATATGGGAGATAATTATTTTATTATATCATAATTTTTAGCACCAAATTAATTGAGGTTTAAGAAGAAATAAGATGAAAATACTCGGTTAAACGCTCTTTCTCTTCTTCAGACAACCTCCATTGGATATTATCTAAAGCCTTCTTAGAATGGTATCATGATTAAAAAAATTACTATTGGATGTGGTTATGGATATTAGGAAATTATTTAGGAATATATTTTTTGAAATAATAGACTCTTGCAGTGTGGAGAAGAGATTAGGGATTGTGTCCTTTTATAAGTGGGGGAGGGGACACACTTGGATTTTTTCAAAAGACTAAAATATATTAATGTATTACTCAAGAAAAATAGCTCCAAAATTAATTGTATTAAAATTTTATAAGGTTAATGGTGGAATAAAAAAATAATGGTGTTTAATAAAGTGTTTTATGTTATCTTGAAGCATTATCCCATCATTTTAACCCTTTTAACCCATTTTATTCTTAATCAAGGTGATAAATAATCACTATGGATACTATTAATTATGAAAAAAAATTAATTTGTACTTATTAAATAATATTAAATATAATTATTAAAAATATTTAATCCATATTACAAGATTAAACTCTTATAATTTGAATAAATTACTTTTAATATAAGTTTGAAAAATGCAAGTAAAACTATTTTTAGAAAAATTTTTGTCCTAAGAATAAATATGATTTAAAAAAAATAAAGTATAATATTGATTATAATGGAATTAATTGGATTATTTTAAATAGAAAGTGACTTATTTTTATTTAAAACAAAACCAAAACTTAATATACCTTGTAAATACTTGATTAAATGAAAATAACTAAAAATAGCTTTTTATTTGAAGAAAAACATTATTCGATTTCCAAAATGTTTAATATATATTTATAATTTAAACATTGTATTTTATATGAATTACATTAAATATTTAATATATATTTGTTCTATAAAAAGGTTTCAAAGACCTTAAATTTATTCTTATATCATTATAATTTCATAAAACTGATAGTTTTGTAAAATCGGTATTTTCACTATTCACCTAAAAATAAACTATTTCTAAAAAAATATCAAAAAATTATCCTAAGATAATTTTGATATGGTAAATTAAAAAATGAACTTAATTTCTTAAAATTAAATTTATAAAATTTTGGAATTTAGTTTTTATCACATTCTTGAATAAGCCACGTGCATTATGTTATTATATCTTTAGAAAGAAAAGCTTACTTACTATAATTAAATCTCATATTTTACACCTAAAAAAACATAATAGAATCTTGAGGAACTAAGTTCATCATCATTAATAATGGAATCACCTAACTGAATAATTCCAATATTCTCTTAGGAGTAACTTATATCAGTCACTTCATGGGAGAAAATTAATAGTTAACTCTGTAACATAGGATCAACTTCATAGTTAACTCCACCACTTCATAGGATAAACTTAATAGTTAACTTCATCACTTCATCAGAGTAACTCAATAGTTAACTTTATCCATATTACCTAATGGATTAAAGGGATTTAATAGATCTATCCAATGCATAATGGACATATTCCTTTAAGGTTTTGGGTTCAATAACCATTCTATATTTCATCATGAACTAGTATTTCCCCCATTCATTTTCAAAGGATTTTATTTTTTGTAAAATTTAAATAAAAAATGATTTGAATATGAATAATAAAATTAAAAACTAAATATAAATGTTAAAAAAAATATTATGAAGTTTGGAATTAAAATAAAAAATAAATAGGACTTTCATACCGTCAATTATCACAAGTGGGCCATAGTTTAGCAATTTGATTGGAATATTATTTATCAATTGAGATATCTCTCTTACTAACACTTACAGTCTATATCTAGTGAAATATATTGAAAAGGTATTATTAATTAATGTTTCTAGGAAAAAAAATAAAACTAATTAATTTATGTATTTATTTTTTTACTGTAAAATGGTTTCAAAATAAAATAGAAAATACCTTATAGTGCTATAACAAAAACAAAGAATACCTATAAGTAAAATATCCTTGAATCAAATATAATACCTACAAGTAAAATCAATAGACTTCTAAGAGGTATGGAATAAAGATATAAAATAATAGACTATAATATTTGGATCATTTTCAAAACTCATTGTTCAATAAACTCATATAAAATTTACATATTCATAATAAAACCAAAATGATCTCAAATACACCTCATCATTAAAATCAAAAATAAAAATTCCAGCTATAAGAACTTCTAACTAATGATTGTGGTATTTTAATATTAATATACTTAAAAGCATAATATTGGGATCATGTCTATGGGGAATAAAAAATACATCAAAAAATAAATTATTTATTAAAATTTAATGATCTGAAATGTGTCCAATTTACTGCACTTTTCCTAAAAATATAGAGTATTAAGCATCACATATTCAACTTTCAATGAAAAAATCATTATAATATTTATTAATAATTTAAATTTAGTACAAAAATTTAAGAAAGGTAAAAAATGAAGAAACATAACACTCAAACCTCTTGCATGGTTTTTAAAGTAAGTTAGACATTGAAAAGTTAATTAAACAACCATTCTAGGAAACAATTAAAAATAAAATGGATTTGAAAACAAAACAATACATAAAATTCCTTTGAATATTATCAATACAATCTTATAGAGTACAACAACATCAATAAACTTATATATAAAAGAATGATTCTTTTACTTAAATAAAGTAACAACTACTTTATGGATTAACTACAAATAATATGAAAGTTTTTTGAAATAGAGTACATGTATATAAATTAATAAAGATATAATGTTTCTGTATATTTTTCAATATAATATTCTTATCCAATGGATCATGTTTTTTAATAAAAGGATCTAAAAATATTTATAATGGGGAAAAAATAACCAATTTTATACATGAAACATACCTAATAGAATATAAATAATATGGTTGAGGTATTAATGATAAATTTCTTGGGTGATTATCATGGGTTTCAAGTTCTCCATAATTAATGGGTGGAATGTTATTATCATAATAGTATTTAGAAAAACCAAAAATAAATACAAAAAAATAGATGCTAGTAATTAATTAATTAATGTATTTGGAAAATAATTTTGAACTAAATGAAATACATATAATGTGTTAAAACATTGTCTAAAAACACCTTAATCACTCTTCCAATTACATTATATAGACTTAGATTATATCATTTAGTGTGTAGACTTAAAATTTGTTGAGTATGTAAAACAATAATATTTTAATGAAGAACATATTCAATGAAAGAAATAAAAAAATTGAAAGGAAAAAAATTAAATATGTTAAAAATGTTTAGTTCCACATTATTTCACAAAGGATGGAAAGGAAACATATAATGAGCTTAACTATGACTATTTATAATAAAGATAATGAATTTAAAAATTTTAAATCAATATCACTAAATTTTTTAATTATTCAACTATGATAATTTTAGGATTAAAGATCAATAATGTAGATTTCATACTTTTATTGAGATTAATAAAAACTATAATGATGTAAATCCATGTAATGTTAAGAAATTTTACCAAGGTATTTAATTATTAACAATGAAGTAATGTTAATCTGAATGGATTTCCATTTTTTCAATTTTCTTGTATAGGTTGATTTGAAAAAACATTTGTATTCCAAAATCATTATTATAAGAATTAGATGTAATGGATGCAATAAAGTCAGGGGTTGAAGAAACATTCCTATCCATCAAATCAGTTGATCCTAAATGATAAAAAAATTAATCATATTATGATGAAAATATTGTCAAAATCATTTAGAATAATGATTATATAGTTCACTAAATAGGAAAATAACATTTTTCGATATGCTTATCATTTGAGAATAAAATTATGAAAAAATAAAAACTTCCAGTTATAGATACCGAATTGAACATGTCTATTAACTTTTTAAATATCTTTTTCCTACATAGAAAAATAAATAAGTATAGAAAAAATATTATTAGATAATTTTGTAGACATTTTTTTAAATACAATCTCTAAATTTAGTGTAAACTCTTATAGTAATAGAGTATTAAGTGTAGAAAACAACACATAATATTTAGTGAGTTTCTAGATATGAACACTAAAAAATTGAGAAATTTATAAATCAACTAAACTTAGGCATGAGTCTAACCAAAATTACTCATTATTAGACAAGTAAATCCAAAAATGAAAGAACCCATAAATATGAATAAATTTAGAAAAACTTCTTACCTTTTAATAGTGAAGTTTATCCACATAGTGAGAATAATATTCTATTAGAAACTTAATTATAGAGGTATGATAAGATGATTATGAATGAAATAGGAGAGTCATTAGACATTTATTCACTAAACATACATATATTTATTGTTTTACAAATCCATAATGGAATTAAATCTCAAATTATGTAAAATAAATGAAAAATACATACCTTTATATGGTAAAAATTGAGGGAGTTGGGGTTTTTTGGACAATGAATAAATGTATAGAAATATGGAAATAAAACCTACCAATGTGATAAATAGGAAACACCCATGAAGATTAGTGTTTTGGGAATAAAATTAAATAATGAAAAAAATGAAATTAAACTTTAAAGGGTGAGGAAGAGTCTAAACATATGATCCAACATTCATAGAGGACTCACCTTCTGATTTATGAATTTGTACTACTAAGAGTCGACAATAGAAGAAGGAATTAACTCATTAGTATGGAAAAAAGAGTTGTATGGAAGGAGACCTGAAATGGTAATTTTAAATGGAAGGTATACACACAAGGATGATATTAAGGATGGATGAAGTGGAAAGACAAAGTGATCCTAAAATATACACATAACATAGGGATTTGTCTTAGAGGAAAACCAACATGATTGGAGGGGGAGTGGTATGGAAGAATGATCAGAGGGAGTTGATTTGGCAGGTGATTATTGAAATCTAATAGGATTTAATGATTTTTAAATCATTGGTAGGGATGTGGAGGAGAGGACGATGAACATAAGAGCAAGGTGGTTTTTGTGGTGGCTACAAAGGTGTGGAGGCATACACTGCAAGGAATATTAGGTAAAGTGGAGTGGTGGGGGGGATGATCATAGTGATTCAAGATAATGTAGGGTTTTAAAAAAAGATATGAAATTTGAAAGAGGGAATCAATTATATGATGATAATGGTATATAGGATAAGGTGAGGTTAAGGGTGAGTGAGGGAGAGAGGAGGGGAACAGAGAGGAGGGGAGTCAGAGAGGATAAAGAATGGAGGCAACCAAACATTGGATGATGTAACAGACATATCATGTGAAAGGTGGGGGGAAATTTTTTTGAGGTAAAACATGGAAGGAGGGAGCTACACATGTAATAGAGGATCCACCATGATTAGTATATATATATTGGTATAGATGAAAAAATCATATCTTAAAATCAAAATATTTAATAATAATAAATTTTCATTATATTTTAAAATAAATACATTTAATAGCTTTAAATTTTCATTATAAATTTTATAAATTCATCCATGAGAAAGAGAAATTTAAAATCAATCATGAAAGGAAATTATATCAACAAAATATTAACACTTTATTTTAAAATCCATAGAAAAAAATTATTTAAAAATCCACTCATAAGTGTAAAATCATTACCATAGCAACACGGAACTTTGATAAAATATTAAAGAATATTTTCACAAAATAATATTGGTTTCAAAGATAAACTAGGGTGGGTTCATATTGAAATATCTTTCAAATATTTTCAAACTAACTCACAAAGAGGGTTATTCCAAAAAAATATGGTTTTTTTAAAAAGAAAAATTGAGAAAGAGAATCCTTGAGTAATTAAACAATATTCAAAATAAATATTATTCCCCTTGCCTTAAAAAATATGATTCAAAACTCATTAAGCACTTAGAAAATTTTCATAAGAGGAAATTTAATATCAAACATACTGTGAACCAAAAAGACCCTTTCTTTTGGAAATCATTTAAAAATAAGTAGGTAAATGATTGATACTTTTAAAATAGAAACTTTAAAATAGAGATTAAAAAACGATTTCCCCTTACCTTATGAGAAAAAATAGATTAAATAGTATTCTCACAAAGAATCAATTTTTTTTATAACCCCTGCATATTTCTCTGTTGATATTACTTTTTAATGGCAGACCATGAACTCTCATTCTACACTTCTAATTGTCACTGTCAAAAATTCAAACAAAGAAAAAAGGGTATCTCTGGGGGTATATGTAGCACTTGGATCTCTCATATTCGATGGTAAGGATCACTTTTTATAACCATTCTTAAAATATATAAGTGTATTTAGTTATTACTAAGTAATTTAATCATAAAATATTTATCGGTAAAAAATGGATTTTTATATTCCTTACTACTTATGTTAGGTGATATGATAAGATTTTATTTACAAGAATGTTTATTAAAATATAGTATCTTTCAATATATTTATTTCATATTTCACTACATTGTACTATGAAAATCATCTTCAAATCATCAAACATTTTAGTTCCCACACATAAAAACACTCAATATAATGCTAAAATATTTCTTGATTCAATATTCTGTTGATATATTTTAAATAATTCTCAATGTAACTTTAAAAGAGTAATGATTCACATTAACCATTGATATAAGTTTGAAAATGGTGTTATGAATTGTGGTTGGGTTCATTAATGTGATATATAGAGTTTATTAAATTATTCTATCCCATATCGGTGCTTCACCCTACTCTGTCATCACCATATCTCCATGAAGATCCCTATAAGAACATTTTAATCTATACATTATAAATAATATTTTTAGAAAACATTCATTGTTTCTATATGAAAGTCTAAAGTAAATATTCAATATCCACTAGTACAGGTTTATCGTGTAAGTTTAAACATCCCAGATCAAAGCCTATGTAAGGGCCCATATTCTTTTGTGAAAAGATAATATGATTTCATGTAAGGGAAATGTTATATTTTTGTAAGGGTCGTGTATCTTCTTGTAAGAAAGTTAGTAAAAATCAAGAGTACACTTGGACTCATTTGAGACCAATAAACTTAACTCATAGACATGTAAGAGTCTACTTTAACCTAATCTTGAAACTTTGTTGCAGTAAGAACAAACAGGATGAAACCACTTAATAGTGATTGTTGAAAATTTCAATATTGATGGACCAATTTTTCTAATGTTGGAGAAAATATTTCCTCACTTGTGCATAACATCAAGATCAAATAAATAATCAAAATAATTAATTAATTCTCACATAATGATGTTGGGGATCCCACCAATGAGAATATTTGATCCAAAAGTGAAATAATGTAAAGAATGATAACCAGAAGCTTACAGGATGAAGATTCATGTCATGTGTTGTTCACTTAGACATGAGAAGAGATATACTTGGAGGGACCAGAACATAGGGGATTGTTCTAGGAAAGTGTTGGTACTATGTAGATCCTGGTACAAAAAATTGTTTTGTGATTCATTCTCTCATCTGGACTCTTGCTCCTCTTCCCTGTATATGTCTTTTTTGCACCAATATTTTCAATTAGGAAGTAAAATCAGAACATATAATGAAGGAAAGTTGTATAAAGATTTGAATTATACATTATATGATAATATATGCACTCAAAAAAGAAAAAGAAGAACAACGGAATGATTAATTATAGGGAAAACATTGAATGTTATAACAACAGAAAACCAACAAGTTTCTTTGAGTGATAGAGAGTTCATATTCCATGGAGGAACTCCTAAATGTCTGGTGGGTGAATAAGTGGTTGCCTGAGTAACTGGGATCTCTGCACTACATCTCTAGCTCCCTATTACCCACTGTAACTACTTATATAGAAATAATATCTAAGTCTATTTACATGAAAAATAAAGAAGAAGAAGAAAACAAAAAATCCAAAATATCATATTATGTAATAATTTATTTCCTATATATTTAAGGACCATATAATGATGAGGTTTTATGGAATGTGTGTGTGCCATTATGTGTGTTGTACCTTGTATATTCCGGTCATGTCTCATGCATCAATACATCTATTCACACTAAAAAATAACAAATATCACTACTACATATAGTGCTTTTATCAGCGCTAGAAAAAGATTTTAACAGCACTAGAAAAGCACTATTAATCTCAGTAAAGATAAAGGGGGGTCCCCATTAACAGTGCTAAAAAGCATTGATAAAGGGTGTCCTTTATCCATGCTAAAAAAAGAACTCATAAAGGCCCCCTTTATCCATGCTATTTTAGCACGTATAAAAGACATTTTTATCAGTACTCAAAATAGCACTGATAAAGGACTAGATGCTTGTGATGTGATGTTTATATAACAGCACACCAACCAGTAGCACCTGCACATATAAACAGCATCAGAAGCACCTGTACACCACACACACACCAACTACACAAAAATATCATCTGCACAACACACACAAGAACAAAGCAGCGCACACAAGAACAAATCAGTGCACACAAGAACAAATCAGTGCAAAAATGCTATATACATTTCAAACAATGTTTTATATAATTACATTTACAATTATCCAACAAATAGTTAAAAACATTAATGTTTCATTCTTTGACATCCGTGATCGCCTCTCAAAAATGTCCGCCCATGGTATTAGTTGCCAAACAAATCATCCCAACCCAAGAAAAAGGTTCCACCTATATAATAAAAAATATGTTATTAATACTATAAATAAATAAATTAATCATTAATATGAAATAATACATTAATAAAATGTCAAATTTTAATAAAAAATACATATTTAGGGTTATAAAAGTCACATCATGAATCTTATTATGGTGGGGTTGATTTATACACTTCACAAATGAGTTATGGATCATTGTCCTAAAATATAAAAACAATCTGAATGGGTTTGATTGGTTTTGAGTATGTCCCTTGTGTTTTTTACTAAAATCAATATCAAATTTAAATGACATATTTGGATTTATACCAGTCACATCGTTCATCATATTGAGGTGTGGTTGATTCCTTCATGTTACAAATGACTCATGTATCATTGTTCTAAAGTATCAAAAAAATCTGAATGGGTTTTCTCGGTTTTTAGTATAAAAGTTGTGTTTTTTTACTAAAATATCATTTCAAAATGAAAATGCCTAGTTTGAGTCATATTGGTTGCATCGTGCATCATTTTGAGGTGAGACTAATTCATACACATCACAAAGGACTTACTAATTGCTCTCCTAAATTATAAAGACAATCGGAGGGTGTTTTCTTGGTTTTCAGTGTGTGAAACATTTTGAGCTAAAATGTCAATTTTAAACTGATAACAGATACTTTTAGTCATACTGGTCACACCATACATCGGATTGAGGTGAGATTAATTACTACACATCACAAATGAATCATGGATAATTGTATTAAAGTATCAAAATAATATGAATTCATTTTCTTAGTTTTTGATATGTCACATGTTTTTTTACTTAAATGAATGTCAATTTTAAATAAAATCGCATTTGGATTTATACTGGTCTCATCGTTCATTGGATTGAGGTGTGGTTGATTCCTACACATCAAAAATGAATCATGAATCATTTTTCTAATGTATCAAAACAATTCAAATGAATTTTCTCAGTTTTTAGTATGTCAGTTGTGTTTTTTTACTAAAATATCATTTCAAATCATAAATATTCTTTTTGAGTCATACTGGTCATATCGTGCATCGATTTTATGTGAGACTACTTCATATGCATCATAAAGAACTTAAGAATCACTATCCTAAATTATGAAGACGATCAGAAAGAATTTGATTTTTTTTAGTGAGTCACTTGTTTTAGGCTAAAATCTAAATTTTAAACTGATAACATACACCTTTAGTCATACCGATCATATTGTGCATTGGATTGAGGTGAATTTGATTCCTATACATCACAAATGACCCATTTATCATTTTCCTAAATCATAAAAACAATCCAAATGCATTTTCTTAGTTTTTAGCATGTTAGTTGTTCTTTTTACTTAAATTAATGTGAATTTTAAATAAAAAGAAACATTTGGATTTATACCGATCACATAATGAATTACATTGAGGTGGGGTTGTTTCCTACACATCACAAATGACTCATGGATCGTTTTCCTAAATTATCAAAACAACCTAAATGCGTTTTCTCAGTTTTCAGTATGCCAGTTGTGTTTTTTTTCTAAAACTAATGTCAATTTTAAATAAAAAGAGACACTTTGAGTCATACCAGTCGCACCATACATCGGATTGAGGTATGGTTGATTTTTACACATCACAAATGAATTATAGATCATTTTTATAAAGTATCAAAACAATCTGAATGTATTTTCTCAGTTTTTAGTATTCCAGTTGTGGTTTTTTACTAAAATATCATTTCAAACTGGAAATATGCATTTTGAGTCATACTGATCACATTGTGTGTTGGTTTGACATGATATTTCTTAATACACATCACAAAGAACTTATAAATCATTTTCCTAAATTATAAAGACAATCAAAGTGAGTTTTATTGGTTTTTAATGAGTGGCACGTTTTGAGCTAAAATGTCAATTTTAAACTGATAACTGACACTTTTAGTCATATCGGTCACACTGTTTGTCATATTGAGGTGTGGTTGATTCCTACATGTCACAAATTACTGATAGATCATTTTCCTAAAGTATTAAAACAATCCAAATACTTTTTCTTAGTTTTCATTATTTCACTTCTCTTTTTGCTAAATTTATTGTTAATTTATTATAAAAATACACAGTTAAAGTCATAATGGTCACATCATGTGTCTAATTCAAGTGTGTTTTATTCTTATACATCACAAATGACTTATGGATTGTTTTACTAAAGTATCAAAACAATACTCATGCGTTTGCTCAGTTTTCAGTATGGCACTTGTTCCCTTTACTAAAAATACTAACAATTTTAAATAAATATAGTCACTTTGAGTCATACTGGTCACATATTCATAATATTTCTATACATTATTCCATCATGTATGCTACCCATTAGTTTCTAAATAAATATATCTCATCTTGTGAATAGGAGTCTTTTCAAAAATCATGGTAGTACTAAAAAAATATAAATACACAAAGGATTAATAAATATTTTAAATGAAATAGTAATTATCTTTAAAAATACCTCTTTAGGGATATTGGTTTGTTCTTGGAATACTATCTCTTTCATAAATTTAAAAACATAATAACCATAGTCTTTATCGTTTGTTTGTTTCAGACACTGCAGAAACAGTGAGAAAAATAATTAATTTTTTTATATGTGTTTGGATAGTAAAATCTAATTATATATACCCTGATTTTTATCCAGTCGTAGTACTTGTGATGTTCCTTATCCTTTTCCCCTGGCCTCATTCCATGATCTAAACGACATTCATGCACCACTCTATCATAACAGAATACTCATTAAAAGATAATATAAATTATATAACTAGATGTTTAGTTCTAAAATTTTGGATATAGTGTATTATAAATAAAAAATGCCATCATGTGTGGTCGATTTGTTGGATATTGATGCATTGAATCTAGGAAATAAATCTTTGGAGTATCCAAATTGACCACAATGAGCATCCAATAATGCCTAAGAGCACAAAAATTTATAAGTAATGAAAGAAATTAAAATATATTTGATATGATTAAATTGTAGAGTTTTACCCCTGCATCATTGGTATTAAGAAGAGTCTACCATCTATAATTTTGTTGTTAAACTATTTGAGAAGACTTTCCACTATTTCACCCTATTTTTTGGATTTTATTTCTTTTTGTTTTGTAGAGGTGATTTGAGGGATAATGAGTCTAATTTTTGTTCATGGGAAAATCCCGTCAATTGTTTTTCATATATACGCCTGTGAAAAATATGAAATGTATTTAGTCATAATTATCATAGTATATTATCTTTTGGAAAATCATATCGTGAAAACATACCGCACGTATACATTTACAACTGATCCACCTAGCCAATCATACTTCAAGATTTGACTTACATTATCAACACTAATGAAATCTGGATCTTCCCCATTGTACATATTTTCATCAAAAAGAATTGTGTGAATCCCACCTTCTTTCAACTTTGTATTCACATGAGCTTGCAATGATAATAAATGCGAATATAGAACAGGTGGGTTTAATTTGCTTTCAGTAGATCATTTTGATCGGTTGGTCGATCCTTAAGATGGTTTTGAGCTGTTCTTTCTTCTCACCCCTTACTTGTGTCTATTTTTAATAACATTCATTGGTTCATACCTTTTTTCATTAAATGTTAAAGGTTTCTCGTGAGAAATAAATTAGAAATGAATACCTCCTTGTCAACATGTTTTTTTTATAAGTTATAATGGATATGTGATGAATGTTCCAAGAGCTTGTTCGACCTTATGAACATCTTCATCATCAATTAGAATAGGTAGCTCATAACTCAGATCATGGGCTATTTTAATCAACACTTTGACATGACCTATTGGAAGTGGTATGTTCTGTAGCATGACATTTTGGATGTTGAACACCCTAGACCTTACTAAAAGGTGATGGGTGGGTGTTGATAGATATAAATCACAGTCATTTTCACCCTTCAAAATATCAGTAAAGGAAAGGTATCGGTGTCTATCTAATTAAAAATTCATAGAAACAATAATTAGAACATTGATTACCTCAGCAAAGACATGTTTTTTAGGGGAATGGCCGGCCTCAAAGTTTGTGGGGGTGGGGCGGGATCTTCACACGCTGGTTGTTCTTGAGTTCCCCCCACCATTATATTTTACATGAAATCTATATGAAATTTCATATGTTCTTCAAGGATAGATATTATTTCTCTCATAATTTTTATTTCTTCACTTTGATCCTCCTCTTGTTTTTTTTCTCAAAAAATTTTCGGGGTGTCACCCTAAAACCCTCACCTCTAACACGACCATACTTTTTTGGATGCTTCAAGACCACCAAAATTATTTCCACATCTGGTTTGGGTGTTGCTGATTCATGTGACTATGTCAGATAGAAAATATAGGAAAATAATTAATCATTGTTATGTAATATTTATTTAAATCAAAAAATATATTTATTATGTCATACTTACACATATTTCTCACACTTTTTGTGTGTTTTAATCTATTATTATCCCATATTTATTTACACGTGCCTCTTCCATAGCACATGGTTTGGGATGGAAGTGACCTTGGATTTGGATTCAACAATTTTCATATAAATATAGGAAAATAGTTATGGTGTTTTTTATGTCATATAAAAGTGTTATGATAGATTTAAAATACATACCAATTTTTTTCAAGTGAAGAATACCCCATTCTTGCTTTATGGTAGGGGTACACTGGTTTTGATACTTCTTCCTTATTTTTAGAACTCAGTTGTTGTTTCATAAATAAAAAACCATCAATCAAAGTGATGAATACACATATCATCAAACAACATATTACCAAACACAATGCACCTAAAAAGAATGCTCCAAACGATGGCTAGTAAACGCAACCCACGCTCCTTGGGTTATCAGGTGTGCATAAATTGGAGGTGGGTGTGGGTTTATTTTCCCTTCAACATCTTTAAGATAACATTTCATTAAAATTGTATGAAAACCTCTATGAATCCTTCTAGAAACCCTTAATACATAGTCCTTATGTGAGTCATCCACTATAAATTCACTCTATGGGGAATGATGAAGAGTAAGTAAATGTTTTGTTATTTTATTTTTTAGTAAATTAGAGAAATGATATCATAATGTTATTGTAATATCTCCCCACATCAGTGTCTTAATCTTAGTGAAAACATGGTGCCACGACTGTACATAAATCATCACACATTTCCGAGTGACGATTATAATGTTACTACGGAACATGGCCTTGTTAGGGTTAACATGTTGGCCGCACTTATTCCATATGACCTCGTATTTGATGACTTTTGATTTTTTACTTAAGAATTTTTTCTAACACTGTCAAACTACGGTGCTCCTATTTCTTCTACACCGTTAGTGTGTCATTGCCTACCATTTCCTCAGTTTCAACATCATCAATATGTTCCTCCATAGCGCTAGCATCAGAATGTGCAAATGGTGGTTGTATCTCTAGACTGAGAGAAGTAGCAGTAACAGGTTGAGAAACCTGTTGGTCCTCTGCACTATGAGCAACAACAGGTTGAGAGACCTATTATTCCTCGGGATTGGGAGCATCATCACATGCAGAAGTCAATATCTGCAAAAGTGGTTTAACGTTTAATTTAGATCACATAAAATCATAAGTGAACAAATAATAACATAAGGTAACATGAATTATATTACAAAAAATATAAATTGATTATTAAAATCACTTTTTTTAAGGCTGGAGGGATTTTACCCCTCTATAGACTATCTAAATACCTTTATTATGGTATCCTCTGACATAAAAAACATCATCCACATTGGGACTGCTGTGAAATGATTATTATGTCCCAATGAAAGGGTCATCCTCCATTGAATTTTCATCTAACCCTTTATTGGTTTTGGTGGATAACAGAACAATTGACCAGTTTCGGTTTGTGGGATCTCGAACATAAAATACTTGTATTGTTTGTGATGCCATTATAAATGGTTCAAATTTGTATCCTTCCTTACTAAAATCAACTTTCACAAATTCCAATTCATATATTTTAACAACAGTCCTGTTATCAACCCACTTGTATTAAAAAATAGGCACTTGAAAGTTCGTATAATCCAACTACCATATTTTTTTGATGATGCCAAAGTATGACATATTCACATAAATTGGATTTCTGTCCTTAGAACCAGAAACATGTATTGCGTCAGCCACAAGTGTAACTCCACTATTCTGCATGGTATTTTCTTCATCATGTTCATTAGTATAGAATTTATAAGCATTAATTACATAAGCATTATAAGATTATACATACACACTTGTTCCTCCAGCTATCCATCGAAGTTATTATGAAATTGAGTGTGTATTTATATCTAAATCCTTAAATATATGGTCTTGAAACCATCCTATCATCATCAAAATTGCATTTTTATTATAAAGGATAAAGACCCATAGAAAACAGGCCATGGGAAGAACACAACCAGTTTATGGCAGTCTAAAATAGTGGAGACCAAACCGGTCTCCCCTAATTAAATCCACCCCTTCCAGTTCCATTTGAATAGAACTATAAAAACAAAGAATATTGGTACCTTGATCTGCCACCTTCAAGGAAGCTAAGTAGTCTGCTACTTTTTTACCTTCACGCCATGTATAGGAAAACTGTGTTTTGTTGGTGTTGAGGTTGCCTCTAAATTTCCTAATAATATAAGCAATTGACCAAGGAGGATAAATCTTGACACTCATAGAATCATAGATGATCTTTGAGCCGGTTTCAATCTGGTGGAGATATAAGTTCCTTTGAGCACACAATGTGATTCTCATATACATTGACTCATCTTCAGCCTGGATGAAACTTCCCCTCCCATAGAAAGCAGTAAACTCAAGAAGTATACTTCCATACCTATCCGACACAATACCTCTAACTCGGATAATTCCTCCAACGCATGATCCATGAAAATTAAGCTTAAGCCCCATGCTTAGAGGAATCCATTGAACCCAATTACCCATTCTCATATGATCTGAATGAATAAAATTAGAACTATATATCTGCATGTTCCTCAAAGAAGGGTTATCACTAGAAATCTTAGAATAACATACCAAATCAAGCAGCTGGCATCTTGTCTTGATGATGAATGATCTTTCTGTGCAATGAATGCCTTCAAAACGAGCTTTGTTTCTTGCTTTCCTAATGCACCAACACCCTACACTAATAATCAAAACTCTTTCTATTTTTTTAGTACCTGCACCATTCAAACCATAAAACCACTTCTCTAGAAAAGAAGTTCCAATAGGAAAAGGTTCAATTTTTTTGTGAATTCTCCAAAGAACCTCCAAACATCCATGGTCCAATCACTTTATTAGAAAATATGGTTGGAGTCCTCCTCCTTATTAAGTATACAAGAGTGGAATTTAGAAACCAGGTTAATGACCCTCCTCTTCACATTTTCATCTATAGAGATTTCTTGGTTTCTAATTTTCCATACAAGGAAATTAAATTTTTTGGGAATGTTGTTACACCAAGCCGTATAATTCCAAATTTCATGTTGATCCTGAGAAATAGAAATGATCCTAAACTCTTTAGAATAAAACATACCAGACTTCGAATTAGTGAACACACACCTATCCAAATCCCAATTCAAAACAATAAGATCAAAAGTTATCTTTTGATCCTTATCCAGGATAGCATTGATAAAATCAAGATATCCACTGGCCTCCCTAAAAGAAATAAAGGAACTAGATAGCCCGGGAAACCAATATTCGACCCTAGACAATTATGATTCCAAAAGGAAATATCACCCCTTCCTATAATCCATCATGAGTGTTGACGAATGTCAGTAAAAAAACTTCGAATTAAAGACCAAAAAGGATAAACAGGTCTGCTATCTACCACATAGTTCTCACCTTGTAAGGACGTGATTTTACCCCGAAGTGCAGAACCCTCCACAACCTCCCAAGATAGTTTCACATGCATGCAGTGCACTGTATCCATAAGACATATGACTTAATACCACCTTCCAGAACCGGTCTATCTATTCTTTTCCATGAATACCAATAAAATTTCCCCTCAAAGTGAGCATCCCAAATAAAATCAACCAGCATTGTATCCATAGCTGTAATAACCCCCTTCGGCATATTTCAAGCTGAGAGAACATGAATCAGAATAGCCATCAACACATTGTTAATTAAATAAATCCTTCCTCCAAAAGATAGAAAATGATTTTTCCAATCAAGAACATAGATCATGATTCAGTTAATGATACTATCAAACTCCCTAATACGAATATGCCTGGGAGAAATAGGGGAACCAAGATAATACAAGGGAAATAGAACCTTCTGCATGTTTAGTAACCTAGAAAAGGATAGAACCTACATAGAACCACATTTATTAGAAATATATAAACTGCTCTTCCCCCTGTTGATAATTTTCCCACTCCATAAACAGTACTCATCTAGAACTTTCATAAGACCACCAACCGATCTAACACTATCATTAATGAAAATTAAAGTATCATCCACAAACATCAAGTGAGAGATTGTTCGTTGATTCATTTTCCTTCAATATGGTAAAATATCACCTGTGGATACTTTTTTATTGATAAGACGGATAAGACCATCTTTCATAAGAATAAATAGGGTCGGGAACATAGGATCTCCTTTCCTAAGACCACGATTTTCCTTGAAAAAACCACGAGTTTTTCCCATATATGAGACTGACATCCATGAGGAATTGAAACAATGAAACAGAATATCAATAACCCATGAAGAGAATCCTATACCTCTTAGAACCCTGATAATGAACCCGCATTCCATCCTGTCATAAGCTTTATTCATATCCAGCTTCAAATCCATATTTGAACCATGGCATTTGATATTGATATCACAAATCATTTCATGAGATAAAGCCACTGCTCCCTGGATAGAACGACCTCTAAAAAACCATGTTGTTTCAGCAAAATGTACTGAGAAACAAGGACAGACAGACGTGAGTTGATGATGCTGGATAATATTTTATAAGGAAAATTACACATACTCACTGGCCTATAGTCACGAATTGAGTATGGATTTTTAATCTTGGGAAACATAACCAGATTATTAGCACCAACCACCCTTGGTATATAACCACCTCAAAAGAAATCCTAAATGGAAAAGATCACATCAACTTTAACTGTCTCCCATGACCCTAAATAAAAAAACCTATAAAACCATCTAGACCCGGAGAACTCTCCAGGTTAAGTCTCAACATAGCATCATGAATATCTTCCTCAATAGAAATAGCTTCGAGCAGACTATTATCCAAGACATACATCATATTAGAAATCCCCTAAAATAGTTCTACATTCCCACTAGGATAACCATTCACCATATTTGGATTAAGATCATAAAGAAGATTTTTAAAGAAAGAAAAACCTAATGAACCAATCACATCACTATCACCTGATAAGTACCCATCTTCCAAAAGAATGTTCGGCTTAACCATCCTCCTCTTATCTTTAATACATGCATAGAAATAAGCTGTATTTTTATCTCCCTCACAAAGCCATTGGACTCTAGATTTTTCACAATTAATTCACTCCTATTTTAGAATAAGATCTTCCAACATGTTTTTATTATCTATAAGATCCTCATAGACCCTATAATTCCAGTTATCTTTAAGAGTTCTTTCCATATTTTCAACCTCCAATTTGATAAATTCCAATTCTTGATCAACAAGAGGAATATTTTTCACCCAAGAATGGATCATGTGATTAAGTCACCTTAGTTTATTATGAATGGCTACCAAATCATAACCTTGAACTGTTTCCTCCCAGCAATCCTTAACAATCTGATGATATTCAGACATATCATTTCGATGCTCATAGAACTAAAAATGATCCTCACTTCTCTGACAAGAGGATAAGGACACAAGGAGAGGAGAGTGATATGAAATTCCTCAAACCAAATGATTAACTTTCACATTATAGAATTTGGATACGACATGAACATTATCCAAGAACCTATCAAGCCGAATACAAGAGCGATTACTTCCTTTCTAGTTGTTAAACCGCATGAAGAAATCCCTAGAATAGCCCATATCAAGAAGCCCTTTCCTTTCCATGAACTGAACAAAACTCTTACTAGCTACATAAGGAAACACACCTCGACCTTTCTTCTCACCTAGCTCAGCAATAACATTAAATTCTCCACCAAAAATCCAGGGAAGATCCTCCAAATCAAAGCTATCCAAATTTTTCCACAAAAGCTCCCTCCTTTGAAACTCATAACTTCCATAAAAAAAGTCAAAAAAAGAAGGTCTGCACCAGTGTTTACTTTGACCATAATGTATTGATCACCAGCTTTAACTAAGACAATAGACATGTTTTTATTCCAGAAAACCCATATATGTTGGTTATCCAGTTCTATATGCAACCATGCATGCATTTTCAATTTATGGGCAAAATCACTAATCTTATTTAGGTTCTTCTTATATTCCATAATAGAAACAACACACACCTTATTATTTTTTATTTCCATGGATAAAAATAGAACTTCACTCGTGCACCAATTCCATGATCATTCCATATAATCAACGGAATCATTGAAACAAGTTTGGCATGGCTTTGGCTTCAGGTATCTTGGTCAGACTAGAATGGGAGTCTAGATACTTCTTAATATACTGAAGTTTCACCCTAGTACACACTCTAGTATTATAGGATACTAAAACTATGCAACCCTGATCAAGAACCCTATTATATTTGTTTATACTTAATTTACCAATGGGATCTTTATTCTCCATAACAACATCCTTGTGGACTCTCGAGCTATTTTGGGATAAAGAAATAATTCAGGATGAATCCCCAAATGAATTTCCTTTAACCTCTAATGAAATTTCCCTATGGATGCCCCTGAAAGAATCCATAATCATATAGTACTCACCGGACTCTGCTATTGTCAATGTTTCAGAAGATACAGCTCCAGGATCCAACCAGATATACCTCAAAGGACTATCTAGGGAAAAACATTGTTCAACCGAGCCTTACAAAAACATCCTAAAGACATATGAATTCAAAGATAAACACAAGAGAATATCTCCCTTGGATATAAAACCGAATACCAGCTGGGAAACATGTAAATCAGGAGCATTACCAACAGAAAAGAAAACATCACCACCTTTATACATTATTCCAGGTTTACTAATATTCATATCAGAACTAGACACTAATACCATATCAAAATTATTAGCATATGAATTAACATTAGAAATTTTTACCTATTATGGATTCATAATAGGTTTAGATAGATCATCATCATATATCTCATCCCGGATAACATTATTCTAAACACAACCATCACTTCATTTAGATTTCCTGCAAACCTGCACCAAGTGGCCTTGCAGAAAACAAGGGAAACAATACCTGAAAAAAACCGGATATAAAATATCTTGATTCCAAGAAAGAAACCCCTCCACCTTCAAGGATATATTCTCCAGAATTGGAAATGAAGTATTTAAATCAACACACATCCTCATATTTGATACGTCCATACCCCTCTGGTACTGTTATCTAAACATATAAAACCTCCAAGAGAATCTCTAATAGATTTTAGAAAAGAAGCATTTTGCAGGTGTAAAGGAAGACCTGGAAGAGAAATCCACACCACCGTAAAAGGAATTTCTTTCCCCTTATGAAAATCAATTGACCATCATGAAAGACTGAATTTATAGTGCCCCAAGTTGCGAGAGGAATTACACTATGTGATTATAAAGTCATGTTTAGAATAAATACTCAAACAAAAAGAAGAATGATGAATCGATGAAACCTGTACCAAAGCCGCAAGATCCCAAGATTCAATGAACTTTTAAAAGATTGAAATCATAGGTTTTTCTAATCCAAAATGATTGATAAGTTTCAATTTCATATTACCAACTACCTCACCATAAGCCTCCGACAAAAACTCCACCGACAAGCCGGAAGCATTTCTACAAACTGACAAAGAAACCGACTGGATCTTCGAATGCGAACCTAAAACCTATGATGATCCACACACCACATCTTTTAAAGATAACCATAAATACCCAAACCAAAAAGAAGAATCATAATCCAAAGGCGATGATAGTGAAACCCTATCCGATTGAGGAACAACAACACCATCTGAGGATCGAGCTTCCAGCGCATAGGGCGCATTCTCTGGTATTTGATATCCATTTTTCAACCCTTGATGGATTCAAATGCCTAAGAATTTCTTTGTGGGTTTCAACATATGGGTCAACCTCCAAAATATTATGAAAAATGTAAAGGTGATCCTGCTTTTGATCTGTAATATTGATTGTGAAAACCCCTCTTCCAAAAATTCCTTCACCCGCAAGCCGCCTAGTGTGACGAGATTTCGGTAGACCAATGATTTCCACACCAGATAGTTATTTGGTACAAAATTCAACGGCTTCCTCAAAAATATATCACTCCTCAATACAACCCTCTAGTCGACTTCGATTTTTAATATACCCTTTAAAAATATTCATATACCGTTCAATGGGGTAAATCAATCTATAGTGTACAGGCCCACATAGTCGAATCTCTCTCACCAAATGAAACATAAAATGAACCATCATATCAAAGAATGTAAGTGGGGAGAACATTTCCAATTCACATAATATGATGGAAATTTCTCTTTTCATACTCGGAAATTTTTTCGGGTCTATAACTTTTCTGCATATAGCTTTGAAGAAGAAACAAATCTTCATTAACATATAATGGACATTCTTGAGAAAAATGAAACGTAAAGCTATAGGAATTAGATCTTGCATGAAAACGTGGCAGTCATGTGATTTCAGAACCTTTAACTTTAAATTGGTCATTGACATTATGTTCTTGATTTCGATGAATACCCCTCTAGAACCTTTACATCATTTAAGAAGTTGCAAAAATGATATCTCTCCTGCCTAGAAAGAGTGTAAGTAGCTAGAGGAAGAAAAGTTTGTTTTTGACCCTTCACCAGCACCAACTCTTCTTGTATTCCCATGTCAACCATATCCAACCTATCCTTAATTCCACTCTCTTTTTTGGGTGCATTTAGCAACATGTCGATGACACTATCACATACAATTTTTTTTAACATGCACAGTATCAAGAAATTATCTGACGTATAAACAATTATAGTGTGGTAATTCAAAAAAAAAACTGATCTCTTCTTCCAACTGGTTTTTGTAAGGTTTTTCAAAAATGGTTTACCAAAAGCAGTGTCCACATCTTTTACTTTCTCAAATAGTTGATCACCAGTGAGTGGAGATGGTGTTTTACATTCTTCTGAACTTCCATCAGATGATGTCGTCCAAAATTGGAACTTATGTCATCAGGGTAGAGATCTGCGGTATCCTAAAAACATGGGTTTCAATGAATATTTTAACCTAATTGACTATGTACCTTGTTCGTAGATGGGATTCCCATGACTTCCTTTAATGCTATATCCTGAAAAATTCCTATAAGAAGGAAATTCATTTATCATCCCATACAAAATGGCTCTCAATGTGAAATATTCATTTCTATAAGCATCATACAATGTAACACCTAAATCCCACAATAATTTCAAATCCTTGATCAATGGAGCCAAATAAAATCAATATCATTACCAAGTTGTTTCAGTCTGGATATAAGCATAGATAGCATGATGTGTCTTTGTTTCATGTAAATATGGTGGAAAGTTATAATTTACCAACATAACCATCCATGTACTGTGAGTACTTCTTTGAAAACCAAAAGGATTCACTCCATCTGTAAATAACACAAGACGAAGGTTTCTCGGCTCGTTTCCAAAATTAGGATGCTCATGATCGATTCTCTTCCACTGAGGAGAGTCTGTCAGGTGACGTAGTTTCCCATCTTTATTTATTTTATCTGTGTGCCACGTCAATTTCCTTGTGGTCTCCTCATTTCCATATAGGTACCTAAGCCTTGTAATGATTGGAAAGTACCATACAACTTTCATACGATCATATTAATCTTTATTGTATCGAGAAGAACCACACTTTTGTAATTACCTAAGTGATTTGTGGTCCTTGAGAAATAGTATAAAATCATTCATGCAAGTGTGTATTCATTCAGAGATCATACCCATAGAACGTAGAATTCATTTGGCATCGTATGGTTAGATCAGCAGCTCATTATCTTCTGGGATCATGTCATTCAAGAGAGAAAGTAATTCTGTAAAACTAGAATCACTCCATCTGTTGTTTGATTTAAAATTATACCACTTCAGTATGAATGACAATGCTATATATTTAGTGTAACCACCATACAAAGCCTTATTTTCACAACTCTTTAACTGTTCAAACAATTTTTGGAAATTGCGAAGTTTATCTTCAATTGTACTTGTCATTTACTCAATACGATCTTCATCATCATTCACATCTGTAATTACATCCTTGATATAGTCTTCTTCATTTTCCACACTTGTAATCATATCAGATGATCCATAAAACACATTTTTATCTCAGCCACTAGCAACATTAACTTTTTCCCTGTGTTTATTCCAACATTTATAACTTCCTTCTATTCCGTGACAGATCTGGTGTTCTTCCAACTCCTCTAGACTAACTTTTCTTGAATAAAAACAGTGTAAACACGGAAAAAGGATTTGAGAAGGGTCATATGCATGATCTTTTGAAAACTTTATGAACTCTTTCACTCCATCTTCATACTCTCTTGTCAAATGATTAGCATCCATCTGATCTTTATTCATATCCATCCTTTTTGATTCGATGATATTAGTATTTAACAAAATAAATACACAAAATATTGATATAATTTAATGGTTTTCCTAATTATATAAAAATGTAAACATCAAAGATTATGAAAAAACTATAGTTCAAATTTCCTTTTAAAACTATTTAAAAAAACACACTTGAAATCCCATTAAAAAAACAACCATTTACACAAATGACTCTTTAAAATAACACATTATTTTTAAAATAAATCAATTAGATCCAAATAATCTTTCACAAAACCACAATTCCTTTTTTAAAGCATTCAATAAAATTTCATAACCCCACAATATTAATCATTTAAAATGAGCAACATCCCTCTAATAAACATTTCAAAACATTTGAATCATTTTAAAAGATCCACTTAGGAATTTTCACAAAGAAATAGATCCCAATAGAGACACTTTATAAAAGATACATAAAAAACCTTGATTCATCCCATATGAATTAGTGTTGTATGATTCCATCACATTATTCCAAAGGTAGGTGTAATAATAATATTTTCCAATAGAATTTTATATTGTGATCCCCACCATTGGATATCCCTTAGCCATGCTTATATTATCCAGTTATATCAATTTTCCTTCACCACAACACCAGATTCCCAACAAATATGTTTTATAGTTAGTGACCACACTCGTAACCATGAAACACTTGTGTTCTAGTTTACTACAAACACTGAATTATCCCAATGGTCGTTGGCTCACACCAAATCAATTGGTTGTACACCCCAAGAACAATGTATATGTATCTCACATGAATTATTATTGGTTCCTTTATAAATAAACCTAAGAAAATCTATAATCATGAACCCATTACATAATCAAAAATTTCTCAAGTTTCATTCCTTTCACACAAAGAATTTCCCTATGTCACTCATCTCTAAAAAAACTATGTTTCTTTCCTGATCCTTTTAAGTACATCATGTCTCAAGCCAAAATAAAAAAATAACTATGGTACTAAACTAATAGATGGTATGATTTTATATAGGTTTTTATCCACTAACAACATCTATATTTCTTATTTTATACTCATTCATCAGTTTCACCCTAATTAAACTTCAAATTAAACTTGGTGTATGAGACTTCATCAAATCATGTATGGTTTTCTCCACTAACTCAACACTAAGACAAGACAATGTCATAATGTGTATTATGTAGATATATTAAAATACCTTTCCATAAATTTATTCATCATATGATCTTAAATTTCACTCAATAAAATTCCATTTCAACTAAATTTGAACTACATGGAATATGGTTCATCTTAGATGACCTTTAAACTTATTAGAGAGGTCCATTGGATATGTCCTGACATCCCAACCACCAATATTAGACCCATTCAATGACTTCATAAGATTCATACCCCCTTCCCCTTAATATAGTAACCTCATCCATATTTGGTCTTGAAATCTTAGACACTAAACATGGATAAAATATATTTAATTAAAACTAAATTCAAATTCAAATAACTTGAGTTATGTTTTACATTGTTCTCATTCCTTGTTCGAAGGTGTTGGAGTGCTACTAGATCTTGAGGCCCATTTTGGTAGTAACATCATACCCTTCATCATTGGTTTGTAAACTATGTCCATAAACCCCATTCACCCCTTCCTGAGGTTTCTATACTAATATATTCCACTACTCATTAATGTCGAGTTATCACCTTACACTTACCATTAAATAAACTACCTCATCTTTTCTAGAACAAGAGCTATAACCATAAACTATGAGAACCTATCTTAAATAATTTCTACACTATTATTGGGTTCTCTAATCATGGAAAGTTTACCTAAAATATGTTATTATGTATATCACCACATCTTTTTTATAAAATTTGTATGACATTAAACACCTACCTCATTTTGGTCAAAGTTGTTTGATCGTAAACATCAGTTTCATTAGTCCATATTGCATGAACTCAAACTCGAAAAGGAAATAGACATGGTACTCACCCTATTGAAAAACATTCAAAGGGAATACTAGGAAAAATTTAAGTCCCCACCCACTAGGTATACACATATCCTAGTTCTAAATCTATCATTATAGAAATAAAGGGATTTGGAATGAAATTGATAGAATTTAAAGGTTCATTTTGAAAGGATAACTTCCAAAATATTATTAAATTCCCATTGATTACAAATGATGGATAATTTTATATCTAGTGTTTGTCATCCCACATAAGCCAGGACAGTTGGATTTAGGGTTATCACCACTCTTAACGTATAAGAAAAAGAAGCGGATGTTTTATCCAATAAGTTTTGATTGTGATGCTCTCGTGATTATTGGAGAAGTGTTAGTACTATCATTAATAATAGAAAACAAAATTAAATTTTTATAACATGTCCATGAAATGTAAAAAGTGATGAAAAAAATGTGTGTTATGGGGATATCAAAGATAATGTCATCAAATAAAAAATCATCATTGGAATCTCACTAGATCCTAGGATGTGAAAATATTAGACATATACCAGTAGAATCAACAACCCAAGGGTTTCCATCTATACCAAGACCACCGGAAAAGAGATAAGGATATCACATCCCTAACACTTTAGGTAAAGCAACATGGGAATTACATCACTAACTTTATGGGAAAGGTAGTAAGGGAATAATGTTCAGTTACTATGATATACAAAATGTCAGTAACATAGTTACCTTGGGTTCATATGGAATAGTAAAAGCGAAGCTAAGAAAAAATTTGAACATGATCAATTTATAAATTGATAATAAAATATAAGCAATAAAATTAATCTCACCTCAAACACCCTATAAAGAAATATCCACCAATAACATCATACAAGCATCAAATAATAGCAATCAATACATATCCCATAAAAGGGAAATAGCCTATAAAAACACTAACACAAGCTTTTCCTAGTAAGTGTGGTAAAATTAAAATTATTATTTTTAATAAAGTGATAGCATACCCTTCCGGTGGCAATAGTAGGGTCTGATGATGATGGATTCAGGGTAAGTAGTAGCGGCAGCGACACCAGAGGGCTTTACAATGGAGGTGGGGTTTGCGGTGGAGGAGCGATATATGAGGGTTCAAGGCGGAGGTGGATTCGTAGTAGAGAAGCGATAGAGGAGCGGCGGATGAGGGTTCATGGTAGAGCTGGGTTCGCAGTGGAGGAGTTCGCGACGACGGAAGAAGCGGTGGTGGAGGAGGGGTCAACGGTGGCGGAGCTCAGGTCGGGGCAGAGCAGAGGTCAGTGGCGTAGGGGTCAGCTTCTGCAGGAGCTTGAGGGGTGCGAGAATGAAGGAGACTGTTAGAGTTTTTTTATAAAACTCGGTGAACCTTTTATCAGTGCTAGGTAAAAAGTGTTGATAAAGGCCTATTTTTATCAACACTAAAAAAGCGCTGATAAAGATATTATGTTAACAATTTATTTATATTAATATATATTTATAAAATTATATATATGATAAATATATATTTATTTATAATAATAACTATAAATAAAAATATATATGTATATTTATATTTATAAAATTATAATTTAAATAATTATAAAATTATAAGAAATACACTTATTATATTTATAATCTTAGAATATATATAATAAATATATTAATTATATATATTCTTAAGATTATAGATATATACAACAATATTTCTTCTAATTTTATAATTATTTATATGAATATATATTTATTTATAATTATATGAATATATATATTTATAATTATAATTATAAATGAATATATATTTATTTATTTAAATAATTATAAAATTATAGAAAATTAATATTTCTAATTTTTATAATTTTATTTATATATTTATTTAATATATTTATTATAATTTTATAACTATTTAAATATATGTGTATTTATTTATAACTATAAATATAAAGATTTGTGTTTATTTATCAATATTTTTATATATTTATAAATATATTTATTTAATTATATATAACATTATATATGAAAATAATAAATATATTTTTTATAAATTAATAATTATTTAAATAAATATTTATTTATTTATATTTATAACTAATAAATACATATTTATTTATTTGTAACTAAAAATTATAATAAATATTTATTTATTTATAGTTGTCATTATTAATATATACATATATATATTTAAATAATTATAAAATTATAAAAAAAATATTTATTATAATTTTTTAATTATTTAAATATATATAAATTTATTTAGAATTATATTTATAACTATTTGTATTTATTTATAAATATTTGTATATAAATATATATAATTAATATATTTATTATAATTTTTTAATTATTTAAATATATCTATATTCATTTAGGAATTATAATTATAAATATTTGTATTTATTTATAAATATTTCTATATATTAATAAATATATTTATTTAACGAAGAGTTTCTCTCTCATGCTTCTCATGCTCAGGCGAGTGTTCTTTGGATCCACTCACATCAAGAAGATCTTTTGACGATGAGATTGTTGGACATTATCAAATGTTCGAAGCTCGTGGCATCAAACACCATCAGGTTGAATTTGGTATAGATGATGAAATGGGAGGAGATCTTGTTCCATCTTCTGAGGACCCGTGTGGCTCTATCAATTATGATGTGCGGGCGGTGAGGCGATGGACCGCTGCTCCATCGTTGAGACCCTGGCAATCTGGGATCTGCGGGGAGGTTGGCATCGCTGTGGCACAATGGGATTTTGTGGTGGCGAGGCACGACAATAGTAAACAAAGGTTGGGTTGCTGCTCGACGGGCTTCGTCGATGATGGATGGCTGATTTCTGGTTTGAGATCCGGTGGATTGGTGCAATCGATGCCAGATCTGGGATCCCATTGGGTGCTACAGAATGCTCGCGGTGATGGGAGGAGCGGTGTTCCGCCTATGGATCACTAGTGGCGCATACTGACTGCCAGACATGGGATCCCGATGGGTCTGGTGGTGCTATAGAATGGGTGGTGCGTGAGATGCTGTATAGGCGGGAGGAAGACCAGGTCAGCATGACGATGCGTGAGGATCCCAGCGGGGTGGGCGACGAAGATGGAAAACGTGGATTTTTCCATGACGTCGTGGGAGTTTCCTGCATGGACAACGATATCATTGGTCAGATATGGGATCCAGGTGGGCCTGAAGGTGATGGAGCAGCGGAACGGTCGGCGTCGATCTCAGGGTGCGGGGGTCGGCTGGCAATGGGATTCGGACGTGAGAGCGGGCCAATGGCGATAGGAGTGGCCAACTGCAGGGGTTGGACGATGATGGAGCCGAGAGGCGATGACCTCGATCGGGACAAGGGAAAAGTCATCAGGGTGCATGATGACCTAGATGCAGGCTACGAGGTGCATTGGAATTTTATTTGTTGTCAGTCGTCCTTGGGATGTGGAGACGATGTCAGGGATGTGCAATTGGCGTGGATGCGCGAACAGGCTGGCACAAGCTGGCGGACAACGACGGGGATTGAGATGGATGTGAAACGGTTTGTGTCAGCAAACTGTTGGGTTTGACTTTGGGATGCATTTTCGGTGTATTTTTTATTAGCTCTGGCGTGTTTGGATGTGATGCTTGTGATGCATTTTCGGTGTATTTTTTATTCGCTCTGGCATGTTTGGCTGTGATGCGGGCAGATGCAGTTTGGGATGTTTGGATCCTTTTGTTTGTTGATCCTTGGATTGAGTTTTTGTTTGTTGGTCCTTGGACTAAGTTTTTGTTTGGTGGCACTTACTATGCCACATGTATGTTGTTATATTTGTGTCTGTTTCTATTTTCTTTAATAAAATTTGAGGACCGATCATGCTCGAGTCCTGAACTTTCTTGGTATATAGTTATTTATAGTTATAATTATAACTATAAATAAATATATTTATAAATATTTGTATATAATTATAAATATATTTATATAAATATTTATATATATATAATTATAATATATGTATTTATTGTAATATTATAATTATTTAAATATATATATAGTTGTAATTATAATTACAAATAAATATATTTAAAAAAATATTTATATATAATTAAAATTTAATAATTATCAATATAGTAAGTATATTTATTATTTAAATATATTTAATGTAATTTTATAAGTATTTTTGAGAACATAATATATGTGGGTAACATGAATTAATCATATACCTAGTAAATATACATAATAAAAAACGAGTCATCAATGGACAACATGAATAATAAGAAAGGGTGTAATATATAAATGAACATTATGACACATAATATATGATTGTATGATCAATATATTTATTGACCAAATTCATTAGAAACACATATAAATTTAATAATTAATATATATATATATATATAAACGTATTTATATATATTAATCATAAATAAAATAAATGTATTAAATATATTAAATATAACAAATATAATAAATATAATGAATATAATAAATCTAATAAATCTAAAAATCTAAAAAATCTAATTAATTAAGCTAACAAATCTAATAAATATAAATCTGATAAATCTATAACAAATCTAATAAATCTAATGAATCTAATGAATCTAATAAATATATATATTATTTAATTAAAATTATTATAATATTATAATTATTTAAATATATATATATTTAATTATAATATTAGAAATTCTTTTTTTAAACATCATATATATTTTTTTTAATTATTAAAAAATATATATTAATTATAAACATGTATTTTTTAGTTAATGTATACAAATAAACATTATTTTTTAATATAAATATAATAATTTTATATATATTATTATTAAAAACTTTTATCAACGCTAAGTATAGATCTGATAAAATCCCCCCATTTATCAACGCTTTCTGCTTAGTGTTGATAAAATGCGGCGCTTCTGTTGCCCCATTTTGTGGTAGTGTATGGAAATGTAAAAATTTGCAGGTAATAATTGAGTTGTCCTAGAAAGAAAAATAGTGCATGAACAGACGAATTGTTCAGTTCAGAAACCTAAAGATGGATTTTTTATGTGAGATTTAGTGAGCCCCTTCACATCCATTAGCTATGAAATCATATTTGGTGTAGCACCTACACATTGTCATCACCAAACTATGATCAACCGTATCTTTTCCCTCAGACAAAGGTGGGGGTGCTCATGAGCTGTTCACCTAGCCATGAGAGAAGCTGTACTTGGAGGGACCAGAACATAGGGGAGGGTGATGGTAGAGATGGATCTCTTCACCTTCATCTAGCCTCCTACACAACCACACTAACTAGAACATTGGATCTATCATCCCAATCGAAACTAGCCACCATGTCATGATGTCATCCCCCTCTTGTCATGGCCATATATTCATGAGTTCAAAGGTTAACTCGTTCTATAAATATAAAACTCTGAGTGAGCTCACCAATAATGTATTTCCTTTCATCCCAATTTTTCATTGAACCAGCTCATACATAAAACCATTGACTACTTTTACATAGTTTCTTAGCCTAGATTTAGTTCATATATTTAAGAATGTCTTTATCTTCCAAAATAGATCATTGCATCTAAGAGAGATGATAATTTTTACATCATTAAAAGTATTAGAAAACCGGACACCCTCTTCATTGGTTCCACACATGTAATCAAGCTCTATGTCCATTCAGATTTTAAACATGGAGTCCATTCCACACTTTATTATCAAATCCTATGGATCAACCCAAATACCATTGAATTATTGTTTCTTATGTCTATGGACAATGATGCAGAAAGAGAGAGGGGGAGGGGGTGATTCAAATGAAAATTACTATTTGCTAAAAGGGTCATACTTTGAAATCAATGGGTTGATTATAGGATGTGGATTGGGACACTATGGTTGCAATATTGGATTTGTATCTGCTGAAGACTTTAACGTTGTACTTTTTCAATGCTCTGGTGTGGAACTCGTGGTTGGACACCTTCCTTTGGTGTAGCCATGGCTCCACATACACCGTGAATATCCCTTCACACAATAAGTCACTCAGGATCTCCCATTGGAACCATCCCTACACATATAAAGTTTCACAAGTGTATATATAAATGGGAGCTGAGCAGTTTCACCACTTTTCAATAGAAACTTGCAGTAGTTGAGGAAGTTCTTCTTCAAGATGTGTTCCATGTTTGTAGGTTCATGGTACCTTTGAAATTATTCATTCTCTAATAGATACCCACACACACTTCACACTGATTTTTGACAGTGGATATTACCTCACACAAAGTTTCTAAATGCTATTGTGCACCTTTATTCAACCCACAAAAATTTCCCAAAATAGATTCATCTTGAGTTTTTATAAAACAAACCAACCACTATATTAACATATATTCATTATCTTTTTTTAAAGATTGAAGTGTGAATTGGATACCCAACTCACACTTCCTAATAATTTTTTAAAACATAAAAGAGTATGAAGGTTTCATGATTTTCAATGAGCTTTCACCAACAAAGGATTAAATGAAAATGAAAATAATTAAATGAGATCATTCCCAATGAAGAGCCAGCAGAAACCACAACTTCAGCCTATTATAAAAACTCCAACAAGCACTTTAGGATATGTATGGAAATAAATATAAATCCCACTTCATGGATTTGATCCCAATACATGGAATTGACCTTAGGAGGGGCACCAGGATATATTTCAGAGAGCATAATTTGTGCTTGATTTTAAAGATGTAGTTATATATTTGAAAATCCTATAGAATTTGAAGAAACTTCCACACAAAGAAGAATTTTGAGCATAAAGAGGAAAAATATATGTATTGAACTGGTGAAGTTCCATAATTTAAACCCATGATTTTTGTTGCACTAGCATTCTGATATAATACACACTAAAGTACAGAAGATCCAGCAACTCCTCTTCATTCAAAAAAGTCCTGAAGAGAAAAAATATCAACTGATTCCTAGTGATTGCTTGTAAAACCAAGGAAACAACACAAGGGACATCAAAAAATCACTACCATGAACATGAATATCTAATAATCAAAATATCTTATACTAGATACACTAAAATAGAATATAATATCCCTAAAATGACAACATTCTAGTCCTAATCAACCAACACCTCAAATCCTATCTTCAAAGTACATGAATAGAATATCCCATCATTCATGAAACAAAAACCATAAAATCCACGCATCACACTAAATTACAACATAGGAGAACATATATGAGGAACTAGAACATAAGAATGAATAAAAATAACAATAATAAAGATAAGAAGAATAGAGTATCAAATGAATTCCTTGAAGGATTTGTAGTAGCAAATTCAAATCATCACACGACCGTCAAAATAGTAGTCAACATTGAAACAAAAAACCACAGTGGAATAGTGTTTCCATGAATGCATAAAATATAAAGGTCTAGAGAAAGAGACATTATAAATAAAAATCCCACCCACTATACCAGACCTCATTTGATCCTATCAGTACAACCCCAAAAAATATAAAAAGTTAAAAGGAGTTGTTCCTAGAGATTACCCGTTAGAAACAAACAAATTTCGAAACCAAAAAGATGAGATATTGGATAATTATGCAAAAAATAAATAAAATTTCTAGATGGTTTGAATCTTCCACCATAAAAAAGACTGTTGTCATCATCTTCATCATTTTATACCTCAGTAAAACCACTACCAACTTGAATATTTTGAGCAACATCCTCATCACCATCTTTATCACTATCATCTCCAATATCATCATGAATTTACATATCATCTAAATTGGGATTAGAATCATCAAATGAATCATTTTACCCATATTTTTCTAAAAGTTCACAATCATTTGGTTCAATCATCCATTCTTCATTAGAGAAAATATATTCAAAAATAGAAGGATCGTTACTTTTTTTCTTATAGTCCTTCCATCGTTCAATTTTAAATTGAACATAATGAACACCAAATCATTCATCCTACTTTAGTGTAAGTAGTTTATCCTCTTTTTATGAAGCTAAAAGCATCAAAGAAAAATATGTTAAAAGTATTAACTCAAAATATTAATGTAATTAGATTGATTATCATTCACAACTTATCATATCAAATTCACTCCAACTGCGCTCACATCTAGAAGAACTGTAGGTCAATCTCAAAACATGGATCACAAATCTTTTCAACTCAGAGACATAATCCCCATATGAATCCCACCAATTATCTGGTGTCTTTTTGTCCCTCATACTTTTTTAATAGTCCATACAACGAAAGTCTTTCACATTTTTAAATTGGTCTAGCTGCAAATATATTTGGTTCCTCTCCTCCTGGGTGGACACCAGTCTATTCAAGAAATCATATAAAATAATTTTGACTATTTCACCATCTCTGAAGTTGGAACTATAGTGAAATTGAGAATTTAAATAATAAGTTTAAACATGAAATGGATTGTTGATTTGAACAAACCACCTCTCATCAATCATTTCCCAAATAGGTATATAGCTACATATTGAATGTTAACAACATAAGATTAGTATTCAATGAAATCCGCATAATAGTAATAAAAAATGACTCTTCAAATGATGTACCACTTCTAGGTATTACCAAAATTGCCCTTAATTTTTTCTTTTTCTCAGTCCATCTCCTCATAAAGGAATCTTGTGGATGGGTTCTCATAATAATATATAAGATGAAGTACTTTAATGAGTAGGAATGCAGACCTCAAACATTTCATGAAATCATGACAAAAGAAAGTATCTAACATAGTTAATTTCACTTTATTTCCATCATTTTCTTTTGAAAAAATACTAGACTTCCATTTTGATGATGTAAAAATATTCATCAGAGCACCCTTATTCTCACTAAGGAATCCCAAATTCAAGTATAAGGTAGAAAATCGAGTGATACCTGGTCTAATCAAATCACTTCCTTTTTTGAACTTATGTAGCAAACGAATGAGCATAGTCCTTGAATAGATATATGTTGTTACCTTTTTTCCTCTATAAATGTTCCCCTTATAAACATATAATTTTTTATCAAAATACTCTGACATCAAATCAATATAATGATCATCATAGGGAGTCCAATACAAGTTATTTATTTTTAACATTATCATCTCTCCTGTAGCTTTGTAGTTTGAAGCCTTATCACTGAGTACTTGAACAACATTTTCTTCTACAAAAAAATCCACAATATCATATGACATTTGAAAGATTTTTTGAGAATTTTTTGAGATATCATATGTACCAATTTATTTTATCAATACATATCCTTTTAGACTATTTACCAAAAAATTACAAATTGATCTTCTCTTCTTATCTGTACATACATTAGACATAATAGAATAACCTGTTTCTTTCCATTGTTTCTTATACTAATCAAGTATATCTTGTGCGTAAGATACCTCATTATTCAAATGATTCTCCCATATATAATGATATGATGGAGGTTTATATCCATTTCTACACCTTCAAACTATATCACACATATTCAAAAACTATGGATTTCTAGTACAATTAAAAGGTATAACACTTGTGCAAAAAACCGATCTACTTAGGAATTTGTTTTCTCAAACAAATCCTTTTTAAAAAATTGATTCATATAAGTTTTTTCATAATTAATTACAGACTGAGTCCCACTATATTTTTTTAAAACCCTATCAATCATCATGTCATCTTTCCCTGAACAAGAATAATTCATTTCATATCCTATATCATGAAGATATTTTCTTCGTTTATTAATCAATACAATATTCACAAGAAGCATACTTGAAAATTCCTATTTCAATTCATCTGAAACACTTTTTAATGTTGTTACATCTTTATTAGTTTAATCCAAATTGTGTTTTAATCGATTAATCCCTCTTGAAAACAATTTTTCATAGAACTTTCACTTCACTTTTTCCCCATTTTTCTCAACATCAAAACTAAATTTCCAAGTAGGATTAGACCTATTTCCAATACTATTTTTGAAAACAATCTTCTTGTGGACATATTAAGAAGACATTTTCCTAAATCAAAACCAATATTCGCATAATCATAAAAGAAAAAAAACCAAAAAAAAATTACACCAATTCACATTAGACCACTAATTAACATAACATCAATAATAATTAAAATAAAAAAATAAAATTGGTATTCATAAAAACAATTAATATTAGTTCAGGAAGAGATGAAATATTCATGTTAAATTCATTAGTATTAAATAAAAAATTCCAACAGTAGTCCACATTAAATAAATTATAAAACCCAAAATAAATCATACAGAAAGGGAAGTGGAGAAATTACAGCTAACCCCCCTTCAACTTTTCCCGATCCACACACTGAGGGTCAGGAAAGAAGTGAAGGGTAAGTAGAGGTGAATAAATAAGAAATATAAAACACACTGCCCTAATCTGGTGTGTGATGTGTGGTTGAGAGCTGTAACTCCTATGTACGATGTGAGATCGTTGGTCGTGACGGTGTGTGAATATGAATCTATTATGAGAGGTCGAGTGAGAGGTGGGTATGGTTGGTTTGTGTTGTTCAAGGCACTAATGAAGGAGTAGATATATGGGTGAGATTGTGGAAATTCAGAGTATAGGGGAATAAATTGAACCCTATAGATGCGAAGTGCATTGGGTTAAATTTGATTAAAACCCTTCAAATTTGAAATTTAAAAAATGGGATCTCATCTGATATAAGTTGTGAGTATACTCTGGTGAGAAATTTTTCTACAAGTCTGCATGTTTGAAGCCAATTTTGTAGCAAATTGATTCTCCAGCCGAGTTCATTCTAAGGGGATAAGTCAATCTTCAAACTCATATGATTGTATGAGTTTCCTCATGAGTTCAAATATGCTGTTTGTAAGGGTATATCAAGCTTATGTAATGGTAATATGTACCTCCCTCAAGGGTAACCTGTATATGAAGGCTTCATGATTTTTTGGTCCCTTACCTTAAATGCAAGGATAGATCATCTTCAAATGAAAACTAGTATCCTGATAACAATCATATCTAAAATTAATTAATTAAAGGATAACCATCCACTGATACTTGAACTCTTCATCAAACATAACTTATTTTAAAATATTTTAAAATATTAAGCAGTTGTATGGATGGACTTATAGGGTAGCACAAAAGATTTCCTAAGATTCATTCTCAATTTATTATCTTGTTATATCTATAAAATATTATATATCAGGAAACATTCATGTAGGAAGAGAAAAAACTGAAAACTATTCTAGTGCATGCACACTGGTAGACGTGTTTTCATAAATTCTACTTGTGTTGCGTTATACACCATGGATTTTTGTTGATATCGATTGATAACTAAAAGTGTCCATTGTATGCAAGCCAGGACATATATAAGATTAAAGAAGTTTTATATATATATATATATCCAATCATGTCAAGACACACTCACATGATTTTCAACCACTCTTGTGATAACAAATCTCTAAGTAGATCCATCTCAAAAATAAAACTGACTAACCCTCTTATTATTGCAATCACTGAAGTAAATACGATCATAATAGGCATGATGAAATCGTGAGTTGTAGGTAAAAACCAGCATGGAATTCATGTGGTAGACCAGTGAATAAAAAGACAACCACAAAGTTATTAAATTCAAAAAAGTGTGCAAATGTTTTATTAAAAGGATGAACAATACCTAGGATAACTAATCCCATATCAGTTTCATACTTGAATTGGCACTCCCTTATATACTTCAATGCAGATTTATAATGTATAAATTCCTTTGGGTGTCGATAGTCACCTGTGGCCTCCCATTCCAACATGCATGAGAGAGGATAAACACCCTCTATCCCCTTGAATACCATATTTTTTTATTTCCAACCCATGTGTTCCCACTAGCTCACCTAGTGTTTTTCCACCCTAAAAAACCTATGTTGTTAGCCCTTCTCCAAGAATGATTATTGGTTGTATACCACATAGTTATCTAGATATCATTATAGGTCTAGGTTGGTTGCCATATTTTTTACTAATATTCCATAAATTCCTTTTCTAAAATATGCATATCAAAAATTTATTTAAAATATTACTTTCTTATGGATAATTTATTATTTACTACTAATACTTATTCTTTATCCACATATTTTCCATATCTTACATAATAAGATATATCTTAAAGATAACTACCATAATAAATATTATATTATTAATATGATCATATTTAATTAATATAAATCTCTTATAATTGTATTATATTCATTTTAGACTAATCATAATATTTTAAAATATTACTTTTTATGGATAATTTGTTATTTACTACTAGTTCTTATTCTTTATCAACATATTTTCCATATCTTACATAATAAGACATATCTTAAACATAAATTTAATAATAAATATTATATCATTAATATGTTAATATCTAATTAATATAACACTCTTATAATTATCTTACATTCATTTAAAATTAATCATAATATTTATATTTCTTAATAAATATTATATTGTCATTAAAATTTATCATCACAATTATTTATCTTTAAATAATTACATGTCATTAAGTAATTTTATATTATCCATCCTTTTATTTCAAAATAAATACAATTATGGTTAGATTATAAATTTTATAATGTGAGTATATTAAATACGACTTTATGTTTTAGTAAACTTCTATATAAATATTATTTCTTGAATAATAAAAATATATTAAAAAATAATTGAATTTTTACTTTATAAATTAAATCATAAAGTTTTTCACTTCAATAAAATAAAGACCATAAATTTCATACCAAATAAAAGTAAATCACGTGTACTCAAATTTAACTTTTATTAAAATTGAACTGTATTTTAATAAATAAATTTGAGAGGAATCTTTATTTACCATTATAAATTATCATATAGAATTATCATAAATAACCAAAAATATTTAAATAACTTTTTCAATATTGAGTAAACATAATATATCCAATCAAATATTTAAATATCAATATGAAAAGTATATAAATTATTTATCCCAATCAACACATATCATTTGTGAAGATCCTAAAAAAATCCTCTAAAGGCTACTTCTCTCTACCAACCATAACAATCATTAATTTATACCTTTAAATTCCAAATTAACTTTTCACAAAACATTCAATATGGTTATCATTTTTTAATGATGTGTATACTTTCAATAATTTTCTTTGGAGGAATTATCTTTATGGCTGGTCGCGATGATCTATCCTACAATTTCACTATTTTAGTTTTTTATTTTATTTTAATTTCTTACCGTATTTTTAGATTTTATTATTATTATTGTATTTACTTATCCTTACTAGTGATAGAAAAATGTATTTCATGCTTTAATCTGGGTTTTCATGTTCTATTTAAAATTTATTTTTGCATATTTTAATTCGGTAAGATGGTGAATTCATTTAAAAGACATATTTTTAAATTTAGGGATGTCAAATTCTTCTTCTTGAGTACTTTAATGTATTTCTAGATGATAATATTATACATTAGGTGGACACACCTAATTCCACTAAGGATGAATCCTAGAGGGTTACACACTTAGTGTTTCTATTGATCTTAATTGTATTCTAAATGAATTTAATTATTGGAATAAATATTATTCTCTAGTCTAAGAAATAAAATTTATTTAGGATTTATTAATCATAGCTATTAAATAAACATTAAATCACAAGTTAATTACTTAATTATGAATATATATAATATTTGTTTATCACATGTTATTCGTATGGTAATAAATAACTTTTTACTTAGTTACATGAATATCAAATATTTATTCATTAGACTATGAATACAATATTTATTTATTGAATGAATAATATTTATTTTAATATTTATTCTATAATTCAATAAATATCATCAAGGGTGATGAGACTGCATTTTGGGTCTAGTGATAAATATTTAATTACCATAATATAGAATAATATTTATTACCATGTGAGTTTGCATACACTGTGAGATAAAATATTATTATTATTATTTTATAGGGAATGGGGTTTATTGTGGGATTAATATAAAACTAAGGTCATTTTTATAATTAATTAATATTAAAGCCTAGACCTAGATTAATAAATACTATATTATAGATAATTGTGAAGAGGTTGATGTGCACAACATTCCTCTCCCAAGATAATTCTATCTCAATATAGAACTTCTCTAGGTTTCTCTCTCAATCTCGAGAGAATCTCTCCCTCATTCCCCCTATCAAGCTGGAGAGGCCAAGAGACAATCCCTCAAGGTAGAAGGTATTATGGAAACAATCAAAGGAAGTGACACAAGATGATCAGTTTCCCATGATAGAACCTAGAGTATCATTAGTGATGTTTCAATATCATAATAAGAATTTATGGATCGTCACTAAAGGAATTATAATTTGGATCCACATAGTACAATAATGGTGAAAATCAATGTTCAGATGTTCAACCTCTTCTATAAAAAAAGAATCCCTAAGATCAAGGTAATTATTTATAAATTTAACATGAAAATATCATATATTCTTCGTTATGGCATTTATATCAATTAATATTTTAATTAAGTCATTGTACATCTTAGATTATTAGTTGATTACAACAAAAATTTGAGTTTTTTACAAACCAATAGGTTCTTTCTTTACATATGAAACCTTCAAGTAATATTAAAGTGTTCACATTAAAATTTATAAATATTTATTTGTTGTTGATTGTTTTATATGTTTAAAAGTTAGTTTTCATTTCTAGAAATTCATTCCTTTAATTTGATTTTCAATATTTCTTATTCTCTTCTTAGTTTCTTTCTCATATAACCCAAAATCGGTTATAAATATATTAATAACATACAAAAAAACCATTTATAAGTGCTGATAATTATGGCTAGATAACACAAGATTACACAGTTTATATCCCATTAGTACATGTCATATACTAATGTACACTGCACTAGGATGACCCACATGGTTTCTGGGTCATTTTGTAGTGAGTACATGCAGAGTGCATTAAATGCACTTCACGTGTTGACCAAAATAAATTATCATATTGTTTTTTGGGCCATAAAACATGTAACTCTCTTACACATCATGTAGTACACATGTTTTTGTAGTGTAGAAAACAGAGTCAAGAAACATCATGTATTTATTACATGATGTGTATAGACTGACATATGTGCAATACCAAGGTAACATGATGTGTAACTTATATACATGTTGTGTATATCAAAAATGCATGTAGTGAAGTACATTCCTAGCCCCAATATCTGTATTGTGAATATACAAAGAAGATACATACACAGTGTGTGGATGGAATGTACACAGCTTGTATCCTACCAATTTTCATGAAAATATTTAATTTAATTAATTACTCTATTAAATATCATCAATACATGTTTGTGTCCCATTTATTGACAGTACAAATTAATTGATAGGATTTATATTATATTAAATGAAAAATTAATCAAGTGTATAATTCATAACTATAAGTTGTGCATGGTCATTACATATTGTATACTCTATATGCATTAAATCGGTACACATAGCATAATTTTCCTGTGTCCCATGTGTCATTGATTGAATATAAATAATGAGAAATTAAATCACATTTTGTGTATGTGATATTTCATGTGAGTAAACTATATGCAACAAGGACTATGCTGGGTAGCTCAAATAGACATTCATCATGTTTCTTCCATGTTCAAGATGTGTACTTATTTTATTAAATTTTAAATAAAATTAATTTATTTAATTTATTTAAAATAAAAGTGGATGATAATATCTAGGATAGATTGAATAGATATTAAGAAAAAAATTGAATTAATTGATTAATCAAATTATTAAAAAAAAGTAATTCATGTGTGTTTTATCTTAATGAATAACGAATTGAAATGAATTATAGAAAGTTATTTTAAATGTGCATTCCTTACATGAATGTATGATCATGAGATTAATCTAACTTGTGTACATGTGTGGTTTCTTTTAATTTAATTATTTCATGAGTTTTTGAAAATTATTATTATTAAAGAAAAATTATGGCATGCGATTAATCCCTCTCTCCTTATTATGTAATGGCCTACATTCCCACATGTTCTTTTATATAAACCCCCTAACTAGTTCCCTTAACCTCCATGTGAAGTAAATGCATTATAAGGATTAAGATTCTAGGTGCAAAAATTAAATACAAGGCAAAATCAAGGTGAAACCAACCCCTGTGATACATAGAACATATAAGGATTGTTGTTACTCTGGTTAAAACTAGCTCAAGAATTTTTCCCCCAGGGTCACTAGTTTGTTTATTATTTTCTCAATAAACAAAAAAATAGATAAATATTATGATCATCATATATATATATATATATATTATTTATTATTCATGGTTATTTATTTTATTTTATGGATGTTACATCATGATAATATAAATAAATGAATTAAATAACAAGTATACTTAGATAGAATAAATAATAAAAAGGATTATATGTATATATTTTATCGATACATAGTTAACTACTTAAGTAAAATTCACATAATATTGAAAAGACATGTAAATGGATAAAATAAGAAATTTAAATATAATGAATAAAATCCCTCAATTAAGAATTATGTCATAAAATACTTCCATTACTTAAGTTATGGGCAAACCCCTATTTAAAAGTAATTTTTTGGCCAATGTTAGGGTGATTTTCAATTATCAGGGAGTTTTAAGTAATGTTTTGGGTCAAATTAACTGAGTTGAATCAAAAGTTGACTATTAAAGAAGGACTTGGTATTACTCAAAGGAAAGTGTCAAAAAATATAAAAAATGATTTCAAGATTAGGGAGTCCACTCAATGGATCAAGGAGCTCCAAGACTACAGTTAGAAAGAGATTCATCCTAAATACCTTTGAATAGAATATCAGGCCAAAGTGTAGGTTATGGGAAGGGAATATGGATCTTTACCAGTAGAATGTTCTTGTCAAAATACATCTGGATTCCAATGGTGAGGGTTGTCTGGACTTGATAAAACAGTGGGAGAATAATAATAAAATTATAATTATTATGTCTCACATAATTGGTAATCAAGTAAATTACTAATATTATGATTTTATATTATTATAGTAAAATATAATGTTCATCAACCACGTTATCCCTACCATAAATATTTGATAAAACTAAACTCTTAACTGGAATTAACTTCTAAGAATATTATATGTGATTTCACATTGTATTATTCCATGAACGAAAGCTTTACATGCTAGAAACCCTAATAATTGATCCTCCTGTTAAGGAGGTGAGTGAATAGGACTTAAATATCTATGAAAAAAATTGATCGTTGTACTAGATATTTAGTGTTTGATGCTTTCATCCTTGTATAAAGAACTCATCAAGTCACATAAGAACATGGATTCCTATATAATTCTCAAGCATCTTGGTGATATTTATCAGGAGAGATTTAGACAAGAGTAATTTGAGATCTCTCAATCAATATTTATGAGTAAACTTAGATAAGGTGAACCGGATAGACCTCATGTAGCTAAAATAATTGACTAAATTCAGAATATAGAAGTTCTAGGGTTTAAGTTATTGGATAATTGTGTGACAATCTCATTATTTATTCACTCCCTCAATACTTATCCAGATTTTTTGTGAATTATAACATGGATAACATTGAAAAGTATCTCCCAGGTATCCTCACTCTTCTTCACCAAGTTGAAAAGGACATGAATAATGAAAATACTTCCATTCTTATAGTGAAAAAGATTAAGGTTAAATAAAAAATCCTTAATAATGACACCAAGTACAAGTCTTCCTTGAAATTCCCTTCCAAGAGAAGGAAGATCAAGAGGTGAGAAAGGGAACATGATTCCTTCTATTTTTCATGTTTAAATAAGGTCCACTAAAAGATCTTTAACCCTATAAAGAAGTAAAGGTAGGCTTTGGGTATGTTTTATATTGATTGAAATCTATCTATTTCTATAAATTGGATATTATATATAACATATAATACTCACATTTGTATCCAATTATAGGAACCAAGAATATTTATAAGAGTTTCATGAGGTGAGGTGGATCTATGAGATTCTAATAGATCCAAGATCATGAGTAATTATTGGAGAATTCTACCTCATATTTCCAACTGGGATGATCTTTTTTTAAAGAATTATTGTTATGTGCCTTTAGTCGGTAAAAAATTATTTTCATGTCCATTCTTAATTCATATGGTTTTATTTTCAAATTTAGGAATAAATGTTTCTTATTTTATAAGAATAACATATGTTATGGTAAGGGAAAACATAATAATAATATTTATGTGCTATATTACATAATCCAAGTAATGAAAATAGATAATGAATCTAGTTTTTATGACTCATATCACACCAAACTATGGAATCACAACTTAGGTCATGTAAATGAAAATTCATGACGAAAGTATGCCAAGATGGATATTAAGATTATTTTGAACTAAAACTACTTGGAATCTATTATTATTGTTTACAAGGTAAAATGACCAAAGATTCATTTAGTGGAAAATGTGAAAAATCTACAATGATACTTGAATTATTTCACGCCAATGTGTGGGGACTATTTCTAGTTGAAGAAAGGGGTGGAAAATCATACTTCAAAAATTTTACTAATTAATTTAATATATATGTATATGTCTACTTAATTATTTATTAGTAATTTTTTTTTGAAAAATTCAAGGAATAAAATAATGAAGTTGAGAACCATCATGGTAAGAAGATAATGAAACTCCACTTAGACCATGGAAGAGATTATCTTAACCAAGAATTGATTGATTATTTATAGGAATTTGATATATTATCAAAACTCAAACCTCATTATATGCTATAATGGAATAGTGTAAGTGAAATGAGTAATCATACCATAATTTATATATCAAGTTCAATAATGAGTCATGAAAATATTCAATTATACTTTTGGGTATATGAATTCTAGACAATGAAATACACACTAAATCAAGTGTCATCCAAAGTGGAAGATGATGTTCTATTTTCTCTCTAGAGTGGGAAGAAAACCGCCTTTTCAAATTCATGTTCTTGAGGATGTGAAGAATTTTTAAGGCCTCTTCAAGTAACAAAATGGAATCTTGAGGCACTAAGTGTACCTTTATAGGATATCACAAGGAAACATAAGGGTATTAATTATAAGATCCTTTAGAAAAAAAATGTTTTAGTGGTAATACAATTCATATTCCTTAAGAAGGAGAAAATGTATAAAATAGATATTGGAAGTGCGATAGACTTCAATGAATTCATAAATAAAGTTATATAAGAGTTTTAACAATAACAGATTCCACAAAGAGTTATGGAAGTGGATGTTCTAGTACCACAAGTACTGTGTAAGAGTACATGATAGATTAGATTACCTGAAATATATAGTTTTCTACTCACTAGGCATGGTGAGTCATTATTTATAGATAATAATGACCTTATAACCTATAAGGAAGCAGTAATCGGCACTAATGTTTCCAAGTATAAAGAAGCCATGAATTATAAAATGGGTTCAAGGTATTAAAACAATGTGTGGATTTTGGTATATCCTTCAGTGGATGTAAATCACTTTTACTATAAATAGGTATTAAAGAAGAAAATGGACATGGATAGACAAGTAAATACCTATAAGGCATGATTGGTTGCAAAAGTATTTACAAAGCATCAAAGAATAAACCATGAAGAACTCTTTTCACCAGTTACTATAATAAAATCCATGATAATTCTACTTTCCATAATAGGATTCAATGAAAATGATATTTGGAAGATGAATGTTAAAATATATTTCCTTATAAAGAACCTTTAGGAAGATGTCTATATGACACAACTAGAAGAGTTTGTGATACCAAATAATGAAAATAAGTTATACATGTGGTGAAGATCCATTTATGGATTGAAGAAATAATCCAAGTCATGGAACTTTAATTTTAATGAATCTATAATGGAATTTGGATTCATAAAGAATTATTGTGAGCATTGTGTCGATAAATGGTTTAGTGGGGGTGTAATGGTTTTCTTAATAGTTTATATTGATAACATACCACTTATAGGAAATGAGATTCTAATCTTATAGTTAGTTAATACATGTTAAAATAGATACTTATCTGTGAATGACTTAGGTGTATTAGAATATATATATTTTGGATCAAGATCCATTATGATAGATCCAAAAGGCTACTTGAACTAAGTTAAAGTGTGTACATTGACAAGATAATAAATAGATTCATAATGGAACAATCCAAGAGGGAATTTTTTCCAATGTCACATGGAAGTCATCTCTATATGAAAATGTGTCCTCAAACACACAAAGAGAGATAGATAATGGAAAATATTCCATATGCATCTGTGATAGGGCCATTCATGTATGATATGTTATGTACCAGGATAAATGTTGGATATGCCTTAAGTTCAGTAGAGATATATCAATTTGATCAAGGAGATCTCCATTAGATGGAGGTCAAGACTATCCTTATGTATCTAAGGCGTACTAAGGATATGTTGTTGGTTTATGAATGAGACGAGGAACTAGTCATAAAAGGATATACATATTATAGTTTCCAAATAGATCAAGATGGTTTGCAATCATATTAGGGATATATCTTCACCCTCAATGGAGGTGATGTGTCCTCGAAGAGCTCAAAGTAAGTTGTGGTCACTGATTCTATAGTGGAGACTGAGTATATTATGGATGTTGAAGTAGTTAAAGAAGAGGTTTGGATATAGAAATTCATATGAGAACTAAACATGGTGACTCACAGTAAAAACCCTATCACAGTATACTGTGATAATACTGTAGTGGTGGATATTAAAAAGGAGATGAGTTTACATTAGTAGATGTAGAAATTACTCCATAAATATCAATTCTTAAGGGATTTTTCTTAGATATGTGACATTGTAGTAATGTAGAGTTTCCATAAAAGACAACATGTTAGTAATATTGAAAAAATGCCTCTCTTATTATAAACATGAACATAATATAAAATATTGTGGGCTTAAAGTCATTAACAGTTGGATCTAGTCTATTGGAGTTGGTGTCCTATAACCAAATTATTCTTTTTTTAGATTACACATATATTAATAGAATTATAATAAATAACTTATCACGTATTTATTGTTATTCTGAACAATGTTAATGTGATAATGTGTTAGAGTATCTATTACATTGAAAAGTTCATAACTATTTCCCCACTATGATGGGAATCTTTATATACAATAAATATATTCTTAAACTTAAACCATTGGTCATATGATGACATCTTAAGGAACACAAATGATAAAGACTATTATTTTTGAGTACTCATAAGTGCATGAGACCTCATCTCTTAATGTTCACACTTGGTAATGTCTAGGACAATAGATTATGAGGAAAAACCCAGTAATAGGAATTCTACATGTTTACATGTCATTGGATATTCTTATCTATGAGGGTATGTAATGATACCTAGACTTTAAGATTATTTTTAATTCATATCATGAGTCACATACTTAGATTTATTTCCATAAACGATGATGACATATGTCTACAATGAAGTTGGGTACATCAGTAATGACATGAGTGTTATGTTATTAATGATTAAGTCGAGGAATAATTTGTTTCCTTTCATCATTATTTAAGTTAATATCTCAACCATTTGATTGAAATGGAACCACCACATTAAATTATATTTCAATGGTGTATTGATGAGTTAATTTCAGGAAGTTAAAGAAAGACATATTGAGAATAAATGTTTATGAAATCGGTATGAAATTTTATTGGTGAGATATCAAGATGAAGGGATTATATTATACAATCAGCGTTCATAAGTGGTTTCTAACATTGTGACATTAACTTCTTCCTCATGGGTGCCTTTACATGTTTATAGACACAAATTTTGGACTTTAGGTGGACATGCCTAACTCCACTAAGGAAGAAGCCTAGATGGTCACACACTTAGTGTTTTGATTGATCTTAATTAAATTCCAAATGATTTAAATTGTTGTAATAAATATTTTTCTCTCATCCAAGGAATAAAATCTATTCAAGATTTTTTTATCGCAAATATTAAATTAATTTATTTATATGGTAATAATTTAATTATGTAGATATATAATATTTATCTACCTCTTATTATTCACAAGGTAATTATTATTTATTTTGTTACATGAATATTAAATATTTATTCACTAGACTCTAAATAAAATAATATTTTATTGAATGAAAATTATTTATTTGAGAATTAAATAAATATTGAGGAGGATGAGCATACCACATTTTTGTTATGGTGATAAATATTTAATTACCTGACTATAAAATAATATTTATCATCATGTGAGTTAGCACACAACATTAGATAAAATAATATTATTATTATTTTACATGGAATGTGGTTTATTATGGTATTAATATATAATTAATGGTATTTTTTGCAATTAATTAATTTTAAATTCTATTTAAAGGTTTATAAATACTCTATTATAGAAAATTTTGAAGTGATTGGTGTGTATAACATTACTATCCTTATAAAAATCTCTCACAAAAAATAACTTCTTAGGGTTGTCTCTCAAACATGAGAGAATGTCTTCCTCCTTCCTCCTCTCAATATGGATAGACTAATTAACAATCCTTCAAGACTGAAGGGATTATAGTAGTGATCAAAGTAAGTGATAAAAGATAATCATCACCCCACACTAGCACCTAAAGTACATTTGACAACATTTCAATATCATAAGGTGCACGTGTGGATCACTACTAAAGGTATTATACTCTTGGATTCTTATAGCATAATGATGATGAAATAATATGACTTTTGGATGACTAACCTCTTTTATAAAGAAATAATTACCACGTGAGAGGTCATTTTTATTGGTTAATTTAATTAATAATTTAATTTGAAAAAGATATTCTCTTGTTGGTTTTTTTGTTTATGTTAATTAATCTTTGAATTAATTAATTGGTCGTGATGAATCTTGTTATGTACTTTTGTAATAGTGGGTTCCCTAGACCCAACTTAAACAATAATTTTCAATCACCATATCACGCATAAAATTAGTTGTGCATAATGTGCAGTTACTATAAAGGTGGTGATATTTATACATCTACTATTTATATGGTAATTTTCTTAGATTACTTGATATATTAAAAGGTTATAGTAGTTCCCAAGCTATGATGTAAACCCAGAGATACCATGACATTAATCTTAAACATATGTCCTATGGTCTAGAAACATCATACTGACTGGACCTATATGATGCCTAACCATCAGGTTTTGGGGGCTCATAAGCATTGAGACTATTTCTCATGAAGTTCACACATGATGATCTCGAGTAAGATAAGATCATGATGACTAATCCACCAATAGGAACACCACACAATTCAGGTGCTATTGGTAGTTATTATTCGCAAACATGGGTAATTGTCTCCTAATTTGAGATTATTATCAGTGTAAACTATTTGATTATGTACTTTGATGCAAGGGAAAAACTATGTAATTGAATTCATAGCAAGGTATCTTGTGTTGGGCATGTCATTGGTGGAATGACATTGATTGAATCATCAAGATAGAATTTGTCTCTTCGGGAAGGACATGATATCTTGGGCTTATTTGATCAGGATGGAAGTACCTTCACTAAATCCATATCCATGGTAGAATAAGGTATGTTCATCCAGTTAGGTGAACAAATAATAAATCAAGAATAGGTGGTGACACAAAGTGAGATTCATGTTTCATGAGATATCATGATACAAAGAGATTATATTACACAATGTGTGTTCATATGAAATTTTTTTCTTGTTATGACTTTTCCTTATCTATTTGTGGGTATTGATGAGTTTCTAGAATTCTCTCCTAGTATATGAATAATATTAAATGATATTGAGATAAGGGTATAGAGGGTCACACACCTAGAGTATTCAAAAAAAATTCATATTATGATGAATATGAGTTTAGGACATTGCGGTCTCCACCACTGAAATCCGGGGATGTCCAAGAATATATGATCACAAAGAAAAAAATAAATTCATAATTATTCAATTATATAATAATTGGATTTGAATTTATTTATTTAATATATTTATAAGTATTAAAGAAAATACATGGAAAAATATTATATGAACGAATATTAATTTTAATATTCAAGGTTCGTTTAATATTTTTGAGACAGAAGAGTCAAGTTAAGGGATCGTTTTTATCACATAATATATTTATAATATTAAAATTAAGTTATAAAAATATAATTGATATTAATTACTCAGTAAATCAGTCATAATATGTCATTTGTGTAGGTTCCGGGCACAGCGGAAGCGCGTTGGTGGGTGTACCCAACTTTAATTTTTGTCGTTAACGACGATCAATCTGAGATCCACCAAAATAATAAAATGTCAGATATTTGGAATAGAACAAAGAATGAAAGAAAAGAGGGGAGTCTCGAAACTATAGATAGGATCATCATATGTTTTTTATAATTAATTTAATTAAAATACAAGAATTACCATGATGGAATTCTCTCTCCATTGATATTTTCAGTCACGATCCGATGTGATTCATTGTTGCGTCGTAGAATCCAAGTGTAGGATTCCTCTAGCAGTGATCCACACATGCTCCACATATCTCTAGACATTTCCGAAGGGATCTCTGAGTGCTAGTGTGGAATATTCTTCACTTGCGATGTCCGCCTTCGATCGCCTTGAGATCCGCTTGCAAAGTTCTCTCCTTGATCCAGTGGAGGAGGATCTCTCTCGTGCCTTGAGAGAATTCTTGGAAGAAAAGAATTCTCTCTTAGCTTGAGAGATTTCTCTAGATCCATTGTGCACAATCTCAAAAATGGCTAGGCTAATAAGAATTATATAATTGGGATTTTAATTACCTAGAATAATAAAATGAATTAACTACCCGCAAGCATTTATTCATTTCATTTAATTCTTAGTAAGATCTCATGTATAATAATAACAGTTGACTATTATTATTACTTGACATGTACCCAACGAATTATACCTAATATTATTTAATTAAATAAATAATATTATTTCTCACAAATTCCCAGAAAAACTACACAGAGTTCATATTAATATACACGGTGTGTACTTTTGTTTTTCCATTTTCTTTATTTCCTCCACCACATTTATTATACCTTGAATAATGGCTATTTATTTCTCAAATAAATGTCACTGCATTACTTGATAATAAATATATTATTTCACCCATAATATATTCTCTCGAATAACTAGTGTTGAAATAAATGCGATCAGACATCCTTGAATAATTATTAAACCACAATCAGGAATAATATTTATTCAACTTGTTAAATTAATATTTAACTGAGATACTTAGACACACTTAGTGTGTGACCCTCTAGTCCTCTTTCTCAATGACATTAGGCAGAGCCTGCCTAAATTCCAAGGTTAGCGTTTAGTAACACGCCAAGGTGCCCATAGAGAAAGAATTTAATGCCGGAATGACATGTCACCTCCTACGAATGCTTACCGTGTAATATAATCCCTTTGTCTTGATATCTCGAATCAAGCGGGTTGTATGATAGTGCCATCAACCCATGTGCACGATTATTCTTTCTTTGAATTTCTGGAATTGAACTCGCTCATTCCTTACCATGGCCATGGATTTATTTAGGTTATATCAATTCTATCAAAGGGCCTGAGATATCTACTTCCGTTATGGAACAGAAGAGATAAATCATTTCTCACATTATCTATTAATGCAGTATTACTCATGACACACCCAACATATCCTACCTCGCTATGAATAGTGTGTCATCATAGTTTTCATCAATATATCTAAGTGTATGGGTTGTAGTACCCATTAATAATAATCTTAAAGTCTAAGGGAAAATACACACGTCCACAGATAGGAACATCCAATGACACTATGAAATGTGGATTTCCTACTGGCGAGTCTCGTTCTCATAATATCCTCCTGGATATTACTAAGGGCGCACACCATGAGAAGGTGCCTCAAAGTTTTATGAGTCCTCACCCCTAATGGCTTGTATTATTTGTGTCTCTCAAATAACATCATCCGACCATAGAACATAGATTCAAGAAAGGTGTTATGGCACTTCTGGGTTCTCATCGTAGTAGGGATCCGCTGTGACCTTTTAGTGCAACAGCTGTCCTTAGGACATTATCACATGAATTGTCACACAGAAGAACAATCAAGATGTGATAAGGTGTTTATTAATGAATAAAGTACAGAGTAGTTGGTTCTAGGCCACCAACTCTAATAGACTCCCACTTGGACTAGAACCAATTGCTAACAAACTTTAACCCACTAGCTCTCACATGATACTCATGCTTCTGCTAAGATAGGACTTTATTCATGGGGGCTGCCACATTCTCTTTTGTGGACACTGTTCTCATTGCAACTTCACCCCTTTGATTGAAATCCCTCAAAAGGTGATACTTTTGGAGTGTGTTCTTTGTCCGTTGATGTGACCATGGTTCTTTTGCAAGAGTCACCACTGCAGTTTTATCACAATACAATGTGATAGGGTCTTTACTTCTAGGCACCACATCAAGATCTTGGACAAAGTTCTGAATCTAGAAGGATTTATCGGATGCATTAGAATCCACTATATATTCAAACTCCACTGTAGAATCGGCGACAACTAGTTTCTTTGAACTCTTTGAGCTCACAACTCCTCCATTGAGATAGAAAATATATCCAGATTGAAACTTCATATCGTTCTGATCTATCTAAAAACCAGCATCAGCATATCCTCTGATGATAATATCCTCATCTCCTCCATAAAACATGAACATATCCTTAGTTCTTCTCAGATACTTAAGGATAGTCTTAACAGTAGTCCAATGTTGTTCTCCTGGATCTGCTTGATATCTGCCTATCATGCTCAGTGCATAGGCAACATCAAGCCTGGTACATAACATGGCATACATGATGGATCCTATAACTGAAGCGTATGGGATCTTACTCATTCTATATTTCTCCTATTGTGTTTAAGGACACATTTTATTATAAATATGTAGGCCATGTGACACTGAAACCAATCCCCTCTTGGATTGTTCCATACTAAATCTCTTTAGTATCTAGTCAATGTATGTACCCTGACATAGTCCAAGAAACCTCTTGGATCTATCATGAATGATCTTGATCCCTAGAATGTAGGTTTCTTCATGGAGAAACACTTGTTCAAACAGTCCTTAACCAACTGTAAGACTCATACATCATTTCCAATAAGAAATATGTCGTCAATATGTACTACTAGGATAATGACTGTATTCCCATTAAACCTCTTATAAACACATGGATCATATTAGTTCTTAATGAAACTAAATTATTTTATGGATTCATTAAATCAAATGTTCCATGACCTAGATGCTTTCTTTAATCCATAAATGGATTTCTGCAACTTGAAAACCCGTTTGGCTTCACTTGGTGTCATAATCCCTTCTGGTTGTGTCATATAGACATCTTCCCGAAGGTTCCAATTAAGGAATGCTATTTTGACATCCATTTTCCAAATCTTGTAGTCATGGTAATCTGTTTTGGAAAGTATAATTTTTATGGATTTAAACATGGAAACTGGCGAGAATGTTTCATCATAGTCAATTCCTTGATGCTGTCTAAATCCTTTAGCCACTAGCCTTACTTTATAGGTTCTAACTTAACCTTCCATGTCCAGTTTTCTCTTGAATGCCCATTTGCATCCAATAGGCTTTACATCAACTGACTCATCGACCAGAACCTAGACTTGGTTTTGATACATGGAATTCATCTCATAATTCATAGCTTCTATCCATCTTATACCTTCTGAGATTTCTAATACTTCTGTGTATGATATAGGTTCGTCATTTTCCAACAATAATGATTCACCATCCTCAGTGACTAGGAAACCAAATCTCTCTAGTTCCCTTACCTATCTTGAGCTCCTACGCAGTACTTGTGTTTCTGGAACCTCTTCCACGGAGACCTATGGAACTTGTTCCTGTACCAACTCTTTTGTATCTTGTAACACCCCAAGATTCCATGGTACGCTCCTCTTTGAATAATAGAGCAGCGTGTGTTGTACGCAACCTCGAGTTCTAACACACCGCGACCAATAAAAGTAGCAGTTATGAATAGTAATACCCACTTTTTGAAATTATATAAATTTTATATTTCAAAATTCACTTCATTTTTTGATTCGGAATATCGAAATTAGCCTATGTTGAATTTTTGGTATTTTTCTGAGAACTTCCAATTTTTGATGAATAGTGAAAAATACTTAAAAACAACTTATTTAATAAAAATAATTTATTGTGATAAATTATAAAACTGAGTGGTTCTAAAGTTTAATTAGAATATATTTTTACCATTTTATCCAATGGTGTTCATTAGAATTAATTTCACTTTGAAATTGGACATAAACAATTGTCAATCTTTTGATTGATATTGTTTCTTAAAAACACACTATTTGTTGGGACATTGGGAATTAATTATTAAATTAATTAATTAAACTTATATGTTTTGAATTTTTTAAAATATACATCATTTTTAAATTCAGAATATCAAATATAGATTAGGGTTAATTTTTGGTATTTTTCTAAAAAACTTTGATTTTTGATGAATAGTGAAACCACTAAGTGGTAGTTAAAAAACTGATTTTTCATTTAAATAAAATTTTACCACCTCTGTGATTTGAATTTAAAAAATCCAACACAAATCATTGTCATTAGGAAGTAAAATGTGATTCAATGGGATTAAAATAATTTTTTGTGAATAGTAACTTTTAAGTTCTATTAATCGCGATTAAAGGTAATTAGTGAACTTCTTAACCCAATTTCTATTATTTGGGTTAATCTCCTACTTTAAAATTATTTCATGATATTATTATGTCCTATATTGTATTTGTACTTTCTTTATGTGTACTTGTAGTTAATACACATAATGGATTTATTTTATTTTAAAAAAATGATCTTTGTAAGGGACTTCGTCTCAATCTCCAATCATTGAGGTGTATTTTTTTTTATACACAAATTTCTTCTATACGGTGTATAAACCCCTTTGGCTTTTACGTTTATTCAAAAGGAATATTTTTATATGATGCGTTTTACTAAATGACAAAAGGGAATGTTTTTCTTGTCATACATATGCGGCGACAACGACTTCTCCGCCGCCGTGACCATTATTTGAGTTTCGGCTTCCTCTATAAGCCATAACTTTTTTTAAAATGAAAAATAAATACCAAGTTTTACTTTTCTTTTATTTGGTATTGAAAATGGTTTTATTATATCAATGTGTTTTATTGATATCTTGTGATTGAAATGTGTAAATTTTATGTTTCCTTTATGCATGTTTTATGTGGTACGATTATGTTAGGGTTTATGATATGTTTAAACCTTTTCATATGAGGAATGCATTAGACTTAATGAGTGACGGGTGGATCCTGCTATAGCTCCTCGATGCATCGGTAGGTCTCATGAGACAAACTAGTGTCTTGGCATGATTCCTTGAAAAAATATTATTTGTATTCCTGGCACGAGGCCTTGCCTACGTGGTTATGATAATCTGGCATTGTGCATTCCATCATTATGAAAGTGGTTATTGATATTGCATGTGATTATTCAACTAGTAGAATAACCATGTGAATAAGTAAATGGAATTATCTCATTTTACTTTTTCCATATTACATTGAAGTTCAAGTTTAAAAGGCTTTTGTTTTAGTTATACATTGCCTTAAATGTTTATGTTTATTTATGAAAGCTTCCGCAATATTGTTATCCTTACTGAGCATCTGTGCTCACCCCTTTCAATGTTTTAATATTTTTCAGGATGTGAAGAAGTATTTTATGAATGATCTGAAGGGATAATATGAGGGGATATGAAGACAAGATGTTGTTGTAGTTTTGTATTACTTTATGATGTAATGTAAAACTTATGAATGTATCTAGTGTTTCAAGGATACTAAACTAATCGGTCTTTCGAGACTTGATCTTTGTGATCATGCCAGTGTTACGCAATAATGCACCGACTCTGGGTAACTAGGGTTGAGGCATTACAGTTGGTATCAGAGGCAGTTTAGTACTAACCTTGGAAGCTAGATTTAGATAAACTCTGATTAGAGCACATAGACCTAAGATAAAATTTGAGGATTAGTATAGAAGAACTTCCTAGAATTTTGGTATTATAGAGATTTTGTGGGTTTTTCGAGAAATACATCCCTATCTGGATACGAGCAGGTAGAGGCAGCTCTGGAACAGATGTACCTATGGGTAAAACCTAAAAACACCGCTTTGAGCTAGACTCGAACGAGAACGGGTGCACGACAACGGGCCTTGCTGCACTCTTGGTTACGACACTCCCGGGGGATATGCTTAGGATAATTCTCATTTTCTTTACAAACCACTATGAAGGGTTTTGAGTATATACTTACTCAAAGAAAACATTTTTATGATTATGGATTATATCCATAAATATTTCAATTTATGTTAAGTGTTTTTCAAGTTTGTAATTATGTATTTTGATTCATAAACTAATCTAGTTTATGCCATTGTTTAGAAATGGCGCCTAGTGGGAGGAATGGAAACCTTATCAATGCACGCACTCCATGTAGGGATTTCCCTCCTAATCAAGATAATTATAGTGGATCTGGAGATACAACTGGTGCTGATCAACTTATCACCATACTGGGACAACTCACTCAGGTTATGAATAATAACCTTACTCGTATGGAGCACCCTGATCTGCAATGTGGAGGATAAATGTTAGATCATTTCATGAGGCAACAACCGCCAACATTTAATGGGGTACAAATCCCTTAGTAGCTGAGCAATGGATAAATTCCTTAGAGAAAATATTCCATGCCTTGGGGAGTAGTGAAAGAGAAAAGGTTATCATGGCAGTTTACCGCCTCACTGGAGATGCTGATCAATGGTGGTCATTGATTCAAAACACAAAGGAAGATAATGAAGTGTCAAGTATGTAATAGAGGGAGTTTAAGGAAACTTTCTTAGAAAAATACTTTCCACATGACCATCGAGCAGATATGAAAGTCAATTTCTGAGTCTGAGGCAGAAGGAGGATGAGAATGTCACAAAGTATGAGGCTAACTTTACAAGGTTAGCGAGGCATACTGCAGATTATATACGTAACCCAAGAGGTAATATTTATCGTTTATTTTATGGGTTAAAACCATTTCTATGTCGAGCATTAGTCTCACAATCCTTCTCGTCGTACGAAGATATTGTCTTTTGTGCTATCAGGACAGAAAAGGAATTCTCTAAATCTTATGACAACAAAGTAAAGCAAGAGAAGAAGAGAACGGTGGAACAAGAGACAGATAAAGGGAAAAAGGGAAAGAATGATTTTCCATTATGCAATAATTGTGGGAATAATCACCCTGGTACTTGCCTAAAAGGAATGGGAGTTTTTTATAAATGTGGAGAAAAAGGTCACCAGGCTTGTGATTGCAAGGGAAAGAAAGAGGCTATCAATGTTGAATGCTACAATTGTAGAGAAATGGGGAATTATGCAAATGAATGTCCTAAGAGCCAAGGAAACATACCTCAGAAAAGGCCAAGGGATCAAGGCCAATCTTATGCTGTTACTACAGTTGAAGAGTAATAATTAATGTATTGATGCTTTTGGACTCAAGGATTATATTCTGGTTATAAGAATAATGTGATATATATAAGGATTGTACTGCAGTACTTGTTGTTTTCATTAAGGTTTCAATATGATGAAGGTAATCATATTTTTATATGTGACAATAATAGAAACCTTACTTTGTTTGAGGAATCTGATGATACAATTGATTTTGGAATTTAGAGACCTTTTAGAGAAAGTCTGGACGGAGGTATTTTGGATAACTATAAAGTTTGTAATGGATTAAGTTGAACTTTGGATATTATTGTTTAAGGTTAAAACATTTATGAATATTATTTTTGGAACATTATAATACTATAGTTTTAGGAAAAGGAAAACCTGCAGGTTAGGGGATAACCCGTCGCATCAGACAAAGTTGTAGGAATCGAACCCACAACCATAGTGCGACAGGCCTTTATTACCTACCACTAGCCTACAGGAAGTCCCTGGTTATTACAAAATAGTTTTCCTAATCTAAATAGTATGTGGTAATATTTTTAACCTTATACAATTATGATAAATAGAATATTTTGAGTTCTATTACCTTTTGGAGTGAAAGATGGGTTTGTGGTAAAAATTTATTAAATAATGAAAGTCTACATGACAAGTTTATTTCCTTACGTTCTTAGTAAATCTCCTAAATAAATTCCTCAAATTTATGAAAGGTAACTTAAAACAAAAATGTTTTCGGTTAACTTTTCCAATTGGGGAATCAATGACCGTTTAACCAATCACAAGTTTGTGATTTTCTTCTAGTTAACTTTCTCCAAAACCTGTTTTCTACAACTCTCCATCAGACCTTGATGGTTTTTTTCCCCCATATCCATATTTTCATAGAATCCTAGTGTGGTCTATCTCGGGTGAACTTTGTACTTCTCTTTCTTTCTTTCAATGTTATATTTTTATTAACTTTATTTACGATGTGGGTTTTCCACAAAGGTATTTTCTATTTTCAACCTTTTATTTTTGAAGAACATTTTCAAATTGCGAGGATGCAATTTCTTGAAGTAGGGGAGAATGTAACACCCCAAGCTTCCATGGTACGCTCCTCTTTGAATAATGGAGAAGCGTGTGTTGTACGCAACCTCGAGTTCTAACACAATGCGACCAATAAAAGTAGCAGTTATGAATAGTAATACCCACTTTTTGAAATTATATAAATTTTATATTTCAAAATGGACTTCATTTTTTGATTCGGAATATCGAAATTATCCTATGTTGAATTTTTGGTATTTTTCTGAGAACTTCCAATTTTTGATGAATAGTGAAAAATACTTAAAAACAACTTTTTTAATCAAAATAATTTATAGTGATAAATTATCAAATTGAGTGGTTCTAAAGTTCCATTAGAATATATTTTTATCCTTTTATCCAATGGTGGTCATTAGAATTAATTTCTCTTTGAAATTGGACATAAACAATTGTCAATCTCTTGATTGATATTGTTTCTTAAAAACACACTATTTGTTGTGACAACGGGAATTAATTATTAAATTAATTAATTCAACTTATATGTTTTTAATTTTTTAAAATATACATCATTTTTTAATTCAGAATATCTAATATATATTAGGGTTAATTTTTGGTATTTTTCTAAAAAACTTCGATTTTTGATGAATAGTGAAACCACTAAGTGGTAGTTAAAAAACTGATTTTTCGTTTAAATGAAATTTTACCACCTATGTGATTTGAATTTCAAAAATCTGACACAAATCGTTGTTATTATGAAGTAAAATTTGATTCAATGGGATTAAAATAATTTTTTGTGAATAGTAACTTTTAAGTTCTATTAATCGCGATTAAAGGTAATTAGTGAAATTTAAGGTAAAAATGATATTATAAAAATATGAAATTACATTTACACTTTTCCTACCCTTATTGTATGATTCATGGCCAACCAAGATAGTCCATGGGTCAACTTGGGGACCCCATGGAGCCACTTGGGTAAGAAAATGACATTAATAACTTTTTATTTAAAGTAAAAATAAAATTGTCACAAACATGTGTTGTTTTACTAAAAAAATTATTACATGGGGTTATATAAGTTAAAATTTCGACTATAAATATTCATTGGAAAGATAAAAAGATTTCATACATCATTATAGTTTTTATATAATTTTTATACATTAAATAAATTAAAATTTTTATGACACCATGATGATGCAGCAATTACCTCATTAATGAACTTTTTAAATAAAATGAAAAGATAATGTAAAATCTAAGACTTACACTTTTTAAAAACCTATTGGATGAGTATATTTCGATCCCTTATCACATTATCCTATAAATATATAATTTTGGGACCTTTGAAATCCGAAAAGTACTTCATAATAATGTAACATTTCATTACTTTCCAAGAGTGCCCCTCCTCTCCTCTTATAAAAGGCCCCCAACTCTACCACCTTATTCACACCTTTCAAGCCATTTTTCTCGGCCAAACTCTGCCCAAATACTCTCTAAAATTACCTATCTTACTCCTAGAAGCCTCACTTTGGGCAGAATTCTTCCCAAGGAAGCCTTTTGCTCAAATCAAAAAAGAGTTACCCGGTTTTAAGGTAATGTCTTCTCTTATGTTATTTTGTTTTATTTTGATTCTCCAAACCCTTAAACTCTTTTTATTCCTTTCTTTTGTAACAAAACTATTATATTAAATATAATAGGATGTTTTTATGAGAAGGATTTTATTTACACTTACACACATCTTCGTCTAATGGTTAAAGAACATATTGTTTCTGTGGTTGGAGAATTTCTGCCTCACGAAACGATGATTGTTCAATATTCTTTTAACACCTCTCATGGTGGCCATTAAGATGTCACTATATTTATATATGATATATATTATTTTTATGTTTTCCTTATTCTTCTGTATTTCTCATTTATGTCATACCTTTATGATTTCCATTATGGGTAAACGTGATAATTTCATTTTAGGAAGTGCGGACTAACGTCCCCTCAAAGTGATTTGAATCGTTAATGCCATATGTGGGATACATAAAGGATGGAGTAAATGATATATTGGAATTATAATATACCTTTATATCATTATTATTTCATTCCATTAAATACGAAATAGAAATGAAAGTAGCGTTCATGCATACGTACGGCTTACCGTCTCCATGAACGGTGCATTTCATTTCTTACCTCTAAATGTTACGTAATATTATGAATGAATGTATATACTGGATATATATGATATATATGATATATACATCATGAATATAATTCTGGTTATAATGGATATTTTACCACATGAATAACTTGTAATTATAAGAAGTTTATTTTTGACTCAAGTACCAAAGATCGACAAAACGACCGTTATTAACATAAATAATTACATAATGTTCATAACACGGTAATAAGTGATATAAAAGGAATAATAAACATGAAAAAGGTTCTTAAGAAATTATAAATTAACTCTAGTTTATTATTCAGGAGGTTGAAGAATGGTTGAGTCAATTCGGACACGAGGTAAGGGAACTTCTTAACCCAATTTCTATTCTTTGGGTTAATATCCTACTTTCAAATTATGTCATGATATTATTATGTCCTATCTTGTATTTGTACTTTCTTTATGTGTACTTATATTGAATACACATAATAGATTTATTTTATTTTAAAAAAATTATCTTTGTAAGGGACTTCTTCTCAATCTCCATTCATTGAGACATATTTTGTTTTATACAAAAATTTCTTCTATACGGTGTATAAACCCCTTTGACTTTTACATTTATTCAAAAGGAATCTTTTTATATGATTCGTTTTACTAAATGAAAAAAAGGAATGTTTTTCTTTTCATACGTATGTGGCGACAATGACTTCTCCGCCACCGTGACCATTATTTGAGTTTCAGCTTCCTCTACAAGCCATAGATTTTTTTAAAATGAAAAATAAATACCAAGTTTTACTTTTCGTTTATTTGGTATTGAAAATGGTTTTATTATATCAATGTGTTGTATTGATATCTTGTGATTTAAATGTGGAAATGTTATGTTTCCTTTATGCATGTTTTATGTGGTACGATTATGTTATGGTTTATGATATGTTTAAACCTTTTCATATGAGGAATGCATTGGACTTAATAAGTGACGGGTGGAGCCCACTATAGCTCCTCGATGCATCGGTAGGTCTCATGAGACAAATTAGTGTCTTGGCACGAGGCCTTGACAAAATATTATTTGTAGTCTTGGCACGAGGCATTGGCTACGTGGTTATGATAGTCTGGCATTATGCATTCCATCATTATGAAAGTGGTTATTGATATTGCATGTGATTATTCGACTAGTAGGATAACCATGTGAATAAGTAAATGGAATTATCTCATTTTACTTTTTCCATATTACGCTGAAGTTCAAGTTTAAAAGGATTTTGTTTTAGTTATACATTTCCTAAAATGTTTATATTTATTTATGAAAGCTTCCTCAATATTGTTATCCTTACTGAGCATCTGTGCTCACCCCTTTCAATGTTTTAATATTTTCTAGGATGTGAAGAAGTATTTTAGGAATGACCTGAAGGGATGATATGAGGGGATATGAAGACAAGATGTTGTTGTAGTTTTGTATTACTTTATGATTTAATGTAAAACTTATGAATGTATCTAGTGTTTCAAGGATACTAAACTAATCGGTCTTTCGAGACTTGATCTTTGTGATCATGCCAGTGTTACGCAATAATGCACCGACTCTGGGGAACTGGGGTCGAGGCATTACATATCTTGAGCATCAACTTCGTTGAAGTTAATCTTTATCCCACTATCCTTTTTGAGGATGTGATCCCTCTCAAGAAATATGGCTTTTCTGGAGATAATCACTTTCTTGTTTGAAGGGTTATATATGTAATATCCTTTTGTTTCCTTGGGATATCCTATAAAGATACACTTCGTGCCCTGATCTGCTGGTTTGTTGCCTAAGAAGGCTTCAACAAATGCCTTGCATCCCCATACATGTGTGTGCGACAAAATGGGTTTATTTTCATTCCCTAACTTAGAGGGAATTCCATTTTCCACCTTAGTTGGTACTCGGTTTAATATGTATGTTGCAGTTTGTAATGCATATCCCCAAAAGGATAGTAGAAGATCTGCATGACTCATCATCGACCTCACCATGTTCAACTAGGTGTAGTTCCTTCTTTCACTAACACAATTCCACTATGGTGTATAAGGAGGAGTGAGCTAAGATAGAATCCCAGACTCCCATTGAAGATCAATGAACTCTTGGTTCAAATATTCTCTACCTCGATCCGATCGAAGCTTCTTTATCTTCTTACCAAGCTGATTCTCTAGTTCATTCTTGAATTCCTTAAATTTCTCTAAGTCTTCTGACTTATACCTCATTAAGTAGATATATTCATATCTACTCAAATCATCAGTAAAAGTAATGAAGTAAGAATATCCACCTCTAGCTTCTACTGGAAATGGTCCACACACATCTTTGTGCACCAATCCAAGAAGCTCTATGGCTCTTTCACCCAGTCTGTAAAGACCTGGAAATTTCAAGGAAATTCTTTTCTTAAATTCTTTGGAAATTTTATGAGTCCTCAGTTTCTGATGACGCACAATTCTGAGGCCCGGAGTGCCCGGAATGATCCGTCGAAATTTTGTTAAGCTTAAATTAACGCGTGTATGCATTTTTCATGAAAAAGTGGAATAACTCTTAAACAGTTACTCGGATCAAAAATCTGAGGCCACCGTTGCGTTCAGGATGGTGGGTTTACCCTAGGTATGACTTAATTTTAGTCGGCGCGAGCCTCCTGTGAGAAAACCTGAAAATGGCATAACCGTAAATAAAATAATTAAATAAAGTTATTTTATTTTTTAAATGCTTATAACTCACAAACGATAACTCAGATTAAAAATCTGAGACCACCGCTAAACTTGTGAGGGTAATATTTCTTTAAGAAGATACTAACTTGGGTCGGCGAGGGCCACCAGAGAAAGTTAGTTTTTTGCTGCAAATAAAATAATTAAGTGACAATTATTTTATTGTAAAATTCATAACTTTTAAAAGATAACTAGGATTGGAAATCCGAGGGTACTGTTGGGTTCCTTGGGCCGTGTTTCACCTAGGCAGAGCCTAACCTCGACCGTAGTGGGTATAGGATGGTTGTTAATAATTTTCCTAACTTTTTTTCAGGTACGTTCAGTAAACGTACATTTGGGATTTTATATCATTTGAATTGTTTCTTGGAATTGAAATCTGATTACACCGATGAACTTGCAGTGCCGGTATTCACTTAAGAATACCTTTACCTCAGTTGCGTTTGGTCGAGAGTGGAAGTTAATTTTTTGGGGTTTTGTTGTTTAAATAAATAAAAATATGAATTAGATATTTTTATTTGGTGGGTGGTTATAATCTCCAAAGGGAGGTTGGTAGTGGGGCCCGCCCCCACATAACCTCTCATGAGAGGATAATGTGTGGTGGGGCCCACACAAACCCAAACCTTTCACCTCCACTCAACTCCCTTAAACTCCCATGAACCCCCCATTGATGTGGTTAAACCCTTCACATTCCACCTCCCTCCCATTAATGTTGTCAACACAAGATTAATTAATGTCTTTATTAATTAATTTGTGGTGTCAACATTTCATTTTGAATTAATTTGAAATGCTTCGCAACATTATAATATCGGGGAGCCTTTTATTATAATGGGATTGGCAAAATTTTGGTGGTGGAACTTTTGGAGAATTAGGGAGAGAGCGTTCTTCTCCAAAGAACACGAAGAGGGTCCTTTCTCTCCAATGAAGAACGACGAGACCGACTTCGATCTTCGTCCAAGCCACAAGAGGAGGAGCTTCCCGCGAGGAACGTCGAATACTCTTCTTCCTCGGACGCACCTCGACGTCAACGAATCGACGTCGTCTACGAATTCTTTTCCTTCGACGTTGACGGGACGACACTGTTTTCCGCGTCGCCTAACCTCCGCGACGTTTGTCTTTCGCAGCTCGTCGACATGCAACGCTCTTGAAAATGAGGTCGGGGTTTGTATAATTTAAGTTGAATAAATTATATCTTCTTTCTTGTTGAATGCATGTGATCATATATGTCAATTTGTTATCGCCTAACGCGGAGGGCGCGGGCCGAACGAACACGGCCTGACGACCCTCCGTTGTTTCCTGTTTTTATTCGCGATGGAGACGTTGTTGGAAGAGGTGGCGGCGAATGGAGTTGGAAACAAATGGGGGTGATGATGACCGAAGTTGGCGGCGGCGACGACTGAAGGTGGTGGCAGCAACGGCGGCCACGCGCTGGCCCAAAGAAGTCCGTGACACTGGGTGCCGCGTTGAAGGGAGACCGCAACACGCAATCACGGGCCGCTCGGCCGAAGAAGAACCAGCCGGCTAAAGTCGGCCGGGCCGAAGGAACCATGACGCCATGAGGGCGCTGCGCTGCGAAAGAACTGTATCCCGCAATCTGTGGGCCACTCGGCCAAAGGAGAATCAGCTGGCCGTAGCTGGCCAGACATGGAGACTGCAGCGCCATAAGGGGCACCGCGCTGCGGAAGACCGCAGTCCGCGCTCTGCGGGCCACTTCGGCGGAGAACCGACAGGCCGCCTTCCAAACGGGTTGAAGGCCGCAGCACCACCTAGCACCTTGTGTGGATGAACCATGGCCCGCTCACGCCGATGAAGACTGGCTGGCTGGACAGGAGGGGCAGCGCCGCTATTTCAGAAAACCGGGGGTCGCGCCCCCCAATCCTCTCGGCCAGCTGGCCGAGCCGCAGTCAGCCGCAGGCCGGGCCGGGCCGGGCCGCACCCCCCTGGGCTGGGTCGCCCCCCCCAGGTCGGTCCATGCCCCGCCAGGCCGGGCTGACCCCCTTAGCTGGGTCGGACCTGCCGAGCTAGGATGTGCCGACTTGCTAGCCCATCAGGCGCGTTTCGCTTAAATGCGGATAAATTCTTGACCGTGCATCCGATCGGCATGCCGTCCACGGCACTGAGACCCTTACGACGAGACAATCCTTTTGTTATACTCTAAGTGAGTTTTGTACAACTTTGAAAAACGGCCGGGTTTGGAACGAGCATAATTCCAACCGGGCCCCTAGAACGAAAAGGCTAATAACTGTTAGACCGGGCGTCCGATTGACGCGCCGTCTATCGCGTTGGGCTTCTTTTAACGAGATGGAACTTCGGGATACATCAACTTAGGACTTTTTGATAGTTTATGTATCTAACCCTTGGCTCGAGAAGCGGACACTCCTGGAATCGAGTGTGCTGTGTGCGGGAACCCTAGAGCTGGCTGCGACAACAACGAGACTGGACTAAATCCTCTGTGGTTTTGACAGCAATGAGACAGGACTGAATCCTCTGTGGGTTCAACAGCAACGAGACTGGACTGAATCCTCTGTGGGTTGGACAGTAAGGAGACTGGACTGAATCCTCCGTGGTTTTGACAGCAGCGAGACTGGACTGAATCCTCCGTGGGTTCGACAATAACGAGACGGGACTGAATCCGCCGTGGGTTCAACAGCAACGAGACCGGACTGAATCCCCCATGGGTTCGACAGCAACGAGACCGGACTGAATCCTCTGTGGGTTTGATAGCAACAAGACTGGACTGAATCCTATGTGGGTTCGACAACAACGTGATCAGACTGAATCCTCCGTGGGTTCGACAACAACGACATACTTTTGTTTTAGGTTTCTGTGGGTATCTTCCATTTGACAGTGAAAGATGATTCAGTGGCTACAACTAATCATCTCTTACTCTCTTTAAGTTGTGTATACCTGGTGTGAGATGAGTCATGACTTTCAATCATTATCTTTGATGTGATTGACTTACTATCATGTGTGGACTTGATTGTGATTGGGCTCGAGAGTTGGAGCTGAGCTGTGATTGATAACTTAGGTATATGGATGGGAATATACCTGAGTAGAGTTGGTTGATACTTCATGATTGTATCCTTCTTTTGTGGTTTATCCTTTGTGGATTCTGGGAGACCTTCGGGGGTCTCAAGGTCCTTACTGAGTATCGTATACTCACCCTTACACGGGATATGCCCGTACTACGTTGTGTTGGATGCAGACGACGGACTACACTGATCGAGGTGGAGACTTGTGGAGTTGGACGGTACCCGGAGGTGGACCACTTGGTGAGACGTACACGGAGCGGACGGACGGACCTATAGTTCTGTGGAGGCCATCTGTACCCACCCTTCAGGTGGGATTTCCGAAGGACAACTTAGTGGTTGTTTTTTTACTTTACTACAGTTGTACTGTACTTTACTGTTGGGCTTGTATTTCTGACCCCTTTCCTTTCAGCACATTCCTTTGTATACAATATTTACTTAGTGTTTACTTTCTATTGCATACTCTGTTGTGGGTGTTTACTTATTAAAGGAAATGCCTTCCCTATTTATCAGGATTTACGCCTTTGGTGCTAGTCGCCAGCCCCTGGCCTATGGAAGGCGGGCTTGGGGTAGTCACAGCATGGGCCCCGAGGACAGGTCGTGACAAATTGGTATCAGAGGAGTCGGTTCTACCGCAGAACTCAGGAATCTGATCATTATTTTCTGTGAATCAATAGTATTAAGAGTATTGAGTATGGTTTTCAGTCCATGGAGTCCAGTGTTGGTGCGGTAGCCGACTTATCCATACACCAGGACCCTGACCTCTGATTTCCAACTTAGTGCACAGAAACACTGATTTCATGTGTGTTTCAAGAGTTTCCTTTGTGGTCTCTTTGAGTCAGCTCACCAGGTATAACTTATTGATTGTGGCGCACCTGTTCCTTATTGGGATGCTGCTGCGAAGACAACCAGCTAGGGTTCCCGAGAGAGACTACACGATGACGGCCCACCGAGTGGCGAGGCTCTCGTGCATGCCCCTCTTACTATGTTGGCACCTTCGGGTGGTGTACCAGCATCACCACCACCCGTTAGGAAGCAGATGCCACCATCCGTACTAGAAGATGGTGCACACTGACAGAGCATGTTGCACGAGTTCCAGCAGTAGTGGCCTCCGAGGTTCGAGGTGAGACAGATTTCCAGGCAGCAGAGGACTAGATGGAGGCGATTACTGGAGTTTTCCACCTAGTTGAGACACTAGTAGATCAGATGTTGATCTTAGCTACTAGTCTTTTTCAGTGAGTGACCATGAGGATGGTCCGCATAATGATGAAGATTCGGTACTTGAACTATTTTCTGAGATGGTATCTTCAGGAAGTGTGCCAACTATATCACTGCTCGTTGGTCAGAAGACACTATCGGTGGTGCCGGTAGAGGACACTTGTAGGCTTAGTGCCTTACATGTGTTTCAGCACCGGATATCCATCAAGTTCTGAGGCGAGCCCGACCTACAGGCGGCTAAGGACTAGCTTGAGGAGGTGGCTAAGAGTTTTCTAGAGCTTATACAGCTTCGGCAGGATGACGTGTCGGTAGCTGAGTATTCATCGAGGTTACCTATCTTTCCTGGTACTCGATGAATATGATTCGATCAGTGCTTTAGATCTCAGACCTCTGAGCGAGGTGTGTTTAAGGATATCTGAGCCAGCACTTTTTCCTCTATTCATTCCTACTTGTGTTAGGGTGCTAGAGAGAACCATTGTGGTTGAATGTTCATTGGCTGAGCGGATACAACCAGTGAATGTTAACAGTTGGAAAGCATGAAACTGACGTCAGTCTTAGAGACTTGAGCATGTAAAATGTTTCGTGAAGAGGAAGTGTTAAGGACAGATGGATTTGCAAGGCAGCAGACGTGGAAGCAAAGCTAGGAGAGCAGCATGAGGTGGTGAACATTTCGACATGTTACAACCACCCGCCTTTGTAGTCCCTGCTAGGCTCATGGAGCTCGAGGGAAGGGGAAGAGAGTAGCTGCATGCAGTCAAGGAGTGTGACCCAAGGGCTCTAAGAATGATTTGAGGTACGTGTCTACTACTAGCTGTCGTATCAATAGACACAGGTACCGATCATTTCTTCCTTCCATGAATCATGTTCCAGACCTAGAGTTTCCAGTTGAGCCGTTGACTTGACCCTCGCATCTGGAGATACCTTTGGGAGGAGACTCGATAATCACACTTACGCCAATGGTGTGATCCGACCCTTGAGGCAAGAGTTTCGGTTGGAACCTCTTGGTGGCAGCGTCGCGACCTTATGACGTTAATTTGGGTATGGACTAGGCAACCACAATTCATACAAAGATTGACTATATTAGGCAAAAGGGTTGTGGTTTATCTACAACGTTGGGATTAATTTTTCCTTGTTCGGCGAAAAGGAAAACCTAGGCAACAAAGAATGGAATCATGCATAAGAGGGTGAAGTCGATCACTCAGGAGTCGGCCAGACATACCTTTGTGCCAGACTTCTCCAGAGTTTCAGCACCACTATCGGCTTTGGCGAAGAAGGGGCAACCTTTTGTTTGGTCAGATAAATGCCAGCAGAGCTTTCAGGAGCTGAGGCAGAGGTTGACTAGTGCGCCCATATTTAGGCTATGATGGAGAAGGTGCAGATCATCCAGGAGCGGATGAAGACTGCACAAAGCAGACAGAAGTCTTATGCCGATAGGAGACGGAGACCACTGGAGTTCGAGGATGGCGACCATGTCTTCTTACGGGTCTCACCTCGACGGGGTCTACAGAGATTTGGCTGAGGCGGTAAGTTATCTCTGCGCTTTATCAGTTCATTCCAGGTCCTCAACAGAGTAGTAGAGGTTTCTTACCACCTGGTCCTTCCACTACAGTTGCACCGGGTGCATGACGTCTTTCACGTATCTCAGCTGAGGAGATACATGCACGACCCATCCCACATCATCGACCATGGGGAGCGGGACATCGATGACGGGGCTACATTCAAGGAGGTCCCGGTGGAGATCGAGGATCGACAGGAGTGGGTCCTATGTGGACGGTCGATTCCTTTGGTGCGCGTTCGCTGGCAGCACGGGAACCTTCAGGAGAGCACATGGGAGCGGGAGGCTCAGATGCGTGCTCAGTACCCCTTTTGTTTCCCTAGTGTATGTTGTAGTTTTACAGGAACGTAAAGCCCTGAGGTGGGGGTAATGTAAAGACCCGGAAATTTCAAGGAAATTTTTTTCTTAAATTCTTTGAAATTTTATGAGTCCGCAGTTTCTGACGACGCGCGATTCCGAGGCTCAGAGTGCCCGAAATGATCCGTCGAAGTTTTGTTAAGCTTAAATTAACGTGTGTATGCAGTTTTTCTGAAAAAGCAGAATAACTCTTAAACGGTTACTCGGATCAGAAATATGAGGCCACTGTTGCGCTCAGGATGATAGGTTTACCCTAGGCGTGACTTAAGTTTAGTCGGCGCGAGCCTCCTATGAGAAAACCCGAAAATGGCATAACCGTAAATAAAATAATTAAATAAAGTTATTTTATTTTTCAAATGCTTATAACTCACAAACGGTAACTCGGATTAAAAATATGAGACCACCGCTGAACTCATGAGGGTAAGATTTCTTTAAGCAGATACTAACTTGGGTCGGCAAGGGCCACCAACGAAAGTTAGTTTTTGGCCGCAAATAAAATAATTAAGTGAAAATTATTTTATTGTAAAATTCATAACTTTTAAACAGTAACTCGGATTGGAAATCGGAGGGTACCGTTGGGTTCTTTGGGTCATTTTTCACCTAGGAAGAGCCTAACCTCGACCGTAGTGGGTCTAGGGTGGCTGTTAATAATTTTCCGAACTTTTTTTCAGGTACGTTTTGTAAATGTACGTTTGGGATTTTATGACTTTTGAACCGGTGCTCGAAATTAAAATCTGAGGACACCGATGAACTCACAGCACCGGCATTCACTTAAGGATACCTTTACCACAGTTGCGTTTGGTCGAGAGTGGAAGTTAATTTTTTTTGGGGTTTTTTGTTTAAATAAATAAAAATATGAATTAGATATTTTTATTTGGTGGGTGGTTATAATCTCTAAAGGGAGGTTGGTAGTGGAGCCCGCCCCCACATAACCTCTCATGAGAGGATAATGTGTGGTGGGGCCCACACGAACCCAAACCTTTCACCTCCCCTCAACTCCCATAAACTCCTATGAACCCCCCATTGATGTGGTTAAACCCTTCACATTCCACCTCCCTCCCATTAATGTTGCCCACACAAGATTAATTAATGCCTTTATTAATTAATTTGTGGTGTCAACATTTCATTTTGAATTAATTTGAAATGCTTGGAAACATTATAATATTTGGGAGCCTTTTATTATAATGGGATTGGAAAACTTTTGGTGGTGGAACTTTTGGAGAATTAGGGAGAGAGCGTTTTTTCCCGAAGAACACGAAGAAGGTCCTTTCTCTCCAATGAAGAATGACGAGACCATCTTCGATCTTCGTCCAAGCCACAAGAGGAGGATTTTCCCACGAGGAACATCAACTATGCTTCTTCCTCAGACGCACCCCGACGTCAACGAATTGACGTCGTCTACGAATTCTTTTCCTTCGACGTTGACGGGACGACACTGTTTTCTGCGACGCCTGACCTCCGCGACGTTTGTCTTCCGCAGCTCGTCGGCGTGCAACGCTCTTGAAAACGAGGTAGGGGTTTTGTATAATTTAAGTTGAATAAGTTATACCTTCATTATTGTTGAATGCAAGTGATCGTCTATGGCCATTTGTTACCGCCTAACGTGGAGGGCCCGAACCCAACGAACACGACCCGACGACCCTCCATTGTTTCCTATTTTTATTCGTGATGGAGACGGTGTTGGAAGAGGTGGTGGTGACCAGAGTTTGCAATGAACAAGGGCTATGACAACCGAAGGTGGCGGAGGCAACGACGGTTGTGCGCCGGCCCAAAGAAGTCCGCGACACCGGGTGTCGCACGGAAGGGAGACCACAGCCCGCAATCGCGGGCCGCTCGACCGAAGAAGAACCGACCGGCTAAAGCCAGACGGGCCGAAGGAACCATGGCGCCACGAGGGCACCGCGCTGCGGAAGAACCGTGGCCCACAATCCGCAGGCCGCTCGGCCAAAGAAGAACCGGCTGGCCGTAGCCGGCTGGACATGGAGACTGCAGCGCCACAAGGGGCACCGCGCTGCGGAGGACCGCGGCCCGCGCTCCGCGGGCTGCTTCGTCGACGAACCGGTAAGCCGCCTGCCGGATGGGTTGAAGGCCGTGACGCCACCTGGCGCCGCGTGCAGATGAACCACGGCCCACCCGTGCGGGCTCCTTGCGCAGGTGAAGACCGGTTGGCTTCGACCTGCTGGACAGGAGGGGCGGCGACTCCGTTTCGGAAGACTGGGGGTCGCGCCCCCCAATCCGCTCGGCCAGCTGGCCGAGCCGCGGCCATCTGCAGGCTGGGCCGGGCCGACCCCCTTAGCTGGTTCGGACCTTCCGAGCTAGGACGGGCGAACCCGCCAGCCCACCGGGCCCGTTTCGCTTCAATGCGGATAACTTCTTAACTGTGCGTCCGATCGACGTGCTGTCTAGGGCACTAGGACCCTTACGATGAGGCGGTCCTTTTACTATACTCTAATTTATTTTTGGAAAACTTTGAAAAATGGATGGGTTTGGAATGAGCGTAATTCCAATTGGGCCCCTTGAATGGAAAAGCTAATAACTCTTAGACTGGGCGTCTGATTGACGCGTCATCTGATGTGTTGGGTTTCTTTTGATGAGACAGAACTTCGGGATACATCAACTCAGGACTTCGTGATAGTTGATGTATCGACCCCTTGGCTCGAGGAGCGAACCCTCCCGGAATCGAGCATGCTGTGTGCGAGAACCCTAGAGTTGGCTGCGACAGCAACGAGACTGGATTGAATCCTCCGTGGGTTCGACAGTAATGAGATTGAACTGAATCCTCGATGGGTTCGACAATAACAAGACTGGACTGAATCCTCCGTGGGTTCAACAGCAACGATACTGGACTGAATCCTCTGTGGGTTCGACATCAACGAGATTGGACTGAATCCTCTATGGGTTCGACAACAACGAGACTGGACTGAATCCTCCTTGGGTTCGACAGCAACGAGACTGGACTAAATCCTCCGTGGGTTCGACAACAATGAGACTGGACTGAATCCTCTGTGGGTTCGACATCAACGACACTAGACTGAATCCTCTGTGAGTTTGACAACAACGAGATGGGACTGAATCCTCCGTGGGTTCGTTAGCAACAATATACCGTTGTTTTAGGTTTCTGCGGGTATCTTCCGTTTGACAGTGAAAGATGATTCAGTGGCTACAACTAATCATCTCTTACTCTCTTTAAGTTGTGTATACCTGGTGTGAGTTGAGTCTTGACTTTCAATCATTATCTTTGATGTGATTGACTTACTATCCTGTGTGGACTGGATTGTGATTAGGCTCTAGAGTTGGATTCGAGCTGTGATTGATAACTTAGGTATATGTATGAGCATATACCTGAGTAGAGTTGGTTGATACTTTGTGATTTTATCATTATTTTGTGGTTTATCCTTCGTGGATTTTGGGAGACCTTCGGGGGTCTCGGGGTCCCTACTGAGTATCGTATACTCACCCCTGCACGGGTTATGCCCGCACTACGTTGTGTTGGATGCAGACGACGTACAACACTGATCGAGGTGGAGACTTGTGGAGCTGGATGGTACTCGAAGGTGGACCACTTGGCGAGATGTGCACGGAGCGGATGGATGGACCTGTGGTGCTGTGGAGGCCATTTGTACCCACCCTTTAGGTGGGATTTCCGGAGGAAGACTCAGTGGTTTCTATTTTACTTTACTGTAGTTGTACTGTACTTTACTGTTGGGCTTGTATTTTCGGCCCCTTTCCTTTCAGCACTTTCCTTTGTATATAGTATTTACTTAGTGTTTTTTTCTGTTGCGTACTCTATTGTGGTTGTTTACTTATTAAAGGAAATTACTTCCCTATTTATCGGGATTTATGCCTTTGGTGCTAGTTTCCAGCCCCTGGCCTATGGAAGACGAGTTTGGGGTAGTCACGGCACGGGCCCCGAGGATGGGTCGTGACACAGTCCACTAAAAGGTAGCTTGGTCATTTTACCTTGTAAACAAGTGTGACATATATCAAGTGGTTTTAGCTCACTAGAGTCTAAATAACCATCCTAGCAGATCTTTTTCAAGCGCTTCTTGTTTACATGACCAAGACGCACTATTGGAAAAACTGCCTATACCCACGGTTCAAAACTGTGGGTATAACCCCCAAAACTGTGGGTATATCCTATACCCACGATTTTGGGAACCGTGGGTTGGAATGGCGTCAGTATAGGGATCTCAGCCTATACCCACGGTTTTGGAGAACCGTGGGTATAGGGGAGTCAAAGTGTGCCACACCGCTATTCCAGCGTGCCACACAACAGACCCCACGGTTTTCAAACCGTGGGGTATTTAATTTCCAAAATAAAGCGCGTAGGGGGGATTCGAACCCCCACCTCGCACTGAGCCTCATAGCAGCGCCCGAACAAGGAACCAACCGAGCCATATTTTTTAATTGTTATATATACATATATCTGCAGGTATATATTAATATTATCAACATGGGGTATTTAAATTCCAAAAACGCACAGGCAGGATGATTCAAACCCGCGTCTCCCAAGGGCCTCACGGTCGCGCCTCCCCAAGGTACCAACCGAGCTATCCATTTCATTTGATATATATACATATATTTATAAATATATTAATAAGATCAGTGTTTCAAAAAATGCTAACTATGGAAATTGAACCCGCGACCTACATCACCCACGAAGAAGGGATTTCCAACCGAGCTGAATAATTTTTGGAAGTAAATATTTATATTAAAGTAAATATATTAATCTAAACCGTGAAAAAATGTCTTCCAGCCAAATTTTTTCCATGTCCCGCCTAATTTTCATTCCCCACCATAATGCGGGAAATATATACCCACGGTTCTGGAGAACCGTGGGTATAGGTCTTCAAAAAAAAACCCAATACCCACGGTTTTGAAGAACCGTGGGTATAGGTCTTCGGAAAATACCCTATACCCACAGTTGTCTTCAAAAACGTGGGTATAGGTTCACATACTATCCCTGTACCCACGGTTTTTTGCAAAATTGTGGGTATAAACCTATTTTCCAGTAGTGACGGTGATGCCACAACTGGGTGTTGTATGAGTCATGTGAATTTGTTTTATTGTCGATTGCTAACACTTGGTTTTCATAATTTAATACATATAAACTATTATTCAAAGGTTCTATACCATAACATATGTTGTTCTTATAAAAGAAACAACCCTTATTTCTAAATTTAAAAATAAATCCATCCATATCCAAACAGGATTCAAAAATTATGTTCTTGGTAACACTAGGAACATAATAACAGTTACATAAAACCAAAAGCATTCCAGTTGGCAATGAGAGATGATAATTTCCAATGGCCAACATAGCCAGCCTCGTTCCATTGGTAGCTCGAAGATCCACCTCTCCTCTGGTAATCTTTCTAAATCTACTTGGTTTCTGCATTTGAATATATATGTGATCCCCACAAGTTGTATGTAATACCCAATGTGTAGAAATGGAAAGATTACACTCGATAACGAATGCACCTTTAGTGTCCCCACGCTTCTGGGTGTAATTCCTCTTCCAGTGGTCTTTCTTGCCACATGAAAAAACATATTGCCTCTCGTTCCTTGTCCTGCCTCTAGATCTTTCCCTTCTTGGAGGGACGGTGCTCAGGGGCTTCATACTGTTTATAAATCCTTGGCCCCTTCGCCTTGTCCTTACTTTTATTGTTCACCATAAGGACTGTGGGTTTTTCATTCCCCATGTCCTTATCTACCTGGAGAATTAAGGTCAGAAGTTCTGATAGACTCTTCTCATTGTTTCTCATGTTGTAGTTGACAATAAATCTAGAGAAGGTCTTGGGCAGTGATGATAGGGTGAGATCTAAACACAACTCATATGGGAACTTAATCCCTAAGATGTCCAGACGTTCAATGTAGCCAATAAGCTTGACTACATGAGGCCCAACTGGTGCATATTCTCCAAGATTAGTTGTGAACAAAGCATTGGAGATCTCATATCTCTCCTGTCTCGCCTTCTCTTGATAGAGATCCTTAAGGTGAGATATCATGCTATACATGTTCGTGTTTTCATGTTGCTTCAAGAGCTCATTATACATGGCCGATAACATGAAACATTGGAAAACTATGGCATCATCCAAATGTTTCATGTAGAGATAGTTCCTCATCACTGGCCTCTTTTCCAGGAAAAACTGGAACAGGCTCCTCCAGCACATACAATTTCTTCTTGTGGCAAAGGATAACGCGTAAACGCCTCTTCCACTCTTGGAAATTGGTGCCAGTGAAAAGGTTTTCCTTCTCGAGTATGGTTCACAATGATATGTTTGAAGTCATTTTTCTTTTTGTTTCTACAAATTAATATGAGCAAAGGTTTAGTACTTTATCATGATAAAACTGAGACAAATAAATAATTTAATACTTATTAGTCTCCCAGTATTTTATCAAAATCCAATAGCCCTCACCATTGACTTCATAATATTTTGTTTCCTGGATATTCTAGTAGCAAGGATCCATATTTCCCTTTGCATTACCCCAACTAGGGTTGGTAAAGAAACTTGAAGGGTTTTATATAGGCATTCCAAATGCCAACTGCATTAACTCACAACTCCTTGATCCGCTATGTGGACTCCCCAATCCTGAAATCCTTTTATTTTGGATTTCCTCAACCTTTGCCTCTTGGTCACACCAAGTCCTGTTGTGGTAGTCAACCCTTGATGTGAATAAATTCAAGTCAACCCAAAACCTTGAATTAGAATTCCTTGATAATTAAAAGCACCCCAACTAGGGTTGGTCAAGCACTTTGAACTATGGTTCGATTCTAACCAAGATTATGGAAGGCTATACCGACTTAATATTTTTTTTGAGGGATTTTATCCTTATACGTAAATTACTATTTTATTATCTTTGATTACATGCTTTTTAATATTAAGTGGGATATACTTAAGTGATTAACCATGTCAAAGATAATATTTACGCATAAGACAGTCTTATTTTAGTTCTATCTTGCATGCTTGTTTAATTCATTAATTGTGTGATCGTGACAACACGCTCACAATAAATAAACCATTAAACTGAAAAAAATGGTATGATCATGAGCTTGTTTTATTAGTTATTTTATTTAGCGGTTGATAAATTAACCCAAGACCTAGGGGAAAAACACCCTGAACCTTTTGGATTCGTGTTTATATCTTTCCTCATATCTGCATTTGTATCTCTTTGGATTGGTTTCACCTTGGATTCTAACTTGAGCCTCCTCCACAAGCTTAAGAGCTCCATCAATTATATATGTTTTTATCTCACTTGTAGGTGAGGGGTAAAATGGGGTTTTACATAAAAGAAACCTTTGGCACGTAGGCCTTACATATTAATGAGAAGGCTCACAAACCAAAAAATTTAATTTAAATATATTAATTAAAAGAAACCATTCACATACAAAGGTCTTGGTCTAGCTCATGATCATCCATACATGCAACGATATTTACACATAAATAAAACTAGAATTCAATTCCTTAATCATTATTGTTTAAGATAAATCAAACTTGAATCAATTAATTATCTTTAATTAATCAATCCTTTTATCTGAAACCCTTTTTCTAAATTTCCTTGAGATTCTCATCCATCATAATTTTAAACAAATAAATTCATTTAAAATTATCTTTGTACGTAACTTGTACCTTGGAGGCAACTCGGTGAATTCTCGTTCATAACTACCCAATGAGTAGAAATGAACATTATGTAGATATTAAATTAAACTCATATATATAAAACACTTATCACGTGTTGTGCCTCAGCTTTACGCCCGCACTATGGTACACATCTCAAGGGTTTGTATAATATAATAATAAATTTTAATAAATCTGCTTAATTTGGTTGAGTACACGACATGTAGTTCCAACTACACGGTGTGTAATTTTGTTCACCATCCATCTGAAGTACACGCCCGAGGACATGGCATGTATATGTACTTCAGAAATATTCAGAGTATACGGCGTGTTCAGTGGGACACACGCTGTGTAGTATCCGCGTTACACAGTTTCCAGTCGGGCAAGTCGTGTACAGGGTACATAGTCCAACCCTAACCCGAAGGGACTACACATTCTGTTCAATAGGCCACACAACATGTAATCTGGAAACCATGTGTCACATGTTCCTGGTCAACACACAAAGTCTTAAAGACTTAGATAGGATCCCATGACACGGCTTGGTTTGGTGGACCATCCTGGTGCATGGAACCTATACTACACAACATGTATTGATGAATACACGTCGTGTGTTATGGTGTTGTATGACTAGGAAGCTTTGGCACCTCCGGATGAGATCCTCTATTTTATTTTAATCAAAATTAAAAGAAAAAATTGTTTCTATAAGGTGAACGAGAAACAAAATATGAGGAATAGATCTCGAGATTCAGATTTATAGAACGATTAACTTGAATTGAAACAACTAAATTATTAAATGCGTTAATCACCAATGAAAAAACTAAATAATTATAATCAACGATATGACCCCTCTGATACCACTTGTAGGTTTCGGGCGCAGCGGAAGCGCGTTGGTGGGTGTACCCAACTTTAATTTTTTCCATTAAGGATGATCAATCTGAGATTCGTCACGATAATAAAATGCCGGATATTTAGAATAGAATGATGAATGAAAGAAAATAGGGGAGTCTCAGAACCATAGAGAGGATCATCATATGTTGGTTATAATTAATTTAATTAAAATACAAGAATTACCTTGATGAAATTCTCTCTCTGTTGATATTTCTGATCATGATCTAATGTGATCTGTCGTTGCATCGTAGAATCCAAGTGTAGGATTCCTCTAGCGGTGGTCCACACGTGCTCCACGTATCTCTAGACGTCGCTGAAGGGATCTTTGGATGCTAGCGCGGAAGAGCCTTCACTTGTAATGTCTGCCTTCGATCGCCTTGAGAGTCACTTGCAAAGCGCCCTCCTTGATCCGGTGGAGGAGGATCTCTCTCGTACCATGATAGCGTTCTTGGAAGAAAAGAATTCTCACTTGGCTGGAGAGCTTTCTCTAGATCCATTGTACACAACCCCAAAAATGGCTAGGCTAATGAGAATTATATAATTGAGATTTTAATTACCACTACCACAAAAACAGTTTTTCGCAGTTCCCCCCTTTTATCAGCGCTAACGAAAAAGCGCTGATAAAGGGGGGTGCCTTTATCAGCGCTTTTTTTAGCGCTGATAAAGAGAGCCCCTTTATCAGCACTTGTTTAGTAGCGCTGATAAAGGGTCGACTTCAAAAAAAAAATTAAAAAAAATATATTAATATATTAATATATAAATATATTTATATTGATATAAATATAATATATAATTTTTAAATATATTTTAGATAAGTATAAATGTCAATTTACACTTAATATACTTAATATATAAGATATTTAGTGAAAATGGATTCTTAAAAAATTTAAAAAATATTTTTAATTAATAATTTGCTAATTATTATGGAGTAATAGTCATTTAATAACAATTTGAAGACTAAAAAAATTAAAAAAAATAACAAAAAGATCCAAAATATGTTGAAAACGCAACTCGAACTTCAAACGACCATAACTTTTGATCTGGGTGTCCGTTTGAGCTCTACCACATATCAAATCGAAGACTGCGACGAGCTCTACGTCCCTGTGACCCGAGGGGACCCTGATCAAGGGTTTTTTATGGCCAAAAGAGTCCCATAAGGCCTCCAAAACTGAGTTTTTAGTCGGGGTACCCCGATTTTTTAACATTTTGTGGATTTTCAGCCTCGTTTAAGGGGGTATTATTGACTTTTTTTGGTGGGGAATGAATTTATTCCAAGGTATTACATTCATATTGATATTATGTCTTTGAAATTTCATCGTTTTTTATAATGAACTGCTATTTATAATCAAATATATAACTATATGTACATATTTTTTATATATTCACGCCTAAAAATTTAATTATAAATATAAATAATAAAATATATTTACATATAAAATATATTAGCTTTATCTAAATAATAACTAACATCCATTTTATTTAAAATAAAAATATGTGAATATTTATATACCTATATATTAATCAAACTATATGTATATTAATCTAATAACTATATATATATTAATATAACTACATATATATATATTAGTATTACTATAAATATATATATTAATATCACTATAAATATATATATATTAATATCACTATATATATATTAATATAACTATATATATATTAATATAACTATATATATATATTAATATAACTATATATATGTTAATATAACTATATATATGTTAATATAACTATATATATGTTTATATAAATATATATTACTATAAAAATAAATATAACTAAATATATATATATATAGAGATATATATTAATATAACTATATATATATATATTAATATAACTATATATATATTATAATATAACTATATATATATTAATATAAATATATATATATATAGATATCATGAATTGGAAGACAAATCAAAATAGAGTAGTGGTAAAGGCTTAGGCGCGTAGGGGGGAGGTCTCGAGTTTAAATCCTGGTGGAGGTAGGGGCGCGCGTGCATGGGGAAATATGGGAGCAAGCGCTGTTAAAGGGTGAAGGGGGTGCGCGGGGTGCTGTACAGGGGTAGAAAAGCGCTGTAAAAGGGGGGTCTCAAGCGTTATAAAAGCCCCCCCGATTGGCAGTATTTTTTTAAATTTTTTTAAATTTTTTAAATTTTTTTTACCTTTTATCAGCGCTTTGTTTTACTGCTGATAAAAGACCCCTTTTATCAGCACTTTTTTTAGCACTGATAAAGGGGTCTTTATCAGCGCTTTTCGAAGCGCTGATAAAGGGGACCCCCTTAATCTTCACCGGCTTTATCAGCATTTTTTCTAGCGCTCATAAAGGTCATTTTTAGCACTGATAAAAGCCGTATTTGTAGTAGTGTACATAGAATAATAAAATGAATTAATTACCCAAAATCATTTTTTTCATTTCATTTAATTCTAAGTAAGACCCTATTACTAATAATAATAGTTGACTATTATTATTACTTGACATGCACCAAGTGAATTATACCTAATATTATTTATTTAATTAAATAATATTATTTATCACAAATAATCAGAAAAACTACACGACGTGTATATTAATATACATAATGTGTACTTTTGTTTTTCCATTTTCTTTATTTCATCCACCACATTTATTAGAGCTTGAATAATGACTATTTATTTCTCAAATAAATGTCACTGCATTACTCGCTAATAAATATATTATTTCGCCCACAATATATTCTCTTGAATAACTAGTTTCGAAATAAATGCGATCAGACATCCTTGAATAATTATTAAACTACAATTAGGAATAATCTTTATTCAACTTGTTAAATTAATATTTAATTGAGATACTTGGACACACTTAGTGTGTGACCCTCTAGACCTCTTTCTCAGTGGCATTGGGCAGAGCCTACCTAAAGTCCAAGGTTAGCGTCCAGCAACACGCCAAGACACTCATAGAGAAAGAAGTTAACATCGCAATGACGTGTCACCTCCTACGAACGCTTACTGTGTAATATAATCCCTTTGTATTGATATCTCGAATCAAGTGGGTTGCATTCTAGTGTCATCAACCCATGTGCTCGATTATTCCTTCTTTGACTTTCCAGAATTGAACTCGCTCATTCCTTACCATGGCCATGGATTTATTTAGGCTATATCGATTACATCAAAGGGCTTGAGATATCTACTTCTGTTATGGAAAAGAAGGGACAAATCTTTTCTCTCATTATCTATTAATGCAGTATTACTTGTGATGCACCCAACATATCATACCACGCTACGAACAGTGTGTCGTCACAGTTTTCGTCAATACATCTAAGTGCAAAAGTTTTAGTACTCATTAATAATAATCTTAAAGTCTAAGGACCAATGCACATGTCTGTAAATAGGAACATCCAGTGACATTATGAAATGTGGATTTCCTACCGGTGGGTCTCTTTCTCATAATATCCTCCTGGACATTACCAAGGGCGCACACCATGAGAAGGTGCCTTAAAGTTTTATGAGTCTTCACCCCTAATGTCCTGTATTATTTGTGTCCCTCAAATAACATCATTCGGCCATAGAACATAGATTCAAGAACAGTGTTATGGTACTTCAGAGTTCTCATCATAGCAGGGATCCACTGTGACCTTTTAGTGCAACAGTTATCTTTAGAACATTATCACATGAATTGTCACGCAGAAGAACAATTAAAATGTGATAAGGTATTTATTAATGAATAAAGTACAAATTAGTTGGTTCTAGGCCACCAAGTCCAACAATTTATAGTGGGTAATAAATATCCAAGGGTTGAGATCCATTTTTTGGTACTTTAGAATCTCACTATATTAGGAGGAAAGGGGCTCTCATGCAAATGACTATTCATAGAATAATGGTTGAGGGCCACTCTCTCATCTCCCACATCCTAGAGAGAGAATCAGATGATTCGATATTCTGATCTGAGTTCTTCTTCATAGATCGAAAGATCATCATTGCGGTGATCATCGAGATGTTGAAGGCTTTGTTGGATCTCTGTGCTAGCACCCAAAATTTCATAGTCGACACTCCCATAGACTTTAGAAGCGTTTGTGGATAATCTAAAGGGATGTTAATTCAGTTCTTTCAAGCAACAGTCACCACCAACGAATGATTGAAGAATGATTGAAAAAAACAGCTTCAAATCGAATGTGGTATTTTTTATTTGTTTTTTGTGCATAAACTCTTCATGCAAGATCCTTGGGCATTTTTTTCGGGCAGTGCTTCCCCGGTGCCGACGTAATTATGTCGATCACTAGTGAAATTTTTTACAACTCTGGCTCATTTGCTTCCATTGCGCACCCAGTACCTTCAACTGGCATTAAAGTAATTGCATTAAGGTTTAAGTCAAAGAAAAATTATATTTTAAATAAATTCATGTAGAGGGGATCACAATTGTTGCATCACCGTAGAGGATGATCCAATATGATATCGAATGGTCGAAATATGGCCATCCGAAGATCAAAAATCGCATCGTCATTGAATTATTGAGGGTTTAAAAATTGAAGAACATATATGCATATATTTTATATATATGTTAATTTTTACCCAGAATCGGTTGTCGGTGTTGGATTCTGGTGAACCCAAGTATTCTGGCCAGGGCCGGCCCGATGGCGAGCCCCATGAGCCCTGGGGCTAGGGCAACAACCGATAAGGGGGCAACCCGCTACCCTCTTCCTCTCTCTCACGAGCTCTTCAACCTTAGAAGTAGCCGGTTCCATCCTACTTGTCTCCACCACGACCACTCCTCCCTCCCTATGTCCCTCGATGACCTCGCTTGCTCCCTCGTCCGGCCGGCCCTGCTTCCACACCCGCCTAACTCCCCGCCTTGTGCCCCCTGTCAATGCCACTCTTCGCCATGCCTACTCACCTTGTCTTCCGCCTCTTTTCCAACGTCAAACGACACCTAAACACTCGAATCCATCTTCTCTCAACTGGGCAACATCAGCTTCTTCGAGAATCGGGTGGAGGTCGGTGTTCAACAAACACGGATTTGTGAATTTTGATGGAAGATCTTCAGGCAATCATAATTGATTTTAATTATTTTTATCAAAATAGTCTGTTCTAATTTATAGTTTTGAATTAGTTGAACTTCTCCACTCAAATCTGAAAATGAAATTCGCTCATGTCTAAGCTTGGTTCAAGGCCCCCTTTCTTTGATTAGTTGCTTCTTTTGTAATTAAATGTTCAATTTATTTTATCATCAATCATATTTTTCCTAGTTAAATTCTACTACACAAGTCATGTTTTGTTCGGATTTATTTCATATATTGAGAGTCGACAGAAATTTGTATTGCCCATGTTGGGAATAGATCTTACACAGTCCTTGTCTGGAAAGAGTTATTTGTATACGAGGTTACCCGGTTGATATTTCTTATGCTGGTGATACATGAATTGCAACTCCTCTAAATTATCAACCTTGATGTAAATCTGTAAAACTATATATAAAATTCCTTTTAAATTCAAATGAATCATTTCAAATTTGTCATAATTTATAAAGATCCTCCTTGTAGTTGGTGACCGGTGAGAAGGTGACTGGATGAGATAGTAAAGAAATGAGTGGGTGGATTTTTATTTCATCTCAATTTTTTGGGTTATTGATTTATATTGAGTAGAAGATTTTTTTATGTATTTCTTTATTATGATAGATACACCAATTGGACACTAATTAATATGAAATTTAATTAGTTTGAATGTATTAACATATTTAGCGGAATTTTAAATATGTTTTTTATATAATTATTCATATTAGAATGACATTATTTTGAAGATTGGGTTTGGGAAACCATATTGTCCGGCCATCCCTGATTCCTTCCTTCCAGTGTTCCCGTGACAGGAAGAGGGGTTTTCCGCCAAGGTGTAATTCTACCGAGTGTGGAATTACATTTTTGTTTTATTTTTAACTTCCCACAGCCTAAGTAAGATGATTAAAAAATAGAATAAATAAATAAATAAACAAAACACACATGGAGATTGGGAGGGGAGGCATTGTCAGCGGTCAAGGTTAAAAAACAAATCCAACCCTACTGCATAGGCTTTGGAAAAAGGAAATAAAAACATAAAATAAAAATAGAAAGGGAGTTTGGGGGTGTCTGGATGGCTAATAGCCAAAACAAGGAAAATAAAAAAAAAGATTTTTTTTAAAAATAGTGTTTTAATAATGGGTGGCGACTGGCTTCTTGGAGAAGAAAAAAATCCCATTGCTTCTCTTCGGATGAAGGCCCACCAACAGTGTCGGCGCCGCCTTTGGTTAACAGCCTCTTTCCCAACCGCTTCCCATCGCATCGACCCTGCCGGGCAGATCCTCCACGCGCCGCCACCACCCAGTCGCCTACTGTAGCACCGTGACCTTCTTCCCCTGGCCACCGTGCCGGACTGCCTGATGTCGTCGACCCTGCCGGGCAGATCCCATTCAGGGGTTTTCCAGGCTACCGTGGGCCCTAGAAAAATTTAATAAATTTCAAAAAAAAATAATTTAAAGTGTTAGAATAAAATTTAAATTTGGGACCCCATAATTTATTTTTTTGAATTAAAACAAAAAGAATTATTTTAATTCAATTAATCCCCATGACTTAAATATATTTCATATTTCGTTTTTATTATCTTTTTAATTTGTGCATCAACTAATCATAAGTGGTGACCGATCAATATATGCAGGGTTTTTATTTATTAATTAATTATTGCAAGCAGTAGTTATTTGTAGTAAGTAATTAATAAAATTGATGTTCTGTGTATTGCCAATCATCGTCATTATATGTATAAGATCTTGTGCGCCTAGATAAAAGTTATTTGTCTGTATTACGCACTCCCAAGACCCTCTCACATGTGATTGAGTATTTCTGTATTACGAAGAAGATGAATGAAGACGTGGACCACATCAAGACAAGTCGATATTCTAGATGAAACTTGGATACATTGGATCAGGGTGTGAGTTGTGATACAAATCAGAGACGACTCATGTATTACACCCCCAGGGTCATGATTGATCCATTAAGTACAAATGGATCAACCAATACTAGATGCTCATGATCAATTGTGTTTATTTAATTTATGCATCGTTTATTATTTTTGTGAACATGAAATTTTATGAAAACATGTAAAATAATAAATAATTAATGCATAGATTAAATCATATTAAGAGGCGATGAATGTTTTTCTATTTACTGTATAGTCGAGTTATTAGTGAAATCACATTGTACATGCATATTAGATAAAAAACAAATACATTCGTTGAGAAATAAAAAGACCCTCAAAGTAATATTAAGTCATAAAGCCTTTCGTCATTTTGAATTTAAACAAAACCGAGTGTATGGGTTGCTCATCAGCCATAGTTGAGGGTGCCTCTCACTATAAGGGAGTTCTTATGAAATTAATGGACCGACTTAACTAAAGATGAAAACAAAGAAGTATCTATATCTATATTATTACATCTTTAGAGGCAAATCAATGAGTAAGTCAAGTTTTTCTTTTTTAGAAGCTGAGACTTCACTCAACAGTTCAAGGTTCCATGAGTCAGTGTGGTTGGCTAGTCAAATGCCTACCTTGAAACTTTTCAAGGAGTGGTGTAACCATAACTTGGACTATTTGGAGAGATTTATAAGATCATTTCCACTAGAATACTTGAGAGAATGAGTATTCCAAATCTAGTAGTGAGGGCTACTAGGGTTCAATAAAATAGTGAAAGACATCAATTAATTTAATTAACCAGTAATGTACAATCGGTAATAAAGATTAAAAGTACTTATCTGGTAAAAGTTTTATTTGTTTTGTATCAAAAATGGAAAGTAATACCACATATACACCTTGATTATTATTGGACAAAGAAAATGTCCTCACCGACAGGAGTTTCCAAAGAATAGTACACACATTGGTACAAAGTACTACGATATAGGAAATTCAAGGTGCTGGAATCCCCAATACCTGTTGAGCCACCTCAAGAAGTGAGGGTGAGAAAGATGCTTACAAGAGACTCATGTATATCACATTGTATGTTTACATCATAATGCTATCACTAATGTCCAATTAGTCATGGATACAATGTCAGGGCATGGATGGTTTTACATGTCGTTAAATCTCCAAGAAGCTTATGAGGAGAAAGTGAAAAGAGACATGAATGGGTTGATGATTACACTTGATATGTAATGGCTCGAGTTTTTGGGGTCCATTACTTTGTGAAAATATCGTGTTGGGTTTTCTAGTCTGGGAATCTCGGTGAATTTTGGCGTAACGGTAGGCCTACCGGTATCCTTAGCCTATTGGTAGCAGGCTTACCGGTAGCTCGGTCTAGCAGTAGCCGCAACCTACCGATAGCTCTGTCTACTAGTAGCTCAGTCTATTGGTAGCTCAGTCTACCGGTGGCTGCTGCCTACCGGTAGCTCGGCCTACCGGTGGCTGTAGCCTACCAGTAGCTCTCAGCTACTGGTGGCTCTAGCCTACCACGCGGGCCAGTAGCGCTCCTTTTTGCGCGATTAGGGTTTTAAACCCTATTTTGACTCCTTTAAGCGTGTTTTAAAGCCCGGTAACGCCAGTAAATGTTTTAATTAATTATTAATGAATAAACCTGGTGTGTACGTCGATTTAAACCACCCGACCCCTTTTTAATAACGTGTGGGGCCACGTGGTCAACCCACGACCCCTGCTCCTTACGTGGTTTGGCATTCTTATCTCAATCGTCTGTGCCTCTTATAAACTAAGGGTTCACCGTGGTTTCTTCTTTTCTCGATCACCGTGTTCTAAGAGTACCCTTCGTCCAGACGACCAGCTTTTCGTTCAGACGAGCCGCATCGCTATGCGTGAAGTTCCGCACCCGGCCTAAGCATTGATAGATGAGGCGATTTTCGTTCAGGAGAACCGCATCGCTATCCGTGAAGTTCCGCCCCCGGCTTCAGCATAGATCATTGATCCAACAAGTAGGGAATTTCTCCTTCGCCTCTGTCTTTTGTGTATCATGGGGGGTGGGCATGATTTTGATTCTGTAGAATTGGATAAACTAGACATAAATAAAGATAATGAACGGATTCTATAAAGAAATAACGGGTTGTGATCGTTGATGCTGTTTTATGTTGTGATCATCTTTCTGAATTGTGCGGGCTTACGCCTACTGAAAATTATGGCCATTGGTGGTCTTTCTATGTGCACTAATGAACCCCTGGGGATGTTTTAAATGACTTGTTTGTGGTTGTGAACTCCTGCTGTGAAAAGGGCAATTGGTTAATCAAGTACACCCGGCTAAATAAATTGAAAGCACCAGGATCAACCCTTCTGTGATAACCCCCAGTTAAAGCACACGAAATTGAAATCATGGAGCGTGTAAAATCTTTTAAATCTGGAAATACCTGCATGGGTCTGCCTTGCTTGGTGGTAGTGGTTTGATTGTTCTTCTTTTACGGGCCTGTTGCTGGGTAATGTGGGAGGGGATGAGATCCCCTGTTTTTATACTCTCGGTGGTTGTGAAATTGGGAATGGGATTCCCTGTTGTTACGAATTCGGTGGTTGTGAGTTTTATGACCGGGTGGTTACCTTGTTTATATCATGAATCGGGGTGGGATCCTATGTTGATGAGAAATCATTTTGGGGGACACGGGGTAGTGTCTCGAGGGTTTCTTTGGTTCTAGTACTTCGAGGGATCTCACTTATCCCCTTGTTGTTGTAACATTACAAGAGAACCGGGTGTGAATGTTTAAATTGATGTTTGGCTGGATTATTTCCTTGGTTATGCTTATGGTGTTAGTTTCCCAAGTAGGTGCATGAACTTATTTAAACTTTATTACTGAACATGAAAACAAGAATGATACAAATGAGTTTTGTTGGTGAGAGTCATGACTCGGACTTGAGTACTGTTGTGATCTATAGGTTTTCTGAAGAAAAACCTAACATTGGGTGAGTACTTGTTACCTATGTATGTACTTGTAGTTTTGTGTCTCTTATTCGCGCCCCACCCACATTGAGCACTTAGTGCCGAACACCCCCATTTCATGGGGGAGGGTGTTTTTCCTAACACTATTCTTAGTGGCTGGTTATTAGCTCCTTTTCTACTCCCTTTCCCGGATAGGCCAAGTATCTTCGGGCAGGCTGTGATGGCCTGAGGTCCATTATTAGCCCAAGAACCTTCGGGCGGGGTAGCGTGGTGGTTGGCCAGGTGTGTGCGGCAGGTGGTTTCCCAAGTGTCTTCGGGATGAGGCCCAGGTGTCTTCGGGCGTGGCAGTGGATCTTTTAGCCCAGGTGTCTTCGGGCGTGGTGGTGGTTGTTCTGGCCTAGGTGTTTGCAGGCGTGGTTACGTGTGACTGTGGCCCAGGTGTTTGCGGGCGGGATTTGGCAGTGGGATTGCGTGCGGTTGTGGCCCAGGTGTGTGCGGGCGGGTGTGGCAGTGGGACTGCAGTGAGAATGGCGGGATTGGTTCGATGCGTATGATGTCTCAATAACCAGTGGGAAAGTGGCGCAAGGTACCCAAACATCGATGTGATCATATTATATATATTACTTGGTTTGCGTTACATGGTGAGTGTATCCGGTGAGTGGGATGAGTGAACTCCTTGATAGTGTTGGTCGTCTGCTTCTCACGGAACTTTAGTACGTTCCCCCACTTGTGCACGAGAGTCTTTGGTTTTCCCTACTGAGTGTACTTGTATGCTCACCCTACGTATATAAAACTGCTTTCAGGTTTCCAGGAGGACTTCGGGGATCGCATGGGACCATACTATCTCGGACCTTTGGGACCGTTGCAGTTGCTGTTTTTCTTCTTTGGTACTTACCTTTGTAGTCACCTTTTGTACTTTGTGGCTTTTACTTTTGAAACATGCATGCGGGAATAGTTTACTTTTGGATTTACTTTTCTTTTACCTTGGTTTTGTTGGGTTTCATCATCTTATCTCCCAATCCTATAAAACAAAAAGGGTAATGCCTTCCATTTGTGTGTAATTTCCATACCCTTGGTGCTAGTCGCCACTCTGGGACCTATAGAAGGCGGGTTTCGGGGGTCATTATCTCTCCTTCAACTTAAAGAAGGAAGGGCCTGACAATCTGTTGACCCTTCCCTCCTTTTGGTGAAGGCGGGTCGTGACATGATATGTGTAAATTGAAATATGGATCATAATCTTTCAATACATCCATTTGTTATATCCTTTTCACACAATTACATGAATTTCGTTTAAGATTAAAAAATAAATATTATAGAGAAAAATGTGTATTACCTTTTGTGCAAGGTTTTCCAAGTAAATAAAAACTTAAAGAAGGTTTAATCCTTAGTTCTTATGGTGAACAAGTTTAAAGAAAATGTGAAAAGGCCAATGGAAATTGTGATGCCAAAGGAACCTTCACAACTTCCTTAAAAGAATAGTGGTTGATCATCATACATGAGGTTTTTTCTTCTCATTTCATGGGATAAGTCTATAGAAGATAAAATTCAGTGAATTGAATTGAAGAAGCGATCGATTCTTCTTCTGATATATTCATCAATTGTAAGTAACGTTTCTATAATACTTCTTGGGTATTAAATAAAATATTCCTATCAGATATGTGTATTTAAATAAAATATCCAAGTAAGAAAATAAACTTTACAAGAAGTAAGGTGAATTATCCAAGTAGCTAAGAAATGGTGATTCATAAGTCAGCGGTGAGAAGTACACAGCTTCTAATTGTCGAGTTTAATGATTGTAGTTGAACTTTTATTAAGTATTACCAAAAAATTTATCTCACGTGTTCAAAGGACATAAAGAGACATTATTCTAGTTTTGGAATAAATGTTTTTTTGTGGTGTATAATACTCAACTAATAGTCTAGTAATGCTTGAATCATTGGTAATAACCAATGATTAAAAAATGTAATATTCACTTGTATCCATTTGTGGAAAGACAATTATTTTTCTAGTAAAACTAAGTAGTTTTCAAGGATATAAAAATTATGGTTTTATAAACTTTGTAGATAAATACCTTATGTATAATTGACACATTTACTTATTTAGTTTTGGACAAAGAAACCTTTAGAAATAAAGGTTGGTCACAAAGCTTTCAGAATTAGTTCAGCTAGAGAGTATGGACTATTCAAAGGTAAATCTAGTGGTAAATATAATTCATTAGATTCCTTTAAGGGTTATAAGAAATGTAAAAGTGAAGTATGATATATGCATGGTTAGAAGATAAGAGTTGCTTCAAACTCATGTGCTGAAGAATATCTAAACCAAGCATTCATCGATCAATAAAATGCAGTGTGGAGTAATTATTAATTGCACATTTCCTTATACACATCAATGCTATGATGTTGGTAAGGACGATTGATGATGAGTCTTACATGAAAACAATGATCAATAAAATGCAGCATGGAGTAATTTCTAAATGCACATTTCCTTATACACATCAGATTCATGATGTAAGTAAAAGGATCATTAATGTTAAGAATCATACACATTGTAGATACTTCCATAATTTTCACGACATGCTTTGAAAATAGTGGCACTATCCCATAACCATATGTCAACTATAATTAAAAATGGGTATCATATGAGTTATAGTATGATATAAATCCATTATGTCATAACAGCATGTGTTTAGATGCAAAGGGTTTATTTTGGATATAATCAAACTTACATAAAAAAAACAAAATATGCATCTAAAGTAAACATCCTAAAGGTTTGAAAGGATATTATAGAAAACTCTAAGATAGAAATTTATAAACAAGTGATATACTATATTTATATAAAAGGGTGCACATCTCTATTCGAGATAGTGGGACCAAGGTTGACTTGGGTTTAGTCAATGTCGTAGATGCACATATAATTGACATAGGAATAAGTTCCAAAATATCTTGGGGGAAAATGAATGTTTCATAGACACATACTACATATGAAAGATAAAACCATGTAAATGGTTTTATATTCATCACAGTTGGTGATACATTATTAATTGAGAATAATAAATTCAATAAGTAATAAAAAAATGTAAATAAGATAAGATTGAAAAGATCAATTAAAATTCAATAATGTATTCCATTTATCAAAATATAGGTGCTTATTATTCTGAATACACTGACGGGCATTCAAGTGAGACTATACATGGGTGGTAAAAGTGTGGTACCAATAAGGCTCAATTGTTAATACCAAGTCCTTTTTCTCAAATCCATTCGAATTATACTTTCTATATATACTTTCTATGATCCTTAAATTGGGAATTGGATGTCAAGACCACCAATCTTGGAATTCATCTATACAATGCAACCAGAAAGGGATGGTGAAATCATAAAATTCCAATAAGGGGTGCAAGTTACTAAAATCCTATTTTGGATTTAATTAAGAAAAAATATTATAGAATATTAAGTTGGAATGAATTTTTTTCATGTGTCTACAAGAGGTTAGTGGGTGAATCACTGTTTTCAAGGAAAAACATATGGAAAACAACTATTGTTATTATAATTAGTTAATACCAGGATGAAATAATCTCCTTAGAGATTGACTTAAAGTAGAAACCAAGGTTCTAGGGAACATGATCTACCAAGGTAAATCTAATGGGTTTCTTAGACCAAGTAAAAATTACATATATTGATAGGGTATTGAAAAATACAAGTTGGAAAAATTCGATAGAGAATTGTTACCAATGTCACATCGAAAAAACTCTATAAGATGACATGTATGGGACATAAGAGGAGATTTATGTGGTGAGTTGAATTCAATATGATTATTTGATGGATCAATCACATATGCCATGTTATGTAATAATTGTGATATTTCCAAACATATAATTTATAGTAGGAAAATATTAGTTACATCTAGGAGAAATACATGGGAAACAGTCAGAACTATCCAATTATAATTTAGAGAGTACAAGAGATATCTTCCTAGTATATGGAGAGGAAGGCACACTAGCTGTTAGGGGAGACAAACTAGTCTTAATTAGATCAATATTATCTAATATTACAGTTCAGATAAGTTAATGAGTAGGAGAAGCTCATTAGGGATAGTGATAGAAATATCTACAGATACCAAGTACATTGCCTTTTCTGATGTAGCTAAAGAAGCAGTATAAAAATACAAAAAGATTTTTCCCAGTTCTTGGAATCTCACCCAATAAGTATAATTTTATCATAATATAAATTATGATAATTCTACTATTAGTAATATCCAAGATTTCAAGTTATGATAGTTGGAAAAAGTAGTATACTTAGGGAGATTATCTCTTGAGGAGTCTTACTCAAGGAAGTGAGATTATAAATAGAAAAAATTTCACACAATGAAGACATGGCAGACCTAATGACTAAATTTGTAACTCATATGAAGCATGAAATTATCATGAGAGATCTAACAAGGTTCATTATCAAGTTGTCTCTAGTTAAATTGAGAGTTTTGTAATAGTGGGTGACCTAGACCCAACATAAATAGTACTTTTCGATTACCATGTCATGTATACAGTGAGTTATGCATAATTTACACTTACTATAATAACATTGGTATTTTTTCATCTATTATTTATATGGTAAAGTCTGTAGATAACTTTTCATATCAAAAGGTTATAGTAGTTCCCAAGATATAATGAGAGCCTCAAGATACCATGAATTTAATCTTAAACATATGTCACATGGTTTAGATACATCATACTCATTGGACACAGATGATGTCTAACCATCATGTTCTTAGGGCTCATAATCATTGAGACTTCTTCTCATGAAGACTTCACTTAGTGATCTCGAGTAAGATGATATCATAAGGGCTGACCCACCAATAGGAACACCACATGTTTCTAGTGTCATTGACAGTTCACATCATCAAATATAGGTAATGGTCTCCTAAATTAAGATTATTACCAGTGCATACTATTTGATCATGTACTTTAATATAAGAAAAAAACTATGGCATTGAAGTTGTAACAAGTGAGATTGAATTGGGTGCATCATTGATGGTATAACATTGATTGATTAATCAAGATATAATTTGTCACTTCTGAAAGGAAGTGATATCTAGGTCCTAGTTAATCAGGATGGTATTATATTCACTAAATTCATGAACATGGTAGAATAAGGTAAGTTCATCCAGTTAGTTCAACAAATAATTAAGTAATAAATGATGATGACACAAAGTGTGTGACCTGATTTATGAGATATCACAAGACAAAGTGATTATATTACACATTGTGTGTTCATTGGAAAATTTGTCGATGCAATGACTTTTCTTGATCTCTTTAGGGCCTTGATGGGTTTTTAGATTCCACTCCTAGTCTGTGAATATTATTCACTACTATCATGAAAAGGGTCTAGAGGGCCACACACTTAGCATACTCAATTTTTTTCCCATTCTACTGAATAAGAATTTAAGACATGGTGGGCCCATCATTGGGGTCTAGGGATTTCAGAGAATATAAAATCACCAAGTAATGAATAAATTCATTATTATTCAAGCATAAAATAATTAGAGTTGAATTTATTTATTTAATTTATTTACAAGTATTAAAGTGAATGCGTAGAAAAATATTATATGAATGAATATTATTTTTAACATTCAAGGTTCATTTAATATTTTCAGTAATGATGATCCGATTTAATTGATTGTTTTTATCATATAATATATTTATTATATTAAAATTAAGTGATAAAAATATAAATTATATAAATGATTCATTAAAGAAGTCCTAAAACATCGTTTATATTGGGAAATAAATATATAGGGGCCGAGAGCCATTTTCGAGTATTTTAGAATCTCACTATATAATGAGGAAAGGGATCCTCATGAAAATGACTATTCACTTCAAAATAGTTGATATAATCTCTCTCATATCCCTATTCATAGAGAGAGAAGTAGACAATCTGAGTTTTTGATCTGAGTTCTTCTTTATAGATCGAAGGATCATCTCTATGGTGATCTTAGGGACATCAAAATCTATGTTAGATCTCCGCGCTAGCACCCAGAATTTAATGATCGATGATCTAGTATATTTTTGAAGGATGTGTGGATGATCTAGAGGGATATATCTTTATTTCCTTCAAGAAATTTTTTCCAACAATGAATGATCATTTTTTTTACAAACACATCTTTAAATTGAATGAGGTATTTTTTGATTTATTTTTTATGCTTAAACTCTTCAAACAAGATCCTTGATATTTTGTATCGAGATGTTCTTCACTAGTGATGATACAATTATGTCGATATTTGGTGAATTTTTTTAAATACCCATCCCATATGGTTCTCCAACATTCCCTAATACCTCCATATACGTATTAGATTATTCATTGATTTTAAAAAAGATGAATTAGCCACTACCCAATAGGTTCTTCCACTATATCTAGAACCTTCAGTTTGATATTTACTTTATTAATAATTGGAATCAATTTTCTTTTATTTATAAATTTATTGAGACAAATTACTATTTGGTGTTGGACTCATGTGAAAGGCGATGGTAGGTGTTGTAGAGTTGCAATCGAACCCATGAATGGGGAATTCTAAATATCCCTGTAAAGGGAATCATAACCCATATATTTTGGTGTCATCTAATGAGACACACCTGACCTTTTTAGGCCATGTGAAAAGGACCATAGTTGTGCCTTTTAAGGTCACACGTCCATAACCTCTTCAAAGTAGTTTATTTGGAATGAACTACTTGATTAAAGGTACTTAGAAATTGATTAGTGTGAGACATACACATGAGTGACCCTTTCTGGTTTAACCCAACACATGAGTATTGTGAATGAATTTAATAACCAATAGGAGTATCTAAACTTAATGAATTTAAATAAAACAATAGGAGAATATAAACTCAAGTTATATGAGGAAACAAAGAGAAGAAACTAAACTCAAGGTATATGAGGAAACCCAGATGATAATCTTGACTCAAGGCATATGAGGAAACCAAGAGGAGTATCTCAACTCAAGGTATGTAAAGAAAATAAATAGAGAATATCAACTCAAGGCATTATATGGTATTAAGGTTGGGGATTTTAGGTATTACAACCCAAATATTATTTGACCCAACCCAAAATGTTCATAGTGCGACTCTTGATATTTCATGGTGTGGGTGATGGAAGTGGAGGGATTTGTCCAATTCCCAAGATCCTAACCCATCACTAAACCCAACTAGGGGTTTGGAAGTAGATCCATCATGCTATTGAGAAATTAGAACCCATATAGGTGAACTAGGTATCAAACATCCCAAAAGGTGACCTAGTCAATGGGGAATTCAGACAACTAACCTAGGAGAAGTGGAATTGAAGTTGGATAATATGAAATGAGGCAGTCAGGTTCCCAGGTACCGTGGTTCCCAGGTGATAGATTCTTATGAGGTGTGGTTCCCATGAGGTATGGTGTACACGTATTAGTGCCTAGGTACTTTGAAATTGAAGTAGTCAATGACCAAGTAGTTAGTTCCCAAGTGATCTGACACCCAATTGTTGCGACACCTAGGAACTTCAATGTACAAGTGGATGAAACCCAGGTGGTCTAGTGACTGGGTGGTTTGGTGACTATATGGTTTGGTGCTGAGGTGGTCCATCTCTAATTAAGAGGTCCTGGGCATAGAATTTATATCCCCTCTCATTAGGTTTTTATTTGAAAATGATTAAAAATAGTTTTTTTTTCACATAAATGATTTAGTACTCATGTATACTTTGATTGTGCATGTGTGTTAAAAATAGAGGGGTCGGGTTTCCCTTTTCAGGAAATCCATATCCTGGGTGGTAACCAATCACAACATTTTTAGGTTCCTAGGTATGGGTCTAATCATGTGTGGTAGGGTTCATAAGGAGTTGTGTGTGAGGATGATCACCTAATAAGAGTGTGCAAGGCTAGGGTGTGTGAGGTAGGGAATGAAAGGATGATTTTATAAGTAGGATGTGTAAGGTTAGGCATGAAAAGAGTTAAAAATGAGGACAATAACCTAATCAGAGTGAACAAGTAAATGGTGCAAGGTAGGGTGTGGAAGCATAAGCACCTAAATAGGGTGCACAAGACTGAGTACCTAAAAAGGGTGTGTGAGGCCTCTTCTAGGTGAAAACCGACTGATATTTGGTAAAACTCCTTCCAACTTTAAATATCCATAAATTTTTATCCATAAGTTTTTTTGGATCCAAGACTTGTCAAATCAGAGCCTACAAATCAAGATACACTACTAGATGAAGATCTTAACCATAGTGGATGTTTTCAATGGGAAAAAAGAGTCTAATAAATAATCTAATGATTAGATGAAAATTTTCTCTAATAATTGATGAATTCCATGAAATACTCCTAGTGTGGAGGTTTTCACCACCACTTCACCAATTTGGGTAGTGATTTTGAAGGGTCTCCACCCCTCAGTGTGTGATCAGTCATGCAATACATGGAGATATCATTGGTTTATTATACATTGAGTGTGATAGTGTTTTATCTTTAACTCATCTCACGTCATCTAACTAAATCTCATATTATGGACATCATAAAAAATTGCATGGTACACAATTTTTGTGTGATGACACCTGTTCTTTGGGTTTCCAATATAGCTGAGGAGAGCTAAATTATTTATAATTTTCAATTCTTTTTATTGATTAATACCCCCAACATTTTGTTTATAAATAAGTAATCATAATTTATTAAGTGTTTTTGAATAAATATGGATTTTAACAGATAATGGAAAAAATATTATTTTCTAGGATATTTTTTTTAATTTTAATAGATTTATTGGAAAACATTTTAATTTTAATTTAATTTAATATTTCTTATTGAGGATGCAAAAAAAACTGGTCTTAGATCTCAACCAATCAACCGAGGTCTTATCAACTCAGGCATGAGGATGGTCTGGAGAAAGTAGGTGTGAGGTTAAGACCGCAAGTAGAGAGCAGGTGCAAAGCATATTTAGAAGGCCACTAGAAGGTCTTGAGTGATTTATCTCAAGAATATTTAGTTACACCATGAGTCTAAGGAGGAACTACATAGGAAAATAGAGAGAGAGATAGAGACAACCATGCTATGGTTTATTAACAAGCCCCTCCTATTTTTTCTTATGTGGGACCCCTTAAATCCATTACACACATAAAATTATGAAAATTCATGGGTGATGAAAATTTTAAATGGTTGAAGTCTATGCCCACTCGCCTTACTCCTCCTACTGAAATTCACTACCTAGTTAAACCATTTAGGCTTCATGAACCATATTCCACCATAAGAACTCATCTTCTCCTTCATTTTTATGTTACCAACACTTTTAGGCACCATATTTATATGTATGCAATATTTTGATCCCTCATTTATCTAAGGTTTATCTTCTCTGATTGGCTAATATTTATACTTCCAATGCCTACTTGTCCTCTTCACTATCTAATAAATTATATCCATCACAGTAGCTCATCTACATCTGAACCCCTCCCCACCGTGATATATGTCGACCTAGTTTCGTCATCTATTGGAGATGAAATTTAATATATAAAAAATATAATTCTAGATCAATGAAAAAATTATATACAAAGTGTAGTAGGGTCTCTTCCTAGTTTATGAATATACTAGAGGAAGTTTTGGCCAATTTGTATACTAAATATAGTAAGGCCCTTATTCTTATTCTATATAAATACAATATAAGAAGGTTATAATAGTTTGTATATATAATACAGTAGGGTCCTTATTAGTAGAAATAATCAAGGAATCTATATAAAAAATAGATTATAATTTGATCAAGTTATCCGAGTTATTCTATAAATAGAGTGTAGAAGGAAAGAAATAGATAGGAATAAATGTGAATAAAAAATAAATTATGTAAAAATATGAGACCAAAAAACTCACATTGTTTCCTTAAGATAAAATTTTTCAATCTAAATTTCTTAAGGCAATGAGAATTTTTCACCCAGGACATAAAAAATCTCCTTTCTTGGAAAGAATCATTTCAAATCCAAGAACATGTTTGAAGGAAATTTGTGAAGAAAAATCACACTTTGAACTCTTGGACATTGTGGGGAAATTTTTACAAAGTTTCAATACATTGATGATAAAGATAAAAAACACTAAAGAAGAGGGGGGATTCTATTTATGAAAAAAATGAACAATAGGATTTTAAAATGATAATATTATATACAATAATTTAGAACCCATTTATTAGATAAAAAAGAGATAAAATTAATAAAGAAAAGTAGGAAATTATTTTTTAACTGATGGCCACTCACCCACTAACCCCCACTTTCCATTTATTTTTAATAATCCCCTATATAAATGAAAAGTAAATAAAAATCAAATTTCATAAGTGTGTAGTTATATAATGATAGATAATTTATTTTGGATAAGTAGTTTTTCAAATTTAATCTTTCCCTAAAGAATACTATTATAATATTTTGGTCAATTAAAAGATGTGATGTCCTTGAATTTTCAACCATTCTTGTAAGTTTAACAATAGAAGTCTCATAATTATCTCCCAAACAAAATTGTTTCTCATTTTTTTTCCTTTTATCCATGAATTACACTATATTTCATGTGTATTTTAGATAATTTTACTTGAAAATTATTCTTTATGCTTCCCCACTTCATACTGAAATAAGTGATTCTCAAAAAATAAATAAATTTTTAAATTAATTGAAATATCATTCTTAACATCTTCATGAAGTAATTTATCATATTAACAATGGGAATAAAATAGTTCTTTATCCTTCATCATAACATTGTTTTCCCTTTGAAAAAATATATTTGGGTATCAAGTCAACTAGGTAGGGTTACCACTATAAATAATTTATTTAATAGTCCTTAAAACCATTCCTTTCACTGATTTCTCCACTAACTCTCTATTTAAAATTTTCATAAAAGGATATTCACATTATTTTTTTAAGTGACATAGTTAATCATAATAACTTCAGTAGTAAATAGTTATCTGACTAAATCACGTTTTCAATATATATGTCAATATTTTCCATTGTGCAAGAAATTATTTTCCCTTCTTATAATTTATTGACTATCACAACTAATGAAAATAATCGGAATAGGTATTAGCTAACTTATAATGTCTTCTCAGAAGTTTGGAAGTCATTAATATTCTTATTCAGCCTTGTCTAAGTCAATAAACTCCACCACCATAGTGGATAGTGCAATGTATGTTTTTTAGATGATTTACAAGATATAGATCCACCGCTAGGTGTGAACACATAACCACTTGTGGATTTAGTGTCTTATAATCCAGTTATCCAATTTGCATTATTGTAACTTTTAACTATCACATGATACTTTATATAGTTAAATTAAAAGTCCTTGGTATAATTAAAATATGTCAAAAAATATTTCAATTCCATCCAGTGGAGATTATTTGGATTTCTAGTAAATTGATGTAGTATTTTTATAGAAAAAAATATATTTGGCCTAGTGTTATTGATCAAATACAAAAAATTCACTATAATTTGATCATACTTTAACTGAGATTTAATTTCATGAGTATTATTTGAAATATATAGATTAACATCTATTAGAGTGTTTATTAGTTCTATATAAAAAATTTTATATTTCTCTAGAATCTTCTTAATATAATGAGATGGTGATAATTCCAACCCATATGATGTTCTTTTTATTTGAATTCTCAAAATTACATATCAAACTCCATTTTCTTTTATTTAAAATTGAATTGTGAATACATGTTTTATAGATTTTATGATGTATATATTGCTTCCAATTAGGATCATATCATCAACATACAACTATACAATGACATATACATTTTAAGTGTTTCCAATGTATAAAAATTTATCATAATAATTAATCTTAAACCCATTTGATAACATTACTTTATTAAACTTCATATTCCATTTATTTAGATATTTTTTAACCCATAAAGACATTTTACCAATATTTTTTTATTTCCCTAGAAAAATAAATCCTTCAAGTTATTCCATAATCACTATTTAAGAAGAAGGTCTTAACATAAATTTGATGTATTTATAACTCATTCAAAGATTCTAAATATGTTAAAATACCTATATATGTAATCCTTGTAATAGGTAAATAAATGTAGAAATAATCAAGTTCCTCATTTTTCTTATACCCATTTACCACAAGTTTATCCATGAATTTTTCAATAGTTCCCTCAAACATAAATTATTTTCTAGAGATCCACTTGAATCCAAGTGGTTTTTTATAGAGTAAGTTCAACCAATTCATAATTAAGGTTTAACAATATAATATAAATTTCACTATTGAAATCTTCTTCACTAAATGAATATTTGGGGGTGGTCATAAACTCTCTAAAGGTTTAAGGATCATTTTCTAAAAAATATGTTAGAAAATATTTTCCAGAATACATAGAGATCAATTGTATTTTGATTCTTTGAGTTTTTACCTCCATTGAATCTATTTCTTACACATTATTTAGAGGAATGTTTTTTCTCATTCACCTCATTTGTTAGTCTACATGGAAATATGTTTTCAAAGAATGAAACATCCCTCAATTAAATGATCATATTGTTTTTTAATGATATCTAACTTATAAATAAGAAATTGATATTCACTATTGTAATGTTTGTAACTAATAAATACAAAATCAACAATTTTTGGGATAATTTTAACCCTTTTAGGTTTAGGGACTATAACTTTGGCCCAAAACCCCTACATAAGATATCTTCCATTCTATAACTCAAAGGGAATTATTTGTATCTTATTATGTGGTAATAAATTTAATAAATGGTTTACAATTAAAATATATACCCCACACATATTGTGGTAAACAAAAACAATTTAGAATATATTTCACCATTTCTATTTAGGTCTAGTTTTTTACTTTTATAAATTCCATTTTATTGGGAAGAGTAAAGAGCAGTAGTTTGGTTAATTATTCCAAACTCACTATATAAATTTTGGAAAAGTGACTTATATTCACCTTGTCAATCACTCATTATGCCTTTATTTCTCTTATTAAGTTGATTCTTAACTTAATTTTTGTAATTTTTAAATACATTAATAGATTTATCTTTATTATTAAGTAGATAAACATAAAAGCCTATTAAATTCATATAAGCAATTCATATAGTATTTTTACTACATTTTGATGGTATGTATTTCATATCATATATATCAGTGTGATTTAAATCCAAAGGTTCAAAACTCCTTTCAATAAAATGAAAGAGTAATTTAAAAAAAATTAATTTAGAACACACTTTACATTTCTTGGTTGAACAATAAAATGTTGTAAATAAACTATGTCAATTAATTTATTTAAAGAACTATAATTAACATGACACAATCATTCATGCCAAAAAATAAGAAAACATAATCACATAAACCAAAGAGACATTAATTTCATTTATCTCAGAATATTATGTCAAAAAGTTCATTACATTAAATTTTAATAAACCATCACTTAGATATTCCTTACCAATATAAACATATCCCTTGGAAAGTAAAACTTTTTCCGAAATAAAGACCAACTTGAGTCAATTTTTAACCAGAATATATCCTAAAAATAAATTCATTTGTAATCAGGTACACCAAATAAATTTTTTAGTGCCATAGTCTTTTTAGAGGTCATTTTTTTAAGTACCATTCCCATGCCTTCCACTTTGGAAGTTAATGAGTTTTACATGAAGAGTTTATCATAACTTCCCAATAATGAATATGATCAGATCATCTACTCGTCAGAATATACATGGTGAGTGGCTCTAGTTACAATCCACCAATTCTTTTTATTTCCAATGATATTTCACTCAAAAACCATAGAAAAATTTAAAATCTTCAACATTAGTAGAGATCTTATCAAGATTCACTTCATCAGCTTGTGGTTTCATCTTCCTCTTTATATTTCTACAATCCTTTCCTCAATTTACATTATTTTCATAGTTCTAACATTTTCCTTTGAAATTATGTTAACCATGGTAGGGTTCCCCTCCATTAAAATTTCACCTTTTGATCTTTAAGCCTCCTTCAATAATATTGGCTTTTGAGATAATTTTTTTGAATCACTTTCTTTTCTAAAATTTAGCTCTCTCTGTTGGAAATTCACTAAAATGGGTATATAATATTTCACAATGCACACTGAATCATAATCAATGATATAATCATACAGACACACTTATCAGAGAATAGTATTGGATTCAATCATAGTGTATGATAGATAGGGGATATATGATATCACATGCATGAATTTTAAAGTGTCTTCTCAATCAGTTTACTTCAACTATAAATCATTAATATGATTTATTTATGAATACACATGCATAACATTAATCATTCAAGTGTTAAAAAATTACATATCTCCAAATGGTCATTCATTATTGTAGTATATGATTGTTGCTAAGAGTTATAAGCTGATGCTCGACTCTCTTCATTTAATGAATAGAGTCTATATAATGTATATGATCCCCCCATTGTTATACACATGATTTTTCCTATAATTTGACAAAAATCTCTCAAGTTCTAGGTTTATAATTCATCTTTATCAAGTAAGGTTCAATCACACCTTTGAATAATAGAATCTCATTATGAATAAGGATCTATGGATGGTTTAATTCCCTTAGAGGCATAATTATTTTGGATGCTGGTTATTGATCCTTATTAAGTGCACTCTATCGAAGAGTAAAATATAGATCTTTAATTAGTAAATTAATGATTATATTTTATGTTCTTAACATATATATTGATTCTTTTGATGATATATCAACCATTTTATGGATTTCCCCCATCTCCAAGTTCATTAGATGAACCTATAAAATCCATCAGTGGTATTAGATCCATGTTCATCAATATATCAACATGTTCTTTCTTTTTTTCTTAAATAACATGTATGTAATAATTCTTTTTTTCTTAGTCATAGTGTACGATAGATTTATATTATAAAATAGGATATATTGAACATCCATGATTTTTTTCTATGATGCCATCTATGATATAGGTGATATATTAGGTTATGACATAAACTAGGGTTGTTCAAAAATAGAGCATCAAGGTGAAAATATAATATAGTGTATATCATAGGCTAAGACCCACCCATGTATAAAAATAAGTCCTTCAATTGTAATAATTTTACTCTTATAATTTATTTTTACATATGGGGTAGTTAATTTTACATATGGAAGTTTTACATTTATGAAATTTATACACGAATGTCATCCTTTTCCCACAAAATTGATTTTTCAATACGTAAGGGCTATCCATACCATTAATGTTAATGGGAAACTCCACAATTTGGTGAATTTTATGTATCAATAAAAAATTATGATTTTAAATTTCCTATTATCAATCATAAAATATGTTATAATAAAAAAATGTTAAAAGTTAATATTTTACCTATAAATTCTTATAGTTTATAAATTGATTTATTAATGATAAGTTTTAGGCATTCTAAAATATGATTTATGTGAAAATTAAATATGAAATACTCATATTTTTATCTCATGTTTGAAAAATAAATAAAATGTTTATTTATTTGAAAATTTATTTGCAATATTCATGTTTATAAATTGTTTATAAAATATGACTATTATGTATGATTTAATTTACATGAGACATGTATTCTTATAAAATTATATAGCCATACACTATATGATAGGTACAAAAATATATGATTTAATTTTTATATTCCTTGAACATGTTTTGTAGTTAATGCTATTAGCTTGAACATAGTTTTTGAATATAGTTAATACAAATTAGGTTTTAGAGTTATGGTGAATTGGATACTCTCTTGAGTAAATTATACCTAAGTAGAGGGACTTTGGATCAGACTCCCAACTAGCCTAGAGAATTATTCATTGTTCTAGAAAGGAAGGGGTTAGCTATATATGTCTCAAAGATTTCTATCCATGTCTCCAAGACTCAATAAAAAAGGTATAGTAAATGAAAGATTAATATGATATAATTGGAATTTATTTGGATAAATATGTTCATTTCTTAACATGGAGTGTTTCCTTGCATTTAGGGATAAAATGAGATTTACCACAACGATAGTGGATCTATTTCTCCAAAAAGGAACCCTAGTCTCACTAAAAGACTAAACACATCCTTCTCAAATACCATCCCATTTGAGTGACTGTTCAGAGGGGTGATGTAAGGATTTACTAGGTGGCTATAAATGAGAATATATAATATCCATTGATGAAACCATTACCACAATAAAATCATGATGGTAGTTTTGAATTTTTTGGTATAAGATACATAAAAGATTTAATGTAATGGTTTTATAATGTATCATGATTTTCTAATAAATGAAATATCCATTTATCATTTATTCACGTGTGCTCCAATTTATTTTACCTAAACAACTGAATGATAATATCTCGTCAATGTAAAACTTTGAGTTTTCCTTAATTTATGGTCATCACATAGTATTATGGGAAGGGATGATATATTAAGGTTTTCATGAATATAATATTATGCTTTATTGAGATATTTGTATACTAAATATGAAGAATAAACTCATGAGGTAATAAGTTGAGACTTATTACTTGGAACAAATTTCCAAAGTATATCATATAGAATTTCATACAATCATTGAAATACTTTAGGATGTATATTTATTATTAATCCTCATTACCTATGGTTGGTGAGAAACCTAGAATGAAAAAATTTATACATTTATATCTTTTTTACACAAGCCTTGTGGCTTAGCTAATCATTAGGGTGGTTGGGTATGTTGTTGATCATGAATCTAGTTGGATCTCAACTAATATAGTATTTATCCACTCTTATGATGAGATAATACTTTTGGGACCTTTATTAAATCAGAAAAAGGAAATACATAGTTGAGTCACATGTGATGTGATTCATTACTTGGATGAGGTACATGTGATTTTCTCATCTACCTGATTAATGGCATGCGATGTCTTCATCGACCAGGTGAGTCATTTTAGGAGAATCATGAATGTATGAGATGTCATATACTAGATTTACATGTTATACATATAGTGTTCACTATATTTCATGGAAAAGGTATTATATAGATATATTTATAATTTAGATGATACATATTGTGGTGGACACATTTGTATGGAGATATTAGTGTGTTGGTCAAGTTCACACCGGACCCCTTTGTAACTTGAATATCACCGATGATTTTCGAGAGGGTTCTCTTTGCTTAAATATATAATATTAGTATTTTTTATTTATTTTCATAAATTTAAAGGCCTCTAAGTTTACATATTTTTGACCTGGAATAAGGATTATGTTTTGGATAAAGTGTTTGTTCCAAAATGAAGAGAGTTTGATAAACCAAATTCAAAATTGTATTGGATGGATTTGAAAAATTTGTGATGTTTTTCATAAAGTACTTATGAGATTTTAGTGCTAGTTGTGGATTGTTAGAAATGAAATAAAATGGGTATATCATATTATATGTAATACCATAAATATTAATTAGAAATATATGTATTAAAATGCACCTATCATAGTATATAATTAGATTTTATCATAGTATATGATAGTTAAGTGATATGTGATATCACATGCACACATATTTTAACATATTCCCAATCATTTTAACTTTGTTATAAATAATTAAGATGGTTTATTTATGGATATAAATGCATGATATTAATTTTCCAAGTGTTCAAGGATTACATATATCAAATATTCCACATGTTATTGTAACACATGACAACTACAAAGAGTTGGAAGTCGATGCTTGACTCTCTTTATTTAATAAAGAGAGTCTATATAAGGGATATGATCCCCCAAAATGGATGACACAAAATTTTGCCTAGCCTAACCTGAAACACTCTTTAGTTGTTGGTTCCTAATTCATATTAATAAATGAAGGTACTATCACACATTTGAAGAACAAGAGTCACATTTTTATGAATAAGGATCCAAAGACGGTGCAATTCCCTTGAAGGCAAGATTCTTTTAGCTGCTACATATTGATCCTTATAAATAGTAATTCATTGAAGAGTAATATATAGATATTTTTACATTAAGGGTATGCATGTATTTTACGTTCTTTATATACATGTTGATTTTTTTATGATAGATCAGGAATTTTATGGGTTTTATTCCACTAACAAGTTCTTTACATGAACCTCCAAAACCCATTAGTCTTTTTCTATCCTCATAACATGATCAATTCTTAAAGTGACACATCCTTTATATTATTCTTAAGATAATTTTTGAAATATTTATAAGGAGGGGTTAATTTATCAAGAAAAGTATCAACCTAAAAGGTTTCACTTAAAGATATACCTTTAGTATGAATATCATGCATAATGAATTGCATTTTTTGAAATTAACCCATCACTATTTTTGATTAAACTATTTTGAAGTCTGGAAATTTATCAATAATGAATTGTATAAAACTATCATCTTTGATCTTGTACTTGTGATCAAGAATCTTTAATAACTCCATAGAAGTTTTTAAAGATCAATAAACATTATAAAGGGAGTTTCTGAGACCATTGAGGATATAATTGAGACATAGGAAGTCAGAATGATTCCAAGAATCATCAACAACAACCTTATTCATTCTCATTTCTCTTTTACTAATATTTGGTGATTATTTTGTGAGAAAATTACTAGATTTAATATAGTAAGGTAGAACAAATACTAGGATCTCTCACTTGGTGATCTCTCCCAATATCCCTCATGATTATTCAAAATAGTCCTCTTAACACTCACAATGATGTATGAAATAAGAAATAAACATACATGTTTCTTAATGTGGTTAACCTCCTAAAAGGATGAATACATCCCCAGTGTGTTATGGTTTTTTTCCCACACACACAACTCATCTATTATTATCAAGAAGTCACTAATTGCAAGAGAATGACCTTGAACCTATTACAAAGTCTGAATTCAATAAAATACAATTCACCCTAAATAAAATATAATTATCCCCTTTAAGAATGATCATTAATATAAGATTGAGACTCCACATAGGCTTTAAAAATGTTGATCTTCTTAATCTTCCTCTTTCTCACACCACGTTATTCTATTATTATTCTCAAAATAAATATACTGGATGAAGGTCCCGGGCGTAGCGGAAGCTCGTGGGTGAATGTGCCCACTTGGCTTTTTGTCATTTTTAATGATCAATTCGGGATCAATACGACGATAAACGCCAATCTCCATGGACCGAATCACAGAAATAGGCAAAGAAGAAGAAAATTCTCGGAACCATAAAATAAGGATCATCACAGGCTGGTTATAATTAATTTAATTAATTGAAAAGAAGTACATTTTATGGCATTCTTTCTTCGTTGATATTTATGATCACGTTTCGATGTGATTCGTCGTTGCGTCGCAGAAGATGAGTGTAGACTTCCTCTAGCGGTGATCCACAGGTGCACCACATATCTCTGGACATCGCCAAAGGAATCTCCAGGTGCTAGCGTGGAGATAACTTTGCTTGCATTGTCCGCCTTAGATCACCTTGATCATATGGAGCTGGATATCTCTCGATCTCAAGAGAGTTCTTCGAGGAAAAAGTTCTTTCAGTCTTGAGAGAATTATACAGAATTTTTGTGCACAACGATTCTTAGGAAAAGAGTTGGGGTTGTGAGGATATTTATAATCAGGTTTGAGGTTGTAGAGTTATGATAATAAATAAATGTGTTACGCGTTTTATTTATTTCATTAACTCTTTTGAAAACCCCATGTTGAATCATTAATTCCTTGACATGCGCCCATGCTGATTATAATAAATATCATTTAATAAAACGATATTTCCTCAAAATAATGACTGGAAAAACTACACAGTGTGTAATCATAAATACACGGCGTGTACTTGTTTTTCATTAAAAACTGCACGGCGTGTAATCATTAATACACGACGTGTACTTGTTTTCAAAATAAAAACTACACGGCGTGTAATCATTAATACACGACGTGTACTTTTTTCATTTTATTCTTCCTCCAAAATTAAATAGATTTAGGCTTCCTTGAATAATTATTAAACCACGTATGGGAAAAATCTTTATTCTACTTGAGATACTTGGATACACTTAGTGTGTGACCCTCTAGGCCTCTTTCTCGTTGGCATTAGGCGGGCTTGCCTAAAGTCCAAGATTACTGTTTAGCAACTGGTCAAGGCACCCAAGAGAAAGAAGTTGATGCCACATTGACGTGTCACCTCATATGAACAATTACTGTGTAATTTAATCCCTCTATCTTAATATCTCATCAAGCAGGTTTCATGGCAGTTTCATAAACCTATATGCTTGATCTGTCATTCTTTGACTTTTAGAAATAAACTTGTAGTGATACCATGGCCATGGAATTTGTGCGACAGTTCTATTTCAATCAAAGGGCCCGAGATATCTACTTCCATAAATATGGAAGGGAAAAATCCTTCGTTGACTTATCCATTAACAACATGTCATTCGTGACGCACCCAACGTAACCTACTTCCCATCAACTCTCTTCGTGACGGTTTTAGTCAGAAAATCTAAGTGCGCAAGTCATGAAATGAGTTAATGATAATATTCTTGTCTAATAACCATTACACACACTCGTAGATAGAAATGTCTGATGACACCAAGACATGCGGAATTGCTACTGGTGGGTCTGTTCTCATAATCTCCCATCTTGTAGATTACCATGTGCGAACTCCACGAGAGAGAGTCTCATCTTCTTACGAGTACTCGCACATGATGGTTTGTATACTATGTGTCCTATCATAGTATGTCATCCAACCATAGAAATTTATTTAAGAATATTGCTATAGCATTTCAAGGTTCTCATCATAGCGGGGATCTTCCATGACCTTATCAATGCAACAAATATTCCAGGACATTATTATATTATAGTCATGCAGAATAATGAAAAATATATAATAAGTGTACATTCATGTAATAAAAATACAAAACAGTTGGTTCTCAGAACACCAACCATTACAAACTCTCACTTGGACTAGAGCCAACTGCCTATGACTATTAGTCTGCTAGACCTCACATGATGATCATGTTTCTACCGAGTCAAGGCTTTAGTCAAGGGGTCCGCCACGTTGTCTTATGTGAAAATACTGCTCACTTCAACTTCACCTCTATGAAAAAAATCCCTCAAGATATGATACTTCTGAAGTATGTGCTTTGTCTACTAATGTGACCTTGGCTCTTTTGAAAGTGCCACCACTGCAGTATTATCATAATAGAGTGTGATAAGATCTTTACTGCTAGGTACTACATCTAGATCTTGGATGAAGCTTTGAATCCATATTGCTTCTTTAGCTACCTTAGAAGCTGTGATATACTCGGACTCTGCTGTAGAATCTGTGACCACACCTTACTTTGAGCTCTTCCAGCTCACTGTACCTCCATTCAAACTGAAGATTTACCCATTCTACGACTTCATGTCATCTTGATCAGTCTGGAAACTAGCATATATATGTCATCTGACAACTAGTTCCTCATCTACTCCATAAAACAGGAACATATCCTTAGTATGCCTCATATACTTAAGGATAGTCTTGACTGCCATCCAATGGCGGTCTTCTGGATCAGCTTGATATCTGCCTATCACACTTAATGCTTAAGCAAAATCGAGCCTTGTACATAGCATAACATACATGACTGACCCAATCTCGGATGCGTAAGGGATACTTCCCATTTTCTTTCTTTCCTCATGTGTATGAGGACACATTTTCTTGGAAATATGAATGCCATGTGACACAGGTAACAATCCCCTCTTGGACTGTTCCATAATGAATCTCTTCAGTATCTTGTCAATATGTAATTTGACTCTGGCCCAACATTCTCTTGGATCTATCATGATGGATCTTGATCCCAAGAATATATTCTGCCTTGCCCAAGTCTTTCATAGAGAAGCATTTATCCAACCATGCCTTAACTGACTGTAGGGCAGGTACTTCGTTTCCAATTAGTAATACGTCATCAATATATACTATTAGGAAAACGACTGAACTTACACTAAACCTTTTTGTAGACACAAGGATCAAATTCATTCTTAACAAAACCAAATTCTGTTACGGCTTCATCAAAAGGAATGTTCCATGACCTTGATGCTTGCTTTAATCCATAAATGGGTTTTTGAAACTTTCATACCTTGTTGGAATCCTTTAGAGTCACAAACCCTTCAGGTTGTGTCATGTAGACATCTTCCTGGAGGTTCCCATTAAGGAATGCTGTTTTAACATCCATTTTCCAAATTTCATAGTCATGGTAAGCGGTAATGTCCAATAGGATTCTGATGGATTTCAGCATCGCAACTGGTGAAAAGGTTTCATCGTAGTCAATTCCATGACGCTGTCTAAAACCTTTTGCAACCATTCATGCCTTATAGGTGATAACTTGTCCCTCTATGTCCATTTTCTTCTTGAATAACCATTTATTTCCAATAGGATTTACATCAACTGGAGGATCTACCAAAATCCAGACTTGGTTTTTCTATATGGAATCCATTTTAGAATTCATGGCTTCTTGCCACATGGAAGCGTTTGTTCCTTAAACTACTTCCTTGTAGGTAAGAGAATCATCATTTTCAACCAATAACGAGTCACCATCCTCAGTGACAAGAAAACCATATCGTTCTAGTTCTCTCACCTCTCTCGTTCTCCTATGCAGTTCTTGTGTCTCTGGAATAAATTGTTCTTCCACGAGGCTTTGTGGAATCTGTTCTTGTACCAACTCCTATGTATCTTGAGCCTTGAATTCATTGAAGTATATCTCTCTCCCACTATATCTTTTGGAGATTTGATCCCTCTAAAGGAATATGGCGTGTCTTGCTATTGTTACCTTTTTATCTAAGGGTTTTTATAGGTAATATCCCCTTGTTTCCTTGGGGTATCCTATAAAGATACACTTTATGCCTCGGGGTGAAAGTTCGTTACCTGAAGAGGCCTTAACAAATGATTAGCTACCCCACACATGTAAATTTTATAACACGGCTTTGTGTTCACTCCATAACTCATATGGAATACCATTTATCGATTTAGTTGGTACTTGGTTTAGTATGTGTGCTGCTGTTTGTAATGCGTATCCCCAAAAGGATAATATAAGACTCTCATGACTCATCATTGATCTCACCATGTCCAACAGGGTGTGGTTCCTCCTTTAACTTACACCATTACACTGAGGCGTGTAAGGAGTAGTGAGTTGAGATAGAATCCCAAACTCCCATAAGAAATTAATGATGTCCTGATTAAGATATTCTCCTCCTCTGTCAGAGCGGAGTTTCTTAATCTTCTTATGAAGATAGTTATCAACATCATTCTTGTATTCTTTGAACCGATCAAAAGAATATGACTTATACCTCATTAATTAAATATATCCACATCTACTAAAATCATCAGTAAAAGTTATGAAGTACAAGAACCCACCCCTTGCTTCTACTGGAAATGGTCCACACACATCTTTGTGAACTAATTCTAGAAGCTCTTTAGCCCTTTCACCTTTCCCACTAAATGGGGCTTTGGTCATTTTTCCTTATAGACACGCATGACATACACCAAGTGGTTTTATTTTTAAAGAATCTAAATACCCATCTTGATTTGTGTAGTCTAACACATAAAGGCCATTATATAAATGTTCTCTACCAAAACAAATTCTATCTTTATAAAAGTAGCAACATTAATTTCCAAACTTGAAGATGAATCCATCAATATCTAATCTGGATACTGAAATAATGTTTTTAGTAATAGAAGGAACATAATAACAACCCTTTAACACCAAGATCATTTCAGTTGGCAATGTGAGGTGGTAGTCCTCAACAGCTACAACAGCAAGTCTGGCTTTATTGGATGCCCATAGATCTACCTCCCCTCGATCAATCTTCCTGAATCTACTTGGTTCCTGTATTTGGATACATATGTGAGCACCACAAGCTGTATCTAATACCCAATTTATAGAAACATATAGATTGAATTCGATGACAAACACACCTAAAGCTTCCCCTTGCTTCCTTGGATGGGTGCAGTTTTTCTTCCAGTGGCCCTTCTTGACACATGCGAAACAAACAACATCCTGTTCTCTTGCCCCCTCTTTGATCTTCCTTTTCTGGGAAGTACTTGAAGAAGCTTTGGGCTTAAAGCTCTTACCCTTCCCTTTCCTTTTATTCACCATAAGGTTATAAGGCTTTTCACGCTTCATATCATTGTCCACTTGGTGAATAAGGATAAGAAGATCATATAGAGACTTCTCAATATTGTTCATGTTGAAATTCAAAACAAAGTTAGATATGCTCTAGGGGAGTGATGCGAGAATGAGATCAATACCCAGTTCCTCGGGCAGTTTAAACCCTAGAACCTCCAATCACTCAATGTAGCCAATGAGCTTGACTACATGGGGCCCGACTGGGGCACCCTCTCCAAGATTGCTCTGAAATAGAGCCTTAGAGATCTCAAACCTTTCCTATCTTGCTATCTCCTGGTATAGAACACGGAGGTGCTCAAGCATGCTATAGGAATCCATGTCTTCATGAGACTTCATGAGCTCACTAGACATTGATGATAGTATCAAACATTGAACATCGAGTGAATGGTTCAAATGTTGATCATAGACAAGGAAATCTTGATCACTCACCCCTTGGGCAGGAGAATTAGGAAGTGAGGACTCCAACACGTAAAACTTTCGTTCATGGCGTAGGATAACCCGAAGGCGCCTAAACCATTCCTGAAAGTTACTACCGGTGAGGATATTGTCTTTGTCTAGAATTGATGGCAGAGAAAATGTGGTTGAAGATCTTGTCATATTGATTCTAAAAATTAAAAGAGAAGATTTATCAGTACCTTTTGATTAAATTTTATGAAAAATAATAAATGAATTTATTAATTCTCCCACTATTTTATCAAGTCCCAATGGCCCTCACCATTAAACCCAGAATGTCTAGTTGCTTTGACATTCTAGTGGAAAGGATCCATATTCCCCTTAGCATAACCCCAACAAGGGTTGGTCAAGCTATTTGAAGGTATTTAGGTAGGAAAGTCTTTTCCAACTGTGAGCTTATAGTTCCTTGATATGTTGAGTGGACTCTCCAATCCTGAAATCCTGACTTGGATTTCCTCAACACTTGCCTCCATTTTACAATAAGTCTAGCAAGGGCTACTCCTCTTGATGTAAAATGTTTAAGTCAACCCAAAACTTTTATAAGAGCTTACTTTAAAAAAGTAAGTTTCCCAACAAGGGTTGGTCAAACACAAAGTTTTGTTGAGTCTTGCCATTAATCAAGTAACGGAAGGCTTGGTCTGACTTAATATTTCATTTGGGGGATTTTATTCTTTTTGCGTAGTTTTTCATTATCACATGCTTGTTAATATTAAGTGATGTCTGCTTAAGTGATTAACCATGTTCTGATAATGTTTACGCATAGTCCATTTTTTATTTTATTCCATCTTTGCATGCTTGTTTATTTCATTAATTATGTGAACGCGACAACACATACATAATAAATAAAACATGCAATAAGATAGAAATAAAATAAGATGGCATGATCATGAGATTCTATTGGTTATCTTATCTAGTGGTTTTGATAAGCTAACGCTGACATAGGGAAAACACCTTGAACCCGATGGTTCGTGTTTTGAAGCTCCCATCTGTCCACCTTTGCATCTTCTTGTCTTGGTTTTTCCTTAGCTTCAGATTTTTGAACCATCTCCACTGGCTTGGGAGATCCTCCATTACATGGGGTTTACATTAAAGAAACCATGGGAACACAGGACCTACATTTTATTGGAAGAAGGCTCGCAGGCCAACGAATTTAAATTAAACAAATTTAAATGAAACTATACACACATAAAAAGGGTCTTTGGTCTAGCTCATGATCATCCATAGAATTCAACGACATTTACGCATATTTATAATTCAAATTCTTTTAATCGTTCTATTTATTCGAGATATTTCACGCTTGAATTCAATTAATTATGATCTTATAATTAATAAATTCTTTATCTTAAATTCCTTTCTGAATTTCCTTGAGATTATTCTCATCTATATTCCTTGCATAGATATTTGTACTTTTGGAGGAAACCTGGTGAAATTCCATTTCTGTAAAGTACACGGCGTGTAATATATCCTATACGCCGTCTATTTTTCACCCTTTATCCAAAGTACACGCCGAGGGCTTTGGTGTGTTTTTTGTACTTTGGAAATTTTGGAGTACACGGCGTGTTGATTAATCTAACACGGCGTGTACTTCCTTGTTACGCGGTTAGCAGCCTGGTAATCCTGTGTATGTGGAACATGACTTCTCCTTGTACACGGGTTCACTTAGGCCAGATCAGACTACAAGGCGTGTTGATTTAACATAAACACCGTGTATTCCGGTTCCCATGCGCCATTCATTTCTGTTCAACACGGTGTAATAAATACTTAGGTATACTCAATTTACACGGTGTGGTTTGGAGGACCAGTACCAGTTCGTTGAACCTAAGTACACAACGTGTAGTTTTCACTACACGCCGTGTATTCTTGTGTTGTACAGACAAAAAGAGAGGCTCCTCCGGATGAGTTCCTCATTTTTAATTTAATCAAAATTAAAATTAAAAGTTCATTTCTGTGATGTGAATCGAGAAACGAAGGAGGAAGAACAGATCTCGTTCATTTAGTTTTATAGAACGATTTATCTTGAATTGAATCAAATATAAATGCGTAAATTATCAACGAAAATTAAATTGCTATAATAAACATTGTGACCTCCTCTGATACCACTTGAAGGTCCCGAGCACAGCGAAAGCTCGTGGGTGGATGTACCCACTTGGCTTTTTGTCATTTGCAATGATTAATTCGGGATCAATACGAGGATAAATGCCAATATCCATGGATCGAATCATAGAAATAGACAAAGAAGAAGAAAATTCCCAGAACCATAAAGGAAGGATCATCACACTTTGATTATAATTAATTTAATTAATTGACAAGAAGTACCTTTTATGGAGTTCTTTATTCATTGATATTTCCGATCATGTTCTGATGTGATTCGTTGTTGTGTCACAGAAGCCAAGTGTAGACTTCCTCTAGAGGTGATCCACACATGCACCACGTATCTCTGGATGTCGCCAAAGGAATCTCCGAGTGATAGAGTAGAGAAGCCTTTGCTTGAATTGTCTGCCTTAGATCGCCATGATCTGATGGAGGTGGATCTCTCTCGATCTTGAGAGCATTCTTGGAGGACAAAGTTCTTTCAGTCTTGAGATAATTCTCTAGAATTGTTGTGGACAACGATTCTTAGGAAAAGAGTTGGGGTTGTGAGGATATTTATAATTAGGTTTGAGGTTGTAGAGTTATGACAATAAATAAATGCGTTACATGTTTTATTTATTTCATTAACTCTTTTGAAAACCGCATATCGAATTATTAATTCCTTGACATGCTCTCACGCTGATTATAATAAATATCATTTAATAAAACAACATTTCCTCAAAATTCTGAGTGGAAAAACGACACGGAGTGTAATCATAAATACACGGTGTGTACTTGTTTTTCATTAAAAACTACACGGTGTGTAATCATTAATACACGACGTGTACTTGTTTTCAAAATAAAAACTACACGACGTGTAATCATTAATACATGGTGTGTACTTGTTTTCATTTTATTCTTCCAACAACATTAAAATGATTTAGGCTTCCTTGAATAATTATTAAACCATGTATGGGAATAATCTTTATTCTACTTGAGATACTTGGATAAACTTAGTGTGTGACCCTTTAGGCCTCTTTCTCGTTGGCATTAGGCAGGTTTTCCTAGAGTCCAAGATTACTGTCTAGCAACGGGTCAAGGCACCCAAGAGAAAGAAGTTGGCACCGCATTGACGTGTCACCTCATACGAACGCTTATTGTGTAATTTAATCCATTTGTCTCAATATCTCATCAAGCAGGTTTCATGGCAGTGTCATAAACCTATATGCTTGATCTGTCATTCTTTGACTTCTAGAAACAAACTCATCATGACACCATGACCATGGAATTTGTGCGACAGTTCTATTTCAATCAAAGGGACCGAGATATCTACTTCCATAAATATGGAAGGGACAAATCCTTCCTCGACTTATCCATTAACAACATGTCATTCGTGACGCACCCAACGTACCCTACTTCCCACCAACTCTCTTCGTGACAGTTTTCATCAGTAAATCTAAGTGTGTGAGTCATGACATGAGTTAATGATAATATTCCAGTCTAAGGACCATTACACACACTCATAGATAGCAATGTCTAGTGACACCAAGACATGCAGAATTGCTACTGGCGGGTCTATTCTCATAATCTCCCATCTTGGAGATTACCAAGTGCGAACTCCATGAGAGAGAGTCTCATCTTCTTACGAGTACTCGCACATGACGGTCTGTATACTATGTGTCCTATCATAGTATGTCATCCAACCGTAGAACTTTATTTAAGAATATTGTTATAGCATTTCAAGGTTCTCATCATAGCGGGGATCTGCCATGACCTTATCAATGCAACAAATATTCCAAGACATTATTATGTTATAGTCATGCAGAACAATGAACAATATATAATAAGTGTACATTCATGTAATCAAAGTACAAAATAGTTGGTTCTCAGGACACCAACCCTTACAAACTCCCACTTAGACCAGATCAGACTACACGACGTGTTGATTTAACATACACGCCGTGTATTCCGATCTAGTCCAAGTGGGAGTTTGTAAGGGTTGGTGTCCTGAGAACCAATTGTTTTTTACTTTGATTACACTGGATTCTCCTCTCATAGTTGCAGTAATATATCACACAAACACTTCTTTTCATATATATTCCATGCCACGTAAGTAAATTTTCATAATAAAATTTTGAAATCCTTTTTTGATTTATGGCATAAAATATATTTCATAATTCTTATTCAAATATGAATTGATAACTCCATTTGAACTTCTAAAAATCTAAAAACTTATTTCTCTTAAAATCCTACATCAAAATCACAGGCATTTAATTTTATACATTTTGGAATCTATGGTCACACACACCGAAACTCATGGTGCAACTCCTCACTTCATGGTATGAGGGGAAATTCATTCTCATTCAAATTATAATAGTTTTAGTGTGATACCTCAACTCATGGCACAACCACTTCTCATAAAATAGAATCAACTACATCTAATAATTTCTTCAATCTTAGCTTCATAAACTCTTTTTCACCTTCAATTATTACATTCTAAGTCTTTAACTAAAATCATGGATTTATTCGATGCAATGTGAATTTTTCAATAGTGAATATTATCAAAGAATCCTATTTTAAATTTCTGGAACTTTAACTCTCACTACGCCAAAATTCGAGTTTAGTGGCGGTTTAAACTGTCGCTAAATCGTTCTGCAACGGTTTTGAAAAACCGCTGCTAAATCGTGTGTCGGTAATCAATTAGTGACGATTTTTCAAAACCGTCGTAGAATGATTTAGTGGTGTTTTTCAATTTTTTATAATTTTTTATAATTTTTTTTTTAAATTTTTAAATTTTTTAATTTTTTAATTTTTTTATTTTATTTTCATAATTATATTTATTTGTTATTTGTTTATTATTATTTTATTTTTGTAATTTATTTACTTATTATTTTGTTTTCGTAATGTTTTTATTTATTATTTATCATTTATTACTTATTATTATTTTTTTACTATTTATTACCATGCATATGCATGTGCCATACATAGAAATTCTGCATTGGGTGATATTTAAACCCCTTACCTCTTGCATGTTCTCCAAAGACTTTACCACTCTAGTAGACTCTTCATGTGGTTAATAAAAAGAATTTAATATAATTATATATATTAATTGAAAAAAACAATACATAAAAAATAAATAATAAAATAATGAAAATTAAAAATAAAATTATGAAAATAAAATATAAAATAATTAATAATAATAATAATAATAAATAAATAAACAAACAAACAAACAAACAAATAAATACATAATAAAATTATGAAAATAAAATAATAAAATAATAAAATAACGAAAATTAATAATAAATAAATAAAAAAATAAAAAATAATAATAAAAAATAAATAAATAATAAAATAATAAAATAAAATAATAAAATAATAAAATAATAAAATAATAAATAATAAATAATAAATAATAAATAATAAATAATAAACAATAAACAATAAATAATAAACAATAAATATAATAAATAGTAAATACTACATCATAAATAATAAATACTAAATAATAAATAATAAATAATGAATAATGAATAATAAATAATAAATAATAAATAACAAATAACAAATAATAAATAATAAATAATAAATAATAAATAATAAATAAATAATGATAAATAAATTATAAGAAATAAATAATAAGAAATAAATAATAAGAAATAAATAATAATTAAATAATAAATAATAAATAATAAATAAATAAATAATAAATAAGTAATTAATAATAAATAATAATAAAATTACAAAATCATAAAATTATAAAAATAAAATAATAAAATAGTAAAATTATGAAAATAAAATAATAAAATAATAAAATAATAAATAATAAATAATAAATAATAAATAAATAATAAATAATAACAAATAAATAATAATAAGTAATAAATAATAAATAAATAAATAAAAATAAATAAATGATAATAAATAAATAATAATGAATAAATAACAATAATAAATAATAATAATAAATAATAAATAAATAAATAATAAAAACAAACAAACAATAAATAATTAATTAATTAATTAATCAATAACAAATAAATAATAAATAATAAATAATACATAATAGATAATAAATAATAAATAATACATAATAAATAATACATAATAAATAAAAATAATAATAATAATAATAATAATAATAATAAATAAATAATAATTGAATAAATAATTAATGATAAATGATAAATGATAAATGATAAATGATAAATGATAAATGATGAATAATAAATAATAAATAATAAATAATAAATAATAAATAGTAAATAATAAAATAATAAAATAATAAAATAATAAAATAATAAAACCATAAATGGATATAAATATCTATAAATGTATATACTTATAACAAAATTTACATAAATATATAAACACATATATATGTTACATAAATATATATAAACACACTCAGATTTATAATTGTATATTAACATAAATATATATAAACACAAGTAAATATAAATATCTATATCTATATTTATCTACACATTTATGATATAAAAATATATAAACATAAATATGTATAAATATTTACAAATGTATATAAAATCGATAATTATTTATTTTAAATGAAATGAATAAAAAATATTTATTTCTATTCAGTTTATATGCTTGAAAATACATTTTTATGTGAATATGAATTTATACAAGTGATTTTATAAGTAAATATAATAAAATATGCATATATTTAATTATAAATAAAACTGCATTATGAAAAATGATAAAGTTTGAAAACCATAATATCAATATGTTTGTAATCTCTGAGAAAAAATTTAGTCCCCACCAAAAAAGGAAATAATATCCCCTTAAACGAGGTTGAAAATCATAGAATGTTAAAAAATTGAGGTACCGTTAAAACACATAAAAATGTTAGGAAACTCTAAAAACCCTAAAAAACTTATAAACCTTGACACGACCATAACTTCCGATCTGAGAGTCTATTTTAGCTCCACAACTAGTCAAATCAAATATAATGAAACGATCTTTGATATTATATCTGGTATAGGTAGAACAAACAACCAGATCAGAAGTTATTGATGTTTGAATTTTAGTAAAACAGGGTCGGTGACAAAAAATTCAGTTTTGGAGGCCTTCTGGGACTTTCTAGTGATGAAAACTAAACAAAGCTCTTTGAATTTATTCCAAGACAATCTAGGGCATAGATCTCGTTGCAGGCTTTGATTTGATATGTGGTAGAACACAAACGAACACAAGGATCAAAAGTTATGGTCGTTTGAAGAAAGAGTTCGATTTTAAACTTTTTTGAAATTTTAATATATTATTTCTCTTTAATTACCACATGATATAAATTTCATTTGGTTTTATCTTGTTTCATAAGCTTTGATTTGACTGGTTGTGAAACCAAAACTGACTCTCAGATCAAAAGTTATGGCCATTTGATGTCGAAGTGTGATTATCAACTAATAGAAGATTTGTTTTCACTTTAAAATTATTATTAACTAATAATTATAAATATTTATTAATTTAAAAATTATAATTAATTAAAATTATAAATAATAAACTATATATTATAGTAAATAATAATTAAATTTATTTTTTTTATTTTTTTCTTTCTATTTTGTGGCGGTTTTGAAATAACCTCCGCTATTTCATGGCAGTTTTAAAAAAAACCGCTGCTAAAAATAAATGATTAATTTTTTTTTAAATTATAAAAAATATTTTAAGAAAATATAGAAGTGGTTTTTAAAAATGATGCTAAAAAATGCCACTAAATTTTATCCACAAAAACATTTAGCGGTGGTTTTTAAAACTGCCGTGAAAAAACCGACGCTAAATCACTGTTTTCCTATAGTGTCTTTAAATTTAAGTTAACTATTATGTCAAAACCAAGTATTATGATTTTTAAAACAAAGTCTTATTCCATGAGAAACAAAATATTACCCTAATTTCCTTTTCTAAATTTTAGTTAGCAACTGTTATTACAAAAAGACTTAATAATTCATAAGAATTCTCTAAGAAAGACTTATGAAATAGACTTAAACAATATACTCTTAGAAAAAATCTAATGTTTTTAGTAAGTGTATTAAAAAACATTAAAAAAAGAATTACATGAATTCAAAGTATTATAGAATCTTCAAGAATTTTTATGAAATACAACTTTTCTAATTCTCAGATCAATTATAAAATCATACATGGATTTAAGTAATTCTTATGACTTGGAACATAAGAATTATGATTTTCACAAAGTCTTATGATATCACCACAAATTCATATGAAATTCTTCATGAATAATAGAATACTCAATACATATTCATTTTTCAGCTTCAATAAAAAGTCTTATGAAAATTAAACATGTCTTATGAAAGATAAAAAATACTCAAGAAAACTCAAAATTTCTTATAAAATAACTTCAAATTCATGTGAAGTGATCAATTTATTATAAAATGTATTCAAATTATTATAATTTTTTCCAAATTCATATGAAATTTACAAGACTTAATCATTTTTCATATTCAACATAGGATTTCCATATTTCATCAATAAAGCATTTATCTTCTTTAAGTAACTTCAAGCCATATTTAACCACTCCAAATATACTCAAAACAATTCTCAACAACTCAAACATGAATATTGAAAATTAATAAAACATCATCCTTACATGGGTTCAATAATATCTTCCTTTGTATTTTTTAATACCAATACCATATATTTCAGTTTACTTATCCCTTTGCATATAAAAATGACCCCCTTAGACTTAAAAAGGTGCCTAAAATGTGAAGCTATTTTATCCCCCTTATTGATAATAAATACAAAGAGAATGTAAAGGAGATGGTATTAACTTCTTTAAAGAAATAATACATGAACCAATCCATTTTAAGTCAACTTGATCCATTATTAGTATAGAAAACAAGAATAATTATCCTACAAATAAAATTTTTCCTTAATAAATTAAACTAGATATACCATCTCAAATACTTTATTTAGGATATGAGAAGATGATATTTAAAGCACTTTCCTACAATTACTCAATAAAAACTTTGAAACAGATCATAAACAAGAAACTGAGATTCTCCCCTTTTATATTACTTCTCCCATTTTTATTAATATTTAAACATAATGTGGGAGTAGAGGAAACACAATAATTAACACATGATAGTGTTGGGAAGTGGGATTCACTCCCATTTACAACCTCATCTTCTCAAAATACTCAGTTGTATATGGATTGGTGAGAATATCAATTAATTTTCCTCTGGATGGGGAAATCTCTAATTTCTTAATGCCTTTGGCCACATTTTTTTCTTCAAAAATAATATTTAATATCAATATGTTCGGATATAGAATATGGTACTAGATTCTTTGACATATTTATGGTACTTTTACTATCACAACCAATAACATGTGGATATTTAACAATAAAATCTATATTTTCAAGCTATGTCTTCATATAGATATCCTATGTAGCAACTTGTGATGAAACCAAATATTATTTTTTAGTAGAGATTAAAATTAAATATGATTACTTATTTGAGTTCCATGAAATATAAACATGGCCAATAAAAAATAGTCTGCTATATGTGGACTTCCTATCATCAAATCCACCTTCCCAGCCAACATTAGTAAGCCATTTCAAGTCCTTCTAACTTTCCTTCTTCTATATCAACCCATAATTGAATGTATTTGAGAAATATCTCAAAATTATCTTTTCTAAAAAAACATGCGATTCATTGGTATTAAATTAAAACCTTGAACAAAGAGTAACTGAATATAATATACAAAGACTTGAAGCTCCTTGGTATAAAATATTTACAATTAATATTTTAAATTCCTTTTAATTAAAAACTTTTCTTTCTTAATCCTTAATATTATTTATGCCCACCTAAATTGGTGCAGAAAATACTCTAGACTCCTGTAACATCCTGAATTTTCTGAAAGGTATGGATTCTTCTATATTCGATTAAAACCTCATTAAGTTGTCTTTTTAGCTTGGACCTTGGTAACCATGATTTTAAGCCGATTAGTTAGTTTTTGGAAAGGAAGGTTTTGGGGGGGATGGAGTCTAGATGTAAAACCAATTCACAACATGAATCATTCTAGAAAAACCCCTTGGATTTTTATTACATGGATTCAATTCACACTGTGAATAAAATTCATGACATGAACTATTTTTTCCTGGCAGAAATATAAACTCGAGGAATTCATGATGTGAATTCTATTCACATTGTCAATATGTAGCAACACATTTTTAAATAGGGATAGAACCCCCCTTTTTAACCTATCCCCTTCTTTTCTCTAGTATCGTCCACGTGAAGAGATCCTCTCATACCTAACCTAGACTTCGATCCCTCTCTTTCATCCGATCTTTGATTCCTTCACCATTAGTTGTATTGGATGCATATAGGTAAGAGATTCATTCCTATTATTTTTTTCTTGGTTTATCTCTCCATCCTCGGCACTATTGTGCTGAGAGATAATATGTCCTATTTTCAGGGAATTTTTATATTTTTTCATCTGTTCTAGCTCAATTTAATGGAGGATAAAGGATGAGTAAGTTCTAACAACCTAAGGTAGGCGGTCGAGTTGTGTTTTCCTTAAGTCTTGATGTTTTATATGGTGCGCATTTGTGCTGCATTCCATACCCTTATAGAGATTCCTCCTAAATATAAAATTACTTAAATTTATTGATGTTTCCATGCTTAGTGTAATTCTAGAAACCTGCGAATCAACACCATAGGATGATCACCTCAACTTGGGCCCCACCTAAAATCATGACTTCCTTAAAGGCCTATGAGACTTATGATTTGGAGTTAACTTGATCTACCTTTTGAGGTGTATTTAATTTCCCCTTATGATTGTAATTCATTTTTAAAACTATACCAAGGAAAAATGGTAAGACATATTTATAGACCCTTTATTTCATGTTGTATCTCAAATTAACCATATTAAATGAATTGTCTAACCTGATTAACACTTGTTTTTGAATGGTATAAGATTTATGCTAGCTATAACCATTCTTCTATACCTAGTTGAGGGATATACAAGGGTCTAAATTAAGGATGCCTTGGATGGGCTCATCTAGCTTAATAAATGGAAGTTTTAACTAAGTTATAATATGTCGGGATTGATACGTAGTTACTTTATAGAAAACCATGGATGAAATCATTGGGTATATGTATTTATACTTCCCATTAAAGATACTTGGTTCCCTAGTGGATTACCTTGGATGGGCTCTGTAGGCATTATTACCGTAGCATGTCACAAGTGATGCCTAGTTCCTGATGTGGTACACCATGGATGGACTCAGAGGGATATGATTTATACTATACCATAGTGATACATGGGTCCTTATATGGGAACCATGGATGAACTGCTATGACGATGGGTTTATTAGTATACCTAGAGTGATAACTGGGTTCCTTTTAAAGGGAATTCCTTGGACGAGATCTGGATGATAATGAATTAAAACTAAAGATGTGTTATCCAAAATAAAGAACATGTTTTGTTTTGGCCCATGATTTATACTTGACTTATATGATGGCCCTGTTATATCTCCATGTCCATATGCCATGAGGGTTGTGAAGCCCCTCATAAATTATGGTGGATGCCTTGGGCTTACACCTAGGGTCCTGACTATTACTACACATCTATTTATATGCATGTATATGTCTATATGTATATAAGGAATATAAATACATACCTTAATATATATATAAAGGTACATGCAGGGTGAAATCTATTTAGAGACATTTGTATTAGTCCAAAGTAGGTAGTGTTACTCGAGTATCCTGTGAGGAATTCAATCCGATGTGATGTATTTATTTACTCTATTACATTTTTTATTACCTACACACTTCATATATTTTATGCACATATTGGATAGTTCTAGACACTATTGGAAGTGTCTTATTGAGTATATATCACACCCCATTTGGGCCACTAGTTGGTACTGGGATAGACCTTACTATTATAAGTAGTGATAAGGGTAAGCATCCATATTTGGATTCATGACTTACTATCCAAGGATAGGGTACATAAGTAGAGGACCAAGCCTATTCTTGTGATGCTAGTGAAGGAAATTTTTGGCCTTTTTGTATTTTTATATAATTTTTTATATGTTTGTACCGTTTAATCACATGTGTATTACCTTTTGATGAGTTCTATGGAATGATCATCCTTTTTGTATATGACATTGATTCAGCTTCTGACTGTTGATTATGTTTGGATGGTTTATTACTATTCACTGCTGGTTTTTTATTACCGTTTCTTCTTTTTACTATTATTATATACCACTACTCTATACTCTAATCATAGGGCTATAATCTCCCCATAGAACCATCATAGATCCATACTACTATTCGGTATCCTATGGTGTATGGGGAGGCACACTTGAGGTCATGTGGTCAACCAGGTTCAGTTACATATAAGTAAACCGGGTCCAAGATGCTATTAAGTGGCATCAAATATTTTTCCTTTTGTTTTACTATTGAGGTGTTAGATACGAGACTAATAATGTGTTAGAATTTAGTAATGAGTCTGTTCCTTGGAGTACCTAACCCATATATAGGGGAAAGACAAATTACATGGGTTGGGATATTTTTGTTATTAGTTTGCACATGTTACAGTTATATTGATTTTTGGTTGGGTGAAACACATGTTTTGTGAAATTATTATTATTAACATTATTATTATGGACTTATTTTTCCTTCACCTTGTACGGTATAGAGGTATCATCTCATGCATCATATAGGAACTTGAGAATTCACATGTCATGCATTATTCTATGCCATATAGGTATATCTTATTTCTTGAACTTCCTATTTTTCTTGCTAGCCCGAATGGCCCGAAGGCCTTTATTTTATTTTATTATGGATAATACCCCTTTTAAGGGTTGAAGGGGAACCCGTACATGACACGTAGGCCTAAGGCACTAGGCCTGACAAACCCACAATACATGACCCAAAGGCCCAAAGGTTCGATTCATTTATAGGAAGGATTTGTACCAATAATTTTATGTTATCATTAATCTTATCTATTGATAAAACTTATTTTAGGCATCTGTTTGGAAATTGTAAAGCTACACCAGCACAACGTCCACGAGTCATGCGCCAAGAAGGTGGTGGAGATCATGCTAAAAAGGTGGAAGGACTCGAGCCACCAATTTTTCCTCCTATGGCGCCACCGGAGGCACCTCCTTCTATTTATAATTTGGGTACCAATGATCAATTCCAAGAGAGCTTCCTATACTTCATGTTGTCAGTACAAAAAGATATGTGACCTGCCTCTTCCATGGCAGAGTTGATGTGATAATTCCAACAATAGCATCCTCCCACATTCTCAAGGGATAGAAATCCTTAGGTTGTTGATTCATGTATATAGGTCATGTTATCGATCATTGAGAATTTAGAGATTCCCCCAAATCATATGTTCAAGCTCACAAAATATAATTTTCGTGATTCTGTGAAGTGTTGGTGGGATTTTATGACCCACGCCAGTCGACATCAGGGTATGGTTTGGGTGGACTTCCAGACATTCTTCTATGGAAAATTCTTCACATAGATGATAAGAGTGGATCATTCTAGGGAATTTATGCACCTAAAATAGGGTTCTATGTTTGTGATGAAGTATTCAATTTGTTTCATTGAGCTTTGGTGATTTACACCAAATTATTATTTTTTATTTTCAAACAATATATTTTTAGGGATAAATGGGAACCATTACAAGCATGTTCGATACTAGAACCATCCATGAAATAAGAAAACTTCAAAACAAATAAAACTTCAAAACCAACCCTAAATTTCAAATTAAAACTTCAAAATAAATAGATAAAGATTAAAAATCAATCCCAACTCCCTTTTTCAACTCATGGGGTTCTGTGACACCTTGGGTCAGAAACTCACAACCCTTCACCTCAATGCTATCCTCGTAACCCCATCGCCTCGAACACAGCCCCATCAGAAAGAAGACAATCGAAAAAAACTAGAAACACCACCATCGATGAACCTTGAAACAATACAGATCCAACTAATATCCACAAAAATGCATCAAAAGGGACAAGAACCCATCAAAAAACACCACTGGACTCCATCAAAAACACATCCCAAACCGCTAGAGCACTATCATCATCACCTCATATCAAGCCATTACCACCGCTCATTGTAAAAAAACATCATCATCATCTAAAGGCTACATAATATTACCTGAAGAAAAAATACAAAAAATCATTGAGAAATAAACACCATTAATATCATTCACTAGAACAAATCTATCACCAAACATGCCACTACCAAATGCGTCATCATAACTGAACCACAAGCCTAATTGAAATCTACACTGATCAGAAGAGAAGTCATCTGGAGCCACACCATTGAGACACTCCCTTGATGCTGAACACATACACAAACACCATCATAAAACCACAAAAAAAACTTCATACCAAACTCATAAGGATTCCAGTACAACAATATAGGTAGCAATAACATAGGTTGGTGAATGATCCAACAAGAAGAGCCACTGATCATTGTTACCAACTTATTCACAAACCACTAGAGCAACTTCGCATCAAACCAAAGTGGGGTTTGACATGAAGGTTTAGGAGATAATAACATATAAGAAACATTTAGGGAACACAAATCAACAATGAGAATTAGATAAATATAGAACAAAAAATGGAAAGGAAAACCCAAAGTAAAGAGCTTTAGTGCTTCACAATGACCCATATCAGTGGAAAGTTTTTGATAATGAGATGGTTTGAAGATGGGATTGCATATTCCATCCAATCATAGGTAATTATATTCCATATTACCACCATTTTATAGATAGTGAAAATGATCTCATATCTGAGAAGAATCTAAGGGAGGATGGTAATATGTTCCAGGGAAGTTTATCTTTGAGGCAGGGAGGCAGTTTTTTTAGTGAAAAGAAATGTCATTTCAAGTTTGCTCACTGGGGAAGCTCCTATTAGATAACATGAACTGGCATTTATGTGGTGTGTCACTAGTGTGGTAGGTTGGTCCATAAAAATCCCTACTATATGGAGGACCCAATTGAGTTCCTATCTTGTGACGGGATGGGGAACCTTCAACAATTTATCCAAAATTTCCCTCTAGTGTATTGTGAGAGGGGATCTACACCAAATTCACATTTGGGTGTGGGATCAGTAGATCCATGTCAGGTAGAGAGCTAGGCTACTACCGATTGATTAGGATGAGGAGGTGGAAATGGATGAGGTAGTCAGACTTGAAAGTTACATCACCAATAGATCAGAACTACCTAGGTTAGTCAGGTTGCATATCAGGGTACTTCATATTCATTCACATCTACAGAAATTATGGAAAGTATGGGCTTATAAATAGAGTACTTCTATGGTGTGATGACTCTCAACATATCATTGGGTATTTTAACCAAGAGTTTACATAGATGTAAGGGATACCCCCTTGAGATATGTGGTTGCACTACTACAAATATGGCCTTTATCAGTGCTAGAAAAGGGTATTAACAGTGCTATAAAAGTGCTATTAACCGAGGCAAATATAGGGGGTCCCTTTTATCAGAACTTAGAAAAGCACTGAAAAAGGACCCTTTTATCAGTGATAAAAAAGGCGTTAATAAGCCCTTTATCATTGCTTTTTTTAGCGCTGATAAAAGTAAAAATAAAAATAAAAAAAATTTAAAAGGAATATATAATACGGGGGGGAGCTTTTAACAGTGCTTGACCCCCCTTTTATCAGTGATAGGCAGAGCCCCCTCCCTCTCACCACACGTTGCCCTTACCTGTGCAACCCCCTCCCACTTTCCCGTGCGCCCTTGATTCCACCATAACTCGAACCCGCGACTTCCCCCCTTGCGTTCATGCACCTTTACCACTAATCCATTTAGTTTTTTTTCTTCATTTAATGATTATCTATTTATTTATATATATATATATAGTTATATTTATTCATATATTAATATAGATTCATATTAATATAAATATATTTAGTTATATTAATACATATATATTTATTCATATATTAATATATATATATATATATATATATTTATTCTTATATTTATATCTATTTATATATATATATATATATATTCAGTTATAATTTTTTATTCGTATATTTATTTGTATATTAATATATATTTATAAGATTAGTTTTAAATACATTTATAAAATATGTTTTTCATGTGTGTTTATAAATAAATAAATACATACATATATACATATATACAACACACACACACACACACAAACACACAAACACACACACACACATTTACGAATAAATACATATATATGTGTATCTAAAAAGCCATAGAATGTTAAAATGACCATAACTTCTAATCCAGAAGTCTGTTTCAACTCCATAACTAGTCAAATCGAAGAAAATTAAACAATCTTTGATATGATATGTGGTACAGACCTAACGTACATTTGGATCAGAATTCATAGCTGTTTGAATGTTAAAAAATTAGAGTATCTCGAGTAAAAACTCAGTTTTGGAGACCTTCTAGGTTTTTTTGCCTTGAAAAATGTTATAAAAGGTTTACTTGGGTCACTAGAATGTATAGATCGTCACAATATTCGATTTTATATACTGTAGAGCAAAAACGAACACTCATATCAAAGGTTATGGCCGTTTGAAGTTTGAGTTATATTTTCAACTTATTTTAGATCTTTTATTGTTTTTTTGGATTTTTTGTTTCTTCAAATTCTTATTAAATGATTATTAGTCAATGATAATTAGAAAATTATTAATTAATAATATTTTTAAAATATTTTAAAGTCATTTTCACTTAATTTATTATATATTAAATGTAATAGTCTATTTATACTTATCTAAAACATCTTTAAAAAATATATGTTATATTTATATCAATATAAATATACTTATATATCAATATATTATTTTTCATGATTTTTTTGAAATATACACTTTATCAGTGCTAGGAAAAAGTGATGATAAATCCATCCATTTATCAGCGCTACTAAAAAAAGCGCTCATAAAGGGGTCCCCTTTAACAATGCTTTTTTTAGCACTGATAAAGTGTGGCGCTGTGGAAACCCAGTTTTGTAGTAGTGTTGTCTTTTTGTATAAGATCTATTATCCTCAAGATGAAAAGTGTTGACATCATACTTGGGATGGACTAGTCAGTTCCTTATTATGCTTATGTTTATTTCCATTTCCAGAGGTTTTCTTTTATATCACCCAAGGGTGATACATATATTCATTAGGGAGAATGGGATGTCCACATGAGTCTATATAGACCCGAGCATCATGGGTTGGGTGGATTGAAAACCCAGATGATTAGTCTCTTAATGAGTAATTAGGGCATGAGACATATGGAGTTTCATCCATTAGTGTATCGTTTCAGGGATGTTTTCAATAAAAAAATCTCTAGATTACCTCTTATGAGAGAGTTTGAGTTTACCATTGAGCTATTTCTAGGAGTGGCACCAGTGTCCATTCCTCCCTATAGGATGACACATATTAATATATAAGAACATAAGAAGTAGATAGAGGACTTGGAAGCTAAGGGTTTTATAAGAACTATTACTTCCACATGGGGTTCACCTATTTTTTTATCAAAGAAGGTGAATAGAACCCTCAAGCATTGTGTGGATTATGGACAGTTAAACTAGCTTCTATTAATAACTGGTATCCACTGACTCATATAGATAACCTCTTCGATAGCTCTAAGGAGCGATGATTTTATCTAAGATCGATTTGAGGTTAGGCTACCATCCAAAGCATGTGTGATCTCCAGATATACCAAATGCAATATTCCATAGTAGATATGGCATGTATGAGTATTTGGTTATGTAGTTCGATCTCACTGATGCGCTAATAGTTTTCATGGCCCCGATGAATCGGGTTTCCACCCATATCTAGACTCATTTGGGGTGGTCTTTATGGATGATATATTGGTGTATTCTCACACAAAATATGACCATGCCAAACATCATGATATTGTGATGAATACACTAAGAGAGAACCAGATATATTCCAATCTCACCAAATTCCACATTTGGATCAACAAGGTTCACTTCTTAGGTAAAATCATCTTGGAGGAAGGAGTGTTTATTAACCCAAAGAAGGTAAGCACCTTAGTTTCCTGGGAGGAGCCTAAAAATGTCTTTTACTTATGCAGTTTCTTATGGAATCCTAGATATTATAGTTGTTTTACTCAATAATTTTCACACCTAGAAGGACTTCTCACTAGATTGACTAAAAAGGGTGTTAAGTTTTTATGTCCATACACATGTGAGATAGCCTTTTAGGAGATTAAAGAGAGACTGGATTCAATGCCAATACTGATTCTTACAAAGCTGGGAATAATCTATACAGTTTATTATGATGTATAATTAATTATTCTAGGAGAAGTTAAGATATAGGGAGATCGAGTTATGGAATACGGGTCCCATTATCTAAGACCTCATGAGTGGAATTACTCTACGTATGACCTCAAGCTAGAAGTTATGGTTAATGATTTAAATTATTGGAGGAATTATCTATTAGGGAAGTTTTTCATCGTTTAAACAGACCATAAAATCCTCAAATTCATTTCCACATAATGTGATTTGAATCTCAATTAGTGTAGGTGGGTGGAATACCTACAGTCATTTGACTTTGAGCTCGCTTATACCCCCAGAAAGGGAAATGTAGTAGCTGGAATCTTTAGCTGAAAGACCCATAAACATGTCGTCTAAGAGGCCAGTGGTAAATAGAAATTTATGGCCCTATTTTCTGAGATGAATCTAGAGGTTCAGGAATATCATGGGAATATAATTATAGAATCTTTGTGTGTGACATCTTCCCCTCTGGAATGGGTAAGGATGAGATAGATTTCATATCTTGAGGGCCTTATCTTGATGGATAGTGTCTCAGGAGAGGTGATATATCAATTTCGTATCTATATTTTCATATCTATTTTATGGGAATTAAATGGACAATAATTGATTTAATGTGAGATTCATGAATGTTTTCATTGTTTTATTTATTCTTATGGAAATATATATGTTTGGGAAATATAAAGTAAATTGTGACTTTGTGCCATGATGTGAAGTAGTTCAGTGAAAAACTGAAAAAAGAAGACGAATAAAAGATAGAAAATGAGAAAAAAATATAAATTTTTATATTGGAAGAAGACTTTACATGAAGTAAGATGTTTTGAAGGCATATAATTTAAGAAATTTAATGAAATGAGGCTTATAGTGCTCCAAATACAAGTTTCATGTTTTGTATTATTTACAATATGTGTAAAATATACAAGACATGAAATTAGTTCACAACATGAAGTGGAAAAAGTAGTGAAAAATAGAGGGCCCATGAATTTGATGATGTGAAAGTGTCAAGAATAAAAAAATTATGAATTTTAGCGTATCTTCGATTGAGACCCAACCTCTTTGACCCAAATGTCTAGTAAAAATATTCTTTGAACTGGGGATGATATATGGTCTTATATATATGGGGTTTGTCCAAGAGTTTTGTAATTCCATTCTTGGTTAGAGGATCAACCACCAGGAGGCTATCATAGGGTTTCAACCAGTCGTTCTTTATAGATAGGTTTTCATTTTACTTTTATGTTTTCCATTTCTTTATTTAATGTAATTTTGAATGCTTTATAGTTTAATTCAAACCTTTCTCTTTTATTAATTATCCTTCTGATTCACCCTTTTCTATTATATCCTCTATGGAATATGATTTATTCTTCATTGGTGATCACCCAATGATGGTTGGCTAAATCCATAGCGGTGACTGGAATCATTCAAAATGGGTGCGTACCAAATTTTTCTATTTCATTGTTCACTTGCATGATGATTTTGGTCAATTGGTATTATTTTATGATTCACTTTTATCGTATTTTTTATTAAATCATGGAATTAGTGTATTTAATAGTGGATGAAACCAAACATGATTAAGATAATTAATTCATAACCATTTAATGTGATTATTATTCTACAAATGAAGTATGATCATAATGCACTCTGGTTATTTTAATTAATAAAACCACCATGAATTGATATTCTAGGGTAGATTGATAGGGTTTGACCATCTCTCCTATCAGTTAAATATGATTGATCTTACAACCAATGAGTATTATCATTTTAGAAGTGAATTCATGATTTTTTCAAGTTGAAATTGATTTTATTTAAACTAATAAAATAACCTAGATAAATTAATTTAATTAGAAAATAAGAAGAGAGGGAAATCAGTTTCCATAGGCGGTTCTACTAAAAAGAAACCATGACTTCACTTTCAAAATAATAATACTCATTAGCTATGTAATTAATCATACTTAATAAATAGGATATATGGTAAAAACCTATCAATATTCCCTAGAATATTAATTCATGGTGGTTTGAAAAATCAAAATAACCATAGTGTATTAAGATTAGATTGAAATTGCAGAAGAATAATCACATTCAATGGTTATCAATTAATTATCTTAATCATGTTAGATTTTTTCAACTATTAAACACACTTGGTTTATGATTTAGTCTCTTTATGAGTAATTAGGGCATGAGACATATGTAGTTTCATCCACTGGTGTATCATTTCAGGGATGTTTTCCCTAAAAAAATATCTAGATTACCTCCTATGAGAGAGTTTGAGTTTACCATTGAGATATTTCTAGGAGTGGCACCAGTGTCTATTCCTCCCTATAGGATGACACCTATTGAGCTATAGGAACATAACAAGTAGATAGAGGACTTGGAAGCTAAGGGTTTTATAAGAACTATTACTTCCACACGGGGTTTACCTATTTTATTATCCAAGAAGGCGAATAGAACCCTCAAGCATTGTGTGGATTATGGACAGTTGAACTAGCTTCTATTAATAACTAGTATCCACTGACTCATATAGATAACCTCTTTTCTAGCTCTAAGGAGCGATGATTTTCTCCAAGATTGATTTGAGTTTGGGCTACCATTCATAGCATGTGTGATCATCACGTATACCAAATACAATATTCCATAGTAGATATGGCATGTATGAGTATTTGGTTATGTAGTTCGGTCTCACTGATGCACTAATAGTTTTCATGGCCCTGATGAATCGGGTTTCCACCCATATCTAGACTCATTTGGGGTGGTCTTTATAGATGATATATTGGTGTATTCTCACACTCAACACAACCATGCCAAACATCATGAGATTGTGATGAATACACTAAGAGAGAACCAGATATATTCCAATCTCACCAAATTCCACTTTTGGATCAATAAGGTTTACTTATTAGGTAAAATCATCTTAGAGGAAGGAGTGTGTATTAACCCAAAGAAGGTAAGCACCTTAATTTCTTTGGAGGATCCTAAGAATGTCTTTTACTCATGCAGTTTTTATGGAATCCTAGATATTATATATTTTTTATTCAAGAATTTTCACACCTAGAAGGACTTCTCACTAGCTTGACTAAAATGGGTGTTATGTTTTTATGGTCATACACATGTGAGATAGCCTTTTAGGATATTAAATAGAAACTGGATTCAATGCCAATACTGATTCTTACAAAGCTGGGAATAATCTATATAGTTTATTATGATGTATAATTAATTATTCTAGGAGAATTTATGATATAGGGAGATCGATTTTTGGAATACAGGTCCCATTATCTAAGACCTCATGAGTGGAATTACTCTACGTACGACCTCAAGCTAGAAGTTGTGGTTAATGATTTAAATTATTGGAGAAATTATCTATTAGGGGATTTTTCATCATTTAAACAGACCATAAAAGCCTCAAATTCATTTCCACATAATGTGATTTGAATCTCAAGTAGTGTAGGTGGGTGGAATACCTACAGTCATTTGACTTTGAGCTCGCTTATACCCCCAGAAAGGGAAATGTATTAGTTGGAATCTTTAGCTGAAAGACCCATAAACATGTCGTCTAAGAGGCCAGTGGTAAATTGAAATTTATGGCCCTATTTTATTAGATACACCTATAGGTTCAAAAATATCATGGGAATATAATTATAGCATCTTTATCAGTGACATATTCCCCTCTAGAATGGGTAAGGATGAGATAGATTTCATATCCTGAGGGCCTTTTCTTGAGGGATAGTGTCTCAAGAGAGGTGATATCTCAATTTCATATCTATATTTTCATATCTATTTTATGTGAATTAAATGGAAAGTAATTGATTTAATTCGAGATGGATGAATGTTTTCATTGTTTTATGTATTCTTATGGAAATATATATGTTTGGGAAATATAAAGGAAATTGTGACTTTGTGCCATGATGTGAAGTAGTGCGGTGAAAAACTGAGAAATGAAGATGAATACAAGATAGAAAATGAGAAAAAATATCAATTTTTATATTGGAAGAAGACTTTACATGAATTAAGATGTTTTGAAGGCACATAATTGAAGAAATGTAATGAAATGAGGCTTATAGTGCTGAAAATACAAGTTTCATGTCGTGTATTATTTACAAGATGTGTAAAGTACACAAGACATGAAAGTAGTTCACAACATGAAGTGGAAAAAGTTGTGAAAAATAGGGGGCCCATGAATTTCATGATGTGAAAGTGTCAAGAATATAAAAATGATGAATTTTAGCATATCTTCGATGTATACCCAACTTCTTTGACCCAAATGTATAGTAAAAACATGCTTTGAACTGGGGATGATATATGGGCCCATATATATGGGGTTTGGCCAAGAGTTTTGGAATTCCATTCTAGGTTGGAGGATCAACCCTAAGAGGCTATCATAGGGTTTTGACCAATCATTCTTTATAGATAGGTTTTCATTTTACTTTGATGTTTTCTTTTTCTTTATTTAATGTAATATTGAATGCTTTATAGTTTAATTCAAATCTTTCTCTTTTATTAATTATCCTTTTGATTCACCCTTTTCTATTATCTCCTCTATGGAATATGATTTATTCTTCATTGGTGATCACCCAATGATGATTGGATAAATCCATAGCAGTGACTGGAATCAGTCAAAATGGGTACGTACCAAAATTTCCTATTTAATTGTTCACTTGCACGATGATTTTGGTCAATTGGTATTATTTTATGATTCACTTTTATCATATTTGTTATTAAATCATGGACTTAGTGTATTTAATAGTGGATGAAACCAAACATGATTAAGATAATTAATTCATAACCATTTAATGTGATTATTATTCTACAAATGAAGTATGATCATAATGAACTCTGGATATTTTATTTCATAAAACCACCATGAATTGATATTCTAGGGTAGATTGATAGGGTTTGACTATCTCTCCTATCAGTTAAATATGATTGATCTTGCAGCCAATGAGTACTATAATTTTAGAAGTGAATTCATGATTTTTTTCAAGTATAAATTGATTTTATTTGAACTAATAAAATAACCTAGATAAATGAATTTAATTAGAAAATAACAAGAGAGGGAAATCAGTTTCCATGGGAGGTTTTTCTAAAAAGAAACCATGACTGCACTTTTAAAATAATAATATTTATTAGCTATGTAATAAATCATATTTAATCAATAGGAGATATGGGAAAAACCTATCAATCTTCCCTAGAATATTAATTCATGGTGGTCTGAAAAATTAATATAACCATAGTGTATTAAGATTAGATTGCAATTGCAGAAGAATAATCACATTCAATGGTCATGAATTAATTATCTTAATAATGTTGGATTTTTTCCACTATTAAACACAATTGGTTCATGATTTAGTATCTTTATGAGTAATTAGGGCATGAGACATATGGAGTTTCATCCATTGGTGTATCGTTTCAGGGATATTTTTCCTAAAAAAATCTCTAGATTACCTCCTATGAGAGAGTTTGAGCTTACCATTGAGCTATTTCCAAGAGTGGCAGCAATGTCCATTCCTACCTATAAGATGAAAATAGATAAGAATTTGTTTGGATTCAAGGATCCCTAGATCAAAATTATATATTCCTATAGATTATAGTGATCATCTAAGAAACAATATCAAGGGTTTATGTTTTTGAAAATTACCAATTAGGGAAAAATGTATGTTCAAATACAGAGCCTCAACATCTTTCCTTGGAAAAAATATTGACGGCCAACCTCTGTGTGAAGAAAATTTAGGGAGGATCATTTCTTGCTCAAAAAAAAATCTATAAAGGTATGGTTTTTTTAGAACTTGTAGTACTTATATGATCTCCTTCTAATAGATCCTATTGTAATGGAATAATATTTTAGTCCGGGCCCTTTTTTTCTTTTGTTTAGAAAACTCTTCACACAATTTCTATTTATTTCTTTCAAAAATGATATCATAAACATACATAATCACAAATAGTGATGTAGTGTTGGTATTATTATCATATAAATTTCTATACACCTATCATTTCCATGAAGACCATGCTTCTCAGATATTCATCCAACTTGAAGTACCAAGCTCTTGGAGTTAGCTTTAATCAATAAATAAAATTCTTCATCTTACACACTTTACTACCATTTGAATCATGTATAAAACCCTCAATATGTTACATGTAAACTTCTATGTCTTTATCCCCATTCATAAATTATAATTTTACACCCATTAGGAAAATCTTGAATCACTACTATAAAGTAGTCCTTTAATAGTGCTAAAAATAGCCTTTATCAGCGCTAACTACCCAAGCGAGATTAAAAGCCCTAGGTCTTTATCAACACTCAAAAATCACTGATAAAGTGGTCCTTTATCAGAGCTAAAAAAATCACTGATAAATGGTTCATTTATTAGAACCTTTAGAAGCACTGATAAAGGAGAACATTTATCATTTCTTTTATTTAGAGCTGATAAAGGGGAATACTACAATGTGGTGTAACAACATACTACAACACCATAAACACCACCAGAAATCATAAAAAACAAGTACCAATAGATAATTTTAATGAAATAAAATTAAATAAAAATAAAGAAAAAAACACTATATTATAGACATTTCAAACATTTGATTATACAATTACATAAGTAAAAATTATTACAAACATTAAAAACATCAATGTTCCCTTGTCTTTTGATCATGACCCCAACTTATGATATTACTGAACAAACCAACACAACTTCAGAAAAAATAATTCAACTATATAAGAAAAATATTATTATATTAGTAATAATATAAATAAATAAATTAACAGAAAGTGTTAATTTTAAACTAAACTTTGAGTCATACTTGGAACACCGTGTATCAGATTGAGTTGCAATTGATTCTTGCACATCACACCATTTCTTGTTTGTCTTTAAGAATTATCTATGTGTAAATTAACTTAATAATTATAAGATAAAAATTATGATGAAATTAATTAGTTAATTTAATATAGAATGATGAGAAAACAATCTAGGCTCGTTTTCTTAGTTTTGGCGATGTGATGTGTATTTTAAACTAAATGACACGTATATATTATGAAGACACACTTGGAGTCATACCAGTCACACTGTGAATCATATTAAGGTGAAGATGATTCCTACACATCTCAAATGACTTATGGATCATTGTTCTAAATTATAAAAACAAAATGAATGTGTTTTCTCAGTTTCAAGAATGTCACTTGTCTTTTTTACTAAAATGTCATCTTAAACTGGAAACACAAACTTTGAGTCATACCAGTCACATAATACGTTAGTTTTATGTGAGAATGATTCCTACACATCAAAAATGACTTATGAATATTTTTCCTAAATTATCAAGACAATATGAGTGTGTTTGATTTGTTTTCAATGAGCGATACTTTTTGAACAAAAATGTGAATTTAAAACTAATAACTGACACTTTGAGTCATACCGGGAACATCATGTATCAAATTGAGGTGAGGATGATTCATAAACATCAAAAATTATATATTTATAATTTTCCTAAAGTATCAAAACAATCCAAACATGTTTTCTTGATTTTGAGTATGTTAGTTGTCTTTTTTACTAAAATTAATGTCAATTTTAAATAAAAAGATGCACTTGGAGTCATACCAATCACACCGTGCATCCGATTGAGGTGAGACCAATTCCTACATATTCCAAATGATTTGTGTATAATTTTTATAAATTATCAAAACAATACAAATGTTTTTTCTCAGTTTTGAGTATGTCACTTTTCTTTTTTGTTAAAATGTTATTTTAAACTGGAAACACGCACTTTGAGTCATGCCGGTCAAATCATGTATCAGTTTTATGTGAAACTAATTCCTACAAATAAGAAATTACTTATTAATCATTTTTCCTAAATTATCAAGATAATACAATAAATCTTTATTGGTTTTTATTAAGTGACACTTTTTGAACTAAAATGTCAAATTGAAACTGATAACAGATACTTTGAGTCATACCAGGAACATTATGTATCAAATTGAGGTGTAACTGATTCCTAAATGTCAAAAATGAATTATATATTTTTAGTAATAATTATAATTATATGAATTAATTTTATTGGTTTTGAGTATTTCATTTTTCATTTTTACTAAAATTAATGTCAATTTTAAATAAAAAGAAGCACTTAGAGTCATACCTGTCACACTATGCATCATATTGAGGTGAGGCTAATTACTACATGTCCCAAATGAAATATGTATCATTTTAATAAAGTATAAAAATAATAAAAAATATTTTTCTTGGTTTTGGGTATGTTACTTTCCTTATTTATGAAAATATCATTTTAAACCAGAAACACACACTTTGATTCATAATAGTCACATGATGTGTCAGTTTGAAGTGAGACTAATTCCTATACAAAAAAATGAATTACGAATCATTTTATAAAATTATCAAGAAATTCTGATCATATTTGATTAGTTTTTAGTGAGTTACACCTTTTTAACTTAAATGTCAATTTTAAACTAATAACTAACACTTTGAGTCATATCAGGCACATCATGTATCATATTGAGGTGATAATAATTCCTAAATTTCACAAATGACTTATGGATCATTTAAATAAAGTATAAAATTAATATAAATACATTTTATTTTTTTTGAGTAGGTTAGTTTTTTTACTATAATTAATGTCAATTTTAAATAAAAATATGCATTTGGAGTTATACTGGTCACACTGTGTGTCGGATTGATGTGCGACCAAATCTTGGACATCAAAAATAACTTATGGATCATTTTAATAAAGTATAAAAACAATCCGAACGTTTTTTCTCTATTTTTAGTATGTCACTTATCTTTTTTTACTAAAATGACATTTGAAAATGGAAACACACACTTTGAGTAATAGCGGTCACATCATGAGTTGGTTTGACGTGAGAATAATTCCTACAAGTCAAAAATGACTTATGAATATTTTTCCTAAATTATCAACAAAAACCGAGTTCATTTTCTTAGTTTTTAGTGAGTGAAACTTTTTGAATTAAAATGTCAATTTTAAACTGATAATAGTCACTTTGAGTCATACCAGGTACATCGTGTATTAGATTGAGGTGCGACTAATTCCTACATGTAAAAAATGACTAATGGATCATTTTCCTAAAGTATAATAATAAAATGAATATGTTTTATCAGTTTTGAGTGTGTAAATTTTATTTTTACTAAAATTAATGTCAATTATAAATAAAAAAAGCAATTGGAGTCATACCAGTCACATCATGTGTTATATTGAGGATTGGATAATTCCTACACATACCAAAGTCTAAAAACAATACCAAATTCTAATTTTACCATGATTTTCATTGGATTTATTTTCCTAACTTCCAACACTGCATATTGAGTGGATGTTCTTATCCAAAAAAGGTTTTTCGGATAAGAACATAAACTCAATATGTAGTGTCGGTAGTTCAAAAAAGAAAGGAAATGGAACCCATGGTAACATTGGAAGAAAAGAATATTTTATCTCTTTTACAGCTTGTTTTAGATAGTTGAAATCAAAATATGACTTATTAAAAGATCTATGAAAAATACTAAATAAGTATTAGATAAAAATTATAAGGAAATTAACTTACAAATAGTAGATAAAAGGATGAAAAAATTAATTAAATATGTAGTAGGAATTCATATTTTCATAATGGTTGTTTATATTTTTGACCCATTTAATTATTTTCATTATCTCAATTTCAGTCTTGAAGTCCAATATCTTATGAGCATGAGTAGATTCGAACAAACCACCCCAAATAAAACAAAAGAATCCACCTATATAAGAAAACAATTTTTATGTGAGTAATACTATAAATAAATAAATTAAACATAAATATAAAACAATAAATTAACTATATAAATAATTATTTTACTGTTAAAACATCAAGATTACCACTGTGATTGATATGAGGCAACGTTGTTTCTCTCCCTGCAATAGAAGTAGAGGGAAATTGAAGGAAAGTGATAAATGCCAACACTGTAGGGGTGAAAAGGTTTTTAGTTAGAAGAAGTATATATATTTTTTTTTAGTAAAGTCATAAAATATGAACATAAATCTTCTAAAATAAATGAACAGTGAAAATTTGACTTCCCAAAATATTTGTGAAAAAAACTAAATCAGTATTTTATAAAAATGATAACAAAATTAACTTACAAATAATAGATAAAATGATGAAAATTTTAATTAAATATGTAGTAGGAATTAATATTTTCATGATGTTTGTATACATTATTGAACCATTTCCTAGTTATCATTATCTTAGTTGTATCCTCTAAGTCCAATCTATCACGATCATGAGAAACTTTGAACAAAACACCCCAACTCGAACAAAATAATCCACCTATATAAGAAAAAAATTCTTATGTGAGTAATAGTAAAAATAAATAAATTAAACATAAATATGAAACAATAAATTAATTATATGTACAATTATTTTACTATGAAAACATAAATATTACCTCTGTGATTGAGCATAGGCAACATCATTTCTCTTCCTGAAAATGAAGTGGAGGGAACTTGAAGGAAAGTGAAAAATACCAACACTATTGGGGTGAAATTTTTTTGAGGTATAAGAAGTATATGGAAGTTTTTGTGAATAATGTAATGAAAGATGATTTTTTTCCTAAAATAAACAAAATATACAAGGAATAATGAAAATTAAATCAACATTTCATTATATAATTTTTCGGTAAAATATAGAAAGTATATCATAACATTACCTTTACATCTTCCTGGAGGGTTTAATTCATTATAGTTTGTTCTTCCACAAGATTGGTAAAATCATCTTATACAAAATACATTTTATTTATGTGTAGTCCAACATTTAATTTATATTATGTTAATGCAGTAGAGAAAAAATAATATTATGAGGAAAAACATAGTATATTTAAAAAAACATATACCTTCTCATTGAAATATATTTATTTTTAAAGGTTTTATGGATTTATATCCTCTATTGAAAATCCAAATCCCCTCTTTTTGGTCTCCTCTAATATAAAATACATTATTTACATTGGTTTTGGAATGAACTGATTGTGATCTCCCAATGAAAGAGACAACCTCGATTGAAATTTTATCTAATCCGACATTTGTTTTAGTCACTAGTAGGGAAATAAACCAATTATTATTTTATGGATCCGATACATAAAATAATTTCACTACTTGTGATTCCATTATGAATAGATTATATTTTTTCCCTTCCACATTTAAGTTCATCTTCACAAAGCTCATTTCATCAACTTTAAATCCACTCTTATTGTCAACCCATTTGAAATGGAAAAAAACACTTGAAATGTTGTATAATAAAACTCATATATCTATTAGATAATTCAAAAATATGACATATTTTCATAAATTGGATTTCTATCCTTGGAACTAGATATTTGCATCACTTCCACCACAAGTGTAACACCACTGTTTTGAATCATACTAAAATAATCATGTTCTTTTTTATTGAATGTATAACCATTGATTACAAAACCAATGTAAGATATAACATTCACATTCAGTCCCCTAACTAGCCATCAAAGTCATTCAATAATTAAATTCATATTTTTAGACAACTCCTTATAAATTTTATCTCAAAACCATCCTATAAACTATTGATTATGTGTATTTTATATCCATTATTCACCCCTTTATGGATTAAAATCTCTAAGAATTTCATTGTGGGATTCAATGTATAGATCAACATATTCACTATTATGGAAAATTTAAATGTGTGATTTCTGGAAATTTTTCAAGGTAGTTATTGCAACAACTCTTTCAAAAGTCCCTTCACTCATAATGCATTTGTTGTGATGAGAATTTGGGAGACCTATGCTATAAACATATGATAGGTGATCAGTATAGAATTCAATATCTTCTTTAACAATACATTATTCTACCCTAAAACCTTGCAATTGAATTTGATTATTGATATACCCTTTCAAAATCTTTATATACCATTCAATGGGGTACATCCATCTATAATGGACATGAACACATAGTTGAACCTATCTAACCATGTGAATTATCAGGTGGACCATTATATTAAAGAATGATGGTGGGAAGAACATCTATAATTCACATAATATGACTGGAACCTTATTATTCATGATTTTAAACTTTATTGGGTCTATAACTTTACTTCTTATGTCTTTAAAAAAGAAAAAGTGCCTCGTTAATGTATTCCATACATTTTTAGTCAGAATGCAACAGAAACCAACATGCATAAAAAACAATGACAATTTATTTTAAATTATCAAATAGCTAATCACCCATTAGTGGAGGCAATGTTTCACCTTGTTCAATATTACCATCGAATACTATATTCTAGGATTATTATTTATGTCATCAAGGTAAAAAATTATGATGTACTGAAAACAATGTCTTCGAGGAATGTTTCAACTGAATTGAGTGTGTGCATTATTCACAAATGGGACACCCCAACATTCCTTTAATGCTATAGCCTAATAAATTTACATAAGTAGGAAAGTAATTTATCATCCCATAAAACATGCCCCTCAATAAAAATTCTTCACTTCTATGAGCATTATAAATAGTAACACATGTATCCCACATCAATTTCAGATATTAAATAAATGGATACAAATTGACATAAATATCATTACTAGGTTTCTTTTGTCTATATATAAGTAGAGACAACATAATGTATTTGTGTTTCATGAATAACCATGGTATCAAGTTATAATTTACCAACATGACATACCATGTACTATGAGTACTACTCTGTACACCGAGAGGATTTATTCCATCTATAGATAATTCAAGACAAAAGTTGCTTGGATTATTTTCAAATTCAGGATACTCTTAATCAATTTTCTTCTACTAAGGAGAATCTGCAGGATGACATAGGTTCCCATATTTAATTCTTGTATCTGTATTCCATTTCAATTGTATCATGATTTCTTGACATCCATATAGTCTTCTAAACTATGGAATGATAGGAAAGTACCATACAAATTTTGAAGGACTTGGTTTATTTTTCTTGTATCGATACATGCCACACTTAGGGAATTTTATGAGTGATTCATGGTCCTTGTGAAACCATATGAAATCATTTGGACAAGAATTTATTTTTAGATATCATTCCCATTGAACATATAATTCATTTAGCATCATATTTTCAAAATGGTTGTTTAATTTATTTTGGTATCATATCATTCAGGAGACCAAGTAGTTTTGTAAATTTGGTGTCACTCTATCTATTGCTGGAATTCAAGTTATATAACTTCAATATAGATGAAAATATTTTGTATTTAGTATAACAGATATACAATGGTCTCTTAGCACAACTATTTAACTTCTCAAACAAATTTGGACAATCATGAAGGTCATATTGAATTTCCATTTTCATTTATTTCATATGTTCTCCATCATCATTTACACTGGTATTCATATCAAATGATCCATAAACCATAGTATCATAGCAATCAGTGTAGACATTTAATTTTTCATCCTGTTTAGTCCAAAATTTATATCTCTGATCTATTCTATGAAAAATGAAATGTTTTTCCCACTCTTCTAGACTAATTTGTCTTGAATTACAAGAATGTAAACATGGAGAAAGGATTTTAGAAGGGACATATGCATGCTCTATTAAAAACTTGATGAACTCTTTAACTCCATATTTATACTATTTTGTCAAATTATTAGTTTGAATAAATTTTCATTTCATATCCATCCTATTGGGTTTATAAAATATTCATTTTTTAAAGTAAATAAATAAATACACATAAGATATTAATTATCAAATGTAAAAGTTATAGATAACTCTAATAAGGGAAACCCAACATTTTACTGTTTCAAATAATTTAAGTATGCTTTGAAGAACAAGGGTAATTTAATTTAAGAAAATAATTAATCCACTATGGTAGGTGTTATCCTCTAAATTCACCCGAAGGTGAAATTTATAGATAACTTTCATCCTCATCAGCTTCATCTCCTGAACAATTATTATTGATGTTTTTTGTTTGAGACTCATCCTCTATATCTTGTGGACATGAACCAATGTTTCTTGAAATAATATGACCATTAGTAATCCATGGGATGAATACTGCTCATAGCAGTTCAAGAAATAAAAAATATATGGGGTATGAGTCTCAAGCAATTTTCTTTAATAATAACTATTCGAGAGATGGATCTGATAAGGATGACAGTTGTACTCTATTGTATTCTCTAAAAGGGGTAATGTTGCTCATTTTTGTGAATTACACCATTGGAACTAGTTATTATCTCATGGACTATTGAAGGTGAGATTTGGGGGGGGATACACATTCTTATCTGTGATTCAAGGGGTATCAGTGAGTAAATGTTATGATATATGAATCCTGGGGTACTCTATTTCTTTCTTTTTAAAAGGGAATCCCCAATTTTGGACTTTTAGAAACCTCCACATAAGGGAACCCCTCCCCTAAATTTATTTTTTATAAGGTAATCCTCAAGTGTGTCCTTTTCAAACCCTCCACACAAGGGAACCCCCTCCCCATGAAGAGGTCACTCCGGAAATAGCCCCATAGGAGCCATTGCCAGCTGAGATGGAAGAGCATCCCTAAGGGTAAAAATCTATACGATGATGGGTTGGAAAAGTATACTTGGGGACTCTATGAATTCTAGATTTATAGGATAAATCCCACATTTAATACTTTCAATCCTCTAACTAAGACTAGTCATACCTCAATTAAAACGAGCCATAAAGTATCTCTTAAATCCCCCAAACAAATGAAAATATAATATAGGAAATTAAGGAGTAATAAGAAAACCAAATATGATAAACAAGAATAATAAACTCTCATTTAATCAACTAAAAGATATAAATATGTATTGATAAAACATTTTAATAAATAAAAAGTCATTTCATATACATGGATGGTAATCAGAGATTCCTAGGGGTGGAACCAATACATGTAGACCTAAAATGATGAATACCTAAAAATATTTTATAAAAATTATTCCAATATATATATATAGAATTTGATAACATCCATTCCATATTTTGGAACAAGTGATGTAACGACCTAAGTAATTATTGCATTTAATATTAATGGTATATAAAATATCATTAATCTCCACAACTTCAATTAATAAATATTTTCAACTTAATAAATAATATTTTATTGAATGAATATACTTATAGACTCTGTAAATATTCTAGTGTTCTTGAGTATGCCTCTTTATAACTATAACCATGAAAAATAATATATAATAATAAAATGAAACGTTAGTTAGAAAAATAAATAAATCAATACAACCAAATAAAAAATATAAAAAACCGATCACGTTATAATTGATCAATATTAAATGTGGATTAAGTCAAAAATAATATACATGTAAATTGTAGTAAATGAAGCATACAAAATCTTAGAAAATTCTAAAAAAATCTCATGAGGTGACTCTAGACATACTTGGGTTGGAACCACTTATAATCATGATGAAAATTTCATATGTTTATAAATATTAGAGACCCAAAACTATCCCACTTTGTTGGATTCCCATATGGACTTTGATATAAGTGGGGACCCATACAATCTAGTCGGGACTACATTGTAACCATCTGTCGTCTCCCACTAAGATGCATATGATCCCTATTATGATATTATTGGTAGTTATGATAAACTTTTAAGAAAATTTATCAATTAAAAATCAACATAACCCAAACATGTATATTAAAACATCCTTCCAACACCCATCAATAAGATCTTTGTATTTAAAAGAAAAAATCATACCTCATTAAAACTAATATCAAATCCTTCTATAGATGGTGATAACTTTTTATAAAAACCATTTCATGGTACCAAGATAGCCATAACACTTGATACTTTTACTAATTTTCAACAAAAATATTCATTCTTTCAATATTATTCAAAATAAAAAAGTGGTAACCAACATAATTTTAAAAATTTCAAAACATGGATCAAAGTCATAATTTTAAAACACACACATTAATAGTATCTCTTGGAATTCATTTTTGAAACCAAGAAAAAAAACTATCATATTATTATTGAATAAATCCTATATATATTTAATATGACTAAATACTTACATATATACATGAAATAATATGTATATATATATATGTGTGTTGGACCCTAGTTGAGTTTTGGTTGTATTTGTTGTCAGTAGATCAATATGATGATTATGTTGATGGAAGAAACTATGTTGAAAAGGTAATGGAAATCTTGATCGAATAAGGGTGTGAGTAAAGTCTTAAAATTGGATCTAGAACCATAATGATGATAATCATATCCTGGAGGATCAGATTCAGAATCATCAACATCGGATTCAGACATCAACATGAGTCAATATGATTTATCGTATTGGGATTTCTGCTAAAAGATAATGGAAATTATATTGAGTATAGAATGAAAGTGATGATCATAATAATGCTTATCTTAATCATTTCTATCTTATTAAGGCCATATGAATTATATAAAATTGTATTCAAACTGATTTGTAAAGAAAAATGGTTTTTAGAGTTTTGGGAAGTTTCAATACTTTACATTGTAAATCTGAAAATGCTTTCGTGTTTTGTATTTCTCATAAATCATAAGTAAGTTGTGAAACTTATGATACAATATTTATGAAGAAAAAATTGTTGTTGATCCATATGAAGAAAATATCATACTAGTATAATTGTACTGAGATTTACATATTTATATTTTCATACTAAGATTTTCGTACTGCGATTTTCATACTCAGATTTTCATACTGGGAAAATCTTACTGATATTTTTGTATGGGGAAAATCATACTGAAAATTTCATACTTGTATCTTCAGACTGAGGAAATTGTATTGAAGTATTTATAATAAAGAATTTTTACAGAAGACTTCATGCTGATGAAATCATACTCAATAATTCATACTGAGGAAATCGTACTGAAGAAATCGTACTAAAGAATTCATACTAAAGAAATATTACTGAAAAATTTGTACTGAAGAAATCATACTGGTATTTCTTAAGGAAAAAATCATAGTAGGATTTCTAGTATTTCTTAAGGAAAAAATCATACTGGGATTTCTTTATGAAAAATCATATTGGGAAATCATAATCGAAAATCAATGAGATTTAAAGATTCAGAAAGGAATTGAATGAGTCAAATGGATATGCAAAAATAAAAAAGATTTGAATATTTGAAAAAGAATTGAATAATTCAAAGATAGATCTGATATTTTAGGAGAATTAAAGATTCAAGAAATTTTGTCAAGTGGGATAGGTTTTCAGAACCCCACCAAAACCATTTTTGAGGTCCCTATAAAAGGAGAGTTGAGTTCATTTGTAAATGTGACTCCAAATTGTTCAAGTTATTGAGATTTATAATTTTTGGGAAAAGTATTGAGCACCCAAAAAAACTTTGTATTTATGGTTGAAGCTGAGGAAGATTCATCTAAGTAAGTTCCTTGGGCCAAGTTCCATCAGACGTAGAATTGTGAGCTTCTGATTGAGTTCTTACTCAATTAAAGAAGGAAGTTTAAAATGAGAATCGGACTGGACTGGTCATCGAAATGAAATCCATCATATCTAGGTTCATCATATAGAGTTCCATTGAACACAAAATTGTGATATTCTTATTGAGTTTCTAATCAATTGAAGAAGGAAGTGAAAAAGAAGAATAAGACCAGACTGGCCATCAGACTGAGGATTTAGACTAGGAAGATCGAAGTGATTGATGATGAGGAAATTTTTCGGAATGAGGTTCTAGAAGACTATTCAAGACCAACATATTCCTTAAGTAATTTTTTGAAGTTCTTTTATTAGGTACATAGATAGAGTTTTATTAACCTTACTTGTGGAGGAAGTGAATAATTTTTTAAGTGAATCATAAAATAAGAATAAAGAGAAACTTGTAATTGTGGATGCTTACCAGTTGAAAAAATAGATTGTTTTGGGAAGTGAATACTGGAAAGGATAGTTGGGGGTTATAACCAACTATAACTAGAAAGTTTCTACTGGTATTGTATAATTGTTCTTTTCTTAGGCCTTTGTGTTCCAGAAATAATATAGTAAAATAATCCACGTTGGTGGGACTATCCAACATGTTAAGGAGTTTTCTTTTTTACCTAACCTTTTAAATATCGTGTGCTACCTTCTCTTTATATTTTTTTCATATAAAAGGTGAGGTTGTGAGTTATATTTGAATGGATCATAACTATAACAAGTTTCAAAGGTTAAGAAATTTTTTGTTAAGTTCTTAAGAAAATTTCTTATAAAAGAAAAAGGAACCACTGATTCACCCCTCTCAGTGGTCTCAATCCTATTTTAGAACGAAAATTGGTATAAGAGGAGGTTGCCTCTAAATAATCCAATTTGGTAATGGATAATTTCAATTTCATGAACTATAAGGGGATTCTTCTTTTCAATGGAAAGAACTATCGTATCTGTAAAGATAGAATGCTTCTATATATTATGTCCCTTAGGCATGATGTTTTGGAAGTTACTAAAAAAGGATTTCATCATCATATTGAGAATACTCCTCTTACTACTACTGATAATATAAATATTGATAATGATGGAAGAGAAAAAAATGATGTACTCTCATCACTTTCTGAAAGTGAGTTTCTTAGAGTAAAGGTAGTTAAAACTGCCAAAGGTATTTGGGATAAGTTGAAAAAACAATTATATAGGAAATACAAAGGTGAAGAAGGAAAAATATAAAAATTTGGAGGTTGAAGTATAAATATCTGAAAATGGTTGAGCATGAATCTATTGGTGACTTCTTTACAAGGGTAAATGAAATTTTTAGCACCAAAATATGTCTCGGTGAGAAATTAGAATACTCAACTATTGTTTAAAAGATCTTTAGAATTATTCCTAATAAGTTTGATGCCAAAGTTTCATCTTTAAAAGATAGATATCCTAAAACCATATCTCTAGATGATCTACATAGTATTATTATTACTTATGAAATGATAATAGAGAATTTTATAGAAAATAAGAAAAAATTTGATCAAGAAATGTCCTTCAAATATTTGATAAAAGTGAAAAAAAAAGATAAGGAAATTAAAGAAGAATCAAGTGATTTAGAATTAGAGGAAGAAACTGAATATTTCAATACAATTGTTTCCCTTATTTCAAATAAATACAATTAGGGAAAATGGAAAAGTAAAACTCTAAAATGTTAGAATTGTGAAGGGAATGGAAATTCCAAACAAAATTATCCTAGTAAGAAAATTAAAGGCTACAAGTATAAATATGATAATGAGAAACCTCAAAAAAAGTGAAATAAACATAAGGAAATATTTAATTATGAAAAAAATAAGAAAATTTATCTGAGTATAAGAAATAAGAATGATTCCACATCTGATGATGAACCCGATCACCAACTCAACTTTATTTATCAAGTTAGAAATGGAAGTGATTCTTTAGGCAGTGATGATAATCATATAGAGATGACATAAATGGAAAGGATTCTAAAAAATAAATTGGAGAAACCACTTGAAGAGAATACTCATCTCAATAAAGAAATAAGTAAGTTGAATAAAGATGTTGAATACATAACTTTTAAGAATGGTAATCTTGAATGAAAACTAAAAAGTTATGAAAAAAAAGTCTGATGGAAATGAGAATCTCAATAAGATATAATCTAAACTTTTCAAAAAACTAAACATAAGAAGTTGAAGGTAGATAAATTCGAAAAAATTATAGATGTTCTAAAAAGTAAGATGGTTGAGAAAGAAGAAGAGTTGTTAAAAAAACAATCAATTCTTCTTATAGCATAAAGTGAGATAATAAAGATGATATAAAACTTCACTAAAGAAATTTGTGTTAAAGGTAAAAATTTTAAAGAAGATAAAAATAAATGTTTATAAAATTAGGTCTGTGAGAAAATATATTTCACCAAGAAAGATATAAATTCTTCAAGAAAGTATCCTCCTGAGGAAATTGGTCCCTGATTTGTGAAGAAACAACAACAAAGTTCTGAACAATTTTACTATCAGTCCAAAAAATCAAGATTTAAAGGTCACTATTGGTGTTGTGGAGTTTTCAAACACAGATCCTATTCATGAAGGTATAACATGTCTCCACTAAAAAAGAGGTATGAATCAAGGGAGATCTATGATGAGAAAAAATGATCAAATGTTCCTAAAAATTATGTGGAACTGAAAAAGGACATTCAGAAAATGAATACAGCTGAGTATGTTAAGAAAAATGAGTATGTTAAGAAAGCTAAGTATGTTAATAAAGTGTAGGAAAAAAAATAATCTGGATTCAAAAAGAAATAGTGATTAGTTATTTGGATAGAACGTGTTGATATATAAAAAAGTTATAAGAAGCACGAAAATCAGTTGAAGCAATTGGAAAGAAAATTAATTATGAAGATGTGAGAAAAGTTGATAAAAATATATCAATAGATTTTGGTTAGAAAACTTAGAAAAGATATAAGAGATGTGATCAAGAATGGAATGTTACTAAAAGTTGTTTGAATATCCTCTCTTAGCAAGAGTAAGGCATGAAAGAGTTAATACAAACTCACTATAACAAAAAGGTTCCAAAAGGGGAAAAGAAGTTGTCATGTTTATCAGAAGAGTCCACAAATGAAGAGAAACTTGTTACAAAATCCGATAAGGATAAAGAGAAGAAATAAAATACATCTAATTCATAATCCAAGAAGAATAATAAAAATTAAATACTGAAAGAAGACTCTCAGTATGAAATTTGTTTTTGAAAAGCTACGAGGTTCCTCTTTATTGCTAAAACATTTATTTATTTGTATTAACTTGCCGGGAATTGAAGGAGTTGAAATATGGAAGATTATGTTGATTCTCTTATTATTCTTTCAAAAGAAATTAACGAGGTTATGAAAATTTTGTTTTAAAAGTTTTTTTATACTACTGAATTTCTGATTATGTATGTTGAGATTGGTGCAAGTTACTTTTATCTTAAATAAATTATTTTTAAGATTTCCCAAAAAATGAGAATGTTGAAGGAAACATGAAAAGGTATTATATAAAAGTTGTGTAATGGAAAACATTGATAACATTGATTATACACTATTGTTTTCTACACTAGGTTTACCCATGTAGATATAGAATTTTTTTAGTTAAAGGCTCTTTGTTAATAAACTCACGTGACACTTATGTTCTCCTAAAAAAGAGTTTCATATTTTTGAGATGAAAAGTTACAAACCTTTTGAAAAGAGATAATTTTTCAATAAGGAAGTGAAATTGTCATAATAACCCCTTGTAATTTTATTTTCAATAAGGGGGAGAGAATATATTGAGGGGGGGGGGAGAAAATAATACACAGAGAAGAAAAATTAGAAAAATAAAACAATACCACTTATTTTTTTGAAGAGGTTACATGTAGGTATTGAAGTGGGAATTGACAAAAAACACAAAGGGGGAGATTGTTGGAACCCAGTTGAATTTTGGTTGTTTTTGTTATCAATAGATCAATATGATTATTATGTTGAAGGAAGAAACTATGTTGAAAAGGTAATGGAAATTTGGACTGAAGAAGGGTGTGAGTAAAGTTGTCAAATTGGATCCAGAACCATAAGGATTCTAATCAGATCCCAGAGGATCAGATTCAGAATCATCAGCATCAGATTCAGACAATGGCATGAGTTAACATTTTTTATCATATTTGGATTTCTACTAAAAGAAACTGTAAATTGGGTTTATTCTAGAATGAAAGTGATGATCGTAATCGTGCAGATCGTAATCATTTCTATCCTATTTAGGACATATGGATTCTGGAAAATTGTATTATGGCTTAGTTGGAAAGAAAGATGATTGCTAGAGTTTTGGGAATTTATAATACTTTCCATTATAAATATGATGATTCTTTGGTGTTTTTTATTTCTCATAAATCGCAAGTAAGTTGTGAAACTTATAATACAAGCATTATAAAGAAAAAGATGTTGTTGAGCCTGTAACGACCCAATGTTTTTCAATGGAAATTTCCTTCTTTTGATTATGTCATATAATCACATGAAATCACAACACAATTAATTACAAAGTACTATGTGACCTTTAAACATAATTTTTACACTTATGTGTTTGGAATTTCGAAAATTTGATATTCATGGTTGCGATCAATAAGATTTTTGGAGTATAATAAGAAAAACTTAATTTTTAATGAATAGTAACATACCCTTATGAATAATAATGTTACCATTATAAATAGTGATATGCCATAATGAATAGTAACCTTACTTATTATAGTATATGTTGAGCCCTCTGGAAGATTGTTGATTTCATGTCTATGATTGATGTTTTAATAATTACAAATCATCACATACCATTAATGATTAATCTGGTTTGATTTCTCATAAACTTAATTACAATCTGTGAATGAATCTGTTATCATGTTTTTGTCTATGCTTATTGACTTACAAAGTATTTTGGAAGTCTTCTGGATTCAACAGACATCGGAAGCACCGATTCAATATCAACAGACATCGGAAGCACCGATCCAATATCAACAGATATCGGAAGCACCGATCCAATATCAACAGACATCGGAAGCACCGATCCAATATCAACAGACATCGGAAGCACTGATCCAATATCAACAGACATCGGAAGCACCGATCCAATATCAACAGACATCGGAAGCACCGATCCAATATCAACAGACATCGGAAGCACCGATCCAATATCAACATACATCGGAAGCACCGATCCAATATCAATAGACATCGGAAGCACCGATCAGATGACAGACCGATGCTGATCAAAATGACTCACCGATCAAATGACTCACTGATGCTGATCAAACTGACTCACCGATCAGATGACAAACCGATGATGATCAAAATGACTCACCGATCAAATAACTCACTGATGCTGATCAAACTGACTCACCGATCAGATGACAGACCGATGCTGATCAAAATGACTCACCAATGCAAATGACTCACCGATGCTGATCTATCTGAGTCACCGATCATTACTCACTAATGTTGATGACCTACCGATCACTTGAGTCTTCAATAGTCATAAACAACTGTTTGAATTTCTTTATCTTTATCTTTATTTAATCTAACCAACGGTCATATTAGGTATATTTTAATGCTCTATCAATTAATTAATAAAGGTTGTCGGATGTCAGGAAATCGTACCTCGTACCTGCGGAAAGGAAACTTTTTCTTTCTTCCGAAGCACGTGACATAAATACAAGAAGACTCTGCTGAAGAAAAGAGTTGACAGAAGAACACAAGAAGAATATAGAGGAAAGAAAGAAGAGGAAGAACCAAGCAGAACAGAACCTCATACACAATCAAGCCTACTCAAGAAGAGTTCTGTGCATACAAAAGAACATTGAAGAACTTCATCGACTACATCTCACTGCCTTTGAACCTGAAGCATACGACACTCTTCTTCCCAAACAAAAACGAGAAGAGGACTCAGAATAAATTCTGACCAAATACCAAAGAGTCCAGAGCTACACTGAAATCACCAGAGCCATTTCTAAACTCTACATCTCTGCTCTGTGATACATTTGTTTTACATTTTGAGCAGTGTGTGTTATCTGTTGTATTAAACACACACACTGACTCCTGTACTTTCACTGGAGGATCTATAAATCCTCAGCAAACCTTTTTACACTTCATTTCCCACTGTGGATAGTGGTAGAGGTCGTATGAGACCTGGACAGCTCTAAGCTGTTGTTTGTTTTCCCACGCAGAACTGTGGTAGAGGTCTTGTGACCTGGACAGTGTGTTCACTGTTGTTAACCTCGATCCAGGGTGTGGATCATTTTTATATTAACTTTTGAAAGGACTAAGTCTCAGCTTGAGACTGAACCTCTTGGTTAATTCTCTGTGTTTTTAGTTATATATTATATCCATACTACACATATTTATTTCATATTCCAGTGCTATTACTTTGAAATATAATTTATTTTCAAAGCTACTTTGATAGTTAAACTCGCAAGTGTTTATATTTATTATAAACCAGTAAGTTAGTTTCAAAAGTTAATTTAATCATAAGATTAAGTTAACTGAGAACTAATCAATCTTTGAGAAACTAATTGAACCTTTATAATCTGTATAAATTCACTACAGTTTAATCTGTTTTTGAAATAGGGGGATTTTAATAAACATTATTTTTAACAGAAAATATTAATTGGAACTCAATTCACCCCCCTCTTGAGTATCCACTCCGACCAACATTTGGTATCAGAGGTTGGAAAATATTTTCTAAAGTACCATGTTTTTCAACTGTGATTTTAGTTGTATTTTAAAGTTCTTAAAATTTCTGTTATTTCTAAATTTTTATCTCTTTAAAATTCTTTTTGTGATATCATGGATAATAGACTTGAGGGTGCTGCTACTAACCGGCCACCTTTCTTTAATGGAAACAACTATGCTCATTGGAAGCTAAAAATGAAAATTCACTTAGAAAGTATGAGCTTTGATATTTGGACTGCCATTGAAGCTGAATAAAAAATTCCCAGTACTGATAGATCTACTTGGGATGAACCTACAAAGACTGCTTACAATAATAATTGTAAAGCTATGAATGCCTTGTACTGTGCTCTAGGAGATGAGGAATTTAATAGAATTTCTGCATGTAAAACTGCATATGAAATTTGGGATACCTTAGCTGTTTCTCATGAAGGAACAACTAATGTTAAGGAGATGAGATTGAATACCTATAATATTAAGTATGATAATTTTAAGATGAAGCCTGATGAACCCATTTCTGATATGTATCTCATGTTAAATGAAATTGTCAACACAATGACTTCTCTGGGAAAGGATGTTCCAGCAAAGGAACAAATCATGAGAATTTTGAGATGTCTACCTGAAAGATGGAGAGAAACCTCTGTCTCCATTAGAGAATCGTGTGACATTGGAGAACTGCCAGTCAAGGAACTAATTGGTAAGTTGATGATGTATGAAGAATAACTCAAGGTAAACAAAGAAGAAGATGATGAACCTAAAAGGAAGTCTATTGCCTTCAAGACTACAACCTCAAAGAATAAGGATAAGGAAAAGCATCAAGCTATCAATGAAAGTTCAAGAAGTGAGGAAAGTGAGAATGATTCTGACAGTGATGCTGAGATGGCTCACATTGCTAGAAGATTTAAGAAATTCTATAGGAAGAAGAAGTTTTTCAGAAAGTCAAACTACAAAGGCAAGTATGATAACAAAGGACACTGGAAAAAGGATTGGAAGAAGTCTGATAAATCAGATGAAGTTGTCTGTTATGAATGTAAAAGAAAAGGAAACATAAAAGCTGACTGTCCAAAGCTGAAATATAGAAAGAAGTATGAATACAAGGATAACAAGTACAAGAAAGCCATGAAGGCTACTTGGAGTGCTTCAGAAGACAGCACAAGTGAAGCTGAATCTTCAGACTCTGAAAGGAATCGAGCCAACATGTGTTTCATGACAAACACTTCTGAGGTAACATCAGAAACTCCTGCTTCAAATTCATATTATTCTGGAGATGATTCTGAATGTGATAACATGTCTAAATCTGAACTGTTTGAATATTGTGATATGCTTGAAGAAACCTGTAATGAGATTAAAGATAAATATAAAGGTTTAAAGAAACAGTATGCTTTAAGTGTTAAGCATAAATCTGATCTGGATATAGAAGTAGAAAAGAATGCTCAGTTGCTTAAATAGAATACTAAACTAAAATTGTCTAATGAGCAACTCATAAAAGACTTAGAGAAGTTCACAAATGGCAAGAATACTCTAACACAAATGCTATGAAAGAAAGTTTCACCTAGATATACTACTAGTATAGGATACCAACCTGGACAAAGAAAAGTTGCCAAAACTAGATTCATTCCTAAATCTGGACAGAAGATAGTTAATTCTGGAACTTCATATGCCTCAACCAGTTATATTCATAGTTATGGATCTAATAAGGTTTATCTTTCAAAGAATGTTAATTCTACAAATTATATGAGACCCATTAGACAAATATGGATACCTAAAGTATCATTGGCTAACATGTCTGGACCCAAGAAGATCTGGGTACCAAAATCATCTTCTATCTAAATTTGTTTTGTAGGAGACCTGCTTGAAGAGCTGTCACAAGAAGATATGGTACTTAGACAGTGGATGTTCAAGACATATGTCAGGAGACTTTTCATGTTTCAAGAGCTTAGTAAAAGTTGATGGAGGCTTTGTTACTTTTGGTGATAATTCAAAAGGAAAAATCATCGGCTTAGGCCAGATTGGTAACACTGATTCAATCTTGGTTTCTGAAGTTTTATTTGTCGATAGACTTAAATATAACTTGTTAAGCATTTCTCAGTTGTGTGATGATGGTTTTTATGTGAAATTTAAAAATGATTCTTGCAATGTTTTTAACTCTAAATTTTTTTTAGTATTTTCTGCTTTAAGAAATGAAAATGTTTATACTTTTGATTTAGATTCTTTAGCTAAGCATAATATTCCTTGTTTAAATGCTTTTCATAAAGAGTATTGGCTTTGGCACAGAAGATTAGGACACTGCAACGTGCACTCTCTTAGAAAACTTTCTAGGAAGAACTTAGTTAGAGACTTACCCAAACTTGAATTTCCAGCAGACAAAGTTTTTAATCCCTGTCCAAAAGGAAAGCAACATAAAGTTTCTTTTAAATTAAATAAAGAAGTGTCAACTTCTCAACCTCTCGAGTTGGTTCACATGGATTTATTTGGACCTTCTAGAGTTTCTAGTTTAAATGGGATGCACTATGTCTATGTTCTTGTAGATGACTTTTCTAGATATACTTGGGTATATTTTCTAGCTCACAAAAGTGAAGCTTGTTCTTACTTTGTTAAATACTCCAAGTCTATAGAAAATCTTAGTGGACTCAAGATTAAGACCTTGAGAAGTGATCATGGTCGTGAGTTTGAAAATCATGAGTTTGATTCTTACTGCTCACACAATGGCTATAGTCACAATTTATCTACCCCTAGGACACCCCAACAAAATGGTGTAGTAGAGAGAAGGAATAGAACCCTGCAAGAAATAGCTAGAACTATGATCAATGAATATGAACTGTCTATTTACTTTTGGGCTGAAGCTGTAAATACAGCTTGTTATTTCATTAATAGAGTCCTGATCAGACCAGTTCTTAAGAGGACCCCTTTTGAGTTGTGGAACCATAGGAAACCTAAGGTTAACTACTTCAAAGTTTTTGGCTGCAAAGTCTTCATTCTCAATACTAAAGACAATCTTGACAAATTTGCATCCAAGAGTGATGAAGGAATTTTCCTAGGTAACTCTATCTCTAGTAAAGCCTATAGAGTTTTCAATAAAAGAACCAAATGTGTGGAAGAATCTGTTCACATCAAATTTGATGAAACTGATCCACATGAACCTAAAATCTCTCTTGAAGATGATCTCTCTGGTTTGAATCTCAATAATAAAGACAATGGACCTATAGTTAAAACATCCAGCTCTTGAAATTCTCCAGAACCTGCTTCTGTTGAACCTCAATCTGTAGATGAATCTGAAATCTCTAGCCCTATCTTTTCAAGACCATCTAGGACTCTAAAGAACCATCCTTTAGATGTTGTTGTAGGAAATCTAGATAGAGGAACACAGACTAGAGCTTCTCTAAGAAATCAGGTTGAACATCAAGCTTTTCTTTCACAGTTAGAACCTATATCAATGATGCTATCAATGATGAATTTTGGGTAATGGCTATGCAAGAATAACTAAATCAATTTGAAAGAAACAAAGTCTGGAAATTAGTAGAAAGATTTAAGGACATTTTGACCATAGGCACAAAATGGGTGTTTAGAAACAAAGTTGATGAATCTGGAAACATCATTAGAAATAAAGCTAGGATAGTTGCACAAGGTTACAATAAAGAATAAGGAATTGACTATGAGGAAACCTTTGCACCTGTAGCTAGATTAGAGGCTATTAGGATCTTACTTGCCTATGCATCACATCTGAATTTCAAGCTATATCAAATGGATGTCAAAAGTGCTTTTCTAAATGGTTTTATTGTTGAAGATGTTTTTGTAGAACAACCACCTGGTTTTTTAAATCCTCATTTTCCAAATCATGTTTTTAAACTTTCTAAAGCTTTATATGGTTTAAAACAAGCTCCAAGAGCTTGGTATGAAAGGATTTCAAACTTTCTTATCTCAAAAGGATTTACAAAAGGAGTAGCTGATCCCACACTTTTTATAAAAAGGATTGCAAAAGATGTATTAATAGTACAAATCTATGTTGATGATATTATTTTTGGATCTTCTAAAAATTCTTTATGTACTGATTTTTCAAAGGTTATGCAAAATGAATTTTAAATGAGCTTAATGGGAGAGCTTAAGTATTTTCTTGGTTTTAAAATTTTTCAAACTAAAGATGGAATTATTTTAAATCAAAGTAAATATACAAAGGATCTTTTAAAACGTTTTGGATTGGATAGTATTAAGGAAAGTGATACACCTATGAGTACTACCTGTAAATTGGATACAGATGAAGCTGGGAAACCAGTGGATCAAACCAATTACAGAGGTATGATTGGGAGCTTACTTTATCTTACTACTAGTCGACCAGACATCATGTTCAGTATGTGTATGTGTGCTAGATTTCAAGCTAATCCTAAAGAATCACACTTACTAGCTGTTAAAAGGATTTTTAAGTATCTTAAGTATACTGTAAATTTAGGTTTGTTTTATCCAAAAGGACAATCATTTAACCTAACTAGCTATTCAGATGCTGACTTTGCTGGATGTAAGTTAGATAGGAAGAGCACATCTGGAACATGTCATTTGCTTGGAAAATCCCTAGTATCATGGTGTAGTAAGAAATAGAACTAAGTTGCATTGTCTACTGCCGAGGTAGAATACATAGATGCTGGTAGTTGCTGTGCACAAATTCTGTGGATGAACCACACTTTATTGGATTATGGATTTGATCTTAAAGATGTTTCAATTAACTGTGACAATACTAGTGAAATAAATATATCTAAGAACCCTGTGTCTCACTCTAGAACTAAGCACATTGATGTCAGACATCACTTTCTAAGAGATCATTATCAAAAAGGTGATATTTCTTTAAAATTTATTAGTTCTGAACATCAATTAGCTGATATCTTCACAAAGCCTTTATGATCTGAAAGAATGAAATTTATTAAAAAAGAGTTGTGTATGATTGATCTGTGAAACCGATCTATGAAACTGATCTGTGAAACTGATCTGTGAAACTGATCTGTGAAACTGATCTGTGAAACCGATCTGTGAAACTGATCTGTGAAACCGATCTGTGAAACAGATCTGTGAAACCGATCTGTGAAACTGATCTGTGAAACTGATCTGTGAAACCGATCTGTGAAACCGATCCGTGAAACCGATCTGTGAAACTGATTTGTGAAACTGATCTGTGAAACTGATCTGTGAAACCGATCTGTGAAACTGATCTGTGAAACTGATCTGTGAAACTGATCTGTGAAACCGATCTGTGAAACCGATCTGTGAAACCGATCTGTGAAATCGATCTGTGAAACTGATCTGTGAAACCGATCTGTGAAACTGATCTGTGAAACCGATCTGTGAAACTGATCTGTGAAACCGATCTGTGAAACTGATCTGTGAAACCGATCTGTGAAACTGATCTGTGAAACCGATCTGTGAAACTGATCTGTGAAACTCATCTGTGAAACTGATCTGTGAAACTCATCTGTGAAACCGATCTGTGAAACTGATCTGTGCAACCAATCTGTCATACCGATCTTTTTTTCTATTTTTTTATATATATGGTAATTAATTAGTAAATGTCTTTTATACTTTTTATGGGAACCCTAAATGATAAAATAAATGATACGCGGCTATTTATCTTCCCTAAACCTTTGACCTTTCATTTCCCGCCGAACCTTTCAACCTCTCTTCCCCTCTACTTCGAACCTTCGAACTCCTGCCTTCCCAAAATCCTCGAATGGCTAAGCAAAAGAGACCGAGCAAAGGACCGGATATCCCTGTACCTTCAAAGTGTGCTCGAGGCGTGTCGAGTAGTACCTCTCAATGATCAGTAAATCCGAACTTGGAAACTCGGATTGTTGCTGTAGAAAGAGAAGTCATCTCTGCATGGCTTTTGTCAAGTAAGTCACTGTTGCTGCAAGTTCTTGAATCACAAGGATGGATAGACTGGTTTTTTGACAACTCTCTAATATACTACGCGAAGCTGGTACATGATTTCTATATGAATCTGGAAGTCACTTTAGATGGTGTGGAGGCTGCCAGGATGTCGTCTGTGGTAAAAGGAAAGAAAATATCCTTCTCATCTAAGCAGTGGGCTAAGTGCTTGAATATACCTCATGAAGGTCGGTATGAGGATTATGCTGGGAATATTCCTCCAACATCTGATTACTTCTCTTATGAATTAGCTCTAGAGCTTCTGACTGGAAACAGAGAGTCACGGAGAATCAGAGCTTCAGAATTAGATGCTGAATGCAGACTTCTTTTCAAGTTTATTCAGCACCAACTTTGCCATAGGATAGGAGATTTTGCTGCTGTAAAGTACCAGTATGTTTTCCTGTTGTTTCTTTTGAAAACACATGATAAGATCAATTTGTGTAGATATGTGATGGTGCACATAGCTGGAATGGTAAAACCATCCAAGAAAGCCACTGCCTTATTTTATTCAAAGATGATATCTACCATGCTCAAGAATCTAGAATGTGTTGATGAAGATGATGAAGTTGATGAAACAGATCATACCTTCTGTCTCAACAAAGAGATCTGCAAAAGGATGAAAATCAATTGGAATCCATGGAAGAATTGCTAGGTTGCAGATGAAGATAAATTGTATGAAGCCTACAATCCCATAGATCATGGCAAGAGGCCAAAGGATTTGAGAGACCCTGGCTTGAAACCAGATGAGGAACCAGTTTATTCTGATGATGATGAGCAAGAAGAAGGGAAGGATGAGGCCACCAAAGCCCAAGAGTAAGAAGAAGCTGCGACTGAGGAAGGAAGTATATCATCTCCTGATGATAAGAGTGATCCTGACACTGCTAGTCCCAAAAGAAGAATAGAATTTGGACCTACTAGTCCACCCTTAGCCCTACCAGAATCAGAACCTATTCTTGGTGGTGAAGAAGATTCTGATACTGAAGAATATCACAGTGAAGCTTCTAAGAAGAGTGATGATGGACATGCTGATGATGCTGAGGCTGTTGTTGATGGTGATAACATACTAGTGGATGGTCTTTCTGAAGATCAAATAGAATCACCTCAGTCAGTACAAGAAATACATATCAGTGGTAAGGTTGATTCACCAAAAATCAGTGGAACAGCAAGCTATGAGAAACCAAAATACACCCTGTGTGCTGTTGTTTGGGATGACTACCCTGGTTATGCTGTGTTGGGCTTAGAATATTCTGAAGAGGAAGAACCAATGCCAGAATCTACTGCAGCTGTGAAGAGGAACCTCCCACGAGAAGCAAGGTATGTTCCTGCTGTTGATCCTACAAATGTTAATTTACCTAGTTCTAGAATCTCTCAAGCTGATCTTGATAAGTTTAAGATTGAATTTCTAACCGCTGTGAGAGCCACAGTTAGAGAAGAAATTTCTAATGCTCTTACACAAGTGTCTCTACAAGTTTCTGAAAATTCATTGGAAGCCTTCTCACAAAGAGTATCTAATGCTGTGAAGCCAGACCTGGCCAATACTGGTGAACTTATTGGCAGGCACATAGCCTTTTTGAATCATACTATGAAGGATCTTCACACCGGCTTGGTATCTCTATCAAGCGAATTCCGATCAACCATCTCTGGTATGATGGAAGTTTTGAGAAATTTGATTGAACATCTCAACAAGTCTGACCTGAGGAAGTTGAAAGCTGAGTTAACTCACATTGTTGGCCAAGCCAGTACGGTCAAGGTAACCAAGATCACTACCCGTGAGCTAGAAGCTCTAAGAGAAGTTGTGCATGATGAGTTAGCTGCTGTTAGACAAATTCTTGATTTAGAATCTTTGAGGAAGATGAAAGAGCTCTGTGATAACAGTCATAAGATGGCATTGGTATATTCAGCAGATGCTAAGAAAGCTCTGCAAGAGATCAAAGAGAAAGTTGATAATTACTTTTCCAAGATTTATACAAAACATGAGATGGCTGAAAACTTCAAGGTGTTGGCAGAGAATCTGAAATTACCTCCAGTCACTCAGGACTTCAAAACTCAAGTTCACCAGTTGCAAGATTTTACCCCTTCCTTGGCACAGTTCATGGAGAATAAAGATGATTTTGAAAAAGCTATGAAGTACGGAGCAGAAGTCATTCAGGACTTCATTCATATTTTAAAGCCCTATTTGAATGCACAGGACACTGCCATAGTAGTTCCTACTTATGAACCTCTCAGTGACTCTAATGTAGCTCCAAATCAGCTATCTGTTGCTCAAGCTCTATCTCAGTTAAGACCAGTCCCTCAGCAAGCTTCTCAACCAGCTCATGTTTCTCAACAACAACTCTCTGTGGCACCTGCTCCTACACCTGCCCGAGTTGTCCTACCACCACTTCAGATTCGCCAAGTACAGCCTGCCTCCAAGCCTTCAAACTTACCCACTATTGATCCCAAAGAAAAAGGCAAAGCCCCTTTGTATCCCGACAAATAGTTGTGTATTGTTTTTGATAGGGTGAACAATGTGATGCTTGTAATATTCTGTACTTTATAAAATATTTTTCTCTCTATACTCTATGCTGACTACTTTTACTTTCACTTTCACTTTCACTTATATGTTTTCCCTCCTTTTTGATTATCCCAAAGGGGGGGAAGAAAAAGAGAGAGATATATGGGAGAAGAAAGATGTATGGGAGAGATATATGGGGGAGAAAAGATGTATATATCTCAGGGGGAGAAATCTGTATAATATATATGGGAAATTTAAATTAAGGGGGAGATGTATATATCTCTTTATATTTATTCTCTTTATGGTTTAATTCTCATTATGTTTTTATTAATGATATATCATATTATTTAAATTTTATGATAAAGATTTGTGATTATCAAAAAGGGGGAGATTGTTGAGCCCTCTGGAAGATTGTTGATTTCATGTCTATGATTGATGTTTTAATAATCACAAATCATCACATACCATTAATGCTTAATCTGGTTTGATTTCTCATAAACTTAATTACAATCTGTGAATGAATCTGTTATCATGTTTTTGTCTATGCTTATTTACTTACAAAGTATTTTGGAAGTCTTCTGGATTCAACAGACATCGGAAGCACCGATTCAATATCAACAGACATCGGAAGCACCGATCCAATATCAACAGATATGGGAAGCACCGATCCAATATCAACAGACATCGGAATCACCGATCCAATATCAACAGACATCGGAAGCACCGATCCAATATCAACAGACATCGGAAGCACCGATCCAATATCAACAGACATCGGAAGCACCGATCCAATATCAACAGACATCGGAAGGACCGATCCAATATCAACAGACATCGGAAGCACCGATCCAATATCAACAGACATCGGAAGCACCGATCAGATGACAAACCGATGCTGATCAAAATGATTCACCGATAAAATGACTCACTGATGTTGATCAAACTAACTCACCGATCAGATGACAGACCGATGCTAATCAAAATGACTCACCGATCAAATGACTCACTGATGCTGATCAAACTGACTCACCGATCAGATGACAGACCGTTGCTGATCAAAATGACTCACCAATGCAAATGACTCACCGATGCTGATCTATCTGATTCACCGATCATTACTCACTAATGCTGATGACCTACCGATCACTTGATTCTTCAATAATCATAAACAACTGTTTGAATTTCTTTATCTTTATCTTTATTTAATCTAACCAACGGTCATATTAGGTATATTTTAATGCTCTGTCAATTAATTAATAAAGGTCGTCGGATGTCAGGAAACCGTACCTCGTACCTGCGGAAAGGAAACTTTTTCTGTCTTCCGAAGCACGTGACATAAATACAAGAAGACTCTGCTGAATAAAAGAGTTGACAGAAGAACATAAGAAGAATATAGAGGAAAGAAAGAAGAGGAAGAACCAAGCAAAACAGAACCTCATACACAATCAAGCCTACTCAAGAAGAGTTATGTGCATACAAAAGAACATTGAAGAACTTCATCGACTACATCTCACTGCCTTTGAACCTGAAGCATACGACACTCTTCTTCCCAAACAAAAACGAGAAGAGGAATCAGAATAAATTCTGACCAAATACCAAAGAGTCCAGAGCTACACTGAAATCACCAGAGCCATTTCTAAACTCTACATCTCTGCTCTGTGATACATTTGTTTTACATTTTGAGCAGTGTGTGTTATCTGCTGTATTAAACACACACACTAACTCCTGTACTTTCACTGGAGGATCCGTAAATCCTCAGCAAACCTTTTTACACTTCATTTCCCACTGTGGATTGTGGTAGAGGTCGTATGAGACCTGGAAAACTCTAAGTTGGTGTTTGTTTTCCCACGCAGAACTGTGGTAGAGGTCTTGTGACCTGGACAGTGTGTTCACTGTTGTTAACCCTGATCCAGGGTGTGGATCATTTTTATATAAACTTTTGAGAGGACTAAGTCTCGGCTTGAGACTGAACCTCTTGGTTAATTCTCTGTGTTTGTAGTTACATACTATATCCATATTACACATATTTATTTCATATTCCGCTGCTATTACTTTGAAATATAATTTATTTTCAAAGCTACTTTGATAGTTAAACTCGCAAGTGTTTATATTTATTATAAACCAGTAAGTTAGTTTCAAAAGTTAATTTAATCATAAGATTAAGTTAACTGAGAACTAATCAATCTTTGAGAAACTAATTGAACCTTTATAATCTGTATAAATTCACTACAGTTTAATCTGTTTTTGAAATAGGGGGATTTTAATAAACATTGTTTTTAACAGAAAATTTTAATTGGAACTCAATTCACCCCCCTCTTGAGTATCCACTCCGACCAACAGTATATAAATAATATTCAAGTGGAAGTATGATATACCTATATTTTGGAATAAGTAAATAAATGATTTAAAACTAGTTTTTTTTAGAATAAATTATAATTACAATTAAATATTAAATTAATCATATTTAGAAAATTAGTTTTGAAAATTTTATTTAATTTTTGTATTATACATGTTAAAAAATGGTTAGGGTTAATTTTTGGGATTTTTCTAAAATACTTAATTTTATGATGAATAGTAAAATATGATAACTCGCAATAAATGCTAAAACCTGAATTTTTGCATCATTATTGAGTTATGGATGGTGTAAATGGCCATTGGTTTGAACTCAATTTCATTTATTACTATTCTTGTTCATGGAATCATCACTATTTCTTGTCTTATGAAAAAATAATAAACTAATGATTATAATATTATGAAAACCCTCCTCCCCTCCTCTATAAAAACAACCCACACTCTCCTCTTCTTATCACTCCTCTCAAGCCTTGTGACTTACTTTTATTCTGCCCCAATCTCTCCCCAACATCCTTCCCCACGTCTATCATCCTTTGGTATCCTCAAAAGACCAAAACCTCTCCCCTTAGGAGGTTCTCAAAGGAGATAAAATCAAGAGGTAAATTCCTCTTTCAAATTCTTTTTCTTTCCTTTCAAGTTCCTTTATTTTATTTTTTATTTCCTCACATTATTTCACCCAAATGGTATGATAACTCTAGTAACATATATGTTCTGGAATTTTGTTATGATAATGGGATAATTCGTTATCATCTCTCCTTTCCCCTTCTCTTATATAAAAGAAATGAAAACACTGTCCGAGATGTGTTAATTTATCACATTTAAGGATGATGGTTTATCAAATTTTATTAACATATTCTATTCTATTCATGGAAAAATTTTCATGGTTTAACTAGAATATTAAATATGTATTTTATCTCATGTGTTTTTCTATAATCCTATTTCACACTTGATGTAAAATAATAATGCAAAACAAGTTAATTGTCAAATTAATTCAAGCATTTATCATTAATGTTTTATATAATGATTCAACTTCACTCCAATTAATAACATTAAATTTACAACCATAAAACCTTCTGGATGCTCAATAATAAAATATAACTTCAATTATGGACAACCAATTTCATCTTACATGTTTATCCGTTCATGAAAATAAGTAAACCGATCATAAAAAACCAAGAAAACAAACGGACCCGAACAGTGAAATTGAACCCCTTAACTCATCAAAAAGGTCATGAATGAACTTAAAAAGGATATACTAAATATATTATATATATAATAGGTTATTTAATTATTAATTAATTAACCAAATTTTATTATTTAGGTCATTAATATCAAGTGGAGAACACCATCAGACTTAAGGTAAGGGATCCTCTCTATTTCACTTTTATTCAAGATTGTCCTCTATTTTATGACCTTTAATGTGTAATTATTAGTGATGGGGTATGATTAAGAACATCCCCCATACTATAATAATGATTTATAAGTTATGAGAAACACCCTTATATTTCACTAATCCCTCTTTAGTACACTCGATACCATGCCGATATTCCGTAAGGGATTCAACCCGAACCTCCTTTATTCCTTCAGGTTTCTTTATCTTTATTTTTACCTAAATGAGGTTATCTATTATTTTTATTTTTAACTTATAAATTCTATTTGAATGTTCCAAACTCATGTATCAAGTTCCATTCATCATCATCTTTCAGTGATATACATGTTTTTAAGTGATTCCCTCCCCAATACTTCCCGATAAGCAAACTTGTTTTGAGGGAACTTCTAGAATTCTTAACTGATTTCAAGTGAACTCTATATTCTATTTTAATCCACCATTGTCTTTATAAAATAAGTCTTTTTACTATGAAAACATTCCTGGTTCACTTCTGGTTTTGTATAAAGGATCGTTCCCTTTTCTATTTTAAAGGCTCTATAGTATTTTCCTTAAATCCGCTCAAAACTGTTTTTATGCAAAAACTTCTTGAATACGTTTCTTACATGTGGTCACTTCTACTTGACATAAATTACCATGATACATTACTATTTTCCATTATGAATTTCCATGTATATTTTATTTCCTTTATTTCTTGGACACTTTTATGATACGACCATATGTTATGCTTTATGTCATGATTATGGTACCCAATTCTTTCCATGGGTAACCCTTATGATTTTGTAAGATTGATTATGTATAATTATTTATGTAAAAAACACATTCATGAAATGTTAATATGGGTGTGACCACATAGCACTCCAATTCATTGGGTAAAGTTAAGTCTCATGAGATGTTAAATTTGATGGTCTTGGCGGTTAGCCTTGGCTTGTGCTACTATGTGAAACGATCTTGGCAGTTAGACTTAAATCGTTGTGAAATCATGTTTTAGGTTTCTTCCACATTTCTATGACTCCATGTTTATATGATTACATGTTTATATGTTAAGGTTCCATTTTTTATATGCCTTTTTATAACATCATGTCATGCCTTCTATTCCTTGTGCTAATGCTTTGTTGTTATGGTTATTACCTTACTGGGATATTTTTCTCATCTCTTTGTTCATGTGTTCCCCAGGGTACCCTATGTAGATGTTTGAGCACAATGGATGTTAGGAAATCAAATTTAAGATTAAATAAAGATGTGTTTTTTAGTCCCATGCTTTTAATTTTATGTACCTAGTCTTCAAAGACACTATACTTCACGATCCTTGGCCTGTACTTTGATGTATAATTATTCTTAAAATCATGTAATGTTATGTAAAAAGTATAGGGTCACTGTAGTTGGTATCATGGGATGGTCTAGTTATTTTTTGAGATTAGGAATAAGGAACTTTAGTAAGAACCTTATGTATGAGACTAAGTATAAGAAAACACCTCTAAATTTTGGTAAGTATAGAGTATGTGGTTTATCAAGAAAATACATCCCTGTCTGGATACAAACAGGTATAGGTGGCTCTGAAACAAATGTATCTAGGGGTAAAACCTAAAAACCCCACTTTTAGCTAGAATTGAATGGAAATTGGTGCACAACAATGAGCCTTACTTCACTCTTGGTTTGACACTCCTGGGGGATATATTTTGGTAAATTAATGAGCTTTGTACAAACCATTATTAAGGGGAAAAAACCCATAAGAATATAAGTTAATAAATAGATCAAGTATAAACTTGATTTAAACCTTAGGAATCATAAGTTAGGATATAATTATCCTTTACAAGTTTATCCTTTTATGTTCAAAGTTTACTTTTTATGCTCAATATCTGAGTATTCAAGCCCTCTAATTGTACATTCTTTTTCTTAGTTAATGGTGAGAAATAAAATAACATGTTCCAACAACCAACGTGATAGGAAATGTGAAGATTTCTCTAATGATATGTCTGATATGATGAGAATGGGTGCTCAAAACTTCATGAAAGTACTTGTTCAACTGGATCAAGTTATGAATAAAAACTTGAATCATGTGGAACGCCCTCCTCCTCCAAGGAAAGAGAATGTTTCCATAGAATCCTTCATGCGGAAAAGGCCTCCCATGTTTAGTGGATCTTCTGATCCCCTCATCGCAGAATAGTGGATTAAATCCTTTGAAAAGATATTCTCTATCCTACAGTACTCAGAAGAAGAGAAATTTGTACTGGCAGTCTATCATTTTGATGGGGAAGCTGATTAGTAGTAGAAACTGATCAAGAATATGAAGCACCGAGAAAAAATTGATTCCATGTATTGGGAGGAATTAAAGAGGATGTTTTTCAATAAATATATTCCTCAAACCCTCCATCTCAAGATGGAAAGGGAGTTCCTCAGTCTCAAGCAGAAGAAAGATGAGTCCATCAGGGCTTATGAAGCAAACTTTACAAGGATTTCAAGGTAAGGCTCTCACTTTTTCATGAACACTGAAAGCAAGGTGGATATCTTATTTAGTAGACTAAGGCTATGTCTACAAAGAGCAATGGAGATTTGAGACTTTGATAGTTATAAGGAGATTTTATGTTGTGCCCTCAAGGATGAAATTGATATTGGAGACTCTCAATGGTCTTGTGGGCCCAGTGAAAAGAAGTGGAAAATTGAGAACAACATGGTTGGTTCAATAAACAAATCCCATGATGGAAATAAGCCTGACTACCCCACTTATAAAATTTGTGGGAAGATTCATCTGAGGAGATATCTAAAGGGAACCAAGAATTGCTTCAAATGTGGAAAGTTGGGACATATGGCTAAAAACTACTGAAGGGATATGAAAAATCCCACTAATGTGGAAGATTAAAGGAAGGTTCAGATAAATTATCATCCATTTGTGGTGTTACAACTACAAGGAGCATGAGCATTATGAAAAAAAATTTCCTAAGCCAAGGGTTATCAGAGGCAATCAAAAACAACCTCCAAGGAAACAAGGAAGGGCTTATACTATCACTATTACTGAGGTGGATCCGAACAATGATTTATTAACATGTGTGCTAGTTATTCATTCAATAATAATGAACATACTATTTGATTCTGATTCTACACATTCTTTCATATCTTGCAATTTTAGCAAAACTATTCAAACTCCACCTAAAATTTGGAGGATAAGTTATCTGTGAGAATAGAAAATGGGGAAATTATTGCATCCATGGTTTTTAACTCCTCCCCGGTTAACATTTTTGGACTGAACCTCCCAGTAAATCTTGTCATAATTCCTTTAGAGGAGTTCGATGCTATCTTGGACATGGATTTTCTATCTTTATACAAAGACAACATCAACTGCCAGGAAAGGGAGATCAATCTTCACATCCCGAAGCATCATATAATTCTTTAAAAGTGTAAGGAGGAAGATAAATCTATTTTTTAATCATTTTCTCAAGTATGGATATTAATTCCTTATAAGAAAGAATTTCTAGCTCAAATAATTGATACAAAGGAGAGAATCTTGCTCAAAGATATGACCATTGTGAGGGATTATACTGATGTATTCCCTGAAGATTTTCCTAGACTCCCTCATAATCAAGAGGTTGATTTCTCAATTGAACTTATTAATAGATCTCTAACTATATAAAATATACCTTATGGAATGACCACTATATATTTGAAAGAGCTTAAGAAGAAGTTTCAAGATAATCTAGATAAGGGTTTTATACGATCGAGTACTTCACCATGGGGAGTGTAAGTCCTCTTCATCAAGAATAAGGATGGTTCTATGTGCCTCTACATTGATTATCTTAATATCAATAAAATCACGATAAATAATAAGTATCCCTTGCCTTAGATAGATGACTTGTTTGATCATGTTCATGGGGACAGTTATTTATCAAAGGTGGACCTTCGATCGGGATATCACCAATTAAAGGTGAGGAAGGAAGATATTACCAAGACTGCCTTTTGAATGAGGTATAGAAACTATGATTATACAGTGATGCCCTTTGGACTCACTAATTCTCCAGAAATTTTCAGGGATTTAATGAATAGAGTCTTTAGAGATTACCACGACAAATTTTTGTTAGTCTTTATGATGATATTATGATACACTCCAATAGTAGGGAGGAACATGGGGAACATTTGAATACTGTGATAAATAATTTGAAGAGAGATAATCTGTATGAAAATTACAACAAATGTGAGTTTTGGATGGAGGAAGTATCATTCTTGTGGCATGTTATCACTAGAAAAGGGATATCTATGGACCCATCCAAGATAATGGTGATTGATGAGTGGCCCAATCCAACATATGTAATATAGATCCATAGATTTCTGGGTCTATCTAGATATTATCAATGATTTTTGAAGATTTTTCATGATTTTTAAACCCAATGACCAAGATGAAATGGAAAGGATTAAAGTTTTTCTAGACTCAAGAATGTGAAGACTATTTTAAGGAGTTGAAAAAGAGGCTTATCACTGCGCCAATACTCACACTCCCAACAAGTGGAGAACTCTTTGTGGTGTATAGTGATGCTTCAAAGAAGGGATTAGGCTAGGTGCCGATGAAAAAGGATAAAGTGATAGCCTAATCCTCAAGGAATCTGAAAATCCATGAGAAAAACTATCATATGCATGATATGGAGTCAGCAGATCTAATCTTTGCGTTAAAAATATGGTGACATTATCTATATGGGGAGAAGTGTGAGATATATACTGATCACAAGAGTCTAAAATATATATTCACAAAAAAATAGAATAATATGTGCCAGTTAATATGGATAAAACTCATCAAGGATTATGATTTCTCAATCCACTACCATCCTGGTAAGGTAAATAAGGTGTCAGATGCTCTAAGTAGAAAGGATCATGCATCCCTATCAATGATGATAATTGAAAAGGATCCGATATTCTTAGATTTTTAGAGGATGGATATGGGAATCATAAAGGGAGTAACCTCATAAATCCTTTCTCAAATGATTTTTCAACCATACCTCATGGAGAAAATAAAGTATGCTCAAAAAAAGATGTAGAAATTTAGAAAAGGGTAGAAGCTATCAGAAATGGGAAATTCTCTGATTTCAAAATTGAAAAGGAAAAAGTTGTAATATTTGGGTCATGATTATGTGTACCATCAGATCTAGAGATAAAGGAGGAGATTTTGAATGATTCACATAGCTCAACCTTCTCTGTTCACCCAGGGAGCACAAAGATATATCGAGATCTTCGAGAGAACTTTTGGTGGGACAATATGAAGAAATAGATTGTTGAGTATACATCAAAGTGCCTAGTTTGTCAATACGTATAGGCAGGTAGACAGAACTATAAGGGGATAATGCAACCGCTACCCATACCAACATAGAAGTGGGATAACATTAACATGGAAATTTTCACTGGACTTCCAAAGACATCCATAGGAAACAATGCTATATGGGTTGTGTGGATCATTCTATGAATACAAATCACTTTATCGCAATTTTAGAGGACTTATCATTAGATCAAATTTCATGGATTTTCATCAAAAAGTAGTAAGGATTCATGGAGTACCACTCTCTATTGTATATGATCATAATATGAGATTCACCTCGAAGTTTTGGAAAAGTCTCCAACATGCTCAAAGCACTGAACTGAACTTTAGTACGACCTATCATCCTCAAACTGATGGCTAATCTGAGGGAACTATTCAGAAATTGGAAGATATGTTGAGATAATGTTCTATGGAATTCAAAGGAGTATGATACCAACATCTTCCACTAGTTAAATTATCCTACAAAAACATTTTCCACTCGAGCATATGAATGGCACCATATGAAGACCTTTATGGGAAAAGGTGCAGGACACTGGAGTGTTGGGATGAAGTCGGTGAGCGTAAGTTTCTAGGACCTGAAATGGTCAAAGAAATGTTGGGTATGGTGAAACCCATTGAACAAAACATCAATGTAGCCCAATTTAGACAAAAGAGTTATGTATAAAATCATTGAGGAGACCTTGAGTTCAAAGTTGGAGACATGGTATTTCTACGCATATCTTCGTGGAAGAAGTTCATGAGGTTTGGGAAGAAAGGAAAGTTAAGTCTCAGGTACATTGTCCCCTTAGATTTTCTTGATCATATCAGGGATGTGGCCTAATGACTAACACTTACACCTACCATGTCTAAAGTACACAATGTATTTTATATATCCCTATTAAGGAAGTACATACCAGATCCTTCACATGTACTCTTTTCAGAGGTGGTATAGTTGGAGGATGATCTTTCTTATGAGGAGCATCCAATGAAGATCTTGTATCGTAGAGATAAAGTTATAAATAACAAGACTACTCACTTGTAGAAAGTACTGTGGCAGAACCATAAGTACAAAGAGGCAACATAGGAACTAGAGGAGGCAATGAAGGAAAAGTATCAACACCTGTTTATGGCCTAGAATGAAAAACAAAATTTTTAGGGTGAAATTTCTTAAGGGGGGAAGAATGTAATGACCTAATGTGTTTTAATGAAAATTTAATTCTTATGAATATTTCATATAGTGAAATGAAATCATAACAAAATGAACTAGTAAGTACTATGTTACCTTTAAACATAATTTTGACACTTCTATTTTTGGAATTTCAAAAATATGACATTCACAATTGCGATCAGTAAGATGTTTGGAGTTCGATAAGACAAAATTAATTTTTACTGAATAGTAACACACCCTTATGAATAATAACGTTACTATTATGAATAGTGATATATCCTAATGAATATTTACCTTACTTATGATAGTATATAAATAAGATTCAAGTGGAAGTATGGTATTCCAATATTTTGGAATAAGTAAATAAATGTTTAAAAACTGGTTTTTAGAATAAATTATGATTTTAATTAAATATTAAATTAATCATATTTAGAAAATTATTTTTAAAAAATGGATTTCATTTTTGGATTATATACATCGATAATTTTTTAGGGTGAATTTTTGAGATTTTTCTAAAATACTTGAATTTTTTATGAATAGTAAAATACGATAATTCACAATAAATGCTAAAACCTGAATTTCTACATCATGTTTGAGTCATGGATGATGTAAATGGTCATTGTTTAGAAGTCACATTCATTTATTACTATTATTTTTCATGGAATCATCATTATTTCTTGTCTTATAGAAAAATAATAAACAAATGATTATAATGTTATGAAAACCCTCCTCCCCTCCACTATAAAAACCACCCACACTCCCCTATTCTCTTCACTCCTCTCAAGACTTATGACTTAATTAAATTATGCCCAAATATATCCCCAAAATCCTTCCCCATGTACATAATCCTTTGGTCTTCTCAAAAGACCAAAACCTATCCCCTTAAGAGGTTCTAAAAGGAGATAAACTCAAGAGGTAAATTCCTCTTTCCAATTCTTTTACTTTCCTTTCAAGTTATTGTCTTTTATTTTTTATTTAATAGCATCCATTCACCCAAATGGTATTATAACTCTAGTATAATATATGTAATTTAATTTTTTTATGCTAATAGGATATTTCATTATCATCTCTTCTTTCCCCTTCTCTTATACAAAATAAATGAAAACATCGTCTGAGATGTGTTAATTTATCACATTTAAGGACAACGGTTTATCAATTTCTATTACCATATTCTATTCTAGTCATGAAAATATTTTTATGGTTGAACCATACTATTAAATATTTATTTTATCTTATGTGTTTTCCTGAAATCCTCTTGCATACTTTATGTAAAATAATAAAGAAAAACAAGTTAATCTCCAAATTAATTCAAGTGTTTATCATTAATGTTTTATATAGTGATTCAACTTTACTATAAGCGACCAAATTAAATTTACAAACATTTAAACATCTATATTTTTAATAATAAAATATAACTCCAATTCTGGACAACCACTTTCATCTTACATGTTTAGATGTTCATGAAAATAAGTAAACTGATCATAAAAACCAAGAAAACAAACGGACCCGAACAATGAAATTGAACCCATTAACTCATCAAAAAGGTCATGAATGAACTTAAAAAGGTTATACTAAATATTTTACATGTAGAATAGGTTATTTAATTATTAATTAATTAACCTAATTTTATTATTCAGTCCATTGATATTAAGTGGAGAACACCATCGAACTTAAGGTAAGGGATCCTCTCTATTTCACTTTTATTCAAGATTGTCCTCTATGTTATTCCCTTTTATGTGTAATTACTAGTGATGGGATATGATTATGTACCTCAAAAATAATTTCCTAAGGATTTATAAGTGATTAGAAACCCCCTTTTCTCTCACTAATCCTTCTTAAGTACACCTGATACCAAGCAGATATTCCATAAGGGATTCAACCCGAACCTCCTTTATTCCTTTAGGTTTCTTTATCTTTATTTTTAACTAAATGGGGTTATCTATTATACTTATATTCATGTTATAAATGCTATGTGAATGTTTCAAAATCATGTATCAAGTTACATTCATAATTCTCTTTCAGGGATATACATGTTTTAAGTGATTCCCTCTTCAATACTTCCCTATAAGCAAACCTGTTTTGAGGGAACTTTCCGAATTCTTACCCGATTTCAAGTGAAATATATCTTCTGTTTTAATCCACCATTATATTTATAAAATAAGTCTTTTTATTGTGAAAAACTTCCTGGTTAAATTTTGGTTTTTTATAAATGATCATTCCCTTTTCTATTTTAAAGGCCTTATAGTATTTTTTTTAAAACCACTCAAAATTGTTTTTATGCTAAAACTTCTTGAATAATTTTCTAACATGTGGTCAATTATACTTGACATAACTTACCATGATATATTAATATTTTATTTTATGTATTTCCATGTATATTTTAGTTCATTTCTTTCATGGACACTTTTATAATATGACTATTTGTTATGTTTTATGACATGATTGTGGTACCCAATTCTTTCCATGGGTAACCCTTATGATTATGTAAATTTTATTATGTATGATTATTTATATGAAAAAAATATTTACAAAAAGTTTATATGGGTGTTCCTAGATAGCACTCCAATGTATTGGGTAAATTTTAGTCGCATGAGATGTTGTGTGCGACGGTCTTGGCGGTTAGCCTTGGCTTGTGATACTATGTGAAATGATCTTGGCGGTTAGCCTTGACTCATACTAAAGTCACGTTTTATATTGCTTCCACATTTCTATGAATCCATGATTATTCGATTCCATGTTTATATGTTAAGTTTCCACATGTTACATGCCTTTTTATATCATCATTTTGTGAATTCTATTCCTTGTGCTAATGCTTTGTTCTTATGGTTATTTCCTTACAAGGATATTTAGCCCATCCCTTTGTTCATGTGTTCCCTAGGGTACCCTATGCAGATGTTTGAGCACAATATAAGTTAGGAGATCAATTTTAATATTAAATAAACAATTATTTTTTTAGTCCCATGTTTTTAGTTTTATGTACCTATCTTCAAATACACTAGAATTCACGATCCTCAGTTTGTACTCTGATGTATAATTATGATTAAAATCATGTAATGTTATGGGAAAAGGATAGGGTCACTATAGATCCTAAGGAAGAAAATGATTATACTGGGAAAATAATACTGAGATTTTCGAATTGATATTTTTGTACTGATATTTTTGTACTGATATTTTTGTACTGATATTTTCATAGTGGTAAAATTGTACTGAGATTTTCATATGGGGAAAATTTTACTGATATATCCATACTCAAATTTTCATAGTGAGGAAATCATATGAAGTATTCATACTAAATAATTCATACTGAAGAATTTGTATCGAAGAATTGGTACTGAAGAATTCATACAGATGAAATCATACTGAAGAATTTGTATGGATGAAATCGTACTGAAGAATTCATACTTAAGAAATAGTGATGAAGAAATCATATTGAAGAAATCATACTATAGAAATTGCACTGAATAAATCATACTAGGATTTCTTAAGGAAAAAATCTTAATGGGATTTTTGGGATTTCTTAAGGAAAAATTTGTACTGGGTTTTATTAATGAAAAAATAATACCGGGATTTCTTAATGAAAAATCATACTCAGAAATCATAATTGAAAATCAAGGATATTTGAAGATTTGAAAAAGAATTGAATTAGTTAAAGTGAGATCTGAAAATCAAGGAGATTTAAAGATTCAAAAAGGAATTGAACGAGTCAAAGATAGATATGATATTTGAGGTGAATTGATGATTTGGGAAATTTTGTTAAGTGAGATGGGATTTCAGAACCCTACCGAAACTATTTTTTGGGTCCCTATAAAAGGAGAGTTGAGTTCATTTGTAAATGTGACTCCAAACTGTTCAAGTGCTCGAGCTCAAGAATTTGTGGAATAGTTATTTGGTACCCAAAAAAATTTTTTGTTTCCGGTTGAAGTAAGTAATATTCATCAAAGGAAGTTCATCATACCAAGTTCCATCAAATGTAGAGTTGTGAGTTGCCGATTGAGTTCTTACACAATTAAATTAGAAAGTTCAAAAGGAGAATCAGACTGAAATGGTCATCGGAATGAAATCCATAATATCTAGGTTCATTATACCAAGTTACATCAGATGAAAAATTGCGAGATTTCTATTGAGTTTCTACTCAATTATAGAAGGAAGTGAAAAATAATAATCAAACTGGACTGACCATCAGACCTAGGATCCGAACTGGGAAGATCAGACTGATCGATGCTGAGGAAGTTTTTTGGACTGAGGTACTGGAATACTATTCAATACCAACATATTCCTTAAGAGAATTGTTTAATTTGTTGAATAAGGTACATAGGTAGAGTTTGATTTAGATTACTTTTTGAGGAAGTGAAGGCTTTCTGATGTGAATCAGAAAAGAAGAAGAAAAATAAACTCGTAACTGTGGATGCTTACCAGTTACTGAAAAGACTTGTTTTGGGAAGTGAATAACAGAAAGGATATTTAGGGGGTATAACCAAATACATTAGAAAATTTTCTATTGGTATCTTAGAATTTTTCTTTTCTTATTCCTTTGTATTCCGGAAAAAAGATAATAAAAGAATCCATGTTGGTGGGACTATCCAACATGGCAAAGAGTGGGTCTTTGTACCAAACCTTATAAATATCATGTTCTACCTTCTCTTTATATATTTTTTCATATGAAAGGTGAGGCTATGAGTTATATTTGAGTGAATCATAACACTAAAAAGTTTCATAGGTTATGAAAATTTTTTATTGAGTTAAGAAACTTTATTATAAAAGAAAAAGGAACCCCTGATTCACACACAGTGGTCTCGATCCTATTTGGGAATAACAGTATATATATATGTAGATTTAAAAATGCATATATATATATATATATATGTAGATTTAAAAATGTATATATATATATATATGGATGTTCATATAGGATATCAAGAAAAAAACAAAGTTATAAAATTCAGGACACAAAACATAAAATAAAAATCTCTATGTAATACCACTAAAGCTTCAAAATAGAAAAAAACCAAAAAAAAACGAACCTCAACTTCAAGAAATAATTACATGAAATCCGTTTAAATTTATTAAGTGAAAACCATGGGTGACATTTTAAAAAACAACTTGTGTGCATTATTTACAAGAAAATAAGTTCAAAACATTTGAACTTAATATGCTACAAGGATGAAATTGATGTGAGGAATTCTTAATACGGAATAAGGAAACAAGAAAATAACTTATAGGGTCAATAAAAATCTAAAATCATAAAAACCCCCAATTAGAAATTCATTATTGAAGGAAAATCAGATATAGATAATTAATAACAAGAGATAATGAAAAAAACCAAAATATATATCACCACACAAGAAATCAATGAGTGGGGAGGAGGAATATACCTTGAATTAAAGCTTTTAATTGTCCAATAAAAATTAGAGATATTATCAAACCTATAATTTGTTTGAGCTTTGGATTCGTTCTACCATTGAATCATTTGAGCCTTGGATTCGAGCCATAGAATTGTTCAAGCCGTGATTTGAGCTTGGATTTGATGAGGAGGAGCACCAAAAATAAGTGGATTCCATAGAAAGCTTCGGATATCATGACTGGTTCATGACTGGTTAGGGTTCTTTAAATAGATCGGGTCACTTTTATCAGTGATTCTAAAAAATTATTGATAAAGATCCCTTTTATCATTGCTAAATTAATAAGCGATGATAAAATATATCTTTATCAGTGATTTTTTATCATTGATAAAGATATAAATTTACCAGTACTAAAAAAACACTGATAAAGATACCTTTTATGAGCACTTATTACTTAAGTGCTAATAAAGGGTTTATAATTATAATTATAAATATATTTTTTGTAAATATATTTATATAATTATATATATATATATATATATTTAATAAATATATATAAATATAAGTACAGTAAAAATATTCATTATTTAAATATATTTATTATAATTATTTAAATATATTATTATTTATTTATAATTTTATAAATACTTTTATAAAAGAAAATATTTTTATATTTATACATTTATATGATTATATATATTTATATAATTATATATATATTTAATAAATATATATAAATATAAATATAGTAAATATATTAATTATTTAAATAAATTTATTATAATTTTATAATTATTTAAATATATATAAATGTATAAATATAGTAAATATAAATTTATAAATATATTTATTTATAAATATTTATTTACTAATATATTTTCAACACTATTAATGAATATTTAATCTTAAGTACATGCATGTTAAAAATCAATGAAATTGAATAATTAAAAATGAGTACACTTCAACAATATTGATAAAATGGATAAGTTTTATTAATTAAATATAAATTATTAAAATAATATAGATATATATTGAATACATATTGAAAATATTAAAACATAGTAAACACACACACACAAACATATATAATAGAAAATGATTAAAATCCCAAAAAATAAAAAATAAAAAATATTAAAAATGAATTAATACCTAACTGTAATAAAATTAAAAATAAATAAATAAAATTTACTGATTAAATACATGATATATTAAATTTATCATGTTATAATTAAATTCTAAAATGAATACTAAAATTTTAATAAATTACTTAAATATTAGACGTATGTGTTTCTATATAATATTTCAATATTTATGTAAATATTTGTGTGTGTGCGTTGTATATAAAAATGAATTAATTACATATGTATGTTAAATCAATATAACACATGTTTAATATATATGTTAAATTGAAAAATCAAATGACATTCAATTATATCCATTAATCAATTCAATTAGTCAATATTTTTAATTCATATTAATTTTTAATTATAAACCATTATTTATTAATATATGATATATTTAATATAAAGCATATATATTTTATATTATATAAATCATATATTTTTATACATATTTATATATATCTATATTTAATATATACTATTTATTAATATATTCAATAATTATTTAATTAATTAAATGTTTAATATTTTTCTTAATTTACTTATTTTTAATTTCTATTTGTTTAATTGTTTCATTTTACATATATCTATATATTTCATATATATTATTTATTAGTATTTATAATTTATATATTTTATATTAAATTTATTCATTTTTATCAATAATTATTTAATTAATAAATTTTTTAATATTTTTTTAATAAACTATTTTTTATTTTTTATTTATTTAATTATTTATTTTTATTCGGGACCTTTATCAGTGCTAAAAATAAAGTGTTGATAAAGGGAACCATTTATGAGTGCTGAAAATAAAGCATTGAAAAAGGATACCTTTTATTAACGCTAAAGAAAAGTAATAATAAAGGGTAATGTTTATCTGCTCTAAAAAACGCTAATAGAAGGCACCCTTTATCATTTCTTGTTTTAATGATGATAAAGGGTACCTTTATGAGTACTTTTTTGCTAGTGATGATAAAGGTCAACAATGTTAAAAGCCTATTTTGTTGTAATGAAATGACTATGATAAGGAATAACAAGAAAAACTATGTTTGTTTCCAGTTTTGAAATTAGAGAAAATTTTCATCAAATTCAATCCCTTTAATCCATGAATACCATTTTCATGTAAGCCTTGATTTATTTCTAGTAACTTCTATTTTCTAATCCATATTGATTTTAAATACCCATTTTCCCCCAATAACATTTTTCACTTTGGGTCTTGGAATAAGTCCCATGTTCCATTATTCTTAATTTGATATAACTTTTCATTCATAGCTTGGATAATGTCCTTATGCTCAAAATCTTATTTAATAACATGTGGTTCAATATTTAATAAAAAAATTGTGTGACTATTTTTTATTATATGCATTGTTGTATGAACCCCTTGATTTTGATCTTTAATAATGTTTTTAATATCAAATTGTTTTTTCAATCCTTTATTTATCCCCATTGACTTCATCTCATTGATATCATCATTGGAATAAATATAATATACATATTTGGTTTGAATTTATGTGTTCTCAACAGTTTCTTCAATTGGAATCATTCTCACCATTTAAAATTACAGAATTTTTAATATTTTCTTCATTTTCAAGAACCATCACATCAACACTATCCACAATCCCCTTAGATTTGTTGTTGTAGTATCTGTATGAGCTTCCAATTGGTATATAATGAAGTAATGTTCCATTTTTAGATTTCTCATCAAACTTACCATTATTTTGTATTTTATTTTTATTAATCATGGGATTCCAAACACTCTAAAGTGCATAAAATTTGGATTCTTTTTTTACCATGTTTCAAAGGGATCCATTTACACGTTTGGCCCCAAAATTCATATTTTTGGAATAATTCTAGCAATTTTAATTGCTTTTAGCTGGAAGTATCTTGAGGTTTTATGCTCTATAATAATAGTTCTAGCCATATCCACTAGACTACTATTATTCCTTTCAACCTCCCCATTTCACTAAGGAATATATGTAGTACTGATGTAAGGTACTGAGAATTTAGAACTAATATTCGATTTAGATCTAGGGTCGACCTCATGAATCTATAACATGTGGCAATTTTAAGGGTTTCAGTTTTGGATAGGGAATGAGCATCGGGGTTGGTCAAGCTCAGGGGGATGAAATTCTGCTATAGGTATAATTAACATAATGATGTTGGGATTCATTCCATGGATAGGGCTTCACACCTCAACCAAGGGGTGAAGAATTGATAAGCATTGAAGGTTCCATTTTGGTTAAGCCTTTTAATATACGCATGGGGAAAGGTTACACTATGAGGGATCCATAAGAGGGTAGCTTCATGATATAATCTAGTGCATCACACAATGACCTTCCATTTTCACTTAAAAAATAATATAATTAGACTAAATTAATTAATTAATTAATTATTTTAAGTCAGGAAAATAGAGTCCCACTTCAGTTAGAATGCATGGCATACCCTAAAGCCTCTCTTCCCTTCATTCTCTATCAATTTTTTAGATCAAACTCTCATTTATTAATAGATATTAGTGTCGTTCATCATGGGAGGTAGCCAAGGGTGAGGATAAAAGTATTTAATTATATGTTTTATAGATTTCTCTCAATTCATTCTATTTTTATCAACGATTCTCTAAAATAGTAGTTTTTTAGATTTTACTAAATCTTCTGATTGGAGCCAAATTAGTCATAGTTATATGGTAAGTGGATTCATACCAACTCTAATTAGGCGGTGCCTAGATTTTTACCAAGTTATACATGTGTTATATGTTGTATAGTAAATTGGCATGAGTGGGACAATTTTGGTGATACTAATGGAATTTTTTTTCATTCCCAGAGGTTACTGAGGGCAGTCTCAAGTGTGAAATAATGAGTCTAGGAAAGTATGGCATGAACTAAGTGATAAGTGGTTTCTTAGATTATTTGGCATGATAATTATTTCTTTTGAATCCATTTTTAAAATGTGATGACTGGTGTGGTTCCATGAGAATGTGGTGGGTATAACCCATGTTACTATGGGTGATGTTGATCAATATAATGGGGAGATGTGATTCACCAAGATGATGTGGATGGTGTTGACCATTTATATAGGCAGTGATGTAGTTCACTGTTGGTGTGGCCTAGGATGTTGGTGATGCCACTCACTATGGTTGGAAAATAGGGTTGTTGGGGTCATGTACACATAGGGAAGGTCCCATGGGGTGGTTTCATACACTTTTTTCATGTGGTGACCTCTTTAGATTAAGATACATAAGGGGATGGTGTCTAGCATTGATATATGGGAGGTTTACTCCATAGAATGCCATAATTAGTGGTGGTTGAGAGAACCTAATGGGGGATTGAGGATCACCATCGATGTTGGGGGTGATAGGCTATAATTCTGAATGAAATAATTTATTGTGCCTTGGGTTCATTGGTATGTTCATCTAGTTGTTAGAAAATGAATTCATAAGATATTGGGTCTTGCAACTTGGTTTGTGGTTGTGACTTTGAGGTATCATTGAGACCTATAATGATTATGTGGTTATGTTGGAATTTAAAACTATTTGGATTGTAATTTCTTATAAGGTTGATGGACCTTCAGATATGATAGACTCTAGATGCATATTTCTACTCTGATACTAGAAAAAGTAGGTAAAGGCTCACTCGGTACTAGTGAAGGGGGTTATGTATTATTTTTTAGTTGTTTTTTTTCATTTTTCATACACTAGTATACATATGGATATAATATAGGGATACAATTGGGAGTAGCCTATTGATTTCATACTCACAACCTTTCATAGGTCCTTTGGGATTCATGAAGAATTTATGATTCTTAATATAGGTTTAGAAAATGGTTTGGTATATAGAACCTAGTAAAGTTAAAATCATGATTTGTGCATGACATGGTCATCATGATTTTTCATTTGGTTTAGATGGTTCCTCTGTTCTGGGATGTTAGTTCGTTTTAGGATATTTTTTATAGGTATATATGTGATCGGATCACAAGTGATCCTATTTACTTATGTATGATTGAAATGATGTTGTAGATATTGTTTGGATAATCACACATGTATATTTGGATTGTTATTTTTGTTACTTTTAATTTCTTCCACCATGTTTTAAATATTATTATTATTATTAATTTTAAATAGTGGGTATAGTCTCCCCACTATAACCTTTTGGAACCACATTTCTAGTTGACATCCTTTGGTGTGTGGGGAGGTGCTCCTAAGGTCATGTGGAGTCCTAGTTCAGACACTGGAGAGTGGTGGTCTCATGCCGAAGACATTATAAAGTGGTATTATACTGGGGTGGTTCCAATGTGGTATCATTGAGTTATATAAAAGGTAGGTTATTATAAGTGGTTTTTTTTATTTTGGTTTTGGTAGACTAGTTATCTAATAAAGTGTTAGAACTTGGGATAGAAGTCATGTTATGTTTGTCGCCCGCACCTGTATGGGATTTAGTCTAAGTTACCAGGGAAAATGGTATTTTTTCTCTGGTTTCAATTATAATAGTTGAGTTATTTGGTTTGGGATAATTTTATTCCATATTATTGATTATTTTTTTGGAATCTTGGCCCAAAAATAAAAGAGGGAGTACACATACATCATGTTATCCATGTAGGGTTCACATAAAATATGTGTGTTGTTACTTATGATTGTAGTTTGGAATATATAAAAAAATTGAAGGGATTAGATATTTAAATTTTGAACAAAAATATAAATAGTGTTTTCATATATTGTTTCTTTGTGTCATTCTACTTAGCTAACCCAGGATGGGTAGTGGTTATAGTAATTAAAAGGGAGTTTAACTATTTAAAGTGTTAAGAACAACCTATATGGTGTTTTTCTATATATACCCTCAATGAAATTCTGCATATCCATCCTAGGTATGTGAATATTGGTATTATCATTATATAGGTCTATATGGATATGATGGATGTGGTCTTTGACCTTGATATAGATTTTAGGATCCGTATGGATGAGTGATACCTGACTTGGGTGAGGTAGGGATGTATAAGGGTAGTGATTCATATTTTCATTTATATCTTTATATATTAGTGATATTTGGATTATTATATCTATGATGACTATAGTATTTATTTCTTAGCAATATTCCACCTAGATGGAGTCCATTGGAGAATTAGGAGAGTGGATATGTGGTGCCACTAAGGCATGCATGGGATGATTCCCCTGAGGATGTGGTGGGAATGAGCTGCAAGTAAAATCTCTAAGGTAGAAAGGATAGTCATAGTGGACCTAGGAACCAGGTTAGTGGTTGGATTACCAGCTCAAGGTGAGCTTAGTATGGGTTATCTAGTGTAATGATTAGGGAGATCAAGGATCAAATCCATCTATGGAATACTTGACATGTGATTTTAAATCATAGTAACCTCATTTGATACAGGGATATGGAAGGCCATATGTAGTGGAGTATTGGATAGAGTATATGCAAAAAATATTTGATCATATTGAGACACCCCCAAAAAAATAGGGTGAAGTTGGGTTCATATATTCTTAGAGGAAAAATAAAAATCTAGTGAGATTTATAGGTCCAGGTAGACATGAGGGGTTGGCATGAAAGGTTTTTGAATCCATGTTTTTGATAAAAATGTTTCCTAATACACTAAGGGATAACCAATCCCTTGATTTCATGTACTTTTAGTTGGGTGAGTCGTTAGTTATGGATTATTCGTGGAGGTTTTTTAATCTATTACATTTTCACTGATGATGATGAGAGATGTGATTATTGTGGTGTGATAGTTTGAGGATTGTTTATGACACACTATTAAGATAAATGTATCTTTAGGTTGATCTCATTCTCAAATGTATTGAATCATACATTGATAGTATAGTAAAACATGAAATATGGGACCACATTGAGACTGATAGTTGGGTTAGGTGAGATAGGAAATGGAGCTCTATATATCCAGAAGTGGGACAATGAGGAAACCCAACTAGGTAGTGTGAGAGGAGGTGTGATGATGCCACCATAGAGTGATTCATCAATGGTTCATTTCTAGTGTGTTCATACATGACATGTTTGGGCCCAATGCGATCAACCGCCAAATTATTGTAGGGAATGTGTCTATATGGAGAATTTGGAGAGGTTTTTCCAGAATACCTCACATGTAGTTTGGATTCATGGACCAAGTTAGACCATAGGATATGAGGTAGTATTTAGGGAGAGAAAACAAGATATGGTATACATGATTAATCTACACACATAGGATATGGTATTTGGAGAGATAAAAAATGATTTGGGCTGGGTTTAGGGATGAGTATATCTCTGCAGGGGGGATAAGCATCATGTAGTTAGGCTTTCAAATATTTGTATACTTTTGAATCAGTGTATTTAAAGTCATTCGGATAGCTAAAGATAGCCATAGGAATGATGTGAGAATGTGACTATGGTTTTTATTTTCTTATTATAGATGTTGTTGTATGAGGTGTGTATATGATAAATGAATTAACCAGTGGATTATTAACATGTGAGAATTAGGTATGATGCATGGTACACATGGGATGCAATGAAATCAGGTATAAAAGTGGAAATCAGTTATTATGCAGGGTGAAAAGTGGGCATTAGATATGATGTATGACTAGGGTGGTGGTGGAATAAAATGTGGTATAAAAGGGGGAATCAAGTACGATTCATAATGATATGTGGGCATCAAGATGATGTGTTGTGACAATGGATGATGCCCAATGGATAAATGTGGATAACTAATGTGTGTGGTTTGATCAGGTGAGACACTATCATTATGTTAGGAAATTGGTTAAGATAAGTCTGGGTAGGTGATTCCTAAGGTGGGGAGAACCTATGGAAGGAATCAACCTATTTGAGTTTGTAATCAGGGTATTCTTAGGTGTTTGAATGAGGTAAATGTGTTTTTGATCATCTAGGTGTTTGGGAATGAGGATATAAAATGATCTAGTTTTAGATTTTAGTCAATTTGTGGACAAGATATCTCAGGGATGAAATATCATAATGTAATGATCTTGTAATGCATTAGGTATTTGGAATAGATATTTAGGTAAATTATAGGATTATCCTCATCAATCTAGACATTTAGAGGTTTTAGGGGCATTGATTTTTATTAAGGAAGGATACTTAGGGTTGTCCTAGCTTTGGAGTTAAAATTCTACAATATGTATAATCCACATCATGACACTGAGAGTCACAGTGTGGTGAGGGATTCACACCATGGATGAAGGGCAACACAACATGACGGATTGAAGGCTATATTTTCTATAAAACTTTTATCTTATACATAGAGAGGGGTTACACCATGACATGGAGAGTAACACAACAATGATCCCCAGTGAGATGCATAATATAACTATGTGTGTGTAAGATGTTTTACGTAGTTTGAAAAAAATTAGGTTCTAATCGAGTTACGTTGTGATGAATGTGGAAATTCCACAAAGGGAGTGGTCACATAAAGATGGGGGTGATAGTGGTTGAGGGTATAGCTGTGAAGGGTAATTGTGTTGTGGTCATCACACTATGTAATCTAGGGGTCAAACTACCATATGAATCAAGGTAGTGAATCTAAGGATTTGAGGGAGGCATTACCCACTGTGATGGGGTGGTAGAACCATGAGGGGTCTAGGTGAGGGAGGCATTATTTCGTGATATAGAGCGCCACATCATGACCTTCCCTATATGATTAAAAATAAAAGGTAATTATATTAAATTTACTAATTAATAATTTATTTTAAGGGGAGAATAGAGTTCCATTTTGATCATAATGCATAGGGTTCCTTAAATCCTCTCTTCCTTTCATTCTTCATTGATTTTTGAGAGAACTCTTTCATTTATTACTAGATATTTGTATTGTTAATTAAATGAGGTATCAATGGGTGATGTTAATAGTACATAATAATATGATTTAAATATTTCTTACCATTCCCTCTATTTTTATCAATGGTTCCTTAAAATAGGAATTTTCTTAGAATTTTCTATATCTTTCTATTAGAGTCAAATTCAATGGAGTCCCATAGAAAGTGGGGTGCTGTTAACTCAAGGTAGGCGGTGGCTAGATTTTTCCTAAGTTATATGAGTGTTAAGGGATTTTTAGTAGATAGGTATGAGTGGTGTAGTATGGGTGAGATTACAAATTAAATTTCATGGACTTTATACCATTTTTAGAGGTTACCAAGGGTAGTCTTATGTGTGAAATATTGTGTTTAGGATGAGTATGTAATACCCTATATGATATGTGGTTTCTTATCTGGTTAAACATCATGACGTTAGTTGTGGAATTTATTTTTATAATGCGATTAATAATTTGGTTTTTAGAAACATGGTGGGTATGTCCGATGTGATTGTGGGTGATTTTGTTCACTATAATTGGGTGACACAGTTCTATGGGATGATGTTGATGTTGTTGACCATTATTGAGGGTGGATACATGGTTTACCAATGGTGTGGCATAAGAAATTGGTGATGTATCTAACTGTGGTTGGTCAATGGGGTAGTTGGGGTTGTGTAAAAATAGGGAATGACCCATGATGTGGGTTGGTCCACTCATTAAGGGTATAAACCATTGAAGACTAAGAAACATTGGAGGATAGTATTGACCATTGATATAGAGGAAGTGATCACTATGGAAGGTCATGGTTTTTGGTAGTTGATACCATCAGATGGGGGCTTGAGGATTTCTATTTAGTTTGGATTTTATGGGTTGGTATTACAAAGGACGGGTATCATCGTTCCATGGATTTGTTAGGCAATTAATCTAGTTGTTGGAAAACAGATTCAGATGACTATGGGTATTATGGTTTGGGTTGTGGATGTTACTTAGGGGTTACCTAGAGACTCTAAATGGTTATTTTGTTATGTTGGTGTGTAACTTAATCTGGTATGAAATTTCTTGGAAGGCTGAGGTCCCTTCCAGAATGAAATACTTTAGATTCAACATTTCACTATGACACTAGCTGAAGTAGGTAAAGACACACTTAGGGCTGGATGAGATCAAGTGGAGTGAGTTGTGTAAAATATCCTAGTTACTATTTATTTATAATTTTTCATACACTGGTATAAGTATAAATATAATATAGGGACACCATTTTTGGTATCCTATAGAGTTCGTAATCACATCCAACATGGTCCCTTAGGGGAACATGAAAACTTTATGATTCTTGGTATATATAAGGGAAAAGGTTAAATATCTAGAATCTAGTGAAGCTAGTATTATATCTGGTGGATAAAACGATCGAAATTATTTTATAGATGGGTGGTGTGGTTCCTCGGTGTTGAGATGGTAATTCTTTTTGGGAAATTTTATATATGTATATATGTTATCAGCCGATGAGTGATCATGTTTAATCTTGTATGAATGACATGAAATTATTAATACTAGTTGGATTATCACACATTTATATTTTTTTATACTTATTAGTTTTAGTTTATTTTTTTCATTGATATTATTAATTTCCAATAGAGGGTATAGTCTCCCCACTATCACCTCTTAGACCCTAATTGCAAGTTGGAACACTTTGTCATACAGGGAGGCATACCTGAAGTCATGTGGTGACATAGTTGGTACTTCATGGAGTGGTGGTCTTAGGCCAAGGACAACACAACTGAACTCATTCCAAATTATATGTTTTAAATATATTTAGAGAACTATTTTATTTCATACTCAGTACCATTATTAGACTTGAATCTCTTTAAAGAAATAGTTTTTTGTTTCTCTAAAATCATTTTAAAACTTTTGAATCTATCCAAGGATTAATATTTAGGAGGCATAAATATGATTGATATCATTATTATGAAATTATATATGGAACTGATGAAGTAACTTTCCCCATTTATTAACTTCTTTTTCATAGTACCACATACATTTGATTGGATCTGATCACTTTCAATTTGAATATCACCTACATTGCGACTCTTTTTAGTCATTTTACCTTCCTAAAAAGTTTTAAAAATAGTGGAAGTGTATTCTTTCAAAACTAGGATATTTCTCATATCATCTTCTCTAATAATTTTCTTAATATTATTTTGAAAAATGTGGAAAAGTCTTCTATGAAACAAATTATTTTTCATATAGGATCAAGTAAAAATTTTCCTCACTTCTCCAACATGAAATATTTTATTTGGGGATCTCATCCCTTTTGTTTAAACTATCCATATTTCAATCCCTTAACTATTTTTTATAAATATAACTTAATTTCTTAGATTAAAAATAAGTGATACACTCAATAGATTATGCTTTATTCCATTAAAAACATGACATTTTTTAGACTAAACTTATTTTTTATGATATAGGATATTCCAAAACCATTAATCTTTAGTAATCTATCATTTAAAAATATTTAAGCTTAAATTTTTTATATTTAAATATTTTCCATATTGTTCTAATCACCTTTCACGTGAGATTAATAACCACTATCCATGATCTAGGTATTCTCAAATTTATATTCTTTAAATGTAAATTTAACCATATTAGCCTATTGTTTATTCAATATATTTTTATGATCATACTCTAATTTCTTGAAAATATTTAGTTGGTATGGGATAAATGTGAAACATTCATTTGAGATGTTCCCCTCTTGATCACACTTCCCGTAGGTCTCTTAAAAAATACCAAAAATATTTTTCACTTCAATATTATTCATAGGTAATTTTAATGTTGAATGATTCTCACATACTATTATTATCTCCCCCGTGATTCATGATTCTTTATCATTCATGGTAAAACTGTTATACTAGAAGTTATGATATTTATGAATAAACATAACACAACATTATTCGTACCCTTGAAACCTCCTTCATTGATTAAAATTTTATTCATGTATAGGTTACTATGAAAACCCATTCTTTATCCTCTAGTGAGTACATTTAACCAAATCCTATTATGGGACTCTTCCTTGGTTTCTTTGATTTGTATGGAAAATTAAATTTAGTTTTTATCCTTTCATATTTGAGTAGATTTTTCTTTCTATTCAAAATTGTTAACATATAAAGATTGAAATTTGAAATTTAATTCTTCTATAATAATAGTTTTACTTTGAGGAAAATCATTTACAGACTATATACTTTTCATGTTTTATATCTTATACATAAGAGATACTTGATGCAAGTTTCTTGATAAATTCTCTTGTCATTGTATGTCCCTTGTTGTAGTCATAACTGATTTTTTATTTTTTCGATCACTATTTTGAAAATATTAATCTATAGTATTTCAAATTCCTTATCCCCATGAACGATAGTTGATGTCATATCATCAATGATTTCCCCTTTTCAGAATTCTCATATTTAAATATATCAACTTATTTAGGGTTTTCTTATCAATATAGATTTGATTACCCTTTACATAATTATTATTGAGATTAAAATTATCATCTATAAGTATTTAAATTTCCTTCTCACACATTTTTATTTCCATTATCATAATATATTCCTTTTCTATTTTTTCTTCTTCTGTAGCATACTCACTATTGATTTGTGGGTCATATATTGATGATTCAACTTCTTATTTTTCTTGTATTTTGGTATCTCTTTAAAAATATTTTCTTGGATATTCCTCATCATTGAAAATTTATCACTATCTTATACACCCTTTTTAATTGACATAAGGTTCTTTCAGAATAATATTATAGAAATTTTATTTTTTTCCTTTTATTGAATTTTCTTTAGATTATCTCTCTTGTTAGTAATCTTTATAAGTACTTATTGGTCTTTAAATTTACTTCTATTTTTTAGAAAAAATTAGCATATAAGTAGACAATTTTTCAATAGTTAAAGCATTTGAATGGAATCATACATATACACTTACCTTCCCCGTGTGAAAAGTTTCTTTATAGAATAGTTTGTGATTTTAAAAAATCATATACACTTTCATATTTATTAGATAAATCATGCTCATATCCCGTATTCAAGTCTTTGAAGGATTTGAATTCAATTTATTTTTTCCTTCTTAACTTTTCTTTTAAGGGTAGTCCCACTTCTCATTTAATAATTTATAAAAGTTTTACGAAGTTTATCAATAAAAAAATCATCAAGATCTCTATCTTTAAGTGATAAGATCTGGAATTAATTTTTATAGGAATAATCCTAATAGGTTTCTTTACAATATTATAACATTCTAGAATCTAACCATATCTTTTCATGATACTTATAACTAGGCTAACCATGGTAAATAGTTCATTTACATTTTCATCTTCTATATTCAAATGTCTTAAAAAAAATTATACCAATTTTTTAATTTGGAATCCATCGCATTTTCATTTCTTTTATAGATACTATAAATCTTTTTACAAATTGAATTTTGTATTTTACACCCCATTACTTTTATGAGTTCATATTTTGATAATAATGGAAATAAATCATTTCTTTCTATTCCATTACTTTAAATGTTATTTTTATCAAAAAGGGACCATGATGAAGTCTCACTAGTAACCGTGAACCCAAATTAAATTGAATATTGAACATTAATCCATAGAGAGAGAAGGTAGTCTACTATCCTATATTTCTAAATATGAAATATTTTTTCCATCGAATAAAATAGTGTCTTTTCTATTGACATATTTTTGTTAATAAATGAAAATATTTTGATAGGGAAAATAGAGAATGAACTCATACTAGGATACTAAATTTTTAGGATCACTTGATGGGTGATAAACATTAAGAGGAGGGATAAATTAGTGTTTAAAAACTTATCAAAAACCCATTCACCCTCACAATTATTTAACATAGTCCTCTCAAAAATCATAATGATACAAGTATAATAAATAAATACAACACGTTTTTTTAATAAGAACCACCTCCTAAAAGGGTGACTACATCCTTAGTGTGTTTTGGTTTTTATCCCCCCCCCCCACAACTCTTATCTTATTATCAATAATTAGTAATAGGTAGGTAAATGACCTCAATCCTACTACAAAGGATAGATTCAACTATATAAAATTTATCATAAACATAATATAAATATATCCCATAAAAAATGTTCACAAATGTAAGCTTAATACTCCACATAAGATTCACTTTTGGTGATATTCTTTCTCTTCCTCTTTCTCTTATGATAGTCTTCTATTGTTTTTCTCAAAACAAATGCACTAGATTCTACATTTATAGTTGCATAAATATATCACATATTCTTCTTCTCTTTTATTTTCATATATATTTCCAGTAATGTGAGAAAATTACCATAATAGAATATGGAAAGCCTTCTTTGATTTTGGTTGAAAATTTATTTTATAACTCACATTTAAATCCCAATAAATAACTCCATCCAAACTTCTAGGAATTTAAGATTTATTTATCTTTAAATCCTATATAGTACTCATGGGTATTTATTTTTATCCATGTAAAAATTAATTTTTTCATGACTTTAACATCACGGTGAAACTCTTCACTTCTTATTGTGAGGGAAAATTCATTTTCATTCAAATCAAAATAGTCATGGTGTGACACATCAACTCGTGAAGAAACTAGTTCTCAATGATCGAAATCAGTTACATTTGATAATTTCTTCAATCTCATCTTTATGACTTATTTGTATCCTTATATTTTCAAATTCTTAGTATTTTTATATAATAATGGATTTAGTATAAGAAACCTAATATTTAAGTAGTTAATATCATCAAATAATCACATGTTTTAAACTTTCATAACTTTAACTCTTCAAATTTAGTCTTAATTTTGACCCAAAATAAAGTCTTTTAATTTTTAAAATAGTTCCTTACATAGTGAGAAGCAATGTATTATGATGGATTCCTTTTCCACTTTTTATTAAATAAATTATATTTCATAAAACTTAGTAAGTATTATGAAATCACTGAGAATTTATTACAAAATAGACTTAGCCAATTTACTCTATGAAAAAGTATTATGTTTTGAGTAAGAATATTATGAAACCTTTAATAAAAAACTTAATTAAATTAAAATTATTAAAAAATCATCAAGAAGTATTATAAAATATTCCTTTTCTAATTCTCTGAACAACTATAGAATCTTATGTTTATATGAGTTAGTCTTACTATTTTTAGCATTAATCATAGGATTTTCAAAATATCTTATGACATTACCAGAAAGTATTATGAAATGATTCAAGTCTTATGGAATACTCCTAACTTAGTCATTGTTAGTTTCATCATAATGTCTTATGAAAATTCATCAAGTCCTTTTAAGGGTAAAAAAATCTTACAAAACTCAAAAATCCTAACAAAATAACTTCCAAGTCTTACGAAATGCTCAAAGTCTTATGAAATGTCTTCAAAGTCATATGAATTTTTATAAAGACTTACAAAATGAATAAAATAATATGAAATTAGGATATGACTATTTTTAATCTTCATCATAGGATTTCTAGTTTTCTTTTAGAAAGCACATAACTTTTTCAAGTTATGTAAATCCTTCTTTAACCACTCCAAATATATGAAAAAAATCACAAAACCTCAAACACATGTATTGATAAAAAATAAAATACCATCCTCAAGTTTATTTAATAAAAATATTTTTTAAACATTTTAAAATCAATACCATTAAATATTTATAGCTTATCTCTTTGATCTTTTACTATCTTCACTATGGTGAGTGAGATTACCATATTTTATATTAATATTGTAGTTAAAAAAATTTAAATTGAAATAAATATGTATTTATGTAAAATACAAAATTTTTCATAGTATTGTTGGAATTGAAATGATGATATAAAAAATACAGTTATATTTTAACAACCAATCTACTCAAAAAGTGAAACAAAGTCTCTTCATAGTCCATGTAAACAATACAGGAAGTGTTTACCAATACGTATTCTAAATATAGTGGGGTCATTATTCATAGTTTTTATAAATATAATAAAGAATGATTGGAACAATATTTATATGAAATATAGTAGGGTAATTCTCAGTAAACATAATCCATCAATCTTTGTATGAAATATAGTAAAATTTGATCAAGTAAACTATGTTCATCTATACACAAAGTGAAAAGGGTAAAAAAGAGATGATAAGAAATGTGAATAATGAATAAATTATTTAATATCCAAGATCGATGAACTCACATTATTACCTTAAGACTTATCCCTCTATGTCACCTAAGTTTATAAGGAATTTTCTTCTAGAATCAAACATATATGCTTTATTTGATAGTGATAAGTAAATTCTAATAACTCCTTCAAATTCAATGTGTGCTAAAAAATCACACTTTGAACTATTGGAAATTATGAGAAAATTTAAATAGAGTTTTAGAATATTGATGATGAAGAAACAAACAGTGGAGAAGAGGTGGGAACCTACTATTTATAAGTAAAATAAAAAGTGTATTTTAACAAAATAATAATAGATATAATAATTCAAATATCATTTATTTTTTAAAATGGATTAAAACTTAAGGAAGTAAAGTGATTTATTTCTAACATCATCTCCAAGAATCGTTTTCATGATACCTAAAATTCACTGCCAACATCATCACTCCCGTATGTTGCAACATGTCTTAACCCACCTTCAAAGATCCCACAACCCCTATCCTGACTAAAAATTCCCAAAACCTAAACTAGGCTATCTTCTCAGCACTTCTCATGTCCTGTCTCTCATTGATTATGCGAATACCTTTCCTGTAATATTATTCTAGTGCTACCATGAAAACCCTTGATCCTCTTGTAACTTTCTCAAACTATCAAGAAATTATAAGGATAAGTATGATACATCAAGTTAACCCCACCAACAACCATTTTTAATCTATTAGTATCATTCCTATAAAAAATATGATATATTTAACTTCTTCATTTTTCTCCATACATAGTTCCATATTAAACTATCCATGAATAGAGTTTCTAGGCCAAGCTTATAACCATTAAGCATAAAGAAAGAACCCATAATCCCATCCTCAACCATGACATCAGTGAGGTGCTATGTGGAGGACATGTTTAGAAAGAGAGAAGTGTTAGAAAAGTGAATAAATCTTAAATTTTTCATTTAGATCACCATAAAGAGGGTTTACTAGATAATAATCTCAGTCTTGGATGTGAAACTAGTGGTAATAGGAAATTCCAAATAAAGCTAAGTTATTCAAAAGGGGGTCTTTTGATGGATATTTATAGATAGAAGTAGTGTATTAGTTCCCTATAAGGGGTGGATATACTTAAACTAAGATCATCTTATCTAGATTTTTGGTTAAGGATGAAGTGTTATGTCTTCTACCAATAGGTGATGGTCAGGATTAGGAAAGAAACTTTGTATTGTAAGTCACATTGGTTCAACATATTTATTCCCATGGAAGTCAGAGGTAGACACTACTGATTGACTAGTTAGGACCCACTATAAAGCTGGGGTGGCACTACTTTCACTTATATTCTAAAGTTATATTACTTGGATATAACTATTTAGATTTCAAAAATTATTAATTGAGAATTTTAATCCTTTTATCTTCTAAGTAATGATAAGTTTGGAGTGTTATTCCTTAGACACATGACCGGATTACAAACTACATAAACATTGTGTGTTCCTTTAATTATTAGTTTATATTCATGTTGAGTGAGATATGAGTTTGAATGAAGCATGTGTGAGGTTTAAATTACTGAGGAGAGTAGGGTGAATTTTCTTATGATCTTTTAGTATGATAATGTTAGTGGGTAAGATCTTCTAGAGGATATGCTTCCACTAGACTTGGGTATTCGAGTGGTTTAACTTCAGGGTTAATTAAGTTGTTATATATTGATCCTAATTTGTGTTGTGTTATATTTTTTTCAATGGGTGTCAATATGTTAAATAAGAATCAAAATGAATAGAATGAATTATTGGATGTTATTTGAGGTTATAAATCTTTAAATGAGAATAATAATAACTTGGAAGATAGGTTTGATATCCCAAGTAAGGAAATACGAGTTATAGAGTTATAAATTCAAGTATATATTTCATTCTTGGAAGTATAAGTTATCACCATTAGTTATTTATGGATATTTATTAAGGATATTACTTGAAGTTTTCAATCCTTGTGAGGTATAAGCACATAATAAAATATCTTTTTATGAAGTCGAATTAAATTTTGATGATATTCAAGAAAATGTGCATAGAGAGGAGGCACATTACTTACAACTGTCATGAATCCATTAAATTATTATTTAATATTAAAATTATAAAAATAATTCAATAATATTATAATTATTGTTTCATGGTTAAGGAATTATATTTTTCTAATGAAATTTCAATTGGGTATTTACTTAAATAATAGGCCAAGCCTAGCTAGCCAAGGGAGATGGCTCAAATGCCTATGAAAGAACCACCATAACCCAAGCTAGCCAGGTCTAAGGGAGGTAAAATAAGGCATTAATATGCATATGTAAATGTGTGAATACATGGGAAAGCACATTCATGGTATTGGAATAGTGTGGGGATTCTCAAACCGCGAGCATAGTGTGTGAGGGGTGAAAGGTATCCCAAAGTGGACCTAGATACTCGCAATAAGATGCTAAGAGATGGGCTTGTATGTAAATGATCATAAGGTGGAAGTTATCATTGATGTGGGACTTGAACATAGTGGGTATTGTTCATACATACAAAAAATCAATGCATATAACTAGGGTCATTCGATCTAGTCAATCAGCACCATCCGATCCGCCCATGATGTCATCGTCTTTTTTTCACCAATGCCCAAATGCTATAGCTTTCCTGAGTTACAATATACCATAGATACTGATATTGACTGACCACAAGGTTCTTCAAAAATAGAAATCTATCATTAGTTATCAACATGTGATACCTCTCATTGGACATGACTTACTATGAGTGAACAATCAACCATGCGACATACATAAATCACCATATTTTAATGTAAACAACCCAGTTCTTCCTTGACTTTAAGATACTACCTTATAAGAGGTTTTATCTTCTATTATTAAAAGTATATTTATGAGTGTAAATATATTTCTTTACTTGATATTTATCTACCATGTTTCCACATACTTTTTATATGTTTTGATCTTTACTGAGTGTATGGTTATTCTTTGAGAAATATAATGAACCTTCCATAAGAAAATTATTATTTATAGAGAGAACATATATATTTCATGTGAATAAGGATTTATTTCATGAATATTTCACATGATAAAGTTTTTACATTTATTTTATTTTGGTTTGACCAAGATACCTTAGACCTAGAATGAGAGAGATGATTGATTTTATAGTTACAAGTATGAAAAGAAGAGTATCTAAATATGAGTTGATTCATGAATGTATGTGTTAGTTGAAAGTGAATAAAATTATTTATGTGTAAGAGTAATGAAATGCTTCATGTTTTCAGTCACATAAATAAGAAGATAACATTATTCAAATAATAATAAATCATGTAGACATGTTCCATTCTCTATAGAGAGATCTTCTAGGAACTGTCATGAATGAAATATGCATTATTTGGTACCATATATGATCTGGGAAACTGAAAATCATGAGAATGATTTGTCATGATTAAGATAGATCATCTAAATGAAATTTTTATGAATGAGATATTTTTTAGGTTTTGAGATCAAGGTTATTTCAAGAAATATGAAAAAAAGATATGGTACATACAATATGCATACTTACATGCATGATTAAAAACAAAAACCATTGTGAGTGATTACAGTGGCACATGAGATCATCATTTAAAAGTTTAATGTACACTTAAAAAACTTGAGTATGAGGATGATACATGCAGGAGGTTATTAAAAAATCATGTTAATAAAAAATTTATGAGTCTTAGGGTGTTTGATGTATCGGCCTTGTATAGGTTTTATAATACTTCAAGATGTTGCATGAAGGTTGATGAAAGATAATGGTCGTTTAAGTTTAAATGATGGATTTAGTGCATAAAACTATCATGTAGTAAGGGTGAATAATATTTATTAATCCACATTTAGAATAAATTAGATTCATAAAGGGGACAAAACAACTATTTTTTTAGGAAAAATAATATTGAGTAGTTACTTGATATTATGGAAGAATAATTCAGGTCATTTTAATTTATTTAACATGAAAGGTTATACATGATACATGCACAAACTTTAAGAGTATCACATTTTTTTACACTACATTATCACATGAAGTTATAAAGATATGAATGCATGTGATGTATTTGGATGAACTAAATGAGATAAGGCTATGATAGTATTTAATTGGAATAATAAATTAAAATTTGATTTTAAAAGTTCATTTATAGTGAATAATTACAATGATTTATTTGATAATTGAAGAGTGATGTTGGAGAATTATTGGGGAAAGTTTATTGTTGGGTGTACATGAGATTCAATTTAGATATTATTTTATGATGAGTAAATGAAAATTGAAGACAGAGTTTTTAAGAGTATTTACATGAGATTAATTGATTCTTAAATGGAGGGATTTATGAAAGTATAAATGAGAAGATAACTGATTATGATGAAGAAGAACCTATAAAATTATATACGAGATAATTTAATGAAAACAATATTCATATTTATTCTTCTGTGAATATATATTCATGTAGGTGATAGAGAAATGTAAAGTTTGAAACTATTATTCAAAAAGATAAATTCCTATGTCAATAAGAATATATGATACAAAATCCATTGAAACCTTAATATATTAAATATTGATAAAGTAAAGAACCGGTTACATAGAATATTTATTCTATACAGTTAAGTATAAGTGGAAAAATAATAAAAAGAAGATATTGTGAATGGCACACTATAATTGTTCAAGTATAGGATAAAGAATCTGATTATCCAACCTAAAATATATTGATATATTATAGAAGTATGAATAACATCAAGGAAAAAATTATGATTGATATAGGATAAGAAGACGATCAATTCATATAGTCCAGGAGGGACTCAGGTCAATACAAGTGATCTTGATTCAAGGTGGTACAATCCTAATCTATTGTATAAAGGGACAATATGCCCACTCTTTCTTTTTACCTGGTCTGTTCTAGGATAAAATGTTTAATTCTATACACTTGATTGTGATTTCATTAATGATAATAAGAAATTTGTGTTTGTACGGGATAAAACCCACAATGCATTGGGGATGTAGTCATCCTAAGGGAGGTAAACCTCATAAAAAATCATTGTGTTCTCTTGTAATTATTTTTTATTCTATATATGCATTTACAATGATTAAATATAAGATAAAAATCAGGAAAGAGAAATACAATCACTAAACAATTCAAGAGGTAAAAATGGGTTAAATTTTTTAATAGGTCATCATACACTAATCCACCCACCCCCTATTAGTGTGGTCTTATCACTATGAAATCCTTTTCAATTGGTATCAAAGGTAGGTTCCACTTATATTGTATTTTCATATTTTAATATTTAAATTTCTCTTTTCCAAGGCAATATAAAGTGCATATTTTAGGAATCCCATAAATTCCTTATCAAAGAAACCATGGAAGATATGTACGCGAAGATAATGAAGAACATGAAAAAAGAGATAGGATAAGAAGTTGATAAAGGTATCATAAAATAAAGTGGACTCTTAACTATTTTAAAGGTAATCAAAGTGGAAGTATTTATGTTACATCTATTTTGGAGTTTCCTCTTGAAGATGATGAAAACATATCCCTCATGAGAAAAGAGGTGATAAATATTGGTTTACCATGTAGTAAATTTGGATAAGAAAAACATTGAATGGAAGATGAATATTTGGGGGTTTAATGTAGAAACAATGAATTGGAAGATAGTTTAGTCTCACATCTAAATAGAGTAGGGAAACCAAAAATATCTTTTCAAAATTTTCATGTAGAAGAACCATGTATTATTGAGGAATATCACAATTTTGAGGACTCAGAAGATGAATTAGTTGGTATTTGAAAGAAAAAATATATTATTTTCCTAAAGAAATTATATCATCTATTTGTGGATTTTTAGAAATATAAAAGGAAATTACCCATTGAGAATATGATAATGAAATAATGAATAAGTATTTTTAAGAAAGAGTGTAAACCTATATTAAGATTTACAAATATATTAGGGCCTTAAATACTATTAAATAGAATATTGAAGTAAGATTCTCAAACATTGATAATGAATGGATAACTCTTATTCATGATTGATAAGAATCCAAGAAAAATCATGATGAAAGAATACATGCAAATAAATAAGTAATAGAAATTAAAAATTATCATCTTGAGGTAAAGGATAAAAGGATCAAATATCTTAACAATATACTATAGGAAAAGATAAAAAATCATGAATAAAAAGTTTAAGAGACAGGGAATACTTTTGAAGGAAAAATAAAAGTATGGGAGGATTAGAAAAACATTCACAATATGACATTATTATAGTTTTCTATTAAATGTAATAATTTGGAATCAATTCAATAAATTTATTCACAAAAATTTGAGATGAGATTTGATACCACAAAAAATACTATAGAGGATTATTATATTGAAAGTCCTCGATACATTGGTAAGATTATCTTTATAACATATTTCGATCAATCTACTGTATTCTTAGAGAAACATGTATCACCCACTCTTAAAAATATTGTTCGTAATGAATTAGTTTTCTGAAAAAATGTAGGTTTGAAATAAAAATATATACAAGCATATATAGATATAAATAGTGAGAAACCCACCAAAACCTCTATGATGGATGAAAGAATGTGTATCAGAACCTATTCTGATAAAAGGGTTTATTTAGTGAATTAGATATCACAAAAATAACATGAAATTCATACAAAAGATCCAGAATTGTTGGATACTATTGCTACTGTGACATATTTGGGAATATGGATATGGATTATTGGAAAAATATTACATTATATTGAAGAAAAATGAAACCTATATCAAGTGGGAATATTGAAAAGAAAAAGTGAATAGAATAGGAGGAAAATAAAAGTTTTTCATTGTCAAACATGTTCAAGAATCATGGAGATCAATGTTTTATTTACAATGGCAATGGTCATAGTGAAAAAGAATAAAGGTATAAATCATTCAAGTATGAAACTGGAAAAACTAATAAAATAATACCATATAATCCGATGTAATAAAATTACCTCCATTGAGAATGATTCACTAGAAAATCACAAAAGAGAACATTTCCCATAATCCAATGAAGAAGGATTATGATTCATCCTTAGATAGTAAGAAAAAATAATAATTTATTCAAAGAAAATCCAAGATGACCAAGAAGAATATAACTCCTAGAAAAAGGATCTGATTTTTATATATAAATATGGGGAACACCATGGATTATAGTAATTTGTTCATGGGATAAAAATTTTAAGAAGGAAATATGGAGAAACAAAGAAGAAAACCAATTTATAGAAGAAGAAATATAATTGGGATAGGGGCAGATATTCCTTAAATTACACTTGGAACTTTCAAATAGACTATAAATATTCTAAAAGAATACTTTGTTATTTTTTTAGCTGATTTAGAAAAAGAAATAAAGATATAATGGGAAGAAGAGAATGAACTAACCAAAGGTAAGAAAAAGACATGAAGGTGAAGTCTAATTTCATGAGATTTTATCAAGTAATGATATACTTGGATCTTAGAAGTAGATATATGGGAAGTTCAAGAAGTCTAGACATAACTTGAATAAATGTGTAACATTTATTCTAGTCAAAGAATAATACTTTAATAATATAAAATTTAAACCAAGTTTTACTTGTTCCCTATTGACTTACAAGAATAAAAATTTCCCACACAAATAAGATGATGAGAAAGAAAACATTTCCATCATACCCAAAACATCCTTGAAAATAAAAAAGGTTAGCATGAAGAGACCTCCCAGAAATGAATCTAAAAAGATAAGAGTTTAATAGTTGAGAAAATATTATCAACCTTATTTTTCTCATTGATGAAAAAATGAGGTTTCAGTTTATTACCACATCATTTGTGATGTATTTGTGTGCAAACCATGCAGGGAATTAGAGGTGAATTTAGTTCTCAAAAATGAGAATTAAAATTAAAATTAAGTTGGAATAACCATTCTATATCTCAAAATTTTTTATCTTGGAAAGATTTATGAATTGTAATTTCAAAAAAATCTAAAGAAAATACCCACTATAACAATGTAAACAAGGAATGGAATTCTTTATGGGGGGGTTCTTTTGAAGATTCTAGACATTAAAATTTTTCCAAAATACTTTTTTTATAATTATTTTGAGTTTGTCAATAAAAGGTATTTAATGATATTATCTCATCCCTAAAATTCAATATTTTATTCTAACATTAAGTGGGATAATTTTTTAAATAACGATAAGTATATAAGAATATTTTTGTACAATTTAGGGATTTATGAAATGAAACCTACTGGTTATACTTGAATATTTTTAATATGTGTACTAAGTGGTTAGTAAATTCAGGTTTAAAATCTTAGGAAATATTTGGATAAATTGAAGTCAACATGTTTCAATTGGAATACATGTGAACTACCTCTAAAGGAATGAATTAGAAAATATTTATAAGTATAAGTTAGTATCATTTTCAATTCTTAAATAGACAACTTTTTTTTCCAACTAAAACACTCATGTTTTATACATCGAGCATGACTCACATAGACTTTGAGTGGGATAAATGATGGAAAATTGATAAGAATGAAATTGAATCATCTACTCTTCTATTTTTTTATTTTTTATCAATAAGAGGGAGATAAGAAAATGATAACGAGAAAGAAGGAGAAAAGATAAATCCTATGTGCAATTGGGAAGAGAATATTGACATGAAATTTTCTAGTTAGTATTGAAAAAAAGGTGATATTTTTTAACCTACTTTTCATTTTTTTGTATTTTTTTCACTGTGTATCAAAATGTTGAAGAATAATCAGAATGAAGATAAACCATTCTTGGAAGTTATTTGAGGTTCTCAAGCATTTAAATGAGAATTAGAACAACTTGGAAGATTTTTTTGATATTCAAATAAAGGAAATATGATTTATAGAGTTTTAAATTGAAGTATAACTTTTAATCATCGAATTATAAGTTACTTACATTGGTTATTCTTAGATATTTATTAAGGAAATTATGTGAAGAGTTCCATCCTTCTGAGGTATAAATACATAACAAATATATTTAAATGAATTTTAATTAAATTATGATGATATTTAAGAAAATGTGTTTATGGTGGATTCACATTGTTTTTAATAGTCATGAATCCAGTCAATTATGATTCAACATGAAAATGATAAAAATAATTGATGAAATTGATAATTCAAGTTGCATGTTGAAGGCATGATATTTGGCTAAGGGAATTTAATTTGGGAATTTAATTTACAAAATAATCCAATCCTTGTTATCCAAGGTAGATGTATAAACTACCTAGAAAGGAACCACCTCAACCCAAGCCATCAAGGCTGAAAATAGGTTAAATGAGGCATGTCAGTGCATAGACAGGCATGTGAACACAAGGGTTAATACATGCATGGTAGTGGGATAACACAGGGAGGTGTGACCCATAAGCCTAGTTTATGAGGTATGAAAGGAAGCTATAAGCAGACCAAATACTCACAATGATCCACTAAGGTATGATCTTGTATATAATTGATCATAGTTAAGATAATATTATTGATATGGGAAACATAAGTATCAATATTTTTTCTTCCACTCTAAAAATTTACACCTATAATAATGATCATTTGATCAGGATAATCAACACCATTCGATCATCATGAAACATTATTTTCTTCCTCCCACTAATGGAAAAATTCTGAATCTTCCTTGAGTCTTGATCTATAATGGATGTTGATCTTTAGTGACCATGAGTTTATTTCAAAAAATGAAGCTATCATGATTTATCAACATATTCAACCACATGGTGAACATGATCTACCATGAGTGAAATAATTGACCATGTGACATACATTAATCATTATGCCTCCATGTGAACAAAAAAAATAATCTATGACTTTGAGAGAGTTCCTTTCATAAGATTTTATCTTCTATGAGTATAAAGATCCTCCATCTTCTATGAGTTGAGATCGATCTACTGTGCTATCATATACATTATATAAGTATTGATATTTTATGAGTGTATTTTTTTCCCTGATAACATTTATGGTTTGTCCCTAAGGAAAGGATTTCTTATGAAGAGCACACAGATCTTCCATACGAATAAGGATGGCTTGCATAGATCCTTCACATGATGAAGTTCCCCTGTGAAGTATTTTATGGTTTGATCATGATACCTTTGACCTAATGAGAGAGTGATGGTTGACTATATAACTTAAATTATATATGATTGAAACACAAACTATTGATTTTTATAATTTTAATTTAATTAAACAAATTTCATTTTTTAATTCTCAATTTCAAAATTAACATTGGAAATTTTTTTGATATTTTTCAGAAATAGTTGATTTTTTTATGAATAGTAAAAAATAATGATTCTAAAAAAACTATCACTTTTATTGTATTATAATGATATAAGAATAATTTTATATATCATTATAACGACCTAGTATTAATGTGCATAGAAATTACATAACTTTTGAGGAATAATTAAAACATTATACAAACGGATTCCCAAAGACCATATTAGTTTAGTGCCTTTGGAAATAGGGAAATATAAAAACTGGTACATGAGAAAACTACATTATCTACCAATAGGTTCTCTGATACTGGTACCTATCTTAGAAATATCATATAATAAATATATCTTCTTAACCTAGGGAAGGAAACATAAAAAGAGGTGAGATTAGATGCTCAGTAAGGGGGAAAAAGGGAGACATTTCAGCATAAACATGAGCACAGGGATATGAGAACATGATCATAACATTAGAAGATCACACCTTACATATAAAAGATAATAAAAATTAATCATGTAATAAATATTGGAATTTAATAAGACATGAATCATAATGAAATAAATAACATAATTTATGAAATAAAAACGCATGAATAAGATATAGAATTGTTCCAAACACATAAGCACATAAAATTATTTCCATTGTAGTTAAGTAATTACTGCCAAGGCCATGTTAGTAGCATGGATTCACTCCCCATATGATATTTTTAGTAATGGTTCACTCAAATAGACCTATTAATATAATGAGTTCACTCTTCATACCATCTTGGTAGGCATGGTTCACTCCCATGGCCATTTTAGTAGTCAAGGTTCACTCCCAAGACTATCTTAGTCTATTTCATGAGATATAAATCTTTACCCAATGCATTGGAGGGAGATATAGGTCCCACCCATATCATAGTGAAATCATACATACATGTTCCAAAATGACATTAAAAATCATATCATAATACATGAAATTAAATGGGTATCATAAACATGTAATCATATCATAGATTGTGGAAAAAAATACAGGTTTCATAATCATTTCATCAAAATTATAAACCATGAAAAGAAGCAGGTTTCAAAAGAATATAACATGTGAAATAGAAAATAGTTTCATAAAAACCATTCCATAAAAACATAAACCATTTAGGGAAATAATATGGATGGAAACATTGAATAATTTCCCTAGAAAGGTATAAGTAACACCAATAGATGCCATTTCATATGGGAAATAATTTTGAAAGATATTTTAAAAAAAATTCTTGAGGAAAATATCCTTTCTTTTTTGGAAATTTTTTTTTAAACATAAAAACTTTTTAAAACCATTTTCATGAAAATAAACATGAAACCTTATAAATTAAGCATTAAAAACTTTTTAAAAACCATTTACTTAGATAACTTCTTTAAAAGTTGTTATTAAATAATAGAAAATGTTTTGAAAACCATTTCATTGAAAGTAATTGGAAAACATATAAAGAAATCTTGAAAATGTTTTGAAAACCATTTCACTGAAAATAATTTTAAAACTTATAAATAAATATTGAAATTTTTTTGAAAACTTTTTTACATTAAAACTTATAAAATAATATTGAAAACATTTTGAAAATCCTTTTTCTCTTGAAACTTATAAAATAAGATTCAAAAAAACTTGAAAACATTTTCTTGAAAAATAATTTTAAAAAATAATTTATAGAATAATAGGAATGAATTTTATTTTAAAAAAATAACTTTTTAATCCTTTAAATGAAGATTTAATGGAATGAAAATCATGATGGTGGGTAAATCCGTACATTCCAAACATTCCTTTTGCACTATAAAATTTTTAGAAGAGTGCCTCGACCAGGAAATGATAAGAAGATTCCTTTTTAAAACACCTTTACATTTTAAAAAGGTAATACATGGGTAAATATTTCATTTAAATATCATAGTATAATAATAAAATAATTTTGGAAACCTTTTAGAAAATATGTTTTTAACGGAACACAGATTTCCGACTGAAGAGAGAGGTAAATCTAAAATTTCTTAAAAACACTTTCTTGTTCATATTATGTTCCAAATAGTGTAAAAATGGTACCACTACTTGATATAACATGAATAACAAGATATTAATAAAATTCTTGAGAGTTCATGAGATATGTATGATAATATTTCTTCAACAAAATCATAATCATAAACAAGCTCAATAAATGATGAGATTATTTCAATAACCTCTCACCACTTGGTAACTTTGAATCAAACTCACCATGTAAGAAAATTAAATTATATTATTATTAAAATATAAATAAAATTATTTAATTCATGATATAACTTTTCAAATGGAAGTATATACACCGCGAAAAAGAATGTTGCTGGATAACAAAACATGTGTCTCAAATAAGACAAATTGCGACAAAAATGTATTGCTGATTTGGTAAATTTTGAAACATTAACCCCATAAAATAAATTTCATAAAATATATTTTTAAATACCCATATATTTAATAATAATATTCATAGAATACATTTATGGGTAGTATATACACCAAAAAAATGAAATGAGCGGTGAATAAGGCATGAATCTCATGAAAATAAAAAGTGAGATAAAATTACCTTACCTTGTATCTTGAATATCATCATACTATTTCAAGACTCCTATATAAAAAATTTAATTTTATTATAAATATTTTAAATAACCATATTATTATGTATAATGACATATATGTTTTGATTATGACATTATATTACTCGCTTGTTAAAAATTTCATGCTAAGGTCATGTTTTTGGTAATATTCGCTTTGTATTTTGCTTGTTTCTTAACTTGTTATATCTTTGGTCCTTATGATAATATTATGATTTCATGAATTTAAACCATTATTTTAATTACATGGATTTTCCCCAATTTTTTTAGAAATTATTTGGGAAATTTCGAAGACCAGACACTGAAACAGTGGGTGATTCCAAGGCCTCGTGTACTCAGAACAATTCGTTGAAAATGTTATGTTTTTAATAGAATGCACCCATGAATTTTACTAAAAAGTGAAATAACTTTTAATCGGTTGTCCGGATCAGAAATCTAAGGTCACCATTGATCTTATAATAGTGAATTTACCCTAGGTGAGGCCTAACTTTGGTCTGTGCGGGTCATCTATAGAAAAAGTCAGCAAGTGCGTAATCATAAATAAAATAATTAAATAAAATTATTTTATTTTAAAATCCTAATAACTCATAAATTGTAACTCATATTAGAAATACGATACCACCAATGAGTTTTTAAGGTGGTTCTTTCCTTAGGTGAGGCCTAACATAGGCCGACACAGGATGACTGTGAAAAATAGTTTTGGGATGTAAACATCATTAAAATAATTTAATAAAAATTATTTTTGATGTAATGTTAGTTTTCTTTTAATATTTATTATTGTCAGGAATCTAGGGTTAAAACATAACCCTGGAAATCCTATTAGGCAAGGAGACAAATATCTCTTCAACGAACACCGACGAATTGGTGAATCATCAACAACGAACGTTGAATTTGAAGGATCTTGACCACAACAACGATGCCGTGACTGTTATTTGTCATTGATCGAACCAAATTGAGTTAGGGAGTTTCGGTTTTGATTATTCTTTTCTATGTTCTTGAAAATCAATGACAAACATGGATCAACCAACGAACAGGTTGACCCGTGGGTCGCTCATTCTTGCTGGATGGGCGTAATTGTAGAGTTTTATTCTCAGGGTTGATTTTATTAAGGATTTGTTATGATTTCATGATCATTATTATAGAATGTACCAAGTTTGAAACAAAAAATGGCCAAGGTTTGATCCTTGGGTTGTTCCATTTGCCTTTCTTCCATGATGTTCTTCGTGTTTGTTGTGATCTTTGTGTTCTTCATGGTTTATGAATGGATGATCATTGCGCCACTTTTTCTTGGCACAATAATCTGAAAATTTAGGATCCAATTTCGGGATGACCTACCCGAGGTTCTAAGATGACAATGACAGATAGATCAAAGAGAGTCGAGAGATATCGCCATTCAATTGGTTTTTTGTCGAGATGAATCAGGACATTCAACCAAGCCCAGGGTAGTGAAGAACGTGATCCGAGGATTGTAGACATGCCTTTATTTTGAAAAATGGATCATCAGAGGAGAATCGGTGGCCCGCCTCTTGGCCGCAGTTGGAGGGGCCCACGGTGGCGGGGGCTGCAGGGTAGGTGGACGTGGCGACCGACCGTGTTGAACATGGTGGGGCCATGTTCATCAGGAGGTACACAGTTGGGGCGGACCGCGTGTGGCACATCAAGTCGGCCCATAGTGTGGTCCAGACCGGGGGGAGCCGGGATACTCCAGTGGCCCAGCGGGAAGGACCCAGAAGCCAATCGAGCTGGGCCGGACCGGGTCTGGCAGGTTAGAGCGGACCCAGATTAGACCCATGTCATACTTTTTTTCCCTTGTAAGACAACCATAACTTTCAAACAGATCATCTGTTTGATGATCCATCTATGGGGTTGGGACCCTTGCGATGTGGAGGTAATTTTAAGATGGATATGTGAGTTTTTAGTTAGACTATAATAGGTTGAGAGCGTTATCTTTTTATACTCCTATGAGGGTTCGATGCAGGATCTCATTCCCATCATAGAGGATGAAAATAGAGGTTGAGACCGTACCCTTGGTCTTTTACTATTAGGGTTAAATGTAGGATCCCATTACCATTATATATAATGACATGTGTTCTAAAGCGAGTTGTCTGAGCCCGACTTCGATATTGACTCAGCGGGTTGGAGCATGTATCATGCCAAGAGGCCCGGTCAATCCTCACTTCTCTTCGTGTTACCTCACATAGGGTTCATGGATATGGTGTGAACAATATTTACACGGGCATCACTACCCTATATAGGATGATTTTTTTGGTTTGTCTAGGAGTCCACCCAGTGTTCCCTAGATGCGGTGGACCCCCTATCTTTGTATCGAAATTAGATTCTTTCCGTTCTATGTGACTAGACCTAACGAGCATTCTTTGGGTAGTTTTTAATGGTTTATGTTTGGTTGTGATGTATCGAGACTCCATGTATTATCAAGAATGAATGTATCATGGAATGTATGTGACTTATCAAGACCATGCATCTCTGTGGTTACTTTTGGAATATCTATTCTACGTGCTTTTGTTAGATAGCTCGAGGAGTGAGATCTTTGGGGATGAGCATGCGAGCGGAACCATATAGCTGGCAATGGATGAGACTCCGAGTCTTGGAATCCTTTATGAGTATACCTAGATGTTCTTTTTATATGTGATGTTGACACATACCTATGTCGAGATGACTATATATTCTTAGTGGTGTTTCCTTTGTGGTATTTACTTTGTGTTTTTAGGGTGTCCTACTAAGTATTGTTTTACTCACCCCTGCATAGGTTTTGCCCGCATGTGTCCTGTCTTGTGTAGATGATCAAAACTTTGATGTAGTCCTTGGTGGAACATGAACATGTGGTTCTTGGAGAGACCAGATAGTCGAGGTGTTCTCTTACGACATCAGACAGCTGAGCAGTACCTTCCCCTTCTGGTAGGGTTTTCTGTGGGTGAGTTTTAAGAACTTCTACATTCACTTTTGTAGACTCTTTCTTTTTGTGGTCTTGTATTCTCGCCCTATTTACTTTCCTATCTCCTATTGTCATACTATGTGTTTGGTATCTTAGTGTATTCATTCTTTGTCTACTTAGCATTTTTATATTTTAGTATTTTGTGCTTAGAGATGTGTGCATGTGTATAGGTACTTAGAGAAATGTCTCCCATTTGTGGGATATGCCTACTCAGTGCTAGTCTCCAGCCCCTAGCCTATTGGAGGCAGGCTTAGGGTATTTATGACACATTCCAATATAGGAAGGGTTGTAACTGAGTAGTATCAGAGTGGGGTCGGTTCTACTTTAGAACCGAGAGTCAGTGAGATTTGTTTGGGGAAATAGTGTTAAGTGTTTCGAGTTTGGATTTCAGGCCATGAACTCCAGTGTTGGTGAATTAGCAGACATATCCACACACTAGGACTCTGGGCACCTGATTTTAAACTCGAAACGTGAAAAATCTAGTTTTAGGAAAAAAATAAAGGTACATACATCATATATGAATGAGTTGTGTTTTCCATGTCCTTCTTAAGTCAGCTCACCAGGTATACTCTTTTGAATGTGATATATCTTTTTTTCTTATAGAATTTATTCATGCTGCTGACTATTGAGGTTTCCATAGTAGGATCAGGAGTTCGACCTGATGTTTGATGATGCCTCCCTGAGGGGAGCCTATCAAGGAGCTATTTTTCTTTAGGATGGTTAGTAGGTGGTGCTTTATCCTATTAATCGGTTCTTAGACCCACCTTTATGGGTTTTGGTGGATGAATCTTTCCATAATGAGTCATGCTTGTCTCTTTTTTTACTATATGATGATACACAAGGTTCGAGTACATATCATAGGCTTCTGAGGTAGCGATCGCATGGGATGCAGGATCAGCAGGACCTACCGATAGTAGGTGTGCGACGTAAGTCGATGTACCTGAGGTTTCATCAAAGGCCCCAAGGGTACCTCAATTCCCTAAAAGGGAGAATTTTTTATGCTTTTTAGGGGTGGGGACATCTCACACAATATTTTCCCACTGTTTAGGATGCATTTAGAGAGGTAGTTGATGAATTTCCAAGGAAGAGGTAGCGGTGGGAGTATACAGATCCTTCGAGCGGCGGACATGGCAGAGGAGCTGGGGAAGTAGTAGGAGGTGGAAAATATTTTGAAGTGTTACCACCACCACCCCCAAGTGTTCCATACTAGACTTAGGGAGCTGGATGAAGGGTGAGGATAGAGTTTCAGGCTATCAAGGATTATGACCCCAGGACTTCGGGAATGGTTCAAGGTATAATCTATGTCTTTCTACTTTAGTTATAGTGGATAGACATATATTTTTGAGATTTCCTTTCTTGGAAATTTTTTTTTTGATACTTAGATATTTTGATTAAACCATTGACTTGAACCTTATGCTTAGAGAGACATATTGAAGGAGACTCTATGATAAAAAACTAGTGCTGAATGTGTGACCTAAATTTTAAAGGTGAGAGTTTTGGTTTGTATCTCTTCGTAGTAGTGTCTAGGCCTTATGATGTCATTCTCGGTATGGACTGGTAGCTACAGTTCATTCTCATATTGATTTTTTTCAAAAAATGGTGTGGTTCATTCATGGTAATCAAACTATAATTCCCATTTTATTAGTAAAAGGTAAATCCTTGCAGTTCAGGATGGACTCACACATGAGAGGGTGTAACCGATTACTCTTCAATTGGCTGTCCTGACCCTCAGTACAATGGATGTTTTGAGTCCTCGGTTTTCTGCAATGGTGGAAGAGTATAAGGACTTCTTCCGTGAAGATGTTCTCAGTTTACCTCCCCACTAATAGATAGACTTATGCATCAATCTACACCCTAGGATGATACCAATATCTACACCAGCATATAGGATGGTTCCCATAGATCTTCATGATCTAAGGGTGCAGTTGGAGGACTTGTAGGAGAAGGGTTTTGTGAGACCTAGTGTTTCACCTTGGGCATCCCCAAGTGGTCTTCATTGATAATTTCTTAGTGTACTCGGCATCCTAAAAGGAGTACGCGAGACACTTGAGGATGGTCCTAGACACACTTTGAGAGAACCAGCTACATGGGAATATCTTGAAGTATCAGTCATGGATTTGAGAGGTATTTTTTTCGGACACATCATCTCAGAGACTGTAGTAGTAATGGATCTAGGGAAGGTTAAGGTAGAGTTTGATGAGTTTTCCCCTCTTGAGGTTTCCAGAGGAGGGTGTTGAGTATTTATTTTTCTGCGGTTAATCAGGAACTGGGCATGGTTGTGTACTTATTTAGAGGCAAGAAATGATTTTATATGGTTCATGCTAGTTGAAATCACACTGAAAGAACTATGTGACCCATGATATTGAGTAAATAGCAGTAGTCTTCACATTGAAAATGTGGTGACACTACCTAATGGGTGAGTGGTTTATCGTCTACTTCGACCACAAGAGTCTCAAGTATACCTTCCCTCAGAAGTATTGGAACTTGAGAGTGAGGTGATGGCTAGAGTTACTCCAGGACTATGACTTGGATATTGTCTATACTCCTAGTAAGGGGAATATGGTGTTATATTCTCTCAATAGGAGATCTAGATTGAAGTTACTGAACGAGGAATCAGAGCAGTTAGCCTCGTTGTATATATCCATTGTGGATGGACTTGGAGTAGCTTATCTCCATTCAATGGTTGTCATAACTCCACTCTTACTACAATTTAGGGAGGCATAACTTAGGGATACTGATTTTGAGGCTCTACATGCTCAAATTTCCACAGGGCATGATCCTAATGGATATTAAAAATGTGACTAGAATATTTTTCCTTTGAGAGGATGCACAATGATACTAGTGGCGTTTCGAGAGAAGGTTATGAGGGAGTTTCATTCATCCCCTTTAGTAGTATATCTAGGTGTGACAATGATGTACTAGGACCTCCGACATTAGTTTGGTGGCTAGGAATGAAGAAGGAAGTTTCATAGTTTGTGTCTCGATTCCTTACTTGTTGACATGTGAAGGCTGGGCATCAGGTTCCAGTGGGTTTGAGTCAACCCCTTGAGGTACCAGAATGGAAGTGGGATGGGATAAAAATGAACTTTGTGAAGGTTTTACCAAATACATATAGGGGGAATGATACTATATGGGTTATTGTTGACCAAATCACCAAGTAGGCCATCTTCTTAGATATCTAGGAGTAGAGTTCAGTTGACACCTTGAGACACCCCTATGTGCAGGAGATAGTTTGACTCTGTGGAGTTCCATCAACGATTCTTTCAAATCGTGATGCTGGCTTCACATCCCAGTGGTAAAAGGGAATATAAGAGGCGTTTGGGACTTAGTTACTCTTGATCATAGTGTTTCACCCCTTGGTGGATGACCAGACAGAGTATGACATTTAGGTTCTGGAGGACATGCTTTGGGATGGTATGTTAAGTTTTGGCCACATTTTAGAGGATTGGCTACCTTTGGTGGAGTTTTCATATAAAAATAGCTACCCCTACACCATCGGTATGGAAAAATATGAGGCTTGATACAGGTGACCCTGCAGGTTACCACTTTATTAGACTGTATTAGGAGATTCAGCACCCATGGGACCAAAGTTGGTACAGGTGACTACAAAGAAGGTTAAGGTCATCCCTGAGAAGATGAAGACTGCACCGAGCTATCAAAAATCTTATGCTAACCGGAGACAGATTCCTCTAGAGTTTAAGGAGGGATACCATGTGTTCCTTTGGGTCTCACCTTAACGTCGGTTGTGGAGAATTGGTCAGGGGAAAGTTATCTCCGAGGATCATCAACCCTTTTCAGATATTGGAAAGAGTTGACGAAGTGCCATACCACCTAGATTTACCCCTATAGTTCCATTAGATACATGATGTCTTCCACATGTTGTAGCTGAGGAGGTACGTGCATGACCCATCGCATGTCATCGATTGGGGAGAGATGGACATCGAGGATAGAGATACTTTTGCTGAGTACCCTATGGAGATCAAGGATTGACATGAGGGGATCCTTCATGGGTGGTTTATTCCTCTAGTGCATGTTTAGTGGAAACATGGGAATCTCTAAGAGAGCACATAAGATAAGGAGTCTTAGATTCATGCTCAGTTCCCTAAATTGTATGATTATCCCTTTGTTTTTTCTTACGGGGATGTAAATCCCTAAGGTGGGGAGAATGTAATGACTTGTATTTTCTATAATTTTTGAAATTATTTGGGAAAATTCTGAGACTAGGTGTTGAGACAACGTGTGATTTTGTGGCCTGGTGTGCCTGAAACAATTCATTGAAAAATGTTAATTTTTTAATATCATGCACCCATGACTTTTCTTAAAAAGTGAAATTACTATTAATTGGTTGTCCAGATCAGAAATCTAAGGGTACTGTTGATCTTAGAATAATGACTTTACCCTAGGCGCAACCTAACTTTGGTCGGTGAGGGTCATCTATAAAAAAAGTTACCAAGGGCGTAACCATAAATAAAATAATTAAGTTAAATTATTTTATTTTAAAATCCTAATAAATCATAAACGGTAACTCGTATTGGAAATCCGAGACCACCATTGAGTTCGTAAGTGGTTGTTTTCCTTAGGAGATTCCCAACATCGGCCAACACGGGTCGACGATGAAAAATAGTTTTTGAATATAAACATCATTAAAATAATTTAATAAAAATTATTTTTGACATGGAATTAGTTTTATTTTAATATTTTATATTTTCAGGAATATTGGGTTATGACATAACCCTGAAAATCCTCTGTGTCAAGGAGATAGATCTCTCTCTAACGAACATCGACGAATTGGAAAATCATCAACAATGAACCTCAGATTCAATGGATCTTGACCCCAAAAATGATGTGGAAACCATTGTCCATCAAAGATCATACTTAATAGAGTTAGGGAATTTCATTTTTTATTATTCTTTTCCTTGATCTTGAAAATCAATAACGAACCCGGTTCAACCAATGAACAGGTTGACTTGCGATTGGTCGTTCTTGAGGTATGGGTGTAATTGAGGGGTTTTATTCTTGAGGATGATTTGATTAAGGATTTGTTATGATTTCTTGATCATTCTTACAGAATGGACTGAGTCTGGAATGAAGAACAGCTAAGGTTCGGTCCATGGGTTGTTCCATGTTCCTTTCTTCCATGATGTTTTTTCCATTCTTTGTGGTTTATGAACAGATGATTGTTGTGCCTTCGTTTCTTAACACAAAGATCATAAATCAAGGATAAAATCTTGGGATGACCTACCATAGGTGAGAAGATGACAATGATGGATAGATCAACGTGAGTTAGGAGATATATCCATTCTAGTGGTTTTTCTTCGAGATGAATCGTGACATTGATCTAAGCCCATGGCGGTAAGGAACACGACCTGAGGATTGTAGATGTGCTTCCATTTCAAAAAACGGAGCACCGATGGCCCGTGGAAGGGGAAACCAGCATACCGGCACTAGCCATGGTTAGAGGAACCCTCGGTGGTGGGGGATGTCGGGTAGGTGGACATGGTGACCGACTGCATTGAACACGACGGGATCACGTTGATCAGGAGGCACATGGTCGAGGGGAGACCATGTGCGGCGCATCAAGTCGACCCGCTGCGCGGGCCAGACCAGGGGAAGCCAGGCCACTCCAGCGGCCCAACAGGCTGGAACTAGTGGCCCATTGGGCCATGCCATTTTAGGCCAGACCAGACCAGTTCGGGCAGGTTCCGGTGGGTCGGATTAAACCCAGACCAGACCCAGGTCAAACTTTTTTTCCTAGTAAAACATCCATAACTTTCAAGAAGAGTGTCTGTTTGACGAGCCGTATATAGAGTTGTGACCCTTGCGATGTGGAGTTCCTTTTCAGATGTCTTGGTGGGTTTTTAGTTGGACCATCAAAGTTTGGGATTGTTCTCTTTGTCTACTCCTATGAGGGTTTGATACATGATTCTGTTCCCATCATAGAGGATGACATTGGAGGTTTAGAGCGTACCCTTGGTCTTTTATTATGAAGGATCGATGCAGGATCCCATTCCCATAATATAGAATGAACTATTTTCTAAAGTGAGTTTTCAAAGCCCGACTTTGACAGTTTACTCAGTGGGTTGGAGCATGTATCATATCAGGAGGCCCAGTCGGCCCTCACTTCTCTTCATGTTACCTTACATAGGGTTTATGGGGTTGGTGCGACCAATATTTACATGGTCACCACTCCCCTATCTACGATGATGTTTCCAGTAGGGCTAGGATTCATCCAAATGAGTCCTAGGTGTGTTGGTCCCCCTATTTGTGTATCAAAATCAGATTCTTTCTGTTCAACATGACTATATCCGACGAGTGTGCTTTAGGAAGTTTTTAGTGGTTGATGTTTGGTTGTGATGTATCGAGACTCCTTGTATTAGCGAGACTGAATGTATCATAGAAACTACATGAATTATTGAGACCATGCATATATATGGTTAATTTTGGTAGATTTATTCTATGTTTTTTTATTAGATAGTTCTAGGAGTGAGATATCCCAGGACGAGCATACTATGAGCGGAACCGTGTAGCTATTAGTGGATGAGACTTCAAGGCTTGGAATCCTTTATGAGTATACCTAGATGTTCTTCTTATATGTGATGCTGAAACATACATGTGTTGAGATGACTATATATTATTAGTCCTTTTTTACTTTGTGGTATTTACTTTTTGTTTTTGGGGTGTCCTACTAATTATTGATTTACTCACCCTACATGGGTTTTGCACACATGTGTCGTGTCTTGTGTAGATGATAGACACTTTGATGGAGTCTTAAATGGACCAGGACCAGGTGGTTCTTGGAGATACCAGATAGTCAAGGTGTGATCCTACAGCTTTTGATAGTTGATCAGTACATTTCCCTTTTGGTAGGGTTTTCTGTGAATGAGTTTCAAGAACTTGTACATTCAATTTTGTAGAGTCTTTCTTTTGGTGGGCTTGTATTCTGGCTGTGTTTACTTTCCAAATTTTTACTGTCATACTCTATGGTTGGTATCTTAGTGTATGCATGCATTTTCTACTTAGTGATTTTATATTTTAGTATTTTTTTTCTTGGAGATGTGTGTGTATGTATAGGTACTTAGGAAAATTCCTCTGATTTGTGTGATATTCTTACTTGGTGTTGGTCACTAGCCCCTGTCCTATCGTAGGTGGGCTTCAAGTATTCATGGCACAGGCCCCTCTGGGACGAATCATGAAAATGGTATAAATATAATGTATATTTAGTATATGTGTATTATAATAATCTATATAATATAGAAGTATGAAATTGAATACACCATTCATAGAGATGGTAGGCCATACATACGCTTGAATGTTGTTTCTGTTTTATTTTCGTATTGAAAGAAAGAAAGAAAATTAAATATATGTATATATGTATATAATATCATTAAAGTGTAATTATTATTTCATATATATCATATAATTTCACTAAAAAAATCTTTAATACATTCCATGTAGTGTGTGAATGAATCACATCACTTTGAAAGGGTAGTAGTCCACACTTCCTCAAACGACATTATCATGTCGACATAAGATGGAAAGTATAAAATTATGTGTTATAAAAAAATTAAATAAGCATAAAGAAATAATAAATATAATATATAACATATATAAATATATTTTCCATCATAATTTCCACCATGAAATGAGTTAAAGGAAAAAATGAACAATCATCTTTTTGTGAGGTGATAGTTCACCATACACATAAATAGTATGTTTGTTACCTATTATATGGAAGTGTGTGTAAGTGTAGTTAGAAAACTTACTATAAAAACATCCTAGTATATTGAGGATATTTGTGTTGTTTTATAATCCTAGAATAAGTATATTTTAGGGGTTTGGATAATGGAAATAACATAAAAGAACTTGAGGAAGAATGTTACCACTTATTTAAGTAACTCCTTTTAGTTTGCACCAAAGGGATTCCTTGGATTGTGTTATTCATAAAGGGATGATTATAAGATTAGGGGAGGTATTTTTAGGATATATTTGGGTAGATATTTTTAGATCCAAAGTGTCTTCATAGGTTTGAGTAATTGGAAGGAGAGGAGGCCTATTTTTAGTGCAGGAGGAGTGGCACTCTTGTAAATTTTGGGAAAAGTAATTACACCCATGTTTTTCCCATGGAATGTGGCTCCCATAATGGTAAAATTTATATAAAATGGAATATAGGGTCTAAATATTACCATAAAATGGATTTTGGACAATTTTCTAGGTCATTTGGTCCCTTAAGTTTAAGGTTTAGTCCCTTGTTAAGTTTAATTTCACCTTAATCATTATAATTAATTTCAATCACTTTCACTAATATTTTTGGTCAAAAAATAATTTTAAATTATGAGATATTATAAATTATTCTTATTCCAAATATTTAATCCATTTTAATAATTTCAAATCACATAAGTGATAGAAATTAATTTAAATTTAATCCCACAGACGGGACGACAGAGCGGATTTTTAAAGTAAAAACCTCCAAAAGTTTGCTATGTTTTTATAGTTAATTTCAAATTCAAATTGATTACAATGGACTAAATTGGATTAATAGATAAAAATATTATATAATAAAACATTAATATCATTTTATAATATAATTTAACCTTATAAATAAATTAGATGAAAAATCAATTTTGAATTAAATTTTAGTATTTTTCACTATTCATTAAAAAATGAAACTTCACTGAAAAACACAAACAATTTACCTCAACCTAATTTTTATGAATATATTTGAAATATGAAGTTTATTTTAATATATATAATCCATAAAATTTTTAAAAATTGGATTTAAAATAGGTTCTCCATTAAAATGCAGTAAAAATACCTTAATAAATTATAGTACTTCATGCATAAAATTGGGTTTTTTTATCTTAAACATATCAAATCTATTGGATGAATATAAAAAATATTTGATTGAATATATAATATATATCACATTAATATCACTCAATCATTGTAATTACTTTAATTTATAAGGGTAAAACAGATTTGTGGGTATAAAAATAATAATATTTATATTTATATTCAATCAGTTTTCAAATTCATCTCTAATTAATTTGTAACCAATGAATTAATTTTATATTTTTGTAAACTATATATTTTCATAAGTTAGTTAATCTTGTTCATAACCATCAACTTAATGGATGGGTTATATCTTATTATATCAAATAGTAATATTTTTAATAATATATTATTATTCAGTAACACTCAATCTTGCATGTTACGTAAGAAATCAAGTAAAGTTAGTCTTTCATGTAACGTAAGACAACATTAGTGTTTCATGTAAAGAAATATAAACTTAATGTTGTCTGTATTGCATGATAAACTTGTTTTTGTGTATAACATAATCCAAACATAGTGTGTAAATATAAAATAAAAAAATCTCAGTGTTGCGTTAAATTAAAAATATCAATATTATTAAATTAATTTGAAAAAAAATATTTCACAAAATCCCAAGGTGTTACATTCTACCCCCCTTAAAATGAATTTCACCCTCGAAATTTTTTTGGGTTATCAAAGGATTAATACTTATAAGTTCCTTTCATATAAACCCACATCATAAAAAATAAATTCTAAAACTTCCTTTAAAAAAGGAAAGTTGGAAACATAACAGTTACCCAAAGTAACATATAACTAGGTTTCTAAATAGGAGAACATATGCGATAAGTGAAAACATGGACTTAGTGGAAAAGCATAAATATTTGTTGAGATTTATTAAGTTCATCCATCACAATCAGGTGAATGATCGATGAAAATTTGAGGTACTCAAAGTCCTAAATTTGTGATGATTTAAAAGGCCATCAGTTAAATATAAATTAAGGTACTATGACAAAAATTATTTTTTTGATTATTTTCCTAATGTTGAGTAACTATTTTATTGACCAAGAATATAAGGAAATATACATACTTGATATATTTCTATAAATAAAATTTCATTATTTGGTTGTGATTTTATCAATTTCTAATTCATCCATTACTTTAATAAATGGAGCTTCAAAAATTAACCTCGATTCCTAAAGTACTAAAATACAAATTTAGTAGATCTTAAAGACCATAAAAGATTGAAAAGTATAACTATTTATCTCTGATGAAGGCGGAGCTCCCGATATCTCTCGCGACCATGGCGTAACCCTAATGCCTCGTGGTTCTGCTCCCTCCTCCCGATCGGAGGGGGGAGGCTCGCGTTCTCAGATGCACAGGAAGGGGGAATCCTTTTTGTTGTTCTCAAAGCCAGATACCCTTCCTCTATTCCCGAAGGTTTTGTTGTCCCTGAAAGTCCTCGATCTATTTTAGGATGCGCCTCAGCTCCATTTATCCCCAGCAGAGCTCACTTGTGCCATAGACCTCTGTAAACTCACGCTGGTTGCGATATTCCATCATCATCGACCATCAGTTGACGAATTTGATCATTTTTTATTTGGTTCCTGGAAGCTACAGGAGCGTGCAGTGGTTGGGTTTCTTGATTGACACCACATTATGATTCGGTTTTTATCAGAGGAGGATCTTGCTGTCTCTTGGTCTAGGGCACCCCGAAGATGAAACGGAGCTTCCTTCTTTCTCTTTCGATGGTGTTTTGATTTTCACATGCGGGGCGACCCATCTACAATCAAAACATGGTTATTCTCCCTGGTATCCCTCTATCTTTCCAAAATCCATCTATCTTGTGTGTTATTGGGAATGTGATTGGAAGATACCTTTGTTCTGATCAGAGAATGGAGGTCCTTGTCATCCCGTTTGTCCAAGAATATGTGTTGAGGTTGGTGTTGCGAGTCCACCCATTAATTGGGTATGGATCACATATGGGGTAGAATTTCGGTGGAATCAGGAGATCATCTTCGAGTCTTGGATGAAATTTTGGAAAAATTGTCGTCGGTTTGGTCATATTGAGTTAGTATGTAGAAGCAAGAACTTGATCGGGTTTTCAAAGGTAGTGAAATTGGGCACTGGTGGCCCTGGAGACATTGGTAGGGTGCAGTCGCTGGTGGAGATACAGCCTGGGACTTCTCTTCCTGGGTGATATTCTTTTACTGCAAATGGGGGAAAGACTTCCCCTCAAAATGTTGCGAAGCAGGCTGGAAAGGAGGTTTCTTTGAAGCAGGGAGTGTGAGCGGATGACCAGTTTCATCCAGCTGTGGCATGTGATGGTGTACGGAATAATCTTGGAGGGGCTACTATGTATTCAGTTGTTGTGAAGGAAGTTCATCCTTCATTGAATCCTTCTGTGAAGCAAGTTTTTGATCATCTGATATCGGATCTTGGGGGCTGGAAGCGGTCTTTGTGAGATGATACAAGCAGTGGCCCCTTGTAGTTGGTTAATGTTTCCATTAGCAATCAGTTCTAGGTTTTGGAGACTAAGAAAGTTTCTCCTAGTGAGGATGGCCTTCAAAGGAATGACTATGCTAATATGCAGCTTGTTTCTTCTTCTATACTTGTTGTGACTGATGATACACTTGGAACGGAGTCTCGTGATGGTCCTGGCACTGAGGTTCCCCTTCAATGCCTCAATCTTATTGATGATAACATGCAATTGCACTCAGCAAAAGGAGGGTGTTTGACTGTATCAAAGGGTATATTGTTTGGAGGGATTTATGGATTCCAAATAGTTGATTCTGTGCATATCAATGGAAAGTGGGGAAATGTCTCTGATAGTGACAAAGAAAATACTAGTGATTCCACCAGACTATCTTATAGTGATGTTGTTCAAGGTGGAAAAAATAAATTGCCTACAAGTGAAGGTGGTATGACTGCTCCTCCAAGAAGAAGGATGAAGAAATATTACTCTTTCCTGCCAAATCCAGTGTCTACTAGATCATCCTCCAAGAGGGAGAGATTTTCTGGGACTGCCACTGGTTTGAAAAAGGAATTGAAATCTTCTAAGGAGTTTCTCTCATTAGAGAAGATGAATTTGAGAAGGAAATATGCTAAGATCATGAGACACTACGAAAGCTCAGAGTGAGAATCAGCTACTGTGAATGAATATGGTGATGGAGATGATTTTTATGATATGTAGTTGTCTTCTTTGGTGTTCTTTACTTGCTTGTTGTAATTTTATTTTATTTTAATAAATGGTCAGAGGTTTTCCTCTGACTGAGCTTTCCTGGTAAAACTATTTATCTCTAATTATTCTTCAAAATAAATATGGTTAATAAATTAATCTCTAAACATAAAAAGTAACTCAACTAGTTCATCATTAATATTTATTCATAAAAAATAATTACACTTTAACCATGACATCTTGTAGGCCAGTGGTGTGCGTGAAACCCTTATCGTCCTTCAGTCATGGCTTCAAGACCCGGTACCTTGCCGAACTTGATTGGTTGTCACCCGAAATACATGATGTCCCTTTCTAAAACCACACTAATATAATTTCAAAAATAAATATTGTAGACATCCTTGAAATAAACTAAATAGCCTTTTAAACTAGGTTTTCAATACAATCTCAATACATAAATACTTCCTTCGAAGTTTAAATTAAACTTTTCATGAATGGTTAACCTTATAACCCTTCTAAAATATGAAAATCCAAAATGGTATAAATAGGATCACCAAATCATCTTAACATTGATCCCCCATATATCACAAAGTAACTCTTGGTTGTTATATTCTAAACATGTGAATACCTTCGTCAATTATTCTCTTAAAACATGGTAATGACCTGAATTACCATAAATCCTTATTGAAAAATACATTTTTCCTTATTCCAAAGTATATTGGATCTATTCCTTAAATCAAAAAATGTTGTAAACTTCATCAATGAAAGCAAAAAATACTTGTCAACAAGTACTTAATTATTACCAAGGTAATCAGTACCATCAAATTTACTTATTCATATCCCACATATCTTTATCCAAACAATATTATCTTAACATAAGGAAAATATTAAGGGTTATATTCCCTCATTCAAAATATAACATTTTCATTAAATCACTTTTATAGTCCATCAAAAACATTAAACATAATCTTTTAAATCCTTAGAGAAAAACAAAAAATGGAAAATCCTTGTATAGTTCACCATTTATATAAAATAATTATTGAATCCAAATATATAAAAACATTGATTATTCCACTTCATCCATAATCCATAAGAAGGCTACCTCATCCGATTACTTAATACCTCTTTCCTTTCACATTTTATTTCTAGTCTCATCATCATCAGCAACATAAACACTACTTGTACCACCTTGCTGATTTTCTTTAGGATCTTTCCTCTTGGGACATTGATTTTCATAATGACCATTCATTCGATACTTAAAACATTTAACCTTCAACGATGACTTAGGGAGTCCAATATACCCATCAACTTCGTTAAAAAAAGTCTTGATTTTTTCTTTGTAGTAACTTTATTTTTTTCCTTTTCCATATTCAAAACACCTTATTGTTCCTCTAAGACATTCACTTAGGTGATTCTTTCCACATTCTTGATAACAAGGAAACTAAATATTCTTTATTACATGGTCACCGTTACCTGAAATCTCAAAAACCTCCTTCCTTATATTCCTATAAGACATTATATTAGGTGTTTTTTTACATATTAAGTATATTTTTATTATAATAATTTATAGAATATAGAAGTATTAAAAGTAATACACTATTTATGGAGGCGGCAGGTCGTACGTACGCATAAAAGTTGTTTCCGTTTTATTGTCGTCTTGAAAGAAAGAAAGAAGATGAAATATATGTATATATGTATATAATATCATTATAGTGGAATTAACATGTCATATATATCATATAATTTCACTAAAAACATCCTTAGTAGATTTCATGTAGTGTGTGATTGAATCACATCGTTTTGAGGGGGCGGTAGTCCACACTTCCTCAAAATAAATTATCATATTTACACAAGATGAAAAGTATAAAGGTATGTGTTATAAAATAATTAAATAAGAATAAATACATAAAAAATATATTATATAACATATATAAACATAGTATCCATAATAATGTACACCTTGAGAGGTGGTAAAGGAAAAATGAACAATCATCGTTTCGTGAGGCGGTAGTTCACCGTACACGTAAACAGTATGTTTGTTACCCATTAGATAGAAGTGTGTGTAAGTTTAGGTACAAAAATTAAAATAAAAACTTCCTAGTATATTTATGATACTATTTTTTTTGTATAATCATGGAATAAGGATATTTTAGGGGGTGGAGAATGAAAATAACATAAAAGAACTTGAGGAAGAATGTTACCAATTATTCAGGTAACTCCTTTTGGTAAAAAAATAATTTGAACTTATGAGAAAATATAAATTATTATTATTATAAATATGGAATAAATTTTACCAAATTATGATTGAATAATTGGTAGAGATTAATTTAAATTTAACTCTACACACGGGATGACAAAGTGGGTTTTTAAATTAAAAATCTCCAAAAGTTTGCTTTGTTTTATAGTAAATTTCAAAGTAAAATTGATTTCAATGAACTAAATTGGATTAATTGATAAAAATATTATCTAATTAAACTTTAATATAAATTTAAAATATAATTTAATCTTATAAATAAATTAGATGAAAAGGCAGTTTTGAATTAAATTTAAGTATTTTGCACTATTAATTAAAAAATAAAACTCCTAAGAAAAATACCAAAAATTTAGACTAACCAAATTTTTATGTTAAATTTAAAATTTAAAGTTTATTTTGACATATATAATCCATAAAATTTCCAAAAATTGGATTTAAAATATGTTATCCATTAAAAGACGGTAAAAATGCCTTAATAAAAATATAGTATTTTATGCATACAATTGGGTTTGTTTTTATCTTAAGCCTATCAAATATATTAGATGAATATAAGAAATATTTTATTTAATATATAATATATAAATATCACATTAATATCACACAATAATTATAATTAATTTAATTTATTAGGGTAAAATAGATTTGTGGGCATAATAATAATAATTTTTTTCTTTATATTCAATTGGATTTCATATTCATTTCTAATTAATTTGTAACTAATGAATTCATTTTGTATTTGCGTAAACCATATATTTTAATATTTTATTTAATCCCATTCCTACAAATCTACTTAACATCTAGGTTAATCTTATTATATTAAATATTAATATTTTTAATAATATATTATTGTTCGGTAACACTCGGTCTTGCGTGTTACGCAAGCCATCGAGAGAAGTCAGTCTTGCTTGTAACTTAAGCGAACCCCAATGTTATATGTAAATAAAGATAAAATTTATGTTGCATTTAGTTCATTATTAACTTGGTGTTGTGTATAATCTAATCCAAACACAATTCTTTAATATAAAATAAACTATTTTCAGTTTTGCATGAAATTCAAAATATCAGAAAGATTAAATTAATTGAAAAGAAATATTTCCCAAAATTTAGGGGTGTTACAATTATGAAACGTTTTTTATAATTAATATTTATTTAATTATTAATAAAATTCATATAAAATATATTTTTGAACTTATAAATATGTGCTTAACATTTTAGAAATTAAGTAATGTTTTTGTCCAAACAAATTTTTTTTTTCATTATTTCAATTTATCAAGTATTTAAACTGTCCCTTTAGGTTTTTGTATTTTTTTAATATAAATAAGTCTCCTTTTATTTAACACAATAAAATTAATTCCATTGTGATCAAAATTATACTTTATTTTATCTTTAAAATCATTTTTATGGTTAAAACAAATATTTTTCAAAAAACCTTTTTTGTTGAATTTTGTGCACTTATATTAAAATAAATTTCTGAAAATAATTACAATTGAATATTATAAAATGTATTAAATAATTATAATCATTATAATTAATATTATTTAATAAATCTAACTTAATTTTTTTGTCATAGTTAGTACAAAAAACTATAAAAATTTGTTACCGCGTTTAGGGTTAAAATGGGTTTACCAGGGGGTTAAGCTAATGGATTTGTGTATAATGACACTTAATCTTCCCAAAACATAATTATTTGGTTTAATATAGACCATAAACTTATAATAATAAATTATTTTAAAATTTTTATACACATTCACAATAAAAATACTTTATGTTATTTAAATATTTTAAGTAATTACAAGTGTGTCATTTCTATCACTTATAAAAGGGAACCGCTTATCCTCTTTTATCCATAAATCATGAGCCAATTTCTCAAACATGACCTAAAAAAATACATTCAAAATCTTCCTCCATAAAACATATATTCCATGGTCATATCAAAGTACCATCCTAGAAGGCTTGACCAGTAATCCAAAGTTGGTTTTCTAAAGAAGTGGTATAACTTTTAACCAAGTGTTTTTCTTTTATTTCCTCTTATAAATCCTTTAAATATTATATATCCATTATATTTTAATAAAATAGGTTTATTATGTATAATTAAATTTTATTATTATTGTTTCACAATCAACATTCATCTCATTTCCATCTTATGGAAAAATGAAAACATCGCTCATGTGTATGTATGACTTACTGTCTCCATGTAGCAGTGTAATTGATTTTTCATCACGAATTTACTTGGATGGTTATAAAGTTGAAATAATAAAAATATATGATATTTATGAAATAATTATTATTGTGTAAATATAATATATCATTTACCTTCTTACCCTTCCACTCATTAAAAAAATGTTAATGTTGCTCGTGCATACGTTTGAACAACCACCTCCACGAAGTGATGTGATTCATTTGTCATGTATAACTTCTAAGGTTAATTATAAATATGTATATATTAAATATATATGATATTTATATCATGATAAAAATTATTTATAATATTAAAACATGATAAATATTCAAGGACTGAAACTACCAAACCGAAACTTATATTAAAAATGAAACTTGTAACACTCAAAAATAACGATTTTAATAAAGAATTATTAATAAATGAGTGTTGAAATGTTATAATTTTATCATATATGATATTATAATTATGTAAATTGTTTTTTTATAGAATTATAATAAATTTAAATTTGTTATATAGGAGGCTAAAATCACTTACAAAGAAAGTCAGACATGATGTAAGGATTTATTTCACAATCTCGTCCATATTGGAGATTTTTTTTTGTTTGAGTTTCAAATGTGGGTATTATATGAAATTTAGATATTAAACCCCATATTTTTTTATCCTATGGTTATCACTATATAATACATGTTTTACTTTCATTTTCTTCTCTTTTTGTACTCAAGATACCTAAATAATTGTTTTATAGAAAATAGAATTTGTTTTATATTCAGTTGGGTATATTTTTCTTCCATGTATATATTCTATTTAAAATGTTTTAAAGATTTTTTTTAATATTATAAAATTATTTATTAAATAAATTTTTTCTCTTGTTTTACTTTCTATAATTTTTTAAAAGGAATATTCTTTTCATTTTCCGAATGTGGTATGTTTTACCAAGAGTGTGAACAATTTTTTTTCATGTACACTGTATAAATGAATTTTACCCCCATCTTGACTAATATTTTATCTAAATATTAATTTATAATTTTTCATTGTTTTTTTGAAAGAAAATATTTCTCCAAATATTTTGTAATTTTTTAGATTTTATATAACTGATTTTAAAATGAGATGGTTATTTTCTTCAAGAAAGTTTCCAATGATCTCTTAAAAGTATTTTCATATATGTCAATATCATTTTATGAACATTATTATTTACTAAGGATATACTATAATGATAAAAAACACCATATTTATTTTTATAACTTATGATCATTTTGAATTGGGAAATTATTTAATTTCCTTATGCTAGTTATTCCAATAGGTATAGTTATTCATTATTAAATAATGTTTATTAAGTTTTATTGCATATTCATATGATGAATGAATTAGAATTATTAAGTACTGGGTGGGGATCAGAATTACATATCCCCTAGATTTATTAGTAGGTCTCATGAGACAAAATAGGTTGGGTATTTGGCATATTCCTTACCCATTTATGTATGATGTCATGGAATGATGCCTCGATAATAAGTTTAAGATATCTGACATTATGTATTCCATCACTATGAAATCAGTTATTTATATCCATGTGAATATTAAAATAGTTATGTTATCCATGGATAAGTTTAAATCTCATGTGATTATTTATATGTAATTATTAAATCATAATTTATTCTTTCCATATTATCCTATCCTGATTTATTCTATTATATCTTCCATTGTAAAAATTACCTTACTAAACATATGAGTTCACCAATTTATTTTGTTTCCTTTCCCAAATACATTAGAAAGCGTACTATGATTAATATGAAAGGATATAATAGAGGGAATAATAATTTTCTCAAATAAAATACAATGTTTTATTTTATATTTTGAAACGTATTGCAAGACTCAAGCATGTATGTAGTTTTCCAATATAACTAAATTATTCAATCCATTGGGATGTGATCACTTATATGAAGTTCCATTGTAATAAAGCAATCACCAACTCTGAGATACTAGGGTTGGGTTTATTACAATTGGTATTAAATTAATTTTAGTATAAACCTTGGGAAATAGATTTAGAAAAACATATATTAGAGAACATAATCCTATAAAATATTATAGGGATAATTCTAAGTATATGATAATATCATGAAGTATTTGTAAGGTAGAGAATGTATGGTTTCCCCAAAAATAAATCCCTAAATAGATGCTGAAAAGTGGATGTTTCTATTGTAAAAATTCAACTATGGTTAATAACTCCATAATTGGTAGATTTTGTATTTACTCAATCATTATCGATGCACAATGCGTGGTCCTAAGACTACACACATGGATAAATACTCTCAAAGACATGATTTGGTAGATTGACAGACTCTTCACAGGATATAATGAAATATTTGAAAATATTTTTATGATTTGAAGATATTCCCAATGACACTAATCTTATGATTATGAGATTTTATATGCATGAATTATTAATTAAAGTTAAGTATTTCACCAATTTCATAATGATACATTATGATTCATAATGTTATGATATAATCTAGTTTATTCCATTGTTTAGAAATGGTGTCTGGTGGAAGGAATGAAAATCATATCCATGAATGTAATCTATATAATGATTTTACCCCAAATATAGATAAACTAAAAATAGAGGAGTATTGAAAAAATATTCTCAATATGATTTCTTAGAGTTTTCTATTTAATTGAATAATTTATAATTAGTCAAATCAATTTCTTCACAACATGATAAGATGAGAGATAATTCCACATAAAATAATATGGATTATTCTTATACTTAAATACCTATATGTATTGGAAAGAACATATTGAGTCCATATTTTGATCAATCTATAGTATTCTAAAAGAAACAAGTATCATCCACTATTAAAAATATCATTTGTAATAAATCAGTTTTATTGAATATAATTGGTTTAAAATCAAAATATGCATAAGTGTATATGAAAAAAAGGATATAAACCCACCAAAACTTATGATATAGATTAAAAATATATATCTATAACCGTTACCCAAAAATTTCCCACTTTGCGAATAAGAAATCCCAAAAATAGAATGCAATTTGTACAAAAAGATTTAAATTTTTTTTTATACTATTTCTACTATGGAAGATTTGGGAATATGGATATATATTATTTGAAAAATATAAAATCCTATATAATAAAAAGGAAACATATATAAAGTGGGAGAAAAGTTGAGAAGAAGTATATACTACGAGAGGAAAATAAAAGTTTTCTGATCTCAAACAGGTTTGAAAAACTTGGAGATCCGTGTGGCATTTTCAATGGAAATGGTCATAGTGAAAAAGAATATAAGTATAAGTCATTCAATTATGCTACTATAAAAATTGTTAAAATAAAACCACATAATCTAATGTATGTAAATTAATTCCTTTGGATTGATTCACTAGAAAATTACCAAAGAGAACATTCCTGATAAGCTAGTAAAGAAGGATGATGAGTCATCCTTGTATATTAATAAAAAAAGAAAATTTCATTCAAGGAAAATCCAATATGATCAAGAAAAATATAAATCATAGAAAAATAAGTTTCTTATTTGGTATAAAGAGTGTAACACTATATATTATTTCAAATAATCCAGGAAATACAAAATTTAAGAAGTAAATTTGGAAAAACAAAGAATAAAACTAGTTTATAAAAGAAAAAAAAAGAATTGGGATGGAGGAGGATATTCAAGAAATTCCTTGTGGAACTTAAAAATATCCTATGTATATTCCAAAATAATTCTTGGTTATTTGACTAACAGATCTGGAAAAATATAGAAATATGGAAGAGGTAGAAGAGAATGCAATAACCAAGGAAAGTAAAAGACATGAATTTGCAGTCTAATTTAATGGGTGGTTTTTAAGTGATGATAGAATTAGATCTTATGAGGAGCTATATGGGAAGTACAAGTAGGATTAACACAACACTAATAAATGTATAATAATTATTCCATACTAAGAATAATCCTTGAATAATATTAAAGTTTTACCATGTGATCCTTATGCCATGATGTCTTATAAGAAGAATAATTTCCCACACAAATAAGAAGCTAAGAAAGACAAAATTTCCATGCTACCCAAAATATATTTGAAGCCCAAAAATGTTATTGTGAAGAGATCTCTTTAAATTAAATTTTAGAAGAAAATTTTTTCATGGTTGAGAAAGGATTTTAATCCTTGTTTTTCTCACTAATGAAGAAAAGAGTTGTCACATTATTCCCATGTCATTTTTGATGTATTAGCATGCTAATCGTGCAAAGAATTGTAGGTAAATTTGGTTCTCAAAATGAGAAATTAAAATGAAAAGTAAGATGTAATAATTATTCCAGATCTCAAATTGTTTCATCTTGGCATGATTTATCAATTGTAATATCAAATAAATTATGAATAAAATATATTTCATAATGATGTGAATAAGGAAGGGAATTATTTAAGGGAGGTTTTCTTGAGAAGATTCCAAATATTTATAATTTTCATAAAATATTTTTCTAGAAAAATCATTTGATTTAATGATAAAAAGATATTTCATTAGATTTTATCATCCTTAACATTAAAAAATTTATCCTAAAATTAAAGAGGATAATTTTTTTTAACTAATGATAAGAAAATAAGGGTAGATTTTGAAGTTCAAGGGATATATGAAATGAAACCTACAAGTTGTACATGAATGTTTTTAATCTATATGATAAGTGATGTAGGAAATTCAGGTTGAAAATCTCTATAAATATTTGCATCAATTGACATCAAAATGTTTCAAACATAATACATTTGAACTACCACTAAATGAAATAATTATAAAATGATAATAAGTATAAGTTGGTATCATTTTTGTTTTTAAATAGAAAACTTTATTGTTTAACTCAAACCCTCATGGTTTATACACCTAACATGAATCACGTAGAATTTGAATGGGATAAACGATATCACATTTTTAAGAATGAAATGATACCATCATATCCTTTAAAATTATTTTTATTTGTCATCAATAGGAGGAATATAAAAAAATAAGAATGATCGAGTTAGAAAGAATACAAATCCTTTATGAAATTTTGAATAACATATTGAAATGACATTTTTTGGTCAGTATTGACAATAAATAAAAATGGGGCGAATGTTAAACCTATATTGTGTTGTGTTTTATTTTTTGTAAATGTGTACTAATATATTAAAGAATAATCCGAATGAATATTAGGAATTATTCTAATTTATTTTAGGTTCTCAATAATTAAAATGAGAAAAATAAAAACATGGAAGATTGGTTTGAGATCCAAAGAAAGGTAATATTATTTTTATAGTTGTATATTGAATTATAGATTTAAATCTAGGATGTATAAGTTGATTCCATGGGTTATTCTTGGAGATTTATTAAGGATGTGATGTGAAGAGTTCCATCCTAATGAGGTATAAGTACAAAAGAAAATATATTTAGTTGTAGTTGAATTAAATTGTGATGATATTTAATAAAATGTGTTTATGGTGTTTTAAATTTTTTTACAATAGTCATGAATTCATTTAAGGATGATTCAATATGAAAATGATAAAAATAATTGATGAATTTGAGAATTAAAGTTTTATGGTGAAGGGATGATATTTGGATAAGGGAATTTCAATCAGGTATTTAATTTCGAAAATAAAAGAAGCCTTGCTATCCAAGGTAGATGTATCAACTGCCTAGGTAGGAATAACCTTAACCTAAGCCATCCAATCTGACAAGAGGTGAAATGATACATTATTTCACATAGGTAGGAATGTAAATGAATGGATGCATCCATTCATGGCAGTGATCCAATGTGGGGTGGTACAACCCGTGATCCTAGTGTGTGATGTGTGAAAGGTAGTTAGAGCAGACCTAGATACTCACAAAGAGCTACTAAGGGACAAGATTCTATATAAATGATCAAAAGGTATATAATATTATCAATGTCAGACTCATAAGTAGCGGGAACTATTACCCCTTTACAAATGGATGCATATTACTAGGTTTATTTGATCTAGATGATTAACACCATCCCATCATCCCATAAAATCATAATCTTCCTCCCATCAATTCCCAACTTTCAAATCTTTAGTGATTTTTAATCTAGCGTGGTAGTTGAGATCAAGTGACCATGAGGTTATTTAAAAATATGAATCTACCATGAGTTATCAACATATTCAACCATATGTTGAACATGATCTACCATGAGTGAAATAATTAACCATGTGACATACATGAATCACTATGATTTTTTGTGAACAACTTGAATCTTTTATGACTTTATGATACTACCTTCTATAAGAGTTGATCTTCTATGAGTATAAGGATATTCCATGAGTGTCAATATATTCTATGAGTTTATATTGATCAACCATGCTACCATATACCTTCTATAATTATTGATCTTATGTGAGTTTAAGGTTCTTCCCTAAGAACCTTTATTGTCCTTCTTTAAGGAAATGATTTAGTATGAAGATCATAAAGATATTCCATGTGAATAAGGATAGGTTGCACAAATTTTTCACATGATGAAGTTCACCAAGAATATAGTTTGGAACGAAAATGCTGCCTTCAACCAATTGTGATAATTATGACTAACTATATATTAATAATTATGAAAAATATTGTATCCCTATAACACCTGATATTCAATTATAATAATAATTTCTTTCTAGAGAAACAATAACATAATGCACATAGATTCATTCAAGAATATGTTTAATATATAAATTATATTTTTTTTATAATTTTAATTTGATGAAATGAAGTTTATTTTTGAATTTTAAATGTTAAAAGTATATAGGGTGAATTTTTAATATTTTTCAGAAATAGTTGATTTTTGGGTGAATATTGAAAATTAACGATTCTACCAAAACTATCACTTTTATGAAATTATAATGATATAAGAATAATTTTAAAGATTGTCAATTTTTTAAGAAAAAATATGTATATTATAAGTAGTATAATTCATATAAAAATATAATTTTGACCTTAGAAATATGTGCTTATAATTTTTGAAATATATGTAATGTTTTTATCCAAATAAAAACCATTTTTCATTTTTTTTCTCTTAATCAAGTATTAACTTGAATACTTTAGGTATTGTTTTTTTTAAAGAAAAATAATTTTCCTTTTATTTAACATAATCTAAATAATTCCATTGGTATCAATATTATACTATATTTTTATTTAAAATCATTTTTATGCTTAAAATAAATTTTTTTCTAAAAACAATTTTCATTGTGTTTTGAGCACTTATATTAAAATTAAAATTTTATAATTATTAAAATTGAATATTACAAAATTTATTCCATATTTTGAATCATTATAATTAATATTAGTAAATAAATTTATAATATCCAGGACCCAGATGTCATTGAATGGTGCCCCGAGCCCGGTTAGCCACATGGCCTCAAGCACATCTCCCAAAATGCCAGAGGATTATGACTAGTAGCGAGGGACTAGAGTGTATATGTGGGGAGACTATACACTCTTATCAAATTTTAAGGTATCAGTATCAATCATATAGACAATAGAGGAAGCAGTAAATCAATTAGATAATAGATTAACATCTAAATGAAAAATATATAAAAAAAATGTCAAAAGTAATCTTATATAAAATGATGATCATTTTATGTGTCTACAAAGAATCCAAAATAGGTATACATGGAATCAGTATAACAAATGTATCAAAATTCCAAAAAGGCCAAAAATCACTATCTCCTGACAACATCACGAACTTCAGCTCGGTCCCGTGCTCCCTTACTCCTAAGCATGGCACAAATTTCAGCATCAAACTGTGGGCCCTTTCCAAAATCCCTACCTGTATCCATATAATCTTTCCAAGTACCCAATGGAATCCCAAACACGGTGTGAGATACAGTCCCAATATGTCACCACCAAAATTATCTATAACAAATCTTGGTTGTGCAATATAAGATAAAGCATAGTGTAATATATATCACAGTTAAGCAGTAATAAATATAAATTTAAAATGGAATATATACCACCAAACAAGTGATGCTATATATCTCATCAAGGCTCCCTACAAAACAAGTGTCAATATCCTATAACAAGGTAATAATAAAGCATAAATAAGTCAACACCATTATCTCTTCATATAAACAATATCTCATATCATACACAACCATGTTGTATAACCTATATCTCATAACAACCATGATCAAGACATATAATCAGAAATGTCATGTAATGTCCCAGACCTCCCTAGTCCATTAATTTGTCAAAATCTAGTGTTTGGGGTGTTCTGGGAGGTGATGGTAGCTCATTTCAAGAGTTTTCCAAAATTCCAGTTTCCATCGGTGACTCAGGTCGTCGGTAGGTCTGGGCGTCGGTAGGTTAGGACGTCGGTAGGTCAGGGTGTCGGTAGGTCAGGTCATTGGTAGTTTAGGGAGTCAGTAGGTTGGGGTGTCGGTGACTTCGGGCGTCAGTAGTTCAAGGCATCGATAGGTCATGGTGTCAGTAGGTCGGGTGTCGGTGAGTGGCGTCGGTGATTCGCAACAATGGCTCATTGTCGGTGGGTCATGTCAGTGAATCGTGTTGGTGAGTTGTGTTGGCGACTCGCATCGGTGAGTTAGGCATCGTTGAATCACTATCTATGACTCGTGTCAGTGACGCACCCATCGATGAATCATTTCCATCTTTTTCTAGTTTTTCCAGTTTCACCCCTCTTATGTTTTATTTGACGTAAATCAAGTTTAAAACCTAGTTTGAGCATTTCTAAAGGTGTCTCAATGGATATTAATTATATATTTAATATCCTAATGATCCTAGGGATTTGAAATAGTCAAACCATGTGGCCTTGACCATGATCCAACTTTAATGACCCGTGAGACTGTTTCCCTTCTGTTGATATAGTATCTGGTTGTTCTATATTGAGATCTTTTATTCCCTATGTGTTTTATTTTTCTCTTGGTGCACCCAAATCTGTTCTTCCCTAAGGATTTGTGTTTTGTTCTATGTCCTTCATATTCATCCTTCCATAGAGTATCCTATTGTTTGCGTTACCCCCTGTTTTGACATAAGGAGGTGTTTCTGATCATATGTTCTGTGAGGTAGGGATTTCTTCATATCTATTTTAATTGTGTATCATATAGGGTGGGTAAATGCATGTCTCTTTGAGAATACATTTGAATCCAAATCTTAATTAAGGGTGTCAAGAAGATGAAAAAACCTATTATGATAACGGGTTTGGCTACCTTAGTAAAAAATGAGGGGTTGGGAAGATGATGATGATTCTTGTGTTGTTTTATCAGTTATCTTTGATCCATATTGTGAGTTTTATGACTTATGAAAATCATGGTCATTGGTGGTATTTGTTTATACATGGGTGATGCTTTACACTTGTTATGTATCCCCTGTTGAACTCTCAAATTATGAAATTTATTAACCAAATATACCTGGTTAAATAAATGGATGCCCAAGATGAATCTTGTTCTGAGATAACCCCTATTTTATAAATATGTAATTAAAGAATGAATGTGTTAAATATGAATACCCTTTTCCTTGTTCGGTGTGTATTTGTGTTGTGTGTGGATATTTTCCATCTTGAGCTTTGTATAGGTTTTGTGGTGCTGATGTTGAGAGCACAGGGGTGTGTGTGGGTGGTTTGAGGGTGAAATGATATCTCAGGTTGAGAGATTAATTGATTTTGGAATGGATGAACTTATTAAATAGTGGTTCTGCAGCTGGGTTGTGTTATGGTTTTTGGGCATGGTCTGTTTGTGCAGTTGGACTATTACCTGTGTGAGTTTTGTTTTTGTTGCAGGATGTGGTTCTTTTTGTGCACTGAGGCTGTTGAGGATGGTTTGAGAGGGATGATTTTGAATAAGGATAGTGTTACCTTTCATGATGGTTTCAACCAGAGGTTCTAGAAATCAGTATATTAGGAATGGGTGTTAGAGTGGATTCATTTACCCTGGTCCTTCTTTCTCTATTTGGATTTGGCAATGTTTGGTATGGTTACTACGCCCTTATAACATTTGAAGTGGTTGGTTGTTTCCTAGGTAGGGATGGAATCAATAATTTTGGATTGATTTAATAATGAATGATAAATGGTTAAATGAATTGGCTGGGGTTATGAATTAATTATATGGATGGATGTGTGGTTATGCATTAGAGGTGGCACCAAGGGTAGTTTTTTGTGTGTTGTTTGTTTTTTTGAAAAACATAGGTTGGGCTGAGTTTTTGGTACCTATATATATACATGTAGTTCCTTGTGTTTTCTATATGCACCCCACCTGTGTTGAGCACTACGTGTCGAACACCCCCATTATTATGGGGGAGGGTTTCCTTTCCCAACATCCTGGTAGGAGGTTGGATTACTGGTTATTGGCTCTTCTCTGCTCCCTCTTCTAGGCATTATTAGCCCAAGACTCCTTGGGAAGTTTGTGGTGTAGTTTTTGAGGCCCAGGTGTCTGCGGGCAAGGTGTCTTTTCCCAGGTGTCTTCAGGATGAGATATGTTATGAATTACCAGGTTTCTTTTAGGTGAGGTTGTGGTTTGTGGACCAGGTGTCTGTGGGTAGGATGTGATGTGGTTTGTGGCCCAGTTTTCTACGTGAAATATGTGATGTGGTTTGTAGCCTAGGTGTCTGCAGGCGGGATGTGGTATGTGGCCCAGGTGTGTGCAAGTAGGTTGTGGCAGTGGGGCTTGTGGAAGATCATAGTAGCGTCAAGATATTCTCTATTAGGGATGGCCATTTAACCATTGGGAAGTGGTGTGGGGTACCCTATCATCTATGTGATTACTAATTTACTTTACTTGAATTGTGCTTTTTGGTGATCATGACTTAGTGAGGTTGGGGTGTATAGTATACCTTGTTTGGTGCTTCTAAGTTTCTACTATTTTCTTACAAGGGAATTAGTATGCTTCTCCCACTTGTGCACGAGTGACTTTGGCTTTTACCACTGAGTATACTTGTATGCACACCCTACATATATAAAAATATTTTCAAGTTTCTAGAGAGATTATGTGGACCATACTGGACCTTACTAGCTCGGGCGTTAGGATAGTTGATGTGTCACTGCTTAGCTTTTTTCTTTTGGTTTTTACTTTGGAGTTTTTTCATTGTATTTCTAGTAGTTTTACTTTAAACATGTATGTGGGATAGATTTTGGTTTCTTTTACATATATGTCTTGGAGTTGTTTTTAGTTGGTACATCTTATCTCCCAATCTTGTTTACTATAAAAAGACTAATACCTCCCATTTTTTGCGATTTTTATACCCTTGGTGTTGGTCACTACCTACTGGAGGTGGGACTGGGGAGTCATTATCTCTTTTTTATCTTGAAGAAGAAAGGTCATGACACTTTTTCATCCCTTCTCTCATCTTGAAGAAGGAGGTTCATGATAGAATGGTATCAGAGGCTGATGGTTGAGATATATGATGGATATTGGAGTTAGGAACAGTGAGGATTTTAGGGGATAGTAGGGAAACCATGTTAGGTGATCTTGGTGTGTGACATAGGCTAAGGAAGACTGGCTAGGACACAGGATTTTAGGGACCCTCATGATCTGATTCAAGGACTCTAAGCTTACCAAATGAATGAGTGAGGCTACACCATTTGCATTGTAGAGACCTTAGGGAAGGTACATGCATCATGATTACTTGTGTTCTTGTTTATTTTGGAAATTTTTGGGAAATCAAAAGAAACGATGAGTTAAAATGAATCCTAAAAAAATTCCATACTACTCGGGATTAGGATTTCCTTGTTTACCTTTCGGCTATGGAACCTGATCATCATCTGCGTGTGGTACAAGCAGTGAAGGCTCAGCCGGCTGATCTGGCTGATTGGTGAAGGATTGATCAAGGGGAGGAGGAAAAAAATGGAAAAAGACACTTCATTCTTTCTAGCAGTAGAGTCTGGGAAAGTAAGAATGAAGATTTTTAGTTACAGAGACAGAGAGTTGGATTGAGGAGATGGTGATCACTTTCAGCTTGATCTAGGATCCGACGAAGTACTGGGTTACTCTGGCGATGATCCAGGTGTGGGGTGATTCTTGTTAGTGGTGGACCATCTATGTAGGGGAGAGGAAGGAGACTGAGGTTTTTTGGGTTGATTTTAAGGAGTTTTGGGTGGAATTACTTTCTTCAACCATAAAGGCTAAGAAGACGTAGGAGTTACTCTCCCTCTAGTTGTGGAGTATTTCAATATGGGAATTGGGGATCAAGTTCAAAGATCTCCTTCACTTTTCTACAGATCTATTTTCGAATGAGGAGTCTCAAGTGAGATTCTTAGAGGAGGCACTCCATCCATCCCTCTAGTACACAGTTACTTCTTTCACCTTACTGGAATACCTAGAGGTCCAGAAGAAGGAGAAGGTAGTAGAGAGAGTGTACTCGTGAGGAGGTATACAATGAGAGGGGATCCAACAGGGTTCTTCAAAGGGAAAGGATACCAACGATAGGTCTCAGGCACCAGGTCCTTTGAGGTTTCAGCCAGTGGGGAGTCGACCTCAGCAGTTTCAGTTTCGAAATTTTGGTCCACATTATTTTACCATAGTATTGGTACAAAGGTGTTTCCCTTATGGAGGTCGTAGGAACCTTCATAGTCAGTGCCAAGTTTGATCTCAGTATAGTGGAGGTGGGCAGTTTCAGTTCTCTCCTTAGCAGTAGTTGTCGGCCAGGCCATTTCAGCAGCAGGGATAACAAGCTCCTGCTCCACCAAGAGAAGATGGAGTAGGTAGAGTCTGACCTTAGGGTGTTCCTCAGGGACCTCAATCTGAACATGGTTGAGTAGGTGGTCGATAGAAGATGGGTAGAGGAGATGGGTGTGGTTAATTGTACGTTTTATAGATATTCTTTCTAGTGGGGCCATAGATCGTTCGAGGTACGATCAGTGTGTTCGGTACTCTTGCTTGTGACTTGTTTGACTTAGGAGCTTCCCACTCCTTTGTTTCCCCCAATCTAGCCTGTTTTTTGGGACTGGACATAGAGAGAATTTCCATAACCCTAGTATTGAGTACACCAATCAGAGTTCAGAATAGCTTGTTTGATGTTTTATGGGGATGTAGACTGATGTTAGGGTAGCATCAGTCCAGTGGGATCTCCTTCTACTACAGATGCAACCATACGATTTCATCCTTGGTATTGATTGGTTGTTTTCTGTTCATGCTGTCATCGACTGCTTCTGGAGGAGAGTCATGTTTTTCGACATGGATGGCCAGCATGTAGCTTTCATTGGTGAGTGGATTAGTTAGGTGGTTAGCTGGAGCATGGAGCCTATTATTTTCTTCTTGACTGAGTTTTTAGTGGAATCAGTAGATACTAAGATTTTGGGGGTTCCCAAAGTTATTGGGGAGTTCTTGGATGTTTTTCTCGAGAAGGCTATGACTCTACCCCCTCAACGTGATGTTGAGTTTGGGATAGACTTGCAACCCAATGCTTCTACGATTTTGATGGATACTTATCAGATGACACCTTTTGAGCTACGAGAACTATAGATTCATATTGAAAATATGATGAAGAAGGGATTTATCCAACCCAATGCGTCACCATGGTGTGCTCTAGTCTTATTTGCAGAGAAGACAATTGGTGGTCTGAGGCTGTGTATAGACTATTGGAGGTTGAATCTGGTAACGGTCAAGAACGGTTACCCTTTATCCATGATATAAGGTCTTTTTAACCAGTTGAGGGGAGAAAGTTGGTTTTCTAAGATCGATCTGTGGTCTGGGTATCACCAGTTGAGGGTGAAGGAGGGTGACATCCTAAAGACAGCTTTCAGATGCATGTATGGGAACTTTGAGTTCGTGGTTATGTCGTTAGGTGTTATGAAAAAACCATTTGTGTTCATGGGACTTATGAAATCCATATTTTGTGAGTTCTTAGACCATTTCATCATCGTATTCGTCAATGAAATTCTGATCTACGCAAAGTTATAGGAGGATCATACTAAGCATCTCAGGACTTTCCTGGAAGTCCTTCAATTCTACCACCTCTACATAAATTTGTACAGGTGAAAATTTTAGACACGAAAATTCCACTTCCTTGGACATGTGGTGTCTTAGAAGGGTGTAGTAGTAGATCCTTAAAAGTTCTAGGTAGATCATTGAAATTCACATCTGATTGTCGCCTATCGACCGGTCAAAGTTCTGGTGCTCTGCTAATGTGTATAGCAGCACTCGGGTCGAATCCTCGACGATGATACTTTGTAATAGTCGTTTGTTTTTAGTTAATTGTATTCTGATTGGGGGGTTTGTTTACAGAGCTTATGAAATAATTTATGTATGATGTTTGATTTAACAAATTGATAAATATTGGGGTGAGTTCATCATTAGGTAGTTAAGCTTGTGATATCCTTGAGCTTTGCTTTATATTGCATTAAATTAACACCCATGTCACAAGATGATTTTGATCGGAATTCCCAAGTGTTAAAGCTTTAATCCAAGCCGTAAATTAACTTAGGTTTCTAATAATTACCATTACTTGTTTATGGTGGTGTATTTGTGGTTCCAATAATCCATGTAATCCACATATTAAACAAAACATGTCATTAATCCATGACATATAAAGTTCAACATACACAATGTTAATTTAAAGAACATTCATCGAGCAAAAGCTCTCAATCACTTAACATAACTAAATTATAACTCACCCCAATTAAATATTTACCCAGCCATTAAAATGATTAATAATCTGGTTATAATGATTATGGTGATGAATTATAAAGAGAAGGAAAAGAAAGGGACAAGATAAGAGTAGTGCGCTAAACACACACACAAATGATGAAGAAAATTAAAAATGGATTTTCGATTGAATGAGGAAGCAGAAGAAGGGAAGGGGATTCAACTGAATTTAAACTATTTTAAGAACATAAATATTAAACTACATAAGGTGGATGAGAATAATAGATATTGAATAAGTAACTTTCATTAAAACAGGATTACAAAGAAGGAGACTTACAAAATTACAAAAACGAAGAACACGAAATTAAGTGAAAACAAAGAGAGGATGAAAGGTATCTCAAGTGAAAACTTGAGTATGGAAGATCCTCCCAATCCTTTTTAAAGGACTTGGTCGTGCCAATATGTTCTCCTCTCTTCTGAAATTCCAACCCTTTTGAAAGTAGAGGAGGGGATGTATTTATAGCCCAAGGTGGTGGACTGTTTACATTCCAGAAATACCCCTCCACTTGGCTCACAGATATGGACATTAAGACAGAATAATATCTAGCAATATCCTATTAAAATTTGTAGATAATAAAGTTGAATGACTACTCTCAAAATTTGGAGTCATTTGGATTTAAGGATCAAAAGTTATGGCCGGTTTATTAAAAATAGTAAAACTGTCCATTTCAATCCAGTATTTTTGAAGTCCAGAATGTGAAAGGGTTTTTGAATGTGAAGATGCCTTCAAATACGAATGGGTTCTTCAACAAAGTAGGCCACCTATATCGCCTCTTTCACACTGAAAAATATTAGCTCTATTTGATGCTTACATCATGAGATATGTCATGCATACTATACTAATTTTAATTCTCGGCCAGAATGGTGGGCTGGACTTCAAAGCTTCATTTGGGACCCCTGTACTTAGATTTGGGCCTTGAAATTTTTATCCAAGATGAAATGTAGTGTCCCCCAAATTATTTTGGGGAGTTAATGTTTTTGTAATTCTGGATTGATCCCAATAAATCAATCTTTAAGGCTGGTCCAGTTTGTTCACAGATTCTTTAGTCTTGTTTGTGAGGACCATATGACCCTTCAAATGGAAGAATTGGATCATGGTACCTTCTAATGAAATGTTTTATATTTAAATGATAATCCTAAAAAACAAGAACCATAGAATTTGGATCAGTATAGTGATAGTTATTATTAAAACATTAAACTGACTCAATTAGAATACTTCTAAAAATGATCAAAAATTATACTTAATATTAAAACATTAATATTTCACACAAATTATGCACATTTCATATAAAATAAGTAAAGGGAGTGTATAATAAGTCATGAAAATATTAATAACATCAACTCCCCCACACTTAGTTTTGTGCATGTCCTCATGTGCAACAAATATAAAAACATGACAAAATCATTTTTACTCACCAACAGATTTTAAAATTTTGTTTTCTCCAATCAAGGGAGGTTTATACTATTTCACTCATCCATTTTGAAATCCACCACAAGTTTTTATAGAAACAATGTTCCAAAACTAATTCATTTTTTCATGCTCAAATTTAGAAATGGAAAATGTGGACTCTCAAAACTCACACCTCTCAAGATGATAAAATATATTTGTGGAGGTTCTCTCTTTCACCAACCAAAAGTGAAAATATTAGAGTTTGAAAAGAGCTCTCAGCTTACAATCCCTATCCAAAGTTCACAAGAATCAAGAGGTATTTTTAGTGTTTTTTCTGAAGCTATGGGATGGTAGGAATATTGTATTCAAAAGAGTGGAAAGAGGGGTAAAATACCAACATGGGAAAAGCAATGCACAAATTTTATGAAATGAAACATGGAAGGAAATGAAAACACATATTTACAAGGGAATGATTGTGTGAAGAAAGACACAACAGAGGAAGAAAATATAAAGGTAATGAGAAGATGGAATATTCACAAAACACAAAACTTCTCCCAAAAAGAATATAATGCAAGTGTTCCTTTTTTTTCTTTTTTTTTCTTTGTTTTTTCGAAAGTTAACCTTGAGACAGATCTCACACTCATATCCCAGCCCATGTTTGATCTCCTCACGGCACTAATTTTAATAGTTATAACAAGATCAAAGGTTTAGGAAGAGTTATTTTTGACCTACCCAAGACGCAACCCATTTTTTTGATTTTTTTTTTGATTTTTTTTTTGATTTTTAATTTTTTTTGATTTTTTTGAACACTTTTCAATATCATTTGTACAATACATTCCCAAATCCCACTGAATGAAAACCTACCCCCCACACTAAAATGGATGCTTTCCCTCAAGCAGATGATAACTAACTGGAAAGTAAGGAAATGATACCCAAAAATGAAATCCATTCCCCCCCACACTTAAATTTGAAAAAATTATGCAATGAAAATCCATGTTGATATTGGGTGGGAAAAAGGTATTGGGATTGTAATATGGTTATCAAAGAAAAGGTTTTCATAGGCTCGAAGGGGCTTTCAAAAGGAGGATTAATGTAAGGGAAATGGGAGGCTATTTGGCTATTGTGATTCTCATGTGGTTCAGAAAATGCCTCTATCATATTAATACACACTGAGGTAGGAAATTCAGATTGAAGGTCCATGAACTCAAGACTCACAAATGGGGGTGAAAACACACATTTTGAAAAGATGGTCATAGGTGGCCTTGGCATGAAAGAAAATGTTTGTTCTCACGGTTGGGGAAAATCATTTTCCAAATCAAAATGATGGTGGAGCTTGATGCTCCAGGTGCACGATGAGGCATCTCTCCTCTGGACGGACTTTCAGAGCCTCTTCTACTCAGAGTTTTTCCCAGCCACCCTCTGTGTGGTGCGCATCCAGGAGCTTCTACAGCTGCGGTAGGGTAGCTTGACGGTCGCCCAGTACTCGGTGAGATTTACCGATCTATCGCGCTACTCGACAGACATGGTACGAGACCCATTCTTCCGGGCCCGGACCTTTGAGCAGGGATTGAGGCATGAGATCAGGGAATCGCTAATCTCCCTCAGCATTCTGACCTAGGAAGGAGTACTAGAGCGAGCCCTTCTGATCGAGAGATTTCTTGCTGAGTCTACATCAGCAGCGAGACCTACCGCGGGGCGGCATGTAGCAGAGTGTTCTACAGCAAGCAGTTGACGGATGACTCATGGGTCCAAGCAGAACAGACCCTCAGGCAGACGACCTCAGAACACTGGCTCAGCAGTGCGGGGCACACAGTGGGAAGCCAGTCTTTTGAGAGGCAGACAGTGCTACACATGTGGTGGGCAGGGCCACATGGATCGTGACTGCCCGACCCGCCGTGCCGAGGAGCAGCAGATAGTTGAGGGGCCACCCAGGAATAGGCAGAGGGTCGACCGTGGCGGTCCGTAGGGAGAAGGCGGATGAGGCAGAGGAGCAGGCCGAGCAGCAGGTGGTGGGCGACGCTTTGAAGCTCTACCACCACCACCACCAGGAGGTCCACCCCGACCACAGGGAGCTGGCGGGCAGAGACAGGCACAGCTCCAAGAAGCGGAGGCCTATAACCACGGTGGGCCCGAGATGATTTGAGGTACTATCTGTGTCTATTCCACCCTTGCTACAGTTCTTATAGACACAGGAGTGAGTCACTCTTTCATAGCCGCTGCCCTTGTTCGGAGCTCGAAGATTCTGACAGATCTGTTGGCTCGATCCTTACGGCTAGAGATGCTTGCGGGAGCAGACTCGATGATTACGCACTGGTTCCGGTAGTGTGAGCTTACTCTAGGAGGCGAGAGCTTCGGTTGGGATCTTCTTGTAGCGGCGTCGAGGCCTTACGACGTCATCTTGGGAATGGATTGGTTATCTACATTCCATGCATAGATTGACTGTATTAGGCGCAAGGTGTGATGTGTATGCACGACGGGAGCAGTTTCACCTTCACAGGCGAGAAGGGATCCTTCGCAGCACAGGATGGACTTCCGCAGAGGAGAGGACAGCCCATCACTCATCAGTTGGCTAGCCTCATCCTAGGAGCAGTTGACGTGCGAAGTCCTAGTTTTCCTACAGTGGTGGATCAGTATATGGACGTATTTCCCGATGACATTCCAGAACTACCTCCTCACAGAGAGGTAGACTTTTATATTGATCTGTACCCCGGGATAGCCCCGATATCCACTCCAGCATATCGGATGGCTCCCACCAAGCTTTGAGAGCTACGGGTACAGATGGAGGACTTGCAGGGCAAGGGATTCATCCGACCCAGTGTTTCACCCTGGGCTTCCCTGATATTGTTCGCCAAGAAGACGGACGGGAGCTTGTGACTTTTTGTCGACTATCGTCGCCTGAACCAGGTGACAGTGAGGAACAAATATCTTCTACCGAGGATTGATGACCTCTTCGATCAGCTCAAGGGAGCACGGTGGTTCTTGAAGATAGACCTCAGGTCAGGCTATCACCAGCTCAGAGTTCGGGACGAGGACGTGCATAAGATGGCCTTCAGATGTCGGTATGAACACTATGAGTTCTTGGTTATGCCCTTTGGCGTAACCAATGCTCCAGCGGTGTTCGTGGGCCTCATGAACAGGATCTTTTAGCCATACCTCGATTGATTTTTCGTAGTCTTCATCGATGACATTTTGATATACTCGACCATTGAGGAGGAGCACGCCTACCACTTGCGGGTTGTACTAGACACACTCCGAGAGCACCGGATTTATGGAAAGCTCTCGAAGTGTCAGTTCTGGTTACGTGAGGTCCACTTCTTGGGGCACGTTAACTCTGAGGTGGGAGTTGCAGTGGATCCTGCGAAGATCGAGGCAGTGCTAGCTTGGGAGCCACCCAGGAGCGTGATGGAGGTGCGGAGTTTCTTGGGACTAGCTAGATACTATCGGAGATTTGTACCAGACTTCTCCAAAGTCGCGGTACCACTCTCAGCTCTTATAAAGAAGGGGAAAACCTTTGTGTGGTCAGACAGATGTCAGCAGAGCTTCCAGAAGCTGAGACAGATATTGACCAGAGCACCTATCTTGAGGTTGCCGGAGGAGGGAGTAGGGTACGTAGTCTACTGCGATGCATCAGGGATCGGACTCAGATGTTTCCTAATGCAAGAGCAGGCATTGATCACCTATGGATCATGTCAGTTGAGGCCGCATGAGCAGAACTACGCCACCCATGACCTGGAGTTAGCAGTAGTGGTCTTCGCTCTGATGACATGGCGACACTATCTAATGGGCGAGCGCTTTACAGCCTTTTCTGACCGTTAGAGTCTTAGGTACATCTTATCTCATAAGGACCTGAACCTGAGACAGCGACAATGGCTCGAGTTCCTCTAGGACTAAGACTTTGAGATAGTCTATACTTCTGGGAAGGGGAACGTAGTAGCCGATGCTCTCAGTAGGAGGACGGGCATTTAGCTACTTGAGGAGGCGACAGGGTAGCTAGCCTCTTTGCAGATATCCTTCATGGATAGAGATGGAGAAGCCTTCCTCCAGTATTTCACCATCACTCCTCCACTACTGCAGCGGGTCAGAGAGGCACAGCGTGGGGATGCCGACTGTGAGACGTGACGTGTGCAGATATCCTCAGGATAGGCACCTGATGGTTTCTCCTTTGGAGCAGAGCACGATATCCTTTTCAGAGGACATACCATGGTACCAGTTGATTTTCAGGAGGAGGTGCTGAGAGAGTTTCACACTTCTCCTTTGGCGGTACATCCTGGAGTGGTGAAGATGTACCAGGATCTCAGACAACAGCACTGGTGGCCTGTCATGAAGAAGGTTGTGGCAGAGTTCGTTTCTCGATGCCTCACCTGCCAGCAGGTGAAGGCAGAGAATCAGGTACCAGTAGGCTTGGTACATCCCTTGGAGGTCCTGGAGTGGAAGTGGGACGGGATATCTATGGACATCGTGACTGGACTTCCACGCACTTCCAGAGGTCACGACTCCATTTGGGTAATTGTCGACCGACTCACCAAGTCGGTTCACTTCTTACCCATCAGAGAGCAGGGATCAGTGGAGATCTTGGGGCGTCTCTATGTTCAGGAGATTATACAGCTTCATGGTGTGTCATCATCTATCATATCCGATCGAGATTCTCACTTTACTTCCCGGCTTTGGAAGGGGTTGCAGGAGGCGTTTGGGACGCAGCTACGTCTGAGCACTGCCTTTCACCCTCAGACAGATGGTCAGATGGAGAGGACCATTCAGACTCTCAAGGACATGCTCCGCGCATGTGTCCTCGACTTTGGTCGCAGCTGGGAGGACCACCTGCCCTTGGTGGAGTTCGCATACAGCAACAGCTACCACTCCACCATCGGGATGGCACTATACGAGGCGTTGTACAGCCGACCTTGAAGATCTCCTTTGTGCTGGACAGACCCTGGGGAGTCAGCACTTGTGGGACCGGAGATGGTCCATGCCACGACAGAGAAGGTCCGGATCATCCAGGAGTGGATGAGGATAGCTCAGAGCCGGCAGAAGTCCTATACTGACAGGAGGCGGAGGCCACTAGAGTTCGAGGATGGAGACCAAGTGTTCTTGCGTGTCTCACCTCGATGTGGATTACAGAGATTTGGCTGAGGTGGCAAGTTGTCTCCATGCTTCATCGGACCATTCCAGGTCCTCAGCAGGATTGGCGAGGTGGCCTATCGTCTGGCTCTACCACCTCAGTTGCACCGGGTGCACGACGTCTTCCACATATCTCTGCTGAGGAGATACGTGCATGACCCGACGCATATCATTGACCATGGGGAGCTGGACGTTGATGATGGAGCGACTTTTGCGGAGTTTTAGGTAGAGATTGAGGATCAATAGGATCGGGTCCTACGTGGACGGTCGATTCCTCTAGTGCGCATCAGATGGCAGCATGGGAACCTCTAGGAGAGCACTTGGGAGCGGGAGGCTCATATGCGTGCTCAGTACCCACATTTGTTTCCCTAGTTTATGATATATCCTTACGGGGATGTAAAGCCCTGAGTTGAGAGTGATGTAAAGACCTGTAAAATTCAAGGAAATTTTTTTCTTAATTTTCTTTGGAATTTTACAAGAACGCAGTTTCTGACGGCACCTGATTCTGAGGCCCGGTGTGCCCGGAATCTTTTTCCGAAGTTTGGCTCAGGTACATTCAGTGAACGAATGAGTGGATTTTTCTAACTTTTGAAGCGGTGCTTGGGATCGAATTCTGAGGGCACCGATGGAATCGCAGTGCCGGTATTTTCTTAGAAACACATTTTCCGGAGTTGCGTTTGCTCGGGTGTGGTTTTTAATTTTTGGGGTTAAGTTAAGAAATAAAATAAAAGTGGTGCGACACTTTATTTTATTTCACTTAAAGCCACTTAAAGCCACTTAAACTAAGTTAAGCGGAAGAGGTGGGACCCACTATGTCCTACCCACTTGGTAGGATATTTTTGATGTGGGGACCACATGATCCCCACCGTTTCTTCCCTCCTAAGTAACACACCCGCAAAACCCCTCTTTAATGAAAGTCAACCGTGCATTTTTCTGGTTAAGAAACGCCCCATTAAATTGGGCAGTTAAATTGTTACAATTAATTCTTCGAATTAATTGTTCATTACCTATCTTTGATTTTCAAATTTTTGGCATTGCAATAAAATAAGACCAACACTTGTCTTCTTGAGGGGTGGCTGGTTGAGAGGATTTGGAGAAAACTCTAAGGCCTGAAGATCTTCATCCTCCTTCGCAAAGAACGCGAAGAACGCGAAGAATGCGAAGAACACCGGCCTTCGACGAAGGGCGACGAAGAACGCTGAACCCTCAGAGATCGACGACGTGATGTCGTGTTCCGCGACGCCGACGATTCTCCTTCAGCGACGTTTCTTCTGTGACGTTCCTTCCCTGCGGCAATCTTCGATCAACAACTGATTGAGTGACTCCCCTTCCGTGACGCGACGATCCTCTTCTTCCGCGATGGTTAATTCCGCGACGAACTCACGTTCGATGACAACGTTGAGGTAGGGGTTTTTTTCTTTTAAATCTATGTGATTATATCCGCGGTTCGTTTAAATGATTGTTGTGAGACTTTTAAAACCGCTAACGCGGTGGGTGCGGACCAACGAACAAGTCCGAACCCACCGCCCTTTTCGTTCTTGGTGTGCGGAACGGAGGACGACAACAAAACAAGCCGTAAGGGCAATGTGAGGTCCTCACAGTGAAGGACGGGCCCCGGGAGGGCCATTGGCGAAGACGGCACGCATTTCCGACCACCGGAACTCGTCCGGTGGTCCGCAGAGCAGCCCACCGGCGCGCCTCGCCGGCACGGCGGCGCCGGCGGAAGGTGGCGGCGGCGCCCGGCGTGCCGCCGGGAGGAGCTTCCGCAGATGAAGCTGTGGGGGCAGGGCGCGGTCCCGCGTCTGCGTGGGACAGGAGGGGGATGGGACACGGCAGCCGGTCGCGTCCGCTGGCAAGGGCGGCCCCACGCGGGGCCGCGATTCCTTCACGCGGGGGCAGCACGCCCCCCACTCCGTTCGGTCGTAACGGCCGAGCTGACCCGCTGGCCACCTGGCCAGTGCCATCCGGGTCGCGCCCAGGCCGGGCCAGGCCGCCCAGGTCGGTCCGGGCCCAGACCCCCCGTTTTCGGACCTCCTTTGGTCTTTTGCACATATCTTGGGTTACGGACCTCCGATCGATGCACCGTCAGCGGCGATGTGATCCTTGGATCGAGACGGTCGTTTCGACATATTAAACTCAAGGTTTAGGAATACTTTGGGTTCGGCCAGGTTGGTTCGTACACGAAACCAACCGGGCCCTCGGAGCGGAAACACTCATAACTTGAACTCCGGACGTCCGATTGACGTGTCGTCGACTTTGATGGTTTCCTCTTAGTGAGAAGGATATTTTGGCTTACTCTGGTTGAGGTTTGGACGCAGCTGGAGTACGGTCAGGTTGGTTTTGACTTAAAAACCAACCAGGCCCTTGGGACGAAAAAGCCAATAACTCTTTGACCGGGCGTCCGATTGACGCGCCTTCTGCGACGTTGAGTTCCTGCTGACGATACTGAACTTTTGGATACATCAACTCTGGACTATGTGTCAGTTGATGTATCAGCCTCTCGGCTCGTGGATCGGACCCTCCCGAACGAGCTTGCTGTGTGAGGGAACCCTAGAATTGGCTGCGACTGCGACGATGACGATGACGACTGTGGAGAGATCCTCAGTGGATTCGACGACGACGACTACAACACTCAGAGATCCTATGTGGATCAGTGCTACAAATCATGTGTGGGTTCGATCCTGTGTGGGTCATTACGGGGGTTAGTTACCTTTCGATCATGTGTGGGTCAGATCCTTTGTGGGTCATTGTGGGGGTTAGTACCTGTTGATCCTTTGTGGGTCCGATGGCTTAGATGAATCAGTGGATATATCTGATCATCTCTATCATCATACGAAGAAGTATACCTGTGTGAGCTGAATCCTGTTTTTCTTTCCTTTGTGGATTGTGTTGTGTTATCCTGTGTGGATTATATTTTTCTTTCCTGTGTGGACTGGGTTGTACTTGGGCTCGGATGTTGGAGCGTACTAGAATTGATGACTTAGGTATATGTATGGGCATATACCTAAGCAGTGTCGAATGTTACGTCATGATTGTATCTTTTCTTTGTGGATTATGGGAGACCTTCGGGGGTCTCGGGGTCCCTACTGAGTAGTTTAAACTCACCCCTGCACGGTCTATGCCCGCACTACGTTGTGTTGGTTGCAGGCGATGGACAACGCTGATCGTGGTTGAGGCTTGTGGAGCAGGACAGTACCCGGAGGTGGACCACTAGGTGGGATGTACTCGGAGCAGATGGTTGGACCCAAAGAGCTGTGGAGGCTATCTGTACTCACCCTTCCGGTGGGACTTCCAGTGGGCGGCTCGACGTTGCGGCTTTACTTTCAGTTGCTGTTTTCCCTTTCGAGTTGTACTTTACTTTCAGTTGGGTTTTGTATTCTGGCCCACTTACTTTTCCGCACTTACTGTTGTACCCAGTTTTTACTTAGTGTTTACTTCTACTGCTTGCTTGCTCTGTGGTGTTTGTTTACTTTACAAAGGCAATGCCTTCCCTTTTTACCGGGATTTACGCCTTGGTGCTAGTCGTCATCCCCTGGCCTATGGAAGGCGGGCTTGGGGTAGTCACGGCACGGGCCCTGAGGACGGTTTGTGACAAATTGGTATCAGAGGAGTTCGGTTCTACCACAGAACTTTGGACTCTGGTCTTTTTCTATGTGAAGCAGTAGTGTTAAGCGTATTGGGTGTGGTTATCAGTCCAGGGAGTCCGGTGTTGGTGCGGTGGCCGACGTATCCGTACACCAGGACCCTGACTTCTGATTTCCGACTTAATGCACGAAAACATTGATTGCATGTGTGTGTTTCAAGTTTTCTTTGTGATTACTTTGTGTCAGCTCACCATGTATATTGTTCTGACCGTGGCGCACCTGTTTCCTTGTCAGGATGGCCCCACGACGTCAGCCAGCTAGGGTTTCGAGAGTTGAGTGTGACGACAGCCCACCGAGCGACGAGGCCTCGGTACAGGGCCCTTTGACAGCTGAGGCATCGGCGGTACCTCTACCCACCGAGACACCGATGCTTCTAGCCCCAACCGCTGACGGTGCATGTCGCCTTAGTGCTCTGCTTGAGTTTCAGCGCCAGCGAACGCCCAGGTTCCATGGGGAGACGGACCCCCAGGCATCTGAGGACTGGATGGAGTTAGTTGTTCGGGTTTTCAGGTTAGTGAGGACACCAGCAGACCTCATGGTGATCCTCGCAGCGAGCCTACTGCACGCGGCAGCAGGCAGATGGTGGAGCTTGATGCTCCAGGTGAACGATGAGGCATCTCTCCTCTGGATGGACTTTGAGAGCCTCTTCCGCTCGGAGTTCATCCCAGCCACCCTCCATGCAGTGCACATCCAGGAGCTTCTACAGCTAAAGCAGGGCAGCTTGACGGTCGGCCAGTACGCGGCGAGATTTACCGATCTCTCGCGCTACTCGACAGACATGGTACGAGACCCAATCTTCCAGGCCCAGACCTTTGAGCAGGGATTGAGGCTTGAGATTAGGGAATCGCTGATCTCCCTTAGCATTCCGACCCAGGAAGGAGTACTGGAGCGAGCCCTTCTGATCGAGAGCTTTCTTGGTAAGTCTACATCAGCAGCGAGACCTACCGCGGGGTGGCATGTACCAGAGTCTTCTGCAACAGGCAGTCAATGGATGACTCATGGGTCCAGGCAGACTAGACCCTTAGGCAGACGACCTCAGGACACTGGCTCAGTAGTGCGGGGCACACAGTGCGGAGCCAGTCTTTCGAGAGGCAGACAGTGCTACGCATGCGGCGGGCAGGGCCACATGGCTCGTGACTGCATGACCCACCGTGCCGAGGAGAAGCAGACGGTTGAGGGGACACACAGGCAGAGGCTGAGGGTCGACCATGGCGGTCCGCAGGGAGCAGGCGGACGAGGAAGAGGAGCTGGCTGAGCAGCAGGTGGTGGGCGACGCTTTGAAGCTCTACCACCACCACCACCAGGAGGTCCACCCCGACCACAGGGAGCTGGCGGGTAGAGACAGGCACAGCTCCAGGCAGTGGAGGCCTACAACCACGGCGCGCCCGAGATGATTCAAAGTACTATCTGTGTTTATTCCACCCTTGCTGCAGTTCTTATAGACATAGGAGCGAGTCACTCTTTCATAGCCGCTTCCCTTGTTCAGAGCTCGGAGATTCCGACAGAGCCGTTGGCTCGATCCTTATAGCTAGAGACTCCTACGGGAGCAGACTCGACGATTACGCACTGGTGCCGGCAGTGTGAGCTTACTCTAGGAGGCGAGAGCTTCGGCTGGGATCTTCTTGTAGCAGCGTCAAGGCCTTACTACATCATCTTGGGCATGGATTGGTTATCTACATTCCATGCACAGATTGACTGTATTAGGCGCAAGGTGCGTTGTGTACGCACCAACGAGAGCAGGTTCACCTTCACCGGCGAGAAGGGAGCCTTCGCAACACAGGATGGACTTTTGCAGAGGAGAGGACAGCCCATCACTCATCAGTTGGCTAGCCTCATCCTAGGAGAAGTTGACGTGCAGAGTCCTAGTTTTCCTGCAGTGGTGGATCAGTATGCGGATGTCTTTCCCGACGACGTTCCAGGACTACCTCCTCGCAGAGAGGTAGACTTTTATATTGATCTGTACCCCGGGACAGCCCCGATATCCACTCCAGCATATCGGATGGCTCCCGCCGAGCTTGGAGATCTACGGGTACAATTGGAGGACTTGCAGGGAAAGGTATTCATCCGACCCAGTGTTTCACTCTGGGCTTCCCCGATATTGTTCGCCAAGAATGCGGACGGGATCTTGCGACATTGTGTCGACTATCGTCTCCTGAACCAGGTGACAGTGAGGAACAAGTATCCGCTACCGAGGATTGATGACCTCTTCGATCAGCTCAAGGGAGCACGGTGGTTCTCGAAGATAGACCTCAGGTCAGGCTATCAGCAGCTCAGAGTTCGGGATGAGGATGTGCAGAAGACGGCCTTCAGATGTCGTTATGGCCACTATGAGTTCTTGGTTATTCCCTTTGGTGTAACCAATTCTCCAGCGGTATTCATGGGCCTCATGAACAAGATATTTCATTCATACCTCGATCGATTTGTCGTAGTCTTCATCGACGACATTTTGATATACTCGACCACTGAGGAGGAGCACGCCTACCACTTGCGGGTTGTACTAGACACACTCTGAGAGCACCAGATTTATGGAAATCTCTCGAAGTGTCAGTTCTGGTTACGTGAGGTCCACTTCTTGGGGCACGTCATCTCTGAGGCAGGAGTTGCAGTGGATGCTGTGAAGATCGAGGCAGTGCTAGCTTGGGAGCCACCCAGGAGCATGACGGAGGTGCGGAGTTTCTTGGGACTAGCTGGATACTATCGGAGATTTGTGCCAGACTTCTCTAGAGTCGCGGCACCACTCTCAGCTCTTACAAAGAAGGGGAAACCCTTTGTGTGGTTAGACAGATGTCAGCAGAGCTTCCCGGAACTGAGACAGAGATTGACCAGCGCACCTATCTTGAGGTTTCCGGAGGAGGGAGTAGGGTACGTAGTCTACTGCGATGCATCAGGAACTGGACTCGGATGTGTCCTGATGCAGGAGCGAGAAGTGATCACCTATGGATCACGTTAGTTGAGGCTGCATGAACAGAACTACTCCACCCATGACCTGGAGTTAGCAGTAGTGATATTTGCTCTGAAGACATGGCGACACTATCTGATGGGCGAGCACTTTATAGTCTTTTCTGACCATCAGAGTCTCAGGTACATCTTCTCTCAGAAGGACCTGAACCTGAGACATCGACGATGGCTTGAGTTCCTCTAGGACTTCAACTTTGAGATAGTCTATACTCCTGGGAAGGGGAACGTAGTAGCCGATGCTCTCAGCAGGAGGACGGGCATTCAGCTACTTGAGGAGGCGACAGGGTAGCTAGCCGCTTTGCAGATATCCTTCGTGGATAGAGATGGACCAGCCTTCCTCCAGTCTCTCATAGTCACTCCTCTACTACTGCAGTGGGTCAGAGAGGCACAGCTTAGGGACACCGACTGTGAGACGCGATGTGCGCAGATATCCTCAAGACAGACACCTGATGGTTTCTCCTTTGGAGCAGAGCACGATGTCCTTTTCAGAGGACGCACCTTGGTACCAGTTTCTTTTCGGGAGGAGGTGCTGAGAGAGTTTCACACTTCTCCTTTGGCGGTACATCCTGGAGTGGCGAAGATGTATCAGGATCTCAGACGACAGCACTGGTGGCCGGGCATGAAGAAGGATCTGGCAGAGTTCGTTTCTCGATGCCTCACCTGCCAGCAGGTGAAGGCAGAGCATCAGGTACCAGCAGGCTTGGTACAGCCCTTAGAGGTCCCGGAGTGGAAGTGGGATGGGATATCTATGGACTTCGTGACTGGACTTCCACGCACTTCCAGAGGTCACGACTCCATTTGGGTAATTGTCGACCGAATCACCAAGTCGGCTCACTTCTTACCCATCAGAGAGCAGGGCTCATGGTAGAGCTTGGGGTGTCTCTACGTTCATGAGATTGTATGGCTTCACGGTGTGCCATCATCTATCGTCTCTGATCGACATGCTCGATTTACTTCCCGGCTTTGTAAGGGGTTGGAGGAGGCGTTCGGGACACAGCTACGTTTGAGCACTGCCTTTCACCCTCAGACGGATGGTCAGACGGAGAGGACCATTCAGACTCTCGAGGACATGCTCCGTGCATGTGTCCTTGACTTTGGTCGCAGCTGGGAGGACCACCTACCCTTGGTGGAGTTCACGTACAACAACAGCTACCACTCCACCATCGGGATGACACCATACGAGGCATTGTACGACCGACCTTACAGATCTCTTTTGTGCTGGACAGACCCTGGGGAGTCAGCACTTGTGGGACTGGAGACGGTCCAGGCCACGACAGAGAAGGTCCAGATCATCTAGGAGCGGATGAGGACAGCTCAGAGCCGGTAGAAGTCCTATGCTGACAGGAGGCGGAGGCCACTAGAGTTCGAGGATGGAGACCACGTCTTCTTGTGTGTCTCACCTCGACGTGGATTACAAATATTTGGATGAGGCGGCAAGTTGTCTCCACGCTTCATCGGACCATTCCATGTCCTCAGCAGGATTGGCGAGGTGGCCTATCGTCTGGCTCTACCACCTCAATTGCATGGGGTTCACGACGTCTTCCACGTATCTCAGCTGAGGAGATACGTGAACGACCCGACGCATATCATTGACTATGGGGAGCTCGACATTGATGATGGGGCGACTTTTGCGGAGTTTCTGGTAGAGATTGAGGATTGACAGGAGCGGGTCCTACGTGGAAGCTCGATTCCTCTAGTGCGCATCAGATGATAGCACAGGAATCTCTAGGAGAGCACTTGGGAGCGGGAGGCTCAGATGCGTGCTCAGTACCCACATTTGTTTCCCTAGTTTATGATATATCTTTACGGGGACGTAAAGCCCTGAGGTGGGAGTGATGTAAAGACCCGTAAAATTCAATGAAATTTTTTTCTTAATTTTCTTTGGAATTTTACAAGAACGCAGTTTCTGACGGCACCTGATTCCGAGGCCCGGTGTGCCCAGAATCTTTTTCCAAAGTTTGGCTCGGGTACGTTCAGTGAAGGAACGAGTGGGTTTTTCTAAATTTTAAACTAGTTCTCGGAATAGAATTCTGAGGGCACCGATGGAATCGCAATGCCGGTATTTTCTTAGAAACGCCTTTTCCGGAGTTGTGTTTGCTCAGGTGTGGTTTTTAATTTTTGGGGTTAAGTTGAGAAATAAAATAAAAGTGGTGCGACACTTTATTTTATTTCACTTAATGTCACTTAAAGCCACTTAAACTAAGTTAAGAGGATAAGGTGGGACCCACGATTTCCTAATCAATTGGTAGGATATTTGTGAGGTGGGTCCCACACGATCCCCACCGTTTCTTCCCTCCTAAGTAACACACCCACAAAACCCCTCTTTAATGAAAGTCAACCGTGCGTTTTTCTGGTTAAGAAACGCCCCATTAAATTGGGCAGTTAAATTGTTACAATTAATTCTTCGAATTAATTGTTCATTACTTATCGTTGATTTTCAAATTGTTGGCATGGGAATAAAATAAGACCAACACTTGTCTTCTTGAGGGGTGGCTGGTTGAGAGGATTTGGAGAAAACTCTAAGGCCTGAAGATCTTCATCCTCCTTTGCAAAGAATGCGAAGAACGCGAAGAACGCCGACCTTCGACGAAGGGCGACGAAGAACGCCAAACCCTTGTAGATCGACGACGCGATGCCGTGTTCTGCAACTTCGACGATTCTCCTTCCGTGACGTTTATTCTGCGATGTTTCTTCCCCGCGACAACCTTCGATCAACAACTGATTGAGTGACGCCCCTTCCGCGACGCGACGATCCTCTTCTTCCGCGACGATTAATTCCGTGACGAAATCACATTTGACAACAATGTTGAGCTAGGGGTTTTTGTTCTTTTAAATCTATGTGATTATATCCGCGGTTTGTTTAAATGATTGCTGTGAGACTTTTAAAACCGCTAACGCGGTGGGTGCGGACCAACGAACAAGTCCGAACCCACCGCCCTTTTCGCTCTTGGTGTGTGGAACGGCGGATGACGAAAAAACAAGCCGCACAGGCGATGTGAGGTCCACGCAGTGAAGGACGGGCCCCGGGAGGGCCATTAGCGAAGACGACACGCATTTCCGACCACCAGAGCTCGTCCGGTGGTCCGCGGAGTAGCCCACCGGCGCGCCTCACCGGTAAGGCGGCAGGAGGCGACAGGGCGCGGTCCCGTGACCGCGTGGGACCGGAGGGGGATGGGACGCGGTATCCAGCCACGTCCGCTGGCAAGGGCGACCCCACGTGGGGCCGCGACTCCTTCACGTGGGGGCAGCGCGCCCCTCGCTTCGCTCGGCCGTAACGGTCGAGCCGACCCGCTGGCCACCCGGCCAGCGCCAGACGGGTCGTGCCCCGGCCGCGCCGGGCCGCGCCGGCCGGGCCGGGTCATGCCCCACTGTGTCGAACCCGGACCCGGGTCGGGTCGACCCGGTTCGGGCTGACCCAGGGGGGTTTGGGCCGGGTCGGTCCGGGCCCAGACTCCCCGCTTTCGGACCTCCTTCGGTCGTTTGCCCATATCTTGGGCTACGGACCACCGATCGATGCACCGTCAGTGGTGATGCGATCCTTGGATCGAGGCGGTCGTTTTGACATATTACACTCAAGGTTTCGTAATACTTTGGGTTTTGCCGAGTTGGTTCGTACACGAAACCAACCGGGCCCTCGGAGCGGAAACGCTCATAACTTGAACTCCGGACGTCCGATTGACGTCCGTCGACTTTGATGGTTTCCTCTTAGTGAGACGGATCTTTTGGCTTGCTCCGCTCGAGTTTTGGACGCAGTTGGAGTATGGTCGCATTGGTTTTGACTTAAAAACCAACCGGGCCCTTGGGACGAAAAAGCCAATAACTCTCAGACCGGACGTCCGATTGACGCGCCGTCTGCGACGTTGAGTTCCTGTTGACGATATAGAACTTTTGGATACATCAACTCCGGACTATGTGTCAGTTGATGTATCAGCCTCTCGGCTCGTGGAGCGGACCCTCCCGAACGATCTTGCTGTGTGCGGGAACCCTAGAGCTGGTTGCGACTGCGACGATGACGACGACGACTGTGTAGAGATCCTCAGTGGATTCGACGGCGACGACTACAGCACTCAGCAATCCTACGTGGATCAGTGCTACAGATCCTGTGTGGGTCTGATCCTGTGTGGGTCAGCGCTCAGCGGTCCTGTTTGGGCCAGCGCCTACAGATCCTGTGTGGGTCTGATCCTATGTGGGTCATTACGGGGGTTAGTTACCTATCGATCCTGTGTGGGTCAGATCCTTTGTGGGTCATTGCGGGGGTTAGTACCTATCGATCCTTTGGGGGTCCGACGGCTTAGATGAATCAGTGGATATATCTGATCATCTCTATCGTCATACAAAGAAGTATACCTGTGTGAGCTGAATCCTATTTTTCTTTCCTTTGTGGATTGTGTTGTGCTATCCTGTGTGGATTACGTTTTGCTTTCCGGTGTGGACTGGGTTGTACTTCGGCTCGGATGTTGGAGCGTACTGGAATTGATGACTTAGGTATATGTATGGGCATATACCTAAGCAGTGTCGAATGTTACTTCGTGATTGTATCGTTCCTTTGTGGATTCTGGTAGACCTTCGGGGGTCTCGGGGTCCCTACTGAGTAGCTTATACTCACCCCTGCACGGGCTATGCCTGCACTACGTTGTGTTGGTTGCAGACGACTGACAACGCTGATCGTGGTTGAGGCTTGAAGAGCCGGACGGTACCCGGAGGTGGACCACTAGGCAGGACGTACTCGGAGCAGACGGTTAGACCCGAAGAGCTGTGGAGGCTATCTGTACTCACCCTTCAGGTGGGACTTCCAGTGGGTGGCTCGACGTTGCGGCTTTACTTTCAGTTGTTGTTTTCCCTTTCGAGTTGTACTTTACTTTCAGTTTGGGTTTGTATTCTGGCCCACTTACTTTTCCGTACTTACTGTTGTACCCAGTTTTTACTTAGTGTTTACTTCTACTACTTGCTTTCTCTGTGGTGTTTGTTTACTTTACAAAGGCAATGCCTTCCCTTTTTACTGGGATTTACGCCTTGGTGCTAGTCGCCAGCCCCTGGCCTATGGAAGGCGGGCTTGGGGTAGTCACGGTACGGGCCCCGAGGACGGGTCGTGAAGGAGCCACCGTGGATAAAGTCGTGGCGTCTGGGTACGGTCCCGTGACCACATGAGACCGGAGGGGGACAGGATGCGGCAGCCGGCCGCGTCCGCTGTCAAGGGCGGCCCCACGCGGGGCCGCTACTCCTTCACGCGGGGGCAGCGCGCCCCCCGCTTCGCTCAGCCGTAACGGCCGAGCCGACCCACTGGCCACCTGGCCAGCGCCAGCCGGGTCGCACCCAGTCGGGCCGAACCCGGACCCGGGTCGGGTCGACTCAGTTCGGGCCGACCCAGGGGGGGTTGGGGCCGGGTCGGTCCGGGCCCAGACCCCCCGTTTTCGGACCTCCTTCGGTATTTTTTCCATATCTTGGGCTACGGACCTCCGATCGACGCACTGTCAGCGGTGATGTGATCCTTCGATCGAGACGGTCGTTTCGATATATTACACTCAAGGTTTCAGAATACTTTGGGTTCGGCCGGGTTGGTTCGTACACGAAACCAACCGGGCCCTCAGAGCGGAAATGCTCATAACTTGAACTCCGGACGTCCGATTGATGTGCCATCGGCTTTGATGGTTTCCTCTTAGTGAGATGGATATTTTGGCTTACTCCGCTCGAGGTTTGGACGCAGTTGGAGTACGGTCGGGTTGGTTTTGACTTAAAAACCAACCGGGACCCTGTGACGAAAAAGCCAATAACTCTCAGACCGGGCATCCGATTGACGCGCCGTCTGCGAAGTTGAGTTCATGTTAACGATACAGAACTTTTGGATACATCAAATCTAGACTATGTGTCAGTTGATGTATCAGCCTCTCGGCTCGTGGAGCGGACCCTCCCGAACGATCTTGTTGTGTGCGGGAACCCTAGAGATGGCTGCGACTGCGACGACGACGACGACTGTGCAGAGATGCTCAGTGGATTCGATGACGACGACTACAACACTCAGCGATCCTATGTGGATCAGTGCTACATATCCTGTGTGGGTCAGTACTCAGCAGTCCTGTGTGGGCCAGCGCCTACAGATCCTGTGTGGGTCCGATCCTGTGTGGGTCATTGCGGGGGTTAGTTACCTATCGATCCTATGTGGGTCAGATCCTTTGTGGGTCATTGCGGGGGTTAGTACCTATCGATCCTTTGTGGGTCCGACGGCTTAGATGAATCAGTGGATATATCTGATCATCTCTATCGTCATGCGAAGAAGTATACCTGTGTGAGCTGAATCCTATTTTGCTTTCCTTTGTGGATTGTGTTGTGTTGTCCTTTGTGGATTACGTTTTTCTTTCCTGTGTGGATTGGGTTTTACTTGGGCTCAGATGTTGGAGCATACTGGAATTGATGACTTAGGTATATGTATGGGCATATACCTAAGCAGTGTCGAATGTTACTTCGTGATTGTATCTTTCCTTTGTGGATTCTGGGAGACCTTTGGGGGTCTCGGGGTCCCTACTGAGTAGCTTATACTCACCCCTGCACGGGCTATGCCCGCACTACGTTGTGTTGGTTGCAGACGACGGACAACGCTGATCGTGGTTGAGGCTTGTGGAGTAGGAAGGTACCTGGAGGTGGACCACTAGGCGGGACGTACTCGGAGCGGACGGTTGGACCCGAAGAGCTGTGGAGGCTATCTGTACTCACCCTTCAGGTGGGACTTCCAGTGGGTGGCTCGACATTGTGTCTTTACTTTCAGTTGTTGTTTTCCCTTTTGAGTTTTACTTTACTTTCAGTTTGGGTTTGTATTCTGGCCCACTTACTTTTCCACACTTACTGTTATACACAGTTTTTACTTAGTGTTTACTTCTACTGCTTTCTTGCTCTGTGGTGTTTGTTTACTTTACAAAGGCAATGCCTTCCCTTTTTACCGGGATTTACGCCTTGGTGCTAGTTGCCAGCCCCTAGCCTATGGAAGGTGGGCTTGGGGTAGTCACGGCACGGGCCCCGAGGATGGGTCGTGACAGTGCTTATCATGGAGTTCCTTGTATTTTTCTTTGTAGAGATTAGAATTCTCATAAGAATCAAGTCGAATCTCCTCCAGTTCAGCAAATTGCAACAATCTTTCTTCACCAGATTTTTCACAATCAAAATTACAGGTTTTCATAGTCCAAAAAGACTTATGTTGGATTTCAACTAGTAAGTGACACGCTTTACCAAAAACTAGCCTAAAAGGAGACATCCCAATGTGTGTTTTATAGGTAGTTCGATAAGCCCAAAGGGATTCACCAAGTCTCTCAGGCCAGTCTTTTCTGGTGGGCTTAACAATTCTCTGAAGTACCCTTTTCACTTCTCTATTAGAGAGTTCAGCCATGCCATTTGTTTGAGGGTGATATGCAGTTGAATTTTTATGTACAACCCCATTCTTTTTCAGAAGAGATTCCATGGTTCTATTACAAAAATGGGTTCCTAAGTCACTGATCAAGGCACGTGGTGTGCCAAATATTTGGAAGATGTGGGGCTTTAGGAACTCACTAACAGTATGAGCATCGTCCTTCCTAGTGGGTTTGGCCTCAACCCACCTTGAAACATAATCGACTGCAAGAAGAATGTATGAGAATCCATTGGAAGGGGGAAATAGTCCCATGAAATCGATACCCCAAACATCAAAGACCTCACAGAAAATTAAAGGCTTTTGGGGCATTTCATTTCTCTTGGAAATTGTGCCAAACTTTTGGCAAGTGGGACATGATTGACAGAAATCATGTGAGTCCTTGAAGAGTGAAGGCCAGAAGAATCTAGAGTCTAGGACCTTTTGGGAGGTCCTTTTTGGTCCAAAGTGGCCACCTCCAGGAAGTGAGTGACAGAATTCTAATATGGAAGAATGTTCATTTTCATCGACACATCTCCTTATTACCATGTCAGCCCTAGTTTTCCAAAGTTTATTTTCTTCCCAAAAATAGTATTTTGAATAACTTTTCAACTTCATTTTTTGTTCTTTTGAAAACGTTTCAGGAAAAACACCAGAAACCAAGTAATTTACTATTGGGGCATACCATGGTATTTTTGGAGTGATAGATGAAAGGTGCTTAGTGGGGAATTCAGGATCAATGATTTCTGAATGAGAAGAATTAGAAATTCTACTCAAGTGATCAGCCACAGGGTTTTCTTTTCCAGGTCTATCTTTGGTTTCAAGGTCAAACTCTTGGAGCATTAGGATCCATCTTATTAGCCTCGGTTTGGAATCACTTTTCTTGAATAAGAACTTTATAGTAGAATGATCTGTGAAGATTATGATTTTGGCACCTAAGAGATAAGGCCGGAATTTATCTAAGGCAAAAACAACTGCTAAAAGTTCTTTTTCAGTGACAGTGTAGTGAGATTGAGTTTCATCCAATGTTTTTGAGGAATAATAGATGACATGAGGAATTCTTTCTCTTCTTTGACCAAGAACAGCCCCAACAGCTCTATCAGAAGCATCACACATTAACTCAAAGGGTAAGGACCAATCATGGGGTTGGATTATTGGGGCAATTGTAAGAGAAGTTTTGAGTTCAACAAAGGCTCTCTTGAAAAACTCATCGAAATGGAAAGTGACATCATTTTGGAGTAACCTAGTGAGTGGTAGGGAAATCCTACTGAAGTTATGGATGAATCTCCGATAGAAACTGGCATAACCGAGGAATGAACGGATGTCTCGAACAGAAGTGGGTCCAGGAAGTGATTGGATCACTTCAATTTTGGCAGGATCGACTTCAATACCATCTTTTGAAATTATGTTCCCTAGAACAATCCCATTTGCAACCATGAAGTGACATTTTTCAAAATTTAACACAAGGTTACACTTGACACACTTCTGAAGGACTAGAGAGAGTGAATTCAAACAAGATTCAAATGAATCACCATAAATGGTGAAGTCATCCATGAAGACTTCCATGCAGTGTTCAATGAATTCTGAAAAGATACTCATCATACACCTTTGGAATGTTGCAGGAGAATTGAAAAGTCCAAAAGGCATTCTTCTATATGCATATTTTCCAAAGGGGAATGTGAAAGTAGTCTTTTCTTGGTCCTGAGGTGAGATTGGGATTTGAAAATAGCCGATGTATCCATAAAGAAAGCAATAATGTGACTTTCTGGTCAATATTTCTAGCATTTGATCAAGGAATGGAAGAGGGTAGTGATCTTTTCGTGTTTCAGCATTCAATTTTTGATAATCGATGCATATACGCCATTTGTTCTTCACTCGAGTTGTGACTACCTCTCTATGTTCATTTGTGACAACAGTTATCCCACCCTTATTAGGTATAACTTGAATTGGACTAACCCATTAACTATCAGAAATTGGGTAGATAATACCAGCTTGAAGAAGCTTGGTGATCTCTTCTCTAACTACCTCAAGGATGAGTGGATTGAGTCTTCTTTGTGGTTGTCTAATTGGTTTAGATGATTCCTCAAGATGGATGTGATGCATGCAAAGGGCAGGGTTGATTCCTGGTATGTCATATAGGGTCCAACCTAAGTCCTTTTTGTTTTACTCTAACACTTTAACAAGTTTGGACTCCTCGGTTTCAGTAAGTGTGGAAGAGATAATGACAGGATATGAGTGATCATGGAAGAGGAAAGTATATTTCAGTTGTGCAGGAAGAGGTTTCAGATCAGTCTCATCTTTCACTTTTGGGATCGACAACTCAGGAATGGAAGAAGGGACTTCAGTTGCTTCAGGTTCATTTTCCTTAATACTGTCCAAGGTGGAGCAGTAGAGATCAGAATTGATGTGGAATTCAAGAGAGTTTTCAAGTTCCTCTAGATTGATGGAGTCTATGAATGAGAGGTCCACATCAACATCACCATTTATGACTTGGTTAATCATAGTGAAGATTTCACAAGATCCTTTGTCATTAGAACATGAAGAACACGGTGGATTGGGGTTCGATTGACTCTTAGAAGTGTCCTCAAAAGTATGAATTGAGAATGCAGAGTGGTCCTCAGATGGGTATCACATGGTTTGGAAAATGTTGAACTTGACCAGTTGGTCACTGAATTCCATGGATAAGATGCCTGAATGGAAATCAATATTGGTTCTCGCAGTCATGAGGAATGGTCTTCCTAGAATTAGGGGAGATCGAGAAGAGTTCGTCTCACCTTCTATGTCAAGAACATAGAAATCAGCAGGGAAGATAAGATCATTGACTCGGACAAGGACATCCTCAATTATTCCCTCAGGACTGGTTGTTCTTCGATTGTCTAACTGAATGACAACACCCATTGGATGTAAGGGACCTAGACCAAGGTTGGAGAATATAGATTTGGGCATGACATTAATTGAAGCTCCTAGGTCTATGAGTGCATCATCAAAGTTGGAACTTCTAATTTGGCATGGAACCGTAAAGGTACCTGGATCTTTGCACTTAATGGGTATGGACTGCTGGGTGGAAACATTTTCAAAGGTCCTAAGTTGCCTCTTGTGGGTACACAACTCCTTTAGAAACTTGGCATACTTAGGAATTTGTTTGATGGAATATAAGAGATGAATGTTGACTTCAACACGTCTAAACATGTCGATCATTTCAGGATCAGGTTCAAAGGACTTCCTTGTCTTAGAAACAGCTTGAGGAAAAGGAATTGGGTTCCTAAGTGGAATGGAAGGAGGTGATGGAATGGATTCAGATTCCTTTTCAATTTTCTTTTTCTTTTAATTTTCTAGGTCAAAATTCAAAGGAGGGTTTGAGGATTTATCTTGAGGCATAGAAAGTTTCTTTCCTGATCTAAGTGAAATTGCACTTACATTACCCTTGGGGTTGGGTAATGGTTGAGCTGGGAGTTGGGAAGAATTTGATTGTTTTTGCTGGCTCGGGTGGGATGCAAGTTGACCTATTTGAGTTTCAATGTTTTTAAGGATAGAACGGGTGAAGGAGGAAAGATCTTCAACAACACTTTCCCATGGTTTCTTAGAAGAAGAGGCTTGTCCCGGATTGGGATTTCCTTGATTTTGGTTCTTGGGAAATCGATTGAATTGGTTTGGGAATTGGGAAGGCTCACTAGGATAGTGGAATCCAGGAGGAGGATTGTTCCTTTGAGGTTGAGGAACAAAAGGATAAGGTTGATGGAAGTTACCACCACCTTGACCATATTGGAATTAGTTTGGGTTTTGAGGAGGGAATTGAGGGGGGTGAGATATGGGATTACCATACCTAAGGCCTTGGTTATAGGAAGAAGAGAAGGGCTCGGAGTGAGGTTGATTAAAGTTTCTAACAAACTGACCTGATAGTTGAGTATTGGTGTTCCGCTGAGCATATGTTTCATTGAGCTCCATTGGTCCAGATGAATCGGATTGATCCTCTTGAAGTTGTGGACATGTGTCAGTTGGATGATATGGAGAGTTTTAGATTCCACAGTTTTTGACAGGTCCAGGAAACATTGATTGTGGAGAAGACGAGGTTGGGGATTTGGTAGCCACAGCTAGTTGTCGCACAAGACCTGTAAGTTCACTCATCCACTCGGTCATTTTGTTCGGTTCAATTGATTGATTATCTTGGGATTGTTTGACTTGAGAATGTGCTCAAGTATGGAATTGTTGTGTGTTTGCAGCCATGTTACTTATGAGATCTATTGCAGCCGCAGGAGTTTTATCAACAAGAGCACCGCCACTTGCGGCATCTATGAGAGTTCTCTCCATAGCCAATAACCCCTCATAGAAGTATTGGATCAAGATTTGGTCAGGGATTTGATGATGTGGGAAGGTTGCAACAAGCTTTTTGAACCTCTCCTAGTACTCATGGAGTGATTCACTTGGGAATTGACAGATACCACTTATTTCCTTTCGGATAGAAGCAGTACGAGAAGTAGGAAAGAATTTCTCTAAGAAGAGTCGCTTCATGTCATTCGATGTAGTTATGGAACCAGGAGGCAGGTAGTAGAGCCATGACTTAGCAGTGTCAGCTAGGGAGAAAGGGAAGGCTCGGAGTTTAATTTGTTCTTCAGAAACCCCTTGAGGCTTCATGGTAGAGCACACTACTTGGAACTCTTTAAGGTGAAGATGTGGATCCTCACCAGCTAGCCCGTGGAAATGAGGAAAAAGATGAATCAAACCCGACTTGAGTTCGAAGTCAGCCTCTATGTTTGGATATTGAATACCAAGATTTTGGTAAATCATATCAGGGGAAACAAGTTCTTTAAGTGTTTTTTCCCTAAGATTGGCCATATCTAATTCAATTGGTTGGACAAGGACTGGTTCTTGAATTATTTGATTATCTCTTATGTTCCTCCTAAGCTGGCGAAGTGTTCGCTCAATTTCAGGGTCAAACAAATATGAGGGATTGTTTGGGAGGCTACGGGGCATTCAAAAAGATTTTGGAAGAAAGAGGAAGATGGGTTTTTCTTTGTGTTTTTTTTCAGTGTATGATTTTTTAGAGGAAGATGGGTTTTTCTTTGTGATTTTTTTCAATTTTTTTTAAAATTTTGTTTTTTTTTTGTTTTTTTGACAATAACCAGAAAATAATGACTACTTAAAGCACCATCCCCGGCAACAGTTCCATTTGAAACGCGCGGACGATTGTCGCCTATCGACCGGTCAAATTTCTGTTTCTCTGCTAATGTGTATAACAGCACTTGGGTCGAATCCTCGGCGATGATACTTTGTAATAGTCGTTTGTTTTTAGTTAATTGTATTCTGATTGGGGGGTTTGTTTGCAGATCTTATGAAATAATTTATGTATGATGTTTGATTTAACAAATTGATAAATATTGTGGTGAGTTCATCATTAGGTAGTTAAGCTTGTGATATCCTTGAGCTTTGCTTTATATTGTATTAAATTAACACCCATGTCACAAGATGATTTTGATCGGAATTCCCAAGTGTTAAAGCTTTAATCCAAGCCGTAACTTAACTTAGGTTTCTAATCATTACCATTACTTGTTTATGGTAGTGTATTTTTGGTTCCAATAATCCATGTAATCCACATATTAAACAAAACATGTCATTAATCCATGACATATAAAGTTCAACATACACAATATTAATTTAAAGAACATTCGTCGAGCAAAATCTCTCAATCACTTAACATACCTAAATTATAACTCACCCCAATTAAAGATTTATGCAGACATTAAAATTATTACTAATCTGTTTATAATGATTATGGTGATTAATTATAAAGAGAAGGAAAATAAAGGGACAAGATAAGAGTAGTGCGCCGAACACACACACAAACGATGAAGAAAATTAAAAATGGATTTTCGATTGAATGAGGAAGCAGAAGAAGGGAAGGGGATTCAACAGAATTTAAACTATTTTAAGAACATAAATATTAAACTACATAAGGTGGATGATAATAATAGATATTTAATAAGTAACTTGCATTAAAACAGAATTACAAAGAAAGAGACTTACAAAATTACAAAAACGAAGAACACGCAATTAAGTGAAAACAAAGAGAGGAGGAAAGGTATCTCAAGTGAAAACATTAGTATGTAATATCCTCCCAAGCCTTTGGAAATTCCTTGGTCGTTCCAATATTTTGTCTTATCCTCTGAAATGCCAACCCTTTTGAAAGGAGAGGAGGGGATGTATTTATAGCCCAAGGTGGTGGACTGTTTACATTCCAGAAATACACCTCCACTTGGCTCGAAGATATGGACATCAAGACAGAAGAATCTCGAGCAATATCCTTATTCAAAGTTGTAGATAATAAAGTTTACCGACTACTCTCAAAATTTGGAGTCATTTGGATTTAAGGATCAAAAGTTATGTCCGGTTTATTAAAAATAGTAAAACTGTCCATTTCAATTCAGTCTTTTTGAAGTCCAGAATGTGAAAGGGTTTTTGAATATGAATATGCCTTCAAATCCGAATGAGTTATTCAAAAAAGTCGGCCACCTATATCTCCTCTTTCACACTGAAAAATCTTAGCTCTATTCGATGCTTACATCATGAGATATGTCATGCATACTATACTGATTTTAATTCTCGGCCAGAATGGTGGGCTGGACTTCAAAGCTTCATTTGGGCCCCTTTTACTTAGATTTGGGCCTTGAAATTTTTATAAAAGATGACATGTAGTGTCCCTAGAATTATTGTGGATAGTTAATGTTTTTGGACTTTTGTATTGATCCCAGTAAATAAATCTTCAAGGCTTGTCCAGTTTGTTCACAGATTCTTTAGTCTTGTTTGTGAGGACCATATGACCCTTCAAATAGCATAATTGGATCATGGTACCTTCTAATTAAATGTTTTATATTGAAAGGAGAATCCTAAAAAATAAGAACCACACAATTTGGATCAGTATAGTGATAGTTATTATTAAAACATTAAACCGACTCAATTGGACTACTTCTAAAAATGCTCAAAAATTATACTTAATATTAAAACATTAATATTTCACACAAATTATAAAAATTTAATATAAAATAAGTAAATGGAGTGTATAATAATTCATGAAAATATTAATAACATCAATATTTCTAGGTAAGAACCTAATAATGTGGTAGCAGTTCATAGTTTTCTTGGTATGGCAGGATATTACTGAAGATTTGTACCTGATTTCTCTCAAGTAGTAGCTCTATTGATGGATCTAACCAAAAAGGACTTGGAATTTTTATGGATTCAGTAGTTCTAGTTAGATTTTATCTACCTAAAATGTAATTTGTTCAGTGCTCTAGTGCTCTAGTTTCTAGAGGAAGGGGTGATGTTCGAAGTGTTTTGTGATGCTTCTTATCTAGTCTTGGGATGTGTTCTGATGTAACAATGGGGAGTGATCTCCTATGGGTCTAGGAAGTTATATCCCCATGAAAATAACTATTACACCCATGATCTGGAGAAAGCATCATTCATGTTCATGTTGATTTTGTGGTGACCTTACCTCATTGGGGAGCGCTTTTTGGTGTTCACAGATCATAAGAGCTTGAGGTATATCGTTTCCCAGTTAGAACTTAACTTGAAGCAGCAGAGGTGGATAGAGTTTCTTCAGGACTATGATTTTTAGATTTATTACACATCATCAAAGGGGAATGTTTTGTATAATGTATTGAGAAGTAAATTTCAGAAGGAGGTAGTTTGAGAATCTGCGGATGCTTGGGGTGATGGAATAGTTGGATGCCTTGCACTTAGATGCATGAATGGATGGAAGAAGAGGCTATATATTTAATATAATGGTGTATTAATCTCTAAGGTAGTAGGTGGATGAGTCTTAGTGGGGATACTCTAAGGCCTAGGTGACGTGTGATCACATTGACCAGGGTGATGCTCTAGAGGTGTGGTTGGAGGATGGACAGAATCAGATGTTGTTACATGGAAAGCTATTTGTACCAGTGGCGATATGCAAGGGATTTCTCTATGAGTTTCACATGTCACCCTAAGTGGTACATATAGGATTTTCCAAGATGTACCATGTCTTGAGAGATAAGTTTTGGTGGCCCAAGATGAAGCGATATGTGGTGGAGTTTATGGCGAAGTGCTTGATGCGCTAGCAAGTGAAGGATGTGTATCGTGTTCTCATTGGTTTTTTGTATCCCTTAGATGTCCCCGAGTGGAAGTGGGATGACATCTCAATGGATTTCATCATAGGATTACCCAAGGCTCAGGGAGGATGTGATTCAATCTGGGTAGTAGTGGATTGGCTGACGAAATTGGCTCATTTCATAGTAATTAAGGAGTCGAGCATAGTGGATTCCTTAGAGAGAAGGTATGTGGATGAGGTGGTGCCGATACATGGTCATTTTAGATCCATTGTATCATATTTGGATTCAAATTTTACCTCTAAAGTCTAGAGGAGATTTTAGAATTACTTTTCTATTTAGTTAGGCCTTAGAACTACTTTCCACCCTTAGACAGATGGGTAGACAGAGAGAACCATCCAGCTATTGGAGGACATGTTGCAAGAATGCATTTTGTACTTTTTTGGGTCTAGGGTGAAACAATTTACCTTGGTAGAATTTTCTTACAATAATATCCATCAATCTTCCATTGGCATGGCTCCATTTGAAACATTGTACTGGAGACTGTGTCATTCACCTTTGTGTTGGACAGAAGTTGGGGAGGTAGTTGTTCTTGGTCCAGACGTGGTGTAGAATATGAATGAGAATGTGCAACTTGTCCATGAGAGGATAAAGGAAGTATAGGACCAGCATAATTCATATGACAATCATAGGAGGAGGCCCTTGGAGTTCAAGGTTGGAGACCACATGTTCTTGAAGGTTTCCCCTCAGTGTGGGTAGTGGAGGTTTGGCCGAGGGATCAAGATTTCTCCCAGGTTCATCGATCTTTTGTAAGTGTTGGGGAGATTTGGTGAGGTGGATAACCAGTTGTCATTTCCACCATAGTTAGATAGGATCCATGATGTCTTTTATTTCCCCCATCTTCATTGGTATCTACACGATGACTCCCACATCATTGACTGGGGAGAGTTCGATATCGAGGATGACACAATGTTTGTGGAGTAGCCAATAGAGATCCAGGATCATAGGGATACGATGCTATGTTGATGGACCATTCCTTTTGTTTGTGTGTTGTAGAGTCATGGTGTCCTGGAGAAGAGTACTTAGGAAAGGGAGACACATATTCCTTCCTAGTACCCAGAGTTGTTTTGAGTTTTACTTTTGTGCTTTTCTTATGATGTAATTCTCGAAACTTTTTTATTATATGAGTTGTTTCCTTGTTCTATAAATTATGGTGAATTCCTGACATGTAGTAAGGGGAGGACCTGATTCCTAATTGAGAAGCATTAATTGATATACGATTAAACCAGTTCGGGTGAGTCGGTGTCGCCTAGAGAAGATATTATCTCAACATGGAGGAAGGAATTCCCTGATTCATGTGTCCGAACAATGTAGTTTTGGTGCTCATGTGGCGTGTCTTCTAGTTGGTTGGGGGTAGTAGATGTTGGAGGAGGTTTCCTTGTATGTTGAGGTTTCACTCCACCTTTTGAACAACACAGTGTGGTTTATCCTTAAGAGGTATCTTACAGAGTGGTTGTTCAGACCCCTCTTTCTTCTGGGTTTGGTTTTGAATTCTCAGGAGTGAGAATAGTTTGAGAGGTATCTGATGTAATGGCCCAGACCTCTCCAATCCCTTACTTTGTCAAAATATAGTGTTTGGGGTGTTATAGGAGGTGAAGTTATCTCATTTCAAGAGTTTTCCAAATTTTTTGTTTTTTCATTGGTGACTCAGGGCGTCAGTAGGTCAGGGCATCGGTGAATCAGAGGTTGGTAGGTCAGGGCATCAGTAGGTCAGGGTGTCGGTAGGGCAGGGTGTCAGTAGGTCAAGGTATCGGTTACTCATGGAGTTGGTAGGTCAGGGAATCAATAGGTTTGGGCGTCGGTAGGTTATGGCATCAGTAGGTCAGACGTTGGTGAGTGGCGTTAGTGAGTCACTTCAGTGACTCAATTCGGTGGGTCACATTGGTGAATAATGTTGGTGAGTCACATTAGTGAATCGAGTCGGTGAGTCAGGAATTGGTGACTCACTGTCAATGACTCATTTCGGTGACTCAACCATCAGTGGTTAATTTCTTGCTTTTTCTAGTTTCGCCCCTCTTACGTTTTATTTGATATAAATGGAGTTTAAAACCTAGTTTGATCATTTATAAAGGCATTTCAAAGTATATTAATTATATCTTTAATATCCTAATATTCTTGGGTCTTTGAAACAGTCAAACTGTGTGGTCCTGACCATGATCTGAATTTAATGGCCATTAAAACCATTTCCCTTCTATTGATATAGGATCTAGATCTTCTAAGTTGAGATCTTATCTTACCAGTGTGTTTTATTTTTTCTCTTGGTGTTCCTAGAGCTGTTATCCCCCATGGAGTCATGTGTTGTGATGTGTCCTTTGGATTCATCCTTCCTTGGAGTCTCCTTCTGTTTGTGTGACCCCCTGTTTTGGTGAAAGGAGGATTTGTTGATCATCTATTCTACGATATAAGGATTCCTTCATCCCTCTTTTAATTGTGTATCATGTGGGGTGGGTAAACTCATGTCCCTTTTAGAATACGGTTGAATAAAAATCTTTATTAAGGGTTTTATGAAGATGAACGAACCTGTTACGATAACAGGTTTGGCTACTTTAGTAATAAATTAGGGGATGGGAAGAGGATGATGATGCTTGTGCTGTTTTATCCATTATCTTTGATCCATATTGTGAGTTTTATGACTTTTGAAAATAATGGTTGTTGGTGGTATTTTTTTTGCTTGGGTGATGATTTACACTTTCTATGTATCCAATGTTGAACTCTAGAATTATGAAATTGATTAACCACGTTTACTGGGTTAAATAAATGGATGCCCCAAGATCAAAATTGTTCTGTGATAACCCGTGTTTTATCAAAGTGGATCTAAAGAATGAATGTGTTAAATATGAATACCATTTTCCTTGTTTGGTGTGGCTATGTGCTGTGTGTGGATATTTTCTATCTTAAGCTTCATATGGGTTGTGTGGTGATACTATTGAGAGAATGAGGGTGCAGGTGGGTGGTTTGGGGGTGAAATGTTATCTCAGGTTGAGAGATTTATTTATCGTCGAATGGATGAACTTTTTTAATTTTGGGTCTGCATCTAGGTTGTGTTATGGTTGTTGGGAATGGTTTGTTTGTATAGTGGGACTATAACCTGGGTGATTTTTGTTATTATTTCAAGATGTGGTGCTTTTCTTTCAGTGGGGATGCCAAGGATGGTTTGAGAGGGATGATTTTGTAGTATGGTGTTACCTTATGTGGGTATTTCGCCTAGAGTTTCCAAAGAGTGGTATATTAGGAATGGGTGTTAGAGTGGATTATTTTAACCTGGTCCTTCTTTCTCTATTTGGCTTTGGCAGTGGTTGGTATGGTTACTAAACCCTTATAACATGTGCAGTGGTTGGTAGTTGTCCAGGTAGGGATGGAATCAATAATTTTGTCTTGATTTAATAAATAATGATAATTGGTTAAATTAATTGGCTGGGGTTATGAATTAATTTTTTGGCTAGTTGTGTGGTTATGCATTAAAGGTGGCAGCAAGGGCAGTTTTGTGTGGGCATGTTATTTGTTTTGAAAAACCTATAGGTTGGGATGAGTGTTTGGTGTATATATATATATATATATATATATATACATGTAGTTCCTTGTGTTTTATATACACACCCCACCCATGTTGATCACTACGTGTCGAACACCCCCATTGTTATGGGGGAGGGTGTCCTTTCCCAACATCTTGATGAGAGGATGAATGGATAGTTATTGAATCTTCTCTGCTCCCTCCTCTAGGCATTGGTATCCCAAGACTTATCAGGCAGGTTGTGGTGTGGTTTTGAGGCCTAGGTGTCTATGGGAAAGGTGTGTTTTCTCATGTGTCTTCAGGATGAGATTTTTTGTGATTTCCCAGGTGTCTTAGGGATGAGGTTTTGGTTTGTTTCCCAAGTGTCTGCAGGTATGATGTGATGTGGTTTGTGGTTCAAGAGTCTGTGGGTGGGATGTGATGTGGTTTGTGGCCTAGGTGGTTGTGAGCGGGATGTGGTATATGGCCCAGGTGTGTGCAGGTAGGTTGTGGAAGTTGGGATTGTCGAAGAGTGTGGTAGCATCAAGACGTTCTCTATTAGGGAAGAGTAGTTAACCAGTGGGAATTGGTGTGGGGTACCCTATCATCGATGTGCTTACTACTTTACTTTACTTGACTTGCATTATTTTGTGAGCGTGACTTGGTGAGGCTGGGGTGGATTGTATACCTTGTTAGGTGATTTTGAGTTTCTACTATTTTCTCATAGGTTAATTAGTATGCTTCTCCCACTTGTACACAAGTGACATTGGATTTTCCTACTGGGTATACTTTTATGCTCACCCTATGTATATAAAACTATTTTCAGGCTTACATGAAGATTATGTGGACCGTGCTGGACCTTACTAGCTCGGAAATCAGGATATTTGTTGTGTCGCTGCTTAGCTTTGTTCTTTTGGTATTTACTTTGGAGTTTTTTCATTGTATTTTTAGCAGTTTTACTTTAAATATGCATGTGGGATAGATTTTGGTTTCTTTTAAATATATTTCATAGAGTTATTTTGAGTTTGATACATCTTATCTCCCAATATTAGGTATCATAAAAAGGGTATTTATTCCCATTTTTCAATATTTGTATACACTTGGTGTTGATCGCCACCCCGGGACCTACTGGAGGTGGGACTTGGGGGTCATTATCTCTTTTTCATCTTGAAGAAGGAAGGTCACAACACTTTTCTATCCTTTACCTCATCTTGATGAAGGTGGGTCATGACATGTCATTTCAAGCAAGACCTTTTCATATAACCCAGAGTGTCACATTTAACATGGTCGATCCATATAATCAAAAGTATCAGACCCCTTGGGGTTGTATCCAAGGTATAGTGAACCAAAGAGTCTTCATTGAGTCATAGGATCATCTCAATGGAAACTCAATCAAGCTTGAATTAGGGGCCAAGAAGCATGTCAATGGACCATTTCCACTACGATCCCAAACAAAATGTATCTAAGGGGTAGAAAGGCCTAGTTTATCCCATGGAATCAATATCCAAGGACAATTATAAGTCTAAGGTGTCCACTACCATTTCCATGACCCATGGTGTAGCACACTCATGGCATCCTTTATAATCATTCGATATTGAAATCATTTACCATTTAAACAATTTACATTCAATGAGTTTACCCAATCATATCAAAATTCACATTCAATTCCATTCCATGAGTTTACCCACTCATATAATAATTCCATATAAACCATTTAATCAAAAGCATTGACATGTAAAGGAGAAAAACCATATCATATTCGACCAATTCAATTCATTTCATTTATTAACAAGATTCCTATAACTAGTAAACCACTAACTCACCCCATGGGTGGTTTAACAATGGAATAAGAAAAGGTAATTCACATGTAACACCCCATGGGTGGCCTTTGTAAAGGAAAGAACATACAACACATCTCAAATAAACTAAAGGGAATCACTAACATGTTTCATTTCATTTAATTCAATTATTAAATTAATTATCGGGGTGCCACTAGAAATTTCAATGGGATACACAATGAAAACTATCTCTATAAATCATGAAACCTTAAGGGAAAAGTATATACCACTTATCATAGGTCCATAGTAGAGAGCTCATCTTGTATCGACTTCTGATTCAACTTAGATCGAGAGAAAAATAAAGAATGGATGAAGAGCCTGGAAATAGGGCATATTAGCCTTCACCAAAATAACTTATTTGATACCAAGTATAATAAATAATGCAACAAAAGGAATTGAGTACTCACCAGTGTAGATTCAATGAGCCTGACGGTGTTCGATTCTGAGTTTGGATGGATAATCAAGATCAAAAGATATCAAATAGATTTAAAGGAGATCTCCTAACATAAAGAGATACCCAATGAAGGAGAAGAGGATTTTTTATTGGTTATAACATTATTTAAGGGAAAATAGTAATTTTTTCTTAATTTACTGGGCCACACAGTTTGGCGACATGGTTATCCAAATTGTACGCCAACCGGGAACCCATTATTGTAAGGAGGGGAACCTCACACAATTAGTGCGTATGGTTTGAATAATAATGTGAAAACCATGCATGTATCCACTGTGAAAAACTAAAGAGGACCTTGCATGGGCGTGCGCCTCTATCTACACACCTTCCTCAAACAATGTGGCTTCTAGATCCCTTTTTCCACCCTCACATGGTTATTAGTAACCAAGAAACCTATCTCACACTATTTATACTAACCATTAAACCTGCCTAATTTTTCCAAAAAGGTGGGTTCCATTCTTTGAACAAGCCTTAAACACCCCCTGATACCCCCATGACAAAAAAGGGTATTCACATTCGACCATAAAAAACATTTTAACCAAAATTTAAGGTATCCATACCTCATAGGAAAACCTTGGATTCAAAATCTCCCCCCATTAGAGAAATTCATCCACGAATTTCATTCACAAGGGTATTCAAGAATCACCTGAGAATAACTTTAGACCCTAAGCACATGCATATGCCTCCCTCTCCCAAGTCTCATCTTGTAAACAGTCATTATACTATACCACTCATACTAGAGGAACTGATTGACCATGGAGAAACTTCATGCTCCTGTAGATGATACAAATTGGATGCTCCTTAAAGGATGAATAAACCTATAAATACACCTCCTTGGGCTGTAGAACGTGAGATATGTCTGAATGATAACAACATAACAGAGATGAATAGAAGACATCTTGTATGGACCAATACCTATGAGGTAAATAAAATTGATAGGCAACCAACCTGACTCTCTACATAATCTAGAATGGCCCAAAATATCATGTTGTAAGATTAAATTGTCTTCTAATCCATCTATGTCCCTACCTCAGTGAGACAGGAAAAAATTCACGATCCTCGACCTCAAACTGGAGAGGTTAACTGCGACGATCAGCATAATATTTTTGTTGACACTATGAAATATCCATCCACTTCTTGATCAACTGGACCTACTCAGATGTCTCATACATGAGAAATGGTCCTAGTAAAGCTTTATCACCCACCTCTAATCAACACAGGGGAAATAGAAATGGAATACCATACAAATACACATAAGATGTCATCTGTATAGTCTCCTGATAACTATTCTTGTATATGAACTCAACCAGGGGTATATGCCTCTCCCAAAATCCCCCAAAATTGAGGATGTATACTTGCAGCATTTCATCAAGAACTGGTACTATACGCTATGATCGGCCATCTTTCTTAGGGTGGTATGTTGTGCTTAGAAGCACTAGTGTACTCAGTGCCCTTTGTAGACTCTTCCAGAAACAAGACATGAACCGAGCATCCTTATCTTAAATTATAGTTCAAGAGGCCCTGTAAAGTTATACTATCTCAGGGATATACAACCTCCCAAGATCATCAACAATGAAGGTCTCCCTGATTGGTAGGAAATGTGCAACCTTCATGAGATTATCAACAATAACCCACACAACATTGGTACCTTGAGGTGACCTCGATAAACCTATCACAAAATCTATCATGACGTCATCCCATTTCCACTTGGGAATATGTAACTACTGTAGAATTATGGTTGGTTACTGATGTTCTTCATCCACCCACTAACAGGTGGAACACCTCATAAGAAAACAATCCACCTCACATTTCATACTCGGCCACTAGTACCGATGGTGAAAGTCATGATACATCTTGGTGACGTCGGGATGCACTGGCCAAACTGATACATGAAACTACCACACTAGTTACTTTAATATTTCTACTAGAACCCATACACGACCATGGATATGTAGGATCTCATCCTCTATTATAGCCTAACCATGAGGTGGGTCCTCACCTGCCACACTCTTCCATAGGACTTGGCCCTCTGAATCCGATAGTTTCCTCAACTACACTCTATTCAGTAGGGCAGAGGTCATGACTAAGGATGAAAGAAAATTCAATCCCTAACTATCCTGCACTTCCAAGTGAATCTTAGAGAACAAATCCATGATCTTCCACTTGCTACCGGGCTCTTGGATTTCCTATATCTAAGTCCTCATGCTCAATGCATCAATAACTACATTGCCTTTACCATGTGTGAAGGCGATCTCAAAGTGAAAAAGATGGTATGTACTCAAACAAAATTCGCTTCCTTGGACTTAGATCATGCTGTGTAAATATGTATTTGATGATTTTGTGGTCTGTATTCACCACAAAATTCTCTCCTAGTAAATAATGTCTACAATAACATAAAGCATGAACAACTGTAGATAACTCAAGGCCATGTGTTGGGAAGTTCCTATCACATGGTCTCAACCGCCAAGACCCATACGCCATGACTCTATATCCCTATATCAAAAATTACCTATGCTCGATATCCATGGTATCACAATACTCCATGTTACTTCTACCCCAATCCAGTAGAATTATAAATGGCACAAAAGTTAATCTCTCTTTTAGCTCCTGAAAGGATATCTCTTAGGTATATTTATATAAAAACTTCACACCCTTATTAGTCAAGCCCACGAGTGGTATTTTTTGGCGTGATAAGTCCTATATGAAATTCCTATAATATCCAGCTAGCCCTAAGGAACTCTGTATGTCAAATATGTTCTTAGGTTGCTCCTAGAAAACTAAAGCTCCCACCTTCTATGGGTCAATTGATACTACTATCTCTGAGATAATATGACCCAAGAAGTGAATCTTATCCATCTAGAAGTGGAACTTCATGATATTAGTATATAAATGATGCTCTATTAGTGTATCCAAAATGATCTCAAGATGTTTGGAATGGTTCTGTTGATTGTGATAATACACCAAGATATTATCCATGAAAACCACTAAAAAAGATTCTAGAAAAGGATAGAAAACTTAGTTCACCAGGTCCATGAAAACTGATGACATGTTTGTAAGACTGAATGACATAACCAAATACTTGTATAGACCATAACTGCTACAAAAAGATGTATGAGGTATATATGAAGGCAAAACATGTATATGATGATATCCACATCTCAAATAAATTTTCAAAAATACCCAAGATCATCAAAACTATTCAAAAAATGATATATCTACGGAAAATGATACATTTTCTTAACCGTCAACTGGTTCAATTTCTAGTAATCCATGCATAGCCTACGGGTACCATCTACCTTTTTTGAAAAAAAGACTGTTGAACCCCATGGAGAAGTACTAGGTTATATAAATCCCTTTGCCTCTAAATCGTATTTCCACATCTTGAGATCCTACAACTTCATAGTATCCATACTTCAAGGAGGAATGGATGCTGATAAAACTCCTAAAACTATCTTAAAGGAGAACTCCACCTCTATATTAGGAGGTAAACCAAAAAATTCATCTGGTAAAATGTCCCTGAAATGATCAACCACTGGAGAAAAGTCCACCTGACATGATCCCTGATAATCTAGATACAAACTAGAAATATGGGTTGTCATCCCGCAAAACCCGCAATGCTCTAGTCCAGGTCGACTTGCCTAGACATACCATTCACCCTTGTGAGTGTAAAATGAGCCCTATGGTGATGTGAAAGTCACCCTATAGTGATTGTAGTCAGTGTAGGATCAATAATCCACCATCCAGTCCATCCTAAGTATGACATAAAACCCAGTCATCTCGAATAAAAAAACATTCCAGACGAAGTGAAACCCACCAATCTCAAGGGGGCACTGTATGCACTGATGTGCATACTTTTTTTATCACCAACATAGTTTCAAGTGTCATAACACCCTAAAAAACAGAATCATGATCCTAAGGCTCTCCACCATAGTTAAAAATATAAAACTATGTGATGCACCTATTTCAAGAACATAAGATACAACAGTAGAGCCTAATAAGATCATACCTCTAACTGTAGACTATATGATGCTCGTCTCCTTAGGCGTAAGATGTACATAATAGATATGGATTGAACCACGACCCTATGATTCAACCTTACTACCAGGAGTAGGCTCGCTCTACTATCTTGGTACAACTAGTGTCTGGCTACCTCGACCATAACGACCACCACCATAACCTAATAAACTAGTACTACTCCATCTCCCTTCCAAATGTGAAGCTATGAAACCCACTCCTAAACCAGGTGTCGATGCTGACCCACTACTTCTCACTACTAGAGGGAAGGTCTTGTAGAAATGTTTCACGTGGTCCATCCTGTCACAAGATCAGAACCTGAATAGGTCGTGATCACACTAATTCCTCACATGTCCCCATCTTCCACACTAATGAAATAAAACTACACTACCAGTACTATCATCATAGCTGGTACTCATCTCAAAGTAAGCCTCAAAACATCACTTCATGGAACTGGAAGTCGAACCACTGGGTTAAGATACTATACTACTCTGCTCTACACCCATCTCCCCTTGGGTTTTTCTCTGTAATTAGAACCTGATTCATAATTTGAGTAATAGTCATTAACCTAAACATGTTGAATTGAGATCAAATAGAAATTTGGAGATCTTCATAGAAGAGTATCTCCCTTGATAGATCATTAGTAGGGTATTTCATCACAAAACACTAAAGCTCTATAAAGCATGTTGAATACACCATAACTGTCATAGTTACCTAGTCCATACACATGAACTCACTGAATTGCTATGATCTTACAGTCTTTGGGAAGAAGTAGTCATAGAAGATGGTTTGGAAATTAAAATAAACCATATCTTGTAGACTTTCATCCTAGTTCATAATTTCACAATAGTTATTTTCTATACGTTAAAACATATAAGTTGCAGTATTCAATCTCCTATCAGGGGGTGTATATAGATGCTACAAGATCTATATCATAGTCTTAGGCCATATCTCATCAGCCTATGGACCACCATCCCCTAAAAACATGGGAGGATGCTTCTTCTGGAACACACACATCAGCTCATCTATAGATAAGTTAGGTTGCAGTTCTCCCAAAAAAGTATATATACAATGGAGAAACCCCTCATAGAAATTTGTCTTAGAACCTATGTCAAGAACAAATACTAGTTACACATATGGAACTATAGGAGGACCCACTAGTCACCCATGTCTCACCTCCTCTAGATCATGGTCATCTCCACCCTCCTGGAATACGACTGGAGTTCATTGTGGGGGCATGTCTCTGTAATTCCAAACACATGCCTCATAAAAGAATGATATCAAAGTTCATAGGTAAAAGCGTAGGATATGTCAAAACATTCATATAAATAGTTCGTACCACACATCATGATCATAAATATAGTACTTGTAAAAATAAACAACAGTAAAAGTTACTAGAGACACTGCCTACTACCCACTCAAAAGTCGAGTCAAGGTCAAGTCTCTATTTCACAGTTTTCAATTTCTATTTGATATCATAATCATTTCACATTTCTTTTTAAATGGTTAAACCAAATATTTAATCACTTATGGTCCATAGGGGTTAATACTCCTCATGAACAGAAATATGGTTTCCACCTAATCCACGCCATAACATGTTCTAGTCTATGCGACTCATGGCCCATGACTCAATGTGATATAATTGGATTCTTAGATTGTCTTATGTAGCCTAATCAAGAAAACACTACTTAGGTTATGGCAGACATTCTAAGTACCAACAATGTTTCTCAATCCACTACACATATCATCTATCAAATCAGTAGGTACATCTATCATGAAACCTATCACAAAATCATGCAAACAAGCAATGCATCCTATATGTAATGGCATAATGCATGGACTGTGATTCTTGTAAAGTTCCTATAATGACGTATGAGATGGAATACCCTCTTCTCATCGGGTTGCAACAAAAATATTACCCTCGATCATATTAATGATAACATAAAAATTCATGTGTATCAACTAATGGTGGAATAAAATCAACTACATTAGTCAAAATCTAGAAAACATCAATTTTCATTCAAGGAAATTTGGTTTTTCCCTATATGTAGGTTAGCTACTCCCAGGCACAAATCATTACCAAATTCCAATTTTTCCCAAATCACCTTATATTATCTCAAAATAATAAATCAATAGAATAAAAACCCTCTGATACCACTTTGTAATGTCCCAGACCCAGATGCCACTGAATGGTGACCTAATCCTAGTTGGTCACATGACCTTAAGAAAATCTCCCCAAACACAAAAGGCTGCTAACTAGTAGTGAGGGCCTTGAGTGTGTCTATGGGGAGACTATTAACTCTTATCAAAGTGTTCATACAAACAATAGTAGAATCAATAAATCAATCAGACAATAGTTAAACATCTAAATGATAGATATTTACAAAAAATGTGAAAAGGAATATCATATACAATGATGATCATGTCATATGTATATAAAGAATAAAAAATAGGTATACATTTCATCAAAACAATACAAATTAAAAAATACCAAAAAGACCAAAAAAAATTATCTCCCAATATTAACACGAGCCTCAGCTCAGTCTCGTGCTCCCTTGCTCCTAAGCTTGGAACAAAGTCAAGCATTGAACTGTGGGTTCTTTCCCTGGTCCCTGCCTACATTTATATAATCTGTCTTGATATCCAACAACATCCCAAATAGGGTTTGAGATACAATCCATGTAGGTCACCACCCAAACAGCCTATAAAAAAGTATGTCTATTCAATATAATCTAAAATAGATTGAAATATATATCATAATTAAGAAATAATAAATGTAAAGTGACCATGTCATATATACTACAAAACAAGTGATATTGTATATCCCAACAAGTCTCCCTATAAAAAATGTGTCAAGATCCTATAACAAGGTAGCGGTAAAGTATAAAGAAGTAAACACTATGACCTCACTGTATACACAATATATCATATCATCCACGACCATACTGTATAACCTATATCTCATAACAACCATGACTGAGCCATATAATCAGAAATTTCATCTCAACCACAACCTTTCTGTATAACCCAGTGTCACATTTACCATATCCAAGACATATAATCAAAAGTTTCAGACCCCTCGAGGTCGGATCCAAGGTATAGTGAACTAAATAATTTTCATCGAGTCCTAGGAGAATCTCAATGGAAATTTAGTTAGGCTTCAATTAGGGTCCAAGGAGCTTTTCAACAGACCATGTCCACAGTGAGACCAAACAAATCAGATCCAAGGGGTATCAATTCCCAAGGCATCCCAAAAAATCAATATCCAAGGAGAATTATACGTCCAAGGAATCCACTATCATTTCCATGACCCATGATGTAACACACTCATGGCATCCTATGTAATCATTCAACATTAAAATCATTCACCATTTCAATATTTCACATTTAATGATTTTACCCACTCATATCACAATTCATATTCAATTCCATTCCATGAGTTTACCCACTCATGTAAAAATTTCATATACAACATTTAATCAAAAGCATCAACATGCAAAGGATGAAAACCATCTCTTATTTAACTAATTCAGTTCAATTCATTTATTAATAGGCTTACTCTAACTAGTCAAGCACTAACACAACCAATGGGTGGTCCAAAAAAGTCATAGTCAAAGTAAATTCACGTGGCATACCCCATGGGTTTCCTTGGTTGGGGAATCAACCTCTGAAACATCTCAATGGAACTAAAGGGAATCCCTAACATGTTCCATTTCATTTAATTAAATTATAAAATTAATTATCGAGGTTCTTCTTGAAAGTATGATGGGTGGAACAATTGAAACTAGCTCTATAATGCACCAAACCTTAAGGGAAAAGTATATACAACATACCACATGTTTTTAGTAAATATCTCATCCAATATCAACTTCTAATTCAACTTAGATCAAGAGAAAAAATAATAATGGACAAATATCTTAGAAATAGGGCATATTATCTTGCACTTAAATAACTCAATCGATACCAAGAAGAAAAAATAATGACACAAAATGAATTGAGTACTCACTAGCATTAATTGAACAATATTGAAGACACTCAATTATGATTATATATGGAGAATCAGGATAAAAAATTATCAAATATCTTGAAAGGAGGTCTCCAAGTGTGAAGAGGCTATCCAATGAAGAAAAATAGGTGTATTTTTAGGTAATAACATAATTTGAGGGAAAATGGTAATTTTGATTCAATTTATTCTAACACATGGTTTAGATGCATAGTTAGACAAACTATGTGACAACCTTGCACCCTTAATTATAAAGAGGGGATCCTCACATGGCTAGTGTTCACGCTTTGACTAACCATGCACAAATTGTGCTTGCATCCGCTATAAAAAACTACGGAGGCCCTCGCACGGGCATGTGTCTCTATCCGCATGGTTTCCTCAAACCATGTGGTTCTTGGAGACCTTTTTTCGAACCTTTCATGGTTAGTAGTAACTGTGTGGACTATCCCTCATGGTTTCTAGTAACCATGCAGTCTATCTGATGTTTCCAAAAAGGTCAGTTCTGGGCTCCGAATAATCCCTAGACACCCCCAAAATCCTCATGACCTCAAAGGGTATTCACATTAGGCTATAAAAGAAACATTTAAACTAAAATTTAAGGGATATATACCTCAAAGGAAAAACTTTTATCTTACAAATGTATACTTATTTTTTGTTCATGAAGAATAATAAAAACCATAAGAAATTGTTTCCATAGTTAGGGTTAAAACATGTTTATCTGGGGGAAAGTTAAACTAAGAGATAAGTGTAATAAATGCCACTTAAACTTGTATAAAACTAATTGGTTGTTTTTATTTAGAACTTAACCTTATCATATTAAATTATTTTATAATTTGGATCCATATTCATAATGAAAATACTTCATATTATTAAAATATTTTAAGTAATTACTAGTGTGTCCTTTTCCTCACTTGTAAAATAGTGCCACTTATCATATCTTATTCAGAACTCTTGAGACACTTATTTAGATCAAGAACTAATAAAATAAATTAATAAATTTCCTCCCTATAATATATAGGCTCTGATATCATCAATGGACCAACCTATAAGGCCTAAGGTGTAAGACCAAGGTGGTTTTCAAAGAAGAGGTATAACATTTAACTGAGTGTTTTCATTTTATTTACTCTTAAACCTATTTCAAATATTCTATTATCATGAATGTATAATAATATTAGAACATTATTTATACCAAAACTTTATTATTCCAGTGACTCATCTCATATTCATCTCCTTTCTATCCTATGGAAAATGAAAATATCGCTCGTGCATACGTGCGACTTACCATCTCCAAGTAATTATGCAATTAATTTTTAATCACCACTTTACTTTGACGGTTATAAATATTTAACTATTGAAAATATATGATATTTGTGAAATAATTATTATTTTTTAATTATAATATATCATTTACATTCTTACCCTTCCACTCATTAAAAAAATGATAACGTCGCTCATGTGAACGTGTGGACCACCACCACCACAAAGAAATGTGATTATTTTTACATGTCCTCGTTAAAAGGTTGATTATAAATATGTATATAATAAATATATGTGATATTTATATCATTATTAAAATTATAGAGGATATGGATCCCTGATAAATATACAAGGACCAAAACTATTGAACCGAAACTTATATTAAAAACGAAAGATGTAACACTCAAAAATGATGATTTTAATAAAGAATTATTAGTAAACGAGTGGTGAAATGTTATAAGTGGATAATATATGATATTATAAGTATGTATATGGTTATTTTATAGAATTATAAAAAATTTAAATTTATTATATAGGAGGAAAAAATCACTTACAAAGCAAGTCATGCATGCGGTAAGGGTTTATTTCACAATCTCATCCTTATTTGAGATTGTTTATGTTTAAGTTGTTATTTGGGGTATTATATAATATTTATATATTAAATACCATCTATTTTATTCTCATCTATTTATATATATATATAATACATGTTTTCCTTTAATTTTTCTCTATTTAAGTACTCAAGAGACTAAAGGGATGTTTTTAAGGAAAATTGAATTTATTTTCTATTTAGTTGGGAATATTTTTCTTCTATGTCTATATTTTATTTAATATGTTTTGAAGAATTTTTTAAATATTATAAAATGATTATTTAAATAAAATTTTCCTCATGCTTTACTTTCTATAAAATTGTTTAAAAGTAAACTTCTTGTCATTTTCTTAATGAGGTGCTTTTTAATAAAGGTGTGAATAGAATCTTTTTTTAATGTATACTGTATGAATGAATTTTCTCACTATCATGAATATTGTTTTATCTAAATATTACTTTATAATTTTCCATGGTTCTTTCCCAAGAAAATTTTCCCTAATATTTTGGAAATTTTTATATTTTAAATAAGTGATTTTAAAATGACGAGGTTATTTTTCTCAAGAAATTTTCCGGTAAACTTTTAAAAGCATTTTTATCTGTGTCAAAATGATTTAATGAACCTTATTATTTACTAAGGTTATAGTCTAGAGATACTAGAAACTATATTTATTTGGATAAATTGTGATCATTTTGACTAGGGAAATTATTGACATTCTATATTCTATTTATTCCAATACAGATAGTTATAGATTATTAAGGCATGTTGATTAAGTTATATTTCATATTGATATAATGAATAAATTATAATTATTAAGTGATGTGAGAGGATTAGAATTTAATATCCCATATATGTATCGGTTGGTCTCATAAGAAAAAATAATTTGAGTATTTAACATATGCCTTACCCATTTATGTATGATGTCTTGTAATGAGGCCTCAATTATAAGTTTAAAATGTCTAACATTACACATTACATCATTATGAAATCCATTATTGATGTCCATGTGAATATTTTAATAGTTATGTTATCCATTTATAAGTTCAAGTTCATTTGATTATTTATATGACATTATTTAATCATCATTTATTCTTTCTATATTATCCATGCTTATTTATTCTATGATAGCTTCTGTTTTACGTATTCCCATACTGAGAATATGTGATCACACTTTTATTTTATTTTCTATCCCCAGAATTCTTATAAGTGTACTATGATTGATATGAAAGGATATTCTATAGGGAATAATAATTTTCTCAAAAAATACAATATTGTATTTTATGTTTTGAAATGTAATGTGATATTTGAGCATGTATCTAGTTTTCTAAGGCCACTAAATTGTTCAATCCCTTGGGATGTGATCACTTATATCTAGTACCAATGTAATAAAGTAACCATTAACTCTAATATACTTGGGTTGGGGTTGTTATAGTTTGTATTAAAGGAAGTTTGATATAACCTTGTGAACTAGATTTAGAAAAACATATATTTGAGGAAATAATACTATTAATGAACCTATGGATAAGTCTAAGTATGGGATAATATCATGAAGTTTTAGAAAGGAATAGAATGTGTAGTTTCCTATAAAATACATCTCTAAATGGATATTGATGAGTGGATGCGACTATAGCACAAATTTACCTCTGGGTAATAACTCAAAATGTGGTATATTAGTAATTTACTTGATCATCACTAGTGCATGATGAGTGGGTCTACGACTGCAAACCCATATAGATGCTCATGGGGGATATGATTTGTTTGATTAACATGCTCTTTTAAAAAAAATAATGAAATATTTGAAAATATTTTAATGATTTCAATATATATGCAATGATATCGAGCTTATGATTCTGAGATTATATATGCATAAATTTTCAATTGATATTAAGTGTTTCACTAGTTTTGGAATAATACATTACACTTCATAATGTTATGATCTAATCTAGTATATTCCTTTATTTAGAAATAGTGCATCATGGGGAAGCTGACCTAGGTTATGACCAATAACCTTGCCCTTTTGTAGTAGCCTGCTGATTTGTAACACAGTGTAACAATGCTAGTCCATTTCACGTGACAAAATCTTTCATAATTCAATGTAACCAAAAATCCATTAGTAGCTAAGAAATGAATATTTTCTTTAAAATGATATTTCTTAGTTTGGTAAGTAATGAAAGGGATAATTCTTTCATGAAATTTTATCATCTCATAGGGGATTCATATCAATGGCGGTCATTATTCAAAAAAATAAGCATGCAGAGGAAATAACAAGCATGGAGTGGAAGGATTTTAAGGAAATTTTCTTGAAAAAATATTTTCCTCATGGTTAACTAGAAGAAATAGAAATACAGTTCCTAAGTCTAAGTCAAAAGGAATAGTAAAGTATTTTTAAGTATGAATACAACATTACAAGGTTCTCTATGCATGATATGGGCTATGTATGAAATCCAAAGAGTAAGATCGACTGTTTAGTTGATGGGATAAATAAAATAATTTGGAGGGAACTAGACTCTAAAAAATTCTCATAATATGAGGATATAATATCATGTACTATTAATAAAGATAAATAATTATCCAAGTCCTAGGAATTTGAAAGAAAATAGGAGAACAAGAGGACGATTGAACATCTCATGAAGAAAAAAATTGTTAAGGGGAAGAAGAGAAGGGAGAATATCTAATATTTGATACTTTTGGAAAGAAACACTTTGGTACATGATTTAAGGGAACACGAGTTTTATTCAAGTGTAGAGATAAATTCCATCATTACCATGAATACAAGGGTAAGAGAGACGCTATAAAAGTATAATGCGTCAACTATACGGAGATGGGGGACTATGCCAACCAATGCCCCAAACATCAAGGGGAATTACCACTTAATATGCCATGGGAAAAAAGGCCATGATTATATAATTACTACAATAGATGTTTAAGTTCCTATTTATGCAGTGGAAGGTACTTTGATTATAATTTCAAAGCAAGCTAATGCTTTATTTGATTTTTGAGTTTACGCAATATTTTATATCTGCCATGTTTTTTAATAAAATTAAATATTTTTCTAGCACACTAAGAAGAGAGTTATAAATCAAGAAACCTAAAGGAAATATTATTGAAAAAAATATATGTCGATAAATCCCCATTATGATTTATGGATGTACCATTTTCACAAATTTTCACAAATTTTATTATTGACCTTCTTTCTCAGGAGGGATGGCACCGCATTCCCCTGGAGTGGCGTATCCCTAGGGTTCCTGCTTTCCGCGGTAGTCGTTTTCCCCGTCATTCCTTCAATTTCCTCAGTTGGTCTTTCTGGTTGGGTTCATCGGTGGGGATTTTGGAGCAAGCTCCGTTCTTCGGTTTTCGCTGCAGCCTCAGCTGATTCCACCTCTTTCTCGCTGATCCCTTCTCATCTCCAGTCCTATCCTGTCGCCTCACCTCCTATTATTCCGGTGTTCCTATTATCAGATCTCATGGGGGATGGGGTGGCGACGCCGGCTTCGACACTGGTCGGTGATGTGTTTGCGGCCCCCTGCATCACAGATCCGGCTTCGCCTCAGATCTGGGCACCTTACTGGCTTTCCGTCGTCGCGAGGTTTGGGGAGGGGTGCACTGGAGTATCATCACTGACACTCTTCGTGCTTGGGTCGAGGACTTTGGTCCCTGGCATGATTCGGAGTGGTAGGACCTGGATGGATTATGTTGGGGGTTTGTGCGGGCATTTGGGGTGGAGCTATTCGATGTTTTGCAGTCAACAACGGTCGATGTGGAGGAAATCAAGCGTCAATGTTTTTTCTTCGGCTAGCAAATTTTTGGTTCTCTGGCTGATGTTCTTAGGTCTATCTATTGGTGCCTCTGATCTGTGGCAGCGACGATCATTGGCTATTTGAAGGGTTTTTTCCCTTTGGGGATGGTTATTTGATGACGGTGCATGAGACAATTTAGCTTTGGATCTGGTTACATTGCATTTGGTGCAGTTCTGATTTTTGTAGGTACTGCTGGGTGGGAAGCCTCACATGAGGGATGAGTGTGTTGGCACTCATCATCGGCTATCTATTCTTCTTTTGGATGGATGAGTTCTCTGATTGGATTTTTCACAGTGGTTTTGGTCTTGATTTGCATTGCATCAGGTTGACTGGCTATGATTCTCTCACAAACTATGTCGGGTGGGTGGCTCGAAAGAGAGATAAGCGTGATGAAACCTATCGTCGGGTCCGGTCCTTCACTTCTCATTGTTGGAAGGGTGTTCTGCCTCGTTGTACTGCCAGCACAACATAACTTCTCGGTAAGGGGGTGACGCTTATCTTTGACTGACTCCACTACTGCTTTTTCTGGTTAGGGGGGCCATGAAACCTCTTCCTTTGCTTATCTTGTTTTCTATCTCTTTCTGGATATTCTGGTCCTATTTCCTTTAGGTTGTTTTTAGTGGCACTTTTCCATGGTGAATGTAATGGCTTCCATCTTTCCCCATTTTTCAGGAGGATTTTATGTTTTCCTCAAATAAAGAGGGTTGTACCCTCAACCTGTTTTAAAAAATGGTATAATTGATGCAATACTTGGCATGGATTGGATTTTAAAGTATAATGAAACAGATTCCAATAATAGGATATCATGATTTGGGATGAATATGTGGAATTACTTGTCTTTAGAATAGAGATCGCATCATCTGAATCATGCTTGGATCCACCCCCAACAGCTCTCCTTAATGAAATTCTTAGAGAAGAAGAGTTGACACAACCTATGGATGAGAAAGGTAACCATAGGATATAATATTTTCTTATTGTGAAAGAATATATTGATTTGTTTTGTAAAGAACTTCCTAGACATCCAATTGAGTGTGATGTTGAGTTTTCTATTGAACTCATACCTAACATAAAATCTATATCTAAGACTCCCTATAGAATAGCCATAGAATAGAAAGTAGAGTTAAAAAAAACAACTGTAGGATTTGTGTGATAAGGTATTCATACATATAATTGTTTCTCTTCAGTGAGATCTTATTCTGTTTGTGAAAATGAATGATTGGACTATGAGGCTATGTGTTGATTACATGAAAATAAATTTCATTTCTATTAAGAACAAGTATCCAGTACCTCATACTGATGACTTGTTTGATCAAATTCAAGGAGATCAATATTCTTTTAATATTGATCTTAATTAGGGGTATCATCAATTGTGAGTAATGAATGAAGATATTCCAAAAGAACTTTTTTTGTACGAGGGATAGAAATTATGAGTATAAATTAATGCACTTTGGATTGACTAATACACCATCTTTTTTTTATGGACCTGATTAACAAAGTGTTCAAGGAACATCTTGATAATTTCACTATGGTATTTATTGATGATAGTGTACACCAAAATTTATAAAGAGAATAAAATTCAGTTATAAATCATTCTTGAGACTCTTAGAGAAAATGAGCTATATGAGAAATCTAGAAAGTGTGAATTCTGGATTTAGGAAGTTCCTTTTCCTAGCTATATTGTCTTTAAGGATGGAATATTAGTTGACCCTTCATAGAAAAATGCATTCAAAGAATGACCTACACCGAAAAACATAACCAAGGTATGTAGTTTCCTAGGATAAGTAGGTTGCTATCGGAGTTTTTTTTTAAAAAACATCTCGATTAACAAACCTTTTAACCAAGTTGACACACAAAGGGGTTAAGTTATTATGAAAATGTAAAGAAAGTTTTAAAGAATTAAATATGAGGTTTATCAATGTGCCAATGTTGACATTATCACTAGGAGGGGATTGATTTCTTTTATATAGTAATGCATCAAAAAATACTTGGATGTTTCCTTATACATAATGATAGAGTTATGGATGACATGCCAAGGAAGCTAAAAATATATGAATAGGATTATCCAACCCATAATCTTGAGTTGGAAACCATAATGTTTTCCTTGATGATATGGATCCATTATCTCTATGGTGAAAATGTTAGATATATACAAATCAAAATATATTTAAAAACATATTTTCAAAAAAATATCTCAAACATGAGGCAGAGGAGATGACTAGAGATACTCAAGGATTGCGATTCCACAATAAACTAGCACCCTGGAAGGGATAATAAGCTAGTTGATGCATTGAGTATGAAAGATCATGGAGTTCTAATGAAGATTAGGATTGACAAGGATTCTTTATTTAAGGACATAGTGAAGTTTTTTATGGGAAATATTAAGGAAGGGGAAACATTACTCCTTTTCCAAATGATTTCCAAACCATCCTTATTGGAAAAGATAAAAAGTTCCCAGATCAATTATAAGAGTTTACAAAAGAAAATTAAATTTGTTTATAACATGAAACCGATGGATTTTTTTATGAAGATGGTGTGATGAAATTTTGAAAGAGGTTATTGTTCCATCCATACCTAAGCTAAAGATAAAATTATTAGATGAAGTCCATACTTGAATTTCCCTATACACTTTGGAATCACCAAAATGTATTGGTATTTTAAGGAACATTTTTAGTTGGATAATATGAAATGGGAAATTATAGACAATGTATCAAGAAGATTGGGGTTTCAATAGGTAAAGTCTAAGATACAACATCACCAAAGAGTCATGAAACCTTTACCTATTCTTATGTGGAATGTGATGGAATTACTATATACTATGTCACTATATTTCCAGAGTCTCATATAAAGAATGATTCCATATGGGTTATTGTTGATCACCTTACCAATTACACACTTTTCCCCGATATAAGGAATGATATACATATTTAGCGTCTGGAATGACTCTATTTTAATGAAGTTGTGTGACTTCATGTCACAAATCTTTCACTTGTATCTGATCATGATCCATAGTTTACATTGAAATTCTAGAAGATTCTTTAGAAGGGTCTTGAAATAGTTCTATGTTTGAACACCACCTATCATCCTCAAACAAATGGTCCATCTAAAAAGATTATTTAGACCTTATAAGTTATGTTGAATTAATTCTCGATTAACTTTCGAGGTATGTGGGATCAATATTTAGCTTTGTAGAATATTCATATAACAATAACTTCCATTCAAGCATTAAAATGGAACAATGTTTAGCATTGTATGGAAATAGGTTTTATACTACAACTTATTGAGATGATTTTTTTGAAAGTAAGCCTGTAGGCCTAGATATTTTTGAGGAGACAAGAGTGAAAGTGAAGACTATTTAAAATCATAATAAGGAAGCACAAAGAAGACAAAAAAATTATATTGATAGAAAAAGTAAGGATTTAGAATTTCATATGGGTGATCATGTTTTCTTAAAGGTATCTCTATGGAAATGTGTTATAATATTTGGAAATAAATAGAAATCAAGTCCTAGGTACATCACGCCTTTTGAAATTTTGGGAAGAATTGGAGTTGTAGCTTACCATTTAGTAATTCCACCTGGCCTCTCTAAAGATCATGATGTGTTCCATATATCTTTATTGAGGAAGTGAATTTTAGATCCAAAGCATGTTCTCATATATGAGGATATATAATTGGAACCTTATTTATATTATTTTGAAGATCCTATCTAGATTCTTAACACTAGAGAACAAGTTTTGAGGAATCAGATGACTCGATTAGTAAAGGTACTTCAAAGAAATCCTAAGATTGAAGATACAATGTGGGAACCTGAAGAAGTTGTGATGAATAACTACTCTCATTTTTTCATGAGGTGAAATTTTGGAAATTTTAAGCATGGAATATTTGATAGAGGGAAGAATGTAACAACCAAGATTCAATTATAGTAATATTTTCTTTCTAGAGAAACATTAGCACAATATACATATATTTATTCAAGAATATGATTAAAGCCTAAATTATAATTTTTTAAAATTTTAATTTTATGAAATTAATCTCATTTTTGAATTCGTAATTTCAAAATTATGTTTGGGTGAATTTTTGAGACGTTTCACAAATAGCTTATTTTTGGGTGAATAATGAAAAATACCAATTTTACAAAAACTGTCACTTTTATGAAATTATAATGATATAAGACTAAAATGAAAGATCATGAAAACATTTTATAAAAAAACTAAATATTTAATAATTAATATAATGTATATAATAATATAATTTTTAACTTTGAAATATATGCTTAACTTCTTAGTAAATCTAAGTAATAATTTTATCCAAATAAATATTGTTTTCGTTCTTTTCTCTTAATCATGTATTTACATGGTTCCTTTAGGTTTTTTTGTATTTAAATAAAAATAATTCTCCTTTGATTTATAATTATCCAATTAATTCCGTTGGGATCAACATTATACTTTATTTTGATTAAAAATTATTTTTTTCTTAAAAACAATCATTTTTATAAAAACAGGATTCCTTGGGTTTTGTGTATTTATATTAAAATTATTTTTCGCCACTTCTAAAAATCAAATATCTTAAAATTTATTAAATATTTTTAAGCATCATAATTTATATTAGGTGATATGTTCAACTTAATTTTTTTTCATAATTAATAGTAAAAAAGAAAAAAAATTATTACCCTGGTTTGGTTTAAAACTAGTTTACCAGGGGGTTAAATTAAGTGATAAGGGTATAAATGCCACTTAAAATTTTCTAAAAATAGTTTTTGGTTATATTTATACCTTAAACTTATAATTTTAAAATATTTTGAAATTTTTATCCACTTTAACAAGATAAAAACTTTATACTATTAAAATGTTTTAAAAAATTCGAAGTGTGTCCTTTATCTCACTTATAAAAGGGAACCACTTCACTATTATTTACACCTATTGATCCAGTTATCTCTACCAAGACATACCTAAATATCTTAAAAAACTTCCTCCCCATGACCTATAGTCTCTTTTCTCATCAAATTTCTAAGCTACAAGTCTTAATGTTTAATCTAAATGTGGTTTTCCAAAGAAGATGTATAACTTTGAACCGAGTGTTTTCATTTTATTTCCTATTTTACCTCTTTAAAATATTATATAACCATGATCATATAATAGAATAATTATATTACATATAATTAATTTTTATTATTATGTTGGCACAACACATATTCATATCCTTTCAATCCTTTTGAAAAATGAAAGCATCGCTCGGGCATATGTACAACATACCCTCTCCACATAGCGGTGTAATTCATTTTGATCAAAAATTTACTTAGATGATTATAAATATATAAATACTAAATATATATTATATTTAAGACAAAATTATGGATCTATAAATATAATATGGAATTTACCTTTTTAACCTTCCACTCGTTAAAAAATGATAATCCCGCTCGTGCGTACGTGTGGACTACCACCTCCACGAAATGATGTTATTAATTTTTAATGTACGTGTTTCTAGGATGATTATAAATATGTATATAATGAATATATATGACCTTTACATCATTATTGACAATATTTAAATGATGTAACTATTGAACTACTTGTTTTAATGATCACTAAATCATGATTATTATAATATTAATGAGTTTCATGTTTTTTGTAAGCATATTATAATATGAGACAGGTGATGAAATGTTTCCTAAGTATGAGTCACCGTTGAGGTTGAGACACCGCTAAGGATGAGTCACCATCGAGACTGATTCACCACCAAATATGGTCTCACCGCCAGGATGTCATACAGTCAGAATGGGATCTTGAAAAAGTATAAGAAACCATCAACAATGTATCACCATCACCTATAAATCATTGTCAGCTATGTCAAACCACTGAATCAGAAGATTGGTAAAGTAGGAGACACCACCAGCCTGACCTACCATCATAATCATCACCACCAACATAGAAATTTGGATAAGTAAAAAATTTCACACTGTTAGCCTGAGACACTGTTACAAATACATACTGTTAGTTGAGACACCGCTAGTATTGAGTCACAATTCCAGGAATCACCATAACTATTTCTCAAACTTACCCTTTTAAAATTAAATATTTCTAATGGCTGGTTTATTGAATTTAATTTTGAGTGTTATTTTAATGATTGTATCTTAAATTCCTGAAATAATTCATTGAATATTGTATCATACATGATGTATGAGGAAGTGGAGGTTCCAAATATTCCTACATGTTGCCGCTCCTGTTAAGAAAATAAGAAAACTCCCTCGTGCATATATACACGAAGAAGTGAGAGCTTGCATACTGAAAATATACATAGCTAAACCTGATTGTAAGAACTTTCCCTCTACATCATTCTCATTCGACTGAGGAAGCTGGAGCTCATTACATATCTAGATCCTTCCTACAGTCAAGAAAACAAGTGTCTAAAAAACTCCGTTCTACTAAAGTTTTCACAAGAACTTGAATCAACCTATACTGTAAATCAAAATCACGAGTCACAAGATACACAAATAACAAACTAAGAATCTCTATCTCTTTATACATTTAATTACTCAGTTTGATTACTGCATTTTACATGAAAAGAAGTGTGTGGGTTTCTCTATTTATTTCACAACACACTATCTCCTGCTATAATTGGAAGATACATAGATATCTTCTTAACTCTTTTTACACCTTTACTCCCCTAGAAACTGTGGAAGAGGTTCTATGTGACATGTTATATTTTTTACTCCCATGGATAACAGTGGAAGAGACCCTGTGTGGTCTGGACTGTTATATATTGTTGTAAAACTCAATCTAGGTTATGGATCAATCTTTTTATTTATATATACTTCTTAGTGGAAGGTTATCACCAACTAGAGAGGACTAAGTTTCAACTTGAGACTAAACCCATTACATTCAAAATTTTGTTGTGTGTTTTACTAGGTTTGACTTCGAATCTATTCTTTAAAACTAAAATTGTTTTAAACTTTAAAAAATATATATACTTTCTTAGTTAAACTTAATAAGTGTTTTTATAATATTATAATTAAATAAATTGATTTCAATGGATTAAATAATATTGAATATAATTTCATCCAAGACCTAATCAATCTTCTAAGAAATCTTTTGAAAGATTGATACTTATTACAATATATTATTTTGGTTAATTGGTACAATTTTAAATTAATCGGGGAATATATTTTAATCCTTTTTGAATAGAAATTCTTATTGGGTAATCAATTCACCCCCTCTTTGGATACTCACTCTGACTAACATTTGGTATCAAAGGTTTTAAGCTTTGGTATTAAAGTTTTAAGAAAGCTTTTAAACTGTGATTTTTTTAAGCTTTAAATATCTTAAATATCTATTATTTATAAATTTAGTTCTTTAAATGGATTCTAGACAAGAAGGTTTTGATACTAATAGACCTCCCTTTTTCAATGGTAATAATTATTCCCAATGGAAAATTAAAATGAAAATGCGTATAGAGAGTATGGGATTCAAATTTTGGAATGCTACTAATGATAAATATGTTATCCCTGATACTGCTAGAAAATATTGGGATGATGCTACAAATATTACTTACAATAATAATTACAAAGAAATGAATTCCATTTATTGTGTTGTAGGAGATGAATAATTTAATATAATTTTTTTTCTGCAAAACTGCATATAAAATTTGGGATACTTTATCTATTTTACATGATGGAACAACTAATATTAAAGAGATGAGGCTTAATACATATACTATTAAGTATGATAATTTTAAGATGAATCATGATTAACCTATTTCTAACATATAACTCGGGTTCAATGAGATTGTGAACACAATGAGATCACTTTAGAATCCTGTATCTGACAAAGACCATATCATGAAACTACTTAGATTTTTACTTGAAAGATGGATAAGTGCATCTGTTTCAATCAGAGAGTCCTGTGATATTAGTAAGATACCTTTCAATGAGTTGATTGGTAAGCTGATGATGTATGAAGAAGAGTTAAAGGTCAACCAAAAAGATGATGAAGATCCAAAGATAAAATCTATTGCCTTTATGGCTACTACATCTAAATAAAATGAAAAGGAGCAAGTTCAAGCTACTAGTTCAAGTGATAGTGAGTCACCGTCAGATAGTGATGAGGAGATGGTCCATCTGGATAGACATTTTAAGAAATTTTATAGGAATATTTATTCTTCTTCATAAAGTCTAATTATAAATGAAAATATGATTCCAATTGAACTTAGAAGAAAGATTGGAAGAAGTATGACAATGAAGTCACGTATTATGAATGAAAAAGGAAAGGACATGTGAAAGATGATTGTCCAAAGTTAAAGTAAAAAAAATATGGCAAGTAAAGAAGGTTCAAGAAAGTAGTGAAAGAAATATGTAGTGATTCTGAGGATAGATTCAGTAATTCAGACTCTGATCCTAAATAAAAATCAAATAGAGACAATATGTTATTTATGATAAAATTCACTGAGGTACCTTGATAATGAAAATAATGATGATGATATCTCTCATGATGATTTTTTTTAATATTTTAAAATGCTATAAGACACATTTAGTGAACGAAGAGAAAAATATAAAACTCTGAAGAGATAGTATGCTTTATCTGCAAAGATTAAATCTAATCTATCTGTTGAAAATGAAAAGAATTCTTAATTGTTAAAATAGAATACTGAATTTAAACTTTCAAATGAGAAACTAAACAAATACTTGGAAAAATTAAATAATGGTAGAGAAACTATCTCACAAATTTTAGGAAATAAATTTTCACCTAAATATGTTACAGGTATAAGATATCAACCTGGATAGACTAGAGTAGTAAAAATCACTTGTGTACCTAATTCAAAATTTGAAAGTTATACTACTACAAATATTTATAGAGTACATAAAAAAGTATTTTTTGCAAAAATACTTTAGTATTTTTATAGGAAACCTATAAAAAAAATATGGGTTCTAAAAATCTTTGATTACTAACATCTCTGGACCCAAACATATCTAGGTACCAAAGTAATTTCTTTCATAAATTTTGTTTCATAGGAATTTTTTTTAAAGACCTCCCATTAGAGTCTATGGTATTTGGATAATTGTTGTTCAAGACATATGACAAGAGATTATTCATGCTTCAAGAGCTCACTAAGGTTGATGGTGGTCATGTCACCTTTGGTGATAATGAAAAAGGGAAAACCATAAGCCTTGTCTAAATTGGTAATTGTAATTTTACTTTAATTTCTAAAGTATTATTTGTTAGTGGTTTAAATTATAACCTGCTTAGTATTTCACAATTATTTGATGATGGTTTTCATGTCATGTTTGAAAATAATACATGCAATGTTTGTAATTCTAAAAAATATTTAATTTTTACTACTTTAAGAAATGATAATATTTATGTTGTTGTTTATAATTATTTTATTTCTCAAAATATTTCCTACTTGAGTGTCTTTCATAGAGAATCTTGGATTTGGCATACGAGACTAGGCCATTTCAATATTCACTCACTTAGGAAGCTTACTAGGAAAGGTTTAGTCAAGGATCTACCTAAACTATAATTCCCAAATGATAAATTCTATAACCCCTATAAAAATGGGAAGAAGCACAAAGCCTCTTTTAAATTAAATAAAGTAGTGTCATCTTCTCAACCTATTGAGTTGGTTCATATGGATTTTTTTGGACTATCTAGAGTTTCTAGTTTAAATGGGAGGAATTATTTCTATGTATTAGTAGATGGATTTTCTATGTATACTTGGGTGTTATTTTTAGCTCACAAAAGTGAAGCTTGTTCTTATTTCACCAAGTACGCTAGATCTGTAGAGAAATTAAGTGGACTTAGAATTAAGACCCTTAGAAGTGACCATGGCCATGAGTTTGAAAATCAAGATTTTAATTTTTTTTCTCATAAAATGGATACACTCATAAATTATCTACTCCTATGATACCCTAGTATAATGAATTTGTAGAAAGAATAAAGAGAACCCTATAATAAATAGCCAAGACCATGCCAAATGAGTATGACCTACCTATTTATTTTTGGGCAGAGGCTATGAATACAACCTTGTACATATTAAATAGATTTTTAATTATACCAGTTTGAAAGAAGATCCCTTATGAGCTTTGGAATAATAGAAAACCTAAGTTTAATAATTTAGAGTTTTTGGTAGAAATGTATTTATTCTTAACACTAAGTATAATCTTGATAAATTTTCTTCCAAAAGTGATGAAGGAATTTTCCTAGGTTATATAATTTTCAATAAATCCTTTAGTGTTTTCAATAAAAGGACTAAGATTGTGGAAGAATTTGTTCATGAAAATTTTGATGAGATAAATCCAAATGAGCCTAAAACATCCCTATAAAACCTTGATAATGATTTGCATTATCTAAACTCAAATTCTAATCCTTCTGATTCTACTGTTAAATAGTCATTAGAATCATCCAGTTCTAAAGAATTTCCCGGACTTCTAGAACTTGAACTTGTATAACAACCTGAATTGACCAGACTTACTTTTTCTTGAGCTGTTAGAATGCTTAAGTACCACCCCCTAGATTCTTTTGTAGGATATATAGATATAGTTACACATATAAGAGCTTCTCTTAGTAATCATGTTGAAAATCAAGCATTAATTCCAGAGCTAGAACCTAATACCATTAATGAAGTTATTAATGATGAATTCTGGGTTATGGAAATGTAATAAGAATTAAATCACTTTGAAAGAAACAAAGTGTGGGAACTTATTGATAAACCCAAGGGCACCTTAACTATAGTCACTAAATGGGTGTTTTGAAAAAATGTTGATGCGTTGGGCACAATAGTTAGAAACAATGCTAGACTAGTTAAACAAAGGTTTTTTTCAAGAAGAAAGAATAGACTATGAGGAAGCCTTTGCACCAGTTTCCAAAGTTGAATCCATTAGAATTCTGCTAGCTTATGCAGCTCATCGATATTTCAATATTTATCAAATGGATGTCTATTGTGATTTCGTGAATGGTTTTATAGTTGAGGATGTTTTTTTAGAATAAACCCCTGGTTTTCAAAATCCCTATTTTCCAAATCATGTTTTCAAATTTACTAAAACTTTATATGGTTTAAAACATGCTCCTAGACCTTGGTATGATTGGCTAAAAAATTTTATGATTTCAAAAGGATTTTCGAAAGGTATAGTAGATCCTATCATTTTTATAAAAAGAATTTCAAAATATGTTTTAATATTATAAATCTATGTTTATGATATTATTTTTGGATCTTCAAGAAATTCTCTATGCACTGATTTTTCTAAAATGATGTAAAATGGTTTTGAAATAAGTTTGATGGGTGAACTTAAGTACTTTATTAGATTTAAAATCTTTCAAAATAAAGAAGGAATTATTTTAAATCAAAGTAAATATACCAAATATATTTTAAAATGTTTTAACTTAGATAACACTAAGAGTAGTGATACTCATATGAGTACCACCTGTAAATTGGATCTTGATGAAGCCGAGGAACCAATTGATCAAACCAGTTATAGAGCTATGATTGGAATTATTATATACTTGAATACTAGATGTCCTGATATAATTTTTAGTGTGTGTATGTGTTCTCATTTTCAAGCTAATCCAAAAGATTCACACTTGGTTTCTGTTAAATTAATTTTCAAATATCTAAAATATACTACTAATTTAGGATTATTCTACCCTAGAGGATATGCATTTGATTTAGTTGGTTATTATAATGCTAATTTTGGTGTATATAGGTTAGATAGAAAATGAAACTCTAGAACATGTCACTTTTTAAGAAATTCTATGGTTTCTTGGTGTAGTAAGAATCAAAATTCTATGGCATTGTCTACTCTTGAAGCTAAATACATAGTTGAAAGTAGTTGTCGTGCACAAATTTTGTGGATGAAACACACTTTACTAGAATATGGATATCAATTCTAACATGTCCCCATAAATTGTGGGAATACAAGTTCAATAAATACTTCTAAGAATCTAGTGTCACATTCTAGAACAAAACATATTGATGTATGACATCACTTTTTTAGAGATCATTTTCAAAAAGATGATATCACTCTTGAATTTATTGGTATGGAAAATCAGTTAGCTAATATATTTACAAAGCCTTTGAATTATGAGAGAATTAATTACATCAAACATGTTCTAGGTAAGATTAATTTTGATTAAGTTTAATTTTATGATGACAAACCATTGGGTATAACACACCATTAGGTATGACACACTATTGGGTATGACACACCATTGGGTATGATACACCATTGGTTATGACACACTGTTGGGTATGACACACCATTGTGGTTATCTCATCGTTATGGTTATATCACCATTGTTGTTGTCTCACTATTGTGGTTATCTCACCATTGTGATTGCCGCACCGTTATAAATTTCACACCATTGATTTTTAAGAGTTTTCAATTTTTTCACTTATACGTTTTCTGAACCACAAGTTTTTTATTCTTACAGTTTATTTTATTTTTGTAACCCAATAAGAATATTTTCTTGGCTCCTGAATGTGATTTTCAAATATTATTTAAATTTTTATTTTTCAAATACCTAAATCACAAATGATATTAATTAAATGTTTTTTTAATTCCAACACACCTTATTTCTCATGAACTTTTGTTATCTATCAATCCTAGTACAACCGTTTGTCTCCCAAACTTCAAACCTTCAACCTTTCTCTCAACCTTCAACTGAGCTTATCAGGCTGATTCGCACAACAAGAGTGAAGCGTCCTTTTGAGTCTTCACCATCCAAGCTATGACCAACTAAGAAACAAAAAGGAGGGTTGAGTGGTATTGCTACAATTAAACCTGTTCATCCTGAGCTTGAAAAACATTTTTTAGTACCAGAAAATGAAGTTGAAGTGGGATGGATGATATCAATTAATACTTTGGTACAAGAAGTCTTACAGATCCAAGGATGGATAGATTGGTTCTATTCAAATGAGAGACCTTTTTATCCTAAGCTAGTACATCAATTTTATTAGTTTGTAGAGTTTTCTCTTGAAGATGATGAAATTTGGTTAAGATCAAGAATCAATGGTCATAAAGTTTTCTTTTCTTCAATTCAATGGGACAAATGATTAGGAGTTCCTCATGAGGGTATTTTTGATGACTACCAAGGATATTCCTTGGGACAATGATGTTTTTTTCATGAAGATGATTTAACTGAACTAACTAGTGATGGAATAACTAGAAGACCATTAACTTCTGAGTTGTATGGGGAATGCATACTACTATTCACGTTTATACATCACATATTATGCCCCATAAAAGGTGAATTTTCCAACTTAAGGTATCAATATGTTTACTTACTATATCTTATGAAAAGATGACACAAGATTAATTTATGTATATAAATTAGGGTTCAAATGTTTGAAATGATCAATATTTATTCTCAATATGACTTCCTGATCTATCCCAAGATAATTTCATCCATGTTAAAAGCAAAAGGGTTAGTTTTTTATGATGGAGATTCTATCATAGAATGTAGTGTTTTTTGTATCTTAAAATCCATTTGTTCAAGAATGATAATCAGCTAGAACCCCTAGAAGAAGTAGTGGTTATCTAATGGTGCTAAACTATATGTGGATTTTAACCTTGTTGATCATCCATCAAGGCCAAAATACCTTATTGATCTTGGATTGGAACCAGATGAGATAGTGGATTATTATGATAAGAATAAAGAAGTCTCTATTAGTAGAAAATAATAATAAGAATATCCTATTAATAAGGGAAGTGATCCAAATCTCTCTCATGACTCCCCAATTATCACATTTGGAGATCCTAGCCCACCTAGGAGACTTCCCAAAAGAGAAAAATTAGTAAAAAATGATGAAGAAGAAACTGAAGTTTCTAGGGAATATCAGTTCAAGTATATCTCTAAATATGATGATGATGAAGAGGAAGAACAAGAACAAGAAGATGATGATGTTAAAAATGGAGAAGGAAGTTGTAATGGAAATTAAGATAGTGATGATGATGAAGGATCAGATCCTAATGGTCTAAGTGGACAAGTTAGATTTGAGGTTAAAATGACTCTAGAACTTTCTAATTATCTTTGTTTATCTAAATCTAAATAAAGGTCAAGCCTTGTTGAGGGTTTGGTCAGAACTCCTAGAGAAGAGGAAGATGCTTTTGTTTATAAGGAGAAATCCCCAAGTCATAAAGTTGTTGATGGAGATGTTGTGGTATCTACTGCTTGTAATCAAATAGAGTCTGATTCAGTGGTTGTTGATAAGATGAGAATCATTACTTCTATTAAGTATCATGTGGTTAAGAAAATGGACAAAAAACTTGTTTTTAGTTAGAAATATAGTGGTGATGTACAGTTTGATGATATATCTATGTATAATCTCTCTATTTATGAGAATAAGGAAGTTGAATCATCTACTATTGTGTAAAAATCTAATAATCAGATGGAATATGATCCTACTATTTTTGGTGAATAGACTATTGCTTCATAGAGTACATATTCTTAGAGGCATGTTTAAATCCTAGTTGTTGTACCTATTGTAGTTATATAGACCGTTGCTAAATCCTATGTGGTTAAAGTTTCTGGAATTTGGATTGATCCTATGATAGATGAATGTGGAAAGTTATCTGGTGGAGTTGAGTGTCCACTAAAGGATGGTGGACATGATCTTTGATATGTAAGAGATATTTAGGGATCAATGGTCCATAAAATTGATATATCTAGTTTGGTGAAAAAATTTACTTCTGTTAGGGAACCTGCACCTGTAGCTCTTATCCCTATTGTCCCAAATGACTTAGTTATAAGAAGTGCCTTGGAAAATTTAAAAAAAGATATGTTGTCAGTTTTTGAAAAGTTTTTGAAGCATCAAGTAATTATTCATCATATTCAGGAGATTACGATTGAGAATAAGAGGATAAGTAATGAGTTGGAATCAGTAAAATCTATGACTAAAGATTTAAAGTATACTTTTACAACTTCTTTGTATGGAATCATTAAGAGTTTTGAATATGACTCTTCCAACACTTCTACCTCTTATATACCTAAAGTTGATGCTGATATGATTAGTACCATAGTTAGAGAAGAAGTTTCTACTATGATAAGTGGTCCTTCAAGTGATGAACCTTTCATTCCTTAGGAAATTTTGAGGAAGTATGAGCAGAGTACTGAACATGATCACTTGTTGATAAGAAATTATTCCAAGGATATGAATTCATATGGATATACAATTACCAAATCCATAAAATATTATCTCTTAATAATTTATACCAAACATTCCATGGATTCCAACTTCAAGTTTTTGGCTGAAAATTTGATGATATCACTTGTTACCCTAGCCTTTAAGGAGCAAGTCTGACAATTGAAGGAGATGAATCCAGTGATGACTCGATTTATGGAAGATAAAGGAAATTTATTTAGTGCCATGGAGACAGGTGGTCAGATAATAATTGATTTTATAAACCTTATGAAACCATTTCTCCATGTGAATGACACAGTTTTTGTGGATCAAGAAGAAACTCCTATTACCCCTTAGGCATATTTAAGACCAGGAGTTACCAAGGATCCAACTGCACCTCTTCCTGCTAGATTCCAACATTTCCCTTTTCCTCCTACACAAGCTATGAGACAACTATACCTATTTATTATTATTTAGTGTTTACCTCGTAAATCTATAGTAGGAATCCTAAATCATCTTCCAACTATCTTTCCAAGCCCTCCTTCAGTCCCTACTACACCTACTGTCTCAGATCAAGAGAAATCTAAGGACAAAGGAAAATATTCTATATACCCTTCTACCAAGCCTTAACAATGTCTCCAGATTAGACATTTTTGTTTTGATAGGAAATTTTTTGTAATAACTATATGATTGCAACCTTTGGATGACTATTCACTCTCTTTTTTAATGAATTATTCTTCCATTCTTTATATTTTCATTCTTAATGCCATTCCTATTTTTTATTTTTGGTTATGTTTTACCTTTTTGATAATCCTAAAAGTAGGAGAAGGAGAATAATATATAATTTATTTCTAATTTATTTTTTCTTATTATAGTGATCTTTCTTTAATAATATTTATTCTATTTCTTTGAATCCACACCGATATATATTCAAACTATCACAATTTCTCTTTGATATCATGTTTTGATCTTAAATTTGATTCCCTAAATTTTTTATATTTGATTCCATGATTTGTGATCATAGAAAGGGGGGTATTGTTGACCTCCTTGTTTTAATGATCATTAAATCATGCTTATTATAATATTAATGAATTTAATGTTTTCTCTAAACATCTTATAATTCGGGACAGGTGATGAAAATTTTCTGAAGTATGAGTCACCTTTGAGGTTGAGACACACTATGGATGAGTCACCATCGAGACTGAATCACCACCGGATAAGGCTTCACTGCTAGGATATCATACTGTTAGAATAAAATCTTGAAAAAGTATGAGACACCATCAAAAATGTCTTGTCATTAGCTATAATTCATCATCAGTTGTGTTATACCACATAATAAGAAAAATTGGTAAAGTATGAGTCACTGAAAACCTACCCTGCCATCAGAGGAGTCACTACCAGGGTATAAATTTGGTGAAGTACAAAATGACACACCATTATCCCGAGACACCACTACAAAGTCATACTGCCAGCTGAGACACTACCAGCCTCAGACACCGCCAGTATTGAGTCACTGTTCCAGGACTCACCATTACTATTTCTAAAACTTATCCATTTAAAATTAAATATTTCTACCATGTGGTTTATTTAATTTAATGTTGAGTGTTATTTTAATGATTTTATATTAAATGTTTAATAAAATTCATTGAAGAGTGTTAGAAATGCTGTACGAGGAAGAAAAGGATATGGATATTCTGATCTGTTGCTACTAATGTTTAGAAGAGAAGTAGACTCCCTCTTTTATATATACATGAAGAAGTGAGAGATCATATACTGAACATATACAAAGATGAACTTGATTGCAATAACTTACCTTCTACATCCTTCTCATTCAACTGAGGAAGCCGAATCTCATTACACATCCAGAGCCTTCCTACAGTCAAGAACAAAAGTGTCTATGACACTCTATTCTACTGAAGTTTTCACAAGAACTTGGCTCAAGCTACACTGAAAATAGAATTCAAGAGCCATGATTTTCTCTATATAACAAACTGAGCATCTCTATCTCTTTATAATTTTAATTGCTCAGTTTTCTTATTGTATTTTACATTATGAGTAGTGTGTGAGTTGCTCTATTTATTTCACAACACACCATCTCCTGCTATAACTAAAAGATACATTGATATCTTCTTAAGAATTTTTACACTTGTACTCCCAAAAAAACTATGGAAGAGGTCCTGTGTGACCTGTTATATTTTTTACTCCCATGAATAATAGTGGAAGAGGCCATGTGTGGCATGGATATTTGTATATTGTTGTAAAACCCGATCCAGTTTGTGGATCAATACATTTATTTATATAAACTGCTTGGTGGCAGGTGATCACCAGGTGGAGAGGACTAAGTCTTAACTTGATATTAAACCTCTTTCATTCAAAATTTAACTGTGTTTTTTATTGTTTTTTTACTTTGAATATGTTATTTAAAACAAAAATTGTTTTAAACTGTAAAATATATATATATAACTTGAAAGTTAACCTCAATTAGTGTTTTAATAATATTTTAATTAAGTAAATTGATTTCAAAGGATTAAATAATATTGTACATTATTTCATCTGAGACCTAATCATTCTTCTAAGAAATATTTTGGAAGATTTAAACTTATAAAAATCTACTATTTTCGTTAACTCGACATATTTTAAATTAATTGGGGGAATCTATTTTAATCCATTTTGAATAGAAAATTTTATTGGGTACTCAATTCACCCCCCTCTTGAGATACTCACTCTGACCAACAATAACCATGATAATGGTGTAAGGAAAAAAATTATATAACCAAAATTTACATGAAAAATGAATTAGTTAACACTCAAAAATGACAATTTTAATAAATAATTATTAATAAAAATGTCTTTAAATTTTATAAGTGGATCATATATGATATTATAAGTATGTATATGGTTCCTTTATATAAGTATAAGAAATTTAAATTTATTATACATGTGGCTAAAAGTACCCTCAAATAAATTTGGACTTATGGTAAGAGTTTATTTCACAATCTCATCCTTATTAGGGATTATTTATGTTTAAGTTATCATTGAGGTAATTATGTGATATTTATATATTAAACCACATATATTTTATTCTCCTATGTTTATATCTATATAATTCACGTTTCACTTTCATTTTCCTCTCTTTATGTACTTAGGAGCCTAAAATAATATTTTTTTAAGGAAAACTGATTCTGTTTTCTATTTGGTTGGGAAAATTTTTATTCAATGTAAATACATTCTTTTAAATGTTTTCAAGAATGGTTTTAATATTCTAAAATGATTTATTAGTGAGTTTTTCCCATTTTTTAATTTCTATAAAAATTATTAAGAGGAATATTATTTTTATTTTATGAATGAATTAATTTTTATTAAATATGTGAATTGAATCTTTATTTTAACATACACATCAAGAAAGAATTTTCCCACCACCATGACAACTATTTTCTTTGAAAATTACTTTAAAATATTCCATGTTTCTTTCAAAATAATTTTTTTCCCTACTATTTTTTAATTTTTTAGTTTTTAAATAAGTTATTTCAAAATGGAAATAGTATTTTACTCAATAAAATTTCTAGTGATATTTTAATGTATTTTCTTCCTTGCAAATATAATTTTTTGAATTTTATGATTTAATGAGGATATAATCTAATGACACCATACACTATATTTCTTTATATGTATTATGATCATTTTGACTGGGGAAGGTATTGATATTCCATATACTAGGTATTTTGATACAGATATTTATTGATTATTAATGCATGTGGATTAAGTTGTATTATTAATTCATATTATGAATGCATTGAACTTATTATGTGATGGGTGGGTCCTAGAATTACACAGTCCCTTGATGAAATGGTATTCCTCATGAGAAAAAAGGTTGGGTTTTTGAAATATGCCTTATCCATTTATGTATTTTGTCTTCAACCAAGGCCTCGATGGTAAGTTTAAGATGTCCAACATTATACATTCCCTCATTATGAAATCAGCTAGTGATGTACATGTGAATATTATAATATTAATGTTATTTATGGATAAGTTTCAAGATCATGTAATTATTTATATGTAAATATTTTACCATAATTTATTCCTTCCATATTACTCATGCCTTATTTATTCTATGATAGCTTCTATTGTACACATTACCTTTCTATCATCTGAACTCACCCTTTTATTTTGTTTCCTTTCTTCAGGGTCCTAATAAATTTATTATGATTGATATAAAATGATATTCTAGAGGGAGTAATAATGTTCCAAATAAAATACTATGTTTTTTTTTATGTTTTCAAATTTGACATGAGATTCAAGCATGTATATATTTTTCTGAGACTAGTAAACTATTCGATCCCTTGGGATGTGATTGATTGTATATAGTGCCAATGTAATAAAGTAACCATTGGATATATGCTACTTGGTTTGAGGTTTCTAAAACCCCAATATGATTTTATTCATGTATGATCATGTTGATTGATATTAAATAAAATATATGATGTGTAAAGAATGTAATGCTTCATATTCTCAATCACATAAAGAAGAAGAGACAATTATTCAAAGAAGAATAAATAATATAGTCATGTTCCAAGCTTGATCAAGATATATGACATGAACTACCATTCATGAAATATGCATGATTTTATGCCAAAGAAGAGATGAGAAACTAAAAATAATGAGAATGAGAATGAGTTTTCATGAGAAAAGGAGAGAATATAAATGAAAGTTTCATGAATGATATATTTTGTTAATTGATGAGATCATGGTGATTTTGTGACACATGCTTAAAACATGTGGGGAATAATATATGCATACATACATATATGATTAAAAACCAAAGTAGTCATGAGTGATTATAGTGGAATACAGGATCATTATTACAATGTTCTATGAACACATCCAAAATCTCAAGCTTGAGGAGATACATGCATGTTGTTATTCCCAAACTGAGTGAAGAAAAAATTGACGAGACTTGTGGTGTTTGATGAATCAAAACTGTACATATTTGATAAGAATTAAATATTTCTCATGAATTTTGATGAAAAATAAGTCAATGTGATTTTAAATGAGGTATTAGATGCATGAAAGTATCATGCATTAATGGTGTATAATATTTATAAATCCTTATATAGAATAGATGAGTTTCATAAAGGGGAAATAACACCCACAACATCTAGGAATAATAATGGTGAGGAGATATTGGATATTATGGAAGAATAATTTAGGCCATGTGAATTTATGCCACATTATAGGTCATGCAAGATACTTGTATAAACTCAAGGAGCATCACATTTTTTACACTGCATTATCACATTCAATTAAGAATATATGAATTCATGTGATGTATTTGGAAGAAATAAATGAGAGAAATTTAAAATAATTTTAAATTATTTTGAGTAATTAAAGGTTAGATTTTAAAGTTAATTTATAGTGAAATAATGAAATAATTTAGTCAATAATTGAAGACTGAGGCTAGATGAGTTTTTAGAAACATTTAATGTTGAGTCTTTAGGGGATCCAATTAAAAGATTATTTTTTTATAAGTAAATGAGAATTAAAGACTTGGTTTTTCAAAGTATTTAATGAAGATAAATTGAGTATTAAATGGAGGGATTTCTGAAATTCTAAATGCAAATATAACTAAAGAAAATAAACCTGAATATTCTATATTTAATATGATATAATTTAATTAGAATAATATTCACATTAATTGTTTTTTGAATATATATTCACATAGGTGATGAAGAAATGTAAGGTTTGATATTGTTATTCTAAAATGATAATTCCTTATTTCAAGACATACATCTGAGACAAAATCTATTGAAAACCTTAATGTATAAAAGAGACTGAAATTGAATAACCATTGTTTTATATAGAATATTCATTCCATGAACTAAATAAAAAGACAGAAAATAATAATAATAAGAGATTTTGAGTGGCTTACTATAATTGTTCAAGTATAAAACAAAGATTTTGAGTATCCAACCTAGAGTATATTCATATATTTTAGATATATTAATAAAATTGATGAAACCTATATAATTAGTGTAGGATAAGGATAAGATCAATTAATATAGGTTAGTAGGGATTCGAGTTAACAAAATTGATCTTTCTTAAAGTTGGTATGATCCTAACATATTGTAAAAAAGTATATAAATTCCACTCTTTATTTTTACCTAGTCAGTACTAGGATAATTATTTCAAGGCCATACCAATTATTTTTCTTTCATTTATGATAATAATAGAGTTTTTTGTGGGTGGGATAAAAACCACCATACACTATGGATGTATTCATATATAAGAAGGATAACCTTTTAAACAATCCTGGTGTTCTCTTGTGTTGTTTTCCTATTCAACATCTGCATTTACAGTAACCCAAGATTAGATAAAAAGTGAGAAATTTAAATCTAATCATTAAACAAGTGAGGAGGTTACAAAAGTATAAATTTTTTTATAGGAAATCCCGCACTGATTCACCCCCTCTTAGTGTGGTCACATCCTTTTTTAATGTCCTTCAATGTGATTTGTACAAGTTTTTTGTTTTCTTCTCTCAAAGAGTGATATGGAATATTATGGTTCTTTATATTTCTTAGAATGATCACAATTAGGATCAATTAATACTTACACTATTTAATTTTAATTATTTTTTTATAGTTTGAGTTTACTATTAGCTAAAGTCATAATGTTGGAAGAAGTTAAGGTCAGGTTTGATAGGTTTGGAAAAAAATAATTTGGATTTTGAAGAATACTGATGGAAGATTATCTCATATAAAAGGACCTATAACCTACTTTGGATAGATTCAAACTAAAATATATATATAAAAATTAATGGGAAAGGTTTTATAGGAACACACTTGGTTTGGTGAGGATATCACTGGCCCAAAACATGTCCTTTAACATCTAATAGATGAAAACTACAAAAGAGTTAATGGAATCACTAAAATATATGTATGAGAAGACTATAAAACTTAATATAGTGTTCCTAATGTGGTTTTTATTAATTATAAGGATATAAAATGGTATTTTAGTTTAACATCCATGACCTAGAAACCACTAAACTGGTAACCCATGCATGGTCGCCACATGACCTCAAGCACATCTCCCCATACATCGGATGATTCCAACTGTTTGGGAGGGTTTAATGGGTCATGTGGGGGAGAATATAACCTTTTTATAATAGTATTCCATAGAATATAAAATATAAAATAAAGGAAACAATAAAAAATTAACCCTAAACATTCATTACTAAACATTTCCCTAAATGGGGTATAATCCACAACCAAATAGTAAATGTGTCATGTCATACTAGCAGTGCCAAAAGTGAAGGAAAACCCAAAATAAGACAAATAGATGAATCCCAAAAATGTGCACTGAATCCAACTCTAGATCATCATCTATGCATATCCCAAGACCAACTCAACTCCCTAGCATAGGGTCTTTTCCCTTGTCCAAACCTACAACCATGAAATTTACTCAGGTACCCAATGGAGGCTCAAGAAGGATGTGAGTACAACTAATTATGCCCCCACGAATGGTGTCTAAAAAATATCCAATATAAATAGATGGTGTATGCAAGTATGTAATAAATCACAAGGTAAATCAAGAGAAAACTTAGGTCTTATTAGTTAATAATATTTACTCTAATCATTTCCATCATTTATACCATCATCTTTACTAGATTAATTCTCATCTCATAATCCATGGGTTATGAAATTACATCATTTACACAAAGGCCTAAGCTGATAAAATACTAATAATGAGGAAAGAGTCAAGTTACCTATCTCACTAATCACCAAAATTTAATAAATAATCACACACACTTACCTTGGAGCCTCATTCTGGGTATTCTCATCCAATGCAACTATTTGGGTCCTAGAGCATCAGTCTAAATCCCTAACCCATGCATTCTAGGTTGGGGTTTAGAGCCTCAATCCAATCCATCCCATGGGAGGATCCACATTCCTTTATCACACAACACCAATCCATGTGCACATTCTTATTTACCCATTAACCACATATATCATATCACAAACCATAAAAATCAATACACATATCATTTACAATTCACATTACATTCAACATGTCAAGCATCATCAAGCTTTAACCCACTACAAAATTTACCATTTACTTAACATAGCCCATTTAATCCATTTTCCTTTTTTGACCTTAACTCATTTAACATATTCATCAACTTCTTATGTATTAACCCATTTTCTAAATTTATCATTTTATACACCATAAACCATTTATGAATTTCCAATACCATTTCATAAACCATTTGACACATTCACATTAATCTATTTTACCCCTTCTCACCTCATACTAAACATTCCATTATGCCATTGATAACAACTAGACACACCACCATTGGTGCCACTTTGTGGTTCAAAATACATTTCAACATGTTTACCATGGGATCCACTCCATTTCAAAATAATACTAGTCTTAACATCACAAATCTCCATGTCTGGTAATTTCCATCACACCCCATGGGTTGCTATAAATCAGTCTAATCAACCTCAATGCATACAAAGGGGATAGTAAGTGGTTTAATTCATCATTTATCCACTCATTTTACCAAATATTATTAAAGGCATAAAATTCACAACAAGAGGGAAGAAAACACATGAGCATGGTAGCACAAATCAACATCATACTATGTGATATAACTTGTAGACCACCATCCTCAAATCTGAAGATGGATGCATGCTTGACCTTAGCCTTAGACCTGGATTCAAGAATCCCTTGAAGCCCAAACCTAAGATCCGTTGAAAAATAAGGGTTTTAGGGATTTAGTAGAAGAAGAACAAAACCACAATCCCTAATCTGAAAAATAGATGCATGAGGAGCGTTTGAATTACCTTGATCTTCGATATGCAACCAATAACACTCCAAATATCCTAGAATCGAATGAGATCCACCCATGGGAAGATTTGGGAGCTTGAGTTCTTCACTAGGGTTAGATGAGGAAGCAATGAGGGAAAATTGGGTGAGAATCTTAAAATACTCACGGGGTAGTTTAGTAAAATCACATTTTATATTGGGGATCATGGTTTGGATGCATGGTTTTCCAAACCATGCACAAACTGTGTGCCTACCTCTACCCAAGAAGGGTTAATCCATATAGTTACCTAGGGAGGCCTACACTATTTGAAAAACTATGTGCTAACCATGCATAACATCTCTGTCCATGGTTTTATAGTTTATCTCTCCTACTCACATAGTTTTAATTAACTATGCACCCCTCCTCCTAGATAGAATGGTTTGGGTGAACGGTTATCCCTAATTATCCACCAATCATGCAACATGCACTGGATGGCCGGAATCCTTTCTCATTCAAGTCTTGAACCCCCTGAATACCCCCAAAACTACTCACACAACTAGTAAACATTACATTAACCAAAATTAAGATATTAAAACCAAAATTTAAGAAAGTAAATACCTCCATATTGAGATGAAACCTTGAGGGATATGATTTAAGAATGTAGTAGAAAAAGTAAAGAAATAAAACAAAGAGAAAATTAACAGTTCCCTTCAATCCACGAACCATGCTTCATGGTCCATGGTGATCTAGATTTTTCAAAAAACACAATCACACCCAAAACACACTGAGATGAAACCTTGAGGGATTTTTACATAATAGTTTCCTTCTGAAATAATGGTCTGATCCACTACCTCATCAGCTACCTTCAAATGGAATATATTTAGGAACACATTTTCAATCACATCAAATTAGTTATTTAATTTTTTCAAGAATATCAGTAGTATAGCCGTACCACTATGTCATCTATCGAAAGAGACTTTGATCAATAATTTAAGAAAAGGTTTTTATTATGAAAATAAATGGGAAATGGGATTTCAAAAAACTTTGGGTTTTAAGATTTAAGAATCCAGTAGAAAAAGTAAAGCGATAAAACAAAGAGAAAAATAACAGAATTGATTGAGTGTGATAAACCCCTGGAATTATCATTATGCTCGTCCTTCATCCCTTAAAGATAAAGGGAATAGTTATTTTAATCCATGTTTTGTAAAACCTAGAGCCATAATGTTTCTAATTTTATACTAGTTCATCGACTAGGGTTTAGTCGGAAATACAAAATTATTCATCAGTTACCGTCTATGTTTGGGTGATTTGTGTTCGACATCATAACTGAAATTCACCAAGGCAACACATAAAGAACTCAATGTGATGTAAATATTTTTATGTTATTTATTTTTGATACCATGAAATAAATTTTATTGTGCTTTATAGTGTTTATGAGAGTTCAATTGACCAATATGAGCCACACAAACACCACAATTAAAAGAGGGAAGAATAAATAGTGAATGGTATGTGAAACATCACATGAAAGGGTACCCCAAAACATGATCATATGAGTTTTACCATGACATAACAAAACATAAATCAATTAACTAAGAATATAGGATGATGAAAAATGACACATAAAATTAGAATTTAAAATATCATTTAAATATTACAAACAAGAATCTCCGGATTACATCACGTTCCTCCCCAAGTGATCATAAGGAGTTTAGAACTCCATGGAATGGGAGGAAGCCATAGATGTTGAAGTAGAATTTACTGTATCCTCTAGAACTTATAGGAATGAGTAGATGACTCCTTTGGGTCTCCAAAATGGCAGCACCTTGCCTCCTAGTCAAACTTCCAAATGGGGTTCCCAAGGTACTCTTTTATAGGAAAAGTGGATGGTTGTTTTGGGAACCCAGATTTTGAGAAGCCACTTAGACCATGATTTTGGGTGGGTATACAGAATTATCTCACTTTAGAGAAAACTAAAAAGTTGTTTCCCTACATATTGAATATCTTCAATGAATTTTTGGAATCCTTTAGAGGGTGACATCTCTAGATATGGCTGAAATACAGAACAAAACATTTGACTCCATACAGATTCTTTGTCTAGGAAAGATTAGTTAGGTTGTGCCAATTAATGAATGAATTGGGATTGGGTGGATTAAAAAAAGATTTATTACACCAAATTTTGGATCATCCCACAAAATTTCATCCCAATTTGATGCAAATATTAGTTTTAGTGTTCGTTTGAATTCACTAGGGTTCTTAGAATCTTTCACAGTTTGTCCCATTTTTCTTCATCTTCATCATAGGCCCTCTAAATCACCTCCAACTACATTGAAAACATAAAAATAAGTGAAATATATATTATTAATAGTGATAAAAATTAAATTATTTAATCAAACATGAAGTTAAATTTGTTATAATAATTTTTATTTTGCAATAGAAATTCAGTTTAATATAATGGTGTAAGGGTGAAATAAAACAGTAAATTGTGGTGCGATCAATTCACTTGAAACTTGATCTAATGTCAGATTCCATCCTAAAAACATATTGACATAGATGTATCATCACAAAAAATGCTATAAATTAGTTTTTAAAATTACTGAATTGTCCAACATACTTCATCACTGACATAGATCCCCAGGTCAACCTCATAAATTTCGAAGCCTTCTCCTACCTCAATTCATCCACATAGAAATGTTCTAGAAACTTTTCCGGGAAATCCTTCAATGTCATACCATCAACCTGTTGAGTCTAGACCAAAACAACCCAACAACTCTTTGAATGACCCTGTATTATGTAATCCACCATCTTGAATCTCTTTTCAGGAGGTGTCTCTAAGTTATCAAGAATCGTTTGAATGGACTCTATTGAAAATTCACCGGCATCTGGTCCACCCTTTCACAAAATGGTAGGAGAGTGTTATATCTGGAACTCCCAAGTCATCCCAAACATACTCAGCATAACCCACCCTGAGTCCCATTCCATAATATAAATAAAATGATCAAAGTTATCATGGAACTGATCTTCTCCCTTTTTACTTTGAATCATCTGGTTCCCTTATTCCAGCTCTAGAGAAGCATTCTCGACAACATCCTCTTATCGCCCAACTGGCACATGATTTTTTTGTGGAATCTTCTTACAATTCCAAGAACACATCTTATAACATATAACACAAAACTTTCACAGTTATACAAGGAAATATATTTACTAATCACAAACAACCAATCCCATATACACTATCCTAAAGGATATCATCACACCTCTTCACAAGCTACCAAAACAAAAAAACAACCTATTTATAACTTTTCATTAAAAAAACTCTTTAACCATTCTTTTAATTTACCCATTTTAATTATCATTATTAAACACCACTTCTTTCAAATCTTCAAGGAAACGAAATTAATTTCTACCCTCTTGTCTTGCACATCTTTCCTATGTGTGCCGACCGTGATGCATGCCACCTATATCCCTAGGTGCCTATAATGATGCATGAATGCACATCCTCATTCCATTTATTCATGAAAAAAATATCATAAAATATTCACATCACACAAGAAGTGCATCACCCAATGGTGAAATATCATTCAACTGTAACAACACATACCATGAACAACAATTCTGACCCTGGGTACTTGGGTTTTCCCTCATAAATGGGTTAGCTACTCCCATGAACAAGTTCATTACCAAGGAATGACACATCCTAATATCTTTTATACAATCCCAAAAAATAAATAATAGAAAATAACTACTTTGATACCACTTTGTAATGTCCCCAACCTAGAAACCACTAAACCGGTGCCCCGAGTCGGGTCTCCACATGAACTCAAGCGCACCTCCCCATATAACAGAGGTTACCAACTAGTAGTGAGGGTCTAATGAGTCATGAGGGGAGACTATACCCTCTTTATCATAGTATTCCACCGAATATAACTTATAAAATAAATTAAAAAATAAAAATTAACCTGAAACAATCATTAATAACCATTTCCCCAAATAAGGTATAATTCACAACCAAACAATAAAATGTGTCTTGTCATGATAATAGTTCCAAAAGTGAAGGAAACCAAAAAATAAGAAAAATAACTGAATCCCAAAAATGTTTCCTATCTTCAAGTCTCGATCTGCATCCATGCAGATCCCAAGACCAACTCAACTCACTAGTATATGGCCTTTTACCTTGTCCTGACCTGCAACCATGAAATCTGCTTGGGTACCCAATGGTGGCCCTGGAAAGGTGTGAGTACAACTCAGTAGGCCTCCACCAACAGTGTCTACAAAATATCTAGTCTAAATAGAAAATGTATGAAAGTATTAAATAAATGAAAAGGTAAATCAAGAGACAACTCTTGTTCCATTAGTTAATAATATTAAATTTAACCATTTCCATCATTTATACCATCCTCATTACTAGGTTCACTCTCATCACTTGATCCATGGGTTAGGAAATTACATCATTTACACAACGGCATAAGACAGTCAAGTACTAAGCATGAGGGAAAGATTAAAGTTACCAATCTCATTAGGGATAAAAATTTCATAAATGTTCACACAAACTTACCTTAGAGCCTCAATCTAGGTAGTCTCATCCAATACAACTATTAGGGGGCTAGAAGCATCAACCCAACTCCCAACCCATGCATTTTAGGGTGGGGTTTAGAGCCTCAGTCCAACCCAACCAATGGTAAGAGCCTCAGTCCTTTATCCCACACTACTAATCCATGTGCACATTCTATTTAACCATTCACCACATATATCATATAAAAAACCATCCACAATTAATAAACATAACATTTACAATTCACATTACATTCTACATGTCAAGAATCATCAAGACTTAACACATTAACACATTTACCATTGACTTATCATATCCCATTTCATCCATTTTCCTTTTTTGTGCCATAACCCATTTAGTATATTCATCAAATTCCCAAGCATTAACCCATTTAATGCATTTATCTTTTTATATGCCCTAACCCATTGACGTATTTCCATTACCATTTCATAATCCATTTAACACATTCAAATTAATCTATTTTACCCATTCTCATCTCATACAAAAAAATCCCTTATGCTCTTGCTAACAATTAGACACACCACCATTGATTCCCCTTTATGGTTAAAACTACTTGTCAACATGTTTACCATGGTATCTAATCCATCTCAAAAGAATACTAGGCCTAACATCACAAATATCCATGTTCAAGAATTTCAAGCACACCCCATGGATGGCCCTAAATCAGTCCAATCAACCTCAACACATTTGAAGGGTGTCATAAGGGGTTGAATTCATTATTTAGCCACCCATTTTACCAAATATTACTAAATTCATCAAATTCACAATAACCAGGAAGAAAACACATGACCATCCGAGCAAAAATCAACATCAAGACTATGGGATATTACTTGTAGACCACCTACCTTGAATATGAAGATAGATTCACCCTTAACCTTGTCATGCGATTTGGATTCCAGAACCCCTTGAATCTTGAACCTAAGATTTGCTGAAAAATGAGGGTTTTAGGGATTTAGAAGAAGAAGAACGAAACCATAAACCCTAATTCGAAAAAGAGGAGCATTATACTTTCCCATAGATTTGATCTACAACCAAAGGCACTCCAAATGACCTAGAATAGAAGGATATCCACCTTGGGAAGATTTAGGAGATTGAGTTCATCATTAGGTCTAGATGAGGAAGAAATGGGGAAAATATGGTGAGAAACTTAAAATCTCGAGGGTCAGTTTTGTAAAATCAAAATTTTTAATGGGGAACAAGGTTTGTCCATACAATTTTAAAAACCATGCAAAAATTGTTCTACTACCTCTTCCTAATAGGGGTTGAGCTGCATGATTACCTATGGAGGCCCGCACAGTTTAAAAAACCATGCATCAAATGTGTGGAACACCTCGATCCATGGTTTCACAGTTTGGGCCTCCTCCTCACATGTTTTTTTCATAACCATGCATCCCTCCTCCTGGATTTCATGGTTTGGGTGCATGGTTATCCCTATCTATGCGCCAACCATACAACATGCACTAGATGGCCAAAATCCTTTTTCCTTCATATCCCGAACCCCTGAAATCCTACCGAACCTCCTCACAAAACTAATAAACATTCTATTAACCAAAATTAAGAGATTAAAACCAAAATTTAAACAAGGTAATACCTCCATGAAATTTGGGATCTTACACTATTGATAAATCATGTGAACTTCAGCATGATCTGAATTCAGGTCAAATAAGTAAAGGTAACTTTCATGGGTAATGTTTTATAAAATCTTCTATTTTCATCACTTCTCGTATAATTGGATGAAATGGTAATAGAAGTAATCAATTCCTGGAGAAAGTATAACCTAATATTTTTGGGTGTTCAAAACATAATCCTTAACTAAAAACACCAAAGTATGGAGATCCATACACATTCTGGTAATGAATTTATTTCCATATCATAGGATAGGTAGGAAGAAGTAATTGTAAAATATATCTCAATATAGATGTTGATGGAATTATACTAGACCTGGTCCTATATATTGGATTTGTAGGAAATGTGCGCATATCAAGGAGGATTTCAGAGGTCATAAGGAATACACTAGAAGTACATTTTCCCAAGGTACAAATTTCATTAGTATATCTAAGGGAAGTTGTAGATTGCTACTAAATTTTATTACTATAACGGGATTATAGTTTTTTATTTAGGTGTATCATTCAACTCAATGATAGTCCAAGGATTCATGGTCAATTAAGTATCTGGAATATTTATTAAGGAATATTTGGTGGGTGATAAAGCTTTAAAAATTATGAGAAATAGTTATTTCAATGTCTGGATGAAGAATGATGGATTAATAAGACTCAAAGAAGAAAGAAACATCCCTATATTATAGAATAACCTTATTTACATTAGTAATTTAAATGAGGTGGGATATGGAACTATATTCACTAAAAGGGTTTCAAAGTTCCATGAGGGTCCACAGTGGTGGCACATAGAATAATGGTTGAGTCTCTTTATCTGATGGGATGATTAGATGGAGCTATAATTTACAGAATAATAACTTCTAAAGATCTAATTTAATTTTATTCTAGGAATAGTAATCTCAATTAGAAAAATATAAAATTTATAATGGTTCAATACATTTTTAATCTTGATCACATTGGTATTCAAAGTTGTTAGAACTGTGTACTTGGGAAACATAAGAGCGTGTCATTCAATTTGATCAGCAGAAACATTAGGATCCGAAAGTTAGATATTGTTCACTCTAATGTATAGGGGATATCCCTAGTTCAGTACCATGAAGATTCAATTTAAATTATCACATTTATTAATAATTATATAATGAAGGTTTGGGTCTACTTATTAAAAAATAACTTAGATGTGTTAAATGGATTTTTTAATAGAAAACCATGGAAGAAAGGGATAATGGTTGGAAATTAAAATGTTTAAGATCTGGAAATGATGGTGAGTAAAATGATAAGAACTTTTGGAATAATTTTTGAAAGAAAGGTATTATGTTGGAGAATAAATTTCCCAAATCACCATAAAAGAGTGGTATAGTGTAAAAATGAACACACCCTTGATAAATAAATATCAGAGCATGTGGTTTCATTTGGGGATGCACAAGATATTCTATAATAGTTATAGTCTGGTAATGTATTGTAATTTAGCCACTGTAGAATCTTCAACTATATTTCTTATGTTCTTATTGACACTAAGGATAGAGATAAGCTTGAGTATACGTCTGAATCATGTTTCCTTATGGAAATTTCCAATAGATATTTTGGTTTTAGAATATGAGATGATGATCAATGAAAGATCATAAAAAGTAGAGATATTATAATTATTGAAAAGGAACTATAGAAAGAACAAAACATAGATTATTTATAAGTTGAAAACAAGGAGTAAACTAATGAAATTTAAGTCAATATAGAGAGAAGCACCAAAAGAGAATAACTTATGGTGATTTTATACGACAACATAGGTTTTCCATTAATTTTACTAGTAGAAGTCATGCCAAAATTTTATAGAGCTGATGAACATGGAGGAAAATATTTAGAAATTAGGGCATCATAAGTTGGTTCTATAGAAGATAGAGTACTATAAAATGAAATATCTGAAAGAGAATAACAGTAAGTTTAGTTTTGGAGATCTTCTAAAGTTATGACTTTGTTCTAAAGGTTTGTGGGTGAAATGAATTTTATACTTTTAATGGACGATTGAGAACAAAATATTCTATAATGGGTAGAAATAATCAGTGTCACTAAATTGTGGGATTCATTTATGAAGGAATAAATGACATCCTTCAGAATAATCAAAATATATTAGCTAACAATGTTACCATAGGGGAATAAAATACTATATAAAAAATAAGTATTTAAATTTAAGGAAGAAATCAACAGAAGGAATAGGTATATGCAGTGGATGGTTCTAAATGGTTTCTAATAGAAAAAAAGAATTGATTCTAAAAAATTCTATCATTGGAAGTTAAGAACACTACCAACAAGATGGTTATTAGAATAGTTACTTCAAATACTATATATATTGATCCGATGGATGTAAAAGTAGACTTTAATAATGGAAATTTAGAGGATGATATTTATATGAAGAAATATTAATGTTTTGAGGTTCATCGGAACAAAAGTCTTCTATATTGGCTAATTTGAAGTCTTTATATCTTAAAGTAGGTTACTTGAAAATGGAACAAAAAATTTGATGGTTTTATGAATGAAGAATGATTTTAATAGAGAAATTAATATCACTATTACTACTAGATGGCATGGGGTAATGTACGTTACATAACCCTTATTCTTTATGTGGATTAAATATTCCTTGATGTTCCTTAACTTATGATAATTAAGGATCTAAAAATTTATTTTTTTGGAAGGTTTTAGATAAAAGATCTCAGATAGGACAAGAATACATTGGGAATGAGAATTAAGAGAGTTAGGAATGATGAAAATTTGGTTTTATCTACATTTATAAGATAACCCAAAGTTTTAGGTATAGTGGACCAACTTTTTATACATGTCTATTACACTATTTTTAAGAAAAATAACATAATAGTAATACATTGCAGGTTCAAAAGGTTTAGTATATTAGGAAATTAGGTTCATACATCACTTATAAAAAATAAAACTTAAACATTATTTCAATAATTATTATTTATCCTTATAAAATATCTCATTTTCACCTTAATACACGTGTTCACATAAGGATATACATCAAATAAAGTGGTGAGCTAAAATCACAGTAAGGGGAGGGATAACATAGAGGGAATAATAGACAATAAAAAATAGTACATAGGTGATCATAATCATCATAATCATATCATAAGCATGGGATTAGAATCATAAGCATGAGGGAATAATTTTAAAATTCATGGAATGTGGAATATTCATAACAATGAAACATCATAACATAGTTGTAAAATACCACACATTGTTGTGAACAAAGCTAACATCTTTTCCATGCATAACATATGTGCATAAATAAAAACATCATAATTGTGAAAAAAGATAACATTATGTTCATGAATAATACACATATATCATGATATATATCACATTAACCAATGTATTTGAGGGATATATAATTCTAGGTCCACCTATCACATCATAAATTGCTTAGAATCTTGCATGAAACATGGAAAGAGAACATATAACAACCATAGTTAGGAAATATGCCCATGGAAATGAATGGGTTTTATATGGTTTTGTAAAGAATAATTTCATGAGTAATATTTTATTTTTCAAAATGAATAAGAGAAATAATATACTGGAAAAAAACATTATCATTATTGAGTAGAGAAGAAACAATTTAAGAGGATTCAATGTGATGTTTTAGAAATTAAAGTCTCTTTGTAAAATCATTATAAGTGACTTAAAAACATTTTAACAAGGTAAAAACATGTATATACCTAGAAATAAAAGTGAAAGAAAAGTGGAAGGAAATTTTAAGGAAATTATAGGAATATAAATACTAAAATAATATGAAATAGAAGATAACCCAAAAAAATAAGGAACTGGGTTTAATAATCCACTTACCTTAAATCCCAATTTATTTCATTATTTTCCCACCTCCAGTAGTATAAACTTAGGTTTATTAAAACATGGAAGAAAAACCTAATTGTGTTAATTTTTGTGACTCTTTATACATTCTAATTATTTTATTTTATTAATTAATTCCATTTGTTGATGGTGAAAGGTTTTGATATTATAATTTCCTTAAAATGTCTCATCTTTCTTCAATTTAAGGATCAAGATTTATTGCTACTTATACATAATTAATATTAACACGCAAATATTAAGAATACATATATTTGTAAAATTATATATTTTAAATAATTTATTATAATAATCCATTATGTTTGTGATAATTAGAGAGTTGACAATGTCCTCATGGGTGGTTAACTAACCGTTGATGAGGCATTGTCAAAAGTGGAGGAAAGAGGTATGAAATAAAATATTTTGTAAAGATAATAATTAGATTAGGATAAAATAATTAATATAATGTTAACATAGTACTCAATTAATATTATAATATTTAGGTTAGAAAGAAATAGAGAAAAATAGAAAGAGAATAGGAAAATTAGAATAAAATTTCATGAGAAATTACCCTCTTATCAATGTTTCTTATTTTCTATGAACCTAAAATTATTTAATGTTGGGAGTTGTTTTACTCTAGAACATCCATAAGGATGATAATGGTATTAAGTGAGGAAATTTTTATAGAGATTCGGATTTGTAAAGTGCTAGGTAATTGGTTTTCCAAGGGAGTGGTGAGAGGTTATTTATACTTGAGTCGAGGGGCATTTTAAGGATTAAATATTAAATAAAATATATTTTTTGTGGTAAACATTATAATAGTAAAATTATTGATATTTTAAGTCATATTTAAATAAAATAAAATTAATTTAGGAATTTTATGTATTTAAAAAACTGAATTCTTTATTTTATTAAAAAGGAAAGTATAAAAATGACAAATTGTTATTTTAATGGAATAATTTTAAATTTAGACATTGTAAAATACTTTTTATTTTGGGAGAAAAAATTATTTATTTAATTGAATATTTTATCTCATTAAATATATTTTTTTCAATCTAATGTTTCTATAATAAATCAAATCATCATTATGTAATGAATTATGTGATTTAAAACACATTGGTTATGAAAAAACTATATTTTTACTATTCACCTAAAAATTGAAGTATTTCAGAAAATTACCAAAAGAACTCCATCAGAAAATTTTGATATTATGATTCTAAAAATTAAATTAATTTTATCAAAATAATTTTCTAACATAAGAATTTTTTTATTAACATAAAAAATTACAATTTTTATGAAATATATTAAAATATATTTTTTTAAAAAAGTGCGTATTATTTATTTGAGTTTTTAATCTTGATATTTATTTTATGGAATTAAAATATTTGTTTTCTATTAAAATACTCAGGATAAATATTATTTGTATTACATTTTACTATTTTGAGGCCAATTTACTATTCCAACAATCATGTTACTATTCCCAATGGTTGGGTTACTATTCCTAATAGCCAGGTTACTATTTCTATAGTAACATTACTATTATAATGTTCATATCAACTTATATAAATACCTCTCCATTACTTCATAAATAATTCATTAAAATTGCTCCCAATGATCTGTATTTTCCTTTTCTAAAATGATGATTGGTTTTTGAATATTTTGTTTCTTTTCCATAGTGTTATTCATGGGAGTGATGATTCTATCTGATCAGGATGATCCAAATTTTCCCATTCTATTTTTTATATTTTTTATTTTAATCCCATTATAATATTTGTAATTTTCATGGGTTTATTTGTTGACTAATGTAATGATATGAATTGATACAATAAATTAATGTCCATTTTTCTATTTGTTGTATATATATAATACTATATAATATAATATAAAATATGTGTATTTAGAAAACTGATATCACTTATAAACATAGGGTCATTTCATTCTTCCCCACTTTTGAAATTTCATCCCAAAAATTTCAACTCATATTCTCTGTAGAGAATTGATGAGGGTACTTCTGTTACATTGTTTCCTTAGGTTCCCATATAACCTATTTATATTTGTGGCTCTACCATTGTACTTTAACAAGGTGACTTATATTTTTTTATAGAACTTTGTCTCTACAGTCCATGATCTTCACTAGTTACTCCTCATAAGATAGGTCATATTCAAGTTGTACCACCTCCAAATTCAATACATGTGATGGATTGGGTATCTACTTCCTCCAAAGAGATATGTGGAACACATAATGAACTTTATCCATGTTTGGTGTAAGTGCTACCCAATAGGCCAATACTCCTATGTTATCATGGATATTAGAGGGTGTAATGTTCCAAAAAATGAGCTTTTCCATCTTTCCAAAATGCATGACTCTCTTCCATGGAAATATTTGAAGGAAAATTTTGTCTCCAAATTCAAAATATAAGTCCCTTTGATGTTTATCAACATAGATGTTCTACCAAATATGAGTATATTTTAAATAATTTATGATGGAATGAACCTTTTAAATCATTTATTACACAAGATTAGGTCCATATAGATTTTTTTTCACCAACTTCATCCTAACAAATAAGAATTTTATATCACTTCCTACCTATATCTTCATATGGTGCAATTTGAAAACTTGAGTGGATGTTTTTTTATATAATAACTCAATCAATAGGATATATTGATACCATCCACCTTTTAATCCCATTGATAAAGATCCTACTATTTCTTTGAGTGTATAAATGGGCCTTTCATATTGGACATTAGTTTGGGGGTGATAATCTATACTAAAATATAATTCATTATTTTGATCATGTTTAAGAATAACAAAAAATTTAGAAGTGAACCATAGATCATAATCCGAAATAATCGAATGTGGTTACCCATTCTTCCTCACCACTTCCTTTATGTATATATTGGAATGTTGTTCAAGTTAGAAATCTTACTGAATTATGATGAAGTGGGTAGTATTTATTAGTCGATATACCACAACCCACATCCCATTGCTTCCTTTGGATGTCTTCGAGAGACCAATGAAATGTCCATGGTGATGCTTTCCCATTTGTATGTGGGTATGGAAAATGGGTTCATCATCCACTTGGAATTATATCACTTTGGTTTAACTTTTTAAAAAACCAAGCACTTTGAGGTATACACAACAATCTCCTTCTTCATGTTATCCTCCTAGAATGATGACAAACTATATTTTAATACACCTTAATTCATGATTTATTACATAAAGGTGTACATAATACAATCCAATAAGATCATGAGTCCTGGTATCTTTTTGAAAATGGGTATAGAGCACAATAACTTGAAAAATGGGTACAACATCATTATTTAAAAAATCCACAACATTTCCTTAAATTTACATTATTCTTCTAAAACTGTATGGGATAACCTGGGGATGTACATAGGAAAGGGATTAGATATAAATCCTTTTAAGGGTATAATAAAAGCATATAATAAGTCAAATAAGTACATGCGATTCAATAGGTATATAAAAATAACATAAAAGGGGTGATAATCAAAAAATTGAACATCAAAGAATGATATAAGATGATTTTATATATGAAACATGGGAATATGAAAACAACATAAAACATGACATCATAAACATAAGTCAAGGATAACAACCGAGACATCAAAAAAATGTGCTTAGGATAACCTCCCATGCACCATACATGGTATATCATGAGATAAAAGCATTACCAAATGTAATGTAGTTATATATATTTATGTTCCCACTAGTCACATTCATATCATGTACATGCATAAGTGTACCACATATATTATATAACATAGGGATGTATTTCATCACTTTTAATCCCATGATTAAAGAGTTTGGGTTATATTCAAGGAAGTCCCAAATCAATTAATTATAGGTACATGTAGTTGAATACCATTGAGTGTAATTGGGGATGAGTATTCACTACACAAATGTTTGGCATAGAAAATCACAGGATAATTTTGGCATTATAATAGGTGTACATAATGATTAATGGAAGGGTTTAATCAGAGTGAAAGGGGGTATAAAATTACCTTAAAATAATAAGTATAGAAAAATATATGTGTAAAAACATCTTCCAATATGAAAAACTGTAAATAAAATGGAATAACACAAAGGAAGTACTTAAATTAAGAGGGTGAGGAAAGGATCACTTACCTTGAGATGGAACTTCTAAAATCTAGGGAAGATCTTATTAAGAGATTGGAGGGACCTTGGGAGGGATATAGGGAGGAAAAGTATGAGTAAATTCATTCTACAAGGGTTTTTAGTGAAGATAAATGGTAGGTTTGGTGGGGTTTTATAAAAAAAGAGATGTAATTCTTTATTAATTTCTACACTTAGGTTTTGGCCTATATATAATAAAATACTAAAAAACACAAACCTTACCATGGATTTTCCCATGGTTTATTCTAAAGAGGATTGTTTTTAAATATTTTTTAGGTTTATAATTGAACACATTAATAAAATACCCTTGGTGATGTGGAAGTGAGTCATGTTCATAAAGAATAAATTTTGAAACCTTAAAATATTTTATTGGTTTTAGAGGATTCATTAAGGGTTTATAAAATTAATCAAATAACATAAAACATATTATTTTAAATAGGGAACATTTTTTAGGTCATTTATACTCTTTATAATATTTATTACATCACTTTTTATCTTATATGATGGCATAATGCATACCATATATTTACACCGTATTTATTTTTTACTCAAAAAAATTTCTATTTCAGAAAATTAGGAAAAATTCATTTTTGGATAAATTCAATTTTCTGATTTCTAAAATAATATTAATTTTATCAAAATAATTGTATAAATAATATAATTTACACTTTTATTTGAAAAATAACCAATTATTGAAAAACAAGGTTTTTTGGGATGATAACATTTTTCTGAACATTATAAAAATTACATTTGACTTCATAAAATTATATTATCATTTATATTTAAATAAATATTATTTATTAAGAATATTTTATTAAAATTAAAATTATTTTAAAAATTATTGAATTCATTAAAAAGAGTTTCTTGATTGAAACTATATATTTACCAAAAATATAATTTATGTTTCATCGTATCAAAATCTAATTTTTATCAAACTCATTTTTTAATCATTTATAAAGTAATAGAAAAAAGTGAAAAATATAATCATAATTTTATTAAAAATAAAAAATACAAATTCATACTATTTGGGTCTAGATACATAACCCATTATTACAACAGTGTATTCCTTAAGGGTATGGTGTGCGATGGTGACACTTAGGGTTATTTGGTGAACATGATTTGGGTTATGATCTGGATAAGCTTCAATATCTCCCATAAACAATTTCTCTCATGATTTTGATTTTGAATATCAGTTTGGGATTAGTTAAAGGAAAATCCCAGTGATTCTATATCCCTTGGAATGTTTGATAAATGGGATTCATAGGATATGATCCTATTAGTCGAGGCCATAACTTCTTTTATCTATGTCAATTGGATTTATCATAACACTTTATATATACTAATCACAATGATCACTGTATGATAGTTATATTATCAATGGTTATGTTGATTTAACAGTATTTTAAATATTATATGATATAATTTATAACGGTCCATAATAACTGAATCAATGAATTTTTTTTCTATAAGTTTATGTATTAATATGAAATTTATTCATTTGAAAATAGTATTTAATTTATAAAACTTCTGGTCATTATAAGAAGTGCTCTCAAAGTTCGTGGTATATATTATTATTTCCAGGATGGATGGAGAAAGATGAGTTTTATGAATTATTCAATAGTTCACTCTTTATCTCAGGTGATGAAGGCACATATATTCTAGTTCCAAACTGATTTACACTGTCTTCATCGATATAGAACACATAAAGCTTCCCTCCCTTTATTTCTTTCACATTATTTTGAAGCTCCAAATCAACCCTTTGTAACTCCTTGATCTTATTTTGGATAGATGGTTGGGAAATAATTTGTTAAGGTATTATGTGTTCCCTATCATTATTATTTTCAGATATATCCTTTTTATATCCATGAAGATAGGGTCTTTGTCAATCTATATCATGGATAGTTTAGAAGGTTATTTTCTTCTAAGAGAGTTATGTACCATGTTTTACTTTCTATGAGGGTAGTGAATAGATTAATCATATTCCTTGATTAGATCTAAACATATTTTTTGATTCATGTTGAGATATTTCTATGTGAATATATACTTTAGACTATTATGATCTGTATATATGTCACACTTATCAGTATAGAGGCAGTACCTCTAAATATTAAAAGGAAATATCACAACTACTAACTACAAATCATGTATTGGGTAGTTTTTCTCATGGATCTTCAATTTCCATGAGGCATAGGCTATCACTTTGTCATTTTGAATGATTACACAACCCAATCCTTTCTTTAAATATTTATTGTATATCAAAAAAACCTTCTCCACTTGAGGGTAGTGTGATTATAGGCATAGGGATTATCTTTGACATGAACATCATTGAACTTCATTTAAATTTATTATTTTTTACTCCTACTTAACTATTAGTGTAATATAAAGTATGGATCAAACCAAAGAGAAGAATTTTTTTTTTGAAAAAAATGAAAAGAAAATATAAAAAACGAAACAAAATGGTGAGTGAAATTTTGGTGGTGAATTTGTTGGAAAAGAGTTTGTAAATAGAGAGATAAGTAGAGTTAAATGGTGAAAAATAAGATAAATAAAGAGGAAGGACTTTAAGGACTAAATATAAGAAAATTAGTTGTATGAAATGATTATTTAGATAGGTATTTATTTTTTTTAATTTTATTCTCACCCAGGGTTAGTCCTTGCTGGACTAAGAGAATTGGCTAACCAAATTTCTCAAGTGGCCAATATTTAGAATAAAGGGGACTTTTAGATTCATAAATAAAGACCACCCTTACCCACATGTTTAAGCTCCTTGGTGGCCCATCCTTGGGTGGTATGTCTTATTATCAATTGTAATTCCAAGAAAAAACTTATTTATGACAAAAATGAAAAAAAAATAACTCCCCTAGAGTTGTGATATTTAAAGTTCTTAGATTCTTGATCAATGATAAAAGGATTTACTCTTACATATCTCATACCTAATTGAGGTAAAATTCCTACCAAATCAACTTCATTACCCCATGACTAAGTTAAAAAACCAAACCAACAAATGTATTCATTAAATTCAAGATTATTTTACATAGAAGAAGATAAAATCTATAAAATAATAGAAAGGATTTCCTACACTGGGGATTGAAAAATAAAATATAGGAATTATACTCGGTTTGTGTCCCCCATGTTGCTTCTAACCTTTTCAGCCTTCTATTCTCCATTCAATCCCCAGTGTCATCCACATTCCATCTAAGATTTTTATTATTTTATTTTCTTCCCATTGAAAGAAAATTCCTCCTGATATTCATTCAAAAACTCCCACCTACCTCTAGAATCTTATGGTGGCCACCTCACATGAGTTCTAATAAAAGTGATCCCAACTGGCCAACAATTGGTATTTTATCTATATAGGTGACATAAAAAATATTACTTTTAGATCATCATAGGATATTTGATATATGTATCCATTTTCACTAACATACACATTTCTCCCATGTAGATGATTTCCATGTATCTATTCAGGCTAACATAGCCAATTATTCACATAATTGATTATAAATAACATAGCCAAATATGTATCATAGCCAATTTATCCATGTAGTCAAATGGACCATGTATCCAATTGGTCTACATAACCAATTCTCAATGTATGAATTTTACTTAATTTATTTGTTTCCCTAGATAGTCATTTGTTCGATGTAAGTATCTCCGACATAGCCAATTCCTTTTATGTAGATGTTTTGGATTATGTAGTTGATTGTCCATGTAATCGATTTGACTTTTCTTCTCTATTTATTCTACTAAATTCAAAATGTCGCTGACTAGGGCACTTCAGATAGTGATTGGTGTATTCTTAGTTAGAAACACTTTTCTAATCCTTGAGAAAAGTTCCCTCCTACTTTATCCTTTAAAATAGAAGCTTCCCTTCTTCATAATTGTCATCCAATGATAATGTGAAGTGAAACATAAAAAATTATAAGGATACGAAGGATATCTTTCATCTCAGTACAACTTTCAACATAATTGAGTGTAGTGATCAGTGGCACTCACATTGTTGTGAATTTCAAATGGGGTTTGCAGAGGAAGTAAAGGCTTCATCCTCATCAACATTAGTTGGCTCTTCTCAAACAACCCATGTAGCATGCATTAGTAGGTCATGTCTAAAAAGGAATGGATTCATCAAAATCTCTTGGATATAAATTCAAATTTGGGAAGTTTGGATTCAAAATAATTATAAGATCCTGCAAACATGTAGATGATTCAGAAGAAAGAGCCTGGAATTAGAGATAAACTTCTCTTCTTATGTATTTTTGTAATTCTTGTCCAAAAATTCCAAACTACTGTCAATATGTTTTTGAAGAATTTAGTTTTCTATACAATTGACTTAGTTAAATTTTATTTTTAGTAACAGGAAGTAGTTAAGCATCCAAAAATTTAAATTTACATTATAGAATCCAAAGGATAAAAATTAGCATTAGATTTATTACAACCTTAGTAATCCTCCATTAAAAGCCAAATTATCCATTAATAACACATTGAATTACTAAAAAGAGATGTGGAAAAGTGTAGAATAATGGTTCCACATCAAAATCTCCTACACTTAAAAAATTCCACTCCTGGGATATTTTTGATATCAATGATTCATTAACAAAGGCTTCATGGTCAATGAATTTCAACCTTTCTGGGGGAATACAAAGTCATCCATTGAAAGATTTTATTGTGCCTCCTATAAGAGTACATACCACTACCCTACTTTAATACAAGATTAAATACCAGTTACATGAGAAAATACTTGAGAGACTCAAGTGTAATTAGATCCATAACAAAAGGAACAAAAACATAAACTCTCCTATAGGTTCGTTAAACCAAGACTTCACCTACCACTTTGTTGATAAAACTCAAAAGATTTATATTATAAATAAATTGTCCCCTTGTTTATTTGGGTTTAATATTCCCCTCACTTTCTTGAGCTTATTTTTGATAAGGGAACTTTATTTTAAATTTTTCTAGCCATAGATTTGTGCAAGGAACTATGCATATCCCTTTTTGATATGGATTTATTTATAGAAACAAACCTAGTACCTATTTCTCAGAAACTCACTGTAGGATCCCAATCACCCATTTTACTCCAAATTCAAAGGATTTATAATAATTCTTGATTGGGTTGGCTCCCCAAGGTGTTCCATTTTACCTGAGTAAGTAGCTAAGTTCACATTTAATTTCAAGATTACTCTATTTATAACTCCAATCTCACAAGATATTAACCTATCAATCTTCCTTTTCCTAGTTTTCAAGAATGATTTCTTTAAAACAGAAGAAAAAAAAACTCAACAATCACTCAACAACTACAATTTTGGATTCAATAGAATTCCCCCTAAATAGGTCAAGGTATTTTTCCTATGACAAACACTATGAATTATTATTGGTTGAAATAAAATACTCATAAAATTCCTATTTACACGGATAAAAAACACGTTGAATTTCTCAAATGTGGAGGCATTTTCCAAAAACAAATAAAAAAAATTCAAACATGGTGTGTTTTTTGACGCGGCAGAACTAAAGTATAGCTAAAACACCGAATGAAGTCCCATATACCTTACACTTAAAGCTAAACATTATCCATAATGCTAAATCTTAATGTGTAACATAGTAAAGAACACAAGTGATATAAAATTTAAAAATTAAAATAATATAAAGAGAGGTGCATGAAAGTTCAAAGATGGCACTTTGGCCACATTTCCCATTGATTAATAAAAAAAATGTGTATTGAAGCTTCATGTTGTGAACTGTTATAAAACAAATGAAAGTATTTGTGATGTAGTTCAAGGAAGGGAATGATACATGATAATGTATCATAAATTTTTTCCTTAAAAATAGTGAGGGACCCATGCACTTAATTTCCATCTGTAAGAAGAAATGAATGTATAGAGTTGGAACTAACACTTCCCTATAAAGTAGAAGTATTGTAAGATTTTAGTTAATAATAATTATATACTACCATTTATAGAGAACCCTATATATTAAATTAAAAATCACTACAAAAATAGGAGACAAAAAACAAAAATAAATCCTAAAAAAATGAGAAATGAAACATAAAAAAAAGTGAAAATAAGAAACCATGGGTTGACTCACATGAAGCACTGAGTTTAGAGTATTTTTCTAGACTTAAAAAGTAACTCATTCTTGAAGAGAGAATATGGAAACCACACCCTTGGAATACCCCTCAAAATAATGTTTCACACTTTGGGCATTGACCAAAAATGGATGGTTGTCATGCCCAATTAAGTCCACCACTCTATTGACCTACACTTTTGAAATTGTGAATGGGACTAACCACTTAGACTACAACTTACCCAAAAAATTTCAATCTATAATTTAAAATAAAGACCCTCAAATCAACCTAAAATTTTCTATTTTGAGTTATGGGGTCATGAAAGGACTTAGTTCTTTCGTTATAGATTCTATAATTTTCATAAGACACTTTTTGAATTTATTTTAGCTCACTTTACTCCAAAAAACACCTTTCTCCAATAGAATTGAAATCATAGTTGAGGAACTTATCTATCCAGAATGATTTTTTTATAAAGATATATAGGAAAATCACATGACTTTACCAAAGATGATCCTATAAAGAGACATCACAAGAGAAATTATATAAGCTATAATGTAAGCTTATAATACCTTATATAACTTCACAAAATAGTGATTCCTTGAATTACCAATAGTTTTCTCCAAAATTTGTTTCATTTATTTATTTTAGACCTATTCTTACCCACATGAATATGGGCGATAATTAGTACCAGTTAGATAAACACATCCACAATTTTCCATTAATGATATGGATTTATAATTCTAGAAATGTGTACCATTATCTGTGATGAAATATATCGACACACCAATTCAGGAGAAGATATTCTTCTTGATGAAATTCAAAACACTATTAGAAATATTGATTGGAAGCACAAATACCTCATCCCACTTTGACACATAATCTATTTCCACAAGGATATACCCATTCCCATAAGAATATGGAAATAGATTCATTAAATCTAATTCCTAAACATAAAAAATTTCAACTTCTAGAATCCCTTTCTGTGGAAGATCCTGTTTTCAACCCACATTTCCCAACCCTTGCCATTTATTATATATTATAACGAAACTTTTTTCATCCTTAAATTGGGAATTCTAGTAAAAACCTGATTAGAGAACCATTTGGATAGTACTCTCTCCCCATGGTGTCTACCCCATGGATATGAGTGACAAGTATCTAAAATGGAAAGCATTTCTTCATTAGTAATAAACCTCCTAATTATCACATCAGTATACCTCCAAGAAGAAATGGATCATTCTAAAATTAATACTTAATCTTAGAAATGTACTTCTTCCTTTGAGTATGTGAAATGCCTTTTAGCATGGAACTAAAAAATAAAATTTATAAAAATATACAAACTGAGAAGATTAAATCAAAAATAAAGAAAATAAATTATCTTTAGGAAAGGAAGTATTGATCTCTATGGGTTCAATAGCTTAAATTATGGTTGTAGGTAACCTATACTTTGTTCAATTACCACATTTTTAGAACTTGTTTTATTCTTAATTACCAAATCAAACACTTTCAACAACAAATTCCACCTCATAAGTCTCGGTTTTGATTTTTTTTGACAAGATATATTTTAGAGTATACTGATTAGTGAATATTAGGAATTTTGGACCTTTGAGGTTCTACATAAACTTATCCAAGGAAAAAAAAACATAAGTCAACTCTTTCTCAATGGTAGAATAATTTTTATTGGAATTTTCAAAAAACATACTAGAATAGTAAATCACATGTAGCCGATTCTATTTTATTTGACCTAATACTTCCCCTACCTCTCAATTACTTACATCACACGTAACTTGAATAAAAAATTCCAATTGAGATTAGTGATGATTGGTGAGGATGTACTATTTTCTATAAACAAATTAAATGATTCTTGACAGTTTTAATCAAACAAAAAATGTGTATCTTTGACTTGTAGCAAACAAAGTGGCCTAACAATTTTAGAAAATTCCTTGATAAATCTATTGTAAAAATTAGCATGTCCAAATAAAATTATAATTAATTTTACATTTTGAAGAGGTGGAAGTTTTTGAATAACTTCAATCATTGAATTTTCAACCTTAATTACCCTCTTAAAAACTTTATAGACTAGGAAAATGACTTATGTAACCATGAATTGACGTTCATGCTATTGCCTTTACCAAGCACTTCAGTTGGAAGAACATCTGGATTGAAAGTGACTCGACGACCATCATTCAAGTGATTTGGAATGGCATAACCCATCTTGCTTGGCCGATTACTACACATTGGATGGAGTGCACCCATTCACTAATCAATATTAACTACATCATTACTCATGTTTATCAAGACGTAAACATGGTTGCAGATGGCTTGGCCAACATGGGGATTACACAAGACATCACCTGGTGTGAAGACCTCCCTGATGGTCTTTTCCCCCTCTTGATAAATATTGTAAAATTATTTTGTACATTAGACTCATTTAATTTTCTTCTTTTAATAATATTTCTTCTACTTAAAAAAAAACTTTGATTCCCCTCTCGATCATGCCATAGATATAGCCATTATGAACCTCTGAAAAGTGGCATGAGCACCACATAAGACAAAGGGCATCCACTTATAAGAAAATTTCCCAAAAGGATAGGTAAAGGTGGTCTTTTCCTGGTCTAATTGAGTGATGGAAATTTTATTATAACCAGAATAGCCATCCAAAAATAATAAAAATTCATTTTCATCCAACCTTTCAAGAATTTGTTCTAGTAATGGCCTTGGAAAATGATCCTCCCCAGTGGAAGAGTTAAACTTTCAAAAATAAATATAGTCCCTCCAATTGGTATCCTTCTTGACTTGAATTTGTTCATTATTCTCATTTCCAACCATTAAGAAACTCCCTTTTTTGGAATAATGTGGAATGGTCTCGACCAAGGGATATTACAGATAAGAAAAATTATACCAGCATCAAACAACATAATGAATTCCTCTCTAAATAACTCTTACATGTTTTGATTTAATCTTCTTTTTAATTCTACTATAAAAATTTGATCAGGTTCCATTGGTATTTTATGCATGTAAAAATATACACTTATACCTTTGATCTTTAAAATACACCAACCAAAAGTAGATTTAAATTTATTTAGAAGAGCATGAAACTTATCCTATTGAAATTATTTTAATTCCATAGAAATGATAAAAGTAAAATTTATTCTTTCCCCTACAAAGGAATATTTTACAAGATCTAGTAGTGATTTGAGCACCACAGTTAGTGGGACTTGACTTAAAGGCAGAAACTTAGGTTTGGGTGTACCAAGGTCCTCATTATACCTCTTAAAGAAGGTGGTGAAGAAATACTAATATTCATCATTATTTTTTCTTGAAAAATTTTCCACACAATTATTTTCATATTGTGGGGTTAATATATATTTTAAGGAAAAATCATCTAGGTGTTCCAACATTCCCCCCTCAGACTCATCTAAAGGCTCCTAATATTTAGTAGAACTAATCCCCATGAAAGTTTTTATAGGGATCTCATGTGTACTATTAATTTATTCTGTCATCCTCAAAAACTAATATTCCTGTTAATCTATAGATTCTTCAGCTCCTAAAATCTAATCCCTATGATAGATCTGGTCTTGGGTGGGTTCTTTAATTGTTTGAAAACATTGAAATCCTTTTTCTGTTCACCCGAGTTAAAAATTAATTTCCCCCTTAAGATATCGATGAAAGCTCCCACTATGTCTAGAAAGGACCTACCAAGGATTATAGGCACCTCCTGTCCACACTCCATATCCAATATTAGAAAAATAGCATGTAGAAAGAATCTTCCTACTCCCACTAGTAAGTTATCTACCCTACCAACTGGTTGAGTTATGGATCAATCATCAAGTTGTAACATAATAATGGTGGGTTGAGGAACTCATTTTTTCAAGTGTTGGAACAACGATAGAGAAATTAAATTTATAATAGCCCTAAGATCACACAAGAAATTAAAAAATCCACCTGTATCTCTATAGGTGAAAAGTATGAGAAATATCCCCAGGTCTTGAAGTTTGGGAGGTATCCTATTTTACAAGATAACATTTCATACCTCTTTGAGATTGTAAGTGTAAAAATATTCTCAGTTATTATTGTTTGTGTATATTTTCTTGAGGGATTTCATATAATAAGGGATTTTAATAAAGGATTCAAGAAAAGTTATACCAAAATTCAACTTTTTGGCCACCTTAAAAAATTTAATCAATTCTAAATCTTGATTCTCCTTTTTAATTATTTGAGGAAAAGGAATTGTTAGGGAAAAATTCACAATGAATATAGGAATTCCTTCAAATACCACTTCAAGATTATTGTTCAAGTTACTTTCTTTGTTTTTTAATATGTTTTCTTGTTGTTTTTTCATTTGGGACAACAGGGCTCAAAGTGTTTCGAGTAATATTGTCAAAATTTCCCAATTCAATATTTTCCAGGGCTGAATTTCCATATTCATATAGTTTTTATTTTTATGCGGGTTGGGGTACCTTCCTAGATTCTTGGTGCATTTGGAGTCCACTTTTGATGGTTACTGCCATTTCATTTTATCTGGGGTTTGTGTCAATGGTGTGAGGTAGCTTCTCCTTGTCTCTTTCTCCTAAATTTATAACTAGTTTTCCAACTTCTAGCTTGAGGTTTTTGAACCTAGATTATTTTTGTACCTTGTCAAAATAATTATGTTCCTTTTTCCGATAATACCACAAAATTAATTATTATAACATCCATTTAACCTCATTGTAAAGACCCGAAATTTCCATGTAATTTTTTTAAATTATTTGGGATTATTATGAGTCTGTAAAAATTGACGGCTCTTGATTCTGAGGCCCAGTGTGCCTGGAACATAATTTTGAACTTTTTTTAATGGTACGTTCAGTAAACACACGGGCGATGTTTTTTATTTTTTGGACCGATGCTTGGAATTGAAATCTGAGAACACTGTTGAATTCAGAATGCCGAGATTCGCTTAAGGAAGGCTTCACTTTGAACATAGTAGGTTGGGAGAAAAAGTTAGTTTTCATAATTTTTAAATAATAATAAAATAACATGAAATTGTTATTTTATTTTTCTACAACAGTTGATCAGTGGTGGAGGTACCGCTAGGTTGATAATCCATTTAATGGAAAGACTCATCTATTGTGTAACCACACCACGTTAAATTAACGTGACTCATTAATTTCACTAATTAATGGTCCCTTAACTAAATGATGAATTATATCCTTAAATCTTCATTTGTTTTATTAAAATGTGGGAAAATGGAGACTTAGTAGGAATTTGGTGGTGAGCTCCGATGAAGCACCGACGAACCTTCTTCCAATGAAGAACAAAGGATTAGATGGTGCCCGTTGATGAATCGGTATGGAGGTTGATAGTCAACAAATGATAATTCACACGAACCTTTTCCTTCATCTGAAATAACCTTGAACGTGGAAGCACCACCATCCGCATCGGTCACCAACGATTCATGAGGTAGGGGGTTTATTATTTAAGTTTATCTTTGATGAGATAAATTGCTATTGCTTGTTAAGATGCTAACTTGGAGGGAACATGCCAAACGAACAAGGCCAAGACCCTTATTTGATTTGTTCTTGTTGGGTTCTTCGGGGGATGAATTTACAAATTTGACAGAACCTTGAATCTGGGAGCCGCGCAGCGACGATGACATCCCTGGAGGCCTGTAGGCGTGAGAAGAAGGGAAAACGGACCACCAGAGCTCACCAGGTGGCCCACGGACGATCCACTGGCGTGGCACTGGTGACTGGCACTAGCGGCGATAGTGGAGACCAGAGCTCTCCGGCCACAGAAGGTGGGCACCGCCACTCGGTGCCGCGGAAGACGGACAGGGGGTTGAGTCTCGACCGACCGCAGATGCGGGAGGCAGCGCACTGTCGTGCGCCATGGGGAGGAAGGCCACGACTTTGAATCCGCGACAAAGAGAGGGTACCCGATCCCTAAGGGTCTTGCAGACAACCATGCCGTGCCACCTGGTGCCACCAATTAAGAGACAAATGGCACTTTGATTCATTCGGAAGGCAGACCGTGCGACCCTCGCGTGGTTTATGCCAGCCGATGGGCCGAGCCGCTGCGGCCTAGCCCAACCGGGGCGGTCCGTGCCAGTCTGTGGCCCAACTAGATGAGCCTGGCACAACCCTGCCCAGCCATGGTGGACTAGGCCAGGGTGGGTCAGACCCATACCGGGTCTGGTAGGCCCAGTCTGGGTCGGACTGGACCTGGACGCTTTTTGGCGCATATACGCTTAAAAGGCCATATCTCACAAACCAGACGTCCGTTTAATGAACCGTCTATGGAAATGGAATCCTTGGAACAATACGGTTGTTTTGAGATACTCCACCTAAGTTTTGGATAAAGTTGGAGTATGACCGGGTTGGATTGAACCTGAATCCAACCGGGCCCTCAGTTCTAAAACACTTATAACTCACAGCCCAAACATACGATTGACGTGCTGTATGCCGCATTGGGACTCCTACAACATGGCGGTCCTTTAGGTTTCTCCTTTGTGGAATGTTGTGGAAGTTGAGGCATGATCTATATATAGATGTGAAAATACTACGGAACTCAAGTGCACCGGGTGCAGGGAATCCCATGGATGGCTGTCATCTGAGGAGCAACCCTGTGTGGATCAGCAACGTTGCGATCCTATGTGGATCAACATCATAGCAACCCTGTGTAGATCAGAATCATAGATAAACTGTTTGGATCAGCATCTAGAGACCCTATGTGGATCAACATCATAGAAACCCTGTGTGGATCAACATCATAGAGACCATGTGTGGATCAGCATCTAGCAACCCAGTGTGGATAATCCTCTAGCGACCCTGTGTGGATTAGAATCATAGGGTGCCTGTGTGGATCTGCATCATAGTGACCCTGTGTGGATCAGCATCTAGCGACCCTATGTAGATTAACATCATAGAGACCCTGTGTGGATCATCATTCTAGAGACCCTGTGTGGATCAGCAGTGCACGACCCGATGAGGACCATCCTTTGGGTGTCCCATCATGGATCAACGATATACGACTCTGTGTGGATCAAAAATGGAACAACTCCCTCATAGTTCAGTTATAGAAACTTAATAATTAAATAAAATGATATATCATTAGGCTAATCGTCTTTATTCTTTAACTATGAGTTGTATACCTAGTTTGAGCTGAGTCTTTGCTTTGTGCTTTGTGATTGAGATCATGCTTTTTAGTTTTCCTTTGTGGAATTCTGAGAGATCTTCAGGGGTCTCAGGGTCCCTACTGGGTATTGTTATACTCACCACTGCATGGGATTCACCCCCACCTTGTTGTGTCTTATGCAGATGACGAGTAGATCGGCTGAGACTATAGGAGCTAGGACTAGGTGGTACACGGTGGTGACAATTGATGTGGTGAGATGTGGTGATGAGCTGCACCTACCCCTCAGGTAGGATCCTTGGTGGATGATCTCAGGAAATATTTACTGTTTTCTATTGTAGTTGTATCTTTTCAGTTGGGATTGTATTCCAGCCTCTTTAATTTCAGTACGAACTTTTACTACAATAGTTTTACTTCATGTTTGCATTTTTTGTGTTATTGGACTATGTGTTTGTTCAGGTTTAAAGTCAATGCCTTCCCGTTTTAGGGATATGCATTTCCGGTGCTAGTTTCCAACCCCATGCCTATGGAAGGAGGGCTTGGGGTAGTCACAACACGGGCCACGGGGGACGGGTCGTGACAAAGTGGTATCAAAGGAGTCAGTTCTACTGAAGAACTAACACTCTGATATTTCCAATGGAGTAATAGTGTTAAGTGTTTTGGGTGTGTTTTTCAGTTTGGGGAGTCCAGTGTTGGTGCAGCGACCGACGTATCCATACACTAGGACACTGAATTCTGATTTCCGACTTGGTGCATGAAAACACTAATTGCTTATGTTTTGGAATTTTTTTTACTTTTGATTTCTTTGAGTCATATCACCCAATATAACAAATTGATCATGGAACACCTATTCCTTTTCAGGATGCCTCCATGTATACAACTATCTAGGATTCTAGAGAGAGTACATGATGATGGCCCACCGAGCGATGAGGCTTCGGTGTAGGGCCCTCTTACTGTGCTAGGACTTTTGGGTGGTGTACCAGAAGCACCACCACTCAGAGGGAAATAGTTTCCACTAGCCCCACTAACAGACTATGCATGCCGACTGAGTTCATTGTATGAGTTATAGTGGTAGAGGGCTCTAAGGTTTTGAGGTGAGATAGTTCCCCAGGTAGCTGAGGACTGGCTGGAGGCTGTGGCATGGGTTTTCCGCCTAGTTGGGACACCATTAGAGTAGATGGTGATCCTAGTTGCTAGCCTCTTCCAGGGCACAATAGGGAGATGGTGGAGCCTGACGCTCTAGTTACACGACGAGGTGACCCTCACCTAGATGGACTTTAAGATACTCTTTAGGGCAGAGTTTGTTCCAATATCACTATGATCTGTGCATATTTAGGAGCTCCTGCACTTGCAGTAGGGAAGCCTGATAGTGGCCCAGTACTTGGCGTGGTTCACTAACCTCTCGCACTACTCCCATGACATGGTATGAGACCCATTATTCAGGGTTCAGAACTTTGAGAAGGGTATCAGGTGGGAGATCGGAGCATCTATTATATCATAGAATATACCATCACAGGCTGGAGTGATCGAGCAGGCATTATTGGTGGAGAGATTCTTAGCCGAGCAGGCACCGACGGTGAGAGACACCATCGGATGACAGGTGGCCGAGTTATCTGCAGTAGGCAGTAGGTAGATGGAACAGATTTCCAATTGGGCCAGACCCTCCGGTGGATGACCCCAGGACACAGGGTCAGAGGTACAGAGCTTGTGAGTTAGAGGGGGTTAGCTGGGAAGCAAACTGTGCTTCACGTGTGGTGGGAAGAATCACATCTCTCGCAACTGCCTGACCCGTCATACCGACGATCAGCAGACAGTCAAGTTACCACTGAGGCAATGGATAAGGTTTGAGTGAGGGGGTCCATAGGTAAGAAGATGTGGTAGAGGAATAGGTCATGTAATAGGTGGTGGGCGATGGTTTGAGGTTATAACACCACCACCCCTAGGTGGTCCACCTCGACCACATGGAGTAGGTGGATAGGGGAAATCTCATCTTCAGGAAACAGAGGCCTAC